>JAUPFN010000021.1:15107263-17693930 GCA_036924255.1 Apodemia mormo | reverse complement strand
CTTTGTGTTTACACTTTACAGTCGAAGAAGGAAGTTGAATGTCAGCTGCCGGCCTACTACATGCAGTATGAGATATGAGCTATTTCGGACACTAATAATAAAATCGCACACCTGGATCTAAACTGAGACAACTTAAAAAAGGTTATTTTTCAGGTGACGAAATAAAAGTATAGCTGCATTTTTTAGCGTACTTATACAACTTATTTTGAGTCTATCTTAGATTAAGGAAACTACTGTCAAGGATTCTATAGACAATAAATGGCTTGCAAAATATTACTGTATTTAAGCTGGAGCTAAAATTTGATAGTTTTAGCTCATTTTTTTAGTTGTCTCAGTTTAGATCTAGGTGTGTGAAATGTTGTTTTGGCGACTTATCTTTTAGTTTCGTTTATATGTATGTTTATGTTATCAGACAAAATTACATTGAGGATTATTTTGCCTTATTTATAGGAGTTACCACACTGATGTAGTGGTTAGCTTGATCGTCAAAGATTATGAGGATGCGAGTTCGATTTTTCGAATCGAACAGTAGAATAGTATTCAGAATTTTGATAGTAGTTATCTAATTTTGATAATAGTTAGCCTCTGTGGTCTAATGGTTCGGTGTCTGTTTTGATCACATGAGGTCTCGGGTTCGATATCCGGGTCGGGTAATTTAAAATGTATTTTTTCAGTTTTATACTATAACGTTGCCCGGGATTGGATAAGTGCCAAGTTGGTGATAGGCTTGCCACCTATCACATTATGGGACTAAGTATCTTCGGCTAATCGTGGTTGCACTTGTTGTACCTCTGCCTACCTTTTCCGAGATATGGGCGTGAAGATACTAAGTTTAGTCTAGAAGTTTTTGGAATATGAACACGCTATGCCTTTTGAGTCTTGAGTGCATTCGGAGTTCGGTCCTCCCTCCACTTACTTTGAACTCCATAACTTTGTCCGTTATGACAAGTAAATAAGCTGAAAGCGCTAAAGTTATACAATGCGGCAATGGAGATCACTCGATCTCGTCATTAAGCAAACAGTTAAATTTTGGTGAACTAGGTCTTTATTTGACCACATATGTATAGTTCTCTCTGCCTCCTCAGCATGGGAATTGTTGTGATGATATTTAATTTATGGCATGATTTCGATTTTCCTAAAATGGTTACTGGCGTTTCGGCTATTCTCGTCACTAATTCCGTCGTCGTCGGCCGATGACTCCGACGGCATGCGCCGGCGCCGGACCTTGACATTACTTTGACATTTAATTTTCAATCCTATTGAATGGTAGATAAGGCAGATTTTATTATAACTGCATTTATTTGCACCTCGTCTGTTATCTGGACTTATTTACTATGAGTTAGTCAATGTCTGTGTATGCATTAATGCACTATTTTCATATTCCCCGTGTTGGTCCCGGGCTCCTTTGAAGATTAGGTCAACTGCCGTTCAGTCAGGCAGGTCGTAAAAGGCAATCGATTGGCTATGCAAGTCACTGCCATCGTGGCTACGAAGTGGTAGAGTTCTGCATTGTCTCGCCCGAATCTAGTACCACTGCCTTACTAATTCCTGCCGCAATAGCGTCAGTGCTTGTCACTGTCGTGTTCCAGTTTGAAGGGTTAGGTAGCCGGTAAACTTATGCATGTGGCATTAGACCTCGCCACAAGATAGCAACGCACCATTAACATCTTTGGTGTCTATAGACGATGGTTGACTCTTTCCATCAGGAGATCATCTGCTTGTTCGCTATCTTATGATATAAAAAAATACATTCCGCCGTGTTGGTCCGGGCCCCTTTGAAGAATAGACCATACGCCAAAAATTACGTAACGGGCTGCGCGGAATGGTTATTTTATTGTCATTATTCGTAACTTCGTTGTTTAGGGATTTGCCTATTTCGCTCGGTTTATATGGTCTCAGGTTCGATCCCCGTTTCGAGTAAACGTGCTGCATTGAGTTTTTTCGGGATTGTTCTCAAAATTTGAAATCTCAATGCAGCTTAGAGTTTGGTTATTTTTTTATTGTATATGTATGTATATACCTAGATAGCAAACAATCAGAAGGTTTTTCTGATTGAAAGAGAAACCATCGCCTATACTTATAGACACCAAATATATTAATGGTGATGTCCGTGTTGCGTGATGGCAATGTCACATGCATAAGTCTATCTGCTACCTTACCCTCCAAACCGGAACACGACAATGACTAATCGCAGCAAGTACCAAATGCCCGGGTGTGACGTTGCGGAACTCTAACACCTAGTAGTCACAATGGTAATGACACGTATAGCCAAACGGTCGCCTTTTACGACCTGCCTGGCAGAACGGCAGTTGATCTATTCTTTAAAGGAGCCCGAACAACACGGGGGAGGTGGTAGTGGAGGTGGGAGGCACTTCAGTGCCTTGGATGAACTCGTAAAACTATTGGTCCCGGTTGTTATAAAAAAGATATATTCTTTAACGGTTAATAGATCGTCAAAACACGGCGATGAAGATCACCGCCCAACTCGCTTAAACCGACTGGTGAATCGTGTTGTACCGAAATATATATTGTTAGTTCACTTTGCGTACCACGCAAGGGAAACCGCGTGGTGATATTTTAGTCACATTTTCTTGTGAAAACTAAACTGGTACATTTTTAAAAGTGAATTAGAAAGTTCGCGTGACAGATCATTTTAATATCTGACTCGTCCAATTACAGCGGTACGGTGTACACACTCCAAACCTCGGAGATTATTAATTGAATTTGACTTTCCCTTATTATATCGTTTATCGTAATTATAGTGTATTATATTGTCATTTAATGCTTCTCGTACTTCCTATTAGGTTTTAGGGTTCAGTAATAAAATATTTGTCTTTTTGTTGCACATCATTAAGACTAATATGAAACTATGTATTTTTAATTTTTCCCTGGCTTTCCTTTAATCCGTAAGAGTGATTTTATGAAATAAGACGGAAATAACAGGAGGTGAGACGGGTGGTGATAGCGCAGTGGTGGCTATCAGATTGTACCAATTTAATCACGACATACAAGCGTATCCCATAAAAACCAAATAGGTGTCACTGCCTAAGAAAATTGCATTTAGAGAAGTCTGTCATTTGTTATTTTTAACGTTTGCATGAAGATGTGCAGAAAGTTAATATTTGATATGTACTAATTTTACAAAAAAATAAAATTTAATAACTATAAGTATGCATTACAGTCGAATGTAATCGCCGGGTGTTCAATAGTATATTTAGTATGTATTCTTTTTTAGTGGTATTTGGTATCGTTGAAGGATACTGATATCACTAGCAAATATTTTCTTACTTAGCGGTAATATCAAATCATGTATAATGTACGTTAGTCTGTAAATAATGTAAGTCTTGTAAGTCTTTGTAATAAAGCGGTATTTATCAATCCTCATATTCACATTAAATTGTTTAAAAAAATGTAATAAATATTCTTTATAAATATTTTTGTAATGACTTGCTTTTGAAAATGTTTGTGTTTTATGTGTATATGTCCGACCCAGTATAATTCGAGAATACGTGATTGTACGGTTGCCTATAATTTTGTTATTGTTAATGGATTTGCGACCAGCAAAGCGGCAGAGTGTAAGCTAGAATTTTATAAAATAAATCAAAACAATCACATTGTATAAAATAGGGTCTGACTTGGCCGGAATTTGTTATTAAACAAAGCAATGTTAACCTCTTTTTAGCCGTCAATTACAGATAAAACACGTCTCGAAGTATAATGAGATAAAAGCGGCTGCAATTCCTAAACATAACAATTGTTCGTGAAACAAAAGTGTCACGAGTTTCTTTGGCTGCCGTCGCTACTTGCCAGAGGTGTCAGTGGTGGTGAAGTGAAGGAATTCTGTAATGTAATGGTAATTTATAGGCTGTGTTGGAAGTCTAATATTTCAGAATTATATAAGAAAATGTCACCTAAATTATAGCTCGCTTGTCATTGATATAAAAAATCCAAGATGAACAGTCCCGAACAAAACTGACTCTCAAAACTGTCCCTAGTTTCACATAAGTAGTTATATGGCAAAAATATATGTTTTTGCATATCAACCTTAAGAGCAAGATTTTACAAAACAATGTACGAAAAGTAATGAAATTGGCAGTATCGCGACCGACGCAATTCTATTTGAGATGAGCGCACAATTTAAAATATTGCGCTCATTTTTAGAGGACTTTTTGAGATACTGTGTATCTTGTGTTTTTTATATCAATGTCGCTTGTTAACTTTTTTAATACTTTACGTTACACCCCTTTTCCTCGTGTCGAACTGGGCCCGATTTAAACCATATTTATTTTATTGAAGAGAATAAACGGTTTTTAAAGTAATACTTCATTTGGCATTTGGCAGAAAAATAAGAGGAGCGAATTTTTAAGACGAACGCGAACAGTGACACGAAAAGAAACAGCATGAGTTTAGACTTAAACCCCATCTAGAGTGAAGTAGTATATGTGTGTGAAGTGGTGGTGGTGAAATGTAATAGTCGATAAAATATATTCCCTTAGTTTTGTGAAGTGATATCTATATTCTAGACGTTTATTCCGGTATTTGAAAATTGAAGCACAGTATATAAAATTAGTTTTTATTGATAAAATAAAAACTATCTATTGTTTAACACTAAATGAGTATGTATGACTTCTTACCTACTTACATAAGTACACACTAACATACACCAACGTTTTTTGACAGTTTTCGTTATAAATGTCTTCATCTTGGTCGTATGTCTGTGCAAATTTTACGCTTTGTCTGTCCAGTGGTTTAAGATATACATACATACATTGATACTTAGGACAAACGGTTTTATGAGTACGGTATTATAAGTGTTATCAGGGTATTGGACTATTAGTATTACTATTGAACGGACCCTTTTATATTTATTTTATCATTGTATAGCAAGCAAACCGATGGTTCTCTCGATGGAAAGTGATAAACATCGCATAGGGAACCAAGGATGTTAATCGGGTGTTTCTATCCGTACCATGGGTGTGTAATGCCACATGCAGGCTACATTACCCTTTAAACTGGAAATCAATAACTTATTTATTTACTAGCTGCACCCTGCACCCCGCTTGATCATAAAAGTTTTTGGTAAATCCCTCAGGAACAACTTTATTTTTTGAAAATCATTTAGGATACTTTTCGGATTATGAAATAAAGCAAACTTTTCCGGGATAAATGGTATCGTAAATGGTATTCCAGTTCATCCAAATTTCATCTTAATTGGTCACTTGTTTTTGCTAGAAAGAGTAACAAAAATTTATCAATCTAACTTTTCCCATTTATAATACGAGTATTAAGTTCTAGGAGTAGGATTCAAAAAGACACAAAAAATAACACTTATTTAGTAAGACCTGTTTGTAGGAGATAGGTGCCTGATATAAGTTCTAAAAGAACCTGTAATACAGTGATCCTGTAAAACAACGATAAGCATTGACGCTATTGCGACAGGATCTCTCAGTATTGGTCCCGGGCTCTTTTGAAGAATAGACCAACTGCCGTTCTGCCAGGCAGTTCGTAAAAGGCGACCTATTGGCGATGCGAGTCACTACCATCGTAGCTACTAGGTAATAGAGTTCTGCATTGTCTCGTCCGGGTCTGGTACCACCGCCTTACTATTCCTGCCGCTATAGCGTCAGCGCTTGTCCCTGTCGTGTTCCGGTTTGGAGGGTAAGGTAGCCGGTAAACTTATGCATGTGGCATTAGACCTCGCCGCAAGATAGCAACGCACCATTAACACCTTTGGTGTCTATAGGCGATTGTTGACTCTTTCCATCAGGAGACCCATCTGCATGCTGTATTTATGATATAAAAAAGAAGGTGGGCCGATGTTATAAAAACAAGAAGTTTGAGAGTTGTACATCCTATTAGTCTTAGTGATAGTAACAATTTGGCCAATCGTTTCCTATTAGGAACTGCCGTGCATAAAAACCAGATAACATATTGTTTAAAAAAGGAACTGCACCAAAGGCGGATCCAGGGGGGGGTCCAGTCATGGTTATGACCCCTCCCTGGACAGGGGTCTAGGGATGGATTTATTAGGTTTAGAGTCTATCATGATTAAATCTCAAATATGTGAAATCTCAAATATGTGTAACCATCACTGAACCGCAGGCTGGATCCTCTCTTGAACAGCATAGAAACTAAAAATATTTCACAAATTCCATAATTACTGTTCGAATTCCACCGCTATAAACGTGCTTCATAAAAAATATATGAGGCATTGCACAAACATAGTAATGTAAAAAGGAGTTAGGAAATAATCAATAGGCTTTTTTTTACATCTTCTATAACGCATTCGTTAAAGGTTCATAAAAAAGTATGCTTTGTACTTAATAATAGAGGCGTAGAGTACAAAGCTTTATACAAAACAGTCGTGACTCGCACTGAGGTCTATTAGTGGCTTCCAACTTGCATAACCTTGATTTACTTCGTGTTATCAACGAGGAAAAAGCGGCTAAACATTTAGGGCGCGTCGACGTATCACGAACTATCAATTTGTAGTGTAACAAAAACTTCATACGGATTTCACGATTATAACGATGTAAAATGGTTTTTAATATGTTGTTTCAAGGTTGGTAATCGATTAAAATAGTGAATGATAGATTTGTATCGAAAAATGTAATTCGATAGGCTTATAATTTAACGCAGTAACACTGCAACAACCGAATTTCAGTCAGTATATCAAGAATCTTTGGATGAATCAAAATTATTATTATACCAGAGTTCTGAGTCAACAAGCAATATATATAATATTGCTTGTTGACTCAGAATTCAGAACTCAGACTTTGCCCGCGGCTTCGCTCGCGTTGAATTCATTTTGGGGAAGTGGAGGGTTAGAAAGAGTAAAAGTAGCCTATGTCACTCCCCATCCCTTCAACTATCTCCACTAAAAAAAATCATGTCAATTCATCGCTCCATTTTGCCTTAAAAGACGGACAAACAAACACACTTTCCCATTTATAATATTAGTATGGATTTTTAACAAAATTTTAACCGACTTAAAGAAGAGTGCGTAATCAATTATCCTTTAGTTTTGTACCCTTTTTGGGTGTATTATTTTAACGAAATTTATGTGGGACAATCCTTAGGGTGTATTCTATCCAATTAAAGAACTAGCAAAATTGGATCACTGTATAATAAAAAGTTATGCTTGGCATACAATAAAATCAGTGGGTGGACAATCAATCATCCTTTGTTTACAGTCTCTTATGGTTGAAATTTTAAAAAAATGGGTCCCCCCTCAGCGTTTACCTATTCCAATAAAATAAGAATTATCAAAATCGGACTAGTCTGTAAAAAGTTATGTTTTTTTACACTGAAATCTGGACGTTGTTGGCTAATTTAATTTAATTATAGTATCAGTAAATATGTATTATAAATCGTGTTAATATTATAACCATATTGTCATTGTAATGTAATATGAAATCTATGGGCCTGGTACCTGAAATAAAAATTTATTATTATTATTATGCATAATCGTAGTCGAATTATGAACCTCTCCGTTTTTTCGTTGGTTGGAAAATAAACTACGTCGTGTTGGTCTCGTCACCTTTGGAGATTAGACCATCTGCCGTTTGGCCGAACAATTCGTAAGAAGCGAATGATTTACTCTACAAGTCTCTACCGCGTCGTGGCTACTAGGTGGATAGAGTTGCGCATTGTCTCGCACGGGTCTGGTACCACCGTCTTACCTATTCCTGCAGCAATACCGTCACTGTTGTGTTGCGGTTTGAGGGGTAAGGTAGCCGGTAAACTGATGCATATTGCATTAAAACCCCGCCACAGATTGGAAAACAACATTAACATATTTGGTGTTTATACGCGATGGTTTTCTCTTTCCATCAGGAGAGACAACTTGTTTACTTATAATATAAAAAGTAATAAAAAATACAACCGCACTGAGGACCCCTTCCTTTTTGGAAGTTTGTTGAAAATTCAGCTTCATCGAGAACCTCTTCCTTTTGGGAAGTCGGATAACTTATCTCATAGTATAACAAATAATAGTTAGGGCGAATTTTGCAATGAATTTAACGTGAGCAAATGGTTTTCGTGGCATGCATGTCAAAATATATCGACAAATATCTCTCCTCTCGTGTATTGATATTATCCTCTTTTCCACCGTGTTAGTCACGAGCTCCTTTGAAGAATAGGTTCCACTGCCGTTCTGTCAGGCACGTCGTAAAAGGCGACCGATTGGCTATGCGAGTCACTATCATCGTAGCTACTAGGTGGTAGAGTTCTGCATTGTCTCGCCAGGGTCTGGTACCACCGCCTTACTTATTCCTGCCGCTTGTCGCTGTCATGTTCCGGTTTGGAGGGTAAGGTAAACTTATGCATGTGGCATTAGACCTCGCCACAAGATAGCAACGCACCATTAACGTCTTTGGTGTCTATAGGTGATGGTTGACTCTTTCCATCAGGAGACCCATCTGCTTGTTTGCTATCTTATGATATAAAAAAACTCCCCATAGTTTGCGTAAATGTCTCACCAATTTCTATACAACACGTGAAGCAAAAGCTTTGTACCCCGTTTTACGAAAATACGCGTACGTAAAATTTTCAATTTAGCACACTATGATTAACATAGTGAATAAGCAATACCAATGACGTCAGTGGTATGTTGTCACCACGAAGTATTAGGTATAGGTGGAGCTGGAGTTTTGCCCGTGATGGTCCCGGGCTCCTGTAAAGAATAGGCCAACTGCCGTTCTGCCAGGCAGGTCGTAAAAGGCGACTGAGTGGCTATTTACGTCACTACCATCGTGACTACTAGGTGGTAGAGTTCTGCATCGGCTCGACCGGGTCTGGTACCACCGCCTTACCTATTCCTGCCGCAATGGCGTCCGTGCTGGTCACTGTCGTGTTCCGGTTTGGAGGGTAAGGTAGCCGGTAAACTTATACATGTGGCATTAGACCTCGCCTCAAGATAGCAACGCACCATTAACATCTTTGGTGTCTATAGGCGATGGTTGACTCTTTCCATCAGGAGACCCATCTGCTTGTTTGCTATCTTATGATATAAAAAAAAAGCTAGCACTTCTATTAATCAATTGAAACAAGCATTTACGTTATATCTCTGTCTATGAGGTCTCCACATCTCTTTTTATACAGCTGTGTTAAAAAGAGAGGCTCTCAGAATATGACAGCGGTATTTAAAAATTTGGTTTCAAGTAGATATTAGAAGTGCTGCCTCCAGATATAATACAGTTTCATGGTTGCCACCAGTGTGTTAATAATAGTGCATAATTTTAATGGCTGCCTTTTCCTCCAATAAAAGTTATTTACGCATCGGATAGCTGTCACTGTCAATAAAAAAAAGTAAAAACACTCGGTGAGGGCAAGCGTTATATAATAATAGTGTATTTTATCGCACCAAACATCAATCACATTCGTTTAGCTGTCACAGCCATTAAGTGATAGGCGATAGCCGAATGTCTACAGTTTTACATATTTGATAAATTATTATGTTTGCAAATTTTCCTTTAACCTTTCATTTTGACTCACGTAAATCTATAGCAAGCCCGCTTATTGAATACTAGCTGTTGCATGCGACTTCGTCCGCGCGGACTTCGTTTACTCCGCACTGCTCCTCCCCTGTAGGTGATAGCGTGATAATATGTAGCCTATATGTTGACCCGACCTATTAGTAATATTCGTGCAAAATTTGAAGTGAATCCATGCAGTACTTTTTGAGTTTACCCCGGACATACATACAGACAAACAGACAAAAATTCTAAAAACTATATTTTTGGCTTCGGTATCGATTGTAGATCACGCCCCAAGTATTCTTTTAAAAAAATATTCAATGTACAGTTTTGACCTTCCTACGATTTTATTATATGTATAGATTTACAGACTTATCTCTTTGGATGTGTTCTGAGGAACTGTTTAGAGTAATTCCTGCCGCAGAATTTGACTATCGGACATCGCGACAAAATCCAAAAACCATCTCGATGTCTGAAAATCCACAACTGTGTGATTCTCGAGGCACTTATTTCCCCGCAGTACTCCTCTGTGGAACCAATTACCGGCAGGGGTTTTTCCGAACGGATACGGCTTGAGAACTTTCAAGAAAATAGCCTACTCTTTCTTAAAAGGCCGTCAACGCAACTGCAAGTCTTCTGATAGCGTAGTTGTCCATAGGCGGCGGTGATCACTTACCATCTGGTAAGCCTCCTGTCCGCTTGCTCCTTTTTTGTATAAAAAAAAATTACTATTGTGATTACTAGCTGGTAGAGCTCCGCAATATTTTTCATGAATTTTGTTACTACCACCAGATTACCTTCTTCTGCCGCAATGTTTGTTATTTTCATATTTCGGTTTGGAGGGTGAGGTTGCCAATATACTTATGCATGTGGCATTCCATCCCGCCACACGGACTGCAACGCGCCATTTACATATCGTCGCCGTAGTTGGAAAATTAAATAACTCTAATTTTGTAGTTTTGAGATAACCGCGATTTAGTATTTTTTTTCAGTTAATGTGCATTTGTTAAAAATGTGAGACAATTTTACTGTAGGTAATTTTATTTTTTGTGGACCTGATTATCTTTAACAAACTGAACTCTATCTTTTACTATAACTAAATAACACATTAAAAAATCAAGTCAGTATCACCAAAATAGGACTTATTTAATTTTCCCACTACGGGAACGATATTTGGTGTCTATAAGCGATGGTTACCTCTTATCATGAGGAAAAAGAACCATCTGTTTGTTCATTCGCATTCGTTCGCATTTTAGGAACTGTCCGGTAGAAAGACAGACGGTATGTTCTTCAAAAGCGGCCCGGACCAACACGGAAAGAATTGAAATACATATCCGTATATGAATAGCAAAGAGACATGTTATGTCTGTAAATATACAAATAAGCGGGTGTGCTATAGGTTTAGACAAAAACATTACCGAGACATGGCAGGTCTCTGCCACTTAGGAAGCTTGATGGTAGTGACATGTATAGCCAATAGTTCCCCTTTTACGAATTACCTGGAGGAATGACAGAGCACTGGTGACATTGGTAGAATTTATTGATAATTGCCAGTCATACAAAAAAATATACCTAGACAAACAGCTACTGTGGATTTTTATACTAACTAGCGATCGCCATTTGGTCTGACTATACTTCTTAAATTAAAATATCCTTAATCACATAATCATGCTAGCAAAATGAGTATATTAAAAAGAGATCCAAAGCTTCACTTCTTAAAATATAGCTTTTTTAAATCATGCACTCGCAGAGTTGAATAACATTTTACATATTTATAAACCAAATGTGAATTGACATATCACGATTACGTTAATTTATTATAAGCACGGCGATATCGAATGGTGTACGCGCCCTTGGCTTATGTGATATTTAACGATATAATCAATGTATTACATCTTTTTTGGCATATTAAATAATTAAGACGTAAGGAAAAGCGGGCGGAGGGGGCTTTGTTTCCGAGTATTACTGTTTCGTAACAAGACAGATATTCGATTCTCAACCGACAAGTTCTTTCGTCTTTTTAATCGATTATCTTCAGTCTTCACGTATATGTATATTTCAGACTAGCTGTTGCCTGCGACTTCGTCCGCGCGGACTTGGTTTACTCCGCACAGCACCTCCCCCGTAGGTGATAGCGTGATAATATGTAGCTTATATGTTGACCCGACCTGTTAGTAATATTCATGCAAAATTTGAAGTAAGTCCATGCAGTACTTTTTGAGTTTACCCCGGACATACATACAGACAAACAGACAAAAATTCTAAAAACTATATTTTTGGCTTCGATATCGATTGTAGATCACGCCCCATGTATTATTTTAAAAAAAATATTCAATATACAGTTTTGACTTTCCTACGATTTTATTATATGTATAGAATAGATAACATGGCACTTACAACCTGATTTAATATTGGTATCGGATCTCAGTATAAAACGAACTTCACCGAACTGATTAATGGATAAATAGTATTTTATATCCAATTTAATAGGTATGTCAAGAAATATATTGCAAGTAGTTTGACAAAAAAAATCAGCCCAGAGTATGATTAATTAACAATAATATTTTTATAATATTTTACTGGTTTGTTTAATCGAAAGTATGAAGCCTTTTGAATAACCAAACGTTAGGTTGACTGAGTTTTTCCCATCACAATTGTTGGGCAGGCAGGTTACTATTATCGATTTACCTGTTTATACCTGCCTACCCAAAAGTTGTGATGGAGAAAAAATAGTCAACCTAACGTTTTCATATTTTCGATTAGTATTAAAACTTCATACTTTCGATTAGTATTAAATTTACCTATTAACCAAACCAATGAAATGTTTAAAAAATATTCTGGACTGAAATTTTTTCGTCAACCCATTCATATTTCTTGACTCATTTGATTGGATATAAGATACTTTTTATCCATTAACCAGCTCGGTGAAGGTTGTTCTATAATGGGATCTTAGACTATATGTCATTCGTTGAGATAGTCGCGCGTTTTGTTTTATAACTGTTAGCCCCAATACAAAGTTAAATTATCGAACGATGACTTCGCATATTTTGTGTATAATATGTCACATCAATAATAAAATTATTATTAATGCAATATTTAAAAAAATAAGTACCGTAAATAAGCAAAACATCGACTTTCAATATCCTATGTATCTGGAACTCTGGATAATATTTCATCAAAATATGAGACGAAATAGAAAGTATATCCTCCCAAACAAGAATTTTTCTAAACTGGTTAATAAATGTCCCGAGTATTGAGGCACCAAACATAAAAAGCAACCAAATTGAAAACCTCCCCTATTGGGAAAGTCGGTTGAAAACGGACTGGTGCGAGTGAAACTAGTGTGGTGAGGGTTCCGTACAAGATTATATAAATTTGTTACTTTAAATACTATAGACTGTTGATAGGTTATCGTGTAATCTATATGTTATAACATATATAATAGTGCTTTTGTTCTGTTACTAGACACTTTTATAATTGCATTTGTATATAAATTTTACTTTTACACTTATATTTTTAATATATTAATCGACCGGTTTCACTTTTAAAGTATCTTCAGGATGTAACATCTATACTATATATCTTTTGTTCTGTGTTTAAACAATTTCAGGCCAAGTGGTTTCGTTGATAAGTTTTCCGGGAATAGTCAGTTTTGACTTATTGTCTTTAATAACTTTAAAACTATTTATCTTGTAAATATATTTCAGATTGATTTTTAAAGAACATATATTTCAGATTTTCACAACGAGCCCTTTCATCAAAAAAGTCTTGCTAACTATATCATGGGACATTTTCATCATCGAGCAAACTCTTGTCAGTGTACAGCATCTGCCATCTGTTTCACTGTGTAACTTTGTCCACTTGAAACGTACTAATGTCCCATAAAATAGTTCGCAAAATTTTTTTTAATTTTTAATTTATCTATCAAATTATTGGGTCCACAATATTTAAAACTCATTTATTTACGTCATACGTCCCCGTTTGGGTTACTGACTTAAATATTTGTATCAACTCAATCGGTCCAACTATGGAGCAAATTGGCTGTGACTGACGGACGGACATACAGATATACAGACACACGAGTGATGCTATAAACTTTATAGCATCACTCGTGTGTCTGTGTGTTTATAGTGTGTTTATAGTATAAAGGGTTTATTTTTTTACAATTGCGGTGCGGAATCCTTAAACTAAGTCAATATATTCTTCGTAATAGTTGAACAAATGGACAATTTTTCTTTTATTGTCCTATGCAAAATACAAAGCTCACCGTTATTTGTGTGTATTGAAACCGTTTATAGTTCATTCATAGAATACTTTACTAGTGTTGATTTCATCATTGAACATAGATATTTCTGATAATGCAATGCGTCTGATATACAACTATACCCAAGGTCACATCTTAAGTGTTCCATTGCAACAAAGGGCCCATACACCGCGATTACAAAACAATAGTCAACTTTCACTTCGATAGCGAACAATTACATTATTATTTGTGGAGATTATCCGTGTTTAGCCACAACATGACTGTTATTACATTAATAACGGCCGTATTATCTAACTATTACTTATGGATTTGTTCAATTTATTTTGTTGTGTACTAATTTACTTGGAGCTCATTGTTTGGGGTTGTGAAATAATATTTATTTTAATTGGAGAATTAAAAACAATAGTTTTCATTTATCTAACAATCGAGTGTTCTATAATGATAGAACAGTTGATAATTCTGGCACTAGATAAGAATAACACTCTATATTAATTAGAATACTTATGGCTAATTGCACTAACATTATCTTAGCTTAGGACAATCCTAAATAGTATGCTGTCATATTCTTTGCACTTAAGACAAGAAGTGACAGCATAGTATTCAGGATTGTCCTAAGCTAAGACAATGTTAGTACAATTGTCCATTAGATTGTTTTTTTTTCATACAGCACACGAGCGTTGTACAATAGTAGAACAGTTCTATTATAGATAACATTACCGTGGTTCTGTTGATAATTGTAGCGCTAGACATAGAGTTAATATGTACAAGTGTACATATTAACTCAATGGTGCTAGATTGGTTATACACACAGGTTGACTGGTAAAAATTGTACATTATTAAAAGACACTATGGTTGATCTATTCTATACATACAATAAAATCGTAAGAAAGTCAAAACTATACATTGAATATTTTTTTAAAAGAATACTTTTAAAAGAATACTATCTACAATCGATATCTAACCAAAAATATAATTTTTAGAATTTTTGTCTGTTTGTCTGTTTGTCTGTTTGTCTGTTTATCTGTTTGTTAGTCTGTTTGTCTGTATGTATGTCCGGGGTAAACTCAAAAGTACTGCATGGATTTACTTCAAATTTTGCATGAATATTACTAACAGGTCGGGTCAACATACAGGCTACATATTATCACGCTATCACCTACAGGGTAGGAGCTGTGCGGAGTAAACGAAGTCCGCGCGAACGAAGTCGCGAGCAACAGATAGTAGATAATAAAAATGTAATAAAAAGAAAATATTGCTTGGCGTAGTAATAATAACAAGAAAATTTTGCTTAACATAGCATCAACGGGATTAGTGTAGTAATATTCAGAAAGTATGGTCACCGCACGTAGTGCAACGAGTCTGATCGCAAGTTCGGTAAATCGCTCTTGTAAACAATGAACTTATATGTGCTTTGTGTCGGTGTCCATACTAAACATTATATTGAAAAAATAGGTACAAACTTAAGGGATTATCTTTTTATATATTCGGTATCAGAGTTAAGTACCAAACACCTTCCTTTAGTATGTACGGTATTTAACAGTGAACGTGTACAATGTACATAAAATATGACGTTAGAATTACATTATTATTTGAAGAGATGCTAAATTTCACGACGATTAACCATTTTGTCGGCTGCATTTACTAACTTTAACCACTAACGTTTGTTATTTGCGATAACCAAGATAATCGTGATTACGTGCTTCTTGAAACTCAGGGATTTAAACTTATCATCACTATTTTCCAAGCCGCTATTAATTTTTTTTCAGATTGAATAATACTTTTGCCTTATTTGAGAATCAAACTAAGGTGGGGAGTTCAATCGGCTAAAACTACACAAACGATGCAGTTATTAGGATTTAACGATTGAAAATGTAAAACGCGATTTCATTACAGACCTAGTTCAAAGTAACATCTGTTTTCACCTGAATTTCACCTGAAGCGTTCTACGATTGTAGAACAGACTATAATTTTAGCGTGAATCATTATATATTTTATTTCGTTTTCATTTATATTGTCCTCATCTAAGTTGTGATGATTTGGAGATCAATAATTTTTTTAATGATGATCTCCAAATGTTTATTATTTTCTTGTTCTTCTATGTGTTCCTTATATCGTACTTGTTGAAATATGTCAAATAATCGATAAAACTAAGTAGAAACATTCATGATATTTATTTACATTTGTATCAATCTTTATCGACATTCTTATCTTCCATGAGGTTAACGAACATAAGTTCGGCCACTTCAACCACTGCCGTATCATCAGCTCTAACAAGGGCACTGATAACAACTTCTTATTTAACATCTTATTGTAATTCTGATGCAACATCAGATAACAGTGCAATTGGATAGGAACTCTTTTTATTACAATGGTCCGACGAGATGAAATGATTTCATCGTGTTTTAAACGAATATTCCATTGGTGTGTAACCACTACACATAATACTCACATAGGCCAAGGTGCGACCTGGAGAATTAGATATATTTTGTACTAGCTGAGCCGCGCTGCTTTACCTGCGATGTTTTGTTTTATTTAAAAAAAAAAGTACGATTGAAAATCCATAAAATTTATAATAACGGAATTGAGAAATAAAACAGGTTTTATCATCAAAATGATGATAATTTTGAGCTATATAATGAAATTTATATTTTTATTTTTTTTTATTTTTCCTCATGTGCATTTGTACTCATTAGTAGGCGTAAAATAATATTTTTTTGATACATTGGTTTACAATATTAGGATTTCTTTAGACAATAGAGAACCCAATTTTCGAATGGTACATAGACTATTTGGCTTAGATCATAAGGTCACGTGTTCAATATCGGGGTCAGACAAAAGTCTTATTTAGGTTTCATTCGGTTTCCTCAAAAATTTAAATCCCAGTACTGGCACGGAAACTGGTGATGCTTTGAAATACGCGTACCCAGAATGAGCATGTAAGACTATTTGTTCCAGTTATCGTAAGAAACAAGAGATTATTAGTCAGTAAAATTTGTTTAGGGGGATCAATTTCATCAGCTGAACTGTCGCAAACCGGAATGTCTATTTGACATTCTGTTCATTTTGTGTACCGATCAAGGGAATCGCTGTAATTATATGTATGTATTTATTTTCTTTGAAAAATTCTAGCGTCATATCTAATTGAAAATCAATACAAGTGACAGTCAACACTGCTGTCAACGCTCTCAATGTTTACAATTTGTACCGTAATCATTGTGTATTCATGCTAATTTATGGTAATGTATTACTTCGCTTCGAATACTCGTTATGTAATAAGACACCTAATATTTATATTCGAGACTTGAGAGGATGTTGAATTTTTCTTTCATTTGTATTTTAATGCATTTTTATGGTTTCGTATGGTATTAATGTGTTATCTTAGACTGTTTAAATTAATCTTCATTTAAGTGAGTTAACGGGATTTAATAGGGGAGTTTCAAATCGTAGTTTTACAGGAAAAGCTCATTAAGCACAGTTTTGGGAATTTTGAGTAATTGACAATTTGACACGTTATTAATTTAAACTCTATCTTGTTCTATAGTAAGTCACCTAGTTCGTTAACAAAATTTCTATTTCTAAAACACGTGCAGAAAAAAAAATTAAAATTTCTCTGTCTCAAAATTTTAACGATATCACTTAATAAGTTTTTCCTGTGGTATGACGAAATATTCTAATCCAATCTCAGATATGACATCGGTCTTAATTATAATAATCTTTTGTTTGCATTGATACGGTTAAAACTATGCCATTTTGAGTTCACAGTTCGGGACGAAGCGAACCACTAGTATATTAATTAAGAATACGGATTGATGTCAGTTTTTTTTATTATAGGATACCAAAAAAGCTGATGGTTCTCCTGATGGAATGAGATGGAATACGTTGACCGGCTACCTTACCCTTCAAATCGGAACACGAATGTGTGAAGCACTGTCGCTATTACGGCAGGAGTAGGTAAGGCGATGGTACCAAACCCGATCGAGACGTGGCAGAAATCTACCACCTCGTTAGTAGCCACGATATTAGTGACACGCATTAGCATATTCTCGCCTTTTACGAGATGCCTAGCAATAAGGCAAAAGATCTAGTCTTCACAAAGAATCTACGAAATATCTGACAGCATACTCAATATACATCGATGGCGTAATCACTAACAATACATACTGTGAAAGAAAATAAATTAAGGCGGCGCACGGGCTACCATGACACGTTCCGCCCTTTGTAAACTTTTTAATGCCCTTTTTTGAAAGCTTTTGACTGTATAGGCTGTAAGGTAAGCACGATTGAACATGTTTTTTTAAAGTCAATAACTTTCTATTTCGGTAGGTACTTTAGTTTTGAAAACTAGATGAACAGTAGTAATGATAAAGTAGCCCTGTTTCTGAGTTATATAAAAGGAAGGAAAGTATTCGTAATGTTACTTTTTGATGTCATTTTTTAAAGCTTTTGACCGTACAACCTATTATAATGTAATCGCATTATAAGACATGTTTTTTAGTAAAGTCAATAACTTTCTATTTCGAAAAAACTTAGATGATCTGTGTCGTGGTCTAGGGGTTAGCGTATTGGACTCAGATCAGGAGGTTCCGGGTTCGATCCCTACGTCGGGAAAAGTGTTATTAAGGTTTTTTCGAGGTTTTTCTCGAAAATCCAAAATCTCAGTATCAATTCGGAGTCTGGCGGGGCGAGGGACGAGAATGGTAATACACCACGTATTAACATTCTCGTCCTTCGGATAAACACGTAAAGCGGTCGGTCTCAGTTATCTTTAGAAATAATCGATAATCGTTAACAGGTCGGCAAAAGCTGCGCCGGTCTGCTGGTTAGTTATAGAGCTAATTCTGTTTTTGTTTTTAAATAAACATTTACTTAATTTTGTGAGTAGGTAGGTATGCATTAATAATCTTAATGAAATAAAAAGCGATGAAGAAAGAGCTTAAATCATTATTATTTATTTTATGAGAGGAAATGAAAAATATAATATTATTACTGCAATGTCGATTTCTTTTGTAATTTATCAGTAAATTAAAATATTTTTTAATTAACAGCTGTCATGCTTGCACTTATAAGCAACGCCGGAAGGCACCACGTCACTTTCTATCCACGAAAGATTTATTTTAAACATTTTTAACTCACGGAAAAAGTCCCCTAATTTTGTTGAGTCGGATATTTGAACAGTTGAGTCGGATATTTTATTTATTATTTTTGAGTCTAGGTCTAGCGGTAAAGGCCTTGTTATCTATGCATGAGATCTTAGAATCACGGGCAATGCGTTCTAGTTTTTAGTTGTTTTGAAAAATATTTCTTATATCTCAGCAAACTAGCAAATGGCTCCCCTGATGTAGAGTATAGACACTCATCGCCACCAAATATGTTAATGATGCGTTGCCATCCATGTGGCATGATAGTTACGCTACATGCATAAATTTACCGGTATCCAAGAGTAACACCAGGGCTATTTTATACCAATTTGAACAAAATAAACGTTTTTTATGTCATTAGATAGCAAACTAGCAGATTTTTTTATATCATAAGATGATAGCAAACACGCAGATGGGTCTCTTGATGGAAAGAGTCAACCATCGCCTATAGACACCAAAGATGTTAATGGTGCGTTGCTATCTTGTGGCGAAGTCTAATGCCACATGCATAAGTTTACCGGCTACCTTAACCTCTAAACCGGAACATGACAGTGACAAGCACTGACGCTACTGCGGCAAGGATACGTAAGGCGGTAGTACCAGACCCGGGCGAGATAATGCAGAACCATACCACCTAGTAGTAGTCACGATGGTAGTGACTCGTATAGCCAGTCGGTCGCCTTTTACGACCTGCTTGGCAGAACGGCAGTTGGCCTATTCTTCAAAGGAGCCCGGAACCAACACGAGAAACTCTCCTGATGGAAAAAGAAACCATCGTCTCTGGACACCAAAGACGTTAATGGTGCGTGCTATCCGTATGGTGGGATGACAATCTACCGGCTATCTTACCCTCCAAACCGGAACTCGAAAATGCAAGTTAAAGTAATGACTTGTGGTCACGCGAACTTATTCGTTGGTAAGAGCTAGTACAATACAATGCTCAGTAATGGTTCTTGTCTTCAGGTATTACAACGAGACGTGGAATGCCACAGTCGGATCGTGAGCTCGGTGGTGCGGCTGTGCGGCGGCGGCGACGTGGTGCGAGCGCTCGAGAGACGCTGGCAACTGCTGTACTTGCGGACCATTGAGTGGCAGTGCCATCTGGAGGCGTGTCTTGCCAAATCTGATAACCAGGTAAGATATATCAAAATGTGTATAAACAAATTAAATGAATACGTCTTTCAAACTTAATTTCATAAGTTGTTAGTGTAGCTTACATTTACAACTAGAAATATAGAATTACAATACCTACAATCTACATACAAACTCGTATGGGATAATTTGGGACCTGCTTAGAATGCGACCCCTCGCACATCCCCGATGTCGTCCGCATAATACCGTAATTTAAAAAAAAACAGCGGCTGCGGGCGGCTGCTTGTTGTGTTCACTTTTTTGCGCGCAGTACAAACACGCCACTGTTACGTCACCGCGCACAGGTCTCAACTTATCGCGTACAGATTGTACTTACCGATGAAATAAAATTACTCTGAGGTATTTTTTAAACCTTTGCTTTTTATTCGGCACCATAAAATAGCTAGTAATGTCATAGAGTATATCTATTTTTTCATGATATACCTAATACAATCTACAAGCGTTTGACGAAAGCATTTGCTCATGTGAGCTACACGTTCCTCGTCCAACAAAGTATCTATTAGTATTTGTGTGGTCTTTATGTATTAATCACCATCAGCACAATCTAAGAACAGAGCAGAGCAGATGATTTAAATACATAAGCAGATAAGCAGATGATTTATATACATAAAAACATACAACTGAATTCATAACCTCCTCCTTTTGGGAAGTCGGTTGAAAATTGCCGCTGCTGCTAACCCGGTGTGGTGTTACCCACTTTAAAATATTTGCTAAGTTTTAGTGAAATTGAAAGATAAATACGACCGTTTTTAAGATACCGTAATATTTTTATATAGAGAATATATTTTTTTACTTTTTTTATAATGTAATCGACCTACCTATATGTCCTTTTCGGTTTGGACAGTGTATTTAATACTCACTGTATATATGAATTCTTAATACGCGTATTATTAAAAACGGTCCTGTAGTTAAAGTTTCTTATTTTTAAACAAACTAACTCATTTTTATATATCCTTATGTTATTATTGATTTTTATTAATAAAGTTATGCAACATTGATTGGAAGCTTGCAAAAGCACTTGATTCTGTTTCCGGTTTATGTAAATAATTGTATCGATCGTTTCACGAAAACAAGTTTGGTTTGGTATATGGGACGTCGTTCGATTAATACCGGTATCATGTTATGATAATATTAATCAAATAGATAAGCAATGTGTTTATTTTTGAACTTTGTCCTAATGAATATACCGTATGCTTTCTCCGTAATATTTCGGGCCCCTGTGAAAAAATATACAGTCTGTCTATTTGTCAAGTACTTCGAAAAATGCGAAAAAATTTATATTTATATCGTATTAAAAGCACTTGTACTGTTTTACTTGACTTTATTCAAACCAACCGGTTTCGCGTTTTAACGCATCATCAGGGCAAAAGTTATTATTGTAACTAAACAATAATAACTTTTGCCCTGATTATGCGTTAAAACGCGAAACCGGTTGGTTTTAATAAATATAAAGTCAAGTAAAACAGTACAAGTGCTTTTATTATGATATAAATATAAGTTAACATGGAGTTTTACCAAGTGCTGACGATATTCAAAGTGTGCGAAAAAATTGTTTTTGAAGTGAAACTTCTTTAGAACGAGTGTTTTGAAACTTGATGTAACGGAAATGCGTCTCGATAGAGAAATAAACACATAAGGGCATAGGTTTAAGTGAACAAAATGGTGTTCACCTGATGGTAAGTGATTACCGCCGCCTATAGATAACTAGACTACTAAAGGTCCTGCAGTTCGTTACGTTGCTGACCTTTTAAGAATGAGTAAACTCTTTTCTTGAAGGTGACTACTACCATCGTGACTACGGGTGGTAGAGTTCTACAACGTCTCACCGGGGTTATGTACCACTCACTGCCTTAGCTATTTCCGCCGTAACAGGGCCATTGTTTGCCACTGTCCTGCTCCGGTTTGGAGAGTAAGGTAGCTGGTAAACTTATGTATGTAACTTTTTACTTCGCCACTAATTGATTCTTGACATATTTAGCGTATATAGGTGACTGCTATTTGTTTTTTGATTGTTTTATCCATTGTAATAAAAAAAAGATAGCAAACAAGCAGATGGGTCTCCTGATGGAAAGAGTCGACCATCACCTATAGACACCCAAAGATGTTAATGGTGCATTTCTGTCGTGTAGCGAGGTCTAATGCCACATGCATTAGTTGACCAGCTACCTTTCCCCCCAAACCGAAAGACTAGTGACTAGCACTGACGCTATTGCTTCAGAAATAGGTTAGGCGGTGGTACCAGAACCGGGCGAGACAATGCAGAACTCTACCACTTAGTAGCCAGTAGCCACGATGGTAGTGACTCGTATAGCCAATTGGTTGCCTTTTACGACCTGCCTGGCAGAACAGCAGTTGGTCCCGGGCTAGTTTGAAGAATAGGATTCACAAAATACTCTAAATCAGTGGTTAACGACAAGACTCAGCTATACTTGTCAATAAAGGCAGTGGGTGTCAATATTCGTGTCCAGGATATTTCAGTTTCATAAATAATACCACACAGCGACGTGCACACGGTTATGACATAGGGTATGCACTATGCGGATGGGTACTCGCTCACAAAAAATTTCCTTTACAAATTTTAGTATAGCCACAGCCACGCTACGGATCTCTAAGTCGGAAACCATGACAACAAAACAAATCTTAGATGTACTACTATTCATGTACATCTTCCACGGCAACAATATCCTGAATCACAGAGCCCGTAATACGTTTCGTAACTTTTAACGTGAAACTTATGAGTTACGTTTACTTTTTGCTGACACTGTTGGAAACAAGCCCTCCGCACCGGCGGTTTACAACAGTTGTTTGCAACAAAAATTCATATAAACTCTACAGGCCTACCACCAAGGTCACGCGTGTTGGAAGCTTGTTTCCAATAATGTGGCTCGGCTATTAATTGTAACTCGGGTACAAACCTACCTTTAGACCCAATTTGAATCTTTTCATTGAATGACAATTGTGAGAACTTGTTATTTTTAATTTTTAATAATCACACATTTTTAACACAAACTTCACAGTCAAATAACAAGTTAAAAAATCTACAAATAATGCACTAATAAAAGCAAATCACTACAATCATTATAGAAACTCAGTAATAAACTGTTAAATGCACACACCTTTAAATATTAAAATGAAAAATCTTTTAAGAAAACTTTAATAATATACTGGCGCAGACAAAATAATAAACAATGCTTATCAGTTATCACACGAGAAAGCAAATGGACCCCGCGCAACACAAAACATTTCTGCTATTTAAACCTTTCTAAACAAAAATGCATAATGTGCATACGTGACTTATTAGATTTCTGTCTCTTATTTTTGGTCTGATTATAAACTGCTGCTGGAATCGCGCCTTTGATATTCATGTGTGCGTTTGCAAACTGTCTACAGACAGCAAAATTACTAAACACATGCGAACAAATGTGCTTCGGACGGCGCCCGCAGGAATTGGGCTATACGCCTGGCAAACGTAATGTTTGTGTGCTTGCAAATAGGTGCTATTTATAAAATATTAGGTGTTTGTTTAATTATTATATTATGTTTATTCATTTATTTACTATTAATTAAAGCCATGAATGGCAAGTAAAGCAGTGCCTAATTGCCTTTATAGACTGCACGCCACTGATATCACAAAATTTCCTAGACTGTAAGACAATCCTTGCAGAATTTCTTAAAAGACAACCCGGCCTACGCATATTCGGAAGAAGCGATATAATGAGCTGTGCTAAACTTTGTCTTCCTTTGACATAATTTCTAAACACGAATTGCCACATTACGACCTATATTTGTAATCATGAAATTTTGCGACACCCACGGCGGCTAGAGACAGTGTGTAAAGGTATGCTTTTGGGTTGTGGTTACCCCCTTTATGGTGAATGTTGGTTGGTTGGTTGGATGGATCGATATTGTGAGACTGGATTTGTTTCGTCTGCTTACAGCATATAAAAAAAATGATGGAATTTACATTTTTTTAGTTAGTGTAGGACAGGGAACTTTTAAACGAAATATGGTTGTGAAGTATGACGGTTACTGCTAGGCAGTAAGTGAAAGGTGTCTTCAATGTGGTAGAGTTCTGCAACGTTTGCTCCGGGATTGGTATCGCCGCATTACTCATTATTGTTGAAACCAAGATCCGTATGGGGCGTTGCGGAGGGTACCCTAACCGGCAAAAAACGTCCGTAACGTTAAAAAAAGCGTAAGATTTTTCGAACGAAGTTCGTTATGGGGTTTGCGAAGGGGTGCCCTAGCCGACAAAATACGTCCGTAACGTTAAAAAAAGCGTAAGATTTTTCGAACGATGTTCGTTATGGGGTTTGCGGAGGGGTGCCCTAGCCGGCAAAATACGTCCGTAACGTTAAAAAAAGCGTAAGAATTTTTGGAACGAAGTTCGTTATGGGGGACTGCGGAGGGGCGCCCTAGCCGGCAAAATACGTCCGTAATGTTAAAAAAAGCGTAAGATTTTTGGAACGAAGTTGGTTATGAGGGGCTGCGGAGGGGTGCCCTAGCCGGCAAAATGCGTTCGTAACGTTAAATTAGGCGTAAGATTTTTGGAACGAAGTTCGTTATAGGGGGCTGCGGAGGGGGTACCCTAGGCGGCAAAAAACGTCCGTAACGTTAATAAAAGCGTAAGATTTTTTTACAATAAGAAACTTGTTCCTATCTGCAGGTGTCCCACGACACCACACGGTTTTCTGTTTTGCATTAGCGTTAGTACTTGTCATTGTCCTGTTCTGGTATGGAAGGTAAAGACGCTCGTAAAATTATAAATGTGGCATTTTAATCCACCTCGTAGTGTATAAACTTTATGGTTGTATCTTTCCATGAGGAAATCCATTTGATTTTTTGCTGTCTCAGGATATGAAAAATATAGGAAGAATGAATCAAAAGTTTTATACTACGATTGATCGGTTTGTTGACTGGCAGGCGAGTTGAGAGATGTCGCCGTATTTGGCAACCCTAGCGACTGTCACTTGTTATTTTTTATATATTCGCCATTTTACTTTTTGTTTATAATCATTTATCAATGTCTCCGGTACACGGATTTACATTTTACGCAATAAATACAAGTTTACTTTCAACGGACCGCAAGTGAAGGTTCAACTAAAAGAATCTAATTATCAATGAATTACCTAACATTGGTAATCAACAATCGAATGTAAATGCATGATCAAATTATTGTAGCGGAAATGAAAATGTGTAAATGCATTTGATTGCCAACATCTCGTCAATCATTGTGATCTGATTTGCTACATAGTGTTTATTTTAAACTAGCTGCACCCGCGACTTCGTCCGCATGAAAAAAATCAAAAAAATTAGCCTAAGTTACTCCCTATCAAATCAGCTATCTGCTAGTGAAAGTCCCGTCAAAATCGGTCCAGCCGTTCCAGAGATTAGCCGGAACAAACAGACAGACAAATAGACACAGACAAAAATTCTAAAAAAAAATATTTTGGTATATATACCGTATATACATCCATATGCATTAGGGTGGTCGTTAAAAATTAAATTTTTTGCGGCGCCCTCTAAAAAGCTTCTTTGTGATGAAAAAACACTGGGATTTTTTTTTCAATTCAAAACAACACGTGCCTCTACACGTTCTAAGTTAATTTTTGGGTATAATCATCTTTTTGGGGAATTTTTCAGGAATAATATAATTTTATTCGAAATATAAAAAGTTATAGAACACAAATCAATAAAAATAACAATATTTGATCAAAATAACAATAACCAAAAATCCAAATTCAAAAAATTTCCCCGTTGATTTTGGTCTATTAAGGGGACCGGGTGGTCTAGCGGTCTAAAATTTAAGCTATTTTAAAAAAAATATTTCTATATGAAGGTAATGACTAAGCCTTTCAAATTTTTTCTACACTTATTCTATTGCTTATCAACTACACAAAAATGAAAATTAATACAGTATTTTTTTTTCAAATTAAAAAAATGGCGCTGAAGTTCGCCTCTCCAAAAAAAATGGACCTGACTGGCGAGGGTTGATTGATCTTTACCTCTGATCTGAAATTAAAAAAATGACGCATTTTAAATTAGTATAAGTATTTATTTTAAATTAGTATAGTTATCGCAGGAACTAGAATGAAAAAAAAATTTGAACAAATGGCGCGTAGTTAAAAGTATTTTCTGAAAACGAGTTTCAGATTTGTACTTCAGCGCCATTTTGTTATTTTTGGTTTGGCCAATTTGGATTTTTGGTTATTGTTATTTTGATCAAATATTGTTATTTTTATTGATTTGTGTTCTATAATTTTTTATATTTTGAATAAAATTTTATTTTTCTACAATTACTAGATTATTATTAAATAGTCTGTGATAATTTCATTCCTTCATTATATCTTGAAAAAGTTTATACATGAAGTAGTAA
This sequence comes from Apodemia mormo, assembly GCA_036924255.1. NCBI lineage: Eukaryota > Metazoa > Arthropoda > Insecta > Lepidoptera > Riodinidae > Apodemia > Apodemia mormo. The sequence goes on along the minus strand of JAUPFN010000021.1, from coordinate 17,667,524 downwards.
ATTCTCATGCCCAACCCTTTGTCGGCTATCAAAAAATTTTTGAACAGCCTCTATATCAACTACAAGTACGTAATATTTTTGACTTTCGTCTCTACCATCAGCAACACAATAGCGCAATCAACCACCCGTGGCGTTGTTTACAAACAACTAAATGGCGGCCGAAGTGGCCACAGCCCGATACTTTAATTTCAGTGGGGTTCTTTTGTGACAAAATTTAGGGTTATCAATATAACATTTATGCCACTATAAATAATTTCATAATGTTCTTTTGGGATTTCGTTGCGGTGATTTCAATGTTTAATCTAATTCTATTAAGCACTATCCAGAAAAGGATATTTGATATTTGGGATTAATTTAATTGTAGCTCTATTTTATTTTATAGTCTTTAAATTTTATATATTCTTTCTATATCAAAATTTTATTTAAATTTATAAATGGGTGTAATTTATAGCGCGAATAGTTAAAGGGAAAATGTTCTAGTTTAGTCGGAAGCCATTAAAATAATAATGATTTTACTTAAATAGATGATGCCCCTTTTACTATTATTATAGGTTGCGTCGTACTACTAGATACGTTGCTTGTTTTTTCTTTATTTTAACCGAAACTAGATGTATAGACAATACATTTTTATCATAAATTCAATAAAACCAGAATCACTGCAAAATGTGTTTTCGGAGCGAGTCGTGCCAAACATGCAAATTAAATCAGCTGTGTCCGTTATTTAAAAACGCGTTTATACGGTTGCAGAGTAGCCTCCTTTTGGTAAAGTTGGTTGAGAAGAAAATTTCTTAATTATGGTGATAGCCTAATTTTTAATTCCACAGTAATTTATAATACTAATATTTTAGTTTTGGAAAAAGTGCGTTTTCTCCATATTATAAACTTTAACGGTACCAAAACCTCACACATGGAATTCTCGCTTCGGTGATAAAATTCCATAGAAAAATAAAATCAAATCGTTTTTACGGCACCACCTCAATTTCTTAAAAAGGGGTACAAAGTTTTACCTTCACCTATTAATATATAGATAACATCTTACCCAAATACCTTATATCAGTAAAACCATTATTTCAGAGTCTGGTACCGGCGGAGATAGCAAGCGACAGTGACGACGAACCAGCTCTAAAACAACCCAGGCTTAGTAGACGCGGCTCTCCACGACGACAAAGGACCCCAGTCAATGCCCGGCTCAGAGATACGTCTGAAGATAGTCGACAATCAGCTTCTGAGGTGAGCACTTAAAACCGCCCCCGCAGATAAATAATAAGAAACGACAAAATGAAACTACTTTTATCCCAAATAACTGTCAAACAAAATGAACGTTTACTAGAATGACACAAAGTTGAATGTCTATTGACGTAATTTCTGATTGATACACACTCTTTTTGACGTAATTTCTGATTGATAATTAATATTTATGAATTAAAACAATAGTTCTGATGAACAAAACTATTGTTTTAATTCATAAATATTAATTATAAAATTGTTACCTCTGCGGTCTCAGTGGTCCAGTGTCGGTGTTGACCATAACACCTCACTTGGGTTCGATTCTCGAGTCGGGCAAATAAAAATGTGTTTTTTTACTTTTCTGATAAAAACAACCATGCCGGGGATTGGATAACTGCCAGGTTGGCGATAGGCTTGTCACCTATCACACAGTGGGACTAAAGCTCCGTTTTAACTTTGATTAGTACGAGTGTGAGTGTTTAATGCAGGTGCTTAGTATTAAGATAAAAATACGTGAAGACAGCCGTTGATCAGTGCGAGTGATAAGTAATCAGAATCTATTCACTTTTACTACGCTGATTACGAATCACTCGCACTGATCCACGGCTATCTTCACATATTTTTGGCTTAGTACTAAACACCTGCATTAAACACTCACACTCGCACTAATCAAAGTGAATACGGGGCTTAAGTATCTTCGGCTTACCTGTTCGGGGATATGGATGTGAAGATACTTATAAATATTAATAAAAACGATTGATTTCATTTATGTTTAATGCGAAGAAACAAAGAAAATGCGTTGACTAAAAAGGACAAACTCATTAGTAGTTTGATGATATCGTATCATGTATGTATTTTCCCTGTGTTGGTCACACCCGGACGAACGAACATAATATAATGCTTATGTGTTCTTTCATTCTAGGTACCAACTCTCTTAACCCCATAACATTTTACTTCCCCGGGTCTTAATTACCCCCAAATTCGTTACCGATGCTAGAGACCAATGAGGCGAAAAGTTTGATCTAATTTCCAGCGCTCCCTTATAAATTGTATAATTATAATTTCTAGCGTTTGCCCTCTCGTCGAAATTCAAACATTATTCTATGCCTCCGTTTGACCATTAACTAGTAAGATCTCTTCTGCTCGAAATCCGATCATAAATCTATGATTTCGCTTGACCATAGACTAAACAATAAAACCTCTTCTAAGTTCGACAACACTTTTAACCATAAACATAACATCACGTGAATATGGTGTATGTAAAATGAATGTAGTGTGTGTAATGATTATTTTTAGAAATTCAGTGTCACAAGACTATGTACTAAAGTACTAGACAAGGCAAGCACAATGCCAGTTGTGTTCTACCAATGTGCAGTACATGGACTGCACCTACGTCAGAGTTCGTGAATGAATCGCATAAGCGCCATGAAAGTCACAGCGGTTACGACCTTTTCGTATGACCTTTTGTGTGATTCTCAAGGCACTTATTTCACTGCACTACACCTCCAGAACCAATTACCGGCAGAGGTTTTTCCGAACAGGTACGACTTAGGGACCTTCAAGAAAAGAGCTTACTCTTTCTTAAAAGGCCGGCAGCGCAACTGCAAGTCTTCTGGTAGTGTAGTTATTCATTGGCGGCGGTGATAACTTACCATCAGGCGAGCCTCCTGTCCGTTTGCCCCTTTTACTATAAAAAAATCACCAAGTCTAGCCAAATATCCTGCCAATCGCCACTGGAGTTTGTTAATACGGTGACGGATGTCGACCACTTTGGCCCTTCTATGGATCTCGATGTTCATATACGTATATCATAGAACTTTTTTATATTTTAGACTAGAAAATTTTTTACTGTGTGTCTGTTTTTTGTGCTTGATCGATCTTGATAAAAATTGGTAAATAGTGAGAACTGTTAATTTTTATAGACTTGAACATATATGAATTACAACACTTTAAAATTTTAGCCTTGTAAAAGCAGATTTAAAAATGTTTATAAGATCAATTGTAGATGTCTGACTAACCGATAGTAAAAGAAAATGCAATGCTTTGTGCGAAACAGGCAATAGGAATGGTAAATTAGCTCTTTGACTACATTTATGTATGTGTGCGTGGTACTAGTGTATAATATATGTTATCTTGTATTCTATGGAAGAACTTATAAGGGTTTTGATGCATCTTTTCTCAAATTGTACATTATTTATTGAGAAAATTATATTTGGATTATGCTAAGAACCACTTGGAAAAATCGCAAAACTGCTTGAAAAAATTGCTTGAAAAAAAAAGAAACTTGCTTTCTGTATTAAAATAAATAAAAACCCCTTTTTTGGATTACAACGCCATCTGTTGGGTCAGGTTGCTTAGCTGGACGAAATATTTAACCTTAATGTATTTCTAATGCATTTTATTAAAAAATGTTAGGTTTCTGCAGTCCTCAGTCAATGTGCCAAATTTCATTTTCCACCGTTCACGCAATTGCCTTAAAAACGGGTCTAAAGTTTTTCCTTCGCGTATTAATATATAGAATTCAGCGATATAAAGACTGTTAACAAATTGAAACACCACTTCTACCTAGCATAGCTTCTCTAGTCTGTAGTACCTTAGATTCTGTTTAATGTGTTAATAATCCATCTATGTTAATATAATAAATGCGAAAGTTTGGATGTTTGGATGGATGGATGTTTGAACAGAAGGGTGTATGGACGGATGGATGTTTGTTACTCTATCACGCAATAACTACTGAGCGGATTTAAATGAAATTTGGCAAATAAGTAGATAACGACCTGGAATAGCACTTTTTTATCATAAGATAGCAAACAAGCAGATGGGTCTCCTGATGGAAAGAGACAACCATCGCCTATAGACACCAAAGATGTTAATGTTGCGTTGCTATCTTGTGCCAAGGCCTAATGCCACACACATAAGTTTACCGGCTACCTTATCCTCCAAACCGGAACACGACAGCGACAAGCACTGACACTATTGTGGCAGGACATATGTAAGGCATTGGCACCAGACCCTGGCGACCAATGCAGAACTCTACCACCTAGTAGTCACGATGGTAGTGACTTGCGTAGCAAATCGGTCGCCTTTTACGACCTGCCTGGCAGAACGGCAGTTGGTCTATCCTTCAAAGGAGCCCGAGTCCAACACAGGGAAAAATACTGCTACTTTTTATCCCGGAAAAATTAAGTGATCCCGTGGGATTCGCCAAAAACTTTTATAATGCAGCAGGCTGCATGCTGCTGCTAGTAGATATATAAAAATACTAGCTGACCCGGCAAATGTTGTTCTGGTTCTTTTTAACTACTCTTATTTTTTCTATATTTTCTCACCTTTTCAACTTTCCCTGGACTTCAACAATTAATTCAAAACCAAAATTAGCCAAATCGGTTCAGCCGTTCTCGACTTTTAGCGAGACTAACGAACAGCAATTGATTTTTATATATATAAGATTAGGTATCTGCACTCTTCCGCAATGTACGAGTATTCTTTAACAGTGGCAAATTTCATAGTCTTCAATTCAAGTGCTTTTTATAAAAGAGGTACTTACAAAGTTTTCAGTTGTGTATTAATACATATATATAGAAGATTACATTTCGACTGTTCAATTTGGCAATTTGTTTCTAACGAAGATGTAAATAGTGTTTATATAAAAGTCGACAACGGTAATAAAATAATCCATTACAGACGAGACGACCTAAATAACAATAAGCTGCCCGCACACGTCCAGTTTTATTACAATCTATCGCGGGTGTCGAAATGTATAAGCTACAGACGGAAGATGCTGCTTACCGCCCGCCCACATGGTGAAATTTAACTAGGAATAATTTGTTAATTCTCAATTTATTCTAAATTCTGTTACGTTAAAAGCTACTTGTATTTTTTTTTTTTTGTTTTCTAATTCATTGTCTTTTTATTGAAATGTGAAAAAGTAATTAGATGATTGTTATAAACGGCGAAATTAGTTTAATATAAACTTGTGATCGCCCGTAATCTGTATTGGATCGTAATTCAATTTGAAAAAATGTAGTATATTTCTTACATGTCTTTGCCAAAAACTTGAATATGTAGAGTGTACATTCAAGTTTTTGGCAAATATCGTCATAAATATTCAAGCAAAAAATTTGCTTACTTTGGGGTTAAATCAGTTAGTGTAATTTGTCCCTTGAATATTTATATATTTATATAATATTCGTTTATCACTGACATCAATTTTACTATTTTGAACATTTTTATCTTTCTGTCTGCAAAATCTGTTATATCTCAAGAACGGCTTGACCAATTTTTATGAAACGGCAAATACTTATCGTCAATGAATTTGAAGAAAAGATGTTGTTGATTTGAAGTTTGTATCAAATCTATATTTACATATAATAAAATCGTAGGAAAGTCAAAACTGTACATTGAATATTTTTTTAAAAGAATACTTGGGACGTGATCTACAATCGATATCGAAGCCAAAAATATAGTTTTTAGAATTTTTGTCTGTTTGTATGTTACATGTTAATAATCAAACTAATGAATCTGGTAAGCAGGCTTTGAATTTCTGGAAGTTTAGGGATCTCGGCAATAGCGTCGTGTTCAAACATAAACATAAAAAATGTTAAACTGTTTAAGAATCCAAATGGCACATACAGACACGCACACACACCGATTTTATGTAATATTTATATATTAATAACTGTTATGTAAACTTCAGAACATAATGTGTGAAATTTGATATAGGTAGTAAAGTTTATATGAAAAAACTTGTTTTGCTATAAAAATTTAAATGGAAGGTAATTAAAAATGTAGTTTTTTCATACATATATTCTAAGATAGCACACAAGCACTACTGATGGAAAGAGACAACCATCGCCTATAGACCATAAATGTTAATGGTGGGTTGCTAATCGTGTGGCGAAGATTTAATGCTACTTGCATAAGTTCACCGTTTACCTTACCCTCCGAGTCGGAATACGAAAATGACAAACATTGAGTATGGACGATATTGCGGCAGTAATAGGTAAGGCAGTTGTGCCATATACCCGGGCAAGACGTTGCGAAACTCTGCCTTCTATTAGTTGCAATGGTTGTGACACATTTAACCAATTGTTCGACTTTTACGAACTGCCTGGCAGAATGGTAAATACTAAATGTTATACCAAGCTAATCTAGATACTGGAAAAATTAATTACTAATCGTTACGTTTCGTAACGATACAATTCTTTTTTTTGCAGGAGGAACAAGAATATGCGCTGACGTCGTACACTTGGCGTGGTTTTGGTTCTGACTGTGAGTCGGAGTTGGTGCGTTATCGGGAAAACAAAATGGCGGACGAACGTCGTGTGCCCAGTGTTGACAACATTGACTTTAAGCCCACCGATCAAACTGTACCTGCTTCTGGAGATCACATAGACGGTAAATACGATATCTAGCACATCAGCCCGCTTAGAATAAACAGCGTGTGATATGTCGCGCGCGATAAAAGAGAGGTTTAATCAGTAAGAAGAACTTATATCTCGTTTGTTCGACGCGACGCAACGAGAAGTTTGTCGTGACATTAAAAGAAACAAAAAATCTTTGTGTCAAACCTCTCTTTTATCGCTGGTGACATATCACACACTGTTTATCCTAAGCGCGCTGAACACATTTAAAACACTTTGACGTAAAGGCCTTAAGTATCGGTAAATTTCTGCTGTCTTATTTTATTTTGCATAAACTTAAGCATGTGGCATTAGACCTCGCCACAAGATAGCAACGCACCATTAACACCTTTGGTGTTTACAGGCGATGATTGACTCTTTCCATCAGGAGACCCATCTGCTTGTTTGCTATCTTATAACATAAAAAAAATTGAGATAATAAAATAAATACGGATACCTCTAGCAGGATCATAGTAATACATATAATTCGTACTATGTATTTTGTACTTGTTATAAATAGCAAACAAATAGCGCTGATTAACACTAAACATGTTAATAGAGGTTTGTCATCCATGTGGAATTGGTATTGTATTTTAGGTATGGGTGCTACATTATATATCTACTTGCATACATATCGGCTACCGTGCCATCCAAACGGGTAAACGACAGTGGCAGGACTTGGAACGAGTAGAACAGGAATATGCCAAAGATCAAAAACAAAAAACAAAACTTGGACGAAACTTTATGAACGCTAGCAACACCTATCTTTATATTTTGTTATATATAATACGAGGGGCTCTCCAAATGTTATTCTGGCATATAAATTTAACATTTACAGTGAATATTATGGTGGGGTGGTGGTTGAAGGGGTGGTGGTTAAAAAACCAGTCCTACATTTCAATACCATTATAGGGTGTATATATTCACCACTTTTTAATATAGTAACACCAAATGTAATAATTGTAACATATTAAGCAATAAATTATTGAGTTTTGAGTATTAATGGGGGGTAATGGAACCTTCTTACCATCACCCTCAGTTAACCACAAAAATAGGTTTATTAGTATTTTGATGCAAAACCAAAAAAATATAACAAAAACTTCGTTCAAAAAAATGAAAAATAAATCTGGATAGAGACACCCTAATCACCTTACGGGTTAAAATATATTTTAGGACTTAATCATATACCTACGAAATATACAAAAAATTATAAATTTAGCCGTTTGAGAACAGCATAATGTAAATCAAATGTAACAATAATTTATATTTAGCATACCATTTCAAGTATAAACCACATTTGTATGTTATGCGATTTACCTTATTAAGTTTCCCCAACAGCAATACTAACCGACAAAACCACATGAATTATAATCAGCGCACAACAAATAATGCAAATGGCTGTAAATCACTATTTATTTTAGTCTTTGCTCTCTCACGCACGAAAACAAAATACAGCTCTAGGCTTTATGCTATAACATAACACATTAGCAATACTGAATTATGAGACATGAATGTATCGATTTAAAATAGAGTAAATATATTACTTTAGTCGTATAGAATGGTTACAACTTGTAACTTTCTTCTATACGAATAAAGTAATATGCCTTTTAACTTACAAGGGATGAAAAGAATTGCAGATGAAAGATTGACAACATTGGGAATATAATGTGATTCAGTTTTAGGAAACTGCGATATGAACGGTAAAGTTGACTGAGGTTAATTGATCAATTATTTAGAAGGAATTACGGTGCTATGATTTAAATTATAAGTAGGCATCGGAAATCTGTGTTTATGTTTTTTTTTTTGCAACTACATTGTATACGTCTAAAGCCTTCTCTACACGTTTATAAATTCGTCTGTGGACGCTGACAGATGTATGAGCAGATGGATTACCACGTGCCCTCCACACGTCTGTGACAGTTTTCAGCATGATATAGCTCACGAAATTTAAAAAAAATTCCTCGGTGCTCATATTGTTAGCCATTAAAAGTCTCCTCAGTGCTCATAGTGTAGTTTTTACGAGTGTTGTGCAAAGTAGGTACACCTATAAACTAACAGACGCACGCGTGCATTCTCAGCCGCAACTCCGATCATACTGATGCGTCGTCAGACGTGTGGACAGACGTCGAACGTTCGCGCCAAATACTCTTTGATCTGTGTCACAAAAACCGACGTCTATCGGATTCGAGGTGGAAGCATCTGCACACGTTAAACACCTACAACAGACGCGCAAAATATCCCCTCTATACGTCTGTGGACGCATCCTAAGATGACGTCCACGGACCCATCTGCAGACGTGTAGAGGAGGCTTAATGTAAAATACGCAAAATTACTGAGTTGCATAACTTTAATTATGAAACCAAACCTTAAGAACTTTAATATTGGATCGAGAATTAATCATTCTTTGCTAGAACCCGATGTGATGTTTGACGCGATGACGCGATGCCGTATGCTTTTTTCCTTGTTTTAATAATTTTTGCTTTATTTACAGGAATCGATAAAGAATTCACAATGAAAACTGAAATCCCTAAAGAAATGAAAACCCCGGTTGTAGTTAAAAGGAAAAAACCTATTGACACATCAAAGTTTAATCAGTCAGACAGGAAATCAAAAAATTGTGCAACATTCTACTTCAGACACCACGATACAGATTCTGATAGGCAAATGATTGAAACAGACGACAAATCGCAAGAGGAATCATCTGAAGAAGAATGGACTTATGTTGATGGACCGAAAATTGGAAATGAGGATTCTACTGATATTATGACATCGTCCGTTGAAATCCAATGCGAGCTACCTGTCGAAGAAAAGAAAGATAAACCACCATCACCGAAACCGAAGCTCGAATCATCAACACCGGATCTTATACGAGTCGATCAGAATTCAAGATGCAAGAATATCGAAAGGCTGGTTATTCAAGCGGAAGAATTAGTTCAAAAACAAGCGCAGCAACAAATGGCAAAAAAGAAATCATCGAGAACTCTGAAACCACTAATGTTTGATGAAGAAGGAAAGTCTGTTAGTCGAGCTAAAATGTCACGGATCAAAGAATGGCTTAATCAGAGTCCGGATGGTAAAGGCGACAATAATCAGGTATGTGTTTTATAATTTAAAATTATTACAATGTAAGAATGTTAGACGAAAAGTCTCTAAATATTTTTTTATTTATGCCGCATTTTAAATCTTAATTTTTTAGCTAATATGTAAAACAATTAAGAGCTCAAAAATTGCGTTGAGTGCCATTCGAAAAATCAAAATCGATCCTCCTTTTGAAAAAAATATACATTTTTTGGAACATAAATTAATGTTAATAAATTACTAAGTATTGATTTTCCCAACTTTAGATTTTTGAACTCTTCGAACTCAAAATCTATGCTTAGGTATAGTTTTTGCTTCTTAAAGCCTAAAATACCTTAATATTACCTGCAGGGTCAGCTGGCTTACAGATTTTTTTATTTCATCTATAAAGCAATTAAATATTTCAAAAATTGATCACAATTGTATTTGATATAATAGGAATTGCAAATAAATTGTAACTTAAGCCAACTGATAGACTAATCATACTGTGTTGCAAATTACAGGCCTCTCGTTAAAGGTTTTTTAAACAGTCATATACACTAGGCAGTTTCTTGTTACCTCACGATGTTGATTTTGGTGTTACGTTAACATTTATGAAATTGTGTAATATTGTTAATATGTAATGTGAAAGTTTGTATGTTTGGATGCATTATACCAAGGTAATATTTCAGGGTTGTTCGTCGTAGAGCTCGGCGATAGTAAATACTAAAATGACCGTAATAACGACAATATAGACATAAAAACCTTTGTATTCGGGTCCGATTCGCACTTTATCGTTTTTATTTAATAATTACATTAATATTAAACTTCTCTGGAACGGATTTGGGTTAAATTTGGGGTTTCGTGTCTAAATCTATTGGAATTTAAAAATATATATTTTTACATCATCTTAATGGCTATTTATTTATGTCAAGTATATTTGTTTTAAGTGTACGGAAAGTTACGATGCATCTGGCGAATATACAACGGAAAGTGAAGTGGACACATCATTGACTTCCGAGGATAGGAACCTGCACTCTTCAATGGATATGAGTACGTCGACTTGCACAGTTACTCCAACGCATCATGCCAAGGTGATTACAACCTATCAATCCTGTATATTAAGCTTATTTTAATGTGCCACCATGAATCACTAAACACCATTTTTAACGTTCCATAGTTCATCAATTCTATATATTAAATAAAAATATCGAGTATGTTAAAATGTTACTGTTTACAATAATTACTTTTTTGTAAAATATTAGAATTTCTTAAAATGTTTTTGACTCTAAGTCTTAAGTTTTTTTTGTTAAAATTGTATTTAATAAAGTATAACTTTATTTTTAAATTAACTTTTTGTTATTTAAAAAAATATGACATACTTTTGCTATTGATAAAATTGATTCAAATTATATATGCACAGCAAAATTGCACTTTTCACTATTACGGTGTGGATTTCTTTAAATATAAAATAATTAAATATAAAAAAAACTCTAATGTTATTCTTCTCTATATTCTCTTTAATTCTTTTTTAAACTATAATACATTTATGGTTCTTATATTCCGACCGATTAAAATGGCGTAATGACTATTAATTACCTGATATCTTAAGTATCATGTTTATCTGTATTATCATTACTCACCAAAAAGCTGTAGTGGATAATGTTGACTAAATGAGTACTTTAAGTGATAACGTGCTATAAATCGATGAACGCCGGCTGCAAGAACGAAAAATTATCAGTCATAGCTCGTTCCGCCTTACCTAAGTGTGCAAGCGAGAGCGCGGAACAAGCGATAGAGAGCAGAATCTTGTTTTCTTATGAGGTTATTAAGTAAAATTATCGTCCGTAAAACGACTTTATAGGCCACCAATTTTTTATGTGCCAACATGACGCCAACATATTCACATACCACGCCAACATACCGCGATATGATATATGTTTCAAAGGTGATTGCGCTATTTTCCTCTTTGCTATATACAAATCAATAATAACATCAATATGTCACGTCTAAATGTGTTTTAACCTCACGATCACCATTTAAACTCAATGTTTGTGCTAATCGGTTAAGGCTATAAACTAACCCTTAGGTAACACTGAGGAAGAAACGTGGTGGTAATAGCGCGAGGCCGTGGTCGGTATCATGTCTGTCGCAACTGAACGGTGCTGGTACATCGCTGGTCACAACCCCGACAACAGAGCCGATGTCACATAATATGTCCATATCGGAATCTGCGCTTAACACCTTAGCATCACCTCAAAGAGTCACCCCTGCGAATTCAAGCTCGAAACTACGCGGCAGCTCCACTACTGTTCAGGTAAATGATTTGATTGTAAAAATTCTTAAACGTCTGTAAGTCCACGACCGTACGATTCTATGGCAGTTTTGTGGCCCGGATGTTTATAAACAACTGCCGGCGGAGGGTTTTCCGAACGGATGTGTAAATACTTTTAAAAAAAGATTACCTGATTGCGAAGGAAAAATTCTTTGGGCGCAGATGTCCATGAACGTCGGTGATCATGCTTCATTCGGTGAACCGCCTCCATGCTTGCCCCTTTTATAAAAAATTAATGACAGTATTTCGAATTGGAGTGATTTCTGTTTAGCTTAGTAATGAAATAATTTTCATCTATATTTTACTTTGTTATTAGATAAATGTTATAAGACTAAATACATAAATTATTTTGCTATTTCTCTTGCGACGTTAGCAAAATAAAAGAAATCTCCGTAGACGCTTAGGATCACCAATTCCAATCCAGTAAATTAATCTATTTTTTATTTTTATTTTATTTCATTTCATAGGATAGCAATCAAGTGGATAATTTTTCTGATAGAAAGAGATAACTACTACTGTGACAAGCACCAACGCTATTGCGACAGGGGTAGTTAAGGCGATGGTACTAATTAAATTTTCATCTATATTTTACTTTGTTATTAAATAAATGTTATAAGACTAAATACATAAATTATTTTGCTGTTTCTCTTGCGACGTAAGCAAAATAAACGAAATGTCCGTAGACGCTTAGGATCACTACTTTCAATTCAGTAAATTAAGCTATTTTTTATTTTATTTCATTTCATAGGATAGCAATCAAGCGGATAATTTTTCTGATAGAAAGAGATAACAATCGCCTACTGTATACTATAATAAGCACCAACGCTATTGCGACAGGGATAGTTAAGGCGGTGGTACGAACCTTGGGCGAAAACTTGTATAAACCCTAAGCATATAAGCTCAAGCTTGCGGGCGAGATATAGCTTTGATGTTGTTTTAAGTCAGAGTGGTTTTGAGCTCGAATTGCTTTAATTTAAAACCCATTTAAAGTATAACTTAAGGAACATTTAATTTGAGCATAAATTTAATATATCTGATCTTTGAACAAATCTTGACTTTAATAAAAATCCTTACTGAACTCGTTTTGAAATAAAGGATCAGTCAGCACATTATCGATTTCTAAAACGTATGCAAAACGTTTTTTCAGTAAGATCGCATATAGAAAAAAACTAGTTTTAATTGTGATGTGATGTCTGTTTTGGAAAATTATTATTATCTAATATAGGTTGATAATTTCTATTTTAAATTTTTTACTTGTACTTTTCACAATTCGCAAGCTATCTATATTTATTTTTATTTAAATATCCAACCGGTTTCAAATTGTACTGCATCATCAGGGCTCCAAAGTTTTTAAGTTTTGAGTTTTTATCCCTTTTTACATTTAAGTTTTTAGTCCTGTCGATGCAGTAAAAGTAAAATGTGAAACCGGTTGGATATTTAAATAAAAGTAAATATAATATAGTTTGTAAATTGTGAAACAGTACAATTGCAGAATTTAAAATAATAATTATGACGAAGTTTTACCAAGTGCCGACGATGAAGAGTATAAATTACTACCTGTAGCGTGCAGCCTGCTGCTGCTGCTGCATAATAAACGTCATTGGTGAATCCCGCGGGAATGTCTCATTTTAAGGAATAAAAAGTCGCCTATGTGCTATTCCAGGTCCTCACCTACCTGTGTGCCAAATTTCATTCAAATTCGTTCACTAGTTTTTGCGTGATTGAGTAAGAAATATCCATCCAAACATCCAAACTTTCGCATTTATAATATTAATATACGAGTAGATAGGTTGGCAATATATTTGTAAAATACATTTACAAGCAATAATTTTCAATATAGAAGTAAATGTCACTAATATTGTTGTTATATTTAGGGTCACGTATCCAGCACAAACACAATGACAGAGGCGTGCACGTCGTGTGTGGAGACAAACGACAAGCAGTGTTGGTTGCGGCGCAAGCGGCTCAAGCTGCGGCGGTCCAACAACAACATCGGCCGGCGGGAGCGGCTCGTCAAGTCGCTGTCCTTCTGCGGCCGCCTCAGCCCCGACATCGAGTACAAGAACGAGAGGAGCGCCGCTAGCGATCCCGCCACGGGCAGAAAAAATAGGTATGGACTTAGTGATTTGACAGATGAATGAATGAATGAATTAAAACTCTATTGTTGTTGCAAAAACTTACAATTTAATTATACATTTTTTCCCGTGTTGTTTCCGGGCTCCTTTAAAGAATAGGCCTACCGTACTGCCAGGCAGGTTCCAAAATGCGACCGATTGGCTATGCGAGTCACTATCATCGTATCAACTATGTGGTAAAGTTCTGCACTTACCTATTTCTAACGCAATAGCGTCAGTGCTTGTCACTGTCGTGTTCCAGTTTGGAGGGTAAAGCCGGTAAACTTATGCATGTGACATTAGACCTCGCCACAAGAAAGCAACGCACCATTAACATCTTTGGTGTCTACAGGCGATGGTTGACCCTTTCTATCAGGAGACCCATCTGCTTGTTTGCTAACTTATGATACAAAAAAAATAAAGTCTCCAACAGTGATTTCTAAAATCGTGCTTGTAATGTTTGGTTTTCTATAGCCACAAGGGCTCCGGCGTGATGCTATTCACATTAATTTTATGTCATATGAGACAGTTCATTACAAAAAATTTTAAATATTCTGTGCAGGTTTGATACATTTGAAAACTTTTCAACAACTTCTGGGAACGACAGCGACAGAGAGCTTCGAAAACAACAGTCCGCCATAATCACTAACCTCCGTAGAAGCATCGAAAAGACCCATATATCTGCCAAGGAACAAGATAGTGCCATTCCCGAACATGAAACTGAAGTCGTAACTCCTAGCTTTAAATTGGGTCCCGAAGGCGGTGCCGTTAGACCGAGGCTAACTAGAAGTATGGAAAGGGAAAGAACGTTTTTGACACTGAGTTTAGGAGATCCAAGCCAAATGTGGGACTTGTGTGTGGACAAGGACTCAGATAAGAGTGTCACCGCTGGCACTGAAGAACACAGCTCGTTTTCGGAGCAAGCTTGGGACTTTTATCAAGTAAGTTTCAAAGATTTATTATTTTTAGTTTCACGTAATCACTTTATTTCCTTTTTCCTTTTTTATTCTTTATCTCCTTACTTATGAGATTAGTGTCTGTGAGTTTGACTACTTCACTTTACCGACTCGCTAGTAAGACTACTCTATCTAGTGATAAACTTATTTTTTTAAATTAACAATTTTTGCTTTAAAATTAACAATTTTTACTTTTTATGTTTCCCTTTTATATACAATAAAGGATTAAATAAATAAGTTTATTTACGAGTATATTTAACTAATTCTCTGATTGATATTACTCAGTCTTTGCCCATTGTTGATTTTTAAAGAAGTTTCAAAATATATAGAGATTATTAATTTATAACTAAATTAGGTATTTAGTAGTCGTAATAAAATTCGACTATTTTTTATATCAAAACAGCAAAGATGACTGATGACTCTCCTGGTGGAAACAGATAAATATCGCTTGGAAACACTAAAGATGTTAATGTTGCGTTGCTATCCATGTGACGGGTTCTTAATGCCACATGTATAAGTTTACCCGCTACCTTACCCTCCAAACCGTAACACGACAGTGACAAGCTCTAATGCTATTGCGGCAGGAATACTTAAGGCGGTGGTACCAAACCCGGGTGAGATGTAGCATAACTCTATCGCCTAGTAGTCACGATGGTATTGACAAGTGTCATCAATTGTTCGCCTTTAACGAACTGTCTGTCAGAACGGCAGATTGTCTTCTTCAAAGAGACCCGGGCCAACGCGGGTTAAAAGTTATAGACGAAATGCTCTATTATAAAATCTGTTACAGGAATAAGATTAGATTAGTAAGCCAATAAGAAGGTAATCGATTTTAGAATTAACACATCCTATTGTCCACAGGAAAAATATAACTCTGAGCCGTATTCAGAAGCACCAGATTCAGATGCGGCCCGTCGGCTCCTAGAATTTGGTGACGATTATCGTGCTTTCCTCGACTCACAGTCGGATTGTTGCTCAAGTCTCTCTGCTCAACCCGAAAATGACCTCAGTCCTAGTGGCACTAGAAGAAGACGACCACCGTCAGACATATCGAGAGAACGTAGCCTACCTAGATACAAACGTCCAACTAGGAATTCCCCAGTCGATACACCATGCCGTAAACCTAAAAAATCCATGTCCAGTGCTGAGAGAAAGAAATCCCTCCTCGATAGCTTGGAAAGGTCTAGAAATAACACTAGTATTGAAAGTAATGATAGCCGCCGTCGTAAACCTTCGGAGGCTGAACGCAAAAACAACAAACGGTCTCCAGAATTCGACCTCCTAAATATACAAGCTTTAAGTCGGAGACGTCATAGCTCAAATTTAACTAGCGACGAAGTAAATAGTTCCTTGGAATATACAGAAGCTAATCGACCGGACCTATTAGATTCATTAAATAGACGCCGGAAGGAAAAAGACGGAGAGTCAGAATTGCAGAAAGTGGCGCTATCAGAGTTAAGGAGAAGGTCCACAGAAAGCGTCGATTCGGAAGATGAGTCCTCATCACCAAAACATAGTAGAAGGAATTGGGAAGACTCTGATTCCGAATCAGAAGAAGTTAGAACTCTTGTAAGGCGTTCAAGTTCTCAACTCGAGGCTACTGAAGCTATAATGGCAAGACAGGATGCTTCACCAGATCTTCTGAGGGCTTTCGATTATGTAAGGACACAATTTGATACAGAATACAGTAGTTACTCAGATGCGGATGACGAATTTCACTGTGTAACGAGACGGCCTGCATGTTTGCGTGCTAGGATTTGCCTAGCTGTAGCCGCCTTTTCTGTATTAGTCATAGTATATATACATCTTCAATGACAAATGGCTTTGGCTTTTGTGATATTTATTATTATGTATGTAAGTATACGCATACGGCTTGCTGCGATTATCAGACTCAAAATTAGATAAGTCGGGAACGCACAATAGATTTTATTGTATGGATTGTATTGTCTTTGTTTAAAATATCTTAGAGCACATAAAATTTTTGAGTACCCTCATTAAGTCTTAGAGTCAAAATAATAAAAATTGATCGATCATATCTCACTTCAAATACGTTTAACGTCAGAACCTCGTTACTAACAGTGATTTCTAATGTCTAAAGTGACAAAAATGATAACAAAGTTGTAAGATAGATATTCACTTGAATCGTTTTGTTTTATTTCAGTATTAAAAGTGCATGTTTTGAATTTTGGTTATATTTTTTTATGTATATTATAAGATAGCAAACAAGCAGATAGAACCTCCGATGGAAAGAGTCAACTATCGCCTATAGACACCAAAGATGTTAATGGTGCGTTGCTATCTTGCGACGAGATCTAAGGCCACGTGCATAAGTTTACCGGCTACCTTACCCTCTAAGCCGGAACACGATAGTGACAAGCACTGACGCTATTGCGGCAGGAATAGGTAAGGCGGTGGTATTAGACCCGGGCGAGATAATGCAGAACTCTACCACATAGTAGCCACGATGGTAGTGACTCGTATAGCCAATCGGTAGTCTTTTACGACCTGCCTGGCAGAACGACAGTTTGCCTATTCTTCAAAGGAGCCCGGCACCAACACGGATATCTTAATTTGTACCTGATACGCAGAATACGTATTATGGACGCCGAATCTATTTCAAAGTGATAGAACGTCGTTTTGGTGTAGTATATTCTAGCCATAAATATTACTACTTACACTGGTATTCATGATTAGTCTGTGTAAAATTTTGACTATGTTTCTGTGCCTAAATGTGATTAATAATCGTAAATTAATATACGATTCGTTATGTCCACTTATTTTAAGCCATATACAATGTTAATGTGTACAAATTGTTAGCATTTGAAATTATTCATTAATCAAGTCTGATAATCGCAGTTTTAATTAACTCTACGTGTCATTAAGTATATGGAGTGTCAATTATCGTGACATTTGATAACTGACATTATTGAATAGGAGGATCAACTCGTAGGATTGTTTAACGCATAAAAGTAGATTCATAGTAATGACGCTAGCGAGCATTGTGGACTGAAACTTTTGACTTTTTACCCAAAGCGCGAGCGTTTGTCGAGACTAAATTTATCCAATTCCACATCTTACGTAAAGACATTAATCAAGCCTTATAATGGCAATCCTATTCGTAAAATGTAGAACCGCTGAGAAAAAGTCTTTTGTATAAGAAAACCTTAAACATATGACAATGCAATAATGCATTCATATCATAATTCAATAATTCATGCATATGTCATAATTCAAGTTTAATGATTTTTTTACCTACATTTTTGTATTGCGCAATTATTAAAGAGCGACTAAAAAACTCAGTCCTCACTTGCGATGGGGGGGAGGGGGGGTTACAAACATTTTTAATATATGACATAATGCAACAATGCATTCATATCATAATGCAATAATTCATGCATATGTCATAATTCAAGCTTAATTATTTTTACCTACATGTTTGCATTGCGTCATAATTAAAGAGAGACTAAAAAACTCAGTCCTCATTTGCGATGGGAGGGGTGGGGGGAGGGGGGGGGGTACAAGCATTAGCAATAAAATGTGTTAAATTTGTATTGTGTAATAATTATACCCTATATATTAATTTGTATACGTCGTGGGCGAAGACTGACTTACTTGGTAGGATTATAGCTAATTGTTCTTTCTTTAATCCTACGATGATTCTACGGTTGTGGGTTTCTTTTTTTATCTTTTCCCTATTTTATAAATATTATTAGTCTTACCCTTAGGTAAATTATTTGAATGTTCGCAATATGGCGCTTCTAAACTATAGGTTCATATTACGAAAGTTGATTTAACGTCACAGTTCAATATACGCTCCTCCTATTCAACACACCATATTTGACATGCAGGTTGCTATTTTGTAATTGTAATTTATTAAAACATTGTGACATAATTCACTTTTTTAGTGATTGTTTCACTAATCTATGAGTAAGACTGTCACAATACTAAAATATTGTTTGATTACTAACTTGAGTGTTTGTGATTGTTTAGTTTACTAACTGCCTGTTTTTTCTTACACTTTCTCTATTCGTGGCTGTTATTCGGTGCTAAAAATCTAACTTTTAGGTATATTCGGGTAATATATTTATTATCTAAAAGTTATAACGCAATTTAGTTAGCTTGAAGGATAAGGTATGATTTACACCGACCGTCGGTTCGGGAGTAGGTACGTTTTACAATCTGCCGAAGGACATTGAACCTCCTCTATAATGTTTGAATGTTGCAGACCGGCTTTAGCGGTAAACGGGCGGGTCCCACAGAGGTCATGCGAAATAACATTTTATTTACAAAATTAAATGGTTCAATTTCCTTCAACATATTGCAAAATACCCATTGACGTTGCTCGAAACGCACCAGTCTATGTAAATCATACATAAAAGTCATAGTAATGGCCCTCGAAATATTGAATTGACAAATGTCATTTTGGACATTTTGATTCCAGTTCATTTCTGATTATCTAATTAAATATACATCGAACACCTCGATAGAACGTGAGAAATTATTTCGCAATTAGTTTATTTGACGTGACAACGTCTTGCCTTTCAACGTGACCGAATTTCAATAAACGTAGAATACTTCTACGCTTTACAAAATTAAGTATAATTCTACGCTTTACAAAAATAAGTATAATTTCGGTTAAATGATTTCATAAACGATTTTGAAAGTATTTGCTTCAATCTAATACTTAACGTATATCTAAAAATGCGAAGTTCGAAAGCGGAACAGACCAAGACTTTATGCATAAATATTTTGCACTACCGTAGCGGAAATTTAATTGTGACACACAATTAATTCTCATAAAATTCCTGTTGTCAATAATAACCATAAAACCTGTTTTTTGGAGTCTTAATGATGCATGTTAATTTTGTGGAACCCAATTTTTGATTGCGGAATACAAAGTCATGAAAGAAAATATTCAGTTATACATTATATGGATACCAGTCAATATGTTTATAACTAAATATTTTCTTTTTCGGCTAATTCTTCTGTATTATTTTGACATTATGTCTCCAGTGGAGTTAAGTATATCGTGTTATTAATAAAGTTTTCACACCAAACGTGACTATAATAACTTAAAACTAGCAGCCGCGTCGTGCCATGTGATTAAAAGTTCTTTATTGAGAATAATTTACTTTTTATTCCGAAATAGAAATATTTTCTTTGATGACCCATAAGTAGGTTTATCAGATCTCCGAGTTTCAAACGAATCAATTTAATCGTTGTTTCGTGATTAACAAATAAATATAATATTTAATAATATTCATAAGCCTTTCGAATTTTCAGTTGAGACAAAAGTAATTTCGATGAATCTCTTTCTAAAAAGACTCTTTCTAAAACTTTTGGTTGCTGTGTTTGTTTGCAAAGTAAGTCATAGAAATGTTTATAAACATACTAGCTGACCCTTATTTTTTTTCTATATTTTCTCACCTTTTAAACCTTCCCTGGACTTCAACAATTAATTCAAAACCAAAATTAGCCAAATCGGTTCAGCCGTTCTCGAGTTTTAGCGAGACTAACGAACAGCAATTGTTTATATATATATATATATATATATATATATATATATATATATATATATATATATATATATATATATATATATATATATATATATATAGATTTCTGTACGCTACATTCATGTCAAAAGCGTTTCGGGCGTTTTACGTAGTAAAGTCGCAGACGTTGTCATGTCTAATCAACACGGCCGTTCAACAAAGTTTACTTTTTAATCAATATCAAGTCCATATGTTATCTGTGATTTAATTAAATCCTTGAAGTCTCACGTTATTTATTGATTGTACTTATTTAATGTTGAATAGGGCTAGGTTGTTAATTGATATCTAAGAAATGTAAAAAGGTTGAATTTTGTATAAATGTTTACAAAAATAAATACACTAATTTGCAAATTAAAAATGGAGTTTCAGTCAATTAACACCCTTCTCTAACAACATTTAAAAAGTATTTGAAATTCAGTTTGCAACGGTCTGATTAGCATTCGGGCTTTCCTTGACTTGCTTCTCTAATCTTTACACATTCTTGAAATACCTAAACGCTTTAATACTATATGAGATTGCGTAACTTTTTTTAATTAACAAGTGCTTTATTGAAGACTTTTTTGACAAATCGTAAGTGTTTGGAATTTGTAAATAATTACCAGTCATATTCATAAACAAATTTGATCGTGTGCATAAGTCAGTGCTCATTCTGTACATCACGTATTGCTACGTCGTAGTCAATACGATAGAATGAGCGTCAACTTATACGCATGCTCAAATATGTTCATTAATAGTATTATTGGTGTTTAATGTACAAATCAAGGTATAATGAACTCTATCCCGTTAGCAAATGATGTGTTTTCGTATACAGACGGAGATCGTAACAAGATGCCGGGATAACATCAATCTTTTGGAGGTGGCTCTCGCCGATGGGTCTTTGTCTGCCGCGTTACAAAGAGACATAAGAGGTTTGTATGAAAACTTCATGTTTAATTCTTATTGCATGTTCTCAAATTTGACGGTGCTATGCAATATTTATGCGCTCAATACTTGTAATATTTTGAATGGAAAACTATTCATATTGAGATTAGAATCTTCAAAGCTCAGTAACATCCACTGGTTGGCTTAGACCCCTCCTTCACAATTCTCATTCCGTTACTTGCATCCCTCTTCCAGCTAATAGACGTTTAGCATCAACTTAAACAATTTTACTGTAAACTCAGCGTCATCTTGTAACCCTAGAGCGCTCGACCACAGGGGTGACAAACATTTACATACATACATATCTTCACGCCAGATCCCTTACGGGGTAGGCAGAGAGAACCGACTGCTATACATCACGATCCTTGCAGGCTTGTCTCGCTTCCTCCACATTCATCACTCTCTTCATACACACACGCCGGTTGCGACCACTTGACACCACCTACAGACAGTACTTGATCAATCTGATCGTGGTATGTCAGTCTTGGTCTTCCCCGATACCTACATTCTTGCACATTCGCATTGTATATCTGTTTTGTTAACCTTTCACTTTCATCTACCATTCTTTCTACATGTCTGAACCAACGGAGCATGCCCTTTGGACAAACATTTAATTAACACTAACCCTTCGGCTACACCCGCGTGTATAATCCCGAAGATATTAGCGGGCTAAAATCCTTTGCGGTACCGCCAACCGCGCGATAAGGCACACGCAGTCGGAATATTTGCGACGATAATAGGTGGTCACATCTGCATGTATCGCGTCATTGGGCGAAGCTTTGTGACGATAAACGCAAGTTTGGTCGCAGCATATAGGAGATATGTACAATGTTAGGTCTAAAATTATCTCAAGGACAGTCACACAGGGACTAGTGAAACCTTACTTATCAATAAGTACAGTCTTCAAGTGTGATATCCCAAACTAAATCAAAATTTGTCGCTATCTGTCCCCTTGTTACGCTGTTACGTCTAAACTGCGGAACCGATTTAGAAGAGTGGACATAGTTGAAAATCCGCAGTCAAACATCTGTTTAAAATCTTACCCCTAAGAAGCGGAAATAGGGGATGAAAGTTTGTGACAAAAGTAATATAGATTACATGCTAATATACTCGCGGGAGAAGCTTAGCGGGTAAGCTAGTCTTAAAATAATAAAGGGCACAAAAAATGCTTGAGCGCCTATAAGGCCGACACTGTAATAAAAATTTCAAGAGTTCTTTACGGTTTGAAATATATCAGATGATGATAGACCTGTGTCAGAAAGGCGGACACAGAAGCGCATATAGAGCCCTAAATATGTCATAATAAACGAAACTTTTGAGGCAATTAGGGTTACGTTCTAACATCGTTTGTAACATTAATGAGGCGTTGACTGGTCAACGTATTTTAGAAATCGTAATAATTAACTGACTAATCGTTGCTTGTGACTTCATCTGTGTGTAATATGGGTGGTGATGTATACCACCCATCTCGCCTTCAACAAACTGATGAATTGGAACATGGTGAACCAGAACGTGGTGAAGGTGCCCATGGTAAGGCTTACTCGGCCTATCACTTGAATAATTTTCCAGCATTTAATGGATTCTCTAAAATTCTATCCCGCCACACGCATAGCAATGCAACTTTTATATCCTTAGCGTTTATTAGCGGAGGTTGTTTCGTTTCATCATAGATAATTTATGCTCTGTTGGTCGCGTGGTTAGTAACTCTGACTACGCAATCAATGGAGCACGAGTTCGATTCCCAACAGGGAAAAGCATTTGTGTGATAAACATGGCTATTTGCCTTTCTGGGTTAGGGTGTGTATTATATATATTACAGTATTTGAATATATATTAATGTCTATGTGTCGCAGCTAAATTCTATAATTCGTCCGTATACAAATGGGGTCGTCATTTAATAAACGTAAACTGTTATTACAAATTGTCGAAAGCAAATTGTTGATGACATAAATGGCGTCAATGTCAACTACAAAATCCGATGTCGATTGTCTTTTCTCGGGTGTGTGGTTTAAAGGCAACCTAACATACCTACTTCTTTTTTATGTAAGAAGCCGGATAGGGGTGTAGTTCTAAATAAAAAACCCATTTACAAACCAAGTAATTTAAACAATATGCCGCGCCAGTTGGTTATCGGTGGCGGTAAGTGTCATGCATATTATATAATGACAACATTTTATATTCGGCGTAAGGCATTTTCTAAAACTTATTTTTCAATCTGACGACACCATTTGTATACGGACGAATTATAGAATTTGTCTGCGACATATACCTATATTAGAATTGTTCACTAACATCCATTTTACAAGCAAAATAATTTGCTTACTGTGGGGTAGTCCAGGTTGTGTGATTTGTCCAGTTCTTTATATTTAACACCCATAATATTAGTACCTACAGATAATTCATTTGAAAAGGCACTTTTTAATCAGAATTAACGCGAGTGAAACCGTGGACAACGGCAAGTCCATTTTAATTAATCTTTTTATTGTACGTTGTATCTAGATTCAGGTCGACGAGTCACCCTTTCTCAATTTACCAACTTGTTAAGTTTGTAGTTTCATTTTTATTAAAAATGATTTTCAGTGCAATGGAAGTATCTTATTGCATGCTAAAATTGCTCGGTGGTCGGGCGGCGGTTTCCTTACTTGGTTACAACCGGTTTCCGCACGAAGACCTTTGCACAATCGCTCGCAATCAAGGTGACACCGTATTGGTGGTTTCTGAACGTGCTCGGAGACTTTTTTATTTATCTTTTTTGTTTCTTTGTTCGATATTGGCGAATGTTACCATTACCTTTTTTTAATGTCCTGGTCACGTAGACTAGAAGGCAGCTATAAAATAATATAAGTGTGTTTTAGAGTTTCCAACCTAATGAATATTAACGAGACCTCATTATTAGGACTCTGTCTGCCTGTATACTAGTCTCAGGGCGTCTTATCTTAATTGTTATAAATAAATATTGTAATACTAATTACACGAATCGATCTAATCTCAAAGTAAGCAAATTATTTGCTTGTGTTACAGGTTTTATTCAACGGCAATAATACATAGAAATACATATATAAATACTGTAACATATATCATAATAACCAAACTCAGAAATGCAGTAATCTATGCTCATCACAGAAATGTTTTTTCCTGTCGGAAATCGTAGTTAGGTTCGCCAACCACTCGAACAACGGGGCGATCAAATAGGATACATATATTAATTTTCTTATTTAATACTTTCACTATGTGGAATAAATGTATTCAAATATTTATTCTACATAGTGTGTAATGCTATAGCCGCTGTAACAACAAGATATGTAAATAACATAATTTTAAATGGATTAAAATTATGTTATTTACATATCTTGTTATAACAGTACAGAACTTTGTGTGGTAATCCGACTTACACTCTGACAGATTTCTAATCTTATTGTTCTCGTACAATAAGTTGCCTGATACTAGAGATTTACCAGTTAACAAAAACAAAAAATGTGTTAAAACAAAATTGTGTAATAAAGGTTAATATAAAATATCTGAATACCTAGACGACAGGAAAGCATGGGATTTGCTCCTCATACCGGCAATCCTTATTATTAATGTAACATTTAGATACTTACTAATTAAATATTATGTAATAACTTATTTAAAAAATGTTATGAAAAAAAGACAAGCCCGCTGAGTTTCTTCCGCCGGATCTTCTCAGTGTGTGGCCGCGTTTCCGATCCTGTAGTAATTTAAAAAAATAAAAATAAAAAAAAGCGTCAAAATAACTTGTAAAAAGTTTTATTGAATAAAGTACTTCTGATTTCTGATTTCCTTAGTTGTTTTGGCGATAAGGTAATCGCAGTAGTTATTTGTGACTTATGATAAAAAATAATAAATAAAAATCCTACGGTTGAATACTTCGTGTATTTTGTTATCTGTGCCTATGTCATAAGAGCAATGGAATAAATTGTTTGAACACAAAATATTAGTACAATTTAATAACTAATTTGTTTAGCCATATCCTTCTGTGATAATTTAAATTTCAAATATTATGCTGAATGTGTATTTACCAATTTGATACAATGATCAATAATATAATCAATCAAAAAAATCTAAAAAAATCTGTTTTACGCTATACGTTTAACTTATTGTGCTGACTGTGCATCTTAAAGCATTTTTAAAATCCCTTTTAATATTATAAATGCGAAAGTCTGTTTGTCTTTTACACTTTCACTGCTTAACCATTGACCTGATTTTGGTGAAACATGTCAAGGAAATAGTTGAAGACTCGGTTGCAAACATAGGTTGCTTCTTTTTCTTAAATCAACACCTAAGGGTCTGAAATGGATGGTGAAATTTTATAATGCTAACATGTTATTCTACTTGCGGGTGAAGCTGTGCGGGTCAGCTAGTATTATATATGCATCAAAATTATAACGACGAACTAATTTTGCTATGTTTGAACCTTACATCACATCTTCAACAAATCACTACATAGTATAAAACAAAGTCGGTTTCTCTGTCTGTCCCTATTTATGCTTAAATCTTTTAAACTGCGCAATGGATTTTGATGAGGTTTTTTTAATAGATAGATTGATTCTTGAGGAAGGTTTAAATAAAAACGTTTCCGATATTCCCACGGGAACAAAAGCTACGCGGGTTAAACCGCGGGCAGGTCGCTAGTAACACATAAATACAATATCGTTTTCTGGCAGTTAATGAAAGCTATGTTAATTTTCATTTTGAAACCTCCTCTCAGACTAGCGTAACAGTTCAAGAGAATTTACAGTTAACGCGGGCTCGGAAATAAAAATCTTTCCGAGTTCAATAATACTTGTAAAATGTCCCGATTACGTCAGAATGTGGACTTAAAAAGATTTGTGTTCTACTAAATGATGCGCCTGAATTTGCTTCTGTACAGTATGACATTTATGAATTAACATAAGGAGAATTACGTATACTAGGCTTGTGGAGCAAGAAAGTTTTTTTATTTGAAACCTGAGGGTTAATATTAGGGAGTAACTAGTAAGTCTTCGATCAAAGTTTTATTTTACTTTGGTCGAAGTAGTAAGTAGTATATTTGAAAAACTTAAAAATAATAAAGAAAAATCTTAATTTTAAGTGATTTTAAAATAACTATGTTTTTTTCCAAATAGAGTGTGTTATTTTTACGATACTTAAACAACTATTATTTTATTTCTGTTTGTTTGTCTGGCATTCAGTTTGTACGGGATAATCTCTGAAACGGCTGGACCGATTTTGATGTCATTTTCACTGAAAGATTGAGGAGTTTATAGGGCCGGAAGTAGGCTACTTTTTACCTGAATCCAAAAAGAAGTAATGAGTTGGGATCATTCAAACGAAGTCGCGAGTAATAGAGTCGCGGTTTAAAAAAAAACTGGCGACGCTCAGGTACTCAGTAATAAAGCTATTACAACACAATACGTTAAGTGATGAGATTCTTGTATAACTTTATAGCTGTATAATAATACTATTATCCTAATGTGTGAGAAAATCTTATATAAATCATTTCTAATTAATTTTACATTATTGTAGCTTATAGCTTTAAAGCTTCCCACGAATTTGGCAGTGAAAATGTTATATAATCTAGATTTCAAAGACATTACATGACATGTCTTTTTCTGTAAGTACATAGTAAAACAGGCGACAAGATGGTGTTAGGTACTTTAAGCACTCAGCTGATATCGTTGTATGAATCGGAACGAACTCTGCTTTTTGTAACGTTTTTGTATGGTACTACATATAAAAGGACAAATCATACAGACACAAGCATTACAAACGAAGTAAAGTATGATTACGCCGATTTTTTGCGAGGTAGGCAGAGGGAAATGAACGTGTAGACGTAGAGGTATAACGTATATGAACTTGAAAGTTTCTGGTTCACCACGATTCACCGGTTCGTTTTTAATGTGATGATTTAATCGACCTAATAACGATTGTTCACTATTTCTAGTAATAACCGGAACCCTACCTGTGCTTTGGAAAATACATTAAGTCGTTGGTCCTAGATATTTTTTTATAGGAAGGTTTTTGAATTAGATATTTTCACTTTCGGACCCGCCGCCCCACTAGCTACGCCACTGAACCTGGGACCTTATTAGCTAAGCTGAATTGGCAAACCCCGATATCACGAGCCAACCAAAAGCCACACATACTAGTATTACTCAGAGTGATGATCATTAGTTAGATAAGGCGTAAATAACAATTGAAAGCTATGTTATAAAGATAGAATAGAAAATATAAACTGTCATATTAGAGTTACATAATTTTCAATTTGTTAACCCGCAGGTATGTGTATATTAAAAACTAAACGTTCGGGTTATTAGTTCCCCGGAAGCGGAGATACGGTTGCAATAAACACGCCTAGTCGTTCGTCTGTCGTCTATTTCAGTTTACGAAAGCGTAACGGTGCCATCTACTGCGAAAGTGAATATATCTGACTCGTGTTTTTAGGGTTCCGTACCCAAAAGTGATAAGCGGAACTCTTTTAATATGCATTTGTTGTCTATCTGTCACAGAGCTCTATCATGCTCTGCTGCATAGAATTTTTTACAGAATGTGTGCGCTGACCGTGCTGTCACACAAATATTCATAATGAAAAAGTAAAAACAGTAGATTTGACACTTTCAATCTTCGGCACTCGGTGAAAATTCATTCATAGAATATTACGTCTTGAAGACGTTTTAAAAAGCGAAACAAAATTAAATACAGCTATAAAAAATTGTTTGCCTCATGATTTCGTAGTTAAGCTATTCAGTTCCGATCTTGAGGTCCCAGGATCGATCCTCGGGTCAGGCAAAAGCGTTAATGAGTTTTATGAGGTTATCCTCGAAAATAGAGCTTAGTGGTGGTGAATAGCAAACAAGCAGATGACTCTCCTGGTGGCAAGCGGCCTATAAACGTAATCTATACATATAATAAAATCGTAGGAAAGTCAATGTATGTCCAAGGTAAACTCAAAAAGTACTGCATGGATTTATTTCAAATTTTGCATGAATATTACTAACAGGTCGGGTCCACATATAGGCTACATATTATCACGCTATCACATACGGGGGAGGAGCTGTGCGAAGTAAACGAAGTCCGCGCGAACGAAGTCGCGGGCAACAGCTAATTTTTAATAATCAAGGAAATTAAATTCCCGCCGTGTTGATCCGGGCTCCCTTGAAGAATAGACCAACTGCCGTTCTGTCAGGCGGGTCGTAAAATGCGACTGATTGGCTATACTACTAGCTGGTAGAATTCCGCGACGACTCGGGTATTTGGTACCACCGCCTTACGCATACCTGCCGCAATAGCGTCAGTGGTTGTCATTGATGTGTTCCGGTTTGGAGGATTAGGTAGCCGGTAGACATATGCACGTGGCATTGTCATACCGCCACACGCAAAGCAACGCACCATTAACATCTTTGATGTCTCTAGGCGAAAATTTCTCTTTCCATCAGAAGAGCCATCTGCTTGTTTGCTATCTTATGATATTAAAAAAGGAAACGGCTCCTCCATTCACCAAAGATGTTATGTGTGGCGAGGTAAAAGTGCCGCCTGCATAAGTTTACTGGCTACTTTTCACTCCATACAACACAACAATGACGAGCACTAGTTATCGCGGCAAGAATAAGTAAGGCAGTGGTACCAAACAAAGGCGAGACATAACAGAACTCTACTGACTAGTAGATGCTTAAAATTTAACGGTTCCCTTGCGGGGTAGGCAGAGTAAACCGAACGTCTACAGACTTTCCAGTTCACCTCGGTTCATCCGGTTTGTCGGTTGGCGAAATGAGTGGTGATCCTCATCGCCGCATTTACCGACATGTTATCGATTATCAACTATTTCTAACGATAACCGGGACCGACAGTTTAACATGCTCATCCGAGGCACGAGAGCGGTAACACACCACTCCGCCAGACTCCGAGCTGCTACTGAGTATTAGATGTTTGAGGAAACCTCGAAAAAAACTTAATAACACTTTTGCCCGGCTCGGAGAATGAACCTGGGACCTCATGGTCTGAACCAAATAGGCTACCATGAGGTAGTCAAAGTCATTTCAAATATCAATTAAAACCATCTACTTAAGGCCAACTTAAATCCATTTTAAATTTAACCCCCATGAGCTTCCTTAAAAGCATTCACGTGGTAATAAGTGAACACGTAAATAGACGGCCGGTCTAAAAACAGCCGTTCATAAATTACGAGAACATATATTACTGCCATCCTGAGTTCTTACACATGTAAACAGATAAACTAAAGAATGTATCGTTAAAAACTTTCACTAATGGGTAAAGATAACAGCCATGACTTATAGCTGTCTTGTCTTGATTTTCTGTAATATACAATGATTGTGAGTCTTTTATATCATTAGATATTAAACAAACAAATGACTGTCGTGATGAAAAGTGAAACAATCGTCAATAGACACCAAAGATGTTAATGTTTGCTATCCGTGTGGCGGGATGGCAATGCCACAAGTATAAGTCTATCAGCTGCCTCACCCTTCAAACCGTAAAACAACAATGACGAGCATTGACGCTATTGCGATAGGAATAGGTAAGGCGGTGGTATCATATCCGAGCGAGACGTTGCGAAAATCTACTACCGAGTGGTCACGATGGTAGTGACACGTAGAGCCAATCGGTCGCCTCTTACGACCTGCCTGGCAGAACGGTAGTTGGTCTAGCCTTCAAAGGCGGCCCGGACCAAAACGGGATCTTGTCTCAATTTTCTTGATACGCAATGGTCACATATTACTTCTAAATTTACATACATGGACATGCATAATTATTATTCCTTCATGTGTCTTTTTTAACCGACTTTTCAAAAGGAAGGAGCTCCTCAATACTTCTGTAGTTCTTTTTTATGTTACTTCCGAACTCAGTCGTTTTTTAAGCGATTTGCACAATTATTTTACGTCTCCTTAATCTATATTAATATATGTACCGAAAACTTTACAACTTACGCGAACGAAAGTTAAAAATTGACACAGTAAAATTTACAACCCGAAGGATACACTCCTGTATACAAGGCTAATCTATAAAAAAAGGATCTTCACGCACGTATCCCCGAAGAGGTGGGCTGAGGTAGCACAACAAGTGCACCCACGATTAGCCGAAGATACTTGGTCCCACAATGTGATAGGTGGCAAGCCTATCGCTACCTATCACATTCTATATTATAGATGGTTAATCTATATTTATCTATATTTAATATTATGAATGAAATTTTGTTGTTAAATCTATAGTCAATGGGAGTTATAGAATTATGGTCTAATTTCGACAATAGAGCGTTCGCTAGTTGCCAAAAATTATTCTAGACTGACACAATAGAAAATAACAACAATCAAATGTGTGGATATTGCATTAGCAATAATCGATCAATTTTTATTTATCACCTTAGATCACGAATACACATGACATCATGCAGCCATCTAAATTGGAAAATAAACATTGGTTACGATATGCACTAATGTATTTTTCCTCAGTTACACATTGTTTTTTAGATCGTCCACTACACTCTTTTAAAATGGTGACTAAAATTTTAGTTTGTGTCCATGAATACAGGAGGCCACGGAAATGTAAGTTTTTCTTAAGTACTTATCCTAGCTCTAACTGTTTAAAGGTAACTAGCAATCGCCTTCTGGTCGAAATTCGACCACAGATTAGACAATAAAATCTCTTCTAAGCTTTGACAAAATACTTTAGCTGTAGATATAGCATTAAAACCTTTTGACAAGATGGCGGCCACTGGACAAGGGTTGCGACCCCACAAATATGAATTTAACTTTACACTAACCACTTTTTGATTGATATCCAAAAAAAAATTGCGAACTCCGTCTTTTGCAACGTCTAACATAATTTTTAATTGACTATGAGTTTTATCATCTGGTATAACTAGGTTACTGTGTTCTACAATCGAATTAGATTTATTTCTGAACTCATGCAAAAAGATGTCACTTGGCAGACATTTCGAAATCATCAACATGATGAATAAACTCAATAAACTATTGAATTATTATTTGAGTGGTTCTATTTTAAGAGTGTCACGTATGAAAATGGTTGCATCATCGTGAAAAGATGACTTTGTTTACGTTGCACAATCCACAGTATCATTTTATTAGTTATAATTTAGTTAGCCAACACTTTGTCAACCGACTTCGAAACAGAGGCGGCGTATTTATTTGTCAAGTTTATTTTTTTTATAATTTCTTACGATGTGGATGGTAATAACAGGTTAGGCCAATCTTTTGCCTTTTACGCACTGCCTAACAGGAAGGCAGACGATCTCTTCAAAAGGGGCCGGACAAAAATGTCGATAGTGTAATAAACTTACAATAGGTGGCGCACGTGTTATACTGGTAAATGTATTAAAGAACAATTTTGCGGCCTAGTATGAATGCAAGATGTTAATCGCAGTAAAACTGCAACAACCGACTTCGAATCTCCTGTACCTCAAGAACAATGGATCATATATTTACCAAATTTATATGGGACCAAATGGGAAGTACATCCCTTTCAAACAAAGAAACAATTTTTCAATTCGGTTTATGAATGGTTCTGAGGTAAGAAAAACACAGCCGAATTGAGAACCCCCTACATTTGAAGAAGTCGATTGAAAATCACTTGCCGTGCAAAAGCGGTTCGCAGTAGAAATCTGTTCGTAAAGGTTATGATGTAACAAATATAAAACAACTAGCTATGCCCGCGACTTCGTTCGCGTGGAAAAATTTCTAAAATAAAAACCCGCATAGTTCCCGTTCCCGTGGGATTTCCGGGATAAGAACTATCCTATGTCCTTTCTTGGTCTCAAACTATATTTGTACCAAATTTTATCCAAATCGGTTCAGCGGTTAAGCCGTGAAAGCGTAACAGACAGACAGACAGACAGAGTTACTTTCGCATTTATAATATTAGTATGGATAGTATGGATACAGGCGAATTGAGTAGCTACTACATTTTGGGAAGTCGATTAAAAATCAATTGCCGTGCAAAATCGGTTCGAAGTACAAATCGGTTCATAAATGGTTCTGTGGTAACAAACGTAAAAAATACAGCTAAATTGAGAAACTCCTCCATTTTTGGAAGTCGATTGAAAATCGGTTAATAAATGGTTCTCAGGTAACAAACACAAAAAATACAACCGAATTGAGAACTTCCGCCATTTTGGGAAGTCGATTAAAAATCAGTTGCCATGCAAAGTTGGTCCGAAGTTCAAATCGGTTCATAAATGGTTCTGAGGTAACATACGTAAAAAATACAGCTGAATTAAGAAACGCCACAATTTTTGGAAGTCGATTGAAAATCAATTTCACTTTAAAATTGGTTCGAAGTGCAAATCGATTCATAAATGTTTCTGAGATAACAAACATAAAAATACAACCGAATGGCAAACTCCTTTTTGGGAAGTCGATTGAAAATCAATTGCCGTGGTTCAGTCTTACTAAAGCTCTACAATAGCTAATTTTTTTTTTTGACTATTTTAATACTAATAATTTTAATAATATTTTTATATCAGTTTGAGTGAATCTCCAGATGGTTAAGATACACAATTATAGTAATAATATTAATAATAAATATTGCTGGACAAATTACAAGAATTGATCTAACCCCAGAATAAGCAAATTATCTAACTTGTATTGGTCAACGATACTAATACATAGAAATACATATTTAAATACCGTAACATGCATAATAAACACCCAAACCCAGAAATACAAACATCTATATTCATCACACAAATGTTTGTTTCCGTTGGGAATCGAACCCGATTCCCATCGATTCGTAGTTAAGTTCGCTAATCACTTGACCAACTGGGAGGTTTACACGTAATTGAATTCGATCAGATTAGATAGATTCAATCTCAGATTAGATCAGGCGATCGGACTCATGCAAGACAACGTCTATCGGGTCCGATAGAAAAAAATATATATCGCATTTAGTTGCGTAATTTAGTCTACAGCTATTATCCAGTTCAACACTCTTGGATTCTAAAGAAACGCAATCCCACAACTTGTACGCGTTTTATTTTTAACCGGTCGGTTAAGTGTAATTTAATTATCTGTAAATGTGGTCTTGAAACGTTTTAAGGTATAACAACTTTTTGTATAAATAACTGCAATAGACTTCATTGCAAGGTTAGTTCAACAACAAAAGATCTAAAACGTTCTGTGATATTTAGATTACATGAGTTCTGTAATGTGTCGCCAGAGCTTGATACCACCGCATTATCTTTTCTTCCATTTTCTCTGATTTGGTGAACTAGTGCATGTGGTATTACTTCTCTTTTATAAACATGGTAACGCACTATTAGCATTTTGTGTTTAGAGACAAAAACCATTTCTTTCTATCTGGAAAGCTGTCTAGTTATTTGGTATTCTACTATATTTGTAAATAATTTTTGTTGCAACTACATGCTTAGTTTGAAATACATCATATAAATAAAATATCCCTAGTCATAGTATTTAAGGCCATCGTGCATAAATATTAAATACCTGTTTCAATGTTTTAGCACTACAATTTTATTAGATTTCTAGGATACATAACTTGCCCGAGACTGTATATGTGCCTGATTTGTCGTAGTTTGATGTGACATCGTAGTACATAATATTGTTGATCAATCGTGCGATACAATTATATAATAATTAATATTATATTAGATACCTGTACCTAATTCTCCAAGGATATAGGCATAGCTACATTCTTTGATAAACTTTACTATTTCATAATAAACTCCTTATTTTGTGCTAACATCCGATATAAAAAGAATTGTTAAAACTAAAATGTAGCTTTCTTTCGATGAGGTATTGTTTCGAGTGTTTCAGAATAAACATTGCAAAATTACCTTTTTAATCGAAGTTTTATATCGTTGTGATATCATCACCCCGAACAATAAAGCACTTTAATGGATTCATTGTTAAACGTATTGTCATCGATGATTTAAGTACTGTCGCTTGAAGCGCTCTTGTATTTCTGGTTCCAATAGAAGGTGAAGTACACAACAGTAGATCAGCTGTATTCGTTGTGAGTGGCAGACGCGTGTCGCATATAAATCCGAATCGCGAGTGTTCTGTGTATTAAACATTTGTGATAATATTCTTCATGTATGTTTATAATAATATTTAACGAAAATCTTAAGTGAAAATAACTTTGATATATGTCTCTATGCTTAAAGTATAATTTTCGCAAACATTTTTGCATTCAAACTTTCTGCTTTATCAATATTGCGAGAAGTATTGAAATTGGCGAATATTTCAGGCAACTTGACCTTCGCATCTAGTCTAGACTGTTCAGTGCTACGT
Source organism: Apodemia mormo (assembly GCA_036924255.1). Lineage (NCBI taxonomy): Eukaryota > Metazoa > Arthropoda > Insecta > Lepidoptera > Riodinidae > Apodemia > Apodemia mormo. The sequence goes on along the minus strand of JAUPFN010000021.1, from coordinate 17,632,677 downwards.
ATTACCTAGTTTTTGTGCTCTACTGGTTTTTGCTGAATCTAGATTGGTTGCAACATATAAAGCGAAACTTCAAGATTTGTGAAATTTTTCGAAGTCGATGAGATTTTGTGGTTTGCTCATTATTTGCATGACCTTTGTAGACAAGTAGCATTTATATCGTCTGTCACGATTATATATATTCTATTTCGGGGCTAATTAATTTTAATACTCGCGATAAGATTGTTCATGTGTTCTTGAGTACGAAATATTTTTTTGGAAAATTTAATCAGCATTACCATGTATGAAATACTACTTTGTAAATTTTATAGTATAAAGTCTTTTAATATTTGCTCACAGTATTTTACATTATTTGTAACAATTTATAACTTCTATATTCTTGAAAATAAGCGGTTTTTCTTTATTTGTAATGCCCGAAAAATAGTAACCCAAAAAACTACTTTTTTGGACTTGAGTCAGTTTAATACGAAGGATATGATACATCAAATTACAAAATGCTTCCCGTAACCCGTTACTCTATTAAAAGTTCTTGTGAATTCCGCGGAAATTATGTATATTTTTGGAATAAAAAGTAGTCTATTAATCAAGGTTATAAAGTATGTGTTCCATATTTCAAAAAAGCCCGTCCAGCCCATATAGCGTGATTAACTAACTTTAAAACATGTAAATTCAAACATACAAATTTTTACAATAATAATATTGTAACATAACATTAGAAGCCTACCTGCATTTACGGTTTTCTATTTATGTGCATATTTTTCTGTGATAAAATACACTAAGCCTAACTGTTACCCCCTGACAAAAACTACCTGTATATCTAATGCAAAAACTTCTAGCCGTTAAGGTATAGGTAATTGAGTGGCTAACATTTAAATGTAGTAACAAACTTCACGTTTATTTTATTAACAGAGGCCCGCAGTCCGTTGCGTTATTTCTGTTATACCTAATTGTGAACCTTACGGGTATACTATCTATTTACCAATCATCCAAATTCGTCCAGCTTTCGAGGTATAGAGGCGTAACAAACATCCATACATACAAAAATATTCGTATTTATAATGATAATATTATATTGTAACTCGCGACCTGCCCGCGGTTTCACCCGCGTAGCTTTTGTTCCCGTGAGAATATCGAAAAGGTTTGTAAACTAAAACCTTCATCAAAAATCAATCTATCTACTAAAAACACCTCATTAAATCCGTTGCGTAGTTTTTAAAATTTAACCATACATAGGGACATAGTGACAGAGAAAGCGACTTTGTTTTATACTATGTAGGTAGTGATGTGATTGTGTGTGATGTGATTTCGCTTATGTGAAACATACCTAAGCAGATTCTCGCCATTTGTCTGCTTAAAATGGCTTCTTACTTTTAATTTAAATTAAAACAAAGCCTCTATCCTAATTTAAAAAAAAAACTAAAAAAACTCATTTTTTAATTGCCCGGTCCGGGAATCAAACCTTTAAATCAATCTTATGTTTTTTAATGTTTCTTTCACAAATACAATATGTTTTGTCTCTATAATGTTAGCTTAAATTAGAGACGACTATACCTACAGTGGGTACTGGGTACTATTTGTATTACTTAATTTACATATAAAAAAAGATATTTAAAAAATTGTTAATTTTATACTTGCCAAAAAAGAGTCTGTAATATTGCACAATAATTCAAAGAAAGCAGTTAAAAGAAACAGGAAATGACCGCATTTTTGCCTTTTTTAAGGGTGAGGATAAACATCCATAATTATGGCTGAAAAAATCTCTGAAGGTCTTATTAATAAGTTCGATCGTGTGTATAAATCAACGCTTATTTCGTCTTGTTCGTTCTAACATATTGCTACGTCTTAGTCGATGCGATAGAATTATTGCTAATCTACACGTATGCTCAAATAAGTTTATTGATAACACTATTAGAAAGTTATGCGTGTTTGATGTAATGTGTTAACACATTGTTTGTAAACAATAGGATTAGTTCGATGACCTTTGGCTGAACAAATACTATTATATTATTCACTGGGCTAAAAATATATGCCGATTTGTTTTTAAAAAAAATACCCTAGCTTGGGATACGTGCTAAAACAAAAGTTTGGAAGTTTGTTTGTAGGAAGTAATCTCTGGAACCTACATATTTTGAATGTTATTTGAGAAATTCCTGAGTGACATAGGCTATTTTGACCACAATTTTCCCGCGCGATTATGACCTATTCTAATTGTACCGCGTCATGTCAAAAAATTGTAAAATAACAGTTCATAGTCATCCACTACAATAATACAAATAGTGCTACCACAAACATTGACAACATCGGGCTTATATGAAATTGACGGCATGAAAACGGATTTAAATTTTTATGCTTCTTTATTTTAAAAACGGTTAGGAGGATTTGCACGGTCTCCGTTACATTGGTTAGTAAGTAACCCGGACTACGCGTTTGGTAGGGCTTGGGCTTGATTCCCGATAGGTACAAACATTTATGAGATAAACATTTATTTTCGTGTTTCTGGGTTTAGGTGTTTATTAAATGTATTTCAGTATGTCCTAGCTGCAGCGCGCAGGCCGCTGCATTATAAAAGTTTTCGGCGGATCCCGCAGGATCACTTAATTTTTCCGGGATAAACAGTACCTATGTGCTATTCCAGGTCATCATCTACCTGTGCACCAAATTTCATTCAAATCCGTTTAGTAGTTTTTGCGTAATTGAGTAACAAACATCCATCCATTCAAAAATCCAAACTTTCGCATTTATAATATTAATATATTAGTATCATTGCCTTGCACTCACATCCCAAGCAAATGTTTCGATTACTTTATGTTTAGATCGTTTTTTGTATTTTGTTCCAAAAAAATCGAAGACTGACTTCAAAGACATTTATCACTTATCCTAGAAAAATACATTCCCGTGTGATGCAAATTGCAAATGCAACTTAATTACTAAGGGTGCGCAGTTTTTTATAAATCACGTAGTTCAAGTTAAAAGAATAGTTTATTGCGTGCACCAAGAGTAATATTTTGGGTTATGGCATTTTATCACAAAGCTTGCCATTTACGCGATTATTTTTCTTTCAAACTAAATAAATATCATCACACGTATCTCGAAAGGAGTAGGAGGTACATCTACTATTAACCAAAGTTATTAAATTACCCACCATTAGCCGAAAATACTTAGTAGTATGAAATACCATAATTTGGCTAAACCTTCAGCAAATTGGGCACATGTGCAGTCTTAGAAAAGTTAAGTTTTCCAGAACGACTTTTATTTATATCATAAGATAGCAAACAAACAGATGGGTCTCCTGATGGAAAAAGTCACCCATCACCTATAGACACCAAAGGCGTTAATGGTGCGTTGCTTTTTCCGGGTTAAAAAGTATCTTATGTGCTATCCAGGCCATCGTCTACCTGTATGTGTTCGATTAGTATGAAATTTTTTCATACTAATCGTTCTAGATTTATCGTGTGATTGAGTGACAAACATCCAAACATATAAATTTTTACTCTTATAATATGTATGGCATTTCACCCGAAACGATATTGGAATCCAGGAACTCATGTAATAATGCAGCAGGTACCGCTAGACTATCGAAGGGAATAATCTATATACATATAATAAAATAGTAGGAAAGTCAAAACTGTACATTGAATATTTTTTTAAAAGGATACTTGGGGCGTGATCTACAATTGATATCGAAGCCAAAAATATAGCTTTTAGAATTTTTGTCTGTTTGTCTGTTTATCTGTTTGTCTGTATGTATGACCGGGGTAAACTCAAAAAGTACTGCATGGATTTACTTCAAATTTTGCATGAATATTACTAACATGTCGGGTCAACATATAGGCTACATATTATCACGCTATCACCTACGGTGGAGGAGCTGTGCGGAGTAAACGAAGTCCGCGCGCGACAAAGTCACTGGCAACAGCTAGTAGGTATATAAATTTAAAACAGTTGGTGTAATCGCCAAAATAGTTGTGTGATCCCCATGTAAATATGGTACAAATCGGAAGTAGAGTTCTGCAGAAGCGAGAGCTTGGGATATTGATGATTGCAGTTAGTTATAGTGATATTTATGACACATAATTGCATTCACTGTATCCGCAAAAGGCCATGTAAATTATATGCAAACCACAGACACATATTGAGTTTATAAACCTTCAAGAATCAAGACTATTTGATTTCACGTATTGTATTTAATGTGGTGTGATGATTCTAGCTAGAATTAAACACAATTCGGTTTTTAAAGTAGATAATTTTCGCCTCTGTGGTCTAGTGGTCTGGTGTCGGTTGTGGGATTGTATAACTGTCCGGTTGACGATAGGCTTGCCACCTATAACATTGTGGGACTAAATGTATCTTCGGCTAATCGTGGATGCATTGGTTGTACTTCTGCCAACCTCTTCGGGTATTCAGTCGTGAAGATACTTAGTTTTATATTTTTGTGTTTTTGCTTTTAAGGTGAAGCTATTTGAAACAAACTGTTTTCTTAATAGTTGCTTTTTTGTCATTCGATAGCGAACAATCAGATAACTCCTGAAAGAGACAGCCATCGCCTACAGACACCAAAATGTTAATGTTGCGTTGCTATTAGAGTGGCGAGCTATTAATGCCATTTGCATAAGTTTAGCAGCTATCTTACCCTCTAAGCCGGAACACGATAGTGACAAGTACTGACACTATTGTGACATGAACGGGTACGGCGGTAGTAAAAAGCTCGGGCGAAACAAGCAGAACTCTACCACCTAGTAGCCACGATAATAGTGACTCGCATAGCCAATCGTCCGCCTCTTACGATTTGCCTGGAAGAGCGGCAGATGGTTAATTCTTCAAAGGAGCCCGTACCAACCAAGTTAATTAACAAATGAAAATTACACGTTATATATTTATATGTATAAAAATCAATCCCTATTTTCCGTGGTCATGACATCACGCGTTGTGTTTATAATTGTCAGGAGAAGGTTCTTATCAAAGAAAATATTAAGAAAATTGCGCGGAAAATTAGAAAATTTAAGAATACTTAACCACCATATAAAGTTTAATGCCCTTTCGGCTGCGTTGAAGGACAGTCCCGTATACTTATATAAATTACGTGTCACGTTGTTTGTCCGCTATGCATTACTAATATGTATGGCAAAACAACGTTTGCCGGGTTAGCTAGTCAGTATTTTTTTTATATCATAAGATAGCAAACAAGCAGATGGGTCTCCTGATGGAAAGAATAAACCATCGCCTATAGACACCAAAGGTGTTAATGGTGCGTTGCTATCTTGTGGCGAGACCTAATGCCACATGCATAAGTTTACCGGCTACCTTACCCTCAAAACCGGAACACGACAGCGACAAGCACTGACGCTATTGCGGCAGGAATAGGTAAGGCGGTGGTACCGGACCTGGGCGAGACAATGCAGAACTCTACCACCTAGTAGCCACGATGGTAGTTAAATAATTACAATAAATATTCACGGAACAAATTACACTTACTGATCTAACCCCAAAGTAAGCAAACTTTGCTTGTGTTATGGGTGTTAGTCAACGATACTAATACATAGAAATACATATATAAATACTGGAATATATTTAATAAACACCCAAGCCCGGAAATAAAACATTTGTGCTCATCACACAAATGCTTGTCCCTGTCGGGGATCGAACCCGAGCCCCGTCGATTGCATAGTCAGGGTCGCTAACCACTCGACCAACGGGGCGGTCAGTAAAAAGAACAACGAATTTCCAAATATTTATTCTTTCCAAATATGTATTAAATAAAATGATACTTAAAAATCTTGTATTTTAAGTCAAGTAATAAAATTACGTATCTCACGTGCGCGGTGCAAGTATATCACACCCACCGTTCAGAATAAGGAATATAATCGCAAGGTCACGCTAAGTTTACGTACATATAAAAATCTTACAATGAATAATAATATAATTTGATATAAAAAGTATCTTCACGGCCGTATTATCGAAAATGTAGGCCTAGGTAGCCAATGCACCCATGAATAGTCAAAAATACTTAGTCCCGTAATGTGTTAGGTGGCAAGCTTATAGCCAACCGGGCACTTATCCAGTCCGAGGCAACGTTGTTTTTATCAGAAAACTAAAAAAAAACACATATTTGATTTGCCCGACCCGGGAATCGAACCCGAGACCTCATGTGGTCAACACGTACACGAGAACCCTAGACACAGAGGCGACATAATAATAATTAAAAAATTTCGTTTTTCTAGGTCTTGTGGTTTTATGGTTAGCCGGTTAGACTATAGATCATGTGGTCCCGGAATTGATACTCAGTATTTTTATATCATAAGATAGCAAACAAGCAGATGGGTCTCCTTATGGAAAGACTCAACCATCGCCTAAAGACACCAAAGTTGTTAATAGAGCGTTGCTAACTTTTTGCGAAGTCTAATACCACGTGCGTGAGTTTACCGGCTCCTTAGTTTCCAAACCAGAACACGACAGTAACAAGCACTGACGCTAATGCAGCAGAAATAGGTAAGGCGGTGGTGCCAGACCCGGGCGAGATAATGCAGTTTTCTACCACCTAGAAATCTTAGCTTGATTTCGAGGTCTGATAAAAGATGGGAATTAATACCTCAGTGCCTCAGAGAAGGGAGATGTTGGTATCCATGTTGGTCCAGGCCACTTTTGAAGAATAGGCCTAGTGCCGTTCTGCCAGGCAGCTCATAATTAGAATTGGCTATATGTGTCACTACCATCATGACTGCTACGTGTTAGAGCACCGTAACCTCTCGCCCGGGTATTTGGTACTACAGCCTTACCTATATTCCTATTGCAATAGCATCAGAGCAAAGCTTGTCATTGTCATATTCCAGTTTGCAGGGTAAGGTAGCCGGTAGACATTTGCACGCATTGCCATCCTGTTATACGGATAGCAACGCTCTATTAACATCTTTGGTGCTATCTAATGGTATAAAAATTAGCAAATTCGCAAAAAGTTTCTGCTCAATTTTACTTTACTTTCTGCACCATTCGAATTGTGTCTATTGCGAAAAGGATTTCACATCGAATGATTTGGATTTTAATTAAAATAGATATTAGGCACAGATTAAAGACAGTTATGTCATTATGAACTCAAAAATCTCTTTACTAGTAGGGTTACCATTAATTTTTTGTTAAAATAGTTTGCTCGGCAAACTTTGTTCCGCTTAACAGATACAAAATTAGGTTCAAATTAAGATAATAAATTTAAAAAAATCTTTTCTAATAACAAGCCAGAAAGATATTTTTTTTACTGATCAATATTTTATTTTAATACTACCTAATACGACTTTCTTTTATTTATATAGTTTAGGTTTTTGCATATTTTTTACAAAATAGCGTCGTTGTAATGAATCAATGAATATGTTTAATGTTTATGTTTTTATCAATATGTTAAAGTGAAATAACAGTGTAACGATTATTTATTGAAAGTGGACTATCGATATAATTATGCTTTGATCGATAAAAAACTTGCAGCTAGCTGCATTATTAAAGTTTTTCATTAATCCCATGGGAACAACTTATTTTTCCAGGATAAAATGAATCCTATCTGCTATTCCTGGTCATCATCCACATGTGTGCCAAATGTCGGCCGCGAGTAAATTAACAAGTCTCGATATATACTTATGAAAAGGAATCATATTACATTTTCCATATCAAATAGGTATGTTTTATTTAAAAACTATTGTCACATCAGTTCACTTGCGAGGTAGGAAATGTTAGCTGATCTGAAAGTCTAACACTTCGTGATCAATAATCATGGTGAATATAATTTATCAGGTTGTGCTTTATACGCAGGCATGATATGTAGTGATTATAATCACGGTTTTACCATTCTTAACGTTTATGTACCGTTACTTGCGATAGCCGGGGTCATTTGCTTATACACTTCGAGGCACATGACTTTTAATACTCAATGACAACCGAACTAACCAGCCAAATTTGCTAACTCCTAGTACTAATAAAAAAGATTCTAGATAGAAAAAATACTTTTCAATTTGGCACTACGAATATTGTTTTAAACTTGGTTTTGCAGATGTTCATGAGCGATAACATTTACTGATCAATGACCATAAGGTAAGCCTCTTACTCGTTTGCCATCTCTTCTATAAAAAGTATCAGATTCGCGGATACTCCAGCTAATAAAAGGCAATTTAATGTAATATACATAGGATGCAAAACTTGCCCTGATCGGAAAGAAATTCTGTTTCTTTTCTAGAGTTTAATAATATATTAACGCGTTTAGAAAGTTTTAAAACTCGCGACTCGTTTGGCAACCCTGATTTTATGGTCTGCAGCTGGCTGCCACCGTTTGATGAAGTCTCTGATAGCACTCTAAACTTCACCAAATCAGAGTTATATAACGATTGTGTAACGCGGCCGATATTTTGACGCTTCTAATAAAAACTTACTAGTTGTGTGTTGTTTAATCACAATTATGCGCATAGTATAATTAAAAAATGAAAAGCGCTTTGATTATAAAATTTAGTTGTTAAAAAATGCAGTAGATTTAAAAACAAGATGGATTGTGTCTAACGTGTGTCGGAATTTAAATTCCACTTGACCCGACAGAATTTGTGGATCCCAAATTTTAATATTTTATTTATCATACTAGATAAAAAAGTATTTTAGTATTTCCACAATTTTTCGAATTTCCGGTTAAATTTTAAATTTCATTCCATGTATTTATTTGGACTAAGGTGAATGCTAAAAAAACAACCTTTGTTCATATAATTTATACTTTCCATCGTCGGCACTTGGTGAAACTGCACCATATTGGTTTTATCAAATACTTGTATTAAAAGTCCTGATGATGCCATAATAGGCGAAACCGGTTGGCTTTACAATAATTAAATGTTAGTTGTGTAAAAGTATTTGTTTGTGAAATAGTAGATATAAGTGTTTGACAAAACCAACCTTTGTTCAACTGTTTTTAAATCCAACTAAACTTCCTGAACAACATATAATTTATATTTACATCTATACATAAAAGTCATTCTTACTTTAGTAGGTAATAAATATTTTTAACTAGGAATGAAATTGAATTCAGCAGCGTGTTTTTCCTCGTGCGTGAAATAATAAATAATTAATAATAATCTGGACAATTTTACACGAATTGATCTAAGCTCAAAGTAAGCAAATTATTTGCTTGTGTTATGGGTGTTAGTCAACGATACTACTGCATAGAATATACATATATAAATTACTCAAATATATTTAATAAACACCCAAACCCAGAAATACAAACATCTGTGCTCGTCACATAAATGCCTGCCCTGTCGGGAATTGAACCCGAGCACCATTGATTGCGTATTCAGGGTCGCAAATGACTCGACCAACGGGTCGGTCTAGAAAGAAAGAAAGAAAGAAAATATTTATTTGCAAGAATATGGGTGTTTACAAGTTGTTAAAAATAAATTAAGGTACCAACATATTCTACCAATATATGGTGTGCAAATATTTAAAAAAATATCATTATATAGTATTGCGTTTAAAACTACAAATTGTATCGATTTTTTAGAATTACTACCGGATCGGAATGCGGCCACACACTGAGATGATCCGGCGGAAGAAACTCAGCGGGCTCGTCTTTCTCTATTTTATGTTCTTGTTATAAATATGTGAGTGGTTACGCAAAAAGGGACCTCAAGGGAAAATAATTGATTTCGAGTAAATCACGTTTAAAATGTTGAGTTGAAATGAGAGAGGCGCGGGGTGTTTTATGTTAGTGTCGTTAGTGAGCGACTTCGTCAGTGAGAAATAGCACGTGTTTGCGATAGCTGTATTATTGGTGACTTATTTATTCGTCTTTTACTTGTCTTTATGTGCGCGCTAGAAAAAGAAACTAGTGTGCGCTGTGTATAAGGTGTAATATTTTCAAAACTGCCTCGGCTTACATAAAAAATCATTAAAAAAAAACTACGGCACCTAAAATTATTTTGATTAGAACAAAACAAAGATGAAGGACCATAGAATCAGAATTTATCAAAAAAAAAAAAACCGTTTCCAATCCCTTCAGGTCCCTTTTTGCGTAACCACTCACATATACAAGAATGATTCCATATTACAAAGTTATTTTTATACTTACAAGTTTCATATTTTGAGTAATTATTTTTTTATAATTAAATATTACATAACTTAAATAGAACATGAAATTTTGTTGTATTGTCACGTAAAGAGATTATCTGTTAAAAAAATTAACCACCGCTCGTGTAACAACACAAAATCTTGACAATAATTATTTCTTATACCACGAGTTAGTGAACAAGCAGATGGGACTCGTGATGGAAAGAGTCAACCATCGCCTATAGACACCAAAGATGTTAATGGTGCGTTGCTATCTTGACGGGATCTTAACACCACATGTACTTTTTTTATATAGCAGAGGGGGCAAACGAGCAGGTGGTGCACCTGATGGTAAGTGATCACCGCCGCCCATGGACAACTGCAATACCGGTGGTCGTGCAGCTGCGTTGCCGGCCTTTTAAAAAAGAATAAGCTCGTTTCTTGAAGGTCCCTAAGTCGTATCCGTTCGGAAACACCCCCGAGGGTAATTGATTTCACAATGGAGTAGTGCGAGGCAAAAAGTGCCGACAAAAGCGCACGGTTGTGGATTTCCAGACATCGAGGTGGTGAGGATGGAATTTTAAATTTTGACGCGATGTCCGATGATGGAATTTAGCTGCAGGAATTAGTCCGAATAACTCTTCGGAACACTCCCCATGATACATACGATAACTTATCCGGTATACGTTTACCGGATACGTTACCCTCCAAACTGGGGCACGACAGTGACAAGAACTAACGCTGTTGCGACTGGAATAGGTAAGGCGTTGGTACCAGACCCGGACGAGACGTTTCGGAATTTTACCACCTAGTAGCCACAATGGTAGTGACTTGCATATCCAATCGATCGTCCCTTACGAACTGCCTAGCAAAACGGCAAATCGTCTATTTTTCTAAGGAATTCTGGATCAACACGGGAAAAACGTAACATAGAATTAGTTACACAACCTAGCCCGTCGGTTTATAAGGCGTGGCGGTCATGTAAAGTTTTCAGAGTAAGATTTATTTACTGCCAAACTCAAACGAACTCACATATGCATAAAGTTCAACATCCGAATAACAATATTGATCTTTAAACCTCGTGTCTAGAAAAACAAGTCGATCCAAACTCGTTATTTTGCGTCGTATTATAAACACGTCATCTCTGGCCATTACGGGCTTTATAAAAACCTAATGCACCTTTTACGGTGATCACTGATCAGTTAATGGCAACTGACTCGTGTCCGTTTGTTCATTGTAAGTAGTGTCCGTACGAGTAATTACTAAATAGGCTTCAGGTCACGGATTGGTCATTGGATATCGGAGCTAAATTGAATGAGATTCTTGTTGTTACGGCTTGTATATTAGATTATGGTATGTAAATAAATGAATACCGACACCTACGTTTTTAGAAAGGTAGACAGACAGAAACACAATTTGTACGTGCTCACGATAAGAATCAAAATTTTCCTCCTATTTGATTCCCAGTATATTTGATCGAAGGTTATATGAAGGTTATATGCGTTACCTTTTGACAATAAAAAGTCAACACGATAGCTTTTAAAAGACATTTCAACTTAATTTTTTAGTTTTAAGTATCTTCACGTCCATATTCCCGAAGAGATAGGTGCACCCACGATTAGCCGACGATACTGAATACAATGTGATAGGTGGGAAACTGAAAAATATATTTTTGACTTGCCCGACCCGGAAATCGAACCTGGGACCTTATGACGTGATCAACACCGACACCAGATCGCTAGACCACAGAGGCGAATTTAAGTAATTTTTCATAAACAAGTAAATACTCTCGGGCTTTTCAACAGGGCTTCCATCAGTACCTTTCAACATCAACTTTATCTACTTTAATTTTCCCCGTAATTCGTTGATTATACTTCATTAAAAAATAAATATCTTCCGTTTTCTCACCGTTGTCACAAAATGGAGAAGTCCTTTTCCATTAAGATAAAGAAAATTGTTCATGGAATAAGCAAGTTTATATAATTCACTAGCTGACCCGCGCAGCTTCGCCCGCGAGTAGATATAGTTTTTCATACGAACTTCGTCCCCTATTTCAGCCCCTTACGGGTTGATATTTGAAAAAAAAATTAGCCTATGTTTGACCCCGGATCTTCAACTATTTCCATGACAAATTGCATGAAAATTGATCCAATGGTTTAGCCGTGAAAACGTAACAGACAGACGGACATTCGCATTTATAATAATTAGTATGGATATTCCCCTAAATATTTTTTTAAATCTGGAAGCCTAACGTTAAATACCCTAATTCTTAACTCCAATGACTTAGACCTGCACCATGAAAACGAACATTTTTTGTTGTGATCTCGGTAGTAGAAAACCTTAAGGTTAGGTTACCTTCGTAAGGGCTGTTGGCAGGAAAAATAAAAAGTCTTTTATAAAATACTCATATTTTAGGATTCCGCGATTCTCGTGTTCCAAAGGAAATAAATCTATATATTAATACTATCTATATTTAATATTATAAATGCGAAAGTTTGGATGTTTGGATGGATGTTTGTTACTCAATCACGCAAAAACTACTGAACGGATTTGAATGAAATTTGGCACACATGTAGATGACGACCTGGAATAGCACATAGGCTACTTTTTATTCCGGAAAAATTAGGTGATCCCGCGGGATTCGCCAAAAAAAAAAAACTACTCACATTGTAAGCAGAAGAAACAGTATGTAATAGTGAAGCAGAATTATCCAATGAGTAATGCCATTTGTGATTAGCGCACCGAATTACGAATCAAGGAGGCTCGGGTTCGATTCCCGACAGGGACAAACATGATGATATGCTCATCACACATAAATGCTTGTATTGCTGGGTTTGAGTGTTTATTATGTATATTACAGTATTTATATATTTATTTCTATGTATTAGTATTGTTGACTAGCTTCCATAATGCAAGCAAATAATTTACTTACTTTGATTAGATTAGTTCATGTTATTTGTACAGATTGACACATATATCTGAATCTATCTTTAATATTAAATATGTAATAAAACACTAGTTCGTTTATTAGCCGACATTTGTATAATAGTTGAGATAATATATAATACTAAAACACATCAATCAACTAATTTACGAATTAAGAAGTCGTTTGTCAAAACTTTTGTTTTCTGAACAGTTTTGCAAAGGCAAAACTTTTACATTAGCTGTAGCGGCCTACCACCGCTGTTTTATTGGAACCTGAAACTGATATTATTTTACAAAATGTTATGTTAAAATATGTGTTATTTTCCCTTATATTAAATCTACAAGTTGGTTTGAAGACAGGATACTTCATAGTAACATGTATTTCCTATAATTATTTAAATTGTACACCATTCTATATTTACATGCTGGGCATTGAACGAAAGTAGCCAGACAGGATCCGCTGACTCATACGTCGTAATTTCACCATACGTTCAAGAGGCTATTCAATAAACGCTGTCACATTCAATTTTTATATAAATGGGTTAATACTTACTGGTTCCGGCTCAATAAAATCTCCGAAAGTAATTTAATTTACGCTGTACTGACTCGAATCAAATTATGTATTTTCGCAAAAAACTATTTTTTTGTAGTTGTGTCAGTTTCTTATTGAATCGGAATTTCTGTCATCTTCATTTAATGTCTCGAAGAATTCCTGCTTTTTACTGTTTTATATGTATTCTTAAAATCCCTTCAAACAATAATTTCTTCCAAGCAGCTCCTTAGGGGCAAACAAAGATTAGATGTATTATTAGGACTGTGACTGCTGGTTGACTATATATATATATATATATATATATATATATATATATATATATATATATATATATATATATATATATATATATATATATATATATATATAAATTGCATATATAAAAATGCACAAACATTTGCATAGATACACATACTTACGCACATATGCATATATATACAATTAACAACATACACACACACACAAACACACAAACTTACACACACACACACACACACTTGCATGCACGCACACACACACGCATGCATGCACACACACACATACACATGCACATGGATGCTCCAATAAACACATACATTTGCACCGATACATACACACATCAGGTTTGCATGTTTTCATTGCATGTTGTACAAAAAGTTAAAAAATGTTTGTTTATAAATTACTTACCTGTTATATTGTTGTACCATTTAATCTAATATTATAATAATAAAAATCCAGTAATAATAATGAATATAATAATAACATAATAATATATGAATGTCTATGTATAAATTAGCTATGGAAGAGCAGAATCACCTGACACAAGTATTTTGTAAAATACTTAGTAGGTCGATTCTAACACTTGCATAACAAGCTATGTTAAACAACGATATGAAAATAAAGATATTTTGATTTTGATTTTTTTTTTACTGCTGATAGAGCTTTAGTAACATTTTCAGCTGTAATATCATCAGTGCTTATCACATAACTTTAACTTATTTATTTATTTATTATTTAGAAAACCCACAGCAATTTAACACAATAATGTAAAATCTAGGTAATTAAATAAGCCAATTAAGAGTTTCCATAATTAGACAACAGTATACTTACAACAGACACTATGTGTACGATATACAAATTTTCTTGATACAATAACGCTGGAAGAAAGTTCTGCTATTTTTTTATACAGCGATTTGCCAAAACGTATACGATCAATATTTTTTATGAGGTTACATCAAAAACGTTTTTTAATTTCAGTTACTAACTAGTTATTTAAACTAACTAGTTGTTTTGTACACATGTTTTTCTATCCTATTTTATTTTTTCTCTTATTATGGGCTTGCTGGAAGAAATTTCTTTAGAGATAAGCTTGCCTTTTGTACTAATTTTTGTCTCATGTTCACTTTTGTTATTCGTGTGCAATAAATGGTTAAATAAAAACTTAGAAGCAATAATACAAGTCATTTTGTTAATACTTCATCATTTGGTTTACATAATATATTTTTACATATTGCATATATATATAAACTTTGGACCCCTTTTTAAGATAATTGCGCCCAAAGTGGAGTATGAAATTAAGGCGAGGCATCGCGACAAATGGGAAAAAACTGGTTTGCTAAAACACGCTATAGGCGATGGTTGACTCTTTCCATCAGGAGACCTATCTGCTTGTTTGCTATCTTATAATATAAAAAAAAAAAAAAAAAAAACACGTTTTTTTGTATTGATGTTAAATAACAATTTTACAAAAATTACACGATGTACTTGAAGATATTATCTAAATAATGTGCTAACATATTACATGATAGAAAGTACTTTACTCGATTATATAAAATTCCGAAAACAGGCTAAAAAAATCTCTAAAACAAATAATTTGTTAATAATATTTCTAATCTTCCACATGATTTTTATATGGTGATATTTAGTTTTAAATACAAAAAAGAATGTGTTAAATTTCAGTTTTCAGCTGATGTCTTATATTTATTTATCCGAAAATTAACACGTTTTCCAACGGTTTCAGAACATACCGCGCCTCCCATTTTCTATAGAATTGACGCGCGCCGAAATACCTCACCTTAAGTACTTACAGTTAAAGTTTGCGGTAAACATTGCGGAGGAAATAAACATTACTCACACTACATTTATGTGATATACGCATACTATTTTCTTTAAGTCTTAAGTCTGTTATCAAACCTAAAATCGATTTTATAGTTTAGTGTATGGTCGAATTTCGACCACAGGCGATCGCTAGTATATTTGAAATCTTCCTAATTTCTTTATACGTAATCATATAAACATGTAATTAATTAGAATAAGGCTTGTAACCTCTTGAAACTGGTTGTGTTGTAACTTGTAAGTGGTAGAGAAAAAATCATGTTTATTTATAAGTTTACGCAACGCGCATCTACCGCACTTATCTTTGTCATTCAAATTTTAATGGAGAAAGTGAAATCTTTATCAAAATGTATGGATAAAAGAAAAGTTCTACTTTTAAAAGACAAATTGTCGCATTAACAAAGTACATCAAAATAAAACTAGTAATCGCTTTTTGGTCGAAAATTGACCATAACTTTTATATAAATTTTGATTTTATTTTATGGGTTTCCTGACGGAAAGTGTCAACCATCGCCTATAGACACAAAAGATGTTAATGGTGCGTTGCTATCTTGTGCCACATGCATAAGTTAACTGGCTACCTTACCCTCCAAACCGGAACACGACAGTGACAAGCACTGACGCTATTGCGGCAGGAATAGGTAAGGCGGTGGTACCAGACCCAGACGAGACAACTCATAACTACATCCCAGATCTTAATCCCAACCCCAAATGACGTAGGCCATGCCACGTTCTCACCGATCCCGACGATCTGATAACTGAGCCAAAGAAACATACTAAAACACTACAAACCTAAACACGCCACCCCAAGCCGAGGATCGGTCTCACAGGATACACCCTTAGGGTGGAGGGCGTACAACCTCATATCTTTAAGCTCTAAAGGTTAAGGTTAAGGTGAAGCCGTAAAGGCCCTTAAGGTCAACAGTGTACAGGTGCCATCGTTGATCGGTTCGGATGCCTTCATCTTTTTGCGTTCTCGACACTTCTTCACTTTTTATATGGGGGTTCATGGTATCATTAGATTGCTACTTAAAATCTCTTTCAGACGTTATACATTCCTTGTATTTTGATATGGCTTTTAAAAGATTTTTTTTTTTTGCCTGATTACAATTTTGCACTGAATTTTTCACTTAAGTATCATACATATGTCGTTGAAAATTATTTTTTGAAATTATACAATCTAAAATCCTTACAAGAGCTTTCGAATAAAACTTAATCGAATTTTAAAGTTCTCTGAGTCTCTATATTATGCAAAATATGTAACGTAGTAAAATTAACTAAAACTGGCGACACTTTTTACTCTACTATTCGAATGCGAAGCATATAAATCCGCGTTCAGCTTATCAAATTCTTTGATTCTTTAGCTATCCAGTGGTATAATTAGATTTTGGATGTTGGTGATAATTATGTAGCTATAACACCAAACTATATCCCCCAATTTTGTTATTATCCGTTCTTTCAACTGTCACCCATATGAAAGCAATTTTAAAGACTCACTCACGTCAAAAATACCTCAAGCTCACATCGTGTTTTGATGGATTGTTTTAAAGTAGGTATTTACTTTTACACGGCCTTTTGTTTAAATGTAGTCTATTTACATTTTAACAAAAGGCCGTTTATAACACGTTTTATTTCGAATTTCCACTGGAAACATAAATACATAATTTTTAAGAATATTACAAAATACTCTGTGACATATTTAGCCACAATGAAGCGTAACCGGATATTGCCAGTTTTTAATATATATTAAATTAAGAATAGTTAGTCGCCTCCGTGCTCTAGTGGTCCCGTGTCGGTGTAGACCATGTGAGGTCGCGGGTTCGACTAACGGACCAGGCAATTCAAAAATGTGTGTTTTCGGTTTGGTAATAAAAACAACAGGATTGGATAATTGCCTGGTTGTCTATACGCTTGCCACATATCACATTGTAGGACTTAGTATCTTTGGCTAATCATGGGTCCACTGGTTGTACCTCTTCCTACCGCTTCGATGATACGGGCGTGAAGATACTTTATAGTTAAATAAATACCTAAATGTTTTTGGAAAAATAAACTTAATAGTGTATCAATAAACCCATTTGATAATATTGCACACTAGCGCTCGTTATATCGCTTTGACTATGATATAGCAATACGTGATAATGAAACAGAATAAACGCTGGCCTACGCATACGATTAAACTTGTTTATTAATAAGACCGTAAATGTTTATATTCTTTATAAATTATACTTAAAAGTTTGTAATCGACACTGTTGACATTAACTGCCTCATTTTTATGATTATAATGAAGTATAAACCTCGCTTAACAAAATGGTTACGAATACAAGCATTTCTATATAACTGAAGTCGAGGTTGAGCTATTAAGATACATTTGTTGATTATGCTAATTATATTATATTGCTATTCTAACTTTTCTTTTTTTACATTATTTTAATTCATTAGATAGCATAAAAGCGGATGGCTCTCCTGATGGAAAGAGAAATCGCATGTCATCGCATATAGATACCAAAGATGTTAATGGTGCGTTGCTATCCGTGTGACGGGATGGCAATGCCGTGTGCATTATTCTACCGGCTATCCACCCTCCAAACCGGAACACGGCAATGACGAGCATTGACGCTATTAAAATAGGAAATGGTAAAGCGGGTGTACTATATACCCGGGCGAGACGTTGCTACGGTGGTAGTTCTGCAACGTCTCCGAGTCTAAGTATCTTCAGCTAATTGTGGATATACTGGATATGCCTCGGCCTACCTCTTCGGGGACATGGGCGTGAAGATACTTTTTATTTCGAGTTATGAAAGAGTAGGTTATGTAAAAATGTTTTTGAAAGTATTTAAATAGGGTATTCAATATTAATTTACCTTGATTAGAAGTAAATATAAATTCTAAGTTCATTACATATTTATAATCTATAACGATACTTTGACTGTTAAAGGTAATTTCATGTAATTAAGATCATGGTTAAGCCCTTAAGAAATATTTCTTGGTTAAGCTTTATATTGAACGGTTAAGATTGATCTGTTAATTACTTGGTAACGGCAATCAACCGTTAGTTCTCATTGACAAGCCGTTCAGTTAACAACGTACATATACTTATATATCTTCACGCCAAACCCTTTTCTAGGTCTGAATAAATATAGGCAGAGGTGCTAGTGTAACCACCAGTAAACAAAATTAAATTATGTGACAGGTGGCGAACCTATCGACAAATAGGGCACAAATGTGCTCTCGGGCGAATTCTATTTATAAAAAAAATGAAACGGAAAATTGCGCCGACCACGCGGTACTTCAAGTTATTAGAGAAACAGTGAGTTTCTCGACGCAATCAATGAAGTTAGAGTTCGACTCCCGTCAGGGACAAACATTTGTGTGAGGGACATAGATGTTTGTATTTCCGGATTTTGATGTTAATCAAATACTAGTTGTACTAAATGGCACTCGGTTCTCTGTGCCTACCCCTTAAGTAATCTGGCGTGAAGATATGTTATGTTATGTTAAATACTAGTTGACCCACGCAGCTTCGTCCACGAGGAGAGTAACATGTCACGAATGTAATTTTTCATAATCACTTTTATCTTCTTAGCGAATGATTTTTGAAAAAAAAGCCTATGTTTTACCTTGGCTCTTATTCTGTGTAATTCCCTTTCTAAATTTCATCAAAATCGGTTTAGCGGTTCGTTCGTGATAGCGTATATGGATTTTTATAAATAACTTGCAAATAACTCGCTTACTTCAAATAATAATAAGCAAATAACTTGCTTACTTTGGGGTTAGGTCATTCATGTAATTTGTAAAAAAAATGCTCGACACAGAATCGAATTAGGATCTCATGCTGTATTAAACCAAGTACCACTGGGCTATTGAGGCAACTAACTAGTATTAAAAGTTGAATAACACTCTGTAATCGAACACGACCCTTATTAAATTTTTATCGGGATATCTAACTTCTAAACTACCGGGCCGGTCGTAAAGATTAATTCGTGTATTAATTGTGATGGCCGTGTAACGGTGCGTGACCGGCTATTCTAGATCACCGTTTACCGTTATCCAGACAGATGTATCATTCACAATGAATTCCTTGTCCTCTTTCTAGTCTCTAGATTGTTAGACCTACTTCGTTGCTAAATCTAGTATCAGTTCTAATTTTAAATTGTTTAATTTTATTTTCAAAAAGTAAAAAGAAAAGTATCTTCACGCCCGTATCCCTGAAGAGGTAGGCATCCACGGTACAAGTGCATCCACGATTTGCCGAAGATACTAAGTCCCATAATGTGATAGGTGGCAAGCCTATCGCCAACCGGGCACTTTTTCTAATGCCGGGCAACTTTGTTCGTCACAGAATTATAATCACAACATACCAAAACCGACATCTTAACAGGCCATCCGAGGCACTAACACGGATAGCCAGCCAGTGTTTTCTCCAAAAAGCTGAAATAACTTTTTTCGCGATTTAGGTCGACGGGACTATCCAACAAACCACGAGGAGGTCGAAAAATTAGGTTTACAAAAATCTACCAGTCAACCTGTACGTTATGCCGACTGTGCCGCAATTACTGGCTACTATTGTATAATTTGAATACGATTCAGACAAATTTGAACGATAACAATAAAAATTACCTCGATAAGCTTATATAACTATGACAAAATGATACGGTATCAAAATTTGTGATAATTTCTTGATAAAATATACATAACAAAGCTGTAAGTCAATTAAGTTACGTAAATAATGACGCAACTCGCACATTCAGCCATGTCGGATAACTTGTAGTAATTATAATTTAATTGTTATCCTAAATAATGGATATAAACAAAGATGCGTCTGCTGTGTGTGACTTTCTCTTAAACAATAGAGTTATTTTTATACAGCATACAATTCTTTCACTGTTTCACAAATCTTGGTTTTTTAAGTCACAAGAAAGCAAATAAACAAATGTTTCTCTTGATGGAAAAAGATAACTATTTATTTATTTACCTATCTACTAGCTGCATCGTGCAGCCCGCTGCATTATAAAAGTTTTTGGCAAATCCCGCGGGATCACCTATTTTTTGCGGGATAAAAAGTAGCCTACGTGCTATTTCAGGTCATCATCTATCTGTGTCCCAAATTTCATTTAAATCCGTTTCGTAGTTTTTGCGTGATTGAGTAACAAACATCCATCCATTCACCTATCCGAACATCCAAACTTTTACTTGATTTTAAGATTGTTTATTTTAAAACTAGCGACCTGCTCGCGGTTTCACCCGCGTAACTTTTGTTCCCGTGGGAATATCGGAAAGTTATATATACTAAAACCTTCCTCAAGAATCAATCTATCTATTTAAAAAAACCGCATCAAAATCCGTTGCGTAGTTTTAAAGATTTAAGCATACATAGGGACATAGGGACAGACAGAGAAAGCGACTTTGTTTTATACTATGTAATGAAGAATAACAGCTAATGTAATACAATCGTGAACTTTAGTTACTATTAGCTAATAAAAATGTCCACTTAAAAAAATAAACTTAGTAAACGAGTTATTTATTTAAGTAATGATTACTTATGGCTTAGTAAACAATTACTGTATAAATAAACACATCAATTAAATAATTCGGGGTATTACTCGAATGTACTTTACTCGCAACTAAACTATTTCTCGAAGTAGTTTCTCCTTTTAGTTTGCGCTAAAGAAATAATTTAAAAAAAAACATTATAATTTTATTCCTCGAAGCGCGCACCAATGATGAAAAATAAGGAAGAGCATAAAGCAAGTAGTATGAATAATAAAAAATAAACATAATTATCTATACAGGGTTAATTTTAAAGGTCCGGCCAAATTTTCAGAGGCTGTCTAGTACCTCTGCGGTCTAGTAGTTCGGTGTGGGTCCGATTTCCGGGCAAATCAAAAATCTGTTTTTTCCGTTTTCTGATAAAAACAACATTGCCCTAGATTGGATAAATGGCGATAGGCTTGCCACCTATCACATTGTGGGACCAAGTATCTTCGGCTACTTGTGAGCGCACTGATATCAGTACCTCTGGCTAACTTTTCGGGAATTCGGACATGAAGATACTTCATAAATATTTAAATAATAATTATTTTTTTTATTATTTACACCATTTTCTGCTCTTACGGCTCTGGTACAATAATAAATTTTCCACGGGTTTGCCAACACTGTGGCCACACCATCTTGATGCTTGGGACCTAAAAGTGTGCAATTCTCGAGTCATTGTTTATTCTCACTCGGAATATAATACCAGTTGTTACTTGCTATCAGGGGCGCACTTTGGAAATTTGCCTACTCCTATTATTTAATAATAATAAATAAAGTTAGTAAGGTTGATCATCTTTATCTGAGGAGCCTCCTGTTTATTTACTTTCATATGATATAGAAAAAGATTTACGTAAAAAACCATGAATACTTGCAGTACTTAACTCAATTCGTTTCTTTTAATCTTGTCTCATAACCAACAATTACACTTTTTAACAACCTGTTCGAACTTTTATAAACAACAGTTATTTATTTATAAATTTTTGAAGTAATGACGGCAAAAATTTGGCTGTATAGACTAATTCTTTGCCGGCTACGGAAAAACGAAATGCATTAAATTTGTGAATAAAGAGATTTATCTCGGAATTTTAATTCGATTCCAGATTTGACAATTTCAGTGTTGCAACGTTATGACAAGTACTAAATAGTGACGTTGCGAAATTATTCGATACGAAAATGAAATATTTCCGGATCGATTCCTTTCGTTTATAGTAGTATGTCTAAACAACGACTACTTTAATAGAAACTAAGTATACCAAGAAATTAAATATTTCTGAACGGATAATTTAGTTATAATGATTAATTTTATTAAACCTGAGAGTTTTCTTTAGTAATTGTGTGTGAAATAAATAAAAAAATGTGATCATGAAGGAACATGAGAAATAAAACAAATATTATATAATTATGGTAATATTTTATTTTATAAATCGTCGCCGTCATCGCTATCGCTATCGCTGTCACTTTCTGTGACATTTATTATAAATGTGTCTGTGATGTTGTCAATTAACATATCTAGCCTACTCATTTTTTCCTCTTCTTTGACAACATGGGATACGCATTTAGACCATTCGGTAGCCGTAATTTTTTGAATGCCTTCCTAAAATAAATTTCTCAGGTCTGTCATTTTGAAGGTTTTATTGTTTTGAGCTATATGCCCCTTTTAGGGTTCAGCTCGCAATGGTAAGGGGGCAGTCTTAAAACCGTGATCCCATGTAGTGCTGCCATTTCGTCTACAGTGAACTTATTAAAAGACTCGTTATGTGGAATCAGTTCTTAGGGACAAGAAAACATCCACCTCTTTTTGTGATGTACTTGGCTGAGGATCCATTTTGATGGAAAACCAAAACAAATAGATTCACTCAAAGTTCACAAAAAACATTCACAACAAAAAACGTAACAACAGACACGACGTAACAAAACGTTAACAAAAACCAAACAAAATAACAAAATATCGATTCACAATGAAACAAGATATTCGTACAGTCAGACTGGGAGAATGAAGCCGAATGACAAGATAAACAAAATGGCGATAGCTGCACGACCACGTACGGGTTGCCAATACAGAAAACTATCTATCTAGGCTCTTTTATTATAAGTTTTGTTTTTAATATAAAAAAAATTTTAACTTTTTATAAAATAAGCAGTGGTTACTTATTAATAAATAATTATTATGAGTAATTATGTATTTACTTCAATAAAAATCTGTAATTAAGTCTTTAATTGGCACACCAATATTATAATTACATAAACAAAAATCGCGATTGTTTATCATTTTTTGTGTTCATCACTACAATATTATATTATGTGGTATCATTATTTTAAAAAATGACAGTAGCTAAATTCGATTCCCCATTACGCTTACATTTTTTTCGTACCTGGCAAAGAAACTAGGCTATGCAGCCTACTTATTGACGTCATAACTTGAAAGTATAAAAATTTATAAATTAAAACTACTGCATGTTTAGCAAAACTGATCTTTGAATGTTTTGCATGCCACCTGGTTTAATAAATAGACAACAAGAACCTGTTGGAAATATAATGTCTTATTAATAAATTGTTATTTTGATCGATTGATCACTAATTGTATATTAGCGCTTATTCTCTCTTTCATTCAATTGCAAAGTTACTTATGAGTGAAAGCGACGAAATAGACACTAATTTACAATTAAGATTACAATTATCAATATAACTTCACCAAATTATAAATAAATATTTTATTATTTACAGAAAACAATGTTCTAGCATAATTCCTTTTCCTATACCACTTTTATGTGATATTATTGTTATAAAATTTCTATTAGTTACGAGTTATTAATTATGAGACAATGTGTTTTATGAAGTGAAAATACGTGTATAAACATTTGAAAGTGAATGTCAAGATAATGTCACAAATGAGTTTGAAATACGCTGCTCCCGCCAGTAATAGCGAAGAAATCGGTAAGTAAAACAATACAAATTCGGTACGTAATGTTTTCACCTTTTAAACTTACATACGGTTGTAATTCTTGCGAAAAACGAAGTGAAATCGTTACTACTTTGTATGTAGGTATGACGTCGAAACTAGGGTGTTGAGTTCTGGAATGTCTCATCGTACTTAGTACTACCGCCTTACTTTTTACTGGCATAATAGCGTCAGTCAAAGAACGAAGTGAATAAATACTATTTGGTATGTAGATATGACGTCAATACTAGGGTGTAGAGTTCAGGAATGTCTTCTTGGATTTCGTGCCGTCGCCTATATTTTTACTGGTACAGTAGCGTCAGTCAAAGAACGAAGTGAGTCTTTCTATTTGAACATATAAATGACGTCTAAACTAGGGTGTAGATTTCTGGAACGTCTCGTTTGACTTGGTACTATCGCCTAACCATTTATTGACACAATAGCGTCAGTCAAAGAACGAAGTGAATATAACTTGGTATGAAGATATAACGTCAAAACTAGGGTGTAGCATTCAGGAATGTCTTGTTGGATTTGATGACATCACCTAACTTTTTACTGACACAATAGCGTCAGGCAAAGAACGAAGTGAATTTCCACTAATTTGTATGTAGGTGTGATGTCAAAGCTAGGGTATAGAATTCTTAAGGTCTCGTTGGACTTGGTACCACTGCTTTTTTCCTGACACAATAGTATCATTCAAAGAACAAAGTGAAATTTTTACTAATTTGTATGTGGGTGTGACTTCGAAACAACATAGAGTATTTGAGTATCTCACCGGTTTTGTTACTAACGCCTTTATATTTACTAGCAGTATATAGCCTCAGTTATATGTATAGCAAACAAGCAGATTGCTTTCTTTTTTGAAAGAGTTTAAAGATGTTAATAGTGGTTTGTTATATATTTTCAGTGCAATTTTCAAATATTTTATACATGGGCGTACCCAGGAGACCAGGAGGGGGCAACCGTAACATTTTAAGACTATATTTTTATTATATTACTAGCTGCAGCATGCAGCCCGCTTTATTATAAATGTTTTTAGTGAATCCCGCGGGATCACCTAATTTTTTCGGGATAAAAATAGCCTATGTGTTATTCTGGGTCTTCAGCTATCTACATACCAAATTTTATCGTAATCGGTTCTGTAGTATTTGCGTGAAAGAGTAACAAACATCCATACATACATACTCACAAACTTTTGCATTTATAATATTAGTAGTATTATATTTTTATCTACAATAATAGATAGTAGAGAGGCAAACAAATTCCAGGGGGGGCAGCTGCCCTTCCCTGCCCCTCCCCCCCCTGGTACGCCCATGATTTTATATCATCTCCGTATAAGCCCTGTCTACCCTACGAAACTAGACTATCTGCCATTCTACCAGGCAGTTTGTAAAGGCGAACAATTGGCCAAACATGCTACTACCATCGTCACTCCTAGGTGATAGAGTTCTGCAACGTTCGGGTTCGCTACCACCACCTTATTTATTCCAACCGCAATAGTGTCAATGCTTGTCACTATTGTGTTCCAGTTTCGAGAGTAAAATGGCCAGTAAACTTATGCATGTGGTGGCGTTACCATCCCGCTACACGAATAGCAACGTACCATTAACATTTGGGATGTCCATAGGTGACGGTTTTCTCTTTCCATTAAAAAAGCCATCTACTTATTTGCTATTAGATGATCATAGGCGATATAAGAAAATACAAACCTCGTCCTGACACCTACAAATACATCTCGTCTCGACAAAATAAGTAACCCTTTTATGGGGCAATGTACCTATACTCTTTTAAAATAAACTTCCCAATCTACCAATCAATAAATTTTATAAATGTGTTATAACAAAAACTGTATAAAAAGCGTATTATAAAATCTCAGACTATTTAGAAGACAAAAAAACCTGGGCTTAATTGCTTCTCATAATAATCTCTTATATATTTTTTGTAATCTTGTAATATTGTGATATTGAAAAAAAAAAAGAAATGAAAAAAGAGAAGCCTGATGAGTCTCTTCCACTGGATCTTCTCAGTGTGTTGTTCCGATCACTTCTCGTTTCCGATCTAGAACTAGTTTTAAAAAAATATATTGACGCGTCAAAATAACTTGTAAAAGATTTTATTGAATAAAGTACATCTGATTTCTGATTTTATCAGAAAAGAGCTGGTCAAATAGATGCAACCGTTTCGAAATGGTACGCGGCCAAATTTTTGCGCCTACCAAATGATTTTTATTTATATACTCGTAGATTTGAAATCGAACAGAATGTCCTCATATCTAACACTGTAAGACAAATAAAATGCGACGCTAATGTTGTACTTGATCAACCAGTTTCATCCGCCTACCTAGTAACCCACGCAACAACACAAGGATCTCTAAGTTTCTCTATAATGTTGCTAATTATAGATGCAACCTTGCTAATATGCCGCACTTAGAACTGGCAACTCGTTCTAACTTTGTCAAGTTTATTTTTCCAGATGATAGCTAACAAGCTAATGTTTATATGTATGTTCACCCCGTGTTGGTCTGGGCTTCTTTGAAGAATATTCAAACTGCCGTTCAGCCAAGCAGGTCGTAAAAGATGACCGATTGGTTATAAGTATCACTACCATCGTGACTATTAGGTGATAGAGCTCCGTAACTTCCCGTCCGGGTATTTGGTACCACCGCTCTACCTACTTCTGCCACAATAGCGTTAATGCTTGTCATTGTCGTGTTCCGCTTTGGAAGGTGAGGTATTCAGTCAACTTATGCATGTAGCATTGCCATCTCTCCCCATCTCTCTCTCTCATCATTAACATCTTTAGTGGCTAAACGCGATGGTTTCTCTTTACATCAGGAGAGCCATCTGCTTGTTTGCTATCTTATGATATATAAAAAATGTGTTTTAGCACTGAACCTTTGGTAGGGAAAACTTATTTTTTATACAAAGAAAATGTTAAAATGAATGGATTTGGCTCAGTGATAGATTCCATTGATTGCACTAATCGCTAAATATACGTGTGTTAATATGTACCAGTTTAATTTACAAAGTTGAAGAAACGTTGGTGATAAAATTAAAAAGTTTCACATGAGCTATATGTCCATCTTTCCCTTTAAAAAAGAATTAATTGAATAACACAATGGACTTAAATATAAATATGAATATTAATAAACCGGGAGGATTCTTCCAAGTCATATTGACCACATATGAGCCCTGAAGAAGTCAACACAGTTGACGAAACGTTGGTGATAAAATTAAAAAGTTTCACATAAAAAATTTATGAATCAGTCACTCGACACTTCTCTCTTTAAATATGTACACTGTTCATGTTTATTCATTGCAGTTGCAAATATTCCGTGTTGTTTTCCTTGGCTTATTTAAGGTGTACGAAGATAATGCCATTAAACGGTTTACATAAACGAGTCACGGTATCCAGTTATCTCGCCCGCATGTTCGCTTTTTTCGCTATTTGCACTGTTGTTTGCCAAAAGTAATTAGAATTTTAATGAACATTAACATTGTTATTGCTTTCGAAATTGCTATTTTTCGCAAAAAGCGCGTAGTTTCCATTTTGTCATCTTGTGAAAATAGCACATGGAGTATTTTTTGTCGCAATATTGTAGAGACGTAATTAACTAGAATGATGACTATTAATTAAAACTTGCACGTAGGGTAATTTGCGCTATGATCCGCTAACGACCTCTGACTGCTCTATCGATGAGCCTTGAGTTCGATTACGGTATATTATCCTGGATGATATTTAATATATTTCAGTATTTAAGTTTGTATTCCTATATTTTAATCATTGATCAACGTCCATTACATATTAATGGCCAAATTTAGAAGATTCAGTTTATTAATTCTATCGTAATAGCGAGGATGCTTGTCGCTGTCATTTTCAGGGTTAGACAGTTTGATACCCGATTTGTGCATTTAGCATTCCAATCCAGCTACACACGTAGCAATGTATCATTGATGTCTTTGGTGTCTATGGGCGATGGTAATGGTTATCTTTGTAGTAACTTGGTTAATATTTTTTGGGAAAAGAGTGTGCTTCAATGTACACGTTTTATCATTAATTTATATTTTGAAAGGAGAATGCCCAAGTGAGTATGGAAGTTAGTATCAATATGAAACTTACTGTACCACCATGAAGGATAGCTTAAACTAAAGTGTGATCTTAGTACCTTAAAATACAATAAAGCATTTTATGTAAATATACCGGAGTATGAGACAATGACCAGAATTTGATTTGACAACTGAACATTCCGGAGGCATTGGTTTGGGCTTGAGTAGACTCATTTGAGTGTCAACTGATAAATGTTACGTTTTACTATTACATTTTTATTTTGTAATCATTAAAACATAACACAACAGTAATATAGTTTCTTACGACTTGCCGGTGTAGGAGCAATCCATTATAATTTTTCATATGGAGTCTGTCACTGTTACAACACAATATTGCTAATTAACCACACACATAGCTAATGAACAAAATTAATATTTGCCATCTTAACAATATACACAGTATGCAATGTTAAGAACACAAAAACGGCCGTAATACAAATTATACCGAACAGACGCGCGCGCACGCAACGGAAATATGATTCTGTGTTGCCAGAAATATTTACCTTGAAAATGTAATGTATTTTTTTTTTTAAATTCAAAGTATTATTATTATTCAGAATAACAAATTTATCGCAATTTTCACTTTGAGGATCATAATCAAGTGAAAAAGCTTTATGTTTTAATCTAAAATAAAATATCAATAAAATCTAAAATGTAAATTAACCATTTTTTAGCTTCCGGAAAAAACGTTTGAAAATAAAGTCTATTTATTTTTTTTACTTTTATTTTGCTTAATTATGATTGCTTATTGATACAAATTAACTTATAAATAATAAGGGGAATTACTAGTGTAACGGACGTGTTGTACACTTTAGATTGTAGCGATACCATTCGTGGGCATTCTCCTTTGGATTTAAAATGTACATTCATGTAAGTATGTATGTATATGTTCAAATTTAATTTTTTAGTTATCAGTGGACAAATTATACAAAACGAATCGATCTAACCCCACAAAAAGAAAAATATTTGCTTGCAATGTGGTTGTTAGTTAACGATACTAATACATAGGAATACATATATACATTTTGTTTTCTGAAAAATAAATTCATAATTGAATATATTTAATAAACACCCAAACTCTGAAATACAAACATCTATGCTCATCACACAAATGTTTGTACCTGTCGGGAATCGATCCCGAGCCCCATTGCAGGGTACTCAGATTTTCTAACCACTCGACTACCAAGGCGGCCGTTTTTGAAACATGTATTTCAGACAAAATGTTGTATCGCATAATTCCTTAATGCTTTCTATTCCTTGTAGAAATGACCGCTTGTATGTAGTTACTTATTACAACTGGGAGCAATCATTAGCCATAATTGTATCTTGGTGATTGCCGGTAGCTATCAGGAAATGATGAAATTATCTCGTAACAGTACAGCTGGATTGACTTGCAGCTAAGTTAGAGCAAAATACAGATGTCAACAGCACCTCAATCTGTTCAAACGACCTTGTTTCGACAAGTTCTACCGTTTGTAATTGGATGTTAAATTAAAGGCGCCTAAACAAAGATAAAGTAGATTATAGAAAAATGAAAAGTTATCCATATGGTGATACGATATATGATCTGATTAAGGTTGTAGCCAAATAGACGCGATCACACACCCACACTTCTAAGAAGTAGGATCCTAAACATTAACATATATTTTTTAAGGGACTAGCACTATTTTTTTTTATATCATAAGACAGCAAACAAGCAGATGGGTTTCCTGATGGAAAGAGTCAACCATCGCCTATAGACACCAAAGATGTTAATGGTGCGTTGCTATCTTGTTGCGAGATCTAATGCCACGTGCATAAATTTACCGACTATCTTACTCTCCAAACCGGATCACGACAGTGATAAGCACTGACGCTATTGCGGCAGGAATAGGTAAGTCGGTGGTACCCGACCCGGGCGAGACAATAGACCTAGTGCTCCCCCTCCTCACCCGAAACGCCCGGTTTCGCAGTAACTGTCATTTGGACTAGATGGTCCAAATGACGGTAATTTCGAAACACATACTGCGAAAGTTCATTTCGAAAAAACAAATTTATGTTAAAGCCATATGTATACATTTGCTTGACCGCCCTATTGGTCGAGTGGTTATCGACCCTGACTACGTAATCGATGGGGCTCGGGTTCGATTTCCGACAGAGACAAGCATTTGTGTGATGAGCATAGATATTTGAATTTCTGGATTTGAGTGTTTATTAAACATATTTTTAGTAAAGTTCGGTTAGCGATAGGCAAGCAACCTATCACATTGTGGGACTAAGTATCAATGGCTAATCGTGGGTGCACTTGTTGTACCTCTTCCTATCTTTTCGCGGATACAGGCGTAAAGATATTTTTGTTTTATACTCTACTTTTTTGTATTTGTATTGTATATATATGTACCTATAATACCTATTGTATTATATATGTACCTATATGTATTTCTATGTATTAGTCTCTGGTATTAGTAACGTTGACTAACACGGAACACCCGTATCACAAAAAAAAATGTTTTTTTTTGGGTTAGATTGCTATTTGTAATTTAGTCAACGATATTATTACTATTATGGATATCTAACCTTAAAAACTGAATACGACATTGACAAAGTTTTTTTATAGTTTCCGTCTCAATACTAAAGAGTAGTAGTCACATTACTCGTAATGCCGTAAGCAAAGCTATAATCGTCCAGTGAATATAATTTATAATTTTAGACTGATCAAGAGAAATACTCAAAAAATAATCACTGTGACTTCTAAATTTATTCATATAACCTTGTGATGGTGTATTGGTGAAACTATCGTTTTGAAAAACGACAAACAAGGCCAAAGACAAGGTTACAATTAAGAAATATTTTATTAAGAATAGATTAAAGGTATAAACAACAACAATAAGACTATTAAACGCTAAGTACTGTCACAGAATACGACAGAAGTCAATCTTGAGTATGTACTTTACTTTTTATACCTAAACTCGACGGTCGCGCTAGGGTTATCACTTTGGCTTATGCTAAAACTAGCGACCTGCCCGCGGTTTCACCCGCGCAACTTTTGTTCCCGTGCGAATATCGGAAAGGTTTATACACCAAAACCTTCCTCAAGAATCAATCTATCTATTAAAAAAAACCGCATCAAAATCCGTTGCCTAGTTTTAAAGATTTAAGCATACATAGGGACATAAGGACATAGGGACAGACAGAGAAAGCGACTTTGTTTTATACTATGTAATGAAAACACACTATGTATCTACTCCATTAAAGTTTTAAATCAAAATATATCACTCTTCTTTACATCTCGCATATAATGTAGTCTTAATGATATGAAAATGATGTGTAAAGGTAATTTGGTCGGCAACCACCGGCAAGTGTTGAAAAAAAATTAAATCGTTTTTTGCTTTTCTGAAAAAGTTCTCTATAAAATGCGTAGAAGTTATAATTTTACATCAAAAAGGTTATAT
This sequence comes from Apodemia mormo, assembly GCA_036924255.1. Classification (NCBI taxonomy): domain Eukaryota; kingdom Metazoa; phylum Arthropoda; class Insecta; order Lepidoptera; family Riodinidae; genus Apodemia; species Apodemia mormo. The sequence goes on along the minus strand of JAUPFN010000021.1, from coordinate 17,601,039 downwards.
GACTTTTCCTCTGGTCAAAATTAACCGAGTTAGAGAGGTTTTTAAGTTTAAAGTGAATGATTTTATAAATGACTAGCTGAGCCCGCGACTTCGTCCGCGTGGAAAACCTAAGTTACTACTTATTACATCAGCTATCTGCCAGTGAAAATTCCTATCAAAATCGGTTCAGCCGTTCCAGAGATTAGCCGGAACATACAGACAGACAAACAGACAAAAAATTGTGAACAATGGTATTTTATTTGTTGTTGAGTTGAAGACATAAATGGCGTTCTAAATAAGTATATAATAATAATAAAATCGAAGTTCAAAATAACTAACCCACTTACAAACAAACCAAAAAATAATTTAAACAATATGCCGCGGCAGTTTGTTGACAGCGGCGGAGAATATCATTAACATTATAAACTAGTTGCACGCATTGAACCGAAACTACCGAGATTTCGCGTCCGTGAGAGCTGTCTATGTGTGCGTTGCTCGAAGACTAGGTGTATCTAGATTGTCTTCTGTAGTTATTTTGTGGTACTGTTGTGTGATGCATAAAGAACCAAATATTTTTTTAAGAACTTTAGTTTTGAAGAAAAGTTTTTATCTTTATATTAATACGTGAAGGAAAAACCTTGTACCTCTTTTTAAGACAATTACGCAATTGGTGGAGTTTGAAATTTGGCACAGTTAAGGTTTACATTGCAATTGCAGAAACCAATTTTTTAAAATAATATGCATTAGAAATGCATAAAATTATTTACAATGAACATTACACACACTACATTAATGCGACCGCCCCGTTGGTCGAGTGGTTAGCGATCCTGACTACGCAATCAACGGGGCTCGGGTTCGATCCCCGACGGGGACAAGCGTTTGTGTGATGAGCATAAATGTTTGTATTTCCAAGTTTGCGTGTTTATTGTGTATGTAAAAGTATTTATACATGTATTTCTATGTATTAATATCGTTGACTAACACCCATAACACAAGCAAATAATTTGCTTACTTTGGGGTTAGATCAGTAAGTGTAATATGTCCTGTGAATATTTATTTATTTATTTATTTATACTTAGAACAGATTTTATTTTTTAGTCTATAATCGAATTTCGACCACAGGGCGATCGCTAGTATATTTACTAGTAAAACTTAACAAAGAAGAATTTTGACACGACAGGATTAGTATTTGAAAGACGACATGAACATTTAACAAAATGACTAAACACATAAATATGGCTTTTAGGATTCCGAAGTAAACTAGGAACCCTTATAGTTTCGCTATGTCTGTCCGTCCGTCCGCACGATAGCTCAGAGATCCTTTGTACTAGAAAGCTGTAATTTGGCACATCACACCAACGAAGTGGTAAAATAAAATCTTGAAAAATATTTTTTTAGAGTAGCTCCCCTACATGTAAAGTTTTTTTATAAGATAGCAAACAAGCAGATAGGTCTCCTGGTGGAAAGAGCCAACCATCGTCTATAGACACCAAAGGTGTTACTGGTGCGTTATTATTTCGTGGCGAGATCTAATGCCACATGCATAAGTTTACCGGCTATCTTACCCTCCAAACCGGATCACGACAGTGATAAGCACTGACGCTATTGCGGCAAGAATTGGTAAGGCGGTGGTACCAGACACGGGCGAGACAATGCAGAACTCTACCACCTAGTAGTCACGATGCTAGTGACTCGTATAGCCAATCGGTCGCCTTTTACGACCTGCCTGGTAGATCGGCAGTTGGCCTATTCTTCAAAGGAGCCCAGGAATAACACGGGGGAAATTAATTCCTTTTCTCACGTTCCCCACGTATCATAAACTTATAGATGAAGGGACCCCACGGACGGACGGACGGACATAGCGAAAATATAAGGGTTCCTAGTTTACTACGGAACCCTAAAACACAAACTTACAAACTTTACATCGTTGTCATATTAGCATAGATTAATAAAATCGTTCACGTTGCTATTTCCTGTTACATTTTTGGTTTGGAATTCTTATTATCTATAGCGATGGAATTTAAAGATGGTTAACGGGTATGTCTTTGCAGTTTATTGACCTAAATATTATAGATTGTATTGATACTACTAAATCTGTAGTGTATGTCTGTACATTGTTTTTTCATAATATCATAATAATTTTCTTCTTACGACTTGATATCAAATTTATCATTTTTTTAGTTTATTGTGTCTTGTTATAACCTAAGAAAGGCTCGATCAATTTCCAACGATTGTATTTGATTAGATTTTATACATATCTGTCTACATATTCGTATATTATTTTTTATATTTTTCGAAAATATTTGTAATTTCTGTAACCAAAAAAATCTCTGGTTGACTTGATTTTTCTGTATTTTTGTAAAAACACTGTTAAAAAGTTTTACAGTGTGTTTTATAAACATTGTATAACTTGTAATTTTTGTCTAAAACTTTTTTATTTGTGTTTGTTGACGTCGACAAGCATTCCTGTGTGTATCTACATAGAATAAGTGTTATTTTATTTGATTCGATCGACTATACTAATTTCTAAAAAATCGTAAACCCACAAAAACTTGATTTTTATTTTTTTAAAATAAAGATCGAATTTAAGTGGTCTAAAGACACCAAACTTGAATTAGTTTACTTTTAAGTGACATATTAGCAAATAGTCGATGGTATGGTATGGTAATGAGTTTAATGTTTATCAACCTACGTAATCTGTTTGCGGTTCTTCTGTAATCGATGTTGTGTATCCACTGTGTTAACTTCCGCAATTTCATACTTTTCTCTCCGCTAGTAACTTTCGTATCAATTTCGATTGTAATAAGGAAACGAATACAGATTTTTTTTCTAATTTGGTTGTCCTCCACTGTTTGATCATACAAACTAAAAGTGTCAAATATTGACAATTTAGACAGCCGCCATTATAGTGACATCAGCAGTGGATAGGCGCTTTAAACAGAGTACAGACAGTACTATTACCACACGTGTCCAAGCGAGTGCTTGACGTAAGAATGACGTGACACAGGCCTTAATTAAACATTGTTGTTTTATTTATATCAAGATCAGAATAGCAAACAAGCAGGTGGCCTTCCGATGAAAAGCGATAACTATCGCTTATAAAACCAGAGACGTTAATAATGCGTGGTTATCAGTGTGGTGGGATGGTAATGCCACTTCAAAGTCAAAGTCAAAACATTTTTATTCAAATTATCCTTTACAGGCACTTTTGACGAGTCAACATTTTTTGAGTTACTACCGGATCGGAAACGCGGCCACACACTGAGAAGATCCGGCGGAAGAAACTCAGCGGGCTTGTCTTTTTTTGTGCATGTACATTTTTTTAAACAATGTTATTACAATTACAATTACAATGTATTTATGAATAATATAATTATTATGAGACTGCTATGAGGAGCAATTAATCCCATGCCTTATTATCATCCAAATATTCAGATATTTTATAGTAACCTTTTTTACAAAGTTTCGATTTGATACATTTTTTAAATTTGTGTATTGGTAGATCTTTAATAGCATTTGGAAGTTTATTGTAAAAGCGTATAGATTGCCCCATAAAAGAGTTACTTATTCTGTGGAGACGTGATACATGCAGAGCAAGATTGTTTTTGTTCCTTGTGTTTACATTATGTACATCACTATTTTTCTTAAATGAAGAAATATTTTTACGAATATACATCAAGTTTTCAAATATAAACTGTGATGGTACGGTTAAAACATTAATTTCTTTAAATTTTTCTTTTAGGGAAACTCGTGGACTGAGATTGTAAATAGCTCTTACAGCTCTTTTTTGTAAAACAAAGATTGTATTTATATCAGTGGAATTTCCCCAAAGTAGAATCCCATAAGACATAATACTATGAAAATAACTAAAATACACAATTTTCGCAGTGTCTACATCACTAATCTGTCTCATTTTTTTAACTGCAAATGCCGCTGAACTCAGTTTACTCGTTAATTTGTCGATATGTGGTCCCCACTGTAGTTTTTTATCTATCGTAATCCCTAAAAAGACAGTAGAGTCCACAAGATCCAATTTGTCCCCGTTAAGTTGTACATTGGTATCTATATGCCTTACATTAGGCGTTGAGAATCTAATACACTTGGTTTTATTTCCATTTAATAGGAGGTTGTTAACATTGAACCATTGTACAACTTTTGAAATCGCAATGTTCACTTCGTCATACTTACCAACTCGTCTTTTCACTTTAAATAAAAGTGAAGTGTCATCCGCAAACAGTACGATTCCATGCCTATCGCCAACAAAGAAGGGCAAGTCATTTATATATATCAAAAACAAAAACGGACCAAGAATGGATCCTTGTGGAACACCCATGGTGACAGTGGCACCGTTTGATCTTATTCCATTGATATCGACCCTCTGAGTTCTTCCATTCAAATACGAAGTCAGAAGATCGAGGGCCTTACCTCTAATGCCATAGTAGTGTAATTTCCTGATTAAAGTATTATGATGAACACAGTCAAATGCCTTAGATAAATCACAAAATACTCCAATTGCATCATGTGATTCCTCCCAGGCTTCATAGATTTTTTTCAATAATTCCACACCAGCATCTACGGTTGAGCGACCCTTTGTAAATCCAAATTGTTTAGGATGAAACAGTTCAAATTTGTTAAAATGTTTTAACATTTGATTAAGAATTATTTTTTCAAATATTTTACTCAGGGAAGGCAGAACCGAGATAGGCCGAAAGTTAGTGGGATCTGATTTACAGCCAGACTTAAATATTGGAATTACTCTTGAGAGTTTCATTAAATCAGGAAAAACACCATTTGTTATACAGCAGTTAAATATTACAGCTAAGTATGGTGCAATGATATTTATTACTGAGGCAATGATTTTAAGGGAATGGCCCCATAAATCTGCAGTTTTTTTAATTTCTAGTGTTTTGAAAGCATTTAATATATCTTTAGAATCAATAAAAGAAAATTCAAAATTTGATTCACACTTGTTGACACATTGCTTCAATAATAATTCCGCGGTACTGGCTGAAGAGCTTAGACTTTGGGTTGTTCTGATGGCCACATTAGAGAAGAATTTTTCAAATTCCTTAGCTACCTCCAAATATCCCGTAACATTGACTCCTTCTACATTTAATTGGTATTCTTCATCAAAAATACTAGTCTTGCCAATTTCACAATTTATGATGTTCCATGTTGCCTTTATTTTGTTAGAAGAGTGTTTTATCATATTTTTTATGTGTATTGACTTGGCAGCATTGCAAGCTCTTTTAAAAATCTTTGAATAATTTTTGACATACTCTTTGAATTCAGTACTATGATTAAAAGATTTTTCATAATATAAATCAAATAACCGATTCCTGCTTTTAAAAATTCCTGCAGTTGCCCACTCACTAAAACCTCTGCGTTTACTTACAGATATAGATTTTGGTGTAAATATTTGCCTATATTCTGTATCTATCAAATTAAAGAATGTATCATATAAATTATTTGGATTTTCTTGAAAGGGCATCTCAGGCAATTTTGCAGCTAAATTTTTTTTAAAACGTTCTAATCGACTACTATTTATAGGAACAAAAACAATTTCTTTTCTCTGAAGTTTATTTGGTACTCTCAAAAATTGAACTGATTGCCCAGTATGGTCTGAATCTAATGTATTTATAATTGAGCTATTTGTAGGTGTTATATTTGAAAATATGTTATCTATACAAGTAGCACTAGAGGCAGTTATTCTAGTTGGTTCATAGAAAATTTTGTGTAAATTATAAGATTTGAATAGATTTATAAACTTATGTGATAAAGAAGATTGTTCTAAAATATTAATGTTAAAATCTCCACAGATAACAATGTTCATCTTTGAATTTGAGGCTTTATACATAACCTCCTCCATTTTGTTAGAAAACTCCTCAAAAGCTGCACAAGGAGGCTTATATACACTTATTACAATAAATTGCTCGAACTCAATACAAGCAATCTCGATGACTCGTTCAACAGAAAGGCTCACAATATCTTTACGTTCTTTAAATTTAATTAGTTTGTTAACAATAATTAAAGAGCCACCATGTATCATCTTACTTCTGCTAAACGAGCTGCCAACTATGTGATTATTGAAGCTGAACATGATCTGATGACTTTTAAGCCAGTGTTCTGTTATACAAAGAATGTCCACGTTATTACAGTTCATGAACAACTCCAATTCCAAATCTTTACCCATCAGCCCTTGAATATTTTGGTGAACCAGGTTTAACCGACAGTTTAATTCTTTTTTATTATTAGCTGATGGTACATTTTCTTTTTCTTTACATTTGCCTTTATGTTAAACTTGCTTAAGTTAACCCACTACGTTTACCTTCAAACCTGATCACAAAAGTAACAAGCATTGACGCTATTGTGACTGAAATATGTAAGACGGTGGGCACCTTACCGGGGCGAGACGTTGCGGAACTCTGCCAGGTGATGAACTCTGACACGAGTGGCCAATCTTTTTTGCTGGCTTTTATGAACTGCCTGGCACAATACAGATGGCCTATTCTCTAAACGAGGGGGGCGACCAACACGGGGCATAGTTTTAGGGTGTTTGCGTTTTGCAGACTTTATAATCATAACATGACTAAGCAGTTATATATATTTTTGTGCTAAGCAGGGTTAGGTTACTTTTTTCATAATTTTTAGTTTTTATTTCAAATGTCGTTTTGTCCCTCTTTTTCAAAAATCCTGTTGCAAAAGAGGGACAAAACCAGCCTGGTAACACAGGTTTCATAAAATGACTACGTAGATTGTTGTATAACCGACTTCCCAAAAAAGCAAGAGATTTTCAATTCTTCTGTTTTTTTATATTTTTACCTAGAACTCATTCGTCGTTTAGTAACTGATTTGGAAAATTATTTTTTTTTGTTTGGACTTCCAATTTGGTGCCATATAAATTTGGTAAATAATCTGATCCAGGGTTCCAGGGAATATTGGAAGTCGTCGTTTGCAGCTTTTTTAACTTTAAAATTATTAAGAGTGCACAAACTATAGCTAATTGCGCATTTTGCGGAAATTACCTTTTGGTTGTCCAAACCCGAAATACGTTGACTGATATTTTTTATAACTTTATTTCAATTTTAGCTTATATTTAAATTCCATCGTATGTACATTTCAACATGTTGTGTCTGTAACTGACTTTAAAACTTTATTATTTTTAACTTTTTGGAATATGAACAGTAGGTAAAAGTTAACTTTCAGAATCAGGATTCAGATCAAAATGCACAGGTGTCAATTTAGACCAATTTAAAATTACTCCGGAATTCGGGAGTTTTAAATTTTCCGGACTTAATTCTGAGGCTCTCCTGGAATTCCGAAAGGAAGAATTTACTAATCGAAGTAGGATCAAAGCTGACAGTAACTAAATTATTTACGAAACTAAATTACGTATTTGCTAATACTGGTATTATTAAAAATACGTAATTTTGTTTCGTTGTAATCTTATATGCATTTTGCCGTTTAATAACTTTGACTTTCGATTTTGATTTTTTTGTTTTTAAAAAAGTGTACAATGTACATGCGTTCCGAGTACAGAAATTGATGCATTATCATTGATATCTTGCCTAGCGAGTTACATTGATACCAAAAAACATTAATACAATAACATTCACTTTTAAATCCGTTTCCCTAAGCAATTCTATATTAAACTTATCTATTTTCGTTTAAGTATCTATTTTAGTTAAAGAGGTTGCCTTTTCGCCGAACATTTCGTTTTGTGTCTGTGAAAATCTATTTGCTAGAGATGTTCAAGAGATTTTTTACCTTGTGCTCACGTAATAGATGCTATGTTCATAAATATTGGGTATTACACCACTTATATCACGATGTAGGATGTGCAAGCAATTGATATGAGCTCTGTGCGCTCGAAATAATGTCTATGAAACAAAGGTCAATCATAAAACAAATGCAGTTCCGACCTTGTCGCCTTGTCGACTCCCGCGCACGATCTAGTTGGCAGTGTGTAATGGATCGGAATTATCTGCCTCCATACCCAGGTACACTATTTTGACGATATTTTTGTTCTAATTAAGTTGTTATTTTTGAACATTGTTTTGTCATTAAAGCCGATATTAAATCTTAAAAATAATTTTAACGTTATTAAAATTAAAACACAGTTTAAGTGTCTGATGTTTATTAAAATCTACAAAATAAATATTGTATATTATATATTTATATGTTTTTCATTAACCGAATTTAGTTCAAAGTTTCGACGCCTAATCTTTTCCTTCAATGCAAATCCTGTCTGATTTGAAAGGCAGTCGGTTTGGCAGGTTGGTCATACCACATGCATAAGTCTACAGAATATGTACATACAGACTATCCATCCATCAGAAAATTTTGTTTACTGCCCAGTGTCCTGGAATTTGTAAAAGAATATACTAAATATTTATTATTGCTTTATCATTACAAAAATTGATAACTAATTAATTTTACTGTTTATCAGTGCCATTGATATTTTTTTAACTATGGCTATCTATCGTTACTTTTAATGACTGTCTCTATTGTAAATTAAATGTTTAACACCCAAACAAGTTCAAAAACTTTCAATAGTAGTTATAAAGTCTTCAAAATTTTAGATTTAAGATTTTTAAGAACTTAAAAAGTTTAGACGAAATGGTTCGTATTCCAAAAGAGAAAACCCATTAATAACATCACTGAATCGTATACTGGTTTACTCAATAAAAAAATCTGAAGTAATACTTCTCCGCGAATAATCTAAAATGCCTCGCTTGATTACTATTTTCTCTCCATAAATATTCGATTACGGAGTGTTTCCGCTGAGCATAACTTCAGCATCTTATACAATTTGTTTGCTTTCACCTACGTCGAGGATGTGTTGTAACAAATTGCCTACATCACCGTAACCTAATCATCGAACATCTTAATTTTTTACCAGATGAATGAAGAGATATAACTTTTTGTTATAAAACTTTATTTTTACACGTTATTGTTCTTCATCATCATTTTTTGACTTTTGACAGTGCTTTACGACTTCATTTAGTTCAGTTTAGTGTCCATTTTACTGCCCGTTACAATATTTTTTTAAACAATTTTATGTTTTATAACTTTTATATAAATAAAATGTATCAACAAGTGCAAGGATTACTAGAAGAAAATATCTGTAAATTTTTAATTCGTTTAAATAAAAAACATCTATGTTTTAATTTTAGAATATTTTTTCTCATAAATTTTGAATAAGGTATATGGAATGCATACACAAATAATGGATTTCGTTCGATTCATAAAATGGTGCTTAAACCCTGATATCTATTGTAATTAAAATTTAAATAAACACGTATCTGCTATCTTCATAATAATACGTGATGCAAATAACTTTTGAACTCTTTTTAACAACATTGTGCCCACGGAGGAGTGTAATATTTGACATGGTTAAAGTTATAGTAGTATCTATTGAATGTTTATAAATTAAGTAGAAGTGCACTAAGTAAATATTTAAGTATGTATTTTTTGTGTAATAATATATTAAAATATGTACGTTATGATCGAATTTCAATCACTAGTAGTTTGATCGAAAATCTCTACATTTTAATATTTTTTTAAACTGTAGCACTGATCAGTAATACATTTTGCCTTTTACCCGTGTGTTGCCCTGACACATAATAATTAAACTTCTTTCAAAAAATGTGGTTAGATTAGTTTGATTTTGTACGTCCGTAAGTTTTTAATTAATAATTTATTTCACATCTGACATTTAATGTTTTATATCCTTTTGCTTATTACATATACCTAGCCTAAAAGATAATAGTACTCCGAATGTTATGTTTGTAATTCCGTTAAGATAAATTGTAGTATGAATTATTTTCTCCAATATTACAGTACGTAACAATACCTCGAAATGTCTATACATGTATCAATGGCCTAAACTTATTGAAGCCATTATTTAGATTTCATGCCGTCACATTTTGAATGTACTAAATAGCACGCTTCAAAAGGAAACAATAATAGGTCGTTGAAATTGATGAACTGGTACCGCGGAACATAAATTGTCTTCCTCCGGAACGCAAATTGCTTTAACATTTGGTAGCGATTGATCCTTAAAACAATTGCCTAAGATTATGTTATTTCCTGTTATCAATGTGATTCATATTTCTTCGTCTACTACCGTTTCAATTTCGCTTATACATTTGTATCTCATTGTTAGTGTTGTGAAATTGATAATAAGTAATCGCTTCATTGATTAGAAAAAAGATATCTATTTTTATTTTGATCTTACGAAAATATTTGCGATTTTGCGTATCGAATCCATTTTTCTGTTGTCGTGTGTTTTATATAAAGAAACCGTTGCATTGGCTAGAAAAACAAAATAATTATTTATTTTGTTTTGTATTTATTAGTAAAAAGCAGTGGCAGTAGAATAAAATAGATTTCTGTGTATATTTGTTTAATTTTTTACCCGAAACCTTAAAACAAAAAAAATGTTTTTTACTCAATGTTTGTTCCATTGAGAGAAAAAATGACTACGTTAATCATTAGATCTAAATCCCACAACACAAAATGAGTCATAAAAATTAGATTCTTAAAACCGCAGAAGTTGTAAAATGTTTAGAAACGCCTTCTGCATCGCTACTAAATTGTTCTTGCAATTTGTAATTCGGTTCAATGTTAACTATTAATAACGTTTTTTGTAGTTTCTGAGTATCCGATAATCGCATTCGATCGTTTGTAGAAACAAACGATTTTCGCATTCATTTTAAAAATTGACATGTCAAATTTTTTTAAGAAATATTCAGAATATAATCATAGAAATGTGAAGTATTTTCTGAAAATAATTTCTATTATGTCGCTAATATTAACTTGCGGAAGTCTTTGCTAGTACTAAGTTCACGAACTAATAATATTTTACAGCTATATCAATCATTCCACACATGGATTGCGTTATGTTGCTATAAATTGCGTGTGCGAAAACTTCTAGGCTAATATTAGTTTATTACAGTTGTCTTGTTCCCTGACTTGTAGAGATCAATAGAACTATCCTCATTAATTTGAATGATATCTGCAAGATCCGCTAAATCATTCATTTGACTAACTAAAATTTTAAACATTACTATTATCCAAAGAACGTCGATAACAGCTCTAAGTTTGGATAATAATTTGTTAATTTACCCTTTGTGGTTTTAGGCCACATTTTCAAGAATTGACCATTTGCTTTTTTGCCAGACAGTACGTAAAAGGTGATCTAGTGTCCAAATGTGTCGTTACCATTGTGGTAGAGCTTTGCAACGTCTTCCCGGGTTTGTTCCAACGCCTTACATATTTCTTTCGTAACAGTCGCGATTCATATGACTGTTATGTTCCATTTTGGGGGTAGGGTAACCACTAAGATTATGCATGGGGCATTATGTCCTTACCACACGATGGCAACATACTATTTACATCGTTTGTTACTGTTTTCCATCAGAAGAACCACCTGCTTGTTTGCTATTTATACTTCTGTATCTATATCTGTATTTTGTATGTTTGTAACGAACAAACTCAAACTATTAGACCGATCTTAAAAAATATTTTACCATTAGAAAGCTACGCAGTAATTTTTTACTCGATGGAGCAAAGGGACAAATGATTTTTGGCCACGCGAACGAAATCACGAGTAACCGGTGGGAGGGATGCGCTATGCTGCGCTCCCGGCTGCATGGGTACCACCATCTTGCCTATTTCTCCCGTGAAACAGCTTTGCTGTGTTTCGCAGAGAAGGGCAAGACAGGCAGAGTAATTACTAGCACCGAGACTTAACATCTTATGTCTCAGGATAGACAACACATGAATGGAATACCTGGGCTGGAAAAATCCCAATTTTTGTTCATTGGCGACATCGACCACTTACCATCAGGTGGCACGTCTGCCAGTTTGCCTATCTCAATAACATAAAAAAAAACTGCTGGTCTTAAGATAGAGAAAACAAATTGATTAAGTCTTTTGTCTTTTAAAATAAAGGTGACATTATTAAAGTGAACTATCAATTGTGTTCCCACTCTTGTCGTAATTTGTAATGTATTATACAATTTTTTATTTTTACTACAATAACACGTGCGGTCCTGGTTACAATAGTGTCGATATCTTAGGTTTTTAATATAAAACTTGTGTGTCCAATATTTCAATTATTTCCTTGTTGTCACTGTCGAATTTATGATAAACAATATTAGAATGATAATATTAATAATATAAAACTTAGATCAACATTTGTGTTACTTTTTATTAAAATCATATTTGTTTGAAGTCCTTTCGATGGTTCATTTCATTATTCATACATTTTATTATTCCCCATCCGGTCACCATGTAAGAAAACTTAAATATTTTAATGGCGGAAATCTAAAACGACATGAGTGATATCTCATTTTTCTGTGTTAGCGTCTTGCTAAATGATTTGTGTGAAGCTTTTGATATCTCTAACATTATTATAAAAGTTAGGATTGTTAAAGTTGTGTGATGTTGCACAAAATTTTGAACGACAGGTCTATCACTCGACAGATATATGAAAATCTATTCTGGCCTTAAATGCATACAGCTCAATTCTGTTACAACCGTGATGTCTTTAATAGTAATGTTTACAAGCAGTTGTTTGATATTTATACATATGTAATAATGTATGTAGGTCGGTTGCATTCTGGCAGTGTTTACTGTTATGTAAGTTAGTAGGTTAATGTATGTATGCATTAATACACTTGGTTTAGTGCCAGTGCTGTATAAGATGGATTATTCCAAGTAGTCATTTTGTAAGACTTCCTATTACGGTTTTACGGATAGCTTTGTATTAAATCGTTCAATCAATGTAATTATTCTGGTTCAAAAAGAACATAATCAATTCTTGGAGCATTCTGATATTAATTGGAGAATATGGGATTTTCTAATGCTTCAGAAATCAGAGACAGTTTTGTGTGTTATTAACAACCACAAAATCATTAGTTTAGTTTTTAGTAAATATTAAACAAATGCAAATTACATATGACTTTAGATGTAAGTATCTGCAAAACTCTAGACTCTGTGATCTAGTGATCCGGTGTCGGTGTTGACCATATGAGACCCAGATTAGATTCCCAGGTTAGGCAATTTAAAAGTGTGTTTTTTCAGTTTTCTGATAAAAATAACTTTCCCAGGATTGGATTAGTGACAGGTTGCCGATAGGCTTGCCACCTATCACATTGTGGGAAAAAATATCTTCGCCTTATCGTGGATTCACTGGTAGTACCTCTGCCGACTTCCTCGGGGATACGGGCGTGAAGATACTTTATTTGCAAAACTTATCTGGGTTATCCAGACATGTATATGTACGCCGCAAGATAACTTGAACCCGATTAAAGTGTCACCGACAAATCTTTACTACTTTTTGTGTTCCTTGTTGTTTTGTGTTTTTACAAAACGATTTTAAGCTCGATGAGAAATCTGCTTTTTGGCTTTGCCTGCCTCAACCTCAGCCCTTGTCAACTTTCATATTTAATAATCGAAACAGGTTCAAGTGTTTTGAGTCGCTAGATTGTTATTACTTAACCATCCTATTGACCACGATTATTATAAGTAGCATCCGATAGCCTTTGACAAATTCTGCGATGCGAATAACCACGCATAGGCGAAAAATCGAAGAACCGTCATAAATTGGAGTGCCTTGCTGTGTAGGTAGGTACGTCAGTTCGCTCAGCCTAGCCCGGATGAGAACCGACGTATTTACTTATTTTTTGCAATATATTATAAGACGATTCGCGAATGGACCCTCATGTTAAAACTTTCCGGTAAAGATCTTTTCGCTTTATATTTCAATAGCTGTTCGTGAGCGAACTATTTCTATACGACCTTTGTGTGAGGTGTCGCCTTGAACATTCATCATTCATTCAATGGAAATGTGTTTTCAATAGACTTGAATAGCTTATGTAGATTATTAAATGGCTATGAACAAAATTACTCTGCTAATTGTGTATATGAAAGTCCATCGTAAATTAGAAATAACTAGGAAACTGAGACTTGATAATAATATACATTGAAAAAATACAGTGTTTTGACTCCCACACCTGCAATTCAAATTAAAGATTAATGCATAATATTTACAAATAGCAAAAACCCAGAATAATAGGCAGAGGTGCAACACATCTATGATTACTTTTACATTATGTCTTATGACCTTAATATTATCTGTATTTATTTATTATTTATTACATATAATAAAATCGTAGGAAAGTCATGTATGTCCGGGGAAAACTCAAAAAGTACTTCATGGATTTACTTCAAATTTTGCATGAATATTACTAACAGGTCGGGTCAACATATAGGCTACATATATAGGCGCGTACTAAGTCGCGGGCAACAGCTAGTGATCTTAATATAGTGGGCTATACTATATTAATGTAGTATTATGTAGAACAAATCCAGACAAATTAAGTTTTTGCAAAAATACTGAAAAACTATTTAATACAATTTGTCCGATCTAAAATTTGAACCCAGTAGTACCTCATGCGTCTATATATATAGGAGCCGAAACCGCTAGACATGTAAGGCGAATAATACGAGTAAATAACAATTGTCCATTTCTTTTCCAGCGGTGTCTGCAAGATGGTCGGCACTGCGAGCTGCTGCGATTCGACGCGGTGGTGCACGTCGCTTGCGTCGCGAGATTGCAGCTCTGAGAGAGACTCTTGATGACATCTGCGAGCCTGGGGACTGCGCCCCACAGCCGCACACCAGGGCTCAGCTACACAGGAGGATTGAAGAGCTTAAGGTAAAATATTTTTTGTATGTAACAAGTAATTCTGCGGCTTCGTGCGCGTAGTATTAAATCTGGGTTTTAATTGTTGGTGCGGACCCCCATTACTTTATATACTCTTAAACTACAGTAGCCTTATTCCTGAAATTCCTGTCATATACAGACTGTTGGAACAAATTGACAGTTAGGCATTTTACAAAATGGTTTCTGATAAAATAAAGTGCATTCATGTCCACTTAGTAAAATGCTGTTATCATGGGTGTACCGAGGGAAGAAGTGAGGGCAGCTGCAGGGCAGCAGCAAAAATCGCCTCTGTGGTGTAGTGGTCCGGTGTTGGAGTTGACCACATGAGGTCCCGGGTTCGATTCCTGGGTCGGGCAATTTAAAAATGTGTTTTTTCAGTTTTCTGATAAAAACAACATTTCCCGGGATCGGAATGTGTCCGGTTGGCGATAGGCTGGCTATCTCATTGTGGGACCAAGTATCTTCGGCTAATCGTAAGTGCACTTGTTGTACCTCTGCCCCCCCACTTGCGGGGATACGGGCGTGAAGATACCTTTTTTTTCAAATTGAGTCTACAATTAGTGAGTACTCAGTACACTACAGTTGAGTGTTTGGAGTACACATCCAAACACACACTTTCGCATTTTCGACTCGCATTCGCATCGCATTGCGATCTCAATACACGTAACTGTTATATTTTCTCAGTAGTCTTTTTTTTTCTTTTCCCAGGAACGTCTTTCGCGTTTGTTAGAATGCAAGGTTTCAATGCTGAAGCTGACAGTTTCCGTGAAGCGAGCGCTTGGCGATATGGAGTCGGATGACAGCGGCCTCACGACTGATCTGACAGCGCTGCTTGCTGCTTGGGACGACGCCCATCAACGGTTAGTTACATAGGTTATTATAGTACAAGATACAGAGACGCGAACGTTTATTCGGACGGAGTACCTAGTCATTAACATCTTGTGATATGAATGATTAATTTTTAAAGGACTATTTTTCAGTGGGCTACTTGACTAAATTTGAAAAAACTGTTTAGTAGTTAACCTTATTAGGTATATTAACCAATAAACCATTTATTTTTGGTAAATAATTTTTATTTAACAAAAATAAATACTTTATTTTTGTTATTTTTGTTAAATTCGTTCATTTATGATAAAAACTTTGCGTTTTAAATGTGGAAAACACTGGAATGTCGTGGCGTCCTGCCGACATCACGTCGTGGTAATATATACATTACATTTACATACTCTGTTGTTCCTATGAAAATAACTACATTAAGATGACGTTTTACCACGGTGTGACGTAACACTTCCAGATTTGCGGTTACTGTCACGTAATACACTTAATATCTATTTTTGCCGAATTCATATCTTGAAAATATTATTAATCGTTATTTTTATAAAAATTTTTTTTTTCCATATCGTATAATAATTAATTAATCATTACAAATTACAATATTCGATTCATTCTAAATAGATACAAGCAAGAGGTATCACGCCTACAGGCTGCAACTAAAAAAAGAAAGGTTCTTTAAAAAGTATCTTCATAATAAGATCTCTCCTCGTGTTGGTCCCGGGCTCCTTTGAAGAATAGGCCAACTGCCGTTCAGCCAGGCAGGTCGTAAAAGGCGACCGATTGGCTATAGGAGTCACTAACATCGTGGGTAATAGGTGGTAGAGTTCTGCATTGTCTCACCCGAGTCTGATACCATCGTCTTACCTATTCCTGCCGCAATAGCGTCAATGCTTGTCCGTGTTCCGGTTTCGAAGGTAAGGTAGCCGATAAACTTATGCATGTGTCATAAGACCTCTCTACAAGATAGCAACGCACCATTAACACCTTTGGTGTCTATAGGCGATGTTTGACTCTTTCCATCAGGAGACCCATCTGCTTGTTTGCTATCTTATACTATAAAAAAAAACACCCGTATCCCCATTAGAGTAGGCAGAGGTGCAACAGTGCACCCACGATTAGCCGAAGATACTTGGTCCCACAATGTGATAGGTGACATGCTTATCGTCAACTGAGTACTTTCCAATCCCAGGCAACATTGTTTTTATTAGAAAACTAAAAAAACACTTTTTAATTGCCCGACCCGGGAATCGAACCCGGGACTTTATGTGGTCTACGCCTACGCCGGACTACTGGACCGGGGATTTATTCTTCTTTATTTTCTTTATATTTAGGCTTTTTTATTTTCAAGAATACAGGTGTTGTAAATGATTACAAACTAGATGTTCCCACGACTTCGTTCGTTTGATCCACACACATGACTTATTTTATTTTACTAAGTCGGGTTTTTCAGTGATAATGATCCCACAATATGATAGGTGGCAAGCCTATTGCCCACCGGGCATTTATCCAATCTTTTTTGAATTGCCCGACCGGTATAGAACCCGGGACCTCATGTGGTCAACACCAACACTGGTCCACTAGACCATAGAGAAGTTTTGTTAAAACAATTTTACGATTAATTTTATTAATTTACATGTTTTTGAATTTAACCTCTTTCAAAATTCAACCTCTAAATGTACTTGAGATTTTTTTATAGGCGGTGAAACTGTGGTGCGGATATCGTCATTGACGTTAAATAGCTTAAATATTCATAGTATGAAACAATAAAAGTTCTCTTTTTAGTCCGCATTATTGTGATGAGCAAATGTAGGGTTCCGCCTACATTGCGCGTGGCTCGACACGTACTTCAATTTTTTCTTGTTTCTTAGCGTACAATGTACATCTTGAAAATTACTAAAAGGATTTTAATGCGGTTTTCACACACACACACACACACACACACATATACGTAGAATTTGGTTTAAAGTAGAATTTGTATAAATAAATTGGTAATAAAAAATTAATTTCCTCATTTAAAGATATTAAGAATATACTTTAAACCGACAAAGTCGCGGGAAATAGCTTAAATAAATAGAATATACATTGTAAGTAACTAAATAAAATAAAAATCTTTATAACCATCTGCTAGCAAATTCAAAATCAAATTCCGCCGTGTTGGTCCCGGCCTCCTTTGAAGAATAGGCCAACTGCCGTTCTGCCAGGCAGGTCGTAAAAGGCGACCACTTGGCTATCGTGTCACTAACATCGTGGCTACTAGGTGGTAGAGTTCTGCATTGTCTGGCCCGGGTCTGGTACCACCGCCTTACCTATTCCGCCCGCAATAACGTCAGTGCTTGTCGCTGTCGTGTTCCGGTTTGGAGGGTAAGGTAGCCGGTAAACTTATGCATGTGGCATTAGACCTCGCCACAAGATAGCAACGCACCATTAACACCTTTGGTGTCTATAGGCGATGGTTTACTCTTTCCATCAGGAGACCCATCTGCTTGTTTGCTATCTTATGATATAAGAAAAAATCATTCATTTACACATTTTTAATCTTTGTATTTATCAATTTATCTTGTGTTTGTTATTTGTTATTGAAATAGCCCAGTTATTGTGTTGTACTATATCATTAATTGGTTGTGTATTTGGTATACTGGCTTATCGTGACAAAATTAATCAGAACGGTCGCCCCAAAAATTTAATAGCTTTATTGTTCTACTTATTATTCTGTTTAATTCCGTTGACCTTCATTTTTTTTTACTTAACATTAGTAATGAATTAATTTTACAGAAATACTGTTTTTTTAACTTCCGACTTTAATATACTTTATTTCTAATACAAATAGTTGGTAACCCTGCCTATAACCCGCTTTACTTCATCTAAGAAGTTTCTTAGATTTGTTAGAGTAATTCATACCGAACTTTTAAAAAATTGTGTATACAAAGGGTTAGTTCTGCAACACCTTACTTGGGTTTGGTACTACTCCTCTACTGTACGTACGTGACGTTGTCTCACTGCTTCTAGTTTTCTTGTTTTAGTGTGGAGGGTAAGTCATCCGGTAAACTTATTGCATTTGGCATTGCATTGGCCACACGATAATAACGCGCCATTAACATCTTTGGTGTCTACAAGCGTTGGTTTTCTCTTTCCATTATGCCTCGGCCGGCAATGCCACGATAAATGCAGACGTGACGCTATTATCGCTTACATTCTGGACTTTGTGTGCCTTAGCGCGCTAATATCTTCGGGACGATCGACGCAAGTGCCGCCGAGGCATTAGGAAAACTATCCTAAAATAAAAATAAAACTTTCTTTCGCAATCAAATAACAAGTCATATTATGTAAAATATGCTAAACTTCGCTATTTTTGCTGAAAATGTATTTTTTTGTTTCAGCACATCAAACGAGCTGCTATCCTTGGAAAAAGCGGTCAGTGCTTGGGCAGAATGGGAAAGCGCATTGCGAGAGCTTCAAGGTGCTCTCCGCGGAGACCTGGCGACATTGGAATCGTTGCGAGACAAGGGAACTGCAATTGGCGATCAAGATGAAGTCGCTGCCCAAATCAGACAGCTTGCCGCTTCACTGATTGAAAAGAAAAAGGTATACATTTTGTTACTGAAAATAAATTATATCGCGTACTGATGATTTGGTCGAAACCTCAATTCGTCTTAAGAATGATAGTTATTTTTATAGTACGAGAGTTAATTCTGAATTAATGATTCTTTTTAGACATGCGGTTCACATTGGCTTGTTAATGTCGTACATAAACTTTTTTCGAAATGTTAAAAATGTTCTTCAGGCGTAATTTCGCGAACTACTCAGCTTTACTCAATCAATCCCAGTGAATCAGATATCAGATAATCAAGTCATTAGCTTTCCGATACTTGGTATAATACTTGAGCCATCCAGCGTGTCCTCAAAAGAACTCAGATTCAGTGGTCGTTCAACCGGTAGTCGTACGATTACTAGAAATTTATTATAATATCACGCTAAAGGAAGTTACTGATTGATTGATACTGATCCGATTTTCGAAAACCTAGTTTTCACTAGATCTCAATGTCTTCTCTCACAGGTCTCTCAGGTGTTAAGAACCTTTTCCGACTACTTTCACGATGACGTGTGTTTTTAATCAATTTTTGACCTACTACAATATTTTAAGCAAGTACTAAAAAGGTACGTTGAATGCCGTTTGAAAAATCTCAGTCGACTCAAATATTCAAAATTTACAGCTTTCCAAATATTAAAATTATATTGTTTTCTATCATTTTCCTTCAGATTAATTGATTGATACAAATTCTGTTAATTCGTTGGGCATTTTTCAGTTACGAAAATTTTTGAAAAAGTATTTTTTGACATTACTTCCGTATATATGTAACCAAATCTGTCTTGTAGCTAGGACACCATTTAAGAGTTTAAAAACTGGGTTGAATGTCGTTTGAAAAATCAGAATTTAGGATCGTTTACAAAATTACAATACTGAATTTTCGTTTTAATAGATTTTTTAGACAAACTTTATTTTTGAACGAAATATATATACTTAGGTATCGTTTTTGCTCTTTTAATTGGTTTACAGATTTTTTTGGTTATGACTCTTTCAGACTCTGCGTCTCTGTGTCCATAAAAATGTCTATAATTTTATTCTTTAATGGCTCATTTTTTTTGTTATTACATTTGTTATTCTCCCAGTGCGGGTCCACGTGTATCGGACTCGGGCGTCTCTGATGGCAGTCCGTGTGACTGGCTCTGTTTTGTTTGTTATTACAAATGCTACTCCGCAGAGCGGGTCGACGTGCGACTCGCTGTCGGAGTCGGGCACCTCTGACGGCAGTCCGTACGGCTGCCTCTATATTCTATGTTACGACATTGTTCTGGCAGGGCGGGTCGACGTGCGACTCGGTGTCAGAGTCGAGCATTTTTGACGTCAGTCCGTACGGCTGGTTCTGTATTATATGTTACGACATTGTTCTCGCAGGGCGGGTCGACGTGCGACTCGCTGTCGGACTCGGGCATCTCGGACGGCGACAGCGAGGGCGCGGGCGGGCGCGCGCGGCGGCTGGGCGCGCTGCGGGAGCTGGCGCGCCGGCTGCAGGCGGCGCTGGCGCCCAACTCGCCCGCGCACCGCGCCATCGCCAAGGTAACCAACACCGCTCACACTATCCCATACGTTTTTTTTATATCATAAGATTGCAAACAAGCAGATGGTCTCCTGATAAAAATAGTCAACCATCGCCTATGGACACCAGTGTTAAATGGTGCGTTGCTATCTTGTGACGAGGTCTAACGCATACGTTTACCGGCTACCTTACCCTCCAAACCGGAACACGACAATGACAAGCACTTACGCTATTGCAGGAGGAATAGGTAAGGCGGTGGTACCAGACCTGGGCGAAACAGCGCAGAACTCTCCACCTAATACATATCTCATATTACTTGACATAGAAATGATTGCTACTTTTGTAGCAGTTTAAGCAATCTAAAAAGGCGCTACTAGAAAAAAATACATAGCAAACAAATCAGGCAAAGTTAACAGAATATAATACGTGTTTAGAATAATTTATCTATTAATAGTAATAAATTTAGAAATTATTGTAATTTGATTTTTGTTTATATTTTGTCTTCCCTCCGTACAACGAAAACTCTTCGAAAAAAATGCTCGGTCCCTTGAAGTTCGTTAAAAAGAATTAACACTGTAATGAAATTAAAAAAAAGGAATTCTTAATCGCGATATTACAATTATTTATCCTGTATATGCTATATTACTATATACAAGTATCAATGGCAGTACACCTTGCCTAGCTGAGATCTTCCTTTTCCACATCATTGTCACAAGTGTGACATCATCAACTTGCACAATTATGACGTCACCCTGACAATAGTTGCCCCATTGGTTCTACAGC
Source organism: Apodemia mormo (assembly GCA_036924255.1). NCBI lineage: Eukaryota > Metazoa > Arthropoda > Insecta > Lepidoptera > Riodinidae > Apodemia > Apodemia mormo. The sequence continues at coordinate 17,579,610 of JAUPFN010000021.1, read as the reverse complement.
TAAGCTCTCCAGTGGTATCAACCTGCGGCGCTATACTTTTAATTCATTTTAATTGCATGAAATGAAACAACAATTATTTCACATATGAAATTTAACGATCAATGATTTTCACACATTAATATACAAGACCGTCAAATGACTGTAAGTTATAAAAAAGTTAAGTATGAATTAAAACTACTGCTGGTCCTATATGAATTGGAAGATCTCGTTGAATGTGAAATTTCGAAATGAAGGGTGATAACAAATGCATTATGTGAAATGGATTTCATATGAAATTTCACATGCTACTTGTGAAATGTGTTATACCTACATTATTACATGATTATTATTACTAGAGATCTTCTCGTTTGACCAAAAACATTAGCCATAAAGAATTTTAGCCAAAAGAAAATAGTATACATGTTTGTATGTTGTTAGGTGTGTCACATTAGTAACACACAAAACACAAAAAAAAAACACACTATGTGTGTAATGTTTCTTTTGATTAATTTAATGCATTTCTAATGCATATTGTTAAAAAATATTAAGTTCCTACGGTCCTTACCAATGTAAACTTTAACTGTGCCAAATTTCAAAATCCTCTGTTGTGTTATTGTTTTAAAAAGGAGTACGAATTATTTTTTGACCATACGTGTCACTACCATTGTGTCACATTTAGTCAAAAAATAATTTACTAGGTGGTAGAATTCTGCATTGTCTCGCCCGGGTCAGGTACCACCGCCTTAGCTATTTCTGCCGCAATAGCGTCAGTGCTTGTAACTGTCGTGTTCCGATTTGGAGGGTAAGGTAGCCGGTAAACTTATGCATGTGGCATAAGACCTCGCCACAAGGTAGCAACGCACCATTAACATCTTTGGTGTCTATAGGCGATGGTTGACTCTTTCCGTCAGGAGACCCATCTGCTTGTTTGCTATCTTATGATATAAAAAATAATAACATGGTAGAGTTCTGCAATGTCTCGCCCGGGTACATGGTACTACCCCTTTAACTATTCCTGCCGCAATAGCGTCAATGCTTGTCACTGTCGAGTGCCGGTCTGGAGAGTAGGGTAGCCTGTAGACTTACTGCCGTTCTGTCAGGCAGGTCGTAAAAGGTGACGTCACTACCATCGTGACTACTAGGTGGCAGAGTTTCCGCAAAGTCTCACCAAGGTTTATTGTCAATACTTTACCTATTCTTATCACAAAATCGTTAGTGCTTGCCATTGTTGTATTTCAGATTAGAGAGAAAGGTAACATGTACAAACGCAACACTGATAGCAACGCACCATTAACATCTTTGGTGTCTATAGGCGTGTGGTAGTTTCTTTCCATCACGAGAGCCACTGCTTATTTGCTATCACGTAAAAAAAAACACGTATCTCAAAACTTATCACCTCATAACCACGACATTTGTTTGTTTACAGCGCATGGAACAAACGGAAAACGAAGTGAAAATATTACAGGAGTCATGCCGAGCCCTCGTTGAGCAAAGCATACCTGATCTGAAAATAGAAGAAGTCTCGTAAGTACAAATACTCAAGTAAATATTTAACATTTAGCTTACATCTTGGTATTTCCGTTAGTGAGTAGGATAACTGAGATGTTTTCAATATCGAGGAATGTCTCTTCTCTCGTGCGTGACATTTATTTCAAGTGTATATTTTAAGTGGGCTGATTAGTTATTGCTTGCTTTTTACGATAACCCAGACATCCAAGGCCGGGAGCTGCATATGATGATAAGATCTGACATCCAAGTCTAGAGACTAGAAATATCATCATAAATCATCTTTATTCTTTGACCATGCGCGCTCATTGGCTAATTCAAATAGCGCGCGCTTCCCCTGCATCCTGTTTCACACTTCTGTCAAATGTCACGAATTCACTCCCACAGATGCAAAAAAGCAGGAGGAAAATTTTACACGTCAAAAACACGCAGTATATGTATTCAATGCAAGTGTATCCCTTCGTAAATTACCCTATGCTTAAACTCTAGTTGAGTGAAGTGCTTTCTACTATCCTCCCGTTAATGCTTCAACTCTTACAGAGTGAAGTGCTGTTTGAATCGAGATGTTTCGGTTACGAACGTCTTAAAAGAATACGCTAAAGGAGAAAGGGAACTCCTATTTCCCCTTTCTTATTTAGCGTATTTAGCTTATTTGCGTAAGGAAGAATGCAACATTTTAACTAAAATTTAATACACACATAGAAACTTTTTGCAAGTAGATATCTGTCTCGCTTACTCATTATTAAATTTTTCTTTCAGACGCGACCACACAATAAACGTAGCCAACTCAAAAACTGGGTCAGGAGATCCTGATTATAATCCTCGGAGTGGTTGGGTGTGGCGTGTGCTAAGGTCGTCGATTCCCATACAACTGTGTCTCGTGGCCTTACTTCTAGCTGCTTGGATAGTAGAGAGACCCAGATGTTGTGATGCCTTGAACTCACTCGCACAAACATTAACCCCGCAGTTGCGTTACGTACGTGGCCCGCCGCCGATGTGAACACGCACTAAACCAAGTAAGGTAAAAGTTTGCGCGGTCAGAGTACTGAAACTGCGATAAAATGTGTGGCTGTATGAGATGTTAACACAGGCCATGTTTAGAGATTTAAAAAATCTCTTGTCTCGTCCTAATTAAAAAGCAAAGGTAATTTATTTTACAGCCAACATTTTTGTAAATTCATTTTGAATAATGCACGTAACAGAGATCTAATAATCTCTAAATCATATCTGATTATGTTTAGTATCATCTTGATACAATTACAAGGACTTAACTGTAAGCCTTCAAAAAGGCAAAGATTTTTATGAAATAAAAAGAAAGACAATGAGGATTGCGTGAAACTGCCAAGAATATTACGAATAAGGCGTATGTAAGGTTCTGCGAAAACAATAAGTAGACTTATTAATTTATTTAAAGGTAAAAATACCTTATTATAAGTGGATTAAGGTTTGGTGTGGAAATCGTATTGTTATTTATTTTATACATTTCCAAATGACAAAAGGGATAAATCTGATTTTTAATTAGATGACAAATCAACAACTGTCAAAATATCTTTTTAAAAACGGATTTTTTGAATTGATGGAATAGGTTGGTTTGGTTTTTTTAGGTTGTGACTAAAAACCTTTTTATCGGTTTAACTTTTATTAGCCATTAGACATTTTTTAATTAATAATAATATTAAAATTTTATTTAGAATTATGTTTTAATAAAATCAGACATATCCACATTTAAAAGGGACATTTAATAGAAATTAGTTGAATTCAATTACAGATAAATTGACCATAATTGCTCACACTTGAAGTGCAAATAAAAAAGTGTTCCAAAAAATATCATCTGTATCAGATGAAGTTCTAAGTTAGATACATTTAGTAAGTCATTTACTAACGAATTGACAAACATACTTAGTTTATGTATAAGCATGCCTATTTTAGTACAATTTATTGCATAGGTTACTAATTTAAGGTGTGAATGTGTCTTTTTCTCCAAATAAAACAGTGGATAACTGAGTTTACCAAACGGAAAATTTGTAAAATAAAAACATAGTTCAATACAAAATATTTAGCAGTCGTAAAAAGATGCGATTGGCTATCAATGTTATAGCTATAAAATAGCCAATCATAGTTTAGTGTGCAAGTATTGAGCTGTAACAAAGAGCTAATTAGTAAAGAGAGATTGGCTATTCAAATTTGCGTTAAGACATAGTGAATCAAATTGTAAATTCGATTACGATATCAATTTTGTGGTTCCATTTTAGAAACTCAGTTATTCAATATTGAAATGTATCCTATTAAGCTATATCTTTATGTACGTAAAAACAAATCTTTTGAGCAATGTTATATATTTTAAAGTCTGCTCTTAAGAAAACTACTTCATATGAAAAATTAAAATATTTATTTGTATTGTTTTTTAGTATTGATCAATAAATATCGTAGTTACTTATAAAGTACTTTTTATAGTCTTCTATATTATATGTAGATCCTTTTTATATTGTGTTTTTGATATTTACCATACACAACAGGCAAATATATATGTATATTATTATGAATCATCATGGATTATCATGGATTCATAATAATATATTATTATGAACCCATGATAAAATATATTTTTTGTTAATAATATAATTATTTTTATTTATGACCTTACGATGTGAAGTCAATTATATAATTATTAAATATACATATTATCTAATTATGCATCGCATTTACAGCATGTAGTTAACCAACATATTATATAACAACACCTATCAACATTTTTTTAAGAAAACCTTATTAAAAATAAGGTCTTTTTATATTTCTTATTTACTCTTTTTTTTTGTCAAAGTTAAATAATAACTTTCAGCAAAATCGATATTATAGGCGGTTGTTAGATAAATAAACAAAAGCCTGTCTTAACGTATTAATAGTGAATCACTGCCAGCAGTCGCCATTTTGACAGAACTATTGTATGTTTGTATTGTATCTTTGTTACCATTTCTTTAGTCTTATAATTTCGAAAAATATGACAGTATTACTTTTGAAAATGTTGCACGTAAGCTATTCTACAAAAGACTATATTTGAATGGTAAATGATTTTAAAATCTTGCAGTTTTATTGCAGCATGATATATTTTAGTCGCATCTGTGGTCTAGAGGGTCGGCGTTGATGTTGCCCACATGAGGTCCCGGGTACGATTCCCGGGGTCGGGCAATTTAAAAAAATATATATTTTTTTAATTTTCTGTTAAAAATAATGTTGCCCGAGAATAGAAAGTGCCCGGTTGGCGATAGGCTTGCCACCTATGATAGGTGACCTATCATATTTGTGGGGCCAAGTATCATAGGCTAATCGTGGGTGTACTTGTTGTACCTTTGCCTACCCGTTAGGTGATACGGGCGTGAAGATACTTTTCTTATAATATATTTTTTTCAAATATTACAAAGTTTTTTAACAACTGTTACTTTTTTATTTAGCGTAGTACGGTAACATTATTAGAATGATAATAATTAAAATCATAATAAAATAATTAAAAATTAACAATTATTGTTAAAAATAAATATGCTCTGATTATAAATTTAGGACACGTCCTAAACTTTTAAACTGACACAACTATGTACTACAAGTATGGCAACATTATTTCACAAAATGACATTCAAATCTGTAATTTTACTGTATCAATTTATTATTTGACTTTGGCATTAGCAAAATTAGCTACGCGTAGCTACTCAAGCGTGCAATTTATAATTTTTGCAACATATAAAAAATTTAAATAACATAAATATTACTATTTACAAAAGTTACTTTTAGTATAAATCAAGCTTCGTGCTAATTTTCCGTAAAAAAGCTAATAGTATTCAATTTTGTAACGGAAATATAATTTGAATCTTTTCCTATTAAAAATAAATAATTAATATTTTTATTATGATATTACTACCCTATCTATAATTACTATTACGACTGTAAGACTGGATCTTATTGATTATTTTACTATTTACAGTATACTTTGAGATATAAACTATATTGTGGCCTTACAGTAGTTTATCTAGACTGACTATATTTATACTACAATTTACGGTAGTAAATAAATAATACAATTTCGTATTCTACTATTCACAATATGTAGTATAATAGATTAGGTTAAAAACTTCTTAAAATCATAAAATCTTAAAATTTTCGACTGTTGATCTGATTTTAAAACAATGCTAATGGTCATAAACGAATATAATAATTTTGGGTATTTTGGTATATTCTCGTTAACAGAAAAGTAAACTATATATATTTATTGCTGACTTTACTTCGACGAACAGAATACCTTTTTATCTAATACGTCTGAAATAATAACATAAAATATACCACTGTTAATTAAAATGATTTGATCCATAACCAATATGCGTCTAGAAGATTAATCTCCCCCCCCCCCCCCTTCACGTAACAAAAAGTCAATCGAGTCGAAGCGCTTAGAGCTCTTACTCACATAAACCAAATCCAAAATACCTGCATAAATACACAGCTTTAGCATTGAAAAATGTGAAATATTTACTATTTATTTTATGATCTTTCTATTCTTAAAAATTGTTAAAAAACAATCATTTCATACCTACCTTCTTTGGTAAAATATATTTCCATAATGAAATTGCATTTCATGAATATGTAATTGAGGTAAAGTAATAATTGCATATATACAATTTGTTATTTAAAATATCTTAATTAAATACGTTGTATTAAATTAACAGTGATATTTCACTAATCTGCAAATTATATAGTAAATTACCATAATATTTACGTATTATATTTTGGTATAGGTAAAATATGCAATTATATATTTAGATACACTTCTCTGTATTAGTTCACTCCAAATATGACGAACAGAATATTATATTGTACACTGGACTACATATATACTATGAAAAGACTTGGTATTAACAGGTAAAGTAATTTACATGATATTAAATGGCAAGATATTCTTTTAATAAATCTATCAACTGAAACAAATTACTATTACTTTCATCCAGGTTTTATCAAAATTTCACTTGAATTTTAAAAAAAACTTTAAATTACTTAGAAATTTTAAAAACGAAAATATTTCTACTAATAACTAATATTGCCATTTGTAACAAAAAATCTACCGATTTAAAACCAATGAGACAAATTTTTCTGCATTAAATATTCTTCTTGTGAATGTGTTTTTGTTAGAATTTTTATGGGTTAACTATATTTAACCAATTGCTTTGTATAAGCAATGTGTGAAAGTTAATGCCTTACTTTAGAGGGGAATTGTTCGTTGTAAGGCTATATTTTAATGTGTCATAAATTCCCTTGTACTTTAGTTTAATGCAAGTATGTCGGAATAGATATACTAAAGTGCATTTAATTTTTTTAAGGAGGGAGCTTAATATAGTTTGCATGAAATCATGTTGGCTTTTTTGAAATGGAAATAAACAATAAAATTCTAATGTGGTTTTATTTTTTCAAAACATTGTCGTATGATAGGAAAAACTCATTAAATAACATACTTAATATTTTGAGACTGAGACATTTCAATATTTTTTCCTGCTCGTTGTGTAGAAAGAAATTAGTAGGTAAATGAGTTTTTCCTCTTCATATCTTATTAAAAAATGCTTTTATATTCCAGCCAAATCCAGCCAAAGCCAAATTTAGGGTCATCATAACTCAATTTATAGTTTTTTTTAGAACTCATCCTTCTGACCAGATTACTGTACATTATTTAGTAAGGATTTAAAAGATATTTTTACTTCCATATATCACTAGAAAAACTAACAATAGTTTACTATTTTCGTAAAAAAACGAAAAATAAAAGTCATATTGAATTATTTTGATTAGATGATCATTATTTAAGCTACTTGTGTGTAATTTAGTAATTTATAAAAAATGTTTTAATTATAAGTTGCTTTTATAGAGTGGCATAATCACTCTGTGATTAATTAAGCCCTTAATAAAGAAAAAAAGTACAGGGCTCCTGAGCTAACTGTTCGCGTCGTATGTCATTCCGGTGTGAATTGTGATACGATTTGAAGTCATTTGTCGACAAATGTACCTAGATAATATAGGAATACTAATAGTAAGGCGGCGTGATTCAACATCTTTGAGTAATATCAGGCCTGTCTCACTTCCCATGAAGGTATTAAATGGTATGTAGGTATGCGCGAATTTATTAGAATTACTACAGATTTATTAGAATACCTGCCTGCCTTAGGTTTATTTGGAAAGTAATTTGTTCACTAGAGTACTAGAAAAAAGGTATTTAAATACTTAGATTAAATTATTTTCTAAAATGAGACAACCCTGATTTTATTGAAAAGTATAAGTGTTACGCGATAGAAAGAGATGCAACTTCTAAGTAATTATAACCGTAGGTAATCAAGCGCTGCGCGATCTGAATTGATTTTAATCGTATCGTAGCAAGAGACCCTTCTTTAAACGACTTTCCGGAGTGTCTCTTCTGTACTTGTACTATTATGTATTCTGTGCTACCCCTAGCAGAGCAGTAGAGTTCCGAAACTTCTACCAGGCAGGTCGTAAAAGACGACCGATTAGCTATGCGAGTCACTAACATCGTGGCTACTAGGTGGTAGAGTTCTGCATTGTCTCGCCCGGGTACATGGTATCACCGTCTTACCTATTCCTGCCGCAATAGCATCAATGCTTATAATTGTCGTGTTTCGGTTCGGAGGGTGGGGTAGACGGTAAACTTATCATGTGGCATTTAGTCACCACACGGATACGCCGCACCATTAACATATATAAAAAATACATAAATGCGAAGTTTTGTGCATATGGGTACGAAATGGATATATGAACGTAAACGAAAACCTTTTTAGATAAAAAGGTAAAACTCACTAAGTACAGTTTAGGGTGATGTTGAAGTTATTGATACCTATACAATATGTTTTCTGTGATTGATACAATGTCAATCCATACTATATACTAACATTATAAATGCGAAAGTAACTCTGTCTGTCTGTCTGTCTGTTACGCTTTCACGACCAAACCACTGAACCGATTTGAATAAAATTTGGTACAAATATAGTTTCAGACCCAAGAAAGGACATAGAATAGTTCTTATCCCGGAAATCCCACGGGAACGGGAACTATGCGGGTTTTTATTTTAGAATTTTTCCACGCGAACGAAGTCGCGGGCACAGCTAGTTTAATATATTATCTTGACTTTAACAATTCATCAATACCTATATACTCTAGCCAAATTGGATGACGAATTTTCAATAACAAAGTGTTGCCTAGCAACCTCTGACAGGCATGTATGAAAAACCTTTTTCTACTAAGCATATATTTTGTTTACAATAATGAAGATACTATATAAGTATACTAAATTTAAGCAATTTAATTAGAATAAATTGCAATGTAGCAATTACCTACTTGTGTTTTTCGGGTCGAAATAAAATTTAATCATTACGCGACCGATTTCAAATGTATTTTGGTATAAGCAACACGAAAGAAAGTGATTGACTACTCCATTTGAAAGGTTAGTCGGAAAACGTGAATATGTTTAGAAGACCTGAATTAACTAATGTAACTGATCCGAGTATGTTTTATGGTATAACTTTACAATATATTCAATATGATTTGACTGTGGCTGAGATATGTATTATATAATATTGCAATCAGCGAAATCTCTTAAGCTACTTTTACATTTCATGGATCGGTAGGTTGCGTTACCAACATAATCCAACAAGACATGAAGGAGCCCTGTACTTGAGAAACGGCCTACCGCACAATCTGGAGGATATACAAACTTTTATTGTACGTAACAAATACTACAATACGATATACATTTTATTAGTAAGAATAAAAGGGGAGTTTGGCGAGGCCGGGATCTCAGTCCATTGTACCAAGGTCTAGGTATGTACTTAGTTGAAATTCGTCGCTGCATGAAATGCGTTATTTCGTCACAAAACTTGGCTATCAGCCTAAATGCCTAGATATTTCGAACTTGAAGCAGGTATGTAAATAGCTAAAACAAAGTCTTGCAATGTTATATATGAATTCATGAAATAATTGTCTATGTATGTATAACTATCTAACTATAGCATAGGTATATACACGGGGTATATACCTACTCAGTACATACTTATTGCTTTAACTATTAATAGTATTATTCTAGGGAACAGAAAAAAAGAACAAATTATGGGCAGGTAGGTATTTAAAAAGAAACAGACCGAAATTCCTTTAATTCTGTTAATATAGGTATTGTGTTATATGTTCTTATTTAAATACTTGTAAAAATTACGAGTAAAATAAACAAAATGTAAATGTTTCTTAACTTTCAGAATTTTTCAATAAAAGAAAGATTTACCTACTGACAGTCCGTCGTCGAACAAGTAGGTACGCGTGTACGCTATTCAAGCGCGTGGCAGCTCTCACTGATTTGCAACTTCAAGTTATCGTGCGCTGGTGCTTATCGCGGTAGGTATGGGCGAGTGTCAGAGGCCTGCACTTAGTAATCACGATGATAAAGATACGTATACGAATCACCTGACAGAATAGCAAAAAAAGGTCTCTTCTTTAAATGGGCCCGGACCAACACCGGAATATTTTAATAGCGGAATATCTTATATATTAGACCGGGAGATGACACAAAATATTAGATCATTTATACCGGTATGGCGGTTCTTCAGAGGCCTAACTACGTAATGACAAAAAGGAAAATAATGGTCATAGCGCTGCAGGAACGTATCGGATAAATTACGAGTGTCGAACGATTTGTACCAGTATGCCATTTGGATTTTTGGAAATTATATGATGCAATGAGACCATGCATATTTGCTGTACCTTTTAGTAGCGGAAAAAGTGGCGCCATCCTTGAAAAAACTTCGTCCGTAAAAAAACCGTTCGAGAAGTGGAAAGAAGGAATCGTACAATACTATACAGCATAAGATCTAAGACAAGATTACCTTGATTGATCTGGATATAAGACAAGATTGCCGGCACGTAGGTGTTTGAAATTTCTTATTTATATTCGTCAAACCTAAAATTTATAGGAAAAATTAGTGCCATACTACGTAGGTATTGTTTTTATTCCAATTCATATTAACAAACACAATAAACTATATGTAGTTACGATAGGATTATACACAAATCAGTAAATATAGTACGCACGATCTCGACGTTCGCAAACAACGATTAGGTATATGAAAGTACCTCTCCTGGGTATAAAAGGGGTATAAAATAACCCTAAAGGCGAACGCGGGGATGTTTTCCGTTCGTTTCGGATACCAATTAACATGTTTGAATGTTTGAGCTACCAAAACAGTTAGGACACACCCATATTTTGTTAGATGTTTGATGTTAGGTGTTAGAAAACAGTTAACAGTATCGCAGGAGACCCGGCTTCATGGTGTAATTCATTCGAGACGCAAAACGTTATTGAAGTGGCAATACTCCGGTTTTGACTATTTATACTGCTGGAGCTGCTGGCGCTAAGGCACTCGCAGTCCGGAATGTATGCGATAATAGCCGGTCATATCTGCATTTATCGTGTCATTGCACGAAGCTTTATGACGATAGACGCAAGTGTGGTTCCAGCATAACCATGAAGTATTAGGTAAAGGTGGAGCAAGCACTCATATTAATGACTTGAAACATAAACTTACTTGATATCTCTTTCTCTGATGTCTCCCCATCTCTTTTTATATAGTTGTGTAAGAAAGAAATGGTAAGACTTCAGAAGGTGACAGCAGTATTCAAAGTTGTGTTTCAAGTAGGTATTAGAAATGTTGCCTCCAGATATAATACAGCTTCATGAGCATAACTAGTATTTAGTGTTGCCATTTCTACCAAGTCTTTTGCAGATTTACGTCTTTCGCTTCTAGATTGCTGATCTACCTACATAATCTTAATAAATCTACCTATTTTTTTAATTGACGTATTAGAGAAACTTTATGGCAATGTTAACAGAAAGTCACACTAAGTGTGACAGAAAAGTATTTTCTGTTACGCTCGATCGTTACGTACCATGAATCATGTTGTATATTCCGGTTATCCGTCTCTTTCCTTCCTGCATCCATCATGTGTTCCTCTCACTTGGACAAGATGACGTCGCTGAATAGCGACACCGCAAGTTCATACGCCAGTCCATCGACCAACCGCATCGCGCGTGAACGCGTACCAGTACGCTCGCAACGTCTAGACAAAGGCCTAAACGGAATCGCTCGCGTCACGCCGCGCCGCAAACTATCGCTCGCTGGTCTCGAGTTACAGCTTGAGCCCGCTCACCGCAAGCCGTGCTAAGTGTAAACCAATGATATTACCAGGTGAGTCCTTATCAACTTAACACACATCCTTACATCCTTACACCGCACCTCGCACACCACCCCCACTCTGGTCCCGTCGTCCCCTGGCTCCTCCGCCTCCGCATACGACGGGACTATCCAATATTGTTAAATACTCAACAAGTATCATAAAATTTATGTGTCATAAAAAACACTTCTTATGTGTGTACATTATTACACCCACGCATTTTTTAAGATTCTGATACAACCCATTAAAAATTAAAGGCTAGCTAGTAATTTAGTTGAGGAGCCGCTAGCTAGTATTATATTATCTAAATTATTATAATATCTAAATTCGCTAATCGCTCTGTTCATTTATTGAACAGGTACCCACTCAATTTCAGAAGTAATGATAAAAATAAAATTTTCGTAAAGAATTACGGACACATGAATAAATGTTACTACGTAATATACGGGGTTACTTTTAAAGATTCGTCCAAATTTTAAAATTAGGTACTAAATATTGAATTGAAACAGCGTTTTAATTATTATTGTAAAATTATTACAAGATTATACAAAGATATTTGTTAAAGAATATCCGACTAAACTCATGAATTGGATGTACCGAGTCTTGTGAATGAACTTTGTATAGCTGGAAGAGTGTTATTTACAGTTACCTATAATTACGATAGTAACTATTACATGTATGTAATCTGTCGCTCTAAGTACATTTTCCCGATCACTTTAAATTTGGTTAAAGCACGGGGTTGAAGCTTTGACAAGAGACGTTCATCTAAGTGTTGAAGACTGAAGGCACTAAAATATTTTAGTACGAATTTTGCGTAATTGAAATTACGTCCATGCGTTTTGTTTTTTTTTTGTCAGATGAAAATGAAATTTTGAATTTATTAATTTTTTTTATTACATAAGCCGAACATATTAACGATTCTGAACAGCCTCTGAAAATTTGGCCAGATCTTTAAAAATAACCTTGTATAGTATGTCACTATTTACTAACTGAATTCGTAAAGAAGTGTTCCATTTAAATGACGAACGCACAAAATTGCTCTCATGCGAGACATTAACTAGAAATAAATAAATATCTCAAAACGAATATTATTTTATTTCTTACAAAATATATTCTGTACGCCAATTTCTACCTACTTTAAAAAATTAACGTGTATTAATTTTCTAAAATAGGGCTGGCAACATTTTAAGTAGGAATGTATGTACCTATGTGTAAGTTTTAGTCATGAAGCTGTAATCTTAATAGGTACTTCATGGTTTCAGTCATGAAGTATTAGGTATAGGTAGAGCTAGCACTCGTATTAATCAATTGAAACAAATATTTTCGTTATATCTCTGTCTATGAGGTCTCCCCATTTTTGTTTTATAGTAGAGGGGGCAAACGAGCAGGTGGTGCACCTGATGGTAAGTGATTACCGCCGCCCATGGACAACTGCAATACCGGGGGTCTTGCAGCTGCGTTGCCGGCCTTTTAAGAATGAATAAGCTCGTTTCCCTAAGTCGTATCCGTTCGAAAACACCGCCGAGGATAATTGATTTCACAAAGGAGTTGTGCTAGGCAAAAAGTGCTGACAAAAGCGCACAGTTGTGGATTATACAGTTAGTCTATGTCTATAAAAAAACCTTAAAAACAACAAAGAAAAATATCGACACGCGGGATTTGAATCTGCGACCGTCTCCCTAAAGCCGGGACGCTCTTCCACTGAGTTAGTGTCGACAGGCTCGAGGCAGGGAAATTCTTCTTTGCTATATGATCGATTACGTCGATTGTACTGATCGCTAGGCATACATACGTATAACTAGTTAAATGAGTTCATCGTTACAGATGAAATTCACATTTATAATTTTGATCAGTACTTTCGTATTTTCGCCGTGTTGGTCCCGGCCTCCTTTGAAGAATAGGCCAACTGCCGTTCTGCCAGGCAGGTCGTAAAAGGCGATCGATTGGCTATCGAGTCACTACCATCGTGGCTACTAGGTGGTAGAGTTCTGCATTGTCTCGCCCGGGTCTGGTACCACCGCCTTACCTATTCCTGCCGCAATAGCGTCAGTGCTTGTCGCTGTCGTGTTCCGGTTTGGAGGGTAAGGTAGCCGATAAACTTATGCATGTGGCATTAGACCTCGCCACAAGATAGCAACGCACCATTAACATCTTTGGTGTCTATAGGCGATGGTTGACTCTTTCCATCAGGAGACCCATCTGCTTGTTTGCTATCTTATGACATAAAAAAAATTCTAATTATTTTTGTGTTATAGCACTCACCCCGTGCTTGGGAAACTGGAAAAGCCTTAAAAACAAAAAAGAAAAATATTGACACGCGGGATTTGAACCTACGACCATCTCCCTAAAGCCGGGACGCTCTTCCACTGAGCTAGTGTCGACAGGCGGCGGCATTCTACGTATTATTACGTATTATACGTAGTATTCTACGTATTATACGTATGTTTGCCTAGCGATACAGTCCCGGCTTTGGTCGCAGGTTCAAATCCCGCGTGTCGATATTTTTCTTTGTTATTTTTTAAGGTTTTTCCCGTTTCCCAAGCACGTGGTGAGTGCTATAACACAAAAATAGTCTATGTCTATTTATACAGCTGTGTTAGAAAGAGAGGGTTAGGCCTCAGAAGATGACAGCAGTATTTGAAATTTGGTTTCAAGTAGTTATTGGAAGTGTAGCCTCCAGATATAGTAGGTCCAGCTTCATGGTTTTAGTACTGTGTAAGGTGTGCAAAAACAATTCTAGCAAAGAAATACTTCAAACAATATTTTAATTCTAATTGATATATTTTTTATTTAGATTCCCATCACATCATGTTACCACGTATTAAAATAAGGTGTAAAATAATTAACACGACTTTTATATATACATTTATACAGATGAACGGCTAGACTGATATATTTTCTATTTTTTTATTGATGAATATTATATTTTAATACTTTTAGCCTATTCTGGACAAATACAATCCAAACCCACAAAAATCGCAACAAAATTGCCCCCGTCGTTTTTGGTGCAACTAAAACGACTTTTTTACATTTCTATAGATGAACAGTTAGACTGATGTTTTTTAATATTTTTTATTGATGAAAATAACATTATTAAAACGTTATTTGTTCTTCAATAAAACAGCAATATTTTTTAAACAAATCTTTTTATGCTGACATTACCTACCTACAAGTCCATTTCTTCTTACTTGTCCAAAGATGACAACAAAGTCCACCTTTTATAGAAACATTAAAGTTTCACATCAATCATATACATTATTATATTCATTTATTTTAAACGGTTTGTTTGGCACTAAAAACTGTTTCTAATATATGGTTTTATCAAATTTAATTTACGAAAACTTACTAGAATCTCAAATTTATTTGTACAGTTAAAAAATACCATATGGAATTGACACATACAATATGAGCTTCTCTATGAAATTAATAGACGCGAGCAATAATGAACGAATTGTAAAACGAACGAATGAGTAATTGAATGATTCTTTATCAAATATACACATTCATAAAATAATAAATTATGATAAAAAGCTTGTAACAATGTAAATGGCAGCCCGTACACCTGCAATAATATTGCGCAATATTACGTATTGTACAATATTATTGTAGGTCTGTGGCATACAAATATATCTAAATTTAGAGGTCAGTGGTCTGTGGGGCCTTAAATTAAACCTAAACCTAAACCTTAACTGTTTAAAAGTTAAATATTTATTTGAAGAATATAAAATATCCGCTTTATTGAATTATAATTTTTTTTATTGAAATATTTGATTATATTTATTGAAATATAATCATATTTTTCAAAGATTAACACTTTTAAAGTAATAATATAGTTTTACAATCTGTTAAATGTGATTAATTTTGTAATAGTTAAATAACCTGCTTTTAATAAATTAAAAGCTTTATTTTATTAAAGGTAGGTTATTTAATCGATTTTATGTACTAATTTTACACTTGTGGTATGAAGTTGATAACAAGCGCGATCCTATTCTTAATTGGAACGTATAGTACCTATATCCGTTTCCGATAGAACCGAATTTAGGGAAGTGATTCGTTCCTACATCGAGTAAGTATTAACCAAGTTTAGGTTACATGCTCGATGCGTTCCAATGAGAAACGACCGCCACCGTCGGTTTTTGGTTAATTAAACCAAGAACTCGAAACTCAAAAGATGCCGGTTGTAATCGATTTTACTATTATATTCATCATATTGATTATCTTTTTGATTAAAAATCATATTTTGGTGACTGTCTTATGTTCTTAAAATATGTTGCGCGAAACAGTAAACGGGGGACCAACACTTGTCCTCGTTATTCTTATAATAGTTTCAAAGACGAGTGAAAGTGTCTTATTAGTATTAAACAATTTATTCAGTTTTTACTCTTTTTTTGCAAAAATATACAGCAGGTTAACTTCGTGCCAATAAAATTATCTACCAATTTATCTTTCACTTTTTAACACCAACATTTTTGTGAAAGTGACGTCAAAGCAAAATTATGACATCTGTGGTTGTAAAGTTCGGGTAATATGAATTGGTGTAGGGTACTATGAGATATAATATTTAAACTAAAATTTATGTTTTATATAAGGAATATACCGACGATTATAATCAGACTTAGCTATTTGGACAGATTTAAAAATAGATATTTTACACATTGAGTTATTAATATTTTGATATCGATTAAATTGAAAGATCGATGCTTCGATTACCCGTACCAGATGACATTGCGCACCCCTACCTTAACATAAATCGTAATTCGAATTTCGTAATGAGCAATGACGAATGTTACTAATGTGCCAAGTGCCAACTCGGAATAAAAACGACTCAAGTTAACTCGAGTTAAAATTCACTTAATTCGAGTTGAACTCGAGTTACCGAACTCGAGTTAGCTGGACGAGACTTAGAATAGGATAATTGTATGTGACTGTTTAATTTTTTTAATATTGTTAATTCATCTAATTATGTTGTGACAATTATCGTTACTACACTAAGTAACTGGTAAAAAATTTGATTTTAGCAATCGTTATAAACTTTTGTAATTGTGTTTCCGTCTTGAATTGTATTTTAGAATAAGTGCCTATATTTAGCGGCTAAGCGCGACAGAGTTTGCCACATTTTAGTTTGAAAACACCTCCGATATAGATGATTGATCAACGGAGGTATTATTTCCATTCACTAATGACGGCCAAGTTAAAGAATAATTTTTGCCAACTATAACTTTAGATGCTCTTTTTTAATGTGATCAACTAAAGTGGTTGTATTTCCTATATATTTGAACGAATCTTAACAGATTTTACAATTTACACGTACACTCTCTGCCTATTGAAACTCGTTCTAAGCGTGATTTCTTTTAACATCCCAGTGTTTTTAAATATCGTAATTAATAACTGATATAAATAAATTACACTTTTATTTAAATTCTATCTCAATTTTGCTACTATAGTTTTTACGTATGTGAATAGTAAATAAATGAATACGCTATTACACGATCAAAAAATCGCGCCAACGTACAATCATTTGCTTTTCTCGTTTGTTCGTGCACAGTGAAGTGCAACTCCAACTTGAGTTAAGGAGAATCTAACCCGAGTCAACTCGATTCAAGCAGAACTCGAGTTGACCATCACTAAGTCGTATGTCGATTTCCAAAGACGCAATACAACGTGTAAAATAAGATTTTTACTTTTTGTGTGGTTGTTGAATTATTATTAAAACAGTGAGAAATAAGTACGAGAAGTTTGTACTGGAACTAGGTAACTCAAATTTCATTTAATTTGTTTTATGAGAATGGATTGTGTAGTAATTTCGTTTTAAAATTGGATAGGTATCTGCTGACGCCATGTTTCTATAAAGGTAACGCCGTGTGGATTTAGATAAGCACATACCGTAATAAATACTATTGTGAAATACTTTCTATATAAAATAAGGTTTATAACTTCTATATTCAGTACAATATTCCAAGTTTCAGATTTTCTCGCACATATTGCGCGTGGGTTGTGTATGTGGGGATGCCGCCATTTCGGATCTATATAGTTTTATTTGTACCACATGTTCAGATTTCTATCAAATTTTCGACATATTTATAATTGCATACTACCATACATATCCGTACTATACAATTGCAAATAGCCATCTGCCATGGCAAATTAATCGACCTTGTTGCATTGTTTGTGCCTACTGAAAGCGTGGTTTCTGGAATTATGTAATTATATCAATATTTATTACAAATATAGGTCGGCCACGGTACACGCCTTTTTTAAATACGATGTAAGTACTATTTATAAAAATCTCATTTTTAAAATTCTTAATACTTACACCTACAATACATTCTCACGTAACCGGTTATAATATTTACGTGAATCTCTCAATTACATAGGTTATAAGTAGTAAGTACGTATTGTAGGTATGAAGTAATATGTGGTGTATATACTGTTTTGTGCCGTATGTCAAGAAGATGACAACACCATTGATATAACAATCCCAAGATGCAGAGCCCCAACGAAACGTGTCACTCAACTCAAAACTGTCGCTAATTTTACATACTTATGTAGTTGTAGATATAGCTAAACATACGTTTTTGCCAATCCAACCTTATGTGCAAGATTTATAGTTGTTTTTACAAAGCAATGTACAAAATTTATATCTGAAATAAGCGCACAATTCAAAATTGTGTGCTCATTTTTAGAGGACAGTTTTGAGACGCTATTGTGTATTTTTTTTTTTTTTTTTATATCAATGATCAACACTAGGCAGCATCTTATAGGATTGTTTGTGTGTTTAGTAATAGTATTGCGGCACTGGACTTGGGATTAACTTTAATGGTCTTTCTTAACTTGCAAGATAATGGGTGTTAAAAATTATTATGAGCTATTCGGAGATTCCAGCATATTTAACCATAATATGGTGTGTAAATTTGAATTGAAATTTGAAAATCAATTAAAGGTATAATGCTGTGGATAAACTATCGCTGTACTTACTATAGGGGCAGTGTTGGTAGACCTGTAAAAATTTATTGTACCAGATCTGTATAACTATTGTACTTTTAACAAAATTATTGTACATTATAAAGTTATATTTAATTTCTATTGTAAAACATTATTTATTGAAAATGTAGTTTGAATATGGTCATATTTAAAATTGCCATAAGGTTAGAATAGAAACATCAAAACTTGTAAACAATGAAGTTTTAACCTGTAGTTATATTTTTCTAAGGATTGAAGATTGAAAAGATCAAAAAAATTATGAATTTATGGTACATGTGCAATAGTTATTGTAAGTCTGCCAAAACTGTGTCGGGACTACATTGTCATTTGAAGATACACATAGTTATACTTCGTCGAAAATAGTCTATTTTACCTTAACTTGCTATATGCATGGATGCAAAAATGAGATAAACTTAGTCGCAGTAGAAACATACATCGTGATAACAGAAATCTTTACATTTACTGTAGGGCTGTAATGTAGTCACCATTTGACAATTGAAATGTGCATAGATAGAGTTGCAATTTGTGTCATGTTTGACTCAAGACTGACTAAACAAATTTTGCATGGCTTTTTATTATTGTATTGTGCAACACACTGCTTCTACAGTATGAGAGAAGCAATGCCAAAATATAACCAATCCACAGATATGTGGCTGTAGTGGGTGGACATTAGGTGCATTGGCAGAAGTATAGAACTGATTATTGATTGTTATTAATTTTTAATAACTAGTTAATTATGTGAAATAAAAAATCTAATGTAAGTCTTTCCATATTAAAACTATGTCCAACATTAAAAAAAACGATATTTATTAATAAATGTTTTATTAAAATTGAGTTTCACCAAGTGCTGATGATGATAAGTGTAAATAATAAAAAAAATGTATGACTGGCCTTATAAAAGGTGTATTTGGCTGGACTTAAGCACAAAATGTCCCATCTTATATAGAGTAGAGTCCAGACTCATTCATTTTAGAAGATGGCAACCCAGGCTGTTTGTACAGCAACAAGACCTTGGGTCTGTTCTAAAGCACTAGTGCTTGTCACTTATTACACATCGAAGAGTGAAATAGGTTCTAAACTTGCATATGTCTGTCCCGTTGCTCGAGTGTTTAATGAACTTAACTACAAATCAATGGCGCTTGGCTTTGATTCCCGACAGGAACAAACATTTGTGTGATGAGCATAGATGTTTGCATTTCTGGGTTTGGCTGTATATCATTACATAGTATAAAACAAAGTCGCTTTCTCTGTCTGTCCTTATGTCCTTATGTCCCTATGTATGCTTAAATCTTTAAAACTACGCAACGAATTTTAATGTGGTTTTTTTTAATAGATAGATTGATTCTTGAGGAAGTTTTTAATATATAAACCTTTCCGATATTCCCACGGGCACGAAAGCTACGTGGGTGAAACCGCGTGCAGGTCGCTAGTTATGTATATAACAGTATTAATATATGTGTTTCTGTTGACTAACACCCATAACACAAGTAAATAATTTGCTTACTTTGGGGTTAGATCAATTCAGCATGCTATTATTATATATGTGGCCTTGTGTCAATAAGTAACAGTTTATTACCATTAAAAGGTCAACATGCTTGTTTGCTATCAGAGTGTGAAAAAGACATTTCTGCTAATAATGGAATTGTAAAGTAAGACATGTATCTCAAATTCTAATGTGTGTTTATTCATTTTTCTAAGTAAGCCTTTTTCTTTGTTTATTAGCTTTGACAAAATGGTTGGTTCACGAGTATATGTTGGTGGGTTACCATTTGGAGTACGGGAACGTGATCTTGAGAAATTTTTCAAAGGTTTTGGTAGAATTAGAGACATTTTAATCAAAAATGGATATGGCTTTGTGGTAAGTTACATTTTTATTTATTGATGATGGAACAAGGAATAACCAACATATAACTGAATTAATAAAATGATCTAAAACTAGTTGTGCCAGTGACTTTATCTTGTGCAAACATTTCTGAAATAAAAGTATACTAAGTTACTCATTACTGTGGGATTTCTGAGATAAAAACTATCCTATGTCCTTTCTCGGGGTCTCAAATTATCGTACCAAATTTTATTAAAATTGGTTCAGTGGTTAAGGTGTTAGAGACACAGTCTTACTTTCGCATTTATAATTTTATGGACGAATATGATATCAATTTTTTAGTAATTTTCATTGTTTTGTTTAGCTATAATTATGTGTGGCACAAATAATTTTCCATACTTATTTTGTATAGTAGCAATATAATTGTTTCACATTTCTTTTGATTTTTTGATTTGTATTCTCTTACAGGAATTTGAAGATTACAGAGACGCAGATGATGCTGTATATGAACTAAATGGGAAAGAATTACTTGGAGAAAGGTAAATGATTCTAAAATATTTCTATACATATCTAAAATATGTTTATATATAATCGCCTTTTTGGTCTAGTGGTCCGGTGTCAGAATTGACCACATGAGGTCCCAGGTTCGATTCCTGGGTCAGGCACTTCAAAAAATATGTTTTTTCAGTTTTCTTATAAAAACAATTTTATCCAGGATTGGAAAGGGCCCAGTTAGCGATAGGCTTGTCACCTATCACATTGTGGGACCAAGTATTTTTGGCTATTCGTGGGTGCACTTGTTGTACCTCTGCCTACCCTTTCTGGGATACGGGCGTGAAGATACTTTTTTCCATACATATTATGGCAAATATGTGATAGTTTTTTTTTAAATACAAAGAATAGCTAACATGCTGGTAGGAGGTATGGGAAGGATAAGAGATTGCCATGACAGTAGCCAGAGCTGATTACCATCTAGCGGCTACATTTAGTATTTGCTTGCTTTTTTTAAGCTGCCTAAAACTTAAACTTTTGGTTCTGGTTATCGCTAGAAATAGTCGATAATCATTAACATGTCCGCTTATCTTGCCAACCGACAAACTTGAGAATCGAGGTGAACTGAAAATTTTGTAAACGTTTTTACTCTGCCTACCCCGCAAGGGAACAGGGCGTGAGGATAGCTTAATTTTATGAAACTGACACTCAAAAAATTCTGATAATAATAATAATAGTGTAATTAGGGATTCTAAGAAATTGTTACCTCACAACACAGTAAGTACATTTTTTTTTGACTAGAATTCTATGTTCAAAGATTTCTGACATTGGTGTTGTCTTAAAAAAGTACAGTGTGTGTTGTTATATGAAGTGAACAAAAGTCATATTAACATGATCAAATACAATTAGAGAAGCCAAGCAGATACTTCTTCTCATAGTGAACGATAATGACTGCCTATGATTACAGCCGATACCTATTAAACAAGTTAATGAAATATTGCAAAGTTATTATACATAAGATTTTTTTAGCAAACTTTGTTTAGCACAAACATGACAGTAGCAAGCAAATGAAACTATGGAGGTATGAAACCGGTAGATAGATAGATAAGATATATTTTATTCAATGCGAGTATTACAAGAATATATTGTTACGTGCTGCTGTTATAGTCTATGACATTGAGCTCTATAAAAAAGAATACATGTGTCGGCACGGCGATGTTAAGAAACATCTGATGATCGGATGGATTGGTTGTCATTCTGTTATTTGGTTTACTGTAAAATTAACACAAAAATATGGTAATTGACAAAACTGTTGGTTTTAGGCAAAGATTTATTAAAGTTGGCCTTCAAAAACAATATTTTTAAAGGCCAACTATAATAAATCTGTGGGTATTACAATACGGATACGGCTTAGGGAGCTTCAAGAAAATTGCTTATTCTTTCTTACAAGGTTGACAACACAACTGCAAATCTTATGATAGTTTAGTTGTCCATGGGCGGTGGTGATCACCTACCATCAGGCGAGCCTCCTGTCCGTTTACCCCCTTTTCTATAAAAAAAAAAAACAAAACTATTACATGTAATATACCGAATGTTAGAAATGGATTCCGTTTAATTGACATGGTCTAGGGAATATTTTTTTCAGACTGTACACCAAAAGAAATAAACTATTGAGTTTGACGGAATAATTTCATAATTTTTTTACATGCTTTATCTTCTCTTTACTAAATTGTACATTACAACAATTTGCATTGTAATTCATTCAATAACAAACTAGTATTATGTCTGGAAATCAGTGAAATTGTAATATAGTAAATCTAGTACTCTGTTGACTCAACACAATGATATCGTAAAAGATAACAAATCATGCGTAACGACACCTGCACTTAATACTAGCAAAAATTTGAAATTTGATGTTCTATTTTGAGTAAAAACAAGCATTTCATTATTATGAAGTATGTATGGACTCTGGATGGACTCGTAAAAGCTGTATATTAAATTGATTACTGTCAGCGTCACTTTGTATATAAGTTATAAGAATGTTGCTGTATTTACAGGGTAGTAGTAGAACCGGCAAGGGGCATAGATCGTAATGCGGATCGTTATCGTCGCGACCGCTATTATGAACGAGATCGTGGCGGCCGCTCGAGATATGAGTAAGTTTTTATTGGTAATATTCTCACATTACACAAATTGGTTTTGACAAATAACACATCACCCTGAAATGTGTAGTCATGCTGACAAGAACATTTACAAATTCAAAAAGCTTTGGTTAGTATTTTGTACTAAATGCTGTTATATAAGCTTGGGTCCACTGCCTCAAGTCATCTTCCTGCTTAAAGTCTAGATGCATATTTAAGTGTCCACACTTAATTATTCACATTGCAAGTGATAAATAATTCCTAATATGAAAAATTTATGTAAAGCATGGGAGATATCTTAAGGCCGAGGATGTGCTTAGAAATAGACTAAAACACTAAAAAAATTCAAGCTAACCTAATGCTGTGGCCACACTTGCGTCTATCGTCACAAAGCTTCATGCGATGATATGATAAATGTAGAGGTCACATCTGCATTTATCGTGTCATTGCACAAAGCTTTGTTACGATAGATGCAAGTGTGGCTGAGGTATAAGTAAAATTGCAGAATATCTAGTATGAATGCTATTAATTTTATTAAACATAAAAGCTAGATCTATTTGCGTACACATGTGTTATTAATAAATCTTAAGTGTAGCTAGCTTAGCTTTTCCAGTGACCAGCATCTTTAAATGAACATAGAGCAAAAACTACATCGATAATTCAACTGCTAATACAAGTAATTTTGTTACCTAAAATATTTATTAAATGTTGTCAAAACCTACAGTAATGTAAAAAAAGTTATTACTGAAAGTCAGTAAATAGTTGGATAATTTATTTAGTGGAACTTATTATTTTCCAGTTAAAACTTAACATAATAAAAGTTTTGTATTTCGTTGACAATATAATGTTACACACTACATTACTTTCCTTTCTATTATCTATAAGATAAAATATCATAGATTACACAGTTGCATGAGATGTAGATTTTGCCTCACATCACCCTATTGCACAAGCAATTGTGGATAATGACATTACAAGAAAAGAAATTAGATTAATGTATGGATTTGACATAAGCATTCAATAGTGCTCAAATCAAATCAATACATTTGTCATTCTTATCTACTAGCAGTTATACCACTTATCTAGACCTGCTAATATGGAATTCAGTGTTTCTTTTTTATTCACCTTTTCATTTCAAATATAAGAGTATTTTATAGTTATAGAATAGATTTATAGTTATAGATTGTTCCAATTTTATTAGGATTTGGTGAATTATTACAGATGCAGCGAATAAAACTAAGAGTAATGAAATTACTACAAGTTTTAGTTAATTTTATAATAAATGTAAAAAATAAAAAACTACCTTACATTTAATGGTAATTTGTGATTTCCCAAAATTGTTAAAACAGTGTTTGTCAAACAGTACCTACTAAGACCACACTTTATTATGAGGCATATTTAGACCCTATTGAAGACCCTTTAATAGTCACACTGAGTTCCAAAAATAATGTTTCTTATACAATGAAACCTTAGGAATATTTTTTTTGTTTAATCTTTCACTTAACATTTTCTTTTTATTTATTACACATGTATTTTATTTCTTCTCTTATTTTTTTATTTTGACTGTTTTATTTTGATGGTATTCTTGAACAGTATAAATATAATACGTATTAAAAAACATTTTTACAAAATAATAATAAATTTTTATTAATGTCAAGAGGTTAACAATTGTAATGGAGATTGAACATTTTGTAAGGAAATCATATTAGAAAATGTTTATACACAAGTATTGAAAAATTATTTCCAGTCTAGGAATTGCCAAATGTTCATATCTCTTTTTTGATTAAGCAGTTATTTAAACTATTATTTACCCAAGTTTTTTCTAACAAACATTTATTTTAATTATTTTAACATTGTTGAATATACTAATTGTCATTATGAACAATTAATTACGTATAATTTTGAATTTTTAATACACACATCACATATCTTTAAATAATATAAAAGTCTCTTTCACTGTAAGTTCCCTTAGATCTTTTAAACTACGCAACGGATTTTAATGCAGATTTCATCAATAGATAGTTCAAGAGGAAGGTGTATGTGTAAATTGTAGAAGAGTTTTACAGCATATTAGCAAATTTTGTGTTTTTATAATAAAATGTCATTGTCCTAGGTATACAAATATTGTGTTAGTTTCAAACTTAAGATTATAAAGATTATAATCAAATCAGTTAGTTTGTTATTATTAAAAAATTACAAAACAGGCAATGCACAAAATTCATACAAGTAGTCATTACATACATATAAAAAATTAAAACAATGAAGTTGTTATTATTGCTTCAATTTTCTTTTATAACTTTCCATGCGATGGCATTAAATTGGTCAAGAAATTGTAATGATCTAGAAAGTATTTTTAATTAAAGTGGCAGACCAAGACCCCTAATGTTCCGTATTTTATACAAATAATTTATTAAAAAAAGGACAGAGTTCCTTCTATAATAAATGGAAATCCACATATTGTAAAATAAATAATGTGCTTAAATAGTCAATTTATTACAGACATTAACGTTACAAGTTCAAGTATAATAATAAAAGTGGCAGTGGTTATCTTATCCGTCATCATGTCACGTCAAAAAATTATGTATTAAAACTTTAGACATCCATGTGAACTATATACCTATTTATAATAAAGCTACAGAATCTTTGTAAATATTAAAGACAAAAGATATCAAATACTGCGTGTTATTTAAGAAATAAAGATTGTAAAAAAAAGTTGTTGCTGACAGTATTTTTCGTTTTAGGGGGGGTCGCCATAATATAGATGACAAAAATAAAAGGTCAGTTATATTTTTACCTATGAATTTTATTTATAAGTACTGTAGCTAATTAGCTATGTATTTTTAAGTTTTCTTTTGCGTTTGGTATTTCGAGTGTCTGTAACGGTAAACAGTTGTATATTATAGACTTTTGAAAATAACAATATTTAAGATAATGTTTGTGTTTTTAAAAATGAGTTTGAATATGTATAGATTTTACACAGTGACAATATTTTACTATAATTCATTGCTATGTCAAAACAAAAAATAAATTTAAAATAATAAGAACAGAAATAAAATACATGAGTAATATTTAAAAAATGTATAGTTGTCACTTTGTATGTAATTTTTTTGGGAGTTTTGTCTTGTGTAAAAAGTATTAGACTGTGATCCCAGGAACATTTTTATTTTTGATTAATAAGCTGATTTTTTGTGAACAAGCTTCGTTTTGACTAGACGCCCATCTTTTCTATATTTTAAAAATCTCGAATCCGGTAACGAATAAAGTTAGGTAAAAAAGGAAACTGTATAGTGTCAGAAAAGTTTCCACTTTATGTGTAGGACAAGTCACCCTTGAATTATACTAAAAATTAATAAGCTGTTGTGAGAAAATTAGGTTGATTTTAAATTGATTAATATCAATTTTAAAATCTCATAACTCTTATGTCTTTAGACTGAAGGACTCTAATGCATAGAACGAGTTTTTTCGTGTTTTTAATAATCAATCATTGTAAAAAAGTAATTATTGTAATTAATCCATATTTTTCCTTCACCAAATCAACATGCTTCTGCTGGAGGCTGCTCGGGGCTTCACCCCTAACCTTATTAATTATTGGATCGAGATTTTTTAAAAAGTGAAAAGATGGTCGTCTCGTCAAAACTAAGCTGTTTACAAAAATTAAGCTTGTTATTAATCAAAAATAAAAATGTTCCTGAGACCACGGTCTATACATAATTTGGCAACTGAAAGAATATGTTTCTGACCATGTCAGATACATATTACACATATTAATTACAAATTATGCCCAACTAAAGCTACTATGTCATGACAACACATAAATATATATTTGTGCTGTTAGAATTGCATTTTCTCAGCAGCTACTCAGTAACATTATTATTTGTTCACAGTGACTACAATTATAGATATGGGCCGCCAACGCGTACGGAGTATCGTCTTATCGTTGAAAATCTGTCTAGCCGCATTAGCTGGCAGGTAAGAGATTGGTGGGACTGGATACCTCATCATCATCCCATCACTATCACTCAGGGTATGGAGCATACATGAGGGCTGGGCGATGTCACTACCAAGGGCTGTTAGGATGCTGTCACGGGATGATGGGAATTTGCAGATTGGATATGGACAGGACTAACAAAAGCTGACTCAAAATGGACAAGGATGGAATTGGTAAAAAATTGTAAAGTTGATGCCAAGGAATCTTATGAAGACAACCAAAACAATACAAACTAACATGATGGTCGGAAGTCATTTGAAGAATAGCAAAGAAGACATGTTCCATCAAAAACGGAAGATCATCCTCATACCTGTTCAAAATCTTTAATTATTTTCAAATAGGTAGCTTTTATATTCTTTTTTGTATTTTAAAGTAATAGCTTTAATATCATTTAATAATCTATAATTAAATTTTCATTAAAGTAAATTAATATCTAAAGTACGAGCTAAAAGATAATTTTTAAATAACGACAGAAGGTGGCGTTTCGTGCCCAGTGCCCTTCCTCGATGTAGCCCGTGTGAGATGTGGTCTAAGGCGATGTTAGGATGTGACCGGCAATGGCATGCGTGATGACGGCTCCGCCCTAGGACGCAGATGACGGCCTCGCCCTTCGCCCAAGACGGGATGTCTCTACGCCCTGTGTGACAAGGACGCCCTCGTGGCCCCCGCTAAGGTAAAGTCCATCGGGGGCACAACAGGAGCTGATCTCGTTATGTGCAATCCCATTTTAATTCATTCCTCACAATATTTTTAAGTTTATTCCCATGACTGTGACAGCTGTTGCGGTTGTGGACTCATAGATCCATTGTTTTTTTTTCATGGGTGCCTCTTTAGATATTTGTATTCGGATAATTTGTTTCGGGATATCATTTAAATAGAAGAAAAAAATGCACTGTTATGATACAGTTCTTAACATCAACATGTAGATTTAAGACTTGGTGATTATAAATCCACATTCAAAGATTGCGGCTTCAATTATATAAGGCTAAAGGATCCTCCTCAGATGAAATAGCCAAGAAATATTGATTGACATGACTTCTAGGAAAGAGGAAACCCCATAATGTCAAATAAAGAAAAGAGAATCCTGTGGTGACCAATGTAGGAGACAAAGAAGTTAAACTGGCTGCAATATCCAATGGAGAAAGAAGTGAACTAGACTATGGACTACTTCACTACAGAGACCTGATATCTAATAGAGGAATGAGAAGCCTATGAGACAAACCGGATGGAATAAGAAATTTCCACATTCACCGCAATGTTCATGAGAGGAAAAGGAACTTTAAGATGGCCGACCAAGATGTACAGAAAACAAATCCAATTTATAAGTCTGAATCACATGAAACTTACATTCAAAATTTGCAGGCTGAAAAATCCAGAAAGATTAGAATATAAACATAGAATATCCAAGGGACCATCCAAGATGAGATGTCAAACCTCACGTGACTCAGGAAATCCAGAGAAGAGATGTCAAACCTCACGTGACTCAGGAAATCCAGAGAAGAGATGTCAGATCACGAACTATCCACAACTATTGGATACGAAGATGCAAAGATGACCTATGTGGCAATAAGACTGAGACAACAAATATGATGTTATGCTGCTTTCTAGTGCCCTCAGGAATCCTTATGATATCCAAATTACCTAAACCGCTTACGAACTATCTTTAGAGGCACTTTTTTAATTTATTACATCAAAACATTTCATAATTATAATGCACTTTTTTGACAAATAGGTTGCTAAGACTTCATAGTCAAAATTATCATGATGATATTGATTTTTTACCATCTTTCGGGGCTGAAAACCTTGATGATAATATTTTATCTGATGAAGATTAGAATCAAGATTGTTATTGTAATATTTTGTTGCAGAGAATAATACATATTTTGTGTTAACAGGATCTGAAAGACTATATGCGTCAAGCGGGTGAAGTTACTTATGCTGATGCTCATAAGCAGCATAGAAATGAAGGGTAAGACTATATTTTAACTCTTTTTATTTATTAAAAATAATTTCCAAAATCGTTTTTGTGAGGGTGTTTATACGTCCAGTATAGTCCAATATTGTAGTGAAGATCTGATTCAGGATTCCAAATTATAAAGGAAATAAAAAACTATAATCCCTTTTATTGGAATTCTTTTAGTTCTTAATTTTTTTTGTAAAACATTTGTAAACGCAAAAGTGACAAGCGTAATCTGGTACTGACCAATTGATCATTGACTGTATCTGGCGGGTTTTTTTGGAAAATTGCCTATTTCCAATCCTTGATTTTTATTTTTTAGTCAGAAAGATCGCACTGGAATATTTGTTTTATCTGTTAAAGTAAAAATAGCAGTCATTCACAATTTAAGATGTTAAGCGTTTAAAAAAGTTGTGTGAGAACGGTTGTGCTTCAATTTGTAATTGTAACTATTATTAACTATTATTGTAAAGTGTTCTGCTTATAATTCAAGTTTACTTGATGCTATTTTTTAAGTTGTGAGAATTAAGCTCTTGCACACCACCCGTTAAAAAATCAAAGTAAGTAAGTATCTTTACGCACATATCCCCGGAGGGGTAGGCAGAGGTACAACAAGTGCACCCACGATTAGCCGAAGATACTTGGTCCCACAAATGTGATAGGTGGCAAGCCTATCGCCAACCGGGCACTTTCCAATCCCGGGCAACTTTGTGTTTCTCAGAAAACTGAAAAAACAGTATTATGTGCCCGACCCGGGAATCGAACACGGGACCTCATGTGGTCAACGCCAACGCTGGACCACTAGACCACAGAGGCGATAGTTAAAAATCACTGGAATAAATAGTACAATTTATAATTTTAATTCAATTCCAACACACTGCAAGTTTAACATTGTTTCGTTTGCAGTGTGGTGGAATTCGCAACGCACTCAGACATGCGTGCAGCAATTGAGAAGCTAGATGGCACGGAGCTAAACGGGCGGCGTATCCGGCTCGTGGAGGACCGGCGCGCCTCCCGCCGCCGCACGCGCTCCTCTTCCAGCCGCTCACGCAGCCGTTCCCGCCGCCGCTCCAGGTGACACACACACACACACACACACCGCCGTTCCAGGTGACACGCACACTCCCGCCGCCGCTTCAGGTGACACACACACACACACACAAACTGCCGCCGCTACTCCTGGTGATAGCACACGCACACCCTCCCGCCGCCGCTCCATGTGACACACACACACACTGCCGCCGCCACTCCAGGTGACGTGCACACGCACACCCTCCCGCCGCCGCTTCAGGTGACACACACGCACACCCTCCCGCCGCCGCTCCAGGTGACACACACACACACACTGCCGCCGCCACTCCAGGTGACGTGCACACGCACACCCTCCCGCCGCCGCTTCAGGTGACACACACACATCCTCCCGCCGCCGCTCCAGGTTACACACACACACTGCCATTCCAGGTGACACGCACACCCTCCCGCCGCCGTTCCAGGTGACACGCACACCCTCCCGCCACCGCTCCAGGTGACACACACACACACACACACACTACCGCCGCCAATCCAGGTGACATACACACACACTGTCGCCGCCGTACGCGCTTATCTTCCGGCCGCTCGCGCAGCCGCTCTCGCCGCCGCTCCAGGTGACACACACACACACACCGCCATTCCAGGTGACACGCACACGCATACCTTCCCGACGCCGCTCCAGGTGACACACATACACACACACTGCCGCCGCCGCACGCGCTCATCTTCCGGCTGCTCGCGCAGCCGTTCTCGCCGCCGCTCCAGGTGACACACACACACACCGCCATTCCAAGTGACACGCACACGCATACCTTCCCGGCGCCGCTCCAGGTGACACACACACGCACTGCTATTCCAGGTGACACACACACACGTACTGCTATTCCAGGTGACGCACACACGAACACCCTCCCGCCGCCACTCCAGGTGACACGCACACAACACACTCCTGCAAATTATTCACCCACCCACGTCAGTAGCTAAAACAATTGCACACAGTATCACAGTACACGTACTCGAACACATGTTTCGCTTCGAATAGAAGCTTGTCATGAATACCTGAATGGTATTCACGGGGGTCACAATATGGACTCATTCCGACTAAAACCCTACGATTATCGCCTGCGGCGTATATGTGACAGTGGGATCTCCAGAAAAGAACTTGCGCAGTGCATGAGATTTTTTGCACGCTTAAGTAAAGGAAGCACGCGGGTGATCTTCGTACTTCCCCCTCCTCTGGGTTGAATACGATAGGCTACATAGGTAATTAACAACGCCAAAAAGGCATAATCATTGAGTTAACGTGCCCCAGCGGCGTGTTACGCGACTTCGTATTGCGAGTGGGATTTTTTCGCTCGCGTTCGGTGCTTTCTGTTTTGTCACAACGCTCTTCAATCAGTTTCACTTTCAACCGTCCTGTGTAACAGGACTGGTAACGTCAGGTTATTCCCTACTTTGACGCAGAGTGCTCAACGCTCTGGAGTCCAAGCTTCTAAGTTAGTCAGTGTAGCTTGAAATTACACACAAATACAGAGGTATACTACTTTAACAATGAAATAATTAGTAATTTAAAGGTTTAAGTGACAAGTGGTTACCGAATGAGATGACAAGGTTTAAAAAAGTAATTTTTAAACCTTGTCATCTCATTCATTACAATAAAACAGTATAAGCATGGTTTATTCCTATTTTTTCACGATTAAATATATCTACAAATGTATGTCATTTTTGACAGTGATAGGAGCGTTTGCTCATACGCGCGGTGACACTTCCTTTCCAGTGGCGTGTTTATTAGTATTCGTGTGGTCTGTGGTTGTTTTTATTAACCAAATTAGAAACAATGATGATATTATTTTTTACCATCTTTCGGGGCTGAAAACTCTTGAATGATAATTTTCTCACTGATGTTGTTACGATAATAATTTGTGTAATTTCAAGTAACCTTTTTTAACTAATAAGACATGTAATAATGAAGGTCTCGTTCTCGCCGTTCATCTCGCAGTCGCTCCAAGTCTCGCCCGAAGAGCAAGAGCCCAGCGGCCAAGTCTCGTTCGCGTTCGCGATCCAAGTAAGTAAACATTAATGTTCACGCTATGGCAGACTTTTTAGTAATATATGTGGCCGCGTTTCCGATCCGGTAGTAGTTTAAAAAAATGTTGACGCGTCCAAATAACTTGTACAAAGTTTTATTGAATAAAGTACTTCTGATTTCTGATATGACAATAGCAGTTATTTGCTGCTTGCATTTATACCCTTAACCTGTAGGAAATGGGGAACAATTTTACAAACATTTTACATAATAAAGTATTTTTGTTTTTTTTTTTATTTGACGGTGTTGCAGTTTTAATAACAATTATAGTTTAAAATATATTGACCGCCCCGTTGGTCGAGTGATTAGAGAACCTAACTACGAATTGGGGGGGCTCCGGTTTGATTACTGACATGGACAAACATTTGTGTGATGAGCATAGATGTTTGTGCTCCTGCGTTTGATTGTTTCTTATGTATGTACCATATTTATATATGTATTTCTATGCATTAGTATCATTGACTAACATCCATAACAGCAAATAATTTGCTTATTTTGGGGTTAGATCAATTCATGTAATTTGTCCAGCAATATTTATTTATTTATTTGCTGAACCCATCTGCTTGTTTGCTATCTTATGATATATAAAAAAAATATATATTTTAGGTCATGTCTCATATTCCTGTGCTCAATTTTTATTATAAACATCAACCAGTAAAAATGCATTTGGTTGACTGTTTTTTCGTCTTGCAAATTGCATTCGGGTTGACCGATTTTTCTTTTACTTACAATGCAAACAAAACCTTAGCTTACGCGAAAACCTTAGCTAACGCGAAAACCTTAGCTAACGCGAAAACCTTATCTATATATATAAAAATCAATTGCTGGTTATTAGTCTCGCTAAAACTCGAGAACGGCTGAATCGATTTGGTTAATTTGGGTTTTGAATTAATTGTTGAAGTCTAGGGCAGGTTTAAAAGGTGAGAAAACATAGAAAAAAAATAAGAGTAGTTAAAAGGCAGAACAACGTTTGCCGGGTCAGCTAGTGTTACATAAAAACCTTTTGATTTAAAATCTACTCGTGCCCATAAAGTCAAGTGCCTGTAAAGGTTTATTTAAATTAAACATTTTTTGGATGTATAATGGCGACTATATCGCCTCTGTGGTCTAATGTCAGTGTTGATCACATGAGTCGGGCAATTGAACAATGTGTTTTTTCAGTTTTCTGATAAAAACAATGTTGCCAGGGATTGGAAAAATGTCCGTTTGGCGATAAGCTCACCAAATATGACATTATGGGACTAATGGCCAATTGCATTAACATTATCTTAGTTGAGGACAATCCTAAATAGTATGCTGTCACTTCTTGTCTTAAATGAAAAGAATGTGACAGCATACTATTTAGGATTGTCCTGAGCTAAGACAATGTTAGTGCAATTGGCAATTAGTCTTTTTGGCTAATCGTAGGTGCACTGGTTGTGCCTCTGCCTACCTCTTCGGCGTGAAGATACTTTTTTTTTAAGATAATGGCATTTTACAAACGACACGTATTTGATCTGTGTTAATTATAAAATTACTTCTCACTGCTTTATCATTGGTGTTTACTAAAAAGTCTGTTATAGTATTTTTGGTCTATGTCCTTTAAACAATTGTTACTCTAAAATAAACTAGTATTTACAAAGCTATTGTAATATTTGAGGTTTGCTCAATAGCATAATATTTACTGCAAAAAAGATAAGGTACTAAATTCGAGATAAATGTTGGTTAGTAAGCACTGCATTAAAGGGAATGTTGTCACATTCTACAGAATTAAAAGTTTATACTTTATCTTGATACATAAATAACGCTCCTGCAGGTTGTGAAATGGATTGATATTTAAAAAACCACGACCATTCTTTAGGTATTAAAAATGAACATGAAATTAAGTCCAACGGTGTTAATGTAATTTAATTTTTTATCTATTATTTAAGATTCTTAGTTGCTTTTTAGTTCCATGTTGTATTTTAGCAGTATTTCTATATAATATTCAAGTGTTAGTGTAGTATCAAATGTGACCTCCAAATATTATACTCTTCTGTCTATATATAAGGGTATTTATTTTTTAATAGATTTTAGCACATGCTAGCATGTTTGCAATTTCAAGAGTATCTAACTTCTATCTATTGCATGATTAGAATTAATTGAATATTCATTTGGCTAGGTGTGTTATTACATGCGCTGAGCAAAACATAAAAACGTAAGTATTTAGTATAGCCAAAGTTAATTAGTAACTTGAAACATAGTTAAAACCTTTCTTTTCTACATTTGTTTATTATCTTTGTTGAAATTTCATATCGAGTTGTTGGGAATTATGAGAAAAATGTGTTAACTATTGTGGTATTGCCTGATTTATTAAGCATGATTAATGCACAAAGGAGAACTAAAAAAAATGGAACCATAATTTTTCTACACTGACGCTCACTTCACTCTTTTTTTTTTCTTTTTTTTATATCATAAGATAGCAAACAAGCAGATGGGTCTCTTGATGGAAAGAGTCAACCATCGCCTATAGACACTAAAGACGATAATGGTGGGTCGCTATCTTGTGACGAGGTCTAATGCCACATGCGTAAGTTTACCGGCTACCTTACCCTCCAAACCTGAAACACGGCAGCGACAAGCACTGACGCTATTGCGGCAGGAACAGGTAAGGTGGTGGTACCAGACCTGGGCGAGACAATGCATAACTCTACCACCTAGAAAATGAAGGGTTAAGTATTAAATTATTTATGCTTCACCCTTCATAGTGTGAAGTGCTATTCGGCTCTGCTGAAGATGCTTCGGTTGCGAAGTGAAACGTGCGTTGAGTACATAACTTGTGTGTTACTCACTGCCTTTGCTTCTGACGTAGAAGTGGGTGGACTATTGTGCCGCTGTGGTCTTCTATAATTTCAGACTTTGTATAAGTCTGCCCTATTCCTTACACTACTTTTCATTTCTGTTGCATCACAGCAGTTCCATATAACATTTCGTCGAAAATTTGCAAATTAAATACAATATTTTCCCCTTTAAAACTGTTTTTAGAATTTTTTCTATGCGGACGAATACGCGGGCACAGCTAGTTTTAAATAAAGAAAAATTTTACAAGCATTTGCTGGATATAAATGATTGAGTTTTGTGCTAATCTGTACGAAAATCATGAAACAGTCCAAAAATAATTGAAATACAACATCGATATGAAATTTGAATTGATGTAGTGGTAGTGTTGGTAGAGCAATGTGTATAGTATTGTGGGTGGCGCTACCTAGGGACCGCAGCCGCTCGAGGTCTGGGTCGCGCAAGTCGGAGCGCGGCTCCCCCGGCCGCGAGCGCTCCGCAGACCGCAACGGCCGCCGCTCCGCCTCGCCCATGGACGACGACAGGTACCTACACAACCGACGGTATAGAGAGAATAGATACACGCCACGGATTGAATGGATACGCCTTTCAAAACAATTTCAATTACATACAGAAATACAGAGTAATACCGATGAAATAAAATCATTTCAAGGGTAATTTTTAAACTTTGTCGTCTTATTTAGTACGATAAAATAGTACATGATTAATTTCTATTTTTTCACAATATCATATCACCTACATGTGTATTAAATTTTTGACAGTAATAGGAGCGTTTGCTCATATGCGTGGTGACACGTTTCCTTCTCAATGGCGTGTCTATTAGTATTCGTTTGGTTTGTGACATACGACAATTGGCAAAATTGTACTAACACGACGACAATTTTGTAATAACAAATTAATTATGCCCTTGTACAAACAAAG
This sequence comes from Apodemia mormo, assembly GCA_036924255.1. Taxonomy (NCBI): domain Eukaryota; kingdom Metazoa; phylum Arthropoda; class Insecta; order Lepidoptera; family Riodinidae; genus Apodemia; species Apodemia mormo. The sequence continues at coordinate 17,543,637 of JAUPFN010000021.1, read as the reverse complement.
GACATAACATATGACAAAATGCAAAGTGGAAGAAAATTATTTAAATTATTTAAATTGTTTTTTTAATATTTTTTTAACTTTTAAAGTTTATAATGTTTTTAAAATATTTTACCTCAAAAAACTAGAAACACAAAAAATAAATGTAGGAAATTGTGCTCTTTTATTTTTAATCAATTATTAGTAAAAGTCAAAACTTCCCAAGTTTTCTTTTTGGCGTTTTTGTATCCCCGTGTATTATGGAGTTAAATATCTGGAAAAGTTGAATCGATGCGTCTTTTTTCTCCCAAGTCTGAATATAAATTAAACTTGTATTTGAAAAAAGTAACATTGACTACTTTTTCGGTACGGAGACAGAATCACATTGCTGGGATCAAACCAATTATCTCTGATTTTTGCAAAATCGGTACTCTGTTGAGTCTATTGCAACTATTGCATCAGTCATTCATTGGAGCAAGTGACTTACTTGCTTACACGTTATTGGGGTTCAGAAAAAAGGGTGCGAAAATCCAATACTCTTATTTTCCTTTTTCTCGGGGAGATAGAAAAATAACGTAAACGCAGACGTTGTTAAAAGCTATATGTAATTAGAGACATACAAACATACATAATAGAAAAATATATATTAGCTTTGTTTTGATTATAGTAGGTGAGCCAAGATGCTAAATGTGTATTTACGCGAGCGTCGTAGGGACTTATTGGATTTTGTAGATTAAATCACAGGAAAAATAAAAGGTTATATAATGTTATTCATTTCAATGGTGGGGTTAAAATATTTGCGTCTCGTCTATATTTTAGCGCAAATAAAAGGTTACCTGTATAATAAAAATATGTTTTTCATTTGATTGGTGGGCAAAAAACCTACATTTGAAAAAAACAATGACATGGTAACACTAAGACGCTTCAAATTAAGGTATGGTCGTTTATTGCCAACTAAAATTTAGGAAATTTGCCGATTCAAGTGTAGCGTAAGAGAGTGGGAGGGTCACAAAGTTGCAAAGAAAATGTCTTAACATTCTCGAGCGCGTCTGAATTTTCTTTTGTTTTAGAAGAATAACGAAAAAAAAATTAATCTGACAAATTCCAAAATCCGAAATTATTGGAATTTCGTTTTTCTTGTGCCCTAGTTACCTGCCTCTATGTAAAGGGTTTATATTTGGTGGAGAGTCTCAAAAGCATGCGAGGTACCTCCCCTATCTTAATCTGACGCGTTCAAGTAAATACCAAGATCGTTCGCTCTTGGGCTTCCCTATTATTAGCACAATATTTCACACATGAAAAATGAAACTTGCCTAATCTATTCTCTCTTTATCTGTTATTTTCACTGTGTGCTTTCAATTCTATCTGACACTTGTGCATTTTGTGAGGTTACATGTATAAACAATTTGCTTAAGATATGTAAATTTTTTGCATTGTCTAACCTCATTTATAATATTGGCATTTTTGTCAGAAATTATAACACCATTACAATTGGCATCATTTATCTCAAAAATAAACAGTCTAGTTTCATTCGAACTAACATTGATAGCACAACTAATCGGTCTGAATACTCCCTACAGACGAGACAATACCAACACTACTACAAGGTGAGTAGTTGAATGTATTATTTGATGTGAACGACTGAAAGTTTTCAGCTCATTTTAGTCCAAAATAGATCTTAAGCTTCGGCTTAAATGTAGATGAAAATTTCATTTTAATGGGCTGCAATATCTTTTTCCGTCGGGCACTAAATTTAATCTGTAGTTATTTAATGTACGTGCGCTATTTAATTTGCTTAGCTTTTTCTTATATCTGATATTTCTTTCTGTTATCTTATTTTTTCTTATACATTAATATTATACGGCATAAAAAGCCTGATTAAAAAAATTAACTTAAAATTTGATAATCGTTTTTATATAGTGTCAATATAACCAATGATTTTGAATTGAACCCAAGCCGCCCCACCTATGGAGTGACAGTAGTGACCGTAGTGGCTAGTGAGCCATTCAGCCAACGTTGCCATTATTTTGAAAAGAAAAAAAGGTTTTTGCTAATTGGATTTGAAAAGTAGACACAAGTGCGTCGAAACAAAATAACCAAACTTAAATTACATTAGTATTGAGAACATAATAGTCTACATCCACCTTTAACTTTAAACAAAGAAGAGAGCAACGAGGCACTGAAACATATTGGCATTTTATACAACTTTCTAAAAGTATTGTCTCGTTTTTCTTAATTTTGTTCATTACGACTTTCATTTTGTATAAATTGGTAAAATAATAGTGCAATAACGTTTAAATAAATGCTTAAGGTTAGAAATGTACAAAACTAAAATGTTCATTTGCTTTACATATTTGAATCATGTTTCTAAGCTCACAAGCATTTGTAGTCATAAGACTGAAGTTCTGGCTTACATAATCAGTTTTTGTCTGATAAAATGGTGTTGACCTCTTGACTTATAGTGTAAAATAATGGAGTAGTATAAATAATGTATCTATACATATAATAAAATCGTAGGAACGTCGAAACTGTACATTGAATATTTTTTTAAAAGAATACTTGAATAAATTAACTAATATTTTTTTAAAGAATATACTTAGAAAAAATAATTTACAATCGACATATAAGCCAAAAACATAGTTTTTAGAATTTTTGTCTGTTTTCTTTATGTATGTCCGGGGTAAACTCAAAAAATACTTCATGGATTTACTTCAAATTTTGCATGAATATTACTAAAAGGTCGGGTCAACATATAGGGTACATATTATCACGCTATCACCTACGGGGGAGGTGCTATGCGAAGTAAACGAAGTCCGCGCAGACGAAGTTGCTGGCAACAGCTAGTTATGAATATATTTGTTTTTTTTTTTCAGGGAGAGATCTCGCTCCCGCAGTAAAGATGCTGGATCTCCGAAACGCGATGAAAAACGTCGTGAGAGCAAATCGCAATCACGTTCGCGGTCTCGCTCGGGATCTCGCGAACGTTCGGGTAGATCGGGTTCGCGCGATCGTTCACGTTCGGGCTCACCGCGACAAAACGGAAACGGTCAAGACCGTGGTAGTACTGACCGCTCGCCGAGAAGTGGAGACTAAATATTATATTCTAGATATTAAGGCTTATTTCTATACTAAGTTTAGACTGATATTGCGACATTTCAAAAGGATTCATCCGATTTTACTTTTCGGAAAAGCAGTTTTATTTGATGTCAATATTTTGTGTTAAATATTTATTTTTGGGTAATAGTTAAAAATTTTATGAGCCCTCAATCCATTTTCGTTCAATCATAATAATAACGATAGAATTAGCGCATGTTCACTAAGAACAAAATTGTAACAAGTCCAACAATTTCATTTAGTTTGTAAATTTGTGCAATAACAATTCCTTAAATGAAATATGCATATTGCATGTTTATATATGTCTTAAAAATAAATTCACACGTAAATTCTTTAGCAAATGGGTCTTTATTGGATCAATATATTTAAGCTGTTAACATTGTTTTATGCTAAGTAGGACCAAAAAATGGCACAGCTTTTTAGCTCGAGGTGAGTGAAATTTAAAAACAACCCGAATACAAAAAGCACAATTTGCATTTTTTGACAGTTTAATACGAGACTTTATCTTCAGAATATTTACTCGTAAAATCGATTGTATTACATTCATTTAAATGAGGCTGATGAGTACCCATACAAAGTTTGCCTAGAATCTAACACATGGTAATATATGGTTATCATTTTACTATCAATAAGTAATTTCTTCAGAAATGTAAATTATATCATGGACACTTTTTTAAAACGAGAAACCAACAAGAATTGTAACTTGAATTTTGACATATTACAATACATTTTTAATCATTTATGTAATATTTCGACAAATAGATTTTAAACGTTTTTGTGTCCATATTAAATTATTTGATTTTAAAAGTGCATAGATAAAAATACTAAAAGTATTATCACGCCCTTTCCCCTGTGGTGTAGGCAGAGTAAACGGAACGTCTATGGATTTTCCAGTTCATCGCGATTCACCGGTATTTCGGTTGTCGAGATAAGTGGTGATCTTCATCGCTGTATTTTACTGACATAAAAATACTAAAAGCAAAATATTTTATTCCACTCACAGATTAAATTAACAAGCAAATAATTTGCTTACTTTGGGGCTAGATCATAAATGTAGGTAATTTGTCCCGTGAATATTAAATGGATGACACTTGTTTTTTTCTTTGCTTTTATAAGATATCAATAATATTGTCTTCACAGTTTTTCGTATTATAAGATTCGACTATATTAAATAACTTTGTCTTACATTTCATACAGTGCATTGTTAAAACATTTTGCATCCTACATATCCGAAATTTTTCTAACATGTTCAGTGTGTCCTATATAACACAAAATGTTAATTTTATGACAGAAGGGTAAGAAGATCTTTGCTTGTTTTAAAAGTAAGAAAATGTCTTACATGTGTACAATATACAAGGGTTAATACATAAAACAAGGATTAATTAATCCTTGTTTTAAAAACGTACTTACATTAAAAAGTGTGCGTTGAAATTCTAATAAATTTTATTGTATGTAAATTTGATAATTTCGGTTAAATAGAATATATATTCTTGTAGGATTTTTAGGCCGAATTCACCAATCTCCTTTATCTAGCCAAGGTGATGCTAAGACTATCTACGTAAGGCATTCATAAACCTTGGCGTTGTGTAGCTTCTTGGTTTAAAAGAATTACGACCAAGTTCTCGCCTCATAGACCGATGAGGTATATCGCTTATTTGTTTCAATAATGTTATCTTAAAAACACAATTTTACAGTAGAGGATTTTTTAACTTACAAAAAATTATTTTACTTAATTGTGTATTTTTTCTTTATTGTAGATTACGAATAAACTTTAACACCTTAGCTGTCTTAAATCATAAGAATGTTTTCATAGTACATTAAATTTAGTACAAAACTGAATTTTCAAACTTGCCACATTATTGAAGCAAAGAAGCGATATATTCTCACCGATCTATGAGGTACATACCTACAAAATAATGCAATCTGAATAATTAGCATCATTAATTCAATAATTTATATACAAAGATTTACTGAAATAATTTCATACAATTTTTGTAATGCAGATTTTTTTGTATTTGATCTCTTAATGTGGAAAAAATGCATTACTGTTTAGTTTTACAGAAATCCCTATTTTTTTCTGGGACATTAACTTGTAAATTAACATGTTTAAAAATGTTAGTACAGTTTGCCTAATTAACTAGGTAAAACATATACATTAATTGTCACTTCTATTAGGTTAAGGTAACTTTTGTAAATACTGATCTTAAGGCACCAAATAAATAATTATAAATAGTTTTTTTTTTATTATTACATATCTATTATTCCTGACGACCGACAATTTATTTATTATTGCTCTAACTCGCTTTGTATTGCTGAAAAGGTGAGATAGCTAGTAAACTCGGTTTACATCTCTACTTTAGAGATGGTAACGCATTATTAACGTTTGTGGTGTTTAAACTAAGGTTTATAACAGGTTGACCGGTAAAAAACCGTACATATTGTATGACATAAGGGTTAATGGTTATATGTAACCAGCAAAAATACAACATTGCTAACTCTATGTAGTTAAAACCTCAACGAAATTAGCGTAGTAATGTTCAAACAGATTGGCCACCGCGATGTGACAGGCGCGCGTCTTCATTTACGGTTACAGACTGTAGGTTCCACTAATGGGTCCAGAAGCATTTTCAAGTACTCGTGGACCCATTTAAGTCGTGGAACTTACAATACTAATTTTAAAAAATATTGTATTAGTAGTCCCACTAGCCAGGTTTTAACTTTTCTAACGCTTGACCCTCAGAATGTAGTTCCACCCCTCGTGTATATACACTAGGTAGCAATGGAAGAACCGTGCACAATCCCACTATGCGCCGATAGTTTTGCTTTGATTCTTAAAATTTTGCTTTTCTCCACAAAGAATTGAGAAAATGATAGTAACAAAATACTTTTTTTACCCTTGGGAATACTTTGTCGTTGCCATTTCAGTAACAATGGAAATTTTTTAATTTATTTTTTCGTTTTAGAGTACAATTTTGTACTTGCATGTTACGGTCAATGCTTCAGTACATCTTTTGCATTTTTTCACCTGCAAATCCACCTTGTTTTTGCACTTTTATAAACTCTACGTTTATAATAATGGTACCCATCGTGTACTATTATTGTTCCAACTTTTCTTATAATCTATGCATATAATAAAATCGTAGAAAAGTCAAAACTGTACATTGAATATTTTTTTTAAAGAATACTTGGGGCATGATCTACAATCGATATCAAAGCCAAAAATATAGTTTTTAGAATTTTTGTCTGTGTCTGTATATGTCCGGGGTAAACTCAAAAAGTACTGCATGGATTTACTTCAAATTTTACATGAATATTACTAACAGGTCGGGTCAACATATAGGCTACATATTATCACGCACGAAATAAAGAAAACGAGTAACGAAATAGAGAAAACTTGTTTTCTTTATTTCGTGTTATCACGCTATAACCTACGGGAAAGGGGCAGTGCGGAGTAAACGAAGTCCGCACGGACGAAATCGCTGGCAACAGTTAGTAAAACAAATTGTCATCCGTTAGTGGAGCCTAGCAGTGGTTTGCTCACAGAGATTTTATTTACTCCAGCTCCAATTCGCGATTAAATTAACTGCCACTCAATATCAATCAATGACAGCTATCAGTAATTTATACTAGTTTATATTATGTGCCAGTATACATTTAAATATGATAGCCAGAAATACGTAATCTTAAGAAGTGTTGACACAAGTATTTACACATCCTAATAAATAATAAATAAATATTCACGGGACAAATTACACTTACTGATCTAACCCCAAATTAAGCAAATATTTGCTTGTGTTATGGGTGTTAATCAACGATACTAATACATAGAAATACATATATAAGTACCAGAATATAGAATAGAATATATATAATAAACACACAAACCCGGAAGTATTTATGCTCATCACACAAATGCTTGTCCCCGTCGGGGATCGAACCCGAGCGCCGTTGATGCGTAGTCAGGGTCGCTAACCACTCGACCAACGGGGCGGTAAAATTCAAAAAATAGCCCCACCACTATTATGCAATGGAGACATGAGTACTAGAAAATCCTTCTGGACCCATTAGTGGAATCTAGCGGTGGCAAAGAGTTTCCCCTTATCTACTCATGTGGCGGTGGAGCCTACAGTCCGAATTGTAATTTACACGCCGCGGCGGTAAACCACTTAATAATGAACTTTGATCTCAATGCATGGGTGCTCGCACTTAATATTTTTTGTACATATTCGGCACATATCGCTCATTTGGTGGAAGATTGGCGTATTTACAGATTTACGTATTTTACAGGATTTTATAAAACGAGTTTATGGTCTTATTATGGCAATTCATGCTTATTTTTTTTATTTAAACAATAGTAATAGTATTTTAGTATTATTAAAGCTTAACTTTTTATCATAAGCAATCTTTGTCATATTTGTTTCGATTTAAAAATAAAATACATTTCCGCCGATGTTCCACCAAATGAGCAATATCACAAACGATTACTGAAAACACTCCTTCAGTAAGTACGATCTTTTATCAGTCAAGCTGTATTTTGCCATAAAGGCAAACTATGACATATTTTTGGCGGTAGTGCGAAGTCGTATGGAGTTGATATAGTATAAATATTAAATACGTTTCCACGATTTTCGACCAACTTGCCAAAAGGAAGAGATATTTTTGGCGGTGGTGCGAAGTCGTATGGAGTTGATATACTTAGTATACTTAGTATTTCCACGATTCGAAAATCAGTCGAAACCGACTTGCCAAAAGGAAGAGATATTTTTTGCGGCGGAGCGAAGTCGTATGGAGTTGATATAGTAGTAGACAGTATAGTAGAGATATAACGTAAGTATATGTTTTAAGTGATGAAACCGAGTGTTAGCTCCAGCTTTACTTAATACTTCCTGGTCGGCACTCGGCACTGATGTGCCAAGGCTGACAGACCTTAAAAGTTTGTGCTATTACTATAGTACTTCAAGGTTACTTTTAGTTCTCTTTGTACGTTATTCGATACAATTTATTAGGGATATATTGGTGGAAAAAGGTATCCCGTGGATAGTCCCTCGTCTGCGCAGGCCTTTAGGGAAACAAAACAGAATAATCCTTAAAATTATTTTTTGGGAGGGTTACTTCCCGTGTGGTTCCATTTTAATTTGGTGAAGACCTGATGTAAGGATCCAAAAATACAGGAAGCGGAAAGTCGTTTGTTGCAGTTTTACTGCGTTTAAGATCTACATTAGAATCTAGAAACTATATGATGGTCTCTTACACGGAGTAAACGGAGGCGCCTTCTTAAGACATTATCTAGATCTCAAGCGTAGCTAAATTTTATACTTACAACAACATATATACGTAACGTATCAATAAAGACTCAATTGCAATTAGTATCAATAATTTGCCATACTTTTGACAGTGATATGAGCGTTCGCTCATATGTACGGCTACACGTTACTAATGCCGTGTCTATTAGTATTTATGTGGTCTGTGGTTTCTTACCACGGTTAGTTTTCATTTTTTTCCAAATATTTGATATTTCGGTACTATGACAAGCATATTTTTCACTGAAGAATGATTAATGAAAGTCGACGGGATAAATTGCATTTAAATAGTAAAGTGAGTGAAAAGGTAAATGGTGCAAGGTTAGATATCCTTACGTGTACGTACCCATTACTATTTGTTCTGTGTGTGTACCTGCGCAATTTACATTTTGTTCTGTGAGCACAGTTTTAAAAGACTGCTTAAAATAAACTAGTGAAAAATATAAATTACTCTCCTGAAGGCTTATTTTAGTGATTGCTTGAAATCAAATGATGAATGTTTCAGAACAATATGACGTGTTGAATTTTTGAAAGTTTCATATAAATATATTATTAAACTTTCCAAATGGATAGTCTCAATTAGCGCGCCTTCTATGAATCAGTCGATTCAGTTTCATTTCATGTGCTTTCTCTTTGAATAGGTACCTACCAAAGCGTTCATGGAGCGCCATCTTTAAATTAATCTTTGTACTGTTAGGTAGAGTAATTTAGAAAAAAACACTCGGTCTTTCAGGTACCTACATACTTAATTTTCTTTCTCATTTTACTTCCATAATCAAGGTTTTTTTAATTGTTCTTTTTCATATCACTTCCATCATTAAATTACTAATAAAATTTTGTGCTCGTAAACATTAGTCAATGCATAAATAATTCATGCATGTATTCTCAAATCAATTAGAAGGTATATTTTTCATTGACAATACTTTTCCATTTTCGTAGTGTCGAAGCAAATGTATTTTATTATGTTATTACGTATTTACAGTAAAATGCAGTACACTACGCATTATGTACTTAATTTTGAACTGAACACCATTTATGATATAAGTCACCGTCAGAAAAGGATAACACGCATACTTCTATGTTTTATTATAAAAGAGCTTACGTGTCCATATTATGCCTAATGCTGCAACCGCAATCTATCGTCACAAAGCTTCGCGCAATGACGTGATACAAGCAAATGTGACCGGTTATTATCGGCTACCGTCGCAAACATTCCGACTGCGTGTGCCTTACCGCGCTAATATCTTTGGGCCGATACACGCAGTTGCGGCTGAAGGCTAAAAGTAGTCATATTTTCAACCGACTTTGAAAAGGAGGTTATTATTGACCTGTGTATGTACAACCTGAGTTGGGACCTGCTTGAATTGCGTCTCCCCGCCCGCCGTCCCACTGTGACGCCACCGCGCTCAGGTAACTTACCGTGCACAGTTTGCATGTGATACTAGCTGTTGCCCACGACTTCGTCCGCGCGGACTTCGTTTACTCCGCACAGTTCCTCCCCCGTAGGTGATAGCGTGATAATATGTAGCCTATATGTTGACCCGGCCTGTTAGTAATATTCATGCAAAATTTGAAGTAAATTCATGCAGTACTTTTTGAGTTTACCCTGGACATACATACAGACAAACAGATAAACAGACAAAAATTCTAAAAACTATATTTTTGGCTTCGATGTCGATTGTAGATCACGCCCCAAGTATTCTTTTAAAAAAATATTCAATGTACATTTTTGACTTTTCTACGATTTTATTATATGTATATAGATTGTTGGAATTGGATAATATTTTTGAGTATGATGATTTCTTTAGGCTTTTAAGCACGAGTGGTAAGTAAGTGCACGTATCGTATGTATGTTTTATCCTCGAATTTCTCGAAAATTAAGACATATCGAGGTGATTCTTTTTGACAAGAGCAAGTCAAGTCTAGCGGTGGTGTGTTAACAACTTACTTTGGATGGGCACGCAAAAGCTGTAGGGGAACTACAGCTACCTACCTAGCAAGATACAAATATTAGGACCTACCTACTTAGCAACAAATATTAGGTCGTTCCTCTTACTGCTTTAGGACACTGATCTTACAATTGTGTTTGTAATGCTGCGGCCGCACTTGCGTCTATCGTCACAAAGCTTCGCGCAATGACGCGATACATGCAGATGTGACCGGTTATTATCGGCTACCGTCGCAAACATTCCGACTGCGTGTGCCTTAGTGCGCTAATATCTTCGAGACGATAGACGCAGGTGTGGCCGAAGGGTTGTTAAAAAATAGGTGTATTCACTACGTGCGTACTATTCGGGAAATCTATCAGACTATAAATAGAAGTACGTTGAGATTTCTTACAAGTTTTTGGAACGAAGTTCCTTACGGCAGGCTTGGAGGGGATAGGGATTTTGCTGCGCGACCGAACTGAAAAAAATGTGATAGTAAAACCGTAAGAAAAATGCGTGGAATAAAAGCGTTAAATGAGACGTGCGCAGGCGCGACAGTCGCGTACACAAGCGAGTAGTGCCGTTTAGCCGAAGGAAGTTCGTTCCTACCTGGTGTCCCGCGACACCACATCATTTTTGTATTTTAAAATCTATATTATTATTAATATTATAGATACGAAAGTTTGGATTGGATTTGCGAGTGTTTGTTGCTCAGTCACGCAAAAACTACAGAACGGATTTAAATGAAATTTGGCACACAGGTAGATAATAACCTGGAAACAAAAAAATTTTAACCCCGAAAAATTAGGAAATCCCGCGGGACTCACCAAAAAATGTCTAATGCAGCGGGCTGCATGCAGCAGCTAGTGGATCATAAATGATGTATTGTGAGCAAAACATACACAAATTGTCGATGTAAATTTTATATTTTTTGTACAAAGACAATTTAGATCAGGCAACAAGGTAAATAAATATGAATAGTTGCCGTGATACATCAATTATGTTGATAAATAATATTATGTAATTAATAAATAATAATGTTAATTAATGTACTTTATTCACCCTAAAATAAAATTAATGATTGTGCTTCATTGTATTCAATAAACTTGCTCATGCTTCATTAAACTTATTTTATAGAGTAGTAATATAACTGAGGTTTGTCGAATGATGTAGACTCGTATCTATAATTATTGCTGTTGTTTCGTAGCTTCTTACATGTGCTGACTATTTCTTGCACGTAGGTACTAAAACTATTTTATTCTTTTCTACATAGTTTGAGTTTTAAAACTTACATAGTGTTTTATGCTCTCAAATTCGGTGTCCTGTTGTGTGCAGTTTTAAATAAACTATTAATTGTCGTTCTATGTACCTTTCATTCGCTTTATTTAAAAGAAAATATTAACAAGCATTGATGCTATTGCGACAGGAATAAGGTCGGCGACGACGACCAGATCCAGGCGAGACGTTGCAACAATATCTAATGCTTTATGATGATATTATATGCAATCTAACATGCTTCCTGAGTCTGTGTTCCCGGACGAGTACAATCTGGAGATCTTCAAGAGAAGAGTGAACAGGTACCTTCTAGGGAAGCGCGTTCCATCTTAGGCCTCATCTTAGCTTACCATCAGGCGAAATCGAGGTCAAGCGCTTACCTATCGATAATAAAAATAAAAAAAATATCACCTAAGTCTTAATTGAAATGCCTCGAATAGCCAATCGTTCGTCTTTTACAAACTGCCTGGCAGAATGGCAGATAGTCTATTCTTCAAACTTGGCCTGGACCACAACGGGGAAAACATTGTTATTTTTTGCTGTGAAAAGGAGTCAAGTCGTCTACCGAAGAACTGATGAATCGTGATGAACCTGAAAGTTTAACATTCAGGTTCATCACGATTCATTCTGACATTCTATACACTTTGCCACATTTGAAATCAGCGCCAGTGTGATGATACTTTGCATTTTGTAAGAAGACGACATTCTGAATTCATTGACCACGTGATGTAACTCCACGGATACCTGTTATATACCGTTATTTATTAGTTACGGACGTTTATCAAACACTTTGCCTTATTTATCAGAATAATCAGGATGTGTAAGAATAGCTGTGGGACAGCTAAGATTTTTTAAATCTTTATTTCGAATTTAGGAATTATTAGTTTTACGGTTATTTTATCCCCACAACAACATTCTAAAGTTGTCAATCATTGGCGTTTTAGAACTTAGATTTGCAATAGCAGTGAATTTAACATTGCTATTTCAAATAGTAGAGGTGATCGCTAGTCAGTATTAAATAACTAGAAAAATTAATGAATAGTTTAAGGCAGGTTTAAGTTAACAAGGAATTCATTAAAAAATAAAATAACTTATTAATCTTTTGTAAACAATTGTTTATTAACATTTTATTTATCCTTTGCATCACTGCACATAATAATACACATTCGTCACACACGCTGGCAATATATCACCGCATTAGCAATACAATGACTTTTAATTCTGATCTATAGGCATATGGAATTATTTGTTATTCTTCTTCACCTTCTACGGATCGCTTTCATTTTTCTTTTGAATCAAAAAAGATCATGTGAATATACCAAAAGTAACTTAAAAGAACAAAATAAATTATTGTACTTTCACTAAAACAGTATTAGAATTATAACAATAATCATTTGTTTCGCATGCAAAATAATCATAGAAAAATAGCAATAGTAAAAAAACAAATATCTAAAAGATAAAGTTACTTATTAGAAATGGAATGACTTTTTGTCTTTCAGTATACTCACACTAATAAATGCATTCATGATTTATAATAAAAACGTTTACAAAATACATACAAATCACAAATTAAGTCATAATCTTCAGTCAATTATAAATGTTCAAAAAATAATCATACGATTTTCGATATTAATTAAAATTGTAATCATTAATAAATAAATTAAAATTACTGTTATTTTATTGGTCTGGAACGAAATAATTTAATATTTATTAAAATTAAAAAGCTATTGAAAAGAAAAATGAAAGTCATATTCAACTGTGATCAATGATTAAGTACAATACGTCAATATCTACTATTTTCATATAAGTTTCCTATTTTCACATAATTTATCTTACATTTTGTCACCTTAGAAAATTAAATATAAGAAAATTATTATTGATCATCAGTCTATTCATAGTTTGATATTTTTACAATTTTGTCGATTTAACCTTTACTAATCTATTGTCTAAAAGGCGACATAAGAGGCTTATCTGGATATCTACATGTCACGTAAAACTGTAGTTTAAGATAAACATTAATGATTATCAACAACAAACCACATTTTCACCAGGAAAATGTAGATTGTCGTAAAACAATCACATACACGCAACTGCATTGTGTTAAAATAAATAAGTTAAAACAATCTTCAATATCGCGTCGTATGTCGCCTTATGACATTATAATATTGTCACAGTACTCTTACTTAGTAATGGAGAATATACTTAACAACTAAAACTTAATAGTTCTTTTTACACAATGACTTAGGTTCCGACATTTGTTTCTTATAAGTACTCAAATTATTTTACCCTACGGACTAATAACGTGCGTTGTGACATAAATCCGAGCGCAGACATAGATACGTGTGACAACCGATCTTTAACCTCTAGTATAGAGATTCATATTAGATTGGTACTGTTAAACGTGTCTTTGTTTAATATCTACATCACTACGCAAACCAGTTACACAGTGAATGCAAAGATGGCGCTCGGATCGAGGAACGTTTATATCTCCATTCTAAAAACCAAAGTGAGGTGAAAAAAATCTTTGTCGATTTTAAAGAAAACCGTAACAAGATTTTTAAGAACTTCAACAATCATAGGAACATTGACAACAATTAGTCAATCACAAAATAATCAATGTAGAAAATAGATGAACGCATAATTCGCGTTTTTTTTTATAAATTAGTCTAAAATAAACGCACGGTTTTGGTTTCTATATTGGTGCGAGTCTAAAAGACAGGGTAGCAGGTGTGAACGCCATGAAGGCGATACTGAGTTTATAAAGAGGCAAGAATTCACTTACATTAACAAATATACAAAGAATTATAAATCGTCGTAGTCGTAGAATAGTGACGGATCTAACATATATGTATTAAACTTTACATAACAGCCAATTCAAATAATTTTCTAAGTTTTTTTAATATAACTTTTTTAATTTCAAATCTGTTATTATGAAACTTAATTACCTATATCAAGATAACAGTACCAGATTTGAAATTAGAAAAGATATGTCAAAAAACTTAGAAAGTTATTTAAAATGGCTGTCCTATAAAGTTTAATATATGTTAGATCCGTCACTATTCTACGACTACGACGAAATGTTGAAGGGGTTTTGGTAGCTCAGTATCGTGTTGATGGCGTGCGGCCCGCGCGACGGACCGAGTCGCGTCGGCCGCGTCTCACCGATACCTACAGAGATCGCTGACAGTGGACCGCGTCCACTTCACCCTACGGCAAGCGCGGTCCTCACCCTACCCAACACATGTGACCCAAATATACACTAAAATGTTTAAAGGGATATATTCCGTACTTTTAAGTCAAGGGTCGCCAAAGTTTTATCAAGTTAAAAATTTTTGGCATATTCTCGGAAAATAATTCTGTTTATCTACTCATGAGATAATAGGTTATACCAGCTGACCCAGCAAACGTTGTTTTGCCATAAAAATGATTGTATTATAAAATAGGGGTTGATGATAGAAGGGTGCAAATTTAGGGTTGTATGTATTTTTAATGCCACATTATAAAGAAATAAAAAAATGTCAAAAAAAATTAAAAGAAAATGTTAGAGGTGGACAACCCTTATCACTTAGGGGTATAAAAATAGATAGTAGCCGATTCTCAGACCTACTGAATATGCATATAAAATTTCATAAAAATCGGTCAAGCCGTTTCGGAGGAGTATGGTAACAAATATTGTGGCACTAGAATTTTATATATATGATTACAAATATACTAATAGATTTGTGATTACATTTATTATTGAATTAAATATCACTTTGAATACATTTGACCAGTTATTTGATGACGACCATTGATTTCAATTATTGATATTACTTCGCAATTATAACTTAGACATGCGATATTAGATAGACATTTTCTAGGAAAATTTTATCGAACTAGAAATTTCGGAGTCGAAAAAATCACTTCGAAATTTGAATATCCGTGATAACAAGTCCTCTAGAAATATGATTGGAAATTGTATTTACAATATATACTAAGCACAGTTTATACTGCAATTCGTATGTCTAAGTCAGAAGTGGAAGAAATAAACTTTCAAAATATTTAGACAATCTTGTATTTTGTAAAATATTATTCTATTTTTTTTTAATTGGTTACTTTTTATTTAATTTAAAATTTTATTTTATTTAAATTCCTATATTGGCGTTTTAACAAATGGTTAAGGAATGTTTGATCAAACAAATTCAAAAGATTTTTAATGAATTTACGAAATTGTGCGTCGTAAGAATACACTTATAAAAAAGTGTACACTTATGATGGAATACAAAGTGATATAAAAATTGTAGTAACTTCATTTGGTGGAAAGTGTTTGGCAGTTAAAATGGCAGTGTACCGGGCGACGCTTGCCGATAAAGGGTCAATTCACAATCCGTATCCGCCATTACTATTTACAGGGCGTACGAATCAAATAAATATATCCGAATTCTTATAACTAGCCGTCTATACAAGATGTCACTTTACACTTTACGCTATATTTACACGCGGCGCACAGCCTTGATCGCACGAGCGTCCGTTGTGAATTTAATAAATAAGTTAATGTCCACTACCGCATTTGTTATCACTACACTTGCGTGGCAAACGTTGGCGGCAAGCAATGGTCGTCTAACACATACACCCCTCCACCTTCGAGCGCCCTTTTCACTA
Source organism: Apodemia mormo (assembly GCA_036924255.1). Classification (NCBI taxonomy): domain Eukaryota; kingdom Metazoa; phylum Arthropoda; class Insecta; order Lepidoptera; family Riodinidae; genus Apodemia; species Apodemia mormo. The sequence goes on along the minus strand of JAUPFN010000021.1, from coordinate 17,527,403 downwards.
GTGACGTATCACTGAAACAATTGAAAAATTTTATAAGTATGACAAAATATTAAGATAGAAGAGAGATCGATGCATTGCTAAATTTGGTTAGAACGACATCTATACTAAAGATGAGGTCAGGTACTGCATGCTGATATAAATCCTCTCACTTGTTTACGAAGTTTGTAAAAAAAGTATCTTCACGCCCGTATCCTCGAAGAGCTTTACAGAGGTACAACCAGTGCAGCCACGATTTGCCGAAGACACTTTATCCTACAATGTGATAGGTGGCAAGCGGAGGTGTGATAGGTAGGAGGAAACTCCTGTGGTTTACACAAACGCAGGACCACTAAAACCAGAGAAGCGATAAGTTTGTAAATAAAACTTGTCTACTTCGCAACGGTTCTGGCATTGTAATATTTATTTTTATTTATAAAAGGCAAATCATACTACGAAAAAAACTTGAGAAAGTTTGGTGTTTCTGATTATTTAATAATTTGGGGACAAAGAGTTGAAAACTTTGTTTATAGAGTTGTCTTATGAGGGGTGCAGATTTTGCAATATTTTTTATTGACTGACATAGCAGATGTACACAAAAAAACATAATATGGCATATACGCAATTCTTCTTTTTTGTGCTAATGGTAATTATCAATGAAATTTGCCAGTGTCAAGTGAACCAGTAAGCGATTTTCCGTGAATATATGAACATTTTGTATACCAAGAAGTAAATTAAAAATGTAACGTTATACAATTTAAAAATAAAATGAACGATAACTAAACGTCAGATAAACAACTGTCATTTGAATAGTTCCCAGAAGCAAATGCATAAGGCTTATTTATTGCAACAAATAGCGGAAATTCAACGTATACAACAGCATTCCACAATATCCAAGGGAATGAAATTCCGCAGCGGAGGAAGTCAGAGAGGAACTTGTAACTTAAGTGGCATTTGTCTTGTTCAGACTGGAATTAAAGTTTAACATTCTGTATCGTTTTTGTATGTGTGACGTATGTAATAGCAAACATGCAGATTGCTTTACTAATGAGATTAGTATCGGCTATAGACATCGAAGATGGCAATTATGTGTTGATATATATGTAGAAGGTATGAAATACCATATTATGTATAACTTTATTAACTATCTTACACATCAAACCAGTACACGACAGTAATAAGCGCTGATGCTTTACTAACGATGATACTAAATCCGCTAAGACATTAGAGATGTCTAACACCCAGTTGTAATAATATGTTTAGCCTCCACGTGGATTTTACGAGCTGCCTGACAGGAAGGCTAATAATATTATCGGACAAATAACACAAATCAATCTGACTTCAAAGTAAGCAAATTATTTTGCTTGTGTTATGGGTGTTAGTCCATGAAACCAATAATAATTATTTACACTGTGTATGTTCGAGCGCTACGCAATCGAACAGCTCAGCGTTTTTGTATTTCATTATATTTTATGTTTAATTGAATAAGTGTGGAGTCCGTCGCGAGATACCATTGTGACACCTCGTGCTCACGCCATTTACCATATTTACCATTACCAAAATTACCATTGTTTAACCGATTGTAAAGATAGTGTAAACCAGTGCAAATACATAGCAATAACCACAAAGTCCGGTCTCCTCATTTAGTCTCCTTAACCATTCTTCACCAATCACCACAAAGGGGGTAACCACAACCCAAAACCATAACCCACAACCCTTTTTACAAGGTCCTTCTGCCGGATCTCGGGACGCGAATTGCTGGACCATAATATAGTATTTCGTGCTTTCGAGAAATCCTACCAAATAAAATTAAACCAGCGGCTATAGTGATCATCGCATCGAACTGCAGTGAATTGGATACAAATTACCAGCGTAAGGCGATACCCGGGTGAGATCAAACCATTTATTATTTTATTATTTACATACCTACTATTTTACTATTTAATATATTACTTTGAAATGGAGACCTTATATGCCAACCAAATAGAGATCAGCGATTTTTTGACCAAACTTTTAACCAACTTTAAAAAAGATGGGGCTGACCGCAAGACGATTGCTTATTGCAAGAGGAAATTAAACACGTTAGAGGGTTATTGGGCAGAGTTCCAACGTAACCATAGGAAGCTTCTGGAATTTGCTATTCTTGACCATGAGTATTTTACCAGTAATTGTTTTGAAACAACGGAAGAGCTTTATTTAACCATAAAAGATTTAATTACGAAAACCATTGACCAGTTAGGAGTTAAACAGAAAGTAAGTAGGCCAGAACAGCAGATTTCGGAAGAAGTTAGGCAGCTACCAAAGGCGTTTGAAAGAAATCAACCAGGCACCTCTTCCAGTTCCGGGCCTGGCCAGCACCAGTCGTATACCTCGTCTGGTGGTTACAGTAAACTAGATGAATTGATTAAAAAACAAACCATTAACTTTAGGGCATTTATGCGTACAGTGAATTCTATGGAAGTCAATCAGCTGGAAAACAAGTGGGAATTTGAGGACACCTTAAAGTCTCTTCAATCTCGATGGAATGCTATAGATTCTTTACATTGGGAAATAGAGGGTGAGAGTGATGGAGATGATAGGTGGTACCAAAAAGAATTCAACCAATATGAAAAGGTCTATGTGGATTTAAAGAAGACCATCAATACCAAGATGTGGTCTGTGTCTCACCGAGAAAAGTCGACACCACAAATGGATATCCCGGTATTTAGTGGGAGTTATCACCATTGGGTTTCTTTTAAAGATTTATTCAACGAGGCCATCCATAAGAATCCGTCATTATCTAACGCCCAGAAAATGCAATTTTTAAAGAGCAAAATTACGGGGGATGCTGAACGTCTAATTCACCATCTGCAAATAAGTTCTGATAATTACGATGTATGTTGGGATATATTGAACCATCGATACAGTAACAAAAGGCTAATCTTTACGTCTCATATTAACACCTTGCTAGCACTCCCAAACATACAACACCAATCGTCAACCATGATAAAAAAATTGCATGACGTCACTAAAGAAAGTCTGCATGCTATACAAAACCTTGGGGTAGATATTAAGACTTGGGACCCACTTTTGGTGCACCTCTTAGGTCAAAAATTAGATAGCGAATCGTTTGCGGAATATATAGAATCCATTAAGAACCCTAGGGAGCTACCCATCTTGCAGGAATTCCTGTCATTCTTAGAAAGTAAATTTACAGCATTGGAGGCATCGCGACGTAAATCAGAACATCCCTATCAACCAAAATTGAATAGTTTTAATTTACCGCGTCATACTACATATAACTTACAATCCAACCATAAGAAACAATTTAATTCAAATTATAATTATCATCCTTCTTATACACGATATAATCACAATAACTTGAAGCCGAACATGAATACCTTCCACGTGTCGCGGTCAATAACTTGCGTATTGTGTAACGATGCCCACGGCTTATGGCAATGTAGCAAATTTTTGCAAATGTCCAATGAATTAAAATTAAACACAATAAACCAATTTAATTTATGTCGCAACTGCCTTACGAACCATAACAATAAGGCATGTTTTTCAAGTAAGCGATGCCGCAAGTGTCTAGGTACTCATAATACTTTAATGCACGAAGCTTTAATAAAACATAAACCTGTTGCTATGTCACCTAAATCAAGTAAGCCGGCACAAAAAACATATCACAACGAACCCATGCCAAGTAATAGCCTTGTGTCATGGGGTAATAATATGTCCGAAATATTATTAGCAACCGCCATGGTGAAGGTCACGGGAGTAGACGGTTCTCACCATACCATGAGGGCCTTAATTGACCAGGGCTCTCAAATTTCTATAATTAGTGAAAACACAGCTCAAACTTTAGGTTTAAAGAGAAACCAATGTAAGGGTAAAATATTTGGGATAGGAGAAAATGAAAATCAGTGTAAAGGGACAATGAATGTTGAGATAAGGTCGATGTATAATGATTTCTCAGTAAATACTAATGTTTTTATAATGAATAGTTTAATTAAGAGTTTACCAAATAAAACTTTCTCAAAACCATTGTGGTCACACATACAAAATATTAACTTAGCGGATCCTAAATTTAACGAGAGCCGTCCGGTAGATTTACTGCTTGGAGCTGAGTTATACAGCAAAATTATGTTAGGAGGTATAATCCGAGGGGATGATGAAGATCAGCCCATAGCCCAGCAGACGCAGTTTGGGTGGCTACTCTGTGGTTCAATGAAACCGTACTACAGATGTAACGTTGTCCTCCACAATATAGAAGATTTACGTAGGTTTTGGGAGAACGAAGAAATTAACCAGCCGACTGAAATGTCGAGTGATGACCAGGAATGTTTACAGTATTTTATATCAACCACGAAGAGGCTCGAAAATGGGAGGTATGAGGTTAGGTTACCGTTCAAGTCTCGTATCAAGAACCAATTAGGGGCTACGAATCAATTAGCCCTGGCGCAGTTTCGTAATTTAGAGAGGAAATTTGAGAAGAATAGTCAATTAAAAACAGAATACCAACAATTTTTGAATGAATATCGTGATCTTAATCATATGATACCATCTACTTCTACTACTCCTGAATGCTACCTGCCACATCATGCCATCACGAAGGAAGGGTCTCCTTCTAGCAAGTTCAGGGTGGTTTTTAACGCGTCTGCTAAGTCTTCTAGCGGTACCACCCTTAATGATACCATGTATACTGGTCCTAATTTACAACAGGATCTACAGGAATTAATACTAAAATGGAGACAATATCAGTATGCCTATACTGCCGATATTGAAAAGATGTACAGACAGATATTGGTACATAAAGAAGATCAAGCTTACCAAAAGATTATGTGGAGAGACTCCCCTAATCAACCTATTCAAATTTTTCAATTAACTACTGTGACTTATGGGACTAAACCAGCACCATTTTTGGCTATGATGTGTCTGAAGCAACTAGCAAAAGATGAGCAACCAGATTTTCCCCAAGCAGCTCAAACGTTGGAGAACAGCTTTTACATGGATGATTATTGTGGGGGAAGTCATACGATAGAAAATGCATTATTACTAAAAACCGACTTAATCAAGTTATTAAAAAGAGGGGGATTTAATTTACGCAAATGGCAATCGAATGAACCTAAATTATTATTAGACGTAGAGATGACGGAACCCATTGAACAAACATATCAATTTAAACAACCTGAGACTGCTAAAACATTAGGGTTGGCATGGAACCCTCAAACAGACCAATTTTATTTTTCTAAGCTACAATTTGTGTCAAAATCAGAACCCCATACCAAAAGATCGCTCTTGTCGGATATTTCAAAGTTATTTGACCCCTTAGGATGGCTGTCACCTCTGAGTACTACTATGAAATTGTTGTTCCGAGATGTGTATCTATCGAAAATAGAGTGGGATGAACCATTACCAGGACCTATTATGACCAAATGGGATAATTTAAAACAGGATTTAGGCGATATAAGTACCATTGAGTTAAAACGATGGCTAGGATTAAAGAAAGTTGGTCAGATTATCCAATTACATGGGTTTTGTGATGCGTCGGATAAAGCCTACGCATGCGTTATCTACTGTAGAGTGAGTCAAAATAATCAAAATATCATAACCTTAGTAGCTGCGAAAGGTAGACTCGCTCCAATAAGTAAAACCATATCAACACCCCGCTTGGAGCTGTTAGGTGCCGTTTTGCTTTCATCTTTAATGAAAAAGGTTTTACAATGCCTACCAGACTACCACATTGACGTTTACGGCTGGATCGACTCTACAGCGGTACTGGGTTGGTTACAAGGCGAACCAGCTCGATGGAAGCCATTTGTAGCTAACCGAATAAAATCTATTACGACTATAATACCATCGACCAATTGGGGATACGTAAAAACTAAAGAAAACCCAGCGGATTGCGCTAGTCGTGGCTTAACGGTTAAGCCACTTAAAATGCACCAGTTGTGGTGGCAGGGGCCGGCGTGGTTGGCCTCCTTTGAATGTCAACAAACCAGTAACACAATCTACAAAACTGATTTGGAAGTTAAAACCTCATTTTTGAAACAAACTAATCTTGTAGTTATGGATAAAAGTAACGATATCCTTTCTAATATAGTAATTCAATTATTAAATAAATTTAGCTCTATAAATAAAATCATTCGCATATTCGCGTGGATATTGCGACTATCTACTTACCGGAAATCAGTTCGTCAATCCTATCTCACATTACACGAGTTACGGCACGCTAAAATGCTAATCATCAAAAATATTCAACAATCGGTATTAGCGCAAGACTTAGATTATTTAAATAGACATAACAAAGTTCATTCTAAAAGTAAGATTTTTAATTTGAATCCTATAAGAGATACAAACGGCATCTTACGAGTCGGCGGTAGACTTAGACATGCTCAAATAAACCATAACATGAAGCATCCCATCATTCTTCCTCATAACCATCGTCTTCCATTTTATTAATTAGGGAAGCTCACGAGTTGACATTCCATGGGGGTGCTAGACTTACCTTATCTTACTTAAGACATAATTATTGGATTATTGAAGGATATATGGCAACCAAAAAATATATCAGACAGTGTGTTACATGCAAGAAACAGGAACCAATGAGACAGAGTCAGCTTACGGGTGATTTACCTGAGGCCAGGGTGAATCCTGAATGCGCATTCCAACTCTGTGGTGTCGATTATACCGGATTTATTGATGTAAAAGCCAACAAAGGACGTGGCATAAAAACCTGCAAGGGTTATATTGCTATATTTATATGCATGGTGACGAAAGCTGTTCATATAGAACTAGTATCCGATCTAACCAGCTCAGCCTTTTTGGCAGCACTTTAAAGAATGGCAGCTAGAAGGGGCGCGCCTCGTCATTTGTATAGTGACAACGGGACCAACTTTATTGGTGCCAATAGGATGATACGCGAAGAATTTCAGTATCTTCACCAACTATACTCCAGTAGTGACTTCCTATCCGAGATCACCGAAATGGGTATCGAATGGCACTTTAATGCGCCGTCATGGCCGAATGCAGGTGGACTTTGGGAAAGAGCTGTGCGAAGCCTCAAATACCATCTCAAAAGGGTCGTTGGTCACCAAAAAATGACTTTTGAGGAGTACACCACACTTCTATCAAAGCTGGAGGCTTGTTTGAACTCTCGCCCACTTTGTGCATTGACAGAAGATAACGAAGATTTGGATTTCTTAACACCTGCTCACTTCTTAACGGGAAGGCCTGGCTTAACCATATTAGAAACCGCACAGGACGCTAGGACCAGATGGAGTTTAACAACCAAATTATTTCAAGATTTGTGGAGGAGATGGAAGGCAGAATATTTGACAATGCTGTCGGCAAGAAATAAATGGAAGGAAGCTAAAAGTAACATAGAGGTAGGAGATCTGGTAGTTATTCATGAAGAAAACATGCCACCAGGAAGATGGGCAATGGGACGAGTGATAGAGAGACATCCTGGTGACGACGGACTAATTCGAGTTGTCACTCTAAAAACCAAGAATGGCATCATGAAAAGGCCTATAGTCAAATTGTCAATCTTACCAGTAAACAATAACCCCCAATCAGATATCAACCATAACGAGCAGTCGCCAAACCAAACCATTTCAGAGGGAGAGGAAAAACCAGGAAAAGAAAAAGAAAGATTGAAAAGAAGTAAATCAACGAGTCCGACATTTGTGCCCGTAGCTACCGCTTTATTGTTCTTCATGACGTTATTATTACCAGCCAACGCTATTTACCACATAAAAGAATTATCACCAAATCAGTCTTTGTATTTTGACCCCATAACAAACGTCCAATTAATCAGAGATAAGTGGAATCTAGTTCTTTATTATGACATGGAACCATATTGGGATGCAATTAAATCGTATAGTAAAATTTCAACATATTTAGATAAGCTATGTACTACCATTGAAAGTCAATCCCATTGTCATATGATAAATTTACAACTGCATAACGAATTCGAAGAACTAAAATACTACAATGAACTTTTACTAAATCAGCATTTTAACGTTCACGCTAGACGCGAGCGCCGGCGCCGAGATCTTATCAACAGTGTAGGATATCTCGCAAATGATCTCTTCGGCGTATTGGACTCCCGTTTCGCAGAGCAATATATCAAAGACATTGAAACTATTAGGCGGAATGAAAAACATTTGTCCGATTTGTGGAAAAACCGAATACGTCCGTAGTCGAAACAGAATTCGCCTTTATGAAAAATATGAAGGATGCTGTCGATAAACAACACAAATTTATTAACAAAAAGTTAAACGAGTTGCAAAGTAACACCAATACTGTTCAACAAGAAATAAAAAATATGTCTTCCGTGCAAGATTTTACTCTATCTGCGATGGCCGGAAGCGGTTTACTGCAGGGTTTACGTAGGCTGCAAGATACATTTTTAAAAATTATTACTGATATTTACCATGGTCAAGTTAGTGTTCATTTACTGAAACCCGAGCAACTGAAGAATGAGTTACGAATTATCTATGGCCGAATGCCTAGAGAAGTATCTCTACCCATCACGAACATCGAATCCGATTTTCAATATATCTATCAATTGATAAAGGTCAAGGCCAGAGTGATGGATAAATATATTATATTCGAGATAACATTTCCTCTTGTTAGTAGAGAAAGCTACCAGTTATATAAGATTTTACCAGTACCCCACCAAATTGAGAGAAACATGATCACTATAGTTCCGGTATCCGAATATGTCGCCGTGAATCTAAAGCAAGGAACATACTTCATCGCTACCATCACCGAACTAAACGCCTGTTTATTCCATAAGGAAACCTACCTCTGCCAGCTGTTTAAACCTATATTGACACTAGAACGAGATGAATGTTTTTGTGATAAAAACAAGCAAAACCATATAACATGTAAGACTGAAAAGTCGGCTTGCGTGAATAGATGGGTTGAATTACACACACCTTCGCAATACTTCTACTTCTGTTGTGATAATTATTCTATTAGAATAATTTGCAATGACAAAATTACTGTCAAACAGCTGACCCGCGCTGGGGTCATTAGCATGGATCAGGATTGCTTAATCAAGGGCAAAGATTTCACTCTACATTCATTGCAACTTCTGTCCAACCAACTAAATTACTCACCCACTATTTTGATACCAGAATTCGACCAAATTAACCACATAATAAACCTAAAAATTCCGGACTTGGGAGATTTACCAGATAACCAACAGTTGAATACGTCGCTTACGATCCTGGGAGATCAAATAAAAACCTTAAAATCGAGTAAAGCAGAAGTAGACGATATATCAATACACGATGTTCATCACTACACTTCTACATACGTGTTGCTGACCTTGGGGTTGATCATAGCTGCGGTATGGTATTGGAGGAGTGGACGATGCAGTCGTCGGACACAGCCGACTACTGCGCTGCGCCGCCGCGAGGAGGGTCACGGCCACCAGGTGGACGTGACAGAACCACAACCAGTGTTACCAGCTCCAGTGTATAGTGAAGTGTACCGACAGCATAGTGTTAGTGATTTGCGGTCGAGCGAGACCAATAATAGTGTCCGGGTTCGGTTACAAGGCTTTGCTAAACGGTGGCCCAGTGTTACGCGTAATATTAGTGCGGGTAAAAAGGACGTACAAACGTTGCCTATTCCGCGAAAACCTGTGACGGTTGAAGACTCTTTAGTCTAATAATTAATTACCGAAAAATATTGACTATTTTGTAAATAATAATAATTTCACATAATGTTTATTATTTTTTTATGCTTTTACATAGGATATTTTATATTTTTTTTAATATTTTACTTTGTTTTCTTTTTATATAGATGAGTAGTATAAATAGATGTTTAATCAGTAATTGTTTAAATAAGAAATTGTTTTTGTATTCTTGTTATCTCAGGCGCGGGAGTATGTTCGAGCGCTACGCAATCGAACAGCTCAGCGTTTTTGTATTTCATTATATTTTATGTTTAATTGAATAAGTGTGGAGTCCGTCGCGAGATACCATTGTGACACCTCGTGCTCACGCCATTTACCATATTTACCATTACCAAAATTACCATTGTTTAACCGATTGTAAAGATAGTGTAAACCAGTGCAAATACATAGCAATAACCACAAAGTCCGGTCTCCTCATTTAGTCTCCTTAACCATTCTTCACCAATCACCACAAAGGGGGTAACCACAACCCAAAACCATTACCCCCAACCTTTTTACAGTGTACAAAAAAATACCCTGTCCGATGGTCAAAGGCATTACTTGGTAGCTTAATACAATCATATATGTGTAATTATTTTATGGATATTGAAAAACACATTTTCGAAATATTTGCTTGATTTAAGGGGAAAGTTCTTCAAATTTAGTAATAAAATAAAGCACTTTAAAATACGATATTTTTTTGATAATGTTATTGACAGGTACTCATATACCTCTTACGGATGGGACAGGTTTTTTAAGCAGTGTATAAATACTGTTACATACATAATAAACACCCAAACCCAGATATACAAACTCATTGCTCATTACACAAATGTTTGTCCCTGTCGGGAATCGAACCTGAGTCCCATCGATACGTAATTAGGCTCGCTAACCTCTCGACCAACGAGGCGGTCAGATAGTCTAGAGTGTTTAAAATAGCTGTTGTTTACAAACACTAAATAGCAACTCGTCAGTGTTTTAAGAATATCCATATTTTGCTGTAAAAAAAGGAAAAAGAATGGTGAATACTGACCTATTGGCGCAATACGCTGAATCCGCGGAAAGCCGCGATAGTCTAGGATCAAGAGCCGCTAACAGTCGAGCGGCGCTTTCTGTGTTGAGTGTTTTTCTTTTACACTCTTCGGCCGCTGCGTTGTGCGCGTTTTGGCACTCCGGGACTGGCCCTTCACACTTCCCCCAAGTATTTCTGATGACGCGACCACCGCCCACCGCGTTCGCCGCGTTCTGAGCCCTGGCTTCTGCGTCAGCGGCGTTTTGAGCACGTTTTCTCCGTCTTCTAATACACGCAACAGCTACCGCCGCCGCTAAAGCCGCAGCTGGAACAGCCGCCGATAACGCCGCTATTAATGCTACATGTCTTCCTGATAAACTCTCTTCTTCAGATGCTTCATCTCCAATCCGTCTTAAATGACCACCAGCAGGTTTCGCTGCAAATTCCGCAAGAGATACCGTGCAAGATTTCCCACCCCAACCCGCAGGGCAGTTACAATGGTAGCCATCAACCCGGTCTCTACAAGTCCCGCCGTTTCGACAAGGTGATGACGCACATTCATCTACGTCGATACTGCAGTCTTTTCCAGCGAATCCAGGTCGGCAGCGACATTCGTAATCGTTATCGAGGACATGACATTCGCCACCGTTGGCACATGGTTTTGCTAAGCAGAAGTCGACTCGAGTTTCACATCGTGGACCTAGGAATCCTGGCGCGCATTGACATCTCTGTCCATTTACCAAATCAACACAAGTCCCACCATGTTCGCAAATAATACCCGTACAGTCGTCAATATCTATTTCACATCGATTACCCCGAAAACCAGTTTTGCAAGAACATCGAAATCCGTCTCCAGCTCGGGTGCAAGTTGCTCCGTTCCGACAAGGATTTGCCGCACATGGGTCTGCTTCCACGGCACAATCGATTCCATTAAATCCAGGCGGACATAAACACACGTAGCCTGAAGGTCGAGGTTCGCAAGTACCACCGTTTCGACAGGGTTGATCGGCGCAAGTCAGTCTTCGTGTTTCACAACGCGCTCCTTCGTACCCAGATGGACATGCACATGATAATTCTCCCCCTTCGTCTTGAACACAGGCGCCTCCGTTCAAACAAGGACGCACTGAGCAGGAATGTAAAGATTTTTCGCAGTCTGGTCCGGTGTATTCCGGGGGACAAACACAAGTATAACTTCCTTGTCCGGTGTTATGACAAGTCCCACCATTTCTGCATGGTCGATGATTTGTGCAGTAATTAAGATCTTGATTACAGAAGAGACCACCCCAGCCTTCCTCACAAATACAGTCCCAAGGTTTAGAGCAGGTCCCGTGTACGCAGCCCGGATGCCTCTCGCATTGATCACACAGCTCGCCCACCCAGCCCGAATGACATCTGAAAACAAACAAAGACATACTTCAGTTTTGTATACGATGTGATAACAAGCGACTAAAAAGTGTAAAGCTTTCTTCGTCGAGAACAATGAAGTATGAATGATTTAGAAGCGAGTGGAACGTTAAGCGTTTAGCACTAAGGTGCGAAGTGGGTACTCACATGCATTCGTCGGGCTTGAGGCAGTGGCCGTGCTCAGCGTCGCAGCCGGGCAAGCATCGCGCTGTAACAAAAGGAATGCGTTCGTTAGCGCATCACAAAGACAAAGCGCACAATGGAAAAGTAATGATGGTAACAAGAAACGATCTATAACTTCTCAGCAGTACAGAAATATTTCTAATAACGATAAACAATGTGAATAATGTTTGCAGGACACTATTACAAAATTGCACGAATTAATTTAAGCCGCTCTACAGCTTTCAGTCCATAAGCTCATCGATTTCAATAGATTTCTAGACTCGGTACGCAGCTTCATGTATTAACTTTGGAATCCACGGAGTAAAGGACACGGTAACAAAGAGAGAGGTTCGTTAACGTCCCGAGCTAGGTCCCAGCGAGGTCACGCGCACCGATCATTTATCTTCAACCACGACTATTCTAAGATCCACTACCGTTTTTGTTTTATTTACAGAAAATATTTATAATTTAATGCAAACAAACAAACAAATTCTAATTTATAAGAAATTAGCTGCGCCCTACATCATATAAGTTTTTGAATACCACGGGAACAACTTATTTTTTTGGGATAAAAGTATCCCATGTGCTATTCTATGTCGTCATCTATAATCGTGTGACTAATTTTGACCAATTCGGTTCAGCCGGTTTCGCGGGAAAGAGTAACCAGTATCCAACCTTAAAACTTTCGCATTTATAATACTAATACTAACTGCAGACTGCAGTCCACTGCATTATAAATTTTTTTGCGAATCCCGCGGGATCATCTAATTTTTCCGGGATAAAAGTAGCCTATGTGTTATTCCAGGTAATCATTTACCTGTGTGCCAAATTTTGTCCAAATCCGTTAAGTAGTTTTAGCGTGATTGAGTAACAAATTTTCGCATTTATAATGTTTATAAAATCAATACATATAATAAAATCGTAAGAAAGTCAAAACTGTACATTGAATATTTTTTTAAAAGAATACTTGGGGCATGATTTACAATCGATATCGAAGCCAAAAATATAGTTTTTAAAATTTTTGTCTGTTTGTCTGTATGTATGTCCGGGGTAAACTCAAAAAGTACTGCATGGATTTACTTCAAATTTTGCATGAATATTACTAACAGGTCGGGTCAACATATAGGCTACATATTATCACGCTATCACCTACGGGGGAGGAGCAGTGCGGAGTAAACGAAGTCCGCGCGGACGAAGTCGCTGGCAACAGCTAGTATTATATATTATAATAATAATATAGGTTAGTAGGACAAATACCATTATCGTGCTGACGCTTCTAGTTCACCACGATTTACTGGCGAGATGAGTGGTAGCTATCACTGACATATTTGCCAATTTAAAAGATTATCGCATGTTATTTACGATAACTGTGATCAAAAGCTTCAAGTGCTTATATTTTTTATACAAATAAAAGTGTGATAAGCGTTAATAAACCACCACCACGCTTAGAATCAAATAACAGTTCATTAGCGAAATTTTACCACCGAGGCAGTTTGATATACCATGATTTACTAATAAATCAACGCATCAACTTGAATAATTGATATTGCTATGTATATTAATTGCACGAAAAATGCTTTTACATAAAGAATTTTGGAAATATTAATTATGCGAACTTTATAAGGATAAAAAATTCAATGCGAAGTCGTAGAGAAAAGCTTATTTATAGTAAGTAGTAGTACTCTAGAGAAATTAAATGAAAATTTTCGGTACGGTGAACTTCGAGCGATATGAGCATATTACCAGTTTGCTTACAGTCTTGCACCTTGTGTTATACCCGACGAACCTTGCCCTAAGTAATAAAAAAAGATAATTTTTACGTATAATGAAAGGTGCATTGCGCAGTTAGTATAGGCAAGTGTGTGGGCCAATGAAGGTTACAATGTAATAGTGGTGTACATTGTAAAAAAAATTGTTTTGAAATGAGAAGTGCGCGGCGTCGCGCGTCGTATCGGTCGGGTGCGCATGGGCAAGTTATCGGAGCGAATACAAAGGGGGCAGATAGCGCGGGGAGCCTAACCGTCACTCGACCGTTAGTTACTATTCCCCTAACTAGAAAAATATTCAGATGCTATTTTTATTAATATTTCCTATCAAACGCAAATCCAACACAAGGAAGAGCATTTACCCTGATATCTGGATTTGAGCTTACGATATAAAGGAGATTAATCTTCAGAGCGTTCTCTAGACCGTAATGTAGGTTTAAACTCTACCGGGGGCACATAAAGCTCCCGAAACTTGCTTAGTTTATTTGCAAATCGGCTTACGGATCACTCAACCGAATTAAAGGAGTTGCTTTGCTTAAATTATTACGTCTATGATTCAGTGATTAAATTATGAAATTCGTTATTCGCTTCGCGTTTAACACTTTCGTAAGTGAAATAACTTTTCGTAAAATCAATATGCCTGTACCCAATTCATTTGTTTGATGATGAATATAACCTTGTTTATTGTGGTATTGATATTTTGTTATAGAGTTTTATGAACGAAAAGCTGACTTATGTTCGCGGGTTTGCTTACTAGAATACCATCAAAAATTTTCGCATGTCACGCGCCATGTAACTTTTCTTGCTAATTTTTAATAATACCAAAGTTTTTAATTTTTTTAAATATATATCGTTTGTTTAAAAATGTAGATTTCGACAGGTTAATTATTCTTAAAATCGTCATATTATTACTTTTAGAGTTTACTTATTATAAACATAAATTTTAATATACCTATAGTTTAAGGAATCTATCACTTAAAATAAAATAAGGGTACCTAATGCTTGCCTAATATCAATTATTATTTTTCTATTAACGATATAATGACATTAATGTATCAAAATTTCATCGACATTTCAATATGCCGACATTTCATATAGGGTAGCTTTTTATGTATTTATATAAAGCTCTCTTAATGGGAATATGTACTATCACCTCTATATACCATGTATATAGAGCCGATAGTCATATTAATGGTGCGTTGATATGTGTGTGGCAGGGATGCAATACCAGATGAATGAGATAAAAATCTTATTTCATCTAAGTACATATTCAAGAGTTTAAATTAAAAGTAATGGAATGTTTGTTTTAAGCTTTCTAATAGACGTAACTTTATAGGTTTATTAAAAATCGGGGCGTGGGCCATCGGTGCCACAAACTCAGATCAAAGAGTTTCGAGTGTTATTATTATTGCTCGTAATACTATCCACTTAATACACTCGAGCGAGTTTATCTGGACCCTCGACAAGTAAAACGGTAGTCATAAAAGTTACACTCATAGAATTATAAGTGGGGGAGTGAGTGCGGGGTTGTACGGTTGTTGCTAAGGGTTAGGACTCTTCTAAGTGTTTTTAAGACTCGGTAGACAAAAGAAGAACTGGGCTCATTTTCATAGGATGGTGAAACAAACGACTAACGTTACTTTAACGTTAACGTTATTTTTTACAAAACGCAAATAATCTGGAGGTATCTAGATTTTTGCGTTTTACACCTAATTTATATACGCAAGCGAGAGAGTGCATTTATAATAGCAATTTGTTAGTTTTATATTTATAATTAGTTAAATATATAACAATTAAAATTTAAATAAATGTTCTTATATAATAATTAAACTATAGAAATTTTCGTATAAGATTTTTTTCCAGGCGTAGCCAACGCGTTTAGTTTTCACGTTAAGATAGTAAGAATTTGTTCTAAAGCCAAAGTTTAATGACGCCCTCGGCTTTAGAGTCTAGCCTAGTTCACGCATTAAGTTAGGGCACATTATAACTTGTAAGTCTGCACAATTGAATCGAACATCCTAAAACTATGGGCGTTTGACTAAATTGTGCAAGACTTCGATTCGAAGACCTATTAATTATTTCCAATACACCAATAGTATTGATTACCAATGTAAAGCTAACGGATGTCGCAGTGCGACTGGCCAAGGAAATAGTTCCGTCACAAGGTCAGACAAAAACCTTTAAGGACGCACACGTGTTTAGGATTTGGGCAAATCTTTAACTGTTCTCACATCTGGTTCTATTCAAAAACGAAAATTAGTAGTGCGTGGGATTCGCAAAACGAATAATATTCGTGAGAACTCTCCTTCACAATTAGGTAAAATTAAGCAGCCGTAAAGGGTTTTACTCGCGATGTTTACCCTATCATTAAGGAGCTCAGCGATGGAGATAATACTGTCGGGACATGCAAATAAGATTTCGGGTTTAGCTTTCCCAGAAGGCAAGATACCGTTCGGCAGATGTAAAGCAACATCATGACACGGTCAAGTACATAGTTTATTTCGATTGGCGTTCAGTTCTTGTTTAAAGGTGTTTTTGACCCGGTTCGTGTTCATACGGCCCGCGATGTGTATGCGTGTGCGCAGGCGAATATACAACGTTGTTTTCATTTCATTATGGCCGCTTCTCTCGCTTTTACATTTTCGTAATCGCCGATGCACACTCTAAAGATAGGGTTACCGTAGCTAGAATCTAAATCACTGTACTAGTTACATGTAACTTTGTGTTGGATTTGAAATATTTACCCATTAGATTTCAAGTCTCACGCTTTAAATGGGAAATTTCTCGGCCATCGTGGATAGTATGCATATTTCACGATCGCAACTGTCACTTTTTTTACCAGAAAATTGTAATTTCGTGGTTATCCCGTCTAGTGGTGGCACCAGGATTGCATAGCTAGCGGGCGGGCGGCCCTGGCGGTGGAGCGAGATGGCGCGCTACATAGCGCAAGGTGGGATGTCTCTGTCTGGCGCGTTTTTTTGCGGCGCCGGAGTGTGGGAACGCGGCGGCAGGTGGGGCTGCCGAGATTGCGACGCGACATCCGCCCGGCACAATGCATCTTGAGACGCACCGCTTTGTTTTACAATACAAGACGCGATGTATTTAACATACGTCAGAACGTTGCAATGACGTTTGAAGCGTTTAGATTTTTTACCCTTCCGCTGCATTTAAATTGCAAATCTCGGAAAAGCTATCATAATCTAACGTTTAGCGATGATCTATTCAATATACGCGGTATTTAAGGAATCCATCTCATCCGTTCCATTTTTTGTTTCTATGTTTGAGAAACTAGTATCACCCTAGTCAATATTTGTATTGTACAGAATCAGCTTGCCTTGCTTCAGTTGCCTAGCCATTGCATAAAATGAGGTCCTATGAAAATGGTATTCCGTACAAGCTGAAGGTTCTCGTGATGAAAAGGGAACTATTTCCTATGAAAGCCAAAATGAATATGGTACGCTGCTATAGGCATGTAATGCCAGCAACATACATTTACCGGCTACCACACTCGCCAAACCGGAACGTGACCAAGCACAGACTATGGCGACAGGAATAGGTAAGGTTAACACCTAGTAGTCACGAAGATTGTGCGGTTTTTGCTTATTCCACCTAACCCATGTTCCGTTTGCTCCAGGTGTCTCCCTATCAGTTTTTGTTATGTTTTTGTATAATAAAATAAAATTAAGATTATGTATGATTTCTTTAGTCTATTATTGCAATATGAGATGACCAAGATATATCTTGGTAGTAGTAGCAGTACTAAGTAGCAGATGCGATTATGAAGATACAGCCAAAATATTTGATTGTAGTGCTAATAAAAGAGACTGGGCATCGATGAATGTCGCTAATGATGCGGCATTCTCCTTACTTTTGTTTACAATGCATGCGGTATCCAAAGACAAACACACCGACCACACGGGCGGCGGTCACACGCTCGACACTGTGACAACAAACATGTCATATTTTTATACATTAATGCGTTTGTATTTATTTTTTTAAGTTTGAGTAGTTATGACAGTCTCGTTTCTCGATTTTCTTAGACTTTACAATTATTTAGGGCTTTGGAAGCTTTATTGCTTTTTTCTTTAGCTATTTGGGAACTATTTGATTTGTTTATTGCTAACCAGCAAAAGACGGATGTACAGCTATACTAATGAAAATAAGACCAAATTTATCAGTTACAGTACTGATGTTTAAACTTAATGTTTTTGGCATAAAAACATTGTCAAGACAATTACAAATTTTAAAAAAAAATAGCCAAATAGGCTGCTTTCAAGTTTCTATATTTCGTAGGTATATAATATTTCTTTTGAATTATTTAATTTCCTTAAATTTAAACTAATAGTAATTTGCAAGATTTCTGATATCAGTGATATCAGTAACCACGAATTTCTTAAACCAACATTGTATTTAATTATAGCAAGGAGAAAACGGGAGTTAATACAGGGTTTCAAAGTAAGTCCACTGCCCTAATATTTCGTTAGTCGTTACATGCATGAAGCAGCTAACATTATAATACATTAATATGATAAACATAAATTGAAGTATTATGTTAAATTCATAAACTCAATGATAAATCAAGATACGATCTAGGTATTGTTAGAAGCGATGACCCCGCTATAATGAATTCTTGAGCAACGACCATAATATGTGAACCTTTAAACAATTATACATATTTTTAATGAAGTACCGTATATTTTATTAGGACCGAAATAAATAAGCTCGTTCGGGTCGTTAAGCTTTTGGGAACAAGGAAAAAGATTAAAATTTTAATATTTATCTTTCTCATCCTTCATAAAATCTTCGAAGCATAAATATTAATTAGACTAAAAAATATAATCAACGAAACGCATAAGAAAATACATGTAGATAAAGAAATGACAACGAATAAGCCTTCGGTGATATAAACATTATTATTATTTACTCTATATACTGATATTCATTCTTATTTGAAAGTTGTTTTAGAATGTTTGGAAACCTCGTATTTAACTTAAGTAATTAAAAAAATACTTTTGAAAAGATCTAATAGACCTAGCTTGTTTTATTTTATCAATAATTTAATACTATAATTTAATAGTATTGCAATAATTATGATAATATCGATGTATACTGCTAATATCTATTATGTAATATTCCATGGCTTATTTTCCCTTGACCTGAATGATTCACCATAAATGTAGAAAGCACTCGTTGGCACCTAAAGGTCACTTGAATTGTGTTTATTAAAGGATGTTTCACTTTTGTCATAGTAACCAATTAATGAGGAAGAGTAAATTAGGACGTACAATTATTCACTAGCGAAAAATTCCTAGATATGTGAACATTTGTATAAAAAATTACATCAAGATTGTAATTTTTCCGAAAAGGAAATATTACTATATTTTAATTTAGCACTTTGTATATCCATGGAGGTGCTGAAATAAGTTATTGGTAGCGTATAGATGGAAAGTTGTTACGTAGACTTTTCCAATATTTTTTAAATAATTGTCATTTAAACAAATACTATTGTAAGAACATCTCATAGGTGCAGCTTTCGAACCAAAGATGTTCATATAAAATTTCACATAGGACTTTAAGTGCATAACTTAAAATCCTTTGTGACATTTTACACGAACTAATTCGTCTAAATTGATTGATATACAAGTAGGACTATTAAATTGATATAACTTACGTTTTGAGCAATAATCCCCCGTCCATCCAATCTTGCATACGATCTCGCCCGCCGGGGAACAGGTGTAGTGTCCAAATCCGTCGTCTCTCGGCCTGCAAAGTACTTCGCAGCCAGGGCCATAATAATGCGCTGCACAGGTGACTCGATATGATAGCCTTAAATGAGCACCCCCTGATCCACCCCACCTCTGTTCCTCTTCCACCCAAGGCCCTCCAACATCTGCTATACTCTGCTTCGTCATGCGCGCAATAAGTGTATCTGAAATAAGAAAATAACACGTTAATTCATAATCATCATATTATAAGAATATGTCAAAACGAAGCAAATAATCGAATATTGATAGGAGTTAACATCAAGGGGTGTTAAAATTGTAATTCTATCAGCAAAGTTATCGGTTGTCATCTGCAACGGTTTACGCTACTATTAAATCTTTTAAAATCTGAAAACAAAAATGTGAGAAAATGCAAGTAAAGCCAGTATAAAGTCACTTGTTGTTCTCATTTGCTTAGCTCTACCTATTCTGTAATAGATATGAAGAGTTAACATGTATTTTTAAGTTGGTGTACTCAATACTCAGTCCATTTCGCGTATTTCTATTCGAGTCGCGGATTAAATTTATCGATATTTATTATATTTTCGTTGGGCGTTCGATTCCGAGTGTAGGTACACGTTTTATCGTCTAGATTTATTGCGCAGATACTATCGGTATAAGCTTACGTTGAATAGTGTGCTCTATGTGGTATTCCGGCTTTGAATTGCGTTTATTCATCAGCTATTGCGGATTATCTTGGATGATGTAAACAGAATTAAATCAATTGCTATCTCGAGAGATAAATTTAACATCTGAGATTATATTACATTTTCGTTTGCTTGGAAATGCTTGGTAAAACTTTTTGAATCGAAAATTTGTTTCGAGATTAAAATTATTACTCGATTGGTTTTATCTCCAATACCATATATAATACGAGAAACAATCTTGGGATATCGAATGCCATACGCCACGAAATTAGTCGATCGATCGTTTTTATATACCTTTTAATTTTGTTTCGCGTCTGGTTTAATTTTATCTGCTGTCGGGATTACCGGCTTAGGAATGTAACGTCGAGCGTAGCAAAAAGAGAAAAAATGGGCATACACGGAGAGAAATAAATAAAGGAATGACCGACGCTAAGGTTTCCCAGCGCGCCTCCGTCTCAACTAAATCATTTGATGAATGGAGTGGCAGATTTGAATCAATGTTATGTAAGCGTCAAGTCAGCTTTTTGTATAGATCCGGCTCTAATGCTTCAGGTTATATTTTTAATAAAGCTGAAGTTTTAAAGCGTCTTGTTAGCGTAACTAGTGCGTACGAATGTGGTTAAAAGTTCTTAATCAATCAATCTGGCTCCAACGAACCAAAACAGTGAATCACGTTGGGAACAATGAGATCTCACGTTCGAATGCGGGCGTCAAACGGCCCACAGTAACAGGTCAATTTGCTTTCATAATCCACTCCCTTCCCACGATGATAAACGAATTTCTTTTTCTTAATCGAATAAAATATACTTAACTTCACTAGCGGGAATAAATGAGGACAATCTTTAAATATGTCAAATTCATATGCAGTTCTTATCATTCTTAAGATAATTACGTATTTTTTAGTTTCATGTCAGAAGAGTTTTCTTTGAATGTCCCTAAATTAGTTTTGATCCAGTCATGCCATAATCCGTAATGACAAATCTGTCTCGATTCCAACAGCTATGGATTTATTGTGTCTAGGTGTGTTAGTCCTAAATTTAATCAAAATACGTTGGTAATATTACCGAACTAGTAGAACATCGGACTTTCAAAGATGTAGATTTTCAATACATACCTATTCATGCAAGAAATTGAAATTAATACTAAAACATTAAAATACATTAAATACAATTTTCGCTACTTGAGTTACTTTTCTACTATGAGTAATCAAATTTAAGAAAATACTTATTGTAATTATTATATAAACGTCCGAATGGTGCGTGCGTTTTCGATTTTTTTTTAATCTCTTATTTTCATTATCTCTTAGTTTTAAAGTATAAAAATCTTCTGAATAGTATGATAAAAATTATAATAATAAATAATAAACATAAAACCTTATATTGCGCAGTTTATTTTAAGGTTAGTGTTGCAGTGTTATTAAAGCGAAGTGCAGAGTTCGGAGTGAATTAGAAAAATGATGTGTGGGAAAGTTGGAGCGTGCAATTTAGCTTGAATGTGGTGCGGAGAATTATGGCAACCGTGCACTTGGCTCAGGTGCGGTAGGGCTGCAACACTTTATTTCTATTACGATACTATAATACAGAGTATAAATCGCCTTTTACTGGAACCATGTAGATAATATTTCAGGTTTCGATAAGTCTACTGTACATTTAGATCTTGCTTTGCAAGCTTTAGATGGCTTATTTTTGGTATAATATATTTTGTATTTTTATTGTAAATTAAATAATTTCCGAAAAAAAATATACTCCAATTTTTATGCTTTTTAATTGTATTTTTCTTTCGGTTGTTTAATTTTACATATTTTATAAATTATATATTATTGGCAAAGTTAATCGGTTTTTCTTAAACAATTTTCATTCGTATTGGATCTTGTATATTTATATCCGCTTTTCTTGTGAATATGCAACAATAAAATTATATACTTAAAAATTTATACATTCGTAAATATACAGTGTGTAAAAAAGACCCTGTCCGTTCGTCAAAGGCATTATTTGGTAGCTTAATACAATCATATCTGTGTCATTATTTTATGGATATTGGTAATAAATATGCAAAGTATTTGCTTGATTTAAGGGGAAGTTCCTCAACTTTAGTACTAAAATGAGGCCTTTTAAAATATGATATTTTTTCATTTTAATAAAAAGATTTTTTTTTTGATAATGTCATTGATCTACTTATAGGTATGTATACTTACCTCTTTCGGATCGAACAGGTTTTTTACACACTGTATATTATAATGTGTTAAATTTATAACCTAAGTCTATGTAATGTCGAGTTAGTGCAATGCGTTCAAATTTTAAAACGACTGCCTTAAAAAGCTGCATTGTGTAAAATGTTAAGACACATAAACTCTTAACTCTAAGCAATGTACTTGGAACACTATGTTCATTGTTCAAAAGCATAATCATCTCAAATTACACTCATTTCAAATCATTATCGTAACTATATTAAATGAAGGTGTACCCTATAACGTCTATTAATACTGTACCAATTTACAAATAAATAACACATTTAAATAAGGACGAGCAGCCGAAGCCGATACGTGCCGCGATGGCGGATAACCTGTAATTACCGGCCCAGAGGTCACACAAACGGAATATTCATCGATAAAAATAAAAGAAAGCGAAATAACAGATAATTCCATCGCATCGGAGGCAGGCGTTTAGGATTTAAAGGTAACTTTAAGGGAAAACGAGGGATGCGATCACGCGAACCGGCTTCCGTTGTATATCGATCAATCAATAATGCCACCGGATGCCCGTTCTCATTCATTATATAGGTAGACTGACTAGCTACTCGATCTGGTTGTTGGTCTAATTACCGACGCAAAAACACCGCCACAGGGTTTACGGCCGAAAGTTATCGGTTTCTTGTCCGAGACACTTCATAACCGGTTGGTCCATCGCTGTGGGAAACGACATCAATGAAGTGTGTCGTGTGTACACAAACGACGCACTCCTTTTGTTTATAAAACTGTCCACTTCTAACTCACGTGTTTCGATTTGAGTGGAGTCCCGACTTGAACTCGATAAACAATAAATTCATGTGTGCGTTCGAGTTTTTAAATCTCGGTTCAATTTTTAACATTAGAAAGTTGACTTGTTTCGCGTTTCTTAACACGGCTGGCTAATGTAACGTTTGTATTTACAATTTTGTGTGTTAATTAAGTGAATGTTGTAAATTGTATAAATGCTTATACAGTTTAAAAGGGATTTTATATAGCAATTGTTTATATACTTAATTATAGCAGTTGCTAGCGGATTGCCATTTTGATTGGAGTGTTTATATCGCTTTGAACATAATTTCAAATTTTCAGGGCGTATCAAAAAACAAACAAAAAAAATTAAGTCAATTTAGTAGTGTTATATAGGTGTAGATCGATACATATAAAAATGGGTAATATATCTTTAAAATAAGTAATTTAAATTAAATATTAAAATTGTTACAAATTTTATTTCGTAGAATTTCAACACGGAGTTAAGGCTGTATGGGAAAACACATAAGCTTTCACTTGTGCAAGTGAAAAAGATCATCTGTCAGTTAACAAGATCGAATAAGTAAATTACATAATCTATGTCTATGAATAATCTGATCCGATTTCAAATGCAAGGTATTCGTGGCAATTGTATTTCGAAATATCAATTAACGTAAAGTCTGATAATATTAAGAAGCCTAAACCTGTTTAGTGAGTAATAAATAATGCAGAACCGGATAACAAGATAAGAGTTCGTCACAACATAACAGTACCAATCGCTTCGCTGGCGAGCAGTAGCGGCCCCGCGGCTATACCGGCCCAGACACGTAATTGCTAGGGATAAATACAAAACATCGATGTTTTCAGACAAAGCAATATATCGATTATGGAAACACACATTTATTTACAAAGTATGGGGTAGCAGACAAGTAAACATATAGTGATAATGACAGTCGCATAAAAACATCTGAAACACTAAAGATATTGCTATTGACATAAAGCTATTCGATTAAGTAGGAACTACAATAAAAAAAAAACAGTAGCAGTCGTGGGACTGCCGATAGAAGTGAAAACGGAACTATTAAGTTGAGAGTAATTAAAACTATATGCAAAACATAGCTATAGATATACTATTATCATTAGCATGTCGGTGACGCGAACCGAGGATTTTACCCTCTACCAAAACGCTCAACGCGCCTAAAGAAGTTTTCACTTCAAAAATGTTTAGGTACTGTTACGTATCGAAAATCCATATCTTCCCGTAATATATGATGTAACAAAGTAGTGCATAACCTCTGCAATCTGCACTGAATATGTATATACATACATATTATAGACATTATGTTGAATTTTTGGAAACCCATATCTATGTTAGTATATATTATTATAGAGGATTCTTAGAAGCTGAATCTTCTTCATAAAAATATCGATGTTTTTCTTAGGAATCGATTTTCACAAGAAAATATCGATGTATCGTTTAAATCCCTACAGCGTCTACGAATCTGTTATCATTGCTGTTTCTTTTCACACGCTCTTATTCTCGTTTTAACCGATATAATGTATCATTTATACGATTACGTACACTGGAGTGTATGGAATATGAACCAAAATAACAAAATCGTCGATTCTTTGTTTCTACACGTGAAGAACGGCAATCGAAGGGTTCGGTTGCAAAATGCAATCTATTTAACGCTCTAAATACCAGTTCATCTATCTAGTCACGGATCTTGTTGCATCTACTATTACCTACCTACGGAGGAATATTGCAAAATATAATTTGATGAGTATTTCGTTACCTTTTAACCGTTTAGGGACCCCTGTTGTATGGTTCCACCATTTAAGTTATAGGTACCAATCAGCTATCTACGTCTATTTTGTTTAAATATTTATATCGTGAAACACGAAAATTGTTAAGGCGCATTTATTCCTGAGAGAGTAGAGGTTTTTTAAAGATTTTTCCCAAAGGGTCGTTATCCCCCTTTAAGGGAGTTTGTTGTAAATAAATTTACAACTTTGCTATTTGATACAAGGTTTTAAGACTGAGGTATACATTTTTTAGGTGTTATATTGTGAAAGATAAAAAAAAATATTTCCATTTCATACCCGATTTTTCCAGGTTTTTTTAGCACAGCTCTTTTCTAGAATTTTAAACATTAATTCTGTTTACGAAACACTTAAGTAATAGTTGTGTGTATTTAATAGTGACTAGTAAAATGTAACTACTTCACCCAAAGCACGTAGGGTGGGGAAGTCCGTAAATACATTTTCCATGACAGTTTAACCTTGATAGATTACGTTTACCCCATAACAAGAGAAAATCAAGACATTACAATTAAAAGTAAACAGAGCCGGCAATGTAAACAAAACACTGAAGACAAAACATTTATCCCTATTCTTTAGAATGTGCTTAGCGTCTGTCGACAGTACTTCCCGAGTACGCCAACGCCTGCTATATCATAAATCGAGCCTTCCGGGGCGTCTTCCGTAATTTTTTACTCACTCAAGCCATACGACGAAAGATGAAGTGTAAACTTAAGACTTCCTCGGGATAAAGTTTGGCATAGGATTTTATCGTATTAAGAAAAAATTATATAGAGTGCGCGCATCACAAATGACTAAATATGCTAACATCATAATTCAAAAGCTTCGTTTTATAGAATGTCAATTTTGTATATAACGACTAACACAATCTCAAATTACAACTTTGAATGAACCGCAAATTTTGCGCACTAGATTTTCTGTTTACTTCATATTAGCATGTAACGTGACTTTGATATTGATAAGCATGTATAATGTGTATATACATAATGTTTTACTTCCAGAGAATTTATACCATACTACTGTCTACTTCAATATCATAAAAATCTTTGGTGATCTAAACATAATACGCGTGCAATTTTATAAAGTGTTTTAATTTATATCTAACTATAGATGCTTTAATGTGTAATAAATGTTTTTGTAACAATTGTACTACCAATAAGAGATCACATAAAGGAAAAAGTTAATATAACTTTATAGTATAATTAGAATAAATGTAATAACATTTATAGTATAATTAGAACAATATAAAAGGAATTAAAATAATCTGATGTTTAAGTTGCTGTACTTATATTCTTTACAAAAAATATTTTTATTATTACATATTTGAATCCGTGCTCTATAACAATACATGCTCCTACACCGAATAAACAGCAGTTTGATCCAGGTGTGCCGCCTCGGGTCACATACAAAAGGTTTCGTGAAGAATGAATGTTTACTTTTGTACAGGAGTCTATTGTCGCAAAGAATAACAGAATACCTTCGCAAAACTTCTTAAGCCATTAATTTTCTTCACTTATCTATAATGGTATATTGGTCTTGCTTTTATTAATGGCGAAAAATATAATAATCGGTCACAAGTCATAACGGTTAACATGATTATTTAACGCATTAGGACAAAGCCGAATGTGAATGAAATCTAGCTTTGATATTCAATTTACTAAGATAAAATTTAAGAAAAGGGTGAGAAGAAGAATTACATCAATTAAAACAGTTTATTTTTTAATAAAAATGTGTGCAAATTCTTATATATTTTGTTTCAAACTCTTGCAGTAATGGGGTGAATATGTTTGTATGTACGTATGTTTTAATTGATGTCTGAAGCATAACTATAAAATGTTAAGTTTTATGTATGCTTTGTTGTATGTAAAAGAGTGATATTATAGTAAGTGGGAATAAGTGCAATAATCATTTTATTATGCCTTAGAATTTACAAAGGCTGCAGATAAAATTCCTTAATTAGTATAAAACTGGTTTAAATTGATAAAAAAAATAATGGAAAAATAAATGGAATCAAAATAAGATTTATATAGATAATGCTATAGCTATTTAATCTGCAACTTTCCACAGATAACATCAACTAAACTATATTTAAATTACGGATGTCCGCAAAATAACAGCCGTCTCTATACATTATTGACTGATTTTTATGCATCTGGCAGTATTAAACCCTATTAGATAAAATTATTATTTTAATTAAGCATTAGCCAGTAGGTCGATAGTGAACACAAACGGTGTATGTATAACCTGTTATTACGGTTGATTAGATTTCTGTTGGTTACATTTCTCGGTAGTGCCACGGCGCCGCCCATCGCTCCCGCTGTATTAAAAATACCCATCCTCTTAAGAGGATAGCATAGAGCGTCTTTCTCCAAGTAAAAAAAAATATTAAACCTATATGTAATATTTAGACAGATAATATTTATTATCAGCCTATCAAAAATACATTTATTGTTTGTAAATAATTATTATACACCTACTTGAGAAAATGTAATAAACAACAACCGTACTTTAAAAATTAGACTAATATTATTCCTATTTTTTTGTACTTTCTAGGATACTACTACACAGATATTGATTTTTAAATGGATATATATATATATATATATATATATATATATATATATATATATATATATATATATATATATTTATTATATATATATATTTCTTACAAAGTACGTTATTATAGTTCTTTTTCATGACGAAACATAAAGCAAATGTGTTAAACGTACTTCGGACAGAATATATTTGCATTGGTTGGTTTTATAATATCCATACAATACAACTTATATCGACTTATAAAATTAGGTTGTACCATTTAATACTAAATTCATTTTTTAAGTTCATGTTAACGATTTTGAACGTCATTATGAGGTCTCACTATATCTGATGACATGCAAAATATTGTGTCGAGTAATTTTAAAACACCTATTTCACAAAAATCTCGGCGCTACACTAATCCTCTTAAGCTATCCACAGCAGACGCTAATGATTTTCGGTAAACCGGCCCGTAGCACACCGCCCCGATCTCTAAATCTTTAAGTAAATCACCCACAGCCTTTCAATCGTCCAGAAGTAGTAATTATGTCGGTCAGAGTGCAGCGTTATGAAAAACTAATTAAGAAAAGGGCGTTTCAGTTTTCGCGGCCATTGCAGTGAATCGAATCTGTGTGGGTTTTGTTTTTGGTTCCAAAAAGGTTATTGAAACCAGTTTGAAATCTATAAAACTATTATTTTTTTAAGATCACACAGATTACTCGTTCAATGAGGTTTTTATTTTATTCAATCCGGTTTTTTACCTTAATTTACAAAATATTTTTAATTTAAGAAAGGACAGTCTGCTATTAAACATTCTAATGTAGCATATTTTGTGTGATTTAGCAACCTAAGTTATAAACAAGCACTCGAATTGATTATTCCAAACGTTTATTACGTTTTTGAAATTAGAATTTTCTATTTAGTTTTATAAAATTCAAAACATGACACGCAACATATTATGAAGAATTAGGCTGTACATCACTGGGGCTTGTTTTCCGGACACGCCATGTCGCATGCCGAACCTTCCGATTCTTTTAGTCGTGTTTAAGCATCAAACTAAACTTTAACATCGATTTTATCGTTTATCGTTTCTAAACTATCGAATTATGCATATGGCGAATACTTCCGTAACGTTCAAAAAGACTCGTGTGAACATTTTCGTCTAGGTATCGGTCAACGGCCGTTAGAATATATTAGAACATTTCTACTAAATTTTCGTCCTACAGAAGGCTGAGTTTATTAGAATACGACCGGAATTGCAAGGCAACTCACGCGCGCCGCCGCGTGCTCTGAACACCAATAGTCCTTACCATGGGAACATTTTTGTGTTCCACGATATGATAATATAAGCATTCAAATATACATACTGTCCGTTAAATGCACGATAAACACCCAGAATTACAGTGAAACCTGAATGTGAGCGAGTCGTGACGAACGTGATATGAATTTTACAAAATTTTTGATTCTTTTTCCATATCATTTCTTTCATAATTACATTAAAAAAAATATTCATCGAATAGCATCGGCCCTGATAATAATAGAGCAAGACTGTCGTTCAACGTTCTTTGGTTGACATTTTTACTAGCTACGAACAACGTAAGTACTAGAGCACCCGCCCGTACAAAACCTGGCGCTTTTTAAATAGCGTCATCTAAATATTCCTGCTAAATTGTTTTCCGAAATTAACATTACAGCGTCCTTTACCACCTGACGTGAACAGCGACCGCTCTTTTCGCTTTGTAGAGTTTTATATTGTAAGAAATCGCCACAGCATGTTCTCCCAGAAACTGGTCCAACGATGTAGAAGAATATTTAAGATCCATTTACCTAAAGAAGGACCTAGATTTTCTTCTTTAGTGTAGTAAAATTAACAAAAATTGAATTTTAATTCAGTTCAAAAACTCAAAACAGTGTCAGTGTGTGAAAAAATAACTGCATTGCTAAAAACTTACCATCCGATCTTGATGTTTCATTCGTGTCGTGCCACGCTTCAACAATAAGCGAGAAAGTGCCCTGGAAAAGATAAAACAAGTTAATTTTGTAACGAAAGAAAATTTGACATAAGATATAGGGGCGACCAAGACGAACCCAATCAAAGGTGTTGTGTCCGAAATAGTTACGCTTATAAACGGTTTTAAATAATATCTAAGAAGCAAAGAAAGGTCTCTGCTTACAAGTGCCATCTACTGGGTAGGCAGAGAACCAAGTATTCGCACTTGGTTCTCTCTGCCTATCCAGCAAGAGCTTAGACGATAAGATATATAAAAATCTTTCAACGAATTTTACCACTGGATCTCTTCATCAAAAATAATATTTATTGAAATATATTTAAGACAAAAAGTGGTTAGACGTATTTTTAATTTAGCTAGACAAAAACAGTGCTACAAGGACAGAGGATTTGGGCAAGGTTTTCGACATTCCGTAAAACGTATAGAGAGGTCATTCTGTTATCTTTTTTCAGTTAAACGAAGCTAGTAGAAATGTATATTTAAAATTACGCTTTTGTTATATTAGACTACATAATATATTATATTAGTATGTGTGGTAAAATTATATTTTCCTAGTCGAGAATATTGACATTTTCAATCGTTTTCCCAAAACGCTTTATTAAATTATGTAGTTTAAACTAAATACAAGAAACCGTAGCCCTTCTTTTTTTAAATTATTTACTAAAGTAAATAAAAAGTTATCACCCGTTTTTCATAAAAAATAATAATTTCGTCATCCCTATCTCTCTGAAGTAGACAAAGGAGAAATAAATGCACATACCACATACTATGACGTGACAAGTGACCAACCTATCGAAAAATCGGGCAAACATTCGATCTATTATAGTCCATGTATATTATATTTTCCAGACTTTGATAACTAATTAGTATGATTTGTCTGAATGGAGACGAGAACCCAACATGCGTCTATAATAAAGTCGGCTTGGCCATTATATCGATTTTTCAATATAAACTGATTAAAAATTATAACACAGAGATATAAAGATTATATAAGTTAGTTTTATTTGGTAGATAAGTCGCAGTCATGTAGTACCGTTCGGCACGTTTATAAGCTACCTGTAACGTCGACGTCCGCTTTTTATGGTCTGACTCGAGAGTCACTGCCGTGGGAACCGGCATATACTTACCAATACAGCTGACCGAAATGCGTTGTCCATATTCGATTAACAAATCAATAGCGTATACTACAGCAAACCATATTTGATCTTGCAAACAAACTAATTATTTTAACGGACCTTTTGTAAAGTGTCAAAACCAAAGTAGTCTTGAATAGTGAGTGTATATCAATATGTTTCTGTTGTATATAGTACCTTGGAATCAGACTAGCAAGACTGGTTTATTTAAACTAGTGATCGCTTGGTGGTTAAAATTCGACTATATATATTTGTTATATAAATGTTAGTTTTTTTTCACTTCTTAAGCGATCAAATCTTTAGACCTTATTTATCCTTTATTAAGGAAACGAATCTTTGTGTTTTTTTCGTATATAAGAAAATTTTTAGTAATCTGAGAAATAAATATCTTCAATTTTTGAAACATTTTTTGAAAAGCAAATTTTTACAAAACCCACTTGCCTCAATATCTAGCGTTCCTGGGATTAGTAGGAGTTCTAAATAAGTTTTTTTGATAATATACCTTCCTAGAGACTGGATATGTGCTCGATTTGTAGATAAATTGGTCATAATCATCATGGGACTTTATAGCACTCTAATCGTGAGTGTACTTTTTGCACCTATGCATCTTCGGGGATTAGGGCATGACGAATCTGTATTTACGACATAATATTAATTTGTACACAAGAATTTAAAAAATACCTCATTCACCATTTAATTTTAACATCTTCCATATATTTTATTTTTACTTACTAAATTGTATAATTTATAAGTTTTAAGTATACATATACAAAATACCCTTATAAAGCAAAATTTGTCAAAACTTACAATATCGAAAGCTTATTTCTTCAACTGAAAGAAAAACGCGTTCATTTTACCGTATATGAGCGTGTGATGTGCGTTGGGAAATATTTTCTACTATTGATTTCCATCCGACAATGATTATTGTTCATACGTTTATATCAGTTCCTACGCAAAACTCATTGTTACTTCTTACGATGCAAATTATGTTTTCATTCATCATGCTAATTGAGGGACATCTGGCACTGAATCACTCTTTAAACCCTGAGTGATCTTACGAGGAGTTAATGGTGACCCTTCACATCCGTCGCTCGCAGCTGTCATATGACGTGAATCTAATTAAACGCGAGCCCAAAGGACGACTCGATATTAAATGACCTGGTTTCCAATCGGCACTCAATATTATCAATACATGCCACTGTAGATAGAGGCAAAATAGGACAGTAATAGTTAACTTCGTGAAAGGTTACATTATCGTGTCGCAAGTTTAATAAATACTAAAAAGGTTGGGGCATTACGTGGAAAAAATCTGAGACCTTTGCCTAACCCTTTTAAACAAGTATTTTAGACAAGGTTATTTTTTTCTTTTATAAACGGCAATGTTTGTAGCATGAAATGCGTAAATTTTTACGACGATTTTTATGGATGTTAAAATTGTAATAAAAATTTTAAGTGTGAGGTCTAACATAGCAAGAAAAATGAATTTTAATGCAATTTATTTGTTTATAATGATTTTTAATAATTTGACTTTTCATAAATAATTTTATAAATGTAATTATTTTTGTCTATAAAAAATTAATAACATATAATCAGTTAAAGCAAGTTGTATTTTTACATTACAAAATTAAACTCTCAGTAAAAATACATATTCAGTAGTTTCAATTAATATTTTTCATCTATGTTAAAATATTCTCCAGTTAAATTGTACAATTCAAAGGTCGTATTAAGTATCGTGCATCCGAACGATGCCTCTCTATATTATAATAGCAACCGGTTTCTTAGTAACATCGCGTTCAATTTCGTAAAGTAAAATTTTCTTTGAACCTCATTGCTTTTTCGCATGAAGTAAAATCAATTCGGGGCCCATTGATAAGTTGAGGGGCGCCTACAAGCTGTTGACTCGTCTTATCATCTATAATCGATTTTCGACTGCCGTTTCGCCTTATGTAAACATCCACAAATGTCAATAGCTCACTATCTGATACACACCCGTTACATTTTTTCTTGGCTACGGAAACATTACTTGATTCCATATTGGGTGCTAAGTACTTTAGCAGCTTTATCATACTGGTGGTATTTTTAGCCTTCATTAAACAATTCTGCCATCTGCTCTTCGTTTCACCTGTCTATCATGTTAATTTACACTCATCTGCTACACGAGCGTCCGCGTATAAAGAAAATATTTGAAATTATACCTCGGACATTTAAAGATGCTTATTTTTGACTATTCAAAAAGTGTTGGAATTTTAAAATAGCGACCAGTAAAACAAAAAAATAATTAGGAACACCATGCTTATCCCTGTCGGATTTGATTTCCAAGCGTTTTTGTGAAGAGAGTTGTATGTGCCCAATTTGTCGACAGATTATCTGTTACATGATATAGTTAGCTCATAATGAATGCACTAGTTGTACCTCTATCTTTCGAGTTATATGATCGTGGCGGTATTTATTTGGCGGTATTTATTTACAATAATACAGTATATAAAATTTTAAATTTAAAACCACTTTTCAATCGACGAAAACCCGGAGGTTATCAGTTTGACATGTACATAATATGTAGGTATGTAATATTGTTGGATTCGGATAATATTTGAGTATGATGATATATGTCTAAGCAAGTGAACTAAATTTCGTAAGTGTATGTTTATATGTTTGTCCACGAATTAAGCCAAATCATTACAATAATTCTTTTTGATTTAAATTAGATATGTACATTCCAAATTACTTTAAGTTTTATCAACATAGGTTTAGTAGTTTTTGAGATATGTGAGTACGCAGATAAATGTCATAGATTTAAGTCAGTTTATTTTTTTAAATTACTTTTATTATCGTTGAATGTAATATCTACACATAGTATACATTTTCATGTATTGTTTCTCTAGCTTTATTCAAAATAATAACCAAAATGTTTCAGCTTGTATTTGGGTACTTGTTCAAAACTTTTAATCTCTAAACGCGGTGCGTTAAATCGTATTATCGACATGAACGAAGCTACAGAATAATACCGTCAGAATGCCAGAGAATTTTTTGATAATCGTTTTATGAGGTTGCCTAAAGAGAGTAGTACTCCCATATCGGCGCCCATTTTATTTCGTTATTAATTAGAAAATGTAGGGATACGTGGGAACGGAGTTGTACTTTTGTTTCGTTTTGTTTGTATGGGGTGTTTATGGCTTTTAAGGACAAAAGCTAGAATCATACTTTCGCGCATCTTGCAGCCACATGTTTAAGTTACTATTGTTGGCTCTTTCAATGGTCTTTGCCAAAGTAATTGTTACTTTCAGGAAAAAGAAAAAACTTTTTACTAAATATTCGAATTTATAACACGTGTTGAAAGTTGAAACTTAGTTATTTACTAACGGGAATTGAAGAAAAGCCTTGGCCTCAAAAGAAAACAATTGGTATCGCATTTTTATTTGAATGTTAAGCATCTAGTACCAACCAGTGACGTAAATATAAAATTTTATAAGCAATAAAATTATGCAAATAATAAGTAAGTACATTTTATTTAAATTATTTAATTTGTATAATAAATTTATTTAATTCGTTTGATGTATAAAATCGTAAAATACAAAAAAAACACACACAGATTTATAAAATTTTCCAACAATACTTACGTAATTTCGGATGAAAATGATTTTAACTGATTTTAAAGTAAAGTCTCATATGTCCAAGAATATTTTTATTTTTGAATTGCAATGAATACATAATGTATAGTATATTAAATGATAGAAGTATTATTGAAAAGTAATGAATAAAGTCAGATGATAAAGTCAGATTAAACTGCAACTGGCATAGGCAAGAACATCATATGAGAATTTCTTACTGTTAATCCCAGTCGGTTAAAAGGACGTTTGGTCTTTTTAAATATGGAAACAAGAAAATTTTTAGTTATTTGGAACGTAAACAGCCGACCGAGACACGAGTCGTGATTTCATATTTCACACTTAGCCAGTGCGTTAGCATTATGGGAGACTGGTTATTTTATCCAACTATAACCATTTCAAACACACGATTTTAACCTTTAAAATTTTACCCTAAAGTATATATTCTAATGTGCATTTAAAATGCTTTTGATACAGCATGACTTAAGTTTTAGACTTAATTAAAACTAAGATGCAAATTTAACATTTGATTGTGTGAAATGTAACGTTTTTTTGCATATAATTTAAATTATTTTTAGCATTTAGTAATTTTATCGGATTCTTATTATAATTAAACGAAATAATCAAAGTTTAAATGCTATAGACGTATAGAAATAATTTTACATTAGTTTCCCCTTAGGAAAAGGCTATATTTCTAGGTACTTTTTATATAAGATAGCAAACAAGCAGATAGTTCTCTTTTTTTGTATCATAATATAGCAAACAAGCAGATTGGTCTCCTGATGGTAAGAGTCAACCATCGCCTATAGACACCAAAGATGTTAATGGTGCGTTGCTATCTTTTAGCGAGGTCTAATGCCACATGCATAAGTTTACCGGCTACCTTACCATCCAAACCGGAACACGACAGTGACAATCACTGACGCTATTGCAGCAGGAATACGTAAGGCGGTGGTACCAAACCCGGGCGAGAAAATGCAGAACTCAACCACCTAGTAGTCACGATGGTAGTGACTTGCAGAGCCAATCGGTCGCCTTTTACGACCTGCCTGGCAGAACGGCAGTTGGTCTATTCTTCAAAGGAGCCCGGAACCAACACCGGGAAGTTCTCCTGATGGTAAGAGACAACTGTCGCCTATAAACACCAAAAATGTTAATGGTGCGTTACAATTGGCGGGGTCTTATGCTTAAGTTTACCGGATACCTTAACCTACAAACCGGGACGCGATAGTTATAACCACTGACGCTATTGCGACAGGAATACGTATGGCGTGGTAATACCACTTGGCCTAGGCAAAACAATGCAGAACTCTACCACCTAATAGTCACGATGGTAGTGACTTGCATAGCGAATCTTTCGCCTCTTATGAACTGCCTTTTAGAACGGCAGATGGTCCATTCTTCAAATGGGGCCCGGACCATCACGGGTAGGCTTCTACCATAGTTCAGATTTATAATAAAAAAAATAAAAAAAAGTATCCACTGTACACATACCAAAATAACACTTTTTACGATATTTGTCTGTCCGTCTGTCTGTTTGTTCCGGCTAATCTCTGGAACGGCTTGACCGATTTTGACGGGTCTTTCACTGGTAGATAATTGATGTAATAAGGAGTAACTTAGGCTACATTAAAAAAAATCCCACGCGGACGAAGTCGCGGGCACAGCTAGTATAGAATAAATAAAAGTTAAGATTTAGAAGAAGTTTCTATAATGATAATCTTATCACATATTTCATCAGTCTGTGGTAAGAATACAAACACACCTTAATCCTAGATCATTTTTAGCGGGGTTACTCATCGCTGTCATATATATTTTGGTGCCGACAGAAGTATGCAAAGCGGCCGCAAAAACTGTGATACGAATCAGAGGAATCATGTCTGAACTTGTGAGATTCGAACGGAATGTTAATTTAAAGTTAATCAAGCAAACAGATTTTATGTTCGTTGAAGGGTTTCAGCGAACAAACATAGAATTCGTTCCTATTAAAAAAGGCATAACAACATGAATTTAATAATTTAGTATTGTCGTCGATGTGGTCTAGTTGTCTGGTGTTGGTGTTGACCACATGAGGTCTCAGGTTCGATTCCAGGGTCGGGCAAACCAAAAATGTGCTTTTTCAATTTTCTGAGAAAAACACCGTTGCCCGGGATTGAATAAGTCCCTGGTTGGCGATAGGCTTGCTACCTATCACACGGTAGGATTAAGTAATATCGGTTAATCGTGGGTGCACTAGGTATATCTTTGCCTACCTCTTCGGGTATACGGAATAAGATTCTTTTTTATTTTCCATCATCATATCCATTTCGTCAGACGACAAACTACATGAATATTCATTCTGCCTACCGAAAAGGAAATAGGTGTTAAGAGCCATTTCACAAAATCGCCGAACTAAAACTTAGATATTTTCTAATTGATGCGAGAGCTGGACGTCGTCGTCCATATAGTGCACCTAGTGCAGGTAACTACGCGGTACTAATTTTGGCACACGGACGTAGCGGATTTTCTATTATATTAGTATTATCTTTTATTTATTTTTGAAATAAAAAATAAATAAATATTATTTAAGTGACATATCTTTGCATAAGAAAAGAATATAATTTTATTCTATGCCAATTTCTATAGGAAAATGTCCTTTTTTGATAACAAAGAACCCGTTAATGTTTCGTTAATTTTCGTTGAAATAGGCATATTTGCTTAATTGATTAGATTTAGTTATAGATCTTTTAGGAAAAAAGTAATCCATTCAGGCACAATTGTTGGATATTTCTAGTAATTTAGTATTTTTTCTAATTACGTTCGTTGATTCTAGCAGCAGCAATACCTTTTGGAAAAATAGCTTCCTTGCGTAATTGTCGAAACTTGATTTCGGAGAACATTTATTATAAGAAATACAATTGATGATTAAAATCTGTTTCATTGAGGCAATATTTAAAAGATAAGTAATATATATTAACAATATTTAAACTATCTAATGGTGCCATTTAATTAAATGAAAGTACCTTAAAAATTGAAAAATTAGGAGTTGGAAAATTTTAATTTCTCGTCAAAAGTTGGTCCAAAGTGTGAACTGCCTCTTAAAATATAGTGGAATTATAAAATTGATATTGTATCGTTAGGACTAAAGGAAATTAATAATTTAAAAACGATTATCATTGATTTAAAGTAGAATCGACTTTAAACGTTTTCGGTTTCATCAAACCGATACGATCTGGGACCAATGACGTCCCACTAAATTTCTTATCCTCGCTTTAATGTAACTCATTCAAATCGGCCAGTTGTTTATGGGCGACATTTTAATTTTTGGAATTCCACCCGAGAACTCACAGACCCGTTCAGGAATACCCGTGATGCCATGTGAAATTAAAAGTCCTCCTTTTTCACTTCGCCCACATTTCAAAGTCCCAAATACCACTGTGGAGCTGTTTTTTTCGCGATGATTGAGGGTAATAAATCCTTAATGTCAGGCTTATCACTTACGTAACCATTAATTTTTCAATTAATAGTGCTCATTTTATATATGTCAGCTATATTATGTTATCATTAACTTTTTTCAATTTGTAACTTATTTTAACTCGTATTGCTTGAAACATCTTTTACATATATGGTATTAGTTTTTATTTATTAAATAATTGTAAAGAACTGTATTTAGACATAAAACTTACACGTACTTAGGGCATGTCAGTCCCTTGAGTAGGTCATTTGAGTGACAATGTGAACATCAGGTATTTTTGTCTTGAACTAAAAACTATAAACCATGAAAAGTGCATTTCAATTCATACAAATACATTGGTCATGAATAAAATTTTATTGTTTAAAAAATTAAAAGGGTAGAATTTCCCATTTTCTCTCTCATAACGAGATGACTTATTGCTTGGCTCACATACTCTACACGTACATTATGGCTTTTCCCATCCTTATCCTCACTTCTTTTCGTTTCTTTCATATCTCTACAGCTTATTAAATTCTGGTATTAATGTACTATATTAAAAGTATCTTCACGCCCGTGTCCTCGAAGAGGTAGGCAGAGGTACAACCAGTGCACTAACGATTAGTCGAAGATACTTAGTCCCACAATGTAATAGGTGGAAAACCTATCGCCAACCGAGCAAATATCCAATCCCAGGCAACGGGTTTTTTTTCAGAAAACTGAAAAAACACATTTTTGAATTGCCTGACGCAAGATCGAACCTCATGTGGTCAACGCCGCAACCGGACTACTAGACCACAGACGCGATAACTATATTACATTTATTAAAAGAACGTAAAAATGAAATGAAATTTGTAATTTTTTATGTTTCTACTTCAGCATGGTACAAAGAATGAAAGTCTTACCAAACCAGCATGCATGGTCACATTAAATCCAGACTGGTCGTAATCATCAAAAATTTATTATTTCCTAGTCTTTTCGAGAAGTATAACAATTGACTTTATACGTCTTCCCGTAACCATCTAATTTATGTCTAATTAACTTTAGTTAATTTTAAGTATTCGTTGTAAAATATCTCTTTCATACAATTAACGACCTCTTATTGTTTTAATTATTTTAACACAAGTTGTATCTGTTATAATGAAGGAATGGTGAAACGCTTCCCAAGCACTTGAATTTCATAAGTTTAATCATTTCAAATGCAGTTTATAAAACATTAAAAATAAGCTAAAATGCTGGTCGTTATAAATGGATTCTAAATGAAATTGTGTTATCGCCGTATAATTTAAAGTTTTTAAACGTACGTTTCCATTAGGAATTCCTTTTTTGAATGATGTCTTAGCTTAGTTTATTCATTTAAATTTAGAATATATTTTCTTTAGTTTTGATTTGTAACAGTTTCATTTTTTACAAAAATGCAATTTTCAGATGAAACCTGTAACTTTATAATAATGTAATAATAATTTCTGTTATTTTTTAGATCTTAGGTATTTTACTTGAAACGTTTGCACTATAGTAACCTAGATCCAATTTTTAACATAGGCATCATTTTTTCCAGTTTAACATTATTTATTACAACATTGTGCAGTTAGTTTTCCGAAGATACGATAAAATCCAACCTTAATACAGTAAGTACTCTCTATCCATACCAAATAATAGATGCGATGATTCGCATTTCGCAGTCGCGGATACGAAGCATGTGAGTTGCTTGCTACGACTCACAATTCTAAGAAACTTCGCGCGTGTGATGAATAAAGACAGGAATGTATGGAATTTCATCATAGCAGATTTGAGGGCACTGTCTAGCCCTACGTGAGAACTCGAAACTGCGGATCCAATAAAATGCCTTAGACATGCCAGATAAGATAACGATTTCTATTCAATTTTAATTAATCGCTGTTATTGAGACAATTGTCGTCAAGTGTGTGACGCAATTATTTTTGTTTAACAATATCCATTTTTTCATTGAACGAAAAAGTAGAGTATAGTAGGAAAATATAAAATGTAAACAGTTCTTTATGTACTATTCACAGAATTTAAGTACTGCAAATCTAAAGGCCATTCTAAATCTCCGTAGATATTATTATTGCCACGCTAATATGATAAAGTTTAGGCAAAAATTAATCTAATTACTTCCTGGTTTACGTCACTAAACATGTTCATCCTAAATCGTGATCATATACAAGCAACTGACATTACGTTACCTTTTTTATCTATTAAATATTTACTTGTGGTGCTACTTTTGAATTAGAAACCACAAGTTCCTTAAAACTGAAATATCAGTTAAACCATTTAGAAAAAATATGTCAGATTTTTTAACAGGACTTTGAAGTTTATGAACAATCGTAAACGCTAGAGGTAGTTAAAATGTCAGAATCTGACCGTAATGCTTTATTTGAAAAAGGAGTGTTTTCTTAACGCTCGCCTCTTGACGCGCAGTAATAACAACTCTAGTTAAACTTTATTGTCTACTCATTCTCGTGATGAGCTTATTTTCTTTATCTCTAACACAAATCAACTAGGGATGTCAAATATTTGTAGAAAATGTCCGTGTTTGAATCGATTTGATTCGAAATTAGCGTAAAAGCAATCATTTGTTACAATTTCGTTAGTTCATTAACTATACTCTATTTATATACTTTTTGATTCTATACATAATAGTGATAAATATATTATTATATTATAACAAATCAATAATCCAATCACCTTTAATGGATAACACAATGACCGGCTTTATTTATTAAATTACCTAATTTAAAAAGATTAAATTTCAATCTTTAAAACTTATGCATGTGGCATTAGACCACGCCACAAAATAGCAACGCACCATTAACATCTTTGGTGTCTATATATATATATATATATATATATATATATATATATATATATATATATATATATATATATATATATAAAATATCTTTGTGTGACTTAAATTTATTCACAAGACTCATCGATAGGAATCAATATTTTGTCTTATAACATCGATTTTTCGATTAACAAATCGCGGACCTACATCCCTATACCAATAATAGGGTCTACTGATTTCGTTCCCGTTGTGTTATTTTAGTTCAGTTCTCAATAATGCCTTGGATTGTCAATTAGTTTATTTAAGCGTTGAAATATTAATAGTTGAATACCTGTTCAGTGACTCCGAACAATGCAACGCGATAATTATCTACGCCCTAGTTATTAAAATTTGAAACTTATGAAATTGTGCATCGAAATAAAATCGTCCGAGTTCTTTCGCAATTCTTTTTTGTTCATTAATTGCTGTTTGTCAGGAAAGAGATAAAAGATTGTGTCGAAGAGGGAACACGATCGAATGGACATTCCATAGCTTCGGTATTATTAAAAGAAGCGGATGTAGGGGTAGGTATTTTAGTACCGGCGTGAGTGCATTCAGATAAAGGAAATTATTAAGAGCTCTCGTATAAAAACGTAGACGGAAGTCTCTCTCATAGTCTTCATGAGGTCGTGTATCACGTTACCGCGCTATGAAGTAATCAGTCGGTGATCCGTGCAAAAATACGCGTTTTTTTAGAATCAATTGAACACTTATTGAATCGTGAAATAAATAATAATGGAGCGTGTTAATCGATTATAATTCGATTGTAATTATAAATGTTTGGGCATCGTCACTGGATTACAATTTAAAGTTTTCTAATTGTTTAGGAAATTATTATTTGTAATTAATGTACATACTTATACAATCTGCATACCGTCAATAGACTAAAATATTCTTACTTAAAACAAGAAACTAGAAAATAAATACCTTCACACCCATTGCTTCCATAGAATGAGCAGAGGTGTAAAATTTTATAGCGATTATTAATTGATATGCGTTGTAGTGTAGGTGACAGATCAGGCATATATTAGCTTCCAGATATTTTTTTTATCGAATATCCTGGATGGATGTCTCAAGAATCGAATCCATGGTCTTATTGTCTGCATTGAAACCATTAACTATCACTAGACTAATAAAGCGACTAACTAAAAGAACTGGACGTTGGATTAATAATATTAAGCTTTTAACCTTACAAGTGTAATGCCGAGTACTTTAACCTGATAACATTTATGTAGATTTAAAGTGGTCGAAATAAAACACGCTTATAAATATTCTAACCTAAATTTTACTCAGGCATCATTGAAAAAATAATTAAGTTACATTTAGTGAAATTTAGGGTAAGATAAAATTATTTTAACGAAATTTACCAAATTCATTTTTATCAACATTGAATTGATGTAAAATTTGAATGTCCTGTATTTCTGTTACATTTTAATGTTGCCAACTTTGCTTCACATATTTCTGTTTTATTTCATACATACGAATTACGATTGCTAAATTTAACGATTATGCACATTCATTTGACGATGTGTCGTCACTGTCTACTTTCAGATATACAGCACTCTCATTTAAATTTTTACCGTCATTTAGAGCGTGAAACCATTGTCGAAACATGCAAAATAACTAACAATCTCGAGAATTAGTTACGCCGTTGCTTAGTCTACTTGTTCTACAATAAAGACGTGTGTTTCTTCATTATATGGCATAGATACATAAATTGAGTGCAATTTTATATAAAACCTTTAAATTTACTAAGTAAAAAATACACATACAAGTTGCTTTTTTATTTCGCCCTAAAAATACTTAAAAGAAGCCTCATCACCTTCGGTTGTTCACCAACCTATCTTCTAAATTACTAATACCTACTGTATTTCACTTTTATGTATAGGTATTAGTCTACGCTTGCGGATGAAGAAATCTAGATACGCTTAGATGTCAAATTAATACATATTTTACGTTATAATGTTAAATGCAGAAATAGTCCCGCTAATTTTTGCCACTTAATTTTTATAACGCTTGTCTTTTTACTTGTTATTAAGTGTTTTAGAA
Organism: Apodemia mormo; assembly: GCA_036924255.1. Taxonomy (NCBI): domain Eukaryota; kingdom Metazoa; phylum Arthropoda; class Insecta; order Lepidoptera; family Riodinidae; genus Apodemia; species Apodemia mormo. The sequence goes on along the minus strand of JAUPFN010000021.1, from coordinate 17,484,594 downwards.
GGTCACAGGCCAATAAATAATATCATAAAAACAAAATGTACATGTACCTACTTCCTTACGTACTGTGGTACTATTTTGTGCTAAAATTAGACATGTAATCACTACGTATGTTTAAGGAATTTATTTCTTTATAATAAAAAATAATTAGATAGGACTTTTGAAAATGAAAAATTAGAGTTGCATTTGTTGCCAATAGAGCAATAAAAGTAAAAATGCGAGAATTAGCCCACGAAATAGTCGTTAAAATTGAAATATGAATACAGCTACTATGCTATTTGATTTAATTAACCTTAATTAACTATAACCACGCTACTTGTCGTCATACGCTTTTAAATGATAAAATGTGGCTGCAATAACTTGACATTTTGACGTTCTTTATTTCAAGACATTTATAAGTCGAAGAAACAATGTTGCCAGTGTATTTTTCTGTTTACATAAGATTGGAAATATGCAGTTGGTCGGTTGCTTTTACGTTGATGTCACTTTTAAGACATATAGTGTATATATATAAGACAATATAATCTTTTAAGACACATAGAGTATATATAAATAGTGTAGTAGTCATTTAGGGTTTATGACTATACAAGTTATTACCAAAGAGATTAATGTAGGGATGTCGGAAAGGCAAAAAAGTTTCAATACATATCGATATTCTTTAAAATATCAATATCGATGTCGATATTTTTATCTAAAAATATCGATATATCGGTACGATATGAAAAAACAGCTGATCTCTTTCAGTCATTTTAGGTACATTACTAGATGAATACTAATCAATAGACATCATTTTTAATAAATCAAGAACAACGTTAAAAATATTAATTACTTATTAATTAAACCAATACTTATCTGATACAGACATAGCGAAAATCAAAAGGATCTGAGCCCATACAGCCTAGTCAGACACACAATTAAATGAAATTACTGAACTGAACTGACATATGTCACATGTGTCATTGTCATAAAGACAGAGTTGCTAACTTAAAAACCAACCAAATTAAAAAGCTGTAAAGCAATAAATTGAGTCGATCAAATAAAAACAAAAGAAAATATCATTTTTGATACAATTTTCGATATTGGATATCGATGTATCGTTACAAAATATATCATCCAAAATTATTGATATATCGAATTGAAAATATCGATATATCGATATTTATTAGACAAGCCTAAAATCATTAATGTACTTGTTAGTACATAGAAGTCGTACAAACATACACGTATAAAAACCGAACTAAATTAGCCTCTGGAAAATTTATGTTTACATAAATGAAATAGTAATTATTATACAAAATTAATATCTATTTAATCTTAGTATAGTTCTATTTAAAAAAAAACAAGCTTATTATCCTACCTCATCTCTATTATAATAATTTATAAATAAGAATCGTGAGAAAATGACTTGCAAAATAACAATTGTTCTTGAATCTTGTACAAGGCGAAGCCTTTAGTCTTTACTGCCTTGTTTAACTATTATATAAAAATAACTCATTACTTAACAATACCTTTGATTTGTATCATCTAAACATTACGGATATGTTATCCCATAAAAACTATAAGTTCATGGTCAGTATTGTGTAAATGAAGCGCTTACACAAATGGCGCGGAAGTACAGTTTGACATTATCATGTTTCTCTGTCTTAACTACTTGTGTCGTTCGCGCATATAAAAATAGCATACAAAATAGCAGGTGTTTTAATAACTTTTTGCATTGCACATTTTTCGCATTTATTTGTTGAAATAACGGTTAGTTATATAAACTTGAATCTACACTACAACTTTATACAAAGTTTCATATTAAAACATTTGAGAAAGTGTGTATTAGAAGTGTTATTTAAGTGAAAAACGTCATTAATTTTAAATTATTGCTAGGTATTTTTGATAAAATTTATCTTTTGAATTTATGTCCGTTCATATTGCGTTAACATAATTTAACTACAAAACTATGTGCCTATTTGCATACATACAAGTTTTTTAAAAAGTTTCGTTTGATATTTTAAGCCATACCAAAAATTATTAAGTTTTGGAAAATGGACTCTCACACTTTCGAACATTGAATGTTAACTCGCTGATCACAAAATTTGTAAAAAGCTTTTTCTTAAATTATTAGAGTTAGTAATTATTAGAGCAATAAAAAGAGTGCACATAGAATTATAAAAGAGGGGGGAGAGAGAGAGAATGTAATATGCGAGTATAATATAAGAATGTTGTAAGAAATAACGGACAAAACAAACACTATAAACAACACAAATGTATAATGTAAAAGGCATTACAGACAAAATGTTTCAAATATAACGCACAGAATAAGCATGAATATAAATGAGAATTTCTTTTCGAGTGAGCCATCTCTTTGGTTGTATGATAAATAGTTTCTAAGTATCGTTAGCTTGAGCGCAACTCACATATAATTTTACTGTTCCATGTTGTCGGTAATATTAATACCATGACCTTTTATCCGAATAAGATCTTAGGGGTCGTTATACTGAATTATTTAATCAAGATTATGCTTACGGTGGCGACAATTTTGAACCGATGTAATGTGAGAGGTTAAACGGAACGCTATTGAAATGGAATCATATTTCTCGATATTTAAGCTTGAAATATACAAAAGTCATTACTTTAAACGTTATTATTAATGAATTACTGAGTTATATCTCAGTTTCAATACAAATTATGTAAAATGACCCAGGTTAAAAATCTTATGTATTATAAATTGCCCGATAAATCTAGGGTTCTAAATTGGAAAATAAAATAAAGTAACAAAAACCGTGTCTAGCGCTATTTTCACGAACCAAGTCTCTAGAATTCTTGGTAATTATATTGTATATTACAGTATATTATATAACATATGACGTAATTTGCAGTGATGTGAATCTAATTGCCTTATACAACTTGTTTTCTTAATTTAAAAATAAAATAATGTAATTAAGAGTACCTATGTAGTTCTTAGCGCCATTTTTGCGAACGAGTCCTACGAATTCTCGCGAAACTAAAAGTTTTGTTTACACCTAGCATAAAGTATAATTCTTTAATGATTTAAGATAATTATTGCCTCTATAGCAAATAGACAAGGAAGTGATCAGCAAATTAATCACGATTAGTAATAATTTAATTGCAGTAAAACAGCACCAACCGACACAATTTGCTGTATCTTCGGAACCTTCAATCAACTTCTTCCCTAAATTTATGTGGTACTAAATGGGAAGTATATCGTTGCAAAACAATCCGAGTTAGTTATTAAATGATCGAGTGTAAGTAACAAATCTTAAAACAACGGCCGAAATAAGAAGCTGCTTTATTTTGTGATGTCGGTTGAAAATTAAAAAAGTCTTTAAACGGACTTACTGCGTCGTCGCCTAGCGGTCCCAGCTCCGTTATAGAATAAAGTCCTGGATTCGAACCCCGAATCTCGGGAATTTCATTTTTATTTTTTTCAGTATATATAAAGTTATATGTAAAAAAATGAGCTCGATTTGTCGATAGGCCACTTTTGTTACATCGTGAACTTAATATAGTATGCTAATCGTAAGTGCACTGTTTGCACCTCTGCGTACTTCTTCGGGTATGGGTTTGACGATATTTTTGACACACTAAAGAAACATTATGCTTGTACCTAATAGTATTTTATGAAATATGGAAAGATGTACAGATGTATTTAAAATTAGAAGTGTTGTTTCTTAAGAGTCAAAATATTTTTCTACATAATATAACGGTTTATGTAAAGATAATCGTCTTTCAGAGCAGTCGTTGTAATAAAATGTGACAGGGGTGTTAAACTTCTATGAACTTACTATGCAACATTTGGAGCACCATACGGAATAAGTCACGTCAAATTCTATCAAATAAGATTAGAGGCATATGGCAGTATGGACAAATATCCCCGTGCTTAACCTGTCATGGAAACCCGATAGAGGATTATTTCGCGTCACTTTCGCTCAATTGATCCCGTCAATATGACCGACAATAGAGAACTCTATGTGAATTTAAACAGGAAGCTTCAATTTACCGCCAATTCATATGGAATGATGCTGGCATAGGAAGCGGACATCCACGGCGAAAAAAAAGTTTTATATTTCGTCTATGCTCTCTGTTTTTTACCTGTTAGTTACCAAATGTCACGTTTTCTCCAGATGGTGCTTATGCAAGCGCTTGGGAGTGTTTGTTCAAACATTACGACGGTACGATATTTGAAGCCGCTAAATAAAATGCAAATAGCACTCCAACTCGAGTGTCCACAAGATGAACAAGTAAACCGACGAATTTACGTGTAGGACTAACTGTTAGTTTGTAAAAAATATTCAAGCTTATTCCCTTATCGATATATAGAGATCTAAATTTAGCTATCTTTTTATTTTATTATTTTTTTGGCATAATACTACCATCTATACTAATATTATAAATGCGAAAGTAACTCTGCCTGTCTTTTCTTCACGCCTAAATTACTGAACCGATTTGGATTAAATTTGGAACAAAGATACTTTGAGACCGAGAAAGGTTTTTATCCCGAACATCCCACGGGAACGGGAACTTTACGGGTAGAACTTCAGCATTTTTATTTTAGAATTTTTTTTCGCGCGGACGAAGTCGCGGGCACATCTAGTTAACTATATGTGATCTCATTTTAAAATGGTGCATGTTACTATTAGCCGACCCATGCAGCTTTGCCCGTGGGTAATTTAAAATATCTTCGATGTAAAAAATTTCATACAATATTTCATCCCTATTTCATTATATTAGGGGGAGAATATAAAAAAAACGTTCTTATTGCTCATATACATCGTAAGAACAACCCCTGCGCAGAATTTAAAAGGTTCTTTCTTGGTCAAAGGGTTAATTAAAACTGGGCGTTTACGACTGATATAGTCAGTGACGCAGACTTTTCTCTTTGTGTAGGTACTAGGTACACAGATTTTGTCTTGTTCTAAGAAAAGATTTCATTCATTCAAATATTGCATACTAGCTGTTGCCAGCGACTTCGTCCGTGCGGACTTCGTTTACTCCGCACAGCACCTCCCCCGTAGGTGATAGCGTGATAATATATAGCCTATATGTTGACCCGACCTGTTAGTAATATTCATGCAAAATTTAAAGTAAATCCATGCAGTACTTTTTGAGTTTACCCCGGACATACATACAGACAAACAGATAAACATACAAACAGATAAAAATTCTAAAAACTATATTTTTGGCTTCGATATCGATTGTAGATCACGCCCCAAGTATTCTTTTAAAAAAATATTCAATGTACAGTTTTGACTTTTCTACGATTTTATTATATGTATAGATTTCATGTTATCTCATTTTGTAGTCTAGTAAGATCTGTGGCAGTGTTTCACCCGCATTTGAGAACAAGGCAGCGATTGCTCGTAGAAATAACTAGGACCGAAGTGATAGAGCATAGAGCAAGTGATTAGGTCATCAACACTTATTTTCAGGAATCACATCTAATTTTTGCCTATATATTTCTATCGAGCCAGGAATATCGATAAAGTACTCCGGTTACTACTTATTGGTATCAATTATAAAAAACGTGTCGGGAGTCAAACGTGAGCTCTTTTTGTAAGCAGGGATCCGCTAACCACTTAAACATCCTTTTAGATTGTCTAACTCACAATTATCCTTGAAATCAAGATCTGCAAATATATAGCGCGTAATTACTGTATCGAATCACGATCTTTACCGGCCATTGCTTTAATCGCTACGAGGATGAATATAAAATGAAGGCTATACATATATAATAATTTATTATGACTTATCATAGACGGATAATAATTTATAACTAATTAAGAGCTAAATATGGTATTTAGCGTTAATCGGCTTATGCTATCGTTAGTGGCCAAGAAAAATAATTTGTGTCGCTTCTGTAAAATTAGAGTATCGAATGACACTTGTTTTTTTTCAAGGTAGAACATTGTGAAATTCAACTGCGACGAGCTTATTAAAAAATAGACACTAGATTTAAATCTAAATAACGTTCTTTATAGTGCTGTCTAACCTATATTTTATATTATAACTAAATACGAAAGTTTGGATGGTTGGATGTTTGTTACTCAATCACGCAAAAACTACTAAACGGATTTGAATGAACTCTGTTTCAACGAAAAGTGTTTTGAACACTGCTGTTTGTTAATTCCTATCAATAGACATGTTTTATTCAAAGTAGGATAATATAAGACAATAATTACTTTTTGATAAAATAATGGCACATGATTTTGTGTCATTTTGTTAAATCGGCGCTTGCCATGACATATTTCTGCTTGCAGTGTGTGCCGGTCGATTAAAATTTACATATTCCAAACTTAAAAACGAAAAAAGCTGGCAATATTTTTTATATTGCAAATTTCCATGGAACTATTTAAACAAAAGAACCATCTGTCACTTGTAAGCAATAAAAGTGGAGTAAGATCTTTATATTTATGCATAATATATAATTATAATTATGATTTTGAAAGAACTTACCGGCCACGTGAAGTCGAACGGAAACACAATAGGGTTGCTAAATCCTTCAACGTTAAGGTTAGGCACATCCAACGAGTTCCCACCCAACACTGGTGTTGTAATGTCCCCGAACGTACAGGGTGATGTCGTATCGATGTTAGCTTGATAAATTTTGAGACACACTCGGAATTTAGTCCTGCACGGCGCCAAACACGGCGCGTCACTTGAGGATCCATCACAGCACTGCCCACTACTTAACCTACCCAATGAGTTCGTAAAACTTTTTATCCTAAGTTCGAAGGAACCTGACGTTAGCACCTGAAACAAACAAAAATAATTCATGATTTTTTAAATAAAAAAGCTTATGTCTAGAAGATAAGTATTGATATTTGATTAAGACGAGATTTGGGTTCGATTCCAGACAGGGATTCGAATTAGTTTGTTTGTATTCTTGGGTCTTTATTAAATATGTTTCAATATGCTATATTTGTATTCATGTGTGTTAGTTTTGTTGACTCAAACCCATCACAACAATTCGTGTAACTTGTCCAGTAATATTTACTTCTTCTTTGTGGCTTTCATGGCCCAACTGTTTGGCTTAATGAGATAAAATTTCCTAAGAATCAGTTTGAAGAATTAAAAAAATACCCATTCGGAGATATGGAAATAATTATATCCATGGGTATACATCCCCAAATGGATAAGCAGAGTTACAATTAGTTACTAGTGGGCTAACTTATCGACAAATCGTTCACATGACAAGTTTCGGGCAAGGTATGTTCTTATAAATAAATATGGAGAAGTAGTGAGAGAAAAATGGGCTAAATGGTCTAGGTAAATTGGTTAGAACAAGCAGACGATCGATTTGATGGGAAGTTTTGACCAATCACTTTTTTGTTTGACAAGGCCAATCACCCGCAGCGCATATTGAGTATTGTCTGTTTAGTTTAATACAGGTTTTTCTTAAGCGTGGCTGCGCATGGGATAAGCACATCCGTCTGCTTCAGGATTTTAAAACTTTTTTAATTCAGGTTTATCAATATACGAGATAGTTTATATAATATACCTCTCTTCTTTTTCCGTGATCTAGTGGTCTGGTATCGATGTTGACCGAATGAGATCCCGGGTTCGGTTCTCGGGTCAGGCAAACCAAAAATCTGTTTTTTTTCAGTTTTCGGATAAAAACAACGTGGCCCGAGATTGGAAAGTGCCTGGTTGGCGATAGGCTTGCCATCTATCACGTTGTGGGACCAAGTACCTTCGGCTAATCGTGGATATATTATTGTACCTCTGCACAACTCTTCTATGGGCATGAAGATACTTTTTATATAATATCCAAAAAAGTTATAATTCTTGACAGTTAACGAATATCTATATTTATTCATTCACACATCACTGAAATTGCATGTTACAAAAATGTAATAACAACCAACAAAAAAATGCAAAAAAAACCATGTCTTAACACCCTGTCACTATGTTAGTCTTTTAATAAAACAAGCATTTTCATTTTCACATACTTTCGTACCAATTGAATCGCATACGCACTAGTCAAAACGTTCGCTATGCTGTAATCCTTACAACTAATATTTGCACAACTGTCGCCATCCCTAAACATAAACGGCATTGTCGATAGGTCGTTTAAAATGGGACTGTCACGGGTGGACACCCCTAACCTACTAAAGCTAAATATTAATTGACGTTCTATTGATCTAAATTCCTATCGATCTTTCATCGAGTCCCCAGCTTTGTTTTAAGTGATGGTTTTCAAAGTTGAAAGATTGGTAATTAAATTTAAACTCGTTTTCGTCGTTGAATAATAATAGCGCACTGGCCTGTAGGGTAGCAACCCTTGCATTGATGAAAGAATGCGCAGTTGGTCGCGATGCATGTGGGATTAACTAGTTATAACTCGTTATGCATTAGGGAATACATTGAAAGGTTGTAAATAATATCACCTTGTATAATAAAAGAACATCTTTTAGAAAAATGCTTTTTTATATCTATTAAAAAGCTTTTGTTCCACAAATGTAATGCAGAGTGCTATCGATCGATCGATGATCAATCTGGAACAATTCTAAAAGTAATAATCTTATAGAAGTAGCTTAATGTCAAATATAGATAATCAATCATATATTTTCGTAAATAAGCAATTGGGAACGCGCTGATATCTATAATCTATATTAATATTTTAATATTAAAAATGCTTAAGTTTGGATAGATGGATGTTTGGATGAATGTTTGTTACTCAATCACGCAAAAACTACAGAACGGATTTAGATGAAATTTAACAGACAGATAGATGATGACCTGGAATAGTACATTTTATCCCGGATAGCTACTTTTTATCCCGGAAAAATCAGGTGAAACTTGCACGTGTCACCACGTAGTCACAATGTCGTCAACAAAGATTATTGTTGTAAAAAATTTATGTACATACCAACCTATACTTTGAACGCCCTCAAATTTTTTTATTTTTATGATTATACTAGCTGTTGCCTGCGACTTCGTCCGCGCGGACTTCGTTTACTCCGCACTGCTCCTCCCCTGTAGATGATAGCGTGATAATATGTAGCCTATATGTTGACTCGACCTGTTAGTAATATTCATGCAAAATTTGAAGTCAATCCATGCAGTACTTTTTGAGTTTACCTCGGACATACATACAGACAAACAGACAAAAATTCTAAAAACTATATTTTTGGCTTTGATATCAATTGTAGATCACGTCACAAGTATTCTTTTAAAAAAATATTCAATGTATAGTTTTGACTTTCCTACGATTTTATTATATGTATAGATAAAAAAAGCAAAGGTTTACATTTCAAGCAGCTTACACAGATATTTATGTTCCAGCCTAGAGTAGTTCTAAATAAGCCAATTTAAGATGAGACGTTTAAATTTTTGTAGATATTTTTTTAAGTTAATGATGGTCAAGAAAATCAAGAATTTTGTGATTGTATTTTATTTATTTAAATTATGCAGTTTTTTAGTTTAGTTTAGTTTAAGAAGTCGGCAGTATTTTTAGTGTGCGTGAGTGAATTTAAATCTTTAAAAATCGTTTTACTACATATTACCAAGTTTTGTGAAGATGATATTTCACTGCCCTTTATATAGTTATCTGTATTTTCTTTATATGTTTTTAAAACCAATACTATGATTTTACAGCCTTAGCTTAACTGGATTAACTCTTATTCATATAGGAAATCATTAAAATTCTTTATATTTCAAAGTAAAAGTATTTTTAAGTAATCCGATGGAAGTTGCTATATGGTATCGGAAGGAAGCGGTGACCTTGTACACATCCACTTGTGTAACATAGCCTAGCGATTGCAAAATGTTGTCTGTATAAAAATAATGAAAAATGACTTTAAAATATACTTTAAGTGTTTCTTTGTTGAATGGGAATATTATTTAACATTTTAAAATGCTGGATTCGTAAATACTACTGGATAAATTTCGACCAAATGTTTTTATTTATCTTCTTAGACACTAGGTCCTAATCTAAAAAAAAATAGGACAATTAATATTTAGAGGAACTATAAGCACTAATATACCCGATAAATGAGGTAAACGAATTCGCGGTTATTAGTTATTACTAGGTTACATAAATAGAATAAAGTTTTCTAAGTATTATACTAGCTGTTGGCAGTTTCGCCCAAAGGCAGATTACCTTGACATCGGTGTTTTTATGCAAATTTCATCGCCCATTTCAACTTCTTTGAGGTTGATTTTTATAAAAAACCGTTAACTTACATTTGACTCCGTATCTTCAACTATCTCCATGCCAAATTTAATCAAAATCAGTTCAGCGGTTTAGCGGTGAAAGCAAATCTGTCTGTTTAGCTTTTACGGCCAAACTGCTGGACCGATTTTGTTAAAATTTAGCGTAGGACAGTTGAAGACTTGGGAACAAAAGTAGGCTATTTTTTTTCAAAAATCAACCCCCTAAAGGGCTAAAAGAGGTTGAAATTTTGTATCACAAATTATTTCGATAACATATTTCAATATTCGCGGGCGAATCTGCGTGGGTTAGCTAGTTTATAATCCTAGTACCTAACTACTATTTTTAAATGTATTCTTTGTGGTAAAAGTTAAATGTTATAAAAAATTGGTATCAAAAGTAATATAATTGCTATAAATGACGGTTAGGAAATATCTAGATTAAGTAAGTTAAAACACTAATCACATTATTGTATTGCAACAAAGCTGAAACCGACAAATTATTTTGAGGCAAGATTTTTCACATAAAATCGTATTAGAAACCCGAGAACAATCAACCATTGAAACGAAGACCCCTTATCTCATAGACAGACAGTCTGTTGATCTGAAAATTCAACCTCAGTACAAATAAACTGATGAAAAAACACACCAGATCTCACTTCCTGCGGTGATAGGGGTTGTTTTTGATGTATATCTCTATCACTAACATAACGATAGAGCAGGACAGAAAACTACCAATGTATGCCAGGTAGGAGATAAAAAAACACCAAAAAAAGCTTCCGACACAAACATCCCTTATATGTTAATGCATTGTTTACAAAAATATTTCCAACAGTGATTTAATTGGGTTTTAAATCTGATTTATATAATTGAGGAGCTTACGTGTTAGTCGACTTAACGGTCAACGTTTAGCCCAAGGCGCTTTACAAATGGACAATTAAATTAAACTTACCGACTACCGAATAAGTCTTCAGGCTATTTGACACGTTGGCGTACTGATTGATGTTGTTTAAATAACTTTTATTTGGTAATCAGTACCTATGTTTAAGAGTTTAAGCAATTAACATTCATTTTGAATTTAGAATTATTTTTCATCTCATAAACTCTAAATGAACTCAATAGAATTTTATTGAAAGTAAATAAATGAAACTTTTTATTGTTTCCTCTTTATTTTATATCTTTTTAACTGTCTATCTCTAATAAAACATTGTTTTTAAGCAGTGCTCTATATGTTTACAACCTCATTGAGACACATTCTAAATGAAATTTAAAATTGGAATTTAAATAAAAACAAATTCGAAGATGTAACGCTTAGTTTTATACATCAATCGGAGTATTAAACTTTAATGTGTCATTGCGAACGGCACGACGTTTGAAAATCAATGTTTGAATCTCTCAAAACAAGTTTTTGTAATCAATTCTGTGGGAAATAACCATTTGAATTAAGGAATGCTTGTATCTAATTAATTCAAGTTACGACTTCACATTTAATGCATTCGACGTTAAAGTCGTGAGCATCAATATTGTTTTTTGTACTTTGAATGGAAAGTAAGACTGGCACGTAACATTAATTGCATTGGCGCGGGCAAGCATCAACAAACCATTCCAAATTGATTCTGAGTACCTAATTGCCGCTCTTGCCCCACGTTTGATAACATATCGCTTTACATTTATTTTAATAATTACTTTTAAGATAATAGACAAGCTGAAAAGTCCGATGATTCGATTCCTAGGCTTCGATTTTTGGAAAGCTTAATGGAGATAAAATGTATGCCGACACGTTGTTATGACAGCACATGTTAAGATAAAAAGGGTTTGTAATTGATCACAGATACCTAATGTTTTCTATAACTCTAACAATTTTAGAGATAAAACCAATTCAAGAGAATTTTTATAGGAATTAAAAGTGGAATTGTACGAATTATATTCATTAAAAAGATTAATCAATTTTATATACCTAAGAAGTTTGTTATTTTTAACAATACATGAAATTAGGTAATCATAGATGAACTTAATTTTAAAATTGATGCATTTGATACACATTTATGATATATTTCATATAAATACCTAATGACTCTTAAAACATTGATATCAGAACACTATATCAAGTTAAAGAGTGCACAGTATGAAAGCCAACAGTAAACACTCATTCCAGTCGGCAGGTTGAGCGCAGTCTAAAAATAGCACAAATAATGAAACACAGGGGAATGTTTTCCATCTTCGCTGTTACACGCAAAATGTGTTAAAGTAAATACCTAATCTTTTAATAGCGCGACGATGTGGTAAGTAACGTTAAATTCGCAAATGGCATTTAAATTTGGAACACAACATGATTTATTTTTTCATTAACTTTTTTAAACATATGTTGTCAGTATGAATATAAATAGCACCATGGCCGCTAGACTAAAATAGACGATAAAAAATAGTGCTCGTGCTAAGATTGTTAAATTCTCAATTACAAAGGACATTCCATTTCAAAGAACGCCATTATTAAGGGACACTCGTCTTGAAGCGAACAAAAACGTTGAAATTCGACGTTGAAGCGTCAAAAGTCGCAATCTCTTTGTCTGCAACCGTTGAATCCTGGCAGCTGCACCGATATAAAAGACTTATAATCTACTGAAATTAGTTGAGAATCATGAACATAGAACGTAATAGTTCCGCAGATTGCATAGAACTTATATGGAAAGCGCATAATAAGGTATTTTGCGGTTATTTAAGCGCATTGCACAAGGGAATTGAGACTTCGTGCGTTGTACCGTGTACGCTATGATCGGATGAGAGTGAATGCGTGTTTATATCTAAACCAGATTCTTCAATTGTTATAAATTACAGTTTCGTTTTCACACGTAAAATATAGGAAATTTAAAAACTTGTAAATTACACTACAACAAAAATGAATGCCAACTGCAAAAAAATACAGCGCTAAATTACGACTCATGTCTATAACATGTCGTTCTTAACTCTTTTTAGAATGTAAGATTTTGTTTTTTTTTAATTGTGAGGTAATGTATAAAAAATTACGTATTTTTTGTTCGTCGGTCATTCTAAAACGAAAGTTTACACGTTTCTACAAAAACCTTAAAAGAGAAAGGAGATAATGTATAAATATTTCATATGTATATATAATTCATATGCATATTGCAGTGAATCTTGGAATTTTCAATTGGCGGCCGTACTTGAAACGAATTTCGTAAGTGTATGAACTAGCAAGGTTTACGTTTCGATTTACGGTAATTAGAAGGTTAAAACACGTTTCGTAAGTAACTTTGTAAAGAAATTATATAATATGTAGGTGATTATAGCGAAGATAACTACTAATTACAAAACTATTGTGAATTGAATTTAATTACGTATAATCATTTAAACCAAAAAGTTTATTAAGCAAATCAAATATTTTAAGCGACGCCAACACTTAGCAATTGTTCATAAAAGCTTCAAGCATATATAACTGTCATTGTCGACCTTAAAGTGCAGCCCACGTAACTAGAAGTGTAAATCATCTTTTCACAAGAACATTGCATAACTTTAGCAAAATTTTAACACGTTTAGCTGTTGTCGTATGTAAAATAGGTGTGTAAAATTTAGTTTGTAGGTGTAATAGAAGTGTGTTTCTTGAATATTTGATATGTCTGAAACGACCTAGAATTGTGTAGAACATTGCTTTATTTTCTATTTTAATGATTATAGTACCTTTTTTATAACACTCACAAAAATGCACGTTAAATGGTTTTTTTCATCGATTTGAAAACTCTTAAGTTAGAAACAGCGGTGCAGGCAAGCTAGATTTGAAATGATTATCTATTTAAATAATTTTAGGATTTAGTCATTTTAGCTGTAACATAAAGGGAAGACCCAGTGATGTGGACTAAAGCTGAAATATTTTTATTAATTATGTATTTGCTTTATTGAAAAAAGTATACATTATAATTATTTGCTAAACATTCTTAAGTCTATAATTAAAGGTTTATGCGGATGTTGCACACTTCACATGACACTACAATTAATATTACCAACAGTTACAATAATAAACTCAACTGAGTACTTTAACGCAGCACACAATTATAATAAAACGGTAGGTAATTGTTGTTTACATAAATAATAGTTTAATCACCGCCAGTTAGAAATTAGCGAGAATTTGGTGATGACTAAAGTATACCTTCTTTTAAGTATAGTTGTAATATCTACTTAGTATCATCAATGACAAAATGATAAAACTGCTTCACTTCAATTTGACAATTCGAAATAAAGGTACATATTTGCAACAGAAAAGGCACCATGATCAGTCAGCTTTGCCTGTCGCATAAGGGTAAAAAAATATAATTATAGATGACAAAAAAGAAAACAATCGTTTTGATTCAATTATAATCGGTAGATATCAATCAAAGTTATATTCGCGGTAAAAGCTAACTATGCGCTTGTTTATAAATAATGCATAATATTGACTTCCCCGAGCATCCAGTTTGGCGGCATTGCGTAATCTGTCCAATGATCCTGGCAATAGGGTTGCCAACTTTAGAGAAAAGGTAAATCTGAGTCGTCGTCGTAAGATTAGTGTAGACACTTAGTTTTCCCTATCAAATGTATAATTTGTTTTTATAATTATTTAATTTGAGACACGTCATGTGATCAGGGATAAAACTTATGTAAAATTTAAATTATAGCTTCATATAATATAAATGCAAAAGCTGAAAACTATGTGTTCAAGATACAGGACGATAAAATGTTTAGTTTGAATCCGATGTGTGCACAAGGTTAATTTGAGTGGTAGAAGTAGAAGACATAACAACACAGAGAACACTGTCACCTGGTAGGTCAACTCGATGAGGTGGCAGCCCTACACAGCAGCCATGTTAGCTTTTTACCGGGATCGGGAATCAATTAAACGTCCGGTTGAGATTGAAAATAAAAAAAAAATTAATCATTTCAAATAGGTTGTAATGAAAGAGATGACGCTCGTCAAGTTCACAATGAAGCGTGATTGCCGCTTCGGAGACGTAATGAATTCGTCATTTGTCAATGTTTATCTGACGGATGTAAAAAGATTAGGGCTAGATCTTTAGATTTAAAAGTTGGCTTAAAAGCAAGTTTGGAATATTAAAATGCACTTTAAAGTTTTATTCATTATAGTTTTTTATATAGTTTAAATAGTTTTTCAATATTATTTTACCATAGTAGGACTGCATAAAGAATATTAATTCATGAAATAATTAAAATTAACATCGCATTTTTTACCTTTATTTTATACCCTAAATATATTATACAAAATTACTCGTCTGTATTTGCACGATTGAAGATTCGTTTCCAACATCTAGCCTAATGTAAATCTTTAGGGATTTTGAACAGTAAATACAAAAATAGGTAAGTACTTTAGTTCATTCTTTTACTGTATTGTAAATTAACAACGAAATTTATTTACTAATGTCGCTTCCACTGTCTAATGAAATGATCAAATCAGTCCGCCTTAATTTATCACGCAAAGATCCGATATAAATTAACATAATATCCAGTTTTAGGCATAGCTAATAACGTTGGCCTTCACAACCGCAGGTAAACTTCTTAAATCAAAATAAAGAGAGAAAGATTGACAATGACCTAGATTTTCAGAAAGATCCCAGACCATTTTCAGAAATAGACCATATAAACCTTCTTGTAAAGCAGTTCGTAACCCCAGAATCAAAGAAATCACTACTATGTGGTAAATTTCAGTAATGTCTCACGGGGGTTTCCTATCACCGCCTTTTACCTGCAGCAATAGCATCAGTGCTTAGCACTGGTGTATTTTAGCGGGTAATTTTTGTAGGCGGCACTTAAGCCTCGCCACATGGATACCAACGTAACATTAACATCTTAGGTTTTGTAGGCGATGGTTATTAGCTGTCCTGTTACATAAAAAATGATGTTCTATGAGGGGAAAAGTAGGCAAACCTATAATCAGAATTGTATGCCTTCTGATGCATGGAAACACTTTAATATTTAACGTAAAGCACTTACATTAGGAAGTGCTGCTTGCTGAACTAATTACTATCAACTAATGGCAATTTTCAAGTGCATTGACTTTCGCTGGTGCCTCTAAGTCGCTCCTCTTTAAATGTTTTTTCATTACAAAAATGATTATTTTTAAACGAAGAAAAAATTGCCAGGGTTTTGTTTGTTATAACTTGAACATAATTATGTGTACACCGGTTCGTATATGGCAAGGGGACATCTAGGGTCCCTTGCGTCTCACCTGCTCACTGACCCCCGCTGATTAAGGGACGAGAATTGCCGACTCCCAATTGCTTTAACTATTTAGACAATGCATTAAAAGCAGCAGTCTCTCCAACTATCTTTGGTTTGGGTTAATGTTTTTATAATGTTAAAGGATGTCAAACAAGCAGACAGTTCCAAAGATAAGATATAACTGCCGCAGACATCTGCAACATCACAGATGTAACAGATGAGTTTGTAATAAATGCAACAAGGATGGGATTTTATATTCATAGTATAATAGTATAAATATGAATAATATATAATGTAACTCACACATACTCATTCACGGATTTTTTTGGTTATACAATTCCTAGTTTTTGACAACTCTCTTTTTGTTCACTCACGTGTTTTGTATCTATACAGATATGTAAAAATATCTAGCTTACTTGTTAAATTTATGTGTAAACATAATTTACACAAATTCTAGGAAAATCACACATAAGTGTAAAATTATAAGTTATTTTTACCTATGTTTAGATTTATTGCATTATAAAAACTCCGAGTAACATGGAATTGGTTCGCTTACAATCGCTTTGGACAACAGCTCATTGCACAATGACTTAAAACTTATGTTTCACATAGTTAAGACATTAAAAGTCAACGATTAAACAGATTTCGTACAATTTCCCATATAATTGAGTCGGTTCTCATAGAACAAACGTTTCGGACAATGGCCGAAATTATAACAGGGTTAAATATATTCACATACTTATATGCAGTGAGCAACATGACATATGACCATTAATTATCATTGTTGGGAAATTCTAAGTGAATGACTTGATTACAACATTGTTAATCGTTTTCGTGAAAATTTTAATACCGTTATTGTCACCCGTTATAAGAAATAACTGGTCGTTTTAATTTTAAAAATGTATTTTAATATACACATGTAAGCAATTACGTTGGTGCCTAATGCGACGTTAATTCTTGTTCTATGCTAAATAGGATCCTACGGCCTAAAAAATAAAATTGAGTATCCATTTCTCTAAAAAATAATTTTATTTAATATACGCATTCGTGTAAACATTATTCAGCGCGTCAGTTTGACCGTAAAACCATTTCAAACTGAATACAAACTAAACAGAGATGTGAATTTTGTTGACCGATTATAGATTAGCAGTCACCTAGATGTGCTTAAAAGTTAAATAATTATCTTTAGCGATTAAATTAACAAGTTATTTGTGTTATTTACTCAAACGACAGAATTATAACCGCTTTAACAATTTGTACTTGAGATTTATTTAGTTTTATGAGTAGACTGTTTAAATGATTTTGCACGTCGCGACGCGGCTGTGCATTATTATCGGTTAAAAGAAAAGTATGGCTCAACCAACTTCAATCACGCTCAGTATTAAATTTATAAACTAATTTGATATAAAAAGTATATGATTATTAAGAGAAACCTTAATTATTCAAATTCTTCAAAGCCTTTGAAGAGAGTTAATTACTCTAAAAAGTCTCGTTGAAAAAACCTTTGATGGCCGTCAGTTAATTATTTTGTCTGTAAACACGAAATAGGTTGATTGGCTTTATGAATTCACTTTATTTTATTATCAATATTATCTAATTCACTCAGAATAGATCCCTATTGAAAATCACTTCATTCGGATCTGTTTTTTTTATAATAAATAATTTAAAGAAAAAAAGAACGTTGCGGCGTACACTTTTGGATTTTCCAAACTTTTTTTATTTGAATGTACAACATTTATTTAGTATGCGATTAGTATTTTAATTGAGTATACTGTAGATGTATATCGCGATGCGGGTTAGTCTCCACCTGTCTACTGGACGTAGAAAAATTATACGTGAGCAAATTCTGATGATAGTTAGCTATGTACACATTATTTAATCTAAAATATAGTGAAATATCATCTTAAATGTATGATTTCGAAATAATTTATAAGGATATTGTATTATATGTATATAGGTATATGTATATGTATGCGATTGAGTAATCGCAATGATTATTTTTCGATGTGATAAGCCGATATCATGTATTCTACTTTATTTTTTTAATTAAAGTACTTTTTCAGATCTTTTAAAATGGAATAGTTACGATAGTTTCTTTATTATTTAGCCCTTACTTAATTGCCACTTGAATTTTAAATTTACGTAAACAACCAATTACCTAACACTCCTAAAACATTGAAATAAGTAATAAAAGTACAGATTTCGTCATAAAATTTTAACACACTAATAAACTTAAATCATTAGCATGGTCAATTTGAATTCTTGCAGCCGGGTTAAATTATAAGAAAGCAGATGTTGGTGTTCTTGAGAGTAACTTTATGTCACACCTGCTTGCAATGTGGGCCGACCGCATACACACACGTTAAATTGAAATATAGTCGATTATATCATGAATAGTACGCAACTAAGCGTTCCATACGATCTGGCATGCTATGTCCTAGTTATGGACAAGTAGCAAAACTACAAACAATCTCTACATTAATATAAACATGTCGTAAACCTATAAAAATACTTTAAGCAGCACCCACTTAGAATTTATGTTGTCATAATATATATAATTATATTTAATTTATATTTAATATTATTTTTCATAAACTTGCGTTGTTATACCGTTATACTTAACATTAAGTATTAAATGTTTTCAAGATTTTATTTTATATTTTGGTTTACTATTACTTATTACAATTTATTTCATAAATGTTTGAAGTAATTTTACTAAAATTTATTGTTATTAAAGGTAAATCAAAAATTGTTTTAATGTGATGTAAAAACTTGTAGATATTATACCTAAACAATATATATTTGCAATAAAACATTTTGTATTTATTTCGGATATTGATGATGGCTTGACATTAAAGAATAGTTTATTGATTTTCTGTCAATCATAATGCCGTTTAATTATTTCGATTAAATACAGTTATGATATATACATATTTAACGTATATTAGATAAAATTTGTAGATTTTAAGTAAATTACATAGAAAATATAAATTACTTGAAATGGGTAATTTGAGTAAGATGAACGAACTCAACCTTCAATAAAACATAATGGAAATTTGGATTTGGTTGCGGTTTTGGGCAGACGTGCTTCCGTTCCCGCTTCCGATCGAGAGTCGATCACGCGAACCGTGCACGATATTCGCGATATTGGTTTACATGAAAAGAATATGGAATATCGATTTCTGCCAACAGAATCGAGAATCGATAAACGTGTTCCATAATGTAGAATTTTAACGCGACTTGTTACAAAAACCTGCAACTACATCCCTTTGTGTAACTAAGTATATCTCATTCATGTATATTGTAACATTGTTGCTTATTACTTTTTCTTATATTTACTGAATAAGTAGATACTTTTCATTTACTTTTAACCTTTTTAGTTTCCAATGACGATTATTTATGTTTTTCAGATATTAATTTTTTTTTGTTTTATGAGGACGTGATTATACAAATTAAGCAAGTAGGTACTTTATAAATTTTGCCGCCCTCAGAATTATATTGACCTAATCCAGCGCCTCATGCCTTTATGGATAAATCCACCACTGTTGAATAATAGTAAATATAATTCTTTATGTGTGATGTCTGTTTAATGCGGATATGATCGGTCAAATTTTTTTAGTTAGCCGAGCAATACGCATATCACTAATAGATTATAACAGGGATTGTCAGCTTTACTTGCTTTCGTCATGAGGGTAACATAAATCACCATCTTTCATATTTTAAGCTGGTACTAAGATTTTGATAAGTAAAAAAGACCGATTGACGTGAGAAACAAACCCGAAACCTATTTGATTCGACTCCGGCTCAACTGTATAGAATAACTACGAGACAAACGTGATACGAATTTAGGAAATAATAAATTTGGTTTCTACGAGGTGCTAAATATTGTTTAAGAATAGTAGGTGTATATTTCAGTAGTTTAACATGCTTTTTTTAATATGCTGGACATAAAGAATCGATACAATTGATACAAGACTTCATGTAAGGTGGAAATAGAAAAACATAATATGTATATATGCGGTAGTTATGTATACTAATATTATAAACGGGTAAAATTTTTGAGTTTGTTTGTAAGAATTGGTCTCTGGAATTAATGAACTGATTTTAAAAATTCTTTCACGAGTAGAAAACATCGTTATTCCTGAGTGAATAAATTTTATCCCAAGTTGCCCTCGGATTAGGATCTACGCGGGTTATACCGCGGGAAACGGCTAGTGATAATATTAGCTATCATAATATATTCAGACGTACAATTTTAATTAAATTTGTCGTTAGGTGGTAGTCATGGACGCCAAATCATAAAACATTGTTAATATGGAAACTTGAAACTAATTCGGTCTGACACTTAATGTACATTTTTGAAACAAGTATGGCCTTATTAATAAAACATTTTATTACACTCAATATCAACCTATTTCAGTAAAAAACCAGAACGGCCGGAAAGTGCACGAAAAATTACATGATTTATGGTAAGATCGATTCCCAGCACTGGTTGCACACAAACACGTTTTAGTTTACACGTATCAGTATTTGTGTTAGTAATAATAACGGTACACACATGAACACAAATAAATGTAAGTACATGTAGGTACCTACATAAGCAGTCACAGCGCTCGCGCACGATGGGGTAGGGTCCTAGTTGCGAAAGTTATAAATTATTATTATTGTAAAAAATATCGATTTTCTATTCAACTAACGTGATTACGTGTAGAATTTTAATTTAAATAATATACTTACTTAAGTATATATAATATATATTCCTTTTTTATATTATAATATAGTAAACAAGCACATGGCTCTTCTGATGGAAAGAGAAAAAATTACACATAGACACCAAAGATGTTAATGGTGCGTTGCTTTGTGTGGGGGGATAGCAATCCCACATACATAAGGCGAGTACATCATGCAGAACACATGCAGAACTCTATCACCTAGTAGTTACGATGGTAGTGACACGGATAGTCAAGTCGCCTTTTACGACCTGCCTGGCAGAACGGCAGTTGGTCTATCCTTTAAGGAAGCCCGGACCAACACGAGGGAAAATATTCCTTTGTGATTCATATTCATTGATCTTCGTTTGGATACTTAGGTAAATCAACGTAATGGCTGGATCGATATTACCAAAATTTGGTATACCGTATAGGTACACGAACAATAGTTATTTAAGAAATATATTTATGATAAAGTTCTTAATTATTACTTATATTTTAGTATGAATATGATGTTTGGGTTAACAAATTAAATTTTAACTATTTTGAAAGATTACATTGATAAAGCTTCTACAACTTTGGGCAAGTTCTTAGGAAAGCGTAAAAATTTTATAAGGTACCTCAAGCTTAGAAACGAATAATTTTCTTACTTTTGGGGGCAAATGTGTGTAATTTGTTAAGCAATATTTATTTATATTTAATATTTGGCGGTGAGTTTTAATAAATTACAAGCACATATACTGAGCAAAGTTAGCCTTGCTAAAGCGAAGAAACAAATAATTTGCTTACTTTTGTGGGCAAAGTGTAATTTGTTAAGCAATACTGATTTATATTTAATATTTGGCTGTGAGTCTAATAATATACAAGCACATTTGCTGAGCAAAGATTAACCTCTAGAAGAATAATTTGCCAAAGGTAGGACGAACTACCTTCTTCTTTAAGGCGCAGTTGTGTATATTTGTCACATTAGAGTTATAAATAAAATACAAAAATTCATTAATAGGTAGGTAAGTATATACTATTCAATTAGTGAAATGGTCTGTCTTGTATTACACACAACGTTTAAGTAATTATAGTCTCGTCATGTACCAAATAAACATGTCTTTTAAGTCAACAAACTATTAACTGCTGCTCAATTACTTAGCCTCAAAATATTAATAAGATGTTAGGCATGTTTTCAAATTTGGCAATGTTTGTGAATTTGTTTTGTAATTTGGTAAAATGTGACTAGTGTCGCATAGATATAGTAGGTATATAAAGAAAACCCTGTCCTTTCGTCAAAGGGATTATTTGGTAGCTTAATACCTACAAACATATTTGTGTCATTATTTTATGGATATTGATCGGTACACATTTTCAAAATATTTGCTCCATTTTAGTACAAAACGTGGAACTTTAAACAACGATATTTTTCTTATTTTAATAAAAATAATTATTTTATTATTCATTTGATATTGTCATTGAATTATTTATATACCTCTTTCGGATCGGACGGGGTTTTCTTTACACGCTGTATAAAATGGTATTTTTAAAATTCACCAAAACCTAGTAGGTTGTAAAACAATTTTTTACTTCATGTTGGTCCAAGTCTCCTTTGAAAAAAGAATAAAAGACATGAGGAACAAAAAACGAGAGAAATTTATCATCAACCATTCTGCCAGGCAGATCGTAAAAGGCGAACGATTGGCTATACATGTCCCTAATCATTGTGACCACTAGGTAGTAGAGTTTGGTACCGTCTCGCCCGGGTATATGATACCTACCACCGCTTTACCTATTCCTGCTGCAATAGTGTCAATGCTTGTAATTGTTCAACTCTGCACCGCTTTGGAAGGTATTGCCATCCCGCCACACGGATAGCAACGAACCGTTAACATCTTTGGTGTATATAGCTGATGGTTTCTCTTTCCATCAGAAGATCCATTTGCTTGTTTGCTATCTAATAATATAGAAAAAACTTCTATTAATAAAAGCACCATCTGTCCCTATGTGTGGCCGGTAATAAATACTGACGAAATAAAACATAATGTTGTAAAATTAGTAGGTCGTTATGTATAAATAGGATACCTAAAGGAATACTAATTTAAAATATTTTGTTAGTTACAATAGCTACCTATATTTTATTTACATACAACGTTGTGTTCGTAGTAAACCAGAAAGTCTATACACATTCGTTTTACTCTGCTTACCCCGCAAGGGAACCGGGCGTTATGATAGTTTTTAATTTTATTTATATATAAAACAGAAAGAAAAATAGTGAGATTTATGATTATTGTTGAGTTTAATAGTTATGTCTGTGTTATTAAGTAATTAAAATGTGTAAAATTAACTGTACATTAATTGAAATAAGTATAATTTTCTACTTTTGTACCAGTGAAAGTGTAGTCTTGTATTTTAATAGGATAACTAAGTAACGTCAAAATTCTTCAAACATTAGTTTCTACAAGTTCTTTTTGCATTAGTACAATATGCCAGTGGCCTAGCACTTGTAAATGCGCGACTTCGAGTCCCAGGCGTGAAAAACATTTGAGTTGTTACATATTTAATTGTAGGTTGTAAGACACAGCCCTACTTATGACTTTTATACGAAATTTACATCTCAATTATCTCGCCATCATAGCTGTAAATATGTTTTATAGAATAATTAATAATTACAGTAATATATAAACTAAAATATATGTATGAAAATGATTTTAGGAAATTTTTAACAACCCTTTGCGTCTTGAAATACAACCTTGACCGAACATAGGGCTGAGGGCACTGACCTTCAATTTATGTTATTATTAACACATTAAATAATAATCATTGGAAAAGTCTATGTAGATCAATTCAGTAACCCTGCCAGAAATAACATTAAGTTCGACTTCAGTTGTCTGAGTTATTCTCGTACATAGCAGATTAGTCCTTTTAAGTATCTCCATCGCTAAAGGTATGCATCTAATTTTAAACGTAGAGGCTCGCGACCCAACTGACCCCGCATCGGCCGTATTAAAACCTGAACTTTCTTTATAACTATGTACCAACTATGTTCGGTAAACGTATCGAACACACACAACCGCATCTCCAGACTCGCTCAGGCCCGGTCACGACTTAGTCTAACCTACACCCTCGCTGGCTATCCAGGACGATCTAGGGACTTCGGACGCCGCTTCACTCGTGGGAAAGTGACTGTCGTGACGATGTTTAATCCACATATAAATTCACATGTCTCGATTACGCTAATTCGAAACCGAATCAGGGATTCGTGGTTTTGAGTGTCGAGTTCAGTACCTGGGGCAGAAACCCTAGCAGGGCGATGAGCACCGTGGGGGCGCGCATACTGGCGCGTCCACTACCGGCGCCTGAGCATATACGGGAACAGAACCGTCAGCAATAGACGGTGGAAGAGTAATCCATCACTGGCACATGACTGCACTGAGTTTCACTGTAAGTCACACAGCACTAAGGTGTCACAGGTCGCGATCATCAGCTTCGTGAACCGGTCGCGGAGTATTGTGCACTACGTTCGAGACGCGCGTGTGCGGCCGGCGTACTGCAGCCGTTATAACGTGTAATCGCGACGGTGCGTGTCGGCGGACTGAGGGCGGGTGTACCGCGGTGCGGGCAGCGCACACCTGGCGACGCCGAGGCGACAATAGATGGCGCTGTGCGGCGCATCTGCCGCCGGTTCCCCCCGCGGACGCTACCCCGCGATCCCTGAAGCAGAAAATACATGGAAAACAGCCGTTCGTCTTATACTTTATTAAACATCTGAACACGTGCTCGTAGTATTATGGCTTTTTATTAATATAGAAAATTAAGAGTATCAATTTTGCAGATACAATTTTTTTTGCTGTAAGCTTAAACTTTTTAAGCCATAAGTTGTCTGGTATTTTTAATGCATAGCCATGTCACAGTATCATTTATGCATTTTTAAAAAAGTTTCCGCAGTAAGCTTAAAATTTCTTAATAGCCATAGCCCTCTAGTAATATCTCTAAGTATATCTACCTAAGCATCTGATAAGCGTAGAGTAAGCGAGTTTTATTTTAAAGCAACCAGATAGACCTAAATATTGAGAAAATAATATCAGATGTACTTATCTTCACTTCCCTTTACTTACCTTCATACACTCGATTAATAACACGCTGAATTTTTGTAATAGTTTCGTTTTCACGAGATTTTTCTATTTTCGAAAAATCTCGAATCGGGGAAATAATAAAGATAGATCAAAAGAAAACTTTAGAGTGTCGGACTAAGAAAAGTTTCCAGTTTACGTCTAGGACAAAGTAACCCTTGAAATATAATAATAATTAACAAGCTTTTGTAAGTTATTAGGTTGTTTCAAATTGATTAATAACAATTTAAAAATCTCTTAATTCCGAATCTTCAGATTGGAAGACTCGTCAGAAAAACCATCGAATGTGTAGGACAAAAGTTTCTTCGTGCTTTTTATAAAATAATTAAGCGATTAAAGCAAAAAAGTAACTATTGTTATTAATAAGATATTTTTCCTTCGTCGAATTAAAAAATCGAATTAAAAAGCATAGAAGCGTTATTCCTTTAAGGTTCGAAGCCCCCTAACTTTATTAGTTACCCGATTCGAGACTTATCGAAGATAGAAAATATGGACGTCTCGTCAAAACGAAGCAGTTAACAAAAATTTAGCTTCTTATTAATTAAAAAAAATTTGGGACCTGGGCCCTGGGACCACGGTCTAAAAGTGTACATATCTTTTAACATAAGTCAGTGATGACTGATAAGTAATGAAAAATTTATAAATAACTTAATAATTAGGATTTTAAACTAAATCGATAAGAATTAGGTAAGTATTTAAATTAGATATGAGTAATATAATCTAAATGGATACGAATGTATTTAGTTAGTTAATTTTAATTTGCAAGTTACATAATTAAATTATTTCATGAATTTTGAGTTAAATCGTATAGGTACTAGAGCGTAAAAAGACAGTAGGTAGCTTTTATTTATATTAAAGTTTCTAGCTGGATTAAATTGAGCGCTTATGTAATGTAATATGAATAAAATGATCCTTAGGCTATTTTCCTTTCTAACGGACAGTTCGTAAAAGGTGAATGATTGAATAGGTGTGTCACTACCATCGTGACTATTAGGTTGTTACGTCTCGCCAGGGTTTGGTACCACTTCTTTTTTCTGCTGCAATAGCCTCAGTGTTTAAAATTGTCAATTTCCGGTTTTGAGGATAGGGCAGAGAGCAAACTTATAAATATGGCACTAAATGTCCACCGAACAAATGGCAACATCGTTGGTGTCTATTGGTTTAATGCTTTTCTTGCCATCAAAAAGCCATCTGCTTGTTTGCTGTCCTGTAATGTAAAAAAAAAACTTAAAAAACCAAATCAATATCAAGGAACTCACTTTTATTCTTAATGATTTTATTTACTCATTCGTCGTATGATTTTCAGTGATTTGTAATCTAGAGTGTCAATTGCCTATCCACCTCCAATCATGAGGTCCCGGATTCAATTCAAAGCCGGGTAAAATTGTAATTGAGGATTTTTGAGACTAAGTATTTTCTCTTATCATTAGATAACAAACAAGTAGATGGTTCTCCTGAACACAAACACTAAAGATGTTATAGTGTGTTATTATCCGCGTAAAGGGATTAATTTCCACATGCATAAGTTTACCGACTACCTTAGTCTCCAAACCAAACAGTAAACAAACCTCCGGCTCGAAGGACCATGTAAAAAGTTGGGGGTTATGGTTTTGGGTTGTGGTTACCCCCTTTTTGGTGATTGGTTATGAATGGTTACGGAGACTAAATAAGGAGACCGGAATTTGTGACTATTATTATATACTAGCTGTTGCCAGCGACTTCGTCCGCGCGGACTTCGTTTACTCCGCACTGCTCCTCCCCCGTAGGTGATAGCGTGATAACATATAGCCTATATGTTGACCCGACCTGTTAGTAATATTCATGCAAAATTTGAATTAAATCCATGCAGTACAGTGCAGACAAACAGACAAACAGATTAACAGACAAACAGACAAAAATTCTAAAAACTATATTTATTGTTTCGATATTGATTGTTGATCACACCCCAAGTATTCTTTTAAAAAAAATATTCAATGTACAGTTTTGGCTTTCCTACGATTTTATTATATGTATAGATTTCCACTGGTTCACTATCTTTACAACAATCGGTTAAACAATGGTGAATTTGGTAATGGTAAAAATGGTACAATGCTCGTAAATGTTGTGAGCACGAGAGTAGTAACTTCTGTAAGCATTCTCTCGCCTTTTACAATATAAATATTCACGGGACAATATACACTTACTGGTCTAACCCCAAAGTAAGCAAATTATTTGCTTGTGTTATGAGTGTTAGTCAACGATATAATACATAGAAATACAATATACCACCCAAACCCGGAAATACAGACATTTATGCTCATCACCGTTCCGTATAAACTTGTATTTTTTGTGATGTTAAACCGATGAACTAAAAGCTTTTTTATATCATAAGATAGCAAACAAACAGATGGTCTCCTGATGGAAAGAGTCAACCATCGCCTATAGACACATGTTAATGGTGCGTTGCTTTCACGTGACAAGGTCTAATGCCACATGCATAAGTTTACCGGCTACCTTACCCTCCAAACCGAAACACAACAGTGACAAGCACTGACGCTATTGTGGCAGGAATAGGTAAGGCGGTGGTACCAGACTCGGGCGAGACAATGCAGAACTCTACCACCTAGTAGTCACGATGGTAGTGTCTTACATAGCCAATCAGTTGCCTTTTACGACCTGCCTGGCAGAACGGCAGTTGGTCTATTCTTCAAAGGAGTGGATCAGCACGGGGAAAAAGTTTATCGGTTTTTGGATTTTCCCCGATTTTTTCTGGTGGGCACTAGACCATTCTGGGGTGAGCACGGTCCACCTGGCCCTCCTTTATATACGCCTATGAGCATTATCTATTGTTCAAAAGGAATTCGGAACAACAAGATTATTGTAGTTTTCAACCGACTTCTCGAAAGGAGGAGGTTCTCTTCAGATAAATTTGGCTGTACGGTTTTTTATGTTTGTTACTTTGAAACTTGCTCATTTATGAACCGATTTTTGAAAATAGATTTTTTGAGAGAGTATACTCGCCATTTGGTCCCATTTTAATTTGGTATTCTCATTCCAGAGATATAGGAAATGGGAAGTCGGTTGCTGCGGTTTTACTGCGTTTAAAAATATTAATGACTAGCTGCGCTCTGCAGCCTGCTGCATTATAACAGTTTTTGGTGAATCTACAGTCATCCTCTATATAAATTTTAATTGTGCCATATTTCATACTCCACCTTTCGCGTAATTGTCTTAAAAAGGGGTACAAAGTTTTCATTTCACGTATTTATATATAAAAATTTGCTATCTTCTACGAACTGTTTTATGTGACGTCTACGATGCTACCGAAAAGAAAGAAGTTTTTTTCGGTAGCTTCGCTTAAATAATTGGATAAAACTCACCAACGGCGCGGACAAAAAAGAAAAATCGGACGGCACAATTATTATCCACCAACATCGACCACGCTTTCACCCACGTCGAATTGATTTCGACGTGGGTCGCAAAAACACATAATTTATGCACTCAACGCACGTTTCACTTCGAAATCGCAGCAACTTCAGGAGAACGAACACCTCACTTAACGCAAGTGTAATTGATATATTACACTTACTACTTAAGATCTGGAATCAAGCAAAGGCTTTCTTTCAAAAATCAACCCTTAAAGGGTTGAAATAAGGGATGAAAGTTAGTACGAATAATATCTTCTTAAAAAGATTAAACCGATAAATTTATAAGTTGTCATAATTAAAATCAGTAAGTGAATAATCTATCATCCCTTGTTTACATACCCTTACGTTTGATTTTTTTTTAAAATGGGACCACCCTTGGGGTATGTTCATTCTAACAAAAAAGTATTATCGAAATTTAACTGCACTGTGAAGTTATGCGAAGTCTAACATTAGAAAAATACACGCCTCAAATTTAGAACTTCTTTCGTTTTTTCGTAGGTTGAAAACTACGAGTATTTTTTTTATATCGTAAGATAGCAAAGAAGCAGATGGGTCTTCTGATGGAAAGAGTCAATCATCGCTTAGAGGCACCAAAGATGTAAATAGTGCGTTGCCATCTTGTGGCGAGTTCTAATACCACATGCATAAGTATATTGACAACATTTTATCCTACTCACAGACGAAGCTGCGCGGTCAGGTAGTTTAAACATAAAGTCAATAAGCATAACATTTCGTGCATAAAGTGATTGACGGTAGATTAACAATTATGTTAAATTTTACGATTATTTGCAGCTGTTTGGGCATTTGTTTGGTGGAGTTGTGCACGGAGGCCAATAGCCTCGGGTCTAAAATTATAGCTTCTTCTTAATAACCTGCCCGCGGTCAGGTCAAAATTGGTAGCAATTGTTGTAAAAAATATAGATTATCTTATTTCCTGGCTTATAAAGAGCTTAGTTTAATTTTTAATTTTTAACTGACTTCTAAATAGAGACCAACAACATATATTTTCAGTTTCTTACAGTAGTGTTTCTCAAAATTGGGTACGCGTATCCCATGGAGTATAGCAGATAATTGTACACGATAGAATGCTCGTAACAACTGTTGCTTAGTTTACTTAGAAGTTGAGAAATCAAAATCGAAACATTGTACTCGATTGTGTAACGAATCGATTAATTATATGCTTATTATATGTTTGGAGTTAAATTGCTCATTAAATTGGCTTAATTTGTGCCTAACATAACTTCAGTCCTCAGATATTTGAATAAAAAGTCTATAGTAGGTAGCTACTATAGATTTTTTTAGCATCTGTCTTTCTTTATCATTTAAATACATTTTTTATATCTACAACTTGTTTTGTGTCGGGTTTGCCTTTGTCTTGAAAATCTGATGGGGGTAAGATATAAGTTTGAGAATCCCTGGCTGACAGGATAGGCAGACAGAATAAAGTGTATAAGTTGTCTGTTCATCATGATTTAGGTATTGTGAAGACAATGCCAAGATGAATTCAATAAAACATTATTTGATTTGATTGAATTCATCTTTAAAGGCACATGTGATGAGTTGACATTTTTAAATTTATCGTAACGCGGCATGAAGGTTCCTTAACCTTGCCCCAGACACTTGCCCCAGTTTCTTCATATTCAAAAATTCATACAAATACGCGGGTTATGGAGACTCTTGAAACCACCTTTGGACAGCACCCAATGACATGATCATGGTAAGTCAAACTTGGTCTTTTCCGGTACCTACAACTTTGAAATTAGTTATTTCCTATATTCCCACGGGAACAAAAGCTACGCGGGTGAAACTGCGGGCAGGTCGCTAGTAAATGATAAAGGTATGGTTTTGCTATTATACAAACAGACTGTTTATACAATTTTGCTAAATGAGCAACAGTTTTTTAGCTAGGAATTTTTAAATTTATAAGTGATGATGTCAGAAAGTAGACTGAATAGTCTAATCTGCACAAAGTATCTACAGGATAAAAATATTTAATGTTATTAGACACTATTACTATTGTACTTGTACTTAAATTTCACTTTTAAACATATATTAGTATGTATAAAGAACTTCAAAATAGAATAAGAAGGTTTCGTTGAGATACCTACTACTCGTCATGTCAAACACTCACTGTGTGATTGTATTTTTTATTCCTACGGAAACCTTAAGGGGCAGTTTACATTTTAGACCAACTTTTGACGAGAAATCAAAATTTTCCAACTCCTAATTTTTCATATTATATTATAAGATTCTTTTATTTAATTAAATGGTACCATTAGATAGTTTCATCTTTTAAATATTCCTTCAATGAAACAGATTTTTTAATCATCAATTGTATTTATTAAAATAAATGTTCTCCGAAATCAAGTTTCGACAATTACGCAAAGAAACTATTTTTCCAAAAGGTATTGCTACTGCTAGAATCAACAAACTTAATTAGAGAAAATACTAAATAACCAGAAACATCCAACAATTGTGCCTGAATGGATCACTTTTTTCCTAAAAGATTTATAACTGTATCTAAATAATTAAGCAAATATGCCTATTTCAACGAAAATTAACGAAACATTAACTGGGTTTTTGTTATCAAAAAATCACATTTTTCTATAGAAATTGGCATAGAATAAAACTATTTTCTATTCTTATGCAAAAACAAGTCACTTATATAATATTTATTTATTTTTTATTTCAAAAAGAAATAAAAGAAAATACTATAAAATCCGCTACGTCCGTGTGCCAAAATTAATACCGCGTAGTAATAATTAAAATATTAAAAGTATCAACACTATTTTCATTTTACCAGCACTAGGTGCACTATATGGATGAAGACGTCCAGCTCTCGCATCGATTAGAAAATATCTAAATTTTGTAATAAAAAGTTGGGCGATTTTGTGAAATGCTCTTCACTAAATAGTATAAAACAAAGTCGCTTTCTCTGTCTGTCCCTATGTCCCTATGTATGCTTAAATCTTTAAAACTACGCAACGGATTTTGATGCGAATTTTTTTAATAGATAGATTGATTATTGAGGGAGGTTTAAGTATATAAACATTTCCTATATTCCCACGGGAACAAAAGCTACGCGGGTGAAACTGCGGGCAGGTCGCTAGTAAATGATAAAGGTATGGTTTTGCTATTATACAAACAGACTGTTTATACAATTTTGCTAAATGAGCAACAGTTTTTTAGCTAGGAATTTTTAAATTTATAAGTGATGATGTCAGAAAGTAGACTGAATAGTCTAATCTGCACAAAGTATCTACAGGAAAAAAATATTTAATGTTATTAGACACTATTACTATTGTACTTGTACTTAAATTTCACTTTTAAACATATATTTTTAATATATTACTAACCGGTTTTACTTTTTAAGGCATCTTCAGGATGTAATATACTGATTTGTTAAAGTAACTTGCCAGTACTTCACCAAATCGGTATCAACCTACGATCGCCATGACGTTTTAACTAAACGGCGCAACCTGGAAATTAATAAATGTTACCATAAATCTAAACGCTTATAACAGTTGCATGGAACACTTTTTTGCCGGATACTGGCTAAGATACAGAGATATGTTTGCAGTTTGTTCCGGTCATAATTTTTTATAATTAGTACAAATTTCGGATAAAACATGTGTAAATTAATATCAATGTAGTGTCAATTAGTATCCGTTTAATTGATAGATAACTTTTTTACTGGGTGATGCGTGGTAGATAAGTTTTTTACTATTCTTTCCCCATGATCCCATATCATCATTCAACTTGTCAACCGGCAAACCAGTAAATCGTGGTGAACAGAAATTTCTTTATATCATAAGATAGCAAACAAGCAGATGGGTCTCCTGATGGAAAGAGTCAACCATCGCTTATAGACACTAAAGTTGTTAATGGTGCGTTGCTAACTTTTTGCGAGGTCTAATGCCACATGCGTAAGTTTACCGGCTCCTTAGCCTCCAAACCGGAACACGAAATTGACAAGTACTGACGCTATTGTGGCAGGAATAGGTAAAGTCGTGGTAACAGTCACGGGCGAGACAATACAACACTCTACGACCTAGTCGCGATGGTAGTGATGTGTATAGCCAATCAGTCGCCTTTTACGACCCGCCCGGACCAACACGTGGTAAATTAACTGATAAAGTTTAACTCACTTTGCCTATAAGTACCCCGCAATAATACTAGCGTGACGTACAAGTACGTTATATGTAATATTGTATACTTACATATAACGTGCTTGTCTGATTCTCATCTTACTACATCGTATCCAAGAAACAGACTTTGACGTAGTTATCACTGTCATTAATGTATTTTAAGCAAAAGTTTGTCATAGTTTTGCTCGAACCTTTTCTCAGTACTACCTACCGAGTCCCATTTTAAATGTAAACCATCAAAGCATGAGCATTGGGCATAGCCATCGCTTTGTTATGAGAGATGTTCAAGAGGTTGAAAATTTACAAAACTCAAACTCTCAAACTTAAGACTTCTTACGGGTGCAATAATTCCAATCTTGGAAAAAAACTACTGCGCGAACACATATGTTTTCGCTAGAGGGGTTGGGGATGGGTCCGGACCTCCTAAACACCCCCCTTCTATACGTCCATACATCCAGGTATCTATTTGAACAAACAAAAATATCAAAATCGGTCCAGCCATTTAGAAGTTCAATATCATAACAAAATGATTTTTAGGCTAACTCCTCTCCGTAGTCTAATGCACGATTAAAGTCTTTAATCTATATAATATAATAATAATAATAGTACATTTTTCCGGGATAAAAGTAAAAGTTTTGGAATAATTTAGTCCTATGTGTGAAGTCTGGACATACTTCCTTTCAGTCGTTTTTAGAGTTCCTTACCTAAAAAGTAAAACGGAGCCCTGTTACGGAGCTCCGCTGTCTGTCTGTCCGTCTGTCTGTCACCAGACTGTATCTCATAAACCTTGACAGCTAGAAAGCAGAAATTTTCACAAATTATGTATTTCTGATGCCGCTATAACAACAAATACTAAAAATAAAAAATGAAAATACTCCATACAATAAACGTATTATTTTTTGCTATGATGGCACGGAACCCTTCGTGCGCGAGTGTAACTCGCACTTGGCCGGTTTTTTTTATACCATAAATAGGAAAAAATGCAGATGGCTTTCCTGATGAATAGAGACAACCATCGCCTATATAGACTAAATATATTAATGGTGCGTTGCTATCCGTATGGCGGGAAGATAATATTACGTGCATAAGTTTACCGTCTACATTACTCTCCACACACGACAGTGACACCCACTGGCGCTATTACAGTAGGAATAGGTAAGACGGTGTTATCGGACCACGGTGACGCGTTGCAGAACTCTACCATCCCAGTAGTCATGATGGTAGTGATACGTATAGCCGATCGTTTGCTTTTGACAACCTGCCTAGCAGAATGCCAAATGGTCCATTCTTCAAAGTGGCCCGGACCAATACGAGAAAAGGCAGATCCTTGGATACCTAAAATAAACAGTTAGACCCGGTAGGTTGCGTTGCGATCGGATTTGCGAAGGACGACTATAGGTCTTCTTAGGCTTATTTAACTCATATTTCTTATTTATCGCCTCTGTGGTCTAGCGTTGGCGTTGACCACACGAGGTCCCGGGTTCGATTCCCGGGTCGGGCACATACAAAAGTGTTTTTTCAGTTTTCTGAGAAACACAAAGTTGCCCGGGATTGGAAAGTGCCCGGTTGGCGAAAGGCTTGCCACCTATCACATTGTGGGACCAAGTATCTTCGGCTAATCGTGGGTGCACTTGTTGTACCTCTGCCTACCCTTTCGGGGATATGGGCGAGAAGATACTTTTATTTCTTATTTACTTTAATTTTTTATGAACATACAGCTGAAGGAAATAAATAACCAAGGGCGGATCCAGGGGGAGATCATGGGAGTCGTGATCTCCCTAGGTAGGGGTCTAGCTATGGATTTATTAGGATTACAACCTATCTTGACTGAACTTCAAATATGTGACACTTCCCTGACCCGTCGGCTGGATCCGCGATAATTAGCGTTTAAGCGACATCAAAAGCTAAAAGTGTTATACCAAACCCAGGTGAGAATTTAACGACTTAGTAGTGATGATGTTATTTACATGTTTGGCCTTCGTTCGCCTTTCACGAATTCGCTAGCAGAAAGGCAGATAAAGTAGTCCTGGTCCAGTCCTTTAAACTAGTCCAGGATCAATACGGGAATAATAACACGTTTCAGTTTTAATACTAAAAATCGATTTTAATGGCTTATGCTTAGAAAATTGTAACGCTTTGAAACGCTGAGAACTGTGAGTTGCCTTCAATAAAAATAAGTCCTTGTACTTTGGATACATCCCTAGAGAGATCGACTAATAATTAATCGGTTATAATACAGGCTTGTAAGTTGTGAATGAGCAATGAGCATCGATTTATTAAAAACCTGTATTAATTACAGTGAATTACGGCCGGAACAAACTACGTCTTTACGCGTTATCTCTGTAGGTTAATCAGTATCCGGGATATCAGTTTCTCATGTAGGTTTACCATTCGCTTGGTTATATGTCTGGACATGTGATCTTTAATCCAGGTTCTGCCTAATTATTTTATTGTTCAGATAGCGAAAAGATTACTTCCTAGTGTTTAGTAATAATGTAGCAGATGGAGCTTCTGACGGAAAAAGATAATCGTCGCTTTTAGACACCAAATTATTAATGATCCATTGCGATCTGTGTGGCAATAGTGTGGAAGACACAACCATTCTGTCTTCCAAGCTGGAACAGCAAGCACTATATGGCGGCAGGCATAAATAACGTGGTGGTATCATTTACAGGCACATGGCCTTCAGTAACATAGCAGTAGTCACATGTAATAAAAACATAGGGCGGCAACGCGAACGGCCCTACTGCTTAGTTGTAACCACAAATTGTGTGTGACCCAATGAAAGCTAAAGCTTATTTAGGCTTAATTCGTCGCTGATTACCGTTTTTTTATTACCCAAAAAGGGCTCGTATCAATACGGGAATAATAAAAAGATAAAATAAATATTTAAGTGTTAATATTAAAAACGATTTTTATGGCTTAATTGTAGTAAATTGCACTAGCGAAACACTGAGGCTAGTGGCATGTCTTCAATAATTAAAGTTGCACTTTTTAAGTAACACCAGAAGAATCGATTAATAATAATCCGAAATTGGTGAATGAACACTAAGCATCATTGAATGTGACACCAATATTAATTACATCTCTATTATTCTAGCTATTCCTGAGCATTTTACACCTCTACTATTCTAAGAAATAAGTATTATGCCACATTTATATGTAAGTTTACCGGCCAACTTACCCACAAAACTGAATCATGGCGGTGACAATTCATACTGCATTAGGAATAAAGGCGGTAGTGTAATACCTTAATGTAGAGGTGTTACATGTTTGCTGGCAGCTTTGTCTGCTTTTAAACGTAGAACGTTGTTTAGTTTTTTATATATAACATGTCAAATTGAATATAAGATAGAATTAGTCTTTCTATGGGCTAAGACGTATGCCCAAATAAATGGATGATTAGAAAATATCTTTTATTATTTTAACATAATAGTAATTAGTAGTCGATTCCGAACACCTCTCAATAAGAAGAATAAGCAGCCAAGCAGAAAATAAACGCCAAGGCGATCGTAGATCGCCACAAATCTCTACAAGTGGTGGAGCCATCGAAGAGTTCTACAGGAGCACTTTATCAGAGCGAAGCTTTGTACTTCTCTACCACCTAGTATGTACATCTTTGTATTATAACGCCGTGGCAACATTCATCATGATACGGGAAAGAGTCGCGATTTCGAGTCGCAACTCTCTGAATCGCGCAGGTTATGGGCTTCGTTTTTCTGCCACAACAAAGTTCACCTCACTTTTATGTTGGTGCGCTTCGCCAGTTGAAACGAGGTAGACTATTGGTGATCGATTACATGTGGCCATGTAGTTCGCCGTCGCACGAACGCAATGTTTCATTGCGACGGTGCTCCACGAAAATTCATGCAATAACCTGCACCCGAGGTATTTGTAATACATAGATTTCGATGTAGTATAGCGTAGTAATAAAATAAGCGAGTTGCTAACCGCTATCTCGGCTTTATTGGTCAGCGCGACCACGCCTCCATGACGTAGAAGTGTCGTACGACGACGCTAGCGTTGCGTCCGCGTCACCAATTGTTATATTAAGAATACTAGCTGTTGCTCGCGACTTCGTCCGCGCGGACTTCTTTTACTCCGCACAGCTCCTACCCCGTAGGTGATAGCGCGATAATATATAGCCTATATGTTGACACGACCTGTTAGTAATATTCAAGCAAAATTTCACTAAATCCATGCAGTACTTTTTGAGTTTACCCCGGACATACATACAGACAAACAGATAAACAGACAAACAGACAAAAATTCTAAAACTATATTTTTGGCTTCGATATCGATTATAGATCACGCCCCAAGTATTCTTTTAAAAAAATATTCAATGTACAGTTTTGACTTTCCCACGATTTTATTATAAACTAGCTGTACCCGCGACTTCGTTCGCGTTTGGCCATCCTTGCAGAGTAATTATTAGGAACTGACCACAGTATTTCTCGTATTCAGCAATACTTTGGACGGCGAAGCACTTTATCAAATGAGAAATATTAAGAAAGGATTCTTTTAGTGTGGATTTGAAAACACGTTGACTTTGATAACGAACCTTGTGTCTTGTAGGGATTTAGGCAGTGTTTAACTGAAGTCACCTCCCCTTTTATTTTCTACAGTCATGCTTACAGTTTTATTTGTTTGTCATTATATACTCATTCCATTTAAAAAATGATTTTATATTTGAATAAAATCATTTTTGCAAAACCTATTTTTTATAGAAAGGAAAATTGCACACCGGTGAAGCAAATGTCTTCATCTGTATTATAATTTTTAAACATGGCTGGGGCTATCCTTCCACCGGATAAAAGTGTCGCTACTAAAATACGCCACTGCCAGGGCAATCATAATCAGCCAAGAGACTGCGAATTTAATTCTTATTTGTAAAAAAATGTTTTCGTCTACCTTGAAGTGAGTCCAAAAAAACTTCCACCCAGAGTTATTTACGGTGTTATCCTTACTCCATTGACAGCTGTTGGCTGTTTAACGACTGCACGGTTTAGTTTATATTTGTTATATTACGTGCAACGTTTCACATCATAGCCGGTTTCAGAGCAGAAGGCTCGGTCAATAATCCTTCAGGAGTTACCGCGTACGAAAAAATTAAAAAAAATGTGGTTAAACATAACTTTGAGATTTTTCAACCAGTTAATTTTTTCCCAAGACAACGTTTTTCATCTTGCTAAAACTGCGTTTAATGCTGTTTGAAAGATTAAAATCGATAAAATCGCGATCAGAAGTTACAGCATTAAAACTTCAAAATAGACATTTTTGGTTTCAACAACCTTAGATATTATTATCATAACAACTTTAAGATTTTTTGAGGGCAAAAGATTGAAGGTGAAAGTATTGGCTTGTACCTAGGTTCCTAATGGGCAACGATGATATTTAAGCTAACTAATTTTAAAATCCATGGTGTATGTCTGATAATTAACAATATCTGACTCCATTGCAGTAGTATTAGTCAAGACCTATAAGTCAGGGCGAAATAAATAGTATTTGCTTCCAATAAACGTTATAACTGCAAATGTTATTATTATTAAGCATAATATCTTGACCGTGGAGGAGGACGTGTGGGGGTTAGGAACATTTTGTTTAAAACAATTAAAATACGGCTTTTTGCAATTTTTTACCAATATTTCGTAAAATACGCGTGGAATCGACATGTTTTTTATTATCATTAGGGAAGTGCTTGACTACGATCTCGCCTGACGGTAAGCTAAGATGCGGCCTAAGATAGAACGCGCTTCCCTAGAAGTTCCCTAGAGTTCGAAGAGTTCAAAAAATCTAGTTTATATAAATGATACTTAGGAAATTAATGTTTGAAAAATATACATCACATTTTTAAAATTGATGATTGATTGTGATCTTTCGAATGGCATTCAACGCAATTGTTTAACTCAAAATTGTTTTAATCGATAGGTTAAAAAATGTCGAAGAAATGTAAAAAAAAACTTTTTTTAATTTTTTAAAACTTTTTTTTATATTGAATCGTCACTGACAAATCCCAAATAAATCCAGTTTTGAACCAATTTCCAGTATTTAGTGCGGTTTTTTAGAGGGCAAACCTAATTCGATTTTTATATCAAACGGTATATTAACCTGAAAATACGCGTGGAATCGACATGTTTTTTATTATCATTAGGGAAGTGCTTGACTACGATCTCGCCTGACGGTAAGCTAAGATGCGGCCTAAGATAGAACGCGCTTCCTTAGAAGTTCCCTAGAGTTCGAAGAGTTCAAAAAATCTAGTTTATATAAATGATACTTAGGAAATTAATGTTTGAAAAATATACATCACATTTTTAAAATTGATGATTGATTGTGATCTTTCGAATGGCATTCAACGCAATTGTTTAACTCAAAATTGTTTTAATCGATAGGTTAAAAAATGTCGAAGAAATGTAAAAAAAAACTTTTTTTAATTTTTTAAAACTTTTTTTTATATTGAATCGTCACTGACAAATCCCAAATAAATCCAGTTTTGAACCAATTTCCAGTATTTAGTGCGGTTTTTTAGAGGGCAAACCTAATTCGATTTTTATATCAAACGGTATATTAACCTGAAAGTTTATTAAAAAATCTGTAATAAGTTTACTGTAAACAACGTAATTTTAATGTTTGAAAAGCTGTACCTTTTGAAAATTTGACTCGATTTTGATTTTTGAAATTCAATATAGTTTTTTTAGTAAGTACTAAAATATTGCAGAAGATTAAAAATGATTAGTTAAAAAAATTCGAAGTTATGTCGAAAAAAATAACTCCAAACGGATAAATATATTTTGATGCAATTTATGCATTAGAGGCAGTTTTTTGAGAAGTAAAGCTGATTAAATTTTGTACTATATCGGTTCATTAATCTGGAAATTGTATTAAAAAAATATTGTTCTGCCAAAAACCTTTGTGAGGTTTTCCAAAATTTCTCAAAATCTCCTTTACTGAATTAGTTAAAAGTCTAAGTTGAGTGGAATCCAATCGAATCCCATTAACCACGTTTCGATCGATCAAGCCGTTCAAAATTAATGAGATGTTTACATACACACATACACACTCACGCGCGCACACACACACATACATACATATGTCATCATGAAAATAGTCGGAAAAGGTTCCTAGGTCCTCAAAACGTGGAGATCTTGTGAACACTCGATTTTCGAAAATCGAGGCAAAATCAGTAACTTCCTTATCTACGTAGCTACGTAGCGGGAAGTTAAAAATATATACCTAATTAAAAAGATAAAAAGTTATTTATTCAGGTTTATTTTTTTAATAATTTTTATTTAAAGCAAATTTCGTAGGGGGAAGTTAAAAATAAATAAATTAACACATGGATTTGTAGTTTGTTATTAATAAAAAACAAAATAGCCTTTGACTAAGAAGCTATTCTTTTTCATTGAAAACAATTTGCAATAAAAAAAAAAACATCTTGTTGCACTTTTCTTAAATTTATTAATATTTTCATTCTTTAAAAAATATTTTTAATGTAAATTTGTATCATTTTCAATAAGCAAGATAAGCAGTCAAGGGTTTTTTTATTATTATAACAAACTACTCTGCCTCGTGGTCTAGGGACAGCCTATTTGGCTCAGATCATGAGGTCCCGGGTTCAATCCCCGGGTCGGTCAAAGATGTTATTGAGATATTTTCGAGGATTTTCTCGAAAATCTAAAATCTCAGTAGCAACACGGAAACTGGTGGAGTGGTATATATATTACCACTGCCGTGCCTCGGATGAGCACGTAAAACTTTCGGTTCCAGTTATCGCTAAAAATAGTCGATCGAATATGCGGCGATGAGGATTACCATTTATCTCACCACCGACAAACCGGTGAATCGCGGTGAACCGGAAAGTCTATAGACGGTCGGTTTACTCTGCCTACGTCGCAAGGGAACCGGGCGTGATGATACTTTAATAAAAAACAACAACGCCACGTAATTTTTCTTCACATTTTCGATTTTTGATTCTCACAAATAAAGGAAAGTTAAGTATCTTTTGATAGAATTTGTTTTGATGAAGTTATATGTGTGTAAATTTTTTCTGTACGATGTTGATCTTATTCTGGACAGAACTTATAAGTACATGTTCGTATATTCTACTTAACAATTTTTGTAAAGTATTTTGGAGTCCGACGTTAGTCAGTATACTAAGTGGCTTAGGCACTTTAACATCTACACTTGCAGAAGTTTCATTCATTTTAAAAGATAACTGATTGATGTATCTAATTTTGAAATATTTACCGTGTTGTCTTAGCGGTCCGGTATCGTCGTTGACCATATGAGATCCCGGGTCCGATTCCCGGGTCAGGCAAAACTGAATGAACTTTTTCAGTTTTCTGATAAAACAACGTTGCCCGGGATTGGCTTGCCACCTATCACATTGTGAGAGAGTATTTTCGGCTAATCGTGGGTACACTTCTTGCACCTCTGCCTACGTATTCCAGGATATGGGCGTGTAGATACTTTTTTATCCTTTTTTACGTTATGCAATGTAAAAACAAAATAGTGAATTTTCCCAATAGCCTATCCTTACGTTAAATTTTATAAAGAACAAATTCTATTAGTATACTCAATTTCGATTAGATGCATCTTTTCTGAGATGTTAGCAAAAACCTGAAAATTGACCTGTTATATTTTCAAATATTATTATTATATTTATTATTATAATTATTCTTATATAAATAAATAAAATGTTTAGGTTTATATTTTACACATATTTTACTAATTTTTAAGCTAGTAAAATTGCATTTATAATAACTTTAATAAAAAAGTATACATTCTAAAACTGAATCTCTCGTAACACTATGAAATGAAAATGCTAACTTATATTGAGCCGTGCGTTCAAAGGTTTTATATACACTCCGGGTGTCACGTTCAACTGGATCAACCACCCGAAACCGTTGAAACTTCTGATGTCTGTAACTTCTAAATTATGAAACTCATGAACTTGAAATTTTTAAGGGATAATCTTTATAGTACTTACTTTTGAACAAAAAAATAATAAAGGATTTCGTATGACAGGTTAATGAATTAAAGCTAAATATACGTTTTTATCTTCATCCCCTATCCCACGGGAACCATACTGAATTTTGGGATAAAAAATATCCTATAACCTTCTTCGGAGTAGTAACTCTAATCATGCTAAATTTCATTTGAATCCGTTCAGTAGATTCGGCGTGATGCGCGGCCTTGATACAGACAGACAGACAGACAGACAGACAGACAAAAATTAAAAAAATTACATTTTTCGCTTCAGTATCGATTAAAGAGTATCTTCCAAAAAAAATTTTTAAAATATCTTCAATGTACAGAATTCGACCTCTTACAGTTTTATTATATGTATAGATATAGATATATATATATATATATATATATATATATATATATATATATATATATATATATAGGGATGTTTGTCTGTATGTCCTTTATAGAATCGTAAACTATGCATTTGATCATGTGATGCTCTTTAGCAAAGTTATTGTATGAGCCCACAAAGGTTTCTGAGTTGGTAATGTTAATGTCTTTCCTTCAAATTTATTTTAGTTAGTGGCATAGCAACGCGGGCAGGTGGCATACTAACGCATAAAAATATACAGCGCAAAAACTATTCCATTATATAATCTAAATTTTAATGTTGTTTACACAGTTGTAGTTTTTTAACCTTAAAATCAACAAAGAAAAATATCGACACGCGGGATTTGAACCTGCGACCATCTCCCTAAAGCCGGGACGCTCTTCCACTGAGCTAGTGTCGACAGGCTCGAGGCGGCGAAATTCTTCTTTGCTATATGATCGATTACGTCGTCGTCCGGTTTCCCAAGCACGGGGTGAGTGCTATAACACAAAAATAATGTAGTTTTTTATTTTTTAACATAGATTTGCGATTGCGTTTTCTTACGCTGATATGCGCCTTCAAAGCAAGCTTAACTTATATTGGTAATGTTGACGCGTTTATATTTAGTTTAGCTTAGTGTTGGTGTTGTTCCCGGGCTCCTTTGAAGAATAGGCCAACTGCTGTTTTGCCAGGCAGGTCGTAAAAGGCGACCGATTGGCTATATAAGTCACTACTATCGTGACTACTAGTTGGTAGAGTTCTGCATTGTCTCGCCCGCGTCAGGTACCACCGCCTCACCTATTCCTGTGGCAATAGCCGTCAGTGCTTGTCAGTGTCGTGTTCCGGTTTGGAGGGTGGGGTAGCCGGTGAACTTATGCATGTGGCATTAGACCTCGTCACAAAATAAAAACGCACCATTAATACCTTTGGTGTATATAGGCGATAGTTGATGTTTATAGTTGATGGCATCTTTCCATCAGCAGACTCATCTGCTTGTTTGCTATCTTATGATATAAAAAAAGCTGATGGTTCTCCTGATAAAAAAAGATTATCATCGCCTATAGACACCCGAGACGTTAATGGTGCGTAACTATCCATGTGGTGGAATAATAATACCACAAACATAATTTTAGCGGCTACCTCACCATCCAACCCAGAACACGACAGCGAAAAGCACTGACGCTTCTATGGCAGAAATAGGTAAGGTGGTCTGCGGTGGTATACGTATAAAAACCCGATTGAGACGTTGCAGAACTCTACGACATGGCACTTAGTCAGCTGTCGCGATGTTAGTGACACGAATTAGCTTTTCACGTCTTTTATGAGATGCCTAGCAGTAAGGCAGTTGATATATTCTTTCAAGAGGGCTTGAGT
This sequence comes from Apodemia mormo, assembly GCA_036924255.1. NCBI lineage: Eukaryota > Metazoa > Arthropoda > Insecta > Lepidoptera > Riodinidae > Apodemia > Apodemia mormo. The sequence goes on along the minus strand of JAUPFN010000021.1, from coordinate 17,441,121 downwards.
TTTTTTCAAAAAGAAGCTTAGACACCGTAATGGAGATCTTGGGTAAAATACTATCGCATCTCCAAATCATATATACTACCTTCTATATCCTGCTAAGTAAACAAGGAAGCAAAGTTCTCTGACTATAATGGAACAATCCGGCGTTTGCATGTGTACGTATGTATAAGAGTTGAAAATATTATTACGACGGTTCCCTTGTAAGTTACGTGGATTGAACTAAACGCTACAAGGCGCGTCGATTCACAAAAATCCACTAGTTTGTCGTCGACGAATTGGGAGTTTCTGTTAGATGCAGTGGTGATTGATTTGATTGATCCTGATCGTTGCAACTTTTAACGACTATCTTTTCTCGCGACGCTTATACAAGCAAGCTAACAGACTTTTTATTAATTAATATATTAATCAAACAAACTAACAAAATAAACAGACACAATAGATACTTCTATGATTTATATAGACTAGACCCACTAGTATTAAACTAGTGCTGGAATAGCCCATAAGCAAATTAAGCTATTGCTTACGGCATAAGGTCTTGGGTACCAGTAGCAGCACAAAAAAATTGCTAGCACACGAAGGGTAAGGCTGTGAGAAAATAAGTGTGTTGAAAATTGAGAAGACTAGGGCGTTGGCTTTCGGGGTCACATGGTGATCTACCTCGTTATAATAAATACGTTATTTTTTTAGAACGATTCTAGTTTACCTATGAATAGAGGACACGCACAGATTTGGATAGCTTAGAGCATCAATCCAGCACTGTACGACTATTAAATGGACTTTGAACAGGAAAAATTGGCAAGTTTTAACAATTAAACTAAAATATAACTTAAATAATATATTTTTTTCTCGAGACGTGTACATAAAATATATATATATATATATATATATATATATATATATATATATATATATATATATATATATATATACATATATATATATATATATATATATATATATATATATATATATATATATATATATATATATATATGTATATATATATATATGTAAGATTTTTTTTTTTTTTTTTTTTTTTTTATAGAAGAGGGGGCAAACGAGCAGGAGGTGCACCTGATGGTAAGTGATCACCGCCGCCCATGGACATCCACAATACCAAAGGTCTTGCAGTTGCGTTGCCGGCCTTTTAAGAATGAGTAAGCTCTTTTCTTGAAGGCCCCCAAGTCGTAACCGTTTGGAAACACCCCTGCCGGTAATTGGTTCCACAACAAAGTAGTGCGAGGCAAAAAGTGTCGAGAGAAACGCACAGTTGTGGATTTCCAGACATCGAGATGGTGAGGATGGAATTTCAAATTTTGACGCGATGTCCGATGATGGAATTCGGCGGCAGGAATTAGTCCAAATAACTCGTCGGAACACTCTCCATGAAAGATACGATAGAAGACACAGAGTGAGCCAACATCTCTGCGCAATGCCAAAGAGTCGAGCCGTTTCGAAATAGCCAGGTCGTCAACGATTCGAACCGCTCTACGCTGAATGCGATCAAGAGGAAGGAGCTGGTACTGAGGAGCTCCGGCCCAGAGATGAGAACAGTACTCCATGTGGGGCCGAATTTGAGCCTTATAAAGTTGAAGGCGATGGGCAGGCAAGAAGTACTGCCTCGCTCTGCTGAGCACACCGAGCTTTTTGGAGGCTAGTTTAGCCTTACCTTCCAAATGACCGCGAAACTGAACGTAATTCGATATGTCGACTCCCAGAATCCCGATACTAGCTGAGGCTGTCAAGAGAGTATCCCCAAATCGAGGTGACACGACAAAGGGTGTCTTTTTAGCGGAAAACACGCAAAGCTGTGTCTTTTTGGGGTTAAAAGTGACCAGGTTTTGACGACCCCATTCCGAGACATCGGTTAATCGATTCTCAACTTCGGACACAAGCTTGTTTCGGCTCTCTTCGACGTGTTCCCGAGAAATACCGCTTCGGCCGGAGTATGTAGCATCACCAGTACTGTCATCTGCATAGCAATGTATGTTGCGAATTCGCATCATGTCATTGATATGCAGAAGGAACAGTGTCGGTGATAGCACGCAGCCTTGTGGAACACCAGCATTGATAGATTTAAGGTCAGAGCATGCACCGTCAACTACGACCTTGATGCTCCGATCAGCCAAAAAACTGGTGATCCACTTGCATAATTTCTCGGGAAGCCCATAGGAAGGCAGCTTCGCCAGAAGCGCTTTGTGCCATACCCTATCAAAGGCCTTCGCTATGTCCAAACTAACTGCCAATGCCTCCCCCTTAGACTCAACTGCTTCCGCCCACCGATGTGTTAAGTATACAAGAAGATCACCAGCTGAGCGGCCGCGACGGAAACCGTACTGGCGGTCGCTAATCAGCTGGTGCTCTTCTAAATACTTGAGGAGCTGCGAGTTGATGATTGTCTCCATAATTTTGGAGAACAAAGAGGTTATGGCTATCGGCCGATAGTTAGACGGATTAGAGCGATCTCCTTTTTTAGGGATGGGATGCACTAAAGCTGTCTTCCATGAAATCGGTACTACGCCGAGTGAGTAGGAGAGCCGGAATAGGCGTGTTAGTACCGGCGCCAGCTCTGGAGCACATGATTTAAGTACAATCGGAGGGATGCCATCCGGTCCACTCGACTTATGGACGTCCAAGGAAAAAAGTGCTTTACGTACGGAAGACTGCAAGAATTTTAATTCCGTCATAGAACTATAGCACTGCGGGATGGTAGGCGGTGCATTTCCTTGGTCGTCCAGAGTCGAGTTGGCCGCAAAGAACGAGCCCAAAAGATCGGCCTTCTCCCTTGCGGTATGGGCCAGAGAGTCATCATCTCCGTGTAAGGGTGGAAGAGAGGGCTGTGAGAAATTCCCCAAGACAGCCTTGGCGAGAGACCAGAACGCACGAGTTCCCGAAGGAAGGCGAACTAATTTCTCACCAATTCTGCCAATGTGTTCAGATTTTGCCTTGGCGATAGCTCTTTTGAAGAACCTCGAAGCGGAATTGTACTCCTTACGTAACGCGCTGGTTTTTTCATCACGAGATGTCGACGCTGCAGCCCAAGCCCGGTAGCATTCCTGCTTTCGGCGTGAAGCCGTTTTGCAGGAGCGACCAAACCAAGGCTGAGACTTACCACCAACCGGTACCGCAGAAAATGGAATGAAAAGTTCCATGCCCTGCAGCACCACATCAGCGATAGAGTCAGCGATGACACTCGGATCATCCAGCGAGAAGCACATCCGCCCCCATGGGTAGGATGCAAAAAAAGACCGCATCCCGTCCCAATCTGCTGACCTATAGTGCCAAACGCGACGACAGCCTGCAAAAGGAGGCCGTGATAGGCGCGTAACCGGCACTTTACTCCGGATCAGGCAGTGGTCTGACGTACCTAGAGGGACGTCCACAGATACCTGATAATTGTCCGGATGGGAGGTCAGCAGAAGGTCCAGCAGTGAAGGCGTATGATCGTCCACATCGGGAATTCGCGTAGGCGTGGTTACCAATTGTGTTAGACCATATGTCAAGGCAAAATCGTGAACAGACCTCCCCGCATGATCGGTAGTGCGTGAACACAGCCATTCGGCGTGGTGGGCATTAAAATCGCCTAAGATCACGATCTCAGCGGAGGGGGTCTGTTGCAACACGGAATCTACAGCCGTTTGAAGGTGCTCAACGAGCCTGTCGACTTCAGCATTTCCGCTATGGGACCTGTAGAGGCACGCATAGATGCGGGGATGGTCGTCGCAGTCTACACGCAGCCAGAGGATGGATAGGTCCCTATAGCCTTCAATGCTGCTGAGACGTCGAGAGCAGATATCCTCTCTGACATAAGCACAAACTCCCGCCCGGGGTACAAATGAATGCTCGAATTTGTACCCCGGGTAGGAGAGATATGAGGTATCAGCCGGGGAAGATATCTGCGTCTCAGTTAAAAAGAACAGAGCCGGCTTAGCCGTCTCAAGGTGGTAGTGGACGGCATTTAGGTTTGAGTGAAGACCCCTAATATTAGTATAATCCACGTGGAGTGTGGTAGAGGGTGCCTTTCGATGTCTGTTCGATTTGCCCCGAGCAGCGAAGTTAGAGAGCGCAATTGTGCCCTCCCCAGAGTACGCAGGGCAGCCTGGGCATCCATGATTAGGCTGATTACAAACCCCTAAACATGGATGTCCAGAGGGGGATTCTCCACCGCTTACGCTAGTGGTACCCCCCTGGGGTAAACTACTACCTTCAAATTGCGCTTCCATAGTGTTAGGGGGAGGGGGGAAAGGGCCTCCGGGAACCTCACAGACCAAACGAAACGCAACAGCAAAGCTGTTACTTTACGTTGGTTTTAAGTGAGGTAGTGGTATCGCCCCGGTCGTGCCGACCCATTCAGCTAAGCATGGCACTACCACTTTTTTTGACTGACTGCACCGGTGGAATAATCTCAAAAAAGAATATTATCCCTCCGGCGGGCGATGGGGTCGTCACTTCCCGACGCCACAAAAAAAAAATTAATGTATTAATATTAAAATTAAGCAAATCAATAAAAATAAATGTTAAAACGTGCTTTTATAACTTATCTAGACTGGTCTAAAATAAATAATGAACAGCCCGTTATGCCAATAATGAACCCAATGGCATTGAAATAAATAATGAACAGGAAACATAAAATCGCAATCGTTCTTATTTTTTCAAACAATTTGGCTATTGGCCAATAATTGCATGCGATTATGATGTGATTCACACGTACCTGCAATTTCGTTTGCGCGTTACGTTATGTATTTATAACGTCCTTTTGCTCAGGCGGGTAAAAAAGCAGGCTCCTTCATATCGTATAGCTATCTAATTGTGAAAGAAGTTTAAAAACTGATCCAATTGTTACATATTATCTTATACTTTATCCGTAAAAGGTCAACTTCATATTTGACATCAAAAATTACCGGACTGAAAACGCTCAAACCAACTTTGTGGTACTTTTACTGATATTGCGTTGAGTCCATAAATGTGACAAATGATTTTTGCGGCTTGTGTGGTATTTTTTCCTTTTTGTAATAAAACTTTAACACGTATTGATTACTCATTTTGGCGTACAAACAAATAAAATATAAACACGTACTTACATCGCATCTTAGTGTCGCGGCACTATTTTATCAATATTAAAATATATTTATTACGTTTCGAGAACCATAATCACGGTTTACAAACTCGTAAATTTCATCCAAATTCGTTAAGCGTATTTGGCGTAACTTCATAGACATCCAAACATAAACCAACAAGTTTTCGTATTAAGATAAAAGACTAATATTTAAATTAATAATAAACTATTATTATAAATTATGTTAAATGAAAAAATTATATATTTATTAGGACTTATATCATTAATACAATAGACTGTCACCTTAAAAGTAATGTTGCCGAGTAAAATCAGGTCATTTTCCTTCACCTTCGCAAGAACACGATAATTATACCTTTGGTCCGGCGCTGGTGTTAATGTGGAACTCGCCTAATAATGAGTTTGTTGAACTACAGCGACATTTTGTTACGAACAAACAGCAAGTGTTATTAAAAGCCACAGATTTAAATGTGACACGTAGTGTGACCATACCTACTTGGTGTAATTTATTTTAACAGTACATACACTTGTACATAGGTACAAGAGAGCCAATTGCAAAAATGTAAATGGCTCTTTTGATAGAAGGAAATTATACGTACTATTGCCTATACACAAATAACGTTTAATAACCGGTTCCTATATCAGTAAAACGACTCGTTTTAGTTACAAATAGTAATAATTTCTACGGTGCGTGAGCTAAAACTGTTCCTATAATAGTTGTATATATATATATTCTAGCTGACCCGACAAACGTTGTTTTGCCTTACATATTAGGAATCCATAGCGGACAAACAACGTGACACGTAATTTATATAAGACTACGGGATTGTCCTTCCACGCAACCAAAATGGCATTAAACTTTATATGGTGGTTAAGTATTTTTAAATTTTCTGATTTTCCGCGCAATTTTCTTAATATTTTCTTTTATAAGAACCTTCTCGTTACAATTACAAACACAACAAAAAAATACCATCCAAACAAACAAATTATGGAATGCTTATTACTATTAAATTGGTTGCTAATGGTTACTGTTAGGAATGACGGAACGCGTAATATAGGAACCCGGCATAAATGGTGCGTTGCTATCCGTGTGGTAGGATGGTAATACCATACCTTTCCGGCTACCTTACTCAATACAATACAATACAATACAATAACTCTTTATTGTGCACCAAAATATATGACAACATAAAAATAATACGAGTAAGATACACAAAGGCGGTCTTATCACTAATAAAGTGATCTCTTCCAGACAACCATTATAATAAGGATAACAATATACTAGAAAAAGTAGAACACGGTAATGACAAGCATTGATGCTATTGCGGTAGGAATAGATAAGACGGAGGTATCAAAAACCCGGGCGAGCCGTTGTGGAACTCTACGTCTCTACCACATAGTAATCACGATAATAGCGACTCGTCAAGGCAATCGTTCGCCTTTTAAGAACTACCTGGCAGAAAGGTAGATGTCCTATTCTTCAAAAGGGGCCCTACAACGAACAATACAGACGAACTACGATGAAGATTAGCGACTAGCGTTAATGGGTCGCATATGGCTTGACTCTGGCTTTCTTTATCGCCCTATCGCGAAATTTTATGTTGTCGTGATATATGATGGCCAACCCTTTCGCTGTATCGTAAAATAAATCGGAATCTGCCAGTTTTCTACTGCGAATTATTTCATCTCCCTTTTGTATCGGAGCACCACAAGTGGAAGCGAAGTCAACGGCATGTGGCCACCTAGTACGCCGTAGCACAACTACGAAGTTTAATCGCCACACCACACCACACCACACTACGAACCTTCGGGTGATATTACACGAGTATTGCGGTCTTGCGGATTGCAGTTATGTTGGTTTTCTGCATAGAGCAAAAATTCGTTCTGTCCTTAATTAGAGAAAGAAAATGAATTTGGTACTAGTTTCTCTTTCTAAAAAGGCAAGCGTAGCAGAGAAACGTAATAAAAAGCACGACAGCTACGCGCGTCACTCAAAGAAGAAGCCAATCAGGTACGATTACGTATGTATGAATAAAAAGAAACACACCAAGATTTGTATGTTTTTCTTTTTCTATCGCCGGAACATTTCCACTTGCGTACGCAATTATGACTCACCTAACCTATCTATTTATTATCCCTATTGTTTTCTACTGCGACTAAGTTTATGTCGCTTTTGTGTTGCTGGGCATCGCAAGTTGAAGCGAAACAGTCATTTTCTTCGCCCGAGAACATGTAACCACATAGTTCACTGCAGCAATCAGATGAAATTGTATTGCGACAACGCATCACGTAACTAACATTAACTAAGTTAACATTAACTAATTATATCCAATAGAAATCCGCCGTGTTGGTCCCGGCCTCCTTTGTAGAATAGGCCAACTGCCGTTCTGCCAGGCAGGTCGTAAAAGGCGACCGATTGGCTATCGAGTCACTACCATCGTGGCTACTAGGTGGTAGAGTTCTGCATTGTCTCGCCCGGGTCTGGTACCACCGCCTTACCTATTCCTACCGCAATAGCGTCAGTACTTGTTGCTGTCGTGTTCCGGTTTGGAGGGTAAGGTAGCCGGTAAACTTACGCATGTGGCATTATACCTCGCCACAAGATAGCAACGCACCATTAACATCTTTGGTGTCTATAGGCGATGGGTGACTCTTTCCATCAGGAGACCCATCTGCTTGTTTGCTATCTTATGACATAAAAAAAAAAAAAAAAGAAATGTTTAGTGCGACCACCCACGCATATTTGCCGATATATGCGATTTGCCGAACTCGTAACTACATTTGTTATAGGTTCGCTATCGTCTGCACGGTGACTATACTTTTCGAATATTACTTTACTTATTTTGTTGAGGTTTACTATGTAGTTAAGCAATATTCTCTTTTTATTTTATTTTTATGTGTTACATATGACCATTAACTATCACGAGATTCAATACGTAGAGTTTTTTACCAGTCAACTTGTATTGTGTTTTTGTTTGCTACTGTTAAGGGGGAAAGTATGGTGAATGAGAGGGGGACATATTGCTCTTCTTTATTCACCTGAAATTTCAGTGAGATAGTTCCATTTAGTGTGATGCTTTTTAGTGGCATTACATATTCGTACATTAATATTATACATACATTCGTACATTAATATTGTACATTAATATTATTGCCTTGACGAGTCGCTATTATCGTGATTCCTATGTGGTAGAGACGTAGAGTTCCACAACGGGGTCGCCCGGGTTTTTGATACCTCCGTCTTATCTATTCCTACCGCAATAGCATCAATGCTTGTCATTACCGTGTTCTACTTTTTCTAGTATAATATTATCCTTATTATAAAGGTTGTCTGGAAGAGATCACTTTATTAGTGATAAGACCGCCTTTGTGTATCTTACTCGTATTATTTTTATGTTGTCATATATTAATGTACGAATTTGCTGGACAAATTATACAAATTGACCCAACCCTAAAATATTAGCAAAGAAATGAAAAACAAAATATGGGTGTGAGTCAACGATACTAATACATAGGAATACATTTATGAATAATAGAATATATTTAATAAACACCCCAACCCTGGAGTACAAACATCTACGCTCATTATAGAATGCTTGTCACTTTGGGGAATCGAACTCAAGGCCCATTAATTGCATAATCAATTTCGCTAAATACTCGATCAATGGAGTGACATTATTTATTATTTTTTTAAGTAATTGAATTTAAATTAAATTAATTGCTTTTCCTGTCAATAATTAGGCATTGAACTATTCAAACTCATCGTGCATTTGAATGAGGACAAGTTTTCGCGTGCCCAGACACAATAAGGGTGATTAAACAAAGAGCCACACCTACGGAACCACACCCACTAAAGACTCAATGCCCCTGACTTGAATGCTTCAGCAGTTTTTAGTTTTTAAATGTTGCTAAATATGGGATCGCAGTCTTAATGAAATTAGTCGACTCGAGAACTTGAAAACCTGCGAAAAATCGTTCCAAGTCTCGGAAAAATATGTGCGATCGTTCATTTGACGCGAAATACGAGTATTACCCTGAGAAAGACGCTTATTTTGTTTTTCAGCCTAGTAAAATTATAATCACTATAAACAAAAAAGAAAACAAGAAAGCAGTTGAGTTTTTTGTTCATAACAGAAAAACTTTACGAGATACCGATAAATGCAAAAAATATCCATTAAGACGAGTAAATTTCTCATGAAAAAGTCTTAGATTTTGGAGTTATAGTTCCATTAATAATTTTAATTTGACGATGAAAATTGGGTGCCGGGAATTTGGGAAAAATAATTGGTTTATAACATTTTAACTTTGTGGAGCGCAAGATGACGCAAAAAAAATCATATTATTTATATTGTTACTTAGCTATGATATTTAAATCTTACTTTTTTTACAACTTCGAATTTTATGTCTTTGGAACCCGTAAGTACCCCCCATAAAAAGCTATAGTTTGTATATTTTAGAATCCTTGAGCACCCCCTACAAAATGCTATAGTTTATAAATTTTAGAACCCTTTAGCGCTCCTCATGAAAAAGCTATAGTTTGTACATTTTAGAATCCTTGAGCACCCCCTATAAAATGCTATAGTTTATAAATTTTAGAGCCCTTGAGCGCTCCTCATGAAAAAGCTATAGTTTGTACATTTTAAAACCGTTGAGCACCATCCATAACAAATAATAATAATAATATCGCTGGACAAATTACACAAATCGATTTAGCCCTAAAGTAAGCATTTGCTTACTTTAGGGTTAAATCGAATATTTTGTTTAATATTTTGTTTGTATTATGGGTGTTGGTCAACGATACTTATACATAGAAATACATATATAAATACTGTTAAATACATAATAAATAATCAGACAGAAAAATAAACATCTATAAAAAAGTATCTTCACACCCGTATCCCCGAAGGGGTAGGCAGAGGTATAACAAGTGTACCCACGATTAGCCAATGATACTTGGTCCCACAAATGTGATAGGTGGCAAGCCTATCGCCAACTTGACACTTTCCAATCCCGGGCAACCTTGTGTTTATCAGAAAACTGAGAATACTCTTTTTTTATGTGCCCGACCCGGGAATCGAACCTGGGACCTCATGTGGTCAACGCCAACGCTGGACCACTAGACCACAGAGGCGACAACACATAAATGTATGTCCCCGTTGGGAATTGAACCCGAGCTCCATCAATTCCTAGTTAGGGCCGCTAACCACTCGACCAACTGGTACGACATACAATGCTGTAGTTTGTACAATTTAGAACCCTTGAGCATCCCGCATAACAAAACTATAGTTTGTACATTTATAACCGTTCGTATCTACTATGAACACCCCATACAAGCATCTATGCTCATCACATAAATGTTTGTCCCTGTTGGGAATCGAACCCGAGCCCCATCAATTCGTAATTAGGTTCGCTAACCACTTGACCAACTGGTACGACATACAAAGCTATAATAGTTTGTACTTGTTAGAACCCTTTAAAATCCCCATAACAAAGCTATAGCTTCGCCTATATGTATAGCACAGATTCTTCTCTGATTGACTTATTGATGATCAAGAATTTAGGGCATGCAGTTACAGAACCGGTATTGTGGGATCAAGTTCAAAGTCAGGTTTTATTTTGCGATCTTCGGTATAGCTCTTGACCTGATAACTTTTTGAATCGGCTGCATATTATTGAATATTGATATTTTTTAAATAATTTTTACTTATTTTTTTATTTAAATTGTCATTTACAGATTAATTAATGGGATAACAAATTTTAGCTGCTAATGGTACAGAAATACGGCCACACTCTGCGAAGATCTGGCAAAATTAGTTGCTACGAAGATTTGCATTTTTTTTAATTTACATATTATCTTATATATAAAATTCCCGTGTTTTACAATGTTAGTTACCGTACTCCTCCGAAACGGCTTGACCGATTGTGATGAAATTTCGTATGCATATTTAGTGGGTCTGAGAATCGGCCAAAATCTATTTTTCATCCCCCTAAATGTTAAGGGTTGTCCATCCCTAAATTTATTTTATTTTATAGACAAAAATTTTTATTTTATTTTCTTGATTCAGCATTGAAAAATACATACAATTCTAAATTTTTACTCTTCGATCACCAACCCTTATTTTTTAATTAAATAATTTATATGGCAAAACAACGTTTGTCGGGTCAGCTAGTTTTAATATAATAATGATGCTGAACTAGGCTAGTGGCAGTCACTTGAAAATAATTAAAAATTTTCATTTACTATGTGTTCCAACTGAGAATAGAACTGTCAGGATAACATATTGCTCCGCATTTTGCAAAAACTTCGTAAGTGACGAGTAAGGTGTGCAAAAAAAATATATATATATATATATATATATATATATATATATATATATATATATATATATATATATATATATATATATATATATATATATATATATATATATATAGATGAACGGCTAGACTGATATATTTTACTATTTTTTTATTGATGAATATTATATTTTAATACTTTTTAGCCTATTCTGGACAAATACAACCCAAACCCACAAAAATCGCAACGAAATCGCCCCCGTCGTTTTTGATTTGTAAGTGATGTGACTAACACGACTTTTTTACATTTATATAGATGAACAGCTAGACTGATGTTTTTTAATAAATTTTATTGATGAAAATAACATTATTAAAAAGTTATTTATTCTTCAATAATATTTTTTGAACGAATATTTTTATGCTGAAATTACTAATTTCACACTTGTGGTATTCGACACAATCACATGAAATCATCTATATTAATATTAAATGCGAAAGTTTGGATGTTTGGATGGATGGATATTTAGCAGATTCATTCGTTTATTGACTTTAGTTGATACAATAAAAGGGGAACAGACCATCAGATATTAAAAATGCAGGTAGTATCCATTTAAAGTATTATTGGTCTTATTTGATATTATCAACAGGATTTCCGGTAATACACAACCTAGACAAAACCTAGGATACCTCTCCAACAATGCGATCTTTTAATTGCTTTGTAATTACACTTGAAGGATTTAAGTAATGCTAATAAGCCGGATGGTAAATATCGATAACGATAATTTGAATGATGGCATCGGAAATTGCATCGTATAACATAACTTAACAGTTAACTGCATATGGTTTGTATATTTACTATTACGATGTGAATAATAATACCACAGTAGAATAAAATAGATTAAAAAAGTTCGGAAAGTACACACCTCATAATACTTTAATTTAATAAATAATTAAATGACATTCAATTAGATTATAATTTTCAATAGGAAACAATTCCATGACATACTAAACCTGTTAACATAAATTTTACCGATAATTTAAGAATTTTGAGCGTAATCAGACAGACATGTCAAACAAAAAATTTTTAATCCGTTTTTTAATCTATATTGTCAATAATTATAAATGCGAAAGTTCTGATGTTCGAGTGTGTGGCCGCGTTTCCGATCTGGCAGTAGTTGAAAAAAATGTTGACACGTCAAAATAACTCGTAAAAAGTTTCTTGAATTTATTTAATAAAACTTCTAATTTCTGGATGGATGGATGTTTGTTGCTCAATTACGCAAAAACTACTTAATGGATTTGGGTGAAATTTGACCCACAGGTAGATGATAGTCTACCTGTGGGTATTTAGCATTTATCTCGGAAAAATAAGTTGTTCCCGCGGGATTCACTAAATAAAAACTTTTATAATGCAGCGGCCTGCACGGTGCAGCTAGTAAAAATGATTATACTTGACAAATATTATTTAAAGTATTAAAATGTGTTGATAATAGGGTTTTTATTTATATATGTGTACTTATATTATTAGATGAAATATGAGTGCAATAAATACAGTTTAAGTCCACAACAATGCTTGTTCTTGACATATCAAGTTATAGCACTCCCGGCTCCCCTCCTTATGAGGCATTGAATTAACGACCAAATTACGTGAACTAGGTAGTGATTATCCTACTTGGTTCAGACCATCACATTGCATACACACGTCAGCGCTTAATATTTTGAAATTTTATATGTTAAATATACTTTAAATCATCGGAATTTTGTGAAACTGCATTTTAATTATTATTAAATAAGACTTAAAAAAATCTTGTTATACGATGACTCATTAATACGCGAAATCGGAAGACAAGTATTAAATTAATTATTTGCGAAACTAGTACTAATGTGTTTTCTAATCTAAATAATCTATACATATAATAAAATTGTAGGAAAGTCAAAACTGTACATTGAATTTTTAAAAAAAAAATACTTGGGGTGTGATCTATAATCGATATCGAAGCCAAAAATATAGTTTTAGAATTTTTTTCTGTTTGTCTGTTTGTTGGTCTGTATGTCTGTTTGTCTGTATGTATGTCCGGGGTACACTCAAAAAGTGCAGCATGGATTTACTTCAAATTTTGCATGAATATTACTAACAGGTCGGGTCAACATATTATCACGCTATCACCTACAGGGGAGGTGCAGTGCGGAGTAAACGAAGTCCGCGCGGACGAAGTCGCAGGCAACAGCTAGTAACTCATAATTAAGTTTAACAACCAGTACGGCCACTGTCACAATAGAAAGATTTAGGAGGAGGCCACGTCACGTCCTATCCGATCCTGATGATTCCATCACAGATTACCCATCACAGTTCACACACATACATCAGCGTCGTTGCCGACTTCGCATTGATCTCACCATCACGTCAACATTCCAGCGAAGCATTATATAAACTAAATACTTTAACTTTAGTTACTTATGTAATTCTATTAAAATATCCATTGGACGCAAACAAGTCGAGTTTTCAGCGGCATATTGCTTCAAGAATGTATTTACGCAATGAGCGCTCACCGGTGCAAGTTATTTGAATTTATTGAATGCGTACCTTATATGAACAAGATTTAGTCTTTATGTAAGTGTACAGTGGAACGTTCCTTTTACTGCTGAGGTTCACGGGCGATGATGTTGTAAGAGAAAACTAAACTATATCGTATTTTATGATTTTGAAGTTATTTATACTCGCCTCTGTGGTCTAGTGGTCCAGCGTTGGCGTTGACCACATGAAGTCCCGGGTTCGATTCCGAGTCAGGCACATAAAAAAAGTTTTTTCAGTTTTTTGAGAAACACCAAATTGCCCGGGATTGGAAAGTGCCCGGTTGGCGAAAGGCTTGCCACCTATCACATTTGTGGAACCAAGTATCTTCGGCTAATCGTGGGTGCACTTGTTGTACCTCTGCCTAGCCCTTCGGGGATATGGGCGTGAAGATACTTTATACTACTTTTGGTGCGTTAAAAAAATGGTTTAATATGTGGTAGAGTTCTGCAACGTCTCGCCCGAGTCTATTACTACCGTCTTACTTATTCCTGCCGTAATAGCGTAAATATTATTAGTGTCGTGTTCCGGTTTGGTGTAGAAGTTAGCCAGTAAATTAATGCAAGCGGTATTAACATTTCGCCACATAGATAGCAACGCGTTATTAACATCGTTGGTGTATATAGTCGATGATTGTCTTTTTCTATCCTGCAAGACATTTGATTGTTTGCTATTTCACGATAAAAATGGTGAGAGTAAATATGTACAATATGCGCGTTTTATTATTATTATTACCCCGTGTTGGTCCCGGGCTCCTTTGAAGAATAGGCCAACTGCAGTTCTAAAAGGCGATCGGTTGGCTATTAGAGTCACTACCATCGTAACTACTAGGTGGTAGAGTTCTGCTTTGTGTTCGCCCGGGTTTGATACCACCGCCTTACCTATTCCTGCCGCAATAGCATCAGTGCTTATCACTGTCGTGTTCCGGTTTGGAGGTTAAGGTAGCCGGTAAACTTATGCATGTGGCATTAGACCTCGCCACAAGGTAGCAACGCACCATTAACACCTTTGGTGATTACAGGCGATGGGTGGCTCTTTCCATCAGGAGATCTATCTGCTTGTTTGTTGTCTTATGATATAAAAGAAAAGCGCATAGCGACACAACATTTCACCACTAATTTAGTCACAATTTTATTATGAAGTGATAAATATATTTAAAATATTTATTCAATGTGTCATAGACGAAATTAAGACAATTAATTTTTAACTTTCCGAAATTTTATATTATATGACTGCTGTAATGCCACTGAAACAACAAGAAGTGAAAGAATAGAATGAACTTATCAAAGGTCAGGAATTTAAGGCAGTCATCTGCATCACGATAGACCCGCATCTATATTGTAGACTCTACAACAGTTCAGTCACGTCAGTAGCGAAAGCAGAAACACACAGATTATGTAATCAACGTACTTTTCACTTCGTAAACGAAGTATCTTCAGGACAGACAAATAGCACTTAACTCTATAAGAGGTGAAGCATTAAATAATTAATGTATATTACACTTTTAATAGTCAACATATTCTGGTAAATTCCATTACTATTAGATAAATAAATTAAATAATGCACTAGTCTTTTTTCCCTTTTTTGGTCTAAACCTCTTCTTTTATTACGTCACTCGGATATTTCTCAACCTTAGTACAAACGCGTCGGTAGCTGACGTGTGGTTGGGATACAGAAATAGACAGACAGAAGAAAATCTGCGTTATGGATTCGCCAGAAATTGTCTATTAATACGTGAAACGAAAAATTCGTATCTCTACGAGAGTATGAAACTTGGCACAGTTAGAGTATGTTGAAGGAGTGCAGAAAGCACTCCTTCAACATACAATACATAGAATACATACATAGAATATTTATATGATACGATTTAAAACACAATAATTTAATAAAATTAAACATTACTCACACTACAATGCACTTGAAATAGGGTAGAAGTAGCGGTTGTAGCCATTGCATCTTTTGTGGCCATTTAATGTCAAAATATTTTATTTTATTTATTTATTTAACACTTTATTGCACACATAAAATTAACAAATATTTTATATTGCACATAATATTATATGTATATTTATAAATTAAATTTATTTAAGTGCGAAAGTTTGTAACTTTAATAAAAATAATATTCAACATTATAGTTATTTTTTGTATATTTATTTAAATTTCATGTGGCCAAAAACGGTAATAACATGGCCAAAAACGATACTTCTACTATATTAAAGTTAGACGACATTATTACAAACTTAACCATCCTAGACTACCTATATTAGGTAGTCTAAGACTACCTAACATAGGAAGTCTATCAAATTACGGTTGAATTTTGACCAGCGGGCGATCACTAACACTCTAAAATAGGCCAAATGATGCCTCAATTTTTGAGAAATTATTTACTAAGTAAAATTAACCTATCGCTTGGTGGTATTGACATCACAGCCAAACCAAAATGTCAGAAAACAAAATGTAGATTTAACCTTTTATGATAAAAGTTTCCATCCTTTCACTTCATAAATGAATACAGCTTTCCGTAACCATTCACACAAAAAGAAAAGCCTATATGCGGATATTCAGCCGTTCACAAGTTGCAACAAGCCAGAAATAGTACCAGCATTCCATTATAATAAAGAATCCATTACGTGGCTAGCAACGACAGGCCATAGGTTAGAGCATAAAATTTTATTGCTAAGGAGCGTCTTAAGTAATTAGTTATGAAATGTATCCTATTTCTGAGCTTATCGGCAAACAGTTTCGAGAAATAGGACATTACAAATGAATTACCGTCATGATTTATACTTTTATTGTCAGATTTTAATTATAGAGTCGGTGTTTTAAATATGAAAATGTCATGTAGTAAGTACCATCTCTAAGTTTTCAGTTAACTGTTGATTGTCGTACATTCCTTAAACAATACAAGTCCCCAGAGTCGCATCGCACTCTATCGCAATCGCAAAACTTTTTTTTTATATATTATAAGATAGCAAACAAGCAGATGGGTCTCCTGATGGAAAGAGGCAACCATCGCCTATAGACACCAAAGATGTTGAAGATACAGTCCTATATTACCTATAGGCTGCCTACCTATAGGTAATATAGGACTGTATCTTCGGCTAAAAGTGGGTGTAGTTGATAAGAGGTAGGCAGAGGTATACATCTGCCTACCTCTTCGGAAATACGGGCCATGATGAAGATACCAACACTATTAAAAGTAAACCTTAAAAAGCTGTTAGAGACGAGATAGGCGAAATAAATTAAATAAAGATAAAATTATTAGTGTAGACTGTAGAGTGTCAACATTTCATACCAGTAGCATATCACAAAATAAATAAAGTAATAATCAAAATCAATTATAACCCTTACCTACTTCAACTACTATCAGAATTTATAAACAACTTACTTTGGTCTTCTTGACATCGTTGCCAAATGGCAACTCTAATTCAGTATAAGTGTCAGGGTTGTAAACTTAGAATTTATAAACGGCTTACTTCGCTCTATTTTAACATATTTGTCTGGGTTGTTAACCTAGACTTTATAAACAACTTTGTTGCCAAACGGCAACTCTATTTCAGCACAAGTGTCAGGGCCGTCAAATTAGAATTAACAACTTTGGTCTTCTTGACATCGTTGCCCAACGGCAACTCTAATTCGGTACAAGTGTCAGGGTTGTCAACATAGAATTTATAAACGGCTTACTTCGGTCTTCTTGACGTTCCAGTAGCTTAATATTATTATACACTTCCCTACTATTGCTAACTAAGCTAGTTCATAACAGTAAACATCCTTTAGATATTTTTTGTAGTACAAACATTTTTATCGGTTGAAAGAAAATGTATGGCTCAACCAACTTCAATCACATTCAGTATTAAATTCATACACTAGTTTGATATAAAAAGTATATGATTATAAAGAGAAACCTTAATTATTCAAATTTTGTATAGCTTTAAGCCTTTGAAGGAGTTAATTACTCTAAAAAATCTTGTTGAAAAAAACATTTGATGGCCGTCAGTTGATTATTAATTTATGTCTGTAAAAATTAAATAGATTGATTGGCTTTATGAATTCATTTTATTTTATTATCAATATTATCTAATCCACTCAGAATCCCTATTGAAAATCGCTTCATTCGGATCTGTTTTTTTTTTATAATAAATAATTTAAAGAAAAAAAAACGTTGCGGCGTGAACTTTTTGATTTGTCAAACTTTATTTCTTTTTGTATTACAAAAGAGCTGTAAGTTCAAGTTACAATCTAAACTCACGGGCTTCGCTGAAGGAAAAATTAAAAAAAGATATACCTATACTTCAACCTTAATTTTGCAGCGTACACTGAAAATATGATGCATGTTCGTTTAAATATTTGTTCGTTCAATGTGACTTACGATCACCCTCCGATCGTAATTCGACAATAGACTAAACAATTACCTCTTCTTAATTTGACATTAGACTTTAACCATAAACAAAATCTATACAAGTAAATATTTGAGTGTCAGAGTATACATAATATTAAAATAATGCACATGGATGTATAGTATACGTATACCAAAGTGTATACCAAAGAAACATATATTTTTTACAATTTTTATTTGTCTGTTTGTTTGTTTCGACTAATCTCTAAAACGGCTGTACCGATTTTGACGGGACTATCACTGGCAGATAGCTGATGTAACAAGGAGTAATTTGGGCTACTTTTATGTTAGAAAATTTTCCACGCGGACGAAGTCGTGGGCACAGATAGTTTTATATGTATATGTGTGTATATTATGGCGTTTACGAAATTAATGGTAGTGTTACATACACTACCCCTGCTGTTTATTTTTATGGATATAATGTGTTCTAAAGCATCTATATTAATATTATATATGCGAAAGTTTGGATATTTAGATGGATGGATGGATAGATGAATATTTGCTACTCAATCACGCAAAAACTACAGAATGGGTTTGAATGAAATGTGGCACACAGGTAGATGATGACATGGAATAGCACACAGGCTACATTTTATCCCGAATAAGTTAGTCGATCCCGCGGGATTCACCAAAAAAAATATAATGCAGCGGGCTGCATGCTACAGCTAGTATTGTATAAAATATTAGGTGACCCGAGCAACTTCTTCTGCGTCACGTAAGAGGGAGTAGGTCATAGGGACCTATAATATCATACTTGAGGAACTGTAACTTCTTTACATAATCCACGAACCACTTGAAAACTATTGAAACAAACAATCATACCTACAGTGCTAATAAAACCAAGAGAGTTTCTTCTGCTATGTTTGTAGGCACATTCATTTCAAAGATTGTGTTTTTTTGATATCTACGGTAAGAGTATAACAAAGCCTATTATATAGTTATCTCACTATGATCATGATCAGTAAGACTGAAACTATAGTAAACAATGGCACAGAAACATAAGTAATAAAGAAACGTTGGGTAACACTACTGGGGTGTCAATCGATGTATAGTATACGCTATCTCCTGGAAGTTTACTCAGTATTCTGTCATTAATTTCACACTACTATTTCTATCCGCCAATATTGCCCTTTGACACATCCACTGGCAGTCTTTCTTTTCTACTTCGACTATATGCGGCATGCTATCTCACAGAGCAGGCTACTGTCTGACCTCGCTACCACGCATTCTCCCCACGCACTAGCGCCTCGCGTGGTGCTTGATAATAATAATATTATATATTTAAACTGTGATATTTCCTAAGCTATTGGTTGAAATCAAATGAAGCAAAGGGCGATTTCATCCAAAATTAAATATTTGTGATAAATAACTAATATATTTAGATAAACATTAATACCATGTTTATTAAAACACCATCGCAAATAATTTTAGAACAATTTGTTTACCATAAAAAGGGTCATAAAATGTGAACCTTAATAGATAGATGTACACTATCGTGAACTTTTTTTTACAATTTTTAAGACGAACAGTTCGATTAATGATACATGATTTTTGCGTAACTTTAAACGTTAACGCAACGCACGCCAGGAAAGCTCTCAAAAGGAAAAAACCCCATTTAGACCACATTTTTCGTTGATATTCCGATCCTGTTGGTCGTAGCGTAATGTTATATGGCCTAAAACCTTTCTCAATAAACAGGCTATCCAACTCAAAAACTCAAAAATTCAGATCGGTTCAGTAGTTTTCGAGATTAGTGCGTACAACCAAACAAACAAACTCTACAATTTTATAATATTAGTATAGATAGTATATATTAGCTTTTATAGATAGTATATATTAGCTTTCTGCACTCCTTCTGCACTGCACTTTAACTATGTCAAATTTTATACTCTTTTGTTTGTGTAATTGACGCAAAGTTTTCAAGCAACTTCCCAAAAGGTGGTTATCAATTCGGTTGTATGTTTTTTTTATGTTTGTTATCTCAGTACTCGGTAGTTTATGAACCGATTTTGAAAACTCTTTTTAAGTTCCCGTTACGTATCTACGTATGTGGATAAGGAAGTTACTGTTTTGTCCCGATTTTCGAAAATCGAGTTTACACTCGATTTCCACATTTTGAGGTCTTGGCAAACCCTTTCTAACTATTATCACGACGATGTCGGAATTTGTGTGTGTGTGTGTGTTTGCGTATGTAACCATCTCGTAACTTTTGAACCGCTTGATCGACCAAAACGTGGTTGATGGCATTCGATTGGATTGTATTCAACTTAGACTTCCTGAAAAATTTGAACCAAGTCAGCCCAGCAGAGAAATTTTGAAAAATCTCAAAAAAAGTTTTGGCGAAACAGAATTTTATTTAATGTAACTTCCAGATTATGTGTTGATTGAGTATAAAATCTAATCAGCTCTATTCCTCAAAAAAACTACGTCTTATGCATAAATTGCTTCAAAATCGGTTTATCCTTTCGGGAGAACTAGTTGACGAAAAATTAAAAAAAAAGTTTTTTTTGACATAAATTCGAAATTTTCAACCAATATTTTTTTGGTATTCTACGATATTTTACTACTAAAAATATTTTATCGAATGCCGTTTCAAGAATCAAAATTGAATCTAATTTTCAAAAGTTAAAGCTTTTCAAAATAAATAAATAAATAAGCGACAAAAATTTTTGAAATAATTTGTTAACATTGCTTCGAAATTTTTCAACATATCGATTATGTAGCTAAAGCGCTATTTTAGATCTCAAAATTTGAGTTGAGTGTCATAGAAAGATCAAAATCGTTCATCGTTTCCAAAATACATCTTTTCAAAGATCAAAATACTTACTGCAATTTTTATCAAAATAGATGTTTGAACAAAAAATCTATGCTTATTAGTTATATAGTTAGTATAGTAGTGTATAGTTAGTATATATAGTTTTTACTCCTTTGAGCTTAAAATACTTTAATTTAACGGGAAGTCTCAGGGATGTCCTACAGAGTCAACCGTTTACAGATTTTTGCGTAGATTACCGATTGCATAGCCAGGGTCATAAACTTTAAGTGTGCTTAATTTCATACTCTACCGTTTGCGCAATTGTCTTAAAAAGGGGTGCAAAATTTTTCCTTCACGAAATAATATAGAGATAATCAAGACAATCATGAAACTTGCTGGTGCCAGTGATTTTACAAGTCAGTAATGGATTTATCCTAACACCAAAACCCTGTGTGGATTCGGGGCCCTTTTCAAGCGACTTCCCAAAAGGTGGAGGTTGATAACCTCCACCTTCAGCTGTATGTTTTTTTATATTTGTTACCTCAGAACTCGGTCATTCATAAATCGGTTTTTAAATATTGTTTTCGTTTAAGAGAGTATGCTTTCCGTGTGGTCCCATTTTAATTTGGTGAAGATCTAACGCTGGAAATGGGAAGTCGGAGTTTATAATTTTTTTTTATATTAGGTATATTATAAGATAGGAAACAAGCAGATGGGTCTCCTGATGTAAAGAGTCAACCATCGCCTATAGACACCAAAGGTGTTAATGGTGCGTTGCTATCTTGTGGCGAGGTCTAAAGCCACATGCTTAAGTTTACCGGCTACCTTACCCTCCAAACCGGAACACAAAAGTGACAAGCACTGACGCTATTGCGGCAGGAATAGGTAAGGAGGTGTTACCTGACCCGGGCGAGACAAAAAACTCATAAATTATAAATTTTATAAATTATTGTTTATAAATATTATATCTTATATCTCTTTTATTATTATTATTTATCTTATTATTAATCTTATATCTTATTATATCTTATTTTATATCTTATTGTTTATAAATTACCTACATATATTCAAAATGATGTTTAATACATTATATATTAATTAATAATAAGTTATATGTAATTAAACAAACTTTATTGATAAAAACTTAAATATAAAAAAATAATTTTGATATCAACAATCACTTCCACACGAAGCGAAAAAGTGGTGTAACAGTCGGGGCATAGGACGGCATCAAGTTTAAATCCGCCACAGTGAATCATTTTGCTAACTTTTCGCTTATTTGCCTTAAAAAACTAGTCTATTAGTTTGAGCTAATTTACAAATTTTTCCGAGAAATATGACATTTGAAATGTAATACCGACAGTACCAGCTTTGCAAACGAGAGGTAACTTCACTATTTTGGTGGTTTCTAAACGCTATGAAAGATTGGGTTTGAAAGACAATTTGGTGAAAAATTTAAAGGGTCATGTTCCGCTAGTTTGTACATGTTGAAAAAGTAGCAGATGAACGACGAACAGATATATAATGTAAAAAGGGATGGATTTAGGCACCAGGGGAGACGAAGACCGACGTACCATGATCAGATTGGTCGAATAATATCAGAAAGTGGTGTCAAGTGTTTTTGAAACCAGCGTGTTTTCATGAAGAGATTTATGAATTCATGAACAAGGCTGGATCATGATTGTAATGTATGATACTTAATTCTCTCTGCTTATCCGGTAAGGGATTTGGAGTTATTATAAATGTATGTATCTCTAAACGCATTTACAAAATTGACATGGGTGAATAAACTTTTTTGAACATGTCTTATCATCGATTCATAATTATCACCCTTAATAATCAACGTCAGTGAACAATTTTGTTAAAAAATCTGGTAGTTTCTGAGTAAATAGTTTTGGAAAACAGAAAAAAGGTATAAGCAATTGACATGTTTTTGTTTTCTTTCTTCAGTTCATGTTGCCATTTCTGTAAGTTATCGTTATTCTTTAAACAATCAAATTACTATTTAATATTAAATACAAAGATTGTATAATAATAATTATTTATTAATGATATTAAGGGGTCTGTCTTTGTCTTATATGCAAATATTTTTTTAATTATGTAGTAGATTTTTCAACTTCACGTTAGCAGTAAAACGAAGTTATTGATTTTGCCCCGATTTTCGAACATTGAGCTTTCATCAAATCTCTACATTTTGAAGTCCCAGGAACGTTTTCCATTGTCATGATGGCGTCAGTATATGTCTATTTAACATTTCTTAATTTTGAACGGATTAACCATTCAAAACGTGATTGGCATATGATCGAGTTCTGCCCAACTTATATATACTTCCTGAAAATCTGAACGGATTTGGTCCAGAGATTTTGAGAAATTTTGAAAAAAAAAGCTATAAAAATTCATAAACAGTTTTTTTTAATTTCAAGATTTATGTCAATTAATTTCAAAAACGAATCAGCTCTTTTCCTTAAAATCTGCGTCCAATGCCGTAAATCGCATCAAAATCGGTTTGTTCGTTCGAGAAATATCGTTGACTTAATATTTGGAAAAAATGTTTTTTTGACATAATTTCGAGATTTTTGAACTAATGGATTTTTGACTTTCTACGATATTTTAGTAAGTAGTTAAAAAATTACGCAAAATGCCGTTTCTAAAATCAAACTCAAATCAAATTTTTGAAAATCACAGCTTTTCACAAACTTACATTATATTTTTAAAATAACCTTCAGATCGATTGATCTTAAAATTTAATCAGCTCTTTCGTTTAAAAAGCTTCGTCAAATACCGTAAATAGAATCGAAATCAGTTGATTCGTTCAAGAAACTTTTTGAAAAAGTGTTTTTGATAGTACTTCGACATTTTTCACCTAGTCTATTTTGTAGTTAAGATATCATTTTAGAACTCAAACTTTGCGATGATATCTCAATTGAGGAGGAAGTTTCAGGGTTGGCGTATAGGGTCAACTGCTTATAGATTTTTATAAATTAGGGTTTCGTGCATGCCATTCACTGTGTGCATATCTCTCCTACGACTTTTTAAAGCAAATTAAACAATCTAATTTCATCAGAAATAACACTTGCAACATTTTCAATTTAGTGCATGAATTTGTTAAGAAATTTGGTTATTCTTAATTTCGATACATTTATTTCTCATTAGCTACGCTCTGCATCCTGCTTTATTAAATAAATACCAATTAAAAGAATTTTGAAGTATCACGCGAATATACCACTTTCGATTTCTGATTATAATCTACTATTCTACCAAATTACATTTAAATGAATCTATTACTTTTCGCGTGATTGTGTGGCAAACATCTAAACAAACATGCGATTCACATTTGTAATGTTAGGAAGATGGGTCTAGTATCATGTATCCGAACCTAGGTGTAATTACCCGTAGGGGTAGAAAACATTTTCTGGGGGTAATAAAAATAGGAAAATGGATAGTTAGGAAAATTAAAAAATTATCCGCCATTTCATATATAATTTAATGTGTCAGTTGTGATGTCAACCAGGCATCACAAATTTTGTGATTCCTTGTTGACATCACAACTGACAGATTAAATTATACATGAACTCTATAATGTAGCATAATACATTATCTTCCACTGCATCATAAACACTCATTTATAAATTCTGTAATGAAGCTGTGTTTGTAAAATTTATTATAATAACATCAAAAATTAAAACATTAGTTAGTCCATAACAGGAAGGTATTCCATAATCTATATACATATAATAAAATCGTAGGAAAGTCAAAACTGTACATTGAATATTTTTTAAAAGAATACTTGTGGCGTGATCTAGAATCGATATCGAAGCCAAAAATATAGTTTTTAGAATTTTTGTCTGTTTGTCTGTTTGTCTGTATGTATGTCCGGGGTAAACTCAAAAAGTACTACATGGATTTAATTCAAATTTTGCATGAATATTACTAACAGGTCGGGTCAACATAAAGGCTACATATTATCACGCTATCACCTACTGGGGAGGAGCTGTGCGGAGTAAACGAAGTCCGCGCGGACGATGTCGCAGGCAACAGCTAGTAGGTAATAGGCGTAATAATATTGAAAAGGTTAGGTGCCACCGTTGTAGTGGGATGTTGTTTGGGAGACTACATAAAAGTCAACCGGTTTAACATGTTAATGCATCACAAATTTTGTGATGTCTTGTTGACATCACAACTGACAGATTAAATTATATATGAACTCTATAATATAGCATAATACAATATCTTCCACTGCATAAACACTCATTTATAAATTCTGTGATGAAGCTGTGTTTGTAAAATTTATTTTAATAACATTAAAAATTAAGACATTAGTTAGTCCATAATAGGTAAGTATTCCATAATAGGTAATAGGCGTAATAATATTGAAAAGGTTAGGTGCCACCGCTGTAGTGGGATGTTGTCTATGCCTATATGTTAATACGCGAGACTATACATAAAAGTCAACCGGTTTAACATGTTAATGCATTATTATGGCAATAATAATTTGGACTACCTCGTGGTCTAAGGGTTAGACTATTCAGATCATGAGATCGCGGGTTCGATCCCCAGGTGGGGAAAAAGTGGCAACTGATTTTAGGTATGGGGTAATTATAATAAAAAAAAACCTGTGTTCTTTTTTATTTACATAAATAAATAATTACATTAATATATTATTGACATTTGTTTAGTATGTGACATTCGTAGTAAATGAATTGGATACGTTCCATGTTAACAGAATCAAGGCTTTGTCTCGTACTCGAAAATATCCATTTGAGGCATAAAAATGATCTTTCAACTTCTACTGACGTCACTGGCAAAAATTTCATAATTAAATATCATATATATATTTAATTATGAAATTTTTGTCAGCAAATTATGAAATTTTTGCAAAAATTTCATAATTAAATATCATATTATATCATATATAATAGAAAAATAATCCATGCATTACTTTTTGAGTTTACCCCGGACATACATGACTTTCCTACGATTTTATTATATGTATATAGATTACCCCATCCCGAAAATCAGTTGCTACCAATATGCTACATACTACATAACGGGGTTTAGACTGATTATGATTAAACATCCTCAGAAATTTCCATAAATCTAGTATCAATATGTTAATAACGACTAGGACTATTTGAATGTAAAAGCAGACACTTTCTTGGTGTCGTCTGCCATTAATTACAGATGACGGTGGCATGACAGCCCCGTAGAAAGCTCGACCCGGGGTCAACGGGTGAAGCCGACTCCGAAGACGCGCGTGCGCGCGCCTTTCCCGTTCTTCAATGCCTGAGATTTATGACTGGTCGCGGTAAATTGGCTGACAATTGACATTGTTCGCTTTCTTTGATCGTGTTTATTGAAAAAAAAACGTGCGAATCTCTTTGTGCTTTTGCCTGCACTATACCTTTGTGGAGTTCATTATCAGCGGAAGTATCTTAGAAATATATAACTTAGGGACTTCCAAGGAAAAAGCATACTCGTTCGTAAAAGGACGAAACCGCAAGTGCAAGATCTCTGTTATTACGGATAGGTAGGTAAGTCTTGCTCGTTTGCTCCCTCTGCTATCTATATATTAACCCATGAAGGGAAAAAGTTGTACCCCTTTTTAAGACAATTGCGCGAACAGTGGAGTATTGCGGAGGACTGCAGAAACCTAATATTTTTAAATAATATGTATTAGAAATATATTAAATTAATAAAAAAAAATTACACACACTACGTTTATATCACATACATGACATTATACACACATGGATACGAATATTATTTTCTTTACAGCTAACAATGACGCCTATAATAATGTTATACACGTCATTGACAGCTAAAGTCAGTTGTCAAACTCAAAAGAGATTTTATTGTTTAGTTTATGGTCGAATATCAGCCACAGGCGATCGCTAGTATTTATATGTATCTATATGAAAATACTCAACGTAGCGGTACCACCTTTGGTATAGACCAAACTTAGCTTTATTGATAATAAAACAAAATGCATAGAAACTAGGGAAAGAGATTAATTATGCAATTATAAATTTCTAACATTCTGGACGCAATGAGATTTAAGATGTTTTTATCAATGAAATCTGCTCGCGTGTCTGCAATTAACCTGAATAGCATTAGCGAAGATTTTAGACTTACTTGATAATATACAAGTTTTACGCATAGAAAGTTTACATTTACATACACTTTGGCAGAAACTTTAAATAACACGTTTTTATATTATAGATAGTAAACAAGCAGATGATAATAATATCGGTGGACATATGTATATTACACGAATTTATCTAACCCCAAGGTAAGCAAATTATTTGCTTGTGATATGGGTGCTAAGCCAACGATATTTAACATAGAAATACATATATAAACACTGAAATATATTTAAAATTGGCTATGAATAACTAAAAACTGTCGATATCTTCGAAGAGCATATGCAATACACTATTAGCTGTAGTCATTAAATTATATGGTGTGACAAATAGTCAATCTATCAACAAAACGGGCTTATATCCAATGAAGGGTAGTAGAAGACCAAACTTCTAGTCAGGAAATTAGTTCCAAATAAAATGTTAAGTTTTTCTACTTAACGTATTTGTTTATTGTTGAACTAATTGCCCTTCATGTGATTGCTCCCCAAGATCTTATATGTCCGGCGCAGGCACTACTAGACAGCTGAGGTTATGTGAGTATTTGGTAGAAACTTTATATATGGGCTTTTATCATGAGAAATGTATTGTTCCTATAGAATTTATATAAAGATTCCTATTTCTGTAACCGTACTACACGCCATAGTGAAGAACTTCATGCACACCATCTAGAAGTTTCGTCATCTACTACTGAGTAATTTTTGCTTTCCATACACATTTTTGGCCCCTAACGATAAAAACCTGGAATCATCTAGTGTTTCGAAGGAGTATTAGTAATATTTCATAAAAACATATAAAATGAGTATATGCGACTATCAGTTTCTAAATTGTGGCGGAATAAAGCTGAAGTGTTATTTTTTACTTATTATTAAAATAGCTCGTACATCTTATGAATTAATGTTTAGAATTATTAGTTATTTAACCTATTTTAAATTAATTTTACATTCGGTTTAAAATAAAGTCACATATTTGATCAAGGTAATAATTAAGTTAATAATCGACTAGAGTAAAACATTATACCAGGGTGTGACAGATATGTTTTCGGGACATTCGTGCTTGTGAAATTGAAAAGTGTGTGATAATATACAACAAAGTGTAATCAGTGTTTTGTATTCAATATAACATTTTCTTTTATCAGTTGCTGTTTAATTAAATAAATTCTGTGCCTTTGACTAACTGGAGTTAACAGGAGCTTTAACATAGGAATTTTTAAGAGGAGGATTAGCTGTTTCTTCAGAGGTCGGCATCTAATGGCGGCCAAACTCTTGTTGCTGACGTCCACGAGCAAAACACACGTGATTCTTCTACTGACAAGTTATATAGATTTTTTTTATTGCCAACTAATTTACGCCCGTAGAAACAGCGGGTACGGTTAGTATTATTTAGAAAACATTATTCTAAAGTTACTGAAAATGTTACTACTTTGATACTCAGCGTAAAGATAATTTTACTTATTAATAATAAAATATAGCTCCATCGAGTGGCCCATTTGTTTGAATGTCGTCAATTTCAATAAAAAATGGGAAATAACACAGTAGACTGCGGAGCGCAGATAATAAAGGATATAATCAGTCGAAATTCTTCGTTTAAGTTTCCAACAAAACGAGGATTCGTTTACTACCTCATAAGATACAAACTTTATAAAGACAAGTATAATTATAAATTTTAAATATGGAAGTAGTAAAATAATTAATTCTATTAAAATTATAAGGATTATTCTTCATCTAAATATGAACAAGACTAGAATTTAAGGAGTTATCAAGTCGTTTACTGCCTCATAATATACCTACAGGTCCCAAAAAAAAGCAAGCATAACTATAAATTTCAAACAAAGGATAATAAAATGAAAAGCGGAAAGCTATGTTAAAGGCAAATCTATAATAACAGCCGTAATGTGAGGATTAATAGGGCGGGATTGTTATACATATAATCAATCGAGTATCGGATGTTGTGATATGAGATACATTTTACGCTTTGTGACGAATCGGTAAATCGTTAACGATAAACACGGTTTGATGCTGTAAGAACTGTGACTTTGTTGAGTCACACGGGTTGTATTTTATCGATATGATAAAAAAATATACAATAAAAAAAGATACGATAATTTTGAGTTTTTTGTATTTAAACTTTTAATTTATACGTTGTGGACAATTTACAATCTATAGGTACTAATATTATAGAGAGAAAATATTTTTGAAGTATCTTCACGCCCGTATCCCCGAAGAGGTAGGCAGAGTTGCAACAAGTGCACCCACGATTAGCCGAAGATACTCATTCCCACTTAATGTGATGAGTGGCAAGCTTATACTTAACCAATGCCAGTCAACGTTGTTCTTATCAAAAAACTAAAAAAACATGTTTTGAATTAAAAAAACATTTTTATTTTTGGATTTTTGGATTTTTGTAACGCATAAAATCAAAAACTACTGAGTCGATCCTAAAAATATTTTTAGCATTACAAAGTTACATTATCCAGGAGTACACAGGCTACTTTTTACCTGATTTTGAAAAAGGAAGTAATGATTTTGAGTCACGCGAAAGAAGTCGCGAGTAGCAGCTATTATACAAATAAATATCATCAGGCCAGTTCTCTTGTAGGATAGGTAGAGTAATGAAGGTCGTAAGACGCTTAGGTTGATTTGTCTTGGTGGACCGTTATGAAGTATGGTAATTGTTATTTAAAAATACCAGAAGCAACAGATTAAATCAAATAAATTAGCCTAGATCAGGGGTCACAAACCTTTACCGCCCCATTGGTCTAATGGTTAGTAGCCCTGACTATGCAATCGACGGGGCTCGGGTTCGATTCCCGACGGGGTCAAGCATTTGTGTGATGAGCATAAATGTTTGTATTTCTGGGTTTTGCTGTTTATTAAATATGTATTTCTATGTATTAGTATCGTGGACTAACACCCATAACACAAGCAAATAATTTGCTTACTTTGGGGTTAGATCAGTTAGTGTAATGTGTCCCGTGAATATTTATTTATTATATACGTATTAACGTGCCACAATTTATTAAAGAAATGTTTAATGAGGCTTAGGTCATGCTCTCAAATAATTTAAACTTCATGATTATTGAAAAAATAATAAAACTAAGTACTCTTAACTAAAACTTTATTTACTACCAAAAAAAACTTTTTACCATGTATAATATAATAAATGTTTCAGTTATAAGCGTAATTCAAAATAAAATAATATTCATATACCTGTATTGTTGTTGATCCGATGACAAATACATTACTTATATTAAATTAGGGTTTTAAGATGTTAACTTTCTATCTTAGCATAGGATCACTCATCGTTTAAAAATATAATACTTTATATCTGGTAGTGAGTAGTGACCCAACGTAACACTTTGGGAAAGTCAGCGGATTGCCCAAAATATACGATGCGGGTCATCATTAACACGCGTGCCATTGGTTCGTCATCCCTGGTATAGACTGTTTAAAAATTGCAGTTGACAGTGGACGATGAGAACAATTTGAATATTTACAAATCTCCATAAGCGTGAAAGTAGCCTGTATCCCCGACACTTGGACCAGTCAGTATACTCCGAAAAATACTAAGATCAAGTGATATTTACACAAAGTCCCACGAGTACTTTAGTATTTTAAAATATTATTTTACTAAATGGACTTTCATTAATTTTCCCATTAGTAAATTGTACGTAAATCAAGATTCAATCGGTAGAATTAAACAAAGATCACTTCATCAAGTCGTCCAGTAACAAGGCAATAAAACCTATGCTAAGTATTTAAGTTTTCACGAGGCGCTACATGCATGGGAAGTTTCGAAGGTGCATAATAAAAACGGGCAGTAAAATTGTTGCTCGTTAGTTAACGCATGTGATAGGATAAGATATGGCGTTCGTAAATGTTTTCTAACAGGACAATGTGGGGTACATTATAGACATGATGGCAGTAAATAAAAATCTATTTTTAGATCACAGGATAGCATATAAACTGATGGTTCTCTTGATAAAAGGAGATTACCATCGCATATAGACACAATCTATACATATAATAAAATCATAAAAAAGTCAAAACTGTACATTGAATATTTTTTTAAAAGAATACTTGGGGCGTGATCTACAATCGATATCGAAGCCAAAAATATAGTTTTTAGAATTTTTGTCTGTTTGTCTGTATGTGTGTCCGGGGTAAACTCAAAAAGTACTGCATGGATTTACTTCAAATTTTGCATGAATATTAATAACAGGTCGGGTCAACATATAGGATACATATTATCACCTACAGGGGAGGAGCAGTGCGGAGTAAACAAAGTCCGCGCGGACGAAGTCGCAGGCAACAGCTAGTAATAATATATAGCTGTTAATAATGCGTTGCTATTCATATAGCAGGATGTTACGTGGTTCGATTCCCGGGTCGGGCAATTCATAAATGGGTTTCTTTCCTTTTTTAAATAAACACGTTATAAAAACAACGTTGCCCGGGATTGGATAGATTGGTTGGTGATAGGCTAGCCACCTATCACATTATGGGGTTAATGGCCAATAGCACTAATATTGTCTTAGCTTAGGACAATCCTAAATAGTATGCTGTCACATTCTTTTCATTTAAGGCGAGGCATAGGGACAAACAGGAAAAAACTGTTTTGCTAAATCACGTTTTTTGTATTGATTGTTAAACAACAATTTTATAAAAATTACACGATATACCTGAAGATATTATCTACGGAATGTGCTACCTTATTACATGATAGAATGTACTTTACTCATGTAATGTACTTTTACTAATGTACTAATGTACTTTATCATATAAAATTCCGAAAACAGGCTAAAAAAATCTCTAAAACAATTAATTTGTTAATAATATTTCTAATCTTCCACATGATTTTGTATGGTGATATTTAGTTTTAAATACAAAAAAGAATGTACTAAATTTTGGTTTTCAGCTGAAGTCCTGTTTTTATTTATCCGAAAATTAACTCGTTTCCCGGCGGTTTCAGAACATGCCGCGCCGCGCGTCAAAATACCTCGCCTTAAGACAAGAAGTGACAGCATACTGTTTAGAATTGCCCTAAGCTAATGTTATTGCACTTACAAGTTACTTAAAGTATCTTTGGCTAATTGTAAGTGCAATATTTTATATTTATTTACACAATATATATTTGCACCTCTGCCTACCTCTTTCGGGTTAGAGGCGTGTAGATACTTTCAATGTTTATTAAGATAACTTCTATATCTGTCGTGTCTGAAGCGTCTCATATCTATGTACTTATATTATTGTAATTCGTTTACGAACAATTTTGAAAAATTATTGATCTTGACATGTTGAGAGTAGAGCACTACCTCAACGCACCGCTTATGAGGCGGGCAATTGTTATATTTCTAATGTGATTGATATTTTGAAATCGTTGTACCTCTAAAAATACTCCTCTAACCAAAATGAGACTCATATATTAAGTCCGAATTTTTCCTTTATTTTATCGTCCTGACTTTACAAATCGCATTCCTAACTTAAGTATTCCAAATATTGCAGTCTCCGTGAGAACTGAAAAGGGTTTGTTATTTCAACCGTTAATCGAAATTAAGTAATTTGGGCATCAAGACGTCTATTTTTAAAATTCTTAATTTTATTTTTTTATTACTTTATTAAAACTTTCGTTCTTTTTTGACTTTTTAATACTAGGAAGTACTTTCCATTTAAGGTTGAATTCCATTAATATATTTCTACATTTTTAGGGTTCCGTATCTCATAAGGAAAAAATAGAACCCTCATAGGATCACTTAGTTTTTCGTCTGTCCGTCTGTGAAGACCCTTTTTCTCAGGAACGCGTTGAGTTATCCAGTTGAAATTAATATCAATTACTTGGGTTTACAGTGCCTCTTATTTATGTAAAAATCAAACTTGCAAGTCAACGCGATCAATAGATATGACTATTTATGTGGCATATTTTGCGATTTCAAAAGGGAATCAAAACCTATGCGGTACTTTTCGTTGACCTAGAATTATCAAATTTTCCAGGAAGCACAAAAATTTTACAGCACATGTAAACAAAAAAATCCAAAAACTGAAAACTTCTTGTTACATCACAAAAAGCACGATCAAAAGATGTGAGCGTTTATGTCGCAAATTTTGCGATTTGAAAAGGAAATCAAAACCTATACGGTATTTTTCGTTGACCTAGAATTATGAAAATTGGCAAAAAGCAATATCTTACAGTACATGTAAAGGAAAAAATCAAAAAACTGAAAATTTCTTGTTACATCACAAAAAAACACGATCAAAAGCTTTGAACGTTTATGTCGTATATTTTGCGATTTCACAATGGAATCAAAACATATATAAATTTGTACTGAACCCTATATATGTAAGTCGAACACGCTCTTAACCGGTTCTAGTTATTATGTAGAGAGCTCTTCTGGTGGAAAGAGATATCCATCGTCTATAGACACCAAAGATGTCATTGATGTGTTGCGTGGTTAGGTTAAAAAATTGCAAAATATGCGTCATAAATAGTTATATCTTTTGATCTCGTTGACCTATAAATTTGATTTTTTAACAGTTGAGAGGAACTGTAGACTCGTGCATTTGATATAAATTTCAACTTTTCCTAGGTACGTTAACGCGTTCTTGAGAAAAAGAGTATTGACAGATGTACAGATAGGCGATGATGAGGGTTCCGTTTATTTTTTATGAGGTACGAAACTTAAAAAGTGCAGATTAACAAAAAAAATAGACATATCCACGTAAATTATTCAATTTCACTCAGTACCGTTACAGTACGTATTAGGTTGTTATAGTATTGTTTTACTTTACTGTTCCAAAATATTTCGGTTCCAGTCTTATGGTGTTATCGGCACATACGTCTGCCTCCAGACATTTATTGATATCTGAATCTATATTTTGTAAGCAAGGTGGTCTGAGTATTTACGAACCTATGATACCGTGCAAAATGAATTATCAACTATCAATTTCAATGTTTGACATTTATTTATTCTAACCTAGTTTTTAAATTATGGTTAATTAATTAACCGCGCTTGCAATCAAATTGCCGATTTTGTAAGAACGCCTACGTGGTATAATCGTGTCATACCATGTATGAGATGTCGTAAAAAATTAGCTTTTAATAACTACTTTATCTGTCCAGTATCAATTACGTTATTAGATGTTAGGTATACGTTTAAGAATACTGTTAAATAATGAATGAGATTTGGGAATAATATGTTATGTAACATATTTTATGTCACTTATGGGTTATGGGTTTAAACAAGGGGCACTCGGGGCTAGTGCCCAGGGTAGCGAATTTCTAGGGGCGCCAAATTTCGGAAGGTGAGAAAAAAATCTTCACGTTATCGAAAACGTTTTTTATTTTTTATATTTTTTTAAGGGATGAATAACTTATACTGGTATTAATTATGATTTTCTTTAGTATTTATGTATTTGTTAGTATGTTATATATTATGCATATATTTTGATATATTTATTTACTCTATTATATTTTGTTATATTATATAGTTTATGCAGTTTATTTTGGTAGCGCCATATATCCAAGTGTAAATATTAAAAAGTATCTCCTTTGCCTAAAGGTTGTCTGGCAGGGATCGCTCTGTAGCGATAAGACCGCCTTAGTATAGCCATGTACCTACTTAGTATACTTGTAGAATATTTATTATTCTTGTATTTATTGGTGCGCAATAAAGTGTATTCATTCATTCATTCATTCATAACTTAGATGTTTTTGAATGGTTGTGAAAACTTGCCATTAAGTGAGCCTCAAGATACTTTAATTATTTTTTATGATAAAGCACGATTTAATGTATTAGGCGGAATTTTAACAGTGCTCCGATTAACAATGGGGCGGCAAATTAACTGGTCCGGATTTATCCTTAATGCCTCGAAGGTCTAGGAGATATTGAGAAATTTTGGAAAAACTCAAAAAAAAATATTTGGCGAAACAGTATTTTTCATATAACTTCCAGATTGATTTACCGGTTGAATACAAGATTTAATCAACTCTTTTCCTCAAAAAATTGCGTCCAATGTTAAATTGTATCAAATCGACTTATCGGAGTTATCGTTTACGAAAAATGAAAAAAAATGTTTTATTCGAGATTTTTTAACCAATCATTTTTCGACTTTCTACAATATTTTAGTACTCAAAAAACTACGTAAAGTGCAGTTTAAGAAATCGGAATCGAATAAAGTTTTCAAAATTTACAGTTTTTTAAACAAAAATAGTTTTTAGTTTACAGCAAACTTACATGACATTTTTAAAATAACTTTCAAGCTTAAAATAAGGTTTAATGTACATTGGTACCAATTGATTTTCAGGCTATTATACGTATTGGAATGGAGTTCTTTTTCAGATGTCATCGTTTGCGGGCGAAAGGGCTAGACCGAAAATGTGTAACATGCAAAAACTACACGATCATATTATACAAAAAAACGAACATTTTGCTGACATTTTTGAGGCACTTCCCGGTCATCTAGGAAACTAAAACTTTTCAATCAATTCAGCATGACCTCAATTTTTGTAAATATAAATAAGTATAAATAAACCTTTTATCATCTTCTTAATGTATATAAATTACGAGTCATGTTGTTTATCTGCTATGGATTCCTAAACTACTGAACCGATTTCAATGAAATTTTGTAGATATTTACCGTTTCGTCCAACTTAAAATGATATTATGATGTTTAATTAAAATAAAATTGATTACCAAATATGATCGAGTCTTTTTCTTGAAAAACTGTGCCCAAAGCTGCAAATTACATTAAAATTAGTTTATCTATTCGGGAGCAAAGACCTACAAAAAATATGTTTTTATAAGTCTTTGTTCGGGAGTTATCATTTAAGAAAAAATTTTAAAAACGTGTTTTTTGACACAACTTCGATATTTTTCGTCAAATCGATTCTTGATTATCTACTACGTTTTACTACATTTTAGTACTTAAAAAACTGCGTCAATGGGCGTTTCAAAAATCAACATCAAATCAAGTTGTCAAAAGCGTAACTTTTTGAGCCTTTCGAATATTAAAATTGAGTAAAATGTAGGATAGTTTTTATCTTAATTAACCAACTGCCCCCTCTATCTTAAGTTCCCTACCAAAATATTCAATACAAGTAATTTGAATGGAAAAACAACGTTTGCCGGGTCCGCTAATGTTAAACAAATTTAAATAATCAAGAAAATTATTATTACACAACATTAAACATGGACCATTGTTCGCTGGACACATATAAACATTTTGACTGATTCACATTACCTATTAACCTATGTTTTTTATTTCATAAGATAGCAAATAAGCAGATGACTCTCCTGATGGAAAGAAAATCCATCGCCTATAGACACCAAGGATGTTAATTTTGCGTTGCTATCCGTGTGGCGGGATGATAATACCACATGCATAAGTCTACCGGCTACCTTACCTTCCAAACAGGAACACGACAATGACAAGCATTGACGCTGTTCCGGCATGTATCGACGATGTGTCTGAAATAAGGAATTGTTTTTATGTCATAAGATAGCAAACAAGCAGATGGGTCTCCTGATGGAAAGAGTCAACTATTGCCTATAGACACCAAAGATGTTAATGGTGCGTTGCTATCTTGTGGCGAGGTCTAATGCCATATGCATAAGTTTACCGGCTACCTTACCCTCCAAACCGGAACACGACAGCGACAAGCACTGACGCTATTGCGGCAGAAATAGGTAAGGCGGTGGTACCAGACCCGGGCGAGACAATGCAGAACTCTACCACCTAAATATTATTATTATTAAAATACTAGGTCCTCATCGTTTTAAAATATTATAAAGTATTATTATGATTTTGATAGATTCATTGTAAACATAGAGTAATTTCTAAAAACTTCGTAACCGAATTGGTATTTAGCCTCGACTGCGAAAATCCGGCGGAAGAAACGATCAATTGGTATTTCTTTGCAAACATTTAAATATGTGTACTAAAACATTTTGAGCGTTATTTAAGTATTATTAAATAGTAAAATCTTTAAATATCACATACTAGCTTCTGCCCGCGACCTCGTTCGCGTTCATGTACTTTTTTCCTAAGTCGGTTAAAATTGTAGCCTGTTTCCATGTTGGTCCCGAGCTCCTTTGAAAAATAGGCCAACTGCCGTTCGACCAGGCAGGTCGTGACAGTTGACCGATTGGCTATATGAGTCACTACCATCGTGGTTACTACATGTTCTGCATTGTCTCGTCCGGGTCTGGTATCACCGCCTTACCTATTCCTACTGCAATAGCGTCAGTGCTTGTCACTGTCGTGTTCCGGTTTGGTGGGTAAGTAGACCTCGCCACAAGATAGCAACGCACCATTAACACCTTTGGTGTCTATAGGCGATGGTTGACTCTTTCCATCAGGGGACCCATCTGCTTGTTTGCTATCTTATGATTAGGTGAAAGGATGTTTAGAATCGGTTTAGTAGTTTTTTTATTTACTGACACCTCAACTTACACACTCACTCATTTCAACGCATAGGCGTTGTGTCAATCACTCATGAGTGAGTGAGTTTGTAAGTATTGCTTACCATCATCAAACTTTCATTTATTCCTAGGTATCAGCTATGTAATATCTTTTTTAATATTATTATCATAAAATATTTTTTATTGTTTAAGTATAAGATGTTTCAATATGTGAAACATCTTATACAATTTGTGAACTGACCGTGGAGTGGGGCACTGGTGACACGTGACACAGTTCTCGAATCTATAACAGGCACCAGTCTCTCACAAAACAGGTACGCCACTTATCACTAAAACTTTGTATATTTATATTATTAAGATACCTTTGTTAGAGAAAATAAACGCATTTTAATTTTTTTAATTTTTTTTCTGCCTTCGACTTCGCGTTCATTTTCTTTTGCCTAGGTCGGTAAAAATTTTAGCCTGTTACTTTTTTACAAAGGTGAAAGAATATTTAGAATCAGTTTAGTAGTTTATGTTCATTACAAATAATTTTATTAACTTACAGAAAATATATTTTTCGTCTTTATATATATATATATATATATATATATATATATATATATATATATATATATATATATATATATATATATATATATATATATATATATATATATATATATATATATATATATATATATATTACTACCATTAGATAGCAAACAGATGGCTTTCCTGATAGAAAGAGAAACCATCGCCTATAGACACCAAAGACCTTAATGATGCGTTGATATCTGTGTGGCGGGATGGCAATTCCACATGCATAAGTTTATCGGCTACCTAACCTCCAAACGCTGTTGCGTTAGGTATAGGTAAGGCGATGGTACCATAAACCCGGGCGAGACGTTATAGAACTCTACCATCTAGTAGTTATAATATGAACTTTTAAACTAACGCGTTCTACTATCATTTTAAAAAATATATAAACTGGTTAAAAACGCGTACATATATAGAACTTACTTTTTGACCCGTTTATATATTTTTAAAAATAGTAGTTACAATGTTTATGACCCGTATAGCTAATCGTTCCTAATATTTAATATTAAATAATAAATAGTTCCTAATATAAACAACCTTTAACGAACTGCCTGGTAAAATAACAGATTTTCTATTCTTCAGAGGGGCCCGGACCAACACACAAGGATTTATAACGTTATAATATTGATATGTTTGCGTCGTCGTGGTTGGTTAAGATATATGATATTATGACGTTGCCTTCTAGCGCCAGTTGGCGAACCAATCACGAAACTGCGCAAAACGCGGCTAACCAATCACGAAGCAAACATATCGAAATTATAACGTTTTAAATCCTTGCCAACACAGGGTAACAAATAAACCTTTACACGCAATTTTGACGAACTGACATTTTTATATAGATACTACCGGATCGGAACGTTGTCAAAATCTAGTGAAATCAGTGCTAGTTTTTTAAATATAAAAACTAGATATTGCTCGCGACTTCGTTCGCGTGACCTAAAACCGATATTTCCTTTTGCTCACTCGAATAAAAAGTAGCCTATGTCCTGTCCTATAAACCCCTTTATCTTTCTGTGAAAGTTTCATTAAAATCGGTTCAGCCGTTCTGGAGATTACCCTGTACAAACAGAATAATAGATTGACAGACAGAAATTTTAAAAATGGTTAAAGTATTAGTATTGTAAAAATAAACACACTGCATTTGAAAAATCTAGTCACAGACAGATACATCAGTTTTATTTATATATGTACATTAAAACAAAAATTAGTTCTAGCAAAAACACCCCGTGTATACCTCCTAAAATTCACGGCATATTTCCAAATATGACCCGTTCGGTTCGCGTGCTATCGCCCCACAGACAGACATAAAGACACGCATATTATCTATTACATAGCAATAAAGCGGCTAATTGGAACGTGCGCTACATACACTTTAGAGATCTTGTAAAATGTAAGTGACCAATTAATTGATATTAACGAAACCCGTGTGATAGAAAAATTTGAGGTTACAAAAGGTTTCGTAGAAAATCATTTAATGACGTCGTAAATCACTTTACACGGATACTTCATGCGTATTGTTAAACTAGCTTTAAGTAAGTGCGTGTCGGACCATGCGAAATGTAGGGTTCGGTAGTTGATCACGAGTCAAAATGCGGATTAAGAAGATAAATAATAATAATAAATAAATATTCACGGGACAAATTACACTTA
The DNA here is from genome assembly GCA_036924255.1 of Apodemia mormo. NCBI lineage: Eukaryota > Metazoa > Arthropoda > Insecta > Lepidoptera > Riodinidae > Apodemia > Apodemia mormo. The sequence continues at coordinate 17,401,247 of JAUPFN010000021.1, read as the reverse complement.
TTTGAACAGGTACCTTTTTAGGAAGCGCGTTCCATCTTAGGCCGCACCTTAGCTTACCATCAGGCGAGATCGTGGTCAAGCGCTTCCCTATCGACAGTAAGAAAAAAACTTACTGGTCTAACCCCAAAGTAAGCAAATTATTTGCTTGTGTTATGGGTGTTAACACCCAAAACTGGAAATACAACAATTTACGCTCATCACAAAAATGCTTGTCCCCGTCGGGGATCGAACCCGAATCCCGTCGATTGCGTAGTCGGGATCGCTAACCACTCGACCAACGGGGCGGCCAGAAGATGGTTTTCAACTCCATAAACAGGTACACGGGGAATAAAAACATCCCCAGTTTACCTATAGAGGAGGATAAAAAGAAATAGGATTCTTTTTTCTAAATTTGTTTTTACCACTTTGTCGGCGTGACTAATCTGTATCTATGTTATCTATGGTAATATTATAAATGCAAAGTTTGGATGTTACCTTAAATATTCCCACTTACCTTATATCTAAATTCTGCTTTCAGTGTAGCATTCATGATCTTTCTCTTTACATCCCTTTCTCTCGAACGGATTTTCTTTACAAATCTTTCTTTATTCAAGCCGTTAAGCTCTGGAATTCTCTTCCAGTTGACATTAGGAGGTCCTCTTCAAAGCGGTCTTTAAAGCGTGCTTTGACGATCCATTATCTTAAAACTTAGCTTTCGGTGTTAATTATCAACAAAATATCTAAGAGAAATTGAAATTATCTACAGACAGACATTACTAAATACTTTTTTTTTTATATCATAAGATAGCAAACAAGCAGATGGGTCTCCTGATGGAAAGAGTCAACCATCGCCTATAGACACCAAAGGTGTTAATGGTGCGTTGCTATCTTGTGGTGAGGTCTAATGCCACATGCATAAGTTTACCGGCTACCTTACCTTCCAAACCGGAACACGACAGCGACAAGCACTGACGCTATTGCGGCAGGAATAGGTAAGGCGGTGGTACCAGACCCGGGCGAGACAATGCAGAAATCTACCACCTAGTAGCCACGATGGTAGTGACTCGATAGCCAATCGGTCGCCTTTTACGACCTGCCTGGCAGAACGGCAGTTGGCCTATTCTTCAAAGGAGGCCGGGACCAACACGGCGAGTTTTGTTATACTTACTTGCTTAGTTAAATATTTTGTTTATTATATGTGCTATGTATGTATATGTATAGTCTATTATGTGTTTATTAATATATGTTTATGTAAATATGTTACATGTATCTATTTATATTTTCTATTTCCTAGTAATTATTATATTTTTGTTCCGTTTAGCCCATCATACTGATTCCTATTTCCATTTAAAATATTTATTTGCACCCGCTATTGAAATTTTTCTGCTCCACTTTCTGGTTGACTGGCAGATAATGCCTTTATGGCATTAAGTTTAACCGTTGTACAATTGTAGTTCATAAAAATAAATAAATAAATGTTTGGATGGATGTTTGTTACTCAATCGCGCTAAAACTATTGAACGGATTTGAATGAAGTTTGGCACATAGATAGATGATGACTACTAACTAGCACATAGGCTACTTATTATCCCGGAAAAATTAGGTAATCCCGCGGGATTCGCCATAAAGTTTTATAACGCAGCGGGCTGCACGCTGCAACTAGTATTATGTATATATATTTATGCCGAAGCTTTTTAGTAGGTACTATGAGCCTCCGAGCTAAGTTGCGGTCAGACTGCCGGATGGATGGATATTTCCAAACTATAAGGGTTCCTTGTAGACTACGGTACCCTAAAAACGGCTTTGATTTAAATTCGATTTGTATAATTTTGAAATTAATTTTATTTTCTTGAAATAAATATTTTCACGCCAATTGCCTTGCAATTAGGTAGTTGAACTGAACATTATGAGATGTTCTTTGGTTAACAAATAACATATTTTGTAAACCCGTTGGATATTTAATAAATATTCTATAATATATATTCTATTATATGTATTGAAATTATCCCCGTGTTGGTCTGTGCTCCCTTTAAACAAAAGACCATCTGCCGATCTGCCTGGCAGTTCATAAGAGACAAACAATTGTCTATGCGAGTCACCATCGCGGCTACCTGGCGTTAGAGTTCTGCATTGGTTCGCCCAGGTATCTAGTCAGTGCTTGTCACTGTCGTGTTCCGTTTTGGAGGGTGGGGTAAGCTTATGCATGTGGCATTAAATCCTCGCCGCAAGAGCAGCAACGCACCATTAACACCTTTGGTATCTATAGGTGATGTTTGTCTCTTTCCACCAGGAGAGCCATCAGCTTATTAATTGATATCTAATGATATAACAATTATATCAGTTGGGTGAAAATCTAATCCAGGGTGTTAGAGATATCGGAAGTTGATAGCTGGTTGCAGTTATTATATCTATAATTTGTTTACACGCATTTTAAAGAAATAAATGAATTTTCACTTCATATGGTAAAATAAAGTCGGCCGCTGCGTCTGCCTTTCTGTAAGTTTGCGAGTAGCATATAATCAAAAACTACTAAACAATTTTTTTGATGCAGTTTTCACCAATAGGCAGAGTGATTAGGATAGGTCTACAAAAAAGTCCGCGATGCCGTATCCTCCTCTTAAGGATAGCTTAATAGTTCTATTCTAAATTCTAAATAATAGTCACTTATTTTGTGGTAATTAGAAAGCTATTTAGACGAATACAGTATCAATTCTTCCGAAGTTAAATACGTTCCTTATTATAAACATTTCATGCACAAAATAATTGTCCTTTGAATTATAATATTAAAATCGATATTTCACTAGTAATCGCAAAATAAAAATTTACGTCTAGTTAGGGGCCATCCATAAATTACGTCACACGAATTTCATGATTTTTGTCCCTTCCCTCCCCCTTGTCACATCTGGTCACATTTGTGAGACCGCCCCCTACCTAGTGTGACATCACATATTTTAAAATTTTACATTGAAATGATAATCTCAATTAGAATATTTTTCATCTATACAGGTGGCTTTTTAAATTTAGTATTGTACTACTTAGATATAAAATATTATATTTAAAAAAAAATGTGATGTCACAAATCTTGGAACTTCTGCCAACCCCTTGGCACACAATGTCACACTTCGTTGACCCTTTCCCACCACCTTTACGTGTGACGTAATTTATGGATGGCCTCTTATATGTAGTATAATCCATATGTTTGGAGCAACAAAATGATGCAACACTACATCAGAAAAAATAGGCATAGGTATGTACATTATTGTTTACTACCCGAGCTAAGCCGGGGCGAAACGCATATGAGACATAATCACGAGATTTCCGTTACTCTCGGTAGAAATACGGTAAACATTTTCTTTCTTTGTAAGTGTTAGGGGAATTCAAATTTCGAACCTGTCCTCACATCCGATCAGCGAGCCCTAGACTTTCCAATGAAGATGGCCCCCGCTTTCCGTCGCCAACGTTCAGCATTCCGTCGCTAGGCGTGCTGTACGACACGGACTATTGAAATACATGTGCGAAGCAATGGATATGTTAAAACGTTTTTTATAGCTAACACACGAATTAAACCGAATCCCATTGCACACCTGGATTTATTAATACAACTTATTTAAATAAAAAAGTCACTTATATCAGCTATTTATAATAAATTTCACATGTATTAAAACTTTGCATCTATATATATAAAAATCAATTGCTGTTTGTTAGTCTCGCTAAAACTCGAGAACGGCTGAACCGATTTGGCTAATTTTGGCTTTGAATTAATTGTTAAAGTCCAGGGAAGATTTAAAAGATGAGAAAATATAGAAAAAAATAAGAGTAGTTAAAGAGGCAGAACAACGTTTGCCGGGTCAGCTAGTAATTAATAATATAAACTGTGTTTCAAAATAATTTACTGCGATAAGTGTGTGTGTATCACTAACAAGCACCCCTCACATGCAGACGCATAAACCTGTCCATAAAGAATGAGATGAGATGGATGAGGAAGAAAAGATGATGAAGAATTTGAAAATTTGAATTGATTGTGAGAATAGTTGGAATAGTAATTGAACTATATATTAAAACGTGAAGTAAAATCTTTGTACCCCTTTTGGCGACAATCATGCAAACGGTGGAACATGAAATTTTAGTTAATTATTAAGTTAATACTTAAAGTTTATTGCGGTGGACTGCAATAAACTTATTATTTTTAAATTACATGCAATAAAAACATGCCCGTATTCCCGAAGAAGTAGGCAGAGGTATAACAAGTGCACCCACGATTACCAGAACATAGGTGGCAAGCCTATCGTCAACCGGATACCTAACCAATCCCAGGCAAAGTTGTTTTTATCAGAAAATTAAAAAGAACACTTTTTTGAATTGCTCTACCCGGGAATCAAACCCGAGACCTCATGTATCAACACCGATATTGGACCACTAGACCACAGAAGCGATAATATGCAGTGAAAATACATTAAATTAATAATAATAAACATTACACACACTAAATTCATGTGACATATATGATAATATACACACATGCATACTATTTTCTTTTCGGTTAAATTTGTTATCAAATTTAAAAAAGATTTTATTGATCAGTCTATGATCGAATTTTGACAGAGGGCGACCGACTAGTAATTAATTAATTATATTAATCTATCTATTATATATATATAAAAATCAATCCCTATTTTCCTTGGTCACGACATCACGCCTGAATGGCTGGACCAATTTCGGTAATTTTTTTTTATGTGTTTGTAATTGTAAGGCGAAGGTTCTTATAACAGAAAATATTAAGAAAATTGCGCGGAAAATTAGAAAATTTAAGAATACTTAACCACCATATAAAGTTTAATGCCATTTTGGCTGCGTGGAAGGACAATCCCTTAGTCTTATATAAATTACGTGTCACGTTGTTTGTCCGCTATGGATTCCTAATATGTAAGGCAAAACAACGTTTGCCGGGTCAGCTAGTTTATTAATAAAAGTAATTTTTGATGTAAATTAGATATACATCCAACTTTGGAAATAGTTCAAGTTTCATCAAAATAGATTCCTCCCGTGTTGGTTCAGACTCTTTTAAAGATTAAACCAACTGCCGTTCACCAAGGCAGGTCGTAAGAGGCGACTGATTGGCCGTGTCACTACCATCGTGATTCTTAGGTGGTAGAATTCTGCAACGTCTCGCCTGGGTCATTGGTACAACCACTTTACGTAGGTACACATATACTACACAGGCCTTGTATAGGGCATAGTCCTGCCACAATAGCGTCAATGCTTGTCATTGTCGTGTTCCGGGTTAGAGGTAAGGTAGCCAGTAGACTTATGAATATGGCCTTACCATCCACTCACGATCTTTAGTGTCTATAGGCGATGGTTTATGATGATGGTTATATGAGGACGGGTACTATGTGGCCGGATGGCGATGAAACGTGCATAAGTCTACCGACTACTTTACACTCCAAGCTGGAAAACGACAGTGACAAGCATTGACGCTGCAGCAGAAATAAGCAAGGCCATGGTACCGAATATCCGGGTGAGATGTTACGGAACTCTACTACCTAGTAGTCATGATGGTAGTGACTCATATAGCCAATCGGTCGCTTTCTATTTGGCAGAATGGCAGGTGGTCTATTCTTCAAAGGAGCTCGGACCAACGCGGGGAAATTTTTTAAGCAATAAAGCTGATTAGATTTTATACTCAATTTTAATTTGTAATTGATGTTAAAGTTCTTTATTCACTTTGTTTATTTTAAGTATGTATAAAAAACATTAATGAGAGGACTGTAATCTTCTTGTTCGTTTAATTTTGATATTTTGTTGTTTTTTTCCTATCATAATATACATATATAAATTACGTATCACGTTGTTTTATATTTTTAGATTGTTTTACATGACAGTTGAGCGACAAGTAGGTAAATGATTTTATTAAAAATTATAAACGTGTTGTGATTCAATACATTACTTTCAATATTTTTTGGTGTATCAGTTTTTTTATTTCTCTAGACCTTTTCCGCACATCTTTACATTTTTTTTTGTGTCATAAGATAGCAAATAAGCAGATGGGTCTCCTGATTGAAAGAGTCAACCATCGCCTATAGACACCAAAGATGTTAATAGTGCTATCTTGTGGCGAGGTCTAATGCCACATGCATAAGTTAAAATTACTTTACCTTACCTTCCAAACCGGAACACGACAGTGACTGCACTGACGCTATTTTGGCAGGAATAGGTAAGGCGGTGGTACCAGATCCGGGCGAGACAATGCAGAACTCTACCACCTAGTAGCCACGATGGTAATTACTCGCGTAGCCAATCAGTCGCCTTTTACACCTGCCTGACTGAACGGCAGTTGCCCTATATTAAATATTGTAACAATTTTATTTATATTTAAAAAGCGGTACCAATCAAGCAAAGAAAAATAATATAAATAATGATTTAGACAATTCATTCTGTGAGTCCAATCTGGGAGGGGTCTAATCGATTAAAGAGCCAAATTTCGACCATTTGAATGTGACTTTTAACAATAATTAATATACAATTGATATTCAAAATACCACATCCGAAGGCTTATCATAGTATGTATTCCGAGTAAGTGAAAAGTTATGATAATTAAAATATATAATTACTGAAACTTACAATGCCGTATCCAAAAGCTCATTATAGTATGGGATATAGTAAGTGAATAGTTATAATGATAGGTACATCCCACCCGCGAGCTCTAGGTCGCAGGCCATGTGCTCAAAGGTCGCACGCACACACACAACATCACAGGCATACAACTGTATTAGCTATAACAGGATCTGGCAAGTTCAACTCGAAGCTTTCTATGTAATTCTAAAAAGGCTTAGTCGATTCGTTTCAAACAGCGGAAATTTATCGAACGATGGCTGTTTGTAGCTGGATTCCTTTGCTTTAAGCCTAATATCTAATATCAGAAAAGAACTCATAATTAAAAATAAGAAAAGAGTTCAGTGCTTTTTTAGCTGTTTGTCGACCTATTTATTTTTATTATGATAGCTATTGAGGAGCTGATAGATTTCTGCAATGTCTCTCCCAGGTTAAATAGAACTCCGGGAGAGAAATTGATGTCACTGTCATTCCTCATGAGAAAGTTAGTTAGCCAATATTTATGCAATAGGCAATACATTCCTATCAGACATATATGTCTCATCTGTTGCTATAGCAACGCACCATTGGTATAAGCGAGGGTTATTGATTTCATCAGGACAGTCATCTGCTTACTTGCTACGATACAAAAGAAATTGGATTAACAAAAAAATATGATTGAAATTATGAATTAATTAGAGAACCGAGCGCTAATGAGGAGCTCATAGAGTTCTGCAATGTCTCTATCAGGTTTAATTGAAATCCGGGAATATTTATTCATGTTTTCACGATTCAAAGTTTATCTTGTATGCTGACGAAATAATTGTTTTTTTAAATAAAATAAATTTCAAGGATTGTTATTTATTATGGCAAGATCTATTTGAGTTTGAAAACTACTGTAGTGCTAATAAATAATAATTTAAGGTGCCTATTAAAATGTTTGAAACCACCTTAAAACTATACAATTCCCGTATTAGCTAAAAGAGCAGAATAAAAAAATGTTTTAGAAATGTGAGAATCAGATTAATCCATGATTCAAAGCTCACATATGTAAGACGTATTGAATACATGGTAAATCAATCATTTAGGTCGCTCGGATTTATTTTATGAATGAATTCTCAATTTAACAGCCTTAAAGTTATCAAACAACTTTATTGCCCTTACGTGTGTAGCATTGTGTATCATTCTTGAATATTGTTCCCAAGTGTAGAACCTTCAATAAAATATTTATATCAATACACTGTAACCAATTAAAAAAAGTTTTGTAAACATAATTATTAAATTTTTAATTTATTAGTATAATTCAGAAAGTTAACGGATTCTAATTACGAAGTGAGATGCAGGAGACATCATTTACTTCTCCTGCAAGAAATACGTCGATTATGTGGTATTGTGTTTCTTCACAACATTAAAATCCAAAGTTGATTCTCCTTATCTCCTTTCCGTAATATCACTTAAAGTACCTTTAAGTTCGTCTAGAATCCAAATCATCTCCATATGCTCTTAGTTCTACTAAATATAAGATCGACTAACTAGATCAATGCATTCCTGACAGAGACATTCCTGACCTCAACGTGTTTAATCTGAGTGAAAATAATGTAAAAAGATTATTATTAGAAAGTAGTTTGATGACATTTTACAACCGTAATAATACTATTTTTTTCTTGGTAAATTAATTATAGAATTTAATATATTTTACTTATGTATTTGTCTTTAGTTTTTCGCTTCTTATGTGCGAACTTCGTAAGTAGTAATTAGTTGTAATTTTAGTTATATTATTGTGATATGTGCATTGTTTATTTAAAAAAAAAAATAAATAAATAAAAACCAATGAAGTTTGTGTTGCTTTATTTTAAGTTGTCGACCTGCTAAAATCTTTTTTTACAAATTATTAAATTAAACTACATTAAACTTGTATTCGTCCAGTGGTTCTAGATCCTTACGGAAACCTCTACAGTGATCCGAGTGCCAAGTTTCACGATTCCTGCAGATTTTTGTCTTGCTTCTACCACATTGATTTCTTTTTTCATACAAACGCCTCGATTACGAAGATTCTCGACATTTTCGGAATGCACCCGATTATTCTGATCATCTTATGTCAATCAAATAAAGTCAATCTTAGTCTTAATTGGTACCTATTTGTCCAGTGTCCACACTCGCATTGTGTGTGGTTTGTTAACCTTTGTATGATGTCTGAACTATTGTAGCAAGCCCTTTTAATTATACTGACACTTTTTTAAGTCTAACTTCTCTCTCAATTCAGTTGTACGAAGAGTATTAATTTAAAAATAATGTAAATTTAAAACGTTTTCAACCGGAGTTACTTTTCTATTTTTTCGACGTACAAAACCAAATAGAATATTTAAATGTTCTATTTGGGTTTAAAGTTGAATAATAAAAATTCCTTTAGCTTCATAATAAATTTTCTTTAAAAAATCTTTTAAACGTTAACGATATGCTTGCCACCTATCGCATTATGGGTCTGCTTACCTCTTCGGGGATATGGGCTGAAGATACTTTTTTGTTAAAAGTTAAATACTATTTCAAGTTATCAACGTGCTATGAATAATTTGCAGTACAAATAGTAATTCCTACAAACAGTTATACGTAATATATAAGGGCTAAAATACTAATTCCTTCAGTAGAATAAAATACGTTTCAAACATTACTATTTAATTTATCGACATGGAAAATAAATTAAACTTTTATAAAAAGTTACATCTCTTCGCTCTAGGCGTGTAGGTCTAGCTTGGTAACGGCATGTTTAATAGATAACTGATAATTATTGCGTTCATTTATAACACATCCGCGAGCAAACTTATTGCAGCTATAAAAATTCTATTTACATTTATTTATACCTTGCCTCATATGCCGTAAAAACTTAGCGTAAAGTTCATTTGAAACTCAAAATTCGAATTTAAATCAGGGTTTCTCAACCTTTTTTACTTATTAAAGGATTATAAATAATATTTTCTCGCCCTTATTTCTTTCATTGTAGTAAAACTACATTGTTTTAATATTATGTAATGAGTTATATTATTTTTTATTCTAACTATACATACTTCTAAATTGGGCTATAGGCACGGTCAGTGGCCAAAAAAATGCGCAAATACATTAAGTGACATAGACCTGGTTATATTGTGATTTTAATTTACATATCAATTGATTTTATTCGAAAATGTGAGTTCTGACGCCCTAGACGTTTCTCTACGTCCGCGTCACTTCGAACCAAGCGGATGGTTTGTTACCACTCCGTGTCTCGGATGAGCACGTAAAGCTGCTGGTTCCGGATATCGTTAAAAATAGGCGATAATCGATATCAGATCGGTAAATTGCAGCGAGAGAGATCATTTCGACAACCGATAAACCAGTGAATCATGTTAAACCTGAAATCCTATAGGCCTTCGGTTAATTTTGTCTACCCCACACGGGGACTGATGATTATTTTTTAATTTACTTATTGAAAAAGTATTTAGTATGTTTGTTTACTGATGATAGCAGGGAAAAGGTTATGTATTACTCGAATGAACATTTTCCCTTGTTAATCTGGGGTACTGAAGAGCAGGCCTTTTCCAGTGATCATAAAAGGAGAACTATTGGAAACGTCTAACTACTATCGTGAATAATATAGATTTCTGCGAGGATTCGCCCGGGTTATGCACCACTGCACCACCTTAACTTTTTCTAAGCCGCAATAGTACTGCTGTTACTGACTGATTGTTACTGTCGTGTTCCGGTTTGGAGGGTAAGGTAGCTCGTAATTTTATGCATGTGACAATACATCCTTGCCAGATATCAACAGCTCTTGTAGCTCTTGCACGACAACGCGCGACCTCATACTGCACAGCAGACGGTCTAGAAGCTACATTATTTTTATAGTTCATTAAATCATAATTTTATTATTGACTAACTGTAGCTGTATAATAGCTTAAGTTAGTCCTTATTGACGTGGTTTAAAAGATAGAGAGTGTAGGGGTTTTATCCGCTTAATTTCCGTTCTTGTAGGATTTTCTGGATAAAAACTATCCTATGTCCTTTCTCGGGTCTTAAATTATCTTTGTACCAATTTTCATCCAAATTGGTTCAGTGGTTTAGGCGTGAAGAAGAGACAGACAATTGCTTTCGTATTTATAATACATATTAGTGTGAATTATTTATAAAAAGAAATCGTTTACTTTGCTTTTTTTTGTAATCATAATTGAATTTTTTTTAGCTTCTAGTACCTAAACTTAAGTCTATTATTTTATTAGAATACTGTTAATTTCATTTAAATAAAGTTGACAAATTTTGTGTGATACCAGCAGAATGAAAATCTAAAATATTGTTTTTACACGGGAAGAATGCAACCCTGCGTGTGTTTTTACACCACATATTTTCCGTAACACTCTCCTGACGACTGAGTTAACATTACTGACTAGTATACATTTACTGACATAGTAAACTTTCGCTTCTTTGTGTGTAGACTAGTACAGAATATATGCCATTTGTATATTTACTGTGAAAGTGTAGAATCACGGTTCCTAACCAAGTTACCAAAGATATTGCATTCCAAGATATTACCACATTTAGTATATACATTTATTATATTCATTCCCTCCATCTGTCGTTCTTATTCACGGAAATAACAACTTAATAAACATGCCATAGAGGTGTTAATTGTGTGCACTGGAAAAGATTTACATAGCACAATATGTCGAACTCCGATTTCGATCCTGCAACCTATAAGTACATTCGCGGTCACAAAATCACCTGTTACTGTCCACACCTGTTCCACAATCACATCTGACTTACTATTCCCCCAAAAATCAACTTAGATACCATCAGATACAGTTTCTTTTTGAATGAGATACATTTTGATACATTTTGGCCATCAGCTTGCCGAACAAGTTAAAAAGACGACACTTGTTTATGAAAGAGATATGATTATAAACCACTCATGATGATGCGCATACGCATCGGGATGTAATATTATCGCGTTAATATCGCAATTGGAAAATAAATGATCAAGTTTCGGTAAACTTTAGGGAAGTTAACTTTTTTTGTTTAAAAACTGGTATTTTTTTTAAATTTCATTTCATTAGATAACAAACACAGGGTCTCCTGATGAATAGAGAATCCACCAAAAATTTTAATAGTACGTTGCTATCCGTGTGGCGGGATGGCAGTGCCACATGCATCAGTCGACGGGCTACTCCTTGCTTCAAACTGGAACACGACAATGACATGCTTTGAAGCTATTGCGGCAGGAATAAGTAAGGCGGTGGCACCAAATACCTGGGCGAGACTTACACTTAAGAGGCAGTTTACACTTTACACCAACTTTTGACGAGAAATCAAAATTTTCCTACTCCTAATTTTTCATATTATAAGGTGCTTTTAATTAATTAAATGGTACCATTAGATTGTTTAATCTCTTAAATATTGCCTCAATGAAACAGATTTTTAATCATCAATTGTATTTCTTATAATAAATGTTCTACGAAATCAAATTTCGACAATTACGCAAAAAAAGCTATTTTCCCAAAAGATATTGTTACTGCTAGAATCAACAAACTTAATTAAAAAAAATACTAAATAACCAGTAACATCCAACAATTGTGCCTGAATAGATTACTTTTTTCTTAAAAATATCTCTAACTATATCCAATTAATTAAGCAAATATGCCTATTTCAACGAAAATTAACGAAAGATTAACTGGGTTTTTTGTTATCAAAAAATGTCATTTTCCTGAGAAATTGGCATAGAATAAAACTATATTCTATTCTTATGCAAAAATAAGTGACTTAAATAACATTTATTTATTTTTTATTTCAAAAAGAAATAAAAGAAAATACTATAAAATTCGTTACGTCCGTGTGCCAAAATTATTAGTAACGCGTAGTAATAATTAAAATATTGAAAGTATCAATACTATTTTCATTTTATCAGCACTAGGTGCACTATATGGACGACGACGTCCAGCACTCGCATCGATTAAAAATATCTAAATTTCAGTTGAGCGATTTTGTAAAATGCCTCTTAAACTTACGATAATATTGATAAAATTAGAGTAATTCACTTAAAATAAACTTAGGGAAGATACAATTAGACCATGGTCCCAGAAACAAACTTTTTTTCGATTAATAACAGGCTGAATTTTTGTGAACAGTTTCGGCTGGTTTTAGTGTTACGCTGACCGCACGTTGACGGTCGGCGCTGATGGGTCCATATGTATGTAGTCATAGGCAGCGTTTTTGATTCGCGCTGACCGCTCAACGCTGACGACCGTAGCCTACATACATCAGCGCCAACCGTCAGCGTGCGGTCAGCGTGTCAGTAAAACCAGCCTTCGTTTTGACGAGACGCTCATCGTTTCTATCTTCGAAAAATCTCGAATCAGGTAACTAATAAAGTTAAGGGCTTCGAAGATTTTAATTCGGTGCAGGAAAAATACTGATTAACAATAATGATTATTTTTTCTTTAATCGCTTGATTAATTCATGTAAAACACGAAAAAACTTTTGTCCTACATATTCGAGGTTTTTTCTGACAAGTCCCCCGCTCTAAAGTTACGGAATTATGCGATTTTTAAATTGATATTAAGGCGAGGCATCGCGACAAACGGGAAAAAACTGGTTTGTTAAATCACGTTTTTTTGTATTGATTGTTAAATAACAATTTTACAAAAATTACACAATATACCTCAAATATTATCTTAAGAATGTGCCAACTCATTACATGATAGAATGTACTTTACTCGATTATATAAAATTCCGAAAACAGGCTAAAAAATCTCTAAAACAAATAATTTTTTAATAATATTTCTAATCTTCCACATGATTTTTATATGGTGATATTTAGTTACAAATACGAAAAAGAATGTGCTAAATTTTAGTTTTCAGCTGATTTTCTATATTTATTTATCTGAAAATTAACACGTTTCCCAACGGTTTCAGAACATACCGCGTCACCCATTTTTTATAGAATTGACGCGCGTTGAAATACCTCGCCTTAATTTAAAAACAACCTGACTTTCTCACAACACGTAACTTCACCGAGCACCGTCGATGGAGAATATAATTTATCTTAAAAATAGTTAAAGTTTAGTTAAAGTTATGCGGATGGTATCCGACAAAAATGTCGACCTCAATATTTGTTTAACTAAATATCACCGCCTCACCTTTACCAAACGGATCTTCAGCGCATTTGCATCGGGCTTATCGCAACGATCCCATTTGATATTTAAATCTCGCACTCATAAAAGAATGGATAAATTACTTGTAACTTCAAATACTTTTGTCACTAGGTTTTTCCGTGAACGTCCTTTTTAAGGCTATTTGACTTCCTTTCAGAATTCGTAAAAGTCAAACAATAAGCTAAAAATGGCCCTCGTGTTAGTTCAGGTACAGTTCAGGCTTCTTTGAATAATAAATCAACTGTCGTTCTGCCTGGCAGGTCGTAAAAAGCGATTGATTATGTCGGCTATACGTGTTATTACCATCGTGTTTACTAGGTGGTAGAATTCTGTAACGTTTTACACGGGTTCGATAGTACCGTCTTACCTATTCCTGCCGCAATAGCGTCAGTGCTTGCCACTATAGTTTCCCGGTTTCAAGGGTAAGTAAGCAGGTAAACTAATGTTTTTTACTGGCCGATAGTATTGATGTTTAGCATCAGTTTGGTGCACTTAACTCATTTTTGACCATATTGTGGATTGGATCCTTTTCGTTTAACTACGTTCAATTTTTATCTAATCCAATTTTTTCTATCTTTTTTCCAACAAACTAATACCAGACAATGACTTGATCTGAATGAACGTCGTTTTGGTTTGAGCCCATTTGAAGAATGGACTATCTGCTTTTCTGCTAGATGATATCGCTAGCATTGTAACTACTAATTGGTAGAGTGCTGTAACTTTTCGCCTGGATCTGATACCACCTCTTTACCTATTACTGCCGCAATACTGTCAATGCTTGTCATTGTCGTGTTTCGGTTTGAAGGGTAAGATAGCCAGTTAATTTACACATGTGGCATACACATAGCAACAAACTATTAACATCTTTGATGTCTATAGGCGATGGTTTCTCTTTCAATGGAGAGATTCACCTGCTCATTTTTATCCTATCCGCACTAATTTTTTTTTAAATAATATATATCTTTATTTACCAACTTAGTTGACATTGTTTCATACAGGCTTAAAATTATAGTGTGTGGTAATACATTTTGACATCACAATGTTGCACGTTGATATCCATACCAGGTAAAGAATACCTTATTGTGTGTTTATTTGCAGTTATTTAAGTATATATATATATATATATATATATATATATATATATATATATATATATATATATATATATATATATATATATATATATATATATATATATATATATATGTATATTGTATATATAAGTATAGTATATAAAGTTATTTAGTACACTATTTGAATAAAAATTAACTGATTATGTCAGTTGTAAAATGTTGTGCGGTGTTAGATTGTGTGTTTGTGTGTGTATGTGTGTGTGTGTGTGTATGTGCATCCGTGTGTGTGTCAGTGTGTGTGTTTGTCGAGGAGTGTATTTGTTGATGAAATATATTTTATTTTAATATTAAATATATCTATATTATAATTAGGAAAGTGTGTGTGTTTGTTTGTCCACTTTCCCGGCAAAACGGAGCGACGAATTGACGTAATTTTTACGTGGAGATAGTTGAAGGAATGGAGAGTGATATAGGCTACTTTTTATTCCTTTCTAACCCCCCACTTCGCTAAAATGAATTTAATGCGAGCGAAACCGCGGGCAAAAGCTAGTGATAATATAAGAAAAGCTTAACAATATCGAGTGCATTGCATTATTAAATATAAGTCAATGGTGCATTGTCATAAATTATTTCACAACAAATGGATTTGCTAATAAACTTAATAGGTGTAATAATAATCCAGATAGTTTAATTGCGTAAGTAGCATCAAAATCCATCACGTTCCGAAATTAATTTAGACCAGAGACAATCATCAATTGTTATTTAATTTCATACCACCCACTGCAGACACGACTCGGATGCTATTCAATAAATTATTAATAAAATTACACCAAAAATTATCACGTTCGTAATTGATAGCGATCTTCCTCAGTTGGGTTGTTATATACTAGATATTGCTTGTGACTTCGTTCGCCTTTCCAAAAATCATTATTTCCTGTTGCTTAGTTGGGCAAAAAAGTAGCATATATAGTATGGTTTTTAATTGTTACAAACATACAATAATACATTTTTTTTAAATTACCATCATGACAAGAAAATAGATAAATATTTAAACAAATGAATCGGCTTCTTTTTAGGCCGAGTTTCCAAAAAGAATTTTAACTAGGCTGGTTTCCTTTTAAGTTTCTTACGTCAGAACGCAGTCTTTTATGAACCGATTTTAATTTTTTTTGTTTGGGAATATATACTTCTGGTTATGTCCCAGTTTTTGGTCATCTTGGCGAAGATTTGATGTAGAAATACAGGAAATTGTAAGTCGGTTTGGCAGTTTTACAGCGGTTAAATAACCTGCGCCCTGCAGGCCGCTGCGTCATAATAAGTTTTTGGTGAATACCACGGGAACAATTTCTTTTACTGGCATAAAAACTAGCCTATGTGCTATTCCAGATCGTCATATATATGTGTGCTAAATTTCATCCAAATCGGTCCCGCCGTTTTTGCGAGAAAGAATAACATGTAACTATCCATTCATCCAAATAAATTCCATTTACGATTATAATTTACTAGCTGCACCATGCAGCCCGCTGCACTATTACACTTTTTGGTGAATCCCGCGGGAACAACTTATTTTTGCACGATAAAAATTGGACGTAGTTAAACGAAAAGGATCCATCCATCCATCCATCCATCTTAAGCGCACCAAACTGATGCTAAACATCAATACTATCGGCCAGTTAAAAACGTTTAAGCAAAAATAGCTCTCTATTACTTAATTCAACACCAAAAAAGTTAAAAAATAAAAAAATATCCAACTTCAAACTTCAATATTCCCTAAGTGATTTTGTGTGGATTGGATCCTTTTCGTTTAACTACGTCCAATTATCCTATGTGCTATTCCAGGTCATCGTCTACCTGTGTGCAAAATTTCATTCAAATCGGTCAAGCCGTTTTTGTGTGATCGTGTAACAAACATTTATACATGCATACATCCAAACTTTCGCATTTATAATATTAATATAGACTAGCTGCGCCTTGCCCACTGCATTATAACAGGTTTTGGTGAATCCCACGGGAACCACTTATTTTTCGGGGCTAACATGTGCTATTCCAGGTCATCATCTATATGTGTGCCAAATTTCTTCCAAATCTGTTTAGCTGTTTTCGCGTGAAAGAGTAACAAAAATCTATCTATCCATCCAAACATATTTACGCATTTACAGTAGGGTTAGTAGGGTAAATAAATAAATATCACTGCACAAATTGCACAAATATACTAATCTCGAAGTAAGGAAATTTTTAATTGTAATACGTGTGTCAGTCAACGATACCAATACATAGAAATACATAGAAATACATAGTGGTCGCGTTTTCGACCCGGTAGTAGTTTTAAAAAATGTTGACGTGTCAAAATAACTTGTAAAAAGTTTTATTGAATAAAGTTCTTCTGATTTCTGATTTCATATGAAATCATTGAAGGAAATATTTATATATATAAATATTCAAATATAGGTATTATATAATAAACACCAAACCCAGAAATACAAACATATATTTACTCGTAAATAGGGCGATCATATTATTATACTATATAATACTATTATTACCACAGACATAAGCGTACCGAGGGTAGCGTGGGAGGGGGGGGGCAGCTGACTCCCCTGGAATTTGTTTACCTTTGTAATAACTATCTACTGTTGTAAATAAGATAAAAATAAGATAATAAGATAAAAATATAGTCTTATAATGTTACGGTTGCCCCCCCTGGCCCAGAACCTGGGTACGCCCATGCCCACAGACCATAGACACGGTGTTGGGCGGAAAATGCGTAGCCGCTCATATGAGCAAATGTATGTAAATGTCAAACCGGATATCGTAAAAAATAGAAATAAAGCACAATATGGCATCATATTGTGCTATTTTATCGTGTCGGAATAAAATCTGAGTAAGCCTCTGGGGTGATTTTATTTCATCAGTAAGTATTATAACTCTGTATTTCTGGGTGTAAATACAAGCGACATTGACATCCTAGGAAATTGCCTTGACAGGCGTATCCAGTTTAATCTGTGATTATACCCGTGAATCTGTCTGTATATAGAGTATCTCTATACCTAATTCCATTTAAAGTGTGTTAAAGTAACAAACATACAAACATACCTTCATAAATTTTCGTATTAATATCAGACAAATATAGGTAGAATAAAAAGGAGATTTTAATTTTTGATCTTAGATTTAATATCAGATGATAAATTAATCCAATCTAACCAAACGTTATATTCTCATCAGTTTAGTCGGCTCGCTTACAGAATAGTCTAATTAGTGATATATATTATAAATAATTATAATCAATCAGTCCAGCGGTACTTGCCCGCTAATGAATTGGATTTATGATGTTTGTAGCTAACGATTCTACTGATGTAACGCATCCATGCTATAGATGTGAAAGTAACTCTGCCTGTCTGTCTCTTCTTCACGCATAAGCCATCGAACTGATTTAGATGAAATTTGGTATAAAGATAGTTTAAGACCCGAGAAAGGATATAGGAAAGTGTTTATCCCAGGAATCTCACGGGAACGAGAATTATGCGGGTTCAACCCCGACACTGTCTATCTTTTAAGGAGTAATTTAGGCTACTTTTATTTTAGAAATTTATATATATATATATATATATATATATATATATATATATATATATATATATATATATATATATATATATATATATATATATATATATATATATATATATATATATATTACATTTTTCGAAAAATCAAGTTATTCAAAAGTCATTCGAGGTAAAAGTTAAATTGATAAAATAACTTTTGAAAGAGTTGATTTTTCGAAAAATAATATTAGAACTTTTTTGTAAAGTGGTCAATTTTCTACAAAAATATTTGATGGAAATTGCAGAACAATTTATGGTTTTCTAGTTACAAAAATCATAAGTGCTAATCAGGATGGCACTCCTGTTTGTTTGCTATCTTATGATAAGTATAAACTTTGTTTAACTCAAAAACTATTTTTAAGAAAGAAATAAATCTGCGAGTTTATTATAGAAATATTTCTCACAATTTAACAATATTTAAGAACAATTGTGATATTTATTACCAGGTGTTTGCAATTATTATATTGATCTAACCAGATGTAGTCACACCGTCACACCATTGTTTGCATTATATAATTTTACCTTACATAGATAAAGCAAAACTAATTTTAACTCAACAGTCGAAATACGTGTTTTGACTTGTTTAAAGTTTCTAAGTTTTTTCCATTTTCGGTTTGATTTTAATTTCTAAGAAATTTTATGAATAATAGGGGAATGTTGTAAAACAAGTTTAAGAAAACTCTGGAAAACCAGGTATATTTTAGAACATAATGTTTAAAGTCAAATGTTTTATACAAACAAACGTTTATAGTGACTTTTGACGGGTCGACATTTTTAAAGCTGCTACCGCATATATTATTTTTTAATTATTACTTTAGCTTTCGTTTGTTTGTCTCCCTAAAACTTTTAAACTAGCCGACGAATTGACTCTACGTTTGTCCAGAACATAGCTATTAAACTGGAGAGTGTTTTTAATACTGGAGTTGCGACGGCAACAGAAACTTTAAGCATTTCCAGTGACATATTTCTGATCCACAGGGAAGCGTAGCCGGGTTCAGCTAATATATTTCTAGTCTTAATCACGATATACTTTGTACGTTATTGAGGTTAAAATGACATTCTCAGCTCGAAAGCCATCAATATTTCTGAGAACCGCATGGTTATTAAATTCCCCGTGATTAATTACGGAAAACATATCTGCAATGAAACTTGCATGTCTATATTTTCCATATATGATAAAACGCAACTATCAGTATAATAAATCAGACGTTGCGTAAGAGAGAAGTAGTGTGTTAAAATATTTTTTTAATACATTTTTTATATCATAAGATAGCAAACAAGCAGTTGGGTCTCCTGGTGGAAAGAGTCAAACATCGCCTATAGACACCAAATATATTAATGATGCGTTGCTATCTTGTGGCGAGGTCTAATGCCACATGAATAAGTTTGTCGGTTACATTACTTTCCCAACCGGAACACGATAGTGGCAAGCATTGACGCTATTGCACCAGGAAAAGGTAAAGTGATGGTACCAGACCCGGGCGAAATAATGCAGAACTCTGCCACCAGCAGCCACGATGGTAGTGATTCGCATAGCCAATCGGTCGCCTTTTAATATCTGCCTAGCAGAACGGCAGTTGGCTTATTCTTTAAAGGAGCCCGGGACCATCACAGAGGTTTTTTAACATCGATTTTTGACCGCCCCGCTCCGCATTTTTCCCCGACAGGAACGGGCATTTTTATATTTTTTTCAACATAAATTCTTATATTTCTAGTTTTAAGAATAAGAATAAGAATAAGAACACATTTATTTGAGACGCACACCACAGAACATATACAACTTACAAAAACAATATACAATTTAGACATACAAAACTTTTGTACACAATACACTATAAAAACAAAGAGACAAAAAAAACAAAAGAGATATAAAGTACATAATGGTTGTGCGACATCTCAAATTGGCCTACCACTCAGCATGTGTTGGGATTATAATTGCAATCCCAACGCCGATTTTCTGTGGCAGCCAGTTCCCTGAAAAAGGCAGCAATAGTTTTGCGTCTATTCACCCCTAATAGTTTATTAATAATAGCATATAACATGCATAATAACATGATATGATATAAGGAATATGGAGTCAAATATATATAATAAATAATTTTAATTTATTAATGACAATGCTATTAAATTTAAATAAGTAAGAATATTAAATGTATTTATAAAACATATTTTCACATTGTTTTAAATTATCAAGATAAAAATGCCCCTTATAATTATCTCGCTAATTAACATGATAATTATTAGATATCCAACAGGTATAAGCCACATAAATAACATCAAAGACGTTAATGATGCGTTGCTTGTGGCAGGGTCTTAATTTCATATGCGTAAGTTTACCGGCTAACTTACTTTCCAAACCAGCACACGACAGTGATAAGCATTGACGCTGTTTCGGCAGGAATAGCTAAGTCGGTGGTACCAGACCCGGGCGAGACAATGCAGAACTCTACCACCTACTAGGCACGATGGCAGTGACTTGCAGAGCCAATCTGTCGCCTTTTACGACCTGCCTGGCAGAACGGCTGATGGTCTGCTCTTCAACTGAGACTCGAACCAACATGCTCTTTTTGGTCACAGGAACGTGAATAATAAAATAATGCTCATTTCTCAATACATTTTCTCATTTCTTTTTATGTTGATTGCCTCGTGGTCTTGGCGATAGCCTATATAGCTCAGATCATGAGATCCCAGGTTTTATCCGGATGACACAAAAACGTTATTGAAGTTTTTTCGGGATTTTTCTCAAAAATCCAAAATTTCAGTAGCAGCTCGGACTTTTACCCCTTCGGTGCCTCGGATAAGCAGGTAAAACCGTCGATCCCGGTTATCGCTAGAAATGTTTATAATGGTTATCAGATCGGTAAAATGCGGCAATGGGGACTACCACTCACCTCGCCAACCGATAAACTGGTGAACTGGACAGTCTATAGACATTCGGTTTACTCTGCCTTCCCCACAAGGGAATCGGCCGTGATGATACTTTTTATGTTAGGGAGGGAATTCTTTCCATGTCCCATTTAAATTTGGCGAACATCTGATGCAGGGTTTCAGAGATACAGAAAATGGGAAGTCAACTTTTTTATTTCATAAGGTAGCAAACAGATGGCTCTCCTGATGGAAAGAGAAACCATCGCCTATAGACACCAAAGATATTAATGATGCGATGCTATTCGTGTGGCCGGATGGCAGTGCCATATGCATAAGTCTACCGGCTGCCTTACCCACCAAACCAGAACATGACAAGGACAAACGCTGACACTGTTGTGACAGAAATCAATAGGTAAGTTGGGTATCAAATACCCGGATGAGAACGTTGCGGAACGCTACCACCTAGTAGTCACAATTGTAGTAATGCTGATTGGTCGCCTTATACGACCTACCAGGTAGAACGGTAGTTCTTCAAAGCAGTCCGGACGAAAACGGGGGTAAAATGCTGCATTTTACCCCCGTTAATACTGCGTTTAAATTATTGCAGTTACAAAAATCATAAATTGCAATTGATTTTTCCCACATGACTAATGACCCAAAACCTGCGTCTATGTCAGTGATTCACCTTGCTTCCCATGACATGAGATGCGCATGAGTCACTACCAGGAGTTGTAATTGTGGTCGTGAAAACGTGATGCCTTTACTCATACGGAACACGGATATTGTTAAGTATTAAAAGGCAATCATGGTTTGCGCATTTGCCATGATCTGTACTTCAGTACTAATATATAAAGAGGTAACATTTGTTTGTTTGTCCTACTTAATACTAATCCTGCTAATATTATACACGCGAGTGTGATTGGATGGATGGATGTATGTTTTCTCTCTTACACACAAAATCGGTCTAACTGATTAAGTTGAAATTTGGCACACATGTAGATGATGACCTGGAATAACACAAAGTGTAATTGCTATTCCGAAAAAATAAGTTGATCCTGTGGTATATATATACCTAAATACTTTTTGTCTCGCATTACTTATAGAATCAATTAACGGCAGGGGTTTTTCCGATAGATACGACATGGGGACCTTCAAGAAAAGAGCTTATTCATTTTTAAAAGGTCGGTAATGCAACTGCAAGACCTCTGGTATTGCGGTTGTCCGTGGTCGGCGGACCTCATCTCACCTCCTTTTTGTTTGCCACTCTGCCATAAAAAATAGTGTTCAGATAGAGTTTATGTTTAGTGATATCGGTTTAGGGCAGTATCTTGAAGATAAGTAGGAGCGTAAGTAGAGGGTAAAGTAGCGAGTAAAATTATGCATGTGGCGTTAACACAGAGATAGCAACGCATTATTAACATCATTGATGTTTATAGGCCATGTTTGTTCCTTTCCATCATTAGAGCCGTCTGCTTGTTTTATTTCAGATTTAAAAAAATATACGAATTGAAATTGCATCATTTCGTGGCCTCTCATATGTGAACTCCGCAGAGGCACTAAAGTTCTAGGATATCAAGATCTTAGAATTTAATTTTAAGTGTCCTTCTACTCTATGCTTAGGCACAGTTTTTTTCTTTGTGCTTAAAATACCTCAATTTAGCGGGAAGTTTCAGGTGACCTGTAGGGTCAACCAGCTCACAGAATTTTTTAATATAGTTACATTAGTTGATTACATAGGTATGTTACATACATAGCAATCCTAATAGATACGTATATCAAGTTTGGAGTATTGTTAAGTACATATAATATTATTGCCAAAGGTAATTTTAGATTAGATATTTCCTGTTAATAATAAATTTCTTTTATAATTACGTTAGTTTGTTCGATAGGTGTGTTACTAATAGGTATTTTAGTTTAAGGTATAGTTAGTTATGATATTAGGTATAGAAAATTTAGAAGTTATAGGATGTTCAGGTCTTACGTTTTTTACTTAAATTTTAATAACAAAAATGTCATATATAAATAGTTAAGATGAATAAGTAAATATTATTTTTTTAAAGTACTAGCGGCCCACCCGGCAATGTAGAGATTTTTAATAAAATAAAGAAAGGTTGAATAAGTTCTAAAGTAAATATGCGCGAGCAAAGCCGCGGGTAACAGCTAGTATGCAAATAAAACAACTCGTACATATAAACAGTCACTTAAAATTAATAGGCTAGAAAAGGGCTTCCAAAACTAACGCGACTTCCTAGGTTGCGACCCAATGGTGTATAAAATATGTGACAAAATATACGGCAATGGGGATTACGGTACCATTTTCGCAAAGTAGCTAACTAATGGATCGCGTTGAATCTGAATTTTGAACGTTTTTTAACTTTGATTTGAGGGTTTGATTCAATCAACTTAATACTTATCCACATGGTAACCGGCGTTATGTATGTGTATAGTTTGTGTAAATGATATAAAAAAATACTTAAAGAAGCCAATATAGGGTAGAAGTACCGGTTGTGGCCACTGTGTTTTTTACCGGTGGGAAGTATGCGCAGTGCCGCGCTTCCGACTGCATGGGTACCAACATCTTGCTTGTTTCCCCCGTGAAATAGCTTTGCTGTGTTTCGGAGAGAAGGGAAAGACAGGCAGTGTAATTACTGGCACCGAGACTTAATATATTATGTCTCAGGATAGGCAACACATAAATGAATTACCTAGGCCAGTTCCAGGAAAACTAGTTTATGTTTATTGGCGACGCCGACCACTTACCTTCAGGAGGTACGGCTACCAGATTGCCTATCCAACTAACATAAAAAAACGGTGCCATTTGTGGCTATTTTATATCAACAACAATATAAAAATAATTCTATATGTATACAATCTATATATATGAAAATCAATTGCTGTTCGTTAGTGTCGCTAAAACTCGAAACGGCTGAACCGATTTGGCTAATTTAACGGTTTTTGATTAATTGGTTGAAGTCAGGGAAGGTTTAAAAGGTGAGAAAATATAGAAAAAAATAAGAGTAGTTAAAAAGGCAGAACAATGTTTGTCGGGTCAGCTAGTATCCTTATAAATTTGATTCAAATATCAAGTGGCCAAAAAGATAGCCAAACTGGTATTTCTACTATACTTGACATATTGAATAAAAGGAAACTATTCTGTCTTAATTTTTTTGTATTACATATTATTAGTATAGTATTATAAGATATCAAACAAGCAGATGGCTCTCCTGATGGAAAGAGAAAGCATCGTCTATAGACGCCAAAGATGTTATTGGTGCGTTGCTATTCATATGGCGGGATAGCAATGCCACAAGCATAAGTCTACCTGCTACCTTACCCTCCAAATCGGAACACATAGATAAGCATTGACACTGTTGCGGCAGTACTATACCCTGGTAAGACGTTGCGGAACTCCAAGTAGTCACGATGGTGGACGTATAGCCAACTGTTCGCTTTTTACGACGTGTCTAGCAGAACGGCAGTTGGTCTATTCTTCAAAGGAGGTCTGGACTTACTCGAGGCTTTCAGAAATGATTGCGACTTGATTATCTTTTTAACTTGTTTAAATATAATGTAGTCGACCGAATGCTGATAAGAATATGAGAAAAAACTTGCAATAAAATTTTTTGTATCGTAAAAAATTAAATAGATATCAGTTTTTTAAATTTAAAATGCACATATTAAGCACAAATTATAATAAAATTTAACATGACAATTGAAACAATGGTGTGAAACTAGGATTTCACTAAATATTTTCCATGAAATTCTCGACTGTGGAAAGTCATAATTTAAATGCAGTAAAATTCAAACGATCCTGTATAATGTATATATCTGGAACCCAGAGTTAGATCTTTACTATATCTGTATGAGACCAGGAAGCCTCTTCGAAACAAAAAGAAATATGGCTAAACACAATCGTTAAAAAACCGTTTTAAGATATAAATATAACTTTTTATAAAAATATAAACAGATGTTATTATTAAAATAATATACTATCATAAATTAACAAATCAAAACACTTGCCGACAATCCAAGTTTAATTTAAATATTTAATGTCCGTTCTTAAGAATGTAATAAAACATGTAATATATCGCCTCTGTGGTGTAGTGGTCCGGTGTCGGAGTTGACCACATGAGGTCCCTGGTTCGATTCCTGGGCCGGGCAATTTAAAAATGTGTTTTTTCAGTTTTCTGATACAAACAACATTGCCCAGGATTGGAAAGTGCCCGGTTGGCGATAGGCTTGCCATCTCTCACAACTTTGGATAACCGTGGGTGCACTTGTTGTTACCTCTGCCTACCCTTTCGGGCATACAGGCGTGAAGATACTATAAAACATTTAATGTAGGGAGCTGAATCTTACCAAATCTTACGTAGCGGAGTAGGAGTGGGTCTTAGCAAATATGACGTAATTTTTTTCTTAGATAATATGGCCAAATTCTATTTTGCTATCAAATTTAGTTTATTATATATAATCAAGCGTATATAACTAAAACTAATAAATTTTAAAAATCTTAAAGGAGATTACAGGGGGCAGGGAGATGAATATGTCATCTCGCTAAGGGGAGAGTTGGATAATTAATGTGTAAACCTAAAAATGTGTAATTTTTAAATAAAATGTACTATTACAAAACTAATAATTAAAAGCCTTGGCGACAATTTAAGTTTAACGAAAACGTTCAAAATTTATTTTTAAGAATGAAACAAAGTCAATATACATAATTCTCGTCACAATGTTAGTTACCATACTTCTCCGAAACGGCTTGACCGATTTTTATGAAATTTTATATGCATATTCAGTAGGTCTGAGAATAGGCTACTATTGTAACACAATTATTGTAACACTTGTACTTTAATTTTACATTAAAACTATTATTTTTGTATATCACTCGACCGGTTTCACTTTTTAAGCATCTTCAGGATGTAATTAATATACTTAAGTTGATTATTATTGACTGTTTTAATATAAATATTGTTTACTTTATTTATATTTTATTTATATTAAAACAGTCAATAATAATATATATATATATATATATATATATATTATTATTATAAATATATATATATATATATATATATATATATATGTATGTATATATATGTATATATATATATGTATATATTTATATGTACTTGCCCGTGACTTCGTCCGCGCGGACTCCGCACAGCTCCTCCCCCGTGGGTAATAACGTGATAATATGTAGCCTATATGTTGACCCGACCTGTTAGTAATATTCATGCAAAATTTAAAGTAAACACATGCAGTCCTTTTTGAGTTTACCCCGGACATACATACAGACAAACAGACAAAAATTCTAAATTACTATATTTTTGGCTTCGATATCGATTGTGGATTACGCCCCAAGTATTCTTTTAAAAAATATTCAATGTACAGTTTTGACTTTCCTATTTCCAGTTATATATATATATATATATATATATATATATATATATATATATATATATATATATATATATATATATATATATATATATATATATATATATATATATATATATATATCCTGAATAGAATAGAATTTTATTTGCATGAATATGGGTTACAATAGTTGATAGGTCTTACATTTTTTCAGATCGCCATAATCTACCAGCAATGCCGGTGTGCAAATACATACTATAATCTACTTAATCATAATTAATGTTCATATTTTATAAATTTAAGGTCATGAATTATCTTACAATTAATTAAACTCATAGAATCAATATAAATAAAAATGTCCAATTATATGTTATTATTAATACTTATATTATATCTGATAATGCATCTTTAATTATATTTTTGTCCAGAATCATATTACTATAAAACATTAATAAATATTAAAAAAAAGTTAAACCGGTCGAGTGATATACAATAATAAATTTTTTAATGTGAAATTAAAGTACAAGTGTTACAATAGTAGCCTATTCTCAGACCTACTGAATATGCATATAAAATTTCATAAAAATCGGTCAAGCCGTTTCGTAGGAGTATGGTAACTAACATTGTGACGAGAATTATGTTGTTGCAATAATTTATAACAATGGAATTTCACCAAGTGCCGACAATGGAAAGTATATAATATAATAGGCTACCATCTATTGCTTACCGCAGCACGGCTGTGCATAATTATCGGTTGAAAGAAAATGTACGGCTCTACTAACTTCAATCACAGTTATTATTACACTAAATTAAATTCATACACGAATTTGGTATAAAAAGTATTACACTAAATTAAATTCATACACGAATTTGGTATAAAAAGTTTATGATTATAAAGAGAAACCTTAATTCTTCAAATTCTCTATAGCTTCAAGCCATTGAAGAGAGTTAATTACTCTAAAAAATCTTGTTGATTTAAAAAGTTGATTATTTTATGTCTGTAAACACGAAATAGGTTGATTGGCTTTATGAATTCACTTTATTTTATTATCAATATCATCTAAACCACTCAGAATAGATCACTATTGAAAATCACTTCATTCGTATCTGTTTTTTTTATCATAAATAAGTTAAAGATTCTCGACTTGAATTTCTTATAACTCGAAAACCTTCTATTCTATTCTATACTTTGTACAGTGTATTAAATAAAACGTTGCGGCGTACACTTTCGGATTTTCCAAATTTTTTTATACCCCTAAGTGATAAGAGTTTTCCATCCCTAATATTTTTTTTATTTTTTAGACAAAATATTGGTTTTTTATTTTTTAATAATGTGGCAATAAAAATACATATAACTCTAAATTTTTACCTTTCTATCATCAACCCCTATTTTAATTCAATAATTTATACGGCAAAACAACGTTTACCGGGTCAGCTAGTAGGTATTTGATAAAAAATCTAACTTATATTTTTAAGAACAGATGGTAAAATTACATATAGGTACTATTATTAAATTTTTACAACACATAAATAAATAAAATGTAATAATTGAAACAGGTTGTCGACAATTTAAATGTTAAACTGTTTAAAAGAATATATTTATTTAAATTTAATAAAGAAAAAACTTTTGTATACTAAGTTTTCTCTAACATGAGATAATTGCTTAACACGCATTATATATGTTTTTAATTTAATATATTATATAATAACAATTAACAATTATAAAAAAACTTAACAATTATAAAAAAAACTTAACAATTAAAAAAAATATAAAAAAACTTAAAAAACTTAACATAATTAACAATTTAAAAAAACTTATATAAAACTTAGACTAAGCTTAAAAGATTTAAAAACTTCAAGAAGGAGTAAAACGTTTTACACGTTTTTTGAAAATATATTTCTTAAAATTCAACAATATTTAAGAACAATTGTGATATATTTAACCAGATGTTCGCAATGATTATATTTATCATGCCAGATGCGGTCACTCCATTGTTTCTGCACATGTTTTTACCTTACACAAATAAAAGAAAACTAAATTCAACTCAAAAGTCAAAACACGTGTTTAAACTTCAAACAAGTTGACATTGTTTAAGATAAATAAAAGCTATAATCCGAAAATGAATGCTATTTTGTTTTGCAGTGGCGAATTTCATAAATCAGCATTTAAAATTGTCTTTTGATCCGATGTATGGTGCTAATATACCCGCTATATAACCGCTACAAATCACTGTAAAAGCGCCATAAATTTCGTCAAATTTAACTAATATTAATCAGGATTTTCATATTATGATATGCTTCTGATTATTTATACAGCTTATGGGATTATGATAATTAATATTACAGTTATTTATAGGCATGAACGTGTTTGCCTAGACTTTATTTGTGCTTAAAAAATTATATACGAAGTAGGCCGATCTCGATTTTATTTATGTTAATTATATTTTTTTAAGTCACTAGATAGCAAACAAGCAGATGGGTCTCTTGATGGAAAGAGTCAACCATTGCCTATAAGTAGATACAAAAGATGTTAATGGTGCGTTGCTATCTTGAGGCCAGGTCTAATGCCATATGTGTAAGTTTAACGGCTACCTTACTTTACAAATCGGAACACGACAGTGACAAGCACTGACGCTATTGCGACAGGAATAGGTAAGGTGGTGGTACCAGACTCGGCGAGACAATGTTGAACTCTACCACCTAGTAGATAGTCACGATGGTAGTGACTCGTATAGCCAATCGGTGGCCTTTTACAACCTGCCTGGCAGAACGGCAATTGACTTATTCTTTAAACGAGCTAATAATAATAGGAATAAATAATTAAAATTGGAGCAAATAATTTTACGCTGAAAATTGTGATGTATTTTAGAAAGTTAATTTTGCGTTGATATCCTTGTGGCGGAGTTGGAATGCAATATGCATAGGTTTATCTTATCCTCCAAACCGGAACATGATAGCGAAAAGCACCGACACTATTGTGGCAGGAATAGCTAAGGCGGTGGTACCAAAACCTGGTAGAGGCGTCGCAAAACTCTACCATCTAGTTACTACTCATAATATTGGTGACATATATTGTCATTCTCTAAAGGTGCGTCTACGCTAGGAGAGCCGAGCACGAGCGGAGCGCGAGCCAAACATAATTCGTCTAGTGTGGACCGACTTACAAGACTCGAACGAGAGCGCTGCGAGCATTTCGTTAGTGCTCGGCTGCGCTCGGTTGTCTGTTTTGACGAACACAAAGGGATTATATATTCCATGAGTGGGTAAGGATTTGAAAGGAAAGTCAAGTACCTCGGGGTAACGTTGGACAGCAAAATGTCATTCAAATCGCACATACAAAGAATAAAAGTCAAGGCTAAGTTCGTTGTAGGTCGGTTATATCATCTTATCAATAAACGCAGTAAAATGTCAACACAAGGTGACACTTTACAAGTTGTGCGTACGCCCCATCCTTTCTTACGCTTGCGATGGGCAAAGGCTACCTTTGCCCATCTCCCCCGTACGGACTTGCATCCGTTGCAAGTGGTACAAAATAAATTCCTGCGTATTGCCACGGGAGCACCGTGGTATATGCGCAACGTAGACCTCCATAATGATCTTGAATTGCCGAGCTTAGCAAAGCATTTCAAAGACATCTCAAAAAGATACTTCGATCTCGCATCCGAACCCACTGGTGGTAGCCGCGGCTGACTACATCCCAGACCCTAATCCCGATCCCAAATTACGTAGGCCCCGCCACGTTCTTACCGATCCCGATGACCCGATAACTCTGGTCAACGGTTTACACGATAACACTACACACATTCGCGACACCGTCACCGCCGGCGGCGACGAGGACCCCTGTTTCGCCCTTCGGCGAACCGAGCCCAAGGGCAAGGTTCGGCGGACGGACAAAACAATGCCACTAGCCCTCTCATCGCAAATCACGACCCCACCCTAAGCCGAGGTTCGGTCTCACAGGAGACACTCTTAGGGCGGAGGGCGTACAGCCCTACATCTTTAAATTCTGGCTGAGCACTCTGCTCGCCCCCGCGACCGGTGAAGCTGTATCAGCCCATAAGGCTAACAGCAATTGAGACATTCCAAAAAAAAAAAAAACGGTAAGGATTTAGAATTGTGCAAAAATAAAATTATTACTTTATCCCCATCGTCTTGGCCTTTTTCTATTTTTGCTGACCACCGCTATAATAATCGCTGCAAGAGCAGCAGCTGTTGCTATATTAATATCGTTCATATTCGCCAAGAGCCGCGAGCTCACTGCGGATTGCGGAAAACTTACTTTCGAGGACAGCGATCGTTGTAGGTTCGTTGTACGTCCACACTTGACGGCGCGAACGACGAAGCCGAGAACGGCTCCGCTCGTGCTCGGCTCTCCTAGCGTAGACGCACCTTAAAATTTTATGAGATGCCTAGCTGTAAGACACTTGACCAATTCTTCAAAAAGGGGCTCGGATGAAGCTTCATGTTTTCGAATGTTTTAGTTATGGCGGAACCAATTTAAAAAAAAGGTGGCCTACGTGACTCCAATCAATACGGAGCGTATAAACGTTTGCATTGAAAATCTTAAGGTGTGTATATATCATTAATATTATAAATGTAGATAAAAACACAGAATATCTAATAGTATGGTATAAACCCGGAGAGATACTGCAGTACCTACTCTCCACCTATTCAATATATCTCAATGCGTAAGTCCGCTGTCGGTGTGACCACATGAGGTTCTAGTTTTGTTTCCCAGGACAGACAATTGTATTTTTTCAGTTTTCTGATGAAAACAACGTTGCCTAGGATTAATTATGTGAACATAATTAATGCGAGGCAACTATATGTAAATGTAAATATATATATATATATATATATATATATATATATATATATATATATATATATATATATTTATATATATATGTATATATATATATATATATATATATATATATATATATATATATTTATATATATATATATATATATATATATATATATATATATATATATATATATATATATGTGTGTGTGTGTGTGTGTGTGTGTGTGTGTCTTGAGGATTTATTATTCATTGTAGATGCACCATAATCAATTTATGTAGCGTTCATCAACATGCAGCATATAGTTACTTAATTTACCTAATCAATATTGTTATGCAAATCAATAGCATCTGCTGTATTAGATTAAAAGTATTACGTAATACGAGTTTCTTTCCTAATTGCAGTAAATTATTGTGAGTGGCTTTCGATTGACTGCAGTAAGTTTCGGTTTGAAGTACAGTTGGCAAAAATGGTTTTGTTTTGAAAATTTTAAGGACAAATTATTATACTTACGAATAAATATAGTTCCCCAAAGTAAGCAAGTTATTTGTTAAACTTAGTTAAAGATACTATTTACGTGTTTTAATCGATCGCCCTGTTGGTCAAGTATTTAGCGAACCTAGTTACAAATCGATGGTTTGGGTGTTTATTATGTAAAAGTATTTGTAGTTCTAAGTATTAGTATCATTGACTAACACCCATAATACAAGCAAATAATTTGTTTACTTGGGGCTTAGATCGATTTGTGTAATTTGTTCAGTGATTATAATAATAATTATTATTGTTTTTTGTGAAGCTTTTAACGATACTATTACACAGAAAACTGTAACATGTCTAATAAATACCTAGACCCAAAAATACAAACTTTTATGCTCATCACACTAACGCCTGTCCTTGTCGGGAATCGAACTCCGGTATAAATGAAGTATTTATTTCAGACGAATAAAAAGGTGTACAAAACAGATATACAATGCGAATTTGAAAGGATGTGGGTACCGGGGAAGACCAAGACGGGCATACCATGATCAAATTGGTTGGGTATTGTCCGAGGGTGGTGTCAACAGTCTTTGCATCCACCGTATTTGTATGAAGAGAGTAATGAATGTGGAAGAAGCAAGACAAATCTGCAAGGATTGTGATGTATCGCACTCGTTTCTCTCTGCTTGCTCCGTAAGGGATCTAGTGAGAAGATATTTATGTAAAAAATATTTCTTTAGATACCTTTTTATTCAGACTATACTAGCCCGTATGCATCGCAGAGATAGTGCAACCAGGTGCTTTATCGAAAGTGTATTCATGTATACACGAAACACATTCGATGCGACCATTTATGTAGTTAATCTGTCTACGGTAAAGTCGGCTTATTCTGTAGGTACTGTTTGTAATTAGAATCGATTAATTGAAGGAACACCGGCGATAATCCATATATAGTTAGACTTATAAGTCAAAGTTCGTGGCACAGAAAAAAATTACTTGAATAAATATAATAATCATCTGAAACAACTTACATTTACGACATTTCGTGACAGAATGTTTTAAATAAATTATTATTTTGAGTTTTGTTTTATTGTCGATATAGATTTTCCGCCTGTAGGTCGGGGCTCCTTTAGAAGAAAGACTAACTTCCTTGCTGCTAGGCAAATGGTAAAAGACGAACAATTGGCGAACAAATGCCACTTTCAACGTGATTACTTACTGGCTGTATAGTAAATCTGAGTCTAAGCTAAGGCTCCGGTTACACTTTGATTAGTTTAACTGCAAGTGTTTAACGCAGGCAGCGTAATTAAAGTGAATATACGCTGTTTACTAATCACTTGCACTAATCAACGGCTGTCTACACGTGCTTTTGGCTTAATATTAAGCACCTGCATTAAACACTCGTATTCGCATTAAGCCCCGTTTTCACTTTGATTAGTGCAAGTGCGAGTGTTTAATGCAGGTCCTAAGTACTAAGCAAAAAATACGTGAAGACAGCAGTTGATCATTGCGAGTGATTAGTAATCAGATTAGTAATTAGCAATAATTCACTTTTACTGCGCTGAATACTAATCACTCGCACTGATCAATGGCTGTCTTCACGTATTTTTTCTTTAATACTAAGCATCTGCATTAAACACCCGCACTCGCACTAATCAAAGTGAAAACGGGGCATCAAGCCCCGCACACTCACACTTAAACACTCACACTCGCACTATTCAAAGTGAAAACGGGGCTTAAGTAATAGTGACAGTGACAGGTAGTCAGTTTAGTGAAGTATTCAGTGACAGGAGAATACGGTAGCTAGTAAACTAATGCATGTGGCATTGTGCTACGTGGATAACTACGCAATATTAAGTTCTTAAGTGTCTATGGTCGATAATTATTGTTTCTTTTCGTGGGAAAAATCATCTCCTCGTTAAAATTTAAAACAAACTCTTACATTTATAACATTAGTAGGATTAGTGGAATTACAATAGCTCGCTTTGTATTAGGCAATCGCGTGTTTGTAAGGGCAGCGAGCACAGGAGCTGCGCAGGAGTGCCGACCCGATGGCAGCGCGCGATCGGCCTTAAAGGTCGCACAGGCGGATGCTTTGGAATGCGGCCGGCGTATTGAATGCCGTTCAAAAGTATTTTTCTATTATTTAACATTGATAATTGTTTAAAATAAAGAAATTTGTCTCCGTGTTGGTTCGGGTTATATTATGATAGTTCTTCTTATTTGAAAAATAGATCATGTGACATTCTGTCAGATTGTTCGTAAAATGCGAGTCACTATCATGGTGATTACCATGGGCGTACCCAGGTTGTGGGCCAGGGGACAAACGTAACATTTTAAGACATTATTTTTATCTTATTATATTTTTTTCTACAATAGTAGAGAGGTTAACAAATTCCAGGGGGGGGGGGGCAGCTGTCCCTCCCCCCCCCCTCGGTACGTCCGTGGTTGTTACTGTTCTTTTTTGAAAAGTTCGCATGCTCTGCTGTTTTTGTTGCAGAAAATTTACTACATAATTGAGGATTTTACATCGGATAATATAAATTTTATGTTTTTTTGTTTTTATTTTTTGAGGCGTGCACCATGCCAACGCGCAGTCTAATTTTTTACTTTTTTTGATATGTATATTTATTTACAAGAGTTTTGCTTAGATCTACAATTAACATATGGTTTTTTGTAGCATTCATTGCATTATTTTTTATTATCCAGGTTTGTTACTACCGCCTTACATAATACTCAATACTCAATCATTTATTGCATTATATGTTACAAACAATTTTAGGTACCTATTACAATAATAATTAGTAATTATTCTACCGGTGCAGTCAGTCAATAAAAGTGGTAGTGCTATGCTTAGCTGAATGGGCCGGCACGACCGGGGCAATACCACTACCTCACTTAAAACCAACGTAAAGTAACAGCTTTGCTGTTGCGTTTCGTTTGGTCTGTGAGGTTCCCGGAGGCCCTTTGCCCCCTCCCCCTAACACTATGGAAGTGCGATTCAAAGGTAGTAGTTTACCCCAGGGGGGTACCACTAGCGTTAGCAGTGGAGAATCCCCCTCTGGACATCCATGTTCAGGAATTTGTCATCAACCTAATCATGGATGCCCAGGCTGCCCTGCGTACTCTGGGGGGGGGCGGGGGGGGGCAAAATCGCGGTCACACACTTCGCTGCTCGGGGCAAACGGAACAAAAATCTTCAGGCATCCCCTACCACACTCCACGTGGACTTTACTAATATTAGGGGTCTTCATTCGAATTTAAATGCCGTCCACCACCACCTTGAGACGGCCAAGCCGGCTTTGTTCTTTTTAACCGAGACACAGATATCTTCTCCGGCTGATACTTCATATCTCTCCTACCCGGGGTACAAATTTGAGCATTCATTTGTACCCCGGGCGGGAGTTTGTGCTTACGTCAGAGAGGATATCTGTTCTCGACGTCTCAGCAGCCTTGAAGGCAAGGACCTATCCATCCTCTGGCTACGTGTAGACTGCGACGACCATCCCCGTATCTATGCGTGCCTGTACAGGTCCCACAGCGGAAATGCCGAATCAGACCGACTCATAGAGCACATCCAAATTGCAACAGATTCCATGCTGCAGCAGATCCCCTCCGCAGAGATCGTGATCATCGGTGATTTTAACGCCCACCATGCCGAATGGCTCGGTTCACGTACTACCCATCATGCGGGGAGATCTGTTCACGATTTTGCTTTAGCGTATGGTATGACACAGCTGGTTACGCGTAGGCGAAGTAGCCTACGCGTGTTCCAGATGTGGACCACCATCTTCCTTCCTTGTTAGACCTTCTGCTGACCTCACACCCAGACAGTTATTAGATTTCTGTAGACGCTCCACTTGGTTCATCGGACCACTGCCTAGTACGGAGCAAAGTGCCGATAACGCGCTTATCACGGCCTCGTTCTTCAGGCTGCCGCCGCGTTTGGCACTACAGGTCAGCAGATTGGGACGGGATGCGGTCTTTTTTTGCATCTTACCCATGGAGGCGTGTGTGCTCCTCGCTGGAAGATCCAGATGTCGTTGCTGACTGCGTCGCTGATGTGGTGCTGCAGGGAATGGAACTTTACATTCCTTTT
This sequence comes from Apodemia mormo, assembly GCA_036924255.1. Taxonomy (NCBI): domain Eukaryota; kingdom Metazoa; phylum Arthropoda; class Insecta; order Lepidoptera; family Riodinidae; genus Apodemia; species Apodemia mormo. Next base: position 17,365,193 of record JAUPFN010000021.1, on the reverse strand, counting down.
TCTGCTGTACCCGTTGGTGACAAGTCTAAGCCATGGTTTGGTCACCAATGCAAAACGACTTTACGCCGAAAGCATGAATCCTACCATGCCTGGGCTGCGGCATCGGCATCTCAGAGTGTAAATACCAGCACACTCAGAAAGGAGTACAATTATGCCTCTAGGTCTTTTAAAAGAACCATCGCTAAAGCAAAATCCGAGCACATTGGCAGAATTGGCGGCGAACTAGCTCGCCTTCCTTCGGGAACTCGTGCGTTCTGGTCTCTAGCCAAAGCCGTTCAAGGTAATTTCTGTATGCCCTCTTTTCCACCTTTGCACAAAGACGATGGCTCTCTGGCCCATTCTGCAAAAGAGAAAGCTGATCTCTTAGGCTCATTTTTTGCAGCCAACTCGACTATAGACGACCAGGGAAATACACCACCTACTATCCTGCGGTGTGATACTTCCATGCCGGAGGTAAAGTTCTTGCAAACTGCAGTGCGTAAAGCACTCTTTTCTTTGGACGTCCATAAGTCGGGTGGGCCTGATGGCATCTCTCCTATCGTGCTAAAGATGTGTGCTCCAGAGTTGGCACCGGTTTTAACGCATTTATTCCGACTCTCCTACTCAAAAGGCGTCGTGCCCATAACTTGGAAGACCGCTTTAGTGCACCCAATCCCTAAAAAAGGCGATCAATCGGTCCCGTCCAACTATCGGCCTATAGCGATAACCTCCTTATTCTCCAAAATAATGGAGTCCATTATTAACTGCCAGCTTCTGAGGTATCTTGAGGAGCACCAGCTGATTAGTGACCACCAGTACCGTTTCCGTCGCGGACGCTCAGCTGGTGATCTTTTGGTTTACTTAACACATCGATGGGCGGAGGCAGTCGAGAATATAGGAGAGGCATTGGCAGTTAGTTTGGACATAGCGAAGGCCTTTGATCGGGTATGGCACAGGGTACTTCTTTCCAAGCTTCCATCCTATGCGCTTCCTGAAAAATTGTGCAAATGGATCACCAGTTTTCTGACGGATCGGAGTATAAGGGTCGTTGTTGATGACGCATGCTCTGACCTTAAACTCGTTAATGCTGGTGTTCCTCAAGGTTGTGTGCTATCGCCTACGCTGTTTCTTCTGCACATTAATGACATGTTGCGATCGAGCAGCATTCATTGTTATGCGGATGACAGTACGGGCGATGCTTTGTACTCTGGCCGCAGCGGAATTTCTCGAAAACACGTCAACGAGTGCCAGAACAAACTAGTGTCAGAAATTGAAGCACAACTTTCTGTTGCTTTGAAGTGGGGTCGATTAAATTTGGTCCAATTCAACCCCATTAAGACACAAGTTTGCGCATTTACCGCTAAAAAATCACCCTTTGTCGTATCACCTCGTTTTGAAAATACTTCCCTGAAAGCCACAGCCAGTATTGGAATACTTGGAGTCGACATTACGAGTGACGTTCAGTTCCGCGGTCACTTGGAAGGCAAGGCTAAATTAGCCTCTAAAAAGCTGGGAGTTCTTAGTAGGGCCAGGCAGTACTTCACACCGGCCCATCGCTTATTACTTTATAAGGCGCAAATCCGGCCTCATATGGAGTACTGCTCTCACTTATGGGCGGGAGCTCCTCAGTACCAGCTCCTTCCTTTTGATCGAATTCAACGTAGAGCGGCTCGAATTGTCGAGGACGAGACTCTTTCAAGTCGGCTTGATTCTTTGGCGTTACGTAGAGATGTGGCATCACTCTGCATCTTTTATCGGCTCTACCATGGGGAATGTTCCTTTGGATTAATTCCTGCTACCGAATTTCACCATCGGACATCGCGACAAAATTCGAAACTCCATCCTTACCATCTCGATGTCTAGAAATCCACAACCGTGCGATTCTCGAGGCACTTTTTGCCCCGCACCACTCCTTTGTGGAACCAGTTATCGGCAGAAATTTTTCAAATGGATACGACTTAGGGACCTTCAAGAGCTTACTCATTCTTAAAAGGCCGGCAACGCAATTACAAGACCTCTGGTAGTGTAGTTGTCTATTTGCGGCGGTAATCACTTACCATCAGGTGTGCCTCCTATCCGTTTGCCCCCTCTTCTATAAAAAAAAAGATAGTGAACATATACACCCTATTAGGGTATTGCAATGTAGGACTGGGCCGATCTATTTCATGAAAATTTATGTGACTCATTAAGGAAGTCGTTAACAGTGTAGTAACATTTTTCTATCAGGAGATTTTTCACAAGTTTTATAAATATACGGTCATTTTCTTCTGATTTAATTTAATCTGGTAATTTATTATATATTTTCACACACATTATATTTGGTCCGGAACTATGCATTTTTAATTTTGATTGTGGCATTTCTAAATTATACTTAAATCTACTTTCGAAGCGTCGTGGAATATGCAATTGATTTTTTAAAAATTGAGGATATTTTCTTATAAATTTGATTGCTTCTATAATGTACATTGACGAAAATCCTGACGCAATAGTCCCAATGCTTGTCACTTTCGTGTACGGTAGCCGGTAAGGTAGCCGGTAAACTGATGCATGTGTCATTAACACCTCACGACACGGATAACAACGCACTGTTTATATCTTTGGTGTCCATAGGCGATGGTTGTCTCGTCCCATTAGGAGAATCAATTGCTATCCTATTGTTAGCTCCACTTGGTAAAAAGTATAAGATTTATTAATTTAACTTTAAATTTAATTTTGTAATAATTAATATTTATATATATATAATTTAAAAAACAATTGACGAAATATCAAATTATATTAAATATAAAATACAAAACTGATTACACTTTATTATAGGTATATTACAACAATTCACTTCAGCTTTATTTTGACTCAAAAATTTAGAAATTGATGGCCGCGTATACTAATTTTATATACGTTTGTGTAAAATATTGACAACACTATGATATAGAAAAACTACAAAAAGCAAGAACACTTTGTGGTGTATGAATAAATTGAAAAGCTCTAAATTAACGCCAACGCTACATTTTGGTTTCTAGTAATTATAATTTTCTCACGGAATAGCATTTCTCTGATTTGCACGATAAAGTGAAAGAGTCCTGTCAGAGAGTACGCCAATTAGGTAGTTTGCAACACTAATGGCCACAATTTAAATCATAATTTGAGTATTTTAAGACATTTTAACGTTAATGGGTGATTAAAATGAATGATTATTTAATTTTATGATTTGATAACTTAATTTATTGATGCAATACAAAAATCTTGTTGCCGGAAATTAATGAAGATTAATTACTTAGTTCATCTAAAATAATTATATACGTTATATATTAAGGAAATCACGTACAATATAATAGTTATATTGTACGTAATTTCCTCCGTGTTGGTCTGGCTTGGAAAAACCATGTTAGTCTGCCAAGCAGATTGTGGAGCACGAGCGACTGCCTAAAAGTGTCACTGACATTGTGACGATTAGGTAGTGGAGTTATGAAACGATTCGCCCCAATATGGTAAAATTTATTCACACACATTTTTGTGTGATCAAAATGACCAAAAAGAAAAAAAGTCTGTTGTACTCGCTTGTAAGCTAAAGCCTCTAAAAAAAGACTATCTGTCTTTATATCAGGCAGTTTGTGAAAGACGAGCTATCGGCCAAATGTGGGACACATAGCATCGTGACTAATAGGTGATAGAGTTCCTTCGCCCTAATATGGTAAAATTTATTCACACACATTTTTGTGTGAGCAAAATTACCAAAAAACAAAAAAATCTGTTGATCCCCCGTGTAAGTTTTAGCCTTTAAGAATACACTATCTGTTTTTTATTAGGCAGTTTGTAAAAGGCGAGCGATTGGCCAAATATTTCCCTACCATCGTGACTACTAGTTGGTAGAGTTCCGCAGATTTAAAATCACAGCTATATTTATTTCTGTTGCAAGACCATCAGTGCTTGCCATTTTCGTGTCTCGAAATTTCAAGCAGCTACACGGATGTAATGCATCTTTGGTGTCTATGTGCAGGCAGTTTGTGAAAGACGAGCTATCGGCCAAATGTGGGACACATAGCATCGTGACTAATAGGTGGTAGAGTTCCTTCGCCCCAATATGGTAAAATTTATTCACACACATTTTTGTGTGAGCAAAATTACCAAAAAACAAAAAAATCTGTTGATCCCCCGTGTAAGTTTTAGCCTTTAAGAATACACTATCTGTTTTTTATTAGGCAGTTTGTAAAAGGCGAGCGATTGGCCAAACATTTCCCTACCATCGTGACTACTAGTTGGTAGAGTTCCGCAGATTTAAAATCACGGCTATATTTATTTCTGTTGCAAGACCATCAGTGCTTGCCATTTTCGTGTCTCGAAATTTTAAGCAGCTACACGGATGTAATGCATCTTTGGTGTCTATGGCAGATAATTATTTCTTTCCATCAGGAGAGTCATCTGTTTGTTTGCTGTCTTATAAAATCTCGGGCTAAAATCCCGTATTTTTTGTTTAAAAAATCAATAGTACTCTGAAATCTGGTGGCAGGCAATAAACAAACCCCTTCATCACAGAGAGCACGTGATACTGTAGTTCGTTTTGAGGGCAAGAAACAAGCGTCTTTCCCGCAGCAAATGCGACGGTACTTACTCTTAATATCGCGACTCGACAATTTAGAGAGTCGTGGTTAACTGAAGTGATGACGTCTACTTTATTCTACATACATCTTCACGTCAGATCTCTTACGGGGTAGGCAGAGAGAACCGAGTGCCATACATCACGATCCTTGCAGGCTTGTCTCGCTTCCTCCACATTCATCACTCTCTTCATACACACACGTCGGTTGCGAAGACTCTTGACACCACCTTCGGACATTACTCGATCATTTTGTTAACCTTTTATCTATTATTTTTTGTACATATTCGAACCAACGGAGCATGATGAGATGAGATAAACATGAGAAAAGGTCTCATCTTTACACCGTAACTTTCTTTCAAGCCTGACTTTTCTCTCACTTCCTCATTACCCGGTCCACAAGTGTTACACCAAATATTTTTCTCAGCGATCTCATTTTGACCGCGTTGATTCTACCTTCATGCCCTTTCTGACATACCCAACTCTCACTTCTATACAATAACGTTGAGATAATCAAACATTTTCTTATTCTTCTTAGACTACGAAAATGTTTGATTTCACGAAACAAGTATTTATTAAGGTTTATTGTGGTTTTATTTGAAATTCGTCCATAGCTAAAGAATAAAATCTCCTTTAAGTTTGACAACAGATTTTAGTAGTAAACATGGAACTATTGCCTATTTATCCGAGATTAGGAGGCCGTAAAGGAAATATTATACATGTGTGTATGTTGTCATGTATGACAAATGAATAAGTGTGCGCATGTGTAGAGTGCGTAATGTTATTTTTTTTGAATTTAATGTATTTTTAAAGCATATTATTTTTTAAATTATTAAGTTTCTGCAGTCTCCACAATATAAGCTTAAACTGTGCCAAAGTTCGTACTCAAGCGTTCGCGCAACTGTCGAAAAAGGGAACAAAATTTTATTATACGGATTAATATACTAGCTTTTGCCTGCGTCTTCGCTCGCGTTAAATTCGTTTTAGAGACATGGGGGTTTAGAAAAAGACAAAAAGTAGTCTATGTCACTCTTCATCTCTTTAACTATCTCCACTTAAAAAATCACGTTAATTCGTGAAAGACGGATAAATAAACACACTTTCGCAATTATAATATTAGTATGGATATATGTATATCGAACTCTCGGTAGCAGCTCGCAGTTTGTTAGTGGTGAATTAGCATTATAGTAGATAATAAAAATATATCAAAAATGTAAAAAAATATATGTGAAAAGAGCATGTCAAAAATTCTAAAGGAAGATCTTTAGAACTTTTGACGTGTTCTTGTTAAAAACGGACACACTTGGTTTGTTATAGATGAAGGATACAGACATCGTCTAACTCTGTGTGTAGGCATCCTCGTGGTTGAGACGAGTACGTAGATTTTTTTCGAAATTAGTAACTTACAGTAGACCTCTGTCAATGTGACACCGGACTTTTGGGGCGAGCACAGCGCTCAGCCAGATATTCAATTAAAATTTATAAAAAAAAGGTTAATAACGCCCTCGCTAAGGGTTGTCATCGGGTGGCGAGTGATAACAATTCGCATAGCTTGAAAACCTTCACGAAAAAATATATGTGATGATCAGTCAAATAGTGGGTTTAGGGATTTCATTTAAACAAACACCTATTTATTGTATACTAGCTGACTCGGCAAACGTTGTTCTGCCTTTTTAACTACTCTTATTTTTTCTACATTTATATTTTTTCTATATTTATATATATATACATATATATATATATATATATATATATATATATATATATATATATATATATATATATATAGATAGATATATTAGATATCTTAAAATAAACCGCTAAGTAAATAATACTAATAACTATTACTGCCTCCGTAAAATACCAGTAGATAATTTTACACTGATAACAGTTTAATTATATGAATAGCATATCTCAGATTATCTTAACATCGGTGCAGCATTAAAAAGGCATTATTCGAAGATTTGAGTGCAGGTTTAGACGATTAGTGCAATAAAAACTGTCTAATAAACATATTTTAAGCAATCTATATTATTATTATGTCACACAATCGATAATTTTGTTTTAATCTCTGATTCGTTCGTGAGAGCCCGTATCCGGAATAGGGATTACGCATATATTTTATTTGTTTACTCTACTTTTTAATCCACTGTTAGAAATATTTGAATTACTTTTAAACTACTTTTTAATCTATGATTAGAAAAATTCGAATTACTTTTTAATCCATTGTTAGTAATATTGGAAGTAATTTTTAAAATCTATATTAATATTAGAAATGAGAAAGTTTGGATAGATGGATGGATGTTTGTTACTCAATCATGAAAAAACTACTGAACGGATTTAAATGAAATTTGGCACGTAGGTAGATGACGAATATGACATAGCACAAAGGCTATTGCAAATCCCGAAAAAATTAATTGTTGCCGCGTGATTTACCAAAAATGTTTTGTCCTATAGTAGGCTACACGGTGTAGCAAGTAATATACAACACTAGTTGTCCCATTACTTCGTCCGCGTGGAAATAGTTTAGAAATAAAATTAGCTTAAGTTTCTCCTTAATACATCAGCTGTCTGTCAGTTGAGGTCCCGTCAAAATCGGGCCAGTCGTTTGAGAGAACTGGAACACACAGACAGACAAAAATTGTAAAAAAGTGTTATTTTGGTATATGTACCGTGTATAAACCCATATGAATTTAGTAAAAAGCGGTTATTTCAATATTACAAACAAACACTCGAATTTTATTTATTTGTATATAGGTTAAATTTGATGTGTTTGAACGCTTCCATTTGGTACATCACAAGGCATGTAGTGTAGATTACTATTTATTTGTAGACAGTTATATTAATTAAAGTTTTTCGGTAACAATCGTTACTTTCATCAAAGAAAAAGCTAAAAAACCGTTTTACATATTGCTTTAGTATCACTGCATAACAACACTACTATAAGTACAAAGAGTATAAGTGGAATAACTGTGTTGCTATATCGTGGCCAGGTGTAATGCCACATGCATAAGTTTACCAGTTACCTTACCCTCCAAACCGGGACATGACAGTGACAAGCACTGATGCTATTGCGGCAGGAATAGGTAAGGCGGTGGAACCAGACTCCGGCGAGACAATGCAGAACTCTATCACCTAGTAGCCACGATGGTAGTGACTGGTATAGCCAATCTGTCGCCTTTTACGACCTGCCTGGCAGAACGGCAGTTGGCCTAATCTTCAAAGGAGCTTGGGACCAACACGGGGGAAAAAATTCATGCGGCTTTTTTAAATAGATAGATTGATTCTTGAGGAAGGTTTTAGTATATAAACCTTTCCGATATTCCCAGGGGAACAAAAGGTACGCGGGTGAAACCGCGGGCAGGTCGCTGGTTAAAAGGAATTTTATTGTTTAGTCTATGGTTGAATTCCGACTATAGGACAATCGCTAGTTATTATTATCCCGCATACACTAATCTGTAAAGTTATAAAATTATGCCCCGGGTACTTTACGTACTTCGAAAACGGTTTTTTGTTTCTAACATTGAAGTGTTAAATTGTTCCGTTTAGCCATCTGTCGATCGGCTAGCCATGTGTCCGGCTGATTGGTAAAGAAGGCCCGGCCGAGCTCAGACAATGGGCTCGGAGATTTATTACTTTTTAACATCTGGTGTTACCTGGACCCGTTTACGTTGAAATGTTGTAATATTTTTCTATTAATTGGACCTAGCGGGCAGAAGAGTTTCATGTCCTACTTTATTCTAAATAAAAAAGTTTACGTAAGTTTATGTACGTGCGTATGCACGTATGCATGTATGCATGTATGTACGTATGTATGTATGTACGTATGTACGTATGTATGTATATATGTATGTATGTATGTATGTATGTATGTATGTATGTATGTATGTATGTATGTATGTATGTATGTATGTATGTATGTATGTATGTATGTATGTATGTATGTATGTATGTATGTATGTATGTATGTATGTATGTATGTATGTATGTATGTATGTATGTATGTATGTATGTATGTATGTATGTATGTATGTATGTATGTATGTATGTATGTATGTATGTATGTATGTATGTATGTATGTATGTATGTATGTATGTATGTATGTATGTATGTATGTATGTATGTATGTATGTATGTATGTATGTATGTATGTATGTATGTATGTATGTATGTATGTATGTATGTATGTATGTATGTATGTATGTATGTATGTATGTATGTATGTATGTATGTATGTATGTATGTATGTATGTATGTATGTATGTATGTATGTATGTATGTATGTATTTATGTATGTATGTATGTATGTATGTATGTATGTATGTATGTATGTTTGTTAGTATGGCTGTTGGATATGGATGATAAACAGATGCTTGTTACCCAATCACGTCAAAACTACTGAACGCATTTGTATGAAATTTGGCACACAGATAAATGAGTTGGAATAGTACACAGGCTACTTTTTATCCCGGAAAAATGAGTCGTTCCCGCGGGATTCACCAAAACCTTATAATGCAGCGGGCTGCACGCTGCAGCTAGTATTATATATTTTAGAACAGTCTTATAAAAAATATAAGAATTATCTATATTGTTTATATTAATATAAATGCGAAAGTTTGGATGTTTGGATGGATGGATGTTTCTCACTCAATCACACAAAAAATACAGAACGAATTTGAATGAAGTTTGGCACACAGGTAGATGATGACCTGGAATATCACAAAGGCTATTTTTTAATCCGGAAAAATTTGGTTATTTCGCGGGATTCGCTGAAAGCTTTTGTAATGTAGCAAGCTGTACGTTTCAGCTATTATTACCTTTTCTTTAAAAAGGAACCCGGATCATAGGGCAAGCTAATTCGTATACCATGAAATTGATAAAAAGCGTATAACTGTGACTTGTATAAATATCTCAAATAGTTTACAAGCGTAATGTAAGATCTTTGACCTAAGAACGCAACTAGATAACATTTAATTAACCTTAAGTGTTTAAGATTATTCGATTGAGATAAGTTACCGCCATTAATAGGTTTAATATAACAATAAATTATGCACATGCTATATAAAAAATACTCTTTGATAAGACAGTACAGGGTGTTGTAACTTTTGTAAGTTACGGTCAATGATTACGGTATTCGAAAATGATTTCGAAATATAAATAAATTACTTCCATACATATCATCACACTAGATCTTTTACGGGGCTGGCAGAAAGAAGTGCTGCACATTGTGATACTGCAAATATGCCTTGCTTCTTCCGTATTCATGCCATATCGCATGTGTGGTCTAGTGGTCTGGAGGTCCCGGGTTTGATTTCCGGGTCGGGTAATTCAAAATATTCTCTTCTAATAAAAATAACGTTGCCCGCTTGCCATCTATCACATTGTGGGTCTAAGTATCTTTGGCTAATCGTGGGTGTATTGGTTGTACCTCTGCCTACCTCTTCGGGGATACGGAGTGAAGTTATTTCTTTTTCTTCCATTTTCATGATATTTTCATACAAAAAAGTCGTTTATGGAGACTTGATCCTAATTTTAGATCCTAATTTTTCCTAAAATTGTACCTATACAATCAATCAGATCATGGTGTATCAGTATTGGTCTTCCTGAGTATATATTTATCCTTCTAGATTTGTATGATATATTTGTTTTGTTACCATTAGAATACCATTTAATAAACATTAAAAAAATAGAAGATACATTTTTTATTACAATTTTATTACTACTAACGCCATCTGTTATAAAACTAACGAGTTAAGATGCTACAAAGCTACACTAGGCGACGATCTACGCATTTTTGTGGTACATTTTACTGAAAAAGTATCGCACTTTTAGGTTTGAGCTTTGGCGTGCTAGTTTAAATTCATGTCTAAATATGATCTACTATTAAAATACCATTTTATAAATATTAAAAAAATAGAAGATACATGTTGTATTAGAATTTTATTACTACTAACACCATCTATTATAAAACTAACGAGTTAAAATGCTACTTTGGAGTGGAAGTTTTAATTCATTTTCATTCACTCCATTTTAATACAATATTAATCTATTAATACATTTGTACTTTGTAATTTCCCGCTACGTATGTAGATAAGGAAGTTACTGATTTTGCTCCGATTTTCGAGAATCGAGGTTTCATCAGATGTCAACGTTTTGACGTCCTAGGAACTTTTTTCGGCTATTTCCGGATAATATTAGTATGTCTGTATGTATGTGTGTCTATGTGTGTATGTAAACATCTCATAACTTTTGAACGGCTGGACCGATAGAAACGCGGTCTATTGGATTCCGCTCAATTTAGACTTCCTGAAAAATTGAACTAAATGGGCACAAGAGATTTTGAGAAATTTTGAAAAGGCCCAAAAAAATTTTGGCGAAACAGAATTTTTTTAATATAACTTCCAGATTAACTGTGATTACTGATTGTATTATAAAATTAATTAGCTCTATTTCTCAAAAAATTACGTCTTATGCATAAACTGAATCAAAATCGTTTTATCCATTTGGAAGTAATCGTTGATGAAAAATTTCAAATAAGTTGTTTTTCGACATAAGTTCGAAATATTTTAGTCAATCATTTTTTAGTATTCTACGATATTTTAGTACTAAAAAAATTACGACAAATGCCGTTTTAATAATCAGAATCAATCTTATTTTCAAAAGTTACCTAAAGCTTTTCAAATATTAAAATTACGTTGTTTTTAGCAAACTTACTTAATATTTTTGAAATAACTTTCAGGCTTATTATACCGATTGACTTAAAAAACTTATCAGCTTTTGTCCATTAAAAACTGCGTCAAGTACCATTAATTGGATGAAAATCGGTCAATTTGTTTCGAATCTATCAATAACGATTTTTTTTGAAAAAAAAATGTTTATTGACATTGCTTCAAAATTTTCAACATACCGATTATTTAGCTAAAACAATATTTAAATTAAGTTGAATACCATTTGAAAGATCAAAATTGACCATCGTTTCCAAAATATACAGCTTTTCAAAAATCAATATACTGCCATTTTTATCAAAATAGATGTTTGTACTGAAAAAATCACGAAATAAAGAAAACAAGTTGTTTTCTTTATTTCGTGCAAAAAAATCTATGTTTATAGTTTTTACTCTTTTGAGCTTAAAATACCTTAATTTAACTGGAAGTTGCAGGGATGGCCTGCAAGGTCAACCGTTTATAGTTTTTTCACAATTTGATTAGTGTGAAAGTGTGAAACAGTACAAGTGTATTAATTGATTAATATTGTAAAAAAAGTAAATTAATGTTGTAAAAAAAAATGTTGTATTGAGATCAATTTCCAATCTTAGCCCGAGGGTAAAAAGCTAAAAAAAGTTTATTCATGTCCGTATCCCCGAAGAGGTAGCCAGACGTAAAACATGTGCATTCACGATTAGCCGAAGATACGTCTTAGTCCCACAACGTGATAGGTAACCAGTTTATCACCAACCCGGCACTTTTCACATCTCAGGCAACGTTGTTTTTATGAGAAATCTGACATTTTTGATTTGCCTCTTTGAGAGTTTCTCTGAGAGAAAAACTCGAAAAATTTATTCGCTGAGTTTCTACCGCTAAATCTTCGTGCTTGCGGAAGTCCAATATTAATTCTAAAAATTTTAAAGGTTAATTAAACAAAACATTTTTTGATTTCGAAAATCGATATGAAACCAGGAACTTCCCGATTAAAAAAAAATATTTTCTTAGCAAAATGTTAAAAATGTGTTTTTCTTTAGAATATCAACTTTCATTTTTAATACCCATTTTTCCTTGAAAACTCTTTAGAAAGTTAGGTAAAGAAAGTTACCATTAATAAAAAAATGATTTCTATCAATATGACTTTATGAGCGAAGTGGTGGCGCGAGAGCGGATCTTGAGTTGCTACATATTATAGGTAGGTACTATATTATACTGGTCTACCACCAGAAAGTATGGTGTGAAATATGTAGTTAACCTTTATATTTGTTCTGTGTATATAATATTGATAATTATAGGTGTCGTGTTTTTAATATATCAAGAAAATTAAAAAAAAATATTGTAAGTACTAAAAAAATTTAGTCTTAGAAACACGTTTTTTTTATTATTTTGGTTTTATTTTCCTGCGCCCCCTAGACCAAAGCCTGACGATGCCTTTGATGCGAATATAATGTTTGGGTGAAAATACGCTGGATTTTTTTAGGTTAGATAATCTATATCTATCTATATTTAATATTATAAATGCGAAAGTTTGGATGGTTGGATGGATGTTTGTTACTCAATCACGCAAAAACTACTGAACGGATTTGAATGAAATGTGGCACACAGGTAGATGATGACCTGGAATAGCACAAAGGTGATCTCGCGGGATTCGCCAAAAAACTTTTATAATGTAGCGGGCTGCACGCTGTAGCTAGTTATAAATAAAGGCCATACATTAAAAGATGTAATTTCTCATAAAAATACTTTCTTAACAATATTACTAGGTAGTACAACTTTGCGAGTTCTTACAAAGCTCTGCTTTTTGCTAGTTATGTACTTTTTATATCAAATTATTGTATGAATAGAATACTGAATGTGATTGAAGTTGGTTCAGCCATAAATTTTCTTTTAACCAATAATAATGCATAGCCGTGCGGCGGCGTGCAAAAGTGCGTCTAAAAGTTTATTTGAATAAAACATTTTTTGACTTTGATTTTGACATATTAGTCTTTTATCACCTTCCACGACTTTCGCCGTGTTGGTCCCGGCCTCCTTTGAAGAGTAGGCCAAATGCCGTTCTGCCAGGCAGGTCGTAAAAGGCGACCGATTGGCTATCGAGTCACTACCATCGTGGCTACTAGGTGGTGGAGTTCTGCATTGTCTCGCCCGGGTCTGGTACCACCGCCTTACCTATTTCTGCCACAATAGCGTCAGTGCTTGTCGCTGTAGTGTTCCGGTTTGGAGGGTAAGGTAGCCGGTAAACTTATGCATGTGGAATTAGATCTCGCCACAAGATAGCAACGCACCATTAACATCTTTGGTGTCTATAGGCGATGGTTGACTCTTACCATCAGGAGACCCATCTGCTTGTTTGCTATCTTATAAAAAAAAACGAGATGCCTAGCATTAAACACTTGATTTATTCTTCTTCATTATTTATCTTTCTTTATCCAATACACAGAACCCTAAGAAACACTTTTGTCGATGAGGTCTACTATTCTTACAAAGTAGAATCGTTAGGCAATTAAATGCTCTTTTAAAACGAGCATTAATTAAATTAAGTTCTGTTTCGATTCGTTTACTTTTATTTGTAAGATAATGTCACTTTTTATAATCTAATTCAATGGTAAATGTCAAATGTTTTATAACGACCTGTCGAGCTTTGCGTATTTATTTTACTGTATGAATTTTAACAATGTATTATAAAAACATTGATAGTTTTTGATGTATAATGTAGCGTTTGTAAATTGCTTGAACCGCTAAATCTATACATATAATAAAATCGTAGGGAAGTTAAAACTGTACATTGAATATTTTTTTAAAAGAATACTTGGGGCGTGATCTACAATCGATATCGAAGCCAAAAATATAGTTTTTAGAATTTTTGTCTGTTTGTCTGTATGTCTCTATGTATGTCCGGGGTAAACTCAAAAAGTACTGCATGGCTTTACTTCAAATTTTGCATGAATATTACTAATAGGTCGGGTCAACATATAGGCTACATATTATCACGCTATCACCTGCGGGGGAGAAGCTGTGCGGAGTAAACGAAGTCCGCGCGGACGAAGTCGCTGGTAACAGCTAGTATAACATATTTTTATACTTTTTGTCGTCGGCACTTGGTTAAACTCTATTTGTAATTATGTAAATGCAGTTGTTCTCTTTCAGAAAATACTTTTTATTTTGTTTCTATCCCTACCCGGTTATGTTTTTTACCACGAAACCGGTACAAGTACATTTACGTAATTATAACATTTCTTCTCTCTTTGTATGTGTGTGTATGTGTGCGTGCGTGCATGCGTGCGCGTTTGCGTACGTGCGTGCGTGCGTGCGTGTGTGCATGCGTGCATGCCTCCGTGCGTGCCCTATAAATCTACATCAGGATAACCATCTGCTTTTTTGCCATCCTGTACAATAAAAAATTGTATGCATGTAATATAAACTATAAACTTTTTCTTTTAAATTCATTTTCACTACTCTGTCTTTTCAAATAATTTTCAATCATCATTTTTTTAATTGTAAGTAATTTTATCACTTGTAAGTACCACAGACAACAAAAATACTAATAGACAAGGTGTTGGGCGCAAAATTCGTAGCCGCTCATATTATGAGCAAATGTATGTAAATGTTAAACGCTTGTTTAACATTTACATACATTTAGATACATTATATGGTAAAAAATAGAAATATGTGATTGTGCTATTTCATCGTGTCAAATAAAAAGCTAAATCTTAAGGAGTGATTTTATTTCGCCGGTAAGTACTATAACTGTATTTCTGGGTGTAAATTCAATCGACATTCGACACTGACTGCCTAAGAAATTGCCTTGAAAGGCGTAACCACTTTAATCCGTGATAAATACAAATAAATTTGGAAAATTCGAAAAAGCACGCCGCAACGTTCTTTATTCTTTAAATGATTTATTATAAAAAAAAAAACAGATCCGAATGAAGTGATTTTCAATAGGGGTCTATTCTGAGAGGATTATATAATATTGATAATAAAATAAAGTGAATTCATAAAGCCAATCAACCTATTTCGTGCTTACAGACATAAAAATAATCAAGTGACGGCTAAAAACTCATCAAATTAGTGTATGAATTTAATACTGAGTGTGATTGAACTTGGTTGAGCCATCCATTTATACATTTTCTTACTGAGCCATTCATTTTCTTTTAACCGATAATAATGCACACTATAGTGCAATAATACTATGGAGAAAAGGTTGTTCGTATTTTATAAGTGCAGTAAGTAGTACAGACCTGCAAGGCCAACTGAATGTTTGTCATTTCGAAGAAAAACTAATGCGGAGTAAAATCTCTTTGGTTGTACTGTTTGTATCTGGTTGTTTTTGAAACCATTAAATAGATATTATTAAAAAAAATTGAAGCTTAGTTAGGGCCCATATCAATGTAAACTTTTTATAAAATGTGGATATTATTTTATGCTATATTTATATACTTATAACATTTTAATTTTAAATAGCGGCAACTGCGTATAGCGTTATTTCTGTCAGAAAAAAATTGAGTTGCTCTCAAGTCACGCCTAAATAAATTTTGTTTCTAAGATATGAACGTAACAGTATTTATTAAGTATTAAGTAAGTCACATACTACATGTACGGTAAGATATCTGCATCTGCTGGAGATATCTGTCCATATCGCTCTCTATACAAACTCAAGGAGCAACACACACTACGCACGTAATATATATTTTACCGTCAAGCATCTGCGGGCACCGACATATATCAACAGACGGTCACAGATATAATCTGCGTATACAAATATATCGGCAGATAAAATCTGTCGATGCAACAGATTTTCTACAGGCTGTTTTGCAAGGAAATTTAATTTATGCTGATCTGTTTTGCACTTATGTCGTGGCTACATATATATCAGGCTACGGCGAAGTATCACGCTAGCACGATGTATCGGCCTATCGTTCAACTGTATTACGATAGGGTGACGCGTCACTGCAGTGAGCATGAAACTGCGGTCCGCAGGTGATATATTTAGCGCGGTCAACACAATCTATACAAATAAATAAAATTGGAGTGTCTGTTGTAATATTAAAATACCCTTTTTACTAAGCTTTTTACTAAATGCATATGTATGTAATTTATATACGGTATATGCAGCAAAATAATATTTTTACAATTTTTGTCTGTCCGTCGGTCTGTAGGAATAGAAGCGTGTTCTATTTTTTGGCGAGTAACACTGCCCGTCTTTCCTACCTCTGACTAACGGCTTGCACTTGAAATTTTGTCGCGACAACGCACTTCGGGCGATAGTGGCCATTGGGGCCCCGACGAGCAGACAAAAAAGTTTATAGCTACCCGAGTACATAATATGTTAATTCATGTGCAAGTCATATTGATATCATTATCTATATTAACCTTATAAACTAACTGAGCGACTTCGTCCGCGTGGAAAATTTCTAAGTTAAAAGTAGCCTAATTTACTCCTTATCACATCAGCTATCCCCCGTCCCGTCAAAATCGGTTCAGCCGTTCCAGAGATTAACTGGAACAAATAGACAGACAGACAGACAGACAGACCGACAGATAGACAAAGCTTGTAAAAAATGTTATTTTGATATATATATATATATATATATATATATATATATATATATATATATATATATATATATATATATATATATATATATCCAATTTTATTTATTTGTAATAGATGGGAAAGTTTAGATGTTTGGATGGATGCTTGTTACTCAATCACACAAAAACTACTGAACAGATTTGAATGAAATTTGGCACACAGGTAGACAATGGCCTGGAATAGCACATAGGCTACTTATTATTCCAGAAAAATAAGGTGTTCCCACGGGATTCACCAAAAAATTTTATAATGCAGTGGGCTGCACGCTGCAGTTAGTTTATCATAATTATGTTGTAGCGTAAGTCCTCAGTCCTGAGCGACTACTGCTAGCGGCTAGAGTGAGCTTAGAATTAGAGCGGCTTCTGAGGAGCTGTCTAATAAATCAAGAAGCAATAAATTTGAACTCATTGGAACAGCCTGTATAACATTATCCGCACCAAAAAACAATTGTAGCCAGTTTGAAGGATTCCGCGTGAATGTGTCGCTTCGTATATTATCGTATCTGCGAAGTGTGTGATACTTTCAGATAATATAAATTTTTATCCGCAGATAAAATATTAACGTATTTGCGTAATGTGTGACAACCTTTAAATGTAAGCAAGCTTGACTTAATAGTAAGTAATAACCTTCACGCACCATTGTCAGAAAAATAACAGTTAAGTAACTAAAAACAATAAAATATTTAACAAAATGTTCTGGGTATTCACAAGCAATTAATGTCTAATTAAATTATTATATATATTATATACATTATAATTAGAGATGGGCCGAATGTGGTTTGAACCGAATTCGAACTTCGGCCGAACATTCAGTGAAAATAAAAAATTCGGCCGAATTTCGGCCGAACTTCGGTTTAGTTTTGCCGCGCTTTCTTGAGAGCAACACGTCATGACTTGTTTACGTATTTATTTAAATTCTTTTATATATCGTTAATGGTTTTCGCAGCGCACGCAAAATAATGACATAGATAACATTTTGATACCTTGGGTTTGGTAGGGATATCTAATTTTTTGAAAGTATAATATAGCCTACTCGGGGATAATATGATACCTTTCTAATGGCAAAAGAATTTTTCAAATCGGTCCAGCAGTTTTTGAGTTAATTCGATACATAAAAAAGACAAATCTTTGCTCTTTATATTAATGTAGATTTCAATAAAATAGTGCAAGTAGGTACTTTTCTCTAGAACCGAATGTTCGGAATTTCGGCCCATTCCTAATTATAATATTATTATATATACATTATATTATATAAAAAATTACTAATTTTGCGGTTTTTTTAAAGATTTATCGTAGTGGTTGAGGCTCACTTTAAAGAATAATTTGCCATTCTTTGGCGCGATTGGTTTAACATGTCACTACCATCGTGGTAGTGACATGTTAAACCACTGACTTCTAGGTGGTAGAGTTCCGTAATTTCTCGCTAGGATTTAGTTCTAACGCTTAATCAATTCCTCCGGACATAGCGTAAATACTTGTCTATGGCATGTTCTAGTTTGAAGGTTAAGGTAGCTGGTAAACTTTTGCATGTGGCATTACCCTTCCGCCACATAGATAACAATGTACCACTAACATTTTTGGTGTCTATAGACAATGGTGATTTGTTCCATCATTAGAGCAATCTGCTTTTATGATAATGTGCGGTTATGCCACGGTAGTGTGCGATATTTTTTATTAATTTATTGTGTTTTAAAGAATATTATGTAAAAATATTAGCCTCCTGCACTCCTTTCCTAAACAAACTGTAACTATGCCAAATTTCATACTCCACGTTTCGTGTAATTTGCGTAATAATGTGTACAAGGTTTTCATGTAATAATATATAGATAAAATGCATTCAGGGTAATTAATGAATAATAAATGTCTACTACATTTAATTAACGACTACATCGGTCAAGAGGATTAAAAGCATTTTTACCCGCGCATAGGTATGTTAAACGAGCCAACCCACGCTGTGCGTAACGAGAAAAATGCGAAAATTACCGCATCAGTAAAAAGATGATGAAAAATCGCCTCGAATTAGCTTAACATCCTCTAATTAGAACGCTGATCTTTAGGGCAACTGGATAACTTATCGTCACATGGAAAATAATTACTATATATATATATATATATATATATTGGTCTTAAAATCATCATTAATGGTTCTATATCTTTATTTCTTTGACGTATGGGTCTGCAACTGAAAACATGAAGTCAGCATATTCATACCTAAACCGCTACCGAATCATATTTGACAAATAATTTACACTTTTTTTTAATTTCAATATTTATTTTTTGGTGGCGATTTTGGTGTTCACAGCATCTTAATATTTCCTTGTTACGGGTTGACTGGAAGAAATCTCTATTACTAGAGGTAATCTCGCCCATTGTACTTGTTTTCTATTATTATTGTTATGTTAGTGTTTACTGTGTACAATAAAGAATTAAATATAGAATTAAATAAGCTCGTATTTTATTTGTTAGTTTGCCAATTATCATTCTTGTGTGTACTTTCAGTTTGGAAAAGAAGTTATATATTACTATTAAAGATGAGTATTAAGAATGTATAATAAATAGTTATCATTATAAGTAAAAAAAAATATTAAAAACCTATTGAATTATTAGTTGTAATTATTTAGAGTAAAAATGTAAAATGTGCTGAAAAGGTTCGTAAAAATATTATTCATATTGTAATTAGTGCATATTTACATGTGTAAATATGCATTAACATAATGGCATATGTACAGTAGATAAAATAAATAAATTTCAAGACCTTCTTTTGTTTGTTTTTGACGTAGGAAATAATAATACAAATAAAATATCAAATATAATTAATGTAAGTAAAACGCATTATAATTTATAAAATGTAGTAAAATATTAAACCAGTAAATGGAAATTTGAAAGCCAATGCTTGCAACATTAATCTCTAGCACACGTACGTAATGTTTTACGATGCTTGCAAGTGTTGACGCACACATGTACAAAAGTTATCTTCACCGATTTGTTTCTAATTGTTTACAATGGCTACGTCTATATTTTTTGTAGGTCTTTGTCTTTGGTGTTCATAGGCGATAGTTTTTTCATCAAGAGAGACCTCTTGACCTCTTTCCATCAAGAGAGCCATCTGCTTGTTTGCTATCTAATGATATAAAAAACTATTTTTTTTATATTATAGGGTTACAAAAAAACAGATGGCTCTCTTGATGGAAAGAGAAACCATCACCTACAGACACAAAAGATGTTAGTGATGCACTGCTATCTGTGTAGCGCAATCGGAATGCCACGTGCTTATCGGATACTAACTAGACACCAAAGAGATGTTAAAGGTGTGTTGTTATCCGTGTGGCGGTATGGCAATGCCACATGCATGAGTCAACCGGCTACCTTACCCTCCAAATCGGAACACGACAATGACAATCAATGATGCTATGTGGCACACGGAACACGACAATGACAATCAGTGATAGGTAAGGTGGTACCATATAACCGCCCCTTTGCTCGAGTGGTTAGCGATCCTGACTACGCGATCGACGAGGCTCGGGTTCGATCCCCGATGGGGATAAGCATTTGTGTGATGAACATAAATGTTTGTATTTCCGGGTTTGAATGTTTATTAAATATATTCCAGTTTATAGAAAAACATACAAAAATATTCCATTTATGTATGTTTTTCTATGTATTAGTATCGTTGACTAACACCTATAACACATGCAAATAATTTGCTTACTTTAGGGTTACATCAGTTAGTTTAATTTGTCTCGTGAATATTTATTATATAACCGGGCGAGATGTGGAACTCTACCACCTAGTAGTAACGATGTTAGTGACACGTTTGGCTAATCGCTGGCATTTTATGAACTGCCTGCTAGAACGGCAGGTGGTCTAATCTTTACAGAGGTCCGGACCAACACGAGAATTTCTCGAGAATCTTATTTATTTAATTGAAAATGGTAACAGGAAGATTCAAAGTCACGGCTGAAATAACATTCCTTTAATATTTTACTATAAAAGCATAAATTTAATTCAAAAGGGTAAGGTAGCCGGTAAACTTATGCACGTGGCATTAGACCTCGCCACAAGATAGCAAAGCACCATTAACATCTTTGGTGTTTATAGGCGATTGTTGACTCTTTCCATCAGGAGACCTATCTGCTTGTTTGCTATCTTATGATGTGAAAAAAAGGTGAAATTAATTAAATTTGCTATTGTCCGCGAACTGTTCTGTGTGACCACCGCGCTACAACCGAGAAGAAAGACGTCGGTATAATGAAAATATTTGTGTGATTAGCATAGATGTTTGTATTTCTAGGTTTGAGTGGAGTTGAATCCTGCAGGAACAACTAATTTTTCTGGGATGAAAAGAAGCCTATGTGCTATTTCAGGTCACCATCTGTGTACAAAATTTCATCCAAATCAGTTCAGTAGTTTTGGCGTGATTGAGCAACAAACATCCATCCATACATCCAAACATCTACATTTTCGCATTTGTAATATTAATATAGATTTCCGTACTTTTATATTTATGCCCATGTGTAAATATCGTTATTACAAATATTAATATACCCATAATACAAACAAATAATTTGCTTACTTTAGAGTTAGATTAAGTTGTGGAATTTGTTTAACGATATTTAATTATTTAGAATTCATTCGTGAAGAAGATTGTCACTGAATCTATATCTGTAAAATATACTTGGCTGTTTTTCGCCTATCAAGCAAAAACCGCTGAATATTTTGACACGAAATTAATAACATTATATTCAGCGTGTTTCAGAGAATATTTTAGCTAAATATTGTCATTCTTTGATGATTACAACTATTATATTTCTCACTAAATTTATTACATTATAAATTTTATTGATTAAGCTCGCAGGCGAAACTGTGTGAGTCACCTTTTATAAATGATTTATGACCACTCTGTACGTAACGGAAAAATTGCAAAAATGACTGCATTTGTAAAAAACGCTATGAAAAATTGTCTCCTATTAGCTAACATTCGCTTATTCGAACACCGAAATTAATAACAGCCGAATAGCTAATTATAAAGGTAGAAATAATTATTAAGAATGGTCATATGAAAAATATCCTATTAACGAGTATATTACGTATGTAAACGTAACTTTTTTTCTATTTTTTTTTTTAATTTCGACTACCTTGTAATTTAGGGGCTAAACTATTCAGTTAGGAAAGCGTCGGATTGGGAAGCGCTTGATCAAGATCTCGCCTGACGGTAAGCTAAGATGTGGCCTAAGATGGAAATATAAATTCTCTAGAAGGTACCTGTTTACTCTTCTCTTGAAGATCTCCAGATTGTACTCGTCGAGAAAAACAGACTCAGGAAGCATGATAAGTAAGCTAGCTGTTTAAATTATTTATGGTCTTATCCGTGCAAAACAACACATCAATAACATCGTTTGTGTCTATAGTAGATGGTGCTCTCTTTCTTTCAAGAGAGCTATTTCTTTTTTTCTGTCCTAATCCTATCATATAAAAAATATAAACTAAAGATGTTAATGCTTCGTTCCTATCTATGTAGCGTATCGTAATGTTACGTTACATGTATAAACTTACCAGCTATATCTACCATACCTGATAGAAGCCATCTTCTATAAAAGGGAGTTTGTTTTGTACCTATTCAAATTTAATAACTTATACCTACTAGGAATCGCCCGCTGGTCGAAATTCAACTATAATTTTATGACTCCACTTTACCATAGACTGAACAATGAAATCTCTACACACACTAGCTGTAAACAAAATAATATTTGTGTATATTATGATGTGTGTGAAATGAATAGTAGTGTGTGTGTAATTTTGATGTTTTTATTAAATTAATGCATTTTTATGCATATTTTATAAAAATATTAGCTTTCTACACTTCTTCACCATAAATAAACATTGACTGTGCCATATACTCCTTCATTCGCGTGATATTTGTAAAAGGGGTAAAAAATGTTGCTTCACGTATTCGTTTCACGTATTCGTAAATTCGTTTTTAGCATTTAGCAATTAATATCCCATGAAAGTTTCGATTATTTTTGCGTATAAGTATTTCCAATGTGTTTTGTGTTAAAAAATTAACCAATAAAGTAAAGTTCTTAATAAAGGAAAAGAAAAACTAGCGTTTGCCCTGTAGTCGAAATTAGACTAAACAATAAAATCTCTTTAAAATTTGGCAACAGACTTTAGCCGTAAAGAAAATAATAACTAGCTGACCCGGCAAACGTTGTTTTGCCATATAAATTATTTAATTAAAAAATAAGGGTTGGTGATAGAAGGGTAAAAATTTAGAGTTGTATGTATTTTTTAATGTTGAATCATACTATATGTTGACGTGTCAAAATAACTTGTAAAAACTTTTATTGAATAAAGCATTTCTGATTTCCAAATAAATAAAAATAAAAAAAAATCCATAAAATAAAAATAAAAATGTAGGGGTGGACCTTATAACTAAGAGGTATGCAAAATAGATGTTAGCCGATTCTCAGACTTACTGAAAAAGCATATGAAATTTCATCAAAATCGGTCAAGTCGTTTTGGAGTACGGGAACGAACATTATGACACGAGAATTTTATATATAAGATGAAGGATCATTAACTAAAGGGATATGGTACAAGTCGACACAATGTGAGCCTCCTCATGTCCCGTGGTTTAATTTTACAAAATTAAATCGGACATTAGTTGTCATAGATAACAGATTAAGATCTGGGCACATGCCATTAAGAAGTTTCAAATATATGATAAAAGTAGTCGACTCCCCCAACTGCGAAAGATGCGAGGTAATAAAAGATATTCATCACCTCTTGATGGACTGTGTCCGATATCGGGAAATAAAAAACAACTGCTAATTAAACTAAAAATCAACAAAAATGACATTGGACAGTTTCACACTATTTTAAGTCATCCCAGCTCAGATGAAGCCAAAATACTTTCTGCATTTGGAAATCGTTTCATTAGTAGTTTAAGATAATATTGTAGTGTTACAGATAGTATTGTAATAGGGTATGATGAAACTGGCGTACACATGCTGTAAAATTTCCTTAAATAAAAATGATTAAAAAAAATACTTGTGTGTATATTATCATATATCTCACATGAACGTAGCGTGTGTAATGTTTATTTTAATTATTTTAAAATGTTTTTAATAAAAAAAAACACACACTAAATTCATGTGAAATATATGATAAACATTCATGTTTATCATATATTTCACATGTACATAACTATCACTACATAGTATAAAACACAAACAAACAAAGTCGCTTTCTCTGTCTGTCCCTATGACCCTATGTATGCTTAAATCTTTTAAACAACGCAATGGATTTTGATGCGGCTTTTTTTAATTGATAGATTGATTCTTGAGGAAGGTTTTAGTATATAAACCTTTCCGATATTCCCATGGGAAAAAAACTACACGGGTGAAACCGCGGGCTGGTCGCTAGTATTATATAAAAATATTAGGTTTCTGCAGTTCTCCGTAAAGTAAACTTTACTTGTGCCAAATTTTATATTCCACCGTTCGAAAATGGGGTCTAAAGTTTTTCTTTCACGTATTAATAAGATAATAGATAAATAATTTGACCACCCCGTTGGTCGAGTGGTTAGCGACCCTAACTACGCAGTCGACGGGGCTCGGTTTCGATCCCCACGGGAACAAGCATTTGTGTGATGAGCATATATGCTTGTATTTCCGGGTTTGGGTGTTTATTAAATATATTCTAGTATTTATATATGTATTTCTATGTATAAGTATCTTTGACTAACACCTTTAGCACAAGTAAATAATTTGCTTACTTTGGAGTTAGATCAGTAAGTTTAACTTGTCCCGTGAATATTTATTTATTTATTACTAGCTGTTGCCAGTGACTTCGTCTGCGCGGACTTCGTTTACTCCGCACTGCTCCTCCCCCGTAGGTGATAGCGTGATAATATGTAGCCTATATGTTGACTCGACCTGTTAGTAATATTCATGCAAAATTTGAAGTAAATCCATGCAGTACTTTTTGAGATTACCCCGGACATACATGACTTTCCTACGATTTTATTATATGTATAGATTATATTTAATTTAGTAGAGTGAACAAATAGTTTTATTTGATTTTATTATGAAAAGTTATCCATTTAGTTACGAGATCAATGAATTAGAATTACGATCACAAAAACCAACATACTACAAATTCATCCGCCAACTGTTTAAAGCAACAGTGTTCATAACAAACCAGATGCTGTTCGAGACTATAAGCTTAATTTAAAAAAAATAACTGAAGTCAACTGCCAAATGACACGTGCCCGTTTTGCATATGCTAACAACTAAAGTGTACGGGTTATAATAGGTCGAAACGACCACGACACTTTTATGTCATCGGACCTCGATTAGCTTGAAATGAACGATTTTTTATACATTCGACATGTTAATGTGCGGCTTTTTAGATTCGCTCAATATGGATGCGTTTTTATCTTAAAAATAGGTCAAAAATGTTTCGAATAAATACCTTATTTATTCCCGAAAAGGGAAGTAGATGTGCAGTAAGTGAACTGAAGATTTGTTAACAGGACTTAATAGTCTCGGTCAGGTTAGGTTTTCGGGAAAAGTTAAAAACTTATTTAGAAGCATTGTCCGAATCGAGATTTAAAACATACGTCCCAACCATACGTTATACGTAACTAAACATAAGTTCATACCAGTATAAACGTATGTTCTAGGTTTTTATTAAAAAACTGAGGCGACCTTTTATCAAGAAATATCATGCGATAATAAACCGACCAAGTGCGAGTCGGGCTCGCGCACGAAGGGTTTCGTACCGTCATCTATAAAATAAGATCACGTTTAGTTGAATGTATACTTAAATATTTATTTTATGTATTAAGTATTTATTTTTATACTTAATATATTTTCAAATACTTTTTTTGAAAAAAATCAAGTTTCTACCTGTTTATTAAGATCGAGTAAACAATTGCTTAAAAATTACGTTTGTTGTATGGGAGTATTAATTAAAAATAAAGTAAATATTAAAGGGGGTAATATTTGCTTTATTTTTATTTAATTAATTATTTTGAAATATAATACACAACTAAATATACTGTGAAAGCATGTTTAAGCATCTACCTGTTACCGTTATTAATATTGAGCAAAAAAATACGAGAAAGACACGTTTATTCCATACAAGGGGGGTACCCTTAATATTTTCATCTTTTATTTTGTTTTTAGTTAATATTTTCATATTTTATTTGTTGTTATAGCGGCAAAGGAAATACATAATTTGTGAAAATTTCAACTTTCTGGCTACCCATGGTTTATGAGATACAGCTTGGTGACAGACAGACAGACGGACACACAGACAGCGGAGGGTTAGTAATAGGGTCCCGTTTTACCTTTTAGGTACGGAACCCTAAAAAAAGTAAAATCGAGAAAATTTCAAATGTCCTACCAATTTGATTGACTCGAAAGAATGAGTCTCTGTAAATTCGATTGCATAGATGTTAATCAGGCAAACACGGCTGAACATATTTAGATCTAGACTTAACACTAAGGCTATATAATATTAATAATTTATTTATATAGCTTTTTTATATACCCTCCTGATGGAAAAAGGCAACCATCGCCTATAGACACCAAAGATGTTAATTGTGCATTGCGATGCCGAGATTTTTTGGGTCAAAGACTCGTTTAAATTCTTTAAAGATTGTTGGTCCGGTCCCTTTTGAAGAATAGGTTTATTCTGCTATTCTGCTGGTGAATGATAGTGTCATTACTATTGTCACTACGTGATAAAGTTTCGCATCATTTCAGCCGGATTCAGTACTACCACCTCAACTATTCCTGCGTCAATGTTTGTCACTTTTAAGTTACGGTTTGGAGGGTAAGGTAGCCAGTAAACTTATGTATGAGGCATTACCATCACGCGACACGGTTAGCAACGCATCATTAACATCTTAGGAGTCGATTGACAATGATTGTCGCTTTCTATCAGGTTCTATCAGGTCATCTGCTTGTTAGTTATGTCCAGACTAGTCCATAATTTCAAACTAATATTATAAATGAAGTCAGTCTGTCTGTCTGTTACGCTTTCACGGCTAAACTGCTGATTTCGATGGGATTTGCCATGTAGATAGTTGAAGACACAGGGTCAAACAGAAGTTAACCTGATGGAAAGAGTCAACCATCGCCTACAGACACCAAAGATGTTAATGGTGCGTTGCTATCTTGTGGCGAGGTATAATGCCACATGCATAAGTTTACCGGCTACCTTACCCTCCAAACCGGAACACGACAGCAACAAGCACTGACGCTATTGTGGCAGGAATAGGTAAGGCGGTGGTACCAGACCCGGGCGAGACAATGCAGAACTCTACCACCTAGTAGCCACGATGGTAGTGACTCGATAGCCAATCGGTCGCCTTTTACGACCTGCCTGGCAGAACGGCAGTTGGCCTATTCTACAAAGGAGGCCGGGACCAACACGGCGAAATATATATATATATATATATATATATATATATATATATATATATATATATATATATATATATATATATATATATATATATATATATATATATATATATATATATATATATATATGTATAATGTATATGTATTTGCCCGCGACTTCGTCCGCGCGGACTCCGCACAGCTCCTCCCCCGTGGGTAATAGCGTGATAATATGTAGCCTATATGTTGACCTGACCTGTTAGTAATATTCATGCAAAATTTAAAGTAAACACATGCAGTACTTTTTGAGTTTACCCCGGACATACATACAGACAAACAGACAAAAATTCTAAAACTATATTTTTGGCTTCGATAACGATTGTGGATTACGCCCCAAGTATTCTTTTAAAAAAATATTCAATGTACAGTTTTGACTTTCCTACGATTTTATTATATGTATAGAATATCATATTTAATTTTTATATTTAATGAAATAATATAAGTACGCAACAGTTTCATTCGAACGTGTAATGCTGTCAAGCGATTGCATCGCGACACATAACGCCTTGATGGTTTTAATTAAAAAACGAAAAAAGATGAACGTCAGATATCACCTGCCGATGAAAAGGTGTAGATTGAGTGAACCCTAAATTCTTACCCTCTGCCTCCATTCCGTATTAATTTCTTTAATTACATATTTAGATAAGAACACGTTAAAATTGGAGACGAAATGTTATTTTGTGTATCTTGATCTTTCAGATTTGTAGCTGTTATTCTTAATACACCAATAAATGGTGTGATTTGAAAAATCTCACGGTCATTAAATGTTTATTGTCAACAATATTTAAAATTTTGTCATTATATTAAAATGCTCTCGCACTGTTTCTCGAAACACTTTTATCTATCTAATACCTTTATACGAGCAATTCTTGTATATATATAATTGGAATCTCGGAATCGGCTCCAACGATTTTCATGAGTCACAAATTAGGGGTTTTTCGGCTCAAGGAATCGATTTATCAAGGTTCCAGGTCCAAGAAAAGCTCGGTTCCCAAGATATGGGTATGTGAAAAACCGAGCAAAGCTCGGTCAACCAGGTACAGAAAAAAAATATATTTATTCTATAGGAATCGATTTATCAAGGTTCCAGGTCCAAGAAAAGCTCAGTTCCCAAGATATGGGTATGTGAAAAACCGAGCAAAGCTCGGTCAACCAGGTACAGAAAAAAATATATTTATTTTATAGGAATCGATTTATCAAGGTTCCAGGTCCAAGAAAAGCTCAGTTCCTAAGATATGGGTATGTGAAAAACCGAGCAAAGCTCGGAAAACCAGGTAAGTTATTAAGTTTATATCCCCAACCGGTTTCGATTTTCACAGCATTTTCAGGGCTAGGATATTATTATAAAATGTAGCAATGATGTATCTCAAAGATGTTGTCGTTTCGTTTCGTTTTTTAAATAAGCTTTCAGTCTGTCTGCCACACGCGCTAATGTTTAGGTTTCCACACTTCCTTACGTCTAAACTTCCAAGCATTTATATATCTAACCTATAATCTGAAATATGACGCCAATTCCCTTGCGGAGTAGGCGTAGTGAGCCAAGTCAAGTCAAGTCAATAGACTTTCCGGTTTATCGTGATTGACTGACTTGACTCAATCAATGCATTGGCTCCTCGTCCAAGACACGGGAGTGTACCAGAAATCGAGATTTTGATTTTTTAAGAAAACCTAGATTAAACTTAATAACAATTTAGCCTGCAAATCTGTAGATTAACGTATTAATATATAAATATATGAACTATAGATTACAGTATGTAATAAAAAATAAATAGTACAGTATCTAGTGCATACTGTACTATTTACTATTAAAACAATATTTTATATATAAATATAAAATAATTACAATTATTACAATAAGTACAAGTGTTTTTACAATAAAAAATATAAACGCAGTTTTGCCAAGTGTCGACGATTTACAGTATAGAACTTGATTACAGATAATAGTCTATAAAAATCTAGTCCATTTTGTTTAATTTTGCATTCTAATATGGCAGTCCATCCGTAAATGAACGTGTTAATTTACAGATTCTAGACAACAGTCTGTAAAATTTAGTAAATACTGTTTTATTTTGTACTAGCTGTTGCCCGCGACTTCGTCCACGCGGACTTTGTTTACTCCACTCCTACTAGTCATAGCAAGATGTTATATAGCCTATTACCTTCCTCGATAAACAGGCTATCCAACGTAAAAAAAATTGTTCAAATCAGTTCAGCAGTTTTTGAGATTACCGCGTATAACCAAACAAACAAACAAACTCTACAATTTTATAATATTAGTATAGATTCTAATATTATGTCGGTCAATCAGTAAGGTAATATCTTAATATATAAATTATAGCTTACAGTCTGCGAAATCTAGTCAATATTGTTCTATTTTGTATAACAATATATCGGTCAATCCGTAGAATGACAAAGACCAATCGCAGTGATAGTAAAACCAAATGATCGAACCGTAAATAAACATTCCTTGTTTTCTTTACCGCTTGCCCTACATACGTTTTATTGCTCCATTTTGTTTGTTGGTAGGACATAAGTACGGATTACATGTTATTTCTAATCAATCAATACTATATTTTCCCTTTTAAAAAATATGCCATTTTATTCGTGTCTGACAGTTCGTAAAAGAAAAAGAACAACAAAAACAACAAAATATCTTCACACCTTATCTCTTGCGTGGTAGGTCGCGAGAATTAAGTGCCATGCATTATGTTCCAGACAGACTGTCCTTGCTTCCTGTGTTCATAACTTTCTTCATGCAAACACGTCTGTTTCGGCGCCTCTTGACACAGCCTTCGGACAGTATTCGACAAATTTGATCATAGTATATCAGTCTTGGTCTCCCCGGTACCTACATCCATCCACATTTGTGTTGTATATACGTTTCGTTACTCGTAATTGTTTATCTGACATTCTTTCAACATGCCACCAACGGAGTATGCCCAGTTTTATACCGATATTTTAGACATAGTCTTTCAATCTCAACCTCTTTCTCAATTTGGTATTACAAACGCGATATCAACTCTCTCACTTCGACCGTGTAAATTCTACTTTCATGTCTTTTCTGGCATTCCCATCTCTCACTTCCATATGTCTTGGGGCAAGCACTGAATTATGCAGGTTAAGACGGGCACCTCGACTTTAAGATAGTGTTTTGAAGCATTAGTAAA
Organism: Apodemia mormo; assembly: GCA_036924255.1. NCBI lineage: Eukaryota > Metazoa > Arthropoda > Insecta > Lepidoptera > Riodinidae > Apodemia > Apodemia mormo. The sequence goes on along the minus strand of JAUPFN010000021.1, from coordinate 17,334,684 downwards.
ACGAGAACGGTTGTTCCAATGTGTCACCGATATGGCTACTGGGTGGTAGAGCTCTCACATAAGGTCGATAAGGCTTTTTGGCACAATTGCATTCTTGCCTGCAGTGTTTGGAAGGTAATGTACTTAGTAAATTGCTGGGTGTAACATTACTTTTTTGCCATACGGTATCATTTCGTTAGCGTACATCTTTGTTATCTATAGGTGATGGTTATCTCTTTTATTTAGGAGAGTGATCTGCCTGTTTCCTGTATTGTTCGATCATTTGATAGATTTGCCTGAAAAGTTTAACGGGAGTTTTATCTTAAAATTAATAGGGACTTCGAAAAACTGCTATTAGGTGTCATTTTTCCAATATGGTGGCGCTTACGGCACCGATACTAAGGCAAAGTTGAAATTTGGAAAGAATACATCAAAATCTATAAAAATATCAATTTTCATTATTACTTCCGGAAACTCCAGGTAATCACTTATTTTCGAACCAAATGACCGTACTGATATTTACTACATATAAAAATTAACCCTAAATCTAAACTAATGTCACCTCTGTGGTCTAGTGTTCCGGTGTCGGTCCTGATCACATAAGGTCCTGGGTTTAATCCCCGGATCGGCCAATTCAAAAATGTGTTTTTTTTTTTCAGTTATATGATAAAAACAATGTGGCTCGGGATTGGATAAGTGCCCTGTTAGCGATATGCTTGCCACCTATCACATTAGTATTTTCAGCTTACCGTGGATACACTTGTTGTACCTCTGCCTACCTTTCCTGGGATACAGGAGTGAAGATCCTAAATCTTAACTGATTATCCTATCCAAATTTGCAGAGTATTTTGATTAAACGCACTAATAGATAAATCAGTCGCATTTGAATAATTCTTTTTGTTTATGATAACCACATTCATCAAGAAGACTGTAGGATAATTTTTACTTGACTGAGCAGAAGGAAGAAATGTTTTTTAAATCACGACCCCGTTTCTCCCGAGTTGTACGGTCTTCTTGGAAGTTAAGAGCATCTATCACTTGCCAGGCAGGTCGTGAGATGTGAACGATTGGCTATACAAGTCATTACTACCGTGACTACTAGGTAGAGTTCAGTAACGTCTCACCAGGATCTAGTACCATAGCCTTACCTTTTCCTGCCGCAGTAGTGTTAGTGCATGTTACTGTCGTATTCCAATTTGAAGGGTAAGGTAGCCGTTAAACTTATGTATGTAGCATTAACACCCTGCCGCTGCCTTTGTAACTTGTATACTTAATACTTCAATCGTCCGGATAATAATAACGTTTATATACGTCGTAATATGTACATTAGTATAAACGAGATATTTGTTGATATCGACAATTAAATCAGTCTCGCACGCGACATATCTCACGTGTATATCCTAAGATGACCGGAAAACCAGCCAATTTTCTACAATATCATAAACAATTCCCCGTGTTGGTTCGGGCTCTTTTGAAGAATTGGCCGACTGCCGTTCTGCCAGGCAGGTTGTAAAATGCGACCGGTTGGCTAGACATGTCACTTCAATCGTGATTACTAGGTGGTAGAATTCCGCAACGTCTCGCCCGGGTATTTAGTACCATTGTGTTACTTGTTCCTGCCGCAATGGCGTCAATGCTTGTCATTGTTTTGTTTTGGTTTGGAGGGTAAGGTAGCCAGTGAACTTAGGACAGTAACGCACTATTAATATATTTGGTGTTAATTGGCGATAGTTTTTCTATCTATAAGGAGAGCCATCTGCTTATTTGGTATCTAATGATATACAAAAACACAAGTAAATATGAAAACAAAAAAACCCGACTGTACTGTGATCTGAAAAATCTATATATATAAAAATCAATTGCTGTTCGTTAGTCTCGCCAAAATTCGAGAACGGCTGAACCGATTTGGCTGATTTTGGTTTTTAATTAATTGTTGAAGTCCAGGGAAGGTTTAAAAAAGGTGAGAAAATATAGAAAAAAATAAGAGTAGTTAAAAAGGCAGAACAACGTTTGCAGGGTCAGGTTATATGCCGGGTAAGATTGACTTTATATATATATATATATATATATTATATATATATATATATATATATATATATATATATATATATATATATATATATATATATATATATATATATATATATATATATATATATATATATAAGATTCAATCTTTTACGTGACTTAGGCGACAGTGCGTGTCAAAGAAATATTATGTACTTACATACATGCACTTGAAAAACATAACACTCCTTTATCACCGTCGGGTAAAAGGACCGAAGAGTGGAATAACATTTGGACCACACCAGATGAATAATAGTCATTTTCAAGGGTTTCACACGCAAGGTGTAAGGGATTATTTTAAAGACAAGTACAGAAAGGTGTGGGAACATTTGAATCACAAGAAATCGGATATCGGGAAACACTTTCTGGTACCGTTAATTGTAAATGTAACGCGACATCTTAGAGCCATATTAGCGTAGAGCGCGCGAGTAAATACAAAACTATTTAGTATGGGTATTCTTACCGATCCCGATGACCCGATGACTCTGGCCAACGGTTTACACGATACAACGACACGAACACTACACACCTACATTCGCGACACCGTCGCCGCCGGCGGCGACGAGGACCCCTGTTTCGCCCTTCGGCGAACCGAGCCCAAGGGCAAGGTTCGGCGGACGGACAAAACAATGCCACTAGCCCTCTCATCGCAAATCACGACCCCACCCTAAGCCGAGGTTCGGTCTCACAGGAGACTCCCTTAGGGCGGAGGGCGTACAGCCCTACACCTTTAAATTCTGGCTGAGCACTCTGCTCGCCCCCTCGACCGGTGAAGCTGTATCAGCCCATAAGGCTAACAGCATTTGAGACATTCCGAAAAAAAAAGTATGGGTATGCTAAGTAACATCATATATTCTACACTTTTTATCGTCGGCACAAGGTGAAATTTAATTTTAATGCCATATATATAATACCTACCTAATCACACACACACACACACACACACACACACATATAAACCAAAAGTCCTGATTATAAATATATATAAACCAAAAGTCCTGATTATGCTACAATAGGCGAAACCGTATGGCTTTACAATAATTAAATTAAATTAAATGTTACTTGTATAGTATAGAAATAGTACAAGTGTTTGGCTAAATCAATATGATGCAGTTTCACCAAGTGCCCACAGTGGAAAGTATAAATACTACAAGTGTTAATTCATAAATATTGCGTTGAAACAAATCATTCTATTATAAACATTGCAGGTGTATGATTTGTTATAAAGAGCAGACGGCAAACAAGCAGGCGCGGCGTTTTGCTTGGTAGTATGACATCACGACTGTTTTTTTTAATATATTGTACTTGACAAATTTTAAAAGTATTAAATATACTTATAAAATATTTATCCTATATATCTGCGTAACAGACACAATTTAAATCCAGAAAAATGATTGACCTTGACATAGTGAGAATAGAGCACTCTCAATGCTCTGCTTATGTGCCGTGCAACTTGCTACACGTAGACGCAAAGATTGTTTTTGTGATACGCACGCTCTATTGTATAAAGAATACTCTATTGTGGCATATATTCGTTGTTTCCGCTAACATCCGTTGTGTAAACATCAGTGGGTAATTTAAAATTAACTTACAAAACTAGTTTAATTAAAATATATTTTGTAAATGGCCTATTTTTGTTATAACTATTTGTTTCAAATTGAGATCATCTGCTATTTTTCGTTATAGCACACAAGCAGATGGTTTTTATCTTGTGGCGAGGTCTAATGCCACATGCAGAAGTTTACCGGCTACCTTACCTAGTAGCCACGATGTCAGTGACTCGCATAGCCAATCGGTTGCTTTTTACGACCTGCCTGGCAGAACGGCAGTTGATCTATTCTTCAAAGGAGCCCGGGACCAACACCCTATTTTATTTCTGGGTTTGGATGTTTATTATATATATTTCGGTATTCATATATGTATTTCTATGTATTAATATCGTTGACTAACACACATATCACAAGCATTTAATTTGCTTACTTTGGGGTTAGATCAATTCATATAAATTGTCAAGGAATATTTATTTATTTATTATTTCTTTCCATCAAAGTAAAAAATAGAAACAATTGGCTCTTCTGTTTGTTTATTTTCTTAAAAATTACTTTTTTAATGTACTAAAAATTAACTAAAACAAATAAGATCCACTTGTATCAAACTATATATTTAAATACTTTTAAATTAATTTAAGTTGACATTTTTGAAGTATATCAGTAGTGCATGTGAACCCGACTAATTATTTAAGTATATTAGAAAAAACTATTCTTGTGTTATTTACATACAATCTGCAAACAATATTCTTCTAATATTGGATCCCAGCTGCTTGTCAAAAGGAACTTGATAAATTATGTAACGCTAAAAACCGTAAAAAATGGCAAAAAACAACACGCATACGACACTAATCAGAGAATGCCGATTTTTAGGAACGGATATACGACATCCTTACGGAAATTGGCACCTTTTTACGACGGCAAACTTAAAAAGCACTTTCAAAACAGAAGTCTTAAACCTTAAACAGACGGAATAAAAACGTTTTTACAATAACATATTGTTTACTATGATTTTTGGAAGTTAGTTTAAACTTAAAGTAAAAATGAAAGAAGCAAAAACATACAAGGGTGATTTTTTAAATTTTGTAGGTCAAGTTTTTACTATCAATTTATTATGCAGATGCGTTTGAGGATACGACTTGAAGATGGCAGATGTACCTACTATGGATAAAGATTGATGATTTTGTTAAAAAAAAACTGAGATAAATTACTACAATGGTTTTTAATTTAATTGTAAAAATTGTTAATTTAATTGTAAAAAGGAAAAGGTTATGTAACTGGTAGTTTGACGCTTGCTTTTTTTTAGTTTTATTATTTTTTATTATTATTTTATTACTAGCTCAGCCCGCGACTTTGTCAGCGTGGAAAAAATTCTAAAATAAAAGTAGCCTAAGTTATTTCTTATAACCGTGTTTTAAAAGATGATCAGTCCCGGGGTTATACTCGCATAGTTACTGTTCTCATGGGATTTCAGGGATTAAAACTATCCTATGTCTTTTCATGCGTCTGAAACTATCTTTTTACCAAATTTCATCAAAATCGATCCAGTGATTAGGCGTTAAGAAGAGACAGACAGACAGAGTTATTTTGGCATTTATAATATTAGAATGGATTTATTTTTATAGAAGAGGGGCAAACAGCCAGGAGGCTCACCTGATGGTAAGTAATTACCGCTGCTGATAGACCACTACACTACATTACCAGGGGTACTGCAGTTGCGTTGCCGGCCTGTTAATGTTAATGAGTAAGATCTTTTCTTGAAGGCCCCCAAGTGGTATCCTTTCGGAAAAACTCCTGTCGATAATTAGTTCTACAGAGGAGTAGTACGAAAAAGTGCCTCAAGAATGGACAGTTATGAATTTTTAGACATCGCAATGGTAAGGATGAAACTTTGAATTTTGTCGCGATGTCCGAAGTTAAAATGCGTCGGCAGGAATTAATTCAAACAGTCCCTCGGAACATTCTCTATGAAAAATGTGATAGAACATGCAGAGTGCTACCACATCTCTACGTAACGCCAAAAGTTTTATAATTATCTCAGAAGTCTGCTTAATGATGAACAGGATTTATTACCTTAATTAATATTATTTTCTTTTTATTATCTGCAAGAATATGAGCGATTGGATCACCTGACGGAAAGTAATCACCTTTCTCCATGGCCATTGCAAAGTAAAAGGTTTAATTTAATACGATAATTCTGAGGATTATGTTGAACATTTTAAAAATCCCAATTCAAAGCTACTTGGAAAATTGTGTGAGATAAATTGTTCTAAAGTTTGACTATTCACGGAAAGAAGGTACCCACGTGTAAATTGAATATTAGACGACCAACCGTGAATATGATGTGGATGGAACATCAAACTATGGCGATGGTGGAATCTGGCTTGCACTAATGAAATAGTTCATTAGAACACTATCCATTATACAGACTATAGAACACGCTTTGAGATTCAATGTCTCTTCGAAGACTAAGTAGTTCAATACTGCTGGTAAGAGTAGGATTGTCCACAAGGCGTGTCATTCTTCGTTGAATTTTATCAAATTGGAGGATTTGATTCTGAGGTACTTCAATCCAAAGGTGCGAACAGAAACCATGTGTCGGAAAAATTGTGCTTTACGCTTTATAAAGTCTAACACATTATAAAACGAAAAGCGCAAAAACCAAAATAGAGGGCAAAAGGGCCAAGGTTACTGCTAGGCATCTTGCAAAAGGCGAGAAAAGGCTAATATAATATGTTACTAATATTACGACTGCTTACTAGATTCTAAAACGTCTCCAACAGGTTTAGAACCACCGCCTTCCATATTATTCTTGTTGCAATTGCGTCAGTGCTTGTTGCTGTTGTGTTCCGATTTGGAGGGTAAGGTAGTTGGTAAAAATAAAACATAGCATTCCAACATCGCCACATGTACAGGAATGCACCATTGGCATCGTTGGTACTTGGTATTTACGGACGATGTTTGTTACCTACGTTTGATTATTGTATATTTTTCATCAGGAAAACCCTCTACTAGTTTGTTATCATATTAAATAAAATAACTAAATAATAAGCTAATCTTATTATTAATACACAATTAAATTGAAATCGACTGTTGACCTTAAACTTGGCGTATAGTACTTACTAACTCAACGAGGCAATTATAATCGCGGTCTAAAATAAATGACATAAAATACCGGTCGAAAATAAATTCGACGATGTTCTCCAAAGCGAACTGGTACATAAAACGACACGTGTCCGAATACATCCGAGTATACTCGAAGTTGTTCGAAGACATTGCAAAATGATATAAAACTTTAGTTAAGCTATATTCAAGCTTAACATTTGGAGTTAAAGTTGACATTTGTTTAACGATTGTCCATCACGTTATACGCTCTATAGACCGTGTAGCAGATGTGTAAAATTTTTAAAGTAACTTTTGTATCATTATGAGATTTTTTTTCTTAAGAAAGACACATGCATTTCAAGACGTCCAGGTAAAATAAACTACAGGCAGATGTATGTAACCAAAATGTTTGGTCATTTCTAGAAAGAATCCTTGAGATAATAAATGAGTGATGGGAACTTTTTTAAGTTTTTTTATACAAAAAAAAAACATCACGCCTATATCCCTGAAGGGGTAGGCACATACGCACAGGCACATAGGCACATATAGAGCTAGATTGTTTTCCGGTTTTTATAGGAAAAGCTCGTGTTGGTTAGGGCTCTTTTGAAGAATAAACCAGCTGCCGTTTTGCCAGGCAAATCGTGAGAGAGACCGATTGGTTATACGTGTCACTATCATCCTGACTACTAGGTAAGTCCGCAACGCCTCGCTCGGGTATTCGGTACCACCTCCTTCTTCTGGTTTCAAGGGTAAGGTAGTCGGTAAACTTATGCATGTAGTATTGCCATCCCGCCATACGGATAGCAACGCACCATTTTTTATTTTTATATCATAAGATAGCAAACAGGCAGATGGCTCTCCTGATGGAAAGAGAAACATCGCCTATAGACACCAAAGATGTTAATGGTGCGTTGATATCCTTGTGGCGTGATGGCAGTGCCACATACATAAATCTACAGTTATCTTACCCTTCAAACCGGAACACGCTAATGGTAGACATTGCGCTGTTGCGGCAGGAATAATAAATAGGTGGAATAATAAGAAAATAGGTGGTACCAATTTCCCGGGTGAGTCGTTGCGGAACTCTACTAAAAAGTCTAAAATTCAACAAAATCGGTTTAGTCGTTTTTGAGATATGAGTGTAGTTGATATTTGAAGTAATTTAAATTTTTAAAAGTTACTATTATATGTAAAATAATTTATTTTTCGATAGTGAACAATTGAGATTTGTTGTATGGAAGAAAATTTTGGTAACGAATTGGAACCGTGGCTAATTGAGACTAATTCAAACAATCTGTGATTCAATTTACAATAAAATAAATCTACTACTTAGATCTTATTTAAGTTTGACTTCAGACTTTAATTACAGACTATATACTTGTGTGATAATGCAGTGTTAATCGCATTGTAGTGTGTGTAATAATAATAATAACATTCACGGGACGAATTACTCTGACTGATCTAACCCCAAAGTAAGCAAATTATTTGCTTGTGTTATGGGTGTTAGTCAAAGATACTAATACATAGAAATACCGGAATATATTTAATCAATACTCAAACCCGGAAATACAAACATTTATGCTCATCACACAAATGCTTGTCCCCGTCGGGGACCGAACCCGAGCCCCGTCGATTGCGTAGTCAGGGTCGCTAGCCAACGGGTCAGTGGGGGGTAGCAGTGTAAGGTTATTTTATAAATTTAATTTACATATCTATAAAGTATATTAAATAAAAATATTAACCTTTTGCACTTAAAGACTTTCGTTGTGCCAAAATTCATACTTTATACTCCAACCTCTTAACGATTTTCGTAAAAAGAGCTAGAATGTTTTCGCTTCACGTGTTAATAAACAAATGATGTCATTATAGTACACAATGAAGACAATAGCTTTGATGACGATAAAACGAGTCTCCAAATTTTCATTTGCATATCGTAAACGAGTTGATTTATAAAACTAGAAAGCAATTTTTTTTAACATTTTTTGTACTACAACACGTACCAAATGTTAGTGACAGATGTGCTCGTGTTTTTGGGATTATTTCGCGAATTCTGGAAGACAGATGCCTGGACCTCGTCACGATACGAAACGTCTTAAAACTTATAAGAAGTTCGGAAGCTTTAAATAAATCAAACTTTATTTTAATATGCGTAAAGCTTAAACTTAAACAAAGTATGTTATTTTTTTTAAACGCGTGACACCTGACTGTTTTGTTCATACAAAGGAAACAGTTTACTTGAATGTTGCTGTGAAAAGATCTTTGACTTGTAACAAAAGATTTATTGTGGCATTTACTGCCGTCATTTTGCGCTTCAATACACTTTAAGTTATCTAAAACATGAGATCCGTAGGACATGTATAGTGTTTCATAGAGATTTATTAGAAAAGGAATCAAACTAAGAACAATTCCAACAGAATTCTTCGACATTTGTTAATATAATTACTGTTCTTCTAATTACTATATACCTGCCCTCTTATATCCCGAAAGTAGCAAGTACCTGTATATTCATAGCACTTCTGCTATATTTATCGGGTCTCTAGTTTAGGTATATATAAATGTAAAATGTTATAAGTATATACAGGTATATGTAATGTGAATGTTTTGTGTTTGTTTCGGATTCGGATGAAATTTGGTACCCATATATACTATGGCCTAACATAGACTACTTTGTATCTCGTAAAAATATAGACTTCCCATGGGATTCACATAAAAATTAAGTAATGCAACAGGCTGCAGCTAGTAAATTATAAGTTGGTGCGTCTTGTTCTATTGGTTTCCAAACTGATTTCTGTTGCGAATTTACAAATTTTGCGAAAAATATAATCGTTTGCCTTTGGTCCAAAAGTATATATCAGTTGTAGTTCTAACCTTAGAGTAAACTTATTTAGTAACATGTTGTCAAAAAACTACAAGTAACTTTTTTATTTGAAAATATTTATAAAACATGAGAATAAAAGTGGGTTTATTTTACTTCGTTGGTTTAGGACGGTTCGGAGTATTTTTCTAAGTGTTACCAGTTGATGATATAAATGCGATCGATGTATTAATATTGTTTAAACTGCGCGTACACTTATCCGTTCGGACCCGCGAATATCTTTGGATTTCTCACTACTTTCGTAGCAAAGTGGCGGAGAAACCACCCTGTTGAGGGGATAATCCCTGCCCTGGAGTACCCGGCGACTGTTCAGTCATCGAACAGTCGCCGTTTGGGTCACGGTAATACGCTCCGTTAAAATGTCGGAAGGAAACCCTGGCAGCCGGGGTCCTTTCAAGGAACCAGGAGGCCAAGGGTTGACTAGCTCTTCTAAGAGCTCACTGCCGCCACAAACACCTAGAGCGCGAACGCATTCCGACACTGACATTGCTGAAATGTCGGGGTGGGAAACAGTGCCGTCGCGCAAATCGCGAATTCCCGCCCCCCGCGCATCGCCGCCCCCGCCTGCAACATACAGGAAAACGCCACCTACATCACCGCCAGTGAAACCGAGTACCTCGGGACGACGTTCACCAAAGGCGGCACAAGCTGGACCGTCTACACGAAAGGCGGCCCTACCTGGACAACCCTGTACATCTGTACAAACAACACCTATGCTAACTACTACGCCAATGATTCCTAGGGATCCGCGTTTATCTCGCCGTCCTATTGAAAGACGTGCCCGCGACCCAAAATTAAACCCGCCGGTCTCGCGCGACTCCTCGCTACGCGACTCGTCCGCGAGTAGCGAGTCGAGACGAGACTCCTCGGTAAACAGTGATTCATCTGTCCCCCGCCGCGACCGGCCCGCGCGCCGTGACTCGTCCGCGCGCCGCGATCGCGACACCGTCGTACAAGGAACCGACGTAGTGTCGTGCGCTCCGACAGCGCAAACACCAAAATTACCCCAAAAGACATCGCCTAAGACTCAGTTGGAGCAAAATTATGTTATTGTTGCCTCGACTAAAGAATGCCAAGTTACTAGATGACGATTTATTGGCAGCAATGGCCCAACACTTGGACAAAAAAAGTAAAGAATTAGAGAGGGAAGGCCGTAACTCCCCTATCTCACCGGAAGACCTAGCGGCCATTCAGAGAGCTGAATTTGCCCCTATATTACTACCACCTTGTACCACTCCCGCCAGAAGGAAGAGAGACGCTGATGACACAGGAGAAGAAGAGGCCAAACGCCAATGTGTGCCGGCTGATCCATCTCCGCCTCTCTCGTTTGCAACGGTAGTTGCTACTACTAGCAATTCACTACCACCACCGCCGCCACCACCTAACACGCTACCAGATGGTACCACGACTTCAACCAAAAGTAGATTTCCTCCGTTGGTAGTTGAAAATCTACCAAACTGGACGCAACATTTTAAAAATCTAAAAGATAAACTCGGACACACACCAAATGCCCGTCCTTATGGGAGAGGTGTGCGTTTTACACCCCAAGACGAGGTAGAATACAGAGCGGTCCAACGCTACCTTACCGAGTTGGAAAAAACAGAAACCATTTCATGGTTCTGTTATTCATTACCAACGGAGAGAAGTGTGAAGGTGGCGATTAGAGGCCTGCCGGCAGACACCGACGTAAATGAAATCAGCCAAGAACTGGCAGCACTGGGACACGAAGCGGAGTACGTGCGCCCCATCATGGCCCGGTCTGGCAGACCTGGCTGTATTTTCATGGCAATTATCAAACGCAAAGCCGACACCTTGCCAAACATATATGACATTAATGAAATGTTATATATGCCCGGAATTAAAATAGAAGCATGGCGGGGCAAAAAGGGCCCCGCACAATGCCATAGATGCCAATTGTTCCGACATTCATCGCACAATTGTCATCGTCCGCAAAAATGTGTTCGTTGCGGAGGAGAGCATAAGGCCATGGATTGCCCTCGCCCTAAGGAGGACCCACCGACCTGCGCGAACTGCGAAGGGCCCCACACCGCGAATAACACTAGTTGTCCGGTGTACAGAAGGGAAGCGCGAAACAAAAGAGCAGGTACGGTGGCTTTGACAACAATGACGCGCACAAGATCTAAGACGCCACAAAATGCCATACAAGAAATTCCACTGGAAAAGCCAACAAACGAGAAAAGCCAAGCTAACGTAACGACTTTAGCGCCCCCGGCAAACGACTATAAACCCAAAAATGCAATTAAGAAGAAGACCATTCGTAAGAAGAAGAAGAAGTCCGGACTAAAATCCAAATCGAACCGGACTGAGACTGATACCGAAATAGACGAGCCCAAAATGGGATCCAAACCAAGAGTAACCATGAACACCCATCTTCCCAAAAGAGACAAATCAGTCAATAGAGCGGCGCCCTCCGTGTCCCCGGACGAAGGGAAGTTTGTATTGCTTGAGAAAGCAATACAAATTTTTCAAGATGTGCTGGGGGCACTACGTGAGGGCTCGGACCCTGTATCGGCCGTCCTGCGAGGAATGACGGAACTACTCCAACTATATGGATCGTAGGACTCTAAGGGTGGCCTATTGGAATGCCTGCGGAATCATGGCGAAGTCCGCATTATTTAAACATTTTATAAAAGAGCAGAATGTGGACGTTATGTTGGTTAATGAAACCCATTTACGTCCAGGAGAGAAACTGAAAGTGTCCAACTATACCGTCTATAGACAAGATGACACCAGCGGGCAAATGGCCTATCGGGGGTTAGCCATATTCGTGCACCGAAGGGTCATCCACCAACCGCTTCCACGGGTAGACATTCAAGCAATGCAAGCGCTGGGTGTTGAAATTCTAGTCACCGGAAATCCTCTAAGACTCTTTGCAGTCTACAAACCTCCATCTAGTAAAATTTCTCTAGAAGAAGTCAAGGAGATTTTCAACTCCTCTCTATCGACAATAGCAGCCGGTGACTGGAACTGCAAACACCTGGCGTGGCACTCCACCATCACCAATACCGAAGGAAGACGGCTCCTCGGGATCGCAGAACACCTAGAGCTAACTGTGCAAGCACCAGAAGCACCCACCCATTACCCATTTGCAGATACCCAAACAGCAGATGTTATAGACTTGGTAGTGCATAATAACATCTTATTTAATATCCAATTAGAGGTGATCCCGGAGGATATGGGATCAGATCACCTTCCTATTCTGATTACAACCGACGACACCCCGGTAAGGTTAGCCCCTATACCCCCCCGACAACTGATAAACTGGGCCACTTTCTCTTCTACGCTAGAAGAAGCAAATATCAGTCAGCCTGTAACCACGTCGGAAGAGGTAAATCAATTGGCAACCAACATAACGTCCAACATTCAAGAGGCATTAAAGAAAGCATCCAGGACTCAACCAACTACCTCTCGAGCTACCAACTTACCCACCTACATTCGGGAAAAGATCCAGAAGAAGAGGAGCATCCGCCGACAATGGCAAGCCACAAGATGTCCTACATTAAAAGCCCAGCTAAATAAACTATCTGCCGAAGTGAAAAAGGATCTGGAACGCGCTTCTGTAGATAGCTGGGAGGCCAGGATAGAGGAAGCCGAAAACGATTGGGCATCACTCCACCGTCTATGCAGACAATTAACGAGCAAGCCCAACCCAATCCGACCACTCCGACACGCAGACGGCACGCCAAGGTACAGAGCAGCAGACCGTGCCGAAATCTTCGCAGACCATCTTGAAGCACAATTCAGCCCTAACCCGATATCCGACGTAGCACACTACACTGAAGTAGAAGAGTTTCTCGAGGACTACTTTTCTACAACGCCGAACACAGAAGATGCCCCCGTTTTCTTCTCGCCGAACTCAGTTCGACGATTAATCCAGAAAGCCAAAGTTAAGAAAGCCCCAGGCGCAGACGCTATAACCAATAAAGCTCTGCGCCACCTCCCCTTTCGAACAATAGCAGCCGTTACCCGGCTATTTAACGGAATAATGAGAACCGGAAAATTCCCTGACATCTGGAAACTGGGTCGGGTAATCATGATCCCTAAACAGGGCAAAAATTCACTTTTACCCAATAGTTACCGACCCATTACATTACTTCCAACAATATCCAAGATATTTGAAAAACTCTTCATCCAACACCTCGAGAAACACTTCAGCCCTCGACCAGAGCAATTCGGGTTCAGGGCTGGTCACAGCACGGTCCTTCAACTGTCAAGAGTACTGCACACCCTTGTAGCCGCACACAACAAGAAAGAACAATCGGTTGCAGTACTACTTGACATGGAGAAGGCCTTTGACCATGTATGGCATAACGGTCTGCTGTACAAACTAGCCAAAGAAGAAATACCAAAACGCTTCGTAAGAGTGATCGGATCTTTTCTCGAAAAAAGAACGTTCCAAGTTGCGGTAGAAGACGTTCTATCCACAGAACGGAAGATTGAAGCTGGAGTACCACAAGGCAGCTGTCTCTCGCCGACGCTGTACTCAGTGTACACTAATGATATACCGGTGGGAGACGGCTGTTCGCTCGCCTTGTACGCGGACGACGCAGCTTTCACGGCGGTATCCATATCCGCCAAACATGCAGCCAACAAAATCCAAAGCTGCCTTAACCTACTACCTTGTTGGTTATCCAAATGGCGCCTGTCTGCTAACGCAGACAAGACACAAGCGCTGAGACCTAGAAAGAGAGGCAACCTCCCGGAGCTCCACCTGGACGGAGAAAAAATAAAATGGACGGGAAATGTGAAATACCTTGGAGTAACCCTAGACACGAGATTGACAATGAGAGCACACGTCAGGAAAATCATAAATGGAACTAGAATGGCCATGGCGGCAGTGCGACCTATTATGAACTCCAGACTCCCCATCAAGACTAAATTAAGTATCTATAAGACCTACATTAGATCAAGAATAACCTAGGCAGCGGCAAGCTGGTATTACCTTGCATCACCAAGCCTCAAGAAGAACCTACAGCAGCAACAAAACATTGCGCTGCGTAGGGTCGTGAACGCTCCAAATACAGTAAAGAATTCAGTCATCCACCGAGACCTGAAGATGGAGAGTCTGGAGGACTTCATAAAGAGAACAGCCGGACGTATGTATGAGCGAGCAGATTCCTCATCCCATCCTCATATTAAATCAATCGCACCCTGGCACGCGCGTCCGCCTGACGCAAAATCCTATCCCAGGGACCTCATATTACCCACCCAATAGATTTCTTCTTCTCTCTTCCACCCGCCCTCTAAAGTCACCGTCCTTGTTCGCGGGTCACTTTATCGGGTCTCCCCCATGGGTCGCCCCCGGCAGGGTGATCGCACGGGGCGGTGTGAAGACAATAACGGGCGGGGAGGATGAGAGAATAAATTCAGAATAATTTTTTTCACATAGAAACCTTTAACAATTCACACAGAAAACCACCAAATTTACCTTACCTTTATACTAGAATCACCCCGTGCAAGTTCACACCCCAACGACCCGGCCGTATTTACGGTCGGCGAAAAGAATTCATGGTAAGGGGGCAAACCAGCCCCGAAACCATTTCCCCACTTCCCATACGGGAAGTGCGCGAAGACTACGAGATGTTCGTTGGTTTAACTCACAAAGCTGCAATGCTGATTGTAACACGTGTATTTATTTGAAACCGAGCGAGGTTCAAAATTCAAGAAGTTTGTCTAATTGAAAACACAGGACAATAAGGTAGTTGAATAAATTTGACTTATTACTTTAAATTATTAGTAATATTAAACTAAAAAAAAACAATTTTTTAAACATATAAACAATTTAAATTTACCGCGAAAACGCTTTGGACTGTCATTGCTTCATAATGACTTCACGACGTGTGCAATACATGTATTACAATATGCTTTCAATGGAAATGTCAAAAATAATATGCCTTTTTAACACGGTGTGAAGTAACACTTCCATATTTGCGTTTACTGTCCGTGACATAATGTCTATTTTTGCCAAAATTATATTCTAAAAATATTATTAATTCTCATCTTATAAATATCATAATTAATCTTTAGAAACTAGGGTATATCCGATTCATTCTGAGTGGAAAAAAGCCTATTTTATTCTTCGACTTTTGCAGACACAAACACCCTATCTATGTGGATCATCTCACGACAACCTTGGGATAGTGACGCGACCACAAGGGCATCGCGGCGCACAGCAGTAATTCAGACATTCCGAAAAAAAAGTTTTGGAAGTCCTAGTCAATTGGTTGAAGAGCATGATATTCCGGAACTTCGGTGGCCCTGCGGAGGTCACATATATGGAAATCCTCGGAAACATGCATATTAAATTCATATATTTTTTTTATATCATAAGATAGTAAACAAGCAGATGGCTTTCCTGATAGAAAGAGACAAATATCGCCTATATATGTATACACAAAAGTCGTTAACAGTGAACCCATCAGGTGTGGATCCAAAGGAGGAGGCAATGGGTGCAATTGCACCCCCCCAAGGTGACGTCCAATTCTTCAAATTATTGGAATGTCATTTTTCTAGAAGATGAAGCAGGTGAAATGAGCTAAGATTACCCTCTCCTGTCCCAAATCCTGGATCCACCTCTGATTGCTATCCATGTGATGGAGTGTTAATGTCATATGTATAAGTTTACCGACTCCCTTACATAAGTAAGTAATATCATAAGCTTGACAATGTCGTATTCCGGTTATGAGGGTATGAAATAGGTAAGGCGATGGTACCAGACCCGGGCTAGACCTTGTAGAACTCTACCACTCTTCTGTAAGATAATAATATATGTGTCTTCACGCCGGATACCTGGTAGGGTAGGCAGAGAGAACTGAGTGCCATAAGTCACGATTTTTGGAGGTTTGTCTTGCTTCTTCCACATTCATTACTCTCTTCATACAAACACGCTGGTTGCGATGACTTTGATTTGCTTTGCGATGACATTCGGATAGTACTCGATCAATCTGATCATGGTATGTCAGTCTTGGTCTTCCGCGGTAACTACATATTTCCATATTCGCATTGTGTATCTGTTTTGTTCACCTTTCATCTACCATTCTTTCGACATGTCCGAACGAACGCAGCCCTTTCTTAGTTTTACATGAATTAATTATTTTTTATATAATTTTTTAAGTTAATTTAAAATCAATAATTAGGTGAAAACGATTTTGAAAAAACAATTAAAAAATGGCAAGGAAAAAAGGCGTGAACTAGTTTTTTTTATTTATTGCATTTTCAGAATGTCACATTTTATGGTATTAAAACCAGCCAGTTACATTTAGTACAACCAAAGAGGTTTGATTACTAAAAATACATTCAAAATACGAAAATACTTTTGCCCCGACCTATTATTCTAGTATTTATATATGTAACTCTATGTATTAAATCTTTGAATAACACCCATAATACAAGCAAATAATTTGCTTACTTTGGGGTTAGATCAGAAAGTGTAATTTGTTTCGTGAATATTTATTTATTATTTATTCCTGTCGAGATGAATCTCTGTAATAGACCGGATTAGGTGATGATTCATCATAGATTTTAAATTGCGTGTAGGATTTGCTTTTGTAATCAAATATTTTAAGCGACAACTTTACTTAAATATTCATTAAAAATTCTTATTTTTTTCTAAAAATAACATGGCGGCCTTTATCAGTTAATTTGTTTTAAATGTTATTAGTAAATTTATGATATCATAAAGGTAAAGAATTTAAGATACCTACTAGATTTAGGCTAATTGAATACCGCTTAGACTTTTTTAATTGAAAACAAAATT
This sequence comes from Apodemia mormo, assembly GCA_036924255.1. Lineage (NCBI taxonomy): Eukaryota > Metazoa > Arthropoda > Insecta > Lepidoptera > Riodinidae > Apodemia > Apodemia mormo. Next base: position 17,317,334 of record JAUPFN010000021.1, on the reverse strand, counting down.
AACTGTAAAAAACAAAAATATGTGGACATATAATTTTATTAATATGCCTTAAACTCACGCTTCTCGCTTATACAGCGTGGTGAGTATAAAATGCTGTATAATGTTATATATTAATCTTTTGCCGGCAAATAAGGTAATGGCTTCAGTATTCTGGGACTCGAAGGGTGTGATTATGATTGATTATCTTGAAAGGTGTCAGACTATAAACTCTGATTACTACTGTGTCTTACTACGTCGTTTACGAGAGGAAATAAAAAAAAGCCCAGGAATGCTCAGAAGAAACGTCCTGTTTCATCAAGATAACGTCCGTGTTTCCACGTCTGTGCAATCAATGGCTGAAATCCACAATTCCACGAACTATTATCGCATCCGCCTTATTCACCTGATCTGGTACCGTCAGACTTCTTTCTGTTCCCTAACCTAAAAAGCACTTGAGAGGTCAAAGATTTTCGACAAATGACGAAGTCAAACAGTAGACGCATATTTTGACTCTAAGGAAGAATCGTTTTTTTTCAACGGTCTAAATGCTTTGAATGGGAGATGGCAAGTGTATCGAACTTGATGGTGATTATGTAGAAAAATAAAAATATAACTGATTTAGTATGTGTTTATTTTCTTGTGCATGTGCTTATTTTCTTAGGATTTTCACTCGTATAACCGATTGGCTTTACGAGTCACTACCATTGTGGCTACCAGGTGGTACTAGTTTTGCATTGTCTCGCCCGGGTCTCGCACCACCACTACTATTCTTGCCGTAATAGCGTCTGTGCTTGTCACCATCGTGTTTTGGTTGGGAGAGTAAGGTAGCCGGTAAACTTATGCGTGTGGCATTAGACCTCGCTACAAGGTAACAACGCACCATTAACATTTTTCGTGTCTATAGGTGATGGTTGACTCTTTCCATCATATAAATAAAAAAAACGTCCGGCGGGGTTGTCACGTATCTTACAATGCGCAATTATCGTAATTGTTGTTATTGCAAGACACATAATAGCCTTGTATATTAGTGGCAGTCGTTGCCGCTTGATTAGTTTTGATGCTGTGATATCGCAAAAAGTGGATCCAGCGATCAGCAAATAATTGGCAACGATTTTAATGTTTTTCTGTTACGTTTAGCAGTTAATGCTGATTGCTGACCAATTGCAAATTTTAGATGATACGCCTGCGGATGTCTGTATCGGTACCATTTTTTAACAGTTTCAGTATGTCACGGGATTGTTTCCTTTTGAATATTACTATCTTGCTCAGTATAGTTTAATTATTATTAATAGGATACTAAACAATGATGTAATAGTATTATTGTACCTGGGTACCTACAGCAATATTTAATTAAATAGTTATGTAATGATTAACTTGTTAAACAAGCAATGTGAGGCATGTACCTTTGGATTTTTTTTTCTGTAATACCTAATTTTATGTTTTGAAAAAAATGAGTTTTTTATTTGATGTAAATTCAGTTTAAATTGAGAAATCTATTGAATTTGAAACCTTACGCTCTTATCTGTATCTGCAATGGGATTAAAAGAATAAAGTTATACCACGGTTGCATATATATATATATATATATATATATATATATATATATATATATATATATATATATATATATATAAAAGCGATTGGCTATGCGATTCACTGCTATCGTTGCTATTAGGTGGTAAAGTTCTGTATTGTCTCGCTTGGGTCTGGCACCTCCGCCTTACCAATTCCTGCCGCAAAAGCGTTAGTGCTTGTCACTGTCATGTTCTGGTTTATAAGGTATGGTAGCCGGTAAACTTATGCAAAAAATGCAAAAAGCAAAAAATGGAGTATACAAATTTGATGTTGAATGACTTAATATTCTGATATAAACTAATTTTCAATGTCAAAAAAGTGAGTTTATAAAATTCAGTTGCAGGTAAAAGCGGCAGCAGATCTATATCGTCAATAATACCTACAAACGAATTGGTGGTGCTATCTTTAATATCGAGCCACTTGTTTTGAGTGTAAAACTTAAAAATTGTATGTCAACTGTGCGTAAAACAACCTTGACGATATGTCGGAAACGTAAATCTAGTCAATGTTTTTTTATTGTTTTATGATAGCGTCCTGTGTCTTTCTCACACTATGTTGTAATTTGTTTACACACATAATAGATACTATATCATTGTGGTTGACACCAGTTTCTGCAAAACTTCTGCATAGAGAAAAATAGATTTGTCCCACCGATTTTATCTTAACAAATACCAGCTGAGCGACTGGATGGTAATATTTCAAACCTAACCTGGTTGAGCTGGTTTATAAATATTGTTTCTATGAAAATGTATTCAACGATGCCTCGGGGTGAAATATTCCAAAATGCTTATAACTTAGAGTCCGACTTTAGTGCTTATTTTAGGTATACTTCTACTTTCCAGAAGCTTCGTTTATGTTCAATAAAAATTGGTTGATTGATGCAATTTTTAAAAGTTAACCTCTGTTAGATTTAAGGCTAAATTTGTAATTTGATCGGGTCCCCTTGTAGTAGTCCCCTTGATTTCCCAGTATCCTCTTGATATAGGGTTTCGAAAATTAAAAGTTTCATAAACAGGATTACTCTAATCTAATTATTTGTCTAAGCATAAATATAAATCCATATTAAATTTCTATATATAATAATTTTTATTTTATTAGGTAAACCTTAACTATGTTATTCATTATGACGGTAAACGCGTTTTTTGAAATATTTTTTTTTTCTTATTAATTCTATGTAATATCTTGCTGTTATTACGATAAAAATTTATTTAAGTACATTACATTTCTATGTTTATAACTAACGGATCCAAATGTAATTTATTGAAGAAGGACGCGTCTACTTTTTTAAATATAAAAGATCTTTGACTAGTGATGTTATTCGGACAACTTTTTTATTAGAAAAGGATAACGTACCTACATGATATCGGACGATAGCATTTGGTTATTGATTTTAATATCTTTGTCATAACAATAATTTTAGAAGAATTCAGTATAAGTTTTTTATACTGAAGTTTTAATATATTTTTTTTAAATTATAGATTAATAAACAAGTAAGACACTAAAGATATTAATGGTGCGTATCCGTGCGACTACAGCGACACATTCTTTGAAAATGTCAGATGTCTATTTATTTCTATTCAGAGATAGAGACCTGAAATAGACAAGCAGTCATAAGACATATTATTAAGGTTCCGTTTGTCTACCTTTGAGTACGGAACTCTAAAATGATGTTAGGAACAGGTTTGAAAATTAGGCCTTCTAGAAGCCGATATCGTAAAATTTTTCATTGATTAGTAAATTTATCCTTATTCTTTCTGTTGTTTTTATTATGCACAGCACCTTTGTTGTTGTGCCGTATCTAGTGAAGTGGTCGTGGATAAATTAAGCAAAAAATGTATTAAACCAAATATATACTGTCAATTTAATAATTTCAACTTTATACATATTGACACTACTGGATTGAACTTGCGACCGTCTTTGGGGCAGGCAATGCCTTTCCATTCGTGCTACGTGTCGATGGTTTAATGTGGCGAAATTCTCCTTCGTTTTATATATAGTTAATCAGTGTAAGTATCAAAGTATAGGCAATTGGCGTTATTATTGTAAGTCTAGGCTACTTCAATAAAAAATCATAATAGGTATGTATTTTTTTGTTTAGCAGTATATATCAATGTTTAGCAGTATCAAATGAACTGCTAAACTTCTACGCACGCGTTGATGTCTTCCCCTGTATTTGAAACTATGGCGTGTGCACAGATAAGAATCACAATCTCATTCGGCCTTTTACCTCAAAAAGTGTACTGTGTACCTACTTATCTATATATATGTTAATAAATGTATCATTTTATATAACTTTGAACGCTGAATATCGTCGGCACTTGGTAAAACTCCATGTTAACTTATATTTATATCGTATTAAAAGCACTTGTACTGTTTTACATGACTTTTTATTTATTAAAACCAACCGGTTTCGCGTTTTAACGCATCGTCAGGGCAAAAGTTATTATAAACAATAATAACTTTTGCCCTGATGATGCGTTAAAATGCGAAACCGGTTGGTTTTAATAAATAAAAAGTCATGTAAAACAGTACAAGTGCTTTTAATACGATATAAATATAAATTTTATATAACATTTTTTAAATTAGTAATAAGTAAAATTATCATAATTTTGCACACCGGTAGACTATGGCGATCTATTAATAATTAGAGTTCTGCATCGGCTCGACCGGGTCTGGTTCCACCGCCTAACCTATTCCTGCTGCAATAGCGTCAGCGCTAGTCACTGTCGTGTTCCGGTTTGGAGGATAAGTTAGCCGGTAAACTTATGCATGTGACAATAGACTTCGCCACAAGATAGCAACGGACCATTTACATCTTTGGTGTCTATAGGCGATGGTTGACTCTTTCCATCAGGAGACCCATCTGCTTGTTTGCTATCTTATGACATAACATAACATAAATAAATAAATAAACATAACATCTTTGGTGTCTATAAGCGATGGTTGTATCTTTCCATCATGAGACCCATCTGCTTGTTTGCTATTTTATGATATAATAAAAAAAATTGTTGAAATGTTGAAATTGTTGTGTGTTGAAATTTCAAAAAATTAGGAAATATATACTTCAAATTATCGCTGTAGTGATTTGGAATATCACGCAGGGACACGGGGAGCATTTTAGAACCTTTGCTTTCTTAAATTTATATAATTGAACTTCAGGAACAACATAAGTCATTCTTATTTGCAGATGACACTACACTCCTAGTAAAATGTAAAAATAAAAATCATTAAGTAAAAGAAACAATTGAAACTTTACTTAAAGTTTCAGAATGGTTAAAAAGTGACTTCACTAAAACAAAAATTGTTGAATTTCAAACATGTTAAAATAATAAAGTTAAAAATCAAATATATTATTTAACAACATAAATATAGAACATAATGAATACACTAAATTTCTAGGAAGAATAATTGACAACTATTGCAATTGAAAAGTGCATATTGATTCTCGATAGATAAAAAAGCGATAGATTTTCTAATTATTTTTGTGTTATAGCATTCACCCCGTGCTTGGGGAAACTTGAAAAACTTTAAAAACAACAAAGAAAAATATCGACACACAGGAATTGTACCTGCAACCCATTCCGTAAAACCGGGATGCTCTACCGCTGAGCTAGTGTCGACCGGCTATAACACAAAATAATTAGAAACACGAATGTACTGATCAAAATTATAAATGTGAATTTCATCTGTAACGATGAACTCATTTAAATAGTTATACGTATGTATATCTAGCGATCAGTACAATCGAAGGATATGATCATATAGCAAGGAAAAATTTCGCAAGATATATCGAATTTGGTGGTAGAGTTCTACATTGTCTCGCCCGGTTGACTAGGCGATGGTTGACTCTTTCCATCAGAAGACCCATTTGCTTGTTTGCTATCTTATGACATAAAAAAAATTATCAAAATGTATCGAACATATTGTTATGAATAATCTAGAAACGTGTAGAGTTGGAACGCTGGAGAGATCTAGAAATAAAAGAAAGAGATAGCTACTCCTGTTGACAAATAGTTGATCTAAGCTATACCATAATGAACTTTGTGGTATAAAACATAAGGTTGAAAGTAGCGTGTACTAGGATTGATGAGTCATAGATGAGTCACTTGATTATCATAAGTTGGTTACAATAAGAAGTGATTCATCGTTTCCCGATACATTAAGATTTTTCTGGATCCAGGTAGAAATTTACCCTGGCTATAAATAAAGATGTGTTGACAAATACAGAGCAGTTTTTATCAAGCGTTCGAGAGCGATACGTGAAGCGACCCGTGCGAAGTGAGAAGTGATATTGTGTAGTGTTCTAAGTCGTTAGTACAGTGAGTGACTAGTGTTAATCAGAGTATTTAGTATTACATTGTGTTGTCTTGTGTTTTGTGTATCTGTATTATAATTACACGGATTTAAAGTAAGTGGCGTTTTCTTACAATTACGAACCCGAAGTACGTAACAATATTGTAGAATTTTTGTAAGGCTTATAAAGTTTTTCTCTTGTCCTGTCTATTCTCCGGTCTATTCTACACAGCGAAATGGATCAGTTGGAAATCTACAAATTAAATATTTTTTAATTTTATATAACTACTCCAAACATTTCTTGTTTCAGGCCAACCGATATTTGACAAGATCGTTGGTCATTTGATTGTAAATATTGGCTAAGCGATAGAATATTTGTTTAATAATGATTTTGTATCTCAAAATATTAACTGACATATACTTAGCGAAAGAAAGAAACTCCTTCTGAAATCTTACTGTTACGGTGATTATTTTCGCAGTTTTTAAACGCATACTGAGGCATTTTGACACGTCCGCGGGTTGTCAGTGATTGGACGATACTAAACTCAAATAAGATCACACATTTATTTGTGCTCTTATTTCGTTAGCCACATTTGAGGCCGCGATCTTTAATCTTGTACATTTCTGATCGAAGCCTAAACTAATTTTTTTAATGTGCTCAATTTCATCATAGAAAGAAATCGTTTTCAAGGGCTATTAATTTATTTCAAATGATTTGAAAAACTGTATGAAGTTGTCGCAGCTTATAGATAAGTGATATCAGTTATACATTCATTTATTGACCAAGTAAATATATACATTACTTTAAGATTTTCTTCATTTATTAACTGCTATTGGTCAGACAGGTAAGGTCAGACACAGGCGTAAAGATACATTTTTAGTCGAAATATTAATTAAAATAATTGTTGCTAAAAAGTATTCAAGTGATAAAGAAATATTCTAATGCGTGTTGAACTCATCTACTAGCGTTTCGACAATTTGTGTTTGTGACAAGTTGTGGCGCCGCTGGTGGCCGTAAGTGGTGACGATCACGTCGAGATGACGTCATCACTGTGAAGACCGATAATGTCACGGAAGAGCGTAGAAGGGAGAAGGATCACGTCGGGGTCACCACTGTGGCGCCGCTGGTCCGTACCGCTGAAAGGTCATAGTGATGGAACCAGTGGGCCAACTTCTTGTCAGGATGACGGACGGCCACAAAAGGGCAAGGAAGGGGAAAAGGAAGATCTTCCCAGCCAGGAATCAAAATATATAACAAGTTGCCAACAGCTCTAATCCAATTAAACTATACACAATTTAAAAAACAACTTCACCATTGGCTTATGGAAAAACAATTTTATTCGGTACAAGAATACTTAAATTATACTTCTATTAAACTTAATAATTCTTAGCTAAAATAAATTATTATATATTTTATATTATTGCAATGTCAATTTATATTTTGAATATTTAACTATTGTTGACTGTGTTTTTAAAGTGTTCCTGACATACTAACTCGTAATGCATAATTTTCAGTTTTCTTTATTCTGAACTTAAGAATATCTTAATCATAGCTTTATTGTAATGTAACATAAAATTGAAGACCGATTGTAAACTATAATAATATTTTATATTTTATAATGCCCATTTAATTTTTTATATCTTTAATAACTATTATCTTGTATCCTTGACATAATGCGTTCTTATTTTCTTTGACATTATCTTTGACGAAAGTTATACAATTTCTGATTTTTACATTAATAATTCCAATTAAATTAATTAAGCTATACGTAATTAAACATTTTTCTTATATTGATTTTATGAATTTAGTTGTGAGTAAATTGTTAAGATAATTTATGAGCTTAAATTTAAAAATTAAGATTAATTAGATTATAACATTATGTATTTGCACACCGGAATTGCCGGTAGATTATGGCGATCTGAAAGAAATGTAACACCTGTTAACTGTAACCCATTTTCATGCAAATTAAATATATTCTATTCTATTCTATTCAGGCAAGGTGTACTGCCTGGGAACCGAAGTCCATTTGAGGAGCGTTGAAACTTGTATATAGTGTGTACAAGATAAATAATTGTGATATCGCGTTTCAGGAAAAAATAGAAAAAAATCAAAATAAAATATTTTGAATTTTTTTTCCATTTTTTATTATTATTTCTGGTAGGGTTTGTAGATTGCTTGAACTGCTACAATGTACATTTTTGTTCGTATGTATAATATGTGTTTCTAAGTAACATAACAATATCAATCTTGACGCTACTGCGGCAGAATAAGATAAAGTGATGATACCGAACCCGAGCGAGAACTTAAAGAATGTACGTACGCTTCGATTTGCATTTTAATAAAAACTCAGAGGCACACCGATTATAATATTGCAATAATTACATATTATTGATTATAGTTATTTATAACACGAATAATATTGTAAATATTGATTTCTTGTGAAATTAATATTTGTTTTAACAATTATCTAGCTAAAATATATTTGAATTTATTCATATCAAAATGCTGCATTGCATTGGCGCCACTTGCGTAACAAATTATAAAATCTTAAGAGTTTAAATTATTAAATTATATAAATAGAAGTAGCGTTACCTAATTAGAAGTTTTTGACTTGACATTTTTAATTGTAAGTTGTGCTACTAATACATTGTACTTACCTGTCTAACTTGGGTATTCCGCTGTAAGTCGTAGGTCGTAGAGGTGTATTGGAAGTTGATTATTTTGTGCTAGCAGATATAAGTATTTTTTAACTTTTCAAAAACAAATTTACACATTCTCTCCATGATTTTCCCCGTGTGTTCTGGGCTCCTTTAAAGAATAGGTCAAATGCCGTTCTTCCAGGTGGGGCGTAAAAGGCGACCGATTGGCTACGCGAGTCACTACCATCGTGGTTACTATGTGGTAGAAATCTGCATTGTCACGCCCGGGTCTGGTACCACCGCCTTACCTATTCCTGCCGCAATAACGACATTACGTGTCCCTGTCGTGTTCCAATTTGGAGGGTAAGGTAGCCGGTAAACTTATGCTTGTGGCATTAGACCTCGCTACAAGATAGCAACGCACCATTAACATCTCTGGCGTCTATATGCGATGGTTAACTCTTTCCATCAGGAGATCTAGTTGGCTTGGCTATTTTATGACATCAAAAAATATTGGTCCTGGCCTCCTTTGAAGAAAAAAATCATCTGCCAATCTACCCGGCAGTTTATAAAATGCGAATGATTGGGTATGTGTATCATTACCATAGTAACTATTAGGTGGTAGAGTCCCATTTTAGTCCCGTAGTTTGATACCAACATGTTACTTATTTCTATCATAGCAGTAGAAATAATGCTTATTACTATCGCGTTATGATTTGGAGGATAAGATAGCTCGTAAAGTTATCCATCCGAGCCGACCCATCCATTTGGATGGCAAAGACCCATTAACGGCTTTGGTGTTTTTAAGCAATGGTTGTCTCTTTCCATCAAAGACCTGTAAAAGTAGGTCTTTGCTTTCCATCTGGAGAGCTATCTGCTTTTTTTCTATTTTATGATATTCAGTTACAGAATTATGTGTTCGGGTCGTAATAAATTCATTGAGACTTAGACTAAAATTATAAAGTCAAGGTCATTAGTTTCTCATAAAAATCAAACAGGTTCAGAATCTGTTTTTGCTATAGTTCTGTAATAATTGTACTGCGTTTTTTTATTGAAATGTATTAAAATTTATGTAACCGAATTAACGAACTAACGCAATAATTTTGTTAAAATCGGAATAGATAAATCTAAATTAAAATAATCGGCGAACTTCGCATTGCCTTAGAAAAGAGTTAAAATCATTAAATAATTAACAGTTCCTAGCTGTTTTTATATGAAAATAAGAGTGTTGTTTTTATTTCTTTCCCTCACTTTTGCATTTTTTTCTTCAATAAACATTTCTTGAATTTTGACAAACAATAATAATAGTATAACAATCATCATTTATTTTTCTCACTACATACAAAGGTCTTAAAAATGTATTTTAAAAAACTTAATAATAGTACGTTATATCTACCTTTCATAGTGAGAGCGTCCTTGAAATGGGTATAGCAAGCAATACCTGTAGTTACAACTTTAAATATATCAAATCTGTTAAATAAATCAAATATTCAAAATTAAATATTACAAAAAATAAATTAGTTATATCGGTCCAGTCGTGCTCGAGTTTTGCTCTCAGTAATTTTTTTGGTTAGGTTTAGTTTTAGTAATCGTTACGATTGGTTAGGTTTTTTGGATGAGCTGAAATTCGTTTCACATTCGGCTGAACCTAATTTCGGCAACTTTGACCGAATTTTCAGTTTCGCCAATTAAGCCGAGTCATAAGAATATATTAAAATAATTTAAGCTAAAATAGTAAAACAATCACTTCTAAATTACAGTAAGTTAATTGTTGTTTGTAACACATACTTAAGATCCCTTTCTTTATTTTATGAAATAAAATAAAATTTAACTGATATTCCTCCACACATTCACTACTTATATTGAAAAAATAAATAAATCGAAATCACCAAGAAGCTCCTTCCTGTCTCCTAAATATTATAATACTAATTTAGTACCTTATATTTTTAGTTTTTCAAGAGAATAAATACCTACTTACTTACTGCACTATACAGTGACCCGAAAAGAAACGAAGTTTGGAATCCATACACAAGTAGTTCATCCCTAATTCTTTATATTGTTAGATAGCTAACAAGCGAATGGCTCTCACATTAACATTAATGGCACTAAAGATGTTAATGGTGCGATGCCATCCTTTTGGTGATACCCGGTGGTATAAAATTTGATACGAGTATATTCGGACAGGATGATTGTTAAGTTAGTAAGAGTTAAATAATGAACGCGCAAAACATAGAAATGTGTTTATTTTGTTTTATTAATATAATTAAATCGTCCTTGTAAAATTCCTTGCATGCGTAAATTATAAGCATATTATAATGTCACGCTACAAAACGATTAAATGTCAACGAACTCGATAGAATTAGACGTTTTATTGCCTATTAATTATTCGTATACTCTATATAATATTAGTTAAGTGTTCACAATATAAATACTAACCTATCAATTAGCAAATTTCATTACTTAAAATAACATTCAAGGAATGGTCACCTGTCACAGAATAAGAAATAGTATTACTAAGTTACACTCCCTAGATCTTTGAAAAAAGGCCGAAATTTTAAATTTCAAATTTAAATTCTCGGCTTTCAAGCTTAATTAATTTTTTTACGATACAATATACTTAATAGATGTAATTTAGATTCTTTTATGTGTATCATCTTTCCGCTTTGCGATACCATATACTTAATATATGCAATTTAGATTTTTTTTATGTGTAGCATCTTTCCGCTCGCTTTCCTACAAACAGTAGGATAGATTTCGTGAAATGGGATGGAAGAAGACGGGAAAGCTATTTTTTACTTTATCAAAGTGTCTAATATATGATTTTATATAAATTCCGTCTCATTCATATCCCAGAGGTAGACAGAAGTGCAGTGCACCCATGATATTTGGTAGTAGTTAAAAACTAACGGAATTAAGTGGCATAGTGTGACAGATAGTCAACATATCTAAAAATCGGCTACACATATCTAGTCTTGGGTAAGCTATGTGTTACAGAAAAATATAAAAATATTTAGATCGAATTGCCTAATGCAGCATGGGACTTAATGCGTCTCAATACCGAGGCTTTGGCCTTACTCTTGAATCCATTCCAAATCGCGTCTGGTCAAATTACAGTTTTGCTCATAGCATTAGCTACACAACTCTATATTTATTTAAAATTACCTACGACACTTCGGGTGTGTTCAGAACAATTGCTAACCTAATCCATCTAAGTAAGATACACATGCCTGTCAGAGTAAATAAAATTTTATTTTGAGTATCCGAACTTACCCGATTTCGGCCTGGACACATTTTCTATCTTTAACTGTCAAAATCGATACAAAAAATGTTAGAAATATATGTTCTGAACATGCCATAATTCACGATACAAATACCTACTTTTTCTTAAACAAAATATGGAACTCGAATCCAAACAAGATAGCTTTTTACATCTGTGTAAATTTGGTTGCAAATACGATTACAAACTCGATCTGTCAGTGTCAAAATTTCATTAGTTCTAAAAAAAATCACGTATAATCACAAAAAAATACGATCGTGCGCTAGTGTAACGTTAAAGAGTGCCTAATGACAACCAACCATACAATTTCCAATCCCAATTGAAATCTAGTATGAAGAGTAAAGCCAACTGCGAATCAATTTTTTAAGTGCAATATCATTAAAATTGGAATTGAAATCTAGTCCAAGATCAACTATCTATCAACTATGCCAAATGACGTGGTGGGGCTATTTAAAACAAATCATTAAATAGCAGCTAACTGCCAATGAAATTTTTAATTATTTCTCATTGATATAAAAAAAACTAAGATACACAATCAGTAGTGTCTTAAAAACGTCCTCTAAAAATGAGAGCAATATTTTAAATTGTGCTCTAATTTCAAATAGAATTGTGTCGGTAGCGTCGCTGTCAATTTTATTACTTTTTGTACATTGCTTTATAAAAACAACTATAAATCTTGCGCTTAAGGTTGGATATGCAAAAACATATATTTTTGCCATATCTATAACTACTTGTGTGAAATTAGCGACAGTTTTGAGTGTCAGTTTTGTTCGGGACTGTGCATCTTGGATTTTGTAAATCAATGTTATTTCTATTTTCTATGTTTATTTTGACATAATTTGTGAAAGTAGGGGAGCCCAAAATGCTAAATAAGGGTTTACTCTAGCTTCGGTTGGACTTATTGGATTTTGTAGATTAGGTGATAGGAAAAATAAAACATTGTAAATATCTATAATGTTTTTAATTTCAATAGGGGGAAAGCGTATTCAGATAAAAAGAAAATTGACATGGAAACACTAATACGCGTCAGATTAAGGTATGGTGAGTTAATTACGAGCTAAAAATTAAAAAAATTGACGATTTTGATATAACGCAAGGAAGTGGGAGGGACACAAAGCTTCAATGAACACCTTGTCTTGACAATCTCGAGCGCGGTTGAATTTTCTTTTATTTTATAGGAACTTATGTAAGAATAACAAAAAATATATATATCATCTGTCAGTTTCCACAAGCCGAAGTTATTCGATGTTTTATTTAGTTACCCTAGAAACTCGGCTGTATATAAAGGGTTTATGTGGTTGAGAACCTCGATAGTAAGCGAGGAAGCCCCCGTATGTTAATCTGGAGCGCTTGAGAAAATTCTAAAATCCCCTCTTGGGCTCCTCTACGATAACTGGCTCTTTACTTACAATTTGGTAAAGCAAAACTATATTTTAAAGTTAAAAACGATTATCAATGTATTAACGCGCTTAAAGTTTTTTTTAGCAAACAAGCAGATGGGTCTCCTGATGAAAAGAGTCAACCATCACCTATAGACACCAAAGATGTTAATGGTGCGTTGCTATCTTGTGGCAAGGTCTAATGCCATATGCATAAATTAACCGGCTGCCTTACAGGAATAGGTAAGGCGGTGATAGCAGACCCGGGCGAGACAATGCAGAACTCTACCACCTTGTAGCTACGATGATAGTGACTCGCGTAGCCAATCGATCGCCTTTTACGACCTGCCTGGCAGATCTGCAGTTGGCCTATTCTACAAAGGAGACCAACACGGGGAAAACGGGGAAAAGCTAAACACGACTATCAATGTATTAAAAAAACTTTCCGTCGAATCTTATAATTTTACTCGTATATCATTTGCTAAAACTGCAATCGGTTACATTTTACATTCTAAAAATCTGAAGTGGTTAAAACTTCAATCGCTCAAAGAAAAAAGAAAATTAAATTTTTCGAAGCTTCATTTCCCTTACTAGAACGCAATTATTTTTGAATCGTCGATATTTCAAAAACGACGGACCCTGAGACTTTAAATTAATCTTTTGATAATCTTAAAATTCCGAATACGGGCCGTTATAAAATGTTATATTGTGAAAATGTATCTTGAACCCCTCACGCCCAAAAGAGACGTCTCCATTCATTCGACTTTTTCGTTTCTTTTGGTACCCTCTAACTCACATAGGTTAAAAAAAATTAAAAGTGAAAATTTTATTATCCATTCAAAATATAGATAAAGCTATAATTTTTTCCGATTTCGGAAAATTTTCACTTTTCCCACAAAATATGTCTGAAATTCGGGAAGAAATTGAAAAATAAGCGCTCTCGCGCTTCTGGAGATGTAATCATTGGTCCTAGTGGAAATCTTCGTTTGACTTTTTCGTTTTGGTACCTTCTAATTGAAGTCGGCTCAAAATGAATTAAAAGTGAAAAAATTGATTTTCCCGTTCAAATCCCTCGACTCGTTAAGATACTAGAAATCATTCATTTTTCAATTGCTAAATTGAAAACTAATGGTCCCTGAAAAAACTTTTCATGAGTTCTTTTGTAGTACTCGACACTCCAAAGATCGCCTTTAAAGTTTGTTTTAGAGTATCAAATATGATTCCGATGAAATAATTTACATTCGTGAATATATTAGCGTTTTGTTGTTTAAATGCTAAAAACCAAATTGTGGTCAAACTTAAAACCTCTTCATTTTCCTTGTAGTTCTGTCTGAGCTCCTCGTGATTCATATCAAATGGTTGCACACATCACATGCCACTTGCCACATGTCTCTTATGTCGCACATCAAATTGGTGGACGTCTTCTTATGCTTCGAATATAATATGTTCTAAAGATGCGATTTTTCGTTATGCAAATATTGTTTCTTAATCAAAATATTTTCTCGGCAACTACAACTAAACCATTTTGGTTCCTGACTATTTGCTAAGGCCGCCGCCAAGCTCTGTGCTGATTTATACATTTGTCCTCAAAAGTCATCCGAGGTCTTGCCGGTCGGCGCGCCGCTTAGCATGTTTAGTACTTCCCCATACATTTGTTTTAGACGCCAGACGCTTCGCCGTTCACGCCGTGCGAAAAATCGCAAGCGCGAATTTCCCGTGGCCTGGCCGTCAGTGTCTAGAATTCTGTGAAAATATCAGGATCGTGTAAATTCGATCTTATTTAGTTGAAAAAAATTTCATCCAAATCGAATTCAATCGTGCGATAGTGTAGCCTTCAAGAGTGCCTGACACTCAATTTCTTCCACTTTTAATGTATATGCTATTAAATTTAAGAGTCTGCTAGAGTATAAAACAGTTTTTGTTTGGTTTGTTACGATTTTGTTGTAGCGTTATGTAATACATAATTCCACTTCAAGTTGACTGCACTTCCTTTAACATGCATTTTAAGAATTGTCGTGTCTCAAGAAATCAAAAAGGTCGATAAACCAGAAACCTTAATATACGAGTACATATGTATACTATTTTGTTTATGGCTAAGGTCTGTTACCAAACTCAAAAGAGGTTTTTTTCTATAAAATAATTGTTTATAAAACAGTAAAACAATTTCATCTATACATATAATAAAATCGTAGGAAAGTCAATGTATATCCGGGGTAAACTCAAAATATACTGCATGGATTTACTCCAAATTTTGCATGAATATTACTAACAGGTCGGGTCAACATGAAGGCTACATATTATCACGCTATCACCTACGGGGGAGGAGCTGTGCGGAGTAAACGAAGTCCGCTCGAACGAAGTCGCGGGCAACAGCTAGTTCTTCATAAATTTCACTTCTTATAGAAATTTCAGTGTTTATTTGTAATCATTTGATATGGGGTTCCATAAAAAATGTATTCGGTTAGTGTTCCGCTAACATTAAAGTTTAGGAACCGCTGGTTTAGAGATTTCCTCTACAAACAAATGAACAAACGTTTTCTTTTAATAATATTAGTATGGATGTAAATATCTATAGCAATAATTGTATAGATATTTAGATATTATATTGAAAACTTCTATCGTTTCAAATAACGATATCAATAAATAGTTGCTTAACCTGCTTTTTAAGCAAATAAAACATTCTGTGACCCTACGACCGATGATTCAGCTCTGTGTCGTCCCATGCGTTTGCGCAAGACACATTCACTCACATAAACGCTAACCCACTTCCGTTAATATATCTATTCTATTTTATATTCGATATACATTGCACTTTATCTTATTATAATGGTTATCTTCATAATTAATTAGCTTGAAAAATAAGGTTAGAAATAAGAAATGAAGAAAAAATAATTATTTTACTGGAATACGGATGTTGTGATATTTTTAATGATTATTCCTTCATTTACAGCGAAAATGTCATATACGTCGGTTCTTTTTATGTATCCACACCTTTTATGTATATAATAAACTACTTTAAAAATAGCTTATTAAAATTAAATATTATATACTATATAATTAAAGGTAAAATATTGTATAGTATTTATATAGACCTTGCCCGCCATCTACAAAGGTTTAGATTCTGTAATAATTATCAAATTTCATTTCTTTTTCTTAATATCAATTGTAATAGTCAATAAACCTTAATATAGGTATAAATTAGGTATAATCGGTCATCAAAGCAAGTAGATTAATATGTTCTGGATATAGTTTTTCATTCTTACTTCAGTCGCTTAGGGGTTAGTTTTTGAAAAAAAATTAGCTTATGTTTGACCCCAGATCTTCCATTACTTTCAAGCAAACCTTCATGAAAATCGGTCCAGTGGTTTAGCCGTGAAAGCGTACAGACAGACAGACTTTTGCATTTATAATATTAGTCTGAAAATGCATATTTCTATATCATAGGATAGCAAACGAAAAGCTGATTATTTCTTTTCATCAGCAGATCGATCTGCGCGTGATTTTTTATCGAGCTGGTCTGGATCTCTTTTAAAGCATAGCCTATCTAAAAAAAAAAACGAACGATGAGCCGAACGTGTCACTTTTATCCTAATAATGTAGTAGTAAAGTTTGGGAACCTTTTGTCCGAATTTGGTACCACCGCCTTATCTTTTGCAATAACGTCAGTTTTTGCCATATTCGTGTTCCGTTTTGGAAGGTAAGATAGCTGATAAACTTATGCCTGTGGTGTGAGATCCCTGCCTTAAGAATGGTAATGAACAATTAATGTATTTAGTAACTATTAGAAACAGTTATCTTTTCACCAGGCAAGCTATCTGCTTGTCTGATATCTACGATATGAAAAAATGATGTACAATGTACCCAGCAATGTAAGGTGTACAAAGCGAAAGTTTGTTCAATTTCGTATGACGCGGATGTCAGTAAACTTGGTTTAGCACCTGTTTACATACGACCGTGATGTTGGCTCTTATTATGTGTGAGATTTAATATAGACGTTCGCTGAGCTTTTTTGTCGTTCAAACACTTTGTGCATAAGAATGTTACTATTTATTTAGTTGTTATTTTATTAGCTTTGTTCAGTCTTTGATGTTGGATTATGTTTGGAAGTTTCTATTGATTTTCGTGTTCTTTTCATCTTAATTTGTAGTGAAGTCCAGTGGTCAAACGTTGACCTTATGGTATATTTAATATTTTCTTTCTGCCTTTCTTATTCATAATTATATACATAAAGGATGCCAAATCTCCTTCGTCGTCGCATTATTTTTATTGGTTCCTAAATTTTCGTTTTACGCATTTTAATATAAAAATGGTCATAATATGATCACGCTGTACTTTTAGGCTCAAACCACTTTAAACTTTTTAACACTGTTCATAGTATGAATGATGATTGTAAGAATATGGGCTTACAATTGAATGTGAAGGAATCTGCGAAAAAAGTTCTAGTATTTGAATGTGAAGCAAGTTGTAGTTGGTGATGTAGTGGTGGAAGTTGGAACAAGAGTGGCATATAAATCTACTGCCATATTAGTCATGATTACGGAATTGTTTTCTGTAGTCCTGATGCTCTTCACTCTGTATTTAGGCTTGGAGAGTAAGGTAGCCGGTGAATTTATACATGTGACATTAGATTTCCGCGATATAAGTATAGTATAAGTAGTATATATTTAATTCACTAAGATCTATGTTCTTATATGACGTATATTTTTGAGGCACCGTTTACAAACTTTCTGTTTGCCCAAAAGTTGACTGAAGGAGAATGCCAATAGGCATTATGTCCGCCTTTTGTACAAACTTGTTTAAGATATACAATAAAGTTAGATAAATAAATACAGGTGGCATCAAAACAGTATCTTATATCTATTGTAGCACATTTTGTGTCTATTTTTGATGATTCTTTTCATCGGGATAGTCATGTGCTTTTTGCGTTTTCTATCTTACAATTTAAAGAAACACCTACAAAATATTGCAATCGACTGTACAGTTCGTGTGATTTCAAAGTCAATGGGAAAATTGCATTCGATACGTCAATTATACGTAAAATATTCAGCCGGAGTCTAGGTTTAGAATTCTAATGATTACACAAGTTTTTTCTCATGTTAGTCATATTATGTGATACGATGTGAGTGAATCGAAAGACTAATGACCTTTGTCTAACAACTTAGATAAAATATATGTTTTTTTCCCTTGTTAATCCATTTAGTAACAATTATATCTGTTACACAAAGATGGAGATTAATAAATGAATTAAGTAAACCAAATTCATTCGAATAGGTGATAGAGTTCCGCAACGTCTTGTCCGGGTATATGGTACCATCGCCTTACCCATTACTGCCGAAATAACGTTAATGCTTGTTATTATTGTGTTTCGGGTTGGAGGGTAAGGTAGCCGGTAGATTGATGCTTGTGGCATTGTTTTCCCGCCAAACGTATAACAAAACACCATTAACATCTTTGGTGTCTATAGGCCGTGGTTTCTTTTACTATCAGGCGAACCATCTGCTTATTTGTTATCTGTATGTCTATTAAAAATATTAAACAGCATATTAATTTATTATAATATGCTGTCGCGATGATAGTAAAAAGGCAATAAAAGTAAAAGTAGAGCATATAATTATTAGCACAATAATTGGAAAAAGGGCGGTAACAGTAAATAAAGAGCTTGTAATAACTAGTATGATAATAATAAAATGCGCGATAGCAGTAAATAAACAGCATATACCTAATAACTAGTGCGATAATAGTAAAATGCGCGATAACAGTCAATGAACAGTAAATAATAATTAGCACGATAATAGTAAAAAGCCCGATAACAGTAAATAAACAGCATGTAATAACTAGTGTGATAATAATTAAATGCGCGATAGCAGCAAATAAACAGCATGTACCTAATAACTAGTGCGATAATAGTAAAATGCGCGATAACAGTCAATGAACAGTAAATAATAATTAGCACGATAATAGTAAAAAGCGCGATAACAGTAAATATACAGCATGTAATAACTAGTGTGATAATAGTAAAATACGCGACAGCAGTAAATAAACAGCATGTACCTAATAACTAGTGCGATAATAGTAAAATACGCGACAGCAGTAAATAAAAAGCATGTAACTAATAACTAGTGCGATAATAGTAAAATGCGCGATAACAGTAAACGTACAGTAAATAATAACTAGTGAGATACTGGTAAAAACCGCGATAACAGTAAATGAACAGCATATAATAACTAATGCGATAGTAGTAAAAAGCGCGATAACAGTAAATAAACAGCATGTAATAATTAGTGCAATATTAATAAAAGCACGATAAAAATAAATGAACAGCATTTTTTTTTTATATCATAAAATAGCAAACAAGCAGACGGGTCTCCTGATGGAAAGAGTCAACCGTCGCCTATAGACACCAAAGGTGTTAATGGTGCGTTGCTATCTTGTGGCGAGGTCTAATACCACATGCATAAGTCTACCGGATACCTTACCCTCCAAACCGGAACACGAAAGTGACAAGCACTGACGCTATTGCGGCAGGAATAGGTAAGGCGGTGGTACCAGACCCGGGCGAGACAATGCAGAACTCTACCACCTAGTAGCCACGATGTTAGTGACTTGCATAGCCAATCAGTCGCCTTTTACGACATGCTTGGCAGAACGGCAGTTGGTCTATTCTTCAAAGGAGCCCGGAACCAACACGAGGAAAAAAAGCATGTAATAATTAGGGCGATATTATTAAAAAGCGGGATAACTGTAAATGAACAGCATATGATAACTAGTGCGATAGTAGTAAAAAGCGCGAGTAAAGTAAATAAACAGCATGTAATACTCGTAACTAGTGCGATAGAAGTAAAATGCGTGATAGCAGTAAATGAATCGCATATAAATATTTTTCCCCATGTTGGTTCCGGGCTCCTTTGAAGAATAGACCAACTGCCGTTCTGCCAGGCATGTCGTAAAAGGCGACTGATTGGCTATGCAAGTCACTAACATCGTGGCTACTAGGTGGTAGAGTTCTGCATTGTCTCTCCCGGGTCTGGTATTACCGCCTTACCTATTCCTGCCGCAATAGCGTCAGTGCTTGTCACTGTCGTGCTCCGGTTTGGAGGGTAAGGTAGCTGGTAAACTTATGCATGTGACATTAGACCTCGCCACAAGATAGCAACGCACCATTAACACTTTTGGTGTCTATAGGCGATGGTTGACTCTTACCACCAGACCCATCTGCTTGTTTGCTATCTTATGATATAAAAAAATAGTGCGCTAATAGTAAAAGGCGCGATAGCAGTAAATGAACAGCATATAGCACTAGCGCAATAGTAGTAATAAAGCCGACCAATGTGTGTCGGACTACGCGCAATATAGGGTTTCGTAGTTGAACTTTTTTTTTTGTTTCAAGTTATTAATGAACATTTTCCCTTTACCAAAGACGGAAATATCCGTTTTACCAATTATTAAAATTTATTTTTTAAGTTTGTAAGACTATTTATTGCTCGTAAAGTAAAAACATTACTTCTTTTTGCTCAATCAAGCAAAAGAGTGACCAATGGCTTTTCTATTGCATGTGGCCATCAAACACAAAAATATATTTCAAACCCGAATGGTTTATCCAGGGAAAACAACAAAAAATTTTCAGCTTTATAAGCTTTAGCTAAAATATTTGTTTGTCGCAGTATAGCGAACAAGCAGATAGTTATCAAAATGGAAAGAAATAACCATGGAATATAGACAGTAATACAAAAACCGGGTCAAGCGCAAATCAGGCTCGCGCACCAAGGGTTCCGCACAAAATTTTAACTTTGTTACAGCTTAAGGCGAGGCATCGCGACAAACGGGAAAAAACTGGTTTGTTTAATCACGTTTTTTTTGTATTGATTTTTAAATAACAATTTCACAAAAATTACACGATATACCTGAAGATATTATCTAAAGAATATGCTAACTCATTACATGATAGAATATACTTTACTCGATCATATAAAATTCCGAAAACAGGCTAAAAAAATCTCTAAAACAAATAATTTGTTAATAATATTTCTAATCTTCCACATAAATTTTATATGGTGATATTTAGTTGTTAATACAAAAAAGAATGTGCTAAATTTTAGTTTTCAGATGATGTCCTATATTTATTTACTTTTGCTAAAAAATTACGGTTTCCGCAATTTTTCCTTTATCTGTACTATAAGACGTTGGTTGCTTCCTAACAAATATCAAGATTTTGAGTTCACGGGAAGTACCCTGTAGATTTTTATTCCCTGGCGAGTTTTGAAAATTTGTGGAAATTTGCGACATAAACGGCTGTACATCTTTTGAGCTTAGAATTTTGATTTTTTCACAGCTCTGAGGGACATTAGACTTGAGTATTTGTTTTAAATTTCAGCTTAATACCTCCACGAGTTCCTAAGAAAAAGGGTCTTGACAGACGGACGGATGAACATACTACAAAGTGATCTTATAAACGTTTCATTTTTTCGAGGTACGAAACCCTAAAAATTATAATGGAATGTTGATACCATATACATGAAATTTTGAACCGAAATCGACCGCGACAAACACTGATGCTATTGCTGCAGAAATAGGTAAGGCGGTGGTAGCAAAGCCGGTCGAGGTGTTACAGAAATCTATCACCTAGATAGTATTCACGATGTCACCTAGATAGTGACACGTATTAGCCTCCTTTGGCCTTTTACGAGATGCCTAATAATAAGACAGTCGATCTATTCTTCAAAACGATACCCGAATCAACACGTGGTTAGACTTTCTAAAATAACAAAGTTTAGTAACTTACGGCTCCATCTTCAGATCTTCGACATCATATGTGATGAAAAGTACACATCAAAAAAACAATGAGTCCGAACTTGACTATCTTATCTCTTTCTATATTCTTCACGTGAGTTTCGGTAGCACTCTTTCAGCTTCATCTTTAAATCCTCGGCATCACGAGCACTAATCAAACTTAGTACTTGTAGCCAATGACCCCGATGACCCGATAACTCTGGCCAACGGTTTACACGACAACATTACACACCTACATTCACGACACCGTCGCCGCCGGCGGCGACGAGGACCCCTGTTTCGCCCTTCGGCGAACCGAGCCCAAGGGCAAGGTTCGGCGGACGGACAAAACAATGCCACTAGCCCTCTCATCGCAAATCACGACCCCACCCTAAGCCGAGGTTCGGTCTCACAGGAGACACCCTTAAGGCGGAGGGCGTACAGCCCTATACCTTTAAATTCTGGCTGAGCACTCTGCTCGCCCCCGCGACTGGTGAAGCTGTAACATCCCATAAGGCTAACAGCAATTGAGACATTCCGAAAAAAAAAATTTCATTAAGTTTTTACAAGCTGCATAATTCCTTTCATCAATTTACAAATACGTGGTGATCTTGAAACGGCTGAACAGATTCTATTGAATCATAGTTAAGAACCATCTCGCAAAGTATGACTTTCAATTAAAAACAACTGCAACCATATCGGACCATCCGCCTGGGTACTGCGATGCCGCAGACAGACACACACATACATAACACCCCTCGTCTGACGTCGGGGGTTAAAAAATACCTACCGATACCTCCATACCTGTAAACACATAGTATTTCAACTATCCACACGGACAGCAATGCACCATTATAATCTTTGTTATCTATAGGAGATGGTATTTTTTTCAGCTAAGGAAAGCCGTCTGCTTGTTAGTTAGCAATAATAAAATAATATCCACAAATCGAATTTCAAGAATTACTGTATCGATATTCTTAAAAAGTCAATGCGTCAAAGCCAAACTTTTAATAAATTATTATTACTATCGAGTTTTAAACGAATGTGATTGTAAATTGTCGCCGACATGCAGATTATGATCTGATTAAGATGAAGTTCGAACAAATCATTGGAATACGATTTTTTAGTGCGACTTTAATAAGACAAGGGAACCTTGCACTTAATTATTTCTTATTACGTGAAAAACCTACAATATGGAAAACAAACTCATCCTTAGGCCCCGTTTTCACTTTGATTAGTGCGAGTGCGAGTGTTTAGTGCAGGTGCTTAGTATTAAGCAAAAAATACATGAAGGCAGCCATTGATCAGTATGAGTGATTAGTAAGCAACGTCTATTCACTTTTACTACGCTGAATATTAATCACCCGCATTGATCAATGGCTGTCTCCACGTATTTTTTACTTAATACTAAGCACCTGTATTAAACTGCACTCGCATTTCCATTAATCAAAGTGAAAACGGGGCTTTATGTTACGATAATTTCAGGAGATAGAGATTTAGTAGAAATAATTTTAAATTAAACATAAACTAAGTAAAAGGCTGCGAAATTGGACTATTGCAGTCTGTTCCGACAGCCATTTATACCTCGCATATCCGACTTCGTTCCCACGGCGGCTACAAACAGGTTATTATTAAAACCTACCTCTTATCACGTGTAATTTTAAACCATAATACATTTGTATAAATTCTATTTTTCTGTAAAAACACATAAGATACTTGAGATGTAGCTCCATATAAAAGCAACTTAAGAGTGTTAGAAATAGGATTCAAATTTGATATTTTGTTTTGATTTAGAAGAGAACAATTTGAAATTCTTATTTGAAATGATTGGTGAAGGATTTTAAGTCCTCTCTCAGTTGTTTAAAGCTCTTTAACTTGTATAGCGGTAAAATTTTGTTTTATTGAGGATATGTTGTGAACATATTAATTGAGCCGGTTATGTGCACGATGAATGCTACTAGAGGATTGTCTTTTAAATGAATGGACAAATTTTTAGTTAACCTGTGTTCCCGGTATGAAATGTCTCACTGCACAAAGAAAATAATTCAGTTCACTTGTCTTATTATAAAATAATTGTTTACACGTCTTGCTTAAGTTTAGTCACAATTGCCAAACAGTTTTCGTCGCTATAGCGTGAGTGTTTGTCTCAGTCATGTTCCGGTTTGGAGCCAGTAAATTTTTGCCTATGGCGTGTAATCCCCTCCACATGGACGGCGATGCGCCATTGACATTTTTAGTGTCTATAGGCAACGATTACTTCTTTTCACCAGGAGGATCGTCTGTTTGTTTGGTACGCTATGATATGAATAACACAAGTGGTATCTTCCTGACTACAGAATCTTTTACAGCCCCCTCGTTTTTAACACTTGTGACTTCTGTCAACCAGAATCTACAGCGGCAGATCGCAACGGCCATTGAGCTATAAGCTCGGGGCGCTCTAAGAAGAAACTACGCTGTACTGAAAGTCTGAAATAAAGAACTAGAAAAGATCAAGCAAGTAGATAAAGCCTTTATTTGAGCCATCTTACTTGTCTGTTTTCTTTTATATGCAATAATGCAGTACTCAAAATGTTGCCATTTCAAATTAGCAAAGACGATTATTTTGTAGATTTTTCTCCAACCACTGATCTGTCTTGCTTTAAGCATTTTATTCTTTAGTAGAAAATTTTAAAAAGTGTTTAAAAAATGTGTAAGCGGTTGACCCTACAGGCCATCCGTGAAACTTCCCGCCAAATTAAGGTATTTTAATCTCAAAAGACTAAAAACTATAAACATGGATTTTTTCAGTTCAAACATCTATTTTGTTAAAATGGCGGTACCTATATTGATTTTTGAAAAGTTGTATATTTTGGGAACGCTGATTGAATTTGATCTTTCGAATGACATTCAACTCAATTTTTGAGATCTAAAATATTGCTTTAGCTAAATTCGTAGCAATTTCAAAAAACATTTTTTTCAAATATTTTCATCATTAATAAATCCTAAACAAATTGACCGATTTTGATCCAATTAACGGTATTTGACGCAGTTTTTAAAGGAAAAAAGCTGATACGATTTTTAAGTCAATCGGTGTATTAGCCTGAAAATTATTTTAAAAATATAAAGTAAATTTGCTAAAAATTACGTAATTTTAATATTTGAAAAGCTGTAACTTTTGAAAATTTGATTGGATTTTGATTCTTGAAATGCCATCTGACGTAATTTTTTTAGTAATAAAATATCGTAGAATAACAAAAAATGATTGGTTGAAAAGTTTCGAAGTTATGTCGAAAAAACACTTTTTTTGACATTTTTCATCAACGATTTCTCCCAAACGGATAAACCGATTTTGATGCAATAAATGCATTAGATGTAGTTTTTTGAAGAATAGAGCTGATTAGTTTTTGTACTCAATCGGTACATTAATCTGGAAGTTATGTTAAAAAATACTGTTTCGCCAAATTTTTTTTTGAGGTTTTTTCAAAATTTCTCTAAATCTGCTGGACCAATTTGGTTAAAATTTTCAGGAAGTCTAAGTTGAAATCCATCGAATCAATTGAATGCCATCAACCGCAGGGACAGGACCTAGGACAGGGATAGAACCTCAAAATGTGGAGATCCGGTGAAAACTCGATTTTCGAAAATCGGGGCAAATTCAGTAACTTCCTATCTACGCACATTACGTACTACTTAGCGGGAAGTTAAAAAATTAATATTTAAATAGTATATTACAAATATAACTTTCCTTGGGTTCATTAAGTTCATATAATTTTTCATTTACGTTTATAAAGGTGACGGAGAAAATAAAGTAGATTGTAGTTTACCTAGATGATTGTCTTTGTCAGTTGTCAATGATGTTAGGTGTCAAATAATATCAAATATAGGTGTGTTCATCCTCACACTCAAACCACAGAAATCTGAGTTTTGTTTTTCACAGAATTGTGTTTAAGTAATTTCTGCCGGCCAGAAATGACCAATGTCGCCATCTAACTATAGATATTACGGTGTCATGGTATAATTCTGAGACTTCTATTGGTTCACTTAAATATAAAAAGTGTGTTCTGTCTCCTGGCTGAAACCGGCTACGCTCAACGCTCGATATAAAATTCTGTTTACTCTGACTATCTAAGTTAGATGCTGAAGTTAGAGTTTTGCTGAACTTATACTCCAAATACTTGCATCATTCACTCGAATCTCCACACATTATTTTTTTACTACATTTTGCACTTAGTTATTCACTAATTTTTGTTAATATTAGAAAAAATATTACTTGTGCTTAATTCGTAGAAAGATCTATAAAACTGATTAAATTTTTGTATTTTAATTTACTTTGATTAAATTTTTGTATTTTAATATATTTTGAGGTAAATCAAATTACTTAAAGCATTTTTAAAAATCTAAACCACTTGGCTTGATAAAACGATTTATTAAAAAAATAGCATTAACTTTAATTCCAAAAACAACAAAGTTATTTAAGACGTTACAAATTTCTTGTATGACAACTCATCATTGTTCTTTATCTCATGAACAAGGATATTTGAGAACGGTCGGTGCAAACGAATTAGACTAGTTTCATTTTCGATTTGAGTCAAGAAGATATCTTGAGTCATTAATACTTAAGTAGTGCTTACAAAAAAGCTAGAAAGATTTGATTTGCGTGTTCTGACATGAAATACTTTTATATGAATATTTTTTGTATTTCTTTATTTTATTTTTTATGAGGAATATAGCTTAGGCTATAGTCCTGAAAGGATTTATATCTATGCAGTTATTCGCAAACTTTGGTGTATCCTAGGGATCATATTTAGGACCTTTGCTTTTACAGCGCCTTGGAATGGTATTAAGAAACCAATTTATCATTGTAAATCCAAGGTTTACAGGTATCCTAAAAGTTCACAAGCTAGCAGATTCGATATCTGATGTGGTGCAGATGCAATTTGATGTTGATCAAGTTAGTGATTTGTGGGAAGGTAATGAAATGGTTATTAAACGTTCCTAATTGCCAATTCATCAAACTTAAGAAGAAAAAATTGTTTTGTACGTGGGATTGCGTTATGGTAAGATATACAACTCTAAAGAAAAACCTTACCTAAACACAAATTTTAATCTAAATCGTTAGAGCCATTTCTAAGACTCCCTGTGTTGTTCCGGGCTGCTTTGAAGAATAAACAAGCTGCTGTTCTGCCTCGCAGGTTGTAAAAGGCGATTGATTGTCTATAGGTATCACTATTATCGTGATTACTTGGTGGTAGAGTTCCGCAACGTCTCGTCCAGGTATTTTTACCACCGCCTCACCTACTCTTGCCGCAATAGCGTCAATGCTTGTCCCTGTCGTGTTCCGGTTTGGAAGTTAAGGTAAGCCGGTAGACTTATGCATGTGGCATTGCCATCCTGCCATTCAGATAGCAACGAACTAATGTGTTAATAAATCTTTGGTGACTATAGCCGATGATTTCTCGTTCCATCAGGAGAGCCTTCTGCTTATTTGTTATCTAATGAATTTGAAAAAAGATCCAATCATAGCAATGATTTAAAGTTTAAACACATGATATATTCACCTGGAAATTGAATAACCTGTCTCTGAATCCTATTATATCTTAACCAAAATACCGGATGATCTTGTATGTTTAATGATTCATGTATTAAACTCGGGCGCATAGTTTAAGATTATACAAATATAATAATTTAAAAATATTCTATGTTAAGTATGTATGTAAATTTTATTTTTATTAATTTTTGATATATTATTTATTCACTTCTATCTTTTTTACTGCTTTTAGGATTCTGTTGCTCCGACCATTTATCACAAAGCTATATTTTGTGAATTTTAATTGGTAGATAATCCAAATTAATGTCTTTTTTACTTACTCCTTTTGAAAAATTTACCTTCTGCCGTTCTGCGAGGCAATTCGTAAGAGGCAATCGATTGGCTTATATCAGCCACTATCTTGTAAACCATCGCTAGCCTTCGCAAGAAAGCAGAAGAAAAGAATCCGGGGCCTTTGCCCCCCACTGTTGGTATTTACCGCTCTCAGTTAAAACGGCCAAAAACCTGAGTAAGGTTAAGTTAACGTGACTCAACCTGTAGTCATATCCGGGAAGATGGTTCAGTCCAGTTACTTGGTGTTGTCCGGGGATTCGTCAAATCCGGTGGTTCGCTTTGGTCTCCCTGTCTTCACGCCATCCTGGGCGATCAAGCCATACCAGTGAGACTCCGTTGTCCTCCAACCAGCCCAGTAAGATCGCCCTATTTTAACCATTCTAGACTTCATTTTGTAGGGTTTTTTTTAAGTTAGGTTAGGAGTAAATCATCAACAAGCCCAAGACTCTTGAAACCTTCAAAAAGAATATCCTTTAGGAATGCGGGAACCTATCACCGGAAGTTCAGATAAGATTGATGAAAAATTTTATGAATCGGGTTCGTTGTACATCAGTTCTAGCGACAGTCTTAAAAAATGTAGACATCAAATAAACAGAATCCAAAAGCAAAACTAAACTACTTCTTTTCCTCTATGTTGATCCGGGCTCCTTTGAACAATAGATCAACTGCTACTGATACGGTGTTCCTTTTACCCGCGACGGGCTAATTCAAAATTGGTATTTTGTCGCGCGTGTTTACAGCTCAATAGATTGGTTAGTACTAATCCTTGCGTTTCGGTTATAATTACTTATAAGATCTAGTAATCTGATGTTTTGACAGAACAATTGGTCTGTTATTATGCCTAATCCTTATACTCGATTAGGTAGGGGTATTGGGGCATTTGTATCAAGTAAAAAACACCGCGTATAAACGGTGTAGGTATGTGGTAACTTATGTTAATTCAAGTTTCTGTTAATGCGCATGTCTGGCCGTCTACATTGTCGCATACGTCAAAAATTCGCACATATAATTAATCTTTCTGTACAATTCCCAGAATTGTTGAGGCAATTGAGCGTTCTTCAACCTTTGTCTCGTACGTGATCGGCCCAGCCAAATAGCCAAGCGGAGCACTGATTGTGAGATGTTTTAGACACTTCTACGTTATCATAGCAATAAAATTGCCATCGCAATACGTAATAGATCAATATAACATTTTATTATTAATTTAAACGCAGTAAAACTGTAACCCTTTTACCCCGTGTTGGTCTGGGCTTCCTTTAAATAATAGATCTGTGGCACCGCTGGTCCGTACCGTTGAAGGGTTATATAGTGATAGAACCAGAAGGCCAACCTTTGTCAGGTGAGGTCATAATTGCGGAGGTTGATGACGTCACCTGACAAAGGTTGGTCTGCTGGTTCCATCACTATGGACCACATCCGACAGTGGTGACCCTCGACCAAACAACACGCCTTAGCCGTCTGACCATCAGCGTCTAATATACCATGCTGTATAATACCGGCCGCAGATTATCTGTCGTTTTGCCAGGCAGTTCGTAAGTGGCGAGCGTTTGCTATGCGAGTCAATATTATTGTGGCTGTTAGGTGGTATAGTTTTGCATTGTTTCTCCCGGGTTTGGTACCACCGCTTTACCAATTCCTGCCGTAATAGCGTCAGTGCCTATCACTGTTTTGTTTCAGTTTGGAGGGTAAGGTAACGGGTAAACTTATTTGACTACAATACGCCGTCACAAGGATAGCAACGCACCATTAACATCTTTTGTTTTTGTATATATAAGCGATGATTGTCTCTTTACATCAGGAGAGCCATCTGCTTGCTATCATTGACTTCCAACCTCCTTTATCTCTGTACCCTGTATCAGATCACCACCAAGCTTGTTTGGGACTTAAGTAGTGCTTACAAAAAAGCTAGAAAGATTTGATTTGCGTGTTCTGACATGAAATACTTTTATATGAATATTTTTTGTATTTCTTTATTTTATTTTTTATGAGGAATATAGCTTAGGCTATAGTCCTGAAAGGATTTATATCTATGCAGTTATTCGCAAACTTTGGTGTATCCTAGGGATCATATTTAGGACCTTTGCTTTTACAGCGCCTTGGAATGGTATTAAGAAACCAATTTATCATTGTAAATCCAAGGTTTACAGGTATCCTAAAAGTTCACAAGCTAGCAGATTCGATATCTGATGTGGTGCAGATGCAATTTGATGTTGATCAAGTTAGTGATTTGTGGGAAGGTAATGAAATGGTTATTAAACGTTCCTAATTGCCAATTCATCAAACTTAAGAAGAAAAAATTGTTTTGTACGTGGGATTGCGTTATGGTAAGATATACAACTCTAAAGAAAAACCTTACCTAAACACAAATTTTAATCTAAATCGTTAGAGCCATTTCTAAGACTCCCTGTGTTGTTCCGGGCTGCTTTGAAGAATAAACAAGCTGCTGTTCTGCCTCGCAGGTTGTAAAAGGCGATTGATTGTCTATAGGTATCACTATTATCGTGATTACTTGGTGGTAGAGTTCCGCAACGTCTCGTCCAGGTATTTTTACCACCGCCTCACCTACTCTTGCCGCAATAGCGTCAATGCTTGTCCCTGTCGTGTTCCGGTTTGGAAGTTAAGGTAAGCCGGTAGACTTATGCATGTGGCATTGCCATCCTGCCATTCAGATAGCAACGAACTAATGTGTTAATAAATCTTTGGTGACTATAGCCGATGATTTCTCGTTCCATCAGGAGAGCCTTCTGCTTATTTGTTATCTAATGAATTTGAAAAAAGATCCAATCATAGCAATGATTTAAAGTTTAAACACATGATATATTCACCTGGAAATTGAATAACCTGTCTCTGAATCCTATTATATCTTAACCAAAATACCGGATGATCTTGTATGTTTAATGATTCATGTATTAAACTCGGGCGCATAGTTTAAGATTATACAAATATAATAATTTAAAAATATTCTATGTTAAGTATGTATGTAAATTTTATTTTTATTAATTTTTGATATATTATTTATTCACTTCTATCTTTTTTACTGCTTTTAGGATTCTGTTGCTCCGACCATTTATCACAAAGCTATATTTTGTGAATTTTAATTGGTAGATAATCCAAATTAATGTCTTTTTTACTTACTCCTTTTGAAAAATTTACCTTCTGCCGTTCTGCGAGGCAATTCGTAAGAGGCAATCGATTGGCTTATATCAGCCACTATCTTGTAAACCATCGCTAGCCTTCGCAAGAAAGCAGAAGAAAAGAATCCGGGGCCTTTGCCCCCCACTGTTGGTATTTACCGCTCTCAGTTAAAACGGCCAAAAACCTGAGTAAGGTTAAGTTAACGTGACTCAACCTGTAGTCATATCCGGGAAGATGGTTCAGTCCAGTTACTTGGTGTTGTCCGGGGATTCGTCAAATCCGGTGGTTCGCTTTGGTCTCCCTGTCTTCACGCCATCCTGGGCGATCAAGCCATACCAGTGAGACTCCGTTGTCCTCCAACCAGCCCAGTAAGATCGCCCTATTTTAACCATTCTAGACTTCATTTTGTAGGGTTTTTTTTAAGTTAGGTTAGGAGTAAATCATCAACAAGCCCAAGACTCTTGAAACCTTCAAAAAGAATATCCTTTAGGAATGCGGGAACCTATCACCGGAAGTTCAGATAAGATTGATGAAAAATTTTATGAATCGGGTTCGTTGTACATCAGTTCTAGCGACAGTCTTAAAAAATGTAGACATCAAATAAACAGAATCCAAAAGCAAAACTAAACTACTTCTTTTCCTCTATGTTGATCCGGGCTCCTTTGAACAATAGATCAACTGCTACTGATACGGTGTTCCTTTTACCCGCGACGGGCTAATTCAAAATTGGTATTTTGTCGCGCGTGTTTACAGCTCAATAGATTGGTTAGTACTAATCCTTGCGTTTCGGTTATAATTACTTATAAGATCTAGTAATCTGATGTTTTGACAGAACAATTGGTCTGTTATTATGCCTAATCCTTATACTCGATTAGGTAGGGGTATTGGGGCATTTGTATCAAGTAAAAAACACCGCGTATAAACGGTGTAGGTATGTGGTAACTTATGTTAATTCAAGTTTCTGTTAATGCGCATGTCTGGCCGTCTACATTGTCGCATACGTCAAAAATTCGCACATATAATTAATCTTTCTGTACAATTCCCAGAATTGTTGAGGCAATTGAGCGTTCTTCAACCTTTGTCTCGTACGTGATCGGCCCAGCCAAATAGCCAAGCGGAGCACTGATTGTGAGATGTTTTAGACACTTCTACGTTATCATAGCAATAAAATTGCCATCGCAATACGTAATAGATCAATATAACATTTTATTATTAATTTAAACGCAGTAAAACTGTAACCCTTTTACCCCGTGTTGGTCTGGGCTTCCTTTAAATAATAGATCTGTGGCACCGCTGGTCCGTACCGTTGAAGGGTTATATAGTGATAGAACCAGAAGGCCAACCTTTGTCAGGTGAGGTCATAATTGCGGAGGTTGATGACGTCACCTGACAAAGGTTGGTCTGCTGGTTCCATCACTATGGACCACATCCGACAGTGGTGACCCTCGACCAAACAACACGCCTTAGCCGTCTGACCATCAGCGTCTAATATACCATGCTGTATAATACCGGCCGCAGATTATCTGTCGTTTTGCCAGGCAGTTCGTAAGTGGCGAGCGTTTGCTATGCGAGTCAATATTATTGTGGCTGTTAGGTGGTATAGTTTTGCATTGTTTCTCCCGGGTTTGGTACCACCGCTTTACCAATTCCTGCCGTAATAGCGTCAGTGCCTATCACTGTTTTGTTTCAGTTTGGAGGGTAAGGTAACGGGTAAACTTATTTGACTACAATACGCCGTCACAAGGATAGCAACGCACCATTAACATCTTTTGTTTTTGTATATATAAGCGATGATTGTCTCTTTACATCAGGAGAGCCATCTGCTTGCTATCATTGACTTCCAACCTCCTTTATCTCTGTACCCTGTATCAGATCACCACCAAGCTTGTTTGGGACTAAACCGGATATATACTCTTAAAAAAATTATTTTGCAAATCCGTCTATATATGATGAGGTTATGCTTGAACATACATAAACAACATATAAACATCCGAATTGAGAACTTCCTCCTTTTTGAGTGGACGATTGAAAAACTCCCAACACGTTTCTTATCATTCATTATCGTAAGACCACCTTCTTCCCTTATGTTTATCACTTGCAGAACAAAACACGAAAAGAGCTGATGATATTCGAATAGTAATCTTGCGTGCAGTCTTAAGTCAAAGTTACAATAATATTGCAAAATCATTGAAGTAACAAAATACCAAATTTTATATCAATCCGACCTGTATCAGTTGCAAAATTCCTTTCTTTAGTAGAAAAAAGCCGATGAACTTGAAACAGTTAATCGATTTTGATAAAAAAAAATTTAAACCACTGCGATAAACCAGCTTTTAAATAAAAAAACGCATCCGAATCGGTGCACCAGTTTAAAAGCTACGATGCTATAGACACATACACATACATAGCGGTCATACTTTATAACACCAACTTTATTGATTCAGGCGTTACTTTGCGGAAATTTATAATTTAAAAATATGAAATTAATTAAATTTGCTTTTATCCGCTATGTTGGTTAAGCGATGGCAACGAAAATAAATACGCTGGGTTAATAAATGGATAAAACTATTGGATAAACCAGTCAACCATCGATGGTCCGCACAAAAAGAAGACCACAGCAGCACAATTATCCAGCCAAATGCATTGATATTAAAACCCAAGATGCATAGTCCCGAACAAAACTGACACTTAAAACTGTCGCTAATTTCACACAATTAATTATAGATATGGCAAATATATATGTTTTTTCATAACCAACCTTAAGTGCAATATATAAATATTAACTTGATTTTATAAAGCAATGTACAAAAAGAAATAAATTGTCAGTGTCGCGACCGATGCGATTTTATTTGAAATGAGCTACGACTCATTTTTAGACGACGTTTTTGATACACTGATTGTGTATAAAAATCTTGGGTTTTTTATATCAATGGCCAAATGAGAAACTCGCGTTGAGTGAGGTAGTCTTCGTTTCTACTGAAAATGCTTCGGTATGTAAGTAATACTTGCGTTCGCGTTGAGTGAGGTAGTGTTCCTTTCTCTTGACGATACTTCGGTATCGAAATGAAACGTGCGTTAAGTACGTAAGCTCATGTTCTATGTCTCCTGTATAATATTGTGTTCAATTTTTTAACACCACATTACTTAAAAGAACATTTTGAGTTTATTCATCCACCTAGTTCTCCATGTCGTCCGTCACTTTCCACCCTTTTACGTATTCCCATGGACAGCTCCAGTATTTTTTCTCATTCTTTTACAGTCACTGCTATAAAACTCTGGAACTCGCTCTATCATATCCATAAAAGTACTTCACTTTGCTCTTTTAAAAAACAATTGAGACTTCATTATTCATCGTCTTTATCTGCAAGTTAGAATTAGCATCCATGAAACTAAACTATTTGTTTTTTTTTTTATTATATAATTAACTAGTGGCCCGGTATGTGCTTCGCTACGTAAAAGGTGATGAATGAAGAACCGCTCTACCAATTTTGAGCAAACTTCACATAAACCATCTACTAAATAGTCCGAACAAAGCCTATTTGTATTAAATATAAATAATTATATTTGTATTAATATTAAATATAAATAAAATTGTAGTGTTGTCACCTATTGCCCTCGTGGTTAGCATGATTTTTTAATTATTATTATTATTAAACAATGTACCCTCGCCTTTTGGACTGTTTTTGTTTATTATTCTCTGTTATGTATCTTTTTTGTATACAATAAAGTTGCAAAATAAATAAATAAGTAAATTGTGTCGACGTGGGTGAAAATCCATGTGGTGGATGTGGGTAGATAATTGTGCCGCTGGGGTCTTCTTTTTGCCTGGACCATCGGTGAGTTTTATCCAGCGTTTTTCTTTTCCGTACCATCGCTTAGGTCACATAGAACATTCGCGGATAATAGATAATTTAATTAAGTAATTTCTTTTTTTTTGTAACTAATTTCTTGTGCCTGGGGTTAATAAACAAACATATTTATAAAACGTACACATTAAAAGTTTATAAACTACACGGAAATGGCAATTTAAACACAATTGCATTATGTTGTGAAAATATATAAAAGTAATAAAATGTATTTCATGCTATTTTATAGCAACATTAAATTTTTAATAAAATTGTTAACACTTTATACATACAATTTTATAGTATTACTAAAGTATCATTTATATGTTAATAGTTTAAATAATCCCGAGATTTTGATGCTTAGTGAGATTAGTAATAATAAAGTTGCTCTAAAAATGTAGATAATATATATTTAACTGTTCACTTTATGTTTACGCTAGCTGCATCGTGCAGCCCGCTGCGGTATAAAGGTCTTTGGTGAATACCGCGGGAACAATACATTTTTCCGGGATAAAATAAATCCTAAATTAGTAGCCTAAATCTATAACAGTTCATTATTTACTTGTGTGCCAAATTTCATCCATATCCGTTCAGTAGTTACGCCAAAACTACTGAACGGATATGGATGAAATTGAATAACAAACATCTATCCATACTTCCTAAGATCCAAACTTTCGCATTTATAATATTAATATGTTTATACTAGCTTTTACCCGCGGCTTCGCTCGCATAGTTTTCTTTATTATTCTATGTTACTTCTTATACCTCCAAGAATATGTGTACAAAGTTTCATGAAGATCGGTTAAGTAGTTTTCGCGTGAAAGCGTAACAAACAAACATACCTTCCTATTTATAATAGTAGGATTATGAACTAGTCACTGAAATTCTAAATATTATACAATGTGCTCTTCGCACTTTCAATCTATAGTATATAATATCATAAACGCGATAGTTTGGATATTTTGATGGATGGTTGTTTAAATCCATGCAGTACTTTTTGAGTTTACCCTGGACATACATACAGACAAACAGACAAAAATTATAAAAACTATATTTTTGGCTTCGATATCGATCACGCCTCAAGTATTCTTTTAAAAAAATATTCAATGTACAGTTTTGACTTTCCTACGATTTTATTATATGTATAGATGTGTGGACAGTACAGCTCACAGGTACAGCTATTGCGTTGGATACTGGTCACGTGCGAGTCACACTCTCATATGTAGGGTCCGTACTACCGAGCGATAACATTAACCGTAATTATTATTATTCGTGTATAAATATTTTTTTAATTTTTATATACCGTGCATATGACTGACTCGTAGTTTAGGAGTTAAATTATTCAATACTGGACAAAAAAATGCGTATATCAATAAGTCATGTGATAATATTAGATAAGGTTGCCACTTGCCACAACTTCATTTAAGGGTTACCGGTGTCAAAAATACAGATTTAGATTTTTATTACGGGAGACAATTAAAGCGATATTATTTTATATCAAAATCTTTAATTCTTAAATGTATATTACTCTTCACAGGAAAAAGCTTTCATAAGATCTTTACTGTGTGAAGCAAATATAAAATATCTACAATGACAGCCGCCCCGTATTTTTTTATAGAAGACAGGGAGCTCATCACCACCACCACCAGGAGGCAACCACACTACCAGGGGGCATGTAGTTGCGTTGCTGGCTTTTTAAGAATAAGTAGCTCTTTTGTTGAAGGTCCCTAAATCGTATCCGTTTGTATCCGTACGGACACCCGCGCATTAATTCAAAGTTCGTTGTCGAACAAGCGAGTAGCCGTCGCGGCACGTTCAGTCAAAGCGCGCGCCTATTGCCCTCGTGGTTAGCATGTTTTTTTAATTATTATTATTATTAAACAATAATATAATCTTTTTGTTATATTATTAAACAATAATATAATCTTTTTGTTATATTTTTATATAAATACAACATATCTTCACGCCAGATCCCTTACGTAGTAGGCAGAGAGAACCAAGTGCCATACATTACGATACCTTGCAGATTTGTTTGGCTTCCTCCACATTCATTCATGTCCAAACTCACGCGCCGGTTGCGAAGACTCTTGACACCACCTTTGTATAATACTCGCCCGATCTGATAATGGTATGTCAGTCTTGGTCTTCCCCTGTACCTACATCCTTCCACATTCGCATTGTATATCTGTTTTGTTAACCTTCATCTACCATTATTTCTACATGTGCGAACCAATGGAGCATGCCCTTTCTCATCTTTACACTGACACTTTCTTTCAAGCCTAACCTCTCTCTTACTTCCACATTACGAATACGGTCTGCGAGTATTACGCCACATATTTTTCGTAACGATCTCATTTTTGCCGGGTTGGTTTACTTTTATTGTTCACATAATATGTTTACTAACAATCGTGTCCTACATTCTTTTACCAGTCAACATGTTGTATTTCTATGTATTAGTATCGTTGACTAATACAATTCGTGTAATTTGTTCAGCGTTATTTTATAATTATTATTTATAGCAAACAATTTGCTGGCACTTCGATGGAAAAAAAAATAATCACTTATAGACATGGTTGTAAATGGTGTGCTGTCAGCCGTGTGCCGTCTTGAACTGACAAAAGCATAAGTTTACCAGATTATATTAATGGATCGGATGCTGTATGAGATTTTCAGCAAATTGATGCGGAGCTAAATGAAAAGTATACCCGCCTCTATAAGAATTTTCCAAGTTTCCAGGAAGGTCCAGGTTTGTTTAAGTAATCGGGAATAAAGACTTGGATGAAGCCTCTCCTTTTTTTGAAATCAGCTAAAAATAAATCACGGAGTAAGTTCACTAGATTACAGAAAACGAGCAAGCTTTACAGTATTCGCATGTAATACCTGACCTAAAGTGATTAAGTTGGTATAATCTGATGGCCAACTCTACCATCGCGCGAGCTCATTGGTTAATTCAAATAGCGCGAGCTTATTGGTCAATTATAATAGCGCGCTTCCCCGGCATCCTGTTAACACTTCCGTCTCATTTTATGAAATTAATTCGATAGATGCAAGGAATTTTTGTTTTTGATGCAAAAAATTAAGGAAATAGAGAAGAGAAGGAGAGGAAAGATGTTACACATCAAAAAATTTCAAACACAGTTTAGTAAAAAAAACATCTAAGTAGTCAATTCGTTAGTCTAATGGTACTGACGTCGCGACAGACGCATAAGGTCCGTCGAATTAATTCCGTGTCACGCTAATTGTTTTAATTACATTTTTCAGTTTGTCTACTAAACATAACTTGCCCGAGGATAAACATGTGCTCAAGTCGTCAAACGTTGGTTAATCGTGAGAGCGTTACAAAATTATCTAGTTCTTCAGGAATATTTTTAAGGCTTCCTTTCCTCAAAAGGAAAAAAGAATCCCTTATACCACTTTGTTGTCCTTCTGTCTGTTTGTCAAGACCCGTTACCAAGAGGTATGAAATTTGGCAAGTAATATCGTCTTATACTTCAAGTACAGGGAAAAATCTGAAAACTATACGTTTGTAATCAAACCTTGAAAAATATAGCATGTATTTAAAATACATAGGTTTAAAAAATGAATTTCGGGAAAAACTTGGAAAAAACTGTGAGACTTTATTCCTGAACTACTTATTTAAAATATGTATCTACCCTTGTAGATGTAGATACTCTTGGTAGACGTAACTGACTCGCACTAATTGTCTGTTATTTTAAATTCCCATGTCACAAAACTTTGGAAGCAAAAAAATATTGAAGGATATTTTGATAACTTGAGCATAGCCGGAACGGAGTTGTAAGTAATAAAATCCTGTTTCAATTAGAAGGTTTTTTCTTAAAGGTTTTGGGCATAAGTAATGTTAATAGTGCAATTTAAAATCTAAAATTATCTCTTTAATATTCTGTGTTCATGAGAATTAAATACAAAATGAGTTTATTTATCTTACATGGTTTAAGGTGTAGTTATATTCATAGATAACCATGTCCATGAATATAATGAATTAATTATAATTTATTAACATCGTTACTGAACTATGATAGATACATGTATGTATGTGGCAGTTTCACATGCATAAGTCCACCGGCTACCTTACCCTGCAAACCGGAACATGACAAAGGTAAGCGTTGACGCTATTGCGGCAGGATTATGTAAGGCGGTGTTACCATATATCCGGGTGAGACGTGCGGAACTCTGCCACATAGTAGTCACAATGGTAGTGATATGTATAGTCAATCAGTCGTCATTTACAACCTGGCAGAATGAGATATCTTGAAAGGGGCCCGTACCAACACGGGGGTGAAATTTTTAATAAAATCTGTATATTTAAAAGAAAGTTATTTGTGACATTTAGATTTCGTTGTTAGTAATTATTGTAAATACCCCAAGGATGCTTGTGTAATCGAAACCGGTCGGAAAATAAATATAATTATATTATTGTGAAACAGTACAAGTGTTATCAGCTAGCAAATATTGTGTTAAAAGAAAGTACTTACTCACTGATTGACATATAAACGCCCAGCAAAAATCCTTGGACCAAGGAGGATGAAATTTTTCACAGGGGTTGCTCTTATGATGTAGACGAGGAATAAGAAAGGATTTAACGAAATTCGTCCCCTAAGATGGTAAAATAATTTAAACTAGCCGTAAAGAAAATAGTATATATTATGGGCATATCATACATGAATTTAGTGCGTGCAATGTTTATTTTTATTACGTTAATGTATTTGTAATGTATTTTATTTAAAAACATTACGTTTCTGAAGTCCTCCGCAATGTAAAATTTAACTGTGCCAAACTTTATACTCCACCGTTCGCGCAAGTCATACGCCTATTACTATAATTTATAAATATGTTGGTTTATTTTATACTAGCTGTTGCCCACGACTTCGTCCGCGCGGACTTCGTTTACTCCGCACAACTCCTCCCCCGTAGGTGATAGCGTGATAATATGTCGCCTATATGTTGACCCGACCTATTAGTAATGTTCATGCAAAATTTGAAGTAAATTACTATAATTTATAAATATGTTGGCTTATTTTATACTAGCTGTTGCCCACGACTTTGTCCGCGCGGACCTCGTTTACTTCGCACAGCTCCTCCCTCGTAGGTGATAGCGTGATAATATGTCGCTTATATGTCGACCCGTCCTATTAGTAATGTTCATGCAAAATTTGAAGTAAATTACTATAATTTATAAATATGTTGGCTTATTTTATACTAGCTGTTGCCCACGACTTTGTCCGCGCGGACTTCGTTTACTCCGCACAGCTCCTCCCCCGTAGGTGATAGCGTGATAATATGTCGCCTATATGTTGACCCGACCTATTAGTAATGTTCATGCAAAATTTGAAGTAAATCCATGCAGTACTTTTTGAGTTTACAGACAAACAGATAAACAGACAAACAGACAAAAATTCTAAAAACTATATTTTTGGCTTCGATATCGATTGTAGATCACGCCCCAGGTATTCTTATAAAAAAATATTCAATGTACAGTTTTGACTTTTCTACGATTTTATTATATGTATGGATTCTTGCTGGACTCTAGACAGAATTCTTCAATCCCATTATTTTTCCTGTGTTTTATATAATATTAGCACCTGCCCGCGGTTTCACCCGCGTAGTTTTTGTTCCCTTGGGAATATCGGAAAGGTTTATATACTAAAACCTTCCTCAAGATTCAATCTATCTATTAAAAAAACGCATCAAAATCCGTTGCGTAGTTTTAAAGATTTAAGTATACATAGGGACATAGGGACAGACAGAGAAAGCGACTTTGTTTTATACTATGTAGTGAAGAGGTTCTAAATAATTCATACTAATATTATAAATGCGAAATTATATCTGTGTTTTACACTTTCACGGCTAAACGAATGAATCTATTTACCAAAGAACACGGGCGAGACTACATATATCGTTTTTTTTAGTTATTACCTTAAAATTTAATATATTCCGTAAGGTTCTATATAAACTCCTTAGCTTATCCGCATTTAACAAATATTTTTTAACTTGGGGTATCGTAGCTAAATAAAGTTGGAATTTAAATAAACTTAACGTAAACATTCAGTTCTCTCCTTAGTAGTCTGTGTTTAGGTATTTATATTGTCATTGGGTGTCTTTAGCACAACTGCTAATCTCAGAAAACTATGTTAGATTGACAAAATTCTAAATTAAGATTTTGCCAAGACACTTTTTAGAAACTTAAAATAACAAAAAAAAAAGAATTAACTTTAAACTTTTCTTTAGTACAATAACAGGGAGAATTTTTATTTGATACTTATAATGAAAATTATATATATTATATAACTTATTGCTGTTTAATGAAAATTTAATTAAACTTTTATATAAAGGTAACACTTAAATATGATGATAGAAGTTAATCAAAGTCTCAATATTTTTATATGAATGTCTCTATATATATTTTATTTAATTAAGTCCAATGTAAGGTACAAAATACAGGAAATTGGAAGTTGATATTATACTTAGTTATACTGCGTTTAATTAAAACTCCGATTACACTTTGATTAGTG
The DNA here is from genome assembly GCA_036924255.1 of Apodemia mormo. Taxonomy (NCBI): domain Eukaryota; kingdom Metazoa; phylum Arthropoda; class Insecta; order Lepidoptera; family Riodinidae; genus Apodemia; species Apodemia mormo. Next base: position 17,276,055 of record JAUPFN010000021.1, on the reverse strand, counting down.
CGAGTGCGAGTGTTTTTGCAGGTGCTTAGTATTAAGCCTTGCATTAAACACTCGTACACACACTAATCAAAGTGTAATCGGGGTCTAATTTACAGTAAAATGTTAAATACAGTTAGAATTGTGTCATAATAAAATAGCTATTAAATATTTCACATACATTGTAACTTATTACGCATTTGTTGTGAAAGTGTGTGTAATTAATACCAGCGGACCAGAAAATAATGCTAGCACGTGAGCGTAGTTACGAGTAAAACATACTACTGGTATCAGACAAACTTCATTAACATACTTTTTAGAGAACCGTTTTTGTTGCTTAATTTGTTATTTTGGTGGTATTTAACACTTCGGGTGATCATGTAAAAATCGTTCCGCACGCGTAACACCTAAGATTTGCAATCCGCCAGCGATCGGCGATGACTCCTAAACGTAACGAAAAAAGTCGTCAAAAACGTCACCAATTGCTTGCTTGTCGTTGGATACACATTTTGGGTAGTGACATCACCAACAATAATCAAGCAGCAACGATTGCCACTTTTATATATACATAAACTGACTATATAGTTTTTTCTTAAACGGGAGACTAAGTTTATTTTAACTACGCAAACAATAAATGATAGACGTAATGTCTGTAGAATGTATTTATTTTCATAAGAAGAAAGAAATTGAATACCGGTGTTAAGTTAGATCTACCAAAAATTTTCAATATTTGGAAATAAATAATTTTTCTATTGAAAATGAAACATTTCAAACGCGATTTTTGTGTTTGCCTCATATCTTAGCAAATATCTGTCCTATTAAATAAAATTTCCGACGAATTGTTATGCAATTTAAAACTTCGTGTGTCTTTATTGTGTATATTTTTCGGAAAACGGGACATTTTCACGTCCCTGAAATATACTTGGAGTCACCGGAACAGAGTACTTGAAATATTTCAACGAAAATTAACGAAACATTAACTGGGTTTTTTGTTATCAAAAAATGACATTTTCCTATAGAAATTGGCATAGAATAAAACTATATTCTATTCTTATGCAAAAATAAGTCACTTAAATAATATTTATTAATTTTTTATTTCAAAAATAAATAAAAGAAAATATTATAAAATCCGCTACGACCGTGTGCCAAAATTCGTACCGCGTAGTAATAATTTAAGTACTAAAAGTATCAATACTATTTGCATTTAACAGCACTAGGTGCACCATATGGAAGACAAAAAAAATGAGGCTATTGCTTGACTACATAGTAAAGCTCAACGAAATAAGTGTAGTGATATTCAAAGTCACAGCTTGTATAGTAACGAGTTTCTACGCGAGTTCGGTAAATTGTTGTTTGTAAACAATAAACTTCATGCGCTGTGCGTGTGTCCTTACTTAACATTTTTATCAAATAATTAGGTCAAAATTTAAGCATCTATTTTTTTACTCATTCGGTATCAGACTGGAGTGCTGGACACCCTCTTTCAGTATGTACAGACTTTTACACGTCAACTTAAGACCGAGTAATCCTCGGTTCCCACATACTATAATATTATGATATGATAAGGAAGGCTTAAAATTCATCTCAAGCATTATAATCAATTTATTGGACAACCTTGTTCAGTAGGCTGAGCACGTAAATACTTCTTTACGCACATTAAAGATGTCAGAAATCTTTGCATCAAACCACTGAGAGAATCCTTGGACCTAATACGTGATTTATCTTGCCAATTAGATATCATTACTGATCAGGAGGTTACGTGTATTGGAGGCGTTCTAAAAAGCTACTCGTGACAATTGAAACAAAGGAATAATATTGTAAAACGTGGTACTTTTTGTGTTCTACATATTGGTCTGAACTCTCTTTGATGAAAGCCCAGACCATTATGGAGACTGACTTATATAACCACATTAAATATAACAGAAGCTAGGCAGAGTGAATTAATCATCAGCAAACGTCAACATAATTGATTACTGAGCAGCATAGTGTTGCTTCGAGAACCGATAACTAGGTAGTAGAGCTTTACAACGTCTTGCCCAGATTAGATACCACAGATGGCTGTGACAGGAATAGATATGGACCTATTCCTGTCACAATTGCACATGTGCTTATCATTATTATCATAAGATAGCAAACAAGCAAATGGGTGTCCTGATGGAAAAAATTAACCATGTGGCGAGGTCTAATGCCACGTGCATAAGTTTACCGGCTACCTTACTCTCCGAACTGGAATGCGACAGTGACAAGCGCTGACGCTATTACGACAGGAATAAGTAAGGCGGTAGTACCAGACCCGGGTGAGGCAATGCAGAACTCTAGTAGCCATGATGCTAGTGACTCACATAGCCTTTACCTTTACGACCTGCCTGGCAGAACGACATTTGGCCTATTCTTCAAAGAAGCCCGAACCAACACGGGAAATCTTTGGTGTCTATAGTTTGTCTGTATAAGCAGAGTCGTCTGCTTGTATATTGTAATTTGATATAAAATACAGTAATTAATTAGGAATAATATTGAAATCCATTGTTTTTGTTTACGCATCCAGTTCCCACATCATTGAAAATCACTGTCAATCTTATTGCAACACTAATGAACACTGATTCTTGCCGCGCCACGCAATGATGCTCAAGTATAGATAGATATGTCGTACAGATAATAATTTATTAAGAGTAATTTTTGTATGTTTGTATGTACATTTTTATGTATGTTTTGATATGTATGTTTATTTCTCTATCACACGAAAACGTATAAATTAAATGGAATGAAATTTGGTCTGTAGATAGTTTTTTTTTATATAATAAGATAGCAAACAAGCAGATGGGTCTTCTGATGGAAAGAGTCAACTGTGGCCTATAGATACCAAAGATGTTAACGGTGCGTTGCTATCTAGTGGTGAGGTCGAATGCCACATGCATAAGTTTATCGGCTACCTTACCCTCCAAACCGGAAGACGACAACGACAAGTACTGACGCTATTGCGGCAGGAATAGGTAAGGTGGTGATATCAGACCCGAACGGGATAATGCAGAACTCTACCACCTATTAGCCACGATGGTAGTGACTCACATAGCTAATCGTTTGCCTTTTACGACCTGCCTAGCAAAACCGCAGTTGTCCTATTCTTCAAAGGAGCCCGGAACCAACATGGGGATAAATTTTAATTTAAAAATAAATTAAAATATACATAGCATTTTTATACAAAAATTGTGATTTTTTGACATATTGTACTCAGTTTTAATATTGGCAACAGGCACATATTGTAAAGGTGGTATGACATCCTTCGTGCGCAAATCTGACTTAGCTGGTTTTTATGTTATAGAAAAACAAACACTGAGATGGTTTTACTGATGTAAAAAGATAATTTTTGTTTATAGACGTCAAAGGTAGTGGTGCGTGGTCATTTTGGTGGTAGGTATATAAAGTAACATGCACTTGGTTACCGATTTATTCGGGTGAGATTGCAAAACTCTATCACCTACACGTATGTACACAGAACAATAATATGTCTTATTTATACATATAATAAAATCGTAGGAAAGTCAGAACTGTACATTGAATATTTTTTTTTAAAGAATACTTGGGGCGTGATGTGCAATCGATATCGAAGCCAAAAATATAGTTTTTAGAATTTTTGTTTGTTTGTCTGTTTGTCTGTATGTATGTCCGGGGTAAACTCAAAAATACTGCATGGATTTACTTCAAATTTTGTATATAATTTATAATTTTGTATAAATATTACTAATAGTTCGGGTCAACATATGGGCTACATATTATCACGCTATCACCTACGGGGTAGGGGTAGTGCGGAGTAAACGAAGTCCGCGCGGACGAAGTCGCTGGCAAGAGCTAGTGTGTAATACAATATGTCATTTATGTGTTTATATTGTAAGTATTTTACTAAGTGGTAGAGTTTTGCAACTCCTCGCCCGGGTATTTGGTACCACCGCTTTACGTATTCCTGTCGCAATAACGTCAATGCTTGTCATTGTCGTGTTCCGGTTTGGAGGGTAAGGTAGCTGGTAGAATAATACATGTGGCATTGCCATCTTGCCACACGGATAGCAACGCACCATTAAAATCTTTGGTGTCTATATGCGATGGTTTTTCTTGCTCTGTATAAATTTTGTCTTTATTCGGATAGAGTTAAGATTTATTTCCTAATATGTACATAAGGTTGGCTAGTATAGAATACCCTTAGGCGTTAAGTTAAATTTCATCAACAGGAGCAGCTGACGCTAAAAGAATTCTAGTATTTCGTTATATCTCTACGATTTTTATATCAAGGTTTTCACGTTCCAAAAATAGTATATCTTTTTACGTTTGTCTTTTTTATTGTAAGCAATTGTTAAAACTGTTCTTTTCTTTTTATTTACCTCAAAAAATCGTTTCAATTTAATGTAAATTTAATGATGAGGATAAATCCACGTTACTATGGAGATAAGCTGCTGAACACATATACGGAAATAGGACGTGTAGAATTATTGTATTATTTCTAAAACAATGAAAATTCATGTTCCTTAAATTATCCTTGAAACTTAATAAAAAGTCATAATTAATTGTTACGTGTATTTTACGTACTTCAGTTCAGACTGGCTACTCCGTGCAGCTCCGCCCGCAGGTAAATATCATGACCTCAATGTAAAATATTTCATGCAATACCCCTTATTTCACCATCTTGGGGATATATTTCGAAAAGTCCCTTCTTGTTTCTCGTAAGATCAACCGTTGTCAAAGAATAACCTTCTTAGTTCAAGGGTTTAAGCTGGACGTGGATATATCAGTCAGTGAGTAAATATATATATATATATATATATATATATATATATATATATATATATATATATATATATATATATATATATATATATATATATATATATATATATATATATATACTGATATATATATATACTGATTGTCTGTTTTCAACCAACGTGACCTGCCAATAATAGTAATTTAAAATTTAAAATCGATGATGTCAAATAACAACTATTCTCGTATCACAAAAACTACTGAAGCTATTTTGATAAAACTTACGACTGTTCCTTAAGTTGGAATATATCTCATTTAAATCAAAAAGAATAACTTCAATTTCACTTTTAGATTCCGAGAAATTCATGAAAACATACAAACATATAATACACGTAGACAAACATACATACACTCACGAAATTTAGTAAATTCACTTGGACGCCTAAATAGATAAAAAAAGTATCTTCACGCCCATATCCCGGAAGAGGTAGGCAGAGGTATAACAAGTGTACCCACGATTAGCCGAAGATACTTGGTCCCACAATGTGATAGGTGGCAAGCCTATCGCCAACCGGGCACTTACCAATCCCAGGCAACGTTGTTTTTATCAGAAAACTGAAAAACCACATTTTTGAATTGCCCGACCAGGAATCGAACCCGAGACCTCATGTGGTCAACTCCGACACCGGACCACTAGACCACAGAGACAAAACGAATACTAATAAGTAAAAGTGATTATTGTAGTATTATATCGAATGACGTATTCAACACTTTAACAAGTAGAGAAAATGTTTTTGATGACGAGAAAACCGGTCGTCAAAAATTTACTGTGCGTAATCACTTAGAAAAGTAATGTGATTAAATTTTGTCATAATAAGAACATATCGTTCGACATAATCACTTTTACTTTTACCCCATGATGGTCTGGGCCCTCTTTGAAAATAATACATCTGCCGTTCTGCCAGGCAGATCGCAAAAGGTCTATGCGACTTACTGTCATAGAGGCTACTAGCTGGTAGAGTTCTGCATTGTCTTGTCTTGTCTGGTACTACCGCCTTGTCGATTTCTGCCGCAATAGAGTCAGTGCTTGTCACTGTTGTGTTCCAGTTTATGCAAATGGCATTAAAACCCCGCCTCAAGAATAGCAACGCATCATGAACATCTTTGGTGTCTGTAGGCGATGATTATTTCATTCCATCTGGCAGCCATCTGTTGGTTTGTTATATTTATATTTATTTATTTATTATTATATATCTTCTTAAATTATTTTTTTTTATTTATTATTATATATCTTTATTATTTATTTATTATTATATATCTTCATAAATTAAAAGAACACACTGCAATAAGCATGTTGTCTATTGAACTTAACATGTTGGAATTATTTTGATTTTGACACTTCGTTAAAACATATATTTTTTTCACTTATCATAATTATAAGGAAATTTACAGTAATAATGACAAACCTTACCGTACCTTACTTTACCTTCCATAACGGAACTCGTGATAATGGCGAAGATAAAGAAATCTACGGGCACTATTTAATTGTCTCCTTAAGTAATTTATTTCGATGAGAAAACTTTTGTCGTGATATACATATTGGGATAACTGACTCTACTACGAATCTACTACGTGGTAGAGTTCTGCAATGTATTTGTCTGGTACCAACGCTTAGTTATTCCTGCCGCGATAGCGTCAGCGCTTGTCACTGTCATGTTCCGGTTTGAAGATTTTGCAAATGGTAATGTTTTTTGATAAACTTATGCATGTGCTATTAATTTTCCACTACAAGAATAGCAACGCACCATTTACATCTTTGGTGTCTATATGTGATGGTTATCTCTTTCCACAAGGAGAGTAATCTGCTTGATTACTTATGATATAAAAGACGAGATATTAGTTTTTATTCGTCAAATGTCTCCTTTTTTTCGCGCGACATATCACACGGGAGATTAAATATACAGAAATCACACGTTGTTTATCCTAAGCGGATTGGTCTCTCCCGGTCTCTACATCTATCCACACTCGTAATGTTTATATGTCTTGTCAGCCTTTCGAATTCCATAATAATTCTTAGTATGTCAAATCTATTTGTAATAAATCAATGCGAACGACCCACTCGCGCGGTCCCTGCAAGGTCAATAATGCCGCGCTAAGTAAACCCGAGGTAGGTAAGTCACGAGGCATCCTCCGCCTACCGCCGGTCCCACGACTCGTGACGCATCCGATGTAGCCTGCACTTTATCACTTTTTTATTATATCCTGCTAAATATAATGGCTGTTAGGTTTACCAAAAAAGGCTTTATTAGATTAAATCTTGTTTCGCTACTGACATTAGTATTACTATTATTATACTAACGCTGTTTCTAGAAGTTTTTAGGATTCCGTAGTACAATACAAGAATCTTGAGGAAATACTTCTCTAGTTACTTTTTAAACGGAAAATCTTTTACCCCTACCGCAAATAGTGCTACAATTATTATGATAATAATAATGCTTCTCATTCTTAATAGACCGACATTGAAGTCAGCACTTGATGTGTATATTAAGTTTGTTAAAAGAAGCCTAGAACCTCCTCCCCCACCCACTTTTAACCTAAGATTAGCTTAATCCGATGGGGTAATCGCCATAGCGACATAAGTCCCTAATAAAAAAAAGAATAAACAAATAATAATAAAGCTTCTAACGTTTTTCTCGGAAACGTGTTATTATTATTGTAACTACAGGCTAGGCAGTGAATGGTTCCGCAATTTTTATGTATAACTACAGAGATAATAATACACCATTAATATGTATTGTGTGTATTATTATAAGTTATATCTTTCCTTCGGAAGAGCCATCTGCCAGTTTGTTATCCTGTGATAGCAACCAAGCAGATGGCAGAACAGCAAACAAGCTGATGGTTCTTCGGATGGAATGATTTAACATCATCTATGAAAAAAATAAGTTTGCTGTGTTTCATCCGCTGAATCTTCGCAGTGTATGGTCAAGTTCCGATCCAACAGTAGCTATAAAATGGTCGATCCATCAAAAGTGTCTGTAAAGGTAAATTTAAATTTAAAAAATTGATTTTGACTGTGATAATATATAAAAACCGTTTCTGCGGTTTTCCCCATATTTGCCCCATTCCTGTAGCTGGTAGCGTGGTGGTGCATAGCCTATAACCTACCTCAATAAGTATTTTACAAATCATAACAAAATCAGAAAACATTCAAATATTGAAATTAAAAAAACACTTAAACTTACTGTAACGAAATTACTATACCAAAATCGGTCTTGATGGCTTAATTTAGATCTAAATAAATTGCCGCCTTCTGTTGTTTGTGGTGTAGTGGTTATGAGGTCCTGGATTCGACTTCTGGATCGGGTAATTAAAAATCGTTTTTCAGTTTTCTGAAAAATACAACTTTGCCCGGGATTGGAAAAGTGCTCGCTTGGCGATAGGCTTGCCACCAACCACTTTGTGGGACTAAGTACGAGTATCTTCGGCTAATCATGGGTACACTAGTTGTAACTCTGCCTACGTTTTCGGGGATACGAGCGTGAAGACACTTTTTTTATCGGTGCGAACCGGTCCGAATCACTACCCACTAGGGTACACTTGAACAATTCAAAAGTATAACATGTTACCCAATACGCAAATCTTCCCCAAAACTGGGAAATAAGTATGGATATTAATAAAAATTAAAAATTATCACACAATTTTGTTATAACAAGAATTTTCATGAGTCCAATTATTCTTAGAAATTAATCAAGATTTATAACGTTGATTTGGCTTACAAAGAATTTATTAAGTAGTCGTAAAACACACATACCTATAATATGTAAGCGCCATTTTACGTAATTGAACGAAAGTAATTATTTTTTATAAATAAAACCGTTTTCACTGTAAAACAAACAAGGACCTTTTTTATCCAGGCGATTGGTAATTGATTCTTAGTTCTTTTTGTAAGAATCGCAAACAAACAGATGGATCTCCAAATGGAAAGAGATGCCAATCACGTCATGTAGACGCCAAAGATTAAAAATGTTATCGGTGCGTTGCTATCGGTGGGGATGTTGCGCCACAAGCGTAGCCGCCCCGTAGATCGGGTGGTTAGCAGCCCTGACTACGCAATCACCGGCGCTCGGGTTTGATTCCCAACACAGACAAGCATTTTTGTGCTGAGGATAGATTTTTGTATTTCTGGATTTGAGTGTTTATTAAATATACTTTAGCTGAAATATATTTAATAAACATCCAAACCCAGTAACACATTCATTTATGCTCATCAGTTATTACACAAATGCTTGTTCCTGTCGAGAATCGAACCCGGGCAATATTTATTTGTTACTCAGACTCACTTACTTCTCATCCAACGAAGCAGCAAGAGAAGAAGTCCAACAAGTAAGACCAAACACGTAAAAAAGGCCGTCCTATCTATTATCTATTGTTATCTATATGTCGCAGGCAAATTTTATAATCCGTCCGAATACAATAGGTGGCGTCAGATAACAAACGTAAAAACGTTTTATAAAATACCTCACACTGAATATAAAGTGTCGACATTTTATAATAGGCTCCGCGACTATAACATTGCCGTTTTTATATTGCCGCGGCATGTTGTACGAATTAGTACCACATTTTACTACGCGTGGCGCTGCATGTTAAAACAACAAACATGGCCGATATCAGGGTAAGTGCGGAATTAACAAATATTAATAACATGGCTAACATTAGAGTTGCAGATAATAAAATTAGTAATTTTAAGGATCGATATTATAGTGAGTTATTGAAAATATATGAATCACAAAGGGGGCTGTGAAAACACCGTGGAATAACCAGAAAATTTTTGAGGTTATCCGGCACATAAAAAATGCTGAGGTGTCCATGAAAGTTTGTATTCGACGGACTTCTTTTGAATACAATTGGAGCTCTAGGTATGATGTGATGAATATTGCTGGTCAAGAATACTTAATTACAAAAAAACAATAGTTATAGCCCCACCATTCGTATATAGTATAAGACAATAATAAGACTGAAAATAGTCTATTTTAAGATTACTATTTCCATTTTTTTATATTATAGGATAACCAACAAAAAGATGGCTCGCCTGATGGGAAGAGAGAGTATCTCCTCAATACCGAAGATGTTAACGGTAAATTGCTATCCCAGTGGAGGGATGGTAATACCACATGCATAAGTTTACCGACTATCTTATCCTCTAAACCGTGCTTTAAACCGCAACACGACGCTAATAAGCGTTTGTATAGTTTTTAAAAGATATTTCCTTATGAATTGATTTATTATTTACACCGCGGTCAGATTAACTTGACGCATGCCGTTGATGGCGTCATTTGGCGCAAAACGTAACAATAATGTCCAAAAACAATATAACAATAACAGAAAACTAACCAAATTATCTACGCGCGTATCGGTAACAATAATTCTGACCATGGCCATACTGACACTTATATTATTAACCTGGCGAGCTAAGGGAAGCCCCGCCTTCCATTCCAGAGATGCGTCAAGCTAATGTGACCGCGTTGTACGTATGTGGAGCTACGAAAACTGTCTCCTGTAAAACAATTACTTGTTACGCTACGCTCAATTTCAAATTGAAATACCAGTAACAATAGCTTTATGAAACATAAGTAATCCCACACAAAGTCACCAGCATTGCTAGTCAATGACACATCCTGCTTGATGAATGCACATTATTCCGACGCTAATCCAAGGTTCCAGCGCCATAGATAACTCACAGATAAAATATAATAATTAAAACAATGTATACGGCGCCATTTGCAACATCGACTATGAACGCGGCTCTGAGCAATATAATGACATACTTGTATAAATAACAATACATTGATTACTTGAGTCACGGTGATTTATATTGTATTATACAATCGCTAAATCAACAAAACTACTGTTGCTAGTTACGGATGTAAACACTGATGTTTATAAATATGCTGTCATCTGTATATTGTGAAGTAGTATCTTAATTCATGGTCACTTCATGTCGTAGCTAGGGCAGATTTCAGGGCGGTGTCTTATATGTATGATACAGCCTGTAAGGGGCGGTCGACCGAAAATCGAAACCATAGAATTGGGCCATGATTCTGAGATGAAAACCGTTGAAATTTTTTGCTGGAAGGTTTCTTTTTTTGACCAATTTTTTAACTTAACCTTGTGTAATTTGATTTATTTTAATAGTCTTTTTTTATATCATAAGATAGCAAACAAGCAGATGGGTCTCCTGATGGAAAGAGTCAACCATCGCCTATAGAAACCAAAGATGTTAATGGTGCGTTGCTGTCTTGTGACGAGGTCTAATGCCACATGCATAAGTTTACCGGCTACCTTACCCTCCAAACCGGAACACGACAGCAACAAGCACTGACGCTATTGCGGCAGGAATAGGTAAGGCGGTGGTATCAGACCCGGACTAGAAAATGCAGAACTCTATCACCTAGTAGCCACGACGGTAGTGACTCGATAGCCAATCGGTCGCCTTTTGAGACCTGCCTGGCAGAACGGCAGTTGGCCTATTCTTCAAAGGAGGCTGGGACCAACACGGCGAATAGTCTACTGTGTTTTCTTCTGTAAATAGTAAAATTTGAGGAAATAGCGGAAAGCTGTTTATACAGATAAACGGCTGTTTCGAGAGTAATGGGCTCAAAAATTGTATTTCCCACAAAAAAGAAATTGCCATCATAAACGTAAACGTTAAAGTTTTTGGTACATCGTCCCTTACACGCTGTATACAGGATTACTTTTAAAAGTCCGTCCAAATTTTAAAATTAGGAACTAATATTGAATTGAAAGTGCGTTTAATTATTAGTATATTTGATCGCCCCGTTGGTCGAGGGGTTTTTTGTTTTCCCCGGGGAGTTACACCACACCTCGGGGAGTGTATTGCACATGAAAATTAAATCTAATTTACATCTTCTTAATCTAGTTTACATAGTCTTAATTCTAGGCACAGAATTTTAAAAAAAGCGACCCTGGCTATGCAATGGACAGGGCTCGGATTTGATCCCCGGGGACAAGCATTTATGTGATGAGCATAAATGTTTGATTTTCCGGGTTTGGGTGTTTATTATTTATGTAAAAGTAATATATCTATTTCTACGTATTAATTTCATTGACTCACACCCATAACACAAGGAAATAATTTTCTTACTTTGGGATTAGATCAGTAAGTGTAATTTGTCCCGTGAATATTTAATATTTATATTTATATTGTAAAATTATTTCAAGATAACATAAAAATATTCGTTTAAAAATATTCCACTAAATTCATGAATTGGATTCACCGAGTCTTGTGAATGAACTCTGCAATGCTGGCAGCGTCTCATTTTACATTTACCTATAATTATGATAGTAACTAATACGTAATCTATTGCTCTTAAGTAAATTTTTTCGATCACGAAAAAGGATTTTCGTATTTTATTTATAAAAAGTTGCTGTGAAATCTTTTCAGTTGTACTGTTTGTATCTGGTTGGTTTAGAAAGCATTAAATAGATGATAAATTAAAAAGTAAAATTAAAGGTTAAGTTAGCTCATGTCAATATAAGCTTGTTATAAAATATTCTATATATATTACTTATACTCAGATATTTAATTTTTAAATAGCGTCAACAGTCTATGGAGCATTATTTCCGTCCGAATAAATATCTGCGTTTAGCTAAAGAAGTTTTACTTCAAAAACAAAAAAAAAAAAACAAAACGAAATTAGCATATAATAAGTATTTAATGAATTGTGCACGTGCCAAACGGCGTTTATGGTTAACAAGGGGAGGGCAGACAGACAGTCAAGTGGTCCTCTCGTTATCTACACTCAAACACGTTTGTCGGTTTTGAAACTTATCGATGGTCATGTAGAGTTTTGAAGCATCCTTTGTACCATTTTATTAATATACGCTACATAGGTGATCTATTTTATACCATAGACTAACTATTAAGCAGATGGCTCTTTTGATAGAAGATATGATTATCGCCTGAAGACACCTAAGAAGTTAATACCTAATACGTTGCGATGAGGTAACAGGGCCCGTCTGCCGGCAACCTGACTCTTCAAAACAGACATTGACAAGCACTGACGCTTTTATAGCAGAAAAAAGTAAGGCCATGGTACTCGAGTAAGGTGTTACAGAACTCCTTCGCTTTTTCTTCACAATGGTAGTGACACACTCGCTTTTTACGAACTTTGGCATATTTTTAACATTAGATTTTTTGAGCTCTTATAACCTCTATATCTCAGCAGCCACTTGACTGATTTGTCTCATTAATTTAACTGCCAAATTTTGTGACGTTCCGATCATCGTCACTCACGTTAATATCGATCAAATATTTATTCATCGAATTGTTTAAGTAGAATCGAAAAATTTTCCAGGCTTCCCCCGTTCGTTCAATAAAGATGAATGTTTTGTTTTATTTGCACTACTGTATTCTTTGAAGTTTCAGGCAGATTTGAAAACTTCTTATATTTGATAGCACAATTGAGGAAGGTTACAGGTTCAATGTGTGTTAAAGTTTTCGTGAATTTCACTGAAAAAATATATTTTTCTGATGTAAAACGTAACTGATGTAAAAGGGGGAGGGAGGAGGGGGGGGGGGGAGTCCACGAAGTGTGACATTGTGTGACAAGGGGAAGGGAGAGGTCCCAAATTTTGTGACATCACATTTTTTCAAAATATTATATTTTATATTTAAGTATTACAACACTAAATTTAAAAAGCTACCTGTACAAATAAAAGAAATAATCGAATGAGATCATTATTCGGGACTCGAATAAGATCATTTATATAGGACTGGGTGGGTTCAAAAAATCATGAAATTCGTGTGACGTAATTTATGGATGGCCCCTTATCGATTAGGTTTTGACATGATATATAATTCTGTACAAAACTTTACGAAAATGTGTCTTATGTGCATCATTAAGTAACAAATATTCAAACATTTAGACATCTAAAAATATAAACATCCAAAAATTAAGATTTTTTTTATATCATAAGATAGCAAACAAGCAGATGGGTCTCCTGATGGAAAGAGTCAACCATCGCCTATAGACACCAAAGATGTTAAAGGTGCGTTGCTATCTTGTGGCGAGGTCTAATGCCACATGCATAAGTTTACCGGCTACCTTACCCTCCAAACCGGAACACGAGAGCGACAAGCACTGACGCTATTGCGGCAGGAAACATCTCTGAACATAGACATCTTAATATATAAACACTCAAACATTTAGATATTTAAATATTTAAACATCTAAACATAGACATCTAAATATTTATACACCCAAACTTTTAGATTTTATTTTATCTAAGATAGCTAACAAGCAGATGGCTCTCCTAATGGAAAGTTGTTAATAGTACGTTGCTATCCTTGTGGCAAGGTCATTATGTCTCATGCATAAGTTTACCGGCTACTTTGAACACTGAATATCGTCAGCACTTGGTAAAACTCCATGTTAACTTATATTTATATCGTATTAAAAGCACTTGTACTCTTTTACTTGACTTTTTATTTATTAAAACCAACCGGTTTCGCGTTTTAACGCATCATCAGGGCAAAAGTTAAAAACTTTATTTAAATATAAGTTCACCGGCTACTACTTTTATATAAATATAAGTTTACCGGCTACGTTACCATCCAAACCGTAACACGACAGTAACAAGCACTGACGCTATTGCTGTAGGAATAGATAAGGCGGTGGTACCAGACCCGGGCGGGACATTGCAGAACTCTACCACCTAGTAGCCGTGACAGTAATAACTCGCATAGTCAATCATTTTCCTCTTACAAACTGCCTGGCAGAACAGCGGATCCTCGAGCAACACGGGGGGAATTAGATATCTAAATATAATTAAACACCTAAATATTAAGATATCTACATAATAGTTCAGGAGGAATCGGCGCATGAGTACCGAAAACTATTCCACTCAATTTTTTTATGCGATCCTCTTCAAATCGCCCTACTGATGATATAAATGCATGTTGCCATGGGGCAACCCGGTGCCATATTGCTTAAACCGAAATTGTCTAAACAATTGCAAGGAATTGTTATTTTTCAACCGGACAATTTTTTTTATATTCCTTATTGAAATACCAATAAAAAAGGTATTATGACTTTTCACGATAAAGTTAATATTTTTAAAGATATGAATTTTTAAAGGTTCGAAAAATCTCAAATTTGGGTACTTTCGACCCATGAGAAATACATTTAAAAAAAAACATAATGTTTAAGTAAATTTTTTTAAAATTCTCTACACAATAGTTAATAATATTGTTAATAGAGATTTAAAAAAAATCATTAGTAGTAATGTAGCAGCCCTGCTGCTGCGTTTCGTTTGGTTTGTGAGATCCCCGGAGGCCTAACCCCCCCCCCCCCCCCGCACACTATGAATGCGCAATCAAAAGAGAATCTACCCCAGGGGGGTACCACTTGCACCAGCAGTGGAGAATCCCCCCCTGAGCGTCCGTGCTCTGGATTCCAGCCAGGTCATGGATGCTCAGGCTGTCTACGTATTCAATCAGGCTACGTATTCTGGGGGGGGGGCAAAATTGCGCTCATAGACAATCCTGTCGGGGGCAAACTGGGCAAGAAAGCCATGGCACCCCCTACCACGCTTACTGTGGATTTCTGTAATGTCAGGGGGCTTCATTCCAACTTGAACGCCGTCCACTACCATCTCGAGACGGCGAAGCCAGCTTTGCTCTTTTTGACCGAGACACAGATATCTTCTCCGGCTGATACTTCTTACCTCTCCTACCCGGGGTACAAACTGGAACATTCCTTTGTACCGCGGGCTGGGGTGTGCGCATACGTCAGAGAAGATATCTGTTACCGGCGCCTCGGCAGACTTGAAGGTCAGGACCTGTCCATCCTCTGGTTACGCGTAGCTTGTGACGACCATCCACGCAGCTACGCTTGCCTATACAGGTCCCATGGCGGGAATACTGAAGTTGACCGGCTCATTGAGCATTTACAAACGGCTGTAGATTCCGTGTTAGAGCAGACGCCCTCCACAGAGATCGTGATCTTGGGCGATTTTAATGCCCACCACGCCGAATGGCTTTGTTCACGCACCACCGATCATGCAGGGAGGTCTGTTCACGATTTTGCCTTGGCATATGGTCTTACACAACTGGTAACTTCGCCCACACGAGTTCCCGATGTGGATGACCATATGCCTTCACTGTTGGACCTTCTGCTGACCTCTCATCCGGACCATTATCAGGTATCGGTGGACGTCCCACTTGGTTCGTCAGACCACTGCCTGATCCGGAGTTAAGTACCGGTTTCGCGCCTATCACGGCCTCCTTTAGCAGGCTGTCGTCGCGTTTGGCACTTTAGGTCAGCAGATTGGGACGGGATGCGGTCTTTTTTTGCGTCCTACCCATGGGGGCGGTTGTGCTTCTCGCTGGATGATCCGAATGTCGTCGCTGACTCTATTGCCGATGTGGTGCTGCAGGGCATGGAACTTTTCATTCCATTTTCTGCGGTACCAATTGGTGGTAAGTCTCAGCCTTGGTTTGGTCGCTCCTGTAAAACGGCTTCGCGCCGCAAGCAGGAGTGCTACCGGGCTTGGGCTGCAGCGTCGGCATCTTGTGATGAAAAAACCAGCACATTACGTAAGGAGTACAATTTCGCCTCGAGGTACTTCAAAAGAGCTATCGCCAAGGCAAAATCGGAACACATTGGCAGAATTGGTGAGAAATTAGTTCGCCTTCCTTCGGGCACTCGTGCGTTCTGGTCTCTCGCCAAGGCTGTCTTAGGGAATTTCTCACAGCCCTCTCTTCCATCCTTGCACGGAGACGATGACTCTTTGGCCCTTACCGCAAAATAGAAGGCCGATCTCCTGGGCTCCTTCTTTGCGGCCATCTCGACTCTGGATGACCAAGGGAACGCACCGCCTACCATCGCGCAGTGTGATAGTCGTATGCCAGAACTACAATTTCGGCAATCATCTGTGCGTAAAGCACTACTTTCCTTGGACATCCACAAGTCGAGTGGGCCGGATGGCATCCCTCCGATTGTGCTAAAAATGTGTGCTCCAGAGTTGGCACCAGTATTAACACGCCTATTCCGGCTCTCCTATTCACTCGGCGTGGTACCGAATTCATGGAAGACGGCTTTGGTGCATCCCATCCCTAAAAAAGGAGATCGTTCTAACCCGTCTAACTATCGGCCCATAGCCATAACCTCCTTGTTCTCCAAAATTATGGAGACAATCATCAACTCTCAGCTCCTCAAGTATTTAGAAGAGCACCAGCTGATTAGCGACCATCAGTACGGTTTCTGTCACGGCCTCTCAGCTGGTGACCTTCTAGTATACCTAACTCATCGATGGGCGGAAGCAGTTGAGTCCAAGGGGGAGGCATTGGCAGTTAGTTTGGACATAGCGAAGGCCTTTGATCGGGTATGGCACAAAGCGCTTCTCGCGAAGCTGCCTTCCTATGGGCTTCCTGAGAAATTATGCGAGTGGATCACCAGTTTTTTGGCTGACCGGAGCATCAAGGTCGTTGTCGACGGTGCGTGCTCCGATCTTAAATCTGTCAATGCTGGTGTTCCCCAAGGCTGCGTGCTATCACCGACACTGTTCCTTCTGCATATCAATGATATGATGCGAATTAGCAACATACATTGCTATGCGGATGACAGTACTGGTGATGCTACATACTCCGGCCGAAGCAGTATTTCTCGGGAACACGTCGAAGAGTGCCGAAACAAGCTTGTGTCTGAAGTCGAGAATCGACTTACCGATGTCTCGGAATGGGGTCGCCAAAACCTGGTTACTTTTAACCCCAAGAAGACACAGCTTTGCGTGTTCACCGCAAAAAAGACGCCCTTTGTCGTATCACCTCGATTTGAGGATACTCTCCTGACAGCCTCAGCTAGTGTCGGAATCCTGGGAGTTGACATATCGAATTACGTTCAGTTTCGCGGTCATTTGGAAGGCAAGGCTAAACTAGCCTCCAAAAAGCTCGGTGTGCTCAGCAGAGCGAAACAGTACTTTTTGCCAGTCCATCGCCTTCAACTTTATAAGGCACAAGTTCGGCCTCACATAGAGTACTGTTCGCATCTCTGTACCAGCCGGAGCTCCTCAGTACCAGCTTCTTCCTGTTGATCGCATTCAGCGTAGAGTGGGTCGAATCGTTGATGACCAGGCCATTTCGAAACAGCTTGACTCTTTGGCATTGCGCAGAGATGTAGGTTCTCTCTGTGTCTTTTATCGTATATATCATGGAGAGTGTTCCGACGAGTTGTTTGGATTAATTCCTGCCGCCGAATTCCACCATCGGACATCACGTCAAAATTTGAAGTTCCATCCTCACCATCTCGATGTCTGGAAATCCACAACTGTGCGATTCTCCCGACACTTTTTACCTCGCACTACTCTGTTGTGGAACCAATTACCGGAAGGGGTATTTCCGAACGGATACGACATAGGGACCTTCGAGAAAAGAGCTCACTCATTCTTAAAAGGCCGGCAACGCAACTGCAAGACCTCTGGTATTGCAGATGTCCATGGGCGGCGGTGATCACTTACAATCAGGTGCACCTCTTGCTCGTTTGCCCCCTCTTCTATTTAAAAAAAAAAAAGAACATTGTTTATATATTTTTTGATCGCATAAAAAAATTGAGGTGGAATTGTTTTCAGTACTCATGCGCCGATTCCTTCTGGACTATAATATTATATATAAGGTCATTCCATAATAGGTGAACATATTTTAACCCAACATTCGGTACGTCTAATCAAAGATATGTCATTCGGGGGTGTAAAACTTTTCGATTTGTACGAATAAAATTTCGTATACGAATAAAATTTCATACAAATCAAAAAGTTTTAAACCCTTGAATGATGTTTGTTTTTAGCTGGATATCTTTGGTTAGACGTACCGAATGCTGTGTTAAAATATTTTCATGTATTATGGAATGACCTTATATTAAACATCTAAACATATAAATTCCCAAACATTTAGACGCCTAAATTTTTAAACACCTTAACATACTCGTACAATCATCCACTTTATACTCCGTTTAAATAAGATAAAACTTTTTCACGATATCTCCAGGAGAGGAACAGTGCAAGCAAAACCGCGGTAAAAAAACTAGTCTATGAATAAATCTAACGCAAACTTGTTATAACAATATGAATAATCGAACACTCGATCGAATTCCCGGTGCAAACAGTGGACCAACGTGAATGAGAAGAGGCATTGTCTTACAATTGGCGATTTCCGGTACGAGAGGCATGCGGTAGATGGGCAGATAGTGGCTGTTAGCTAAACATTGTGACGGCTGAGATCGGTATCGGTAATGTTGGTGTTTAGTTTGTGTAATAAAAAAACATTTTTCAGTCTATTTCCTTATAGGAAAATTTTGATTTTTTATTTCATAGTCTAGCGAACAAGTTCTCTTGGTGGAAAGAGGTAACCAGTGCCTAAAGTCACCAAAAAAGTGTTGGAATGCCACATGCATAAGTTTACCAGCTACCTTACCCTCTGAACCGAAAGGAACCGAAACTTATGATTTATGATGTCAGACTATTTTTGCTAGTTTTTGATCACTCGTTCCTCCGAGCAAAAATAAACGTAGCCTGTACGTAATAAATAAATAACACCAAATTAGTAGAAAGCTAAAAAAAATAAGAAAAGGTCGACCCCCTAACCCCTAATAAATATTTATTACAAAAGAATCTAAAGGAAATAATTAATACACGTTTTGTTTATTTTAATGTTTTCTTTTCAAAGTAGGTAAATTTTTTATGAATGTTTATTTATTTGTACAAAGGGATAAGTAATTTTAATTTTTTCGGTAGTAATAAACTTTGGTTTAATACATGCATTTATATCGTATGGGTGAATGATTAAAACCAAAGTATAGGCTATATTTATACTTACGCATTCGAAGGCACTTCGGCTCTCAGGCGCGGCGGTTGCCCGCGCTATTCGACAGTATGTATAATTTTAACTTTGCGCATTTTTGTGATCTTCCATAAGAAATATCAAGACTCCCTCCCCTCTAAATCGTCTCACTGATCAAGTCGCTGCCTTACGATAAGTTGGCATACGAATCGTAGTGGTGCTCAACACTAGCGGCAGCGACGTCACTAATGTACAACGGGCAATTTTAAAATATTATTACATCATTCACAACTAACTCTCGGGCTACATTTACATTGTATAGTTACATTACTTTCAAGATACAGTCCACTTTTATTTCACGCCAGAACTCCTGAGCTAACAGCAAAGGCACTGGTCCCAACACTTATGTAATAAATGAATGGCACCTTTGGTATCCAATAATATACCAAAATATTCTACTATTCGTTTTTAAAATAATTAAAATAACCGGCAAACATTTATTTAATATCGTTGCGTTGCTATCTTGTTGCGAGGTCTAATGCCACATGCATACGATTACCGGTTACTTTACTCTCCAAACCGGAACCCGACGGTAACTAGCACTGACGCTATTGCGGCAGGAATAGGTAAGACGGTGGTGCCAGACCTAGGCGAGACAATGCAAAACTCTACCGCCTGGTAGTCAGGATGGTGGATGGACTCACATAGCCAATCGGTTGCGTTTTACGCCCTGCCTGCCTGGCATTATAATAAAAACCATATTCAATATCCGTCCACATTTGTTTAATTTTTCTTTATATCATTAGAAACAGGATATAATACATAATTAGCCTAAATCCCCTTATCAAATAGTGTGTAAACGTGCACCAGATTGTAATGAAAGGGTGTCGTGCACGTGTTCGCTTGACAAGGGGCACACTTCCGATACACCCTCATTCATGTCAATCGATAATGGGCCGTGGATAATTTACACTGGATGCGTTACCACTACGTTTTTACCCGACTCACACTGGTACTCACTCACAACTCACACATCTTTTACGCTTGCACGGCTAATACACTGAACGAATTTAAATGAAACTTGGCAAGTAGATAGCTGAAGTCCCGGGGTCGAACATTGTTAACTTAAAAATTATAAACCCTAATGGCTAATTGTACTAAGCTTGTCGTCACTTAGGACACTCTTTAGTAACATGTTTTCACATTCACGGGACAAATTACACTTATTGATCTAACCCCAAAGTAAGCAAATTATTTGCTTGTGTTATTGATGTTAGTCAACGATACTAATACATAGAAATACACACACACATATATATATATATATATATATATATATATATATATATATATATATATATATATACTGGAATATATTTAATAGACACCCAAACCCGGAAATACAAACATTTATGCTCATCACACAAATGTTTGTCCCCGTCGGGGATCGAACCCGAGCCCCGTTGATTGGGTAGTCAGGGTCGCTAACCAACGGGGTGGCGGGGTTCTTCTCTTATAAGACAGGAATTAACAGCATACTATTTAGGATTGTCCTAAGCTAAGACAATGTTAGTGCATTTGGCCATAAGAGGCCGAAATTGGCGATGAAACTTTGTAGGAAAGATTATAACTATGACACCTATTGTTACGTTACTCGCGGGCGAATTTTCCGGATCACTTTCTGGTCGAAATTCGACCACAGACAAAACATTAAAATCTCTTTTAAATTTGACAACAGATTTTAGCCGTAAAAATAGTAGGTATTTATACATGTGGGTATATTATCATGTATGTCGCATGAATGTAGTGTGTGTATTGTTTAATTTTATTAATTTAATGTATTATAAATACTAGCGATCACCCTCTGGTCGAAATTCAACCAAAGACTCTCTTTTAAACTTGAAAACAGACTTCAGCCGTAAAGAAGAAAATAGTAGCTATACATGTGTGTGTATATTATTTATTTATTTAACTTTATTGTACACCTTAAATAAATTTGTACAAAAGGCGGACATAATGTAATGTTTATTTTTACTTATTTAATGTATTTTAACGCATATTTATTAGGTTTCTGTAGTCTTCCACAATGTAAACTTTAATCACGGTAATATATATAAAATAATATTATACAGTATTAGATAATATTACCGTGCTTTAACTGTGCCCAATTTCTTACTTCACCGTTCGCGGTATTGTCTTTAACGGGATACAAAGGTTTTACTTCACGTATTATTAATATACTTATAGATGTGCTAAACGCTAATAAATTTCAGGTCACGACAAATCAGTGTTATAATTAATTAGTTTCTGAAGACAGCTTCTAGAATGTTTGCGATGTTTTTTATAAATTCAACCTTGAATTTTATAAATAATTTGTTGATACTTAAGTACGGAGCGATCATTTTAGTTCAACCTTAACCCACGGTTCAAGTTTTTAGGAACCATTAAGGCTTTTTGCGCTGATGACTGTTCATGGTAATGTTTTAGGCAATTAGTGTTGTTTATATGTCAACAATATCAAGTACGGTAAAGAGCACGCTATCAAAACTCAAGCATCGAGGTCTTATTCACATTATGAATGAGTATCTATATTAATTTAGTGAAGAATTTTTTGTTTGTTTCTTTGTTTAAACACGTTAATCTGTGGACGAAATAGATTTGAAAAAATATTTTTGTGTCAGTAATGTTACTAAATCATAGAACGAAAATTTTTGAAACGATTTCGTGAAGCTGGATAAAAAGTTTAGTTGTACAGACAGACATTTCAAGTTTGTCTCTCGGGGTTCCCCGTTGGTTGCAATAAATGGGGCTTGGGTTTGATTCCTAATACGGTCAGGCATTTGTGTAATTAGCATAGACCTTTGTGACCATATATACATACAATATATACATATATACATATAGTGTTACAATATATATATATATATATATATATATATATATATATATATATATATATATATATATATATATATATATATATATATGTATATATATATATATATATATATATATATATATATATACATACTTCGTTTATTCCGCACAGCTCCTCCCCTGTAGGTGATAGCGTGATAATATGTAGCCTATATGTTGACCCGACTTGTTAGTAATATTCATGCAAAATTTAAAGTAAATCCATGCAGTACTTTTTGAGTTTACCCCGGATATACATTGACTTTCCTACGATTTTATTATATGTATATAGATAAATGAACATTAAACGCACTACATTCATGTGACATACATGGTAATATACCACCGACCACACAGCCCATACACCTAATAATAGGCGAATGATTTGTGTCAACACATCTGACTTATAGTTCCGATGTAAATGTCCACGCGCCAATGAGTAGTGATTGGGTAATCAGTGTCGACCAATCAGATGCTTTGTACATTACTATCTTTCACTGTGGCCTTGAGTAAACCAATTACAGCGTTGCAACCCCACTTCGTCTTACTTCAGCTAGTTGCCAGAACGCATTCAATACGGAAAATCAAACATTAGCCGTCTATAGGCTGTGTGGTCGGTGTAATATACACACATATAAAGGTACTATTTTGTTTACGGATAAAGTCAGTTGTCAAACTTTAAAGAGGTTTTGTTATAGTCTATGATCGAATTTCGGTCACAGGCGATCGCTATTTATTGTCATTAGTTATGTAATAATATAGACGATTAATAAAAAGTTAAGAGTTTTTGTTTGTTTCTTTATAAGCATCCAATCTAATAAATTAGTCAGATTTGAAAAAATCCTTTTTGATGATAACCTCAATCATGAGAAATACTGTAAGCTACTTTTTTACCTGACTGAGCTAAAAGAAATAATGTTTTTAGGTTACATGAACGAAGTTGTGAGTATAACATGTACAATATATGTATTGTTTGATTAATAACTTAGGTACTACATCTATTCATTTTTTTCATGTTCTAGCATGGGGTAGTTACTGTTAGCTAGTTAACAGACTGCAGTCTGTTTTAATTCAAATTCTAGCTCATGTAAGAAATGATCAGTTTAATTAGGTGGTCTCCGATACAATTCTCGTGTCAATCCCGGACTAAGTGTTGTTGTGTTTATTTGTTTACACAAGTCTCAGTCGCAGCCTGTAGTTTGGTGGTGTTAACACACCTATGTGTCGGACAGGCATGAAAATTTGTAGGTTATTAATATTTATATAATTAGAGCTAAACGCGCCAATTATATTTATGTTAAACCTATTTTCTTTCATTTGGTTTTGTCTAAGTACAGTGTTAAGTAAACAAATAACTTCTTACTTAATATAGTTCAATGATTTGATTGTTTTACCTTTGTTGTTTTTGAAGTGTACCTTCACTTATGTTTCCCTCAATTGTGGGGAAAAACATATGCACATAGGGTGACAATACCCAACAGTTTAGATTTTACAATGATGATGTTATTGAAGGTAGTATGTACTATGCTGTCATACTATAAAATGTTTAATCAGAACGGTTAGATGTTGTTTTGTTTTTAGTTTAAACTTGTAATTGCCCTGATGATGCTTATATAAGCGAAACCGGTCGGAATATATATATATATATATATATATATATATATATATATATATATATATATATATATAAAAGTTTATTGTGAAACAGTACAAGTGTTATCGATATAAAATATTGTAAGAATATGAAGTTTCACCAAGTGCCGACGATAAAGAGTGTCGAATTGATTGTTTTTCCTGGAAAGAAGGAGATCAATCTCCTTGTTAGTCTGGGCTCCTTTGAAGAACAGACCAACTGACTTTCTGCCAGGCAGGTCGTAAGAGGCCACCGATTGGCTATACGTACCACTACTATCTACTAGGTAGAGTTCCGCAACATCTCGTCCGGGTATTTGATACCACCGCCTTACCTATTCCTGCTGCAAAAGCGCAATGATATCATTGTCGTGGTCCGGTTTGGCGGGTAAGTTAGCCGATAGACATGTAACACTGCCCCGCCATCTCTTTCCGTCAGGAGAGCCATCTGCTTGTTTACTATCTAATAATATATATAAAAAAAGAGCCTTGAAAATTAGTAATCCGCCGCCATACTGAAAAAATGGCGCCTAATAACAGTTTTTCGACGACATTTCCTTTTCTACTCATTTAACCATTTATAAAATAAAATTCAAAAAATCTACAATTAATGTCTTGACACTTTTTTGCAAGATCTTACAAAAAATTGTCAAGACATTTATTGTATATATTTTTTAGTTTTATTTTGTATATGTATAGTTTTGAGATGCGAACGCTGCAAAGTGTACCTACTACGTACGAAACCTACATGCGTTTCAACTAAAAAGCATCACCACTTTGAGGTAGAGCAAGTAGCACGATTTTATTGTAATTTCTAAAGTATAGTAGTACAAACATTATATTTTAATATACTATACGGTGTATAAAAAACCCCTGTCCGATCCGTAAGAAGCATATAGGCCGGTTAAAGGCATTACTGAAAAAAATATTATAATGACTTTACTTCAAAAAATAAAAAAAAGATATCGTTTTTTATTATTCGTATTTTTAATTATATTTTCCCAGCGTTAAGCAAATATTTTAAAAATGACAACACTTTGTCGCTGCTTGTTTCATTGTTTCGTTTTGGCGGCTTTTGCATAAACACCGCGTGGAGGCGCGGTCTTCGTTTTTCGGTTTTTATAAAGGCGCTATTAAGAATTTCAAATGCGCCGCGTGATCTTCGGTAGCATACGACTTACGCGGCATTCTTTGATAGTAAAATTTACTTATTTGTAGGTGTTGTCGTACTTAATGTATGAAAATACTAGGGTTGTAACGGAGGCATTGTTAGCGGAGGCGGATGCGGAGGCAGAGGTTCGATTCTTTGCGGAAGTTCCGCTGTAACGGAGGCGGAGGCGAAGTTCCGTTACAACCCTAGAAAATATCATTTAACATTACTTTTTTTTATTGGGAAAAGTAATTAATTAATATCCATAAAATAATTACACATATGTAATCGTATTACGTTACCAAATAACACATTTAATTATCCGACAGGGTTTTCTTTAAACACCGTATAAATTACGCATTACGTTGTTTGTCCGCGATGTACTCCGAAACTACTGATCCGATTTAAAGAAATTTTGTAAATAACTACTGTTCGGTCCAACTTAAAAGATAGGTTAGTTTATATCTCAATTAACTCCCCCCCCCCCCTCTTTCAAGCACCCAACCAAAATATTCAAGTAATTTGTATGGCAAAACAACGTTTGGCGGATCAGCTAGTTTAAGAATAAAAAACAATACCATAAACTTAAATTAATTGCAATGAAATTATTTTTTATTATTTCTGACGTTGAATGTTGGCGTTTTAATTACACTATAATGCTATTCACAAAACGAGCTAGAGACGGCATAGTCAAGGTTTTGTAAGTTTAATACATAGCGATCAATTTCAAGAAAAAAAAAAACAGTAATTTTTGATAAAATCTGAGCCAACAAATTAATCAAACGCCCAATGTAACGAGTGTATTAGATGTTAATAATGTTAAAATGTCTGTACATAACTGGCCTTATTAATAAGGGATCATATGCGTAAGGGTGCAGACAGACGGAACTGCATTTCAACTGCAATCCGACTGCTGAATGGCAGTTCAGATGCAGTTGAGACGACTGCAATAGAACTGTTTGCAGTTGTTTTTGAGTACAACAGACTAGGAACACTAGGAAATATTAATAAAAGTCCTTTCAACATAGTTTTCAGGTCATTACTAAGCTACGACACATCCACTTCAATGCAGCAATACGTGATAATAAACGAGACAGAATGAGCGTTGAGTTAGGGTATAGACTGACGGACTGCATTTCAACTGCAATCCGACTGCTGAATGGCGGCAGTTCAGATGCAGTTGACACGACTGCAATAGAACTGCACGGTTGGTTTGCAGTTCAATCGCAGTCGTGTCAACTGCATTCAAACTGCACCATACCCACCCGCCCGCACTGCTTTGACACTCCGGCGGGGCGGGTTCAGAGCGGCTCCGCTCCCCCGCGCATTGACTCAGTAGCAGAAATAAGCTTGAATGAAAAAACAGTTTGAATGCAGTTGACAAGACTGCAATTGAACTGCAAACCACCCGTGCAGTTCGATTGCATTCGGCGTGCAGTTCACACGACTGCACGTCGACTGCAATTGAACTGCAATCGGACTGCGCATTTGGTTCGTAGTTCTATTGCAGTCGTGTCAACTGCATCTGAACTGCCGCCATTTAGCAGTCGGATTGCAGTTGAAATGCAGTCCGTCAGTCTATACCCTAACTCAACGCTCATTCTGTCTCGTTTATTATCACGTATTGCTGCATTGAAGTGGATGTGTCGTAGCTTAGTAATGACCTGAAAACTATGTTGAAAGGACTTTTATTAATATTTCCTGGTGTTCCTAGTCTGTTGTACTCAAAAACAACTGGCAAGTTACTAATATATTCTGGATTTTTATGAAATAACTTATGGACATCTCATTCTCATAATATGGCCAATCGTGGACGATAAAATCGTGAAACATTAACGATTTAACGAGCTAGTCAATTTCAGTTGCCCACATCATAAAATGCTACCATTTCATGAAATTCTTGAGCACTTCAAGAGGTAGGAAATTCTATGATCTGGTCACGACATATACATTAAGTATGTTTTAACCAGAGAAAAGTCTAAAAAAGTAAGAAAGGCACTTAGGACCAGCGACGCGATGAGCTGGTAGGTCAGGGACTTATCTGGCAAGCAAGGTGATTCGATGAAAACAAAAACGGAATTAGGGACTTTCCGTCGGTGGTTGGTCTGACTGTGGCGTGATTCAGGAACAACCGGTACCCTTTCCGTAGCTTCTATTGCCTATGCGGAGTAGAAAAGAAGTGCCCTCATAATTTCGTACCTCATAAGGAAAAAACGGAACCCTTATCTATGTCTATCAAGATACTTTATCTCAGGAATGTCAGCGATCAAGTTGAAATTTATATCAAATATTCGAGACTACGGTTTCTTCAGGCTGTGGAAAACCAAACATGCAAGTGCATACGATCAAAAAGTTTGGCCAATTGTGTCGCATATTTTGCGATTTCAAAAGGAAATCAAAACCTATAGGGTAATTTTCGATGACCTAGACTTATGAAATTCAGCAAAAAGCAGTATCTAACAGCACATATAACGGAAAAATCCGAAAACCGTAAATTTTTAGTTACAACATTTGTGTAACGTCATTTTCAAACAATGTTGGTGTGTCCATCTTTAATTGACATTATTACCCTAGTGTTTTCAGAAGTACTCATGGCGAAAGGATAGTTTAGCGAGACTATTTCGGTAAAATATTCTATTAAATAACATATTTGGTCCTTCTGTAAAATAAACCATTCGAATGGTCTAAATTCGCTTATCACAGAGCTCGGAAACAAATGCTAAAGTTGACAAAGTTTACCACTAGTTAAAGTTATTTTGTTAAGTCTACTAGTTAAGGTTAAGGAAGCCTTACAGTACAGTAAAAGAAAGGAAATATGAGGCAAGTATGAGGCACGTACTGTCGTAATTTGGACAGTTTTCTAGAAGAGGAAAATATATTTCCTCGTCCTATGAAGAACTGCGTATAGCAAAAAAAAAGCGTGTGGTGGCACCTATGAGGTCCTCCGAAAATTTTCGGAGCCCCCATCTTGCGCAAGAGACGGTCACAGTGGGATTTTCGCCTGTACATGTCCGACATAACCATTCGGTTATCCTCATAACCGAAATACAATTAATTACATTCACCGATTAACCAAACCAGTAAATATTGCATACGTAGACTTTATACATCAGGACAAACGTCTTTAAAAAATATTTAACGTCATTATCAAACAATGTTGATGTGTCCATCTTTAATTAACATTATTACGTCCGAAAACTTCCGGAGCCATTATCTTGCGCAGAAGACGGTCACCGTGGGATATTCGCCTGTACAAATCCGACATAACCATTCGGTCATCCTCGTAACCGAAAGATACCCATGAGGTTTTCCCTATGATAAAAAAGTTCCAGAGTTAGTTGAGAAGAGATTAAGTAGAAATAAATTAAAACACAATTTTCTGAAAAAATATAATTAATTTCATTCACCGATTAACCAAACTAGTAAATATTGCATACGTAGATTTTATACATCATCAGGACAAACGTCTTTAAAAAAATATTTAACGTCATTATCAAACAATGTTGGTGTGTCCATCTTTAATTAACATTATTACCCTAGTGTTTTCGGAAGTACCCATGGCGAGAGGATAGTTTAGCGAGACTATTTCGGTAAAATATTCTATTAAATAACATATTTGGTCCCTCTGTAAAATAGACCATTCGAATGGTCTACATTCGCTTATCACGCAAACAAATCCTCTGAAACAAATGCTAAAATTGACATTTGACGTCAAAGTTTACAACTAGTTAAAGTTATTTTGTTACCACTAGTTACGGTTAAGGAAGCCTTACTGTGCCATCGTTTTATCTATAACACTGCTACTACTGCATGCCGCTCACATGACGCCAATGCTTCTCACTGCTGTATCCCGTTTGGTAAAGTAAGATAGTCTGACGGATTTACGTTCCTGCCTCAGGGATAGTAAAGTAACGTGTCATGAATACCACCTGTATCTGAAGGTTAGTAATATCTCTCGGTTTTCTGCCCTACCTGTATACTATAAAATCATTATAGTGACTTCAATCTTGCATTTACGTTCTTAGTCTTACTCGATTTGTCCAATAGTTAATTATTTCCTAAATTATTTTTCTTAATAACCATAATTCTAAAATAATAGTGGAATAATCTATCTGAAAAAAAAAACAGAGCAAAAAACAGCAACGGAAACTTATTTTGTCTAAAACAATGTTGAATATATCATTATTTTGATACCAAAAGCATAGCATCATTGGTTAATCTCTTCGACACGACAAATAAGAAAAGATATGAATAAAAAAATAATCAAACAAGCGGTGCTTAAAACGTTTAGATGTATATCTGTCTATGTATCTGTGTTTCTGTTTGTGACATCGTAGCCAGCCACGGAAACAGATGATCCGATTTGGTTACGGTTTTTTAATTGAAAGCTCTTTTTATCGAGGATAACTTTTAGCTACGATTCAATAAAATCTGTTCAGCCCTTTCAAAATCATCAGATCTTTTCAACTTGGTAAAGTGAATTAACCAACTTGTACAGGCCTGATCGATACAAAATTTGTTATGCTATTATTTGAATTCCCGATAGTGATATCTAGAAAAATAATATCCCCAAGCCTTAGGATCGACAAATTTACATGGTCTCATGTAAAGTTGTCAGTCCCGATTATTGCTAATCCGTCAACGGGATTTACTTCCATTTAGTGACATGAACATCCAACATTCAAGTCAATCATCCTGTTTCGCAAAAGAATTGAACTGACAATATTTTAACATTTTTGTCGGTACTTAATGTGTAAGTTTGCTAGCCTATCCTCACTGTTTCTACGGAAGGGTTGAAGCAGATGTATGATTTTTGACTGAGCTTCGGATAATTGGTTCCGTTGTGTGTTAATTGGGTTCTTTCTTTTTTATCACAACATCTGTAGCGATTAAAATTATACAATTTTCAAACTCGTCAGGTGTCTTGAATAGAAGGGTTAGTTTTATTACATTCTAACTGACCCAACAGACGTTTCTCCTGTCTAAAATTCAATAAATTTATTGGTAATTTCATAGACTAATTATTTTCAGCTATTCCTGATTTTTCTGATTTTCCAGGCTATATTTCCAATTTTAATTTTTTTAACAATATTATCTTAACTATAATGGACATTTTAACAAACTAACAAAAAAAAACACTACATTGGTGCAGTTATTTTTAAGTGGTAAGTTTACAAATACAGAGTAATTCATTAGATTATATTTTTTTGAATTTACTCGATCAAAATTTTTGAGACTTGAACTTGAACATTACTATTTTTTATGTAAAATACATTTTTTTTAATAACACGCTGTTCTTTTTTATTATTGTTATTTTTTGTTTGTAAGTTTGTTGGAAGTAATCTCAGGAACTGCTAAAGCGATTCTGAATTTTTTCACTATTGGAAAGCTACTACTTTATTAGTATTTAATTTCATGATATTCATTCGGTTTATGACTCATTGACATCAATTCTTTTTATATCATAAGATAGCAAACAAGCAGATGGCTCTTTTAATAGAAAGAATCAACCATCGTCTATAGACGCCAAAGATGTTAATAGTGCGTTGCTATCCTTGTGGCGGGGTCTTAATGCCACATGCATAAGTTTACCGGCTACCTTACCTTTCAAACCGGAACACAACATTGACAAGCAGTGACGCTATTGCAGCCAAAATAGGTAAGGCGTTGGTACCAGACTCGAATGAGACAACGCAGAACTCGACCACTTATTAGCCTCGATAGTAGCAACTCGCGAATCGTTCACTTCTTACGAACTGCTTGACAGAACGACTGACGAAAGAGATAAATTGAGGTAAACTCTGTCTTTTAAGTTGGACCAAACAGTAGATATCTAGAAAATTTCATTGAAATCAGTTTAGTAGGTTTCGGAGCCCATCGCGGAAAAACTCCGTGACACGTAATTTATGTATATTAAAATTAATCGTAGTGCAAAGTATAGACATTTTATCAGGTAACTGTACACACAATATCTAAACTTAACTGTACGCTGTAATCAGATATGTACTAAAAGTAGAATAAAAGAACATGGTTAGATAAAAAATAGAAAAAACACAATTATATCACGTTACTAAGATACGGGTGCTATCGTCAGGATCAGCTTACGAAAGCTGAGCGCAAGCAGACCGAGACGGCCGTTAGCACACAGCTCGTGGGTACCATACACCCAGGGGCCAGGACCAATGACTGACATGGCTTAAAATCTACCGGTCTTGTTAATAAACATAGGTTAACATAAAATATAGATTAAAAAACAAAGATTAAAATGAATATAAAAATCAAAGATTAAAATGAATGAATAAAAACAAAATTTAAAATGAAATCGACTCCCTCTACGTAGAGTATCGTAAGTGCAGCTTAGCTATCTTACAGCTCAGCAATTTTAAGATTCAGTCATTGTTTTTGATAATCATTTATCCAAACAAACACTAATAATTATTGTGTTATTGTGTAAACACTAATAACTACTGTGTAATAATTATTGTATAAAGATTTGCAATAGGGAATTAAAAGTGTACATAAAATAAGGAATAAAAATAGAGAAAAGTGAAAATCGGCAATTTTATACTTACGATATTTTACGTAGAAGGTATCGAAATATAGATTAAATTTTAAATCTGCAAAAAAATGTAAGCCGGTTAACATTGCAGGCCATCCCTAAAACTTCGCGCAAAATTAAGGTATTTTAAGTTCAAAGGTGCAAAATCTAAGCATAGATTGTTGAGTTCAGAATTCAAAATCTAAAATTTGTTAAAAGTTATAATATTTTAATATACGTATTTGAAAAAGCTGTATATTTTCAAAATGATGATCAATTTTGATCTTTCTAATAGCATTCAATGCAAATTTTGATTTTTTTAAATTTAAGAAAAATATCGAAGTTGTTAAAACATTTTCTAAATTGTCAAAAATAACTTCCAAACGGATAAACAGATTTTAATGCAATTTGCGGAATTGAACGCAGTGTTTAAGGAACACAATTAGATTTTCTTACGGGGCCCTACTGTCATAATTTCAATACTTACCACTGTCATCTAGGAGAGAAGGATAGTTGGAAAACTTGTGCTATGCTTGTTGGTTTTATTTTAGCCACGCACATTTGATCTCTGTGTTATTAATATAGCCGACGTTTGTCTATTCGCGAGAGTCGTCTATAGGTTGCTATTTTTAAATAAAATATTGTATCATACTATTGATATAAAAAATCCAAGATGCACAATCAATGTCTCAAAAACGTCTTCTAAAAATGAGCGCATAATATTTAAATTGTGCGCTCATTTCAAACAGAATTGCGTCGGTCGCGAAACTGTTAATTTTATTACTTTTTGTAATTGCTTTTTAAAATGAACTACAAATATTGCGTTTAATGTCGATTATGCAAAAATATTTTTTTGCCATATCTATAACTACTTATGTGAAATTAGCGATAGTTTTCAGTGTCAGTTTTATTCGGGACTGTGCATCTTGGGTTTTTCATATCAATGTATCATACGCTACAACAACAGGCATCATTTTCTCGCACTGCAGCACACTAATACAGTTAAGTCGACTTTCAACCGTCGACTGTTGTTACGGGTAATCAGAAAACAGCGCATCAAATTGAGGGGAAAATTGTAACGTGGCAACGGGTCTTCCCGCCTCTTTTAACATACGACTATATTAGTGTAAGAGTAAAGTGAATATACAGTGTCGGGACAGTATCCACTTCCAATCCAAAATTATCCCTTGTATTGGTTTGGATCTGCTTTAAAGACCAACTATCGTTCTGCCAGGCAGGTTATAAAAGGCGTCTGACTGGCTACACGTGTCACTACTATCGTGAGTACTAGGTGTTTTAGGTTCCGCAACGTGTCGCCCGGGTATTTGGTACCACCGCCTTACCTATTCCTGCCACAATAGCGTCAATGCTTGTCACTGTCGTGTTCCGGTTTGGAGGGTAAGGTACCCGGTAGACTTATGCATATTATATGGCATTGCCATCTCGCCACATGGATATAGGAAAAAAATTCTCTTTCCATCAGGAGCGCCATCTGCTTGTTTGCTATCTTATATTTTAAAAAAACATGGACGTAAGGTGAACTATTTTTTTACGGTTCATCATTTTTTTACACAATAATTTTTGTAGTTACGAAACGCCCAAGCCACATATTTTGACTAAGGTATAGAATTTGTGAAGTTAGACCTCTACAAGTGAGGGCTAGATTATAGCGAGGTATGTAGAGTTAGAAGCTTGGTTTAACATGAGATCTGCATAACTTTTTGACAGTGTGAGCTATGTTATTCATGTCTTGTCGTGGCAACATTTTTCATGAAAATGTTTTCGGTGGGATTTCAAGGCTTTTCGTAAGTTTTTTTTTAAATTATTAACGATAGGATAGCGCTTGACCACGATCTCGCCTGATGGTAAGCTTAGATGCGGCTTATTAGTTTATAAAGTTGCTTATTAATTTGTAACTCCCCGCTACGTATGTAGATAAGGAAGTTACTGATTTTTACCCGATTTTCGAAAATCGTGTTTTCACCAAATCTCCACGTTTTTACGTGAAGCAAAAACTTTGTACTCCTTTTTAAGACTATTTTTAATATTTTTAAGCAATATGTATTAGAAATACATTATATTGTTAGCAATCGTAATATCAAAATGTTAAGAACCATCTTCTTTTGTCAACTCTTACTTTAATATGTGTAATTGATATTTTTATTTATTTTTATAATTTTTAATGTATATAATAATCCGATGTAATATACTTAAATTTGGAAATTGTATTTACACTAATAGTTTTATTGACTTCTAAATTTGAATTAATTGTTATTTTGTTAAACTGGTCACAATAATTATAATAATTAATCTTTTATTGTTATTTAATATGTAGATAAATTTCAATTATCGTTATGATAACTGTGGCCTAATACTTTTGTAACGGAAAATAATATGTTAATTTAGTCGTTGTATTGACTATTATAGGCTTATAAAAGTGTTTGGACGATAATAGATAAGTCAGTCGATTGTAGCGCGTCGAATTGATTACAATTATACGATTAGTGATAACAAGTAAGTTTTATTGGTGCAGTAGGCCAACAATATTGATAATAAAAAAAATATTACACACATTACATTCACATGACATATATGATAATATACACACGTGTATGCTATTTTCTTTACGATAAAAGTCTGTTGTCAAAAGATACATTTCATTTTTTAGTCTATAGTCGAATTTCGACCATAGGGCGATATCACTTATCAATATAATATGTTAACGTTGTAACAAAGAATTATTCTTAGCAAAATTACACTTTAAAAATATAATATGTGTAATTTATTCATAATTTAAAAAATATTTTAATATGTAATATAATTTACGAGTATGACGCCAGATACAAGGAAACAAAAATATAGAAATCTCGGATTAATCAACTTTTTACCTATATAGAATGAAAAATCAATTGTAATTATATGATGAAATGAGGAGGGTTTCAATAAATATCTTCAATTACCTAAGTGATGTCAGAGCTAGGAATTAAGTTCTCTAACTCCAATAAGTGAACGAAGTCAATAATCTCGTCGTTCGCGTTATGCTCTGTCTGATTTAAGGCGATGTTATTTAGTCTCTTATGTCATGGCTACATCATCGTCCTACGGCAAAGATTCGCTTTAATGCGCCATTTAATCTCCTCTTTGGTGGAGCGGTTAGCGTTCCTAATTACGCAATCGGTGAGGCTCAGGTTCGATTCCCGATAGGGACTGGCATTTGTGTGATAATATTTGTATTTCTGGATTTGGGTGCGTATTAAATATATTTTCAGTATTTATATACGTAGGTCACACTATAAGTTTTGCGTAACTTAAAAAAACAACATGTTATAACCAAAATATTATTGTTTTGGCCTAAACCTAGGCTGGAATGGCTGGTCCTGGTTTTCGGGTTATAATTTTTGTACAGTCATATCACGGCAAAATGCAAAGAAGAAAGGCCGCTCATCTTGCACTGCGCTGGTGCTTGTCACGACGTCGTAATTCGGTAGGACCGCCGACCGATGCCGCTTATGTTGCCGCCGCCGTGGAGGTTTTCGAGAGGACTGCTGAGGGCGCGGCGGTGACGTTGTCACCACGACAGACGTCAACCGTTAAGGGTTTCGTGACCTACCCTCTACATCTACCGTGATATAACGCCCGAACAATTATGTTTATTGCTTTTCAAAAGGAGATTCCTTTACATTTTAAACATTTTTTCATGCGATCGAACCATTTCTTAAAACAGGAGGACCACAGATCTGAAGGCATGTTTTCTACGTGCTGATTGAACGCTATTACTGCCTCTTCGGAGTTGGTAAAAGTAAAACCTCTCATCAAATCTTTGATTTTGGTGAAAATACAGAAATCACAGGGTTCTAGGTCGGGGCTATGCGCAGGATGAGTGACGAGATGTACTTTTTCGGAAGCTAAAAATGACTTTGTTTTGTTGGCCGTGTGTGAAGAAGTGTTTTCATGGGTGTAGGAGAATGCGGCTTTTGGGTCGGCTTTCGCGAACCTTTTTTAACACCCTGGGTAAACAAATGGTAGAATACCACTCGGCATTAACACTGTTTTGATCTTCAAGTGGAATTGTACAGATGGAACCCGTAGCTGAGAAAAAAAAACGCGATCATTTTTTTACTAACGTTTCTCGCCTGTCTCACTTTTGTTGGCCTGTTCTCATTTTCAAACACCCATTCACAAGATTGCTGGTTTTTTTCGAAATCCACGTTTCGTCTCCTGTGACAATGTCATAAACAGCATTAGAATGTCCGTGATCGTACTTCAGTAGCATCTGTGAGCATCATTCCACGCGAGCCCGCTTCTGCTCCGCTGTCAGTAGGCATTTTCATCACAAAAATTTTTTGTGCGCATGCGTCAGAATCAGCCATCTTTTTCGTACTGTTTTTTGTAAACAACCATGCTAAATTGTCCGCTATCCGTGTATCAAAAATTAAAATATAAATCAAAGTTGATTAATTGTAAAAAAAGTGAAAAAAAAAATAAGTAGTAAGTCAAAATAATCGGAAAAAATTTTTGTACTCCATTATAATTATGTTGTCTGTACGAAAAGGAACAACAAAACGGTGTTGTTATGGAGTATGTAAAAGTGATACACGATACAAATCATTTAAAACCAATAGATTCTGATTTATAAATTTTCCAAAGCCTTGTCTTGAATATCGAAAAAAAATAATCAAATCATCAAGCAAATTACACATTAAAGCATGTGTAAAATGTGCGAAATGTGAGTTATGGGTGAAAAAATGTGGCAGAAGTGACCGAGGTTTTAGATCTATTGATAATGTTACTAAGGATACTTATATTTGCTCACTACATTTTCTTGGAGAAAGTGGTCCAACTGAACAAAACCCTGATCCTTTAAGCTATCAAGAGTTTCAACATATTGATAAATCAATTAATAACCTCTAACCTCTCAATCAGCTCACTTTTTTTCCCTTTTTGCGGACGCCCATGACATTTTAGCCACCTTTTCAATTGTTCACAACTATGAGCTTCAACTGAATCATAAATAAGTGAAGCACCATCGATGGTTTTTTCCAATAATTTATTTCTTTGTGGAGATAATAGTCCTTGTCCAGCCATTGTTGATTAAAACAGTACGAATTTTTTGAATTACCGCCGTTTCAACATGGCGGCTACGCTTGCGCTCATCTGATGATGAAAAGGCCTGTTCATGAGGGGATGATGATCATCCAACGACAACAAAGTTTCCGAAGTTTCAATTCTTCGTGTAAAATTTTCTGTATTTGGCTCATACCAATCCCCAATAGTCCTCAAATTGTCTCAGGTAATCCGGGGGTTTTCTTCAATTAACTGCTTAACAGTAGCCACATTATTTTCGTTGACGACAGTTGAAGGCCGCCCTTCACGAAATTCGTCATGTCGAGTTTTTTTACTCGACCTCTCTCAAATTCAGCAAACCATCGCCTTACGGTGCTCAAACAAGGTGCTTTTCTCCCAAAAGCATTTTGAAGACGAGCGGCACAGTTTTGCGGAGAAAGAGAACTTTTAATATCATAAAAAAATCATCGCTCTAAAATCTTTTCGTCTTAATTCCATTTTCGTTGCGTAAAATTTGATGTGTGATAAAAAAACAATTGACAAATCATTTCCCCCCAATTGTTTTTTTTATTACTAAGAAGGTTACAACGTTTTAAAAATATATTATTCGAAATTAAAATAGTTCCGATTAGCTAGAAGTGCAAAACTTTAAATGTGCCCCTGTATAACTATGCAGTAAATAACAATAATATGCATACAGATAAGATAAAAAAAGTTAGTCATTCAAGTCAATATAGGAGTTTATACTTATGTATATATATTCAAAGTCATTAGCGTCTGACTGTACATTTTTTGCGAAATTTCATTATATTCATTTTATTTTTATCAATTTTACCATTTTAGAAATTATTATCTGTCTGTTAAAACCACGGATTAAACTCGTGGAAAATGGATACGTCTTTTAAGGCAATTCCTTAGAATATCAATGTTGCATTTACCCCCAGAAATACAGTTTTATAACTCTTAATTATCCCTCAGGGTGCTCAAACAAGGTGTTTCTCTCCCAAAAGCATTTTGAAGACGAGCGGCACAGTCTTGCGAAGAACGAGAACTTTAAAAATCATAAAAAATCATCGCTCTAAAATGTTTTCGACTTAATTTCATTTTCGTTGCGTACGTAGAACTTCGATGTGTGATAAAAAAACAATTGACAAATTATTTCCCTCCAATTGTTTTTTTATTACTAAAAAGGTCGCAACGTTTTAAAATATAACATTCGAAATTCAAATAGTTCCGATTAACTAGAAGTGCAAAATTTTTAGTGTGCCCCAGGTATGTATTTCTATATGTATTAGCATCGTTGACTAATACCCATATCACTAGCAAATAATTCACTTACTTTGGGGTTAGAACGATGCGTGTAATTTATCTTGTGATATTATTATTATTATTGCAATGTGTGTTGCCAATAACTTTGCTTCTTCGTTTTTGTTTTGGGCTACCGCTGATTTAATATCGCGACTGAGTTCATTTCGCTTTAGCATTGGTGTGCATCGCAAGTTGAATCGAGATAGATTCTTATTTTGCGAGTAGGTACAGTAGCGGTACAAATAGGTTCGTCAGTTTTCAAATTGATTTATTTAACAAGCTGCGCGCACATATGATCTTTTGAAAATTTGTCACATAATAGACTGTTGCATAAAAAATTATGCTTAACTGTTCGATAACATGGTTCGGACTTGTTTGCATCGACACTATTTCCTTATTTTATCTTGTGTAAATGATTATTATCTAAAGAGATGTTAATGTTTTTTAATCAAAACTTTTTTATTGATTTGATCTGCCATTAATATTTATGATAAAACTATTGTCATGGTTAATGTCACCGTTGTTATTTCTAAATTTCTAGTGTTATTCAATATTTTATTGCAAATATATTTGCCATAAACATAATATTTTTTATTTTCGTAATGTCATAATAATGCCGAGGCCTTTAAAACATCACATTTATTTAATGCTAGTAGAACTGCTTTATGTACTGGTATGTTGACATGATTGATTCATACACTAGTACAAGCAAACCTAGATCTTAAGGTGACGAACCTAGTTTTACCGTGACTATACATGTGGACAAATATTTCGCCGTAGCACTACACGCAGTTTTATCGCGACAATGCATCACACAAATCGTCACACATTATCAGCAAACAAGAGATAGTTCTCCTGACGGTAAGAAATACTATGGACTTTAAGAACCAAGATAACAATGGTGTGTTGCTATCTTAAACATGAAAATGACATACACTGAAGCTACAGACTGAAACTGAGAGAAACTAAGATTTTGCTACTAATCATGGACGAGACATTGTTTTTTTCTATACACATGTTATAAGTTATCATTTATCATCCTAAACATAGAATATACACATATATGTAATATAAACAATAATATTAATTATAACGTCAAATATATAAACGTCAAATTAAAACTTGTTTATTCTGCATAACACAAGGTTAATTAGGTTGTTCTTTATAAATTGTACTTTAATTATATTTTTGGCAAAAAATTACCAGCAAAAAGAATGTTTGTTTTTAGTTATATGAAATTAATCAAATATGTCTAAAGGTGGTCTAGTGGTCCGATGTCGGAGTTGACCACATGAGGTCCCGGGTTTGATTCCTGGGTCGGGCAATTCAAAAATGTGTTTTTCAGTTTTCTGATAAAAACAACGTTGCCCGGGATTGGAAAGTGCCTGGTTGGCGATAGGCTAGCCACCTATCACATTGTGGGACCAAGTATCTTCGGCTAATCGTGGGTGCACGTGTTGTACCTCTGCCCACTTCTTCGGGGATACGGGCGTGAAGATACTTTTTTTTATGTCTAAAGGTAAGCTGTAAAACTTATTATAAATGTTACATCCTGCTTCATACCAACGCACACACCGTTAAAAATGTCTTGATCCAGGTCACTTTTTGATCAATTACCTTATTGCTGGGCATCCCGTAATAGAAATCAAAAATCAGAAGTATTTTATTCATCAACAACATGTTTTACAAAGATTTTTAGACGTCAACAATTTTTTTAAACTACTACCGGATCGGAAACACGCCATCACACTGAGAAAATCCGGTGGAAGAAACTCAGCGGGCTTGTCTTTTTTCATATCATTCTTTTTCACAATATTACTAGATTACAAAAAATATGTATGAGATTGATATGAGGAGCAATTAATCCAAGGCTTTTATGTCTTCTAAACTATCTGAGATTTTATATTATTTATTGACTGGTGGATCTCTTATAATAATATTATTTATTGACTGGTGGATTATTGTAAAAGCGTATACCCCATAAATGAGTTACTTATTCTGCGGAGACGAAATGCATGCAAAATAAGATTGTTTTTCCTTGTATTTAGTGAGTGTACGTCACCATTTTTTTAAACAAGCAAATATTTTTACGAACGTACATCAAGTTCTCAAATATATATTGGGATCTCCCAATTCTAACTGTAATATTACAGTTAGAATGTTGGTTTCTTTGAATTTTTCTCTCAGGGAAACTTTCGGGCTAAGATTGTCAATTGCTCTAATAATTACTCTTTTTCACAATACATTATTATTATTTATTTCAGCAAAATTTTCCCAGAGAAGAATTCCTCTAGCGCAATACCTCTGACATTACGAGCATGTGCATGAAATACCTACGCATGTAGAATATTTTGTTGCAATAATTGAATGATTGATGTCATGCATTTCGGTGACGCGAGCTATGTGCTCGCGTCACGAAATGCATGACATCAATTTTTCCTAAACGAAAAATCACTCAACGCGGCTAAAAAAGTTTTCACTTAAAAAAAAAAATATATCCAATTGTACCAACTTCTCCTTAATAAATGCAAAGCGTCTATATTTCGCAATCAATGAGTCAGAACCAACAATTAGATGTACCTCAGGATTCCTACGCGGATGTTAAGTAACGTAAATATCAAGGATTCCTTGTTAGGTGTACGTCTCAAGTTATACCGGTTATTTACGGCTCTCAATATAGCAATTATATTATTACATTGGAAAGTGATTTTCTTAAAGCAAACTCTCGTATTGTTTCATAATTGCAATATTTTTACACTAACCGGTTTTGTTTATTGGAGTATCGTCAGGGCTTTTAGTATATATACGTCTAGCTAGATCCGGAAGTCGTTGACCAGCCAGTGTATAATATGACACAGACAAGCTGCAGTGCGATCTGGTGGCGAGTTACAACAATGGGCATAGCACAAAAACCTTCCACTCCGAAAAAATATAAAATTCAGCACATAATATGTCAAATTTGATGATGATTGGTCAAAAGGTGTTTGAGTTTAACGATTTCATGCATACAAACATATTTTAAACATTGTTCCAAAAATATTAAACGCACAAGTGTAAAAGGTTCTATTCACCACACTCTGCTCCGTCCGTCCGGGCTCCTTTAATGAACAGACCAACTTCCGTTCTGCCAGGCAGACCGTAAAAGGCAACTAATTGGCTATACGTGTCACTACAGTCGTGACTACTAGGTGGTAGAGTTCTGCAACGTCTCGTCCGTGTATTTAGTACCGCCGCCATACCTATTCTTGCCGCAATAGCGTCAATGCTTGTCATTGTCGTGTTACGACTTGGAGGGTAAGGTATCCGGTAGACTTATGCATGTGGTATAGCTATTCCCGCTACTAATCCCATTAACATCTTTGATGTCTATAGGCGATGGCTTCTCTTATCATCAGGAGAGCCATCTGCTTGTTTGCTACCTCATGATATAAAAAAATTACAAATAGAAAATTAATATGATGCAGTTGAGAGAAGTTCTTAGGTTAGAAAATATTAAACTGTACATTTGTAAATATTTTAGTACAGGAAACAAACGGGTTACTCTGATGAAAAACATAAAGGTAAATGGTGAGTTGCTATCCCTATGGCGAGAATGAAATGCCACATGCATAATTTCATTAGCTATTCTACGTACCAAACTGGAACAAGAAGTTGTCTATACATATAATAAAATCGTAAGAAAGTCAAAACTGTACATTGAATATTTTTTTAAAAGAATACTTGGGGCGTGATCTACAATCGATATCGAAGCCAAAAATATAGTTTTTAGAATTTTTGTCTGTTTGTCTGTATGTATGTCCGGGATAAACCCAAAAGTACTGCATGGATTTATTTCAAATTTTGCATGAATATTACTTATATGGTCGTGTATTACTTATAGGTCGGGTCAACATATAGGCTACATATTATCACGCTATCACCTACGGGGGAGGAGCTGTGCGGAGTAAACGAAGTCCGCGCGGAAGAAGTCATGGGCAACAGCTAGTAAAAATAAGAATGTTGCGGCAGGATTAGATGAATCGATGGTACGAAACTGAGGCAAAATAATTACAGCGCTCTACCTAGTAAAGCCATTAGACAAATAACACGAATTTAACCTTCAAGTAATATAGGCATTAGTCAACGATACTAATGCATATTGAAATATACTTATTAATACACAGACACAATTTTTTTTTATTTACATACTTAAAATATCTTTACAATAACCCAATATAATATTTTAAGGAAGAAGAAGAAGTAAGGTATAGGTAAACTAATATAAAGTATAATGAAGAATAATGTTTTATCTGCAAATTTCCCCGAACTTACGTGGCCTTGCGATGCCACTGAAAGGGAAAAATTAAAAAGCGGTGAAAGAAATGTAACAAATTCACCGTCGCGTAGGCCTGAAAAATAAAGAAGACCCTAGCGGCACAGTTATTCACCGATCCAGCCAGCCGAAGCAAGTCGGCTATTGTTGAGTGTAGTAATGTTCGTTTTTTCTCAAGATGCTTCGGTTGCGAAGTGAAAATTGCGTTAAGTGCGTAAACTGTGTTTTTTGTGCTTGCTACTGTCGGAGTGGAAAGTGTGGTGGACTCAGATTTCCAACTCGTACCTCGTACCTCGTACTCGTATTCAAGTCAGTATTGCCAATCCAATTTCGACCCGAAAATACTCAAGATCATGGTGAAGAGTTAACAATAATTCGAAATTACGATGCCACTTACGGTCCTACCTTATTAATTAAGGAGATACACTTAAAGTGCACTTTGATCGCTTAATAACTCCAGTTCCATCGAAAAGTTTGGACAGACCAACTGTTTTGACGCAGCTAGGTTTGAACCAGCGATCGATGCCTTCG
This sequence comes from Apodemia mormo, assembly GCA_036924255.1. NCBI lineage: Eukaryota > Metazoa > Arthropoda > Insecta > Lepidoptera > Riodinidae > Apodemia > Apodemia mormo. The sequence goes on along the minus strand of JAUPFN010000021.1, from coordinate 17,233,019 downwards.
GACCAAGTAACTACGTGTCGTACTTTCAAATCACTTTAACAAGTAAGGCGTAAACACAGATTATATGCTTAAAATAGTACAATAATAAATTCAACGGGAGCGCCTACCCATGAAAAATTGACTATTGTAGAAACTCAAACATTCACATATTTAAAATTCCATCATAATATGATAAACATGATAATAAATTGACATAATAAGCTCGCTTATCAAGATTATTCATAAATTTTGTAATAAGACTATTTTATTTTACAGAGGATGTATTCAATTGAAGTGTATTTTTGATATGAAGTTTTGTTGATTTAGGCTTCTTTCGAAAAATAGGCTTACTGCTAGGCAACTCATAAAAGGCAAGAAAAGGTTAACATGTGTCACTAACAATCTGACTACAAAGAAGGTGGTAAGGTTCTGCAACGTCTCGATTGGGTTTTGGTACCACCGCATTACCAATTCCTGACGCAATGGCGTCGGTGCTTGGCACTATCGTGTTCCGGCTTGGAGATAAGATAGTCTTTAAACTTACGCATGTGGCATTAGATCTCTCCACAAGATACTAACGTAACAATAAGATCTTTGGTATCTATAGGTAATGGTTGACACTTTCCATCAGGATACCCATCTGCTTGTTTGCTATCTTATAATATAAAAAAAGCTGCGCGAATCAACCAGTAATTCAATAAATATAGATCTAAGTTGGGTTATTAGTCATTAAACTCTGATTATTTTAGAAAGTCTTATCCCGTGTCGATTTTATTTTGTAGTACAGATTGCCTAATTGTTAGGCATCTCGTAAAAGACGAGCGAAGGCTAATACGTGGTACTGATATCATGACTACTATTTTTGGTATCTATAAGTCTATAGCAGGTAAGTCGCGCGGAGACCTATTTTGAATGTTAAATTAATATAGCTATCCTCGTATCTGTATTAATGTTATGATAAAACCTTTGTATTTTTCTATTTTTGTACGTTTGTAACGCATAAACTCAAAAATTACTGAACTGATCTTAACAATCGCCTATGGTCTAGCGGTCCGGCGTCAGCGTAGACTACATGAGGTCCCGGGTTCGATTCCCGTGTCGGGCAGTTAAAAATATGTTTTTTTTTTCAGTTTTATTATAAAAACAATGTTATCAGGGATTGGAAAGTACCCGGATGGCGATAGGCTTGCCACCTATCACATTTGTAGGACCAAGTATATTCGGCTAATCGTGGGTGCACTTGTTGTACCTCTGCTTATCCCTTCGGGGATACGGAACTGAAGGTACTTTTATTTGATCTTAACAATCATTTTACAATTGGAAAGCTACTCTACCTATAAGTGACATAAGCTACTTTTTTACCCGACTGGAGATAAAACTCCAAGAGTTAGAATGTTCGTATTGAAATATTTCCTATACTTAAGGACTTATTTCAAATGTATTATTAGTTTCGGACTTACTAACATGCATTCATTTCTTTAACTTAATTTTTTAACAACTTTTTAAATTTTTAGCTTGCTGAAAAATTCTTTTGTCGTAATCCATTTTTTCATAAGAGCTATCGCTCATATTTTTAAGAGCTTTATCTCTATTAACAAGTTTTGAACTTGATGACGAGACTAAGCAAGATAACAAAAGCGCAGTTCTTGTAAAAGTGTGTTTTAATCTTAATCTTCATCAATAAGTAGTGTTACGAAAGGAAGAGGGTCACGTCAGTAAGGTACGGGTGTGGCGTGCGGTCGCCGTTCCGGTGGGATACCACGATATATGACGCCGCTCATTATGCCTCTAACCCGTGCGTACCAGCTTGTGACGAGTCAACAGTAGGTTGTTGAACTAACTGCCATTATCTAAGACTTATATACTAGCTAACACTTGTCCGTTTAGCTCGTCGTAAATTAATTATCGATATAAAAGATATAGTCAATTATCTGCTGAATTACGTGTTTTCGCTGTATATCAAGTTTCGTCATGATCGGTTAAGCTGTTCTTGAGTTATAACGGGATATATAGGCCGACTGCTAAAAGTTTGTTCATATTGTAGGGGGACGTTCAGTACCGATACCAAACATGTATCAAAGTCTGTAAATTGGTTGACCCTGCAGGCCATCCCTGAAACTTCCCGTTAAGTTGAGGTAGATATTTTAAGCTCAAAGGAATAAAAACTATACATACATATACATTTTTTTCAGAGTTAAAAAATCTAAATGTTATATATGAGAGTAATTTTATTTTTGAAAAGCTGTATATTTTGGAAATGATGATCGATTTTGATCTTTCGAATGACATTTAACGCAAATTTGAGCTCTTAAAATTTTTCTTAGCTAAGTACATAATCTGTGTAGATTGAAGAATGTTAAAGTAAGTAGTAAAGAGAAAATCTGATTAGATTTTTAAATCAATAAGTATTAATATAGTTCATGCTAATGCTTGAAAGTTATTTTAAAAATAACTAAATACATAGTAAGTTTGCTGTAAACAACAAAATATTAGTATTTGAAAAGCTGTAACTTTTGAAAACTTCCGAATACGCAATATGCACTCTATGTAGATTTGTGTGATGATGTCATTTTGTGTGATGAGCATAAATGTTTGTATTTCCGGGTATGGGTGTTTATTAAATATATTATTGTATTTATATACATATATGTATTTCTATATATTAGTATCGTTGACTAACACCCATAACACAAGCAAAATAATTTGCTTACTTTGGGGTTAGATCAGTCAGTGTAATTTGTCCCGGGTTTTTTTTTTATTTTTATTTTTGCGGAAAAGAGCTGATTAAACTTTGTAAAAATTTAATCAGCTCTTTTCGCCTTCAGCTGTTCCGCCAAATTTTTTTTAAGGTTTTTTCAATATTTCTCTAAATTTCATGGACCGAATTAATTCAAATTTTGTGGAACTTTAAGTTAAGCGGAAACCAATTTAATGCCATTAACCGCGTTTCGATCGGTCGAGCACACTCACACACACATACACACACACGCGCACATACGTACATACATACATACATACATACATGCGGACATACTGACGTCGTAAAATAGTCAGAAAAGGTTTTTAGGACCTTAAGACATAGAGATCTGGTAAAAATTCGACTTTCGAAATTCGAAAATCGGGGCAAATACAGTAACTTCCTTATCTACATACGTAGCGGGAAGTTAAAAATGGGTACATGCATAAATGTTGACATGTACGGACTCCCGCACACAGAGCATAGAAGTTCATTGTTTATAAGCAGTGATTTACCAAACTCGCAAATTAGTAAAGTTTTAGTACTCGTGCAGTGACGATACTTTTTGAATATTGTTACACTAATTTCATTGAAATTTGCTATGTTTCCTAGTAGTCATTTGCATAGCCATTTGTTCGCTTCATACGAATTTACTGGCAGAAAAGTAGATAATAATTTTCTGTGTTAGCAGAGATTAACAAGAGGGTTCTTATTGTTCCGGATCCCCTTACTTTATTATACTTTAAATTTTCACACCAACTTGTGTATAAACAATTCAAGGACATATTTGCTAAGAATGATATTGGCAGTATCTTCACTCATCTAGCCCCGAAAAGGTAGGCAGAGGTACAACAAGTGCACCCACGATTAGCCTAAGATTTTTTAGTCCCACAATGTGATAGGTGGTAAGCATTTTCATTCCATTCCAACCGGGTACTTTCTAAACCCGAGCAACGTTTTATCAGAAAACTGAAAAAACGCATTTTTGAATGCCCGACTTGGGAACCGAACCCATGTCCCTTCATGTGGTCAACACCGACACCGGACCACAGAGGCGATTAACTTTTTTGTTGGCTATTCGTTATTTTTGAATCTACGATTAATGTAGTGACGTCTTCGTAACGTAAGCGTAGTCCATAAAGCGTGAACAATTATTAGTTTTTATTTATGGCCCAATTACTTTGGCTTGCAAAAATTACTTGGTACAACTACCATAGAGCAATGATTTAAAACGTTATAATTTCGATATGTTTGCTGTTTCGTGATTGGTTAATTCGTAGTGAACTAACGTTATGGCAAGGAAGTTATATACTATCTGGAATGTTCACGTGCACTTCAAAATCGTTCCGAAGAGTACAACAACATTGGTGGTGTCTCTTTCTACTAAGTAAAGCGCAAGGAAGTTACATTCTACTCGGAATGTTCACACGCGCTTCAAAATCGTTCCGGAGATTCCATGACCTGGGTGGAGTGTGTCTCTTTCTACTAAATAAAGCGCCAATCGCCATATATAAGTGCGGCCATGCGTAGTTTGCAAATTACTACTAAGTAATTATACTAATTTGAGAAACAGTTTTTCATTGCATAAGTAATTACGTGATAATTAAAATAAGCACATTTTAGAACTCAATGTATTAATTACAATACTTTTTATCCTAATGTATCTATCGACGTGTATGAATAAAAAGATAAAACGGTTACCGAATATGTAAAAATCTACCATCCGATAGTTTTATTTACACTGGTAATTACAAGAAAGAGAAACATCCACCGTTGTCGTTGTCTCGCTCAGAACATTTTTCCCCTTTGTTAAGTAAGAAACAAATGTCAACTTTATTGGGAACGAAATTAAGTACATTTTTATTTTAAATCCTTGTTGTAGATGTTTAAGTAGTTTTTTTTTATACTACAAAATATAGCAAACACGCAGATAGGTGTCCTGGTAGAAAGGGATAACAACCACCAGATACCAAATATGTTAATGTTGCATTGCTACATGCAAGTTTTTTGTCTACGTCATCCTCCAAACCAAAACACGATAGTAAGAAATATTGACGCTATTGCGACAAGAATAGATAAGCTGGTGATACCAAAACTCTACCACCTCATGTAGTCACGATGGAAGTGACCCGTTAAGCCTTCCATTTTCTTTTATATTATTACGAGTAAATATTTTTTCAAAAGAGTTCCCGACTAACACTCTGGAAAACCTAGTACATGTCAATATTGTTTGATAAATATTATCATCATCAAATATTTACTAGCCGGTTCGTTTACGGGGTAACCATAGTGGAACTAACCGCTTTATAAGCTCTGTCGTGGCATGGGGGTGGTAACACACCACTCATCATACTTCAAGCTGCAACTGAGATTTTGGATTTTCGAGAAAAGCCTTGAAAAGCCTCAAAAGCACTTTTCTCTGAATCCGGAAGCTCATGATCTAAGACAAATAGGCTAACCCCTTAGGCTACGTAATCTCTAGATATTCTTGATGACATTAGATTTTTTTATATCATAAGATAGCAAAAAAGCAGTTGGGTCTCCTGATGGAAAGAGCAACCATATCCAATAGACACCAAAGATGTTAATGGTACCTTGTGACGAGGTCTAATGTCACATGCATAAGTTTACCAGCTACCTTACCCTCCAAAACAAAACGTGACAGTGACAATCACTGACGCTATTGCGGCAGGAATAGGTAGGGCTGTGATACCAGACTCGGACGAGACAATGCAGAACTCTACCACCTCTCTCACTCTACCACTCGACACGCGCCCTAAAATGTTATTGAGATTTCGATTTTTTCATTCCAAAAAACCTTATTCACAATTTTGTGTGGAATGTTCTAAGCTGATTCCTATTGGTCAAAAAAAAAAAACAAAAAATCTTACTTCATTAAACTTAGAACATACTTGGCACTGGTTTACTTGCTATAAAAATGTCATTAACTTTGCCTACTCCAGAGACCTGATGAAGTGTGCAGGAAGCAAGAACAAGTATGTATGGACTGTAACAAATGGCTTTCAATTCTCTCTGCCTACCCTGTAAGGGATTCGGCGTGAAGATACGTATGAATTCAGGGGATCTCATGATTTGCACGATTTGAGCCGAATAGTTAGTATACCATCTCTAAGACTCATAAAAACTTATTTTTGTTTTCACTTTTAAATAAGTACTCGATTATGATTTAATAATAATAATTACATTGACAGCAGCTGGTGCGTTATTGCAAAATCGACAGGTTTGACAAACAATTATGACTTTTCGTACCTCGTAATAAGGTGTCATAGTAATTCTATATTGTTTGCGTAAGGGTGAACACCCCTATTGTAATAATTACTCGACACATTTACGCTGTTAGGGTAGGATATTTACAAAATATGTTGGTTTGTTCTGTTTTATAAATGTTCGAATTATATTTTAATTTTTTGTAATGTAAAATGACATTTATTTTTAGCCGACTTAAAGAAAAGAAGGTTTTTTTTATAGTATAAGATAGCAAACAAGCAGATGCGTCTCCTGATGGAAAGAGTCAACCATCGCTTATAGACACCAAAGGTGTTAATGGTGCGTTGCTATCTTGTGGCGTGGTTTTATGCCACATGCATAAGTTTACCGGCTACCTTACCCTCCAAACCGGAACACGACAGTGACAGGCACTGACTCTATTGCTGCAGGAATAGGTAAGGCGGTGGTACCAGACCCGGGCGAGACCATGCAGAACTCTACCACCTAGTCAATTCGTGGTGGTTTTCAATTCGTCGGAATCTTTTTACATGTATGTTTCCCGATTATTTAAAGACATGCAAAATCCATACTAATATTATAAATGCGAAAATAACTCTGTCTGTCTGTCTTTTCTTCACGCCTAAACGACTTAACAGTCTTGAATGAAATTTGTCACAAAGATAGTTTAAGACCCGAGAAAAGACATAGGATAGTTTTTACCCCGGAAATCCCGCGGGAACGGGAACCATATGAGCATAACTCCGGGACTGCATCTTATTAAACCACGATAGTAAGGAGTAACTTGGGCTATTTTTAATTAAGGTTTTTTTCCACGTGGATAAAGTCGCGGGCACAGCCAGTCAAGTAAAAATGTTAACCCTTGGACCTCCCTTAACAAATCTATAGCTACACACATGATTTTGAGAAATGCGAATGAATTCGCGGGCAACAGTCTGTTTGGCATAAAATGGATACGCATTAGCATAGTCTACGATCATTGCTGTAAGTCAAGACAGCAATAGGTTTTTATTAATGTTAAATATACTGTTTTTACACATGTATCGCATAAGTTACCGAAACTAAAAGTTGAAGAATTAAGAAATACGAATGTTCATATTCTTTAATGTCCTTGAAATGTAATTAAAACGATGCAATAAAAAAGTACTTACAACCTTCTGACGTAAAACAGTATCGTTTTTATTGTACGTATCGGCATCCGCGTTCAAGAAAATCCTAATGTTTTTTTATTCGTGTTTTATTAGGAACTTATGTAGTTACGGCAAAAAATCCTAATGTTATGCTAAAATTATTTGAAAATTACTAAGGAACTTATTATATGTCTATATTAGATTATGAGGTCACGGGGTTAATGTCGAATATAAACCAAATCGGTCAAGGGGTTGCCGAGATATAGGGGTTGTCAAAAGTGGCCCAAAAATTTGTTATAAAACTGTGCCACGAGTTCACAGTTTGGGAACAAACTTATTCTATAGATATGGAAAAAAGTTCTATTGTAATTTGCAATTATAAGTTGTGCGTATATAAATGGTCTAATTTAATCCTAAGAAACATACACGTTTCTTAGGATCGCTTAAATTAGACCATTTAAAACATATGTCATTACGCTAGTTCCCTTGCAGGTAGGTAGAATGAACCGAACGTAGACTTTCCGGCTCACTACGATTCATCGGTTTGTAAGTTGACGAGATGAGAGGTTTTTTATTATCGATAGGGAAGCGCTTGACCACGATCTCGCCTGATGGTAAGCTAAGATGCGGATTAAGATGGAACGCGCTTCCCTAGAAGGTACCTGTTTACTCTTCTCTTAAAGATCCATAGATTGTGCTCAGAGAACACAGGTGGTCACTATTGACGCATTTTATCGAACTGATAAGGAATATCACCTATATCTAGCGATTAACAGAACCGACGGCTTTACGTGTTTATCCGAAGCAAACATGAAGCATATCCGAAGACTGAAAAACTTAAGCATGTGTCATTTTAGCGTATCACACGGAGTTCTTATAGCTTATCCCTTTCTAACAGGAGAGACATTTGCTTGTTTCCTGTACGATGTAATAAATAGTTGGGCAGGTTGCATTTGACTGCACCAGTTATTCATAATAGCACTGCCATTAAATGGACCGTGAACACTAAGCTTGATTGTAGCCTTATTTTCCTAAAGGTACAACGTCCCGAAAAGCAATTAAAGACAGTTACATACAGGTCGGTGTGAATGAAGCATCGGTTGTACTTTTTGCTATTACTAACTGAGCTTCTTCAAATGAGCTTATCCCTACAACGAAGTGAGTAATCAAAATTTCACGTATTTTTAGGTCCACTTCTGTATAATAGAATCAACGTAATAGCAAATATTTATTCACAAAGTTTTAGGAATTGCAAAAAGATGGTAATTGACATTTTACAAAGTATGTCTTATGATGAAACTGAGAAGTTATTATTAGTTTGTAAATAAACGAAACTTAGAGTTATGTATTTTAACTAGGAACGTTTAATTTTTCTCTTCTTGTTGTTATCTGTAATAGTTTTAAAGAATTACTCTGTTTTCCTAAGTTATATTATTTCTTAAGTTTTAGAGTTTAATTTAATAACATTGTAAACTATGTTCACTTATTTTTTTTATCAGTGATTATTAAAATTATTGTATTCTTAGCCCCTATCGCCTGAAACACGGGTCAACCTAATTCAGGCAGATACATGTTAAGTTAGATCATAAGATAGTTTTTAGGTATTTTATTATTCAGTGTAATGCACAATTTATTTATCTGAATAAATTTTGATTTTGATTTTTAAAATAAATTAACCATACCATATAGTTCATAAGCTGCTTTTAATTTTACAGGTACAATGGATATTTATTTATATCAAAGATTGAAAGGTAAATATAAATAAATGTACTGACTGACCTGTCCCATGTCCCATGTCCCAGCGAATCCCATTGATATAATTTTATATCAATGGCGAATTCGGATCTAGAACAGAAGCGTTACATCTACAAATTAACTCACACTGCTCTCTTAGAAAAAATTGAAAATCAATGATAATTACAAGCCTTCGTCATATGATAAATATTTTAATCGAAAAAAATATCTGTCTACTGACCCACAAAATAATAACATAACATATAATAATATACCTAATGATTGTGTTAAGCTACGAAACAATGTCTTTACGATCGTATAGAGTTTTTGTTACACATTGTTATGATTATAAATATAGCGACTTTGAAAAATGTTTCATCTGAATATTTTGAGTACGAAATCTTCAATTTGAGAAAAAAATATTTCAATACCGAATTTTTTTACATTTTTTATTATAAGTTAAGACGGCTGCTGAAAATAAGACATTATACGCAGACACCAATAAAGTTAGTGGTGCGCAATTTTGCCGCCTTTTTTGTAATTTATCGCCTTGCCTCGCTGTGTATATGACAGAAGGCCAACCTGCGCACGCGACGGGCGTGTATCGCGAGCGTGACGTGTTCGCCGTTCCAGAGCGTGAGCGCATGCGCCAACCACTACTTTAGGATAATCAACGATTTTTCTAGAACATGTCCTACACTAGCCTTCTCAATATTTAGCTAAGTCAAGAGTAGATCACGTGGTTCAAGTTTCAAATCCCAGATCAGCCGGAAAATAGAGATTGGAAGTCGAATTCAATTTTACTGCGTTTTTATTTACCTGTCACATAGAATCTAGGGGAAAGGCAGACCAACTCCGTAAAACTCCGTAAAAAAACTCCGTAAAAGCATCCAACAGTGATCATATAAGAATTTTTAGAAAGAAAGCGGTAAAAGCGTTTTTACAATTAACCTGAAACGTAATTACGTTTCAGGTAAACTGTTAAAATGGTGCTACAATCGTTGTTAAATAGTTATGCTCAGCACACTTACCTCGTCTACAACAGTTAAACTTCATATATTAGTTTATGCTACGCCTGCGCCATTCTGAAACTTTATTTTCGATAAATAACTACATTTTTGCAATGGACTCCCTATATTAGTTGGTCCTCGAGATTCCATGACCTTTGTCTTTTAAACGTCAGCTGTGAAAACAATGAAAATACATAACGAGATGATACATGTAATATGAAAATCAAATATAAGGGTATTAGAAGTTTTCTATTTTCTACAAACGAACGAACAAATCTTTTATATTAGTTGGTTAATTTTATATATAATTTATATACTTGTCCTGATTCTTAATAATGTTATTATTTGTTGTAATTCTTTTGTGACCGTGTACGTGATCGAAAGCTATGTATGTTCAAGTGATTTCGAGAATGGCTTCGATTCAAATTTGAAACCAATAGGTGGCTTTGTGATAAGGTACGGATAGAAATCAGAAATCAGAAATACTTTATTCAATAAAACTTTTTACAAGTTATTTTGACACGTCTACATATTTTTTTAAAAAACTACTACCGGATCGGAAACGCGGCCACACACTGAGAAGATCCGGCGGTAGAAACTCAGCGGGCTTGTTTTTTCATATCATTGATTTTTTTACATTATCACAATATTACAAAAAATATATATGAGATCGGTATGAGGAGCAATTAATCCCAGGCTTTTTTGCTTCTAAATAATCTGAGATTTTATAATATCCTTTTTTACACAGTTTTGTTTTAACACATTTTTTAAATTTATTGACTGGTAGATCTCTTATACTTTCAGGAAGTTTATTGTAAAAGCGTATACATTGCCCCATAAAAGAGTAAAAATTTGTATAACGCTTTCACGGCTAGATAGTCAAATCGATTTTAATGAAATTTATTTACAGCAGCATCGAGGAAAAGCGTGGCAGCATCTAGACTGGATACGATCCTGTTCAGATGAGGCAATCTGCGCGCGAGTCCACGCGTGCTTAGACGCTCGCGTGTTTCCAAGATACTGGAGTCACGTACATCTTGTCCAGAGTGCTAAGTGTGAGTTTTTCTTTTCGCATTCGATCGTGAGCGCGTTTCGAGTTTACTAGGAATTTGTATGTGATTTGCACACCGCCACCAGTGGTAAACTGGTTTCTCATGTTTACCACTAGGTGGCGCTGTACAAATCACATACAAATTCCTAGTAAACTCGAAACGCGCTCACGATCGAATGCGAAAAGAAAAACTCACACTTAGCACTCAGATGCATCCGCGCGTTTCTTCACTCGCGCGTAAAACGCGTGCAATGAGCAAGACTCTCAACTCGCTCGTTTTACGCGCGAGAACCACGTGTATTGTATTTAGATACTTGGGCGCCATTGCTGCGTCCAGTACTACGCGCGAATCCCTGGCTAGTGGACATATTTGTTTGGATTTGTCGGCGAATCCCTCCTAGCATAGAAACACGCATAAAACGGAGTATCTGGACGCAATATAAAGTGCGCGAATGCATTTCTGCGTAGAACGCCCCATCTAGACAGTCCTTATGTAGCTCCCGTATCTCGGGAACGTGCATACGCGCGAGTGGACTCTCGCGCAGATCGCCTTATCTGGACAGGCTTGTAAGATCCGCTAGCACCAAACTATTTAAATAACTGTTTTAAATGAATTTAATCAAAACTATTTAAATACTTTACTGCAAGTGGAACTAAGTATTTAAATAATATACATGCAAACTGCAAAAACCAACTTTTAATCTGCTGCTTCTCTAGAACATCAAATTAGATCATCACAAAATTTAAATGAGTTAAAACGGGTATCCCACACTAACTAAACAAAATCCAAATAGTTCCAGACGTTTTTCAGTAATCAAGAAAAATCTAATAAAAATATTCTAAGGAATTTAAAAAACCTTAGTTTATAATTCAATCCACTACAGGAAATATATAAATTGTTAACCTGTCAACAACTTATCTATTTCAGATAGGCTATCTACTTTCACAAGTACCTTTTAATGTTTATTAGGCCAAAAATGTCTTCATTTTTATTCTCACTCTAATTAGTAGGTATAGTAGTATCATTTTACTTATACGCAATAAGAACTATAGTTCTTAAGAACTTAGTTTAAACTACTTATTGTGCTTACATTGTCTTCAGAATAAGATCTTATAAGCTTAAGTTATGCAAAAGAAGGTATTGTTTTGTATTACGGCACTGTCTCGATTACCTCCTGTATATTACGACATTAATTATTATGAAATACCTATAGCAAAACTACATGGGTTTGGGAAGACGTTTCATTCACATCTATTTGAATCAGTTTGTAGTGTATGTCTGCATATTAAATTTATTTTGTCAATTTTCGTGATGAATATTCGTTTGTGAGTTATGATTCACTGATATCAATATTGCCATTAAAAAAACGGTGGGTTTGTATATCCTGAATAACTGAAGAACGGCTTGATCAATCTTGATAAAAACTGGCAAAAAGTAAGAGCATGTTATTTAGCATATTTTTTATACTATTAGATAGCAAACAAGCAGATGGCTCTATTGATCCTATAAAAACAAAAGATTGGACGTTACAATCTGTGTGGCGGGATGGCAATGTCACATGCATAAATCTACCGGTTACCTTAACCTCCAAACCGGAATACTCACGACAGTGACGAGCATTGACGCTATTTCGCCAAGAAAATGTAAAATGTGGTGTCATATACCCAGGCGAGACATTGCGGAGCTCAACCATTTAGCAGTCACGACAATATTGACACACTTTAGCCAATCTTTCGCCTTTTACGAATTTTACTATTCTTCAAAGGGATCTGTAGGCGTATCACCTAAAATTTATAATTCGCCAGCGATCAGCGATAACATTACAACGTATCGAAAAAATCATCAAAAACGTTGCCAATTGCTTGTTTGTCATTGGGTGCACTTTTTGCTATGTCACATCACCAACAATAATAAAGCGGCAAGGACTGTCACTAATATACAAGGCTTATATGTATCTTGCAATAACTTTTTTTTTATAGAAGAGGGGGCAAACGAGCAAGAAGTGCACCTGATGGTAAGTAATCACCGTCGCCCATGGACATCCGCAATACCAGAGGTCTTGCAGTTGCGTTGCCGGCCTTTTAAGAATGAGTACTTAAGCTCTTTTTTTGAAGGTCCCTATGTCGTATCTGTTCAGAAATACCCCTGCCGGTAATAACTAAACAATAACGATAATTGCGTGTTGCGAGATATATCTCCCGCTGATCATTTCACTCTACAATTATTTTATGAAGAAAATTGTTTGTTTTTCTGTATAAAACCCACAGGCATGTATTAATCATGGACACATCTCGTGTGTCGTGGCATACTATTTTAACAGCTACTAACTGCAAAACGTCGCTCGGGTTTGACATCGCCTTTAACCCATCCCCGCCGCAATAGCCTCAATGTTTATCCGCAGGATAGTAACGCACCATTAAGACTTCTAGTGTCTAAAAGTGATGGATGGATAGTCTATTTCCGCCAGGAGAGCCATAAATCTGATTGCTTATTTGTATAATAAGACAAAAAATGTGTAGATGTTATTAAAAAGTTTTCAATTCGATATTTTTACAGACTACATGAATACTAATAGACACGCCATTGGGAAGGAAAAGTGTCGCCGTGCAAAGGTATGAGCAAGCGCTCCTATTACTTTCAAAAATTTCCTACATTTGAAGGTTATATTATATTGTGAAAAAAATAGAAATAAACCATGTTGTACTGTTTTATCGTACCGAATGTAATGACAAGGTTTAAAAATTACCTTTGAAATGATTTTATTTCATTGGTAAATAGTATAAATCTGTATTTCTGTATGTAATAGCAAGCTATACTGACAAACTAAGAAATTATCTTGAAAGGCGTATCCATTAGATCCGTGGATATTTTTCTTCAAAATGAAGATGGCTTATTTGCTATCATATAATATAATAAAGGGGGCTGAAAAATTTCGCAACGTATCCATTCAAGAGACTGTACTTTCAATCAATTAAAACCCATCACCTATTAGTTGTATCATTGGGTAATGCATTAGAATGTGCTGTTTATGCAATTTAAGGCCTCGTTGCACTAAACTGAAGATCGACAAGTGACCTCAGCTGACCGCTCTCGCAAATGGCGATGGACTGTGTATTAACAAACATTCCTAAGTAAGTAAGTTAGTAATTGTATTATACAGTACTAATCACAGACCACATGATACTCCATGGTACTAATGTTCAATAATTTATATATTACTAACGACCCCTCCCCCCCCCCCCCTCCAGGCTTCGCACGGGTGCAATGTACAAACATATGTTTTTGCGACAAATCTTTGAAATTCTACGATTTTTTCTTCTATAATTTGCATGTATTGTATCACGTATTGTATGTATAAACCTTCTTCTTGAAGCATTCTGTTTATTAATGACAACCGCAGTAAAATCCGTTGCGTAGTTTAAAATATATGAACGTATATACAGCGGAAGCTACTTGTTCTATACTATGTAAAGATTTGTATTTCTATGTATATTAACAAAGCCTCATTGACTTACATTAATATAACAAGCAAAAAATTTGCTTACTTTGGGGTTAGATCAATTCATGTTAATTAATTTTTTATTAATTTATATGAAAAGTGTAAAAAATAAAGATGAGGGTGTAATATTACAAGAATTAAATTATCATTTTATATATCAACTAGCTGACCCGCGCAGATTCGCCAGCGAGTAGATTATCATGTCGTCTAAACAGTATTTATGCAACTTTTATCCCCTATTTCAATCTTTTAGGGGTTGATTTTTGGAAAAAAAACATTAGCCTATGTTTGACCCCAGATCTTCAGCTATTTCCATGCCAAATTTCATGAAAATCGGTAGGCAGTTTAGCCGTGAAAGTGTAACAGACAGACAGACAGACTTTCACATTTATAATACTAGCTGCAGCGTGCAGCCCGCTGCATTATAACAGTTTATGATAAATTCCGCGGGATCGGCTAATATTTCCGGGATAAAAAGTAGCCTATTTGCTATTCCAGGTCATCATCTACCTGTGTACCACATTTCATTCAAATCCGTTCAGTACTTTTGGCGTGATTGAGTAACAAACATCCATCCAAACTTTCGCATTTATAATATTAATATATATATATATATATATATATATATATATATATATATATATATATATATATATATATATATATATATATATATATATATATATATGGATTAGTATGGACTAGCTGTTACTCGCGGCATCGCTCGCACATATTTACTTTAGAACTTATTTAATCTTTATTCCTAGCTACTTCCCTTATTTTACCCCCTTAGGGATCGAATTTTGAAAAACGCTTAAACACGTAATTCATTATTTTTTTGTACTCAATTTATACGAAATTTCATGCAAATATGTCCAGGGAATAAAAAGTTTCATACAAAATTTTATCCCCTATTTCACCCCCTTCAGGGTTGAATTTTGAAAAATCCTTCCTTAGTGGATGCCTACATCATAAGATAAATATGTGTCCAAAATTTCAAGTTTCTAGCCCTAAGGGTTTGGCCTGTGCGTTGATACATCAGTCAGTCACTTTTGCCTTTTATATATATATATATATATATATATATATATATATATATATATATATATATATATATATATATATATATATATATATATATAAATATATATACTAGCTGTTGCCTGCGACTTCGTCCGTGCGGACTTCGTTTACTCCGCACAGCTCTTCCTCCGTAGGTGATAGCGTGATAATATGTAGCCTATATGTTGACCCGACCTGTTAGTAATATTCATGCAAAATTTGAAGTAAATCCATGCAGTACTTTTTGAGTTTACCCCGGACATACATTGACTTTCCTACGATTTTATTATATGTATAGATATATAGAAGATACATGTAGTATCATTTTATACATTAATACGTGTAACAAATAAATAAATAAATAAAGAAGGAAATCTTTGGACCTCTTTTTTAAAAATAATTGCGTTAACCGTGAAGTATGAAATTTGGCATATTAAAGTTTACATTGTGGACTGTGGAGGACTGATATCGATTGTAGATCACGCACGCATTTTTTGTGTGAACTGCCTCTTAATTCAAAACCAAAATTAGCCAAATTGGTTCAGCCGTTCTCGAGTTTAAGTGAGACTAACGAACGGCAATTGATTTTTATATATATAGATGAGGGTGAAAAATAATTAAATTTATGGTGACGTACCTAAATTTTTTAGAATAAAATTTGTTTAATTAAGTCGTTGATAATTATTTATGTGGTTTTATTACCACTTTATCAACGTACTATCATCGGTTGGTGTCAAAAAACGTGTAATATTACCTCCAAAACTAACGACACAGTACTTCCTCTAGCACGCCCTCTAAAAACAATAAAATTTCAAACAATAACCTTGTGGTCAACTATCCCTTAGAATTTAGAATGACCCGTGAAGCAGAACCCAAAGGAATGTAAAATTAAAATGAGTTTTAAGACCTTATTACAAAGGCTTAAGAACGAGATTAGAATAATTAAAAATATAAGATCTGATATGTTTGGATCGTAACAAAAGGATGAATTACAAAAAATAAATAAAAGCGGACTTATTGAAATAATATTAAGGTTGAAAATCTATTAAATGTATGGTAGAGGTTATGGGGATAGACAACCCTTCGGTCACGCTGGATGCTCCAGAGGTAATGGGCAGCAAACAGTAAGTTTTATCTGATGTGCTAAGCCGATATTATAATTACTTTGCTTTTGAATTAAATTTTAATTTAGTTTTGCTTCGTGTGCTACTTTTTGTATCTACTGATTAAACTTCTATACTGGTCAAATGATTTGTAATTAAATTTCTGCTTTAAGTATTTTTTGTAGAAATATTGCTAGCGTTAGAAAGATCCCGTGTTTCTGTGCAGGCTCCTCTTGCATCATGAGCCTTTTTTGCCAGGCATTTCATAAAAGGCCAAAGATTTACAAAATATTTCACTACCGTTGTAATCTTAGCAGACTTCTGACTCACGAGAGTTTTGCTATCGCCTTTTAGGGTTCCGTAAAGGGTAAAATGGGACCCTATTACGAAGAATATATAGTTATATGTTCACTTAAAAATTAAATCAAAATAAAATAACAATAAATAATTGATAATTAATTTCCATAAAACAAACGTGATTTTTTGCCGCTATTTATGATCCAACGGAACCCTTCTTGCACGGGCCCGACTCGCACTTGGCTGTTTTTTTATTCTAGGATAGGAAACAAGCAGATGTCTCTCCTGACGGAAAGAGACAACCATCGCATATAGACAAGAAAGATATTAATATAGTAAGCTACTATTCTTGTGGCGTGGTCTTAATGTTACATGCATAAGTTTTCACTCCAAACTGAAAAATGGCAGTGACAAGCACTGATGCTATTGCGCAGGACTAAGTTAGGCGACAATCGTTCCCCTCTTACGAACTGCCTGGTAGAATGTCAGATGGTCTATTCTTTAAATCGGGCCGTTTACCAAATCTCAATCTCCTCCGTACTTTTATTAAAAACAACCTAAAGTTTTTGCTTTATGTATATTATTTATGTAAATACAATGAGAAATTAAAACCCTGGTCAACTCAAAAGCGGTATATAGGTAGGTCTTGTGGTCAATAACATTGGTAAAATATAATGAAATGATATGGTATTTTAAAATGCTCGTATCCTTCAATTTACCTAAAATTGAGCAAATATTTTAAAGTGGGCATCACCAGTTACGTTAATAGCGGCGGCGTCTTTGTGTCAGCCATTTAACGAAGCCTACACGTATCACATTTAGTGTTGCCATAGAAAATATTTCAAAATAAAATTTAAGATCAAAATGATTTGATCGGAAAATTGTGTGTCGGAATCGGAAAAAAATGTCAATATCCACAAAATAATTACACATCGTTTGAATATTATAAAGTTTGTGTGGATGGATAGATAAATGGATGTATATTACTCTTTGACACAAAAACGGTTCAACCGTTTTTGTGAGAAAGAGTAACATACATTCATGATGATTTGGATGAAATTCTGCACACATATTTGATAACCTGAAATAGCAAATAGGATACTTTTTATCTCTAAAAAATAAGTTGTCCCTGTGGGATTTACCAAAAACTTTAATGATGCAGCGGGTTGCAAGGCGCAGCTAGTAAGATAATAAGCTACCAAATAACGTGTTTGACGATCGGCCTGGGTTTTCGCTATTCACTGTATAGATAGGTTTTCATTTTTCATATAGGTCTAATTGTATTCAGTTTATTTGTGTGGTAAATATTTTAACCAATTAAGCTATACGATAAACATTTTAATTGCAAAAAAATGAATTCTTTCATTCCAAATATCTTGAAAACTAGTTTTTCTTAAGATTTTCCGTGAGAAATAATTAAAGCATTTAATCTACTAATTCATAGGAATGTTTCCTGTAAGATGTTACTGTTGTTAATGGATATTAAAATGAATTTAACTAGTGAATTCTCAAGTTTTGAGAGCAATAAATTAGACAGCGAGTTAAAACTGGTACTGATTTCATTTAGAGATAAAATAGCGTAAAATTATTTGAATAACAATTGCCTACTTAAATATTTTATATTCTCATAATCAGATGTAATTAAATGTACCAGTTTCGTACAAAAACATCTGAGAATCCTTAGATGTAAGCCTTTATACTGCTCGATCTAAATTTTTTTATCATTTTAGTGTGTATGAACTATGAGGTCTAGAAGTCAACAGTCAGTTCAAGGTTATGCGAGTAACCAATTAAAAGAACTTATTTGTAAAAAAATGATATCTTTTGTTTTTATCCTAAATTTTAAATGTTATGAGAAAAACATATCTAGAATAATGTAAGTAAACAATTACGTAAATACAAACCAAAAAGGCTTACAGTTAAATAAACTATTAATAATTATTATTATTAAATACTAGCTGATCCGGCAAACCTTGTTCTGCCTTTTTAACTTCTCTTATTTTTTTCCATTTAATTTAAAACCAAAATTAGCCAAATCGGTTCAGCTGTTCTCGAGTTTTAGCGAGGCTAACGAACAGCAATTGATTTTTATATATATAGATGTAAACATGAGTAATTTATTCAAATATTTAAACAATCATTCAGCGTCTTTCCCAGTCTCGCATGTCAGTCAGTCGCTAACTTTCGCTAATTCCTGTTGTCCTGAATAATTTTATCGCGATTCGGATGCAATTAATTGATTGACAGGTGAATAAGTATTTAAATTGGGTTTTTTGCAAAAGTGGGTCATTTTTCTGTCACTGGTGACCCCCGCACACTATGAATGCGCAATCAAAAGAGAATCTACCCCAGGGAGGTATCACTTGCACCAGCAGTGGAGAATCCCCCCCTGAGCGTCTGTGCTCTGGATTCCAGCCAGATCATGGATGCTCAGGCTGCCCTGCATATTCTGGGAGGGGGGGGGGGCAAAATTGCGCTCATAGACAATCCTGTCCGGGGCAAACAGGGCAAAAAAGCCATGGCACCCCCTACCACGCTTACTGTGGATTTCTGTAATGTCAGGGGGCTTCATTCCAACTTAAACGCCGTCCACTATCATCTCGAGATGGCGAAGCCAGCTTTGCTCTTTTTGACCGAGACACAGATATCTTCTCCGGCTGATGCTTCTTATCTCTCCTGCCCGGGGTACAAACTGGAACATTCCTTTGTACCGCGGGCTGGGGTGTGCGCATACATCAGAGAAGATATCTGTTACCGGCGCCTCGGCAGACTTGAAGGTCAGGACCTATCCATCCTCTAGTTACGCGTAGCTTGCGACGACCATCCACGCAGCTACGCGTGCCTATACAGGTCCCATGGCGGGAATACTGAATTTGACCGGCTCGTTGAGCATTTACAAACGGCTGTAGATTCCGTGTTAGAGCAGACCCCCTCCGCAGAGATCGTGATCTTGGGCGATTTTAATGCCCACCACGCCGAATGGCTTTGTTCGCGCACCACCAATCATGCGGGGAGTTCTGTTCACGATTTTGCCTTGGCCTATGGTCTTACACAACTGGTAACTTCGCCCACGCGAGTTCCCAATGTGGATGACCATACGCCTTCATTGTTGGACATTCTGCTGACCTATCATCCGAACCATTATCAGGTATCGGTGGACGTCCCACTTGGTTCGTCAGACACTGCCTGATCCGGAGTTAAGTACCGGTTTCGCGCCTATCACGGCCTCCTTTAGCACGCTGTCGTTGCGTTTGGCACTATAGAACAGCAGATTGGGACGGGATGCGGTCTTTTTTTGCGTCCTACCCATGGTGGCGGTTGTGCTTCTTGCTGGATGATCCGAATGTCGTCGCTGACTCTATTGCCGATGTGGTGCTGCAGGGCATGGAACTTTTCAATCCATTTTCTGCGATACCAATTGGTGGTAAGTCTCAGCTTTGGGTTGGTCGCTGTTGTAAAACGCCTTCGCGCCGCAAGCAGGAGGCTTGGACTGCAGCGTCCGCATCTTGTGATGAAAAACCAGCACATTACGTAAGGAGTACAATTTCGCCTCGAGGTACTTCAAAAGAGCTCTCGCCAAGGCAAAATCTGAACACATAGGCAGAATTGGTGAGAAATAAGTTCGCCTCCCTTCAGGGACTCGTGCGTTCTGGTCTCCCGCCAAGGCTGTTTTGCGGAATTTCTCACAGCCCTCTCTTTCATTCTTGCACGGAGACGATGACTCTTTGGCTCATACCGCAAAGGAGAAGGCCGATCTCCTGGGCTCCTTCTTTGCGGCCAACTCGACTCTGGATGACCAAGGGAATGCACCGCTTACCATCCCGCAGTGTGATTGTTCTATGCCAGACCACAATTTCGGCAGTCATCTGTGCGTAAAGCACTACTTTCCTTGGACATCCACAAGTCGAGTGGGCCGGATGGCATCCCTCCTATTGTGCTAATGTTCACCAAGGCTGCGTGCTATCACCGACACTGTTCCTTCTGCACATCAGTGATATGATGCGAATTAGCAACATACATTGCTATGCGGATGACAGTACTGGTGATGCTACATACTCCGGCCGAAGCGGTATTTCTCGGGAACACGTCGAAGAGTGCCGAAACAAGCTTGTGTCTGAAATCGAGAATCGACTTACCGATGTCTCGGAATGGGGTCGCCAAAACCTGGTTAATTTTAACCCCAAGAAGACACAGCTTTGCGTGTTCACCGCAAAAAAGACGCCTTTTGTCGTATCACCTCGATTTGAGGATACTCTCCTGACAGCCTCAGCTAGTGTCGGAATCCTGGGAGTTGACATATCAAATTACGTTCAGTTTCGCGGTCCTTTGGAAGGTAAGGCTAAACTAGCCTCCAAAAAGCTCGGTGTGCTCAGCAGAGCGAAACAGTACTTTTTGCCGGTCCATCGCCTTCAACTTTATAAGGCACAGGTTCGGCCTCACATAGAGTACTGTTCGCATCTCTGGGCCGGAGCTCCCCAGTACCAGCTTCTTCCTCTTGATCGCATTCGTAGAGCGGTTCAAATCCTTGACGACCAGGCTATTTCGAAACAGCTTGACTCTTTGGCATTGCGCAGAGATGTAGGTTCTCTCTGTGTCTTTTATCGTATATATCATGGAGAGTGTTCCGACGAGTTGTTTGGATTAATTCCTGCCGCCGAATTCCACCATTGGACATCACGTCAAAATTTGAAGTTCCATCCTCACCAGCTCGATGTCTGGAAATCCACAACTGTGCGATTCTCCCGACACTTTTTACCTCGCACTACTCTGTTGTGGAACCAATTACCGGAAGGGGTATTTCCGAACGGATACGACATAGGGACCTTCAAGAAAAGAGCTTACTCATTCTTAAAAGGCCGGCAACGCGACTGCAAGACCTCTGGTATTGTAGATGTCCATGGGCGGCGGTGATCACTTACCATCAGGTGCATCTCTTGTTCCTTTGCCCCCTCTTCTATAAAAAAAGAAAATAAAACGAAGGCTCCTTTGCGGGTAAGTTGAAGTAAATCAAAAATTATAACACGTTTTATTTCATCACGATTCATGGGTTTGCTAGTCGATGAAATGTGTCCATAATTGACTTTCTTTTTACAAATTATTTTCAGACAACAATCGGATAGTTTCGAGATGGTAGTTTTTATATATAGTTAGTTTACAGAATTACCTATCACAAAAGCGGATTGCTAAAGAATAAAGATGTTAATGTTGGTTGGTATCTGTGCAGCTGAATGGTAATGACACATTCGTAAATTTACTATACGCTTCGTAAGCAGAGTGTTGAGGTAGTGCTCTACTCTCGACATGTCAGGTTTTATTCGCATTTCACGAATACAGTAATATTAGTAATATTAATAATAATAATAAATTTATTTATTTGCGTTAACCATAATTATTAAATTACAAAAGTAGCCATATATATTTACTATTAGCGTTGAAAACTATTTTTTGAAATTATACAATCTATAAATCTTTACAAGAGCTTTCGAATAAGAATTAAATTTTATTGTTGCTCTGAGTCTAAAGATATACCATATTATGCAAAATATGTAACGCAGTAAAATTTACTAACAATAGCGGCACTTCCTACTCCACTATTCGCGAAGCATCGTAATCCTCATTCAGCTTATTAAATTCTTTGATTCTTTAGCTATCCAGTGGTATAATTAGATTTTGGATGTTGGTGATTATTATGTAACTTTAACACCAACATGTATCCCCCAATTTTGTTATCATCCGTTTTCTGAACTGTCCCACTTATGTAGGTAATTTTAAACACGTATTCACGTCAAAATAATAATAATACCGGCTGTTTTTAAACTAAAAATAGATTCTTTTTCAGACAGTTAGACCCTAAATTAGTATAATGTAATGAAACTATTAATGTTTATGACGTATATTTTTCATCGCAAAGACATAAAAGGCATAGACCTTGACCGTGCCTTTCTGTCACTGATTAAATGCTGGATTCTAATAGCTTCCTGTTTGCACCGGATGACCGTGGCCTAGGTGCGTGAAAAATTTAAATTCGGATTCTCCCCCTCAAGTATTACGGATGGTCTAAGCGAATGTGGATTGATTGTTATTTGTTTTTCAAAGGAAAGGGACAGACAAACGGAGGCTATTGAGTTATTGCGGCAGGTAGGTACTCTACCACCTAGTAGTAACGATAATAGTGACACGTATAGCCAACCGGTCGCCTTTTACGACCTGCCTGGCAGGACGGCGGTTGGCCTATTCTTGAAAGGAGCCCAAACTAACACGGGGGAAAATTTATTTTAATTATAAGTATACAACTAATAGTTCTAAAATTTTTTCAGTTCTTACGCGTGTAGATTTAGCGATAATTCTTTCGTATCGAACTACTACATTAAAGTTTATTACTATTTCGCGCTGAAACGGGTGAACAGATTTATTTAGTTAATATAAAATAATCAATAAAAACCGTGGTCGAACATAATATTAAGCTACCAAATAAAAATTCTTTGGTAGCTTAATTACATTAAGACATATATATGTCATTATTTTTTAAAAATTGATTGACAATTTTTTCCAAGCGGAGTAATTAATCTTAAATTATATTTTTGAATATTATCGATAGCAACAAAAAGGGTGACACGTAGTACATACCTACATACATACTTATAAACATAGGTAGAAGTAGGTAGTAAGTTAGTCGAAGTAAAAGGGCCGAGGCAAAGACGTCATCGCTACTACGACGTATTATTGTTCAATTTAAAAAGTATTTGCTAATAGCCCGTGGTCCCACGAACAAACTTTTTTTGATTAATAACAAGCTGAGTTTTTGTGAACAGCTTCGTTTTGATGAGACAACCATCTTTTGTTTCTTCGAAAAATCTCAAATTGGGGTAACTAATAAAGTTATAGTGTTTTGAAAATTTTGATTCGGGGAAGAAAAAATATTTATTAATAACTGTTTTAATTAATAAATGTTTATTATATATATAATAAACATTTATTAATTAAAACAGTTATTAATAATAATTATTAACTGTTTTAACAATAATTATTTGTCGATTTTAATCGCTTGATTATATTATGAAAAATACAAAGAAAATTTTGTCCTACGCATTCGATGGTTTTCCTGACAAGTCCTCCACTCTAAAGTTTCGGAATTATGAGACTTTTAAATTGATATTAATCAATTTAAAAATAACCTGATTTTCTCACAACAGCTTGTTAATTGTTATTGCAATTTAACGGTAACACGTAAAGTGAAAACTTTTCTTAGTCCAACACTCTAAACTTTTCTTTTTATCTATCTATATTAGTTACTCGATTCGAGATTTTTTCAAGATAAAAAGACTTGTCAAAACGAAGCTGCTTACAAAAATTCAGCTCGTTAATAATCAAAAAAAAAATTGTTCGTGAGACCACCTTCTATATTTTTTTGGAGAAATTGAAGCATAAGTGCAAGCATTGAAATGCCATAATATTTTATTTTCATAAATGGAATCATTTCATTACGTTTTTCGGTAATGTAATCAACCTACCTGTAGGTAACTTTCGGGTCAGAAAGCATTTTTGATACTTAAAAAATTGTTTCGGTTAGATACAAAAAACTTAATCAAGTTTTGAGGTCGTCGATGTCTGCAGTACCGATTTAAGCATAGGCAACATAGCGTCTCGTTAACCACAAATGATTTGAGGGCCTTTACCATATGCTCTGCCTATGGGCCGCCGAAGTCTAAATCCGTCGCTGGATGTCTGTCATTTTGCTATGTTATGCGATAAATATACACGTGAGCTTAGACAAATCGCTACCGCTTTTCACGAGTACTATAGTTTAATAACCTCATTAACTTCACTCCTAACTAGTTTTTATACAATTCAATGATGCGTGTATAATGATAACATACAGTCATATATTATTTGTGAATTAGATATAAATAGAATTATTTATTCCTGTTTTACATGCTTGTTTTGAATTTAAATCTGATTTTTAAAAAAAAATCATAATTTTTTTATGTTAGATTATGATGACTCAAAACAAAATGACTCTCCTGATGGAAGTAAATAACCTTCGTGAATAGGCAATAAAGTAAATGGCGCGTTGTCAGACGTGTGGCAAGGTGTAAGTAGCTACCGTGCCCTACAAATCAGATCACGATACTCGTAGTGAAAAGCAATGACGTTATTTCAGGTAAGATTTTTTTTGGCAATTGTCCCTTGAAGAATAAACCGTCTGCTATTCTGCCAGGCAGTACGAAATAGGCCAATAGTTTGCCTTTGCTTATGCATGTGACATTTCCAACCTGCCTTACGAATAGCAAAGCATCTTTAACATCTTTAGTCATAAGCGATGGTTACTTTTTCCATCAGGAGAGCCATTTGCTTGGTTATCTGAATTATGTAAAAAAAGGAAATAGGGGCAAATCTGGCTAATCATTTTTTTTTTTTACAAACTAAGAAAGCTTTTTAGTCATTTACATCGTGACTATTAATTAGGTACCAGCTTCACTGTCGGTGGCGACGCTGGCGCGTGTAATTGTGAGCTATAGGCTGCTATAAGATCATCAGGATTAGATATGTACGGGTAGGATACATATATATTACATACTATAGCCAAATACAGCCGTATGGTAAAATATTACTATTATTACTATATAGAATCATTGGCCTAATCTTAATATAGTTTAAACATTTCATTAAAACAGTTATATTTTGATGAAATTTTAATAATTTCTCCCCGTGCTATTCCGGGTTCATTTGAAGAATGAGCCAACTGAATTTCTATCAGGCAGGTCGAAAAAACTACCGATTGGCTATGGGAGTCGCTACCGTCGTGGCTACAAGGTGGTAGAGTTCTACATTGCCTCGCCTGTGTCTGGTACTACTGTCTTACCTATTTCTGCCGCAATACCGTTATTGCTTGTCATGTCGTGTTCCGCTTTGGAGGATAAGGTAGCCGCTAAACTTATGCATGTGGCGTCAGACACACATACATATACATATATACATAGCAACGCACAATTAACACCTTCGGTGTCTATAGGCGATGGTTGATTCTTTCCGTCAGGAGACATATCTACTTGATTGCTATCTCATAAAAAATATATAAACGGTTGACCCTGCAGGCCATCTCTGAAACTTCTCGCTAAATTCTCAAGAGCTCAAAGAAACAAAAATGATAAGCATAGAATTTTTTCAGTTCAAACAGTTGTTAAAAATGATAGTAAGTGTATTGATTTTAGAAAATCTGTATATTTTAGAAACGATGATCAATTTAGGCTTTTCGAATGGCATTCAAAAAATTGTTGAGATCTAAAACTTTCTTTTAGCTACGTAATCAATGGGTTGAAAATTGTCGAAGCAATGTTTAAAAAAAATTCAAAAATTTTCGTCATTGATAAATCCAAAACAAATTCACCGATTTTGATTCAATTAATGATATTTGACGCAGTTATTTAAGGAGAAAAGCTTAAAGGATGTTTAATGTAATTGGTATATTAGCCTGAAAGTTATTTTTAAAAGTATTAAGTAAGTTTGCTAAAAGCAATAAAATATTAATATTTAAAAAGCTGTAACTTTCGAAAATATGATTCGATTTTGATTTTTGAAACTGCATTTGACGTAGTTATTTAAGTACTAAAATGTTGTAGAAGGTCGAATGGTTGGTTAAAATGGTTGGAAAAATGTGATTGGTTAAAAAATCTTGAAACTATTTAAAAACAAACCTTTTTAAAATTTTTCATCAACGATAACTCCCGATCGAACAAATCGATTTTGATGCAACTTATGCATTGGACGCATTTTTTGGGGAATAAACCTTATTTTTGGGGAATTAGATTTTGTACGCAATCGGTACATTAATCTGGAGATTAGGTATATTAATAAATACTGTTTTGCCAAAATTTTTTTTGAGTTTTTTTTAAATTTCTCAAAATGTCCTAGACCGAATCGGTTCAAAGTTTAGGAAATATAAGTTACGCGGAATCCAATCGAATGCCATCCACCACGTTTCGATTGGTCAAGCCGTTCAAAAGTTATGAGAGGTTTATATACACACATACACACACGCACACACACATGTGTACATACATACAAAGATAATGACGTCATCGTGAAAATAGTCGGAAAAGTTTTCTGGGACCTTAAAACGTGGAAATCTGGTGAAAACTTAATTTTCAACAATCGAATCAAAATCCGTAACTTCCTTATCTACATACGTAGCAGGAACTTAAAAATAGTCCTATCAATTTTTCATTCTGCAGGGGAACACAAAGATTCGATATAAATATTTAACAGTGATAACAGTGATATATTGATCGACGGGGCTCGAGTTCGATCCCCGACGGTGACAAGCATTTGTGTGATGAGCATAAATGTTTGTATTTCCGGATTTGGGTGTTTATTAAATATATTCCAGTATTTATATATTTATTTCTATGTATTAGTATCGTTGACTAACACCCATAACACATGCAAATAATTTGATTACTTTGGGGTTAGATCAGTAAGTGTAATTTGTCCCGTGAATATTATTTATAACTTAATTTAATTTTAAAAATGATAATGGGACTCTAAACGCGCTATATCGGACGTCACAATGTTAAAACGATTCCACGATAGTACACCGTCGATAATTTTGTGGCGAGTGTTGTCGGTACCGCTAGGCAATCGTAGCGGCAAGATGACGTGTGCTAGCAATTGACTCTTCGGAGATTGCTTTCAGAAGGTCTCGCCGTTGACAGGTGACGCGAAGAGGCTGGCGGCTCAGCGAAGGCGTCAGCAGCTGGACCAGGCGAAGTTTTGGTGAAATAAAACTCGCAATTAGGTTTCGCAGTAAAATTCGAATATGTGTGTGTATAAGATAAATAATTGTGATGCGCGATTCAGGATTGTTATTTTTAATTACATTTTTTTCCATTTTTATTATTTTTTCTGGTAGCGTTTGTAGATTGCTTGAACCGCTACAGTTTCTAGTGATACGGTAGGCAGAGGTGCAACAAGTGCACCCACGATTAGCTGAAGATACTTGGTCCCACAAATGTGATAGGTGGCAAGCCTATCGCCAACCGGGCACTTTACAATCCCGGGAAACGTTGTTTTTATCAGAGAACTGAAAACAAGCAATTAGAAATTAACATTGTGACCTCACACACGACCGAGTTAATTAAGGAAGTGCCGACCTGTCTTGAAGTCATCACGACCGGTTCCCTTATGGAGTAGACAGAGTAAGCCGAACGTCTACAAACTTTCCAGTTACCGCGATTCATCGGTTTGTCGGTTGGCGAGATAAGTGATGATCCTAATCGCCGCATTTATCGACATATTAATGATTATCGAGTATTTCTTAGCGATAACCGGGACCGATAGTTTAACATGCTCATCCGAGGCACGGGAGTGGTAATACACCACTCCGCCAGACTTCGAGCTGCTACTGAGATTTTAGATTTTCGAGAAAAACCTCGAAAAAACCTCGATAACACTTTTGCCCGACCCGGGGATCGAACCCGGGACGTCGTGAATTTATAAAGTTTTTTTTCAAGCAGCCAGGTTAGCTTTGCATGGCTTGAAGTTAAGATGATCACTGGTTCAAATCCAGTCGAGACATTTCTGTTTGATTACAAAAATAAGTTTTTAAATTTTTCCTCGCACGAGCTCAGTGGTAAAAACATATATAGTATGACCGAACCGTCGATTGAATGGTTAGCTAACCTAATCACGAATCGATGAAACATATTTTGTGTCATGAGCATTGATGTCTGTATTTTTGGTTTGGGTGTTAAATATGACGTATGTAACAATATTTATATATGGATTTCTATGCATTAATATCGTTGACTAACACTTATTACACAAGCAACTAATTTGCTTATTTTGGGTTTGGAGCAATTCGTGTAATTTATCCAGCGATATTATTATTTATATAATATGTACTGTTTTGATGACCGCACTCTTTACTAATATGATGTAGAATTAGTTTTCCATAATATACATACAAAGTTGATGACCCAAAAACGCTATAAATGTGGCGATTACATAAAATGCCTGAAGCGTTAGAATAGTAAAAATAGATGATTGATAACGCGGTAGAGGAACAATCGCGAGCGAAGAAGACAAGGAAAGAAACATATGGCTACGCTTTTTTATGTTAGCTGTGTTTAACCTGAAAAAATATAGCCGTATTTCATGGTATATGGCCAAATTTGATTTTAATTTTGAGTAGTTAACACCCGTCTGCTTTCTTGCGCGTGAATTTCCTCCCGTGTTGGTCCGGGTTCCTTTGAAGAATGGATCAAATGCTGTTCTGCTAGGGAGGTTGTATAAAGCAACTGATTAGATACATGTTAGTTAGCCATCATACTACTAAATGGCAGAGTTCCGCAACGTCTCGCCCGGGTATTTGGTACCACCGCCTTAGTTACCTATTCCTGTCGCAATAGCGTCAATGCTTGTCAATGTTGTGGTCCGGTTTGGGGGGTAAGGTAGCCGGTAGTCTTATGCATGTGGCATTACCATTCCACGTCACGGATGGCAACGTATTATAACAGCTTTAATGTCTATAAGTGGTGGTTTTTCTTTCTATCAGGAGAGCCATCTGCTTGTTTGTTATCTCATGATATCTTATATATAAAATTCTCGTGTCACAATGTTCGTTCCCGTACTCCTCCGAAACGGCTTGACTGATTTTGATGAAATTTCGTATCCATATTCAGTAGGTCTGAGAATCGGCTACTATCTATTTTTAATACCCCTAAGTGATAAGGGTTGTCCACCCCTAAAAATATTTTTTTTTATTTTATGGATTTTTTTTTTAATTTTTATTTTTTTATGGTTCAGCAATAAAAAATACATACAACTCTAAATTTTCACCCCTCTATCACCAAACCTTATTTCTTAATTAAATAATATTATATATTATGATATTTAATTAAATAATAATTAATTAACAATTAAAACAACTATATAACCTATAATTTTATTGATTCAGGCGTTACTTTGCGGAAATCCATTATTGTTTGACATAAGAAAGACGTCAGTTTAATCCGACGTCTTTCTTTTCCCTACCATCACGAAGGATACATAGAACAGTTTGCGGATAGTAGCAAATTTAATTCTTTTTCACCTTTTTAACCTATCATTGGCGAATTCACTTACTTATTATATATCAATTTTCATCAAATTCGATCATTTCTCATTATCTTACTTATTATTCTTATTTTATTTTATTCTTCTTATTTCTTATTATCTTACTTATTATATATCAATTTTCATCATCATTCTTGAATAATAACAGGACATACAGACAGACATTAATTTTGGCAGATAGGGACACAATTCTATTGGTGTAAACATTTTGAGGCTGCTGATCCACACCTGCGACAAGTTGTTCAGACAGTCCTCTCAACAGTACCTAAAGAATTCTGAAGAGATCGAAGCAGATAAAACTCTGAGGGTGCAAAATCAGGGCTATTATATATAGTGGACGCATTTATACTTCCCAACAAAGCTCTTTCGAATTTGCTGAGTAGATATATTTATGTATGGTCTGACGTTATCATGATGAAAAACTATACCCTTTCTGTTGGTCAGTTCCTGCCATGTTTTCCTTATTTCTTGCTTAAGTCTCATCAGCTATTGATAGTAGACATCAAAATCCATGGTTTGGTCTGGCGGTAAAAGCTCATAAAGTAGGATGTGCTCCCAATCCCTCCATACACACCACAGTAATACCTTATTGCGAGTTAATCCGGGTTTTGCTATAATCTGAAGAGCTACACTGCCTTTTGACCATGATCTTTTTTGTACTTTCTTTGCGTGGGTAATCCTTTTTTAACACAATTGATTGCTGTCAAAAATTGATCGATTTTATTACATATAAACAGAGATTCGGGAATGAGTATGCAATTCATTCGGTTTCTTTTGGTGGGCTCTTTTGGCACCTAGATATCGAGTTTTTTTTACATGTAGACCTTTTTATGTGTAATAAAATAACCAAACTTGTGCTGCAAATTTCGTGTCGCTTAAGTAAATAAGTATAATTTAAAAATTGTAATCACGCAGTTGACGCATACAAGGGCTGCGTGACGGCTCGTTCGTAGATGATAAAGCTTTTTCAATGACCTTACCCTTAAGTAAAAGGGAAGGACAATCTATTTGGCAAAATATGGATGTTACAATTCATTAAATATATTTTATAGTTACCATTTCCTAGCATATTATAACGACTTAATATAATTTCTAAATATTAATAGATTGTAAGATCTTTTATAACATAAAATATTATTATTTTTTAATTTTTTAATACTATTATTTTTTACCCATCAGTTTGATCAGCTTAGCATCGAAGGTGTATGGTAAGATCATTGAAAGGAGAATGCAAGGGAAGTCCGAGGGAATGTTGTGGGAGGCACAAGGGGGTTTCAGATCTGGAAGAGGATGTATGGATCAAGTTTTCTCACTCCGCAACATCGTAGAGAAGCATCTGGCTGTCGGCCAGAAGGTTTTCTGCGGTTTTGTGGATTTGGAGAAAGCGTTTGATAGAGTTGTGCGAAAGAAACTTTGGGACATTTTACCCAGTTATGGGATAGATGGGCGTCTGCTGCGTGCTTTGCAATCCATGTACTGGGATTGCAAAGCATGTGTGCGGGTGGACGGCAACATATCGCCCTGGTTCGATGTCAATATCGGCGTCAAGCAGGGTTGTGTGTTGTCAGCTCGTCTGTTTATTCTATATCTGGATAAGTGTCTCCAAAGATTGAGGTCATTGAATGTGGGAATGCGCATGAGTGATCTAGTGGTGAACTGCCTGCTTTATGCAGATGACGCTGTACTTTTAGGCTCAACTCCATCTGAGCTGCAAACACTGGTCACAGTTATGAATGAGGATTGTAAGAGTATGGGCTTACATTTGAATGCGAAGAAAACTAAAGTTTTGGTATTTGAAAGAGAAACAACCAGAACGGATGTAAGAGTTGTGGTCGATGATGTAGTGCTGGAGCAAGTGGATGAGTTTGTATATCTTGGATGTGCTTTTAGCAGGGATGGAAGGTACACCGCTGATGTTACTCTCCAAACTGGGACGCAACAGTAACAAGCCTTGCGCTATCGCAGCAGGAATAGGTAAGGCGGTAGACCCAATTATCCGGGCAAGAAGTTGCGGAATTCTACCACCTAGTAGTCACGAAGCTAGTGACACGTGTAGCCACTCGGTCGCCTTTGACAACCTGTCTGATAGAAAGTTGGTCAAACGTTGGAAAACTGTTGTCAGTTTTTACGACACACACACAATACATATATGTATATTTTAACACATACACACATATGCTATTATAAAAATTATTTAAGCACGCGTGTAGATAAGCGCTCGTTTTGTCGCTTTGATTACGCCTTAGCGATACACGAGGATGAACGAGACAGAATACGTTAATTTAAGCATACGATTAAACTTGTTTATTAATAAGACTGAAATGATTTAGATTTGTTGCAAAATAAAAAAAACAAGTCTTTATTCACGCTATAGATAAGTTAGTTCGGTACATTACTTACTTACCTATCTCTAATTTAGTAAAATATATTTCTGGCATGTCCATAAAATCCCAGTGCTATCATCCATTGCTCATCGGAGCAAACCGGACCCGTCGCACATCGCTGGCCGTCCAATTATCATATCCACTTTCACCAGGCAGGTTATGCCATCGGCTGGCTGGATGGCAGGTGATACACGATTATGTGCTCTTTGATTTGCCTAAGTAATTAGATTTGTTGTTTAATTACGTTTTGCAATTGCAAATAGTGCTAAAACAACTATCAGTTTGAGTGAGACGTTTGACATTTTCAAGCTGGTTTTAATTTTGTAACATTTGTAGAATAGGTTTAAATAATGCTGTCACGATTTTTTTTATCATCGTATTATCTGTATATATAATAAAATCGTAGGAAAGTCAAAACTGTATATTTTTTTAAAAGAAAACTTAGGGCGTGATCTACAGTCGATATCGAAGCCAAAAATATAGTTTTTAGAATTTTTGTCTGTTTGTCTGTATGTATGTCCGGGGTAAACTCAAAAAGTACTGCATGGATTTACTTCAAATTTTGCATGAATATTATTACTAACAGGTCGGGTCAATATATAGGCTACATATTATCACGCTATCATCTACGGGCCTACGGGGGAGGAGCTGTATGTGAGTAAACGAAGTCCGCGCGGACGAAGTTGCGAGCAACAGCTAGTATTAAATTAAAACAAACATTTGAATAAATTATCGAGAATGATGTCGATTAAATACTGCTGTCCTTTTTTGAGGTCCTACCTTCTTTTTCTAACACAGCTGTATAAAAAGAGATGGTAAGACCTCATAGAGTGAGATATAACGTAAGTATTTTGTTTCAAATGATTAATACAAGTGCTAGCTCCACCTTTATCTAATACTTCATGCTCCTGATGGATCAAAGTTAAAGTCAAAAATGTATCAATTTCACCCTTACAGGCACATTTGACGAGTCGACATTTTTATAAGTACTACTGAATCGTATTGGATTGGCATAGACCTCGCTTATAGACATCAAAGATGTTAATTGTTGGTTGCTATCTCTAAGGCAGGGTCTGTATACTATGCATAAGTTTATTTTTCCCTTTATTAAACCGAAACAGGCGACAGGAACAGGAATGCAGAACTTTACGACCTTGCAGACATAATGACGCGACGAATATCCGTGTGGCGGGGTAGCAATGTTACATGCGTAAGTCTACCGGCTAACTTACCCTCCAAACCGAAACACAATAATGACTAGTATTGACGATATTGCAGCAGGAATGGGTAAGGAGATGGTACCAAATACCCGGCCGAAACATAGCGGAACTCTACCACCTAGTAGTTACCAAGATAGTGACACGTATAGCCAATCGTTCGCTTCTTACAAACTGCCCAGGCAGGCAGAACGGCAGATAGTCTATTTTTCAAAGCGAGCCCGGACCAACATGCGACAAAAAAACAAACGAAAAAACAATCACGGTGTTAATCATTAATAGGTAACGCCATCAGAACTGAATTTTGATAGCAATGGAACCAGTCTGTAAGAATATATATCTACAAATTATTTATTTTTAATTGCCAATAAAAAGTCTTTTAATAAATCAAACTAAACACACGCTTGTTAACTAATGTTATCAAACCGAATTCTCTTTTAATTTGATTAACAGAGGAAATTCCCAGCTTCCGCATCGTTTCAGAAATGATATGTGTGCATCAATAATAAAACGTTTAACGTGATTCATCTCAGAAATGCAACATAGATTTTTGTTCTTGGAATATTTGTTTGATGCCTACGACGAATTTTGGGAACGAACTTATATAGATATAAGAAACTATATTCTTAGTTGGTGTAAAAAATAAAACTAGTAGTTACTTTGTTTAGTTTAGTAGTAGGAAGTTCCTAAAAAATGACGACTCGTCAGAAGAGTCCGAAAATGATAATTTGAATAAAGGTATTTAGACTATAACTTTGATTTTAACTTAGGGTTTTTATCCTTTTGGACATGTCTCTCTCTCATCTTATCTAATCTAAGTTAACACAAACAGCTGCACTTAACCCAGATCAGCTCTCACAGGAGACAGCCCTTGTCGCGAGCGTAAGCAAATTGAAGTCCGGCTGAGCGAGTGCTAACCCACTAGGCCACTAGCCCATTGTCACTGTTGTGTATGTAGGTGTTCTTCAAGCTGTTGGCTATATTATTTCGAAAAAAAAAAGCCTCCTACAAGGCAAAATAGTCAGCGCCATAATCTATAAAAAATATTAGACACTGTTGATAGAAAATCCTATTGGTAATACAACAATTAGTTATCTAATATTATGCACTGGGCATTCCAACTTCGCCACATACATAACAACGCGCTATTAACATTTTTGGTCTCTATAGGCGTTGGTTATTTCTTCGCAGTTCACACCCATCTGAGAGAGACATCTGCTTGTTTATTATGCTATGAAATAAAATAAATATTTAATACAAACACTATCAACATTCAATGACTATTTTAATCTCGATAAGTTATTCAAATATTTATTTGTTTTAATTTTTATTAATCGTTCCGTTATATTCTCTGTATTTATAAATTTGAAGTATCACAATTATTTTTATCTGCGATTGAATGGTTCTAACGTCACAGTTACAATCACAGGTCTTTCGTTTTAACATACACTAAATGTAATAAAGAGTCCATAAACATTTCTAATCATATCTTTAAACACAATCGGACGTCGAAATGTCTCAATATCACATAAAATGAGAAAAAACATGTAAGTGTTTATTTTTAAATGAGCCTCATTGGTTAGATTTAATCTTCAAAAGGGAACATTTGAAAAAATATAGGACTAAAGTTTATATAAATGTATTATGGCAATTTAGAAAAATTAAACTGCTTTCAAATATCAACTATACTCATATCTTAAAAACTACTGAACCGATTTTGATGAAACTTGGACTGTTCTAGGGAACACTCCAGGTTTCAAGCATATTAAGAAATTGGAATATATTTTAATCAACAAGAATATCTCAATCTGACCAAGAAATTCTAGAACAAACATACAAACATAAACACACTTATGAATTTTATTATACGTGCTTGGATGTCTAAATAGATCATCACACTCAAATATTATTCATTTCCAACAATTTACATTCATACAAATGTCAAATGTCAAACTAATAGCCTTCGTTTCGTTCGTTTCGTTCGTTCGATTTTTCGTCGCTTGAAAATTGACTTTTATTAACCGTTTATTGCGCAGTGGATAATGATGACAATTATAACGTTGGATTTTATACGTTTTATATTATACGTTGTAATTAATAAAATGTAATTTCATTTATATGAACACTGAAAAAGTCGTTATCCTTGGAAATTTTGATGTGTACAGATATCATAAAATGTTTTAGCACTATTTTAAATAGGTAGCTTGATTGCCAAATAATAATAATTAATTTTTTTACAGCAAAACAAATATAAGGACAGTCTTTTTGTAACTGCAAGCTTATATCGTGTTTGTTTGTTCCCCTTTTGGAGAATAATCCTTACAGTTCATACTCCTATGAACTGCCAGGAAATATATTATTCGATACAGGAAATATATTATTATTATTACCTTTGTATTTCGTTCATCTCCACGAACGTAGTAGTCGGTAATAACAAAGACCTGTTGGTCTGAGGGTAATAATAATAATATTGGTGGACGAATTACAGGAACTGATCTCACTCTAAATAAATAGGCAATGTATTTGCTTGTGATATGAGTGTTAGTCAACAACACTATACATAGAAATACATATATAAATACTCAAATATATTTAATAAACACTCAAACCTAGAAGCACAAACATCTATGCTCATTACACAAATGCCTGTCCCTATTTTTTTTATATCATAAGATAGCAAACAAGCAGATGGGTCTCTTGATGGAAAGAGTCAACCATCGCCTATAGACACCAAAGGTGTTAGTGGTGCGTTGCTATCTTGTGGCTAGGTCTAATGCCACATGCATAAGTTTACCGGCTACCTTACCCTCCAAACACGACAGTGACAAGCACTGACGCTATTGCGCCAGGAATAGGTAAGGCGGTGGTACCAGACCCGGGCGAGACAATGCAGAACTCTACCACCTAGTAGCCACGACGTTAGTGACTTGCATAGCCAATCAGTCGCCTTTTACGACATGCCGGGTAGAACGGCAGTTGGTCGGAAAACCCTATCGGGAACCGAACCTGAGTTCCATTGATTTGATTGTTTTGTATAGTAAGGGTTCCTAACCACGTCCGACGGAGTGGTCAAAGGTATTTTTATGAATCTTTATTAATGTTGTACCAATTACAAATTTACAAATTTAACATTATGTAACATCTTACCGCCCCGTTGGTCGAGTGGTTAGCGACCCTGACTACGCAATCAACGGGGCTCGGGTTCAATCCCCGACGAGGACAAGCATTTGTGTAATGAGCATAAATGTTTGTATTTCTGGGTTTGGGTGTTTATTGTGTATGTAAAAGTATTTATATTTGTATATCTATGTATTAGTATCGTTGACTAACACCCATAACACAAGCAAATATGCTTACTTTGGGGTTAGATCAATAAGTGTAATTTGTCCCGTGAATAATAATATATTTATTTATTTATCTTAATTTTAAAAAAATGGTACAAGGAAAAAGACAAGCCCGCTGAGTTCCTACCGCCGGATCGTCTCAGTGTGTGGCCACGTTTCCGATCCGGTAGTAGTTTAAAAAAATTGTTGACGTGTCAAAATAACTTGTAAAAAGTTTTATTGATTAATTTTTTTTTGATTTCTGATTTCTATCACTAACATTGTGACTACTAGGGGTTACGGTTCTGCAACCATTCGTCAAGGTTTTATATCGTTGCCGCTATAGTGTCAGAACTTGTCAGTTTCATTTTCCGGTTCATGCTAATCCCCTTTTTGAAGCATAGATCAACTACTTTACAATACAATACAATATTGTGCACCAAAAATAAATGACAATATACAAATTACATGACTATTTCTACACATATTAGATACACAAAAGCTTATTAGATACACAAAGGTATTATAGACAACCTTAGACAACCTTAAGGATAGGATAATAATATATTCTGAAAGTGGTGCTAACCACGAGTAAATTTATAGCTTTTGCTTCTAAAACAAATAAAGACAACATTCCAATAACAGAAAATAACAAAATAACAAAAAATAAAAAGAAGTAAATAAATTACTGGTACTGGTACCTTACTGCGATGCATCTAGTAAAAGGCAAGGTAAGGCTAATACGTGTCACTGATGTTCTGACTACTAAATAAGTGGTAGAGTTCTGCAACGTTTCGACCGGGTTTGTACCACCGTCTTGCCGCAATAGCGTCGATGCTTGTCGATATCGTGTTCCGTATTGGAGGGTAGAGCTGGCAACTTACATTGCAACATCGTAACGCGGATAGCAACTCACCATTAACACTTTTCATGTATAAGATAAAGAGATAACAATCGTCTATAAAGACGATTGTTATCTCTTTCCATCGGAGAGCCATCTGCTTGTTTGCTATCCTATGAAATTAAATAAATAAAAATATAAATAAATCATGTATGTGATATTATATCACTGTTACATGACATGACATCCCACCAGTAACATCTTTGCCCCGACAGTAACAGTTGCCCCGATGAAAGGTTGGTGATTTCTCTCCATCAGGAGGAATTGCTTGATTGATATCATATGATATATAAGAAAAACGCATTTATAGATGTCCATTCATTTTATTTAGAATTTGTAACTCGTTTTTCTACGGCAACAAAGTGTTTACCCAGGATCAAAGTTTTGTTGTATTACATCATAGGACAGCAAACAAACAGAAGGTTCGTCTGATCGAAGGACGAGTCAACCATCGTCTGCAACCAAAGTTGTTTATGGTGCGTTACTACCCGGGTCAGACAGTGGCGGATCAATACGATCCACGGTTGATTCAGCTGATGGTTTTGTTCATCAAATGTTTTTTATCATCAATCAAATGTTTTTGAAGGGGGGAGGGGGATAAAATTTTTAATTCAAAGTTTCACCTTCTCTATCTTTATATTCAGAAATTCAGTATGATTAATTATTGATAACTACTTAGCTGTTAAACTTTTAATAATATTTAATTGATGTCGGTAATTCCGAACTGATACGACTTTGAGTTTTTTAAGAATAAAAGTTTGTTACTAATTCTTCAAATACTGGCTAGTTGAGCACATACTTGGTTGATTTGATAATCGTATCATGTGAACCTTATATACTTCTACTATCTTACATTAAAAAATAGCGAAGTTTGTGTGACTTGGTACTTTTAAAGCCTACTTGTTTCATTTATTAAAGCATCATGAGGGCTTTTAGTTTGTATATGATCAAAAATAGCTCTATACACACAAAACACAATAATTGTACACAATTGCAATATAAATCAATCAATCAATCAATCAAATCAACTTATCGGCGTCAAAACGTAACTACTTTATAACTACACAAGTACACGTATTATTAATTCAACTAATTAAAACACATTATAACACAAAGTTTGCAGCTGGAGAGAATACGCTTTACTGCAAGGGAGGATATTTAACAAATTTTTATTGAAATATAAAAAAAAATCAATTTGTATGGCAAAATTAATAGGTATGTCAATTAAAATAATAATAATAAAAAAGAAATATCAGGTCAAAAAATGTCATAAATTTATTAAAGAATAATAATTAAAATAATAAAAAGAATTCTCAGGTTAAAGGAATGTCACAAACAAACATATTTGTTTTAAAAACAAACATATTTGTTTTAAAACTAATCTTTTGCGTTTATGCAGGGGTTTAAGTTTGTATAATTAAACGTAATTTTTACACAAATAAAACACAGAATTTTTATAAAATTATAATAAATTTGTTATAAAACCGGTTGTCTTTCAAAAAATATTGCCTAACAGTATAATTTTGGGAAATGTTTAATCTGTGTTATATTATCTTGCAACTTTTATAACACAAAAACAGCTGACATTTGAAATACATTGCCATGAGATTTTAGCTTGAATGGATATATTTTTTATGTTATTATAATATAAAATTATATTGAACCAGTTATTTTTTTAAATACACCTTGTTCAATGAGAGATTAACGCGTTCAAACTAACATAGTATAGATAAAGCAACATTTGAAGATTACCGTGTCTGTATTAATTACGATATTCTTTGTAAACAAATACACAGTGTAATGAATGCAAGCGAAACGCATATGAGTGTTGGTTCAAACAATTGTAGTTGGAGTGTGATTTCGTTACATTTAGTAAGCTTGCATCATATTGATCTAATTACAGTTATCTGTGCGTTGACCTTACTATACATCAATAGTTTATATTTGGAACTGACATTCGAAAAAAGAGTTTTTAATTTAATTCAAATGTTTAAGCATTGGTAGGTTTAAATAGGATGAAAAAACCAGAAAACATTTAAATTTTAAAAACCTTGATATTAGACATAAATTGTAGTATGGATAAAGTACAATTTGTGTCTAATGTCAAGGTTTTCAAGGTTTACCTTGAGCCCCACTTATTGGCTTACTCGAAGGGTTAACGATAATGGTCTTCATATACCACAGGATTTTTATTTTAGGGCAATTGGCCCACCTCTCGCCATTATACCACAGTATCTATATCTAAAATGAAAATGATGTTAGAAGTCAATCAATGGTCTAGTCAATCAAGTATATCATAGGATAACAAAGAAGCAGATGGAATAATAAAAAAAGGATATAACTATCCACTAAACCAACCACCAAAGATGTTGATGGTGATGGTTGATGGAAGTAGTTAAAAAGGCAGAAAAACTCGAGAACGGCTGCACCGATTTGGCTAATCTTGGTTTTGTATTAATTGTTGAAGTCCAGGGAAGGTTTAAAAGGTGAGAAAATATAGAAAAGAAGTAAGGGTTGTTAAGAAGGTATGTATGCTAGTCTTCTATATATATATATATATATATATATATATATATATATATATATATATATATATATATATATATATATATATATATATATATATATATATATATATATATATATAGAAAATAAAAAATTCAAGCTATTTCTTCAAATTTCGAACTAGCTGTAGTTAGTCTTTATGGAAAGATAATCATACTTTGTAATAGAGTCACCCTAATATACATACATACATATATATATATATATATATATATATATATATATATATATATATATATATATATATATATATATATATATATATATATAGCAATAGCTGTTCGTTAGTCTCGCTAAAACTCGAGAACGGCTGAACCGATTTGGCTAATTTTGGTTTTGTATTAATTGTTGAAGTCCAGGGAAGGGAAGGAATGAAGGAAGGCAGAACGACGTTTGCCGGGTCAGCTAGAATCATAATAAAATAAAAATTGCTCATGCCAGCATTTCTTTATTTAATATTTACTATTAAGTTATATGTATAAAAAATATGACTTAAAATACATATTTTTGTAATCCACCCAATTACATGGCTCCGGAAGAAGATCTAGCGTTCCATTATACGCTAGTCGACGATATCCGGAATACCGATTTCGATAAAAATATCTAATTTCAATTTCACCAGTTCCTTAGGAAGTAACACAAGACGCCGGAGTTATGAGTAAAGCAAACTGAGCCTATTTCCCATAGAGCCCACTTCCGTCCCACCCTCTTCCGGACATCCGCAGGTATCCGGCCCAATTGTACAAACACATTCGCAACGCCCAAAACTATCAAATTACTGAGATCGCTATAACGAGATATTAATTGCTTAAAACGCTTGATGATAAAGAAGGTAAGGTTTGTCAAGGATGTGTTAACAAATGAAAATTGTTAAAAGTCAATTTGACTCTTATTAGGTCAAGAGTTCGATTCCTGTTTCAATCCCAAAAGCTTAAGTTCTTGTTTATATCATAGGATAGGATACAAACAAATAGCTCTCCAGATCAATAGAGATAGCTTTCGCCAATAGACATCTAAGATGCGTTGCTATTCGTGTGGGTGTTAATGCCACGTACATAAGTTTACTGGCTATCTTACTCTCCAAACCGGAATACAATAGTGACCAGCATCGATGCGATTGTGACAGCAATAGGCAAAGCGGTGGTACTAAACATGGCGGGGTTACCACGTAACTTGCAATGTGCAATTATCGTAATTATTTAATTATTGCAAGACACATAATAGCGTTGTGTATTAGTTATAGTCGCTGCCGCTTGATTATTGTTGATGCTGTCACATCCCAAAAAGTGGATCCAATAACAATGAAGCAATTGGTGACGTTTTTGAGGAAATTTCGTTACGTTTAAGAGTCGTCGCTGATCACTGGCGGATTGCAAATGTTAATAATACGCCTATCGAAAGAAAGAAAGAAACCGTTTAATCTAACCGATGTACAAGCAGACACAATTACTTATTAAAAAAGAAACAATTACATTTTAGAAACTAACACAAATATAAATTATATTAATTATGTTAATATTAACATCACAAGATCGCTGCCGAGTACAATGTAGTCAGAAAAAGTCTGCTCAGCGTAATGCTGCAGACGACTACAGCGCTGGTTTTCAGCCTAAACCGAGGACGACGCACGGTCAAACACAATATATTTATAATACATATTATAACATAACAACATTAAATTTACATAGAGTATAGAAACAAACAAATATACATATATTCACCATACATAATCTATATAAAAGAGGAAAGAGAAGAAAAAAAAACATGAGAGAAGCGGCTAACCAAATAATTGACGTTAACTAACCAAATAGCAAACGTGTGTGTACGTGTGCGTGTGTGTGATTGTCAATATAGTTGTATAAAAAATACACCCATACTAATATTATAAATGCGAAAGTCTGTCTGTCTGTCTCTCTGCCTGTCTGTCCGCTTCCTCGGCTAAACTTCTGGACCGATTTTCATGAAATTTGGCATGGAAGTAGATGAAGTGCCGGGGTTAGACATAGGCTAATTTTTTTTTTAAATCAACCCTTAAAGGGTTTTTTCATAACATGAGACAGTAAATAAGCAGATGTGTCTCCTGATGGAAAGAGTCAACCTTTGTCTATAGACGCCAAAGGTGTTAATGGTGCGTTGCTATCCTGTTGTTGTGAGTTGAAATAGGGGATGAAATTTGTATGAAAAACTAGCTTGACGACATGTTAGTATACTTGCGGGCGAAGTTGCGCGATTCAGCTTGTAATATATAAATCAAAAAATCGGTGGATCATTATCGAATTGAGCACAGTTAAATTCGATATTAGTTTTTTTTTTGTTAAATAATAGGCAGTTTACCATGCCATGCCATTACATTGCCATGTTATGTGCAATTACGTTTTGTGTCAAATTAGATTTTTAGATGAAATTAAATAACTCTTTTATCAAAGAAGATACTTTTCACTTTTTTTTAAAATGTCTGACGAAGTATTATTTATTTATCCATAGACTTACGATTGAAAGTTATTATTATTACTAGCTGACCCGCACAGCTTTGTCCGCGATTAGATTAACATGCCGTCTAAATAGTTTTTCATACAACTTTTATCCCCTATTTCAACCTTCTAGGG
Organism: Apodemia mormo; assembly: GCA_036924255.1. Classification (NCBI taxonomy): domain Eukaryota; kingdom Metazoa; phylum Arthropoda; class Insecta; order Lepidoptera; family Riodinidae; genus Apodemia; species Apodemia mormo. The sequence continues at coordinate 17,190,061 of JAUPFN010000021.1, read as the reverse complement.
GTTGATTATTGAAAAATATATTTGACCCCGGATCTTCAACTATTTCTATGCTAAATTTCATGAAAATAGGTCCAGCAGTTTAGCCGTGAAAGCGTAACAAACAGACAGACTTTCACATTTATAATATTAGTATGGATATGGAAGTATGGATTATTTTTTTCACCTGAGATAATGTAAGTGGGACGAGTTTATCTGCGCAAAATCTGACATTAACCCTGATAAGACGTTACACAACTCTATCACTTAGTGGTCACGATGCTACCGATGAGGTTTGGAAAATCGTTCGTCTTTTACAAACTGTCTGGCAATGAACAGATCTTTATTTCAAAAGGGACCCGGGTAAACATAGGGTAATCCTTGAAATTCCAAATCTCAGTTGCAGCTTGAAGTCTGATGAAGATCCGTTGATACCTGTCGCTAGTAATAATATTTTTTTAAGTGCGCGAAGTATGGTTTCAAAAAGATTTTATTGGACTAAAATACATTCCTTCCTACTTCACCATTTATTGGCATACAAATTTTCTTTTTTATCGTATTAAAACTATATTTAAACGTTCGTTATTTTAAATATATTTAAGCAAAAACATGCCAGCACTTAAAGAATACAACAATGTATATTATGTAAAAAAACCTAGCTGTGCCCGCAACTTCGTCCATGTGGAGAATTTCCTAATATAAAAGTGGCCTAAGTTGCTTTTTATTACACCAGCTATTTGACAGTGAAAGTTCCGTCAAAATCGATCCAGCTGTTTTAGAGATTAGCCGGAACAAATAGACAAAAACTGTAAATAACATTTTATTATATATGTACCGTGTATACATCCACATGCATTTAGTAATAAGCGGTTATTTTAATGTTACAAACAGACACTCCAATTTTATTTATTTGTATAGATTACGATTTCTGGAATAATCAGTAGTTACTTGAAAGAAAGTAACTAATCATCACTATTTTTACATTTCCATCTTGTTGACTAGTAAGATGTCCGGTCATTGGCTGCAAATAAGGTCGCACTATTCAAACACACTTAAGTGGTCTCACCATTAATTCGTATCTCTAGTACAAAAAGCTTATAAGTCAATCGCCATTCATTCTTAAAACTAATTTCGGCGTTTAGTCCACTAACTCCTTCCTGTATATAAACGTTACCGTTCATCGAAAGGTGAAGATGTCAATGTCTTAATAGCGTATAAAAATATCGATGCACCGGCATACTGCTGTCATAACTCATAATACCATCAAAAACACACATCTAAGAGCGACGGACTTATTCTGTTATGTGATTCGTGATTAGGGTCGCCAAATTTTCCCAAAATCAGAGACAAATATGGAGTACATGGAAATTGAAAAAAGAGAACATCAAGTGCGAGTGAAAGAGAAACAGTGCTTTTGCCATTTAAAAAATTAGTTAAAACAAACAATGTGGAATGTATTGAGAATGCTTTTGATGTAAAAAACCCATGGCTTCGTCAAATTGAATTTCGTTTAAACATACATATATCATCACAGATCACTTCTGGGATAGACAGAGGTAGCTGAGTGCCTAACATTACGATCAATGCTGATTTGCTTTGCGCCTTACCTGTTCCTGCTGCAATAAATAAATATATATAAATAAATAAATATTCACGGGACAAATTACACTTACTGATCTATCCCCAAAGTAAGCAAATTATTTCCATCTGTTATGAGTGTCAATGAACGATACTAATACATAGAAATAATAAATAAATACTGGAATATATTTAATTAACACCCAAACCTAGAAATACAAACATTTATGCTCATCACACAAATGCTTGTCCCCGTCAGGAATCGAATTTCCGACGGGGACCAGCATTTGTGTGATGCCGAGCCCCATCGATTGCGTAGTCAGGATCGCTAATCACTCGACCGACGGGGCGGTCTATAGTTTTAAATTGAATATTAATAGTGTTTCGGTTTGCAGGGTAAGGTAACCAATAAAATTATGTGTGTGGTATTTTATCCCTGACTATCATTAACAACTGTTTACAGAGAATGATTGCCTCTTTTCATTAGAAATGACATTTGCATGTTTGCTGTCCTGATAAATAAGATAATTACTTCTTCCATTTTTTTACAACTGGCCGTGTATGGTCTGCTCTTCTTGATGTATTTTTACATTACTAAATTATTTGGTTAATGAGTAATTCATTAGAAATTATTGTAAAACTAGGACGTCAGGACAATAAAAAAACAACAACATCAACAGAACAAGAAATAAGGTAGAGTTCTGCATTGTCTTGCCTGGGTCTGGTACGTAATTCTTCCTCAATAGTATCAGTGCTTGTCATTGTCGTGTTCCGGTTCTGAAAGTAATATAGATGGTGAACTTATGTATTTGCCATTAAGATCCTGCCACAAGGATAGCAACGCATCATCAACATTTTTGGTGTCTAATGGTGATGGTAGCCTCTTTGTATCTTGTTTTGTTTGCTAAATATTAAAAAAAATAATATAGAACATTCAAAGAAACATGAAAAGTGTGGTAACACTATTAGTGAACCGACAGTCGCTCAATGAACCATCTCAGCGTTTGATTTGCACTTGAATACAGTCTGATTGGGAGTTCTGTTATGTTTGATTAATTTAATTAAAATAAAGACGTTTTTATTTTTAAAAGATAAATGGTTGTGGTTAATGGACTTTGTAATTTCAGTCGTGCGAGTTAACTGATGTACCAGCGTGAGATTAACTATTTCTTTCAAATGGTTAAGTGAGGTGTGATGCTCAACAAAAGGCGATCAAAGTAGGTAATATAAAGAATAATAGGTAATAACATATTATTTTAAACTACGATGAATATTTCAAGTAATTATAATGCCGGTGATTTATTTTATAGGTGATGCCTGCGACTTCGTTTGTGTGAAAAACATTATTTCCTTTTACTTACTCGGTTTAACTAGTAGACTATGTTTTTCCCCGTGTTGGTCAGTGCTCCTTTGAAGAATAGACCAATAGTCGTTCTACCAGGCAGGTCGTAAAAGCAACCGATTGGCTATTATGTGTCACTGCCATTGTGACTACTAAATGATAGAATTACGGAACCTTTCGCCCGGGTATTTGGTACCACCGCCTTAACTATTCCTGCTGCAATAGCGTCAATGTTTGTTTTTTAGTTTGGAGGGTAAGGTAGCCATCCAGCTACATGGATAGCAACGCATCATCAAAATCTTTGGTCTATAGACGATGGTTTTTATTTCTATTTGGAGAGCCATCTGCTTCTTTGTTACCTAGTGATATATAAAAAAAATTAATCCGGAATAATGTATCTTTCCATAGGTGAAAGGATTGAACGCCCCATAAGCGGGGCGTTATGGTAGTACTCTACTCGCATCATATCAGGGTCAAGCATTTTTCTGGACTTAAACTGTATTTATTGTATTCATATTTCATTAATACAATAATTTAATTACACGGATATAAATAATTACACTTTTATAAACTAAAAAATATAAGTACCTAATATATAACAAAAAGGAAACTAATTAAAAAAAGTCATGGCCTTCTGGATGTCTATATATTATTATACGAGCTGTTGCCCACGACTTCGTCCGCGCGGATTTCGTTAACTCCGCACAGCTCCTCCCCCGTAGGTAGCGTGATAATATGTAGCCTATATGTTGATTTGACCTATTAGTAATATTCATGCAAAATTTGAAGTAAATCCATACAGTACTTTTTGAGTTTACCCCGGACATACATACAGGCAAACAGACAAACAAACCTAAATTCTTCTAACTATATTTTTGACTACGATATCGAATGTAGATCACGCCCCAAGTATTCTTTTAAAAAAATATTCAATGTACAGTTTTGACTTTCCTACGATTTTATTATATTTCTATGTATAGATAAACGTGCCATAATTACGTTCCAAATACTTAATGTATCGGTACAATTTAACAGTTTCAGTATAACATGGGATTGTTATCTGTTGAAAATTACTATATAACTCTGTGTCGTTTAGTTATTTTTTAAGTAAAACGAGCGTTATGACTAGTGTACTTTTGTATTTGCCAAAGGATATTGGTGAGATCGGCCTAAAAGGACTACAAGAACATAGCGTTAGCCGAAATTATTTAATTAATTTAATTTACAATAAGTCAATATTAGAATTCAACGGACACTTTACTAGCAAATTACGTTTAAAAGGATTTTTAGTTGGAAAGTCATGAAACTAATCAAACTTGTACGCTTTTTCTTATTCTAAATCAAGCAAAGATTTTTCTTTTCTGTCATAAAGTTAACACTTTCTTTTATTTATGACCAACAAAACAAATTACAAAAATGTCGAAACGAAATAAAATGCATAAGAAAATATTTACTACTATAGTCAAAACTTACAACATATTCGTAGAAGGCTGTATAAACAGCTACTCTTAGTATCATACTAAAAAACAAAGAAAAACAAGTGTCATCTATTTAAACAGTGAACGAGTAACAAATATTTTAATGTAAACAAAAGTTGTTCGTCTTTTAACTTTTAAGTAGTTAAAATCAAATAATGTTCATGATGAAAGATACAAAAAGGTATTATATCCATACTGACGATATATTTCGAGGTGAATGGTATAAAATATTTGGTGATAATTATTAATTCGAATAATATAAATCTTTGAAGTTTTTTCGTGAATTTTAGCATTATAAGAAGTATCCGTGATACAGTTTACACTTCAGAAGAAATTAATAATGTATTACGATACGATAACCATTTATCAACATGCGTTGCGTTTAGGCCAACTTTGTATGGACCCTCATCATTTTCATTTCTTTTAAAAATCGGTTTAGAAGATTTTAATATCGATTGCAAAAATAGAAACTATCAAATCTTTTCTCCATATAATACAAGCTGTTGCCACAACTTCGTCCCTGCGGATTTCATTTACTCCACACAGTTCCTCCTCCGTAGGTGATAGCGTAAAAATATGTAGCCTATATGTTGACCCGACCCATTAGTAATATTCATGCAAAATTGGAAGTAAATCTATGCAGTACTTTTTGTGTTTACCCCGGACATACATAGAAACAAACAGACAAAAATTTTAAAAACTATAATTTTGGCTTCAATATCGATTGCAGATCACGGCCCCAAGCATTCTTTTAAAAAATATTCAATGTACAGTTTTGACTTTCCTACGATTTTATTATATGTATATAGATTAGTGTAGGTCATAGAACAACAATGAACAAACAAATATGTGGTTCTTCTATTAGAAAGAGATACCATCACCTATAGACACCAAAGATGTTGGTTTTGCGCTGCTAACCTGCTGGTTATTAAGTCAGATACAAACATCTTGCTGGCCATCTTTCTTTGCAAAACGAAACACGTCAGCAAGAAAACGTAATGCGTAGTCTTAAACCTGAACAAGACTTTGCAGCTAGAGGGGATTTTGGTATTTACTCGAACGCATCATTCTGTTGATGCTCTCCGCCCTCTATATAGTGGCGGGTAAATTGGACAGAAAAAAACAAAATTCTGAAAATTTCAACTTCTTTCTAATTTTAACTCACCATCAACCTACCATACTTTAATCTGTTGCGCTTCAGTGTTTCCATGTCACTGTTTTCGTTTTTACATTTTTTTATCTATACATTTTTTCCCCACCATTAAAATGACAAACATTATATACCTTTTATTTTTCTCATAATTTAATCTACAAAATCCAATAGGTTTAGTCTCGAGTAACTATACATTTAGTATCTTGGGCTCCCCTTCTATAACAAGTTTGGGATATCGTTCGCCTTTTACAAACTGCGTGGCAGGAAGGTGAACAGTCTATTCATCAGAAGGAATCCAGACCGATACAGAGAAAATATTAATTTCCTACCAGCTGAAGCCCATATCTTTGTTCGAACCTTTCTATTCTTCGGCAACTGAAAAGAACTATAACATTTTCTTTCACTTCGAGTTTGAGTCTTGTCAGAAGTAAAATAATTGTTTTACGCTGGTCTCTTTCGATAGTCCTTTCATGTTGGTAGAGTGATTAGTGACTTTGATTACACTATAAATGGGACTGGGGCTCGATTCCCGACAGGAACAAACATTTGTGTGTTAGCAAAGATTTTTGTATTTATGGGTTTTTGTGCTTATGAAAAATATTTGAGTTTATATAAATTAATTTATATACTTTTATTTTTAGCGATTATATTTATGTATTTCTTATTTATTTTACATCAACATAAATCCACAGCTTATTTTACAGAAAAAATAACTTATAATAGTATATAAACTAAACATTGGTCAATTACGGATTTCACTTTGCTTTCCGACATTATATTTATTTATAAAGATCACACGACTAAATCAGACTGGGTTTTAATTCGTCGAGCTATCCTGGCAGTATCCAATAAGTCTATATCTTGCAAAATTATCATTGTATTTTATCGAAGAGCTGGCATTTGCGGAGATTGTTAGGTATCGTGCCATTAGAAAATATAATTTCGGGATTACATCTGTAAATATCATCTCCACGTCATCGAAACGTCGTGTATATCTATCGATATACTTACTATATTTCTTGTCGATTTCTTACAAATTTCTAGATAAATGAGATGGTAACATTCCTTGTTACCACCTCATTTGTCTACAATACATACACACACGCACACAAGGGAATTCACTGAGATACCTCCTTCACGATAAAAATATATTTTTTTGAAGGGCTATAAACTGCATTCTCTGACTGCGTTTATTATATCGCTAATCTCACAAAGATATCCATACTTTAATTTGACCTACTAATATTTTCAGCCCTTTTCGATATGGATTGGTTGCGACTGTGATTTGAAATTGCGAAGTGAATTTGAAGTAAATGTTGTTAGCCGCATTTCAATCGATACACACATACATATCTATTCTTGGACAAGTTAGATTTTCTATAAAAATTAAAAAATATTTAGAATAATTTGGCCGCTTCCAGATATGATCCCAGGACCTTTTATGCCTATACCGTAAAGCCCCTAAGGCGACATGAGATTTATTTGTTTCTATACACAAACATATATTAAAATTTAACACTCCTAAGACTGTTCCAGAATAATCCCTTTGCCGTGTTTATTTTAAGTAACCCTTTTATACGGGAATTACGTTCATTATGGATGGTTTTTATATGTTTCTATTTCCATTGAGAGGTCGGCATATGGCGCTACCCTCATTGTCGAGAGAGATTTGTAGCGTTCCTTTCCGGAAGTGTAAAAGATGACGTTTTTTTAAACAAATCTTAATGATATAAATAAGAAATAATATGATTGGATGTTTATTACTCAATCTCACAAAAATTGCAAAATATGATTAAATGAAAGGCATATAGATAGTTTATGACAACAACAACAACACATCTTCACGCCAAATCCCTTACGGGGTAGGCAGAGAGAATTGAGTACCACATGTCACGGGCCAGACAGACTTTCTTTGCTTCCTGCACATTCAATACCCTATTCATACAAACAGTTATGACAGGAATCAATAAATAGAATATTAGGATTGTTGATAATATATCGATACATTTTTATGAATTTTTATTAATACTGTCCTAAACTTACTTTAAACAAGTAATTCTTGCATGTGATTGATTTCTTCAAAACGTCTCAAACGATTTTGATGAAATTTTGTATTAGACCACGCCAGACCTCTTACGCCACATCTTTCCGTAGCAATCTCATCTCGACCGCGTCGTTTCTACTTTCATCCCCTTTCTGACACACCCAGCTCTCACTTTTGTAGAATAGCGTTGCGATTAGCACATAATTATGTAGGACAAAACGGGCACCCTGACTTAATACTGCGCTTTTAAGTAATTTCTCCAACGCTCCATTCATTCTACTCCCTAACTCTTACATTCGTTTTGGTTGCTTGTCTTTCAATGAGCTTATAAGTCAAGACTGCCTTTTATTAAAATTAACAACTTCTATTAAGATTAATCCATATAACTTTCATCTACCGTGATATTTTTTTAGTTTGACCGCCCCATTGGTAGAGTGGTTAGCGAACCAAACTACAAATCGATGAGACTAGGGTTCGATTTCTGACAGGGACAAAATATTATGTGGTGAGCATCAATGTTTGTATTTCTGGGTTTCGGTGTTTATTATGTATGTAACAGTATTTATATACCTATGTATTTCTATGTATTAGTATCCTTGAATAACACCCATAACACAAGCATACAATTTGCTTACTTTAGGGTTAAGTAGATTTGTGTAATTTGTGTTGGTTCCGGGTTCCTTTAGAGAATAGACCAACTGCCTTTCTTCCAGGCAGGTCGTAGAAGGCTACCTATTGGCTACGCGAATCACTACCATCATGGCTATTAGGTGGTAGTTTTACATTTTCTCGCCCGGGTCTGGTCCGCCTTACATATTCCTACTGCAATATTGTCAGTATTTATCGCTGTCGTGTACCGGTTTGGAGGGTAAAGTAGCTGGTAAACTTATGCATGTGGAATTAGACCTCGCCACAAGATAGTAAAGCGCCATTAACATCTTTGGTGTATATGGGCGATAGTTGACTCTTTCCATCAGGAGACCCAACTCTTGTTTGCTATGTTATGATATAAAAAAATGTCCAGTGATATTATTATTATATAAAGAATATAATTCTAGCGAAGCTTGGTCGCATACCTAGTAGAAATAATATGATTTTTTTTCAGATTTTTTTTAATGTTATAAGATAGCAAACAAGCAGATGGGTCTCCTGATGGAAAGAGTCAACCATCGCCTATAGACACCAATGTGTTAATGGTGTGTTGCTATCTTGTGGCGAGGTCTAATGCCACATGCATAAGTTAACCGGCTACCTTACCCTCCAAACCGGAAATATCCATGTTGTTGCTAGTATTTTTGGAACGATTACGTAAGTTTGATATATGAATCGACTAGGTATTTAGAAACTTTTTCCATTACTCTCCCTGCCTTACCCATAAACAATGCATCATACATATCTAAAACATTAAAGTTCTGCGACACTCTTAGAGGCAATCTCTTTTGATTTATATCTTAACTAGATGTGCCCGCGACTTCGTTCGCGTGGAAAAAATAAAAACCCGCATAGTTCCCGTTCCCGTGGGATTTCCGGGATAAGAACTATCCTATGTCCTTTCTTGGGTCTCAAACTATATTTGTACCAAATTTTATCCAAATCGGTTCAGTGGTTTGGCCGTGAAAGCGTAACAGACAGACAGACAGACAGAGTTACTTTCGCATTCATAATATTAGTATGGATTGAATTATAGTATTGTTTTTTAAATCAAATAAGAAAAATTGTATGTTCACGCCCGTATGCCGCATGCCCGGTAGGTTGTGCTACAGCAAGTACATCCACGATTAGCCAAAGATACTTAGTCTCACAATGTGTTAGGTGGCCAGCCTATCACCAACCGCAACCATTTTGACCAGCCTATTGCGTCGTACACCGGGCAACGCAGTTTTTGTCAGAAACATAAAAAACATACAACCGAATTGATAACTTCTTCATGTGCTTCGATTAATCAAAAACGCCTGAAACGATCTTCCTAGTCAATCTCGGACAACGTTATTTTATTACAAAACTGAAAAAATACATTTTTGAATTGCCCGACCCGGGAACCGACCTTGGGACCTCATGAGGTCAACTCCGACACCGGACCACTAGACCATAGAGACTACATTAAATTAAAAATAAAATGAAATATGTAAGGCAACGACATTAAAACCGATGGTAATGTCATGTTTAGCAAATAACAAGACTTTTACGAACTAGCCGGTTGTAAGGCGGACATCCAATTCTCCAAAATAGCACATGTAACGTATTTATACGATCATATCTTCGGGCAACAATTCGTTAAAATATAAAAATAATTTCATCACGTTAGAATCAAGTTGACCTTCCTCTGAACATCTAAGCATAAAACGTTCCCATGGAGTTTAAACTAAATCCCCAGATGCTCTCAACATTTTTTACAATAAAACGGAAGCGGAAAGACAAGAACTGCATCTATCCTCCTCTAACGTACTCCATCTCATAGTATTTCCGAGTTTTTTTTTCAAATTAAACATTATATTCGCAGGTTTTTCATGCACAGATTGCTTGTTCGTCGACCACCTGCTGTGTGAAAAAGTGTTCACAACTGGCGATCATATGGTGCGAACAGGCAGCACAGGTAGTATTCGTAGTCTGTATTTAAGATTATGATTGTTTAGGCTCTGTTTAAAATATGGAAAATATGTATTATTAACTAGCTGTTGCCAGCGACTTCGTCTGCGCGGACTTCGTTTACTCCGCACTGCTCCTCCCCCGTAGGTGATAGCGTGATAATATGTAGCCTATATGTTGACCCGACCTGTAAGTAATATTCGTGCAAAATTTGAAGTAAATCCATGCAGTACTTTTTGAGTTTACCCCGGACATACATACAGACAAACATACATACAGACAAACAGACAAACAGACAAACAGATAAACAGACAAACAGACAAAAATTCTAAAAACTATATTTTTGGCTTCGATATCGATTGTAGATCACGCCCCAAGTATTCTTTTAAAAAAATATTCAATGTACAGTTTTGACTTTCCTACGATTTTATTATATGTATTATATGATTTTGATTAGTATCCATGTTGGTTTAATGATCAGAAGTCAGTCTGTCGGGTAAAAGTGTTATTCAGGTTGTTTCGAGGTTTTTCTCGAAAATCAAAAATCTCAGTAGAAGCACGGACTCGTGTCTCCAATAAGTACGAAAGCTTTCGGTCCCGAATTGCTAGAAACGTACGAAACGTCACGAAAAAATGTAAAAGCTTAGAAAATAAAAATATGAACATTTGCGTATTAATCTGTGTCTTACTCGCTTTTAAAATATGTCTTTGGTGCAAAAATCTGTATAGTCAAGGGGCTAGATCCTTTCTAATGCAGCGTGGGAGGGTAAACAACATGATCGGTGTTGTCTCAGCGTATCGCGGAGATGGATGAGTGTCGACGACCCTCTGATCGCTAGCCGACTACAGGTAAACAGATTTTTGATTGACTAACGAGATATCATAGTTGCCCAACTTTGTAATTTTATTGATATATGGATAACATACCGGTTGACTGGTAAAGAATTGAACAAACTGAAGGAGGGTTTTCAGTACTAGATGCTGGTACTATTATACATATATATACTATTTCTATAGATATATACTATTTCTGAAAAACTAGGTACTTAAATTCTAAACAAATTATTCAATAAACATATAAGACCATCGACCGACCATTGCCTGTCTGAGATTTATCACTTAAGCGATTAACTCAAAAACTTTGTCACCTAAAAAAACCTTTACAAAGATACATTATCCAGAAGCGACATAGGCTACTTTTCCCCTGACCGAGCAAAGGGAAATAATGATTTTTGGTCACCCGAACCAAGAGTAACTGCTACTATAAAAGCCAACTGATTCCAAGTTTTTACATAATTTGCAAGGCAATATAATAAAATTTACGTTATCATCTTTTCCCAACTTTCCTTATAATTGATAAACTACCATTCTGCCAGGCAGTTTTTTTATATAATAAAATAGCAAACAAGCAGATGGTTCTCCTGTTGGAACTGATGGAAGAGAAACCATCGCCTTTAGACACCAAAGATGTTAATGGTGCGTTGGTATCCGTGTGGCAGGATATCAATGCCACATGCATAAGTTTAAGTTTACCGGCTAACTTACCGTCCAAACTGGAACACGACAATGACAAGTCAATGCTTGTCATTGTCGTGTTCCAGTTCGCTATTGCGGTAGGAATAGGTAATGCGGTGATACCAAAATAGAAAAAATAATATTTAAATACTATTATGGACTCTCTAAATATAATAACTCATTGTAAAAAAAATATTCATAATTATGCATAGAATTATTTCAAGAGAGATTTGAACATTAATTACGCTCTCCCGAAACTTCAGTTTTTGACATATCCTTTTATACGTAGGGACTGTCGATATGGAGTTGACAACAAGCGCGAAGCGTAGTTGGAAGGCATAGTACGTAGGGGAAAGTTAAAAAGTCAACATCCCCACTTTACATATATAGAGAAGCTACCCTAGAAAAATATTCAAGATTTTATGTTACCACTTGGTTGCCGTGAGTAATATATACCTACTGTTGGGTATATTTATTTGTAATATGAATAATATTGTAAATAATGCTTGAATGTAATATTAATAATCGTTTATCTCGCATAATAGATATCAAAATTTGTTGTTATCAAAATGCTGCGCTACAGTGGCGCCACTTCCGCAACATCGTGAAATCGTTTCTATCAAATTATAAACTTGGAAGTGGTGCCGTCTGAACTGATCTGTTTGAAGTTGACATTTTTCAATCTACCCTACTTTTAATTATTGTAAAACTGTGTGATACTATAAAATACCTTGTACCGGCCTACTCGGGTCATTCTGCTGTAAGTCTTGAAAGAATAAACATCTATGTACGTCAAACTGTCTATTATTAAAAACGAACCTAACAATACCTATATTCATGCCAAATTACAGCTTTCTAGTACTAGTGGTCTTTGCGCTAGACTGCGGACGGACGGACGGACGGACATAGCGAAACTATAACGGTTTCTAGTTTACTTCGGAACCCTAAAAATGGACACAGTATAAAATTATTTTTAGTTAAATGTTATTCTTGTCGATATATTTATTATTGCCTAATTCAGAACCATTTGGTTGTAAAATAAGTAGAAATAATGACTTCATTCTCTTCGTGCTGCTGTTATTTTTGGGACGCATAAATCTCAACTCGTTGCTTGCAATGCTCGAAACCCTTTTTGACAAAGATGTGTGTGTTTTTAAATCACACATGTGGCCTAATTAATATTGAAGAGGACTAATTTATCAAATTTTAGGACAATTTCTATATTTACATTGCAAATTCTGATAAAAAAATTATATTAAGTCAAATTGTTTTCACTGGACAAACTTTCCTGGGCCCCCTTTTAAGAATAGACCATCTGCCATTCTGCCAGGCATTTCGTAAAAGGCGAATGATTGGTTATACGAATCATTTCCATCATGATTAAGAAATGGTAGAGTTCTTCAATGTCTCACCCTAATGCATTAGACCCAGGTTACACTTTGATTAGTTCGAGTGCGAGTATAACCAAAAAAACACACATTAGTGCGAGTGATTAGTAATCAGCGTAAAAAAAAGTGAATAGACGCTGATTACTAATTACTCGTACTAATCAATGGCTGTCTACACGCCTATTTTGCTTAATACACCTATACACTTAATAGTTAATACATCTATACACCAATAGCACCTGCATTAAACACATTAAACACTCGTACTCCTATTCGAAGTGTAACCGGGGCCTTGGTTCACCGACTATCTTACCCTCCAAACCAAAATACGATTTTGACAAGCATTGACGCTATTGCAGGAATAGGTAAGGCAGTACCAAAAATCCGGAAGAGACATTGCAGAACTCGACCATCCAATTGTCATGATGATAGCAACATATTTGACAAAACTTTCGCCTTTTACGAGCTGCTTGGCAGAATGGCAGATGTCTAGTCTTCAACTGAGGCCTGAGGCCCTTCAAAGTATATTTTATCCAATAAAAAAAAGAATTGTCAAAATCGGATCATTCTATAAAAAGTTACGTGATCATAAACTAATATCAGTAAATGAGCAATCAGTTATTCCTTGTTCACGTACACTTATAATTAGAGTTAAAAAAAAATTAAACAGGACCACCCTCGGGATATAGCCATTCCAATAAATGAAAAACTATCAAAATCGGACTACTCTATAAAAAAGTTATGAGTGGTCTAACATACAAAGAAATTTATACGCGTCGAAGTGAAAATCTCCTCAGTGTTTTCTTCAGTTGAAAAGCCAAAACTAGTTTCGATTCAAAAACCAAAACAATAGAATCGATTGCAAAAGTTTTTAAAGTATGAAATATTTTATCCCAAATATCTATAAAATTTTGGGGGGGGGCAAGGAGGGGCAGCTGCCCCCCTTGGAATTTGTTTACCTCTTTACTAACTATATACTGTGGTAGATAAAAATATAATAACGTAAAAATATAGTCTTAAAATGTTACGGTTGCTCCCCCCTGACCCAGAAACTGGGTCTTAAAATGTTACGGTTCCCCCCCTGGCCCAGAACCTGGGTCTTAAAATGTTACGGTTGCCCCCCCGGCCCAGAACCTGGGTCTTAAAATGTTACGGTTGTCCCCCCCTGACCCAGAACCTGGGTTCGCCCATGGTAATGGGCCTACGAACGATTAGGTTCCAATAAACCGGGTTAGGTGCAGTGGCGTAACTATACCATCTGCGGCCCGTGGCAAATTTTTTTGATGGGACCCTATCAGTAAAAATCATCAAGTTCAGTTTAATTTTAATAAACTTCGAGATTTAAATTATACGTACAATGTGAAAAAATATTTTTGAGCTCGCGCCCTTTTGGGTCGGGGCCCTCTTGGGTCGGGAGCCCGTGACATTTTGCCAGCCCTGCCACCTTATTGTTACGCCAGTTAGGTGATAACTGCGCGAGATCACTGATACAACAAAATCTACTGGTAACTTAAAGAGTGTTACTTTATGTTTTATTAATTATTCATGTAATAATACGCTTGGAGTATTCCACCCTTTGTATCAAGTAAGAAGCACCTTGTATATAAGCAATTTTTCATTTTTATAACGTGAAAAATATATTTTACCACCCGAATTTTGCCGTCGCTTAAAATTTGCTGCCCGGGGGCCGATTCAAATAACAAAAGGTCAATCGAGTCGAAGCGTTTAGAATTTTTACAATTTTACATTATGCCCCATCGTAGAACGACGCGAGATTGTATCGTGTTTATGTGTATAAGAACCCTAAGCGCTTCAATTAGATTAACGTTTTGTTACAAAAGATATACATAACCATCTAATTTCTGCCGTTCTGCCAGGCTAGTCGTAATATGCGACCGATTAACTATGCGAGTCACTGTCATCATGGCTACTAGGTGGTAGAGTTTGTTTGCAAAACATTGTCTCGCCCGGGTCTGGTACTACCGCTTTACCTATTTCTACCGCAATAACGTCAGTGCTTGTCACTGTCGTGTTCCGGTTTGGAAGGTAAGGTAGCCGTAGCCGCAAACTTATACATCTGGTATTAGACTTCGCCCCAAGATACCAGCGCACCATTAGCGTCTCTGGTATCTACAGGCGATAGTTGACTCTTTCTGTCAGGAGACCCATCGGGTTGTTTACTTTTTTATGTTACTTGGATAGGCAATTTTGCAGACATGCCATCTGATGGTAAGTGGTCAACGTCGCCAAAGAACATAAACTAGTTTACCTGGAATTAGCCCAAGTAACTCATCTATGTGTTGCCTATCCTGAGACATAAGATGTTAAGTCTCGGTACCAGTAATTAAACTGCCTGTCTTTCCCTTCTGTCCGAAACACAGCAAAGCTGTTTCTTGGGAGAAACAAGCAAGATAAGGTACCCCATGCAACCGGGAGCGCAGCACAGTGTATCCCTCCCACCGGTAACGCTATC
Source organism: Apodemia mormo (assembly GCA_036924255.1). Classification (NCBI taxonomy): domain Eukaryota; kingdom Metazoa; phylum Arthropoda; class Insecta; order Lepidoptera; family Riodinidae; genus Apodemia; species Apodemia mormo. The sequence continues at coordinate 17,174,528 of JAUPFN010000021.1, read as the reverse complement.
CTATGATCTTATGATATAAAAAAATATAATAGTCATTTGATTCTTTCCTGCCCTATGATATAAAAAAGATTTAATTTTATTTTGAATGGACGGAACCGTAAAAATTACTATAAAATATGTAGCTTAAAGACAGTATAAATTATGACCTGTCTTACGGATCCCCTATAAAATCTGCTAACAGGTGGCGACTTCAGATTATAAAGAGGGTTGCGAATTCAATAACACCACAAGGTTAGAGTTTTTATTGTGTTTGGAGGAAGTTGTGACCCATTTACTCTGCGCTTAAATCATCGCAGGTTTCGGTGTAATTTTCCTTTATGTAAGAAAACTAGCCATAAAGTGAGCAATTTCTTTACTCGTGACATAGGTGTAATTTTCCTTTATGTAAGAAAACTAGCCTTAAAGTGAGCAATTTCTTTACTCGTGACATAGGTGTAATTTTCCTTTACGTAAGAAAACTAGCTTTAAAGTGAGCAATTTCTTTATTCGTTACATAGGTGTAATTTTCCTTTATATAAGAAAACTAGCCTTAAAGTGAGCAATTTTTTACTCGTGACATAGGTGTAATTTTCCTTTATGTAAGAAAACTAGCCTTAAAGTGAGCAATTTCTTTACTCGTGACATAGATGTCAACGAGTTAATCTATATATTACGTAAAGTAAAAATGTTGTATCCTTTTTACAAGAATTACGCGAACGGTGGTGTATGACATTCGGAACAGTTGAAGTTTATATTGCTGAGGACTGTAGAAACCTAATAATTTTGAATGATATGCTTAGAAATACGAGTACATAAAATTAATAAAAATTAAAACATTACGCAACTACATTCCTGTGACATACATGATTTTTCTTCACGGTTTCACTACATAGTGTAAAACAAAGTCGCTTTCTCTGTTTGTCTCTATGTATGCTTAAATCTTTAAAATTACGCAACAGATTTTGATGCTGTTTTTTTTAATAGATAGATTGATTCTTGGAAAAAGTTTTTGTGTATAAAAACTTTCCGATATTTCCACGGGAACAGAAGCTACGCAAGTGAAACCGCGGGCAAGTCGCTAGTGTATATTATTTTATTTACGGCTAAAGTCTATGTTTGAATTTCGACTTAAGGTCGATCTTTAGGATTTAATAAACATCCAAAACCAGACATAAAAACAACTATGCTATAATCACACAAACGCTACATTTCTTATTGGTGATTGTATATTATTAAAAAGGCAATTTCATTATAAAAGTCGATGCTTTAAAAACAAATTGATGATTATTCTGCAAATGTTGGATTAATTCTGGTAATTAAAAACTGATTTAGATTAAAGTTTTAAGTTTTTATTACGTATGTGTTAGCTGCATACCTATATGACCTTTTAAAAGTGCACATCACCTGCTAATTGATTTAAGTGGGAAAGCTCGTAGTATATGTAATACGCTATACTATGTAATAGTGTGTATACACACATAACTAGATGATTTTCTTCATTTGGATAAAAAGAGGCATTTATTATTTAGACATAAGGTAAGGAGGATAAATTTGTCGATATATAATAATAATTATTACATATCGCTGAACAAATACAAATTCATATAAATAAGTAAATTGCTTGAATAATTAAAAAGTTTTGAATCAATCGAAAGAGGTTATCAGACGTCCAAGCAGGGTCCTCAAGATCAGGTATTGTCTAATATGATGTATCCGGTGGTCAATATATCGACAAATCGTTGATATGCCCACCCTCGATTAAGATATATTTAATAGAAAAACTAAAGCTTATTTTAAATAAATTGCTCGATTTGGAATTCGAACTGAGGACCTCATGCGTCTAAACCAAAACCGGTACCGCTGGACTATTAATGCGACAAGATGTTTAAACTTATCGAATATAACTCTTTTATATAAAGGGGTAACTTTTTCTACAAGAAAGCACAGTACAAGGGATGCGCTGTTTCCGCCACGAACATAGACACATGCGCCACAGATTTCCGGTAAGACGTTCCGAATCACAAAACACCTGGCCAAGAACAACTTAAAGACTCCACTTTTTGTTCCATATTAACCCTTCGAATTTCAAATTCGAGGGAAGAACTCCGGTACCCCTTTTCATTTGTTTTTTACAATCAATTCCCTCTTGTCTATGGTCCAACGCTTTTTGTTTTAGGCAATGATGTATATGCTAACTGGATAGCATAGCTGATATAATTTTTGTTAGTGCTCTTAAGTCAAGATGAAATTTGAATAATTTTAAAACATTGGGTTAGTTTTGTAAGCCTACAATTTTGGGCTATAATAAAAACTACGATTAAAGAAATCTCTATTAAAAATTGACTTATTTAAAAACTTCTCAAGATTGCGTCGTGGTTCACATGTAATATTTGTTTAAATAATAGTAATCAGACTTTCCAAAGAAGAGAGGGTTTTCGATTTTATGTTTGTTGCCTTAGAACTCAGTGATTTATGAACTTAAGTTCATCAAGCCTTGCGCGTAGGTTAGGGTGGACAATAGACGTTCCAGCTTATTGTGATTCATATGTAAGCCCATTTAAGATATGGGTGGTAGTCCCCGTCGCCGTAATTTACTGAAAACCACAATTGCTTGTTTTTTATACATATATCTTATATAGCACGCCTATAGACACCAAAGATGTCAAGATTGTGGCGTGGCCTAATGCAACGTGCATAAGTTTACTGGCTACCTTATCTTCTAAACCGAAACACGACAGTGACAATCACTGACGCTCGCGCTATTGCGACAGGAATAGGTAAGCCGGTTGTACTAGACACGGGCAAGAAAATGCAGAAATCTACCACCTAGTGACCACAATGGTAGTGACTCGCATAGCCAATCGACCGCCTTTTACGAGCTGTCTGGCAGAACAGCAGCTGGCCTATTCTTCAAAGCAGCGCGGACCAACACGGGGGAAATTTTTCAATAACCTGAAGACACCACAACCAGAGTCCAAGCTATTAGCAATTTACATTAAATACTTACTGAGATCGACAATAGCGACCTTACATAACAAAATTAATAAATCTTACTTATAAGAAAGCTGTGAAGCAGTACATGTGTTATTTCGTAAAGCAATGGACTTTTTTTGATAAAATTAAAAGATAGTTTATATATTTCATTCCTTTTTAGCTATCGCAGTGTCAATTCTAGGAGTACTTTACTCAATAAAACTTTTTACAAGTTATTTTAAAGAGTTACTATTTTTTTTAAATGACTATGGGACTTGAAACAAGGCCACAATCTCAGCGGGCTATTATAGCGGCGCGCAATATTTCATGCGGCAGCGGGCAATATTTCATGTATCAATTTTTTAATTAGTGTATTACATATTTTTTGTTAACTAAGGTAACTTTTTTACACAGTTTTGTTTTAACATATTTTTGACTACCTCTCAACCTCTAATGGCAGCAGCTTATTATAGAAGCGTATTCTTTTCCCTATAAAAGAGTTGCTGGCTAACTGGTAACGATGTAAAATAAGAAAAGCTATCCAGGTAGCATGAAATCCGTGGTTTTTAAGAAGTTTTTTGATATTTTGACACCGTTTTAAAACTATTTATAAATTAAGGTCTGAAGTTTTTCATAGAAGCCGCTCTGTTGCAAGATGGTTATCGGAGTGGTATTAGGTTTTTGCCTTGCACGCTGTTTATGTGTTTTTTGGTATGCACATGGCAGATTCTTTCAGCTATATTTAGTTTAGCATGTGCCGCGCCATTCGCGACAGACGGTGATGTCACTTTATATTTTTAATTATGCATCGAAAAAGGATAACATTGAACGTATATGTATATCTATAAATCGAAGATAATGTGACAAGTTCAAAACCTGGTACAATAAAAAGATTTTTAATTCTATTGTATTGTCTATCGACAGCTAACAAACACAATACGCTTCTTTTGGTGGAAAGAGAAAAGTATAAACATTTAACAAAGATAATAGACCGTAGTCCCACGAACAAACTTTTTTTTTAATACTAAGCTGAATTTTTGTGAATAGCTTCATTTTGAAGAGATAACCATCTTTTCTATCTTCGAAAAATCTCGTTATAAATAAAAAAAAAAGTTTGTTGGTGGGACCACGGTCTATAAGTTTTGACATGATTGGATTTGTATCAGCAACCGGCCGACCGAGCTTAAATCGGGCAACACTCTGAACAATTGATCTACGAGTCCGCAGTCCATCGAGGCGAAATCACAAAGTACAAAAGAATTTAAAGTTTTTAAAATTTAAAACTCTTTAGTTAGAGAAAACTATCTCCTGTTGTTACGAAATATGGTAATATGGTTTGCCATCCGTAGAGATGTAATGTATAAAGCCTAAATACGATATAGACCGGGATCCCACGAACAAACTTCTTTTTGATTAATAACAAGCTGAATTTTTGTGAACAGCTTCGTTTTGATGAGACAACCATCTTTTCTATCTTCGAAAAATCTCAAATTGGGTAGATAATAAAGTTATGGAGCTTTGAAAATTTTGATTCGGTGAAGGAAAGTATTCATTAATAAAAATAATTATTTTTTGACTTTAATCGCTTGATTATATTATGAAAAACAGGATGAAACTTTAGTCTTACAAATTCGATGGTTTTTCTGGCGAGTCCTCCACTCTACTAAAGTTTCGGAAATATGAGATGTTTAAATTGAGATTAATCAATTTAATAACAACCTAATTTTCTCACAACAGGTTGTTAATTGTTATTGTTATTCAAGGGTAACATTGTCCTACACGTAAAGTAGAAAATTTTCTTAGTCGAACACTCTAGTTTTCTTTTTTATATATCTTTATTAGTTACCTGATTCGAGATTTTTCGAAGATAGAAAAGATGGTTGTCTCGTCAAAACGAAGCTGTTCATAAAAATTCAGCTTGTTATTAATCAAAAAGAAGTTTGTGTCTGGGATCTAGGTCTAATAGCAGTAAAGCTAATGTGCCATATTAAGGTAAAGCAATGGTACCAAACCCGTAGAACAGCTCAGATAGCAAAAAAATAAAAAAGTATCATCACGCCGCCTCCGTTATAGTTTAGAGACAGTGAACTGAAAGCCAATAGATGCTCTGATTCTCAAAGAGGGTTCTTTGATGAATGATGAAGGGGAGATGAATGATTAAATTCATCATCATATTTTATTTGATGACTAGTATCTTTTATTTAGTGCAATCTTACTTGCTTGTTTTCTATCTTCTAAAAAAATAATAAAGATAATATCATATTATGCCTTACAGCATCTCGTAAAAGGCGAAAGATGCAATGCAGGTAACTACCATCGTAGCTACTAAGCGTTAGACTTCTGCATTGCTTGCGCGGGTTCGGTAGCACAGCCTTACCTATTCCTGCTGCAATAACGTTGGTGATTGCCACTATCGTGTTCTGTTTGGGAAGGTATGGTAGCCGGTAAATTTATTCATGTGGCATTCTAATCCCGCCACACAGATAGCAACGCACCGTATCCATCTTTTTTGTATCTTAAGATAGCAAACAAGCAGATGGATCTCCTGATGGAAAGAGAAATTATGGCCTATAGTCACCAATGTTAATGGTGCGGATGGTAATGCCACATGCAATTATCGTCTACCTTTGCTTCCGAAGCCGGGACGTGACTGCGACAAGCGCTGACGCTGTTGTAGCAGGAATAAGTAAAGCGGTTGTACCAGTCCCTGGCGAGACAATGCATAATTTTACCAACTAGTAGCCACGACGGTAGTGACTCGAAGCTCTCGAGCGAATTGTTTGCCTTACGAACTCCCTGTCAGCATTGGCATATCTAGAGTTATTTTTAGGGAGGTCCTGGTCGCAATTACCGAAACAACTGGTCAAGTGCGAGTTGGACTCGGATACTGAGGGTTCCGTATAAACTTGTATTTTTGTGATGTTACCAAAAATTTATGGTTTTGGGAATTTTCCATATACATGTGCTATAAGACATTGCTCTTGTCAAATTTCATAATTTTAGGTCAACGTGAAGTACCCTATCGATTTTGAAATCGCGAAAAATCGCAAAAATTCTCTTTTCAAATCGCAAAATGAGCGACGTAAATGCGGACAAAAGGATGATGTGATTCAATAAGGGCTCTGTTTTTACTATTCAGGGTCGAAACCTCAAAAAATGATACGTGTCCAGGCTACAATTTTGTATTAGGAAGCCAACATCCTGGGGTGGGCAATAGACCCCCCCCCCCCTCCCGTCTATATACACCTATGCCTGACAGGACGGCAGATGGTCTATTCTTTAAATGGGGGCCCTTTGAAGTAGAGACAAGAAACCAACATGGTATAAAAACTCTGGTGTCTGTTTTTACTTTTTCAGAAATCTCTTTTTGAAGAGCCTCTTCTTCTTTGCTGCCAAAATAAATAATAAAATATGGAATTCTGAGGTAAGATAAAAATAGTTGAATTCAAATCCACCTCTCTTTTTAAGTCGGTATTTTCAACAATAGTCAACAAAAACTTGGCTTGTGTCATAAAAAGTAAAATTGTTCATGCGGTTAATGCGATAGATAGTCGCTGACTAATGGAACAGCGGTGAAAGTGATTTGAGCTAATCTTACACTATGACCCGACCCGTAATATTGGCCTTATTCTAGAACTTCGAATACAACTTAGTGTCTTCCAAAACGTGATCGTGAAAAAATATAATTACTGGAATTATATTTCTTAGTCACGCATCCCTGCAATGACTACTAATGAATGACTATCAATAACTTTATTCTCATTCGTATGTGATTAACAGAATTGTAGATTTATTTCTTTAATACTCCTCTTTGGTCTGGTCGCTTCTGTGTCCAGCGTTGGCGTTGACCACATGAGGTCCCGGGTTCGATTCCAGGATCGGGCAATTAAAAAAAAGTGTTTTTTCAGTTCTCTGATAAACACAAAGTTGCCCAGGATTGGAAAGTGCCCGGTTGGCGATAGGCTTGCCACCTATCACATTGTGGGACTAAGTATCTTCGGCTAATCGTGGGTGCACTTGTTGTACCTCTGCCTACCCCTTCGGGGATACGGGCGTGAAGATACTTTTTTTTTAAATATTAATTTCTTGAGACAATAGGGTCTTAATATTCCTGCTATTATAGGTTGACCGGTAAAATACTGTACTGTATGTAGGGCACAATAGGTAATGGTTATTGGTCATAACCAAACAATAAAAAGAGCATATTGCTTAGTCTCATAATAAACCTCAATGAGATCAGTAGTGTTCAAAATCATTCAAAAAATATTGTCACCGCACGAGCGACAGGCGGATGCTTTGACTTATACGTGCCGCGGTGACAAATAGCTGTTGGTAAACAATAAACTTCATTATCTATGCGTGGCTGTTGGTACTTTATATTTTTATTGTGTAATTAGGTCAAAATTTAAGTGCCTCTTTTCTTATATATTCGGTTTCAGAGTTCATCCTCGAAGGGATGGAAATAGATAATCAAAAATTGTGTGAAAAACTAAATTAACGACATGTTATCTATTCGCGTGAAGCTGTAGTCCATTAATATTAAAAAATAGTAATAAAACTTTATATTATACTTTCTGATAATAAAGTTATTTTATGGCCCATCAAGATACCGAAAAACATACGTTTTTAATATAAATTAAATTCGTTTATTGCGAAAAATGTTGTACATTTTTTAAATCGTTCGATAGCAATCAAGCAGATGGCTTTCTTGGTGGAAAAGAAATCATTACCTATAGACACCAAATATATTAATGGTGCATTGCTACTCGGGTAGCGGGATGGAAAGAAGTCATAATATGCGTGTGTGTGCATAAGACTACCGGCTATCTTATCCTTCAACCCGACACACGATAATGAATAGCGTTGACGCTATTGCGGCAGAAATAAGCAAGGCGATGGTACCAAATCAGTAGTAGTCAAATCAGTAGTAGTCACGATCGTAGTGACACGTACTAACGCCAAATACACATATTTCCTTAAATCTAATATGAAATCTCAATCAATAAAATCCTCGATTCATATTTACTCAACTAATTCACAACCGACGTAAAGTAGCAGCCCTGCTGCTGCGTTTCGTTTGGTTTGTGAGAGTCCCGGAGGCCTAACCCCCCCCCCCCCCGCACACTATGAATGCGCAATCAAAAGAGAATCTACCCCAGGGGGGTACCACTTGCACCAGCAGTGGAGAATCCCCCCCTGAGCGTCCGTGCTCTGGATTCCAGCCAGGTCATGGATGCTCAGGCTGCCCTGCGTATTCTGGGGGGGGGGCAAAATTGCGCTCATAGACAATCCTGTCCGGGGCAAACAGGGCAAGAAAGCCATGGCACCCCCTACCACGCTTACTGTGGATTTCTGTAATGTCAGGGGGCTTCATTCAAACTTGAACGCCGTCCACTACCATCTCGAGACGGCGAAGCCAGCTTTGCTCTTTTTGACCGAGACGCAGATATCTTCTCCGGCTGATACTTCTTACCTCTCCTACCCGGGGTACAAACTGGAACATTCCTTTGTACCGCGGGCTGGGGTGTGCGCATACGTCAGAGAAGATATCTGTTACCGGCGCCTCGGCAGACTTGAAGGTCAGGACCTATCCATCCTCTGGTTACGCGTAGCTTGCGACGACCATCCACGCAGCTACGCGTGCCTATACAGGTCCCATGGCGGGAATACTGAAGTTGACCGGCTCATTGAGCATTTACAAACGGCTGTAGATTCCGTGTTAGAGCAGACCCCCTCCACAGAGATCGTGATCTTGGGCGATTTTAATGCCCACCACGCCGAATGGCTTTGTTCGCGCACCACCGATCATGCGGGGAGGTCTGTTCACGATTTTGCCTTGGCGTATGGTCTTACACAACTGGTAACTTCGCCCACGCGAGTTTCCGATGTGGATGACCATATGCCTTCACTGTTGGACCTTCTGCTGACCTCTCATCCGGACCATTATCAGGTATCGGTGGACGTCCCACTTGGTTCGTCAGACCACTGCCTGATCCGGAGTAAAGTGCCGGTTTCGCGCCTATCACGGCCTCCTTTAGCAGGCTGTCGTCGCGTTTGGCACTTTAGGTCAGCAGATTGGGACGGGATGCGGTCTTTTTTGCGTCCTACCCATGGAGGCGGTTGTGCTTCTCGCTGGATGATCCGAATGTCGTCGCTGACTCTATTGCCGATGTGGTGCTGCAGGGCATGGAACTTTTCATTCCATTTTCTGCGGTACCAATTGGTGGTAAGTCTCAGCCTTGGTTTGGTCGCTCCTGTAAAACGGCTTTGCGCGGCAAGCAGGAGTGATACCGGGCTTGGGCTGCAGCGTCCGCATCTTGTGATGAAAAAAGCAGCACATTACGTAAGGAGTACAATTTCGCCTCGAGGTACTTCAAAAGAGCTATCGCCAAGGCAAAATCGGAACACATTGGCAGAATTGGCGAGAAATTAGTTCGCCTTCCTTCGGGCACTCGTGCGTTCTGGTCTCTCGCCAAGGCTGTCTTAGGGAATTTCTCACAGCCCTCTCTTCCATCCTTGCACGGAGACGATGACTCTCTGGCCCATACCGCAAAGGAGAAGGCCGATCTCCTGGGCTCCTTCTTTGCGGCCAACTCGACTCTGGATGACCAAGGGAACGCACCGCCTACCATCCCGCAGTGTGATAGTTGTATGCCAGAACTACAATTTCGGCAATCATCTGTGCGTAAAGCACTACTTTCCTTGGACATCCACAAGTCGAGTGGGCCGGATGGCATCCCTCAGATTGTGCTAAAAATGTGTGCTCCAGAGTTGGCACCAGTATTAACACGCCTATTCCGGCTCTCCTATTCACTTGACGTGGTACCGAATTTGTGGAAGACAGCTTTGGTGCATCCCATCCCTAAAAAAGGAGATCGCTCTAACCCGTCTAACTATCGGCCCATAGCCATAACCTCCTTGTTCTCCAAAATTATGGAGACAATCATCAACTCTCAGCTCCTCAAGTATTAAGAAGAGCACCAGCTGATTAGCGACCGTCAGTACGGTTTCCGTCGCGGCCGCTTAGCTGGTGACCTTCTAGTATACCTAACTCATCGATGGGCGGAAGCAGTTGAGTCCAAGGGGGAGGCATTCGAATCGTTGACGACCAGGCCATTTCGAAACAGCTTGACTCTTTGGCATTGCGCAGAGATGTAGGTTCTCTCTGTGTCTTTTATCGTATATATCATGGAGAGTGTTCCGACGAGTTGTTTGGATTAATTCCTGCCGCCGAATTCCACCATCGGACATCGCGTCAAAACTTGAAGTTCCATCCTCACCATCTCGATGTCTGGAAATCCACAACTGTGCGTTTCTCCCGACACTTTTTACCTCGCACTACTCTGTTGTGGAACCAATTACCGGCAGGGGTATTTCCGAACGGATACGACATAGGGACCTTCAAGAAAAGAGCTTACTCATTCTTAAAAGGCCGGCAACGCAACTGCAAGACCTCTGGTATTGCAGATGTCCATGGGCGGCGGTGATCACTTACCATCAGGTGCACCTCTTGCTCGTTTGCCCCCTCTTCTATAAAAAAAAAAAAAAAAACTAAATAAAACAATGAATTCTATTTTTAAGGCTCATTATTTTAAAACAGGCATATTTAATGCCACATAATAATTTTGAATATGAAAATGTCATTTTAATACAAGGTCTTCTACGTAGGTCGAAATTTTCCGAATATCACAATATAAAAAGTGTATAGACCGTGGCAATATGCTAATATTAAATCACAATTTTTATAATAAGTTGCTTAACCGGGATTTATCCGAGTTCCGTGGAAACCTATTGGATTTTGTAGACCAGGTGATAGCAAAAACAAAGTTCTATATGTTTTTCATTGCAATGGTGTGTAAAATATCTATAGATAAAAACAATTGGATAAAAACAATGACGTGGAAACCTTAAAACGCATCAGATTAGAATAATTAATTGGTGGGTCAATTGCGAGCTAAAATTTTAAAAATTTGTTAATTCGAGTGTAGCGTAAAGGAGTGTGAGGGTTACAAAGTTGCAAAGAAAACGTTGTCTTAACATTTTTGATTCTCGTCTGAATTTCTAACTTTTATTTTGAAGAAAATGATATAAAAATAACGAAAAGAATTAAGCTGCTGTATAAAGGGTTATTTGGTGGAGAGCCTTAACAGTATGTGAGGTATCCCCCTATGTTAATCTGACCGGCTCGAGTGAATCCCAAAATCCACTCTTAGTATTAACCATGAACAATAGTACATATATGTGTGCGTGTCAAACACACGGTAGTGTGTGTAATGTCTTCTATATTAGTCTAATTTTTTTAATGCATATCAAATAAAAATATTAGTTTAGCTAGATATAAAAACAAAAAGTATAGACAGACGCGCGTTTTCTTCCCAATTTTGGCAATAAATAAAAGTCAATATCAGAAAAGATGCGCCCTTTCAACTATCGGGGGCAGCACTGAATGGTAACAAAAATTATACTTTAAGGGAACAATATAACAGGCAATAGCTATTGTTACTTCTATTCTAAATGCCCAAATATGTGTGTGTCTATGTATGAGTTTGTGTTTGTTTTTACTTACCTTAAGTTGTCTAATGAATAGACACAACATTTGTCTTTATTCAGATATACGAAGTAGGCTACTTATTATGCAAGAAAACTGATTTGTTTTCACGGGAGCTACAAAAAACTTTGATCACATACTGGACGTGACTAGGTACGTTATTTTTACTACTAAGTATATAAATTTATAGTGTAGTTCTGTACATTCATGTTTTTGCAAATTTTATTAATATTATTATTACACATTCAATGTTAATTATTAAAACACTTGTACTGTTTCACAATAAATTATTACATATATCAACCAACCGGTTTCGCTTATTTAATCTTATTTAAATTAATTTAATTTTATAAAGTATACTTATTAATTTTATAAAGTATACTACTAAAGTAAACTTTATAAAGTATACAGTCTTATTTAAATTAATTTAATTTTATAGTGACTATTATAAAAGATCTCGTACATTTTCTTATGCTTTCCCCAATTTTGGGGAAAACATATGCACATAAAATAACAACCCTACAGTTGACATATTTACAATGATAATATTATTGAAGGTAGTATGTATTATGCTTTCAAATTCAAATTATAAAATGTTAAATCGTGACGGCTAGATAGTATTTTGTTTTTAGTTTTATGTTGTAACTAGCTGTGCCCGCGACTTCGTCCGCGTGGGATTTTTTTTAAAAAGTAGCCTTAGTTACTCCTTATTACATCAGCTAACTACCAGTGAAGGTCCCGTCAAAATAGGTCCAGCCGTTCCAGAGATTAGCCGGAACAAAACAGACAGACAGACAGACAGATGGACAGACAGACAGACAAAAATCGTCAAAAGTGATATTTTAGTATGTGTACCGAGTATACATCCATATGCATTTAGTTAAAACCGGTTATTTTAAGATTACAGACACTCCAATTTTATTTATTTGTATAGAAGATGTATAGACAGTGTAAATATATATTATGTGCACGATTTATAACTACAATACATAGGTATTTATAAATACAATACATAAAAATACGTAATATTTAACGTAAAATAATTTCATCACAAAATTTCAACTCGATCCGTCGCATCGATAGGAAGGGCTCAAAACGGTATTGCACGGAAATGAGACAGGTATCAGAACAGCTGGCCAAAGCCGCTGAAACTATTTATTTTGAAAACTACTGATTACAGAAATCAGTAGTTTTCAAAATAAATAGTTTCAGAAACCGCTAACGCGTGGCGATAAATAGTTTCATTTTGATATGGCAAAATCGCGAAACGACCCACCTCTAGTTAGAGGTATATACTTCCACTCATATACCTTAAAAAAACTGGCTAAGTGCGAGTCGAACTCGCGCACGGAGGGTTCCGTACCATCATCTATAAAAAAATGGCAAGCAATCATGTTTGTTGTATGGAAGCCTCCTTAAATATTTATTGTATTTTAATTATTTATTTTTAAAGTGACTATTTAATTAAATATTCTGTGGATATTTCATACGTCTACCAGTTGTCATTATTAAGATCGAAAAAAATGCAAAAAAAAAAAACACGTTTGTTGTATGGGGGTCACCCTTAAGTATTTATTTTATTCTGTTTTAGTTTTAGTTATTATATCGGCAACATAAATACATCATTTATGAAAATTTGAACTGTCTATCATGGTTCATAAGATACAGCCTGGTGACGGACAGATAGATAGATAGCCAGACAAACGCAGGGACAGACAGTGGTGTCTTAGTAATAGGGTCCCGTTTTAAACTTTGAATATGGAACCTTAAAAACGCATTTACAATTCGGCTCTTCTCGGCAATGTTCGTTTCTCTTGCAATAACTTGGTATAAGAGCCAAAGTTTATCTTCCTAAGATTTTCTTGTTGATGAAGTAGGTGCTTTTCGTTAGTAAGGATTAATATGCCTGCGTACACCTGCGTATAATAATCCTACTGCTCAAAATTCATCTATTAATTTTCAACAATTTTTCGACACAAAATTCCTTATTGTGTTGTTGTTATAAGAGATAAATATATAGTGTCGCGGACTTTTTTGTAGATCTACTTAAAATCAATATATTTGTAGTACATTGTACCTACGTATACTTATTCATTACGCCAGCGCACGCGGATACAGCAGTTCGATAGCAATTTTCTTCCGACTTAGTTTACGAATATCGATATTTTAACTAAACCAAGAATAGTTGTAACGTAATAACGTAATGCTTGATAATTGCTTGACCTTCCTAAGTCCTAATGAAATATGAATTTTAGCTATCACATTCACACATAAAGAAAATTTTTTCAGTCCAAATTATTGTTCCAGAAATTAGCGCGTTTAATAAACAAACATACTAAAAAGAAATGTAAAGATTAAGTCAACGATTTCATTACATGTATAGGTATTTCAATACGTTAACGCGATGTATTTTCGTGCAATGACATCTAGTTAATGTGCACTACATTACGCTTTACGCTTCGCTTTCCTCCGATTAATTTTATTTCCCGTGGGAGTGAGATATTTTCCCGCGGTAAAAAGTAGCCAATGTCCTTTCTTAACGTCTTATCTATGTTTTTGCCAAATTTTATCAAAATCAGTCTAGTGGTTTAAGTGTGAAAGCGTAACAGACAGACAGACTGGCAGACAGACAGAGTTACTTTCGAATTTATAATATTAGTATGGATTGCCCTGATGATGCTTATTTAGAAGCGAAACCGGTTGGTTGATATATGTAATAAATTATTGTGAAACAGTACAAGTGTTTTAATATTAAAAATTGAATGAAAATGGAGTTTCACTAAGTGCCGACGACAAAGAGTGTAGAATATATTATTATTACTCACTTCAATTTTATTATTTTGGATTTTGTATTGTTGTTATAATCTCCAGAATGGCTTCATAAAAACTGGCATAAAGTAAAAGCACGTGATTGCATAAATGATATATAATTTTAGTTCCTTATAAATGTGTACTATCAAATATCAGGAACAATTCAATTCACGAAGTGAAATCGCGTTTCTTTCACAGAATAATCCTTCTAAATTAGCTTCGCTCCATGCAGATTCGGCAGATTTCTTTTGAGCTAGTAAAAACGATACTAAATGTGTTCATTAATCGCTGTGAACCATTATTTGAATATCATAAATGGCAAGTGTTTCTTAATTTTTATTACATCTTTCACTTTGCTAGTTTCTATTATAAAGGTTTCTTAGCTAATTTTTTTAGCGTAATGAGATTGGATTCTTACTGAATCCAATAAAAAACTGTAAAAAAATCCTCGAAATTTACTTTTTCATATCAAACAAACGGAATTCTAGTAATTGAAAGAGTCAAAGTAGACGATGTAATAATAATGCTATTCTTGAGTTATAAAAGTAATTACAGACAGAAATAAATAGTACCTGTAGTGGTAGACCGGGGATGGTTGGCTATAAGGCTCCATGTGATTTAAAACTTTCAAATGCCTATGATTACCTACTGATCCTCTCCTTCTAAAGCTTACTAGTCCAAAATGCGAAATTATGTTAGTGCTCGTCATTCAGGAGAAATTGCAGAATAGATATTATTTTTTAACTAATGTTAGGAAATTATTATCACTCAAATATTTTGTGACAAAGTACGTATAAACATGTTTTCAATTGTCTTGCTTTTTTCCCAAACATTAGATTTTTTTCAATACTACTATTATAGCATAGTAGTTTAACTTCAAAATAGCGGTTGTAACTATTTGACTGTCACTACCATCGTGACTACCAGGTGGTAGAGTTTTAAAATGAAATGAAATTATTTATTTGCCAGAATATGGGAGTTACAAGTTATTAAAATTTGATTAAGTTACGAACATAATATTCGACCATGATCATAATTTGGTGTGCAAATATTTTAAAATTGTAATTATATACTATGAAATTAAAAATCCTATGAAACGATTTTTTTACAGTTACTGCCGGATTGGTATGCAACGTAGCAACGTCTCGCTCGGGTTTGTTCCCACCGCCGCGCTCTCGCTATTCCTGTCTCAATAAAGTCCGTGATTTTCACTGTTGTGTTCCGATTTGGAGGGCAAGGTAGCTGGTAAACTTATGCATGTGGCATAACCATCCCGCCACATGGACACACGGATTGCACGCACGGACAAACCATTGACATCTTTGATCATATCTTCACGCCAGATCCTTGCAGGCTTGTCTCGCTTCCTCCACATTCATCACTCTCTTCATACACACACGCCGATTGCGAAGACTCTTGACACCACCTTCGGACAGTACTCGATCAATCTGATCGTGGTATGGTCTTGGTCTTCCCCGGTACCTACATCCTTCCACATTCGCATTGTATATCTGTTTTGTTAACCTTTCATCTACTATTCTTTCTACATGTCCGAACTAACGGAACATGCCCTTTCTCATCTTTACACCGACACTTTCTTTCAAACCTAACCTCTCTCTCATTTCGACATTACGAACCCGGTCCGCGAGTGACATCTTTGGTGTCTGTCTAAACCATCAACTAAAGGAAGATACTAAAGGAAGACAAGTAGATGGTTATCTACTTGTTTACTTTCATATGATATATAAGACCACGGGCATATTCACAAATTTAGTTTGTATCGTAGCCCTAAACAATGATAACTAAAAAACTTGCCACGTTTTTAATATAACAAGATCGTTTTCACCGTTAAACTAATTGTATTGAGTTAAACCTCTATCATGCTCTGACATTTTTTGAAGTCAGAATTTATTTCCTAATTTTTAAGGTTCCGTACCCAAAGGGTAAAACGGGACCCTATTACTATCTAATATCATAATAATGCACTGTCCGAGATATCTCACGAACTAATTATTGTTATTAATCAATATTTTGCCTTCGCCAAATTAAGATATTTGAAGCTCCCTAACTTTATTAGTTACCCGATTCGAGATTTTTCGAAGATAGAAAAAATGGTTGTCTCGTCAAAAAGAAGCTGTTCAAAAAAATTCAGCTTATCTATACATATAATAAAATCGTAGGAAAGTCAAAACTGTACATTGAATATTTTTTAAAAAGAATACTTGGGGCGTGATCTTCAATCGATATCGAAGCCAAAAATATAGTTTTTAGAATTTTTGTCTGTTTGTCTGTTTGTCTGTATGTATGTCCGGGGTAAACTCAAAAAGTACTGCATGGATTTACTTCAAATTTTGCATGAATATTACTAACAGGTCAGGTCAACATATAGGCTACATATTATCACGCTATCACCTAGGCCAGGTGCAGTGCGGAGTAAACGAAGTCCGCGCGGACGAAGTCGCTGACTACAGCTAGTTATTAATAAAAAAAATGTTCTTGGGACCACGCTCTATTTTAGTCAACATTTTATTTTACCTCTACTTTCTAAAACTAGAACAATCTTTAAGATATTGTCTTTATCCATATACTAAAACCTTTTAATTTTTTTAGTATGGATAAAAAACACAAAGCCATACACTACACTCGTAGTAAACTGTATGCAAACGATTGGTGTGGTCCCAAACTCTTAATTTGATAGCACGTGCTGATATATGCAGCTGCTGTGACAAAAAGTAGGAAGTGCAGCAATGTTTTTTCTACTCTAATGCACCGTCTATTCAGCCAGTGATTAGAACAAGTTGGATTTGAATAACATATAATTTAGTGGCACGTACTATAAGGACAAAAGGCATAGGTACAATAAATCCATACTAATATTATAAATGTGAAAGTAATTATGTCTGTCTATCTGTCTCTTCTTCACGCCTAAACTAATAAACTGATTTAGATGAAATTTGGTACAAATATAGTTTGAGATCAGACAAAGGACAAAGAATAGTTTTTATCCCAGAAATCCTACGGTAACGGAAACTACGTGGGTAAAACACCGGGACTCTTAAATTTTTTCCGTGCGAACGAAGTCGCGGGCACAGCTAGTATTATTCTAATAATCACTCATGTGGTCTGTAATAACAATAATTAACTAGATTGTGATTTTTATAATTTAAACAATTTGAGATATTATATTCGTCGTGGTATGTACTTCTTTCGTAATTTATCCGCAGTTCGTTTATCTGCGCAGATTCGCCTAAAAATAAATTAGCATGTCACTAATGTAAAAAAAGTCATACAATTATGACCACTTAGGGGTTGATTTTTAAAAAAGAAGCCCAAGTTTGCCCCCGTCTCTACAATTATGTCCTCGTCTAATTTCATCAAAATCGGTTTAGTGGTTTAATCGTGAAAACGTAACCGACATACAGACATACTTTGGCAATTATAATATTAAGTACACATAGTAAGTAAAAACATTAGTAAGTACAAGTATGGAAGTATGGATATGGGTGTAAGTAGGTACTACACCATATTTTTCTGATCACTAGACAATTCGTGTAAGTTTAAAAATAAAATAACACTAATACTACTAGCGGTAAATTTTACGAATATTAAACGTATATCTGTAAAGCTTATACCATGTGTGGAACATAGAGTATGCAGAGGAACTAGACTTCAGTCGCTGCAGCTTGCCTGCTTACAATCACATATTTAATATTACTAGTTGTGTTCGCTCCACTTGGTAAAGGTATAATATTTATTAATTTAAACAACAACTGACGGAATATCGAATTATATTAAATGCAAAATATAAAGCAGATTACATTTTATTGTTTATGACACTTCACTTCTCAATTTCACAAACACGAATGCCTCGAAACATATATGTCAGGCCTTTTATAATATTTTATTCTAATACATAATTGACTTAACTATTACCTTAATCAAATAGTTGACTTTATTTTAGCCCAAAAATAATATTAATTTAAAATATGTTAATTAACAATTCTTAATATTTTATTAGATATTTTGATAATAAGTAAATATTAACACTTCATCTTTATTTTGACACAACAATTTAGAAATTGATGGCTGCATATACTCATTTTAAATATGTTCGTGTAAAATATTTACAAAAGTTGGCACACGCAGCGTCGCCCGCGAGTAGAGTAGGTCATCAATGCAAATTTTCATCCCTTTAGGGGTTGATTTTTGAAAAAATTGTTGTTTATGTCTACGTTAAACACTAGGTCCTTCTCAGTCCTTTAGCATTTAGCCGAGAAATGCAGATGTCTATCTGACTGTCTGTTTCGCTTTTTTTATATTAAACATAGAGATAGACAGACTTTTGCTTTTATAAGATTAGTATGGACTAGTATGGATTAAACTTAAGTAACATTATATCATAATATGTATGTAAAAATGGATAGTAAAAATTTAGTTTTATTACAGTTTTGTTTAGTTTTTTCCCGGAATGGAAAACGCCGTACCTACATTGATATTTGCCATAGTTAATATAAACTAGCAAAAAGATAAAAGAACAGGTTACCTCTATTATTACCTTTAAATTAACGTGGTAATGTTAAAGAAAACATTACCTTAATTTTTATCTTCAATCTTTACTTAGATATCAGAATCCATAATTAATGTTTTTTTTTTTAATATAAAAACTTACCTACGTAATGAATGTGCTGATAAAAACAGATTTGAAAAAAAAATCAGGTATTCAAACGTTAGCACGTGTTTCACAACACATGTGCCCTTAGAACCTCTTTTTACATTTCAAAAGGAAGAATCGGAAGTGCTATATCCGAATGAGTTCCATATTTGAAATTGGAGCGCATATGCCGCCCCGCCTTCACACAAGTGACAGCCAGTTTAGAAATCCGTTTAGAAATCTGGTTCATTTTTTTCAACATTTTTAGGCTGTTGTTTAGAACGCATGCTTTTCATTGAAAAAACAATATATACTAAATACTAAAATAGTTATAAAATAGTTTGTAAAATTCCAGTATTGCAACAAGTAGTGACACGAAATAGCTCGCAATCGCAAATTAAATGAGTTTATGTATTTATTCATTAACAAAAAATCCGCAGCATTGTTAAATAAAAAATAAAATAGAGGTCGTCCTGCGGTCGAAATTCGACTATAGCTTAAACAATAAAATCTCTTTTGAGATTAAAACAGATTTAAGCCGTAAAGAAAATAGTATTTACATACATATATGTATATTATCAAGTATGTAAAATGAATGTAGAGTGTGTAATGTACCTATACTTTTATTAATGTAATTTATTTCAATATGTATGCAACATATGTAAAAATATTAGATTTCTGGAGTCCTCCGCAATGTATACTGTTACTGTGCCAAATTCCATGCTCTACTGTTCGTATAATTGTCCTGAAAAGGGGTACAAAGGTTTTGCATCACGTATTAATATAATTATCTATAATATAAAAATAAGTCGGGTTTTCCTTCCTGACACTATAACTCCAGAACGCACGAACCAATTTCCACGATTCTACATTCGTTGGAAAGGTTTCGGACTCCGTGAGGTTTATAGCAAAGAAAATTTAAAAGAAAAGCAAAGCAAAGCCATCTGGTGGCGAAACGGAGTTCGCCGGGTTTGCTAGTATTGTATAAGTATTTGCGTTACATTTGCCAATTAAAGATTTTAATTTTTTAATTAAGGCATTGTTTAGAGTTAACAAAAATAATTATAATAATGTAGGTAAATAAAATAAAATTAATATTTAAAATAACACAAAAAATAACTAATTAAAAAGTCATAACTAGTCTTTGACTAAACTAGACGCTACAGTTCTTTATTGTCTCGCCAGGATCTAGTACAACTGCCTTACGTATTCCTGCCACGATAACGTCAGTACCTGTCACTGTCGTGTTCCAGTTTGGAGGGTTATTTAACCGGTAAGTAAGTGAGTTGCATGCATGAGGTATTAAGACACCGTTAAAAGAATAACATGCACCATTAACGTGTTTGGTGATTGTTATCTATTTCCATTAGGAGACCTATCTGCTTGTGTAATATCGTACAAAATAAAAAGATATAAAAATTTTAAAATTAAAATAGGGATTAAATAATTAGGAAAATCCAAAAGTGTAAGAAAATCCTCAAATTATTACACTTTTTTGAAGTTAGAAACGGTCGCACATACCTGATTTAAATCAATACAGCTAAGAATCCAAATTAAAAAATATTTACATTTCTATATATTAATACGTGAAGCGAAAACTTTGTACCACATTTTACCACAATTTAAAAGTCTGTTGTCAAACTTAACGAGAGTTTACTGTTTAGTCTTGGTTTAATTTTACGGTCAGGCTTTAAATTTTTTTTCATTCATATTTTTCTTACACCTAATAAAATTGTTTTTAAAAGTATCGAATGCGTTGAAACGAGTGTTTTTTCTTGACATACGTGTATTCACATTTTTTTAGAAGTTCAAAATGAATATTCGAGAGACTTTTACTTCAGAGAGTTGCTAGATTTTGATAAGATGAGTTCAAGTTTCACGTTGATGCGTACAAAAGATATTAATATATATTTGAGGAAAACCTCAATAGCATTTTTGTCCTACCTAAGGACTGAACCCGGGTCTTCAAGATCTGACCTCATGTAACCCTTAGAAATTTTAAATTTATTCTAATATTATAAATAGGTAAAGTTTGCAAGTTCGTTTGTAGAAAGTGATCTCTGAAACTTCTGAACCGATTAATTTCTTTAGGCAGTATGAAGCTTCATTGTTCTTGAGTGGCATAGGCTATATTTTATCCCAATTTTCACGAATTAGGACCTACGCAGGTTATACTGCGGGATATGTAACTACATTTAAAAAGGTTAACTCAAACCGGACAAGTATATTTTTACAACAGCAGGCCGCGCGATTGTATGATATATATACATATATCTATACATATAATAAAATCGTAGGAAAGTCAAAACTGTACATTGAATATTTTTTAAAAGAATACTTGGGGCGTGATCTACAATCGATATTTAAGCCAAAAATATAGTTTTTAGAATTTTTGTCTGTTTGTCTGTATATATGTCCGGGGTAAAAAGTAAAAAGTACTTGTTTGCTCCACTTGGTAAAAGGGTAAAATATTTATCAATTGAAACAACAACTGACGGAATATTGGATTATATTAATAAATTATTAAATATTAAATACAAAATACACGTCTGATGACACTTTATTGTATGTTACGACACTTCACTTCTCAGTTTCACAAAAACGAATGCCTGTAAAACATATCTGTCAGGCCTTTTATAATACATATTTTATTCTAATAGTTTATTTACTTAATTATTACCTTAATCAAATAGTTGACTTAATTTCAGCTCAAAAATCATATTAATTTTAAATATGTTAAATAATTAACAAATCTTAATATTCCATTAGATATTTTAATAATAAGTAAAAATTAACACTTTATCTTTATCTTGACATAACAATTTAGAAATAGAATGAGTATATGCGATACTCATTTTAAATACGAATGTGTAAAATATTGACAACATACTGAATGGATTTACTTCAAATTTTGTATGAATATTACTAACAGGTCGGGTCAACATATAGGCTACATATTATCACGCTATCACCTACGGGGGAGGAGCAGTGCGGAGTAAACGAAGTCCGCGCGGACGAAGTCGCAGGCAACAGCTAGTAGATTATAAAATGTGTATAGTCATTGATATTGTTTAAGAATCATATTCAATGACAATGAAGTCCCGATACCTGTATAAATCCTAAAACCTCAAGAAAAACATACTTTCTTCCAGCTTGTAAGACAACTTATAAAAAACGTGTCACTGCCATCGAGATTCGATACTAGTAGGTCCAAATGCTATGACTCCTAATATTCCAAACGCTATAACATCAATACTGTACTGATTCAGCTAGGATGGTAAGGTAATTGACAAACTAAGATGTAGATTTACATCCCAGCTACTGCTATAACAAAGCCTTATTGACATTTTTGACATCTTTGTTATTTTTATAGCTGTTACCAGAGAACCTCAAAAATTTTTGTCGTTTTAAAATAAACATGAATATGATTATCATCATTCAGTTTGCTTGCTGGTTTGAGGATGGGGATAAACGTTCAGATTCACCAAGTTTCACCCAATTATCAGCATGCAAAATTCCTTGTGATCTTCATTGCCACATTTTTCAAGAATAACGATTATAATAGAAAATAAGCATTTTCTATTTACCTTCCCTGAGATTAGGAACTGTTCGTGCTTTTAAGAGAAAGAGATCCAGACTGTTACTATTACTGTTACTAAGATTTTTCTAAACTGGAAACTGGATTCTAACCCGAGATGATATGATCTGTGCAAAATACGTTAAGCACTAGGTAAATGTTTTTTTTTTTTTAGATTTTTCTAACAAACACACCACATTCGAAAATATGTGGTGAAGAGGATGTTAGGAAATTTAGACAAACCTGTGCTAGACTAAAAGTTTACAATTAAATACTGTTTACATAAAAAAATATTGTTTAAGACACACATACGCAGCTATTTTGCTCTAATGAGAAGCTTAATAAATATATCTACGTTTTTTTATGTTTTATTCTTATGTCCTCATCGGCTAAGATACATGACTATGCTGTATTACCTTACGATTTCTAAATAGAAATACACCGAGAATGTCAAATGGCATAGGAATGTTTGTAAACAGTTGACACATCATTATATTGTATGACAATGTTTTACGACTGCACAGATTCCCATATGGTTGTTTTTTTACAGGTTTTTTGAAAAACCATTAAAAAGTTCACCATAAATCATGTCACAGCTGCCGCAGCCGGCGGCAGTTTTCTTCATTATTTTAAAAACGTTTCGATCACAAACAGAAATGTCGTTTTTTAATTGATTAATTGTTTTATTGCGTGAGTTTTAGGTAAAAATCTGTTTTAAAATATCCTTGCTTGCAACAGTTTTTTTGTATTAGAATCTCATATAATTATTTAAATAACTTCTGAATAAAATATGACGCGACGGTGTTTTCAATTTTTGCTTTGAAGTTTTTATATCGGGATAGCAAAATAGCAAATATTAGACCCTGTGGGGCCAGGCGAACAAACTTTTTTTTGATTAACAACAAGCTGAATTTTTGTGAACAGCTTCGTTTTGATGAGACAACTATCTTTTCTATCTTCGAAAAATCTCGACTTCAAAAAATATAGGCTTCAAAGATATTAGTTTTTCAGTGTCACTTGCTTTACGCCCAGATACTCGTATAGAGAGTTATACTACTACCGATGAAATAAAATCACTTCGAGGGTAATTTTTGAACCTTGTCATTCCATTTGGTACGATAAAACCGTACAACATGGCTTATTTCTATTTTTTCACTATATATCTAGAAATGTATGACACTTTTGACAGTGAAAGGAGCGTTTGCTCATATTCGCGGCGACACGTTTCCTTCCCAATGGTGTGTCTATTAGTATTCGTGTGGTCTATGAGGGGAGCGTGTATTGACAATTTATTCATGCAATTACACCAGTAACATAGTTTCAATGCTTGTCACTGTCGTAATTTGGTTTACACAGTAATGATTTAGATGTCTTTCAACAGTCATTTGAGCCCGATTAGTTATGTTGGAGCCGATAGTCGTTCGCACTCGCTTCTAAATATATTTTTTTCTGCCACTCTTTTTTCATATTCTAACCAGTGGAACTTACGCATTCTTATTAGTATATCAACGTTTTAATCCAAACCTAATCCCCCTCAAACTTTCATGTATCGAGAGGGATCGGCAAACGTTACGACCACATATTTTCTATAGTGATCTATTTGAAGATTATAATGATAAACATACTTATTCTGTCATGTTGTTGTACAAACTCCGCAGCATGCTCATCAAGAGAGCCCACCGCGTGCGAAATTTCAACAAGCGTCGATAAACTGCGACGAGACAAGTGAATTAGCGCGTGTCTCATCGATAATGACAGTCCATATTAAATCCGCAATGTATTAAAACATACGGCGCTACATTTGATACTTTCTGTCTGTCCACACCGGTTGATGCTATCTTTTTTAAATCTGTACTCGTATTTTAAAGAGAAAACATTTGTATATTTGTAACAAATAAAGTCAAAAAGTACTGGACTGATCTTAATTTTTTTTTACCATTAGAAAACTACAATATGCAGGAGTGACAGGCTACTTTTTCACCTAAGTGAATAGAAGGAAGTTGTGGTTTTGGGTCAGTAAACAAATGAACAGCTTGTGATTATTATAAAAAGTGTTTATGCAGTTCATACACAGTAGAGACTAAACTTCCAGAACACTACTTTTCGAGAAAAACGGATGAATGTAGATAACAAACATGCATATGTAAAATGCAAGGAATAGAACAAGTATTAAACAATTTATGTAGACACTATACTTACTGTATGACGCCTTCTATCTTAGTTCGACTCGGAAATATACAGGAAGAAGGCGCATATAAAAACAAAGACGTACACCGCTTAAAGAACAGACGGATTAACATGAATCACTGTATAATTTTTATAGATTTTGCAAATGTTTGCGAAGAGAGCTTACAAGGACACCCGGTAGGATAGAAGCAAACTAAGATCTTTTCGCTATATATTTATAATATTTAAGCAAAAACACAGTGAAGTAGTGGTAATAAAATTGTATTACAACACACACAACTAACTTAGTAAAAATACTTTGTAAATATATTTGATACAGCTGTGACACCGCTCGTGGTGTTGCACTTACGCATTTACCTTCTCTCTCTTCGGACATTTTTTCCCGTGTAGCTCCTATCCGCAGAACGTGTGACTTGGAACTCCATTCCCAACAGAGACCATGAAGTCATCCTAATCGATATCCTCTTATAACTTTAAACTCAACGGAAACGTTTCAATTAGTCTATCGTATTTTACAAGAGCACGCCATAACGTGTGTGGGGCACGATTGTCACCCGTTACACATTGCAATAAGTGTAATGTGTATTTCTTTAAGAATAAATTGTACATTCCACCGCTAATGCTTAGCGGATCGTAGCAATACCTGTGTTATATGAAATTGTTTTCCCACGATTTCATTAGATTTTTATGTTATTGTATAATATCAAAACACATTACCATACAATGGTACATTCATAGCGTTTAACTAAGGTGTTGTATGTTCCCAACTGAATGGACTACTGGACTAAGGTTTTGCTTTAAAACCTTGTCAGGTGTTAATGATAATTTTTGTAGTCTTTTAGTCTTCTGAAATACATTTACAAACATTACAGTTATCATGACAAGTAAGGCTAATAAAACTACAACTATCTAATAAGTACTAAACCTAGCAGAAACGAGGCAGAACTCTACAACTTAATATTCCGATGTAGTCACACATTTCAATTATTCGCCTTTTACGAACTGCCTGTATATGTGTATGTATATGTGTGTGGCTTGATAAATTCTGTTGCCTAGAGTACCTCTGGTCTCTAAGCAACAAAATCTAGGGAATCGCCCTGTGGTCGAAATTCGACAAAAGACTAAACAATGAAATCTTTTTTAAGTTTGACAACAGACTTTATCCAGAAAGAGCACGGGAGCAATGAGGATAGTACACATGTGTGTGTATGTTACGCGTATCATATATGTTACGTGCATGTAGTGTGGGTAATACCAACTTATTTTTATATATTGTATTTTAATAAATATTACTTAAAAATATTAGATTTCTGCAGTCCTCCGCAATGAAATCTTTAGTTGTGTCAAATTTTATACTCCACCATTTGCATGATTGTCTTATAAAGGGGTACAAAGATTTTCCCTTCACATATTGATACATAAATAAATACTAGCTGACCCGGCAAACGTCGTACTG
The DNA here is from genome assembly GCA_036924255.1 of Apodemia mormo. Lineage (NCBI taxonomy): Eukaryota > Metazoa > Arthropoda > Insecta > Lepidoptera > Riodinidae > Apodemia > Apodemia mormo. The sequence goes on along the minus strand of JAUPFN010000021.1, from coordinate 17,148,346 downwards.
CCTTTTTAACTACTCTTTTTCTCACCTTTTAAACCTTCTCTGGACTACAATTAATGCAAAACCAAAATTAGCCAAATCGGTTCAGCCGTTCTCGAATTTTAGCGAGACTAACGAACAGCCTTTGATTTTTGTATATAGATAAGAAATGTTACAATCAATGAGTTAACTTGAAAAACTTGAGCTTGAGCGACACTGAGCTAGTGTCGACAGGCTCGACGTGACGAAATTTTTCTTTGCTATATGATTGATTTCAGGTTCAAATTCCGCGTATCGATATTTTTCTTTGTTGTTTTTAAAGTTTTTCAAGTTTTCCCAAGCACAGGGTGAGTGTTATAACAAAAAAACCTTATTTGTTTTGTTCATTAAATGATCCTCATATTAAAATTTTATTAAAAGTAAGAATTAGTACGCAGTTTTTAAAGTACTTATTTGATATGGTTTTTACCAACATTAAACAAATAGCCTATTACACTGACCATGGAATTTATTAACCGCAAGAGAAATCCAATATTAGTTACGGTATGTTATAGAACATGCTTTCGACTGTATTTCGTCATCATTTAACTTCGCAAACATTCGTCTATTAACAAACTATCTTCAGATTGTGTAAGTCGGAGCCCTTTTTAAAGAACAGACCATCTGCTTCCTCAGTTAGGCAGTTTGTAAGAAGCAAATAAACAATAAAGCTGTTGTGGTAGAGTAATGTATAGTTTTACCAAACCTACCCTTTAAGGCGAGGCATCGGGACAAACAGGAAAAAACTGGTTTACTAAATCACGTTTTTTTTGTTTTGATTTTTAAATATCAATTTTACAAAAATTACACGATATACCTGAAGATATTATCTAAGGAATGTGCTAACTTATTACATGATAGAATGTACTTTACTTGATCATATAAAATTCCGAAAACAGGCTAAAAAAGTCTCTAAAATAAATAATTTGTTAATAATATTTCTAATCTTCTACATGATTTTGATATGGTGATATTTTGTTTTATATACAAAAAAGAATGTACTAAATTTTTGTTTTCAGCTGAAGTCCTATACTTATTTATCAGAAAATTAACAAGTTTCCCAGCTGTTTCAGAACATACCGCGCCGCCCATTTCCTATAGAATTGACGCGCGTCAAAATACCTCGCCATAAGACATTGAAAAGCTTTGACGCTTTTGCGGCGGGAATGGGTGAGGCTGTGGTACTAAAACCCAGGCGAGACTTTGCAGAATCCTACCACCTAGCATCACGATGGCAGTGACACATTTGGCCAATCGTTCGCCTTTTGCAAGCTGCCTGGCAGAATGGCAGACTGTTTATTCTTCAAAGTGAGCCCAGATCAATACAGGAAAAATATTTATTACAGTCTTACCTTATGAAGTAGCCGGTAAACCTATTTATGTCATTTACGAGTTCATCTCTACTAAACGTATGAAAACACGTCGACAATTTCCTTGTCCAATTTCAATATCACGGATGGACACGCCCGGCCCGGACCAACACGGGTGAAAAGCTTCCCTAGATTCATACTTTTAATATTCTTAACTATTTACGTTTTAAAGTTACGCAACACTATGAGCGTGTCTACATAGACAGGAATTGAGGAATAATACAGTCAGATATTCCAAGGGCTTAAACTTTACTCATTTTTTACAAGCTTTTTACAGAGTACATAAACACGGAGAATATTTAGCGTCAGTAAGCGAACGTTGTTCTTTGATATTAGGAGAACCTCCATGTAGTTTAATGTCTTAAACTGTAATGAAAATTACACAACACCGCTTCTACATACACAGGAATTACTGTCGGATATTCCAAGGATTTATCTCTTGACAAATTACAGCCAGACTCCATTGTTTCTTTAATAATGAGAAACGTTTACCGTTTATTCCAAGACAATTATTTATACGAAACAATGTAAGCTCCAATGTCCTAACCACCTACTTAAGTACATTTAAAAATGAAAATATACCCGTTTTAAAATATGTATTTTCCTTGGATGAATGTTAAAACTCTTTCTACAATAAGCATGTTTTAAATCCATACTAATATTATAAATGCGAAAGTCTGTTTGTCTGTCTGTCTATCTGTTACGCTTTCACGGCTAAACCGCTGGACCGATTTTCGTGAAATTTGGCATGGAAGTAGCCGGGGTCAAACATAGCCAAAGAGCCGGGGTCAAACATAGGCTATTTTTTTTCTCAAAAATCAAACCCATAAAGGGTTGAAATAGGGGATGCAATTTGTATGAAAAGCTATATTGACGACATGTTAATCTACTCGCGGGCGAAGCTGCGCGGAACAGCTAGTATAAAATAAATATGTATCATAAATCATTCTACTTATCATTTTTAGCCAAATTGGTAAAAGAGAATGACAACACTTAAAAAAACAGCCAAGTGTGTGTTGGACTCGCGCACGAAATGTTCCGTATCACATCATCTTTAATAAATACGAAAAAGAAACACCTTTATTGTATGAGGACTCCTTTAATATATTTTATTAGTATTTTTTATTATAACGGCAACGGAAATACATAATTTGTGAAAAATTCAGCTTTCTAGCTATCACGGTTTATGAGATACAGCCTGGCGACAGACAGACAGACGGACAGACAGCGGAGGCTTAGTAATAGGGTCGCGCTTTGTCTTTTAGTTACGGAACCCTAATAAACAGATTTGGTGTGCAAATGATTTTATATAATATATAAATATAAAATACAGATGTGAATGATACATAAAAAATTGTAAGAAAAAGAGCTCTTATATTGAACTAGGAATGTTATTTAACTAGGAAATGTACAATAAATTTTAAACATACTAGACGTCTGATAGAGATGAATCCCACTGAAAGAAAAATTTTACAAAAAAGAAAGATGAGTATTGACCGCCCCGTTGGTCAAGTGGTTAGAGACCCTGACTACGCAATCAATGAGGCTCGGGTTCGATCCCCGACGGGGACAAGCATTTGTGTGATGAGCATAAATGCTTGTATCTCCGGGTTTGGGTGTTTATTATATATTCTAGTATTTATATATGTATTTCTATGTATTAGTATCGTTGACTAACACCCATAACACAAGCAAATAATTTGCTTACTTTGGGGTTAGATCAGTAAGTGTAATTTGTCCCGTGAATTATTATTATTATTATTATTATTGATACAAAATTCCCCTGGAAATCAACGCAATTTTATCACTTTACCCCGTGTTGGTTCCGGGCTCCTTTGAAGAATAGACCAACTGTCGTTCTGCCTGGCAGGTCGTAAAACGCGACGGATGGCTATGCGAGTCACTACCATCATGGCTACTAGGTGGTAGAGTTCTGCATTGTGTCGCCCGGGTCTGGTGCAACCGCCTTGCCTATTTCTGCCGCAATAGCGCCAGTGCTTGTCGCTGTCGTGTTCCGGTTTGGAAGGTAAGGTAGCCGGTAAATTTATGCATGTGGCATTAGACCTCGCCACAAGATAGCAACGCACCATTAACTATAGGCCATCTATAGGCGATGGTTGACTCTTTCCATCAGGAGACCCATCTGCTTGTTTGCTATCTTATGATATAAAAAAAAACACTACAACATTGATATTACTTAAACTTTTGTATAAACTGCATTCCCATTTTTTCATCGCATAGCACAGTAAATACGAAAATACGAAGAAAGATAGTTTTACTCGTGATTAGAGGTAATAATGGCATTTCCATCCGTTGCCACAGGATGTGATTTCACTTGTATAATGTAAAAAGGAGGTTTTTAAGCAAATTAAAAAAGGAGGAGGTTTTCGATTCAATTATATGTTTTTGTACGTTGTTACGTAAAGTTTGGCAGTCGTTTGTTGCAATTTTACTGTGTTATTTCATTATACTACTCCATTGAAATGTTACAATCAGGATTGCGTTTGTCAGAGGACGCTAATGCCTAAAAAATTAAACATTTCAATGGGGTATTACTGTTTTATAACTTTTTGTTTATTTCAAAAATATTTATACAGTGTGTAAAAATCCATGTCCGATCGCCAAAGTACTTGGTAGCTTAATACAATCATATCATAATAAGATCAGGGCAAAAGTATTTTCGTATTGTTAATACAAAGGAAATATTTTTTTAGGTATATTTTTTATTTATTTATAATATGTATGTGCCGTTTTGATCGATGACTTGTTGCCATATTGTGGGTAGTACCATGATCCCAATCTTGTAGAAATTTTGAGATTTTTGATTAAAAAATCTGACAGGCAGTATTCACAGTGTTCTTTTGAGGTTAGCTATATGCTTCCTAAATAGTTCTGCAATGACCGAAACAGGTGGAAATCTGATGGAGTAAGGTCAGGGCTATACGGGGGATGCATCAACATATCGCGGCTAAGCTCTATCTTTTAGCTATTTTTTTTAGAATCTGTTCAATAGTTCAAGAGATTGCTTCCTACAAACACACTCATAAACTTACAAACTTTACCTCATATAATATATTTTTTGTAACATAACAAGTAAACAAGCAGAGAGTTCACCTAATAGAAAAAAGAAACCATAGTCTCTAGACACCAAAGATGTTATTGGTGTGTTGCTTTGCTATCCGTGTGGGGGACTGGCAATTTTCATACTCCACAATTCGCGCAATTGTCTTAAAAAGGGTACAAAGTTTTTACTTCACGTATTAATATGTAGATATAGTAAATAGTCACACATATTAATATATGGATATCATACATAGTCACCCATAGTTGATATCATGGATAATATATAGATTATAGCATATAATCACACATATTAATGTATAGATATAATACAAAGTCACCCATAGTTGATATCATGGATAATATATAGATTTTAGCACATAATCACACATATTAATGTATAGATATAATACAAAGTCACCCATAGTTGATATCATGGATAATATATAGATTATAGCACATAATCACACATATTAATGTATAGATATAATACAAAGTCACTCATAATTGATATCATGGATAATATATAGATTATAGCACATAATCACACATATTAATGTATAGATATAATACAAAGTCACCCATAGTTGATATCATTGATAATATATAGATTATAGCACATAATCACACATATTAATGTATAGATATAATACAAAGTCACCCATAGTTGATATCATGGATAATATATAGATTATAGCATATAATCACACATATTAATGTATAGATATAATACAAAGTCACCCATAGTTGATATCATGGATAATATATAGATTATAGCACATAATCACACATATTAATGTATAGATATAATACAAAGTCACCCATAGTTGATATCATGGATAATATATAGATTATAGCACATAATCACACATATTAATGTATAGATATAATACAAAGTCACCCATAGTTGATATCATGGATAATATATAGATTATAGCACATAATCACACATATTAATGTATAGATATAATACAAAGTCACCCATAGTTGATATCATGGATAATATATAGATTATAGCACATAATCACACATATTAATGTATAGATATAATACAAAGTCACCCATAGTTGATATCATGGATAATATATAGATTATAGCACATAATCACACATATTAATGTATAGATATAATACAAAGTCACCCATAGTTGATATCATGGATAATATATAGATTATAGCACATAATCACACATATTAATGTATAGATATAATACAAAGTCACCCATAGTTGATAGCATGGATAATATATAGATTATAGCACATAATCACACATATTAATGTATAGATATAATACAAAGTCACCCATAGTTGATATCATGGATAATATATAGATTATAGCACATAATCACACATATTAATGTATAGATATAATACAAAGTCACCCATAGTTGATATCATGGATAATATATAGATTATAGCACATAATCACACATATTAATGTATAGATATAATACAAAGTCACCCATAGTTGATATCATAGATAATATAGTCACTGTGGTACTGCTGGTCGGTACCGCTGAAGAGTCATAGTGGTGGAAAAGCGGGCCAACTATTATCAGGTGACGTCATAGCTGTAGAGATTGATGACGTCACGGAAGGACAAGGAAGGGGAAAAGTAAGATCTTCCCAGCCAGGCAAGGTGTACTGCCTGGGGACCAAAGTCCTTGTGTGACGTAATCAACCTCCACAGCTATGACGTCGTCTGACAATAGTTGGCCCGCTGGTTCCACCACTATGACCCTTCAGCGGTACCGACCAGCGGCGCCACAGTGGTGACCCCCACAAAACAACACAAATACACAAAATATAGATATAATACATAGTCACCCATAGTTGATATCATAGATAATATATAGATATAGCACATAGTCACACATATTAATATATAGATATAATACATAATCACACATACGTTATATAGAACACGTATTTCTACAAAGACGAAATCAAAAAATAAATCCAATGACAGGTGGGACACAAAGGATGGGTGCTGGGTAGCGGGTTTGGTGCCGGCAGATGCGGGCGGACCGTACAACGTGTTTGCCTTGCTTGTTTGTTATTGCATCGTAAAACGAACACTTTATACGCCCAGTTATCGCTTGTGGTTGGGGATACAAACATCGTAAACAATAATAAGTGTATATCGATTTAAGAACTGATTTGACTTTCGAATCGAGCAAAAATTAAAAAATAAATATCACGACGGTTCCGGTTTCGCTTTCGGAGTAGGCAGAGAAAATAGTAAATTCTGATTCAGTTGACTCTGTGGTTAGTGGTCCGGTGTCGGAGTTGACCACATGAGGTCCCGGGTTCGATTCCCGGGTCGGTTTCAGTTTCCAGACATAAACAACGTTGCCCGGGATTGAAAAAATGCCTGGTTAGCGATAGGCTTGCCACCTATCACATTATGGAACTAAGTATCTTCGGCTAATCGTGGGTGCACTTGTTGTACCTCTGCCTACCTCTTCGGGGATACGGGCGTGAAGATACTTTTTTCTGATTCATCAGCATTCATCAGTTTGTCAGTTGGTGATTTGGGTAGCAATAACTCCATTACCACATTTTAACGACCTGATAACGAATATCACGTCTTTCTTGCATAAACAAAGACCGACAGCTTGCCTTGTTCATCCGAGGCTCGCGATTGTTAAGCATCACTGCGAGCTTTTATCCTCCTCCTTTAAAGAATAGACCAACTGCCATTCTGCCAGGTAGGTCGTAAAAGGCGACCGATTGGCTATGCGAGTCACTAGCATCGTGACTAATAGGGTAGAGTTCTGCATTGTCTCGCCTGTGTCTGGTACCACCGCCTTACCTATTCCTGCCGTAATGGCATCAGTGCTAGTCACTGTCGTGTCCCGGAGGTAAGGTAGCCAGTAAACTTATGCATGTGGCATTATTTTTTATTTTTTTATTTTTCCATTTATTTCAGGCAACATGGCCCATATTATAAATACCTTATAGACTAACATACATATTAATACTCGTATAATATACTTAAAACTACACTTTGTCACGTGTTGATGGCGACGTGACACGCACTTCATTCCAGAGTCTTCTCTGTAACCTCCGGTAGACCACATCATTCGACCAGAATTCCCCCACTTCAAAGGTCGACAGGAGGTGCGTCTGTTTCTCAACACAAAGGAACTAAAGTTGACCTTGTGGTGAGACTTCAGACGCTCGACCCTCAAGCGCAGTGACGTCTTCTTACTGATGTAGTCCACGGCGTCCTCGATATCCATGGACCAGTGCAGGCGAGATATGTACAAGGGCGTTGGGGAATCATCAAAATTCTTTTAATTATGAGCTATGTCAATAATACTGTTTCAAACATTTATGTACGAAAATCGTTAAGATATATCAACACGTTGCGTGATAGGAAGTGAGGCCGCATTCCAATCCGGTAATAGCTAATAATAATAAAAAAAATCTGTCGGCCAATTAAAAGTCCATATAAATAAAACATTTTTGACTTTCGACTTTTTGACTTTAGAACTAATAGTCAAGGGACGTACTTATGTGTACTGTAGCCCACCATTTTATTAGATGATGTTATACCTAGGTTTTTGTATATCATGAGATAGCAAACAATCAGATGGGTCTCCAGATGGAAAAAGTCTACGATCGCCTATAAACACCAAAGATGTTAATAGTGCGTTGCTATCTTGTAGCGAGGTCTAATGCCACTTGCATAAGTTTAGCGGCTACCTTACCCTACCAAACCGGAAAACGACAGTGACTAGCGCTGACGCTATCGCAACAGGAGTAAGTAAGGCGGTGGTACCAAACCCGGGTGAGACAATGCAGAACTCTACCATCTAATATTCACGATGTTAGTGACTCGCCAATCGGTCGCCTTTTACGACCTGCCTGGTAGAACGGCAGTTGGTCTATTCTTCAAAAGAGCCCGGGACCAACACAGGGGAAGCCCGGGACCAACACGGGGGAGTCGATAAACTTATGTAAGTGGCATTAACACCTTGCCACACGGATTACAATGCACCATTACCATCTTTGGTGTCACAGGCGATGATTGTCTTGTAGTATGAGGCGAATCATCTGCTTGTTTGATATCTTATGAAATAAAAAAGGCATAGGTAATTTTTATTTTTATTTTATAAGCACTTTTTCTCCGTATAAACGTTAAAAATGCCTAATTACAGACACGTCCGAGAGCGCCCCGAAGGCGCTATTTATTTAAAATAGATCTAAAATTTGCATTTTAATTTTTGTTTAAAAATTAAGAAATAAGAGCAATTAAAGTATTTATATATAAGTAATATATAGATACTTTAAGTGTTCTTATTTCTTTCTTTTTTTCTTCTTCTTTTCCTTTTTGTCTTTTTGATTAATCGATAGTTGTGTATGAAAAAATATAGCAAAAAATTCAATAGACATGTGTTTTTCTATTTTTTAATAAAAATAGCTGGTACTAATTGCTAGTGTCTGCTTTTACGTTGAGCTTGATCTTACTTTTAAAGGAATAAACATTATTTTATAACGGATACCTACATATTATGTAATAATAGCTGTATGCTAAATATTAGTTTGTTTTGTCAAGTGATTTGAGCTGTGTGCTAATAGCCAGTCAGGACACTTTTACTAATATATATATATATATAATATATATATATATATATATATATATATATATATATATATATATATATATATATATATATATTAGTAATGTACCTTCGGCCACGTAAAAGGGATTTTTAATTATCTTTAAATTAAATATAACATGTTACGCAATGGTAATGTGCCTTTCTATAAGTAAAAAAATCAAAATCTGTTACAATAAGATCAAGTTTATTCATTGTATAGACTAATGATTTCTTTTTAAAAAAGTTGTATGCATAGTAATGTAGTATACAGAAACTGCTTAACAGGTTTTGGTGATAACTGGTATATAGTGAGAAAATGTAATTACGCAAATAATAGAACATATAATTCTGTCAGTATGTATGTCCCGGTGTAACACTAAAATGGCTGGACCGATTTTGATAAGACATAGACCATATGAAATTTGTTTGTTTGTTTTCTGTAGCCTCCGATATAATTAAATAACGGCTTGACCGATTCTGACGAAAATTGCTAAAGACAGTAAATTGTAAACAGAATATATCGTTGAAGTAAGTATGTATGCCTAGTGAGGCGGGCACGGTATAGTGAATATAAATACAAATATAATAATATTGATAGGAATAACAATATTATTTATAAGTATACGAATAGAAGAATGTGTGAAGGTACTGAGCAGATTTCAAGAGTACTGTATTGGATGATGCCGACAAACTGGCTTACAGTTTGGCACATACAAATTATAAGAAACTCTATACATCATTGTTATAAAAATAAAATAAAAATAAATAAAAAATATACGTACAATATAAACATTTGTTTTTTTTTTTAAATTAACAAGTTAAGATCAATATCCATGCTGCCTTTATTACCGTACAATTTTGTTTCTGTTACAAAGATTTCGACGAGTGTCATTGATGATTAAAATCAAACAGCTATTAATTATGAACTGTCAATTTGTGGGCTTGCAAAGTTCGGGTTTGAAATAAATAGTCATTAGTCATAACGACCTAGACAGGTCATTGCAGCAATGAAACATTCAGTCTAGACGATTAACTATATAATTAGAGACCGCAGTGACAGATTAACGCGGCTACATTAGACAATAATTAATACGTTTTCATCTCTACAAGGCAGACAAGGATATCTTTTGAGATATAAAACAAAACATTAATATATCATTACGATCTTAAAGTGTAAAATTAAATATAGTGGACAGCTCAAAAGCTAAGCGCGTAAAATATGATTTATTCTAAAATGGAACCTTTATTTTGACACTGTTAATTCGTTAAACTGCAGGCAAGGTCCGAAATCAAACTACTATACTTTACAACGTAATTGCAAGTGTAATATGACAAAGCTGCAGAACTTAAAGATAATTCATACAGTTGTAGATAATCTATAAGTATTCTTAATGATTGGACAGACACTTTACAACAAATGACACCTGTTTATAAAATCAATTATACAAAAGTCTAAAAATGGTATAACCGAATTGATTTTTTTGTTTTTAGCCTCAAAACTATAGTGGTTTAGCCAAAATGGTAATAAGGATTAAACTACACATTTAAATCTGATAAAGTATATAGGGCTAGCTACATAGTATGTAAAATACTTTATATGTACATATTTTATTATTTATCATTTTAAAGATATAGTCATTGATATAAAAAGGATATAGTGAAATTTTTTATATCTGTCGTTAATAACTTTCACAGCGAGTGAAGTCAGCAGGTTAGGGATAAATATTTATTAAGTTTGGATTTAAAATAAGTTGTTTTTTGTCATACGACCTAAACAGGTTATTACGACAATATATCTTACATTCAGTCTAGAGGTTTAACCGTAGTAATAGTTCCATAGTTTTACCATATAATTAGAAACCGCAGTGACAGATTAACGCAGCTGCATCAGACAACAATTAATATGTTTTCATCTCTACAAGGCAGACAAGGATATCTTTTGAGATAAAAAAGACACATTAATTTATTGGTATGATATTTGAAATGCAGAATAAAAAGTTTTGACCAGCTCTAAAGTCAAGCGCACAAAACTGATATATTTAAAGGAGAATGATGAGAAGTTTTACTAACCTTTCATCTACCACTCATTCTTTCTACATATCCGAACCCTTTCTCATCTTTACACCGACACTTTCTTTCAAGTCTAACCTCTCTCAAACTTCCACATTATGAACCCACATATTTCGTAGCGATCTCATCTCGACAGCGTTGATTCTACTTTAGACTTAGTAAATACATTTTACCCAAACCATTGATCAAACTCGGGATCTCTTGAACCAAGTCGAAAGCCGTTACCACTAGATTACTAAAGAGGCAATTGGAGGTATATTTTAGTTGCCATCATTAATAATTATCGTATAAATATCACTTTGTAATCATTTGCCGACCAAGGAATAGCTTAAGAGTCATAATTAGCTTCCGATGTAATCGATTAAGTAGTTATTAGAGAAATCAAAGCGCATCTGCTCATTTTTATATGGTTATTTCTTTATGGCCACTTACTGTTCTTTCCCATGTTCAGAGTGACGATCATTCTTATCTAAGAGAAAGCTGACGGGATTCAGTTACTATGTTGAAAGTTTTTATGATATAGGATAGTACTAAAACGGTCAAGTGTAAGTCGGAATTGCGTAGGTAGGTTGCGTAGGAAGGTTCCGTACTACCAAGCTACATTAACTAAGGTTACTTGTGTGGGGTAAAGGCCAAAGGGGATCCCGCTTTGGAACCTAATTTTTTTCCTATAGAGTAGCAACATTCATTCTGTTAAAGTTTTAGGTCTGCCTATTTCCGCCTAAAAAATAGAGCCCTGTGACAAACAGACAGCGGAGGCTCATAAGTAGGTTTCCATTTGTCACCTTTTGTGTAAGGAACACTAGAACTGAGATATTTTGTATTACAGGATAACAAACTAGGAAATTACTCTATTGATGAAGATAAATATAACTTATGAAACATGTTATGTTACATACTTTCACCAGCTACCTGATCTTCTAAATAAGAATACGTCAGTTTTTTTTATTATCGATAGGGAAGCGCTTGACCACGTTTTCGCCTGATGGTAAGCTAAGATGTGGCCTAAGATGGAACGCGCTTCCCTAGAAGGTACAACTTAAATTGATTGAAACTTTGCAGAAATCCTTGGTGCTGTTTTGACTATAAAATTCAGAAATCTTACTAACTATACTTCATTCCATAAAACTGATTACAAGTTGTTTTGACGCGCCAACATTTTTTTTCAAACTACTATCCGATCGGAAACGCGACCATACACTGAGAAGATCCGACGGAAGGAACTCAGCGAGCTTGTGTTTTTCATATCAATTTATTTTTTGATAATATCTCAAAATCACAATATTACAATAAATATATATGAGATTGGTATGAAGAGCAATTAATCTCGGGCTTTTTGGTCTTTTAAATTACTTGAGATTTAATAATACTCTTTTTACACAGTTTTGTTTTATCACATTTTTTAAATTTATTAACTGGCAGATCTCTTATAGTTTCGAAAAGTTTATTGTAAAAGCGTATACATTGCACTATAAAGAGCTACTAATTCTAAGGAGACGAGATGCATGCATAAGTTTGTATTTGTTCCTTGTATTTAGTGAGTGTATGTCAATATTTTTTTTAACAAGCATAATTTTTAAGAACGTACAAGTTCTCAAATATATATTAGTACATTACGGTTAGAATATTGATTTCTTTGAATTTTTCTCTCAGCGAAACCCTGGGGCTAGATTATAAATTGCTCCAATAGCTCTTTTCTGCAATACAAATAAGCAGAATTTCCCCAAAAAATAATCCCACGTGACAAAAGTGTGTGTGAAACTGTGAAAGTAAGTAAAGTATACAATTCTTGCTGAGTCAATAGCAGTTAACTGTCTCATTTTTTTAACTAAGTCTAATTGCTAAATTATTAATGTGCGGTCCCCGTTGTAATTTATTATCTAAAGTAATACCTAAAAACGCAGTGCAATCCATCAGATTCAGTTTATTTCCATCCAGTTTTATACTGGTATCCACATGCCTTATATTAGGCAATGAAAATTTAACACATTTAGGTTTGTTACCATTTAGTAAAAGATTGTTCGTACTGAACTAGTGTACAATTTTTCAAATCTCATTATTTGCTTCGTCATTCTTACCAATTCGTCTTTTCACGTTGAATAAAAGTTAAGCATCATCCACAAACAGTGCGATTCCTCGCTTATCCCCTACGGTGTAAGGCAAGTCATTTTATAGATTCAGGCGTTACTTTGCGGAAATCCATTGTTCAGACGAAGAGAACTAGTTATTTTGCAATTTTGCAAAGTTCGCGGAAAATTGCAAAATAACTAGTTTTCTTCGTCTAAGGCAAGTCAATAATGTATATCTGTAACAAGAATGGACCAAGTATGGAACCCTGTGGAACACTCATGTTTACAGCAGCATCAGTGGACCTTTTCCCATTAATATCAACCCTCTGAATTCGTTCATTTAAGTAAGAAATCAGATGATCGAAAGCCTTATTTCAAAAATTATACGGCCACTGAATACCAATTTTCATCAAGATCGTTCAAACCGTTCATGACGTATAAAGGGCATTCAGACCTGTCTGTCAATAATTATATGGCCAATCAATTGTGCAGTCACGTCTTCTAACTATATACTAATACAGACACCCAGACAAACAGACAGAAAAAAATTTCATAAAAGTATATTCACGCCCGTATCCCCGAAGAGGTAGGCACAGGCACAACAAGTGCACCCACGATTAGCTGAAGATACTTAGTCCCATAATGTGATAGGTGGCAAGCCTATCGTCAACCGAGTACTTATTCATTTCCGGGTAACGTTTTTTTTATCACAAAACTAAAAAACACATTTTTAAATAGCCCGATCCTGGAATCGAACTCAACACCTCATGTGGTCAACACGGACACAGGCAATTATTAAATTAAAATTAAGATAAGAGTGCCGACACAAGACCACAGAGGCAATTATTAAATTAAGATTAAGAGTATCTATATATATATATATATATATATATATATATATATATATATATATATATATATATATATATATATATATATATATGTATATATATATATATATATATATATATATAAATCAATCCCTATTTTCCTTGGTCACGACATCACGCCTGAATGGCTGGAACAATTTCGGTTTTTTTTTTTGTTGTGTTTGTAATTGTAAAGAGAAGGTTCTTATAAAAGAAAATATTAAGAAAATTGTGCAGAAAATTAGAAAATTTAAGAATACTTAACCACCATATAAAGTTTAATGCCATTTTGGCTGCGTGGAAGGACAATCCCGTAGACTTATATATAAATTACGTGTCACGTTGTTTGTCCGCTATGGATTCCTAATATGTAAGGCAAAACAACGTTTGTCGGGTCAGCTAGTTAGTTATAAAAAAAAATCAAATTTCGCAAAAAAATTGACAGACAGACGCTTCAGATTTAAATAGTTAGTATATATAGCATTTCCTAACACGATGACATGCCTCTAATCCATATCAACATTTGTATTTATATCCAACCCTTCCTAGTTTCAACAATATGGTTTCAATATATTTATTATGATTTGTGTTTCTCGTTAGCATTCTTCGTGAAGGGTTAACTTTCCACCTTTAAGACTGAAGTTATTATTTAAAGGGTGATCTAATTTAACTCGTACAGTTTTGAATCATTAATCAAAATTTTCAGTTCATGTTTTAACCCTCAATCTTTTTGACTGTACAGGCTGTAATAGTTAATAGTGAAATAATAATAATATATTAAAAAGAAAATATTGCTTAACCACATAGTTAAACCTCAACGAAATAAGATTAACAATATTCAAAAAGTATGGTCACCGCACGATGTACAAACACTCGTTAGTCGCGAGCTCAGCAAAACCCATTCCCCCGTGTTGTTTCGGTAACTGCCGTTCTGCTAGGCAGATCGTAAAAGACGACCGATTGGCTATACATGTCACTACCATCGTGACTATCAGGTGATAGAGTTCCGCAACGTCTCACCCGCGTATTTGGTACAGCAGGAATATATAAGGCGGTAGCCTTAGCTATTCCTGCCGCAATAGCGTTATTAATGCGTCATTGTCGTGTTTCGGTTTGGAGAGGAAGATAGCGGTAGACTTATACACATATGTGGCATTATCATCCCGCCATACCTATAGCAACGCACTATTAACATCTTTGGTGCCTATAGGCGACGGTTTCTTTTTTTTTTACTGCCGATAGGGAAGCGCTTTACTTCGATCTCGCCTGATGGTAAGCTAAGATGCGGCATAAGATGGAACGCGCTTCCCTAGAAGGTACCTGTTCGCTCTTCCCTTGAAGATCCCCAGGTTGTACCAGCCGGGGAACAAAAACTCAGGTAGCATATTCCAGTCCCTTGCGGCTCGGATCAAGAATGTCGAGTCGAACCGCTTTATTCGGGTACGTGGAACGTCCACCATATGGCGATGCCTAGTATCTGTGCGCCTCGAAGATCGATAGAAAAACGGGGATGGAATTACGTCGTGCAATTCCGCAGCGCACTCTCCACAATGTATCCTATAAAAGACCGATAAAATAGCCACTCTGCGGTGATGAGCGAGATTCTGGAGTTTTTTGCCTACCAGATCATCGTCGTTTATGAGCCTCTTGGCACGCCTCTCTATCGCCTCAAGGTTCTCCAGCTGGTATTTGGCGGATCCATCCCAGAGGTGAAAGCAGTATTACATGCACGAACAGATTTGTGCTTGATAAAGATTGAGCAACTGTCTCGGGTTGAAATACTGTCTCACCTTGGCCAGAATACCAAGCTTTTTTGAAGCAACTGGGGCTTTCGATTCGATGTACGAACCAAAGTTAAGAGTAGGCGATAAAGTGATACCAAGGAGCTCGAGGTGGTCAGTCATCGGCACGGACACACCCTGAAAAAACGGAGATAGGTGGAATGGACTCCGTTTAGCGGAGAATAGACACGTCTGGGTCTTAGCCGCATTAAGCTTGACCAGATTGGCATCGCCCCAATCGGAAACTGCCTGTAAGGACAGGTTCATACGATCGACCATCACCTTTCTGAGAGACCGGACCTGTGCCGTACTGGCTTGCACGCTGGATACGTAACTCTCCACAACAGTGCTATCGTCTGCGTACCCATAGATACCGGGCTTCAGCAGACCGTTGATATGTAGCAGGAACAGAGTTGCGGAGAGAACAGATCCCTGAGGGACTCATTTATATCCATTTGGTCGGACGAACAGCCGTCGACGACTACCCTAATCGATCGGCTACTCAGAAAATCTGAGATCCAAGCGCAGAGACCAGGAGGCAATACCGTCTTTACCATAAGGGCACTCGGGGCCAGTGCCCAGGGCCCCCATCTTCAGAGGGCCCCGAAGGAAAGACATTTTCTCTCCATTGATATAAAAAACCCAAGATGCACAGTCCCGAACAAAACTGACACTCAAAAGTGTCCCTAATTTCATTTAAATAGTTATAGATATGGCAAAAACATGTGTCTTTGCAAATCCCACCTTAAGCGCAAGATTTATAGTTGTTTTTACAAAGCAATATACAAAAAGAAATAAAATTGACAGTTTCGCGAACGATACGATTCTATTTGAAATGAGCGCACAATTTTAAATTGTGCGCTCATTTTTGGAGGACTTTTTTGAGACACTGATTGTGTATCTTGGGATTTTTATATCAATGTTTCTCTCACATTTAATATCAAAATAAAATGGTCGGGCATGTTCGCAGCTTAAGAGAATAAAAAATGAATTGCGAACAACAATGTTACAAGAACGGCTAAGTAATTTGTCAATTATGAGCATAGAAAATGATATTCTTCAGAAAATTGAGTTTGAGGATTTAATAGAAGAATTTGCTCAACAGAAATCTCGAAAGAAACTATAAATATAAAAACAGCATACATACTAATATCATTAATGACATATTGTGTTATGATATTGGATTAATAAAGCAGGTCATAGTGAAAAAAAAAGTATAATTTGCTTTCTTTACATTCCAAAAGGGCCCCGAATTCTTGTGTGCCCAAGGGCCCCAGCATAGTATAAGACGGCCCTGCCAGGAGGTATACCGTACGAAGGAAGCTTACTAATAAGACTGTCATACCAGACCCTGTCAAAGGCCTTAGAGATGTCAAGGGAGACAGCTAACGCTTTACCATGATTCTCGATGGCTGCACTCAAGACGTAGGTGGCATACGGTAGAAGATCCTCAGTTTCTTTTTCCATCAGGAGAACCATGTTTGCTATCTTGTGATATAAAAAAATCGCTTCTTGATTACGTTTTATAATCACAAGTATATTAATTTATTTTATTAAAAAAAAAATTGCACAAACATGCACAGAGATGAACTTAATGCTATATGGCATTCTCTACCAGTTTAATCTTAATCAAGTGGGAAAAATATTTAGAATTCTCCTTTGTGGTCTACTGTTGCCGGGTTTTGTATAGGCTCCAGGAATCATGGGCTGGATAATTCGTTCTAAGCAAATTTGTATGACATGTTTACCCGAAACTGTATAAACATAGGGCAAAATAAAAGTTTTGAACTTCTAGCTAATCGGAACTATTTGAATTTCGAATGTTATATTTTTATAACGTTGCAACCTTCTTAGTAATAAAAAAAAGAATTGGTGGGAATTGATTTGTCAATTGCTTTTTTATCACACATCAAAGTTTTACGTACGCAACGAAAATGGAATTAAGTCGAAAAGATTTTAGAGCGATATTTTTTTATGATTTTAAAAGTTCTCTTTCTCTGCAAGACTGTGCCGCTCGTCTTCAAAATGCTTTTGGGAGAGAAGCACCTTGTTTTGAGCACCGTGAGGCGAGGGTTTGCTGAATTTGAGAGAGGTCGAGTTTCTTTACATGACGAATTTCGTGAGGGCGGCTGCCGTCAACGAAAATAAAATGGCTACTGTGAAGCGTTTAATTGAAGAAAACCACCGGATTACCTATGGGACAATTTGAGGACTATTGGGGATTGGTATGGGCCAAATTCAAAAAATTTTACACGAAGAATTGAAAGTTCGGAAACTTTGTTGTCGTTGGATCCCTCATGAACTGACAGCGGAGCAGAAGCGGGCCCGCGTGGAATGGTGCTCACAGATGCTACTGAAGTACGACCACGGACATTCTAATGTCACAGGAGACGAAACGTGGATTTATTGTTTTGAACCCAAAAAAAAACAGCAATCTTGTGAATGGGTGTTTGAAAATAAGAACAGACCAACAAAAGTGAGACAGACGAGAAACGTTGGTAAGAAAATGATCGGGGTTTTTTTCTCAGCTACGGGTCCCATCTCCACAATTCATCTTGAAGATCAAAAGAGTGTTAATGCCGAGTGGTATTCTACTGCTTGTTTACCCAGGATGTTAGAAAAAGTTCGCGTAAGACGATCCAAAAGCCGCATTCTCTTACACCATGATAACGATTCTTCAAACACGGCCAACAAAACAAAGTCATTTTTAGCTTCCGAAAAAGTACATCTCGTCACTCATCCTGCTCATAGCCCCGACCTAGCACCCTATGATTTCTGTATTTTGGCCAAAATCAAAGAGTTGATGAGAGGTTTTACTTTTACCAACTCCGAAGAGGCAGTGATAGCGTTCAATCAGCACGTAGAAAACATGCCTTCAGATTTGTGGTCCTCCTGTTTTAAAAATGGTTCGATCGCATGAAAAAATATTTAAAATGTAAAGGAAATTATTTTGAAAAACAATAAACATAATATTTTGGTTATAACATGTTGTTTTTTTAAGTTACGCAAAACTTATAGTGTGACCTACGTATGTAACCCAATTTATCGAAATGTTAGCCAATTGTTACACATCACTTCACAGACACATCATTAGATTTAATAGCGTTGGCTAACCGTGGGTAAACTAGTTGCACCTCTGCTTACTTTTCCAGGGGCATAAGTGTGACGGTATTTAAACGAAAACCCATAATATCTCCACTAATCAACGTATCAGTAATAATATGATAACTAACGCCATCGCATTGTCTGTTTGTTTGTCCACATTCGAAAGTCATTGTTACTGAGTGTTTAATAAACACGACATTCCAGGGTAGGAGGTATGACTGACGTCATGTGCGCGTCATTCGTAGTAATTCACGAAAATGACGCATGCATCAACAAATATAGCTCGTGGATAATCATAACATAAATCACGAAACGTATAGCGGATATGAAACGCATCATTGAAATAAATTTAGAGGATTAAAGTCCGGATACTACGGTTGTTAGGTATAAATAAAAAAGAGATATTATATTATCATGGCTTACTACGTTTCACCGGTTTGTCGGTTAGCGAGATGGGTGGTGACCCCCTTAGTTGCATTTTGTCAGCCTGACTACGAATATCTCTTATTTCTTGTCATAAACGGAATCGACAGCTTTACATATTTATCCGAGTATCATTGGTATCAATTGGTATTGGTGACGTCAATTTCAATCGACCGCAGCGTTCAAATGTCAATTTCAGCCAATGAGGTGCGATTGTGCAAACACAGAAATGTAAACATTCGATTGATGGATCGGGGGCATGTGATCGGTGGCATTACGTCCCTACCACAATCGGAAACACGCAATTAATATCTTTGGTCTCTTTAGACGATGGTAATTTCAGTCTGTTAAGAGAGGCATCTCGTTGTTGGATATTCCATATATTTAAGTGAATAAATAAATTATAATACAAAATAAGATACTATGATTAAAATACATTTCTGTTTGTTTTTAAACATCCCAAATGTTACTGCAGAATAATCGACAGACCGTCTCAGTTTGAGTTCAGCCCGGGTGGTTCTAGCTCCTAAACTTATTTACAAAGAAGTGCCTCATTGCGGAAACAATGAAAACAATGTATTTAGTGGGTCTGGACAAACATCCCCCCCCCCTTAACGAAAACATCTGCATTCATGAAATAGGTATGCACGGTTTCCCAGTAAGAAATTCGAGATAAAACTATTAAGTCTTTGTAAATTTTGGAATCCTTGAACTCCTCTCTTTCAACAAACCTATACAGCCTATGCCTTAATAGACTTTGTAAATTTTAGAATCCTTGAACTTGAGGAAATTTAAAGTAAGAATCCTTGAACTCGAAGGGAGTTTAATTAATAAAGCCATAGCTTAGGGCCCTTAGGCCCATGAATGTATATGTTTTACCTTTACTCGACTCTTACAAACTGTCCATGCAGATAGACAATAGACTCTAAACTAACCCATTGGAAATTTAACGTATCAACAACATATTGAAATCAAATAGCTCTGATCATGATAATCTGAATATTAAAGGGGGCAAACCCCCTTTAATATCCAAATTATCATGATTGTTATAATGATTGGTCAATACGTACATATTAAACCATTATAGTCCATCATCTGTTTTATCTATCGAATTAAAATTTATATAATTCGATATTACGATAACAAAGCGATAAAAAGATGGAACAATCATTGTCAGGCGTGATATCATATTAATGCACTTTTGTCTGAAACCACCTTTATTTATAACAAAGGTTGTTTTGACAGGCAGCTGTTAAAAATATTGATGTCTGAGTTTGTGCTGCTAGGGTTGTCACTAAGTTTATTGCCAGAACTTGCAATTGAAATGTTCGGTTATATGTGTATTTATAGGGGGCATATTACCCGTGTTGGTCTCGGCCTCTTTTGAACAATGGGCCAACTGCCGTTCTGCCGGGCAGGTCGTAAAAGGCGACCGATTGGTTATGCGAGTTACTGCCGTCGTGGCTACTAGATGCTTAGAGTTCTACATTGGCTCGCCCGGGTCAGGTACCACCGCCTTACCTATCCCTGCCGCAATAGTGTCAGTGCTAGTCACTGACGTGGTCCGGTTTGGAGGGTAAGGTAGCCGTTAAACTTATGCATGTGGCATTAGACCTCGCCACAAGTTAGCAACGCACCATTAACATATTTGGTGTCTATAGGCGATGGTTGACTCTTTCCACCAGGAGACCCGTCTGCTTGTTTTCTATCTTATGACATAAAAAAAATGTTTTTCTATGTAAAATGTATGTTTATATGAGTAAACGAAAAATCGAATCTACGAAATGTTTTCCCAGCCAGATAAATCACAAAACTTGTAGGTTGCAACTATAGATATAAATCATTCAGCTGATTCTGCAACAGAGAATATTACGATATACATATATTATGTATGGCTATTATCAGTATTTTTTCAGGATTTTCTACTTATTAAAACACCAAAGTTTTTTAGATTAGATTAATGGATCATTCATTATTTCTCTTTTTAAAGCAAAAACTTTGACACGAAATATGATGAAACTATACTTTGATAAAGAATGTAATTGAAAACTCGTTCTTTGATATGAACTTGAATATTTAATGCGTATACCAAGTTCGATATCGCTGTACTAATAGGCGAGGTTTTTAGACTCAAAAATGTTATTTAGTGTTGTGCTTCGCTAAAAGGTGGCAACCCTTGGTATCGAGTAAGTGATGATAACATTATTTGATCTCTACGTGTTGATTTTTACTTAGATATCGTTTTAGCGTTCAGTGCGCGGTATTGTGGACGGAATTCATGGAAGCCTTGCAAAAAACTGTTGTTTGGGGTAAACTGGAAAACATCTGTAAATATTATATTGATCATTTATATATTAATAGAGACATGTCTATCTCATATTATAGTTTGAGTTCTTAATCTGATAAGTATCAACACGTATTAAAGGCCTGTGATATTTTCAAAGACCTTTTGTAGCCAAACAAGTGGTAGTCCGGTTTTACTGCAAATTGATTTCAATAATACATTTGTTTGGGGCCATCCATAAATTACGTCACACGTTAAGGGGGAGGGAGGGGGTCGAAGAAGTGTGACATCGTGACAAGGGGTAGGAAGGGTTCCCAAATTTGGTGACATCACATTTTTTCAAAATATAATACCTGTATAGATAAAAAATAATCGAAGGTAATCATTTTTCCCATGTAAAATTGTAAAATATGTGACGTCACACTAGGTGGGGGGGGGTTCTCACAAATGTGACCAGCTGTGACAAGGACGGGGTCCCGTCCTTGTCACGTCCCCCGCAGAGGAGGGGTCAATAAATAGTGAAATTCGTGTGACGTAATTTATGGATGGCCCCTTTCGCATAAAACCCTGCCTGCACTAAATTTTAAATCAGGCGACATTACTACTACGTTGAGGTTAGTCGGGCCATCCAAACTACTAAACCGATTTTGATAAAACTAGCACTATTGACCGCCCCGTTTGCATTGGTTGCGTAGTTAGCCAACCTTACTAAGCAATCAATTTCATTCCTGACAGGTGCAGGCATTTCTGAATAGAGCATAGATTGTATTTGTTAGTAGTTAGTAGTAGTAGCAAAGAAATTGCTTTCTTTCGGCCTAGATCAATTCGTGTAATTATTCCAATACACAATATGATTAATATTTTCGGAGAAGCGTATAGTCAAACATAAATACATACAAATATACATAAACTTATATAATATTGTTGAGTTAACGGGTTCTTACCGCGATTAATTGAAGGATTATAATCCCGATATTTCGGAGCTGCCAAAAGCGTGCAAGCACTATAATAATCACGGGGGAATTTTCGGTAAGATCCCATTAATTCCTTTGAAAAAAGCCTGAAGTATATAATATAATGTAATAAATAATGTCATAAATAAGTAAATAAGTAATGTAATAATTATATTTCTTCCACTCTAATAGATTACCTCATGGAAGTCGATTTAAAATTGATGCCGACTGCCATCTATCAATTACATACGGATTCTGTTTAATCCGAGCTCTTGCATAGATAGATGTAGTTCTTGATAAAAATTTTACATTTGAAGAACACTTTCAAGACAATAAGGGATATGGTATAGCATATAAGATGTCACGTCGTTGTTCTATTGCAGTGCTTCCAATTTAAAAAGAAGATGGCAATTATTTTACAGATTAGGTTATTTCGATGAAGCTTAGATAATTAATATGCAATTTTTTCACAAAATCATTAGTAACTTCTGTAATGGTACTTTTTTCTGTTTTCCTTTCTGCCATAAGATAGCAAACTGTGTCATTCTGAGAGTAGAGCCATCAAGCAGATGGCTCTCCTGATAGAAAGAGCCAATTCATAACGGTACTTTGCTATCTTTGTGATGGGGTTTAGTGCCACATGCATAAGTTTCCCGACTACCTTACTATCCAAACTGGAACACGATAGTGATAAGCACTGACGACGCTATTGCGGCAGGAATAAGTAAGACGGTTGTACCAGACCCGGGTAAAACAATGCAGAACTTTACCACCTAATAGCAACGATGGTAATGACTAGCATAGCCAATCACCCCTTACGAACAGCCTGGCAGAACGTCAGGTGGTCTATTCTTCAAAAGAACCTGGACCAATACGGGCGATGTCAGTAGAAAACGCAAAAACACACAATTTATGTACTTAACGCACTTTTCACTTCGTAACCGAAGTATCTTCAAGAAAGTCAAATAACAAACTATATAGGTTGACTGATAAAAGACTGTACAGTAGTCATATTATCTAGTGAACTTCAATGAAAATAGTGTAGTATTGTACAGATAATACGGTCACCGCGCGAACGATAGCAGCGCGCGGGTTGAGTCTATTTATTTTAATAAAAAGTAATAGTACCTACATTATTGAAAAGGCCGAAAAGTAGGCAATTACAGGTCGATTATGAGCTTGAAGACCGAGCTATAGGCGAGGCATATATGGTGCTTTTCTCAAAAAAATGCAAGGAAATAAAAAAATACTTCATAAAAATTTAATTTGTGGCTATACAGTGTACAGCCACGTGAACGCAACTTGTACTAAGATAAAAGAGTTACAACCCAGCATGCCTTTTCATACAATTAAATAAATAAATATCACTGGACAGTAAGCAAATTATTTGCTTGTATTATGGTTGTTAGTCAACGATACTAGGTAATATATGGAAATACACCTTACCTAGAGGGTAAGGTAGCCATTAACCTTGTGCATATGGGAAAACAATATTGATATATGTATTTCCATATATTACCTAGTATCGTTGACTAACAACCATAATACAAGCAAATAATTTGCTTACTGACCAGTGATATTTATAATATTATTTATAATAATATTATAATATTATTTATAAGAATATTATATTTATAATAATTTGCTTACTGTCCAGTGATATTTATAATTTATAATATTCGAGGATAACTCCGAAAAAACTCCGAGTTATCCTCGAAAATTATAATTATAGAAGCAGTTCCAAAAAGGGGCAACCATCACCTACAGAAACCGAAGATGTTGCTTTGCTATCCGTGTGGCGTGAGGGTACGTTTGCCGTAAAAAAAGTATTACCTATGTTCCTATCGCAATAGTGTCAATGCTTGTCACTGACGTGTATCAGTTTAGAGAAAAGTGCATTTCATCCCCGCCGATGGCAACGCACTTAACGTTTGTGGTGTCTACAGTATAGTTGACTGTTTCCATCAAAATGGCCTCCATTTGTTTACTTTTTTACGATATAAAATGTGTAATTTTTAGTTCCTTATCCTTTCTTAGATAGAGGGAAGTTGCCATAAAGCACTTTGTTAACGCGAGCAACCGCCAGAACGCGACGTAGGAAGTTGCCGCTTAAGCTCTAACGTGATGCCAAAGATAAGATCGGACATAATGTATATTTTTATTGTTTGTACTTATTATTGTATATTTTATACATTTTTTTTATGATTATTATATGTTTTTTTTATTTCATAAATAAGACAAGTAATTATTATAAAAACAAAAACCCGATTGCGGCCTGATCCAAAAATATATAGTCTAAGTAGGGTGATGAAGTAATCTGTATAGTATTGTTAATATTATAAAGTCCCTAATATTTCAGTCAATTGTACAATATATTATAGAAAAATAATATTATTATAGATAAATAATAATATGAAAAATATGTACTTACTATATTTTCATAGCTTGTTCAGCCGTCCCGCTTTTTCTATATAGGATAGAGCATCTTTTAATTTCATTAATTTTTTCTATGGATTTAATTACTATGATGCCTATTACTATCTTAAAAATAATAAACTTAATAACCAAAGCGATGAATAACAACAAATACCGTGGAAAAATAAATAATGATCAAAAATAAATGCGTTAAAACCACACCAGGGAATTGAAGTAATATTTATTGATATAAAACAACTACATTAATCAAACGTCACCATGCCTTAAATATTTGTATCTATGTACATACATACATGTGTGTTTTTTTAATTTTCTATTAAAAATGTACCTATAGATATTATATTCATATATTCAACTAACTTTTCTAAAAGGTGGAGGTTTTAAATTCAGATGTTGATATTTTGTATGTTTCGTTATATACGAATTAATATATATATTGATTATGTGATACAGAAGGTTAAAAGTCGATTGTTGCAGTTTTACTAGAATTAAATTATTTTAATTAATTTTTTTGGATATGATGTCATATCTAAAAAAAATCATCCATTATTCCCAATAAACCAGTATTTCTAAAAAATAACGAAGTTTCAGGTCCACTAAGCCCAGTTTTTGTTGCTAATTTAAAATCAGTTCATTACATTAAATTATTCAGTGTCCGTAAGAGTCGTTGGTAATTCGGTCACGCATGGCGCCTCAGTACACGCTTCACGAAACCCAGTGATGTTACTCGATTGTCTACGAGCGTGGTGCATTGTGCCTCGGATTATTGCAGGGATGGGATTGTTGCCAGTACGTAAAGCTTTACTCGACTGTATTTTTGTATTGCAGGAAAGCAAACAAACAGATGGCTCCTATGAATGTCAATGATTTATATTTCTGAACTAGATTTTACACACAGCTTCTCACAATAAAAGTTATTTTTAGCCCTCTAGAATTTTATTATAATCGTTTTAGTAGTTAGTAAGACGTGAAAGCGTAACAAACCTTAATTTAGTACTTATAATATTACCCTCATCTGCGACTTCGTTTGTGCGACCTAAAAAATTACTTTTTTAATATCATTAGATAGCAAAATGCAGATGGCATTTTTGATAGGAAGAAAAACCATCATTTATAGATACCAAAGATTATTAATGGTGCTTTGCTATCCATATGGCGAGATTAGAATGTCATATACAAATTAAGTTTACCGGCTACTTTATCCTCCAACCGGCACTGACGCTATTGCAGCAGGAATAGGTTTCGAACCCGGTGGAGACGTTGGAGAACTTTACCACCTACAAATATAAGTTAATAGTCACGAGTTAGTTACACATATTTGCATTTTCAAGGATTTTACATACTTTAACGAGATACCTCCGCTATGCATCATCGCATAGGCTATGGGAGATGTTCAGAACTCAGCATAATTATCACATCCACGGCAAACTTACAAATCTACAAAACGGCAAACTTATGAACCTGCAAAAGATGCGTTTAAACGTGAGAAACCAGTTTACCACTAGGTGGCGCTGTACAAATCACATACAAATTCCTAGTAAACTCCAAACGCGCTCACGATCGAATGCGAAAAGAAAAACTCACACTTAGCACTCAGGAGAGCCGTTGGTTTGCTTGCTATCCTGCGACCTAAAAAAATGGTGTAGTATTTTTTCTAAATAAAGTAATATTATTTTACAGTAATTTGACGAAAATTAGGTGCAAAGTTTCTGAGACCTAAGGACTTTAGAAGTAGGTCAATGCATTTTTATTGTGTTTAAAATTTTTTCACATTGCATTGTATTTTTGTTAAATACAATATAATAAAACGCTATTTAGCATACAATAAACCTATTATCCCACTAACATTCTAAATACGAAATTTTATTTCTATGTGTGAGTGATTTTATGTGTGTAAGTGTGGGTGTTTGTGTTTGATATGTCTTCACGCAGACCAAGTTGGATAAATCCAATTCTCAAATCAAGAATTTTAAAAGAAATAGTTGATTTATACGAATACCTAACACATCGGTTATTAGTTATTGAGATTTTCTCGACAATTCAAAATCTCAGTAGCAGGTCAGAGTGTGGCAGGTGGTGTGTTACCATTGCCGTGCCTCGGATGACGACGTAAAGCCGTCGGTCCCAATTATCATCAGAAATAGTCGATAACCGTTATCAAGTCGATAAAATGCAGCGATGCGGATCACCACTCATCTCGCCATCCGACAAACTGGTAAATCGTGGTGAACCAGAAATTCTGTGCACGTTCGGTTTTCTTTGCCTACCTTGCAAGGGAATCGTGTGTGATAATAATAGTTACTTTGTTATAGTTAGTTAACATAATTGACCACCCTATTGGTCGAGAGCTTAGCGAACCTAACCGCCGGGAATCGAACCCGAGCCCTACTGATTGCTTAGTCAGGGTCGCTAACCACTCGACCAACGGGGCGGTAACCAGATAACCAATCCTTTCAGGAAACTATGCCTTGCTACTTGTGAAAATCGGGACTCATCATCAAGGTGTTAATACGCAGTAGTGTGTGGTAATAAGACTCCAAACTTTTTTCTAATATTATAGGATATCAAAAAATCTCTCCCAATGGAATAAGACAACCTTCGCCTATAGATATCAAAGATGTTAGATATTGTATTGCTATCCGTGTGGCGAGATGGTAAAGCCAAATGCATAAGTTTATAAGCTACTTTACCCTCCAAACCTGAACACGGCAGCGACAAAAGCAGTAGGCATAATTGAAGCGATGATACCAAACATAGGCCAGATGATATGAAACTCTACCACCTAGCGAATCATTTTTAAAAATATAAACGGGTCAAAAAGGCGTACATATATAGAACTTACTTGTAAAGCTCGACGTTTTGGCCAAGATATATTGACCGTGGTCACGAGCGGACTCACAGCGGAGTCGTTTGTATTTTAAAAAATGATAGTAGAACGCGTTAGTTTATAAGTTCACCTAGCAAATACCTAACATTTGAAACATTGAGAATAATCTCAACAGAACTGTATTAAACGATATGTCTCTTCTAATTTACAATATGGAATTCCTATTTGGGGAAATTTGAATTGGTACGAATTTTTAGAGTCCAAAAGAAATGTATTCGATCAATATGTGGTGTTAATCAGTTACATTCCTGTAAACCACTTTTCAAGTCTCTTACGGTACTTCCCTTACCATGTTTGTATATTTTAGAGGTATGCGTATTTGTAAAAAAGCACCAAAAGTTATTTAAAACAAATGCTGAAGTCACTGGTAACTCATATTTTAAGAATAGTAAGAAATTATATGTGCCTAACCAAAAATTAAATATTTTTACAAAAAATGTGTATTGTATGTCTATTATTATATACAGTCATATTCCTGATAGTCTTAAATCATTGCCTATAAATAAATTTCGCAAAAAGTTGTTTGATTTGCTGTTAGATAAAACTTATTATGATATTAAAGAATTTTTAGCCGATAAAATTAAATGTTAATGGATATAAATATAAGTTTGTTGAATTGTCCTTAAAAAAATTTCGTAAATGTAGTAAAAATTTTGTAAATGGTGAACATTATGTAAATTATAAAAAAAAATTACTCAAAATATGAAACTTGTAATTATGAAAATAACTTTATAATATGGAATCATCCTTGTATATTTATAACAAGAACATAAAATAGAGAAAAAAAGACCAGCCTGCTGAGTTTCTTCCGCCGGATCTTCTCAGTGTGTGGCCGCGTTCCGATCCGGTAGTAATTCTGACAAATCGATACAATTTATAGTTTTAAATGTAATATTATATAATGATATTTTTTTAAATATTTGCACACCATATATTGGTAGAATATGTCGGTAACTTAATTTATTTTTAACAACTTGTAACACCCATATTCTTGCAAATAAATATTTTCTTTCTTTCTTTCTTTTTTTTCAAACTTTTTCTCGACTCGGAGATCGAATCGTGGACCTTACGATGACATGATACGAGCCGAACTGGCTATACCATTGTACAACGAGGCAGTCTTACAAGAAAAATAAAATTATATTATCATCATTGTATCATATTTTCTTACAAAGTGCAAACTATTCAATGTATCTATTTTCCATGTTGGATATTTTATAGATAATTACTGTCTATATTCCGATAATAATAGCCTACTGAACTTTTAAATTCCATTAAAATTGCAACATGGTAGATAAGGACAAAGTATACTATACAAACATGTTAATGTAAACATAATTTTAACAGCTTCGCGCCGATAGTACTCGAGTCACCACGTGGCTACATTATCGGGATACAGTTAAAAATTCACTTTGCGCTGTGTTTCGAAATTTCGGCCACAATAAAAATAGGTACAGAAGGCAATCTACATACAAAAGGCGCTCGAGCAACGCACTTATAGAAACTTCTCACGGACACGATATCTCAGAATGGTTGGGAATAGTGCAAACGCGAGTACCACCCGCTTGAAACACCCGTCAGTGAACATTTTTGTGCAGAAAATTTGTAAAAGTTATAACAATAACATTAAAATATTTTAGTTATTATTTGTTTACAATTCCGTTCTTCCTGTTTTAAAAGTATCTTCACGCCCGTATCCCTGAAGAGGTAGGCAGGGGTACAAGTGCACCCACGATTAGCCGAAGATACTTGGTCCCACGAATGTGATAGGTGGCAAGCATATCGCCAACCAGGCACTTTCCAATCCCGGGTAACCTCGTGTTTATCAGAAAACTGAAAAAACTTTTTTTTATGTGCCCGACACGGGAATCGATCCCGGAACTTCATGTGGTAGACGCCAACGCTGGACCACTAGACCACAGAGGCGATTATTTTTAATAATAACTCAAACACCTAGGTCCGAGTGACACTACCAGTTTTTGTGCATAAAGCAAAGTTGTGATAGCCTTAGCGCGGCCGCCGAACGTACATACCTGTATGAAAAGTGTAGTACATACATGAGATTGCCTTCTGCATCTATTTGTTTAGTAGTTCAGGTGAACGTTTAGACCTTTGACATGGAGTATAAAAATAAGGCAGACCAACTCTTTACTAATAAGTGTCCACCAAAAAGGACCCATTAGTAGTCGCGCCACCGTCGCGTTAGAATTTTTAGAATGAAAGCTGTAAAAGTGATTTTAAATACGTTTCCACTAGTGTCAAAGCAGCGCGAGTAACGCTGTATACGTGTGCTCAGAACACTTCACTTTGTCTATAACAGCCATGTTCATATCAAGTTCATCCTACGAAAGCACCACCCTGGAACGTATTTATAACTTTATTTTCAGTAAATAGCTGGACACTTTCACAACCTTTTCCTCCTATATAAGTTGGTACTCCTTACCTCTATCCTTCATGGCTTGGGAGTTTTGTCAGTCTTCGTGACACACAACTGGAAATATTAAGCGAATCTCGCTTTTGCATTAGTACGAGTATGTTGAAGTGAGCTGCTGTGCACCAGCACCAGCTGAAGTGAGATAAACCTAGCATGTCATACAAATATTCTTTTAAAAGGCAACTGTACTTTTACACAAAACACATTATATTTATAAAAAAAGTAAAATATATTATAGTTTATATCGTCAATCAGTTTCGTATTTTACGGTATCTTCAGGGCAATGATGGTAGTACAATTATTAAATACTAGCTGTTACTCACGACTTCATTCGCGTTACCCAAAATCGTTATTTTCTTTTGATTGATCGAGTAAAAACGTAGCCCATATCACTCCCGGATAATCTAGCTTATTAAAAGTGAAATAATTTTTAAAATCGGTCGAGTAGTTTTTGGGTTAAATCGTGACAAACAAACAAAAAACTTTCTTCTTATTAATTATTAATATTAATAGGTAAAGATAATCTTTAAAAAATCGATTGCCTACATAAATAAATTAAATGTGTTTTGTGAAATACTAAATAGTACATCGACCGATTAAAAGTGGCATAGGTTGCCGGTCAAATACAAAGTTTTATTGCGACAACGCGCTACGAATATTCACCCGATAATGTGTACCCGGGGTAAAAGAATGGCTATAACACTACAATGTAAGATTCGTACTCACATACGTAGGGTTCTGAACAACTGAAAATACAATTTTTCAGTTATACAAAACCCTACGTACGTGAGTGCCGAAGAGGCATGGGTACACCATACAACGCATCAGTGTTGTCTTGAGTCCTATACTATAACTGGTGATCAACAATTCGACAAATCATGTTTATCATTACAATAAGTAATTCGCGTATCACGAAAATGGCTCTAAGGATTTGGCTGAAATCTTGTCTTTTTATATTATAAGATAACAAATAAGCTGCTCTGGCTCTCCTTATGGAAGGAAACATGTATCATATATAGACAACAAAAATTGTAATGGTACGTTACTATCAGTGTAGCGGGATAGCAATTCCACGTGCATGAGTTTACCGGCTACTTTACACTCAAAACACGACAGTGACAAACATTGAAGCTATAGCGGCACAAATATGTAAGGCAGTGGCAACAAAACCAGTTTGAGACATTGCAGAACTTTACCTCGGATTGGTCACGCAGTGGTAGTAGTAATATGTATAGCCAATCGTTTGCCTTTTACAAATTGCCTGGCAGAATGTCAAATGGTCTATTCTTCAAAGAGGCCCGGACCAACACAGGGAAAATTTAGATAAGCTCTTTAGTTTTACCCATATAATTTTATCTCTTGTAAAAACGCTGGCCATAGTCAATAACGTCATTTCATGTTGACAATGTCATATAGCGCCATCTCGTGATTTTTTGGTAGTCGTATTATTATTGTCACGAATAATCTAGAAACGTGTAGAGTTGGAACGCTGGAGAGATCTAAAAATAGAAGAAAGAGATAGCTACTCATATTTACAAACATATAGTTGACCTAAGCCGTACCATAATGAACTTTATGGTTTAGGGCATAAGGTTGAAAGTAGCGTGTACTAGGATTTATGAATCATAACTTGTTTACAATAAGAAGTGATAAGAAGTGATTCATTGTTTCCCGATACATTTAGATTTTTCTGGATCCAGGTAGAGTCCACTTTACCCTGGGTGTAAATAGAGATGTGTTGACAAATACAGGGCAGTTTTTATCAAGCGATCGAGAGCGATTCTTGAAAGTGACCAGTGCGAAGCGAGTGTTCCATTGTGTAATCAGTTAAGTTTAGCGTTAGTACAGTGAGTGACTAGTGTTATACAGAGTATTTAAGTATTACGTTGTGTTGTGTTGTGTGTATTTGTATTGTAAATACACGGTTTAATATAAGTGGTGTTTTCTTACAATTACGAACCCGAAGTACGTAACATTATGCAGATAATTGCTCCTTCAAAATTTTGTAAAATGGCGCAATGTGACTGTGAATATGTTTAATCAGTCGAAAAGGTAATCTCTGTTGGTCTAGGGGTTATCCTATTTTTTTCCAGATCATGAGGTCCCACCCTATAAACTTTTATATTTTAGTGAAAGTTCTGTTAATATCGGTCCAGCCGTTCTAAAGATTACGTCCTCGTACAAACAAAATGACAGACGGACAGACAGATATGTTAAAAATGGTTGTTTAGGTATTAGTATCGTAAAAATAACAAACTGCACTTGAAAAAACCTAGTTACTTGGATATCTCAGACAAACATTTTAATTTTATTTATATGTTAGTATGTATGTATAGATAACCTTAGTAGTAGATTAAGAACTTCGAAAACTGCTTTTTATCATAAATAAGAAGTCGTTGTTGATAGTCGTTAAAATTTATTGAAAATTAATAAAATATTGAAATTGACTATTGTGGCGACGAGGATCAAAACATTTATTTTCCCGGCAGTGACGGTATAGCGGCAGGAGAACATAAGGCGGTGAACTAAATCGGCACGTTGTGGAACTTTACCACAGTAGTAACGACAGAGTAACGTTATGGTAATAATTTTATTTCCTAGACTAGGAAAGTAGCAGGGCATGCACCTGCATATGATTACCGAATACCTGACTTTCCAAATCGTAACACAATAATGACAAGTACTAACGCTATCACGGGGAGATAATTATTCCCAGATACTGTTTTAATAGTTGTAGGTAAAGAGCTAGCAAACGGGGCACTTAACGAAAGGAGTCAATGATGCCAACTAACATTGGCAACGTACTAAGAGATGCCTTTTTTATACCTAATAATTAAATGTAAAAATATAAAGAAGAAAACAACAAGGCCTATGATATGAAACAAATATAGCGTTTTATCCTAGTTTAAATTTATAGAACCACATTTCACATCATAGCGTAAATATACATCTACAATGTAACACAACCCTTAATTGGTAAGTATATATCAAATTAATGGTTAAAAAATATATAAGAAAACAATAATTAACAGAGCCGTGACATAATGGAGCGTATAAAATTAAATTACTGTAAAACTTTGTAAAAAGGAGAAAAAAATATCGATAGCACATCACTATCGCTTGGGTAAACTCGCGGGGAGGGTACATAACCTTGGGTAGAGCGCAGCTGCACCAATGATCACCTGCCTCCCGCCATGTTGCCTACAAGTACTTATCGCGCAAAACATTAAAACACCTTAAATATTTTTGGTAAACAATTAATAATTTAAATCAATCAATATAATTTATTTAATTATTGAAATCAGTAGTCAATCAGTTTCAGAATTATAATTAACATTCAGTGAGGATTAACTTATAGTAACATTAAAACACTTTAACTGAATCGTTTTAACTAAACAA
This sequence comes from Apodemia mormo, assembly GCA_036924255.1. Classification (NCBI taxonomy): domain Eukaryota; kingdom Metazoa; phylum Arthropoda; class Insecta; order Lepidoptera; family Riodinidae; genus Apodemia; species Apodemia mormo. The sequence goes on along the minus strand of JAUPFN010000021.1, from coordinate 17,114,582 downwards.
TAATAACAGAAAAAGTATCTTCACGCCCATATCCCCGAAGGGGTAGGCAGAGGTACATCAAGTACACCCACGATTAGCCGAAGATACTTGGTCCCACAATGTGATAGGTGGCAAGCCTATCGCCAAACGGGCACTTTCCAATCCTGGGCAACTTTGTGTTTCTCAGAAAACTGAAAAAACACTTTTTTTATGTGCCCGACCTGGGAATCGAACCCGGGACCTCATGTGGTCAACGCCAACACTGGACGACTAGACCACAGAGGCGACTAGGGCTAAACAATAATACTTTTTCTCAAATACATACTATAATTTAATTAATTACAAAATCAGGTCAATCAGTTTTTTTGAGAAATATAATTATTATTCAATAGGGGTTTACCTGTTGTAACATTAAAACTCTTAGACATGTTTTGTAAACAATTAATTGTTTAAATCAAATTAATACCATTAATGCCTGAAATTAGTAGTCAATGAGCTTAAATTTATAATTTATATTAATTAACTTAACTAACCTATTGTAACGTTAAAACACTTGAAAACATTTTCACTAAATAAATTATATAAATTAAAATCAAATTAATACCATTTGCTCAAGTCAAGCAAATATCAAAGCAATCAGGTTGACACTTATAATTAATACTATTATTTTTATTAAATAATTATTATTATAATTATTATTCTATCGGGGTTTACTTTTTGTAGCATTAAAACAAACATATTTTTGTAAATAATTAACAGTTTTAAATTCTTATAATTTTAATAATTTCTGAAATAATTATTAATCAGATTGACAAATATACTTAATATTTAACCGGGTTTACTTAACGTAGTTTACGTTAAAACCATTTATAACATGTTTGATAAACAAATACTGTAACTCTAATATCGGCTCTATATAGTATTTAGCCTATTCGGCTGTATATAAATCAATGAGTGCTTTGAGTCTGGTGTGACGTGTTAACACCCCGTGAGGACGATGTGTACAGTGAGTTGTTGGCTCAGTTATCGCGACAAAGGACAGTCATTATCAATTCGAAAAACTCTTTAGACATATTCCCAACCAACAAACCGGTGAATTGCGGTGAACTATTGACGGCCAGTTCAATTTACCCCCTCTTCAAGGGAGCCGGCGCTATAATTCTATATATAATTCTATTTTAATTGTTTTTTTACTGTAATTAATATTTAGTCTGGTTAACATAACTGGTTAAATACAGTAAATACAAACCGATTAAATTTTAATTATATATAATTAATTAAAATTTAATCGGTTTGTATTTACTGTAACTTGTTAAATAAATACATACCATCACGCTCATTTCCCGCATTAGAAAGACAGAGTATGAAACAAATAGTAGGTATGAAATGAGTATTAAATAAATAGTAAGCCTTAACTAAAGAAGTGTAGTAATATGCATAAAGTATGGTTACCGCGCGCGACATAGGTGTGCGAACGAGTCCAGTATGACTGGACTCGTTGTAAACGCGCACCGCAGTTTTCGGTTCGGCAAATCGCTATTTGTAAAAAATGAACTTCGATATCTATGTGCTTGTCTATTGGCCTTGGACAATGCACACCCTCCTTCAATATGTACCGTTTTATACTCCCCAATCAAAATAATAAATCTTAAATGAAATTTTAAACCAATAACATACTAGCTGCGACCGCGAATTCGTCCGCGTGGAAAAATTTCTTAAATAAGTCCCGGGGTTTAACCTACATAGTTCCCGTTGCCGTAGGATTACCAAGATAAAAACTATCTTATACCCTTTCTCGGGTCTCAAACTATCTTTCTACTAAATTTCATCCGAATCATTTCAGTGGTTTAGGCGTGAAGAAGAGACGTGGCAGACAGACAGACAGGGTTAATTTCGCATTTATAATATTAGTGTGGATGAAAATAAAAATTTTTGTTTAAAAATGTCAACACAGAGAGACGGATGCGATATCAGCGCAGCCGCTGACTCGGCGTGATGTTGTTTAGGTTAAAGTATCCCTTAAATTTTAGGGAAGTTGAAGAATATATAGACATTTTATTTATTTATATAATGAGAATCATTTTATTAGTTATTTTTGATAATGTCATTGACCACCTTATATGACATTTTCGGGTCGGTAAGGGCTTTTGCCACTTACAGTATAAGTGGTAAATGCCCAGGTTTATGTGGAAAAAAATTAAACGCGAGTGGAGCTACGGGTAAAGGTTACAAAAAATAAAAATCTAAAAATAACTAACGTATCCACGCTATGATAAACGGCTAATGCAGGCAAATACTAATGCTATAATATATAAACAGAACGCGTTGCAAATATAATACCAGTTTCATTGAATAACCATAAACGCATTATTCCTCGAACTATGTTAAATCCAAGTTATGTGGGACTTAGATATATTATTGCTCTATGTGAAATGTTTATAGCATATACCAACATTTCTATAAAGTAATCAGTGATTATATTTTTTTATATCATTAGATAGCAAACAAGTAGATGGCTTTCCTGATAGCAAGAGAAACCATCGCCTATAGACACCATGTTAATGGCGCGTTGCTATCTTGTGGCGAGGTCTAATGCCATATGCATAAATTTACCGGCTACCTTACCCTCCAAACTGGAACACGACAGCGACAAGCACTGACGCTATTGCGTTAATTAATACTAAATTACGTACTTTATTCAGTTATATATGATATATTAATAAAATTAATAACAAAATAAAGATATTTTGACTTATACATGTAATATCATTAGCTGCACCGTACAGCCCTTTACATTATATAAGTTTTTGGTGAAACCCGCGGGAATAATTCATTTTTCCGGAATAAAAAGTAGCCTATAAGCTATTTCAGGTCATCATCTATCTGTGCGCCAAATTACATCATTTGGATGTTCTGTAGTTTTTACGTATTACGTAAGAAACTTCCAGACATCAAAACATCCACACCTTCGCATTTATAATATTACTTTATATAGATAAGATTTAAAAATTTACGCATGTGGCATCAATCACGTTAATTAACATTGAATTATGGAATTGAGTTATGTAGCTATCATTCAGTATCAGTTAGAAATATAATCTCGTTATTTTAGATGAAATAATATCTAGCAAGCTTCCACAAACACATCTGTGAGTTGGTATATAAATTTGTGGACCGGATCAGGAACTCCCAAAAACACGCGTCTCTTCACCCTGGGAAAGCACCTGCCTTTTGCATTAGCCATGTTTTTTGTACCGCAAGGTGGTTCTTTGATTAAAACTTGAACATTAGATAAGTTTGAAGATATTTTTTTAAGTCGTAAACAGCCTTTTCGTTATTTATGCATTTTATTTTATTTATTACTATCGGGCCCGTGCAGCTTCGGCCGCGAGTAGTATTAAGAACTTTTCTTCAATATCATTTGATTTGTTTCTTCAAAGTTTGACTTTCATCCCTATTCCAATTTCAATCCCTTGGGTGGGTTTTTGAAATAAACGTAACCTATGTATGTATTACCCCGGGTCTTCAACTATTTCCTTGCCAAATTTCTTTAAAAATCTAAATCTTTCAGCAGGTTTACCAATAATATTATAATATTACTATCGTAACAGTAACAGATAACATAACTTATAAATATTTATAAGCTCATTGGATTTAGCCAGAAAAGCGTATCAGACAGACTTTCGCATTTATAATATTAAGTAGTACGGATGTCATTATTTTAAACAATAGCAGTTCGCCCAGCACCGTGAACTCATAATGGCATAGTTTTAACATTAGATGTTTGAACACCTCTTCCAATCCCTTAACCGATTCAGCTTACGTTCAAACTCAAACTTATATATTCGACTACCAATATACGATTAAAAACACTTGACTTATCGTTAAACTAACATTTATACATATAATCATATATCATTGCAAGTTTCGAAACGATTCCTGGGAAGGTCTTTCCCTACCCTTTAAAAATAGAAACACTTTTGTTTTTGATTTTTAAATGTAAAAAGAGTCTCAGTAGCTGCCCACAGCGCCTTGGCATTCCAGTGGGTAGCTCCTAAAACGCCGATAAACTGTTAGACTTCTGAATCTGGTACTATCGCTTACTCTATTCCTGCCGCTATAATGTCGCTCCTAGTAGTCATATTCCATTGGAAGAGTAAGGTACTCTGAAAAATATATAGTATACAAGCAGCATTACATGTCTGCTACAAGGATAGCAACGCGCAAATAGCATCTTTGGTGTCTATAAGCGAAGATTATCGATTTTCATCATAAAAATCGTCTGCTTGTCAATCTATGATAAAAAATAATTCTATACATGTACCGCCCTGTTGGTCGAGTGATTAAGGTGTAGCGATGCTAACTACAAAGTCGATGGGGCTCGGAGTCAATCCCCGACAGGGATAAACATATGTATGATGAATATAGATGTTAGTATTTTTGGGTTTGGGTATTTATTAAATATATTTGAGTATTAATATATGTATCTCTATTAATAATATTCTTGAATAACACCCATATCAGTAGCAAATAATTTGCTTTCTTTGAGATTAGATCAATCCGTGGGAAATAAAAATAAAAAATATAAAAAAAATTCAAATATGTTCTCCAAAAAACATATGGACAACGTTACACCCGCATAATACACAAAATGAAATGTATTTAGCTATCATGGTGGTCCTTAGAGGATGTATTGACAGCATCCATTAAACCGCAGGAGGCACTTCTGTGCCTGCCTAAGTGAGACATCAATTCAAACATAAATAAATTACAACTCAAATAAAAATGCGTCGTTGTTTAATAATATTGTAACAATAAAACTACATACATGCTGCAACTGACATGTTCTGTGAATCTCACTGAAAAATATTTTTTTCTAGGGCAAAAGTAGCTTGAATTATAAATCGAAATTAAAATGAAATTTTTTTATTAAAAAATAACTTATACATGCATTTTTGACTAATCAATATTTTTGGAATTACTACCGGATCGGAACGCGGCCACTTAGGACTGTCAGGACATAAACTAACCTTATGCTAAATTTGACACAATTACGTGATTGAAGAACAAACTTACACACTTCACACTAAGGCTCCTCGCCCACGGCGACTTTTTGTAGCGATGCTATCGCGATTTCACTACTCGCGCGACAGCATTGCTACTTACGCGTGCTAGTCAAATTTGCAACGGGCTACAGTAGCGATGCCAACGCGCTACTGCAGCGCGAATGTATCAAGGCAAACGCGCGGCCGTGTCGGTCTTTGTTGGAATATTGACGCTGCTTCCGTTACTTTGGCTTCGATTGCTTATGTAAAAGAAGCATCGATGACAACGTGACTAATAATGTTGCCTCAGCGGAGTCCATCTTGTAACTGTAGCGATTGGTAGTATTTTTGTGCCGTTACTGAATCGCGGCTGAAACGTGCTTATGTGGGCGAGAGCACACAGCTAGCGACCGCTTCGCGTCTATATCGATGGGGACGCGCGACAGCAATGCTACTGCATCGCTACATGTTTGCGACGATAGCCGATAATAGCCGGCCACATCTGCATGTATCGCGTCACTGCGCGAAAATTTATGACGATAGACGCAAGTACGGCCGCAGCATTAAAAGACAAACGCTGTTCTGTAAGCATTTACGCCGAAGACATTACTACAGTACCCGGCGATAAATATTGCACATCGACCTTTGGAAAGAGACAATCGGCTAATTTCGGCTTCGTAGAGCGTTATCTCTGTCGCACAAAATACAAACAGTCCGGTACCTATTAGGAGCTGTTAAAACAAGTATGATTTGCTTCTTTTGATATTTTTATTCTTTGTATAAAATACACTAATTTTTCTATAAGTGATGGCTTTAGGTTGGGGTAAAATAAAATAAAAAAACATTTTTACATTATGTTTACGTATTTAATTATTTTGGAACATTACAGCTTTAGTGTACATAATAAACACCATTATACCTATTGCTAAAATGAGACATTGCAATAAAAATAATAATAATTCTAATTCTCAATTACTTCCATTTCACTATCTGTGCTCTCAAAGAGGTCAATATCACTGTCACTATCAGCCGTATTTATTACTAATCTATCAGTGTAATTGTCTAAACTGTGTTGAATGCTTCTATATTCATTCTCACATTTGATTGCATGATCGCAAACCTTTTTCCACTCTTCAGCGCCGATCATGTTTACTTTTTCAGTCAATAATGTTTTTACTGTAGTTAAGTTCATACCCACATTTCTAGAGGCTACATAGCCTTACTTACGATTTAATGAACTGCCAACAATAAAATCATTAAAAGCTAAGTTATCTGAAGCTATTAATTACAATGGGTCTGAAAAAACATTGAGAAAAATACTTCATGACATGGGATTTCAGTTCACTAAAATGGAAGATAATCGAAAAATTCTAATGGAAAAGCACGACGTTAGTCTCAAACGAATGGAATACCTTGATAAAATACGCAAATTTCGCGAAACAGGAAAAAATATCGTCTACATGGATGAGTCATATATACATGCATCCCACACTAAAGGGAAATCTTGGAGTGACGATAAGAAAAAAGGAGTAAAAAAGCCAATTTCAAAAGGTCAACGTTTGATAATAGTTCATGCGGGAAATGAAAAAGGCTTTGTACCCGGTGCTTTTTTAACGTATAAATCCACGGACACTACAGGTGACTATCACAATGAAATGAATAACGATAACTATGAGAAATGGCTGGTTAACCAATTAATCCCAAATATACCCAGTGATTCTGTTCTAGTTATCGACAACGCACCCTATCACAACAAGTATGTTGAGAGACCCCCCAACTCAAACACCATTAAACGGGAAATGATCAACTGGTTAAACAGACATGAAATTCCAGTTGATCCAAAATTAACAAAAACCCAGATTTACGCTATTATATGTCAGCACAAGGAGAGGTATACAGAGTTTTCTGTGGACAAAATACTTACCGAACATGGGCACACTGTGTTGCGATTGCCACCATATCATCCGGATTTTAATCCAATTGAAAATATATGGTCTCAACTGAAAGGCTATGTAGCCTCTAGAAATGTGGGTATGAACTTAACTACAGTAAAAACATTATTGACTGAAAAAGTAAACATGATCGGCGCTGAAGAGTGGAAAAGGGTTTGCGATCATGCAATCAAATGTGAGAATGAATATAGAAGCATTCAACACAGTTTAGACAATTACACTGATAGATTAGTAATAAATACGGCTGATAGTGACAGTGATATTGACCTCTTTGAGAGCACAGATAGTGAAATGGAAGTAATTGAGAATTAGAATTATTATTATTTTTATTGCAATGTCTCATTTTAGCAATAGGTATAATGGTGTTTATTATGTACACTAAAGCTGTAATGTTCCAAAATAATTAAATACGTAAACATAATGTAAAAATGTTTTTTTATTTTATTTTACCCCAACCTAAAGCCATCACTTATAGAAAAATAATTAGTGTATTTTATACAAAGAATAAAAATATCAAAAGAAGCAAATCATACTTGTTTTAACAGCTCCTAATAGGTACCGGACTGTTTGTATTTTGTGCGACAGAGATAACGCTCTACGAAGCCGAAATTAGCCGATTGTCTCTTTCCAAAGGTCGATGTGCAATATTTATCGCCGGGTACTGTACTCGTACTTCGAAGAAACAAATTAAAATTATGTAACCTTTCTTAATTTTTAAAAATTAAAAAAGAGTTACAAAAAAGCAATATATATATATATATATATATATATATATATATATATATATATATATATATATATATATATATATATATATATATATATATATCAGTTTCTATTCGTTAGTCTCGCTAAAACTCGAGAACGGCTGAACCGATTTGGCTAAATATAGAAAAAATAAGAGTAGTTAAAAAGGTAGAACAACGTTTGCCGGGTCACCTAGTCTATATACTTATAAAAAAATCAATTGCTGTTAATTAGTCTCGCTAAAACTCGAGAAAAACTGAACCAATTTGGCTAATTTTGACTTTGAATTAATTGTTGAAGTGCAGGGAAAGCTTAAAAGTTGAGAAAATATAGAAAAAAATAAGAGTAGTTAAAAAGACAGAACAACATTTGCCGGGTCAGCTAGTAATAAATAAAAAAAGAGGTCGTTGTCTAATGCATGTAATGTTATATTACACATATATTTAATGCAACTATATAATCAAAACTAAATTCAAAAAATCTATATATTAATACGTGAAGTAAAAACTTTCTACTCATTTTGAAGACAATTACGCGAACTATGGAATTCGAAATTTGGTACAGTTAAAAGTATTCATTACGGAGGACTGCAGAAACCTAATACTTTTAAAAAATGTACATTAGAAATACATTAAATTAATAAAAATCTATATTACACTACAATAATTCAAAATTTCATCCTCGCCATCTCGACGTCTGGAAATCTACAACAGAAAAGGCACTTTTTTCCCCTCACTACTCCTCTGTGGAACCAATTATCGACAGGGGTTTTTCCGAACGGAAACGACTTAGGGACCTTCAAGAAAAGAGTCTACTCCTTCAATCAAAAGTCCGGCAATTCAACTGCAAGTCTTCTGGTAGTGTAGTTGTCCATGGGCGGCGGTTGTCACTTACCACCAGGTTAGTCTTCTGTCCGTTGCCCCCTCTTTCTATAAAAAAAACGTGTGGCATAAATGATAATATTCATACATGTTCCTACACTATTCTTTTAAGGCTAAAGTCTGTTGTCAAACTTCAGAGAGATTTTATTGTTTAGTCTATAGTCGAATTTCGACCACAGGGTGATCGCTGTAATGAATAAACAAGTAAATTAACGCAGACAAAAACATTCACATTATATTAGCTGGTAAAGTTCTACATAAGCTCGCCCGGGTATTGTACCATCGTTTTACCTATTCCTGTCACAAAAGCGTCAGTGCTAGTCGCTGACGTGGTTGGGAGGGTAAGATAGCCGGTAAACTTATGCATGTGGCATTAGATATCACCACAAGATAGCGACGCACCATTAACATCTTTGGTTGACTCTTTCCATCAGGAGACCCATCTGCTTGTTTGCTATCGTATCATAAAAAAGTCAGACAAATTGAGAATCTCTTTAATTTTGAAAGTTAGTCGATAATTGCTACTAAACAAAATATCTTATCGAAGTCGGAATATCTCTCAGATAACTTTAACAGTCTCAGGCAAGCTGCATCTGATTTACCTACTGTTTGTTATTTTTTTGATGACAAAAGGGATCCGTTTTACGGCTAAGCTGGCTTTTTTGACTTACGAAGCAGAAATTTCAAAGGGAACGTTTCATATGTTGGAAATCCATTTTTTGCCGTTAAAGGGTTTGAGCAAATGCCAAGACAGGAATTAATGATTCTTAAGGTGAAGCAATTGTTTGTATGTTTGTGTACTGGTTCTTATTGTCATACAACAATTGAATTAAGACCATCTCTTTGTAAAAGATCACGTATCTTGCTGAGTAGACAGCTGGCTACCGAGTTTTAACATAGTTGCATAATTAAATTTAATAGCTGTTTAAATTATATCAAATTTGATTTTAAAAGGCTTTAAAATCAAATTTGATATAATTTTGATTATTTTGATTTTTTATAGTTTTTTTATAGAAGAGGGGGCAAACGAGCAGGAGGTGCACGTGATGGAAAGTGATCACCGTCGCCCATGGACATCCGTAATACCATAGGTCTTGCAGTCGCGTCGCCAGCATTTTAAGAGTGAGTAACCTCTTTTCTTGAAGGGACCCATGTCGTATCCGTTTGGAAACACCCCTACCGGTAATTGATTCCACAACAAAGTAGTGCGTGGCAAACAGTGTCGAAAGAAATGCACAGTGGTGGATTTCCAGAAATCGAAATGGTGAGGGTGGAACTTCAAGTTTTGACGCGATGCCCGACGAATAAATTCGATGACAGGAATTAATCTAAACAATAGTACACCAAAACCCCATTAAAATAGTTTTCCGTGCCTAATATTACTTACTACAATAAAAACGTAAAATTAATTTATTGGGGTTTTTGGTACACTAAAAACACAAAATAATCGCTGACAAGACTTATTTTTCAATTACCTACTGATTAAGTTCAGTTGTTTTCCTAAAGCCTTTATAATCGCCAAGTATTTACTATATAGTTTTTTATACATATATCATAGTTAATGTCTTGCTTCTTTTTCCTCTATACAAGGTAGTTTTAATTAATTTTAGTTTGCTTGTATATGTTGTTAGTATTTCACTAACTAAATTTTTAACGTTATCAGGTAGTTCCAAATAATCATGTATCTAATGTTTATATGTTTATATGATAGATCATAGATAGATCTGTCCTGATGAAAAAATAACCATCGCCTATTGAAAGATGTTTATGCTTTATGATGCGTTGTCATTCGTATTGCAGGATGGTAATACCACACAGTATCACCAACCATCACCACCACCATCAATTTTACCAACCAATCGTGGTAAACTGGAAAACGTTTATTTTATTTAATACAATAAATTGTTCACTTTAATTTATACTCATCATTGTCGGCACTTGGTGAAACTTAATCATACCATTTTTTTTAATTTAAATACTTATACTGTTTCATACAATACATATTTACTAATAATTAACAATCTTTTGGCATGGCAATCGGTTATATTTACTAATAGTTAATAATAATTTGACAATTATATAACTGTGGGCAAATAATGGAACAGTACGAGTATAAAATAATCGTTGTGTAATTAATATATTCAACCTCACGTATCCAAACAAATATTAGAGATTCGAAAGTGGACTTCCTGGGACCAATACAAGGAATATTTAAATGCAGCGGTTGTTTCGTGCCTCGAGAAGAACCACAAGCTTATTTACTTTCATGTGCTATAAAACATATCAACATTGTAGCAAAAAATTAACTCATTCTTCATTACATCAATTCTACATAGCACGAACAACATGGAATTAATACCAGTGTTGTAACGAAAAGCGTGTAAAATACGGCGCGCGCGCAGCGCACCTGTACATAACGGTACTCCATGTTTTAGTGGTCGGATAATTAATCAAGTATTAAAACAACAAAATCGTCAACTTCCCTGTCGCGAACTATTAACTAAGTATGATAAATATGCATGTGATAGTTATATGCCAATTGCCCAATGGGTGAATGGGTGACCTTGGCAAACGCCAGTTAACTAAAGTTCGATTTCTTTATTATTTCATAGGGTTTAGTTTATTTCATTAGGTTAGGCTTGATAGAATGTGTCGGTGTAAAGGTGAGAAAGGCATGCTCCGTTAGTTTGGACATGTAGAAAAAATGGTAGATGAAAAGTTAACAAAACAGATATACAATGCGAATGTGGAAGGATGTAGGTACCGGGGACCAAGAGTGACATGCTACGCATGTCATGATTGTTCGAGTACTGTCCGAAGGTAGTGTCAAGGGTCTTCGCAACCGGCGTGTGTGTATGAAGAGAGTGATGAATGTGAAGGAAGAGAGACAAACCTGCAAGGATCGTGATGTATGGCACTCGGTTCTCTCTGCCTACCCCTGCCTACGGGGTCTGGCGTAAATATATATATATATATATATATATATATATATATATATATATATATATATATATATATATATATATATATATATAAATGTTTTGACTTTTTAAATATTAAAGATGTTAATGGTGTGTTGTTATCCATGTAGTGGAGTTGGAATGCCACATGCACCAAAAGCACTGACGCTGTTATGGTAGGAAAAAGATGATGGTACCAAATCCGGCCAAGATATTACTGAACTCTATCATCTTGTAAGAATAATAAAGCCTGTTGTAAATAATAAACTGTTGTCAATATTTTACACAAATATATTTAAAATGAGTATATACGGCCATCAATTTCTAAACTGTTATGTCAAAATAAAGATGAAGTATTAATTTTTATTTATTAAAATATCTAATGAAATATTAAGTATTGTTAATTATTTAACATATTTAAATTAATATGATTTTGAGCTGATATAAAGTCAACTATTTGCTCAAGGTAATTATAAAGTCAACAAACTATTAGAATAAAATATTATAAAAGGGCTGACAGATATGTTTCAAAGCATTCGTTTTTGTGAAACTGAGAAGTGAAGTGTCGTAACATACAATAAAGTGTCATCAGTCGTGTATTTTGTATTTAATACTAGCTGTTGCCAGCGACTTCGTCCGCGCGGAGTTCTTTACTCCGCACTGCCCCTCCCCCGTAGGTGATAGCGTGATAATATGTAGCCTACGTTGACCCGACCTGTTAGTAATATTCATGCAAAATTTGAAGTAAATCCATGCAGTACTTTTTGAGTTTACCCCAGACATACATACAGACAAACAGATAAACTGACAAACAGACAAAAATTCTAAAAACTATATTTTTGGCTTCGATATCGATTGCAGATCACGCCCCAAGTATTCTTTTAAAAAAATATTCAATGTATTGACTTTCCTACGATTTTATTATATGTATAGATGATTCAATAAATTTAATATAATTCAATATTCCGTCAGTTGTTGTTTAAATTAATAAATCTTTTACCCTTTTACCAAGTGGAGCGAACACAACCACCATGACAAATAAATTACCATCTAGTAGTCATGAGGGTGGTTTTTCGACATCTTAAAAAAGTATTCTTCACGACCGGATCCTCGAAAAGATAGGCAAATGTGCAACCAGTGCACCTACGATTAGTCGAATATATTTAATCCCACAATGTGAAAAGAGGCCAAGCCTTATTACAACTGGGCACTTATCCAATCCCGGGCAAAGTTTTTTTTATTAGAAAACTCAATAAACAGATTTTTTGATTTGCCCGACTCGAGAATCGAACCCAGGACTTGATGTGGTCAACAGCGAATCCGGATCACTAGACCACAGAGGTGACACATCAACATCTTGCTAATTTAATGCCAAAGTTTGACCAATCGTTCGTATTTTACAAATCGCCTGGCAAAAAAACTAATATTCTGTTTTTTATATCATAAGACAGCAGACAAGCAAATGGGTTTCCTGATGGAAAGAGTCAACCATCGCCTATAGACACCAGAGATGTTAATGGTGCGTTGCTATCTTGTAGCGAGATCTTATGCCACGTGCATAAGTTTACCGGCTACCTTACCCTCCAAACCGGAACATGACAGTGACAAGCACGGACACTATTGTGACAGGAATAGGTAAGGCGGTGGTACCAGACCCAGGCGAGACGACGAAGAACTCTACCACTTAGTAGTCACGATGTTAGTGACTCGCATAGCCAATCAGTCGCCTTTTACGACCTACCTGGTAGAACAGCAGTTGGCCTACTCTTCAAAGAAGCCCGAGCCAATATTGGGAGAAGTGTCTTTAGTCCCTATTTAATAGGGATTCGTATTAACATACGTATCTATAAGTATCTCTCCGCTCATGTAGTGTCACAAGTAAAAAAAAACTAATTCTCGAGTAAAAGGGGTTTAAGTTGCTCCTGCTTATTTTTTTCGCTTTTCCGGCCAAAGCCACTAATTTCCCTAACACCGTCTAGTATTAAATCATTGAAAACAGTAGTAGATCACCATTCAAGATAAATCTATGGCATAATACGATGCGAATGGTACAATAAAAGTAATTTTACGATTTTTTGAATTGTGACACTATTTGAGCGAAGGTTCAGTATAGGTAGGTAATATACAGTGATAAATAATGAATGATGAATTAAAACCATCTAAAGTCACAGGAACAGCCAGCATAAATTAAAGTACAGAGTAAACACGTTTCTGTGACGTATTTCGCAGCTGCGCTAATCTCTTGCACGCCTTAACACACATACAATAATTCTTATTCTCACTTTCATAGCCCTAATAAATAGATGAAGCATTTTCTGTGTTATAAAATAGCAAACAAGCAGATGGTTCTCCAGATAGAAAGCCAACTGAGAGCGAGAAAGAAATATGTTATTTAAAGCAGAATATTTTCTTCTTTACGGAATCATAGACAAGTGGTATATTGATACCACCTATCCTCTTTCTAGAGAAAGATAAAAGTATGGACTTGACGTGAGCGTTCGACTATGCTTAAGCCAAATCTATACATTTGTTTTTCTACTGTCCTGACGTTTATGCCACTTGTCTAGACCCGCAGGGCGGGGTCGTAGCATTGCGCCTCGCATTAAGCAATAGAGAATTCTTCATTACCGAGACCGGTGATGACGGTGTAGTGTTGTATGTGTGTACGTGTGTATGTGTGTGTGTGTGTGTGTTTGTGTCAGTTATGATATCCGAATCATCGGGATAGAACGGTTCAATATCGTTTTTGCATTGCTAATATCGTTGGATCTGGGGCTTTATTTGTTTATTAAGAAGGTAAGTGAGATTTTTTCCGCAACTTTTTTCCGACGGATATCAACATATAACTAACATCTCTGGTCTATATGCAATGGTTATCCATTAAAATAACCGTTTGCTTGCTTGCTATATTATGATAAAAATGCATTCTAAATTTCATTCCTTAACACATCATATATATATATATATACTCTAACATGTCGTCCCCGAGCCGCATCGATTCGTACTTAAGAGCCATTTCACAAAATCGACCAACTGAAATTTAGATATTTTCTAATCGTTGCGAGAGCGACGTAGTCGTCCATAATATATATATACATATATATATATATATATATATATATATATATATATATATATATATATATATATATATATATATATATATATTCAATGCGTTTATGGCACAAATAAATTATAAGAAACTCTGTACATTATTGTTATAAAAAATCATTTTAAAACCATTTTATAAATCATCATACATATTAAAATCATTTTATATATCAATAACAATTTTTTACATTCTATTTTAATTAGTAATGAGGGAATTCTTATAAATATTATTGAATTCCAGTCTCCCTAAACCCCCATGTCCCCCTTCCTTGTTTTAAACGCCCATGTTCATGTGCATGTCCAAACTGATAAATATTATGACATATATTATAGTTAAAAACATATCTAGGAATTTAAAACGAGTTCTCAGTTACAAAGTATCGAGTCTCTCTCATAAATCTCTACATATGGAATGCAGGTTTCCTTATAAATACAAACATAATATTAATAAACGATGTACACTTGTTTATAAGTGCCACCTTGTAATGGCTACCGTTATAACATTTTCTGTTAGTTACGTATAAGGTGTTTATCGGTGGCTGTTTCGTTATATGCCTTAGCAATCGCTTTTCTCCGACGATTTGTTTGTAAAATCGTATTTTGTTTTTATTTTTTTATGTCATGACAACAAACAAGCAGATATATTTCCTTGTATAAAGAGACAACCATCGCCTAGACTCTACAGATGTTAATGATGTACTGCTATCTATGCTATGCGTTAATGCAGCTATGCACGCGCCTTCGTCCGCAGGGATTATTTTAAATAAAAGTAGCCTAAGTTAATCCTTTTTACACCAGCTGTCTTCCAGTGAAAGTCCCGTCAAAATTGGTCCAGCCGTTTTAGAGATAAGCCAGAATAAATAGACAGACAGACAAAAAAATAATAAAATGTTATTTTGATAAATGTACAGTGTATATATCCATATGCGTTTAGTAAAAAGCAGATATCTTAATATTACAGACACTCCATTTTTTGTACAGGTATGTAGATTACGGACAAGGTTCTGAAATAATAATTATTATTATATGTATAGTTATCAATAATATAAAAAAAAATTAATGCCTGTTCAGTAATTTCCTTTTAATCTTAATTTTATTTTATTTCTAATTTCAATTGTGTTAATACTTTATTTATAATTTAATTTTTATTACTGATTTTATTTATTAATATACAGTATATAAATAAATAAATAATAAATATTCACTACACTTACTAATCTAACCCCAAAGTAAGCAAATTATTTGCTTGTGTTATGGGTGTTAGTCAACGATACTAATACATAGAAATACATATATAAATACAAGAATAATATATTTAATAAACACCCAAACCCGGAAATACAAACATTGATGCTCATCAAACAAATGTTTGTCCTCGTCATGGATCGAACCCGAGCCCTGTCGATCGCGTAGTCAGGGTCGCTAACCACTCGACCAACGGGGCGGTCAAAGGAGTATGAATTATGTTTGTAAAAAAGGAGTCGGAAAAAAATCAATTATTATTATTATTAATATCACCTCCATAATTTACCAGCTACCTTACATTCCAAACCGGTACATGACAATGACAAACATTGACGCTACTGCGGCAGGAATAGATAAGGTACCAAATACCCGACGAGACTTTGGGGAACTCTACCAGCTAGTAGTCACGATGGTAGTGACCCGTTTAGCCAATTTTTCGGCTTTTACGAACTGCCTAACAAATTGTCAGATGGTTTAATGTTCAAAGAACGCTCGATCTCAGTATTGGCCCGAATTAACATGGGAGTATAATAGTGGGTGGTCTACACGCAAGTAGACACGTGCGATCTTAATGAGAGTATCAAAAGTGGTTTATTGTGTAACTTCCGGGATAATATTTGTAATCGAGCTTTTGGTAAATACAGATATGGAACTCACTTGTTTCAAAAGCCTCTTCCAACTATATTTTCAAACGATGAAAAACGGAGGTTATCAGTTTGACACATCGACATCATGATGTCGATGGTTTGACATGTAGATATGTATGTTATATTGTTAGAATTGGATAATATTTAAGTATGATGATCTATTTAGGTTCAAGCACGTATACTAAATTTTGCAAATGTATGTATACGCATTTCGCGGGAATCAGGAACCATATCGAGATTATTATTTTTGATTTAAATCAGGTATATTTAAACTCAGGGAAAACTTCTAGTTTCATCAAAATTGGTTAAGTAATTTTTGAGATATGTAAATGACTTTAAATGTATTACAGTTTGTCATATATTAAGGTGTAAATTGAAAACATTTTTTGTTTAAAAAAAGTGAACTGCACGAACTTAATTTAATAATTCTCTCTAAACTCTTTTGGTATACTAAACTATTTTATAGGTATTGAGTAGGTACACTATATACTCTTGATGATATAAGGATAGGCAGTGTAATTCCAGTTTTAAAACATGGTGAACTCAATTCTTACAAAAAAATTGTGAAAGGTTTCAAAAACCTCTGATCATACAACTGCTGCTGGGATAATTCTCTCAGAACCACAAGACACTGCAGTAAATACTACGTTTTTCCAAATAACTCTTATAAAAAGTAATTTATATAGAGTAAAACTGCATAATCGTAACCATTTGTTGCACTGATTATGATAAAAAAAAACTGTTACATTTGACTTCAAACTCCTGAATCCCTGGAATCTTGAATCAGATTTTCGCCAAATTTACATAGGACCAAAGGGAAGTGTATTCTCCCAAACATTTTTTTTTATATCATAAGATAGCATAGACCCACCTGCTTGTTAAGCAGATGGGTCTCCTGATGGAAAGAGTCAACCATCGCCTATAGACACCAAAGGTGTTAATGGTGCGTTACTATCTTGTGGCGAGGTCTAATGCCACATGCATAAATTTACCGGCTACCTTATCCTCCAAACCGGAACACGACAGCGACAAGCACTGATTCTCCCTATGCCTTCCCTATTCCTGCCGCAATAGCGGCAGGAATAGGGAAGGCGGTGGTACCAGACCCGGGCGAGACAATGCAGAACTCTACCACCTAGTAGCCACGATGGTAGTGACTCGATAGCCAATCGGTCGCCTTTTACTACCTGCCTGGCAGAACGGCAGTTGGCCTATTCTTCAAAGGAGGCCGGGACCAACACGGCGAATAAACATATAAACATAAAACATACATTTTTATATAATTAGATAGCCAGCAAGCAGACGGCTCTCCTGATGGAGAAACCATCGCCTATAGACATAAGACACCAAGATGTTAATGGTACGTTCCTATCGGTGTGGCGGGATGGCAATGCCACATGCATAAGCCATAAGTCTACCGGCTACTTTACCCTTCAAACCGAAACATGACAATGACAAGTATTAACGCTATTACGGCAGGAATTGTCAAGGCGGTGGTACTATATATCCAGACGAGGCGTTACGGAAATCTACCAAGCAGTAGTCACGATGGTGGTGACAGTATAGCCAATCGTTCACCTTTTATTGTCTAGCAGAATGCTAGATTAAAGAGGACTTGGCCAATATAAACATCCGAATTGAGAACCTCCCCCTTTTTGAGAAGTTGATTGAAAACCTTAAAGGCTTAAAGTGTAGAGAACATTTTATTAGATTATCTTTCTTTTCGTTTAGGAAAACGCCGTCCTAAGATTAAAATTAGAATATGCCAAATGTTTGCATCCAAGGTTTTAACATCCGACAGCTGCACATACGTAGAACGTGCTAACCGAAAAAGTATTAATTTCACGCCAAATCTCTTCAAAGAAATCACAACTTTTTTTATCTGTATAGACAACTTGCACCCGCATGCGATTTTTTTCTCAATAGCACGTGCTATTTTTTGTAAGGCTTCCGTATGCCGGTGCCTTACATCTGGCGCAAGCTGTGGTTTTCGACATAATGCGACTTATTTTAAATACCCCAATTTCTTACACGTTTCATACATTCAGATTGTCATTGTAAATTAGTCGGGTATGCGTAATTTGCAACTTGATGCTGGGTGCTTGTACCTGCTAAGCATCTGGTGCTTTTCTTGTCTCATATATTTTAAAAATAGCACACAAATGTTGCTGTGCGTTTGCAGCCGCCTCCAAATTTTGAATTGTGTTTTCTTAAACTAATTGTAAAAGATACGATCAAGTGTATTGCAGGCCATTAACTTAAATGGCTTTTATCTCTAAAAAAATCTTATTTTTAAGACAGACAACCAACCTAACAAATGCAAAAAACTACTGATATATATTGTAAGCTAGCTGACGCACGTGATTTCGTCCTTCCGTCCGTGGATATTAATGTTATCTTAAAATTTTTGATCGAGTTGATCTATTTGAAGAATACAATATTTGCCTCGCTATCAGGGATTTCGTGAAAGGCAAGAGAAGATAAACGTACCACTACAATCATGACTGCTGTAATATGATTAAACAACACTCCACCGGTCCGTGTAGGTAGGTCTGTATTAGGTATTTCTGCCACATTAGCAAGCAAGCACTGATGCCACTGTTGTGTTCCGGTTATGGGGGTAAAGTGGCGGTAAATACATGCTTTATAATTGACAACGCAATAGCATATTTAGTGTCTATAAGTGTACCTATACGGTAACAAAATTATAATATTAGTTGGATTATGTCTCAAAAGTATTCTGTACTGAATTTACCGGTTTCTTTTTAGCTTATGGCTGCATAACAAATTTCAGATGTATTCAAAGAAGTTCAATT
This sequence comes from Apodemia mormo, assembly GCA_036924255.1. Taxonomy (NCBI): domain Eukaryota; kingdom Metazoa; phylum Arthropoda; class Insecta; order Lepidoptera; family Riodinidae; genus Apodemia; species Apodemia mormo. Next base: position 17,095,199 of record JAUPFN010000021.1, on the reverse strand, counting down.
TAATTTATCAGCCGTAAACTTACTTATATATAATAAATAAAATTTAAATAAAAAAAATAAAAAAAAATTTGTCTTTATGTTTACTTTCATTATTCGTGTGCAATAAATGGTTAATAAATAAATAAAGTTGTTTAAGTTTTTCTTAAAAACTTAACTTGCTCGAGCTATATGCCCGATTAGGTTCGTTACCTGTCACGGCGTGGAACTTAATACTGTTGGCTAATTAGAAATCTATCACACCTCTGCCTACAGTATTTATTTATATATTTTCAATTATTGTAGTATTGTTGTCGATGTCCTATATAGATCTATTTAAATATAATTGGTGCTTAAGTTCATCGCTTAAACTCAATCAAAATTCAATGTTTGATCTTATACAGCGAATGATAAAAATTATTAAAATCGTTGCACCGTTATCTGATCTTGTTGCACCCTTCGTTACCAACAATAGCTCCTAAAAACGATTAAGGTATACCGTCTAAGAACATCAATCTTTTGAATTGAAATGTGAATAATAAATCAATTCTTTAGGGTGGATAAATCGACTTAACGTTTCTTTTATTTGTATAGTACATATTTAGCTTCCGACGTAATACTTATTAGACAGAAATCATCATGTATAACTTGGAATTGTCGAGTGGTAACTCACATAATACAATCAATGGAACTTGGATCGATTCCCAACATGGACAAACATTTCTGTGACGAGCATATATTTTTTTTATTTTTTTCTTAAAAGTATTGCAAAAAAAACGGATAGTTTTTCTGATGTTAAAAGGTATCTAACCATCGCCTATAGACACCAAAAAATCTAAGGGTAAGTTGCTATCCGTATAGCGAGGGTGTATTGCTACGAGTTCAAGTTTATTGGTTACCTTACCGTCCAAACCGTATTTAACCAAAAATTTCTACCGGCCGCGGCAGCCCATGATACGCTCGTAATATATATCTTCAGGAAGACCTAGAATTACCGACACTACAAAACCGGTACCGGTCTTTTGAAATATAAATCAATTTATTAAAAAAAACGGTCAAGTGAGACTTGTATACTGAGCTTGAGGGTTCCTTATAAATTTGTAGGTAACTTATAGAGTATTTTTATGTGTAGCTAACACATAAAAGTGCATAAGTGTCTACTCCCTTGTGAATTCGCAAAATATAAACAGTCACATATTATTTTGACAAAATGTTATTTTGATTGTGGGTTATTTGTGGAGTACCGGAAATAAAAATTTACAGTTTTTTTGGATGTTTTCCTTGTCGTAGTCGTCGTCCATGTGCCGTAGGACATTACTTTTTGCCAAATTTCATAATTGTAGGTTAACCGAAAGTACCCTATTTGGTTTGATTGCCTTTCAAATCACAAAATATGTGACATAAATGGTCAATGGTCAGATCTATTGATTGATTTGACTTACAATTTTTTCACAGTTGAGTGGGACCAAAGATTCAAGTATTTCGTATTAATTTCAACTCGATGCCTCTATGAGTTCGTGAGAAAAAGGGTCTTGACACACGGAAAGACGGACAAGGAAGTGATCCTATAAGGGTTTCGTTTTTCCCATCCTGATGTGGCGCCGCCGGTACGTACTACTAAAGGGTCATAGTGATGGAACCAGCGGGCCAACTTCTTGTCAGATGACAGCCTAACTGTGGAGGTTGATGACGTCACACAAAAACAAGGAAGGGGAAAAGGAAGATCTTCCCAGCCAGGCAAGGTGCACTGCCTGGTGACCGAAGTCCATTTGAGAAACGTTGAAACGTGTATATCGTGTGTACAAGATAAATAAATGTGATATCGCGATTCAGGATTTTATTTTGAATTTCATTTTTTTCCATTTTTTATTATTTTTTCTGGTAGCGTTTGTAGATTGCTTGAACCGCTACACAGGTAGGGTAGAGCGGGGTTAGTTGAGCATAGGGGCAAGTTGGGCAATCGAAATATCTCGAAAACTATTCACAGCACACGAAAGCATCAAATACCAGAAAGATGGGGTCGTGGGAGAGGAACTCATTACACGACCGCTATTGGCGATTCGTCGATCTAGTGAAATACACCCGTGCATTGTTTATTTTTCAATTTTTTTCAATTTTTCAAAGAAGTCACTGTTAAACGGATGACTTTACAAGAGGAACAATATAAGACCACTAAAAAGGCTAAGAAAGAAGGTTGATAAAAAAGTAAAAAGAATGTTTCTAGAACAGCTTTTCATCAAGTGAGGAAAGCGACAATGATAATTATGTCTGTCTAATTTGTTACGAAGGCTTTTTTAAGTTTACTAGGAGAAACATAGATGCAGTGTTACGTTTGTAGATAATCTAAATTGCAACAGTGATAATGATTAAATCTCCAATCTTGATAATCTTTTCTTTTATAATATCCATTTTAATATTTATATAAACATTTACGTCTGATATTGAAAAGAAAGACTGAATCTTATCCTAAACATATGGTTAATATACGTCAATAATTTATTGATGCTATTTTCAGTTTATTATTCAAATAAAATTACTTTCATTTTTGCTTTTTTTGTCACCAAAAGACTATAAATATTAAATAAAATTTAAATTGACAAACAGAAATTTTATTTTGTCTAGCTAACATTAAATCTATGGTTTGCCTAGACTTTTCAAGTGCTCAACTTGCCTCATACTGTTGCTCAACTTACCTTACCTATGGGGTATGTTGAGCATACTTGATTTTCTGCATTTAAACATCTGTAACTTCTAAATTTGACTAGTTAGAAATAAATAAGTGTGAACAATTTTGCAAAGGGATAAATTAGTAAATTAGTAAATTCGCCTCTGTGGTCTAGTGGTCCAGCGTTGGCATCGACCACATGAGGTCCCGGGTTCGATTCCCAGGTCGGGCATATAAACAAAAAGTATTTTTTCAGTTTTCTGAGAAACACAAAGTTGCTCGGGATTGGAAAGTGCCCGGTTGGCGATAGGCTTGCCACCTATTATATTGTGGGACCAAGTATCTTCGGCTAATCGTGGGTGCACTTGTACCTCTGCCTACCCCTTCGGGGATATGGGCGTGAAGATATTTATTACTTATACTTACTTAGTAATAATATACGTAATAAGCCATTAAGACTTATTGTTGATGAGTTAAAACACTCAAGTGAAAAATTGCTCAACTAACCCCGCCCTACCCTACGCTATCGCTAAAAAGTATGATGTTAAATAATATTTTAATAAAAAATTTTAAGTCCCACTTAAAAAAATAAAATTTATAAGGATGTTGGATACATATAGAATATTATTTACAAAATTTTTGAGTTTAAATGACCGGAAATGCTACAGTACCTACAACCAATACTTTCGCCCTACATTAAGAGCGTGTACATTCGACTCGCAACGAAAACTACATGTTTTCAAGTTTTTTCCAGAGCAATATCGTAATAATGTGAACAGATTATTCGAAGGATATTACAATTTTGCAAGATTATCTTGATCATTCGATTTACCGCAGATTCAAAATCAGATCGGCAAAAGATTGTGCGCGAGGATTTACCTACAATATTTTTAAAATAATTCGTCTAAATAAATGAGTTCGAATGACGGCCTGAAAAAAAAATCAGTATTTTAAGGATTACCTTAATTTACATATAATAAACATTTTAGGTTTCTATTGAAATACTTACTGGTAAAAAAACTTAAAGTGAATTGATTTTGTAATTTTTAATATTATTTTTTAATATCTAACAACAATATTTTCGTCATTTTGGCTCTGTGTTACACTTTAGGACCATATATCCTGTTGGAAAAATGAATAAAATAAAATATTTAGGCAAATTACAATAGTTGTATTCGTCCTGAAAGATAACACTAATGCCTACTTTCGTAAAACGCTATAAAGGAATTGTCTTCGTTTTAAAAAATCGTTATCAAAAATTATATTCTTGCTCTGTAGTGTACTAAATCAAGACTTTATCCTGCAAAAACTTTAATATCCTTCGAATTATCTGCTCACATTATTACGATATTGCTTTGAAAAAAATTTAGAAACGTGAAGTTTTTATTGCGAATCGAATACACGCTCTTAACAAAGCAGTAACATGACGTCATCAACGTTAGGTAAAAAAATAATGTGATCGGTTTGTATCGGCAATATAATTAATTTACAAAACAAACGAAATCGCGGCCAACAACTTGTATTTTTATTGCTATATATGGTCAACCTCGTCCATTCATAAATGTCAGTAATTAGCATCTCTCCCACAAGTACCAATTATTATTCGCGACATTGTAATTTAAACTTTATTTTAAAGTAGTTAAAATTAAAATTGGGTTTTATATATTTTATATAATTAAACGTTTAGTAATAGCGTTTTAATAGAGTGAACAAAATTCGTCCTTGCATTGTGCTATTGTATGCAGAGATGATTTTACAAAAGAGAATGCTTATTCTTAGATCTGTTTGGGATGTGTTTAAGAAATGTGCTTCAATGGAATATCAATAGATGTATGTCACCTGGAAGGATCCATACGAATGCGTATTTTATACGGGACGTTATGAACAAAAGATCTGTTTCTAATATGAATTAGTAGCGGGATATACTAAATTTAGTTCGGTTGTCATGAGTGATATAAGGTTGGCTCACTAGTACAAGGTTCTAAATTAACTTAAATGAAGTCTAGCAGAAGTTAACTATTCAAGTTTTTGACTTTAGTAAAATTTATAGGTACGTAATAACTAGCCTTAGGCTTATATAACATTACAAGATCGAAATTTAGGACTACATAATACTTTCTAGGAAATAATGTTTTTTATACCATAAAATAGCTAAAAAGCAGATAGATCTCCTGATGGAAAGAGAAACCATCGCCTATAGACACCAAAGGTGTTAATGGTGCGTTGCTATCCGCGTGATGGGATGATGATGCGATATGCATAAGTCTACCGGCTATCTTACCCTTCAAACCGGAATACGACAATGACATGCATTGACGCTATTGCGGCAGGAATATGTAAGGCGACGGTATTTAATACCCGGGCGAGACGTTACAGAACTCTACCACCTAATAGTCACGAGGGTAGTCTATAGATACATGTATAGCCAATCGATCCTGTATGGCAGAATAGCAGTTGGTCTATTTTTTCTATTCATCAAAGGAGCCCACACCAACACGGGAGGAATGTTGCAAATTGTCTTTTATAATCTAAAATATTACCGAAATTAAAATAACATAGCATTAGAAAATATTAATTTATTTAGGTAAGGCGATAGTACCAAACTTGGATGAGGAGGCTATTCTTCAAAGGAGGCTATACCAATACAGAGAAGAAGTACCAACCAGTGAATTTCCTGATGGAAAAAGGCAACCATCGTCTTCATACACAAAATATATTAACCTTGCTTTACCATATGTGTGGCGAGTTAAAACGCCACAAGTTTACCGGTTACCTTACCCTTCAAACCAGAATACGATATTACCAAGCACTGACGCGAATGCAACAAGAACAAAATAACTATTCATCTTGTTTTTTATATAACTTTTGCAATATTTGATGTACTAATAAAATGTGTAAACACCTGGAGAGACCAAGGTTGGTGTACATTGAACAATTGGAGGAGCACTGTTTGAAAATGGTTTCAAGAATCTTTGCAACAAGTGTTTCTGCATGAAGAGAGTTATAAATGTGCAGGAAGCAAGGCAAACCTGTCTGGTCTGTGATTATTGGCACTCAATTCCCTCTGTCTACCACGTAAGGGATTTGGAGTGACGACATGTTGTCGTTGTAATAAAACATTATCTGGACGTTGTCCCAAATTGCTATTGTTATTTTTTGGAGGAGTATCAAGAATTATATACTTTTTGAACTTGTGAACTAAACTGCAATAAAAGTCACGAAGCGCGTATCGAATCGGTCAAGAATCGGTACGCTATATTGTCGCGTGCTGGCTATATATTTCATATTACATTGTTAAACGATGGGTTATGGAGCTAAAAGTTAACGTTGCTACGAATTAGTGTAAAGAATAGCATCGTATCACGCAATAATTCTATAGAGCCTGTTGTTTATCTCAATTGAACGCTTTGACTGCTTCGTTGGAATTGTAGTTAATCTGTTTGAATATTAAATACGTTACGATAAAACGTTGAATATAAAATACTATTCCCATGCTGAGAATAACACAGTGTCGATATTTTTTATTTAAATTGAAGTTATGTTTGATTTCTGCTTTTGGCGAGATATTATCAGGTTTTATCTTAATCTTAGCAAGAAGATGTTTCTCAGTATAGAATAAAATACGTAAACCAGTTGATCCTGCAGGTCATCCCTGAAAGTTGCCACTGAATTCATTTAGTTATTTTAAGCTCAAAGACGCTTATGTAATACCTCAGCATTGATTTTTGTGTGTTGGAGATTCAATGACAAAATTTTTTGTCCCAAACACAAATCCCAAACGAATCAAGGAGGTAATTTTGATTCTGTTCACGGTATTGGCCGCAGGTTTTTCAGAAGAAAAGCTGATTGGAGGCAAGATGTTAACGGCGGCGTTATAGTCATCCATTATAGTCATCATGGCATATTATAAAATAATGACACTTCAAATACAGTGTAAGGTATTTTTGAAGTTAGTATCATCACACCCTTAAGTTTGCAGAGTAGGTAGTGTAAACCGAACGTCTATAAACTTTCCAGCTCACCACGATTCACCGGTTTGTCGGTTGCGAGGCGAGTGGTGGTCCTCATCACTGCATTTTACCGACCTTATAACAATTATTGATTATTTCTAGCGATAACCGGGATCGACAGCCTTATCCGAGGGGGACATGAGCGGTAATACACCACACGCCAGGCTCTGAGCTGCTAGTTGCTACTGAGATTTTGGATTTTTAGAAACACCTCGGAAAAACCTCGGAAAAACTCAATAAAACTTTCCTCCTTTTTGAAGAATAAGTCAACTACCTTATCTCATCTTATCTCGTTAAGGCAAAATGAATTATTAATGTGATGAAATATAATCGTGATTCCTAACAAGGTGTTGCTCCTTTGAAGATTAGACCAATTGCCGTTCTGCCAAGCAGGTCGTAAAAGGCGATTGATTGGCTGTCACGTGTCTCTACTATCGTGACTACTAGGTGGTAGAGTTCGGCAAATTCTCGCCCGGTTATTTGGTAGGTACACCGCCTTACCTATTCCCGCCGCAATAGCGACAATGCTTGTCATTGTCATGTTCCAGTTTCGAGTGTAAGGTTGCCGGTAGACTTATGCATGTGGCATTGCCATCCCACCACACGAATAGCAACGTACTGTTGACATCTTTTATGTCTATAGGCGATGGTTTCTCTCTTCATCCGAAGAGCCATTTGCTTGTTTGCTATCATATGATAAATAAAGGTGGAGGAGTTCTGCAAAGTCCCGCCCGGGTTTTCGTATCAACGCCTTACTTATTCCTGCTGCAATAGCGTCAGTGCTTGTCATTATCGTATTCCGGCTTGGAGGGTGTAAAGTAGCCAGTAAATTTATGCATTTCCACACCTTCACACGGATAGCAATTGTGTTCCCACACCTCCACACGGACCATTAACATCTTTAGTGTCTATAGGCGATGGTAATCTCTAACCACCCAAAGAACCATCTGCTTGTTTGCTCACCTACGAAATAAAATATAAAAATATAACATATTGAAGATTATGGAACTAGAAAGCCTTAAGTATTGTTATGTATTCTGATACGCTGATATAAAATGCTCTCACGACATGACGTCAATCAAATCTAGTTAAACGCAACCGTCAGTACCATTCATCCTCTGAATACCTTCTTTACGTAGCCTTCATACAAAATCTTTACTTTTTGTGCAACTCAGGTATATATAAGGTGACCATACGTTTCGTTTTGAACAAAACTATCCCACTTAAAATACTCTGTCCTCCTGTCCCCAAGCATTATTTATAGACGTTTAAATGTCCTGTTTTCGAAAAAAATATTAACAGTACGACTATCTGACACAAATAAAAACATTATAGTGACAATCTCACCTCATTTAAGGAATATTCACTTATTTCTGGGTACGTAACACAAAAAATTATTTCTTGTACTCTAATCTTAAAGATGTTATAGACACCCAATTGAAACTGAGTTCCTTACGCTATATATTGTTGTGTTTCTACTATGCTAAGATTAAATAAAAAAATGACGGAAAGCTGACTATATTAAAAAAGTTTTTGTTTCCTAGGTTATCGAAAAGTGCTGCAAAATTATTGAAAAAATGACGATTTTTTGTGTCGTTTTTATTGTTACAGATTTTTCGGTCTAGCTTCTCACCCTGCAGACAAATAACGTTCAACAAAGCATTCCGTTCCAAAAATTATCAATTTTCAAAAAATATTTTTAACGCAGTAAAACTGCAGCAAGCGACTTCCAATTCCTTCTATCTCTGGAACCCTGCCTCAGATCTTTATCAAATTAAAATTCGGTTCATAAATGACCGAGTTCTGAGGTAACAAATTTAAAAAAACATACAGGAGAATTGATAACCTCCTCCTTTTGGGAAGTATCTTAAAAAACCAAAAAGTATAAAATGTTTCATACCTAAGAAAATGAAACTTAGTTCGTATACCTAATAAATTACTTCGCCTTTTATTGCTTATGTAAAGTTATGAGGTTCACAACAACATATTGTCCCGTTTTATAGTCGACACAAAATGGTCACTTGAGGTAGATACAGTATGAGCACGTGGTTATAAAAGGCTCTATTCCCACGCTCTTACGCAAACAGCTCAAGAAAAGATTTTTTCGTTATACAATAAAAAATTGCAAATTCGTACACGTGTGTCTTGAAAGTCTGGGAATCAGCTGATTCGTCTGACTCCTTCAAATATAGTGTTTATTACACTAACAATAAAGTATAATTTGAATAAAATATTATTGAAGGATGTAAGTATTGCAAATCGCACGTGCAAGTTTTATCTTTCATATTTTGCTATTTAAACAGAAATAATAAAAAGATATTATTATTATTACTAGCGATCGCCTTGTGGTCGAAATTCGACCACAGACTAAACAATAAAATCTTTTTTAAGTTTGACAACAATTTAGCTGCAAAGAAAATTGTATACCTACGTGTGCGTGTGTACTAAAATTGTATACGTGTATTCTCATATGTCATATGGATGTAATGTGTTTGATGTTTATTTTTATAAATTTAATGTATTCCTAATGTATATTATTTAAAAATATTAGTCTTCTGCACTCCTCCGCAAATTAAAATTTAACTGTATCACTTTTCAGACAGTTTAAGACACGTTTAGCAGTTGGTCCAAACGACCGTTACTGTGAAACCGGGCGTTACGGGCGAGCAGAGTTATCTCATCTACTCAATACTAAACAAGTAATTTGACTGTCCCCTTGTTCTAGGGTTTAGGGACTGGGGTTCGAATCTCAACTGGGACAAACATGCGTGTGATTAGCATAGCATGGTATTTCTCGATTTAGATTTTTATTAAATATATTAAAGCGTTTATACATGTATTTCTATATATTCGTATTATTAATTAGCACCCATATCACGAGCAAATAATTTCCTTACTTGGGATGAGATTAATTCGTGTAATTTATCCCGTGATATTTGTTTATTAAACATTTCTGGTTCTATTCCTCAAGCGTTTAGATACACTCCGATTTGATGCTTAACAAACGAAACCGAGTGCTTGATTTTAAACTTAAGACACATAGTTTTGGTGGCCGAACAAACTGGCGACGCAGTAACATCCCAAGTAGCTAAGGGCTTTCAAGAGACTCTAAACAAAAAATCTCAACAACTTTGCAATTACACGAATCTTTCTTAACATAAAGTATTATAGCTCTATCTACAATACTTATCTCTACACGTCCAAAACCAGGAGTATCCTAAGATAACATGCAGCCTGTAATAAGCATATTTTTGTTGAATACAAGACGCTGGGATCGATTTGCAGCTGCTACGCTCAGGTAGCAAGATGAATCTTACAGAAAAAAATCTTTAAAAATACTGCCACAACTTGCTTCAGGTTAAAATTTGGTTGATTCATTATATGTTCGTTACACATAATTCCTATGTGCGTATATCACTGTATTCGTTCTAGAATTGTTTTTTAATATCATAACATAGCAATCAAGCAGACGGCTCTCCAAATGGAAAAAAATAACTATGGCCTATAGACTCTAAAGATATTAATGGTGCGTTGCTATCCTTGCAAGGTCTTATTAATCCATACTAATATTATAAATGCGAAAGTAACTCTGTCTGTCTGTCTGTTACGCTTTCACGGCCAAACCACTGAACCGATTTGGATAAAATTTGGTACAAATATAGTTTGAGACCCAAGAAAGGACATAGGATAGTTCTTATCCCGGAAATCCTACTGGAACGGGAACTATGCGGGTTTTTATTTTAGAATTTTTTCCACGCGAACGAAGTCGCGGGCACAGCTAGTATATGTATAAATTAACCGGCGATCTTACCCTCCAAATTGGAACACGATAGTGACGAGCACTAAGGCTATTGTGGCAGGAATAGATAAGGCGGTGGCACCGGACCTGCGTGAGACAATGCAGAATTCTACCACTACGATCTGCCTGGCAGAACGGCAGATGATCTTATTCTTCAAAGGCCCCGAACAACATTGGGTAAACCTGATGGGTTGACTAATTATGGTGATTTTTCTTGCATGTATTTGGGTGTACTCTACCCAAATAAACATTTACAGGCACTTATAACGAGTCAATTTTTTTATAATTACTGCCGGATCGAAGCGCGGCAACACCAAGACTCGTTATGATCTAAAAAAATAACTATTTGAAAAATATTTTAGTTGATGTTTAGACGTTTTGTATTATCATCAGAATCAAATTATTAATCAAAGCATTTTAAAATTCATGAACAAGTAATGATCAACGTTGACATCAGAAACTGATTTCTTTGTGTTAGTTGCTGTCAAAGAGCATTTGTTCATTAACAATTGCAAGATCATAAGAAAATAAATCATACTGCCTTCTTTTGAATCACCTATAAGTCATATTCCTTATCAAGGCATTGTGCGGAAGTTCGAAATTTAAACACCACCGACCAATCAGGTCGGACCATCTGCCGTGGCGCGTGCGCCGATCTACTTCGATAGATCTTTTTAAACTTGTGTGCGTTTCTTGTAAGATTTTTTGTGCCTTCATAGAGCAAGTATATGCCAGTGTGCGTGTTTCTTAGGAGATTTGGCAGATGGCACGTGCTAGCCGAAGCTTCTTTTCGTACATCTGTCGTGTATTGATTTTTTTCATATTTTTTGTTAAGATCTTGGATTTTTTCTTAATTTTTCGATAGCACATGTCATTTGGATGCAAATATGACGCTTAGAAAAAGTTTAAATTAAATTCGTAAGACGCAATCCATATGGTGTTAGAAAAAATAAAACGCTCAGCGCAAGTGGTTTTGGTACAAGCAGCTGCTTCGCCATATTGTGACAGGATTGATAACCTATCAAATCAATATCATCTCAGAAATCTCTCATGATTTTTTTTTTATTATAATCATTAATATGTTAAACAGAGAAGTAAGAAGAAGTTGATTTATGTACATCTATGCATACACATACTATATACAACACTAGAAAACACAATGTGAATAAATACAAACTTGCATATACTACGCAATAAATTCAGAAAATCATTCAAATTAAAAATATAATAAAGAAAATTTAATAACAGATCTAGATTGATGCGGTGTATTCCATTTGCGCCCTTCTTTCCATAGCTTATACACTTCTACTAAAAAAAACAGAGAAGTAATATTTTTCTTATAAACAGCTTCTATATTACTTCTAACTTCATATCTAAGAAATTATTTTACCATTGTTGGTCCAGGCAGTGGCGGATTTACGCTTGATGCCGCCCTAGGCCCTGACTGATATACAGCTTTTTTTGCTTTGTCAGAAAGTGATTATTGAGAAAGAGTTCTGTAACGTTTCGCCCGGGAATTTGCAATCACCGCCTTACCTGTTCCTACCGCAATAGCGTCAATTCTTACCACTGTCGCGTTTCGGTTTGGAGGGTATGATAGCCGGTAGTCTTATGCATGTGGCATCGCCTTCCCGCCACTCGCATCATTACCATCCTTGGTCGCTATAGACGATGGTTTCTTTTTTCATCAGGAGAGCTATCTACTTGTTTATCTAATGATATAAAAAAAGATAAAGCATTAAATTTATAAATTTTGCCGTTCCTAGAATTATGCCACCCGGGCCTATGGGTAAATCCGCCACTGGGTCAAGGCTGTTTTGAATAATATTTTTCAATAGATCCTGACCTTAAAATTAATAATCCTTCCTCCCAAGCAATTTGTAGATGAATGTTTTGCCAACTAAGAATTTTAATTTGGTTCCACGTCCATTCAGTAGGTACTGCGGGCTTAACTTTTACTGTCGTAATGTGTCAAACTTGTCATTGCCGTGGTCCGGTTTAGAGGATAAAGTAGCCTGTAAACTTATTATTGTGGCATTACATGCCCGCCACACGAACACTGACGCATATTTGACATCTTTGGTGTCTATAGGCGATGATTTCCATCAAATGATCATCATTAATAATAATAATAATAATAATTCACGGGACAAATTACACTTACTGATCTAACCCCAAAGTAAGCAAATTATTTGCTTGTGTTATGGGTGTTAGTCAACGATACTAATACATAGAAATACATATATAAATACTAGAATATATATAATAAACACCCAAACCCGGAAATATTTACCCGGAATTTATGCTCATCACACAAATGCTTGTCCCCGTCGGGGATCAAACCCGAGCCTCGTTGATTGCGTAGTCAGGGTCTCTAACCACTCGACCAACGGGGCGGTAAATTAGTCATTAACAAATCTATTTGTTCAATTTAGGTATGAAAAACCAATTTGGCATTATTATATAACTCAACCTAAAAGCACCAGCAGGCTCTGTTGCTGTATGCTTAAAGATATTGTTGTAGTCCAGTTTGAAGGGTAAGGTAACTGATATAAGTATACATGTGACATTACACCCTCACCACAAAGAGGACATACAATATTATCCACACATGTTATTTATAGATGATTATTAGATACCACTTTCCACCTAGAGAGTCATCTGCTTATATTTATATCATTAAATAGCAAAGGAACAGATGGCTCTTCTAATGGAAAGAGAAACCATAGCCTATAGAAGCCAAACATGTTAATGGCGCATTGCTATCCGTGTGGCGGATTGGCAATCTCACATGCATGAGTCTATCGGCTACCCTACCTTCTAAACTGGAACATGACAATAATAAGCATTGGCACTTTTGCGGCAGGAATAGATACGGCAGTGGTATCATACACCCGGTCGAGATCTTGCAGACCTCTAACTACATGTTTACTATCCTACGAATTTATAAGACAGAATACGATATAATATTAATTATTATAACGCTGGACAAATACACAAAATTATCTAAGCCCAAAGTATGCTAATTATTTGCATTTGTTATGTGTGTTAGACTACGATACTATGCATAGAAATACATATTATGTAAACCAAACCCAGAAATACAAACATCTATGCTCATCCGCTAGGGGGACCGTCTAGCTAGTGATGTAAGCAAAAAAGATGTGTTGCCCCACAAATGTTTTTTTTTATTTTTTTATATCATAAGATAGCAAACAAGCAGATGGGTCTCCTGATGGAAAGAGTCAACCATCGCCTATAGACACCAAAGGTGTTAATGGTGCGTTGCTATCTTGTGGCGAGGTCTAATGTCACATGCATAAGTTTACCGGCTACCTTACCCTCCAAACCGGAACACGACATCGACAAGCGACTATTGCGACAGGAATAGGTAAGGCGGTGGTACCAGACCCGGGCGAGACAATGCAGATGTTTCGCAATAGTATGATTTTAGCTGTGTATTGTATTTTATTAGTTTAGTAGTTTTAGATAACTTAGGGTATATAAGTTTTCACTTCTGTTTGAAAGTGGTGTCAAGAGTTTTCGCAACCGGCGTGTTTGTGTCAAGAGAGTAATAAATGTGGATGAAGCAAGACAAGCTGCAAGGATCGTAACGTTATGACACTCGGTTCTCTCTGACTACACCGTAAGGGATCTGGGATGAAGATAAGTAGGTATGTTTTGTATGTATGTATCCTGGTTTCTGTCGGCGGTCCCCACGACTGTTTTTTTTAGAAGTGTTTCCTACTTAATTGCTTTAAATAAAATCTTTCGATAAAATTGCATATCCTCTTAACATTACGTAATTGAAAAAGTCCACCTCCTGTGTTTTGATCGACATACATTATCTATTCAAAAACGCCCTCCGTCTGAAATACGACCCCAAGGTCAGAATGCACCTTCAATCAGGGAGAATTATCTGAACTGAACGGAAACACCTTGGAATTTACCTAACTATAGAATGCGTTCATTGCAATATAGTTTTTTTTAAGATCATAGAATAGCGACTATGGCAAACGCTGATGCTAATAAAAAAGCATGCTATTATAGGTTAAGCAAACTCCACACAAGGCGTTACAGCACTCTACCATAACTTTTTCTTAAACTATTGCAAGATTCAAATGTTGTGTCTAGTTTAAAATGTTTGCTGATTATTTTTGGCTCAGATATTTTTTATAATTTGTTTTAAAAGATTTCTCTTATTTAACAAAAGAAAGAAATTGACATTAATTATATGTGACTACTTGTGCTTTAAAAACAAACAAAGCAGCGCAATAAATTAAACAAATTCACCAAGAGCGTGTAATAAAGATAATTTCAGCGACACAATTGTCCTCTGTCTTCCGCTGCACTTTCCACTATATCTGTATAATAAACAAAAACACACAATTCACGTCAACAAAAATTCGTTTGCTGGTATTTATGCTAGCTAACATCAGCACCAGGCAATGCGTCCTACCTAGGGATCGAAAACCACGTGGAATTTGTGTCAACGAATTTTTTTCTCTCTTTAAATCGTGATTTAGAATTTATTGTGTTTATAGAGTATTGATATAACATTTGGTATGATACTTTCTAAGTTATGAAGTTAATAAAAGAAAAACGTTTATCAGTTCCTAAAAAGCAAATTACTTTATACTAATTGCATTATTACAAATTAAAATGATTAGAGATAAATAATATATAATTTTAACAAACATCAGTCAAGATTGTTATGTTGCTTCTAATCGTATTAATAATAATTGTTCTTGGTTTTCATGCGCGGACTCTATCGTATAATACAATTTAAGGTTTGCATATAAAAGATTGCACATAAGTAGGATCTCATCTGCGCACTTCCGCCGGATGCGGAACCGTCTGCCCGGTGGCGGAAACGCAAAAACTACGCGAATGCGGCCCGCAGGTTGTAGTGCGTAATATTGTTTTTAGGGACTTTAAGATAAAAGTTTTGTTCTTATGACCTTTAGGGTCATGTTTTGAAAATTTACGGAAGATTTTCAAGGTTGAAGATCCTATTAACATTTTAAATGTGAAAGTTTAGATGTTTGTAAGCTAATTGCTTTTTATATCATACGATAATTCTCCAAAGGTGTTGATATCCGTGTGGCAGGGATGGATAGTTACATGAATGAGTTTACCGGCTACCTTTCTCTCAAAATCGGAACCTGATAGCGACAGGCGCCGATGCTATTGCGGCAGCAAAAGGCATTGCGGGGAGAGTCGTTGCAAAACTCTTCTACCTAGTTAATAGACACGATGTTAGTAGCATGTAGTAGTCTTCTCTCAGCTTTTACGTGCTAGGACTACACCGGACTGCTAGGCAAGCAATACCTGATGAAATAGGCACAAATGCGACTAGTATACTTATATCTAGTCTAAGGAAAAACAAATCTTTAGAAAAATATTTTTAAAAATTCGCTTTGTTATGCGCGCATAAATATCGCTTAACATTAATGGGAGAGTTACGAGTAACTTCGTACTATAAATTTTTCATACTATATATTGTCACTTTCTTAATTTTTCCCTAACACGGCAAAAGAATAACTATAATAGTAAAGTGTAACTTCAGTAATAATAGCTCTACAATACATTAATATGGTAACACGAAATATATACAAAATGGCGGTCTTATCACTTATGAGTGGATATAGAATATGAATATGAAGATAGCGGGTGATGCCCAAATGGTGGCGCTGTTGGTCGAATTGTCAGCGACCCCGACTATACAATCGACGAGGCTTGGATTTGATTCCTGGCAGGGACAAACATATGTGTGATGAGCATAAATGTTTGTATTTATAGAATTGGGTGTTTATTAAATATATTTTAGTATTTATATATGTATTTCTACGTATTAGTAGATTAACGCTCACAACAAAAGGTAATAACTTGCTTACTTATGAATGAATGACTACACTTTATTGTGCAACAATAACAATTTATTTATTTAATACTTTATTGAACATATAAACGTCAAATTATATTTTGATTCATGAAAATTTCTTAAAAGCAAGCTAAGAGTGAGAATGCGTGAAAGAATTGTAAAAATTTATTTTTCTAAATTAATAATCTGAGCACTTGTAGAACACTAGCTGCATCCTGTATGTATGCTACATTTTTGCAAAATTTCCTGGTGAGACCCACGAAAAATACTTATTTTTCCGACATAATAAAAAGTATCTTCATGCCCATATCCCGGAAGAGGTAGGCAGGGCACAATAAGCGCACCCACGATTAGCCGAAGACACTTGGTCCCACAACGTGATAGGTGGCAAGCCTATCACAAACCGGGCACTTTCGATCCCGAGTAACGTTGTTTTTATCAGAAAACTGAAAAAACCCATTTTTGAATTGCCCAACTGGGAATCGAACCCGGGACCTCACGTGGTCGTCTCCGACACCGGACCGGTAGACCACAGAGGCGATTAATAATCCGACATAATAATTATTATTATAAGTGCTATTCCAGGTAATTATCCACACGTGTGCCAGATTTCATCCACATCAGTTCAGCCGTTTTTGTCTGATTGAGTAAAAAACATCCATCTACAGATCCAAACATCCGAACTTTCGCATTTATCATATTAAGATAGATAAGAAATCCAGTTTAGTTTACTTAATTCTAATACGTTACAATTCCTGTTTATCGTAAAATGTAACATTAAGATATATTTTACAGTGTATATTTTGGGATTGGGTTAATTCTTGTAATTTGTCCAGCGATATTTATATTTATTATTAACAGGATAAACCTTCACATTGCCACGTCTAACAATGTCGCATCCACGAACAGTTGCTACATAAAATGGCAAGATGTTGAGATGAAGAGCACATTAATTTACATTAAATTCCGATATTAATAATGGAATGCCATCACCGTAATGGCGGCGGGTACGAAAGCTGTATGTTTAAAAGGGCATGTTTCTGCTCGTAAATATTGGCTACCTAATATTAAAGCCGTTATATAAATGTATCGCCTCGAAACTATTTTGTTTTTGCTATATAATCGTGCAACTTATTTCAACTGCATCTTGTGATAGTTGCCGAAGCATTGATTATGGATCAGGGTGTTTCTCCAGGATATGGAGTTGTTTAAATATTAAGTCTGAGTGTCAAGCATTGGTGTCAAACTTCATTTAAATTCGTACAATCGTTCAGGGCTATTTTTTTTATTTCATAGGATAGCAAACAAGCAGATGGGTTTTCCGATGGAAAGTAATAACCCTCGTGTTCGCACGGGTTCCCTTTGAAGGATATACCATTGGCCATTCTGCCAGATAAATCGTAAAAGCGAACGATTGCCTTAACTTTGTCACTACCATCGTGACTACTAGGTGGTAAAGCTCTGGAACGTCTCGCCCGGGTCTGTTGCGTGTCCTTGTCCATTTCTGCTGCAATAGCGATTGAAATGCTTATAACGACTATGATACTCACAGATAATAAACTACATGTATTATGTCCAGTTAGTTAAAGGCATAAAATTTATTTATTTAAACAGCAACTGATAAATACAAAACACAAAACTGATTACACTTTGTTGTGCTTTATCAATATATCACACTTCAATTTTCAATTTCACAAGCACGAATGTCTTTAGAACATATTTGTCAAACCCTTTTAAAATGTTTATTTCAAGTCGATTATGAACTTAATTATTACCATTAATTAAACACTTGACTTTAGACCAAAGGTAATATTAATTTAAAATAGGTTTAATAATGAATAATTCTAAACATTTCATAGATTATACCTAAGTTATTTTAATAATAAGTAAAGAATAACACATCAGCTTTATTTTGACATAGCAATTTAGAAATTGATGGCCGCATATAGTCATTTGATATATGTTCATGTAAAATATTGACAAAAGGTATATCTACGATAATGATGTTAATCATGATAAGCTATATTTAATAAATTAATAAAATGGAGATATTTTTCAGTCATCAGTTGGTAAATGATATATTTAAATCACTCTCTCATCGAATCCAATTACTAGCAAGAAAATCGATAAAGAAACGGAAGTACAGGTGGTTGTTTTAACCGAGTCACACGTAACTCAGATTTATCGATAATAAACAACATTAGTCCGATCAATTTAAATACACTTCATCGGCATTCAGCATCTGTAAGGAAAGATGAACTTTTGTGATGGCTGGGTTATAACATTTTTTCTCGTACCTATTCCATAAATGTACGTGACACCGTTAAGGTTAATTTGCCCAAATTACGTTGTTACTTTTTGTGTCTTTTGAATTTAACAGTTTTTTGTATCTTGAATACATTACGCGATTATGTATGCGTGCGGTAGGTTGCTTACAATCATGATGTTTGTAAAATAATCGATATCATTATATTATGATATATATATATATAGTACCAGAATTGAAAAGAACAAGAAATGTTCCGGTACCAAAACAAACCAAAAAAGTAACCAAAAAATAATCAATTAGGTAGTTTCTTACATCTTGTAGTTTTTTTTTTTTTTTTTATTTTGTTATTTTTATTTTTATTAAGCTATTGATGGGGCAATGGTACTTCATACTGTTCCTTGTATTATGTGCAATTTGCCTTCATATAATTGGATACATAACATTATGTAAAATTCTCTAATTTCAATACTAATATTTATATTTATTGTCCATCCTTTTTATAATTTAGTTTTAGTTTAGTAGGTTAACAGAAATGTTGCTTTAATTTTCCACATACAAAGGCTTTTATGTACTACTGTCTGCCCTTATACAATCGTTCATCGTTTCTTGTTTTCGTCAATAGGTGTAACACATTAAGTTTTCAATTTTATATTTTACAAGTCGACGGTATCTTTTGAATTTATTATTTTTGTAGGTAGTGTCCATAGTTTATTTAAAATTGTCTAGAATATTCGTTTGACTAAATAATAGTAGTAATAATTTAATTCAACCAACATTTTTGTCTTGTTTGGACAATTGACTTATATCAAGTGTCAGTACACTACTGTCAATTGCGTCAATTGTCAAAGTTGATGGCATATGTTCCGTTCAGAAATCCGTAAGCTGGCGGGTGCAAGTATTTATGTTGTATAATTTATAGGTAATTAGGTATAGAGTTTTTATTTAGTTTAGTTTTTGATTTTTTATATATAGTTTAAGTTTACAGTGCATAATTTATAGTTTTTCATTACATTTACGTGGTAATGAGTCAGTGTGATATTAATGATAGTGATAGTTTCTTTTCTTTATGTTCGCTTAGTGATATAGATAGTGACAGTAGTGTTTATAGCACAGCTTCTTCCACTTTTAATGAAAATATTTCGGCTTTATTACTTAACTCCTCTAAGCACTTCAATGTAGTGCATATTAACGCGCAAAGTATTCCGGCACATTATCCTGACATGCTAGCGTCTTTTGAGTGTGACAAGATCCATGCCATCCTCGTCTCAGAAACATGGCTTAAGCCGTGCCTTCCTTCTACTAGTTACTCTCTTCCAGGCTTCAACCTCATTAGAAATGATCGCATTGGAAGGGTTGGCGGTGGAGTTGCTATTTATTTACGCTCTGGCATACAATTTTCCATTGTCAGCTCCTCACCACAACCTCCACCTACTGATGCTGCTGAACACTTAATGATTGAGGTTGTGATATCGCACACCAAATTGCTGTTGGGGGTGTTCTATAGTCCTTCTTTATTAGTGAACTATTTTAATTCTTTCGAAGACTTACTCTCTACGACCCTTCCATCATACAATCATATTATATTTATGGGAGATTTTAATACCTGTCTCCTAAAGAGGGATGGCAGAGCCCAGAAACTTAAATCCATTGTAGAAGGGCATAATTTACATTTGATGCCTCTCAACGCAACCCACTTTGCACCTAATTGCGTACCATCTCTTCTAGATCTTATTATTGTATCTTCACCGGATCTGGTCGGCAACTATGGTCAATGTGGATCTACTCCTTTTTCTCACCATGATTTAATTTTCCTGTCTGCCAAAATTCGGTCATTTAAATTAAAGCCGCAAGTTGTTTTTCGCCGCAATTTTGGTGGGATGAATACAGAATCTTTGCGTGATGATGCTAGTAATATTGATTGGTCTCGTGTAGCTACTGAACTTTCAGTGGATGCCAAAGTCGATCGCTTTAATGAGTTGCTTATTAAGCTTTATGATACACATGCTCCCATTAGACCTGTAAAACTCAAACATCTACCTGCTCCCTGGCTCACAGACGAAATACGGAGTATGATAAACAAAAAGCATCAATTATTAGCGAAATACAAAAAGAATAAAACGTCGGAGTCCCATGAAAAATATGTAAAAATCAGAAATCGTTGCAATACGTTATGCAGAGATGCTCAACGACGATATATTCATAAGTCCGTCGAGAACGGTGATGCCACTAAAGTCTGGAAATTTTTAAAATCTTTAGGAGTGGGAAAGATAGTTTCTGGTAACTTTAGCTCAAATTTAAATGTGGATAACTTAAATCAATATTTTTCAAAACCTTCCGTTGACTTTAGTATTAATGCAAAATTGCAAACTTTGCAACATCTTGCTTCCCTACCCATACCCGACTACACTCCTTTCACATTTAGTGAGTTTACTGAAGCTGACGTTACAAAAAACATTCTGTCTATATCATCGAACGCCGTCGGTTGTGATGAGATTGGACGCAATATGATCATTCCCATACTGGATATTGTTTCTCCTATCCTCACACATATTTTCAACCAGTCCATCGCAACGAGAGTGTTTCCTAAAATCTGGAAAGATGCTAAAATTGTTCCTTTACCTAAAAAGACGACTCCTATTGCTCTATCGGACTATCGTCCTATTTCAATTTTACCTTTCCTATCCAAAGTGTTAGAACGCTTAGTCAAACAACAGCTCTCCTACTTCTTAAGTGCTAACAACATTTTAAATGATTTCCAATCTGGTTTTCGTGCTGGTCATAGCACCACAACAGCCTTAATAAAGATCACGGACGATGTTCGTTTTGGTATGGACAGTAAAAAACTAACGGTATTGACAATGCTGGACTTTAGCAATGCTTTTAATACTGTAGATCATGACGTGCTGTTGGGTCTCCTGAAGTCTATTAATATATCACCAATCGCTTTGGACTGGCTTAGTAGTTACCTTCGGGGGCGTCGACAGTACGTTCAAGCAGCAGCGTTTGCGTCGGCTTGGTCAGATTTATTGATTGGTGTACCGCAAGGTGGTGTTTTGTCACCACTTTTGTTTGCCATTTTTATTAATTTTATAACTGTCATACTGTCCACTTCGTACCATCTTTATGCTGATGATTTACAAATCTATTCACAAGCCACGCTATCTGAACTGCCAAATGCGATCCATTTAATAAATAATAACCTAGCCAATATTGACGTATGGTGCAAATCATTTGGCCTCAAACTGAATCCAATTAAAACTCAGGCTATTATAATTGGCAGCCCGGGGCTAGTAAAGAAAATTGACTGGAATAATTTACCAGCAGTTAAACTTAGTGGTGTCACTATTCCTTATAGTGATTATGTTAAAAATCTGGGTGTTTATATAGATAATACTCTTTCTTGGACCAAGCAGATTCAAGAGATTAGTAAAAAATTTTTTTGTAGTTGGAGTTCTCTAAAGCGTCTCAGGTATTTCCTTCCGATTCCTACCAAGATTATGCTGGCTGATTCGTTACTTCTGTCTATTTTAGATTACGCGGACGCTAGTTTTGTAAATCTCTCCTTAGAACAGATTAATAAACTTGAGCGACTCCAAAATCTATGTATACGATTCATATTTGGTCTGCGCAAATATGATCACATTTCCGAATTTCGCATCATGCTCAAATGGTTACCAATTCATCTTCGTCGGAATACACATATTCTCTCGCAGCTTTACTGCATTCTTTATGATCCAAATTCTCCTGTATATTTGAAGGAAAGATTCACTTTCCGTATCAATCAAGACAAATATCTGAGATCGGCTAACAATCGTTCTCTTTTAATGCCAATTCAAAATACTAATTATTACAGCCGTTCATTCACTTCTCAAGCTGTGACACTCTGGAATTCTCTTCCTGAGGATATTAGGAAAGCGCCGAGTCTAAACATTTTCAAGAATATGATTAAACGTCACTTTCTATACACCTAATTGTAATTTATCCATTTTATGTAATGTAAGTAGTTTACGTATTACCAGTAATCTGTCTGCTTATTTTTATTTTTTTTTTTGTTATTTTATATTATTGGAATGTTGTCTTTATTTCTTTTAGAAGCAAAAACTATAAATGTACTCGTGGTTAGCACCACTTTTAGAATTTATTATTATCCTATCCTTAAGGTTGTCTGGAAGAGATCGCTTTTTTAGTGATAAGACCGCCTTTGTGTATCTAATATATGTAGAAATAGTCATGTGTGTTGTATATTTTGTCATTTACTTTTGGTGCACAATAAAGAGTTATTGTATTGTATTGTATTGTATTGTATGTAATAGTCATAATGTTTCTCACCAGTGTTGGTCCGAGCTCCTTTCAAAGAATAGAGCACGCGTCTCCTTTTCGGACAATTCGTAAAATTAAAGCAATTTCTCAAAAATTGAAACCTAGCCTAATGCCTCCTTAAACAATTTTGTCATCACCTATTACGTGAAGGTAGTCTTGAAGTCAAGGTTTAAAAATAACATCGGATGTATATCTAAATAGGTATGGATTTAGATGGGTTTTTGTCGCATTTCCAATTGTGAGGACATTCATTTGTCCTCATATTTTTCATAGTCAGTTCATATTTATTTTGATAGTTATTTTATACGACTAAGATGAGCGTACTTCTTATAGCTGTTGAGTAAGACACTTAGGGCAAAAGTATAAAAAAATTACATAGACATAAATGTCCCGTATTAGCCCGGACGCCTTTTGAAAGAATGAACGAATATTTCATTTTTGAAGAAAAGACTGTGTATCATCTTGCCAGGTGATTCGTGAAAGGCGAAAGACCAAATAATTTACTGCAATTGTGACTACTAAGATTTTTCCAACATCTCGTCTGGATTAGGTAACACCACCGTTTTTCCTGTCAGTGCTTGTTTCTGTCGCATTCCGGTTTAGCCGAATATTGACGACCTATAAAGAATATTGCTTAATTTCTTGCAATAACCATAGCTTTATGTACTTTTTGAGGTTGGAAATTGTAAACATACTCTACCGGATACCAACCTGCTTTTAAGATTTAGAAAAAACTTCAATACTTATAGTTTTTTGTCCCTCTGAAGGATTGATTCTGGAAACTTACGATCTGTGCCAAATAAGTTAATTAGACCACACTGCTGTTGATTTAGTTAATGGAAACAAATCGCTAAGTATATAAATTAGATAAAAATTCTCTTAAGAGGATTATTTTTATAATGTCAAAAAGTGATACGTTGCGCGCGAGAGAGAGAGAGTGATATACAAATACAAAGCTCATTTATTCTTAATATACATACCATGGCGTTAGCAGCAAAAATTACAATGTCGATGGGCGTATGTGAATATTACTATGATCGAGACTTTTGTCAGAAAACAATCAGATGTAACATAATATAGGTACCCCTCATATAATGATAAGAAAACGAGACCACGAAATTTTCTCACGTTATACACCTTAAGCAAATGCCTTTGGAAGGATAAACCATCATCATTCCTATAAAGCAGTTAGTAAAAGGTAAAAGATTGATTGAGCATTTTACTGCCAACGTGACTACCAATTTATAGAATTTTTTTTCCTACCACAATATCAGCGCTTGTCATTATCGTATTTCGGCTTGGAGTGTGATGCCGCCGGTAAACTGATGCATGTGTTTTTATTATCACTCATATGGCAACCCACCGTCAATTTCATTGGTGGACACCGTAGGTCATGGTTATCTCTTTTCATTATGAAAACCTGCAACAGAATTGCAGATAATTCTATTATCTCAAAAACATTAATTTCATCACTCTTTGAAAACATAAGAATTAAAAAATTATATTTATCCATTTATTATCGACTGTACTCACGAGTTATTGTTACCAATAAATTCAATCTATATTTAAAAGCTATTCTATCTAAAGATAACATGTTAAAAAACGTGAATTAATGATGGATGTTCCATCCACATCGTGATTTAAAAAAAGTAACGTCGTGAACTCGTGATAGCATACTTAATAATGGCCAGTATCTGACTACTTAAAAAATATAACCATAGGAGTATGGGTTGAAACGATTTGAAAAAAGAATTCGATTTTTTATCGAAAGCTGCGAACGGTCAGCAGGTGTAATCTACTATAGGGTTTTGAAGAAAGACTCGAGAACAGGAGGCATTTTTCCCACGCCCCTGTCGATTCACTCGATTCTCATTGTTAAGTTTTGAAGACGTAACCTATGCTTCATACAGCCTATATTTTTACTTAATAAAAATACATATTTTAAATTTTCAGTTGTATTATAATATAGGTAGACTATTTATATCGCCTCTGTGCTGTGTCCGGTGTTGATCGCATGAGGTCCCAGGTTCCATTCCCGGGTCGGGCAATTCAGAATACGTTTTTTCAGTTTTCTGATGATAATAATGTTGCCGGGATTGGATAGGTGCCAAGTTGATGATACGTTTGCTTTTGCGTTTGATGATACATTATGGGACTAAGTACCTACTCGTATCTTCGACTAATCGTGGGTGCACTTGTTGTACATCTACCTACGTCTTCGGGCCTAAACATACTATTCATTTAATTTTAATAGCGTTAGCATTCACCTGTTCGTCTTAGATCAGGAGATTTCGGATTCAATCCCCAAGTACCAACATAATGTTTTCGGGGTACTATAAAGGAAAATCTTGGTAGCAGCTTGGAGTTTGGTATTAACTTCCTTAAATTTCGAATCAGTACGAGAATTTTTCGTTACGATTATAACAAGAGATAAGCAATATTTCTAAAACTTCAGTAAATGTTTATTTATATTTTTTAGGGTTCCGAAGTAAACCAGGAACCCTTATAGTTTCGCTATGTCCAATAACTTGAAAAATATTTTTTAGGGTAGCTCCTCTACATGTCAAGTGGTGGTGTTAATTTTTTTTTTCGTTTCATGGTGTGGAGTATGGATAGATAGATTTTTAAAAAATATTGTATATTTGTAAAAACAACTTTTATATTAAGGATTCGTTTGTAAAATATTAAGCTTTAATTAAAGTCAAAGTGCTAATTTTTGTTAGTTTTGTGTCTTCTCCCCCTCTGCCAGATAAACGGTTGGTTTTGGGGTGACAGAAAATTACGGTAGTAATAAATATAATGAAATTAAAAACACAACTATCACGGCTCTGATGACTTTACAGGTTTTTGAGTAATAGCCGACCAACTTATAAAATGTTCCTACTTGGAGAAGGTTTTATAGGCAGTGAACCTGTGGTACAGATATAATCGTCATTGACGTTAAATAGGTTAAATGTTCATAGTAGGAAACAATGAAAGGCCTCTTTAATAATCATCATAATAATCGTCATTGACTTTAAATAGGTTAAATGTTCATAGTAGGAAACAATGAAAGCCCTCTTTTTTGTGATGTGTACAAACCGTGCTTGGGAGAACTTGAAAAACTTAAAAACATCAAATATTTACACTCGCCAGGATTTGAACCCACAACCTTCCCTCAAGTCAAGTTCTAACCAACTAAGCCAGTATTGACATGACACTACCATCGTAACTACTAGGTGGTAGAGTTCTGCAACGTCTCGCCCGGTTATATAGTACCACCGCCGAAATTCCTGCCGAAATAGCGTTAATGTTTGTCATTGTCGTGTTCCAGTTTGGAGGATGTAGTAGGCGATATACTTATGCATGTGGTATGCCATCCCCTACATTGATAGCGATGCACCATTAATATCTTTGGCGTCTGTAGGCAATGGTGTCTCTTTCCATCTGCTATTTGCTTGCCTGCTATTTTGCGTTATAAAAGAACAACAACACTTTCGTTTCGTTCACGCTGTCACGTCTTAATTCTAAAACGATCACAAAATTTTGCATACAGTATTTGAGAGGACCAAAAAAATTAGGACACGTTTTAGGACAGGACTATTTGAAATCGGCTTGATTCGTTGGCGTTACGTAAAGATTTGACATCACTATGCATCTTTTATCGGTATTCCCCATATCGAAACATTCTTATAATGTATATGGGGAATATTTCGAGGAACTGTTTGGATTAATTCCTGCTGCCGAATTTCACCATCGGACGTCGCAACATAATTTAGTGTTTCATCTTCGCCATCTCGATGTCTGAAAATTCACAACCGTGCAATAGGTACTTTTTTTTATATCATAAGATAGCAAACAAGCAGATGGGTCTCTAGATGGAAAGAGTCAACCATCGCCTATAGACACCAAAGATGTTAATGGTGTGTTGCTATCTTGTGGAGAGGTCTAATGCCACATGCATAAGTTTACCGGCTACCTTGCCCTCCAAACCGGAACACGACAGCGACAAGCACTGACGCTATTGCGGCAGGTACATTAGGCACTTTTTCGCCGTAATAGTCATACATGGAACCAAGTATCGGCAGAATTTTTTCCCAACGGATACGACTTAGGGAAATTTAAGAAAAAAGCTTACTCATTCTTACTAGGCCAGCAACGCAACTGCACGACCACTGGTATTGTAGTTGTTTATGGGCGACAGTAATCACTTAACATCAGGTGAGCCTTCTCTCTGTTTTCCCAGGATTGCCCTTCTATGGAAAAATACTTTTCATCCAAAAAAGTCTCCAAGGAATAGAAAAATAACTTTTACCGCGAGCGAATTCGCGGGCAGTAGCAAGTAAGTAATGTAAGTAAAAAAAGTAAGTGTAACACACGTAATTAAAAACTTTCTCAAAAATTGCCAACTAGCCTATTGTTATCTGACATGGCCTTGTCGTCAACTATTACGAGAGGTCTGACTTGTAGTTCAGGTTTAAGAATAACACCGGATGTATTGCAAGATAAGTAACAATTTAGATGAGTTTTTATCGCGTTTCCAATTGCGAGGACACAATCATTTGTTTTCATTGACATTTTTTTACGACTTATAATAACTGGGTAGTATAATAGACAAGCGTACTTTTTATAGTTGAGTGGGACACTTGGGGCGAAAGTATAAAATTTAACAACTGTAGTCTAGGGCTCAGTGTTGCCCGTGTTGGTTCTCCCCCATATTTTTTTAATAGGGCAATCAGGCTACCCCTTGTCCCCACCACTGTATTTTCTGTAAACCAGAATCAACAGCTAAGCTATACTAGAACCCGCATGAATCCATGCCGCATATGAAGGATTGATCATTTGACAGACCGGGTTACCATTATGGCTACTAGGTAGCAGAGTTCTGTAACATTTAGCCCGGGGTTTATACCACCGCTTTTCCCTAATCCTGGCGCAATAGCGTTATTACTTGCAACTGTTCTTCCTAGCCTACATCTGATGGTAACGCACTATTAACTTCTTTAGTATCTATAAGCGAAGGTTACTTTTTTCCATCAGGGAAGTCTGGCAGAAAGCAGATGGCTTTCCTGATGTAAAGAGGCAACCATCACCTATAGTCACCAAAGTTATTGCTACCGGTGTGGCAAGACGGCAAAACCACATGCATATGTCCATCGGATACATTACCCTCTAAACCAAAATACGACAATGATAAGCAAAGACTCTATTACGTCAGAAATAGGTAAGTCAGTGGTTCAATATACCCAGTTACACTACGAAACTCTACCACCAAGTAGTCACGATGGTAGTAACACGAATATTCGTTCGCCTTTTACGAACTTACCTACAATGTTTTTTTTTAAATCTTAAAAAACTTCCGTCCCTGTATTGGTCCGAACCCCTTTAAAAAATAGACCACCTGTCGTTCTGCCAGGCAGTTCATAAAAAGAAAACAATTGGCTATACTTGTCACTACCATCGTGACTAGGTCGTAGAGTTCCGCAACTTTCGTTTGGGTATATGGTGCCACCGCCTTATCTATTCCTGCCGCAAAACCTTCAATGCAATCATTGTCGTGTTCCGATTTGGAGGGTAAAATTTTGCATAAAGCATTACCATGCCGCCACACGGATATCAACGTACTATTAACATCCTTGGTGTATAAACAGCGCCTATAGAGGCGATGGGTTCTCTTTCGATCAAAAGAGCCATCAGTCTTTTTGGTATCTATTAATATAAAAAGCTTTTTAGTTAAATCGGTATTTTAATTGGTGTGATACTTCAATGGCTACACACAAATATTTGCATACGTTTGAATATATTTTGATATCACCTGTACAGCTCTTTCGTAATCAAACTTTTACTGCCCGATAAAAACATAGATTAATTTACGGTTTTTATTTATCTATTTGGCCGATATCACAGTTTCGATAAAAAATCGTTTTTCCCCCGTGTTGGTTCCGGGCTCCTTTGAAGAATGAAGAAGAATTAATTTAAATACGGCAAAGTACACATATATTTTTGTATTAATTTATCCCGGCCTCCTTTGAAGAATAGGCCAACTGCCGTTCTACCAGGCAGGTCGTAAAAGGCGACTGATTGGCTATGCGAGTCACTACCATCGTGGCTACTACGTGGTAGAGTTCTGCATTATCTCACCCGGGTCTAGTACCACCACCTTGCTTATTCCTGCCGCAATAGCGACAATGCTTCTCGCTGTCGTGTTCCGGTTTGGAGAGTAAGGTAGCCGGTAAACTTATGTATGTAGCATTAAACCTCGCCACAAGATAGCAACGCTCCAATAACATCTTTGGTGTCTATAAGCGATTGTTGATTCTTTCCATCAGGAGACCCATCCGCTTGTTTGCTATGTTATGATATAAAAAAAATATACTATTTTACCTATACGTAAAATTTAATATGAGAAATGTACAACCGTAAAGCTATCAATTTGGTTCAACTCCAAATAAATAATGCGTTGCTATCTGCGTGACGGTCGTAAAAACATATGCATAACTTCACCGACTACCCAACCCTCCACACCGGAACACGACTATATGACATATTTTTTTATATTATAGAATAAAGCAGAGCAGCAGTATTGCAGAGCAGCAATAAAGCAGCAATTAAATAAAGCAGATGGCTCTTCTGGTGAAAAGAGATACCATCACCTAAAGACAACAAAAATATTACTGGTACTTTGCTATCCGTGTGGCGAGATGGTGATGCCACATGCATAAGTTTACCGGCTACCTTACCCTCCAAACCAAAACACGACCGTGACAAGCACTAACGCTATTGCGGCAAAAATATGATAATACCAGACCCCGGCGAGACGTTGCGGAACTCTACCACCTAGTAGTCACGACTGAAGTGACACGTTTGGCCAATCATTCGCCTTTTACGAATGTTTAAAAGAACGGCAGATGATATATTTTTCAATGGGCCCGGACTAACACAGGAGACTTGATCGGTGCATTGACTGCATTCTTATTTATTCTGGCCACAAGTTTGTCTTAAGGTTTGTAAAAAATATGACCTAATAGAAAAACCCTATTAAACTAAAACTATCATCAATTAAAAGCATAAAAAACTCAGTTGCGGCGGTGCTTTATCTTAAAACACAAATGATCGTATGGTTAATCTACTTTTAGTTAAAAAACCCGTGAAATGACTTTATTGTGTTCCAACTGTTAATTAAGATAACAGCAACCATTTTGTTTATCTCAACTGTACCTGGAGTTACTTTTTGTCGCTTTTGTTCTACACATGTAGCGGTTGTTATAATCTTTGTATTAATTTAAATACGGCAAAGTACACATATATCTTTGTATTAATTTATCCCGGCCTCCTTTGAAGAAAAGGCCAACTGCCGTTCTGTCAAGCAGGTCGTAAAAGACGACCGATTGGCTATCGAGTCACTACCATCGAGGCTACTAGGTGGTAGAGTTCCACATTGACTCGCCCAGGTCTCGTACCACCGCCTTACCTATTCCTGTCGCAATAGCGTCAGTGCTTGTCGCTGTCGTGTTCCGGTTTTGAGGGTTAGGTAGCCGGTAAACAATTATGCATGTGGCATTAGACCTCGCCACAAGATAGCAACGCACCATTAATATCTTTGATGTCTATAGGCGATGGTTGACTCTTTCCATCAGGAGACCCATCTGCTTGTTTGCTATC
Source organism: Apodemia mormo (assembly GCA_036924255.1). Classification (NCBI taxonomy): domain Eukaryota; kingdom Metazoa; phylum Arthropoda; class Insecta; order Lepidoptera; family Riodinidae; genus Apodemia; species Apodemia mormo. The sequence goes on along the minus strand of JAUPFN010000021.1, from coordinate 17,064,635 downwards.
TTATGATATAAAAAAATATATACTACTTAAAATATTTATTTAAATTAATTATTAATATGATCATATATTATTCAGCGAATAATCGCAATATATGCGACATGAACGGTCATATATTTTGATCGCGTTTTTCTGTGATGTAACTATTTACGGTTTTCGCATTTTTTCCTTACATAAGAAATTACTTCCTGCCAAATTTCATAATTCTGGGTCAACGCAAAGTACCCTATAGGTTTCGATATCCTTGTGAAATCGCAAAATAAGCGACATATGCAGTTATACCTTTTGAACGCGTCTTATTAAGATGTACTTAACTAAAAATTTACGATTTTCGGATTCATTCCTTCACATATGCTTTAAGACATTGCTACTTGCCAAATTTCATAATTCTAGGTCAAAGGGAAGTACCCTATAGGTTTCGATATCCTTGTGAAATCGCAAAATATGCGACATATGCAGTGGTATCTCTTGAACGCGTTTTTTATGATGTAACTAAAAATTTACGATTTTCGGATTTATTCCTGTACGTGTGCTGTAAGATATTTCTTTTAGCCAAATCTCATAATTCTGGATGAACGGGAAGTAACGCATAAATTTTGATTCCGTTTTGAAATCGCAAAATGATGAATAAAATGGAAAAAGTTGCGACATAATAAATGGTCATATATCTTTTGATCGCGTTGACTTACAAGTTTGTTTTTTTACAGTTGAGTTCCGTGTAGAACAGTGTAGGGAGGGAAAAAGAGTGGGAGAGGGAGACGATGATGGAGACGAAAAGAGAGAGAGAGAGAGAGAACCGCCGCCTTGGGTTGCTTGGACGTCAATGTTTGTCTTTTTCTACCTGGAGAGCCATCCGCTACTTTGATATCCTATGATGTAAGTGAAACTATTAAAACTAATGAGGAACCTGACTTGTTATAGTATATGTATGTAAGTATCGAAATTGTTATAAAATTCTTGTCAATGATAGCTCCCGAACGGCTGAACCGATTTTGATGCGATTTGAAACTTTAAAAGCAGCTTTTTGGGGAGTAAAGCTGATTGATTGTGTAGTCTATCCGTAGATTAACCTGGAAATAAATGTAAAAAAAAAATTGTTTCTCCGACGTATTTTGAGGTTTTATAAAAATTTTAAAAGTATGTTTGGCCGAATCGATTTAGATCATCAGGAAGGTTAAGTTTGGTAAATCTTAATCGAATGCCACCAACCGCTTATTGATCGGTCTGGTAGATCAGCAGTTAGGAGATGTTTACATGCACACACATACATACATAGACGTACTGACGTCATCGTGACGGGAGCGAGAAGTTAAATAGTGCGCGTTATGTACCATGGCGTTAAAAATTTTGTATACTTACCTTACTCTAGGACAGGAGAGAACTGTAACCAGCTGCCGACAACTGTTAATCAGTTTGGCAGATAAGATAGTATGTATTTGCTCAAGAGTATCTGATTTTCCAATAAATTAAAAAAAGGGGCTCTATTAACATCGCTCGCTCGGTCGGTCGGTCGGAACCCTAAGTGTACGAATCTGCCTCATGCTTACAGTTTTTTTGAGTTTATTCTCAAACACAAAAATACAAATCTTCCTTTCTAATATTAGTGAAGAAATAAAGAGGAACTTAGCAATATTTATGACAGATGTTTCAGTATTACTAATAAGGTGTATGTTTGCCTGACATGTCCGATGCAAACGATGAGAGAAAGAACTTATGGGCCGTGACATTTGTTCCAGAAGTAAAAACCATAATAATACAGTACGAAGTCGCGAGAACAGTTACATACAGCGAATAATGTTTATTACGGAAAGTGTTCATGTACTTTCGATGAATATAAATAAATATAATGAAGAATGAATGAAGAATGAAGAATGAATAAAAATTAATGAAGTTGTGAGTCAAAAGCATCTCGGACCTTCAATTAACTTTTTACTACTTGACGTGACGCTATTTTTAATATATCTACTTTCATGTATTTTACGTGAAAATAAAAAAAAACGAATGTGGGCTCTAGGCAATAGAAATGAAACCATAGATTGAAATAGTGAAGAACGAAAGAGTGATAGATAAATTGAAGGGATCGGGTAAAGGTTTTGGTAGTGAAGAACGAAAGAGTGATAGATAAATTGAAGGGATCGGGAAAAGGTTTTTGGTAGTTTAGAAGTAAAAAATTGCAGTAAAATCTCTTAGGTTGTACTGTTTGGATCTGGCTGGTTTAAAACCATTAAAAAGATGATATTTTAATTCTATATATTAATACTTGATGGAAAATTTTTGAACCCCGAGATATGATGGAATTGCGCGAACGGTAGAGTATGAAATTTGACACAGATAAAGTTTACATCGCGGAGGGCTGCAGAAACATAATATTTTTAAATAATATATTATATTAAAATATATATTATTATAGAAATACCTTAAATTAATAAGAATAAATACTATAACCATGTGAATTAGATTATAATACACACACACACTGACTTAATAGTAAGTCAATGTACACATGAATATTACGAGTATTTTTTACGACTAAAGTTTGTTGCCAAATTTAAAAGAGTTATTTTGTTTAGTAAGTGGTCGAAATTCGATCATAGAGCGATCGAATTTCGAACGGCGAATACGTTAAACATTAGAAATACGTTAAGTAAATATAAATAGACATTACACACACTACATTCATGTGACATACATGATAATTATACACACATGTACATTTACAATTTTCTTTACGGCTAAAGTCAGTTGTCAAACTTAAAAGAAATTTTATTGTTTAGTCTATGGTCGAATTTCGGCCACAGGCGATCGCTAGTATATATAATAGTATACTAGTATATGTACTAGTAGTACATTATACTAGTATACTACTATACTAGTATGTATACCAGTGTACTAGTATATTATAATACTGTAATACTTCTAAGTGTAAAGCCGAGCACCGGTACTAGGAGAGTCACTCCAAACTCGCTGCAAGCAGAGAAAACCCCCATAACGGTCGTTGGCATCGTAACAATACTGTGTAATGTATTCTATCTCATTTCCATTTCATCGTTTTTCAAATCACGACAGTTCTAAAGAAGTTTCACTTCAATAAATAAATATAAGCCAACGAACTGACAAACTGTAGTGAATCAGGAACGCCTTTAGACCTTTAGTTCACTCTGACTACTCGGCGTGACGTTATTTTTAATATCTCTGTGTTCATGTAAACCGACGAATCATGTAATTCAAGACCGTTTTTGGATCTTCAGTTCATTCGGTGCATCGCTACATTTTATGGGATAATACATTATACGCTTTTATATTCAACCTCCCGAAGCAATAAGAAATTAACGAATAAATAAATTAAAACAAATGAGTTAAAACAAAACCGTACAAAAAAGGTGACCCAGAAATATTATTGAGTTTTGTTCAGTCGGGTAAAAAGCTAGCCTATAGCCTCCCTCGTGAATGTAGCTACCATACACAAAAAGTTTTTTTTTTAATCTGACTCGTATATCCAGAGATTAGCGTTCAACCAAACAAACAAACAAAATTTTCAGCTTTATAATATTTGTATAGATTAGTATCGATATCTTATTTTTTTAATCACATAAAAACAGGCAAGTCCACTAAGTTTCTTCCACCGGATATTCTCAATTTGTGGCCAAGTTTAGTAATAGTTATAAAATTATTGACCCGTCAAAAGTTACATGAATAAAATAAGCTGAAGAGCTGTTTGTTTATTTCGACGCGATAATCGGATTTTAAAAATATTTTTGTGTATGATAGCCACTTACATGTGAAAGAATTTAGGCTGCTATTTGCGAGTTAACAAAATGAAGGATTGTTTTTGTGTCACGGAAACGAAGTCGCAAATAACAGCTAGTTTCCCAATATAGGTAGGATTACGGAGGAATTTCGACCACGTGGTGATCGCAAGGTTGGTTTTAATGGCAATACTGCGACTTACTACGCTAATAACAATAATAAATAATGAGCATGTCTGTTTGTCGCGACAATTTGTGGTCCATCTGCCGGTCCCGTTAGCTCCCGGCTCATGGACGTCGCCTTTCGAGGCGCGTGCGCACCCGCCAACCGGATCAATCTAAATTATAATTGTTAATCATCTTGTACGCACTTTTGAGATAATATTATACCGACGTTTTAACTTCTCAAACATGTTTTAAGAATTTCGGCCCATTAAAATATTTTTATTTTATTTTACATTCCTACAATAAATAAAAATATACTTATGAATTTTTTTATTCAATTTAGAAACGTCACCTTGTTTTCCCTGCAAGGTAACTGGCGTGATGATGTTTATTTTTTGTAAGAAAATTTGTACCTAAACCATGGTGAAATATTAGTTTTCAGGTCTTGTAAAGAACGTAAATTGCCCGAGGTGGATATACTTATATAGATAAATCCTCAATTTGACTTTTTTGAATTTGACAATTTGACCACTTTGGCTAACTTTAGACGCAATATTTGCTCGGCCTAACTCTTCAAGAACAAATGTCACGCCCATAACATCACAAAAATCTAAATCTATATATTATGATTTTGTTTTTTTTTCAACATGATCAAAATTACAAAAATAAATAATTAATCATTTATATCACTCAAACGCTTTGCGTAATATGCTAATTATGAAAGTGGCTCAATGCGAGTTTTGTTATATCATATAATAACAAACAACCAGGTGCCTATCCTGATCAAAAAAGACAAAATATATCCATCCATTCATCCATGTATATCTATGCATAAGTTTACTATCTACCTTACCCTCCAAACAGCACCATGACAGTAACGACCACTGACGCTATAGCAGCAGAAACAAGTAAAGCGGTGATACTGAATCCTGTTGAGATGTAATTTTTCTCGAAATTAATTTTCAAACTGATTTCCCAAAAATGAGGAAGATTTCAATTCGGTTGAATGTTTATATGTTTGTAACCTCAGAACTCGGTCATTGTTTCGGTCCGGTTCAATTCCCGACAGGGAAGTGGAAGTTTGAAGTTCCACCCACACCATCTAGATGTCTGGAAATCCACAACCGTGCGGTTCTCGCGACACTTTTTGCCTCGTACTTACTTTTATTATACTTACGTACTTTTGTGAAATCGATTACCGGCAGGGGTTTTTCCGAACAGATACGACATGGGGACCTTCAAGAAAAGAGCTTACTCATTTTTAAAAGGGCGGCAACGCAACTGCAAGGCCTCTGGTATTGCGAATGTCCATGGGCGGCGGTGATCACTCAACATCAGGTGCACCTCCTGCTCGTTTACCCCCTCTTCCATAAAAAAGGGACAAACAGGGATTTCCACAAATAAAAGCTTAAATATAAACTTTCAAATTAGTTTAACTGCAATTATCAGATGTTTTATATACCGTCTCGTTGGTCGAACAATCCTAACTACGACACTGAAAAAATGTTTGTATTTCTAGGTTTGAGTGTTTTTTATCTATATAACTGTATTTATACCTGTATTTCGATGTATTAGTATCGTTGACTAACATCTATAACACAAGTAAATCATTTGCTTACTTTGGGGTTACATCAATCCGTGAAATTTGACCAGTGCTGATATTATTATTCTTTATGAACCCGTTTTGAAAATCTTGTGGTTATACTTTTCACGTAGTCCCGTTAAATATAGTGAAGATTTGATGTAGAGTTCTAGAGAAAAATGGAATCGGAAGTCGATTGTAACAATTTTTATACTTTCTTACAACATAAAGAATAATCGAATATTAATTACAACACACGTATCTATTCAATTGCCAGACGTTAATGTGCAAATTTAGTAACAGTAAATTTAATTGAAAAGTAACAGTTCAAACAATTTATATATCATGAAATACCACACCTACCTAGTGAAAATACACTTTGCGAACACGAAAGCACAATTAATTTAAAATTAAATACTCTTTGACAAGTAACCGACTTGTTAAAATTGTTTATTGGCGTTATCACTTTTTAATACGGGTATTAATAAATAACTTTGTTAAAATATTACAAATAGTTTAACAAATTAGCAAAACACAGGTTAAAATAAATTTTGAATAAATGGAGTTGGCGGTATTAAGCACCTGCAGAAGCGCTATTGCTGACCAACAAAACTACTACGGCAATATCTTTATGACATATCTTTATGCGTTAAGGCAATCCTTTATTATGTTATTAAGTTATTAACATTTAGGTACGTAGAAATAAGATTACTTGGAATTTAATGAGGCATAATTTGTAATATTCGTATGTTTGATTTAGGTCTCAGTTCGGTTGTATTTTTTATGTTTATTATCTCATAACAGTCATAGCTCAATCGTTTATTAACCAACTAGCTGACCCGGCAAACGTTGTTCTGCCTTTTTAACTACTCTTATTTTTTTCTATATTTTCTCACCTTTGGAACCTTCCCTGGACTTCAACAATTAATTCAAAACCAAAATTAGCCAAATTGGTTCAGCCGTTCTTGAGTTTTAGCGAGACTAACGAACAGCAATTGATTATATAGAAGACTAGCTGACCCGGCAAACGTTGTTCTGCCAGCTTTGTGTCTACTTTTCCGGGTTTTTTTTTCTACATTTTTTCACCTTTTAAACCTAACCTGAACCCCCATGAATATTTTAAAACCAAAATTAGCCAAATCGATCCAGCCGTTCTCGAGTTTTATTGAGACTAACGAACAGCAATTGATTTTTATATATATAGACTAGCTGACCCGGCAAACGTTGTTCTGCCTTTTTAACTACTTTAGTTTTTTTTCTATATTTTCTCACCTTTTAAACCTTCCCTTGACTTCAACAATTAATTTAAAACCAAAATTAGCCAAATCGGTTCAGTCGTTCTCGAGTTTTAGCGAGACTAACGAACAGCAATTGATTTTTATATATAGATGTGGAAAAATATTTTCAAAGGTATACTTCTCGTTGCTATATGTGCAGCACAGATGTTATGTCACATGTATTTGTGTAGCTAACACGTGCTAACAACACCTAGTCCGCTCAACGAAATACGACTGTTATTCGCACTAGCGACGCAGTAATAGGCAAGGCGATGGTATCAAACGCGGGAAAGACGTTTCGAAATTCTATGACCTAGTATATATTGTTAATCGTATAGACTAGGTGATAGAATTTGACCGCCCCGTTTGTCGAGTGGTTAGCGACCCTGACTACGCAATCGATGGGGCTTGCGTTCGATCCCCGACGGGGACAAGCACTTGTGTGATGAGCATAAATGTTTGTGTTTTGGGTTTGGGTGTCTATTAAATATATTCCAGTATTTATATATGTATTTCTATTTGTATTAATGTCGTTGACTAACGCCCATAACACAAACAAACAATTTGCTTATTTTGAGGTTAGATCAGTAAGTGTAATTTGTCCTGTAAAAAAATCGTTGGTACTTGGCGAAACTGCATTTGAATATTTATTTCAAAACACTTGTATTGCAAAACACTTGTACTAGTTTCACTATATATATTTTTTTCAATTTTTTTGAAGTATACCGGTTTCGCGTATTAACGCATCATCAAGACTTGTAGCTAGACAAGATTCAAGTGTATCTAGCTACCTACAAGTACTGATGATGTGGTTATACGCGAAACCGGTAGACTTTAAAAAATTGGATAAAATTATATATAGTGAAACCAGTTTTGTAATTTTAAAAAAACGTCACCTAGTCCTTATTCGAAAACGATTTCCATCATGATCACACACGATGGAAGTCATTCTCTTACTTTTCATAAGACGCATATAAATATAAGTAAAGCAGTTGATTCATTTTTCAGAAGGGGAATATATCAACGTGAAGTAAAAACTTAAACAAAAAAGAGATTAGTGCATGTCAGGTACGTAGGATAAATCTAGATTTATTTTAACCTACGTTTTTTAACAAGACCATGTCTGAGAAACCATGATATGAGGACAATATTTAGACACATTCTTCCCGTATTGGTCCGGACACTCTTTGAAGAATGTGACCGACCATCTGCTAGTCTGCCAGGCAGTTCATAAAAGGCGAACGACTGCTCTGCGTCTCGGCCAGGTCAGATACCACCACCTTACCTATTCCTATGTCGCAATAGTGTGACGTCGTGACTGCTTCTCGCTATCGTGTGCCGACTTGGAAGGTAAGCTAGCCGGTAAACTTAGTGTAGCTAGTCGGTACCATACGCAAGTGGCATTACCATCTTGCCACATGAATAGCAACGCACTATTGACATCTTCGGCATCTATAGGCGATAGACGCCAAAGATGTTGGTCGAGTCACCCCGTTGGTCGAGTGGTTAGCGACCCTGACTACGCAATCAACGGGGTTCGGGTTCGATCCCCGACGGGGACAAGCATTTGTGTGATGAGCATAATTGTTTGTATTTCCGGGTTTGGGTGTTTATTATATATATTCTGGTATTTATATATGTATTTCTATGTATTAGTATCGTTGACTAACACCCATAACACAAACAAATATTTGCTTACTTTGAAATTAGGTCAGTAAGTGTAATTTGTCCCGTGAATATTTATTTTTAGTTACCTCTTTCCATCCGAAGAATCATACGTTTATATCTAATACCTTTAAACGAGCAATTCTTGTATATATATATATATATATATATATATATATATATATATATATATATATATATATATATATATATATATATATATATATATATATATATATATATATACAGAAAAAAATATATATATATAATTCTATAGGAATCGATTTATCAAGGTTCTAGGTCCAAGAAAAGATCGGTTCCAAAAATATGTGAAAAACCGAGCAAAGCTCGGTCAACCAGATATTACTATCTTATGATATAAAAAATACACATATAAGTTAGCATAATTATTAGTGTTGTTTGTTATTCTGTAGTTGTTTCGAGAAGGAAAGATTTTGGCGGCAGCGTGCAAGACTGCGCGCCTAGTATGGCGCTTCACCTGCGCAGGCGCCACCTGCCGCACATCTGACACAGATGCCAAATAGTGCTTGAGTGTTCATATCGATATATTTCCTTAAAACATTATAACAGTTAAATATGATGAGTTAAATATGAGAGATCTCTAATATTAATAATACTATCGAATATTTTCCTGGTTTTATATGACATGTTATTTTACTAATTTTAAATGAAATCAATGATCATGTGGCTGTATTAACGTAATAACTAATACTAGCGATCGCCCTGTGACATAATTTCGACCATTGTCTAAACAAAATAACTCTTTTAAGTTTGACAACAGGCTTTAGTCGTAAAAAATACTCGTAGTATTCATGTGTATAATATGATGTATTTGTCATGATTGTAGTATTTATTCTTATTAATTTAATGTATTTCTATAATAATATATATATTTTAATGTATATTATTTAAAAATATTACGTTTAGCAGTTGGAGGACTGCAATGTAAACTTTAACTGTGCTAAATTTCATACTCCAGCGTTCACGTAATTAGCTTAATAAGGGGCTAGATACATATTTTATCTTATTGGTTGCTTTTTTAAGCAGTTACTCACTTTGATATAGATACATATAGACACATCAGGTTCATGGTTTAGGCAATTCATAACTAGATACGTGGCCAATTTGCCGATAGGTTGACCTATCAGAAAATGCGACTTAAGACTACGCAATCGTGAACTCGTAGTTGTGTTGCATGTCTGCCAATATACATGACATGAATGGACATGAACATGAGAGTTCACTTTTTTTTATTTTGTAAGATAGCAAACAAGCAGATGGGTTTCCTGATGGAAAGATGGAAAGAGATCAACCATCGCTTATAGACACCAAAGGTATTAATGGTGCGTTGCTATCTTGTGGCGAGGTCTAAAGCCACCCGATAAGTTTACCGGCTACCTTACCCTCCAAACCGGAACACGTCAGTGACAAGTACTAACGCTATTGCGACAGGAATAGGTAAGGCGGTAGTACCAAACCCAGGCAAGATAATACAGAACTCTAACACCTAGTATCAATTTATTTTTATTTTAAACATTTCTCTTCGATTATTTAAAAAGATAAATATGTTTTGATAAACAAAGGTAAAAGTCTTGTAATAAATTTAATAAGATAAATGAAAATGAAAAGTATTTATGTGCGTATTGTATTATCTATGGTAACACTTACGTTAACTTTTATGATACTTTAATAACCTAACTATACGTTGTTCCTAGTGTTAATGCTGCGGTCGTCATAGATGCAAAAGTTCTTTGTTTTAATTTTAGTACCAAATCTAGCAAATCGCATGGCCGACATTTTGACAGACTTTGCATCTATCGACAACAATCTCAGAAACTATCGTGTTTGCATAAAGAGAAAATGCGGAGGACGCAAAGAAAGTCTATCTGTACCATAATATATGGGGCTTTGTTGTCTATACCTATCCCGTAAGGGATTTGGCATGATGGTGTATTGTATGTGCCACATATACAAATCTTTCTATATACGCCTTAAATTTCTGCCATGTTTGTTTGGGTTTATTTAAAAAAATAGATCATTTGCCTTTCTGCTGGGCAATTTATAAAAGCTAACTTACCCTCCAAACTGGAGGACAACAGTGACAAGCTAGTGTCTCTATCTATATTTTCGGAAATTATAACGTAGTAGTTTATTTTATTACTAACTAATATAACTTTAGGTAATATTTTTGAATAGCAAGAACTTTACACAGAGTTGTGTCGCAATTTTATAATTGAATTCCTAACACATTATCTACTCATTTTGACTTGTTTAAAATAACAAAGCAATTGCATTGTGAACCAAAATGTTAATTTTGTATTGACATGCGACACGATGCCCTGTCACTTGCAGGAAAGCTATAATTAACTCACAAAGTGGTACAAGTCATTTTCTCAAGGTCATTCACATTATATGTGATCGCAGCCGATAAATTATACAAGGATATATTTAACCTTTATAATATTGATTTTGTGCGATAAGTAGTTCTTAATATATCGCACAAGTAATAAAGGAAAATTAGAACGTTATTTGATAAAAATTATAATTAGTTAACTTTGGGCATAATTTAATGGTATTAATACTATATCATTGTTTTATTAATCGTTTCATCTAGAAAAATCGTAGGAGCAGCCCTAAATCAGTTAGTGACGCCTCGAGGAAAGACGTAACATTTTTAGCGGTTAGTTGAGGAAGCTAGGAATTATCATTCGTTTTTCTATCCGACAATCTAATCCTTTGAACTTCTTTGAAATATATTACATCAATTATTAGTATAATGTAATTATTTCGTATAAAATTTTATGTTGCTAACATATAAACGTTTAAATTAATAATTTTAAGCAGTGATTAGGAAAATTGTCTTACTGCGTAAGCAGACAGATCCAAGTGCCATACAATACTTGCCTTTAGACTTCCCTTGTTTTCGCCATATTCGTCATTCTTTTCTACAAATTACAAAGACAGTATCTTAGACAGACCCAGCCTTGGACTTGAATGGACCTCCGGACAGAACCCAGACAAATTCATGGTTTGCATTTCATTATTATAGGTAATAATTTTGTAATAACGTCCAATTACTATGTTTAATGGTATTTACAATCGAAATAATTATTTTTTACCCATTGTTAAAGCTATATCGACATAAGAATTGTTCAACTCTAAAAAGATACATCTCTCGCGAGAAATAAATTCACTGTGCGCATTTTAATGAGCTTAACTCAAAGTGTACTGTTAAACTGTTCGCAAGGTAAAACGCAAACAACTAACTCAGCATCATTAAAATATATTATTTGTTTTATATACACATAACTTAATGCCAAATTTACAGCGTTAGAGGGGGAGAGTGCTAAACACCTCCGAGTAATATCCATTACATATAAATAAATTCGATAAATTTGATCATGGTATACATAGGTATATTATATGTATACCATGATCAAATTTGTCGAATGCTTCCGAAGGTGACGTCAACAATCTCCGAAACTGGCGTGTTTGCATAAAGAAATAATGCGAAGGACGCAAAGAAAGTCTATCTGTACCGTAATATATGGGACTTTGATGTCTGTGCCTATCCCGTAAGGGATTTGGCACGATGGTATGTATGTGCCACATATACAAATCTTTTTATATGCGCCTCAAATTTCTGCCATGTTAGTCTGGGTCTATTTTATAAATAGATCATTTGCCTTTCTGCTGGGCAATTTGTAAAGGCTACCTTACCCTCCAAACTGGAGGACGACAGTGACAAGCATTGCCGCTATTGCGGCAGGAATAGGTAAAACGGTGGTACTAGACCCGGGGGAGACAATTCAGAGCTCTACCACGTAGTAGCTACAATGGTAGTGACTCGCAGAGCAAATCGTTCAATCGTTACAAACAGCCTGGAAGAACAGCAAATGGTCTATTCTTCAAATGGAACCTGGACCAACATTAGGTAATATTGAAAAACATAATTAATATTATTTCTTTACCACTCGGCAAATATTGAAAGAGATTAATGAGTAACCGCCGTACCGCCCTAACTGCACCCACAGATTTTCACAAACTTTGGTTTCTTCCGAATTCATTAGGTACCTACTTAATGTCTTAATGCTAAGGTAACATTAAGAGAGAACTGACGAAACTACTTATTGCAGTTTTTTGAACAGAAGTACCAACATTTCTACAGCAATGGGACACAAGCAAACCTACAAAATGGCACCAAATCAGCGAACAAAATGGCACATAAATATTTTACACAAATTTAAATGAATTTTAAAAAAAAAATATCGTGAATTTGTATATAATATAAGAAAAATCTAATCTGAGATTTGGTCTTAGATGCAACAGACTTTAGCGCAGACTTTTAACCAAAATTAAAATTTGAGCATTGGACGAACTCTTTGCAGTGGACTAATATCATGTGGCATTGTAGAAGCCCTTAAAATAGTCATTTCGTAAAAAAAAACTGACCGTTATGTTTCGCAAACGCAGGATTTGCGCCGATTTGTCGCAACGCAATCGTTTTTCCAGCGAGAACTTTGATAAAAGTATATAAGAAAGTAAAATCTGAAAGTTTGTGTATTTGTTTGTTACGTTAATCAAACACCTCTGAAAAAAAATGTTATCAAGGAGCAATAAGTCGTACATTAATCTAGCAAATATTTGTCCCACAAAACGAGTATTAATGTTTATTCCGTATTTACATAGAACATGCAATAATTTTTTCTAGGACATGAAAAAAATACTTAAAGATCTGTTGATTACATGGGCTGATGTATTATGATGAGTCTCGATGACTATTACACGAAATTATACGAAGAAATATAATTTATTGCTTTATAAATGTCATTTACATCGTTGAGTGTACTTGTATGATTTTTATGGGATAAATTTCTGTTTATTCACTGATTTTTTACTTAGTGCTACAGTACAAAATTTGCTTATATTTATCTAAGGCCAAAAAAAAAAAATTTTATGTCATTAGATAGCAAACAAGCAGATGGGTCTCCTGATGGAAAGAGTCAACCATCGCCTATAGACACCAAAGATGTTAATTGTGGCGAGGTCTAATGCCACATGCATAAGTTTACCGGCTACCTTACCCTCCAAACCGGAACACGACAGCGACAAACACTGACGCCATTGCAGCACGAATAGGTAAGGTGGTGGTACCAGACCTGGACGAGAAAATGCAGTGCTCTACCACCTAGTAAATTCTGCGTTATGGCTATCTAAGGCCAATACTAGATCTTGTAGTGCAACATGAGGGTGTATGGTGTCACTTTATGACAGTACTATTTCAATTCCTTTTTATATCTACTTAATTTGCTGTTAACTTCATTGGCATGCGGCTTAAAAAATTATACGAACACTGCCAATGGTAACATAGATTTTGATTCAACTGTTGCAACGCCGAAGACCAGTAGCAGGTGAAAAAAACGTACCACTAACACTTCTAGTTCCAACATGATACTGTTTCAACATGATTTCGTAGGAGACACCTTAAGATCTGTTTTGAACACAAACTATGGTAATATCTGCCAAAAGCTTTGATCTTCCAAAAACTTTGAGAAATTCAGTAAAATGAATGGGTAGCATCAAGTTATATTTTACAATTTTTTTATGTATCAAGTTTATTTCAAACATTTTCTTACAATAAAAAAAAAACATTTTACATGTATTGTTTCAGACCTGTTTAAGATCTATTCTTATCTGCCGCTGACCTGTTTAAGATCTATTCTAATCTGCCGCTTTGCTAGGCAGTTTGTAAAAGGCAATCGATTGGCAAAGTATGTCACTACCATCGGGTCACTACCAATGTAAACTTTAACTGTGCAAAATTTCATATTCTTTAAAAAGGGCATATAATTTTTCCTCCACCTAATAATATATAAGATTGTTATTCTTGCTTTTTTTATTTCGTTTTTTTTTCTTATTTTTTTAAATATTTTTTTTACTATCGCTTATAGGTAAGCGCTTGACCTTGATCTCGCCCGATGGTAAGCTAAGATGAGCCCTAAGATGGAACGCGTATCCCTAGAAGGTACCTGTTCACTCTTTTCTTGAAGATCCCCAGATTGTACTCGTCGGGGATCAGACTCACGAAGCATGTTCCAGTCTTTTGCGGTTCGAAATAAGAATGTTCAGTCGAACCGCTTTGTCCGGGTACGTGGATCGTCCACCATATGGCGATGCCTAGAATCTGTGCGCCTCGACGATCGATAGAAAAACGGGGATGGCGGAATTTATATATAAGACTAGCTGACCCAGCAAACGTTGTTCTTCCTTTTTAGTTACTCTTATTTTTTTTCTATATTTTCTCACCTTTTAAACCTTCCCTGGACTTCAACAATTGATTCAAAACCAAAATTAGCCAAATCGGTTCAGCCATTCTCGAGTTTTAGCGAGACTAACGAACAGCAATTAATTTTTATATATACAGATTACGATTAAGTTTCTATCGGAGGGCGATCGTTAGTTCTTTATTAAAATATGCTTTGTTAAAATACGAACTTTGTAAAATATGATATTTGAGTAACACGTTACTTTAACTTAGTGCTCGCACAAACGAGTGTTGACTTAACACAGAAATACCGGAAGGTGATTGCAAACATGTGTTTCAAACGCACCTGCCCAAACACACAGCGACATCTCAATCCTCATTAGTAAAATTGAAAGCGTCTTAAACAATGGGCATATTGGATACTTACTTTTTACCGTAACTAGGCCGTGTGTTAAAGATTACATAAACTACACTTAAGCAAACATAAATTCAAATAACTACCCTATCCAAATAAAAACCTTAATCTATATTAATATTACAAATGCGAAATTTGGATGTTTGAATGGATGGTACTATCCCCTCCTGATAACCCTAGTTCGTAAGAGTTAACTATTGGCTTAACATAACGTTTGGCTATGCGAGTCACTTTCATCGTAGTTACTGGATGGTAGAATTCTGCATTGTCCCACTCGGCCTTACCTATTCCTTTTACCTTTTCCTATTACCAGACCCGGGCGAGAAAATGCAGAACTCTACCACCCAGTAGCCACGATGGTAGTGACTCGCATAACTAATCCGGCGCCTTTTACGACCTTCCTGACAGAACGGCAGCTGGCCTATTCTTCAAAGAAGCCCAGAACAACACAGGAGAAAAATTGTCATCAGGCCGATAAAAACATTATCACCGCCCATTTCGTCAACCAACAAACCGATAAACCGTGGTGAAGTCTGTTAGTACGGTGCGGTTCGAAAAGAACAGGCGTGATGAAACCTGATGAATGGTCCATTCTTCAACAGAAGTCTGGATCGGCACAGCGAAATGTAATTCATTTAATTTAATTCAAAGTAACAAGTACGCATGTTGTAAATATGAGCAAAAAGCGCGGGAAGGATGTGGCCGGCGAATAAAAAACGTCACAATGTTGTTATGTACGTATCAATTGGCTCATAAATAATCCAAACTCATAAAGATTCCGAGTACACTGCGCCTGCGCCGGTACGTGTAAATACGTATAGAATTGATAAGGATGGCGCCTGGTGTTGGAATTGTATGTCGCGAAATAATCGGAAGTACCCTGATAAAAATTATGATTATGGTTTACATTTGCGCTGGTGGGCTTTCTTTGTCGTCCAGCCTGATTATCTCTCAATCTATGTAACCTTTAAATGAGCAATTCTTTTTTAATATGTCAGGTCTTGCCTCTCTAATTTTTTTTCAGTAAATTTAGTACACAGGGCGTTTCAGGGCGATAAATCGATCTAACTAGATTTTATTTTTAGAAAACGTCGACTTTGCTAAAAAATACCGAATATCTCGTTCATCTAGATACTCTACATTAGATACAGATCATTTTTACCCCGCATTGGTCCAGGCTCCTTTGAAGAATAGGTCAACTGGCGTTCTGCTAGACAGGCGTAAAACGCGACGGATTGGCTACGCGAGTCACTACCATCGTGGCTAGTGGTAGAGTTCTGCATTTTCTCCCCCGCGTCTGGTACCACGGCCGACACCACGGGGAAAATTTCCTAGCCTGAATCTAAACCATCAAATTCTCAGGAGATCTAATAATAAATATTCACGGGACAAATTACACTTATTGATCTAACCCCAAAGTAAGCAAATTATTTGCTTGTGTTATGGGTGTTAGTCAACGATACTAATACATAGAAATACATATATAAATACTTTTACATACATAATAAACACCCATTTATGTATAAAAATACAAACATTTATGCTCATCACACAAATGCTTGTCCCCATCGGGGATCGAACCCAAGCCCCGTTGATTGCGTGTTCAGGGTCGCTAACCACTCGACCAACGGGGCGGCAAAAATCTAAGTTGAGCGGAATCCAATCGAATGCCATCAACTGCGTTTCGATCGGTCAAGCCCTTCAAAAGTTATGAGATATTTACATACACATACACACATACACATTCACATACAAACATACTGACGTCATCGTGAAAATAGTTGGAATAGGTTCCTAGGATTATTAGGTAAAATCAGTATACGTAGTAGGAAATTAAAAAAATAGCAAGGTAAAATTGCTACTAAGATTTTCTATACAAAAAAAAAGTAATACTTTGCCCGAACAACGCTTAATACAAGGCTTTGATTAAAATTGCAATGGCAGGACACGCGATGCCGTGACGATTATCGCTAGATCGTCTGAGAACATCGCATTTCACACAATGCTTCCGCTAATTACCTACATTCCTACGAGAAAGTGGGTAATACAGGCTAACATGTTTCAAAATTAATTATAATCTTCACTAACAGGTTTGCTTCCTGTCCCTGACCTCACTTCGCCATAAGTTCAAGTAACACTGAAAGTTCAAGTTGATGGATTTGTGTGAATTGCTATTATTTTCTAGTGTACGTACTAACAAAAAAATGAACAAGTAAAAGTATTCAATAAATTTTGAATTTATACTTCTATACTAACTATTTTCTAGGTGGGCTAGTTCTGCATTGTTTCGTCCGGGTCTGGTACAACCGCCTTACCAATTCCTGCCGCAATAGCGTTAGTGCTTGTAACTGTCATATTCCGGTTTGGAGGGTAAGGTAGCCGGTAAACTTATGCATGTGGCATAAGACCTCGCCACAAGATAGCAACGCACCATTAACATCTTAGGCGATGGTTCCATCAGGAGTCCTATCTGCTTGTTTGCTTTCTTATGACATAAAAAAAACTTGTTTTGGGGTGTCAGGGTAAAAATTGTGAAATAGATGTTTCATATAGAGACACGTAATTTACTGCATGAAGTTAGTCATAATCTCTTCTTAATGTGAGGTGATATCTAAGCAAGTACATACACAGTGAAAAGACATTTACATGCTGGTTACATGATGGCCCAGGCACCCTTCTATCTATCTATTTATCTATCTACGAGCATATCTCTATCTATCTATCAAAGCGTATAGCCATATCGCACTTAGCCACATAACGGGCTATGGTGCGCTAAAGGGATGCCAGCTTGGCTCATTCCTGAAATCCAGTACTGTAGAAAAATACTGAAATAGTACCTTATTTTTCTTTTCATTCTTTCTAAAAAACTGAGCCCTCGGGTATAAAAATTCTTCGCACTCAAACAGCGAGTGGTGAGGAGTTTTATCATCGTTCAGGAAAGCCCAACATGGCAGACTGTCCGTTAGCTCTGTGCATGTGTTAATTCATTTGACTATATAATAATTTTACTATATAATACTCCGATACCAAAACACATATCTTTCATAACTTTACCCTTGGTAGTTTAAGTTTCCTCTAGCCAGTTTAAGATTGAACTCAGGAAACGATTGTTTAATTTATCTACAAATTTTGGCGCTCAAAGGAGTAAAACGCCAAGTTGACGAGGCAACGGCCCCATTGCAAATTGCCATTTGTTCGTCTTTTACGAACTGCCTGGCAGAAAAGCACATAAACTATTTTTAAAAAGAAGCCCATGCCATCTTATATACGTAGCGTTATATCTCCGCTATAAAGGCGATGTAATAAGGGTTGGACTGTACCGGAGGGGCCTAAACGGTTTCCTACAAGCCCAAGTACCCAAGACGTTAATTTGGATAGTGATAAAATATCATAATCTAGTCTCTTTATCGCTTCTATGATGTAGTGGTCTGGTGCCGGTGTCGTCACGTGAGATCACGAGTACGATTCCCGGGTCTGCCCGACCTGGTAATCGAAAATATGTTTGCTTCAGATCTCTGATAAAAACAACCTTGCCCGGGAATGAATAAGTGCCCGTTTGGAGATAGGCTTACCACCTATCACATTGTAGGTCTAAGTATCATCGGCTAATCTTAGGTATACTGGCTGTACCTCTGCCTACCTCTTCTGGGATAATTGGAAAATACTTTTAGTCTTTCTATTGAATTCCTCTCTGATTGTTTGAATAAAATGTCTGATTTAGTTTACTATTAGTTTTTCTTTTTAATTTCTATCTGATTAAGTTTACTATTAGTCTAGGTCACAAGAGCTGGGACTTAGCCTTCTCGAGCCTCTTAGCCTTGTTCTCGCAGGAGAAATGCGTTGACACAATACCGGGCCGTGTGGACCGCTAGCGTGGGACTCGCTAGCTTTGTGCTAGAATACCCACTTAAGCCCCACCGTCCGTCCCACAGTGCTGTGGTGGCGAGGAGTTGGAAAAGTCTACATTGTACAAGCGCCGCAAGCCAGCCCGGTGCACAAATCAAATAGTTATAGAAGTCAAACTCATGTATGTACTTCACTTTTCATACCTCAACTCGGCGGTAGCGCAGGGTTATGAACTTTGATTTATGTACAAAAAACTAGTAATGACACTCGTATCTAGGTTTTTATTTACTGTTGAGAATTAAACAAGAAGAAAGAAAATGTATACCAATAATAAATAAAATATTTTAATGTTATTGTTATACTCATTACAAGATTTCCGCTCAAAAAGTTTGTTGACGCGTGTCCAAATGGGCGGCACTTGCACTTGCCGATTTGCCGATTTGCCGATTGCGATTCCCGACCAATTTGCGATATCGCGTCCTATTTGTTTTGTGCTCGTGGCCAGTGGCCAGGCCAGTTTAACATTGTTTGTAATGGTTGTTTCACTTTATTATTCGGTATTATACGATTGAACTTGATTATTTGCTATGCTATGATAAAAACATACACGTTTCTTTATGTCCCCAAAGTAAACATCAACAGGTACCTAACTACTGCCAAAATACTACGAGTTATCGGCGCCATATATCTAGTCTGATTAGAAATTACATGATTTGTAGTATCAACTTACAAACATTCCCTATTTACATTGCGCACTGCTGAGACGCTAATTTTCGGGAAATTTACTCCTACTAGTCTTTTCAGATAAAACTTAGAGCGCCTGCAGCGAGCTGCATGACGTTGGGAGTCTATCACGCAAAAACAAAATTTTCGACATGTCAATATACCTAACATTGGGACAAGGCTTTAAATATTTAGAATGTATGAATGGATTTAGGATTAATCGTAATTAAATTAAAAATTTGCTAAAACTAATTAATTGTTTGATTTAGAAATAATATTGAAATCTAAGTACTCCTATACTCCTTACCTCCAAGTTTTTTTTTTATGTTATAAGTTAGCAAACAAGCAGATGGGTCTCCTGATGGAAAGAGTCAACCATCGCCTATAGACACCAAAGATGTTAACGGTGCGTTGCTGTCTTGTGGCGAGGTCTAATGCCACATGCATAAGTTTACCGGCTACCTTACCATCCAAACCGGAACATGACAGCGACAAGCACTGACGCTATTGCGGCAGGAATAAGCAAGGCGGTAGTACCAGACCCTGGCGAGACAATGCAGAACTCTACCACCTAGTAGCCACGATGGTAGTGACTCGCATAGCCAAACGGTCGCCTTTTACGACCTGCCTAGCAGAACGGCAGTTGGTCTATTCTTCAAAGAAGCCCGAAACCAACACGGGGAATACACGGGGTATCGACTTATCGATTAACATCCAGTTTTGTAGTCATTTGAAAGGTAAAACTAAGCTGGTGTCCAAGAAACTTGGTGTTCTGAACAGCCCGAAACAGTACTTCACACCAGCAACCTGTCCTCATATCACATCTTTGGGCAGGGTCTCTGCAGTACCAGCTCTTTACTCTTGATCGCATACAGCGTAGAGCGTCTCGTATCGTCGATGACCGGGCTCATTCTGATCGGTTTGATACTTTGGCGTTGCGAAGAGATGCTGGCTCTCTCTACGTCCTCTATCGCTTTTACCAGGGGAGTGTTTCGAGGAATTGTTCGGCATAATGCCACTCACAGATTTCTACCGTGGACATCACGCCAAAATTCTAAATTCCACCCTCAGCATTTGCATATCTGCAAGTCCACTACAGTGCGATTTTCAAGGCACTTTATGACTCTCACGACTGCTCTATGAAATCAAATACCGAACCGATACGACATAAAGACTTTAAACAAAAAGCATACTCATATCTTAAAGGCCGGCACTGCACCTGCAGGACCTCCGGTGTTCCAGCTGGTGACAGTGATCACTTATCATCAAGTGAGCCTCTTGCCCGTTGGCCCCCTATTCCAAAAAAAAATCCTTTACGCCAGATTTTATTAGCGTGATACTTGTATCCTAGGTCACGTAAATTTTACGTGCTCAGCTGAGGACGGAGTTGTTAACTTACTCCACCACTAAACTTCGTGTAACTACAGAGACTATGAAGTATCTTCACACCCGTATACCCGAAGAGGTAGGCAGAGGTAGGTGAGACAACCCACCACGAGATAGGTGGCAAGTCTATCGCCAACCGGGCACTTATTCAATTCCGGGCAACGTTGTATTTATCAAAACTGAAAAAACACATTTTTGATTTGCCCAGCTTAGGAATCGAACCTGGGGTCTTATGTGGACAACACCAATTCTGGACCACTAGACCACAGAGGCGATATAGGCGGGACTCTGCATTTCGATGTTGATTTCGAAAAATCCTTTTGCCCGACCAGAATATCATTAGCTGTGCCAAGGTTACGCTTTCCTTATCTATCCACTTGACTTCAAAGGAGTTATAAAAATATGCCAACTGGATTGAAATAAAGACATTATTAAAAAATTTATCAGGGCTATAAAAATAAACAAGATTTAAATTACGTATGCTAAAATTATAGATAATGATTTTTTTACAAACAGCGGCCTGGATGCAATTGCTTAGCCTATAGTTAATCATTAATCATGTGTGGGAGACAAAAACGACAATTCAAAAAGTCGACTACTTTAATCGAGAAATAACATCTCATAAGTACAGGTGATGACAAAAATATTATAAGATTTTTGGTTTGCAAACACAAATAAATGTTTTGACTTATACTGAAAAACCTCGGCACTTGGTGTAACTGCATTATATTTGTTATTTAAAAACACGTACATATGTACTTTTTTTTAGCTATTTCTATAAATAAAGTCTTCTATGTCTACGTATGTACTGATTTACCTATTTCTATAAATAGTGCTTCTAATCTGGGAATAATTTTCAATTCCAACTTTTCTTGGGATTCTCATGTTAATAAGTTGAACCGTAAAGTACATCAAGCATTTCATTCCCTTAGACCACTTCAAAATTTTCTACAGTTTAATACACAAATTTTATGAATGCAGACTTTCATTTTTCCAATTATAGACAATGCAGATTCTTGTTACCTCGATGCTACTGAAGACAGTAGAAAAACTTGAGAGGTTGCAGAGCTTGTGCATCCGTTTTATCTAAGGCATGAAAAAATTTGACCATGTTTTTGGTTCTCGGGCAGAACTTAAATGGCTTCCAATTAGACAACGCAGAAAAATTCACATACTTTGTTTATTATATAAGATTCTTTTTTATCCACAATCTTCTAAGTATCTTCGTGAATCCTTTGGGTTTTTACACTCTCCTGAATCCCCACGTCGCTCTAGCGTAAGAACCTTGTTGCGTTTTCCTCCTAGCAACTCTGCTGCTTATTTGCACCCGTTTATTGTACATGCTGTAAGTCTGAGGAATTCCCTGCCTAGTGAGATTCGCAGCTTTGCCAGACTTTAGAGTCCTTTAAAAAACGAGTCAAAGAACACTTTCTAGCAGAAATGTAAGTTTTCCCTATATTGTATGTATTTTTTTTCTCTACATCATTTTTTTTCAAATACTTTATTAGTATATTATGTTAATTTAGTTTCATAGTTTAAATTTGTTATTTTTTGTACTAGGTCTACTCATTTCCTTATTTTCATTTTTTTATTCTCCTTCAACGGGTTGGCTGGAAGAAATCTCTTTAAGTAGAGATCAGCTCGCCCATTGTACATACTTATGTTACGTTAATATTATCTTTTTTGTACTGTTTTCTGTGTACAATAAAATATTAAATAAATAAATAAATAAAGTCAATAATCCTATCAGCTTTTATTATTTCATATAGTACATAGATAATCCAGGCAACAAATAGTAGATACCCAGTACAAGTGTGTTTTAAATCCATACTTCCATAATAACCTTATAATCCATCATTTATTCATTCATTCATTTATTAACATTATCTATACATGCTAAAGTCTTTCTGTCTGTCTGTTACGCCTTCACGGCTAACCCGCTAATTTTAATGTACACGTGTACACGCACACGTAACTGCGTACCGTCAGAGGCAGCATCAAATATTACATTACCGAAATAACTGGTCAAAAGAAAGGTATCGTCTCGATTCAAAATAAATTTTAAATTTATTATTAAATTCTTAACGTATTTTTAACGAACTATACTTTTTTAAATCTAAATGTTTTACTTGTTACTACAATCATATTTATTTCCTGTAATAAATCATTTTCCTTTCATACATATTTTTACGCAAAATAGTTTCAATATTTCACATTTGCTGACGTCCCACGACGGCTCACTTTTTTATTTTATGTGTATGGTAAAAGTTACCGTCACTTTTTACTGATTACTGAGAGAATAAAAACAATGATTTTTTTCTTATAATGCATCAAAATATTGCAGGTCTTTTAAATAAATTGGATACTCTTACAATACATTTAGATAATTTTAATGAGTCAAATCAACATATTCATGTTTTATGTTTTTCCGAGACATTTGTAAAAAAAGGAAATGAAAGTAATATAAAATTGCATAACTATAAGGTTGCTGCGACCTATTGTAGGAAGACTAAAAACCGTGGTGGTGTATGTATATTGATAGACAATAATTTAGATAGCAGAAAATTAGATATATGTAATGAATTATGCATAGAAAAAACTTTCGAATGTTGTGGTATAGATGTGCCTCAAATTAATTCCTTTATTGTCTGCATATATCGGACACCAGATTCTAATATAAATACATTCTTCTACAAATTACAAATACTTATGCATAAACTTACAATGAACGCTACGAAGAAACAAATAATTTTGACTGGAGACTTTAATATTGACATTATGATTAAAAATAATATTACAATCGAATTTATAAATATATTACATAATTTTAATCTGACATTACATATCAAAGAACCTACTAGACAAAAATCGTGTATTGACAACATAGCAAGTAACATAAAGCAGGCACATAGTTTTTTGAAAAATCTATATTTGTCAGACCACAACACATGTCAATTGATACAATTTAAATATAAGTCCTTATCTGACAGATATGAGCATTTGTACCTATATAAGCGTCATTATAGTACAGAAAACATTGAAAAATTCAAAAACGCTTTAAAAGAGTTGTCTTGGAGTAATGTCATAAATAAATGTGATTTAAATGAAAGCTTTAATGAATTTCATGATCTGCTTTGTGTTTTCTACAATCTATGTTTCCCTATACGTAGAATCAGAGTTATGCAAAATAAACGTACACTGAAATGGATAACCAAAGGCATTAAAATATCATGTAAATACAAAAGAACATTACGTTCTGAATTATATAAAAAAAGAAATTCTGAAAATAAGCACAAATACAAAAAATACTGTAAAATTTTAAAAAAATGTATAAATTATTCTAAACTAAAAAATAGTAAAAAATACATTAGTACTGCTAAAAATAAATGCCGTGCTGTATGGAACATAATTAAAGAAGAAACAAAACCTACTAAAGATTTTCACAACATAACTAAAATTAAAAGAAATGGCATAGAAGTATTAGATCCTTACAAATTAGCAAACCTGTTTAATGATTATTTTATAAATGTAGCTAATCAACCGCCTAGAGATAATAATAAATTCCAAAACTTTCAAATAAAAGAAATTAATAACAGTATATACCTCACACCTACCTCAGCGGAGGAGATAATTCAAATAATAAAATCCAGCGGCACATAAATAATGTGTACTCAATACATGCTCTACTT
This sequence comes from Apodemia mormo, assembly GCA_036924255.1. Lineage (NCBI taxonomy): Eukaryota > Metazoa > Arthropoda > Insecta > Lepidoptera > Riodinidae > Apodemia > Apodemia mormo. The sequence goes on along the minus strand of JAUPFN010000021.1, from coordinate 17,039,858 downwards.
CGTAAACAAAGCATCCTCAGTTTTGGATTTTTAATGCCCAACGAAAGCTAAATTAATTGGGTGGTCTATTTTACTACTAGGGTCCTCTTAAACTTCTAAATCTTTGGTGAGTTTGTTTTATTGTTATACTACCTTTTCTGTCCGTGTTTTAAGATTTGCGACACAAGAAAAGTTACCGTTACCTTAATTGTTTCTTTGTTTCAAACTGTATAAGTAATAATAATAAATACAAGCGAATGAAAAATCAGGACTAAAAAAAGAATATATTACACTTTTGCAACAATTTTAACATAAACGATTACCAGATTTATCCTACGCTTGGTACTCATTTTTGAAGATTGGTATGAATATAGAAAATATGTGTATATTTTAGGCTGACTGTACATCAGGTTGACCATAAAGGTCGAAACCATTTTATTTGATGGATTATTTGCTAGTCGACAACATTGCACTTTTTTGCCTTGCAATTTTACTCTATTAATAAAAAACCTATATTTAGAATCAAAAAGCTTCAATTGAAAATGGTCTCAGATATATATCTAAACTAAAATAATTACGAACATATTCCATAATAACAACATATATATGCAGCAATAGGTGTCCTATACCTATGTTGGTCCGGGCTCCTTTGAGGAAAAGGCCATTTGCCACTCTACCAGGCAATTCGTAATAGGCGAATGATTAGCTAAACGTAGGTATAACTATCATAATGACACCTAGTTGGTAGAGTTTTGCAAAGTCTTGCCCGGTCTTGCCGATCTGGTACCACCGCCTTACATATTCCTGCCACAATAGCGTCAGTGCTTGTCACTGTCACGTTCCGGTTTTTAGGGTAAAGTCGCCGGTAAACTTATGCATGTGGCATTACCATCCCGCCACACGGATAGCAACGCAACATAACATTCTTCTCGAAAATCGAAATCTCAGTGGCAGCTTGAACTCTGGTTATGAGTTAACGTAATGCTTCAAATGAGCACGTAAAGCTGTCGGTCCTGCTCAACGCCGGAAAAAATTTATAGTCGTTATGAGGTTGATATTACGCGGCGATGACGATTACCGCACATAGCCAACCGACAAACCTAAATTTGACAAATGGCAGTTGTTAACGCCCGTGCCATAAAAAAGAAAAAAACCGACAAACCTTTTTTATATTAGAGGATAACAAACCAGTAGGTGGTTTACTTGGTGGAAAGTGACAACGACCGCCTATAGACACCGCCTACAGACAAGATGATAATGTTTTTTTCGAAATGAACTTAGCAGTTGGTCTAAATGACCGTTACTGTGAAACCGGGCGTTAGGAAAATGGTGATTTGTATACGGTAACCATATGCATGTCGTTTTATAGTCGTTATGAGGTTGATATTATGCGGCGATGACGATCACCGCACATAGCCAACCGACAAACCTAAACTTGACAAATGGCAGTTGTTAACGCCCGTGCCATAAAAAAGAAAAAAACCGACAAACCTTTTTTTATATTAGAGGATAACAAACCAGTAGGTGGTTTACTTGGTGGAAAGTGACAACGACCGCCTATAGACACCGCCTACAGACAAGATGATAATGTTTTTTTCGAAATGAACTTAGCAGTTGGTCTAAATGACCGTTACTGCGAAACCGGGCGTTAGGAAAATGGTGATTTGTATACGGTAACCATATGCATGTCGCTTTATAGTCGTTATGAGGTTGATATTATGCGGCGATGACGATCACCGCACATAGCCAACCGACAAACCTAAACTTGACAAATGGCAGTTGTTAACGCCCGTGCCATAAAAAAGAAAAAAACCGACAAACCTTTTTTTTATATTAGAGGATAACAAACCAGTAGGTGGTTTACCTGGTGGAAAGTGACTACGACCGCCTATAGACACCGCCTACAGACAAGATGATAATGTTTTTTCGAAATGAACTTAGCAGTTGGTCTAAATGACCGTTACTGCGAAACCGGGCGTTAGGAAAATGGTGATTTGTATACGGTAACCATATGCATGTGGCAGTGACATGCCGACAAACTGATGGCAACGCATCATTAACATATTTGGTGTTTTTTTTTTATAGAAAAGGAGGGCAAACGGACAGGAGGCTCACCTGATGGTAAGTGATCACCGCCGCCCATGAACAACTACACTATCAGAAGACTTGCAGTTGCGTTTCCAGACTTTTAAGAAAGAGTAGGCTCTTAAGTCGTATACGTTTGGAAAAACCCCCGCCGGTAATTGGCTCCACAGAGGTGGTTCCATAATTGGTGGTGTCTTTAGGCGATGGTTTTTCTTTCCATCAAGAGAGCCATCAGCTTCTTTCATATGATATAAAAATAATATTGCGGGGTTGTAATACCATATAGTGTGTTAAAAAATCACTGTCCAAATGTCCAAGGCATTATTTGGTAGCTTAATACAATAATATCTTTGTACCTATGGGCCTGGTATCTGAAATAAAAATATATTATTATTATTTTTCTGTTATTTTATAAATATTGATAGATAAATTTTCAAAATATTTGATTGATTTATTAGGGAAGTTCCGCAAGTTTAGTACCAAAATGATCACTTCATAATAATAGATCTTTATTATTTTAATAAAAATAATTATTTTAATATTTTTATAATAATTTCACTAACCTACCTATTGGACAGGGTTTTCTTTACACATCTATACATATAATAAAGTCGTAAGAAAGTCAAAACTGTACATTGAATATTTTTTTTAAAAGAATACTTGGAGCGTGATCTACAATCGATATCGAAGCTAAATATATAGTTTTTAGAATTTTTGTCTGTTTGTCTGTATGTATGTCCGGGGTAAACTCAAAAAGTACTGCATGGATTTACTTCAAATTTTGCATGAATATTACTAACAGGTCGGGTCAACATATACATATTATCACACTATCACCTACGGGGGAGGAGCTGTGCGGAGTAAACGAAGTCCGCCCAGACGAAGTTGCGGACAACAGCTAGTTGTATATAAATTTAACAACTTCCTTAACCTCCAATTTGACATAAAGCTGTGGTAAGCAATAACGCTATTGCGGCAGGAAATGTCAAAACGTTGGTATAGAGCCCGGCCAAGACGTTACTGAACTCTTATACCTAGTAGTCACGAATTACAATGGTGAGTGACAAATTTGGCCCATAACAAACTATTTGACAGAAAGGATGGTCTATCTATTAAACAAACCCGTAGCTCGAATGTTTAATGACTCTGAGTAGGCCATCGATGGGACTAGGGCTCGATTTCCGACAAAAACAAATATTTGCGTGATAAACATAGGAATACAATTCCTGGGTTTGGGTATGAAATATATTTCAGTATAGTCATTCATATAAAAAATCCAAAATGCACAGTCCCGAACAAAACTGACATCCAAAACTGGCGCTAATTACACAAGTAATTATAAATATGTGAGTGGTTACGCAAAAAGGGACCTGAAGGGATTGGAAACGGTTTTTTTTTTTGATAAATTCTGATTCTATGGTCCTTCATCTTTGTTTTGTTTTAATCAAAATAATTTTAGGTGCCGTAGTTTTTTTTTAATGATTTTTTATGTAAGCCGAGGCAGTTTTGAAAATATTACACCTTATACACAGCGCACACTAGTTTCTTTTTCTAGCGCGCACATAAAGACAAGTAAAAGACGAATAAATAAGTCACCAATAATACAGCTATCGCAAACACGTGCTATTTCTCACTGACGAAGTCGCTCACTAACGACACTAACATAAAACACCCCGCGCCTCTCTCATTTCGACTCAACATTTTAAACGTGATTTACTCGAAATCAATTATTTTCCCTTGAGGTCCCTTTTTGCGTAACCACTCACATATATCAAAAATTTATGTTTATGCATATACAACCTTAAGCGCAAGATTTATAGTTGTTTTACAAAGTAACGTACGAAAAGTAATAAAACTGACAGTATCGCGACCGAAGCGATTCTACGAGGGTGGATTGAAAATATAGATCCATTCAATCCAAAAATCAAATCTACCCACATTATTTATTTCAGTTCAGAGTAGTTAATGGTGTGAAGTTCGAAACGTGTGTAATTTGTTGTGATTTTATAAATTTGTTAACAAAGCATTCGGAGTTCGGTCATACTTTCTGCAAATGGAGCAAATCGAGCGTGCCGTCATTAAGTACCTCCTAAAAGTTAGCGTGTGTCTTGCCCTATAAACACCTCTATCTTTCAGCGAAAGTTTCATCAAAATCGGTCCAGCCACTCCAGAGATTACCCTATACAAACAGAATGACAAACAGACAGAAATTTAAAAAAAGGTTGTTTAGGGAGTTATTAGTATCATAAAAATAACACATTGCACTTGAAAAATCTAGTTATTTTGACATGACAGACAGACTTCAATTTTGTTTATATGTATAGATTAATCTGTTATCTTATCGCTGCATAATTTTGAGACTAATCGATTTTTATTTTAAAATATTTGGTTTTCTAACCTTCCTACTTAAGAAATATTGATTTTAATTATATGTAATAAGTTTAATACATAACAATACTTGATCGCTTAAGTTGATTTTCTTCATTAACATGCCCAAATAAATGTTCCTCGGAAATTCTCGTATGTAGACCCAAAAAGGCACCGCTAAATTACACAAAACGACTTAATTGTCACTAGCCTGAAATTCGGTCTAATTAGAATGACAATTTAATCAGACCTTTTTCAGACAACTTGCTCCGAACAAATTGACAAGCCTCGGGAGATTTTATAGCCCAAGCCTAATTTTAAGCCCATCAGTAATACGCTCGTACTACGCGGGTTATGGTACAGGCAATATAAAGACTTCTATGTTCTAACGTACTAGACAAAGCATGCGTCACGTCACACGTGCTCCACTAAAGTATGGTCTATGGACCGCACCTACGTCAGAGCTCGTTGAATGTAACGCGCAAGTGCCATGAAATTCACGGCGGTTGAGACCAATTGGTAGCGAACACAGACCACATGAATACTAATAGACACGCCATTGAGAAATTATGTATATATTATATATACGCCGCGCATATGAGCAAATGCTCCTATTAATGTCAAAATTTCATACATTTGTAGGTTATATTATATTGTGAAAAAAATAGAAATAAACCATATTGTACTGTTTTATCGTACCGAATGAGATGGTAAGGTTTAAAAACTACTTTTGTAATGATTTTATTTCATTGGTAAGTACCTAGTATAACTGTATTACTGTATGTAATTGCAAGCTACGCTGACAAACTAAGACATTGTCTTGAAAGGCGTATCAATTTAATCCGTGGTAGCGAATGTATGTTATACTCTATAATATGCTGCAGCGCTACTTAATTTTGACTTTAGTTGGACGAATCTACTTAGCATAGCTTCTCTAGTAAGTAGTACATTAAACTTCTGAGGCAATAGACGATTTGTTTCAGATTATACCTTTACTAGATGAAAACCCGGCTTCGCCCGGAAGTCTCATACTACGCAACCTTATATACTGACTCATAGTATAACCTATACATTGAAAAGTAGCAACATTGAGTGACGTCTTCTTTCAAGGCTGTTTGAGAAATTGATTTTTTATTACTTTTTTTTGCTTTTTCAATTGTTTGTTAACTTTTCTTAACTGTGCGATCAAAAAAATTTTTTTGTACGTTTTTAGTTTAATTTTTTTTAAGTTTCAAAAATTGACTTAAGTTGGCGGAGGAAAATTGATTTTTTTATTATTTTCTTTTGCTATTTCAATTGTTCGTTAACTGTTTTTAACTGCGCGGCCAAAAATTTTTGTATGGGTTTAGTTATTTTTTAATTTTTAAAAATTGACTCTTAAGTTGCGGGCGGAAATTGATTTTTTATTATTATTTTTAACTGCTCTTAGACACCTCAGATAAGATCAAAAATTTCTTGTACGTTTTTAGTTTTTTTAATTTTCAAAAATTGACTTAAGCTAGCACCAACTATAGATTTTTTCACTGTTTTATTTTATTTTAATACTTTGAAACTATCTTAACTGTGCGTTAAAAAAATATATATTTTTTACGCTTTATAATTAAAGCAAGGTTTCAATCGAGTCTAAAGTACCCCTTGACGAAATTATTAATACAGATTAAGGCTGATTTCAGTGTCACGCTGACCGTAAGCTGACGATCGGCGCTGATGGGTCAATATGTATGTAGTCATAGATAGCGTTTTTGAGTCACGCTGACCGCTCAGCGCTGACGGCCGTATGCTACATACATCAGTGCCGACCGTCAGCGTGCGGTCAGTGTGGCAGTAAAATCAGCCTAAAAGGTTTTTCGCGTAATAAAAAAAATAAAAAACGATAAACAAACAGTAATAATTGTCAGACACTTTTACTATTGCACTTGTACATAAATTTCACTTTTACACATATTTTTTAAATTGTTTTTTAACAATGGAATTTCACCAAGTGCCGACGATGGAAAGTATAGAAACAGTAATCTATACATATAATAAAATCGTAGGAAAGTCAAAACTGTACATTGAATATTTTTTTAAAAGAATACTTGGGGCGTGATCTACAATTGATATCGAAGCCAAAAATATAGTTTTTAGAATTTTGTCTGTTTGTCTGTTTGTCTGTTTGTCTGTTTATCTGTTTGTCTGTTTGTCTGTTTGTCTGTTTGTCTGTTTGTCTGTTTGTCTGTTTGTCTGTTTGTCTGTTTGTCTGTTTGTCTGTTTGTCTGTTTGTCTGTTTGTCTGTTTGTCTGTTTGTCTGTTTGTCTGTTTGTCTGTTTGTCTGTTTGTCTGTTTGTCTGTTTGTCTGTTTGTCTGTTTGTCTGTTTGTCTGTTTGTCTGTTTGTCTGTTTGTCTGTTTGTCTGTTTGTATGTTTGTCTGTTTGTCTGTTTGTCTGTTTGTCTGTTTGTCTGTTTGTCTGTTTGTCTGTATGTATATCCGGGGTAAACTCAAAAAGTACTGCATGGATTTACTTAAAATTTTGCATGAATATTACTAACAGGTCGGGTCAACATATAGGCTACATATTATCAAGCTATCACCTACGGGGGAGGAGCAGTGCGGAGTAAACGAAGTCCACGCGGACGAAGTCGCTGACAACAGCTAGTAGACTTATAAGTCGGAAACTATAAGTAATATGCATACTAATATTATAAATGGGAAAGTGTATATGTGTTTTATTTGTGGGTCTTTCACAGCAAAACGGAGCAACGAATTGACGTGATTTTTAGGTGGAGATATTTGAAGGGATGGAGTGACATAGACTACTTTTTGTCTCATTCTAACTCTCCACTTCAAACGCGAGCGAAGCCGTAGGCAGAAGCTAGTGAAAAAATATTTAATAAAATAAATAAAAAAATTAATTATCCTTACCATTTTTGGCCTCAAGTGCACGATTACGGAAATAATATGTCAAAACGGTTTTTCACAAAATGGCGGCACTTTCGTTTTCCTAATTTCTAATTATTTTGTACACTTACCTTCAGTACGTCATACTGAACCTATCTATAAAAAATAACTCCTGTTATTTAATTAATTATGGACAAGAGTAACGGGATTCTCTATTGCCTGTTTTATTATTGTTAATATTATAGTATTTTATGCTCAGTGTATTTGGAATAAATATAATATCAATATCATCGTGCAAAGTCTTTTTGGGGTAAGGAGAGAATAGAGAGTGCCATAGATTTCAGTCCAGGCAGGCTTTGCTAACGCCACATTTATCACTAGATCACAGAGGCGTATTTCTTCTATACCTATTCTATAATTTGTTTTCACGAATAGCAGTAATAACGCATCATTTGTACCTAAAGAACGCACTCAACAAACACGGGTGGTAATAGCCACGGCTCATTCACACTGTTACTGTTAAGGAAGAGATATACGTATATATACGTATATAATGCTAAACTTCATTAGTTACAAAAGTAACTTTTATATAATCTGTGGTGTTTCATCTTCAGTTCCGTCTTACGAAAACCTCAAAGAAGTTCCGTGTTACATGCCCTCAATTTTTGTTTTAATTTTTATTTGAAACTAAAGTGCCTTAAATATAATAGTAAATAACTCTTGAATTACATCAATTTATGCTGCAATAGTAGTCTGACTTCAACTTCTTCGAATTAATTCACCTCGTAACAAAATTCAAGTTTTATTCCGTGTTGGTCCGAGCTCTTTCTGAGGAATAAACCATCTGCCGTATTGCCAAGCAATTCGTAAGAAACGAAACATTGTCTATGCGAGTCACTAAAATCTTGGCTACTTGGTGGTAGAGTTCTGTATTGTCTTGCCTGGGTCTGGTATGTCGTGTCTCGCCCGGTTCTGTGTAAGTCGCGTTTCAGTCTGAAGGTAACCTATAAAATCTTGCATGTAGCATTAAATCTCTGCCACAAAAATACATCATTCAGATTGACATCTTTAGTGTCTAAAGGTAATGGTTGTTTCTTTCCACCAGGAGAACCATCTGCTTGCTTGCTATTTTAAAGTATAAAAGAAAAATAACATAAATCGAAGACTCCTTTGACGTTTGATAATTTTCAAACTTTAGTTTCATAATTATTATCTGAACCAAAAGTACTTCAAATACAATACAGAAAGAATTCTTAATGAAAGCAATCTGTACTGCAATAGTAGTCTGGCTTCACCTAGTTACGATTGACCCATTTCTATTGATTGGACCAACATCAATAACTTTACTAAAAGTACTTTTAACTTATACGTTCTAGCAATTACCCTGTGGGCGAAACTTGACCATAAACTAAACAATAAAACTAATTATTATATTTAAATTTATTAAGAGCTATGTCCTTATATGACATTTTCTGAGGCACCTTTTACTTACTTTCTGTTGGCGTAAAGGTTGACTGGAGGAATTCTCCAGTCAACCAATAGGCATTAAGTCCGCCTTTTGTACAAACTTATTTAAGGTGTACAGTAAAGTTAAATAAATAAATAAATAAAACTTATTTTAAGTTTGACAACAACTTTAAACGTGACGAAAAACATGTATGTCACGTGAGTCTAGTGTGTATAATGTTTATTTTTTTTATATCATAAAGTCGGTAAACTTATGCATTTGGCATTAGACCTCGCCACAAGATAGCAACGCACCATTAACATCTTTGTTTGTGTGGTGTCTATAGGAGATGGTTGACTCTTTCCATCAGGAGACCCACCTGCTTGTTGCCTATCTTATAAGATAAAAAAAAAACAAATTTCAGGCCAGGAATATTTTTCTAGAAGGAAAATTTAATACTTAATCTGATTTATAATTCGAAAATCAAATATTAGTTTTGTTAGCTGGCGAAATAAATTATCGCCACTTTTGGCAACTAACAACGACTACTGTATTTATTTGTTACAACCAACTCTGGTTCATCAGCAACTTTACTTGCGTTCCAAGGCACGACGGTTGCATTATCATTGGAAAACAATAACAGTTTGCTTGACCCAGGAATCAAATCTGCACAGTCTACCCACAGAATTGATAAAAGAAAAATATTTAATGAGGCATTAGAAGGGCTTTTTTCAAACATTATTTTTTTTAAATCAAATTATTAAAAATGTTCAAATTGTTAAATCAGATTGGATATCACCGGATTAGAATGAATCTTGATCGGTTACTAACCTGATCCGATTTTTGATAGTCAAGTGTTACCGTAACCTGCGTATTTGTTTACAGATTCAGAAGCAAGGCAAATTTGTATAGATCGTGATGTATTGCACTCATTTTTCTCAGCCTACAACTTTAAGGATCTGACGTAAAGATATGTAGGTATTTATGTATGTAAAGAAATGATATTTCATTAATTCAAATTTGCCGCTCTTCACGCGTGTCTATGTTGTCAGTGGAAGTCAGTAGAGGGCGCATCGGTTGAAGTGACGTGTGATTCAATGGAGATGAGTTTCAGATTATTTTTTGCAATTTATTGTTTTAAAAACTTGTGATTTATATAGAGATAAATAAAAGGACATAATTGTGGTTTACTTTTGAAAAGCCTTAATAATAATATATCTTACATGTATTTACTAAATAAAATGTATAAAATACTGAAGAATCTTAAAAACGCATACTTATAACGCCATCTTTGTTTATGTAACATAAACAAACCTTTTGAACGTGCGCGCTTGGCATGGGCATTAATTTATTTTAATTATTACAACATAACACAATTATCTAAAAACTTTTGAAGAAATCTAATTAAAATGGAAATGGAGCAAATATTTAGTACAGGAGATATAATTTCTCGTTTATAAATTATAGTTTTTACGGTTCGCGGCACTAACACCGCTCTTCATTAAAATAGATTTTTTGTAATTACTATGCTTATTTATGATAAATGTTTTGGTAGTTATTGTTTTTTATATCGTGAAATAGCACACAAGCAGATGGGTCCCCTGGTGGAAAGAGTCAACCATCGCCTATAGTCACCAAAGATGCGTTGCTATCTTATATCGAGGTCTTATGCCACATGCATAAATTTACCAGCTATCTTATCCACTAAACCGGAAAACGACAGTGACAAGCACTGGCACTATTGCGACAGGAATAGGTAAGGCGGTGGTGCCAAAACCTAGGCGAGACAATGCAGAACTCTACTACCTAGTTATTTTTAAATATATACGCACACAACTTTACATTTAGTAGGTAGAAAAAACAAGATGCTTGCACAGTTAAGACAGACTTCCATTGCATTTCCATCATACATTCTCTCAACACATAAAAAACAACTGATAAGTTTCTACTTATAATAATTGCATTGTGAACAGGCGGTTAACTAATTTGACTTAGATATTGAGATCCCGGGTTTGATTCCCTTGTCAGGTAAATGTTGTAAGATATTGTCGAATGGAAATTTAAGTAATTTAAATTGCAATTTCCCGCGAAATTTTCGAATCAGTGATGGCGTATACTAGCATTAACTTCACTAATACACCTACATATATATTCAGCAACGGCTACAAGTGGAATTTATACGCATGGATAAGGTGAGGTCGTGGTACGTGTGCAATATAGACCTTTACAGTCTACACTCCACAGAGACCTAAGTCTGTCCCCAATACGAAAATATTTAAAGTATCCGTCGCGATGCCTCTTTAAAATATTAGTTAATCTTCTATACATATAATAAAATCGTAGGAAAGTCAAAACTGTACATTGAATATTTTTTTAAAAGAATACTTGGGGCGTGATCTATAATCGATATCGAACCAAAAATATAGTTTTTAGAATTTTTGTCTGTTTGTCTGTTTGTCTGTTTGTCCGTTTGTCCGTTTGTCCGTTTGTCCGTTTGTCCGTTTGTCCGTTTGTCCGTTTGTCCGTTTGTCCGTTTGTCCGTTTGTCCGTTTGTCCGTTTGTCCGTTTGTCCGTTTGTCCGTTTGTCCGTTTGTCCGTTTGTCCGTTTGTCCGTTTGTCCGTTTGTCCGTTTGTCCGTTTGTCCGTTTGTCCGTTTGTCCGTTTGTCCGTTTGTCCGTTTGTCCGTTTGTCCGTTTGTCCGTTTGTCCGTTTGTCCGTTTGTCCGTTTGTCCGTTTGTCCGTTTGTCCGTTTGTCCGTTTGTCCGTTTGTCCGTTTGTCCGTTTGTCCGTTTGTCCGTTTGTCCGTTTGTCCGTTTGTCCGTTTGTCCGTTTGTCCGTTTGTCCGTTTGTCCGTTTGTCCGTTTGTCCGTTTGTCCGTTTGTCCGTTTGTCCGTTTGTCCGTTTGTCCGTTTGTCCGTTTGTCCGTTTGTCCGTTTGTCCGTTTGTCCGTTTGTCCGTTTGTCCGTTTGTCCGTTTGTCCGTTTGTCCGTTTGTCCGTTTGTCCGTTTGTCCGTCTGTCCGTCTGTCCGTCTGTCCGTCTGTCCGTCTGTCCGTCTGTCCGTCTGTCCGTCTGTCCGTCTGTCCGTCTGTCCGTCTGTCCGTCTGTCCGTCTGTCCGTCTGTCCGTCTGTCCGTCTGTCCGTCTGTCCGTCTGTCCGTCTGTCCGTCTGTCCGTCTGTCCGTCTGTCCGTCTGTCCGTCTGTCCGTCTGTCCGTCTGTCCGTCTGTCCGTCTGTCCGTCTGTCCGTCTGTCCGTCTGTCCGTCTGTCCGTCTGTCCGTCTGTCCGTCTGTCCGTCTGTCCGTCTGTCCGTCTGTCCGTCTGTCCGTCTGTCCGTCTGTCCGTCTGTCCGTCTGTCCGTCTGTCCGTCTGTCCGTCTGTCCGTCTGTCCGTCTGTCCGTCTGTCCGTCTGTCCGTCTGTCCGTCTGTCCGTCTGTCCGTCTGTCCGTCTGTCCGTCTGTCCGTCTGTCCGTCTGTCCGTCTGTCCGTCTGTCCGTCTGTCCGTCTGTCCGTCTGTCCGTCTGTCCGTCTGTCCGTCTGTCCGTCTGTCCGTCTGTCCGTCTGTCCGTCTGTCCGTCTGTCCGTCTGTCCGTCTGTCCGTCTGTCCGTCTGTCCGTCTGTCCGTCTGTCCGTCTGTCCGTCTGTCCGTCTGTCCGTCTGTCCGTCTGTCCGTCTGTCCGTCTGTCCGTCTGTCCGTCTGTCCGTCTGTCCGTCTGTCCGTCTGTCCGTCTGTCCGTCTGTCCGTCTGTCCGTCTGTCCGTCTGTCCGTCTGTCCGTCTGTCCGTCTGTCCGTCTGTCCGTCTGTCCGTCTGTCCGTCTGTCCGTCTGTCCGTCTGTCCGTCTGTCCGTCTGTCCGTCTGTCCGTCTGTCTGTCTGTCTGTCTGTCTGTCTGTCTGTCTGTCTGTCTGTCTGTCTGTCTGTCTGTTTGTCTGTTTGTCTGTTTGTCTGTTTGTCTGTTTGTCTGTTTGTCTGTTTGTCTGTTTGTCTGTTTGTCTGTTTGTCTGTTTGTCTGTTTGTCTGTTTGTCTGTTTGTCTGTTTGTCTGTTTGTCTGTTTGTCTGTTTGTCTGTTTGTCTGTTTGTCTGTTTGTCTGTTTGTCTGTTTGTCTGTTTGTCTGTTTGTCTGTTTGTCTGTTTGTCTGTTTGTCTGTTTGTCTGTTTGTCTGTTTGTCTGTTTGTCTGTTTGTCTGTTTGTCTGTTTGTCTGTTTGTCTGTTTGTCTGTTTGTCTGTTTGTCTGTTTGTCTGTTTGTCTGTTTGTCTGTTTGTCTGTTTGTCTGTTTGTCTGTTTGTCTGTTTGTCTGTTTGTCTGTTTGTCTGTTTGTCTGTTTGTCTGTTTGTCTGTTTGTCTGTTTGTCTGTTTGTCTGTTTGTCTGTTTGTCTGTTTGTCTGTTTGTCTGTTTGTCTGTTTGTCTGTTTGTCTGTTTGTCTGTTTGTCTGTTTGTCTGTTTGTCTGTTTGTCTGTTTGTCTGTTTGTCTGTTTGTCTGTTTGTCTGTTTGTCTGTTTGTCTGTTTGTCTGTTTGTCTGTTTGTCTGTTTGTCTGTTTGTCTGTTTGTCTGTTTGTCTGTTTGTCTGTTTGTCTGTTTGTCTGTTTGTCTGTTTGTCTGTTTGTCTGTTGTCTGTTGTCTGTTTGTCTGTTTGTCTGTTTGTCTGTTGTCTGTTTGTCTGTTTGTCTGTTCGTCTGTTTGTCTGTTTGTCTGTATGTATGTCCGGGGTAAACTCAAAAAGTACTGCATGGATTTACTTCAAATTTTGCATGAATATTATTAACAGGTCGGGTCAACATATAGGCTATATATTATCACGCTATCACCTACGGGGGAGGTGCTGTGCGGAATAAACGAAGTCCGCGCGGACGAAGTTGCAGGCAACAGTAGTATTATTAAAATATACAGGTTAATTGAAAAAATATATTAAGTACTAGCTGACCCGGCAAACGTTCTATCAACTTTGTGTCTACTTTTCTGGGTTTTTTCTACATTTTTTCGCCTTTTAACCCTAACCTGAACCTCCATGAATATTTTAAAACCAAAATTAGCCAAATCGGTCCAGCCGTTCTCGAATTTTAGCGAGACCAACGAACAGAAATTAATTTTTATATATAAAGATATAAACATCCTAAAGATGCTTAAAAAGTTAAACCGGTTGAGTGATATACTAAAAATAATGTTGTGAAGTGAAATTACAGTACATGTGCTTAGTCAATTGTGTAACAATAATGGAATTTCACCAAGTGCTGACGATGGAAATTACAGAATATATATAATAGGTGCTTAAATTTTGACCTAATTTTCCAGTAAAAATTTTTAGTATGCACACCCGCGCACGGCGAATAGAAATTCATTGTTTTTCAAGCAGCGATTTACTAAACTCGCGACCAGACTCATTAGTACGTCGTGCGGTGGCCTTACTTTTCGAATATTACTACACTGATTTATTAGAGGTTTACTATGTAGTTAAGAAATATTCTTATTTTGTTATATTTTCATTGCTTACATATGATCAATTACTATCGTATTCTTCAATATATACAATCCTTTACCAGTCAACCTGTGTAGTATATGTATACTAAAATATATTTCATACACACTCAGCCCCAAAAATACACACATTTCTACTCATCGCACAAATATCTACCGCCCCGTTGATCGAGTGATTAACGAACCTAACTACGAATCGATGGGGCACGGGTTCGATTTCCGACAGGGACAAATATTTGTGTGATGAGCATATATGTTTAGGTGTTTTTTATGTATGTTACATTATTTATATATGAATATTTCTATGTGTTAGTATGGTTAACTAGCACCCATAACAAGCAAATAATTTGCTTAATTTGAGGTTAGATCAAGTGTACCTTCAGTTAGTTATACGCATGTCAATTAATAATTGAAGTAAATAATTATACTAATGATCACCCTGTGGTCGAAATTCGCCTATTATGACTTTGTTTGACCATAGAATAAACACAAAATCTCTTCTAAATTGGTACCAGACTTTCAAAATAAACTATATAGTATAAATATTATGTATATATTAAAACGTATTGCAAAATGAACGGTAGTGTATATTTTATTTTTATTGTGCTAATGTGGTTCTAATGCATATAAAGCTTTTTGCACTCCTTTACTATATAAACTTTAACTGTACCAAATTTCAATTTCCTCATTTGCTTTATCATCAAAAAAAGAGGTACAAAGTTTTCGATATACCTTTTTATATATAGGAGGTATTGTGGCAACTGTCATACCTACAGAACGTGTTAACTCTGTTGTGTAATAAGGCGTTGTAGCTAGCGCCATCTATCATCAAGTAGCTAAATTATTCATTGGCATAACTCATCTTGTAGATCTTATGTGGGTACATATTTTTTCAAATTATAAATAAATCTTAAAAAATTCTCGTTTCTAAGCTATTCATAGCTTAAAATTGTTAAATATTATTATAAATGATGATTTAGAATCATACATATATATTAAAGCAAACGAACAAAAATCAAGAGATTGTACCATATTTTTTTATAATATGGGATAGCGAACTAGCAGATGGATTCTCAATTAAAACAGATAACGATCGCTTATAGACTACAAAGATGTTACTGATATGACAAGTAATGCGATCATAACAAACCCGAGCACGACGGTCTAGAAATTCAACACTATGACAGTGATACAAATAGCTTTCCTTCACCTTTTACGATTTGCCTGACAAGATGGCAGATTTTCTTAACTTTAACTATTGATCCTTTTTTCGAGAAAAAATTGAGTTCCAAGCCAGAATGTATGTTAGCATGGCAACTACACCCCCGTGGCTTAGAAAATAACAATAAAATTTTGGGGGTTACTTTAAATAGAAAACGATATAATCACTAAAGTCTAAAAAATAATCACAATCTTTTACTAGGTGGTAGAGTTCCACAATATCATGCCCGGGTATTTGGTACCATCGCCTTACCTGTTCCTACCGAAAAAACGTCAGTACTTGTTATTGTCGTGTTTCGGTGTAGAGGGTAAGGTAAGCTGGTAGACTTATGCGCGTGGCACTATCATCCCGACACACAGATAACTGATTAAAAAGTGTAAAAAATGTTATATGGGTATACGTACCGTGTATACATACATAAATGCGTTTAGAATAAGTGGTTATTTTCATATTTTATACTAGCTGAGCCCGCGACTTCGTCCGCGTGGAAAACTTTCGAAAAAAAATAGTCTAAGTTACTCCCTATCACATCAGCTGTCCCGTGAAAGTCCTGTCAAAATTGGTCCAGCTGTTCGTGAGATTAGCCGGAACAAACAGACAGACAGTCAGACATACAGACAGACAAAAATTGTAAAAAATGTTATTTTGGTATATGTATCGAATATACATTTAGTAAAAAGCGGTTATTTTAATATTACAAACAGACATCCAATTTTATTTATTATATACAGAAAATATATTTATTATTTCATAATAGATTTTGTCATTTTACAATTTTTTATTAAATAACAGCAAGCTCTCCTGATACAAGAAGTGACCATCGACTATAGACACAAAAAAGAAGCGGTGATGGAGTGCAACATGTGTAAATTTACCGGCCACATTACCCTCCAATCCGGAACACGACAGCGAAAAGTACCGACACGAAGCAGGAATGGAGGCAGCAGGAAAGAAGGCGAAGCGACGTAGTACTAAAACCCGATCGAGATAATACAGAACTGTCTTGGTGAAAAGAGATTTAAGATTGAAAAGGTAAAGAGAGGGAAGAGAACATTCATTTTTTTTTATATCATAAGATAGCAAACAAGCAGATGGGTCTCCTGATGGAAAGAGTCAACCATCACCTATATACACCAAAGATGTTAATGGTGCGTTGCTATCATGTGGCGAGGTCTAATGTCACTTGCATAAGTTTACCGGCTACCTTACCCTCCAAACTAGAACACGACAGCGTCAAGCACTGACGCTATTGCGGCAGGAATAGGTAAGGCGGTGGTACCAGACCCGGGCGAGACAATACAAAACTCTACCACCAAGTAGCCACGATGATAGTGACTCGATAGCCAGTCGGTCGCCTTTTACGACCTGCCTAGCAGAACGGCAGTTGGCCTATTCTTCAAAGGAGGCCTGGACCAACATATCGTCTATAGGCGATGACTGACTCCATCAGGAGACCCATCTGCTTGTTTGCTATTTTATGATATAAAACATGCGTGTTATATAATTCGCATTTATAATATTAGTATGTATTGATAATATTTCTTTGTATTAATATCGTTGACTAATACCTGTAGCCATTTTTTTCTCAATAAGGCCAATTTTTTTCAGTATTCCTACAAAATAAATGTAAGCAGATATGTACCCATTTTTTAGATCAGCTAGCAACTGCTACATCATGACTTTTAATAAAATTTACCGACTTTACGTAATTGCAGTAACTGCCTCTCTGCCTACCACTTCGGTTATGTAAGCGTGTTGGTATTAAACCTTTTTATTATTTGAATAAACTTGAAACGCTCCTTTTATCCTTACCTATGTAAATGTTTGTCTAGACGTTTTATTTATAACCAATCAGTGTAGGTGTTTATTTTCGTACGTAATTCAGAATCAATCGCTTGAAAGCTCTCCGAATCCTGTAACAACGCCGACGTTCAAATTTTTTATGCATGTTTAAATTATATACGCTGTTAAATTTGCTTTAGGAATGCAAATTTATAGATTCGTTACTTTGTAGAAATCTATAATATAAAGAAAAAATTAAGTTAATTTAATTTAAAACATTCCGTGAAAAAAAGATATTAATATAAATTTCCACGAAAAAAACTGTGTTTTTCATTTTGTCTCCGAAATTGCATGAGGCAGCTCATAAAAAAAATGTGTAAACGGTTGACCCTACGGGCCATCCCTGAAACTCCCCACTAACTTAAGGTATTTTAAGCTCAAAAGAGTAAAAAATTTAAGCATAGATTTTTCAGTTCAAACATCTATTTTGTTAAAAATGGTTAGATATTAATTTTTAAAAGCTGTATATTTTGAAAACGATAATGGCATTCAACTCAATTTTTGAGATCTAAAATATTGTTTTAGCTAAATAATCGATAGGTTGAAAAATTTCGATGCAATGTCAAAAAACATTTTACTTTTAATTTTTTTCGTTGATACATCCCAAACAAATTGTCCGATTTTGATTAAATTAACGGTATTTGACGCAGTTTTTAAAGGAGAAAAGCAGATAAGATTTTTAAGTCACTCGGTTAATTAGCTTGAAAGTTATTTAAAAAAAAGTAAGTTTGCTAAAAACAACGTAATTTTAATGTTTGAAAAGCTATAAGTTTTGAGAATAAGTTTCGATTTTGATTTTTGAAACGGCATTTGACGTAGTTTTTTAGTACTAAAATATCGTAGAATACCAAAAAATGATTGGTTGAAAAATTTCGAAGCTATGTCGAAAAAACACTTTTTTAAAAATTTTTCGTTAACGATTACTCCCAAACAGATAAACCGATTTTGATGAAATTTATGTATTAGACGTAGTTTTTTGGGGAATAGAGCTGACTAGTTTTTGTACTCAATCGGTACATAAATCTGGAAGTTATATTAAAAAAATACTGTTTCGCCAAAATTTTTTTGGTGTTTTTACAAAATTTCTCAAAATCTCTTGGACCGAATAGGTTCAAATTTTCAGGAAGTCTAAGTTGAGCGAAATCCAATCGAATGACATCAACTGCGTTTCGATCGGTCTAGCCGTTCAAAAGTTATGAGATGTTTACATACACACACTCACACACACACATACACACACACACACACACATACTGACGTCATCGTGAAAATAGTCGGAAAAGATTCCTAGGACCTCAAAACATGGACATCTGCTGAAAACTCGATTTTCGAAAATCGGGGTAAAATCAGTAACTTCCTTATCTACATACATAGTGGGAAGTTAAAAACTGGTTTGCTAAATCACGTTTTTTTTACATTAATTGATAAATAATAATTTTACAAAAACTAGACGATATACCTGAAGATATTATCTAAGGAATGTGCTAACTTATTACATGATAGAATGTACTTTACTTGATCATATAAAATTCCGAAAACAGGCTAAAAAAATCTCTAAAACAAATAATTTGTTAATACTATTTCTAATCTTCGACATGATTTTTATATGGTGATTAAATATCACCATATAAAAATCATTTTATATGGTGTATCAGTTTTAAAAAAAAGAATATACTAAATTTTGGTTTTCGCTGCAGTCCTATATTTATTTTCCCAAAAATAACACGTTTCCCAGCGGTTTAACAGAACATACCGCGTGCGCGCCGCCACAGGTCCGTAAACCCGGAACCGTCATCGTGAAAATAGTCGGAAAAGGTTCCTAGGACCTCAAAACGTGGATATCAGGTGAAAACACGATTTTCGAAAAACGGGGTAAAATCAGTAACTGCCTTATCTACATACGTAGTGGGAAGTTAAAAAATGAAAACACAACCATCGTTATAGTATCACTACCACTTTTTTATGCCCAATCATTTGTCTTAAATGGACTGCCTGAAAAAAGATGGTATTGTTTTTACCAAGGGAATTGGAGCAAGACGAGAAGTTTTGTCTCTTGAGGGAAAATATAATACCTTCAGTGATTAACATATCTCTCGATATATATTTCCATTAAGACGTCTTTAAATAAATCAATTTTTAAGTCTATTTAACTTTTAGATTTATTTATTTAACATAAAAAAATCATATTTTCAGAAGCCTATTTTGGCATCTAAAAAACTTTGAGGTCTGGTTCCAGGAACAAAAAAAAATATTTTTAAAACGCACATATATGGCTGATTCTGAAAAAAATAAATCGAATTTGGCTTTACCGATTTGATCACTTTTTTTTAAAACGTAATCGAATTTTTTTTGCTCAAGTCGTAATATATGCCTCGTTTGAGGAAAATATTGAAGTGGTCCCCAACTGTTTTGAGTTTGAATCGAATTTTTTTTTAAATTTGAAAATGAGGGAATGACAGATTCGTGAGGGAATGATTTTTAATATGAATCTACAATAATTAAAAACTTTATAATGCTACAATCATTTGTTTTATTGCAAAATTATAATAATTAAATAATTTTATTGCAAAAATATAATAATTAATACTGTAACAATTTAATTGTTACAAACAAAACACGTTGACTCATAAAAGTAATATTAAATATTAATTTAGTTAAAACAATTTAAAGAACGAAATTAAGAAGTACTATATAATCAGTCTAAAATTTAACTTAGTAGGCTTGGTAGGCTTTGGAGTATTGCTCCAATCATACTGTTACAAAACGGTGAAGGAATGATACTTTTTTTAAGGACAAATTTTGAATTATATTTAAAAATATTTCCATTCGCATTTGGGAAACTATGAACTCATATAGGTACAGTCAATACTATCCTATGTATATAAGTAAAAATATGATAATAAACAATTTCCTAGGAAATTATATGGCTGATTCTATGAATCCATGCAGTACTTTTTGAGTTCACCCCGGACATACATACAGATAAAATAGACAAACAGATAAACAGACAAACAGACAAAAATTCTAAAAACTATATTTTTGGCTTCGATATCGATTGTAGATCACGCCCCAAGTATTCTTTTAAAAAAATATTCAATGTACAGTTTTGATTTTCCTACGATTTTATTATATGACGTATAGATGTGTGTGTGTGTGTGAAATTGCGTTTCTTCTAGCTAACCTACGTGTCGACGGCTCAATGAGGCGAAATTTTCCTTTTACTTTGTAAATTAAAGCCATCAATTGTCTACAAAGTAGTAAACACAAAGAACATGAATTTTTAAAAGCGCGGTTAAAGTTACAAAATTAGAAAGTAATATTCGTATTTCGTACCCACCTTAGGGTATGAACACATTTACAGCGTACGTGTCGCACAAAAGCGCAGCTACCGAAATGACGGCAATTGCACATGTACGAAACATATTGACACTGACACGCAATTGTCATGGCCACAATTATTATTGTACAGCGCACGCACTCGGCACTCGGCAGCACCAGGTGACACTTGCTTCACGCGTGCTACAAACCAGGCGACAGGAATTAAATGACCTACTTCGGCCACTTTCTGAGGGCGGCAAAATGCATAAATACGTCATATTATGCATTATGCAAACATGACGTTTGCATTTCTAATAGTATTATAAAATGTGACATTATGTGTTTCGATGCCTTTTATTTAATCAGGTGACAGACGGATAAACATATAATTTGACTCTATCTATTGATCTATATATGATGCTGCCATCTTGACTCCTAGATTTGTACACACATATTGGTGATTAAGATTATAAAAGGCTTTAGGGAAAATGAGCGTAATAAGTATGCAGTGTGGAATTTCTAAGTTTTTATAGTACACGAAATGTAGCCATGATTATATTATTGGGCTTTTTGTTGCACAATAAAAAATCAAAATTAAACCTTTAAATAGTATATTCTACACTTTATCGTCGGCACTTGGTGGAACTCCATTTTAACACAATATTTATCAGCTGATAACATTTGTACTGTTTCACAATATTGTGAAAAAGTACAATTATAGTTACCAGTTAATAAATATTGTAAAAATATAAAATATCTTGCTTATTTCACTCACTCAAGTTAATTTGCTAAATTTCTTAACTTTTTTAATTTTGATTATTTTTTTCCAAAGCGTTTTACAGTAATATCGTTGCAGTATTTCTAATAGTAAAAAATGAATATAGTATATTCAGAACCGTAGATTTCTATATATTACAATTTTTATCCTTAAAATCGTCATATTCCTACATTTGAAATATTTGTAATTTTTCTTCTGATTTTGATGAAAAAGTATTATAACGCCCGATCCCCTTGGGGGATAGGCTCCACCACGGTTCACCGGTTTTTGGTTGGCGAGATGAGTGGTGATCTCCACCGCCGCATTTTACCGACCTGATAACAATTATTGACTATTTCTAGAGATAACCAGGAGCAAAGGCTTTACGTGCTCATCCGAGACACGCCAGTGGTAACACACAATCCGCCAGACTCTGAGCTGCTACTGAGACTTTATATTTTCGAGTAAATCGTCAAAAACCTTAATAATACTTTTGTCCGACCCGGGGATCGTACCCGGAACGTCATGATCTGAGCCGAATAGGCTATCCCCTAGACTACGAGACAGTAATTTTTTTGTTTTGAGATTTTATTGAAATCTATATATTATTAATCACATTTCAACTCTGTTGTTTATAATTGTTTACATTTGTATGTTCGATCGAGCTATAAATGCAATAATAATCACTATTGCAATAGTAATTTCCTGAGTCACCATAAAATTATTATTGCTTAACGGTTTTCGATGTACAGATATAATCATAAACGTTGCATCCATCGTTAAAAATCAAACACCAAAACTCGTGACCAAAACCACCTACCCATAACCAACGGTCATTTTTTCTTACAATGATTTCGTCGTTATGTCGTAAAAGACGTGGGGCATAAAAGGGTTGATCGGTAGCTATACAAATTATCACTACCCTTATAATTTGAAGTGCAATTTGCCTTTAAAAATGGGTTAACGTCCAAGGGTAGTATTTTAAATGATACGCCATGACAGTTACTTAATGATGTCGTTGTTTCTTCTGTGATAGGCAAAGGTATAATTTAAGACAGGTTACGCTGGTTATATTTTTTTTACTAGAACAATGCAATGATTGGGAAGATTTAGTTATACGAAAACTAAAAATCAAGCAAACTTAAAAGTATGATAAAGCACTTCTAGTTCTTGCGAGTTTTTAAATTATATCTTAGTAAATTTTGGTTCGTAATTAATATATGTACATGTTATCTATCACACGATTGTCTATATAACCATTTAAATGTCAATAATACATTTCCATGTAAATTATAAATCCAGTACATTTAACATGATCTAGAAAATATAAGTATTTGTACAAAACCTAATAAGCGATAAATCTATAACTATATCTAATATAAATATTATCAATGCGAAAGTTTAGATTTTTTGATGGATGTTTGTTACTCAATCACACAAAAACTACTGAATGGATTAGAATGAAATTTGGTACAAAGGTAGGTAGAAATAGCACATAGGCAGGCTACTTTTTATCCCGGAAAAATTATTTGTTCCCGCGGGATTCACCAATGCGTTTCTAATGCAGCGGGCTGCACGCTGCAGCTAGTTAAAATTAAAAAGAAAAAAAAGTGACCGTCAACATAATCTTTGCTAAATTAGTTGAAAATAAGATAATGATGTTCCTGAATTGTAAACTATATTAATAAATAAAATATCGTTTTATGTAATTTAATAAATCTAAACTGTTATTAAATTGCCACGGTTATAAGTTAATTGTGCGATTAAATTATAAACACAAAAAATAGTTGCGTCCTTCTCACGTATCATCATCGGCACTTGGTGAAATTGCATTGTTATTAGACACTTTTATTATAGCACTTGTACATAAATATCACTTTTACCTTTTACTTTTACCTTTTGTAAAAGTGAAATTTATGTACAAGTGCAACAATAAAATTGTCTAATAGGGACTGTTTGTTTATTTCTTCTGAAGCTCGACATATATACACACGTAATCCCTTCACCTTATTTATCTATCTTTGTCACTATTATGTCGGATCTTGCCACTGCTTTGTTACAGCTTGGAGGAAATGGTAGCCAAAACACATTAATATTATAATTTCCTAGGCAAACACACGGATTCATCATACCATTAACGTCTTGTTGTCTCTGAATATCAGCAAGTGAGCCGCCTACTTGTTATCCTATTTTACATAAAAAATAATTTTTTTATATATCATAAGATAGCAAACAAGCAGATGACTCTCCCAATGGAAGAAACCATCCAACCTTCACCTATAGACACCAAAGGTGTTAATGATGCGTTACTATCCGAGTGGCGAGTTATTAATGCTACTTGCATAAGTTTACCGTCTACATTACCCACATAACCAGAACACGACAAGTGACAAACATTAATGCTATTGGCGGTGGTACCGAACCCGAGCAAGACGTTGCATAACTCTACCATGGCAATGACTCGCATAGCCAATCGTTCGCCTTTTACCAACTGCCTGGCAGAACGGCAGATGCTTTATTCTTCAAAGGGGGCAATCTTATTAATTATTATTATTTTATTTACAGGTATGACACGAAATTCATCTGCTATTAGTTAATTAGTATTACCATTCCACCATACGGATAGCAACGCACTGATAACATATTTTGTGTCGATAGGCGTTAGTTTAATCTCTCACGATTAGTAAAGCCATATTCTTGTTTGCTGATATGAAAAAAAAAAACCACAGGAATTAAACTATTACCAAAGTAAAAAAAAAAAACAGAATAACAAACATCTATGCTCATCACAAAAACACTTGTCTCTATTGGAAATTGTATTTGAGCCTCACTGATTGCTTAGTTAGGGTCGCTTACCATTATGACAATGGGGCAAATGTATTTCCACATTTTTTTTTACTGCAATAAATCGCAGACCGTCTAGCGCTATATAGCATGCGTCCTGTTCCTCACCTTTAGAAGTGCAACGTATTGAAATCGGTAGTTACAAGTATACGACAATACATTTCCGATACACAAGAACATCGGTCGTGCTCTACGCAACGGGTGATCATTAACATACGGCGTGACGGACGTTGCATCTAATAATATAATAACGCGTGCACACCACTAGCCGGCGCAGGGATGGACTCTATACTTTTTAAAATATTTTTTAAGTATTTGCAAACATTTTTATAAATAAAATTCACTTTAATTGCCTATATAACATAGCTCATGTTATGAAGTCTGGTTTTCGATCCTTGAGCCGGAAAAAAAATATTGAGAATTTTTCGGGATTTGCTCGAAAATTGACATATCAGTAGTAGCTTGGACTTTTTGGTGCAAGATATGTTGATCTTCTGTTCTTCAGAAAAACACGTAGAGCTGACAGTCTCAATTGCTAAACAGCGAAAACAAAAACTCATTTCGACGTATTATTACTTAAACTCGTGTTAAATTAAGTAGTGTTCGTTTCTCCTGAAGATGATTCGATTTCTAAGTGAAACGTGCGTTAAATGCGTAAATTGTGTGCTTTTGTGTATCCGGTAGTAATTGTAAAAAATCGACTCACAACATTTTTAGTTTAATGATAAATAATTATAATTTTAAAATATTTGCACACCATATCATGGTAGAATATGTTGGTAACTTAATCATATTTTAATAACTTGCAACTCCCATATTCTGGCAAATAAATTATTTCTTTCTTTCTTTCTTGTTCTTAGGTAAAAATGTGCCGCTGGGGTCTTCTTTTTTATCAGGACCATCGCGGAGTTACATCCAATCCAAATCCAATTCATCAACACACGTGTTATTGTTAATGGGATAGTAAAAAATAACCGTTAAAATTAACTGGATAATATTTGTCAAGTCGGCTAGTTTATCAAGGAATACTACTAAACTAATTAATAACTTACTAACTTTGAATACGTCCCTGCATTGGTCTATAAATCGAGGGACGGGTGCAGGGTTTTTTTTTCATAAATTTGACAACAATGGCCCGGTGAAGTGTCAAAGACTATTCAACCCTTTACTGCCACATGTGCCGCAATGGTTCATTTCCGATTGCGCTTTCAATACAACCAACGTAAAAATCAATAAATTTATTTGCAGCTGTAACTGTAACTTCAGGTTAATCTTACTTACTGCCAACCTCAAAAGAAATAGGAGGTTCTCAAATTGTTAAAAATATTATTTTGTAATCAAATAAATCAACAATACCGTTATACCCATATCCTCTAGCAGGTAGGAGAATGTGCTATTAGTGTTTGACCAGCGGTATTAAATCGCGTGTGAAAAAGACTAACTTATCAACAAATACGGGAACATATTTAATCACAAGATGTACCCGTGGCATTGTCCACGTAGATAAATTTCTATAAGTCTCGGGGCTTTACCCGCATATTTCCCGTTCCAACGGGATTTCAGGTATAAAAAATATCTTATGTCACTTCTCGTTTAGTCGTGAAGAAAAGACAGACAGACAGACAGACACAGTTGCTCTCGCATTTATAATATTAGTATAGATAATCAAGTTATATTTTTCAGAAGTCTTTTAGAGATAATCCCAATTTCCCAAACTAAGGATTAGATCGTGGAATAGGAATTGGAATCTCTTAAGAGATCAAGTAAAATCCTCAAAAATTATAAGCGTAGGTATTTTTAATACACTTTTTGTTTCAAAACGGTAACAAATTAGTTGCGTATAAAATTGGTGAAAATAGGAAGCAGATTTTCGAAATCAATCACATATTAATCTGACATTTTTACTTTACTATTAATACCTACGATCCGTTAAAAATGTCACTGGTAACTAAATATACCAGCGCATATACGCAGAAAAGATAAAATCAGTATTACACTTATTTTGATGTTTTTTTATTATACTTTACGAATAGTTATCTAATTCCTTAAATAAATTAATGAATAAATAAATTGGCAATTACTTTATTTTTGCCTTAATCATATTTAAAAACAACTAAATTCACTGCACTAATGTACTGATCTTTAATTGGGCGTGCACCTAATCCTATCCAATCTTCGATTAGAATATATATTGTATTGAAAAATTGCAGACCTTGAAGGTCCATCCATCAAGGTCTGGTCATCAATCCATCTGTTCGTGGATCTTGACATAATAGCCACCTAAAGGGTCCAACTATAGCTCAAAATATTTATCATCGTACCCATAATACGTAAGGAGAAACAAGTCTTAAAATCAGCCAACTCGTTTAATAGGAGAAGAAAACAAATAGACGTGCACCAAAATTTTATTTTTCAACATAATTACTCATCTTCGCCCTACAAATTAACTAAAGTATATGTATTATACCGGGAATGGTGTATTAAGAACTTACTGCACCACTTTAATTTTTTTTTTTGCTGAAAAATGAATTAGTTTACTCATATCATAAACTAAGTTAAAATAATATATTGATTTTGTCCGAAAATCTTGACCAATCATTTGTCTATTTACCCTTAAGTAACTAGTAACACTTCAATATATTAATTCAATAATCCAATATCCAATTAATTTAATAACCTAATAGTTTTGAAAATGCAGTATGTAGCTCTCTTGGCAGCTAAAAATCTTCTGGTTTTCATTAAATACTTACAAATGTATAATGACAAGAATAAACCAAGCTCACTTTGTCTATTCGCAAATAACCCGACCGACATGGTGATATTTATTTTATTACCACTTACAAAATCACACGAGAACTCTTCAAACATCAATTTCCGCTGACACGGTTATAACTGTTCTAGTAATCAAAAAAATATAGAGCCACAAATATTAAATGTCAAAATGACAATCCTAAGGAGTACATTGGATATTTTGAAGGCACAATAAATAATAGAAACTTTTTTTGTGCAATAGCGTTCCAATTTTAAATTTGAAAATGATTGAAAAGGTGGATTTCCGTGATGTCATTTGCGTTTGACATAATTTATAATGGAAACGCAATATGGTCTTTTGTAACGTTTTTGTAGCATGATACAATTGGTATCAGTAACAACTGGTAGTAATGGAAATGTGATTTTAAAACCGAGTTTAGAAAATGAGGAGTAAACTTTTCTACTTCCTACAGTAAAAAAAACTATTTATAATACTGTACTGTCGAGCTTCTCGTAAATTCAAAATTCTTCAAAGCAGCATATACGATGATTTTGAAGCTGCTTCAGAAAGAAAGAAAGAAAGAAGCTTCAAGCAGAAGCAGCTTCAAAATCATCGTAATCATTTAGGAATGCAGCTAACTAAACATTGTTTTTTTTTATATCAAATATAGTAAGCAAGCAGATGGCTCTCCTGGTGGTAAGAAAAAACCATCACGTATACACATCAAAGACGTTAATGGTGTGTTTGGAAAGTTGGTAATGCCACATGCACCAGTTCTCCGATTATCTTACCCTCCAAACCGGAACACAATAGTTACAAAAATTTAATAGGCAAGTCGATGGTACCAAAACCGGACAAGACGTTGCAAAATTCTAACATCTAAACATCTACGGTAGTAATTAATTTTGGCTCGGGCAGAATGTGACAATAAGTCATGTTTTCTCGTGTGTGCAGCTAGCGTTAACCGAATTTTGAAAATTGGTTATAAATGACCGAGTCGTGAGGTGAACGTAAAAATAACAATCGAATTGATAACATATTCCTTTTGGGTAGTTGGTTGAAAATCGATTCACCTTTAGTATAAAAGTGAAGATTACTACTAGTATTAAAATCAAACCTAACTAGACAATACAACTGGATGCAACTATTAACATAATAATGGAATACCGATGATTTACAGGCGGTAAGTCAAAGAGTCACGCCGCACGCGTCAATAATATCGTAAATATAATAAGGCACGCGACACGCGACTCGCACGTGCGACACGACTTTTCTCGTCGTGTCCGTGTCCTTACGTCGTGATCATCTTGTGGTGTGTTTATTAACTTTTAATTATTCAAACATCGTACACAATTATCTATACCACAATAAAACAGTCATAAAACAAATATTTATCACGAAATTTAACAAATTTGAATGTACACGCAGACACTTAAAAATTTAGATATTGTATTGATTCACGCGTTGCTTTAACGAAATCCATACTTTGAATACGAAATTAATGTATTTATTTTATTTATTATTAATTTTGCAAGATTTCCTTGAAGTCATGTATGTAAGTGCTGTGATGCAATTAAAACGTAAGGTAATGTAAGGAATGGGGCATATTTTCCCAAGGTCTGCAAATTTAAGGAGACCCCAGCGCAACGGCACAATAGTCCACCCACGTCAACCATGCGTTCACCCACGAAAGTAACAGAAGCATAAACACACAAATGATGTACTTAACGCCTCCTGTGTTGGTCCAGGCTTCTTTAAAGAATAGACAAATTGCCGTTCTGCCAGGCAGGTCGTAAAAGGCGACCGATTGGCAATACATGTCACTGCCATCGTGACTAGTATTTGGTAGAGTTCCATAACGACTCGCCCGGGTATTTGGTACCACCGCCTTTCCTGTTCCTGCTACAATAGCGTCAATGCTTGTCATTGTCGTGTTCCGGTTTGGAAGGTAAGGTAGCCGGTAGGCTTATGCATGTGGCATTGCCATCCTGCCACACGGATAGCAACGCATCATTAACACCTTTGGTGTCTATAGGCGATGGTTTCTCTTTCCATCAAGAGAGTCGTCTGCTTGTTTGCTATCTTATGATATAAAAAACACGCAAGTTTCACTTCGTTACAGAAGCATCTTCAGGAGACTCGAATAGTATTTCACTCTATAAAGGATGAAATATTCATTTATAATAATTAACCCTGTAAAGAGTGAAGCATTACTTTATAATAATTCACTCTATAAAGGGTGTAGCAATAATTTATAATAAATAACAGAATTTAAGTATGGAAAAGTGTATAAGGTCCCCTCTGTGGTCTAGTAGTCCGGTGTCGATGTCGACTACATGAGATCGCGAGTTCGATTCCAGGTTGGACAATTCAAAAATGTATTTTTTCAGTTTTCTAATAAAAACAACTATTTTTTTCTAATAAAGTTATGCAATAAAAGCTTACTTACGAACATCCGGGCGATTAAAGTTCCTTGTTTACGAACAGCGATTTGCCGAATTTGTGACTAACCGCGTTTTGGTTCGAATCGTCAAGATTAAAGGTTTGGTATAAACTGCGTGTACCAACTTCGTCGTCATCGATACTTTTAGATGGGCGTGTACCAACTTCAATACTTCGTCATCATCAATACTTTCCATCAGGTGAGATGGAAGACAAACGCCCATTCCAATTATAATTAAAAAAATATATACTCATTAGCACGCCGTTATCACCCGCGAGGTGACCATATTTTTTGAATATTTCGTCGCTAATTTCGACGGGGTTTATTATGTAGCTATGCAATATTTTTTATTTATTATATTTTTGTTGGTTACATATGCACATTAATTATTGTATTTTAAATCCGTGTGTGTTAAATTCTTACAGAAAATTGAGTTCCACCCGGCCTTGTAACTAATTAGATGTTACATTTATCACAATGCTAGAAACACGTGTTGACAGTCAACACTTCGCTTGGGGGTGATTTGTAACGTATGAGGGTATTCAAATATTTATGACCATTGGCTTATAACAGAGTGCTAAGTGTGAGTTTTTCTTTTTGCATTCGATCGTGAGCGCGTTTCGAGTTTACTAGGAATTTGTATGTGATTTGTACAGCGCCAACTAGTGGTAAACGTGAGAAACCAGTTTACCACTAGGTGGCGCTGTACAAATCACATACAAATTCCTAGTAAACTCCAAACGCGCTCACGATCGAATGCCAGAAGAAAAACTCACACTTAGCACTCTGCCCTATAATGGAAGGTGACAACAATACTAACTTTATCCCGCGATTACTCCACCTCGAAATTTTTGTATACCACTTACTGCAGCATGCAGCTCGCTGCATTGTAAACGTTTTAGCGAATCCCGCGGGATCACCTAATTTTTTCGGGATAAAAAGTAGCCTATGTGCTATTCCAGGTCATAATCTACGTGTGTGCCAAATTTCATTCAAATCCGTTTAGTAGTTTTTGTGTGTAAGTAACAAACATCCATCCATTCAAACATCTAAACTTTTGCATTTATAATATTAATTAATAGATTTTTTATTCAAGGTCAGCAAACAAATAAATGATAGTTCTTCTAATAGAAGGAAAGAAATAACCATTGATATAAAAAACCCTTATATCAATGGAAATAACATCCAATGAAACTATTAGTGATGCGTTATAGTGACATATTTATCCTGCTCGCCTTTTACAATCTACCTAGTACGAACGTGGTCTAGAAAAGATGTCCGTAACCAACTTGAGAAAAACATTGGATTTCTTGAGAGTTCCTAAAAAACGTCACATAATCTGGGAATCAACAAGCGCCTTATAAATATCACAATAACATTATTGTAGCTGTCGTGATTCTATTTGATACATATTATATTATATGATATATACTATACTTCTGTGCCATTACACCTCTATTCTATAAATAACACTATTAACATCTTTGGTTATCTATTACCATCAGGAGAACCGCCTGCTTTAGCGTCATTACTTTTTGCTGTCATGTTCTGACCAATGAACTTACACTTAGGTGGCATTCTAACCCCGCCACGTGGATAGCAGCGCACCTTTGCACATTAACATCTTTGATGACTATAGGAAATGGTTGTCTCTTTTATAAATCTACCTTAATTTACATATTGCTGTTGATAAGCTTATTTATAAACAAAACAAGTTATCTATGCATTGTGAATAATAACGTACATGTATTTCCAGGATAATGTGTCCAATTATATTTTAAAGTATTTTGTAACAACTTTCTCGGTAATAAATTATTACTTACTGATTTATTTCAAGTGTGAAAATTTAAACTTTCGTAAGTATAATGTTTACACTTGAAATATATTTTTTAGGTATGAATAAAGACATTTTGAATTTTATTTTTTTTCCATCAGGAGAAACATCTGCTTGTTTGCAATCCTATAATACAAAAAAAATTAAAAACTTTTTGACCGAACTTTGTGTCAAAAATTTTACTTAGCATTAGTTAAATGGATTTTTGACCACCTAGTGTTCTCTACATTAAATAATAGTTGTTGCGTGTTGCCGTGAGACCCAGATCATACCAAATCCACCAAATCTAACAAGCATACGGTTTTTTGACACAATACAATTATTTCCAATTAAAATATAACGGTGCCAGTAACGGACAATAATTCACTTGATATATTGCATCTCAATCAATGTAAACTTAGGTACATACATATCTTCACGCCAAATCCCCAATGGGATAGGCAAAGAATTGAATAGTAGCTGTTCTCCACGACTTTGTTCGCGTGACCCATAAACATTGCTTATTTTTATACTGTCGGGTAAAAAATAGTTTTTTCAGTGATAATGTATCTATATATTGGTGAAATAATTATCAAAGTCTAAAGTAAAGTTTGTGTTACAAACAAACAATTAATCATATCTCTTTTTAATACTAGTACCTACCTATTTCTCCTCTATGGTCTAGTGGTCCGGTGTCGGAGTTGACCTCATGAGGTCCCGTGTTCGATTCCCGGGTACGGACAATTTAAAAAAGTGTTTATTCTAGTTTTCTGACAAAAACAACATTGCCCGGGATTGGAAAAATTGCCTGGTTAGCGATAGGCTATCACATTTTGAGATAATCGTGGGTGCTTTTGTTGTAACTCTGCCAACCCTTTCGGGGATATGGACGTGAAGATATTTTTTGATTAACACAACAGTGCTAAAAAATATGATAATAATAATATTAATTTATATATATTAATATATATATTTATATATAGACTCATGCTACGCTTACATTGAAATAAATATATCTAATTGTATTTTTCTATCATAAAACAGTAAGCAGATACATAAGTAACACTCTCCCGATGAAAACAGACAAACATCTCATATAGACAATAAAGATGTTGCGTTACTAACCGTATTAGTAGGGGAGCCCAAGACGGGATTATGGTATTTACTCGAGCGCGTCAGATTAACATAGGAAAGGGGTACCTCGCATTGTGTTAAGGCTCTTCACCAAATATAAGCCCTTTCTATAGAGAGGGATAACTATGGCAGAAAAAAACAAAATTAAAATAACTTCGGCTTGTGGACATCGTCAGATTATACTTTTTTCGTAATTAATACCGGACTGCGTGTGTCTTAGCGCGCTAATATCTTCGGGACGATAGACGCAAGTGTGGCCGAGGCATCATGCTATATAGTAGGTGAGCCCAATATGCTATTTATGAAAAAGTAGTAGAAAACTCTTCATAGAAAAATCCAACAATTGTTGTTTATACAGACTGGTTGGTGAGTTACCTTCAATATTTAAGGACGTGATAATTGGCGATCATATATGATGAGAAAAAATAACATTAAAAATAAATATTAAAATACTTTTTAGTAAACTTTGTAAACAGTACACCGACAATCCTATATTTACCTGCACCATACTTGGACACCGCGCATACGCACGTGCCGCGTAGCGCGCTATCAACACAGAATAGCGGGGAGTGGCGACGGCGTGTCCTTGACTAGCGCGTAATAGAGAGTATAATATCCACATTTCACTTATTTTTAGAGAAATATTGGTCAAAAACTAAGCCCCTAATTTTATTATTTCATTTTAACGAGAATCGAGCACCGAGTACTCTCCAGAAGTATCGAAAGTAACTCACCAGTCAATCTGTATATGTGTGTTTGTGTGTGTACTTTCAAACTAGTTCGAAGGATTAGATTGTCTGTGAGCAAAACGAATAATAATGACGTCACTATCTAACTCCGAACTGCTATTTTTCTAGATGAAAAAGATCAATAAAAAATATTGTTATTATTGTCCAACGATATCAACGTAAAAGACTAGGAAAAAAATCCAAATTAAAAAAGTTTTTATTAAAATAAGCATTATCAGTGAGTGAAATAAAAGCTTATTCAATGATTATTTTGAATTTTTCAAGAAAAAGTCAAATAAAATCATCACACGTACAAATATTGTGGAAAATTATTTCAGAGGTTTTTGGTGCCCTAAAAAACTTGTAGTAAACATTAGAATGCCATATTGCACTTACTAATTATACTATTTTTTTCTAGAGCCTTTTATAATCTTAATCCATACCAATATTATAAATGCGAAAATAACTTTGTCTATCGAGAAAAAGTAACTTTGTCTAAGTCTCTTCTTCATGCCTAAACAATTGAACCGATTTGGATGAAATTTGGTAATAAAATAGTTTGATCGGGTCTCAAAGTCAAAAAGGACATAGGTTAGTTTTTATCCTGAAAATCCCACAGGAACGGGAACTATGCGGATTTTTATTTTAGAAATTTTTCCACGCGGACGAAGTCGCGGGCACATCTAGTCACCAATATATGTGTGTGTACAAACCTAGGAGTCAAGATGGCAGCATCATATTTAGCCTACGCTTGCCTTTTACCAGCTACCTAGCAGAAAGGGCGGATCCAACCTTCGGGTCAGGGCGGGTCACATATTTAAAGTTCAGGCAAGATAGGCTCTAATCCGTATTTGTTGCAATCCATACATAGACCCCTGTCTAGGGCGGGGGGGTCATGAACCCCAAGCAAGAAGGCAGATGCTTTAAAAGGAACTCAGATCTACACTAGTATTTGCTAATTACTTTAAATATTTTTATTCAATTAATATATTTGATAGCAATATAAGTTTCTATTTTTTGTTAAATGTCACTTCAATCGTGACTGCTTCTAAAATGGAAGCGATTATCGCTAGAACAACACATATTTTGCATGCCTATAATTGGTGTCTAAACCAATAAAGTGGCAGCGTTTATTGCTCATAAACATTGCCACGGTGCCATTATTAACTCATTAGGTTTTACGAAATTGTCAACACATTGGTTAAGTTTAAATTTATTTAATGGATCCTAGAATAGAAAGGCATTACGGATATGTATTTTTTCAGCAGGTACGTATCGTATGGATGGCATATCCATGGATATCTATATTTTTTCCGACAATTGCGCGAACGATGGTATACGAAATTTGTCAGAGTTAAATTTTATATTGGACTGCAATCAAATATTTTTAAATAATTGTTAGAAATATATTATTATCTCCACTTTGTAAAAGGTATAAGATTTATTAATTTAAACAACAACCAATAAAGTAACAGAGTTATATTCAATACAAAAATTTAAAACTGATTACATTTTATTGCATACTAGCGACCTGCCCGCGGTTTCACCCGCGCAGCTTGTGTTCCCGTGGGAATATCGGAAAGGTTTATACACTTAA
This sequence comes from Apodemia mormo, assembly GCA_036924255.1. Classification (NCBI taxonomy): domain Eukaryota; kingdom Metazoa; phylum Arthropoda; class Insecta; order Lepidoptera; family Riodinidae; genus Apodemia; species Apodemia mormo. The sequence continues at coordinate 17,005,178 of JAUPFN010000021.1, read as the reverse complement.
ACCTTCTTCAAGAATCAATCTATTGCTTGCACTTCCAGTTCACGTATATTTAATTTTTTTACTGTTCACATCCAACCGGATTCACTTATTAAAGCATCATCAGGGATGTTTTACACATATTTTATAGTATCTTTAACATATTTTATACAATTCAAGTTACATTATTAGCTACTCTGTAATATATTTCAATTTGATACAAATACAATACAATACAATACAATAACTCTTTATTGTGCACCAAAATATATGACAACATTATAAGTTACAACATATAAATAATACAAGTAAGATACACAAAGGCGGTCTTATCACTAATAAAGTGATCTCTTCCAGACAACCTTTATAATAAGGATAACAATATACTAGAAAAAGTGGTGCTAACCACAAGATAATTTATAGTTTTTATGCTCTTAAAAAAAAAATAATAATAATAAAAGTAACATCCGGTTATAGTTATACAGAAAAGCAAAACAAAACAAAACAAATAAAACAGTGGTAATACATAAACCTAAATAAGAAAAATTAAACAAAGTTACTAGGTACATAGAAAGTGACGTTTGACCATACTTTTGAAAGAGTTTAAACTTGGCGCCTTTCTGACATCTACTGGAAGAGAGTTCCAAAGCGTAACAGCTTGTGAGGTAAAGGAACGACTGTAATAAATAGTGTTCTGCGTTGGCACTAACAGGGAACGATTATCAGCCGATCTAAGATATTTGTGCTGGTTGTCACGGAAAATGAATCTTTCTTTCAAATAAGATGGAGATTTCAGATCATAGAGAGTGGAGTATAGCTGTGAGAGAATATGAGTATTCCGACGAAGATGAATAGGCAGCCACTTGAGCTTGGCACGAAATTCGGAAACGTGGTCATATTTGCGCAATGCGCAGACCAAATATGAACCTTATACAAAGATTTTGAAGTCGCTCAAGTTTATTGATCTGGTCTAAGGAGAGATTTACATAACTAGCGTCAGCATAATCTAAAATAGAAAGTAGTAAGGAATCTGCCAGCAAAATTTTGGTAGGAATGGGAAGCAAATACCTAAGACGTTTTAATGAACTCCAGGCACAGAAAACTTTTTTACTAACCTCCTGGATCTGCTTAGTCCACGATAAAGTATTATCAATGTAAATGCCAAGATTTTTGACAAAATCGCTGTAGGGAATAGTGACGCCATCAAGCTCAACTGCGTGCAAATTACTCCAGTTAACTTTTTTAATTAGCCCGGGACTACCAATTATAATAGCCTGCGTTTTAATTGGATTTAGTTTAAGACCAAAAGATTTGCACCATGCATCGATATTCGCCAGGTTACTATTAATTGCTAGGACAGCATTTGGCAGTTCTGAAAGCGTTGCTTGAGAATAAATCTGCAAATCATCAGCATAAAGATGGTACGATGTGGACAGAATGGCAGTAATAAAATTAATAAAAATCGTGAATAATAAAGGCGATAAAACGCCACCCTGTGGCACGCCAACTATTAAATCTGACTAAGCCGATGCGTTTGCTGCAGTTTGAATATACTGTCGACGCCCTCGAAGATAACTGCTAAGCCAGTCCAAAACGGATTGGGATACCTTGAGAGACTTCAAGAGGGCCAACAATACGTCATGGTCAACAGTATTAAACGCATTACTAAAATCTAACAACGCTAATACTGTAAGTTTTTTGCTGTCCATACCAGAACGAACGTCATCTGTGATCTTTATTAAGGCAGTGGTGGTGCTATGACCGGCACGGAAACCAGATTGAAAGTCACTTAAAATCTTGTTAGCGTTTAAGAAATTGGAGAGTTGATGTTTGACTAAGCGTTCTAATACTTTAGACAGGAAAGGTAAAATTGAAATTGGACGATAGTCAGAAAGAGAAGCTGGATTTGTCTTTTTGGGTAAGGGAATAATTTTAGCATCCTTCCAGATTTTAGGAAAAACTCTTGATGTGATGGAGTGGTTAAGAATATGAGTGAGGATAGGAGAAACAATATCAAGTATGTACCTCATCACAACCAACAGCATTCGATGAAACGGACAAGATGTTCTTTTTAACGTCAGCCTCAGTAAACTCGTTAAAATTGAAAGGAGTGTAATCATTTAAAGGAAGAGAAGCAAGATGTTGCAATGTTTGTATTTTGGTATTAATGTCATAGTCAAGAGAAGGTTTGGAAAAATACTGATTTAAAGTATCTACGTCAATACCTGAACCTGGGGTACCTGGGGCTGGCTTACCTACTCCTAAAGATTTTAAAAATTTCCAAACTTTAGTGGCGTCACCATTCTCTACAGATTTGTGAATATAACGTCGTTGAGCGTCCCTGCATAGCAAATTACAGCGATTTCTAATTTTTACATACTATTCACGAGACTCTGGGGATCTATTTTTTTTATATTTTGCAAGTAATTGGTGTTTTTTATTTATAATACTCCGTATGTCGTCTGTAAGCCAAGGAGCAGGCAGATGCTTTAATTTGACGGGTCTAAATGTATCTGATAGTAATGTGTTGAAATTTTTTTTATCTTGTCTTATAATATATACATATGTGTATATAATACATACGTATATATGTATATGTATATGTGTATATATATATATATATATATATATATATATATATATATATATATATATATATATATATATATATGTATATATATATGTATATATATATATACATATATATATATATATATATATGCAAAATAAGCATATAATAAAATAGCTAATAATATAGTTTCCGCTTTTTAGGGAAAAATATCATGTTGGTAACCCAGACAACCAGACGTTTGTATCAAATTGAAATGTTTGTCTAATACCCACATATAAAGAGTAGCTAATAATGTAACTTGAATTGTATAAAATATGTTAAAGATATTATAAAATACGTGTAAAACATCCCTGATGATGCTTTAATAAGCGAAACCGGTTGAATGTGAACAGTAAAAAATTAAATATACGTGAACTAGAAGTACAACTGAGTTTATTTGTAATACATAATTTAAAATGCAGTTTCACCAAGTGCCGATGATGGAAACTATCCAATTTAATTTAGAAATTGATAGCCGCATAGCTAATATGTTTTCTGTGGCCGCATATACTCATTTTATATATGTTTGTGTAAAATATTGACAACAATATTGAGCAATATATTATATAAACATTGTACATTCATTTTTTTTTTATATCGTAAGATAGCAAACAAGCAGATGGGTCTCCTGATGGAAAGAGTCAACCATCGCCTATAGACACCAAAGATGTTAATGATGCGTTGCTATCTTGTGGCGAGGTCTAATGCCACATGCATAAGTTTACCGCCTACCTTACCCTCCAAACCGGAACTCGACAGCCACAAGCACTGACACTATTGCAGCAGGATTAGGTAAGGCGGTGGTACCAGACCCGGGCGAGACAATGCAAAACTCTAGCACCTAGTAGACACGATGGTAGTGACTCGATAGCCAATCGGTCGCCTTTTACATGCATGTGACATGCATGGTAAAATACACATGATACACACATGTATAATAATACTATTTTCCATGGAACTATTACCTATTTTCCTTAAGGCTTAGGTCAGATGTCAAATTTAAAAGAGATTTTATTGTTTAAGTCTTTGGTCGAATACCATGAAAAGGACAATAATACAGTATGAACTGTAAGCAATAATAAAATAATGAAAAAGGCTACATTCGCACAAACAAGCGACTTGCTTAGCGCCTAAAGCCTAGCAAACTACCAAGCGAGTAACTGAGTAAAAGGAACGTTGTTAAATGTTCACGATTATGTTAGATTATTGGCTTAAGTAGGGAATTCACTAGACGAACATGCCCGCGAGCAAGCCCGCAGACATTAGTAGCAAAGTCCGGCGGGCATGTCTGCAGGCTTGCTGCAGGCATGTCGGTTTAGTGAATTCCTCGTTTTAGCGACCTATAGAAGTAAACAAATATGTTGGTTTTTTGTCACGAGGCGCGAGGCACTAGACGCTAAGCAAATCGCCTATCTGTGCGGACATAGCCTTATAAAAATCTAATGTATTATTTATTAAATGTTATTTCTTGTTAGAAACAGTATTATTTTAGTTAATTGAGTTGTTCAAGGTAATCAAAGATTACGGAAAACAATGTTATTTGGTATAATAAATAGAATTGTCGAATTATTCAATACATAAATACTTCCGGTGTTGATTCAGGCTCCTTATCTATGATATAAAAATGAATCACAAAATGAGTTGGTAAGAGCATAACTCAACAATGCCTTGATCAATTTGGCCAAATCCAATTAATTTAAAATTTAAAAATGAAAGTTGATCTTATAAAGAAAAACACATTTTTAACATAAGATAAATAGTTTTTTTTCTAAAATCGGGAAGTTTCTGGTTTCACATCGATTTTCGAAATAAAAAAATGTTTTATTTTATTAATCTTCAACATTTTTAGGATTAATATTGAACTTACCGCAGGCACGAAGGATTGACGGTAGAAACTTAGCGAATAAATTTTTTCGAATTTTCCTCTCAGAGAAACCCTCGGGGTTCGATTCACGATGTTTTTTCATCTTAGTGTAGAAACTCTTTAGTACTAGAAAGCTATAATCTGGCTTAAACAAATAGATTAGTCACGCCGACAGTATAGGTGAAGCTGATATATAGATAAGCTGGCGGGTGGATGCTGGTGGTAAAATAAAGTAATGAAAAAAATGTTTAGGGTACTTCATCTACTAGTAAAGTGAGTAAATCTTTTTTCTCGCCTCATGGGGTAAGCAAGAAAAAGAATATCCCCTAGGTGTGTGGAAGGGTCTTTAAAAAATTGGGCATTTGTAAAAACGATATTTCTATTGAAGGATCCATTTGTGAAATATTAAGCTTTAAAGTGTAATTTGTTATTTTTGCTATGTTTTAATGTCAAGTTTCCGCCCCATGTTACCTAAATAGTAATTTTTGAATGTATGAAAAAAATCACGATAGTAAACGCAGTTAAAGGTTAAAGGAACTTATGCATGTGGCATTAGATCTCGCCACAAGATAGCAACGCACCATTAACACCTTTGGTGTTAATGGTGCGTTAGGCGATGGTTAGGCGATGGTTGACTCTTTCCATCAGGAGACCCATCTGCTTGTTTGCTATCTTATGATATAAAAAAAAACTAACTAGGCTTTATAAGTTCAAGAGTAATAGTTGATAAATTTATAAAATGGAAAAATAAAAAAGGATATATCCATTATCGGCATTAAAACGATTATAAAAGTCCTCATCTTAGTCCTCACTGTTGTGATGGTCAACTACGGAACTCTGCATTGCGCGTGGTAGACCACATACACACTTGGTTAACTTATTAATATAATATTAGATAGCTTACAAGCAGATGGCTCTCTGATGTTAAGAAGCTATCACCGTCGCGTTGCTATTCGTGTGGCTGAATGTATAGCTTATGGCTACGTTACCCTTCAAACTGGAACACGACAATGATAAGTACTGATTATTTCAGCAGGAATAGGGTATTGCTATCTGTCGAAAATTATCTAAAAATCCGTTGCAAAATATTGCGCAAAGCCTATAAAAAGGAATCTTGGGGGTAGGCAAACTGAACGTCTACAGACTTTACAGTTCACCGCGATTCACCACGTTTCACCGGTTTTGTCGGTTGGCGAGATTAGTGGTGACCCCCATCGCTGCATTTTAGTGACCTGATTACGTTCATCGACTCACCGGCGCCGATCACTTTACGTACTCATCCTAGATACGGGATTGGTAACACTCACCAGACTCCAAGCTGTTACTGATATTTATAAATTTTCGAGAAAAACCTCGGAAAAACCTCAAAACACTTTTGCCCGACAATGGGATCGAGCCTGGAACCTCATGTTTTGAGCCGAATAGGCCGTGGCCGAATGACCACGAGGCAGCAAGGAATCTTCAATGTATTTTTAACGTATATTCAAAAGGAGCGAAATTGACTTGCCAAGCATCCGAACATATATTCTATTTATAATACTAACTGATCCGCGCAGCTTCACTTGCTAATAAAAATCTCGTCGATATAATTTTCAATACAATATTTAATCCACTATTTCAGCCCTTTAGGGATTGATTTAAAAAGAGATAGTCTATGTTAGACTCTGCATTTTTAACTACTTTCATGCCAAATTTTATCAAAGTCGGTATGATGGTATAGCCGTGAAAGCATAACATACAGATAGATCTCGCAATTATAATAAAAGAATATGTAAAAGTTAGAACCAGCTGATTACCATGACATCTACCTCGTGCCTTTTATAGGGAATTTTCGATAAGTCGGCTTAAAAAATTAAAAAATAGGTGTCAATTTTTTTTCTTAAATAATATAATTTTATTCTATCCATAAACCTTGATAATAATGTTATTTTTACGAGTTTTCACAAAAACAAATCTTTTCTTTCCATAATATTAGTTTCAGAGACAAACTTTAATCAATTTCATATGTGCACAGCTGCAACCAAAGCCGAAAAATTAGTCAAACGTAATGTGAACAAATTCATATCACTTAAAAACAACCGCAAACCGTCTTAAACGCGATTTTTCACACTCCAAAAACAAATATGTGGAGCGTACTTAATGTATTTTTTACCCCAAATCTCGCCGCAACCGTTACTCACATGATGTCGACGCTTTAAACTATTAATTCATATTAGTGTTGCTATTTTTGTAATAAAAATGTAAGGAAATGGTAAGGAAGAGTAGTAAACAGATATGGGTATCACGTTTTTAGCCGACTTTGAAATTCGAACTTGTTCTAATAATGGAATTGTGTTCGAAGATCAAACGTTTAAATAAATCTTCTGTATTTACTTATTTGGAAATTTTTAATTAATTTAAAATTCAAAGCCCATGTTTATGGCCTCAAATAAAAAATTACTTCATGCCTAACCTCTTGTAGATAGGCAGATAGAACTAAACAAAGGTAAAGCCCCATTTGTTTACTGCAGTCCTATCGCCGCATATTTGTTAACTTTTGACATATATGTACTATTTTATGGATTGATTTATAAATTTTCAAAATATTTGTTTGATTTAAGGGGAAGTTGCTCAATTTTAATACTAAAATGAGGCACTTTAAACTACAATATATTTCTTATTTTAATATAAATTATGTGTCACATTGTCCGCGAGGGACTTTGAAACTACTGAACCGATTTCAATGAATTTTTTTAGATATCTACTGTTTGGTCCAACTTAAAAGATAGGATAGTTTTAACTCAATTAACTAATAAAATTAAGTCATATAAAATATAACAGAGACAAGACATATATTACTATTCTGTGGTTATAACAATAGGATTAATTTATTTAAATGCCAGAATTGTTGACAGATATCTATTCAATCACAGGTCTCAATAGGCACCTATAGACTTAGGACCATATGGTCTTTTTCTTTGTGTTAACCACTAAATCAAGAGGCTTCACCTCTAAATCACGATAAGTCTGAAGGTCATTTGATTTCTATTAAATTCTCAAACTAACGAAAGCTCTATAAATATGCGTGTAAATAAGTGTGTGTACGTATGTGCGTGTGTGTGCACATGTGTGTGTGTGCATGTGTGTGCGTATGTTCGTGTGCGAGTTTTTCGTGCGTGATACCCACTGTATGTACCTTGAATCATTCCATTTTCGTATGTTATAAATACATTAATTTGTTTGGATGATTGTTTTTTAATTCCATCTTAGTGGCTGTAAGGATTTGGATAAAAAAATGGCACTTGTGTACCAGCAATGTCACTGATACATTTTGTACCTAATACCGATGTGTAGTAGATCTACATTAATATCATAAAGAGGAATGATTTTTTTTTATATCATTAGATAGCAAACAAGCAGATGGGTCTCCTAACGGAAAGAGTCAACCATCGCCTATAGACACCAGAGATGTTAATGGTATATTGCTACCTTGTGGCAAGGTCTAATGCCACATGCATAAGTTTACCGGCTACCTTACCCTCCAAACCGGAACACGACAGCGACAAGCACTGACGCTATTGCGGCAGGAATAGATAAGGCGGTGGTACCAGACCCGGGCGAGACAATGCAGAACTCTACCACCTAGTATCCACGATGGTAGTGACTCGATAGCCATTCGGTCGCCTTTTACGACCTGCCTGGTAGAACAACAGTTGGCCTATTCTTCAAAGGAGGCCGGGACCAACACGGCGAAATTATTTGTAAGAATGTACCGGATAAACTCAAAATGCACTTACATTTTGAGTTTATCCATTACAATTCTTTCACTTGTGAATAGCTACTTTATTTCAGAGTAACATACCGTTTGATGCGACTACACAAAAGGAAGAAGTTAAACGACTATATTCCTTAGCCAAGTGTACCACAGAATATATATAAGAAGCCAAAACAATATTTAAATAGAAAATAGCAGCTCATATTCAACAAAAGAAACATGATATCGATCTATCTTCGAGAGCAAATAGCGAACTGAAAACAAAACGGCTATAATTCAAATCATTCCGCAATGTATCTCCCGTATTATGCAGATTTTGTACGAGGAAGAACCAAAAGCGTGACCGTTTCCCTGGGAGCGCGGTAAGTATCGCAGACTATTGTGGTACTGAATAATGTTAAGTGTTTCGCTATAACGCTGAGCTAGCTTACGTCCTATAAACAATTTTGCAAAATAAATCCTTGGCGCTTGTGCTATAATGTGCGGATAATGTGGTTTGGTCACTGTATTTTTTATATTCCTTTTATAGCAATTACCGTAAATAAGATAATAGTTTTGCACAATTACAGTCATCTGTCATAATCTGTATATTATGACAGATGACTGTAATTGTGCAAAACTATTCTTTTAAAGGCTCGGCCAAATTTTTAGAGGCTGTTCAGAATCGGCAATCGATTTATGTAATAAAAAATAATTTAAAAATTTTTAAATTTCAGTTTTAATTTTAATTTATTTACACACATTATATACATTTTAAATTTAAACAAAAACAAAACGCATAGATATAATTTCAATTACGCAAAATGCGAGCTAAAATCCAACCAAATTAAAAGTGTCTCCAACCAAATTAAAAGTGATCGGGAAAAATGTCGGGCAGATTACTCGTAGTATAGTAAATATAAAATGACATACTGTCAGCAGCTGGACTTTCAAAAGTAAACCTGTATATTGAATAAAATTATTGACATTATAAAGTAAAATGTTCATGAGTTGAACGGCTGCTTTACAATTATTTTCCCTACACGTTCGAATAAATATTAAACTTCAGTTCTTAAATCTGTGGTCTAGAAGTCCGATGTCAGTGTTGACCACATCAGGTCCTGGCTTCGATTCCCGGGTCGAGCAATTCAAAAAAGTGATTTTTCAGGTTTTGATAAAAACAATTATGCTTGGGATTGGATAAGTGCTCGGTTGGCGATAGGCTTGCCACAGGTCACATTTTGGGCCTATATACTCATGTTAATCGTAGGTGCACTGGTTGTAAATCGCCTACCTCTTCGGGGATACAGCCATGAAGATACGTTATTTTTTTGTAAGCAATAATTTATCTCATTTTCAAGCCTTAAACTGCCCAACTAGCTTATACAGAAGGCTACAACCGTACGTTACATCCTTGGCCATGTAATGAAGCGTATCGAAATACGACATGTAATAAAAAGCATCCTGTAGTTCAAACAAGGTTGTGAAAGCCACCAATGTACTATCAATAATACCAAACAATCATTTCCTTTCTTTCTATTTATTATACGAGTAAAGCAATTATTCCTGCCGCAATAGCGTCAGTGCATGTCATAGTCGTTTTCCAATTTGAAAGGTAAGATAGCCGGTAAACTTATGCATGTGTCATTAATATAGTACCGCACCGATAGCAACTCACCATTGACATATTTGGTGTGTATAGGCGATGGTTGGCTCTTTCCATCGAGAGACCAATCTGCTCGTTTGTTATTGTTGTTGAAAAGAGAAAAATTCTAAATTAGCCTGACCAGAATCGAACATGAAACTTAATACTTAATGTTTACTAGTATTTTTAAAAGAAAAGAGGGACAAAACGTTGTCGATGGAATTTTCACAGTTTAGGATCATCCCTTCTGAGAATCCACATTTTCAGAAGGGATGGAATCTAAAGATGGCATTGACCACGTATTAAATAGTATTCTAATGAAATCTATTAAAAATAAATTACAAATAAGGGGCCTATATCGTATATCCTCAGTGCGGTGGAATCCCGAGCTCTGAAGATAGCATCGACAACGTCTCCGATGGGACACGAGACCTCTTTACATTATACCGTACCAGCGTGTACCGTAGAGTAATTGGTATACGGCCTCTTTTCTCCAATATCTCTTATTTTACTTTTTAATTCCAATTTCAAAAATACCTCATATAACAACAACATACAACAACAACAACACAAACATTAAGTATTGCAGTCTGCAAGCTGTTTCCATGAACATGAGGCCATGGATTTCAATCTGGGTTTTATAACACGTGGTATTTTTTGTCTAGAAAATTCTCAGGAACAGTTCACAGTGAACTGTATATGTATATGTTTTAATAGGTGGTAGAGTTCTGCATTGTCTCACACGGGTCTGGTACCAACCGCCTTTCTTATTCCTGCCGCAATAGCGTCAGTGCTTGTCGCTGTCGTTTTCCGGTTTGGAGGTTAAGGTGTCCGGTAAACTTATGCATGTGGCATTAGGCCTCGCCACAAGATAGCAACGCACCATTAACATCTTTGGTGTCTATAGGCGATGGTTGACTCTTTCCATCAGGAGACCCATCTGCTTGTTTGCTATCTTATAATATATTTGAAAAAATCCTGTGCCTCACGAAGTCACAGATTGGACAAAACTATTATGCCGATTATTGCAAGTGAAAAGCAGTCGTAAATTAAGAAACACAATGGGGATAACCTATCAGCACCTCGCAATGAAAGAGATGTTAAACGGCGCTACTTTCACTTCAATCTTCCTACCGCCCTAAGGACCTTCGTTATAGTGTTATTTAAATATCTACTCTGAATAAATAACAACTTAGATAAAAGGCATAAAAACAGAATTATCATATAAGATGAAATAAAAAACAAAACTTATGGATAACATTCTTAATACTTGTGTGAGAGAAATTCGGTCTATAATAATCGCCTCCGTGGTGTATTTGTCTGGTGTCGGTGTGAACCGTGTGAACCGAATTTTCCCCGTATTGGTTTCAGGCTCTAGCCAACCAATAGACCAACTGCCGTTTTACCAGGCAGGTCCTATAAGGCGACTGATTGGCTATACGAGTCACTACCATCGTGGCTAATAGGTGCTAGAGTTCTGCATTATTTCGCCCGGGTCTGGTACCACCGCCTTGCCTATTCCTGCCGCAATAGCGTCAGTGCTTATCGCTATCGTGTTCCAGTTTGGAGAGTGAGGTAGCCGGTAAACTTATGCATGTGGCATTAGACCTCGCCACAAGATAGCAACACACCATTAACACATTTGGTGTCTTTAGGCGATGGTTGACTCTTTCCATCAGGAGACTCATAAAAAAACCACATGAGGTCCCGGATTATGTTCCCGGATTGAGATAATTCAAACGTGATTTTTTTCAGTTTTCTGATAAAACGTTGCCCGGGATTGTATAAGTGCCCGATTGGCAATGGACTTGCCACATAATCATATTTTTAAGTGGTATTATTTCGTGGAAGAAAAAACTGTATTATTTTTACAGCCAACAACAATATTAATGTTTTCTGGTCTGTTGAGTAAGGATAACAAGGCAATATAATTAATGAAATCAAAAGGAATTTAATTTGATGAAGATATTTTAGTTTTTAATTAAGCTTTATTATACTTTTTACTTCGACCAAGTGGATAATAAGTACGTTAACAGAAGTGATAAGACACAAACAAGAAAGCAAACAATAAATTATCCTACTACAAATCTGTATATCTATCTATATAAAATATATAAGTTTATTCAGAGTATGACTTTAATAGTCATACTCTAAATATATATTCTAAATTTAGACTATAAAATATATATTCTCAATTTGACACCTATTAATAATAGTATAATAACGATTATGTATATACGTAGAGCTCTATCGCTCTACATTTCCTAACCTCTTCACTTTTTACGGGATATATTTAAGAAGAGTATGCGGAAAAACTCCATATCCAAAAGGTGCCGGGAGTCTCTCTTCAGCGTGACAAGACGATTGTTAATGATTGACGTGTAGATGAATAAAACTTATTAATTTTATACAAACATTATTTTATAACATTTAATTTGATAGACTAATTAGTAATTATATATTTTAATATGAGATTATTTTTATCAGTCTAAATCCTTCAATTTATTTTTCCTTATACGATGTATGTATGTATGTATATACTTCACGGAATCTAATTCTTGTGAGTTACTCTATTCTAAAATGGAATAATAATACAGAATACATTTAGATATTTTAGGTCGATCTGTTGTCTTTTTTAAGTACACTTTCAATTTATTATTATTTGGAACTAAGCTATTTAAAAATCACATGCATAATTCCTTTTAAAATTAAAATTAACTGTGGTCTTTAGTTAGGCAGAATGAAATGAATCTTGTGGCTAATTAAAAATATTGTAACGATTAAAGCAGCAATACAGATTATCAACACGCAAGCATTTTAAAAGCTAAAGTACTAATTATTATATATAATATAAGTAAAGTCTTGTATGAACTAATACGTTGTTGGAATGCTATTAACGAATAATAATTACTACTAGCTGCGCCCGTGACTTCGTCCGCGTGAAAACATTTCTAAAATAAAAGTAACCAAAGTCACTCCTTATAACATCAGCTATCTGCCAGTGAAAGTCCAGCTAAAAACAGTCCAGCCGTTTCAGAGATTAGCCAGAACAAATAGACAGACAAAACCTGTAAAAAAAAGGTATTTTAGTATATTTGCTATGTATCCATATGCATTTAGCAAAAATACGGTTATTTTAATATTACAAACAGACACTCCAATTTTATCTTTTTGTATAGACATAATCCCCCCCCCCCCCCCGTGTAGATTCCGGGACACCTTTGAAGAATAGACCAACTGCCGTTCTGCCAGGCAGGTCGTAAAAGGCGACCGTAGACCGTAGAGTTCTGCAATGTCACGCCGGGGTTTGGTACCACCGCCTTGCCTATTTCTGCCGCAATAGCGTCAGTGCTTGTCACTGTCGTGTTCCAGTTTGGAGGGTAAGGTAGCCGGTAAACTTATGCATGTGGCATTAGACCTCGCCACAAGATTGCAACGCACCATTAACATCTTTGGTGTCTATAGGCGATGGTTGACTCTTTCCATCAGGAGACCCATCTGCTTGTTTGCTATCTTATGATATAAAAAAAACTAAACCACATTCAAAGAAAAGACATCACATTGAAAGGTGAAAAATGTACGTAATCTATATTAATATTATAAATGCGAAAGTTTGAATGTTTGGATGTATGGATGTTTGTCATCACGCAAAAATTACGAGTACTGAATGAATTTGAATGAAATTCGGCACACAGATAAATAATGACCTGGAATAGCACATAGGCATAGGCATAGGCATCCCGAAAAAGTTATGTGATCTCGCGGGATTCATCAAAAACTTTTATAATGCAGTGGGCTTTTGGATTATCGAGAAAAACCTCGAAAAATCTCTATAAAACCTTGATAAACCTTAAAATCAAAACCTTTTGCCCGACTCGAGGATCGAACCTCGTGATATGAGTCAAATAGGACCAAGACCGTGATATCATAAAAAATACATTAAAACACAAGCTGCAACGTGCAGCCCGCGGGATCTCGCGGGATCCAGATCATTATCTACCTGTGTGCCAAATTTAATTCAAATCAGTTCAGTAGTTTTAGCGTGATTGAGAAACAAACATCCATCCATCAAAACATCCAAACTTTCGCATTTATAATATTAATATAGATGTCGATTCATTCAAAAATTCAAAGTATCGTTTCCGTCTTAGCAAAAGAGAAACAATAACTGATTCAAAACGAATAAATTACAAAATAAATTGAATGTCGTACATCACGCTCGTAATTAAATACTTTTACAAAAACTTCTTAGTGTTCGTGACCGCTATAATAATAAACGTTTTTATTTATTACTAATAATATTTTCATTAATATAAGTATCAATGGGTACTTATAATACGTATAAGGTTTATTAAAAAAAGAAACTATCCTCATGCCTGTATCCCCGAAGGTAGAGATACAACCAGTCCACCCACGATTAGCCGAAGATACTTCATCCCACAATGTGATAGGTGGCCAGCCTAGGATAGATAAGGAGCACTTATCCATCAATAGCGTTATTTTTTCAAAAATATATAAACGGGTCAAAAACGCGTACATATATAGAACTTACTTGTAGAGCTCGACGTTTCGGCCAAGTTACACTGACCGTGGTCACGAGGAAACTCGCTGCTCCAGTCTGCTCGTGACCACGGTCAATGTAACTTGGCCGAAACGTCGAGCTCTACAAGTAAGTTCTATATATGTACGCGTTATTGACCCGTTTATATATTTTTGAAAATGATAGTAGAACGCGTTAGTTTAAAAGTGTTATTTTTATCTGAAAACTGAAAAAACACATTTTCAAGTGCCCGACCTGGGAATTGAACCCGGGATCCATGTGGTCAACACTGACACCGGATCACTAGACCACAGGACGATATGTTAATTATTTGAAATAAAATTTAGTTTTATGCTTAGATATATTTATCGCGTATGTTATTTTTTATTTCATAGAATACGAAACAAGCGAATGGAACTCTGTCGCGTGTAGATACTAAAGGTGTTAATGGTACGTTGCTATCCGTGTGGCGAATTAGTAATGCCAAAAGTTTACCGGCTACCTTACCCTCCAAACCGGAATACGACAGTGACAAGCACTGCTTCTATTGCGGCAGGAATAGGTACAGCGGTGTTGCCAATCCCGGGCGCGCCGTTGCAGAACTCTACCACGTAGTAGTCCTGGTGGTAGTGATAAGTTTGGCCAATCGTTCACCTTTTAAAAACTGCTTGGCAGAATAACAGATGGTCTATTCTTCAAACAAAGTCGCGAGTAACAGCTAATATTTAACCAGCTGGACGACCAGTCTAGCTTGGATGACATATTTTCATGTGAAAACGAACTATGACACAGATGACACTTACCTATATCGTTGGATAAAATCTCCTAGATACGTAGATCCTACAATCCCAGATAAAATCGTTGGAACGGTTTCGAGTAAATTAATAACATACAAATATACAAGATTGCTCGTTTAAAGTATAGGATATGTACATTTATAATCATTACTTTTTTGTTGACTACTACTTGAAATGACATCGAAAGTCATAAAAAATCATTCCACGAAAATTATCTCGCGCTTAAATCATGATGACGTAACACAGACAATTTCCAATTTGCCGCCAAATCTTAAAACAAATGACAAATGAATGAAATACCTATATATTCTTTAATGTTGGCAGCGAGTTCGATTTTCAAACTTTAAATTTATATTTTTATTAGGTATATTGTTTCCAAGTGGTCAGTTCAGACTTTCAATTTGACCCTCGTATAAGCTTTCACAATTATAAAAGCACTATAATAAAAGAATACCTATACTTGAGAAAAACATTGAAATCCAGTTGTACAACTCATAGTGTTGTGATGTAGGGTGCGAGCGGAACGTGTCGACGAAGTTATGACTGGGATTAGTTACAATAACACCATGTGAATACTACATGGCGCATGAGGACACCGGACATCTATAATAATACACGTTACAACAGCTATAGACCTAGGAATCAGCAGAAGGGCATTTCATTTCTAATCTAGCTCACCAGATAGTCGTAGTCCGGCTAAGACCCGCATTCACAAATAAAATTCAAAACCTGATACTAGTTTTTGAATGTTTGTTAGTATTGACGTAATTGAACGTAACTGACGATTTTGAATGTTTGTTAGTATAAAAGTTGGGCGTTTATGAACTGATTGGGAATTATATTTTTGGCGGCAAATTGGAAAATATATTTGTATGTTTGTCCACGAATTTCTCGGGATCTAAAAGTCATATCGAGATAATTCTTTTTTTATGTTAGTGTGCAATAAATAATAACATATATAAATAATGATAAATAATAATAGGCAAAGTGGCAGACGTGCCACCTGATGGTAAGTGGTTGACGTCAATGAACATAAATGGGATACCTGGGCTGGAAGTAGCCCAGGTATCCCATTCATGTGTTGCCTATCCAGAATCATAAGATTATAAAGTCTCGGTGCCAGTAATTACACTGCCTCTCTTGCCCTTCTCTCCGAAACACAGCAAAGCTGTTTCACGGGAGAAATAATAGATGGAGGTTTTCATGTGGTCGAGAGCGCGGCACAGAACATCCCTCCCACCAGTAAATCAGCTATATTCACACTTAGGGATGAGTCCAAGTTTCATTAAAATCGGCTTAGTAGTTTCTTGAGACAAGTGACAGATACATATTTGAAGTCCGTTTAATTTTTTAAATTACTATTTTGTGAGAAGTCGTTTAGAAACTGAAAAAAAGGTTTAAAACAAATATTGTGACAGGTCTATTATTCCTAATACTACTTGTGTTGAATTTGATATCAGCCAAATCTGTTAATTTGTCAATAAACCGAAAAGCACGTAACAATCGAACAATGAGAGACATTTGCGTAATCACATCGCAAAGAGATGATTAGATTCAACAATGCACCCCAGCGCAGCTGTATATGTTTTTCTATATACATTTTTTGCTATATATATTTTTTCCTTGGTCTGGATTCCTCATATGAAAAAAAACAATTTGCTATTTTGTCAGATAGTTTGTAGAGCAATAGCGTTAGTATGTTACTGTCGTGTATCGGTTTGGAGGGTAAGGTAGCCGGTAAACTTATGCATGTGGCATTAGACCTCGCCACAAGATAGCAACGCACCATTAACATCTTTGGTGTTTATAGGCGATGGTTGACTCTTTCCAGCAGGAGACCCATCTGCTTGTTTGCTATCCTATGTTTTTAAAAAAGCCTTTTGCCAACCGGGTACTTTCTTCAATCCCGGGCAACGTTGTTCATGTCTGGAAACTGAAAAACACATTTTTGAATCGCCCGACCCGGGAATCGAATCCGGGACCTCATGTGGTCAACTCCGATACCGGACCACTAGATCACAGAGGTGAAGTAGAAATTAAAAAACACAAAGGCGATAAATATAGTAAACATATAGTTCATATACCTAGTATGTATGCAAAAAAAAACATATTAAATTAATAAAGAAAAACATTACACACTATCATTCATTTGTCACATAAAAATACTCATTTGTTTATGGTTAGGTCTGCAGTCAAATTATTAAAAATTAATCGCCTCCGTTTTGGAAGTCGGTCAGTATAGTTTCAGCATCACGTTACAAAACATCACATGCAGAGTGTAAACGCTTCGCAAGGCATGTGAAATGGCATGGGAGGCGCGGGCGTTGACCTTCGTCTGAAATAGTTCACCTTGACCGCATTGCCCCGCTTATCTGTTCCTCACAGACCACCCTTATATAAACAAACACTAGTACGTGTTTGTTTATACATTGTAATACGATAAATAGATATATTGGATTCGAATAAGTGAAAAGGCTTTTCTGGATTAGTATGTATATACAAATCCAATAACTAATCCAATAAAAGGCTTTTCTGAAGTAGTATAATACTTTGTGAGACATTACTAATTAAGTTATTAAAACGGTTAGCGTTTAATCAGTGTCGATTTCGATTAGATCCGGACTTATTTGAGGTCCTTCAGTAGGGTGAGTTGGATGAGTTTGTGGTCGTCAAACTCACCATGATAAATAAGGTCCAAAAGCAGTTGGATCTTACAACGATTAGCGTAAGTTAAGTGGTTTTTATTATTAAGTTATTTAGTATGTTTTATTTTGGAAGGTTACAGTTTCAGACCACATGAATACTAATAGACACGCCATTGGGAAGGAAACGTGTGACTGTGCATATGAGCAAACGCTCGTAGCGTTTGCTCATATGCGCGCCCACTGTTAAAAATGTCATACATTTGTAGATATTTTATATCGTGAAAAAATAGAAATAAACCATGATGTACTATTTAATCGTACCGAATGAGTTAACAAGGTTTTAAAAAATACCCTGGAAGTGATTTTCTTTCACCGGTAAGTAGTATAACTCTGTATTTCTATATGTAGTTGCAAGCTACACTGACGAACTAAAAAATTGCCTTGAAAGGCGTATCCATTTAATCAGGGTAACTTGATTAACCAGAGTAACTTTGACAGTTAAACTAATGTTTTGTACGCGGAAAACATACATTTGCATACCAACAAGTATTTATACAATTTGTGTTTTTAACAAACTTCGTCAACGAACTCTTTAAAAAAAACTTGGCCTGCGAATTAAATGTAAGAAAAGATCTAAAAGTACCGTGTGCAATTGTTAAATTTTTCAGTCTAAATGTTCACCTTTTTAGATAAGCTGAAAATTTTACTACTGTTTACCAAACTTAAATAATATATGAGTACAACTTAACGGTTTTATCGATTTATCAACGAGTATGACTCTATGACTATGTCTATAACGTAATGGCATCTGATATTTGTTAAAAACTGAAACTAATATTACCCTAAAGCTATAAAATTCTTAAAATTTACTGCGGCAAATCGCATCTTTGTTAAAATTACCCATATAGAGGTTATATGGATTATAACTTTAATACACAAAATAAATAATTACTAGTTTTTGATATATGTTTTGATTGTTACAGACATTAAATACATGAGAGTATAAAAACTAACCTGAGAGCACAGATTAAGTAAACTCTTTTGTTTCGTATTTAATTTAGTAAAAGTTGACTTGCACAATATAGATTTGTCAAAGTTATTTCGATCGCCTGTAGCTCAAATCGTTAAACTTTAAAATAATTATTATTTAGACTTATTATTTTAGTTTTATGTCCATGATTTGTTCTATTCCTGCATTTCGAACTAATGAATAACTAATTTTTACTATTAAAATTATAACATGAAAGTTTACCTAATTTAGAAACTTGGAAAATCACTACTTTTTAGTAGCAAGTGAAAAAATATTATTTTATGTTTTTGAAGCGAAAAAATTTTTGAATTGGAAAACCTCTTTAGAATCATTGTGTATTGAAATTTGAAACGCGACAAAATAAAAAAAGGGGATTACAAAAAAGACAAATACTAAATGATGATAAATGATGAGAATGAGATAAGATAAGATAAGAAATAACTTAATTTAAAACTCCAACAACCGATTTCCAACCTCCTGTATTGTTGGAACATACCAGATGTTTACTAAATTTATATGGGACCAAACCGGATGTAATCACTTCCCAACAAAAAAAGAATTTTCCAACTTGGTTAATACACGACCGAGTTCTGAGGAAACAAACACTTTACTGACACTGAAAACCACCTTAATTTTGGGAAATTGGTTGACAAACAGATTTCTGCCCTGATAGAAAAAGAAATCATCGCCTATATGTGATAAGCTATCTACGTGGCGGGATAAGCAATGCCACATCCAAAAGTTTACCGTCTAACTTATCCTCCAAAACTTAATACTATAGTAAAAAACATTGACGCTAATATGGCAGGATAGGTAAGGCGGTGGCTTTAATTACGGACAAGAGGTTGCGGAAATCTTCCACGGTCCAGCTAGAGTCTTAAAAAATATCTACATAGTTTTTCCTGTAATTAATGTCAAGTGGCTGGGTGAAAAAAACGGTCTCTTACAATTTAAAAAAAAGCTAATTTATTTTAATTAACCACCCCGTTGGTCGAGTGGTTAGCGACCCTGATTACGCAATCGACGGGGCTCGGATTCGATCCCCGACGGGGACAAGCATTTAGGTTTCCGGGTTTGGGTGTTTATTACACATATTCTAGTATTTATATATTATGTATTTCTACGTATTAGTATCATTGACTAACAGCCATAACACAAGCAAATAATTTGCTTACTTAGGGGGTTAGATCAGTAAGTGTAATTTGTCCCGCGAATATTTATTTATTTATTATTAATTTAGATTTGAATCGTAGAAAGAACTATTAATATTTAAAACTGACAGTTCGCAAAACTGTTGACTTTTGCGAAAATCTCCAAAAGATTTGCTTTCTCCAAAGATAAGTTATTGAAGATAATATAGACGGTAAACATTTGCATGTGGAATTGCATCCCGCCACACAGTAATAAACTAGGTACATTTTTCACTGTTCGCTTTCATGAAACCTCATTTTCAATACAATATTTTATATAAACACACATCTACTGTTTCATAATTAATTTATTGTGAAACAGTAAAAGTGTATTTAAATAAAATGTTGTTTTTAAAATAATATGACATATTTCAACCTCTTTCACTTTCCTTGTGATAGGTACAAAAAATATACTTACACAAATGACAAAATAACATTTTACAGAAATTTACACAATTTATAGAATATTTATAAACCTATTTAAAACGAATTTCCTGAACTAGATTTCGAACCTAAAACCTCATTTCTCTATAACGTGGCCAATATCGTTTGGCCAATCAGGCGAATATTTTCTTCTTTAATATTTTTATAATTAGTTCAAAATCTGAATAAGCAAACCGAAAGATCTTTGTCCAGTTGTTATTTCGCAAACACGTCGCTACATGTTGGAGTCGGGAGTCGAACACGTGTCCCTGTTCCCACGGTCCGCGGGGGTCGAGTGCCAGCGCCGAATCTCGGCTCGACCTCCACTAAAGACTCTTTCATTAACATGTTCTCATTAGAATTATGGTATAAACAAATTCTGCTTAATGCTTTTCGTGATAAGGGAAAACGACAGAGCTAGAAGCAGTATAATGACTCTTAAAACTGCTTACGTAGTTGCCTAGGAATTCCAAATCGCTCATAAAAACATCGATATTAATACATCGATTTTTTTTAGTGTAAAACATCGATGTTAAAAACACGAAGCTTATGAACGATACATCGATTTCAATTGTTTTCGATATTTTTTAATATACTTTAACGAACTACGAACGAACGTTTTAGGGCCAACGAGACGCTGAAAATCTACGCTTGCGATTGAGATAAATATCTGTTCATGTGTATAGCATGATCATCACAGACGGGGCGGAAGATGGTAATGTGATAAAACATCGTTCATAAAACACCGCTCTTGAAGAACGATCTATCGTCGATGTTTCGGATTTCAATATCTATTTTAAAACATCGATGTTTATGAATGATGTATATCAATGTTTTAAAAAAAATCGATGTATCGTTTGTATCCCTATGTATACCTACAACTATAGATATGCCATTAATGTTCTAATGATAACAGATATGCTATTAATGTTGTAATTAATGAATTATTGTAAACTATAAATCCCTGGGATCGTGTTTTTTTAAGTTGTATGGTTCGTGGCCGTAGCTCAAAAAATGTTGACTCGTCAAAAGTGCCTGTTTGAAGATAATTTGAATAAAAATGTTTTGACTTTGAATTTGAAGAGCCTTCTTATTACTAATTATTTTTACTATTCTTTTTCTATTATCCTTACAAAGATCATGGTATAAATATAGGAGTATGTTGAGGGTCCATACAAAGTTCGCTCAGAAACCATTGCATGTTGTTAGATGCTTATTGTATTGTACATTAATAATTTCTTCTGAAATGTAAATTGTATCACGTATCTTTTTTTTAATGCTACAGTTCTTAAAAAACTATAAAGATTGCTTGAAATCACAACTATTACGTACCATTTTAAGTCATTTACTTCGCAATATGTCGACAACATAGACATAATACGTCTTTATATCTATAGTAAATAATCACTTTTTTCGATCAGATATGATTTTTGTTCCTCATCTTATGCACAGGTTGACTGGTAAAAAATTATATATACCGAGCACCCTCCGATTTTCAGTACTCGATTCTGATACGATATAGATGAAAAAATATATTATAATATAATTATAAATATAAATGATATGTAAAAAATATGTTACTTAAATTATGATTTAATTTTCCAATAAAAATATTTTGTACGGACACCCGGACACGAGGCATCGAAGTTCATTGTTTACAAACAGTAATTTACCGAACTCGCGTAGATTCATTAAAACATCATATGAAGGCCATACTTTTTGAATATTTACACTAATTTCATTGAAGTTTACTATGTGGTAAAGCAATATTCTCATCTATAGGCATTAATATTATAAATGCGAAAGTTTGGATGTTTGAATGGATGTTTGTTACTCAATTACGCAAAAACTACTGAATGGATTTGAATGAAATTTGGCACACAAGTATATGATGACCTGGAACAGCACATAGGGTACTTTAAATTCTGGAAAAATTAGTTGATCCCGCGGGATTCACCAAAAACTTTTATAATGCAGCGGGCTGCACGCTGCAGCTAGTTTAGTTATATTTTTATTGTTTACTTTTTTTTTATATCATAAGATAGCAAACAAGCAGATGGGTCTCCTGATGGAAAGAGTCAACCATCGCCTATAGACACCAAAGATGTTAATGGTGCGTTGCTATCTTGTGGCGAGGTCTAATGCCACATGCAAAAGTTTACCGGCTACCTTACCCTCCAAATCAGAACACGACAGCGACAAGCACTGACGCTATTGCGGCAGGAATAGGCAAGGCGGTGGTACCTGACCCGGGCGAGACAATGTAGAACTCTACCACCTAGTAGCCACGATGGTAGTGACTCGATAACCATTCGGTCGCCTTTTACGACCTGCCTGGCAGAACGGCAGTTGGCCTATTCTACAAAAGAGGCCGGGACCAACACGGCGAAAAAACTTACTTACTTATAAACATTACACACACACATCTTGTTCTTCAGTATGTACAATGTTTTACCAGAAAACCTGAATACAGAATATTAAGTGATACACGTTTAATTTTTTTAATTTATGAGATCAAGGTGTTTTTTATATAAAACAACAAAACACCTCGTATTTATAAATTCGTTTGGAGCTCGTTGCGAGGACCTTGTACCCATCAAAACGCTCAATCAACATTCCTTGAGTTCTTATTAATAAAATGGCGTGAATTTATGTAGCTTTCATCATGAGTGATAAAAATATAACTTGAATTGCAATGAAACATTAGCTTCGGAGTCAAGGAATGCCGAAATCCATAAGGATACATACCGGTACATATACCTATATAGAAGATTGGTACACGTTTCATTTTTTAAATTTACTGGCTGACCCGGTAAACTTTGTTCTGCCTTTTTAACTACTCTTTTTTTCTATATTTTCTCATCTTTTAAACCATCCCTGGATTTCAACAATTAATTCAAAACCAATATTAGCCAACCATCCACCTATAGCCACCTGATCGCCTCTGTGTTCTAGTGGTCCAGCGTTGACGTTGACCACATGATGTACCGGGTTCGATTCCCGGGTCGGGCACATAAAAAAGTGTTTTTTCAGTTTTCTGAGAAACACAAAGTTGCCCGGGATTGGAAAGTGCCCGGTTGGAGATAGGCTTGCCACCTATCACATTTGTGGGGCCAAGTATCTTCGGCTAATCGTGGGTACACTTGTTGTACCTCTGCCTACATTACCAGATAGATCCATGGTGATGTTCCTGTCCAGGTACAGCTGATCCAGTGGTGGGATCCCAGCCTCTGGGATACCTCTGACAACCTCGGGTAGTGCATCTAAAATCGCTTTTGTGAAGCAATCATCAGTTAGCTCAGCACAGGGATGTATAAAGTCGGCTATAAAATGTAAAAATGATTTTAACTATGCCAATTTATTTACTCTTAAAAACAAACCTTTCAGATGTTGTGGTACGCGGTAACAAATCCGGGTGAGACTGCGGAACTCTACCGCTTAGTAGTCACTATAGTAGTGCTAGGTTGCTTACTACTGCTCGTTCTCCTTTTACTATCTGCCTGGTTTCTACCAAATGGTCTATTCTCTAACGGCCGGCACAGGGACACTTGCTATTTTTCCTTATCTTTTAGAAGAAATATAAAATTATTTTTAAATTGCAATAACAGTGACACTATCAGCTTAGAGTTCAAGGGGTTCTTTAGTATTTTTTTTATCAACAAACAAGCAGATGGTTCTCCTGATGGAAAGAGTCAACCATCGCCTATAGACATCAAAGGTGTTAATGGTGCGTTGCTATCTTGTAGCGAGGTCTTATGCCACATGCATAAGTTTAACGGCTGCCTTACCCTCCAAACCGGAACACGACGGTGACAAGCGCTGACGCTGTTGCGGCAGAAATAGGTAAGGCGGTGGTACCAGACCCGGGCGAGACAATGCAGAACTCTACCACCTAGCAGCCACGATAGTAGTCACTCGTATAGCCAATTGGTCGCCTTTTACGACCTGCAGAACGGCAGTTGGCCTATTCTCCAAAGGAGCCCGGGACCAAAACGGGAAAAATTACGGGGAATAAATAGTGTTGGTAATTATGGCAAAAGGGATTACCACCCACGACAGAAAGAGAGTGATTTATCAATAACCGTCCGTTGGTCGAGTGGTTAGCGACCCTGACTATGCAATCGATGGGGATCGTGTTCGATCCCCGACGGGGACAAGCATTTGTGTGATGAGCATAAATATTTGTATTTCCGGGTTTGGGTGTTTATTAAATATACGTAGATCACACTATAAGTTTTGCGTAACTTAAAAAAACAACATGTTATAACCAAAATGTTATGTTTATTGCTCCTTCCTCCTCCTCCTCCTCCTCAAAATAATCTCCTTTACATTTTAAACATTTTTTTATGCGATCAAATTTTTAAAACAGGAGGACCACAGATCTCAAGGCATGTTTTCTACGTGCTGATTGAACGCTATCACTGCCTCTTCGGAGTTGGTAAAAGTAAAACCTCTCATCAAATCTTTGATTTTGGGGATAATACAGAAATCACAGGGTGCTAGGTCGGGGCTATGCGCAGGATGAGTGACGAGATGTACTTTTTCGGAACCTAAAAATGACTTTGTTTTGTTGGCCATGTGTGAAGAAGCGTTATCATGGTGTAGGAGAATGCGACTTTTGGGTCATCTTTCGCGAACTTTTTCTAACTACCTGGGTAAACAAATAGTAGAATACCACTCGGCATTACCACTCTTTTGATCTTCAAGTGGAATTGTATAGATGGGACCCGTAGCTGAGAAAAAAAACGCGATCATTTTTTTACCAACGTTTCTTGCCTGTCTCACTTTTGTAGGCCTGTTCTCATTTTTAAACACCCATTCACAAGATTACTGTTTTTTTCGGGTTCAAAACAATAAATCCACGTTTCGTCCTCCGTCCTGTGAGAATGTCATAAACAGCATTAAAATGTCCGTGGTCGTACTTAAGTAGCGTCTGTGAGCACCATTCCACGCGAGCCCGCTTCTGCTCCGCTGTCAGTTCATGAGGGACCCATCGACAACAAAGTTTCCGAACTTTAAATTCTTCATGTAAAATTTTCTGAATTTAGCTCATACCAATCCCCAATAGTCCTCAAATTGTCTCATAGGTAATCCGGGGG
The DNA here is from genome assembly GCA_036924255.1 of Apodemia mormo. Classification (NCBI taxonomy): domain Eukaryota; kingdom Metazoa; phylum Arthropoda; class Insecta; order Lepidoptera; family Riodinidae; genus Apodemia; species Apodemia mormo. The sequence goes on along the minus strand of JAUPFN010000021.1, from coordinate 16,979,625 downwards.
TTTTCTTCAATTAACAGCTTAACAGTAGCCATATTATTTTCGTTGACGGCAGTTGAAGGCCGCCCTTCACGAAATTCGTCATGTAAAGAAACTCGACCTCCCTCAAATTCAGCAAACCATCGCCTCACGGTGCTCAAACAAGGTGCTTCTCTCCCAAAAGCATTTTGAAGACGAACGGCACAGTCTTGGAAGAAAGAGAACTTTTAAAATCATAAAAAATCGTCGCTCTAAAATCTTTTCGACTTAATTCCATTTTCGTTTTGATGTGTAATACAAAAACGATTAACAAATCATTTCCCGCCAATTGTTTTTTTTTATTACTAAGAAGGTTGCAACGTTTTAAAAATATAACATTCGAAATTCAAATAGTTCCGATTAGCTAGAAGTGCATAACTTTTAGTGTGCCCTATGTATTCCAGTATTTATATATGAATTTCTATGAATTATTGTCATTGACTAACACCCATAACACAAGCAAATAATTTGCTTACTTTGGGGTTAGATCAGTAAGTGTAATTTGCCCGTGAATATTTATTATTTATTATTACATTTATTATATAAATTAACAGTGATGCCTTTTTTCACCTGGAGAACCATCAACTCGTTTATTGTTCCTATGATAGGTATAAAAAACTTTATGTTTTCTCTTTACTGATTTAATTTTTAAATCAATCGGTAAATTTATTAGTTTGAAATTATTTTAAAAATACGGAGTAATTTTACTGTAAACAACACAATTATAAACCGATTTTAATTCAACAGCGGCACCGGACACAGTTTTTTAAGAGAGCTGATTAGATTTTGTATTCAATTGGTACGTTCATTAGGAAGTAATTTAAAAAAATGTTTTATTAATTTTTTTCAAAATTTTTCGCAAGTTCTCAAATATCTTGGGCCGAATTAGTTCAAACTTTCGGAAAATCTAAATTTGCCGAAAGCCAATCTAATGCCATCACCGCGTTCCGATCGGTCAAGCCGTTTATGTATACATATACACACATGCGAATGTCCTCGCGAAAATAATCTGAAGTTTGGAGAACCCTAAAACGTGGAGATCTGATCAAAACTCTATTTTTAAAAATCGAGGAAAATCAGTAAATTCCTTATCTACATACGTAGCGGGAAATTAAAACCACAAACATACGGAAGCATAATTTTCATATATAAAGATATCTCATCTCTAAATTGGGGTTGGTACCGTCTGCGCGGCGGCGGTCATAAGTAACGCGAGGAGATCTAGATGAGCCCATAAATATACGGCTACTCACTTTCATCTCACTCAAGTATCGCGCTCTTAACTCTCTCGCAAACATTTATTGGGGATTATATTATTGCTATAAACAAATCATTCTGAATTACAATCATATGCCTGTACTTATAATAAGACCAGGTGTTACTCACAGTTTTACTTCCATTGAACTCGTGCTGCTATTAATAAAACTATTTGAGCATGCGTGTAAATTAGTGTTCATTTTATTGCATTCATTACGACGTAGCAATATGTGATAGTAAACGAGACAGAGACACAAGAGCAAAATTACTTTTGAAGTTATACTTTTTAGGCGCGCGCGTTAATAAAAAAATGATGAGAGTAAATTTTTACGATGCGCGCGCACACCGTCAAAAGAAACCGGCAGCATAAAATTAGCTAGCCAGCATTTTGGTTTTTTATAAGGCCCATTTTGACGTATGCAAACGTCAAAATGGGCCTTACGCTCACGTACGTCAATCCCAATAACCTACATCACTTACAAATAATTCAAAACATGTTTATGCGCACGGCCACTGGTTGCCCATGGTACGTGCGCAATATAAACCTTCACCGTGACCTAGAACTACCAAACATAATGCATCACATGAAAGAACTATCAACACGTTACTTCGAAAAAGCAACTAATCACACAAATCCATTAATCGCAGCCGCGGCGAACTACGAAGTCGCAGCCGCCGCGGATGTATTACATCCGCGGCGGCTCCAGGCTCCGGAGGCTCCGCCACGTACTTTCCTATCCCGATGACGATCCTGTCATACACACACACACACACACACACACACAGAACGACACCGTCGTCGGCGGACTCGACGACGAAGACTTCTTTATCGCCCCGCGCCTAACGCGAGATAAAATGCCACGACTCCACCCACCGCTACTAGTCCGAACGTCGCACTAAGCCGAGGTCCGGTCTCACAGGAGACAGACAGCTCTTAGCGCGGGCGTTTATATATACTAGATAATGCGTTATAATAAAATTTTCTTTCAATGTATTAAATACATTTTTTCTTTTATTAGTATCATTTTCTCTACAAACATAGGATAACGCAAAGGATAAAACTTTAGAAAATTTTTTGTGACTAATTATTAATTATACCTTCTTTATTATACATATAATAAGTACAAACACACGTTTTTTTTTACTTTTACACCTTCTCTATCCCACTTTTCCATAATCCGTTCTTAGATTTTGACTCATATATAAATTTCCTCTGTCTCAAATCTTATATTTATAGTTTAAGCAGTTTTCGAATCTAACCCGCTTGTGATAAAAAAGTGAACCTATATTGGAGACTCGTTTTCTCGTCATTAAAGATAAGTGAGATATTTGCCTACTATAGCTAACATGGTGGACGAGATTTGACTTAATACATCAAAAGTCGAGACAATAATCCATACTTCCATACTAATCCATATCCATACTCTTCCATACTTAATATTATAAATGCGAAAGTCTGTCTGTCTGTCTGTTACGCTTTCACGGTTAAACCGCGGGTCCGATATTCATAAAATATGGCATGGAAGTAGTTGAAGATCCGGGGTCAAACATAGGCTATTTTTTTTTTCAAAAATTAACCTCTAAAGGGTTGAAATAGGGGATGAAATTTGTATGAAAAACTATCTCGACGACATGTTAATCTACTCGCGGGTGAAGCTGCGCGAGTCAGCTAGTAATTAATAATGTTAACATTCGCCGTGGATTCGCTACGTGCTAAGCGTATGATGGAGATATATCTAATAAAGCGATCGCAACGCATGCCATTCCAGAAATCTGAAACTATTTGGGAAGTCAATGAAACAGAATAGAACGTATTACACTTAGTCTGAGATTAAATTAAATTTTAAATTACGTTGAAATTAATTCCTACTATTGAGATGAGATTTGTTGATCTTTAGAACCTGAAGATGTAATTGCGTAGTTAAAAACGCACCGTATCTTGTCTTACATTTTTTTTGACTAGGTCATTACTTCTATATAAATCTATATTTAAAGGTTTTGTGTTAATATTTCGAAGTAATTAAAATTTCAAATTAAAGAGTCATGGCCATTGGACATCTCGTAGTCTCGACAGACATAGAGTCTGTGAGAGCTAACTTGATAACTTGTAGTTGTGCTCGATATTCAAGTGAATTCACAATATATTCTTGTCACAGTATGTTTTGCTTCCTTCTACAAGAGGGCTACAAGAGAGTTTTACGCCAAGAATTATACGCCAAAACAGTAAAATATCTTACGTGACCTATATAAAAACGTTTTGGATACTCCTGACGTTGCCGCGTTCACACTAACACAATACTTTTTCATGCATGAATTAATAAATAGTTATTTTAAGACAACAAAATATTTATAAATATTTTGTAAACTTATAATAAAGTTAGTGGCGGATTTTTCTAATGAGTTATACTGTATGTGTGGTGTGCTTAAATGCTACAAGTAACGCCATCTTTTAGAGAGTAGTAGAGATATTTGTATTTGATAATATGTATTTTTCTTATTCCTTATGTGAAATAGTAGGTATACACCACCATTTCATTAATTTAGATATATGACCAGATAAATAAATAATATTATTGTATAAGGTCAACTATTCGGTTTTTTAAATATCTGACACAACGCAGTACCCTTTTGCAAATCTTACGCCGCGGTCGGAAGGTTTGAAAAGAAATCTTTTATTCCCAACATGTCATTTTAATATTACGAATGTGCTTCGCAAGTGTTACATTTCATTTTTTTAATAACACATTAACTGGCATAATCTAATTTTAATTTGACTAAAAAGTCTACTAATTGATGTTTATGTTGTATAGAACTTGGTTCTCTCTGCCTCTGTAAGTACGTAATAAAAATACTCATAAAGATATTATAAAGTGTAAAAGTTATATATAATAAAAAGTTATAAAACAAATAAATAATAAACATAAACAACTAGTAACGATGGATTTTTTCTGAAATGTTAAATCAGGGATAAAAATTTTATCCAAAAAATATAAGCCGTTTCAGCTTGTCGATTGTTAAACACATACAAACTAGCACACACACGCATACATACACACACACACACACACACATAAACGGAATAAACAACCGTCCTTTATTAATAGCACCCATATTTTTATTATATTATTAATAGACTTACTTATAGATTATTTTGGGTACCCGAGTGTTTGTTTACACATATTGCTCAGAAAAATCTAGGACGATTTCCGTAATTATTTTGTTTGAAAGTATACCAGCAGTTACATTGGTTAAATAAGTCGAACGCAAGATTTTCTGAAGTACTTAAATTTCTTAATAAGACATTACAATCATTACCGTCTTTACCATAAGGGCACTCAGGGCCAGTGCCCAGGGCCCCCATCTTCAGAGGGCCCCGAAGGATCGACATTTTCTCTCATATTTAATATCAAAATAAAATGGTCGGGCATTTTCGCAGCTTAAAAGAATAAAAAATGAATTGCGAACAACAATGTTACAAGAACGGCTAAGTAATTTGTTAATTATGAGCATAGAAAATGATATTCTTCAAAAAATTGAGTTTGAGGATTTAATAAAAGAATTGTTCAACAGAAATCTCAAAAGAAACTATTATCGTAATCACAATAAAAAAAACAACAGCATACATACTAATATCATTAATGACATATTGTGTTATGGTAATATATTGGATTAATAAAGCAGGTCATAGTGAAAAAAAATGTATAGGTAATTTGCTTTCTTTACATTCCAAAAGGGCCCCGAATTCTTGTGTGCCCAAGACCCCAGCATAGTCTAAGACGGCCCTGATTACAATATCACTGAAACTGCATGAGTCTTAGATAAATATTATGATAATAAATTTTAATTGGCTATATCGCCGCCGCCTTCGCCGTGTTGGTCCCGGCCTCCTTTGTAGAATAGGCCAACTGCCGTTCTGCCAGGCAGGTCGTAAAAGGCGACCGATTGGCTATCGAGTCACTACCATCGTGGCTACTAGGTGGTAGAGTTCCGCATTGTCTCGCCCGGGTCAGGTACCACCGCCTTACCTATTCCTGCCGCAATAGCGTCAGTGCTTGTCGTTGTCGCGTTCCGGTTTGGAGGGTAAGGTAGCCAGTAAACTTATGCATGTGGCATTAGACCTCGCCACAAGATAGCAACGCACCATTAACATCTTTGGTGCCTATAGGCGATGGTTGACTCCATCAGGAGACCCATCTGCTTGTTTGCTATCTTATGATATAAAAAAAAAATATCAAATAAATTTCCCAGGGTTGTTCCGGGCCCCTTTTAAAGAATAAGCTGTATCACTAAGTAGTAAAGCCTTGCCTGGGTTAGGTACCACCAACATACTTTTTCCTGTTGCAATACCGTTAATGCTTGTCACAGTCATGTTGTGGTTTAATAAACAAGGTAGCCCGTAAACTAATACATGTACATCTCGCAACACAGATAGCAACAAGCCAGTAACATCTTTGGTGTCTATAGGCAAATGACAATTAATTACTTTAACGCCTATTAATTTTAAAGAAAACAAGTATCTGCTATAGGGTGGGGCAACCAGGGCGGTCGCTTAAAGTTTCCAGGCCACAGGGACGCCAAATATCTAATATGGTACTCTTTTTTTTAGTTGAAACTAGTTTATCACTCACTTGTACTTTTATTTCACTATTATTATACACTAAATTATTTAATTTTATCGACCGGTTTCGCTTTTTAAAGCATCTTCAGGACGTAATATTCTTTACTCTAAAGTAACGAATATTACGTCCTGAAGATGCTTTAAAAAGCGAAACCGGTCGATAAAATTAAATAATTTAGTGTATAATAATAGTGAAATAAAAGTACAAGTGAGTGATAAACTAGTTTCAACTAAAAATAATGGAATTTCACCAAGTGCCGACGATTGAAAGTGTAAAATCTAATATGGTACTCAATTACCGACCCTATAATAAAGAATGCCAAATGAGTCGGGGCAGTGTACCTATACCTATCTATGGCTGTTATAGACGGGGAACATAAATCATAGTTAATCGGCCACCTGAACGTCCTAACCGACACACAACAGTGTCATTGGTACCAAATCCTACCTTTATGAACTGCCTGGCAGGACGGCATATTGTCTATTTTTCAAATGGGTGCAAACCAATAAAAGAGACATTTTACATAATTTCTATCGATTGTTGTTCATTTTTAAATATGATGTGGTTAAATTTAATGTATCAAGACTGTTATATTCATATGTATCTAGTTGTATGATTATTGTACACTATTTTAACATTTCGATAATTATAGTGTTTACTCTTATTCGGGTCAGCTGTAAGAAATCTCTTTTATTGGGGATAAGCTCGATCATTGTAGTCTGTGTTAATAAGTCTCTATGTATTCCTTCTCTTTTAATTGTGTACAATAAAGCATTAAATAAATAAATAAATAAATAAGTATACAAGCAAATATAGAGTAACAAACTAGTATTAAAGCAATTTAATAATAGTTTGGTTAATCAAAGAGCGATCACTTTAGACAAATCGGTACGTTTCAGACGTTTTAGATGCATGTTCAATAGTTCACTCAAGATCACTCAAACACTTGATGAACTCACTTGCTCTATGAATAACGCAATCGACACGATTGCACCGAAATAGATGTTCTCGTAAACTTTGACTATCTATTGTCATGACTTATTTTACCTGTTGCACATTTTCTATCCGTTAAAATGAATAAATATCATCACGCCAAAATCCTTACTTGGTGGGCAGAGTCAACTAAACGTGGATAGCCGTTAAGGTTCGCCACAGTTTAATAAAATGACATGCCAATTTCATAGTGCGGTGAACATCGTGTATCAAACGAAAACAGTCGTTCAGCTTCATTAACATTCTATGCCACTAAAATTAATATTATCAAGAACGACTCCAAAACAAACTAAGTAAAATATTTGCTTGAACCAGAGAACGAACCCACGACCATGTGCTTTGTGTCCTTGACGCTGAGTAAACTAACCACCATATCACGGCGTAGTCTATTTGTCGGCTGCGCATTTTCCACAATATATAACGACTATGCTTCTGATGTACGATAACTAGGTCCAATAAATTCCACCGTGTGGCAAGGCGTTAATACCACTTGCATAAGTTAACCGGCTACCTTACCTTCAAAACCGGAACTTGACAATGACAAGCATTGACGCTATTTCTGCAGGAATATGTAAGGCGGTGGTATCAAATATCCGGGCGAGCCGTTGCAGAACTCTACCACCTGGTAGTCATGATGGTAGTGACATGTATAGCCAATTGTTCGCGTTTTACGAATTGCCTGACAGTATGGCAGACTTTTTGAAGTCTTGAAGTGAAGGAGCCCAAACCAATAAGAGGGAAACCCTACCCTTTGAGATTGACTTCGAAATCTTAACGCCTCAATCAGCTGTGATTAAAGTTTCCCCTAGCAGGAGATGAATCGTAAAACACATATTTCCTTAAGACGAGAGTTTAAACCAATTTTCAACAGGAGAACCATCTGCATTCCTATCCTACGCATTTAAATATTTTGCAGTAGGAATTTCAGTGAAAGGAAGTTAAACACAACACCAAATCCATTGATAAAATATCATAGCCCTTTCTAAATGACGGCATCGCATTCCTCGAGCAAACACATCGCCTTGCTGCAAGCGTCCTTGTTACTTTCGTGAACCTATCTTTAGACGGGATAGATTGCAGGCCAATGGTGTTTGCCATTTACATTCCCCGGTACAGTAGACTCCATAAATTACACATATTACAAAAGCTGGTCTAAGCTTAATTAAGTAAGCAAATTATTTGCTTGTAATGTAGTGTAGTGTAGTGTTATATGTTAATCAATGATACTAATATATCGAAATACATGTTTTAATCCTAAAATATATTTAACGAGTACACAAATTCAGAAATACAAACGTTAATACTCATCATGTAAATGTTTGTCCTTATCGGGAGTCAAACCAGAGTCTCATTGATGGTGTGGGCACGGTCGCTAACCACTTGACCGACGGGACGGTCCTTACAGACGGGGAAGGGAGACATTATTATTATCTGGTTGATTTTTTTTTATATCATAAGATAGCAAACAAGCAGATGGGTCTCCTGATGGAAAGAGTCAACCATCACCTAAAGACACCAAAGATGTTAATGGTGCGTTGCTATCTTGTGGCGAGGTCTAATGCCACATGCATAAGTTTACCGGCTACCTTACCCTCCAAACCGGAACACGACAACGACAAGCACTGACGCTTTGCGGCAGGAATAGGTAAGGCGGTCGAGACAATGCAGAACTCTACCATCTAGTAGCCACGGTGGTAGTGACTCGATAGCCAATCGGTCGCCTTTTACGACCTGCCTGGCAGAACGGCAGTTGGCCTATTCTTCAAAGGAGCCCGAGACCAACACGGGGAAAATTTCCTTGAATTTGTTTTACTTAAAATATAAGTCCCAGGGCTTTACCCGCATAGTTGCCGAGATTTCTGCGATAAAAACTATCCTATGTCCTTTTTCGGGTCACAAACTATGTTTATACCAAATTTCATCTAAATTGGTTCAGTTCTTTCTTTAAGTAAGGTTTCAGTTATTTCTTTTAATAAATAATAAAATATTTTTTAACAGTATAAATATAGAAAATACTGAATACACTAAATTTCTAGGAATATTTATTGACAACCATTGCAATTGGAATGCGCACATTGATCCTCTTTGCAAAAAAATTGATAGATTTGTCTATGTTTTGAGAAGAAAAAGAGAAGTAGCCAATTTAAAAGCTGCTTTGTTAGCATATCACGGATATGTCTATTTGGGGAAACTCAGTTGACTTAATAACAATTTTTAGAATTCAAAAGAAATGTATACGTGCAATATGTAATGTTAATCAACTACACTCTTGTAAACCTCTATTTAAAACTCTTAAAATACTACATTTACCTTGTCTTTACGTACTGTTGGTATACGTATTTGTAAAAAAACATCAACATTTGTTTAAAACAAATGCTGAAGTATTAGGGAACTCATATTTTAGAAACAGTGAGAAACTACGTGTGCCTAGCCAAAGACTAAATATTTATAAAAAACTGCATATTGTATGGCAATAAATATATACAATCATATTAATTTCGCAAAAAAATTGTCCGATTTACTGTTAAATAAAAACATACTATATTAGAGAATTTAGATTAAATGTTAATAAATAGAAATTATATATAAATTAAAACAATTTACCTTAAAATTTAAATGTAATAAAAATTAAATAATAAATATTGTAAATGGTAAAATTTCTTTGTAAATTGTAAAAATTTGGATTGAGCATGATATTTTGTAAATTGGAAAAATAATTTTTTGTTGTGAAATAATATTTGTAAATATTGTAATACATAAATAATTGTAATACATGAAATAAAAAAAGCCCACTGAGTTTCTTCTGCCGGATCTTCTCAGTGTGTGGCCGTGTTCCGATCCGGTAGGTAGTAATTATAAATAAATCAACCGAAGTTTAAATTTTTGCACACCATATCATGGTAGAATATGTTGGTAATTTTATTTATTTTTAATAACCTGTGACACCCATATTCTTGCAAATAAATATGTTTTATTTTCATTTCATTACATACATAAACCTACACATAAAAGATAAGAACGTTACCTTCCTTTTGTGAGCGCACTCGAGTGAAAAAATTACTGTATTTCAACAAATTGGGAAATGTAGAAAAATCGAGTTTAATTCGTCTGTAATTCAACGCCAGTCAAACTAACAAGACAATATAAATCAACTTTCATTTGTTAGCGTGTATACGTATAAAAATCACCTGTCAAAATATAATATACGAACATGGGTTTCGCAATGAACCTTATTTCTAGTTCCCCGCACACAATACATTTTATTTTATAATATCTCTAATTTTATAATACGTATTTATGATCATATATTTTATTCCTGAAAGGTATTTTTCCTGAAGTGGCTCGATCTTTTTAACTACGAAAATAAAAATACCCTGTTAAAGCTTATGGTTTCTACTTTGGAATTATGAAAAAAATCGAAAAAAAAACTTTTTGTTAATAAAAATTTATTAAATATAATTTTATAAGAGCGCCATCTGTGGGTGATACGTCAAACATCTTAATAGATTTTTTACTTGGAAATCGCTAGATGGCGCCATGCGAAATCTGCGAACGGGTCAGCTAGTACCATAAAATATAGGTATTCAATTCTCGTGTTATACAAAAAGCATTATAATTTTCTATTCAGAAAAATCATCGCAAACCACCCGGCAGGAAACCAGATGGGACATTCTGCAAAAGAGGCCCTGGAGCACTAAAGGGTAAATATTGTATACATTTTCTCCGTAATGGTCCGGGCTCCCTTGAAGAATAGAAACCGTAGAATTGCCGTTTTATCAGACAGGTCGTAAAAGGTGACCGATTTTCTATACGTGTCACTACTTGTCATTATCATGTTCCGGTTTGGAGTGTAAAGTAGCTGGTACACTTATGCATATAGTATTGCTATCCCGCCACACCGATAGCAACTCACCATTAAGATCTTTGGTGTATATAGGCAATGGTTTCTCTTTCCATCAGGAGAGCTATCTGCTTAATTGCTATTTTATAAAAGTTACATCACGATATATGTGACTTAAGTTATTTATTATCGCATGGCTGAGTGCAATGAGATGCTGAGCGCCGCGACAATAGACAATTTCAGTCAGATGTATCGAATATTATTTTTTGGGTAATGTGACATAAACCCGCATTTTATCCACGCTTTTCGGTGTAAAAAAAGAGGAAAAGCTTGGCAAAATGTTTTAGGTCACACAGTGCCTATTCATAATACTATATAATACATGGGGAATATTTATTAATTATACATGGGACCGTTAAGTTTATTGCTGAAGGTTAAGTATACTGTACCTGCCCGAGTCCAGGAATAAAGTAATGTAATAGAATTAAAAGTTGTCGAATGAGTCAAGATCAAGATATCTCCATTACGCCCCAACTGTATTTTCGAGTAAAACAAATTCAAGGAAATTTTCCCCGTGTTGGTCTCGGGCTCCTTTGAAGAATAGGCTAACTGCCATTCTGCCAGGCAGGTCAAAAAGGCGACCGATTGGCTATACGAGTCACTAACATAGTGGCTAGTAGGTAGTAGCGTTCTGCATTGTCTCGCCTGGTACCACCACCTTACCTATTTCTGCCGCAATAGCGTCAGTGCTTGTCATTATCGTATTCCGGATTGGAGGGTAAGTTAGCCGGTAAACTTATGCATATGGCATAAGACCTCGCCACAATCTTGTGGCAAGGTGCTATCTAGCAACGCACCATTAACACCTTTGATGTCTATAGGCGATGGTTGACTGATTGATGAGGAGACCTATCTGCTTGTTTGCTATATTATACTATAAATAAAAAATCCTAAATCGCACTATAGCAATTATTTATCTTATAACATTATAAACAAGTTCGAACGCGTATCTTATGGACTTTGGTTCCAAGGCGCACCTTATCTGGCTGAGAAGATCTTTTTCTATCCATGTGCGATTTCATTATTGCGTGTTTTCCGATGTAATTGAGATTTGATGAAATGAATGACAGAATGGTGGTAGAGGACAGAGTGGTGACTTTCAGCGGTAACAAGAAGCCTATGTCTCTCTCAAGCACTCGTTCATCAACCCATCGTTCTGTTTCGTTATGAAAAAATAACGAATACTTACACAAAAAGACTCCTACATTTATGACATGCGTATGGATGTGCTTATTTATTTAATTACTAAGTTTTAACTTTCCTGCGTATTGCCACGGGAGCACCGTGGTATATGCGCAACGTAGACCTCCATAACGTACTTGAATTGCAAAGCATTTCAAAGACATCTCTAAAAGATACTTCGATCGTGCCATCTCGCATCCGAACCCACTGGTGGTAGCCGTGGTTGACTACATCCCAGATCCTAATCCAGATCCCAAATCACGTAGGCCCCGTCACGTACTTACCGATCCCGATGACCCGATAACTCTGGCCAACGGTTTACACGACAACATTACACACCTACATTCGCGACACCGTCGCCGCCGGCGGCGACGAGGACCCCTGTTTCGCCCTTCGGCGAACCGAGCCCAAGGGCAAGGTTCTACCGACGGACAAAACAATGCCACTAGCCCTCTCATCGCAAATCACGACCCCACCCTAAGCCGAGATTCGGTCTCACAGGAGACACCCTTAGGGCGGAGGGCGTACAGCCCTACACCTATAAATTCTGGCTGAGCACTCTGCTCTTCCCCGCGACCGGTGAAGCTGTATCAGCCCATAAGGCTAACAGTAATTGAGGCATTCCGAAAAAAAAAAGTTTTAACTTTTGACTGATAAAAAAATGTATAATGTACCAGGGGACTATTTATGCGTCTAGTAGTTTTTCGTATTATCATTCAAACGTAAATTTATATTCGCATGACCTCAATTTGTCTACAAACAATGTACTTGTCCACTGTCACTGCGGAATTGAGAAAATACACCAAAATTATGTTTAAGTACGTTTATTAAGCATATACTCTACTAGCGACAAGCCACGGCTTTGTACGACCATGCGAATAGAAATATATAATTTAATTATAAATATTATATATTACATACAAATTACAAACATTTCGTTAATAAATACATACATTTCACAATTAACTCTAGCAAAGTACTACATAGTTCTCAATTCTTAACTCCTTCAGATAGATTTGGACGAAATGTTATATACAAGTATATGAGTCTTCACGAATTTTTGCGTCGTTATAACGACCGTAGTGTATCATAGTTTACAGGTTGTCTTGAACTAACGAACTTTTTCTTCGTTAATGAATGAATAAACACCGCACCCGTGAGTCATCCCAAAACTCTACCACCTAAAAAAATAGATAATGACGTTAAGGTATTCTAAGACGTGTTTTTTGTCATACCTTAAAGGTAATCTAACAGGAAAACAGATGGATATGCCAAGTCACAAAGTTCCGGATTCAGTTCCCGAGCCGGGCATTTATTGGATTACTTCTATCTAGTTACGATAGCGAACAGATAGTTTTTCTGATGGAAGGAAAGAAACATCGCCTACAAGCATCACAAATGTTAATAGTGCGTTTCTACTCGTAGTTTAGAATGGTAATGCTATGTATAAGTTTATAGACTACCTTACCCTTTAAACTAGAATACGACAGTGATATGCATTGACGCTATGGTGGCAAGAACATGAGTAGTAGGGATTCGTTGGTTCCCGACCACCCGGGTCGTTGGGTCTGGATCCCTGTTTCTGTCCCACCTGTGTTTCTGACCCACTTGGTGGTCGGTCAAAACTAAAAAAAAAAAAAAAAAAAAAAAAAATTTGGTGTCAAAATGGGGGTTTCCGGGTACGCCCGATCGATTGCAAGCATCCGTTTTTTGATATCTCGCACGGTTGCAAAGTTAGCATTCCTGGCTCTCCTTCGTTATCTAATCACCTCATTATCATTAAGCTCGAACGCCCGTCACACAATCGCACTATTAAAAGCTCATTAGGACGTCTCGCATTGCGTATCACTTGCAACTAATGAATATGGAATAAAATAAATATCATCAAGCTGATTCCCGTGTCGAGAAGGCAGAGCGAGCGTCTTAACGTTCCACTGCGATTCACCTGTTCAGCGGACAAAAGCACGATTATGGCGATCATTCTATTATCATTTTAGCAGCCTGTAAGACTTTTACTTTTTTTTTTCATAGTAATTTATATCATTAACATCGTGAGTACTGACTAGTTGGTGAGTTCTGCAACGTCTCGACCAGGTTGAGTACCACCACCTTGACCCATCTTATTACATACATCATCAGTGCTAGTTGCTGTGGTGGTGCTATTATTACTGGGTCTGTGTGCTTATTAAATATATTCCAGTACTTGTATGCATGTAAAAAAGTATCTTCACGGCCATATCCCCGAAGAGGTAGACAGAGGTACAACTAATGCTCCCACGATTAGCCGAAGATACTAAGTTCCACAACGTGATAGGTGACAATCCCGACCCAGGAATCGAACCTAGGACCTCATGTGGCAAGCATCGACACCGCACCATTATGCCGCAGAGGTGATTTGTTTGAATGTATTTATTTAGTGTTGTTGACAAACACCCATATTGCATGATGTCTGGGCTAGCAGGATCGGTCACTTCCGGTATCAAAAGCTTCACATGCTCTTAAGGTATGTGGGTGTTTCGCAATACACAAGTATGAACTTCACTAACGATTCATTGGAATGTTGTATCATAATTGCTAATGCGAATGTGATGAGCAACAAGATTTGTAACAGAACGTGTTCGCTAATGTTAATTGCTTAAAACTTCCTATATAAACCTTGGATGAAAGCACATCTACAATATATCAAATAATTATTTTAACAGAGATAGTGCTACATTATTGTAACGTGTGTGTGTGTGTTATTGTGTTCACGTGCTACTTCGATAATATGGATGTAAGTATCTCATTTATTGCTCTTATAATATCTTATATATTAAATATGTGTAATGAATGTAGATATAATATTTTTGTCGTTTCATATTTTTACAATATTATTCATGTATTTCACCGGAGAGGAAAGTATACTTGTATGATGAACGTACACATATTTTTTCAGATTTGGTTAGAAAATAATATTTATACCTACATGCACACACAGAAATGATGTATGTGTTAAATCTATACATATGTGTACTACATGTATACTGAACAGAAATTTTACCTAAATATATTCAGTCGTTAAGGCGTGTAAGAACTTGTAACAAATATACACGCACAAACTTTAGATTTATAACATAGTATTAGGATTTTACGTTAGCTATGTCGTAGTGTCTAATATTTGGTATTATGTCCTTTACAGAATTCCTCGAGCATCCTTGAAGAGAACACTTTAAAACATTATTATTATCCACTGTCTGACGACGACGAGTCAGATTTACAATTGACACAGCCATTGAAAATAAAAAGAACACGTAGCAGCAGCAGTTTGGACGACCTATTTGAAAAGCCAGCCAAAAAGAAGAAAAAAATGTCGTCCTGCGTTGGAAGGGCGTCTCGAGATGGTGGAATGGCATACATATCAACCAATACCGACGATGGGGCGCAAGCCACACACTTTGTAAAAATAGAAGTTTACGATCTAAAAAAACTGGCGAGGATACCCCCAACTGATCATTGGAAACATGCAACCACTCGGATTAAATATTATGCGGCAAGTCATAGGCTCAACAAAATCAATGAAGTGATCTATGATATATCTAAGGAAATAGCCGATGCACCTGACGTAAAAAAATATCACTTCGACAAAAATACTTGATATTGTTCTTTCAATGACTGATTTTTTAAGTATGCTATTGTATAAAGTTTCAATGTAATTAGAGATAATAATGTGATTAATACTTGAATACTTAAATAAAGGTTTTATTTTTGTTATCCCATTTGTTTTTTTTGTATTCCTATGACATACAGGGTAAAATAATACAACGAAATTTCTTTATCAATTATATTTTATTACAGAAAAAGTATTTAAACAAATTATTTACAATTTTATCATTAATAACAGTATTAGTAGTAAACATATTAGTGAAGTTAAACATACATACTCCATAATATCTGAAATATATAAAAACTAGACAGTAAATTCCACACATAGAACTAAAACAATTTTGAATTACTTTATTATTATAATTCCACTTCTTACAATTTGTTACCAAAAATGACTCATGATAACCAGTTGGCTTTCTCCCGAAAGAATCAAAATATTCCCCAACACCATGTTTATCAATGCATATTGCTACCCAATGAGAACCAGGCTTTGTATCAGGATCTAAATTTGATATAGAATAAAAGGGTAAGCTAACATGTACTGGTATACGATTAGCTGCAAAAACATTAAGCTTTAAGCTACCATTAACCATATCCAGAAACTTTTGGATTTCTATAGAATCCATCATAGGATTTAATTTTTAAAAGCGTCTATTTTTAAAGATATGCTGAATGAAATTGACAGTAAATACACTAGCAATATAATATATAAGTACAATTTCATAAATTAATTAAAATTAAGATTAGCTATTATAATCTATAATAACCTCTCTATTTTTGTTTATTTCTATAACATTATCAAATTCTGCATATACTATACAATTTACAGTTGATGACAAAGTGCCTTCAAACCGTACTTCTATTCTAACACTTCCACGTTTTACTAAATTCCAATGAGTTGTAGAGTTTGCACTTAAGTCTGGAGTCATATCAAAAGCCATTAGACAGTACCCGTTTGCAAAAGCTTCTTTAGATATCGAATTACCTTCATTTAAAAAGTGTATACCGGTCCCAGAGAATAATGTATGATAAACGCTGGTAAAAGCATTGTCGGAAAAATTGGGAGTTAATGTTTTCGGTGGTATTTGCTGTCCATCTACATATACACTAAGCAGATTGAGGTTGTTGTGTTTAAAATCGAAGGGATTCGTTTCGAAACTGCCATTAAATGCTTTATTGCTAACGAATCCTATAATACACCTTTTAGGCATTTGCCCAAGAAATACATTATCAAGAACTTTCCCTTGAACACCAGATGGAATAGTTAATACTTTTACTTCAGCTCTAGCAACTGGGTACTTAGCTGTGGTTGTTGCTAGTACTTTTTCGTGTGCAAGTAATATTGATGGATTGATTCTTGCTTTACGGATTATGAGCGAAGCATTTATTATATTAACTTTGAATTTATTTTCTACTGTGGACGATATGAGATTAAAAGAATCTTTCGAACGAACTAATTTTAACCGCATTTCAATACCATTAACTAAAAATTTCCCTTGATTAAATATATCACCATGTAAATGACCTATCATTTCAATAGTTGAACTCTGCTTTGATAGTTGCTGTCGCTTAGCAAATCCTTCGTTAGTTGCGTCACACGAAGTAAACTTTCCTGGAGTATCTTCATACCATAAACCACAGGTAAGATGGGAAGCTTTCGCTGCTGGACCATAATTTAATAAAGTTTCTATATACGCACGATATGCATATGTGTTATTTGGTGGAGAAACAAGTTTCTGATTTAAATAAATATCCAACTGACTAAAAAGCGAGTGTAGCCAATTATTTACAGGTGCAACATTGGCATCGACAGCTAATCTTGATGAATCAATATTTTCTATTCGTGCACTGATACTAATCATTGTGTGTGATAAGTCAATATATTCATCACCAGCACCAGGTATTAAAAACTCGATAGGGCCATCATCAGTTAGCGATGATATCGGACGATATTGCATCCATTGACCACTCTCTATACTTGTTTGTGTTGTCGGTAAAGCAAAGATATCCAATTCTGATTTCACACATTCACAAGAATTATTGTGTAGGAACGCCATTTTTAATTTCCAAAAATATCTTTTTTATTTTTGAGAGCTCCTTTAAGAGTTCTTCTTTGTTTTGATGTCTTCTTGTGAGTGATAGACTTAAGTCTTTGCCTTTTATTTTTATAACCGGATCCTGCCATTATGGAGTCGAGTTTTTCATCAGCTTTTCTTTTTAAATTAGAAGTAGCGGTTCGGAATCGAGTTTTTATCGATTCATCAAGAGGTTGAGCTCCAACCAAATCACTTAGAAGACCAACTCCAGCGTTTAATGCTTCTTTTCCAAGAACCTTTGCGCCACTTTTTAAAATTGGAAATACTGACCTAAATAAACCCCCTAGAAAACTCCCTATGCCATGTCCACGTTGATATGGTGTTCCTTTATAAATTATACCTACACCAGATCCTGCTTGTGCAGAGTAATAGTGATGATAGGGACATACCATTTTTATATATTTAATGTAATATTAAGAACTTATTTTTTTGAAATGAAGCTTAATACATGAGGTTCCAAATTGAAATGGTACTCTTTCACCAATGCTCGTTCTTATATCAATTTCTATCACATCAAATTCCCTACGTAAAACAGGAAGATAGTGTGCAGGAGAAAATACATTAATTTTGTAGGCTCCATAAATATATTTCGTAGGATCTAATGGAATTATTCTCAGTAAAGATGACATTACATCTCCTATTATCTGTGGATGTACTATATCGGAGTAAATAAATAGTTGTGACGGTAGACCTAAATGTAAGTTTATTGGATACTTACCAATATTCTGCCTAACAAAATTTGTATTGGGTTCGAACCCAAGTTGAAGTGACAATTTGGGGTTAGCTGTTATTCGAGTAATGTTACTTGTCATATTTGTTACGGCGACAAGTCTTGATATTTCATCGTGTTGAAACTTTACTTTCCCATTTAATAAAGGATTTGCATTGAATGCGTTTAAGAAGTTACTAATATTTTCGTAGTTTGTTGCTGGTATATGGGATTTATATTCAACGTTAGCATAATCTGTTTTTGAATCGGGTAAATATACTTTTTTAGAAATGTATACTACATTTTCATGATCCTGTACATTTAACATACTACACGGATAGTGACATTCAACTAGACCGACCACCCATTCTCCTTCTAGCTTAATAGTTTTAGGTAGTTTAGTGAAGAAGTTTGCTGTTGTGTTTTCTGGAAAGTAGCCCATGGAGCTGTTACTAAGTAACGTTAAATAAAAACTATTATCCATTATATTTTCTTTAAATTTGATATAGGAACCCAAGTATTAAATTTATTCGGATAACCTACCCACTTCACAAGCACTTCTTTTCTGATTCCAGAATAACGTGAACCTATTATTTTATCAATTTTAAAATACGATGTGGGGTCATAAGAAACTTTTTGTAATTCATTCTCATAAAATGTACCTACAATTCCCTCGTTTAGAATATCTTTTATGGTATAAATCAATACAGGCTTACGTTTTACCGAGGCCACTATAAAAAATTCATCACTCCAATTAGTCTCATAGCCTTTTTTAAATATATGCTTATATTTAGTAATTCTAACGTAGTCGCCTATACTTAATTTTGGATCCTGATTATTGTGTACCATTTTTTTCCCCTGTAATCGACCTTCGTTGATATTACGCCATACAGTCATTATATTATTAAAATTAACATCAACTGGGCGCATTTTTATAGTCGAATGAAAACTATAATTATAGGAATAGACTAATTCTTGCAATATATCTATGTATCTATATGTATTTTTGTGGGTGAAGTATCGCCACATTTTCGTTTTGAGAGTTCTCTGAAACCTTTCCACTATACTAGCCTTAATATCAGGGTTATTCGTTGTGTAATAATTAATATTCTTATTCATTAAATATTGTCTTACATCTTTTGATACGAATTCGGTTCCCTTATCCGATTGTATGTGACTAGGTGTGGCCTTTGCCTCGCAAAATATGCTCTCAAAACAATTTTTTATTGATTGTGAATTCTTTTTAATTAAGGGTCTAACAAATGCATATTTACTAAATACATCAATAACACACAAAATATAATTATAACCATCATTATATTGACTATACTTTCTCATATCACTTAAATCTACTTGCCAGAGTTCATTTAAGTTTGATAAGATATATCTGTTTCTTGGAAATTTTCTTTTTACAGGTTTATGAAGAGTATAAGTTTCCTGTTTTTGCAGCCATTCTTGAACTTGTTTTCGATTCATTTTACCTTTCATTGCTCTAGTTAATGCATTTACACTACTATATCCCGCCGGATTTGCTATATCATAGTAAGTACTATGTATATCTAATAAGGTGTCCATCTTTCCCAATCTATTTTTCTTCCTGGTTTAGATAATTTCGGTGTATTTAGTTTTGTAGGAGTATTAAGACGAAAATCTTCTACATACAATTCATTCATGAATTTATTTATTTCAGGATTACCAACACATATTAGTGGTACTTTAATATCTTTTAATGCTTTTGCAAACTTTTCCCACCCATCAGGTTTATATTTTAAGGGTCGGAGAGTTATATTTATGAGATCTATTATATTGCTTTGAGGTAAATGTTCTTTGTTGATCACAACAGTACCATCATCATTCCAGGAAATTTTATCGTTATTTTTATAAAGAGTATCTAAAAGAATGCTACCTTTCTTTTTGTAAGTTTTAGGAATAAGTCGTTTCAAATAATCAGCCGTGTAGTGTTTTAGTAATATATCCGGAGATTCCGGTGTCTGTACGTCCTGAACTGGTGATAACTCTTTTACAAATGGATTCATCTGCTTCTCGCTTGTGTTGTCTTTAACTTCTTCAATTGTGATAGGTAACTTTAAAGGTTTTTTATCTTCTTGTATTAAGTGTAAGTATTTCTGTAATTCTTGGAGGTATAATGACCATTTTTCACGATCATCAATTTTACTTTTTAATATTTTTTGCATTTCCTTGTCTAATCTTGACAAAGAATCATCAGAAATATTTTCTCTTTTCTTTAGTCGCTCCAATGCGTCTGGTTCAATCAATATCATTTTCTTTGTAGTATCCATTTTGTTTTTATTTATTTATTATGTAATTCAATAATCCACTTAATACTGTGCTAAGAATAATAGGAAGAAAAGCCCCACCTTTCTGTATAATGATTCGCTTTCTTAACCTATGTTTACCCTTCGACACTAGCAAACGCAACAGCTTTTTATATTTCTTTAATTTAGACTTTTCTGTTTCCTTCAATATTATTTTACCATTCAGAACATTATAAATACATTCACAAATACAGTTTATTTCCTCATCGCTACAGACTTTTAATAAGGCTGTACGATGTTTGGGTTTCAGTGTATGTAAAGCTCTTAATAAATCTTGATGTGTCTTCACTCTTTTCGACATAGCTCTACACTGAGAAATTTTAAGGTGTAAAATAGTTTATAAACGGTATCAAAAAACAACTGCACTGCAGAATGTTACCCGAAGACTTAGTGACATCTGCAAGTTTTCCATCAAAAATTTTATAAAGGTTTTCACAAATAAGATCTAATTCATTATCACTGTAAGATTGTATTAAAAGTTTGCGATATTTTGATTTAAAAGTGTATAAAATTTTTCTACTGGACTTTGCAGTAGACGCTGTTTCACCGACACCATTCATCGGATACTATTAAGAATCTCATCGTTCAAATCGTATTTAAATCCTTTTTTCGGTACATACACTATACAATGTTCATTTAAGGGAAATATTTTCGTCTTAAACCGATATGCGTCATTCGTAGCTTGTTTTAAATCTATCATCAAATACCCATGAGGCTCATTAGTAGCATCTCTGTAAGATTCTTCCACGAATTTTGGATTGTCGGGAAACACCTGACGGGCCAAATGTTTTATTTGTGTCCTATCTCGAGGATTTTTGAAATATATGAGATAGCTGGTATTTAGAGAAATATCTCTCTGACCTCTGCCCTGATGGAATAAGTTTTGGGTTATGTAAAATACACTTAAATTTCTGTGGTGGCTTCCTTTCGTGAAGATATCAACTATACGACCATCCGATTCTCTCATAAGATCATCGATAATGAGTAATTGAGGGTGTTTCCCATTAAACATATTCATATCAGGTATTCCTTGGATATATGTCACATCTATTCTATTATAAAGTGGTTGCATTTCATCATAACACCATAATATTTTATCAAACTTGACATCACATATATCTTTTATGTAAGTCAAAAAATTTGAAACAAAGTTAGACTTTCCACATCCACTAGGTCCAGCCACTATCGATGTGAATGGATGAATAAAGTGAATCATTTTTATTCCGTATTATATTAAACGTCTACCTCTTTATAAACAATAATTTATAATGGCATATGAAGAAATAAAACAGAGTCTTTATATACAAATAAATTTATTGCTCAGAACACATTTATACTATACATATTTTTACACAAATTATTTTATTTATTTATTTATTTTATAGAAAGAAACTTATTACTATACAAAGTATGTCATTTCACTTAAGTGCTACGGAGTTTATATTCTTAAAACTACAGTTACAAATATTAAAAATACTTAAAACTACGTTACATTTATTACAAATTACAAACAAAAATATTTACAATTTCTTTAAATTATCTTATTGAATAATGCCCCCATGCGAGGGTGTCTGTTGAATTAGGTATTAAATACCTTTTAGTATCATTAGAAGACAAACAAATCTTATTAATTTTTTGAGTAAAAACTATGTGCTTAATCGATCTGAATCTATACATTTCCGCTAATTTGATTGTGTTATTCATTAAACAGGACTCAAAATCTTTGAATGTTAATTTCTTAGTAACACTCTTATTAACACCCTTAGCTTTAGTTATTAATTTATTATCAACTATCATTGAATACATTTTTGATCGCAACCCAACAAATTCACGAAATATTTGCCCATTATTTTCATCTTTGAAAACCCCGATTTTTTTCTTGTTTATCAGGTTATAATTATAAATATTATTTTCCGGGTAATCTGAAGTATCGAAATATTTTTCTAAATCTGGTTTAATATCACTGTAAAAGTTTTTCGTATATATTTGGTATATTAAACTATCTGTATCAGTATATAGTAATTTTGGGCTTAAAAACTTACTTTTCATATAGGTGTAATGAAAATCAAACATTAAGGTTTTTGAAATATCCAGTATACAAAATCCGAGATATATTGGTTTATTGTATTCAAGTTTTACCTTTTTGAGTTGAACAGCTACTAAGTTTTCGGAAAATATAGAAAGACTATGAAATTCGGGACGTGCAATAAGTGATTGAGCTCCTTGGGTCTTTCCAAGATTTTCCCAATGGGTAAGTAACTTAACATCAACTCTTTTTTCTATGTTTTCCATCGTTTTACCAAATATTGAATTATTCATTAACTTATAGAAATCTTTTTCAAACTCATTTTTTGATAAAGTTCGAAGAGATGTGTTAAGATCTATGTATTGTTTTAACCAAGGACTTTGTCTAAATTTTAAAATTCTATGAACCTTTTTAAGTATTAAGCCCAGTGACAAACACTGTTTAAGATTTCGGTAATGAATTACGTATTTTGTTTTATTATTTAAATTTGTTACTAATTTGGGGTGAATAGATTGGTCTGTGCAAATACGTTCAGGACATAAAGGTAAATCTGAGTGAGTATCATGTAGGTTTTCAGGATATTCCAAATCTACTTCTACTATGTATCCATAATCAGAATCGTCAGAAACATCGAATTTTGTGTTGACATCTACCCATTCAAAGTTATTTATTGGAAGATATTGTGACATTGCCCACCCATATAAATTATTGGCATCCAAATATATCAGATAGGAATCAGGTTGTTCCTTATTATAATCTTCCATGTATTGATTGTTTGCTTTAGCATAGCGATTACTACACTGTGAAATACCACCTCGTATACCTGATTTTAAAAAAGAAATTATCTCAAAGTCTGTTAATAACTCCAATTCCACTTTTGTTAATTTCATCATGGCATCCCAACTTAACCCTGGTGCTGTGTAATAGTGACATGGATCCAAATAGTAAGTAGTTAAACATACATTTCTAAAATTCTCGAATACATCGGTCAGCAATAAAACATCTGTTTTTAAATATAGATCGGAATAATCACCCATATTTTTACATTTAAAATGTTGCCACACGTCCTTTGCATGTTTATAATCTTCATCTGACACATTAGAATCGGACATTGAATTATAAAACCTTTCCTTAGGGGGTAACGTTGTTAAATTTAAAGAATGAAATGATTGCATTTGTTCATACGGATAAATTCCTTTTCGCTTTACACGTACAAAGTCCTCATTATTTGGAAAGTTTTTACGTAATTCAATAAATTGTTCATTATTTAGGTTTTGAGATAATTTTTCTAAACTACTGGACATAAACTTTAAAGAATCTATAAATCGTATACTAATACTACGATTGTTGATCTTTATAGTTTTTGAAAAAGATATGTATTTTTCTTTGTTTTGTGGTATTACTTGAATGTTACCTTCAACTACGTGTAAAGCACGGACTATAAAGTGAGCATCATAATGGCTCATGTTATGTAATATGACTGGTACAAAGTCAGGCGTTACATATTTCTTACCACAAATTGTATGTGCAAAACCTTTAAATTCGCCAGTATATGAATCATACACGGTGAAATCTTCACAATTTAAATCTAAATCACAAACGTAACATTTACTATCATGTGTTGTAAAGTTTACATTTTGTTCAGATAGTGGTTTTGGTGATTTGCGGAAAGTGTTACGTTCTAAAATGTTTTCTAAATCTTTAATTAAACTCTGAATAAATACACACTCACAATCATTTCCTTTATAAGATACATATTTTGAAATGCTATCATCATATGAACATTTAATATAATAACCAAAGCTATATACATCATGTTTCTGTACATTTTCTGTGTGTGATGCACATGGATTATTCGAACAACTATAAATTGGTCTTAAAAATGATTCGAAATCTGCATATATTACAAATGGAATTTTTAGTTTTCTGTGATAGCTTTCAAATTTTAACTTATTGCTGTGTGTTAATGTACCAAACCAATCCTTCCTTAAAGCATTTACGGATGGAATTTCCGTACGGATTTGCATACAATCACTTTTTTGGTGATTCATTAAAGCATCTTTCTTAGTAAAGAATAGTAAACACCCATCGCAAATAAAAATTGCATTGTTTCGATTAGTAACTTGTTTTGACAATAAACGAGATAAGTTTTTAATGTAGCAATAATGATTAGTGTTGCCATGTGTTAATAACAATAAATTTACGTGAACAGGTCTACGTTGTTTTGTATGGTGTAAAGGCCCAACTACGATATTTCTTTTTTCTTTTTTACTGTACTCTAAACCAAAAACATTAATGCTTAGATTATTTAAAATTTCAAATTTTGAAATATCACGTAATTTTACTGGGAATGCTATTTGATTAAATTTTAATTTATTAGAGTGTTGGCTATAAGCAGTGACTCTATCAGAATGGTTTTGTGCAGGATATAAAGCGGAGAGAATTGCCCATTTAAAACAAAGAACATCTGTGTTTTTCACATTAATAACTGCCTTTTTAGAACGTATGTCACGTGGAAGCTCAATAAAAGAACTACCCCGACAGGGATTAAACTTTCCTACATTCAAATCTAATTCGGTCAGGTGTTGAAGGCTCCAACCACTATCTTTCCTTTCAAATTCACTAATCTTATTGGTTAAGATACTATAAACAGATGTAATTAGTTCATTAACATCAGTACTCATACAAACAATATAGTTGGAAGTCTGAAAATCAAATGAATTTTTTAAATCTTTCGTTTGCTGAATAAAACTCCCCCGCAATATAAAATTAACCTTAAATGTAGTAAATTGTTTTATACATTCGGAGAGTAGTTGCACAACACTGTTATTGATTGAAGAAAAATATAATTCCGGGGTTGTAAAATCCTTGGAAGAATTCGTACCTATCCTATATGTTAGTAATCGGTCTTTAAATGCAGTTTCAATTATATCTACGTTTTCCAAGGAGTGTTTCAATTTAAATAAGTTATTTTTATGTAAATGACTATTAACATGATTGGAAAAATACCTTTTTTTTACATTAACGTTGCAAGTAGTACACTTCATCATTTTCACAGTAGATGGTGTACATTCTTGAATCGACGTCTCTATATTATGAAATGTATGATCTTTAGATGTAGATGGTATTGCACCTGGTTCTCCACAACCCACTTGGATGAAAGTACTGAAAATTTATTAATAATTTAGAAACTGCATATAGCGGGTATATAAATAATAATATTTCATATAACAATAAATTGCGTTTACCTTTCAATAGTTTCACACATGTTGTAGAGTTCTGAGTCTAAATATTGAGAGTCAACGAAAGGCTGTGATCTATTTCGGTGACCATGACAAAACTCATCTTCATTGATTCGGCGATGTTTTTCATGATTGCCATTTTGATAATTATCTTCAGATTTACGTTTACATTGAGCTTGTTCCTTCTCTACTTTGCAACATATTTCATATAGTTCAGCATCGTAGCACGAATCATATAGTGACTCAACTAAAGTATCGTTACTTAATTCAAAATATAAACTTTTTATAAAAGACATTTTTACAGTTGGTTGTACGACAACTGCGTTAAAATATACAATAATAGCACTTGTTTAGTGCAACGCTGTTATATATATGGCACCTTTCCACGCCCACTTCATTAACTAAAGACCTTTAAAATTCTTTTAAAATTGTTAACTGATGACTAAAATTAATCACCAATCACATTATTATCTCTAATTACATTGAAACTTTATACAATAGCATACTTAAAAAATCAGTCATTGAAAGAACAATATCAAGTATTTTTGTCGAAGTGATATTTTTTTACGTCAGGTGCATCGGCTATTTCCTTAGATATATCATAGATCACTTCATTGATTTTGTTGAGCCTATGACTTGCCGCATAATATTTAATCCGAGTGGTTGCATGTTTCCAATGATCAGTTGGGGGTATCCTCGCCAGTTTTTTTAGATCGTAAACTTCTATTTTTACAAAGTGTGTGGCTTGCGCCCCATCGTCGGTATTGGTTGATATGTATGCCATTCCACCATCTCGAGACGCCCTTCCAACGCAGGACGACATTTTTTTCTTCTTTTTGGCTGGCTTTTCAAATAGGTCGTCCAAACTGCTGCTGCTACGTGTTCTTTTTATTTTCAATGGCTGTGTCAATTGTAAATCTGACTCGTCGTCGTCAGACAGTGGATAATAATAATGTTTTAAAGTGTTCTCTTCAAGGATGCTCGAGGAATTCTGTAAAGGACATAATACCAAATATTAGACACTACGACATAGCTAACGTAAAATCCTAATACTATGTTATAAATCTAAAGTTTGTGCGTGTATATTTGTTACAAGTTCTTACACGCCTTAACGACTGAATATATTTAGGTAAAATTTCTGTTCAGTATACATGTAGTACACATATGTATAGATTTAACACATACATCATTTCTGTGTGTGCATGTAGGTATAAATATTATTTTCTAACCAAATCTGAAAAAATATGTGTACGTTCATCATACAAGTATACTTTCCTCTCCGGTGAAATACATGAATAATATTGTAAAAATATGAAACGACAAAAATATTATATCTACATTCATTACACATATTTAATATATAAGATATTATAAGAGCAATAAATGAGATACTTACATCCATATTATCGAAGTAGCACGTGAACACAATAACACACACACACACGTTACAATAATGTAGCACTATCTCTGTTAAAATAATTATTTGATATATTGTAGATGTGCTTTCATCCAAGGTTTATATAGGAAGTTTTAAGCAATTAACATTAGCGAACACGTTCTGTTACAAATCTTGTTGCTCATCACATTCGCATTAGCAATTATGATACAACATTCCAATGAATCGTTAGTGAAGTTCATACTTGTGTATTGCGAAACACCCACATACCTTAAGAGCATGTGAAGCTTTTGATACCGGAAGTGACCGATCCTGCTAGCCCAGACATCATGCAATATGGCTGTTTGTCAACAACACTAAATAAATACATTCAAACAAATCACCTCTGCGGCATAATGGTGCGGTGACGATGCTTGCCACATGAGGTCCTAGGTTCGATTCCTGGGTCGGGATTGTCACCTATCACGTTGTGGAACTTAGTATCTTCGGCTAATCGTGGGAGCATTAGTTGTACCTCTGTCTACCTCTTCGGGGATATGGCCGTGAAGATACTTTTTTACATGCATACAAGTACTGGAATATATTTAATAAGCACACAGACCCAGTAATAATAGCACCACCACAGCGACTAGCACTGATGATGTATGTAATAAGATGGGTCAAGGTGGTGGTACTCAACCTGGTCGAGACGTTGCAGAACTCACCAACTAGTCAGTACTCACGATGTTAATGATATAAATTACTATGAAAAAAAAAAGTAAAAGTCTTACAGGCTGCTAAAATGATAATAGAATGATCGCCATAATCGTGCTTTTGTCCGCTGAACAGGTGAATCGCAGTGGAACGTTAAGACGCTCGCTCTGCCTTCTCGACACGGGAATCAGCTTGATGATATTTATTTTATTCCATATTCATTAGTTGCAAGTGATACGCAATGCGAGACGTCCTAATGAGCTTTTAATAGTGCGATTGTGTGACGGGCGTTCGAGCTTAATGATAATGAGGTGATTAGATAACGAAGGAGAGCCAGGAATGCTAACTTTGCAACCGTGCGAGATATCAAAAAACGGATGCTTGCAATCGATCGGGCGTACCCGGAAACCCCCATTTTGACACCAAATTTTTTTTTTTTTTTTTTTTTTTTAGTTTTGACCGACCACCAAGTGGGTCAGAAACACAGGTGGGACAGAAACAGGGATCCAGACCCAACGACCCGGGTGGTCGGGAACCAACGAATCCCTACTACTAACATGTAAAGTAGTAAGCCCGGGCTAAACGTTCCGGAACTCTAGCATAGTCAAGTTGGTAGTGACAAGTATAGATAAGCGTTCGCCTTTTATGAACTATCTGGCAAAATGGCCGATAATAATAATAATAATCACTATAATAATAATAATAAACACACACACAAATTACGCAAATTAATCTAGCTCCAAAGTAAGCAAATTATTTGCTTGTGGGTATTATACTATTTTTATTTTATTTATTTTCTCGATGACAGATCGACGCCCATGTAATTTTGTGTTGTTTATTTTAAAATGGCTCACAAATAATACTGTACTTCATGGACGGGTAGTAATGTGCTACACATAATCTATACATATAATAAAAACTGTATATTGAATATTTTTTTAAAAGAATACTTGGGGCGTGATCTACAATCGATATCGAAGCCAAAAATATAGTTTTTAGAATTTTTGTCTTTCTGTCTGTTTGTCTGTATGTATGTCCGGGCAGAGGCGGCGTAAGGCTAAAAGGAAGGAAAAAATGCTTGCGTCGCTATCGCTCGCGAGGAATCCCTGCTACATGTCGCCGCCGCGGCGCCTGGCTAAAATAGGGTATTCCCCGAACTTGCGTTGCAAGCAGAGGGCCTCGCAAAATGTATCTTGCCCACATAAATTTATGATCTTACGTCGCCACTGTGTCTGGGGTAAACTCTGTTTACACAGTGGCGTCTGGTACACACCCCTGTACAGTCTGGTAAAAAGTACTGCATGGATTTACTTCAAATGTTGCATGAATATTACTACCAAGTCGGGTCAACATATTATAGGCTACATATTACCACGCTATGACCTACGGAGGAGCTGTGCGGAGTAAACGAAATCCGCGTGGACGAAGTCGCCGGCAACGGCTAGTGATTACTATAGGAGCTATATCGATAAACGTAACACGACAACAGATCCGTTTTTTTTACAAAATGTAAGAAACTAAACTACTGACGAATACTTTTGTACAAATTTATGAACTATAATATTATATATAAGTATAATATTATATTTCATTACAAGATGTTACATGTATAAATTCTTGATTGATAATGCCTACTTCTTTAAAATTTTCGGAGCTGTTGTAAAATAAATAGGTATAGGTAGGTACTTGACAATGAAATGAAATAATTATAACGACAGGTAATCTTTATTTATTTATTTTAATCAAAAGCTGATGAATCGTCACTGTCACTCGACGAACTCTCCCCAACATTTATTATAAGTTCCTGTTCTTGTATATTATCGAATGCCACATGAATTTCCCAATCTGACGCTATAATGTTTTCGGTTCTTTTCAAAACTTTTTCCCAGTTTTCGGCAGTTACTTCCACACAAGCATTTTTTAACAAATTTAACATCTTGTTTGCCGTAAAAGGGGGATTGGTATTGTGTCCTTTAATTTGTGTCCATATTAGTTCTATAGCATTGTACTGGCAATGATACGGAGGAAGTCGAAGAACCCAATGACCACATTCGTCAACTATTGCAATCTTTTAGAAAAGTTTTTTTTTTAAATTTTAAAATATTCACTAATTGTACTTTTAATAAAGTACTATCCACATTTTCGCCATGATGTTAGAGCCAGTTAATTATCTCTTGTTTTTTATTAGCCTGTGTCGGCATTTTATCAATTTGTCTGGAGTGATATGTAGCGTTGTCCATAATAATTATGGACGGTTCTTCCAGAGATTGCACCATTTCTTTGAACCATCCTTCGTAAATCTCCGCGTTTATTTCTTCGTGATAGTCCATCGTTTTCTTGGATTTTAAGGCCAGTAAAGCATCTGACACGAATCCACATATAGACCCTGCATGGCATACGATAGGGTGTTCACCTTTTCCCATTAGCACTGAACTAGTGGAAGCGGTGGTGTCGTCAGTGCAGTTCTTAGATACTGTGTGGTTTGCATTTAACCAAGTCTCATCAGTAAAAATAACATTTGACCAATCTAATATCTTTTTAGCTTCATTCAAAAATTCGTAGCGAGCCATAGAACAACGTGACGCTCCATAAATATTTTACGTTTGTCCGATTTTTTATAAGAAAATCCAATTTTCTTCAAAACCAAACTTAATGACGTTTTTTGACCATGAAACAAACCACATTCACGTAAAGAAACAACAAGTTTTTGAAGTATTGGAATTTCTTTGCGCAGGTAATAGTCATATATATGACGGCGAATAGCATCAGCGTCGAAGTTTTCAACCGATGTCACACGACGTTGTTGGCGTATTTTCATCGGCGTACGAAGCTTATTTTCCTGCATGCCGCGTGTTATACCGTTAGCTTCAGTAGTAATTTTTAAAACAGTAGGTCCACTAAATCCTAATGCGGCCGCAACACGGTCTCGCACTTGCGACAGTGGTAAAAGCGGGCCACCATTTTGATACTCTGCTTCAAAGTAAATACAAACCTTGAGCACCAGTTCTCTCGCCTGCCTTTTTAGAACAGATCCTTTCGGCATTTTAATATTTGACAGCTGGGCAGCAATCAACACGGAGGAACACAAAATACACAACGTAATGTGTAGATAATGTGAAAAAACTCAGCGAACAGAAATGTATGTCTAGCACGACCGTGTTGTTGTGAGTGACAGATTAAAACAAACACAAAATGGCGCTGGGCCATTGAGTGTTCCCACCTTGAAAAAGTATGTTTGAATGTTTTTGTTATATTTGTCTTTGTTCAAAATATAATAAATATATGCGATCGATATCATTACTTATTTGATCACAACACTACAACTATCAAATTAGAACTGTCATCGAGAAAATAAAGAAATGGAAATAGTATAGTCAACGATACTAATACATAAAATACTTATACATAAAAATACTGTTACATACATAATAAACACCCAAACCCAGAAATACAAACATTTATGCTCACCACATAAATTTTATCCCTGCCGGGAATTGAACCCGGGCCCCATCGATTCGTAGGTAGATTCGCTGACCACTCGACTATCGGGGCGGTCAAACGATGACCTATTCTTCAAAGAAACTAGAACTAACACGGGGAATTATATAAGGAAATCATTACTGTCGTGTCCCGATTAGGTAGGTAAGGTGCTCAGCAGTGTGATGCAGTAAATGCAATCGTGGCTACAATGTGATGTCATATACGTCATATACGTCATGTTTATTACTTTATTCTCCTCAGTCCAATTTCCGTTATTGCAGTAAAAGTTTTGTCAACATTACGACGTTACATCCTACGGCCATAGTTTTCTTACTGTTTTTTTTATATCATAAAATAGCGAACAAGCAGATGGGTCTCCTGATGGAAAGAGTTACCCATCGCCTATAGACATCAAAGATGTTAATGGTGCGTTGCTATCTTGTGGCGAGGTCTAATGCCACATGCATAAGTTTACAGTGACAAGCACTGACGCTATTGCGGCAGAAATATGTAAGGCGGTGGTACCAGGCCCGGGCGAGACAATGGAGAACTCTACCACCTAGTAGCCACGATGGTAGTGACTTGCATAGCCAATCGGTCGCCTCTTACGACCCGCCTGGCAGAACGGCAGTTAATCTATTCTTCAAAGGAGCCCGGATCCAACACGGGGAAAACTACTATGGTGTTCAATATGTGTAATTTGTCCAACAGTATTTACTTTATTTGTTTTGACTCTAGTTTGTGCAATATCTGCCCGGCTACCGCCCCGTTGGTCGAGTGGTTAGCGACCCTGACAACGCGATCGACAGGGCTCGGGTTCGATCCCCGACGGGGACAAGCATCTGTGTGAAGAGCATCAATGTTTGTATTTCCGGATTTGGGTGTTTATTAAATATATTCTTGTATTTATATATGTATTTCTATGTATTAATATCTTTGACTAACACCCATAACACAAGCAAATAATTTGCTTACTTTGAGATTAAATCAGTAAGTGTAGTTTGTAAAAAAAGAAAAAAATATATCTTGGATCATCACAGGATAAAAGTTTAGTCGGGATTAGTCAGTGTAATTAACTTTTCTCGTTAGTATAATCGACACATGGTACAAGTTTAGTTGGGATTAGTCATTGTGTTCCTATTTTCCCGGTAGTGCAATGAAAACGTCCAAATCTACATTAGTATTCTGAAGTCAGCCTGCACGAATCATATTTACTGTTAAAGTTATCGTGCGTCTTTAGCAGGGCCATCTCGATCATGTCGTGCACAAAACTCTTTTCTATTTGCACAAAATACCTGCAATCACGTAATACTCGAGGCTTTTTCCTCCTACATTTACCTTAAAACAACAAGTATTGAATCTTAAGAAAAACCTTTAAAACATAAATAATAAATTGGCAAAGGGCATGTTGGGCCACGCGTGATGTAGGGTTCCGAAGTTGCCCATCACAATAATGCACACTAAGATGAGGGATTTCATTGTTTCGTAATTTAAATATTAAATTTAATGTCAATGACGCATAAAACCGCACCACAGGTTTACCGTCTATAAAAATTCTCCAAGTACATTTTAAAAGTTTGTCGATTATAACTCAAATCTCCTAAAGCCTTCTAAGCCGTGATCGTTTACCTTTCAACTTCATTATATTTCCTACTGAAAAAAATGTGTGTTCATTTTTTTTCACCCCCAAAACCGAACAACCGCTGATAGAGGGGGGATACTTGACTCTAACAAAAATTAGCAGTTTAAAGCTTAATTTTTCACAAATGAGTCCCATTGTTTTCACAAACCCACAATATTTTTTAAAAACCTGTTCAATGATACTCCACACTACAGGACAATACAGGAGAAAAAAAAATTAACATCCATACTTTACATGTAGAGGAGCTACCCTCAAAAAATATTTTCAAGATTTTATGTTACCACTTTATTGCCGTGAATAATATGTATATTCAAGCGTAACATGTAATTTATGTACTAATGTACTAAGGATCTCTAAGCTATACTACTGACGAACGGACTGACATAGCGAAACTATAAGGGTTATCAACTATAACAAGTTTATTCGGATATACTATATACTATAACTATAACTAGTTTATGCGGAACCCTAAAACCATTACAAATATATTGTCTTGGAAGAAACTTGTCTTGTTTATAAATAGCCTTGTCATATTAGAAAATTAATCGGAGAAACGATTTACTTTCATTGATAACGTAATTACAATTTTAATTTGACACTGTAATTAAAACATTTATGATTAAATACTTTTCTATATCGTTAGATAGCAAACAAGCAGGTGGCTCACCTGGTGGTAAGAAAAACCATCGCCTATATACACACAATTCTTGTGGTGGGATGGCAAAACCACAACCTTACCGTCCGCACTAGACCATGACAATGACAAGCATTGACGCTATTGCAGCAGGAATAAGTAAACTTGGTGTTTGCGGCAGAGGTTGATAACGTTACCAAACAACATAATAAATAAAATTAAATAACGTTATTTTCATTGCGACACCTTAATAACGTTAAAAATATTTAACGTTACTAAGTATCGTTAACAACATTTTTTGTTAATTTGCGGGCCGAAACAATGGGCCGTGTCGCTGCCGGCGGTGACTATGATATATGTGTGAACTGTAATGGGATTATCAGGATCGGATAGGAGAAGTGCATTGCAGATAGAGATAATAAATAGTGACCTTTAGCAAAGAATACTGGAGACTAACCGAAGTCAATAGACATGCTTTTGTTGGATAAGGAACGCTCATTCTTACTTTTCACTGAATTATTTTTCGCTCATTCTTAATTTTCAAATAAACAAACATGCTTCAGCAATCCGCTTAAGTGCAACCCCGCACGTGAGAAAATTTTGTCGACTCGTTTTCTCATCATAAAAGCCATTAGATAATGGCTTATGGCTATTGGCTATGTGTCGACTCGTGTATTATCGACATATAAGACGAGATAACAATATTAATTATAATGTTGAATTCATATTTCGTTTTATATACGCTAGAACATGTTTCTCTTTTTTAGTAGTAAGTCCGCCGTGTTGGTCCCGGCCTCCTATGTAGAATAGGCCAACTGCCGTTCTGCCAGGCAGTCGTAAAAGGCGACCGATTGGCTATCGAGTCACTACCATCGTGGCTACTAGGTGGTAGAATTCTGCATTGTCTCGCCCGGGTCTGGTACCACCGCCTTATCTATTCCTGCCGCAATAGCGTCAGTGCTTGTCGCTGTCGTGTTCCGGTTTGGAGGGTAAGGTAGCCGGTAAACTTATGCATGTGGCATTAGACCTCGCCACAAGATAGCAACGCACCATTAACATCTTTAGTGTCTATAGGCGATGGTTAACTCTTTCGCTCAGGAGACCCATCTGCTTGTTTGCTGTCTTATGATATAAAAAAAAAACCTATTTGACATTCCTTTCATGCACAACATATCTTACGTTTCCTATGAAAAAAATATTGCGTAAAGACAACAAAGATTTTTATAGTAGGCTGCCTGCATCCGTGTGGCGGAATGTAATACCTTATGCAAAAAAAATCTGCAGTAAAGGTCCTAAAGAACCACCTAATTTTAACAAAAACTTCATATTGTTCGTAAAATGGGTATATTTACATGTCATTGGCCTGTCATCAAAGTATTCTCGAACAATGGTGTCGCTAAATTGAGCGTGAACGACCTCGCTTCAATTGAGCTATTTGTGACCGCCAGACGGTCCATGGGAATCCATAATCCTACGTTTACATATGGTAATCGGACGAACCTGCGATAAGCTCATTACTCTTGTAAGAAATTAAAATAAAACTTGTTCATATTTTGCCTATATTAAAAAATCAGATTTTAATAAACGTCGAAAAAATTAGACGAATTTTACCAATTGTAATCAGTTAAAATAGTGTTAATAAAGTTCTTTTAAAGGTTTTCCTTGAAAATCCAAAATCTCAGTAACAGCTCGCTGCTGCCCCCCCCCTGGAATTTGTTTGCCTCTCTACTAACTATGTCTGTTTGTCTGTTGTAGATAAAAATATAATAACATAAAAATATAGTCTTAAAATGTTACGGTTGCCCCCCCCCCCCCTGGCCCAGAACCTGGGTCTTACTATGTTACGGTTGCTCCCCCCCGCCCCCCTGGCCCAGAACCTGGGTACGCCCATGCGTATCGTATTATATTATAAAATAAATTGTAATAAAAAAAATGCGAATAAACTTTGTGTGGCAAACATCGTTCGTTCAACCTAGATTGGTTTAGACATGGCCGACGTAAAATGTCAAAGCTGTCAAATATTTACTTGACGAATTAACATTTTTTACAAATTCACTGCGTAATTATAATATTATTCATAGTATGCGTTCATTTTTTACATGTATTCTTAATGATTTTAACATGTATGAAAATCATTAAGAATACAATATTATGTATCCATAATATGGCTGCCGCAGATAAATATTCGCATTGACGCTCGTAGTTGGGAATGTGAAAAATCTAATTATACTGTGAGTAACGAAAACCCTGTCCGATCATCAAAAGCGTTCTTTGGTGGGTTAATACAATCATATACAGGTTGACTGGAATAAGACCACATATTATGTTGTAGAACACGATAGGCAACAACGGAAGACCATTATTACATATGTTATATATGAATGTTAACTTATAAAAATAAAATAAAAAGACAATAATGATTAATTTCACAGT
Organism: Apodemia mormo; assembly: GCA_036924255.1. NCBI lineage: Eukaryota > Metazoa > Arthropoda > Insecta > Lepidoptera > Riodinidae > Apodemia > Apodemia mormo. The sequence continues at coordinate 16,943,329 of JAUPFN010000021.1, read as the reverse complement.
AAACTTCAACGAATTTAATGTACTAATATTCAAAAAAACATTTTCACCATGCGGGCGGGCGACAGGTGCGCGTCTTGATTTACAAATGCCGCGACGGCAAATAGCTTTTTGTAAACGTCCGTACTGTATGGATAATTAAATTAAAACTTACGCACCTATTTTTTAACATGTTCGGAATCAGAATCGATAACTGAATATCCCCCTTTAATATATTTTATTTGTCAACCTGTATATGTTATTATTTAATAAATATAAATAGATAAATTTGCCTCAATTAAAATAATCATAATATGTTATAGTTGTCGGCAAAAACGTCATCGTCTTAACGATAAAAAGGTAGCTGTGACATCAAAGACACCGCAGATGCTGATTCGACATGGTGTTGTCTAGTTTAAAGTAATCGCAAAATTTTTGGGAAATTGAAGGATAAATACAAACATTTTAAAATATAATTTATCAATACAATCATTTCATTATTTTTCCCCTGTGTTAGTCCTGGCCTCCTTTGAACCATCTGCCGTTCTGCCATGCAGTTCGTAAGAGGCGAAGGTTGCTATGCGAATCACTATAACTGTGACTTCTAGGTGTTAGAGTTCTGCATTGTTTCGCCTTGGTCTGGTATCACCGCATTAACTATTACTGCCGCAATATATCATCACTTATTATGATCATGCATACATGGGACATGTGCATGAGTTGTCGATAAGTTAGTCTCTTGTTGACCCGGGACACATTTCGAAGAATAATAGATCATGTGTCTAACTGCTACTCATTTCGTGACAGGCGAGAATAGTTGTGTGTCCGATCCGATAGTAATCTCAGAAAAATGTTGATTTGTCAAAAGAGCCTGTAATGGATCATTTGAATAAAAATGTTTTGAATTCGAGTTACGTGTCACGAGCATCTTAACTACTAATTAGGGGGTAGAATTCTGCAACGTCTCAAGTTGTGTACAACTGCCTTAATTATATGTGCCGCAATTGCATTAGTGTTTATCGCTAATCTGTTTCGGTTTGGAGATTAAGGTAGCCGGAAAACATATGTATATGACATTCGTTGGCGTACCGAGGGGGGGGGGGCAGGGAGGGAGCTGCCCCCCCCTGAAATTTGGTTACCTTTCTACTAGCTACCTACTAAGATAAAAATAGTCTTAAAATGTTACGGTTACCCCCCCTTGGCCCAGAACCTGGGTACGCCCATGATGACATTCCAACCCCACCAAACGAATGGCAATGCACTATTTACATCTTTGGTATCTATAGGCGATGTTTATCTCTTTACATTAGGGTAACTGCAGCTTGTTTACAATCCTATGAATAAAAAACAAAAATACACTTGCAATATTGTGGTGTTAATACCGTTGATTAATAATAGATACCCTAATTGCTGCTATATCTAACCTCAAAGTAATATAAGGTTTTACGTGAATAATAGAAAGAAGAAGAAGAAAGAAAGAAGAAAGAAATCATTTATTTGCCAGAATATGGGAGTTACAAGTTATTAAAATTTGATTAAGTTACCAACATATTCTACCATGATATGGTGTGCAAATGAGTCGATTTTTACAATTACTACCGGATCGGAACGCGGCCACACACTGAGAAGATCCGGCGGAAGAAACTCAGCGGGCTTGTTTTTTTTTTTTTTTTTTTAATTATAGTTACATGATACAATTACACACATTAATTGACATCACAACTTATTTCTATGAATTACAAAATTAATTTTTTGTTTAATTAAAATATTGACATTTTACAAAGTTTAAACACAGAAGAAAGATAATAGATAATTTGTATATCAACATGTTCTACCTTATAAATTTTCGTAGTATTTCGTAGTATTCGTAAATATTTCCGTAATGGACAGTTATGAACAAAGATCTCCCCATTTGGATCGGGCTTTTTTGAAGAATATGTTTTCTGCCATTCTGCTAGGCAGTTTGTAAAAGGTGAATGATTGATATACGTGTCAATAATATCGTGACTACTAGCTGGTAGAGTTCCGCAACGTCTCGAACGACTCTGGTACCACCGCTTTACCTATTCTTTCCATAATCGTTTCAGTGCTTGTCACTGTCGTGTTTCGGTTTGTATGGTAAGGTAACCGGTAAACTTTTACATGTAGTATTAACACCTCACCATATAGATAACAACGCACCCTTAACATGTTTGGTATTTCAAGGTGATGGTTGACTCTTTTCATCAGTCGTTTCATCAAGAGTCGGTTTTGTTTGTTATCTGATTTATCTAATTCGTGTTTGTAAGCAGGCAATGTTCAATCACAGTTTATTCAAGCAAATTTACATAACATGACGCTTGCTCATATAATTTTGAAAGTTACATTGAACGTAATCAGAATTTATCTTAACAATCGAGCGATACCAGCTTGACTATAGACACATGAAGTCCTGAATTCGAATCTTGGACATGGCTCATTATTCTAAATATTTTTTCAGTTTTCAACCGACTTTCCAAAATGAGGTTATCAATTCAGCTGCATGTATTTTCTATGTTTGTTACCTCAGAACTCGTCATTTATTCATGAGTTCTATTTGAAAATTCTTTTTTTGTTTAAGAAGAGAAAGATATATACTTTCCGTGGAATCCCATTTTAATTTTCTTAAGATCTGATGCAAGGTTCTGGAGATAAAGGAAATGGGAAATGATTGCTACAGTTTTATTGCGTTAAAAAATTTTTTTTCTAAAACATGTCGCCTCTGTGGTCTAGTGGTCCAGCGTTGGCGTTGACCAAGTGAGGTCCCGGGTTCGATTCCCAGGTCAGGCAACTTCAAAAAAAAGTGTTTTTTCAGTTTTCTGATAAACACAGAGATGCCCGCGATTGGAAAGTGCCCGGTTGACGATAGACCTATAACATTAACATTTGTGGGACCAAGTATCTTCGGCTAATCGTGGGTGCACTTGTTGGTATCTCTAATTACTCCTTCGGGGATACGGCCGTTAAGTTGGTTTCTTCTTAACATAATATAATTAATCTTGCTTGAGCTATGTGCCCCATTTTTAGATAGGTCTGCTACCTGTCACATTAAAGTACCTACCTTATTCTTTAGGTAATCGTGGATACGTTGCTCAAGGACCTTTAAGGAATTACCTTCCATAAATTACATTCGAGAATTTAAACACGTTCCATAAATTTTTGCTTGCCAACCGACTTTCCAAAGGGAGTAGGTAATTTTATTTATCAGATTTACTCCGTGTTGATCCATGGCCGTTTTTCAAGAATATGTTAACTGCCTTGCTGCTGGGCATCTCGTTAAAGGCGGCAAAGGGCTAGTCCGTGGTCACTAACACTGTGGCTGCTAAATAGATGGTAGAGTTCTGCAACGTCTCGATTCTCGATCGTGTTTGGTGCCACGGTAGATGAAAATCGATCCCGACGTGAACGACCGAAAAATCTCGCTGCTCCAGAATGCTAAGTGTGAGTTTTTCTCTCTCGTTTCTCACGTTTACCACTAGGTGGCGCCGTACAAATCACATACAAATTCCTAGTAAACTCCAAACGCGCTCACGATCGAATGCGAAAAGAAAAACTCACACTTAGCACTCAGTTCGCTCGTGACCACGGTCCATGTAACTTAGCCGAAACGTCGACCTTTACAAGTAAGTTCTATATAATATTATGTACGCGTTTTTGCCCCGTTTAAATATTTAAAAAAATATCTATTGGTGCTGCAATGGCGGCGATGCTTGTCTCTAACGTGTTTCGGTTTGACGGTTAAAACAACAACAAAAAAAAAGTGTTTTGTGGAACTGTACAAATGCATTTTCATGATTATACATGTGGCATTCTAACCCCGTTACACAAATAGCAACGCACCATCTTTGGTTTCTATATGCGGTGGTTATTTCTTCCTAACAATTCTTCCTTCCTTTACATAATATACCAGTGAATTCCTTATGATGAAATATATCTAGGTCGCCTCGTGGTCTAAGAATTAGTCTGTTCAGTCTATTCGACTAAGATCATGAGGTTCCGTGTTCAATTTCCGGTTCGAACAACAATTTTTTTTTTGATATTATAATTTATGAAATAGCAGACAAGCAGATCTCCGGATGTAAAAATGCAACCATCGCCTAAGACAATAGACACTAAAGGTGTTAATTTTGCATTGCTATCCGTATGGCGAGGTGTTATTGCTACCTGCATAAGTACCAGCTACCCTAAATTCCAAACCGGAACACGACAATGACAAGCATTGACGTTATAGTGGTACGAATAAGTAAGGCGGTGGTGGTACCAAATACGCGGGAGAGATGTTGCGGAACTCTACCACCTAGTGATTACGATGGTAGTGACACGTAGAGCCATTTATTCACTATTACAAACGGCCTGGCAGAATGGCTGAGGGCTTATTCTTGAAAGGGAGGCCCCCTTCTTTATCAAGTCGGGGAAATATTTACTAAGTTCATACAAATGTGTAGTAATCGGTGGCCAAACTAAGGTTTGTGTGACAATGGGATGATGTTTTTGTCGATGTTTAATGGGCTGATTGATTAGCAATGTAAAATTATACCCACTTTCCATTCAAGAGACCGACGAAAAGTCAATGATTGGAAAAATTAGGCGCGTCATGGCAAAATCAACCATTATGATCTGAATTGATTTTGGGTTTTGTAGCCTTGTTAGTATGGGAAACAGGGTTTTTTTATACGTAATATAGCAAACAAATACATGAGTCTCTTGATGTAAAGAGTCAATAATCGCAATAAAAATAAAATATAGACACCAAAGATGTTAATGGTGCGTTGCTATCTTGCGGCGAGGTCTAATGCCACATGTATAAGTTAACCGGCTATCTTACCCTCCAAACCGGAACACGACAGTGACAAACACTCACGCTATTGCGACAGGAATAGGTAAGGCGGTAGTACCAGACCCGGGCATTTCAATGCAGAACTCTACCACCTAGTAGTATGGACTCATATAGCCAATCGCTTGCCTCTTACGAACTGCCTGGCAAAACGGCAGATCTATCTTCCTATGAGCATCGACCAACACGTAGGGAACAAGGGAGAATCTGGTGTTTTTCCGTAATTTCTAGTATAAAAGATATGGACATGGACAGACTAATTTGCACCTGCAGTCTGCAATATTTTATAGTTATTTCTCTCATGCTTTTTTTTTCACGATCAAATGAGCATTATAAGTCGTTTTTGGATTTTCCAAACTATTTGTCTGTCGCCAATAGAGTAACTTATTAATACAAAAAAATGTAAATAATATTTAGTAAAACCTGTTAATTTAGTAAAACCTGTGTCTGAGATAGGTTCTAAAAGATCCTGTAACATAGGTCGCCAGCATATGCAAGCTACGATCAACAATAACATTGAAACATTCTACTTAAATCGTACCAGTGAAGATACAAATAATCACATATTTCGTCTGATTTAAAATGTTTTCAATCATTAGCAACAGGCATAACTAACGACTTGGATTTACCACTTAAACATCGTAGTATTTACCTTGTTAGGTCAAGGGGTCTTAATGTACACTATTACTAATATACAAGCTAAAACAAACGTTATTTATGCGTCATACAGATTATATTTGTGTGTGTCTAACAAATGTCGTTGCGTTTTACATAACCATAGAGTTCTGCTTATTCAGAAATTATTTAATCACGTACAAATCATTATTTGCTTGGGTTGTGATCACTGTCATCGTGTCGGTTTTGTATTTTTGGTATTTCTTATACCTACTACGCAATTGAATTTGTGTCTGGCATAGTATAATAAACAAGCAGACATGTTTGCTAATAAATAAGAGATAATTGCCGCCACTTTTAAAATAGTTAATGAACAAAACGTAGAGAATGATTTTTACTAAGAAGAAACTACATAATTGTTTTTTTCTGTATACACATAGGTATCCTAAGATAATGAAAGAGACATTTAGACGATGACCTGGAATAGACCAATTTTTATCCCGGAAAAATTAGATGATTTGCAAAAAACCCGCGGGACCAACCAACTGACTAATAAAATAGACGACTTGGCGTCCATTACGGACGCAAAGTGGAAGATTGGGGGTCGTAGTTGTAAAATGGCAGGATCGAGTTCCAAAATCTGGAATTCTAAAAAAGGTCTACGTGGGATAGATTCTATGCTCATAAAAATTAAAAAGTTAGTATTGATGGTGCGGACATCTTATGCGTATGAGCGACTCCAGACTGCCTAAGGCTGTCTTCTATTCACAGCTGAAAGAGGGATGGCGCATACCTGGAGCCTAGTACTTACGTTACAGAGATATCTTAAAGCGTCACCTCAGTGCCTGCAACTTACCCTTTGAAGGTTGGGTAGAGTTCGCAAAACAGGGGCGAGAATCATGTTGCTCTGATTATAACGGCCCGACCACAGCTACCCGCGGCGCGACCTGCGACGCGAAAAGCGGCGTGGTGAGTCACGCGACCATCTGGGTATGCCACAGCTCGACTTGTTGCGACTGCGGCGGCGCGGCGTGCCGCTTTGAGCTGTCACTAAGGCTGTAATAAGTTCTTTTTTATATAGAAGAGGGGGCAAACGAGCATGAGGTGTATCTAAGTGATCACCGCCGCCCATGGACATCCGCAATACCAGAGGTCTTGCAGTTGTGTTGCCGGCCTTTTAAAAATGAGTAAGCTCTTTTCTTGAAGGTCCCTCAGTCGTATCCGTTCGGAAACACCCCTGCCAGTTATTGATTCCACAACAGAGTAGTACGGGATAAAAATTGTCGGGAGAATCTCACAGTTGTGGATTTTCAGACATCGAGATGGTAAGTGTGAAACGTCAAGTTTTGAAGAAAAGCGCTTAGAAGACCTTGAGGTTAAATGCGTTATCATCAAGACCAATCCGAAGCCATCCTACACCTACACTTACAACAGCGACGGCCAATTACACTACACTCCGTTAAAATTGGCTTCGCTAGCCAAAGTCGCGCCCACGTGCGCAAATAAAAAAGAAAAAATCCCCGGTGTTGGTCCCGGGCTCTTTTGATGAATAGGCCAACTGCCGTTTTGCCAGGCAGGTCGTAAAAGGCGACCGATTGTCTATACGAGTCACTACTATCGTGGCTACTAGGTGGTAGAGTTCTGCATTGTAAGCCGGGTAAGCCGGGTCTGGTACCACCGCGTTACCTATACCTGCCGCAATAGCGTCAGTGCATGTCGCTATCGTGTTCCGGTTTAGAGGCTAAGTTAGCCGGTATACTAATGCATGTGGCATTATACCTCGCCGCAAGATAGCAACGCACCATTTACATCCTTGGTGTCTATAGGCGATGGTTGATTCTTTCCATTAGGAGACCCTAATGGAAATGGAATGCTTGTTTGCTTTCTTATCATATAAAAAAGAGAATCTCATAAAACACCAGGGTTTGTCATTTTTTTTTTTGGACAAACTACGCGAATTGATCTAACCTCAAAGTAAGCAAATTACCTATTTGCTTGTGTTATGGGTGTTAGTCAACGATACTAATACATAGAAAACATAATATATAAATACACTGATACATACATAAAATAAACACCCAAACCCAAAAATACAAACATCTATACTAATCACGCAAATGTTTTTCCTATCGGGAATCGAACCCGAGCCCCCTCGATTCGTAGTTAGGTTAGGTTAGGCACGCGACCAACGGGGCGGTCTAATTTAACGAAAATGACGAGGAGAACTATTATAGTGGGTTCAAAGGAGGATTATTGTGGGTTCGAATTTTGTGTTATTTTCTCGAAATAACTACCGATAGTTCCTTCATGTGAAGCATGACGGTCGGCAGCTCGAGGTCCCGGTGAAGTTTTATATTGCACTTGTACCACCGCAACCGATAGCCATGTACATGAATTTTAAAACGGCAATGGGCCCACCTCTCGTTCGCACCACTGTAACTTCTGTAAACCAAAATCAACAGCGGTATCCGTCCTGATAACCTCTGAGTTGCGAGCTCAGGGTGCCCTAGGGAAAAGCTAAGCTGTCTTGGATCCCGCAACGAAATTAATCAGAAGTATATAGGAGGAGTAGGAAAATACATCCTGTTTCCCTCCCTTTTTAGCAGGAGACAGCAATGTACATTAATTATACAACCTGTAGGTACAGGTTGCTAGAAGTGATTGTCGTGTTTCAGTTTGGACGGTAGGGTAGCCGGTAAACTTAAACTTAAATCCCGTCACACGGATAGCAACGTACCATTAACATCTTTGGTGTATACAGAAGATGATTTATCTTTCCATGAGGAGAGTCATCTTCTTGTTTGCTGGCTAATGATATAAAATAATCTTTTTCTTAGGGTGCCTCTCCAACTAGTGAAGATTCGCTCTGCATCTTTCACCGTATTTATCATGGGGAGTGTTCCGACGAGTCGTTCGGGTTAATTCCTGCCGCTTAATTTCATCCTCGGGCATTGCGTCAAAATTTAAAGTTCCATCATCATACCTCAATGTCTGGAAATCCACAACCGTGCGCTTTTGTCGACACTTTTTCCTCGCACTACTCCTTTGTGGAATCAATTACCCGCGGGGGTGTTTCCGAACAGATACGACTTGAGGACCTTCAAGGAATTAGCTTATTCATTCTTAAAACGCCGACAATGCAGCTGCAAGGCCCCGGTATTGCAGATGTTCATGGGCGGCGGTGATCACTTACCATCAGGTGCACCACCTGCTCGTTTGCCCCCTCTATTATATAGAAAAAAAAAGTTGGCAGTTAGTTCAGAATGTTTGACCCGGTCGTTTGCATGGCGGGAAAGTTGTACAACACTCGCTATCCCTGTCCACTCTCTGATGTTTCGCAACCAAGATTTCTTTCTGCAACCGACTTTTCTTATCCTATCATAATTAATTGCAGGAGTTGATATCTTGGATTCCTCAAGTCCAAGATAGGCAACTTTGTTCTGCGTGATGGTTTGCAAAAACTTGGGTTTTTGACCGACTCGTTGTAGAACTTCCTAAATGGTCATTTTTTGTGTCTATGCGATCGATATCATACGTCTGTATGCCCACATTTCAAATGCTTCTATCAAATGCGTTTTCTGTGGTCATCCGTGATCCAGGTTTCACATCCGTATAGAAGTTTTGGCCAGATGTAACATTTGCATGCGAATACGCAAAGGGATCTTTAGGTTTGAATTATATTGGACATAAAATAATAATAATTGTAATAAAACTATTATTATATGTTAATAACACTTTTATATCTGTAATGTATATATTGATAATATGTAAAATTTAAACTTTATAACTTAAAGTTGCGAAAATTCAACTAAAAATTAACTATTTATACGGATGTAGAAAACTGCATAATGTACTCACTCGTCATATTTCACTAGTGCAGAGCGAAAACGACTTCGTGTTTGCGAGTTACGACAAAAATGTAAGGCTAAATCAAAGTAAATTGTAGATAATATTATGTAGCCTTACTGCACCGTGCAGCCCGCCGCATCATAAAAGTTTTTGATCAATCCCGCGGGAAGCTAATCATTTTCCCCGATAAAAAGTAGTCTATGTGCTATTCCAGGTAATTACCTACCTGTCTGCCAAATTTCATCCAAATCCGTTTTGTAGTTTTTGCGTGATTGTGTAACAAACAGCCATCCATCCATCCATCCATATACTAAAACATCCAAGCGTTCGCATTTATAATATTAATATAGATATAGATTAAAGTGGATCAACTGTTTTGCTCTTTTGGATAACCTTTCTATTAATAAGATATCGAAATCTAGAATTTATAACATAAAAAAGCATAATTACATACAAAACTTAGTTATGTATAATACTTAATTTAAAAAAATTAAGAAATGATAATTATTATAAAATAAAATACACAATTTAATTCGATCTAACCCCAAAGTAAGAACATTATTTGCTTATGTCATGAATGTTACTCAACTATGCTAATACATAGAAATACATACATAAATACTGCTACATACATAATAAACACCCAAACCCCCAGAAATACAACATCTATGTTCATCACACAAATGTTTGTCCCCGGTCGTAATGGAACTCAAGCCCCATCGATTAGTAGTTAGGTTCGCTAACCACTCGACAAACGGGACGATATATAAAAACATCTGATAATTGCAATTTAACTAATTTCCATGTCTATATTTAGTCTCTTATTTGCGAAAATCCCCAATTAACAGATATATTAGAGTAAGTAATTAAACTAACTTTCTGCAAATATTTATATGTGTATAATTTCTGCAACGAAGAAAAGCGCGTCAACAAGTTGAATGAACATTAATGACCGGAAAGTCAAAGACCCTATCGACACAAATGTCTACGCATTCATCACACCATCCACTGATAAAATGGCAAACCCAAAACTATATTTTGTGCGTTCTTCAAAATCATTAAATAGCAAACAAGCAGATGGCTCTCCTGATGGAAAAATAAACCATGGTTATAGATACCAAAGACGTTAATGGTAGCGTTGCTATCTGTATGGTGGAGTGGCAACGCCTCATACATAAGTATATCGCCTACATTACCCTCCAAATTGAAACACGATAATAACAGACATTGACGCTACTGCGGCAAGAACAGGTACCATATACCCGAGCGAGACGTTACGGAACTCTGCTATCTAGTAGTTGCGATGGTAGTGACACGTATAACCATTCGTTTGTCTTTTACGAACTGTCTAGCAGCATGACAGATGATATATTCTTCATAGGGAAGCCCAGACCAACACCGGGTAACACCAACAAAACGTACAATTCACTTTACAACAGAAGCGTCCTCTGGAAACTGTGTGTGTATTAGTAAAACACGAAGAAATAACTGGGTCATTGTTAAACACTACAATATTAGTCTATGAGTAATTAGTCTGAGTAATTCTTCTAGAAATTTTAAGTGATTAAAAATTGGATTTTATTTCTTCCTCTAACAGCAGGCAGACAGGCAGGCAGGCTGTCCCTGAACTTTCTGCTAACTTAGGTATTTTAAACTCAAGTTAAAATTATGCCGAAGTCAAAGCTATACCTAAGTTCAAAAAAATTAATGTGTACACTTAAAGAATAATTAAAGATTTATTATACGCTATTTTAGTTTATATATATATATATATATATATATATATATATATATATATATATATATATATATATATATATATATATTTTGAGTTTGAGTTACAAAATTGATTGATTAAGAAATCTCGAAGATAATCTAAAAAGTTCTTCTTTTAGTTTTTATCGTCAACAATAACTCTCGATTCGTATATATCACTTTCGGTCTTGGGTCTATAAACTACCTCTACCAAAAAATCACATCTATCCATTTCAAATTAAAAAAAAATGTTTTAATCAATTGAACTTGTACAGATACTTTTGAAAAGTTGTCATTTTTTTATAATTAGTACCGAATCGGAACCAGGCCACACATTAACGCCTTCGTGAAAGAAGTACAAACCAATAAACACATGTTTTCATTTATATATATTTGTAACATTGTAATTTGTAGTAATAATAATTTTGTCTATGGCAATTTAGTTTTCTTTGATCTGGGGTTACTATTTTGAGTTATATTACGAAACGCGAGGTTCTCTCAACTCGCTAACAATACTTAGTAGAAAAGACGTGGCTGCCAGAAGCGTTCGGTTATTTTTCGAAATACTAAGACGCCAGCCTGCCAGCCTTCGTGAGCGCTCAGCGTGGTTTGGCTGACACTGAAAATCAGCGTTGGGATAAAATCTCAACATTAGCTGAGTGTTGACCATTTCGAGATATCATACCACTCAATACAGTTAACATTGGACACCAAACGCTAGGTTACAATAAATAGATTCTCTATAGGTTTTAGATTCCTCTATATTATTTATGGTATGCCTAATTTGTTGCCTTTTTTGTATAAATGTATATTTATACAAAAAATACATAGTGTATATTTACTAGCACTGGAGTTTTTTTAATGTACTAATTTGTTATGTTCATTCTTTTATATTGTTAAATAGTCCTGTTTTTTTGTGTTTTATCCTTTGTATTTGGATTCCGCTACTGTGTGTGTTATTTACTGTAAATGTTGTGGTGCATGTCTTAAATAAACGATTTCTATTCTATTCTAAAAGGCACATTTACGTAGAATTGTCTTTTCTTTTTATGGTCATGCAGAAATGACTTTTTTACTTTATGGCTAACTCAAACATTTCTACTTAAATGCGTCTTTACAACTTAGCATGTACGTCAAGAATGTCTTTTCTATTTAGTAATATTGAAGTTTTGTCACAGATGCGTCCTATTTGAAAGCAAGATTTATGGAGTTGTGTTAAGTGTAAGCGAAATATAAAAATACTAATAGGTGTGTCTTTTTTCTCGGATTTCGAATATGTACCTAACTCAATTTTTGAAAAAATATCAGAAACGTCTTTATTGCTTGTGACGGCAGTATTATTAGCCCAAACATAGACAAAGTTATAGGCCATAACGGGATAAAACAGTATTTTTAGAATTTCATTTTTAATGTTTATATGATTAGCTTCCATAAGAAACTAAGATGTCATTAATTTATTGTCACAGTTAAAAATGGAATATACATTTACACAGGTCAAGTCCGTAATAAGCATAAAAAAGTAGTAAAGATTTACTCATTTTTTCATACAAGTCGCAACGATGGAAACGTTCCGTAAATCCTTGAAATGCACTTTAATTATTACTTCAAAATTAAGTAACCACAGACGAAGGAAAGGAAATAGTCATTCGTATACTTCGCGCTGTATGTGACGCTCATATTTCAAATACAAGATATTATATTTTGAAATATACATTATATTTCGTAAAAAACTGTAAATATGACAAACAACGTGTTTGTGTTCATAGTTCTGTGCACATCTTTCCAAAGCACTCTGCAGTTGATTCCTTTGCGTGAGTATTTTTGAAAAAAAAAATATATTAGCCTTCTAAATCACTTTAATTTAGGAATAGTTATTGGTAATAGGTTGTTATAATCAAATATATGAGGATATACTTTGTATCATTTATTTAAAACTTAATTAAATAGATATTAACACGCCGGTTATCTTTCGAGGGGAGCTATAGAGAAGCGAAAATTCCTAGTTGCTCAGGTTTATTGTGGCTCACTACCTAGTATTGTCAGCTGATAAAATGGAGATGATGACTATCGCAATTTCTGTCAATTAGTACATAAAAGTCGTTGGTTTTTGCTACATTTTATGACAATTGCTTGCATAACAGTTTTATTTCGAGATTTCTGCGTGTTGTCTGAGCCCTCTTTTAAAAATAAGCAATCTACCTTCCTGCCAATTAAAACAAGCTAAAGTTAACTGTGACACTAGTCTTGTGATTGCAAGCTGGTAGGTTTCTACAACGTCTTGCTGAGGCTTAATATCAATGCTTTACCTATTTCTGCGAAATTAACCGTCAGTGCTTGTCACTGTCTATAAAATCTAGCTAGTAAACTAATGCCTGTGGTACTTCAATCCGCAATACAGATAGCAACACACGATTAACATTGTTGATCTCTTTTCACCAGGAGATCCATCAACTTCTTTATTTTATAACATAAGATAGCAAACAAGCAGATTGGTCTCCTGATGGAAAGAGTCATATAGACATCAAAGATGTTAATAATGCGTTGCTATCTTGTGGCGAGGTCTAATGCCACGTGCATAAGTTTACCAGCTACCTTACCCTCTAAACCGGAACACGACAGTGACAAGCACTGACGCTATTACGAGAGGAATAGATAAGGCGGTGGTACCAGACCCGGGCGAGACAATGCAGAACTCTACCATCTAGTAGCCACGGTGGTAGTGACTCGTAGGTCCAATCGGTCGCCTTTTACGACCTGCCTGGTAGAATGGCATTTGACCTAATCTTCAAAGGAGCCCGGAACCAACACGGGGGATACTTATGATATGGCAGGCAAAACAGTGGTATTTTAAGCGTTTTTATATGAACATTCGAAGTTCCAAGTGTCCGATCTCTCGACGGAAGTGGAGTGGCAACAAATGCTCAGGCTCGCTTGTGCGCTAAGGCAGATAGGCAGATAGCAAAATTCATAGGTACATACCAATGACAAGCAAAAAATGATATTGTAATTCATTTTTTAAATATACACTACATCTCATTAAATAACTAAATTGATTTTTATAGTTTAGGACAATGAGCTTATAAATACATAGTAACATACAATATCATTGGCTTAGGATAGCAAGCTAATATACCTATCTGTTAGCTTGCATTGTTGACAAGATATAACAGTCCATTTTAATGCTCATGTGCAAGTTATATACTACTTGACCGTCAACGATAACCGCCCCGTTGCAGAGTGATTAGCGAAACTAACTACGAATCAATGGGGCTCGTTGGGGCTCTCTTGTTAAACAGAGATAAAGCTATTTTTATATATTCAGCGTTGGAATGCATGCTATTTTATAATTTTGATTACTTATCGAAATTAATGCCAAGTCCTAATCCTCACTTGTCAAAGAGCAAACCTCACTACGAATCGATGGGCCTCGGGTTTGATTCCCGACAGAAACAAATATATTGTGTGATGAGCATAGATGTATTTCTGAGCTTGGGTGTTTATTATGTGTGTAGAAGAATTTATAAATGTATTTCTATGTATTAATGTTGTTGAGTAACACCCATAACACAAGCAAATAATTTACTTACTTTAGGGTTAGATCAATTAGTGTAATTAATCCAGTCATATACAAGGTGGCTAGAAAAGTGACGTCCAAACATTTTTTAGGTGCCTCGTGTTGAGAGGTATCTATCTGAATCACCCCCATGGACGGAATACGATTTTTCATAGTTTTTGAGTTACGGTTTTTTAAATGAATTTTTGCAAAATTATGACCGGATCAGTTCCAAAATATAATATATAAACAGCCTCATAACTTTAATGGAAGCTACTAAAACATTGACCTAAAGTTGAGAATTTATGTTAAGTGAGTTATCATTTAAATTTTAAACCAAAATTACCTCAAACAAACAATCTGACAAAAATAGACAATACCTATTCCTCCACGACTGGTCATTTACTAGTGCATTGTATCAACATTTTTTACGCATAAGTCCATAACTCTGTGTTTCTCCGGTTTTTTTGACATTGTACAAAGATACTGCCAATTAAAAAAAAACACAAAATGTGACTTGCATGAGTTTCTTCTGAGCTCTTTATTTAGATAAAGAGAATTCGTTTTGCTCATCAAAGCAAGTTCAGATGCAAAATTGTATCTACTTACAAAATTTGCTGCAAAGTGTTAGAGCTGTTTCCGAAATACACGAAAGAATCTATACATATAATAAAATCGCAAGAAATTAAAAACTGTACATTGAATATTTTTTTTAAAAAATACTTGGGGCGTGATCTATAATCGATATCAAAGCCAAAAATATAGTTTTTCGAATTTTTGTCTGTTTGTCTGTATGTATGTCCGGGGTAAACTCAAAAAGTACTCCATGAATTTACTTCAAATTTTGCATGAATATTACTAATAGATCGGGTCTACATATAGGCTATATATTATCACGCTATCATCTACGAGGGAGAAGCGGTTCGGAGTAAACGAAGTCCGTGCAGACGAAGTCGTGGGCAACAGCTAGTATACAATAATTATTGCTCTTATTTTAATAATGCGACTTCTAGCCTAGGCGACGAAGTACCTATCGATTGTTATTATTTACTTAAAGCCGATGTGTGATTGAAGTAGTGTTGAACAAAAATTATTTACGTGCTCTGTGACTGCTTTTCAACTTATTAAGATTTATGTATATTTCAATTTATGATATAATTATTACAACTCGGATTAGGTATATACCCAGATTTACATGTTTGCATAGTTTTTTTTAATGTTAGACCACACATAACTTTTTATAGTCGTCCGATTTGGATAATCCCTTATTGGAATAGGTATGCCCCACGAGTGGCACCATTTTTTTTTTTTTTTTGAAAAATCCAACCATAAGAATATGAAAAGAAGGGATGATTAATTGTACACTGACTGATTTTAATATATGACCACGCATAACTTTTCATCGGTTTAAGTTTTAGCTGAAAAAAATATTACATTGATACCTAATGCTCAGTTCAGTAGTTAAATGTATTAAGCCACGTTTTCACAGGGTCAGTGCACAAGTCAGTATCGGCGCCGACACTGCCGCCATCAATGACTGCGCCAACTGACCTCAAAATATTCGTCTGCGAATATTGAAGTCAGCGCTGACTTTCCGCCGCTGTACTGACTTCAAATCAGTTTACATTGGGTATTTTTCGGGTCAGCGCTGACTTGTCTCGAAATCGAAGTCAGTTACTGACCCTGTGAAAACGCGGTTTAGGCTTGTTATGTTACGCGAAAAAAGTGGTGCGGGCGGGTTGTAAGTTGTAACCAGTGAAGTGAAGCGCATTTGGCTCGCACGCCTCAATCTAGAAAGTGTTTTTAGGAGCCCAATCGCAAGTACAATAATTCGCGATTGCCTAACCTAGTACTGGCCTCATAATCAATATTACACTGGAAACTTGGTTAAAATACATATTATATTGTTTTATGCCGAAAAATTTCCGAGACCATGACATAAATAGTTGATCAATTTGGCAGTTTATGAGCCATTGCAACGAATTAAACCAGCTGGCATATAAAAATGCCTCAATAATAAAAATAAAATGTTTTTCGCCAATATACCCGACCCCAATAGAGTATTAGAAACATTCCTCTGTCGGGTCCTTAGAAATATTGGAAATAATGATTGAACAGAATAACAGCCTAGTCGCATATTCTTTTAAATTTTTCAGAACAAGTTTTTTCTAAAAAATTTAAAAGAATATGCAATGGTATATTATCATAAGTATTATAATCGATTATTAATATTCAACGATGTCTAATAATTAATTATTATCTAAGTTAATACTGTAATTCATTTGATCATCGTAGTCATTTTAATTACAGTTTAATACGTCATTATTATTTTTATATTTATATCACACCTAACTTAAATTTTTTTCTACTACCTATCCCAAAAGTTGACTGGTAGAGCAATGTATATAGCGGAAACTTCGCATTTTATAATATTTTGTTTATATTTGGGATGCAAGAATTAATAAAGTTTAAATAAATAATTAAATCACATTGCTTAAGGATTCTTTAAAAAAATCTAGAAATTTTATGGTGCCTGAGAAAAAATTTACAAGTTTATCGAATTGTTAGGGTGAAGTGTATCGTTAGAAAAACATAAAATATTTTTTAAAGGTAGCCCGCAAAAATTTACCCATAATATTAAATATTATTTTAAACGTGAAAGTCTGTTTGTCTGTCTTTCTGTCTGTATGTCAGTTACGCTTTTACGGAGTATTATCTCTACTTGTATGTTGACAAGTAGAGAAGTTCAATGTTAATGGCTGCATATGTACCTGATTCGAATGAATAATTTTAAAAATCAAGTAATAACGTTTACATACATCGCATAGAAGCTATTTGTCAACATTATAAATAAATAAATATAAATATTCATGAGTCAAATTACATTTACTGATCTAGCCCTAAAATAAACACATTTTTGTTTGTGTTATGGGTGTTAGTTAACGATACTAATCCCGTAATAAATAACACCAAAACCCGGAAATACAAACATTTACGCTCATCACACAAATACTAGTCCCTGTTGGGGATCGAACCCGAGTTCCGTCGATTGCGTAGTCAGGGTCGCTAACCACTCGACCACTCGACCACTCGGTCATTGATAAATCACTCTCTTTCTCACGTGGGTGGTAATGCCTATTGCCATAATTACCAATACTAAAAAACCTTCTGAACTCTTCTAAGACTAAGCTGATAGTGTCACTGTTATTGCAATTTAAAAATAATTTTATATTTCTTCTAAAAGATAAGGAAAAATAGCAAGTGTCCCTGTGCCGGCCGTTAGAGAATAGACCATTTGGTAGAAACCAGGCAGATAGTAAAAGGAAAACGAGCAGTAGTAAGCAACCTAGTACTACTATCGTGCCTACTAAGCGGTAGAGTTCCGCAAAGTCTCACCCGGATTTGTGGATTTGCGGTACGTACCACAAAATCTGAAATAACAAACATTTCAGATTTTGTGGTACGTACCGCAAATCCACAAATCCGGGTAATTTAAGAGTAAATAAATTGGCATAGTTAAAAATTATTTTTACATTTTATAGCCGACTTTATACATCCCTGTGCTGAGCTAACCGATGAATGCTTCACAAAAGCGACTTTAGATGCACTACCCGGGGTTGTCAGAGGTATCCCAGAGGCTGGAATCCCACCACTGGATCCGCTGTATCTGGACAGGAATATTACCATGGATCTACCTGGTAATGTCAAAATGACATTTCACAACGGAAAGTTGACTGGTCTTAGCACTTGCATTCCAGATAAGGTTTCGTAAGTAGATTAATTTTTTCTCGTTTCACACATATACTTTGACATGAATCCAAGATATATTTAAGCTAGTTTTGCTTGCAGATTTGCTTCTAAGAAAACAGGATAGCCATAGGCGTACCGAGGGTGGGGGTAGGCAGGGGCAGCTGCCCCCCCCCCCCTTGAATTTCTTTACCTCTCTACAAATTATGTACTGTTGTAGATAAAAAATAGTATGATAAAAATATAGTCTTAAAATGTTACGGTCCCCGGCCCCAAACCTGGGTACGCCCATGAGGATAGCCAATACTTTTTGCCCCGTACTGGTCTGGGCTCCTTTTGAAGAATAGACCAGCTGCCGCTCTGCCGTTTGTAAAAGATGAATAATTGGCTATGCCTGCTATTAACATCGTGACAACTAGGAGGTGGAGTTCTGTATTGTCTCACCCGGATTTGGTACCACCGCCTAACCCGTTTGTGTCGCAGTAAAATTAACTTTTACATGTGGCGTTATAATTCTGCCACATACTAGCAATATATCATTATCATTGTTGGTTGTCACTATCGTGTTCCCGTTTGGAGGGTAAGGTAGCCACAGGAATAGCAGCGCACACTTTCACTAAGGAGAGCCATCTGCGTGTTTGTCATCTTATGATATAAAAAAGTGGGTGACTCTCCTAACGGAAAGAGCTCTCTCCTTTATGGCTGACAACTATATATCTCTTCTCACTAACTCTAAACATATAAACACCAAGGTTGACACTCAGATGACAGGGATATAATGCCACCTGCATGTTTACTTGGTACCTTACTCTCCCTACGGAAATTACCTAACTTCCTAACTACTATAGTGAAAGGTGTTAAAACTATTGCAGTTCAAAATGTAAAAAAGTTTCATTTCACAATACATACCAATAAAAAAGGTTTTTAAAGATATTTAACTCAAATGACTTGGCTACCCGTTGAGCACGGATTAAATGCATCTGGCTGGCTCTACAACTATTATGTAAATAAAAATGTATTCAATTTAAATATTCAATTCAAATGTTAAGTACGGACACCCTTTAACTATCTTTAAATTTACTACTACTGTAAACTTCACAGGAGAGGGATTTAAAGTTCAAAGATTAAATAAAAAAAAATCATACAAAATCACCTAAATTAATTGTAATTAAATTTATTACAAATCATTTTAATTAAAAATATTACAATTAGGTGTTTTTTCATATTTTCTTTTTTTATATTTGAACTTTATATCACTCTCCTGTAAAGTTTACTCAATGTCGCTTAGTGAAGATTGCCTTAGATATATATATATATATATATATATATATATATATATATATATATATATATATATATATATATATTACACTATCACTCTCAGACAACTTCATTGCCATTGGAATCACGTATTAATTGACATTAAATAAAAAAAACATGTGTGTCCACAATTCTCCACAAATGAGGGTAATTATAGTCACTATGGGGACAAAGAGTCAGCCTAACCACAAGCACCCGAGACGGTAAAATGATTTGATCCAAACCTTACGTGTTTTATGATACCGTTTGGTGCAAGTTTGAAGGTTCATCAAATAGCATCGTAAATAAATTGCAAAATGTCCGCGAACAAGGATCGTGATTTCCTTGCGTTGAATACATTAATCTTCTCCTTAAAACGTAAAAAAATATCTTCGTCCGACATCATCACCGCACACGACCTCACATAAAAAAATATACTTAGTGCAAACTGAGCCATGGTCGCCATGCTGCATCTAGTATCAGAAGACTGTAGGTTGAAATTTTCGCAAAAAACAAGTGATACTTAGTTTTTTATTTTGTTTAAATTTTTACGCGATGTCCAATGGTGGAATTTAGCGGCAGGAATTAGTCCGAACAACTCGTCGGAACACTCATCATGATAAATACGGTAAAAGATGCAGAGCGAACCTACATCTCTGGTATTAGGAATCACCACTTATTTTACTAACCGATACACTAGTAAATCGTGGATCAGTCCCCCGTATTAATCCGGTAACTGTCGTTTTGACAGGCAGGTCGTAAAAGGCCACCGATTAGCTATAAGTGTCCTACTATCGTGACTACTAGGTGATAGAATTTAGCAACGTCTCGTATGGGTTTTGGTACCTTACCTATTCCTGCCACAATAATGTCAATGAATGTGCTGTTTTGGTTTGGAGGTTAAGGTAGCCGGTAAACTTATACACTATTTACCATCCCACCACTCGGATAGCAACGCATACTTATCACGTTTAGTGTATACTAGCTGTTGCCCGCGACTTCTTTCGCGCGGACTTCGTTTACTCCGCACAGCTCCTCCCCCGTAGGTGATAGCGTGATATTATGTAGCCTATTTGTTGACCCGACCTGTTAGTAATACTCATGCAAAATTTGAAGTAAATTCATGCAGTACTTTTTGAGTTTACCCCGGACATACATTGACTTTCCTACGGTTTTATTATATGTATAGATAGGCAATGATTTTGCCCAGCGCGAGCACAGCTAGTGTACTAGCTGTGCCCGCGACTTCGTCCGCGTGGGATTTTTTTAACTTATCACTACGTATGTACATAAGGAAATTACTGATATATCCCGATTTTAGAAAATCGAATTTTAATGTTTGAAAAGCTGTAACTTTTGAAAATTTGACTCGATTTTGATTTTTGAAATTCAATGTAGTTTTTTTAGTAATTACTAAAATTTATTTATTATATATATTTATTTTACTTTGACATGAATCCAAGATATATTTAAGCTAGTTTTGCTTGCAGATTTGCTTCTAAGAAAACAGGATAGCCATAGGCGTACCGAGGGTGGGGGTAGGCAGGGGCAGCTGCCCCCCCCCCTGAATTTGTTTACTTCTCTACAAATTATGTACTGTTGTAGATAAAAAATAGTATGATAAAAATATAGTCTTAAAATGTTACGGTCCCCGGCCCCAAACCTGGGTACGCCCATGAGGATAGCCAATACTTTTTGCCCCGTACTGGTCTGGGCTCCTTTTGAAGAATAGACCAGCTGCCGCTCTGCCGTTTGTAAAAGATGAATAATTGGCTATGCCTGCTATTAACATCGTAACAACTAGGAGGTGGAGTTCTGTATTGTCTCACCCGGATTTGGTACCACCGCCTAACCCGTTTGTGTCGCAGTAACATCTATGCTATCTATATAAAATTAACTTTTACATGTGGCGTTATCATTCTGCCACAGACTAGCAATATATCATTATCATTGTTGGTTGTCACTATCGTGTTCCCGTTTGGAGGGTAAGGTATCCACAGGAATAGCAGCGCACAGTTTCACTAAGGAGAGCCATCTGCGTGTTTGTTATCTTATGATATAAAAAAGTGGGTGACTCTCCTAACGGAAAGAGCTCTCTCCTTTATGGCTGACAACTATATACACTCTTCTCACTAACTCTAAACATATAAACACCAACGTTGACACTCAGATGACAGGGATATAATGCCACCTGCATGTTTACTTGGTACCTTACTCTCCCTACGGAAATTACCTTACTTCCTAACTACTACAGTGAAAGGTGTTAAAACTATTGCAGTTCAAAATGTAAAAAAGTTTCACTTCACAATGCATACCAATAAAAAAGTTTTTTAAAGATATTTATCTCAAATGACTTGGCTACCCGTTGAGCTCGGATTAAATGCATCTGGCTGGCTCTACAACTAGTATGTAAATATAATAGGTATTCAATTTAAATATTCAATTCAAATGTTAAGTAGGGACACTCTTTAACTAACTTTAAACTTACTACTACTGTAAACTTTACAGGAGAGTGATTTAAAGTTCAAAGATTAAATAAAAAAAAATCATACAAAATCACCTAAATTAATTGTAATTAAATTTATTACAAATCATTTTAATTAAAAATATTACAATTAGGTGTTTTTTCATATTTTCTATTTTTATATTTGAACTTTATATCACTCTCCTGTAAAGTTTACTCAATGTCGCTTAGTGAAGATTGCCTTAGATATATATATATCTATATATATATATATATATATATATATATATATATATATATATATATATATATATATATATATATATATATATATATATATATATATATATATATCTCGATATATATATATAGATAGATCTGTAGTTATTTTTATTGGTTATATATGACCTTTAAACTATCGAGTTCTTCAATATGCACCGTCTTTAAACCTGTATACAGATTTGGATAGGTTAAAAAGGTTAAATAACTTGTTTCCTAGATTTAAGTAAAGGCAAAAGTTGCACAAATATTGTTTTGAATTGCGTGATAAGCATCAAATTAAATACTAATTGCAGACGATGAAGGATGACTTTCGATTTTGTATTAGCATTTAATTAGTCTTAGATATTTCTGCTAGCATCAAACTATTTATAATATCTTCACACTAATTTCACGGCAATTAAAAAAAAATGTGTTTTTTGTCAGTTTTCTGATAAAAATTACGTTACCCGGGATTGGAAAATGCCCGGTTGGCCATATTACATTGTGGGACCAAGTATCTTCGGTTAATCGTGGGTGCACTAGTTGTACCTCTGCCATTCGGGGATACGGGCGTGAAGATATTCTAAATAGTTTGGTGCTAGCAGTCCATAATATCTAAGACTAATTAAATGATAATACAAAATCGAAAATCATCCTTCATTATCTACAATTAGTACGTTTTTTTATCAGAAATCTGAAAAAACACATTTGTTTTAAATTGACCCGGGAATCGAAGCCGGTACCTCATGTGGTCAACACCGACACCACTAGACCACAGAGGCGACAACCTCTTCGCAAATTACCTTAATTTTGTCGAAAATTTACAAATTACCTTAATTTCGTCTTTGAATCATGGATTTCCGCAGAGTAATGCCTCAATCTATAAAAATGATTCATTTTACTTTTATTCAATAGTATATAATCCAGTTCACCTAGTTCCTTAATAATGAGTCTTAAGTAAGCAAGGTATAGATCATCAGTTATGGAGCGCGTTGAAACGCTCGAGCCCTCTCTTAAAGTCCAAGATCTCTTGACCTATCTCAAGTATAATCTTGAAATTAGCTGTCGCGTTAAATTCTTATGTATTCTGTAATCGTTTAAGAAGTAACTTTTTGTACCTACTGCTGCCAAAGTCAAAACAGTTTTTTTTTCTTATAACAACTAAATGGCTGCGGAATAGACGCATAAGGTCGTAGGTTCAAATCACGTGTATATATATTTTACATCATTCCATAAGATAATAAACAAACAGATGTTTCTGATAGAGACGACCATCGCCTGTATGTGAGGTTTTTCTATACATGCAGCATAAGATAGCAAACAATTAGATGGCTCTTGTGATGGAAAAGAGAAACCATCGCCTATAGACGCCAGTGATGATAATGGTGCGTTGCTATCCATGTGGCGAATGTAAGAGTACATGTAACTAACCCTACTTTTTGCAATAAATGATTGATTTATTGATTTATTGATTGCCTTATAGTGTTACATGCATAAGTTTACCAGCTACCTTTTTTTCCAAACTGGAACATGACAGCGACATACATCATCGCTACTGCGGCAGGAATATGCAAGGCGTAGTACCAAACCCACTCGAGACGTTCCAGAACTCTTCCAATTCGGTCTAAATTAGTTTTCAGCTTGTTTGAAAAAAATTGCGAGCCCGGGGCTAGATACATGCCCGATTTCTCGATATGTTGACCACTTTTCTTATAATGAGACTTAACGTTGGCGAATCATAGGCATACGTTGCCTTTCTGCTTAGTTTTTCAAAACTATGGGCGCGACAAATTTTTTTTTTGGGTTTTCATGATGGAAGAAATAATATTAGACGCTACTATGGCAGAAACTCTAAAACTTTCTATCATAGTAGAGTCTAATATAATCTCTTTAGACCCGGACAAGGCATTGCATAATTATTAATTTACTCGTTCCTATCCCCTCTGAAGAAAAGACCATCTGCCATCCTGCCAGGCAGTTTGTGAACGGCGAACGATTGACTATACGTGTCACTACCATCAGACTCCCAGATAGCAGAATTCCGCAACATCTCGCCCAGGTTTGAGTTCCACCGCCTTACCTATTGCTACAGCAATTTACGTGTAATACGCGTTTGTTACGCAAATAGACATACGAGTATCAAATTTCATTTTCTTTCTCTCTCTATCACCGGGACAACTTTTGGATTAGTCTACTCTGTATACTTTCTCAGGTGTGAAAATTAACCGCTAAATAAAGAGCAAAGCAAAAATGAAATTGCATATTTTAGTTTTTGGATTTGAAAAGGGGATGGATTTGAAAAGGGGGTTAGTGTAAAGTTACACCCACTTTGTGGGTTCGCGACCCTTGTCACGCGCCCGCCATATTGTAAAAAGGGCATGATATATATTTACGATAAAACTAGACTTTTTTTAATTTACGTATTTTAATGCAACTTAGTCTAAGTCTAAATACATAAAAGTGATTAAATGCTAATAAATAAAATTAAAATTCATCCTTGACAGTTCACAGTTAGGTGTTAAACTCGATGCTTATCACGCAATGCCAAACAATACTTGTGAAATCTTTAATTGCCTTAACGATCTGCTCATTAAGTTATCCTTTTTGGAGACTTCCATTAATTACGCGAAGCTCTTAAGGAAGGGTGGTTGGTTCAAATTTCACCCAATCTCACGTAGTGGAGGGGGTGGTTTCGGCAAATATCACATTTTCGCAAGAAAAGTAGAAAGCATAGTGAGGAAACTGGATTAAATTAAGTAAAAAAATGTAGGTTAAATTATTTTTCTATAAAAATCTAACGTAATTAGCCGTAGACTAACTTACTTAGATAAAAAATATGCATTTTTAAAAATTTCGGGGGTAAGAAAGAAGGGGGTCGCCAAACGACCAAGAGCGACGAAATTTTTATAAATATATATACATATTTCGGTAACTGTAATAAACTAACAATAAACAATTCAAAATTATAAAGTGTTCAACCGGTCTCATTAAAAAAAAAATTGAATAGCTAACTAGGCTGAAAATACGCGAGCTAGCTTAGAAGCTGAACTAACGTAAGAAAACGTGAAGGATTAGCCAAAAATGTGACTGCAATCGTGACTAGCAGGTGGTGTTGGGTTCTAAACGTCTCACTTCTCACACACTACCATCCAGCTCAGCGTCAGTGATTGGCACTGCTGTGTTTGTTTGAGTCCCGTCACCACCGGGACAGTCAATTATTTTCTTTACATATAGGTAGCTTAGTAATATGTGAAGCAAAAACTTTGTACCTCATCTAAGACAATTAATATATGAAGCACAGTGAAAGTTTACTTTGCGAATAACTGCAGAAACCTAATATTTTTAAATAATATGCATTAGAAATATATTAAATTAATAAAAATAAACAACACACACACTACATTTTTGTGACATACAATATACGACAATATACACACATGTACACTATTTACGACCAAAATCTGTTGTCATACTTATTTTAATTGATTTTAATATTGAGTCTGTGGTGGGATTTCGACCACAGGACAATTGCTAGCAAAAGTAAATGCATCAGGGGCAGCGGACCAAGTTGTTAATTTATCGTGATGCCTATAATACTTAAATATTTTGTATCAATTACCCGTTACCATTTAAATAACATCAAATTAGATCAGTAAATGAATGTTGTCAAATAAACTACATTTTGCATATTGAAATCAAACCCAATTTAACAGTACCGCTCAAGGTTGTCCAATTTGGTATAATCTACAGTTTA
Organism: Apodemia mormo; assembly: GCA_036924255.1. NCBI lineage: Eukaryota > Metazoa > Arthropoda > Insecta > Lepidoptera > Riodinidae > Apodemia > Apodemia mormo. Next base: position 16,917,204 of record JAUPFN010000021.1, on the reverse strand, counting down.
CGGCCATATTTGACTGCAATTTGCACTCATTAAATATTTCGTAATCACAGATCTCAGCGTGAAAAACGCACCTTCGTGTTTGACATACATTGCAACTTTACCATTAGAGGACAGTACAGTATCCGTGGAAGGATTTTACTCTTCAGTCTCGACACCACTGGCAGCGCTAAGATTAAGATATGTAAGTAATTTTTATAATTCATCCTGTTTTATACAAAGTAACCAAAGTTTTGTGCCATTTACATAATCATACACAATTACAACTCTAATATGTATCGAACGTTACAATCAACAACGTTCTGCTAGGCATGTCATTAAGGCAAGAGAAGGCCATACGTGACACTAATATCGTGACTCCTAATTAGGTAGTAGTTTATTAAACATCTCGACCGGGTTTGCTACCACCGCCCTACCAATTCCTGCTGTAATAGCGTCGATACTTGAAGCTGTCGTATTACGATTTGGAGAGTAAAGTAGCCGGTAAATTTTGTAAACTTCGTGTGATGTGGCAACGCTCCGTTAACATTTTTAGTGTTATAAGCGAAAGTTATCTCTTTTCATCGTGAGAACCACCTTCTTGTTTACTACCTATGAAATAAAAAATAGACAGCCATTTTTACCAGTTGACCCGCACAGTTTTATAGTTTTATATTTAATTTGACGTCAATACCTTTCGTATATACTTTTACCCCCTACTTCACCCTTTCAGGGGTAATTTTTGAAAAAAGTAAGCTTATCTTTCTTCATGATCTTCAATTATCCTCCTGCCAAATTTCATTAAAATAACCTGAAAGATTTAATCATGAAAGCATAACAAACAAACAAATTCACTTTCACATTTATAATATTATAGGATGTTCTTAAATGATGGGGAAAGAAAAGAAAAATCTATCTATATTTATTAATTTATCTATATTACTATTATTAATGCGAAAGGTTGGATGTTTGGATGGATGGATTTTTGTTACTCAATCACCCAAAGACTACTGAACAGATTTCAATCAAATTTGGCACACAGATAGATGATGAAATAACACAAAGGCTACCTTTATCCTGAAAAAATTAAGTGATCCCGTGGGATTCGCAAAAAACTTTTACATTGCAGCGGGCTGCACGCTGCAGCTAGTTTTATATAAACTTGAAATTAAATTGATTTATTTGCTGATTTTTGTCTTATTGTTTATATTTACGTATTTCTATTGAAAAAAGGTAATATTATGTAAATCAAATTGAAAATTAAACTACTAGGTATATACAGAAAGTGGCCTATAACCACACCTTCGAAAGAATTCAAGCTTGGCGCTTTCCTAATATTTTCTAGAAAAGAATTCCATAGCGGCAGATCTTGAAGGGTGAAAAATTGTGCCGGATTAGCCCATATTTTTATTTTTAGTGCTGTTTCTGATGCCCTTCATCAAAAATAGCATTAAAAATATTTACTAGCATGTGAAAGATAATTCCATTTGGGAATCCGTGCATTTTTAATTATAATAATAATATTACATACTCGACAAATTATACGAATCGATCTAAAACAAAACTTTGACCACAAAACCTTTAATTTCGAGTAATTGGTAAAATTATAATTAATTAAATTAATTTTAATTAGGGTGAGTTGAATATATAACTTAGACGTTTTATATATTTGCACACTTAATGAGTAGAATAAATTTGATTTTTATATTTTTGTAATTTAATAATCTGTATCCAAACTTGTTATGTGTGTGTGTGCGTGTGTGTGTGTATTGTGTGTGTGTGTGCTTGTGCATATGTATGAAAGAATGCAATCTTGGTATAAAGTCATTGTCGACATGAAGCCACAATACTCTATTTGTACATTGTTTAACCTCTATGATGGATGATGGTACTTTTTAGGGAATCAAAAAATACACTTGGAAGTCCTCGAAAAAGTTGTGAAAAATGAAAAAGGAGAAGGGCATTACAAAATCAACTCTTACAAATACAAAGCTGACTATGGCTCCGACCTCAAGCTCAACTTGACAAATTTGTTTAGAGGCAGCCCAGAGATTAGTGAGTATTTATGAAAATATAATTTTAAGTTTCGCCAAGTACTAATAATACGTCATATCAATTGTATATTCTTCTTAAATTTATTGATTTTCTTATTTTTAAAAGCTTTTCCGTTTTTACAAAATTTGATATAGTTCGTAATATAATTTTACTCTAATTGATCCGTGCCATTTATGAAGGTAAAACGCTACCTGTCAGGTACCTCATAAAAAGCATGCAGAAGATGAATTGTTAATACAGTGTCATGACTATTTGGTGATTGTGTTCTGAGAAGACTTACCAGGCTTCGGTACCACTGCCATGCGTCATTCTGCCGCTAAGAATGGACTCTCATGTTTTAGATTTTAGTGTAGGGTAGGCAGTTAACATACGCTTGTGACTTTATATCCCTAACACGTCTTCCTTACTTTCTATTCTATTAAGTAAAGAAGCTTTCTTGACTTGTTGATAGTTTTTAAACTTATATTAAAACAATTAATTTCCTTTTTCATTATCTTCAGGTGCAAATATCTTAGATGTCCTAAATTCGAATTCACAACTGGTAGCGCAGGAATTTGGTGGACCTATCCTCGACTTCGCAATAGACTACGCCATGAACGTCACTCAGCGTTTCTTCAGCACCTACACTTATGACCAGCTAAGTCTTATACCGCTAACAGATGAGTTTTTTGAAAATACTTAATGTTACAGGGACGTTATTCAAAACCGTTATTATTTTTAATTATATAAATAGAAATTATGTTGTGAAGAAACACCAAAAATTAAAACTACAATGAAAAGAATCATATGTAATTTAAATTAATATTACTTACGTTTGTATTTTAACATGCAACGTTTACAAAAAAATTGCATTCGCCGAAAGTTTCAAATTTTAAATCTTTCTGTAAAATAAATATTAATAACAGCAAAGATTAATCAAATTACTTAACAAAACCAAACAGTTTAAACTGAATATGAATATCATAACAAATATTATTAAATATTTCTATAAATTGATAGGAAACGAAGAACCATGCAAATAATCTTGTAGTCGATTTTCTACAATTTTTGACCACAGGATTATTTGGTTGTTTGGTTGTGAAAAACAACAACATTTAGGATAACGATGCAGCCGATACACTGGCCAAAATACATACACACATGTCTGTATTTTGGCCAGTGTATCACAATACATACACACATGAAATACACTGGCCAAAAATAGACAATTATTTGGACTAGAATCGATAGCCATCATACCATATAGCCAAATTAACATACGGCTAACTGAGAGAATATATCAACAACAAGGAGCGTTGTGGATAACAACAAATGATTGTAAGCAACCAAAGGGAATTATGTCCACCCTTTCGAAACATAACGCATTATGACACATAACGCATTATGACTCTCAATACAAGTGACTTAAGAGAACTTGAATCCAAACCGACACTTATTAAACATAGATGTTACAGACACCCCTTATACCGTGGCTGCATGAAGGAACCAGAAACCACCGCTCATGTTCTGTTCCAATGCAGGAGCGTGGCCGCACCACGCGCACATATCCCAAAAAATTCAAAAACTACTAATGGAGCTTATGAAAACAATAGCCGTCTTATAAGCTTTTGGGAGCAGATAAGATGGCTTGAATAGATTTAGCCAATTAAATGCGACTAAGTTCGGAAACTGTAATGGCTTTCTAAAAAATTGATACGAAAACTATTTTTGTTTAAGAAAGGATTAACGCTATGACTTAATTTAGACGAAAAATTAAATTAAAACAAGTTTTACTATTAACATGTGTAAATTGCAACGAAATAGTCATAATAATAGTAGATTTTAAAATTAAACTATTCATAGTCTCAGGTAAAACACTTAAATGGTTTATTTATTTTATTTATTTATTTAACACTTTATTGTACACAAAAACAGTTACAGTAAATTAAAATTAAATATTAAGACAAAAGGTGAGCTTATCTCATATTGAGATTTCTTCCAGCTAACCCGTATGAAGAAAACAATAAATTTCAAGATGTAACATTGACTAATTTAGGATAATGTTAAAATAAATGATTTTGATCAAGCCAAGTTTTTACTTAAACTCGAAGTTAGCATCAAGGCACATAGATGATAATAAAAATACTGAGATTTTTTGGTAGGAGTTAGTCAAGATTTAGCTACTTCTTATCGTAATCCAACCAATTAAACCACGATTAACAAAGTTACAATAATATTGTATGTACTCGTTAAATTGTATTCATTATTTTTATTTATATTGGCATATTTAACTTCCCGGTTAGGAAGTTATTGGCTTCACTCTAATTTTCAGAAATCGCGTTTCCATCAGATCTCGACATTTGACGTCTACGATGACGTCGATATGTCTCAATGTATGTTTGTTTGTATGTGAACTTTTGAACGGCTTAACGGCTTGAGCAACTAATGTGCCGATTGATTATTCCAAAATCTAAACAGCTTTTTTCCTTAAAAGACTGCGTCGAATGCTGCAAATTAGATTAAAATTGGTTAATCCGTTCGGGAGTATATATATATATATATATAAATTTTAATTCCAGTTGAACTCTACTTTAGTAGAGCTAAATCCATCAATTCCATGTTGAATTTCGTACTATTATTGATACTTTTTCGTATAATTTCACATGTAAGCATAGTACAAAAACGTATTTACTTCACATAAGACACGTAACACATTAATGTGAACATTTATTTACGTGTCTATATTAATATCAAATTTAGCAGAGTAGTGTACTCGTATTGTATAATGTAATATAAATACTATTTATTTTATATATCTATATATCTATTAGGTACCGTAAATTACAACAAAAATAGATTCTGTATTAACAACATTAATGATAACGGACTATTTTGTAGATAACGTATGTACATTATAATCATATTATTTTTGATTAAATTATATTAATAAAAAATACGAAAAATTAAAAAAATTATTTAAAAAATTTAATATTTTTTCATACTGCCTTTAGATATGAAATTATACGAAAAAATAATATAATTATCATGTACGTTTTTTAATAAATAATCTATCATGTATAATGATGACGGATATCTGCGGTAATATCAATAATTACTGCAGATTGAAAAATATCGTAACAGATTGAAACTAATATTCAAGAACCATTAAACTTAATTAAGAGAGTAATTTATTGTGCTTGAACTAGTATTGACACAAATATCAATTCACGAATATTTTGACAATAAATTCATGACAATTAAAGTAATGAAGCATACCTATGTACCTAATACATATATATTTTTTTAAACATCTTTTACATGTTTTGTGCTATGGTTTTCAAAGTATCTTAACGCAATTCTGATCCAGCTTATACGACAAACACTCACAAACGTTCATATAAAATTTATAAAATTAACGAGATGAAATAAGATAATGAGATTATTATAAATCTGTTTCGCAAAAGCAAATGCCAAATTGGAGATAGAAAATAGTCACGATATGTATTAAGTAAGAATGGACGAAAAGAAAAGTCTAGAAAATGTGGTAAAATGTTCTCGTATGTATAAATGTTGATCCAAAGACTCGTTGCTTTGCAATATTATCGTAACAAATGTGATGTAACACGCTACTTCTAAATGCCGAGATTGCGAGAAACTTGTACCAACACACATTTGATGACATGTCGCAAAATTTACCATGTTGGAACCTTACTTAATGGTGGATAGGTGTTTTCAATATTTTTATGTTAAACCCGTTTTAACATCGCACTGTTAAAGTTGCTACTGATTTCTTGATTGATGCGACAGTTCAATATTAAAAAAATATTTTTGTCATTGGTTAAGTATCATTTCTCATTTTTCCGTTTGTGTACATACATAGAAATAAACTTATCTAAATATTAGTACTCGATACTCGATTCTCGTTAAAATGAAATAATAAAATTAGGGGTTTAATTTTTGACCAATATTTCTCTAAATATAAGTAAAATGTGGATATTTTACTCTCCTAAACACGCCGCGCTAATCGACATCAAGAACACGCCGCCGCCACTCCCCGCCCTCAACCTCACTACCTGCGCAACACGTGCGTATGCGCGGTGTCCAAGTATGGCGCAGGTAAATATAGGATTCTCGGTTTACTATTTACTAAATTTACTAAGAAGTATTTTAATATTTATTTTTAATGTTATTTTTTCTCATCATATATGATCGCCAACCATCACGTCCTTAAATATTGATGGCAACTCACCAGTCAGTCTGTATACTATTTTCAACCGACTTCTCAAAAGGAGGAGGTTCTCTATTCGGCTGTTTGTTTTTTTATGTTTACTACCTTAAAACTCGGTCATTTATGAGCCGGTTTTGGAAATTCTTTTTTTTTTTGAGATAGCATACTTGCCGTGTGATCCTATTTTAATTTGGTGAAGATCTTATGCAGAGTTGCGGAGATATAGGAAATGGGAAGTCAGTTACTGCTTTAAGACTTTAAGAAATATCTTTAAGACTTAAGCCTGTTGTGATAATTAAACTAGATTTTATTATTTAGTCTATGGTCAAATTTCAACCACAGGGTGATACCGAGTGGTTTTAAATACGGTATCTATTTTTGCTGTAAATTTATCTTCATCAAATTTACATTATAATCAAATGGAAAGTATATATATCCTCCCAAAAGATTTTTCCAAATCAATTAAAACGTCTGAGGTAGATCTGGAGTATGAGGAGTTCTGAAGTAACAAAATAACATACACAGCCGAATTGAGAACCTTCTTTTGGGAAGTCGGTTGAAAATGGAAATTTAATAATAAAAATTATAAACTAAACGGAAACTTAATAACAAAATAGACATCTTGACTAACCCCTTGCAAAAAAATAATAATAGTTAAGCAAGTCTGTATTCACTGTTTACATTACAAATACGACCAGTTTTAGTGTGGCCTCAATATTATAAAAATATGTATCAATTGTATTTTTAAATTGTTGAACCACTAAATAATGAAATAGCTTAATATTGTTGTATTTCATTCCGTCGCAAATCAAATAAAAAATAATATTTCGTTAATTTAAAAAATTGAAACTGGAAAAACCGACGTCCGATTATTTTAAACGTTTAAATAATAGGTAGGTGTATACGGTCTAACTAATAAAATATTCCACACAGTTTATACAGTTACTATAACTACAGATACTATAAAACTTTACTATACGTTATTAATATAAGAGGATAATATACGAGGAGGAGGAGGAATATACGAGGAGGAGGATAAGAGGTTTTTTCAAAATAAGAAATTAATGCTGTCTAATTGGCAGTTTTCCGCAACTGCAAATATGCCCGGGATGCAATTTTTTTGTAAATAATGCTAAAAGTTGCAAATTATAATTCTTCGATACAATAATTATAGTTATAAGTTAAAAAGTTACTATTAAATATTGTGATGGGGGTTAAGCATTTAAGGGTGTTATGGAAGATTAGGGTAACAACGTCAGTGACATATTTTTGCTGTATATGGGTATATAAATTTACATAATATTAATATTCATTATATTATATTGTAGAAGTACCAGTTTTGAACGACTTTGTAGCGTTTGAGGCCACTGGAAATTAGAATCAATGTACAGAAAACTATAATGTCAAATAATATTTTTATTACATTTTCACACTTTCGCATTTAAATAATTCAAATTTATTAGGACATTGTATATAAATCTGTGGCCTTTGATCAGAAAGTGATATTTAATTACAAAAAAAAATACATGTATTATGCACAATGCATATGTATTATTATGATCAAATGTAATATTCTGTTTTTTAACTTATCTTGAAATGTACATAGACTGCAGAAGAGTACAGTGTTGATGGAGATATGTCTATCTGATCCAACGATCCGTTTTTCGCAATGCTTATTGTATTATTAACATTGTTTAGCAAAAAGTGCACTTATCATGGTCTGACCAATGGCAACAGAAATACAATTATTTTATTCAAAATATTGATATTAAATGGCCACCAATGGTAAATTCCACTGAAATTAATAGTTTCAGTGGCCACAACCGGTACTTCTAACCTTTACCTACATATCAAATGTTGTTTATATCACAAAATTGTCCTGATATTTTATTGAGACTGCTAAAGTATTCTTCTATTAAGATTTGTATTATTATTACTAATAAAAAATATTTTGTAAAATAATTCGCATTCTTTTCTTTCTAGCTGACTACGTGATTACAAGTAATTTAAATGCTGAGTGTCTCCTCTGTGGTCTAGTATTCTGGTGTCGGTGTTGACCACATGAGATCCTGGATTCGATTCCCCGGGTCGGGCCATTCATAAATGTGTTTTTTCAGTTTTCTGATAAAAACAACGTTGAACGGGATTAGATAAGTGCTTGGTTGGCGATAGGCTTACCACCTTTCACTTTGTGTGATATTAACGGCCGGTTTCCAAAACGCAAATTAATTTTAACAAACAATTAATCTGTGTTTAACATAATTTTTACAAGCAAATGATTTGTTAATCACAGATTAATTGTTTGTTAAAATTAATTTGCGTTTCGGAAACCGGGTAATCGTGTAAAATCTTGTGTAAATCTTCGGCTAATCGTGGGTGCACTTGCTGACTACCTTTTCAGGAATAGGGGTATGAAGAAACCGCCCCGTTGGTCGAGTGGTTAGCGACCCTGACTACGCAATCGAAGGGGCTCGGGTTTGATTCACGACGAGGACAAGCATTTGTGTAATGAATATAAATGATCGTATTTCCGGGTTTGGGTATTTATTATATATGTAAAAGATTTATATTATATGTATTTCTAAGTATTAGTAACGCTAACTAACACCCATAACACAAGCAAATAATTTGCTTACTTTGGGGTTAGGTCAGTAAGTGTAATTTGTTCCGTGAATATTTATTTATTTATTTTTAAATATTTAGTCATAAGTCCAGAGCGCCTAACTTATGTCACATAAATATTTACGTTTGGATAATCATCATGGAACAAAACGGATATGGGTAGAGAAGAAAAGTGCATAGGTCCAAGCCTCGTTTGAAGAAAAAAATATCTGATTTTCTTTAAGGATTGTCGTAAAAGGCGAATAATTTGTCAAACATGTCACTAACATCGTAACTAGTGGGCGGTAGTGATTTGAAAGTCTTGCGGGTTTAGTGCAAATACCTTAATTTTTCCTACTACAATAGGTCATACTCAGGGAAGTAGCTACCAGCCGGGGCTCCCTGGCCACGGGGGCCCCAACGTGCGTAAGCAAAAAATGATAAAAACTTCCCAAATTCTTATATAAATTCAGAAATTACAAAAGTAGAAATAAACAATTTCTTTGCCGAAAACAAGGCAAAGAGAGTGTATATTAGTATCTTCACGCCCATATCCCCGAAGGGGTAGGCAGAGGTACAACAAGTGCACCCACGATTAGCCGAAGATACTTGGTCACACAAATGTGATAGGTGGCAAGCCTATCGCCAACCGAGCACTTTCCAATCCCGGGCAACTTTGTGTTTTTCAGAAAACTGAAAAAACACTTTTTTATGTGCCCGACCCGGGAATCGAACCCGGGACCTCATGTGGTCAACGCCAACGCTGGACCACTAGACCACAGAGGCGAGTGTATATTTAATTTTAATTGTTTGTAAAAATTATGGAAAAAACGACAGATAAATAATAAGATCTTCTCTATCGCCCACCACACGACTCCGCCCACCATGTGGTCCGAACCAGTGCCGGTTTTAGCACTACCAGCGCCCTGGGCGAGATTTCTTTGGCGCCCCCTAACTGCAATTCAATTACATATGAAAAAGGCAAGGGGTACAATGAAATAACTATCCATTAAAAAAAAAATACATTTATTTAAAAAAAACTAATAAAATTTCACTTTTCTATCTTTTCTATCGGCGAACTCTTTTATTAGGCATTCAGACTATGTTTTCTGCAATTTAATTTTCGATTGACAAAGTTGCTACGTTTGTTAATCTAGATTGAAAGATTGTCGATCGCAGATATGCTTTTATTCGTTTCAGCTTGGAAAACTTCTTTCCCCACTAACAACCGTTACAAGTATTGTCAATGATATTCGCAATGTTATCCATACATTTGGATGCAGTTCTTGTAAGTTGCGATCTTTAATAAAATTCAACGGCATAAATTTTGGGAAACTTACAAATAAGTAGACCTTGCTCAATGAGCGAGCTATAAAGGGGTGCCCGTGGGAAATTATAAAGAATTGTAAAGAGGCGCCCTTTTTTATCCGGCGCCCCTGGGCCGTCGCCCAACCGCCCCCTACCCTAACGCCGCTACTGGTCCGAACGCCTCACCACAAAACAAAAACTTATGTTTTGTGGCTGAACTAATCCGAGATCGGTCTCACAGGAGACAGCCAATAGCGCGCGCGTTTATAGCCCCAAAATTTAATTTAAATTCTGGCTGAGCACTCTGCTCGCCCCAAATGTCCGTTGTCGCAATGAAGACCCGTAGGGTCAACTGTATTAGTCATATTGAAAAAAAAGGCTCGCCTACAAGTAGAGTAAAATCAATCAATGACATCTTTCATAAAAAATGTCATTCTTATATCAGTCTCTCAGGGGTCCATTTTTTATAAAAAAAGAGTACAGTAGTTTAGTTTTGTACAGTAGTTTAGCCGTGAAAGCTTAAAAGACAGACTTACTTTCGCATTTATACCTATTACCTATGTATACGTATAGCGTAGACTAGTGTATAGACTTTAAAGCATGCTAAAGCAGTTTTCCGCTAAGAAGATTGTATTCATGGTATATTCACCATATACGGATATTCTAGAGACAACTTTAACATCACAGTAATGAATTGTGGGTTTATTCACATTAGCGATAAATTGTTAAATCTGAGAAAAGTTTAAGAGAAGTGATTGGCCAAAAGCCTCACTACCACCATGACTAATAATAGGTGCTAGAATTCTGCAAAGTCTCGTTTGATACCGCCGCCATACATATTCATTAATAAGTCAATAATTCCAGCCATAACTTCATCAGTGCTTATCAATGACGCGCTCCATTTTAAACTTTAACGTACCCTGTGTATTTATACAAGTAACATATCCTCCTTAGTACCTTCAGTTTGTAAGCCTTGGTTATGGGTGCTATAGGTATTTATGAAATTAATAATAATGATTAAAAATTAAACTAATATAAGTATCCTGTGCTGAGTGTACATTATAGAGTATAAAGTTAGATAATATATAAATTTAAATATACCTAAGATTAAATAAGTCGCTGTGACTTACAGCAAAACCAAATCTGGAATTTTAATTGTTTTCATTTCGGTCTACTTTAAGCACACATCGGCTGCATATTTAAACTGAATACTAATAAGTACCTTTAGAAGATCATTACAGTAACGAGCATCTTTGAAAGAAAAATACGTCGACGTATATCCAGTACGATACAATGGTATGGAGCGCAAAAAAGAATTACATGAACGAAGAGACAGGTTATAAAAGTTGGCTAAAAATTTAAAATTATGTTTAAAGTAAAAAAGGGCAAATTTCAAATAATATTGTAAATAAATTGCCTAAAATTTATCTCGTCATCTACGAGATATAAAAAGCCATTGAAGACGTGTGCGATAACTATTATTGGTGTTTATGAAGTTTACGAAGTAAAAAAATGTATCATATTGCACTGTTTTGCTCTTTGATCGTTTCAATGTTACGAACAAGGTAAGCACTGAGATCAAGATAATATACGTCAGCTTAATCCATAATCGCATGTATCATTAATATATTATCTAATCTACCTAATTATTAGTGGCAAATTTGTATAATTCGGGCAGAGATTTTTTTTCATATTTTATAATTAAAAAGTTGCAGTAAAATCTAGTATTTGCACTGTTTGGATCTGACTGTTTTTGATATTGTTAAATAGATGACATTTTAAAAACAAAAAAAAATAAAAACAGTTTCCCGTCAATTTTTATTGTAGTTCTATTCGATAAAATGGTGAATCTAACAAAATAAATAAGAAATTCGTTACATTTTGAAATTATTTTACAAAAAAGGGAAAATGCGACACAAGCGGCGTAAAATATTTGTGTTGTTTAAAGACCTAACAATATCAGTAAGAATAGCACAAAATTGGTTCAAGCGTTTTCAGTCAGGAATTTAAATGTCAAAGATGAATTCGCTCTGATTGACCTATTCCAGTTAAATTCGAGGCCATTTTTTTAAAAACCAATAGTTACGACATAATTGAACAGGCTAGGGGTTGACCATAAACAGTTTTGACCAAAGTCTGGATATACAATATTTGGGTTTCACACAAGATCACTGAAAGAAACCTTATCAATCCATCTATTCCAAATAAAGTCGAGGCCATTTTTAAAAACTAATAGTTACGACATAATTGAACAGGCTAGGGGTTCACTATAAACAGTTTTGACCAAAGTCTGAATATACAATATTTGGGTTTCACACGAGATCACTGAAAGAAACCTTGTCAATTGCCCTATTCCAAATAAAGTCGATGCCATTTTTAAAAAAACTAATAGTTACGGTATAACTGAATAGGCTAGGAGTTGACCATAAACAGTTTTGACCAAAGTCTGGATATACAATATTTGGGTTTCACACGAGAGCACTGAAAGGAACCTTATCAATTGTGTCTCTACTTATTTGCGACGCTCTGTTATGACAATGAATTCGAACCTCTTTTGAAAATATTGATCACTGGTGATCAAAATTACACAATTAACTACTACTAATTATTTTTTAAATTACGAATCGAATCACACATTGATCATAATTTTTAACAAGACGAAGGGGAATTCTATAAAGGCACATGTGAACTAGATTCTAGGTCTAATTCCACAACAACATAGACTTTAATAATGTATTATTTTACAAAATGTATTAAAATATTCTTATCTGGATTGCGAAATCTACAACCTTGATATGCTGTAATTTTAGCCTCCACTTTTGTATCAGCACTTTTCATTGGCTATGTTAATTTAGCTCCTTAACCTAATTGCGTGGTGGAAAAATTGAAAGCCTTGAAAACTATACAAGGAAAATATAATGAGCGGGTTAAATAATAAGTGGTTAAAAATAAATTATGAAAGTAATATTTTATTGCGTATAAAATGTAACCTCGTTGTTAAAATGATGTAGGTAATGTTAAAAGTTATAGCTGATTTTGAAAACATATTTTAACTTAGTTAAAAACATATTTATACGTATTTTTATACATACCTATTTATTTTGACATACAAATTGTATTTTTTTATTTCATTGATTTGTTAAATATCCTTACTTGCGGCGAAACGAATTTCCTCTAGCTGCAAACTTTTGTGTTTTAAAATGTATGTTTTGAATTTTGATCACTGTTTTGACGTCGATAAGTGAAACCGAGCGCACCTATATCGAATAAATGCTATTTGTTTTGATATAATTATGACATTATCCCAGTAGATATAGTTTCCCAAAAATATCATTATAGTAGGGTACCCAAAATGCTAAATGGGAATTTCGTGAGAACCTACTGAATTTTGTAGATTACATGATAGAAAAAATAAAAAGTTTTTTTTTCATTTCAATGTTGGGGAAGGCATCATTGATAAAAAATGTAACAGACAGATAAATAAAAATAACTACGTTAAAAAAACCGACTTCAAAAACTAAAATGTAAAAAATAATAAAGATTTAATATTAATTAAATACTACCTATTATTTATATGTGCTATTTACTAATAGGTTTGAAGTCGGTGCCAAGCCAATTCGGCACGCACGCGCGGGCAGACGTCGTTGACGGACGCGGACGTCTTGAATACATAAATTTTTGAAAGAAAGAAAGAAAATATTTATTTGCAAGAATATGGGTGTTACAAGTTGTTAAAAATAAATTAAGCTACCAACATATTCTACCATTATGTGGTGTAAATTTTAAATTAAAAATTTAGATGCGTTTTAGCTTAATTGATAATTTTACATTAATTCACATGACCATTTAGTTTAGGAATTCTGCTGTATACATTTTAGTAATTATTTTTTTTATTATTCTTCGTATTGATTGAAGCTGCTTATAATATTAACATTAAGTTGCTCTTTATTAGGTATATTTACGCATTTTAATCTTTAAAGTAGGCATTTTATTGTATTAATTTGCTCGTATACTCGTATACTTCAAACCTATTAGTAAATAGCACATATAAATAATAGGTAGTATTTAATTAATATTAAATCTTTATAATTTTTTACATTTTAGTTTTTGAAGTCGGTTTTTTTAACGTAGTTATTTTTATTTAATACTTTTTAGTGTATTGTTGTATGTCAATTATTTATGGGTAGACCTACAACAGATGCTGCGCACCTTAAAAAATATAGAAGATCTCAAGAAACCGGAACGGATAAAAGTAGTCGTCTCTGTAAAAATACTATTCGAAACACAATGTCACGTTCTTATGGGACTATGATCATGAAAAACGTTTGCTGGCCATGAAAGCATACATAAAATTACGCTAACGTCAAGAAATTTTTGTACACTATAATTCTAAACTCGGTAAGATCCAAGAGCGTATAGCGAATGAGTCTTTTCAGCGGAGAGCTAATAGACTTGGTCTCAATAATGAGCGTCTAGCGAACGAATCTGCGGAGCAAAAAGCTCATAGAATTGGTCTCATTAAGGAGCATTTAGCTAAGGAGTCCGCCGAGCAGAGAGCTACGACACCGTACAGCAACCGAGTTTGCACAGCAACGTGAGAACCGGCTAGCGGCAGCGCGTCAGACTTCACAAAGGCTTCGTTCAATGACTGAGCGTAATTTTATAACCATCATACGTCAATATGCTGAAGTACCATGCACAATCTGTAAGAAATTATTACTATATCCAAAACAAGACACGTCATTAGACACAGCACATTTTGGTTACCTTCTGGAGGAGCTACCGTTGCTCGACTACCATAAAAAAAAGTTCCTTCTCAGAACTGAAACAACATGGAAGTTACGTCTATCTCCTGAACTGACCGAATTGACAGACGTAGAACAAAGACTTTTGTGTCAAGAGTAGTTCCTTTAATAACTAGTTACCACCAAGCACCAAAGTGCTCGTCAGCACCAATCAAACGAGCCCAAACTCGATAGAGTTGTGTCATTTTAGTACTGAGCTCCTATGGCCACCTTCTGGATTCATCATCGGACCCTGCAGGATCCTAGTTACCACCAAGCACCAAGGTACTCGTCAACACGAATCAAACGAGGCCAAACCCGATAGAGTTGTGTCATTTAAATAATGAGCTCCTATGGACACCTTCTGGCTTCGTCATCGGACCCTGCAGGATCCTAGTTACCACCAAGCACCAAAGAGCTCGTCAACATCAATCAAACGAGCCCAAATTCGAAAGAGTTGTGTCATTTAATTACTGAGCTCCTATGACCACCTTCTGGTTTCATTATCAGACCCTGCAGGATCCTAGTTACCACCAAGCACCAAAGTGCTCGTCAACATCAATCAAACGAGCCCAAACTCGATAGAGTAGTGTCATTTAATTACTGAGCTCCTATGGACACCTTCTGGCTTCGTCATCGGACCCTGCAGGATCCTAGTTACCACCTAGTACCAAAGTGCTCGTCAACATGAATCAAACGAGCCCAAAGTCGATAGAGTCTTGTTATTAAACGATTTTTAACCATTTAATTACTGAGTTCCTGTTGTCGCCTTCCGATTCCATCATCAGATCAGGTCTATCTCATAATAAGTTTTCATTGTCATCCAATTTACATACGTATACAAAATTTCAGCTCAATCAGTAACCGGGAAGTAGGCATGGATCATTTAACAGTTAGGTAACGTATTAAATTTCATACTAAATTTTTTTAACAATTAACAACTGTTATTTATATTAGCAAATACTGTTAAAAATTACCAATAACTTCATATAGGATAATAATGTTATTAAAAATATTTGAGCTACCTTGATTTATGATAATAATAACTGTTATAAATTGTAAAAACTACTCCAGAGGACTTTTTTTTTTCAATATATAGGCATAGCCTACTACTGATATAATATAACATAAATAAATAACTGTTAAATATTAATTTTAACAACATAACAGTTAACCTAATTTAACAATAATTTCCATGCCTACCGGGAAGTGGATCAAATTTACTGCGAGATTTGATTTCAGACATCGGCATAGGTAAAATAAATAAAAAATGCTCATAATATAAAAACTACTGGGCCTACCTAAATCAAATTTTTATGGGACCAATTCGAAGCTATTCCGCATCAAACAAAAAAAGAATCACGTAAATCGGTTCAGAAACTTAGGAGAAATCGGTGTACATACATAAAAAAAAATATACCGGCCGAATTGAGAACCTCCTCCTTTTTTTGAAGTCGGTTAAAAAAATGTAAAAATAACAGTGACGTGGAAATACTGAAGCGGATCAGATGAAGGTAAGGATGGTTTAATTGCGAGCTAAAATTTAGAAAAACCTGACTGAGTGTAGCGTTAGGGAGTGAGTAATTGATTTGAATTTTCTTTTATTTTGAAGGAAATGATGTAAAAATAACGAAAAATAAGTAGTCTGACAATTTTCGCAAGCCGAAGTTATTAGATTTTTTTTTCTTCTGCCCCTGCCAGACTAAGATTTTTCTCAAAAACTTAATAAAGGTTCACGATCGATCTGAACTGAATAGAATATAGTCTTACGGTCTTACGTTACAAGTTATAAAATATTTGGGCTTTTGATTCAAATATTTTAATATACTAGTAGAATTTATCAAGCGCATTTCCCAACTAGGTCCACATTCATAGATGGAGCCCGAATACCGCGTGTGTGTATAACAAACGTGGCGTCGCAACCGCCGGAGTACGCAATCCCAGACCGCGTTACATAGCTTACAAGACCGCTAATGAATTACATCGCACAACACATTTACCGCAATCAGCTGTAACATCGACATTTACACAATTACATATACCTATTTGACCGCCCCGTTGGTCGTGTGATTAGCGAACCTGACTACACATCAATGGGGTCGGGTTCGATTCCCAAGAGGGACAAACTTGTGATGAGCATAGATGTTTGTATTTCTGGGTTTGGGTGTTAATTAAATCTATTCGAGTATTTATGTGTGTATTTCTATGTATTAGTATCGTTGAGTGACACCCATACTACAAGCAAATAATATGCTTACTTTGGAGTTAGATCAATTCGTATACAGGTATGTATTCGTATACAGGTTCACTAGTAAAAGACTACATCCTGTAGAACACGATAGTTAATGGTCGTATATAATCAATAATCTACATTATTTAATCTACAATAATGTTATAAAAGCGAAAGTTTGGATGTTTGGATGGATGGATGTTTGTTACTCAATTACGCATAAACTACTGAACGGATCTGGATGAAATTTGAAAACAGATATATGATAACCTGGAATAGCACATAGGCTAATTTATACATACATACATACATATCTTCACGCCAGATCCCTTACGGGCTAGGCAGAGAGATACATCACGATCCTTGCAGGTTTGTCTCGCTTCCTCCACATTCATCACTCTCTTCATACACACACGCCAGTTGCGAAGACTCTTGACACCACCTTCGGACAGTACTCGATCAATCTGATCGTGGTATGTCAGTCTTGGTCTTCCCCGGTATCTACATCCTTCCACATTCGCATTGTATATCTGTTTTGTTAACCTTTCATCTACCATTCTATCTACATATCCGAACCAACGCAGCTCTCTCACTTCGACATTACGAACCCTGTCCGCGAGTGTCACACCACATATTTTTCTTAGCGACCTCATCTCGATCGCGTTGATTCTACTTTCATGCCCTTTTTGACATACCCAACTCTCACTTACAATACATACAATAGCGTTGGGATAAGCACACAATTATGCAGGGCTAGACGGGCACCCTGACTTAAAATTGTGCTATTAAGTAATCTCCCTAACGCTCCATTCACTCTATTCCCTGCACACACTTTTTTTTCAACATCAGCGGTGTACCTTCCATCCCTGCTAAAAGCGCATCCAAGATATACAAACTCATCCACTTGTTCCAGCACTACATCATCGACCACAACTCTTACGTCCGTTCTGGTTGCTTCTCTTTTAAATACTAAAACTTTAGTTTTCTTCGCATTCAAATGTAAGCCCATACTCTTACAATCCTCATTCATAACGGTGACCAGTGTTTGCAGCTCAGATGGAGTTGAGCCTAGAAGTACAGCGTCATCTGGATAAAGCAGGCAGTTCACCACTAGATCACTCATGCGCATTCCCACATTCAATGACCTCAATCTTTGGAGACACTTATCCAGATATAGAATAAACAGACGAGCTGACAACACACAACCCTTCTAGACGCCGATATTGACATCGAACCAGGGCGATATGTTGCCGTCCACCCGCACACATGCTTTGCAATCCCAGTACATGGACTGTAAAGCACGCAGCAGACGCCCATCTATCCCATAACTGGGTAAAATGTCCACCCAATCCCACCATGCATCTCTTTCTATTGACTTGCAAAGTTTTGCACTACCACATACTTCTTTCACGGCTACTATCATACTGTCTTTCAAAACTTTCCAACATTCGTCTACATCCAAGTCCGGTAGCTTCAATTTCGCCAACCTATTTCGAACCTAAATCTCATACATACTCCTTATACTCGGATCTTGCAACTTTTTGCTCTTTATCTTTTCAAGCTCTCCGAATGGAACACGCTGTCGCCAATGTCTCCACTTCTTAAACAGACCCATATATCGGCTTACTACCAAATAGCGGTCTGTTTCCAGATTGGGACCTCTGTAGGCGCGCGTATCCATTATACAACTGCGGAGTCTACTATCAATCAAAATCAGATCTATCACACTCTTTTGATCATTTCTTCTCCATGTATACAAATGAATGTCCTTATGAGGGAATATTGTGTTAGCCACAAGAAGATTCCTTTCCACGCATAAATCCACAATGTGCTAACCGGGGTCGTTCACTCTACTGTCACCATACGGATCAAGTACGGCATCGAAACCAGGCCGCTTAGTCCCGACCTATCCATTCAAATCACCACACAAAATGACTCTTTCATTGTCATTAACCATATCCAAAACATCCCTTACAGAATCCCAAAACTTTTCCAGGTCACTGGGCGACGAAGAGCTTACCGGTGCATATAATGCGACCAAAAAGACTCTCGTGATTCCCAGTTTGATTCGGACCCAGAGAAGTCTCGAGCCAGCCATCCCATAATCTTTCAGACCAGAGACTAAGCGTGACGACAGAAGAATACCAACACCGGCGCCAGCATGATCGCTCTGAGGCACACCAGACCATAGAGCCATCATGCCACCGGGGAGATCAGTGGTTTCACTACCTTTACGCTTAGTCTCTGTTACACACAAAACCTCCAGGCATCTCTCATTCATTACATCTATCAATTCATGCATCTTATCTTCCAACCCACCTCTTACATTCCACGTGCCTATTTGGCACTCTGCTCCCCTCGACTTACCTATTCGGGCCTGGCGTGATGCCATTCCGCCACTTTCCCTCGCGTCGCCTCCAGGGGACGCCCTAATCCGCACTGCGGTACTTATTCGGGCCAGAATTGCAGTCCAGTGGACTGGCAGGGGTCGCGACGAGCACGCTTCTGGCCAATGACCCCCTAATTTATATATAGGAAAAATAGGGTGATCCCGCGGGATTCGCCAAAAACTTTTATAATGCAGCGGGCTGCACGTTGCAGCTAGTATTATAAATGCGAAAGTTGAGATGTTTGGATGTATATATGCCTGGGTGGATCCATCCACCCATTTGGTACTCAATTCCACAAAAACTACTGGTCTGGATACTACGAATCTGGATGAAATTATGATAACCTGGAATAACACATAGGCTACTTTTTATCCTCGAAAAAACAGGTGATCCCGCGGGATTCTCCAAAAATGTTATAATGCAGCGAGCTGTACGCTGCAGCTATAATAAAAAGAGAATATTGCTTAACTTCAGAATAAACCTCAACGATATTAGTGTAGTAATTTTCAAAAAATATAGTCAGTGTGCGGGCGAAAGGCACGTCAAGGCGCGTGCCATAGCAGCAAATCGCTGTTTGTAAACAGTGGACTTCAATATCTATGCACCGTACGTATATTTTTTATTAGATTATTAGGTCAAAATTTTAGTGCCTATTTTTTTAAATGAGATTCAAACAAACAATTGAGTACTCCTTCACTATGTATAATATTTTTATATTATTCGCAATTGCGTACTCTTACATACACCCAGATCTAAACCTCATGATCTAGCGTCAATTCAATTCAGCTCAGATCGTGAAGTCCTGGGTTAAATCTCTGGGTCTGGTTTTTTGTAGATTGTCTTTGGAAATCAAAATTTCAGTAAGCAGCTGGGAATCTAGTAATGAAAGATGAAGTAGGTATTAGAATAATAAACGTAGATATACAACTGAGATCATGAAAACTCCAGATCGATTTCCTGGCCGGAATAGAATCTTTATATTCTATGAAGAAAAATATCAATCTAGTGCCCATTTTTTCATAGAAGAGTGACGGAGGGTTTACCCACAGGATCATGAACATCCGCGATTTCAGATATTATCATGTAGCCACGATAACAACCTTTTCAGAATAAGTAAGCTTTTCATAAAAGTCCTTGAATCGTATCTATTTGGAAACATCCTGTCGTAATCGTTTCCATAGAAGAGTAGTGTGGAGTAAAAAATACCTCGAAAAACGCATGGTTACGAATTTCCAAATACGCTAGTGGTGTGTAATTAGAGTGAGCAACACTGTGTCTCATAAAACATGCTAAACTATTGTTTTCAGCTATTAGAAATAGGTTTATCATTATCTAAAATAAAAAGCTAACTCTGTGTTGTATGAGGCCGGACTTTTGCTCTAAAAGCCGGATATATTCGGCATTGCTTTGCCGTTCTGCAAGCGCTGCGTATAATGTGTTATACTAACAAAAAAGCCTAGCAAAGGCTGGACACAAGTCGGACATAACCCAAAAAAGTCAACCAGTACAACGTTGTAATCCAGAACGTCTCCCTTTCGCTCTGCTTATCGCGCAATAAAGTCGACGTGATGATATTTTTTAAATTTAAAGACTTATTAAAAACAATTACTTATTCATGCAGGCATAGCCGTGAGCATCAATTACCTCACATAACTATAAATAAAGGCTTGACCTATTTTTATGTTTTTTTTTTTGTATATGAGATCATTCAAGTATTATGTAAACGCAAAAGGGGTCTTTACTTTGCTTATTTTGGACTAGCTGTTGCCAGCGATTTCGTCCGCGCGGACTTCGTTTACTCCGCACAGCACCTCCCCCGAACGGTGAATTCCCCGATGACGGGAGACGGCAGACGGGAGAACAGAAAATTCTCCCTCCGATGAATAACGGTGATTACGTCAGCAATATTTATTGCTTAAATAAATATATATATTTCTCAATATCCTACATATCCATACTAATATTATAAATGGAAAAGTATATGTGTGTGTATGTGTTTGTCCGTTTTTCACGGCAAAACGGAGCAACGAATTTAAGTGATTTTTTAAGTGGAGATAGTTGAAGGGATGGAAAGTTACACAGGCTACTTTTTGTCTTTTACTTTACGCGAACGAAGCCGCGGACAAAAGCTATTTATTTATAATTGTATTTCTAAACTAAAAAGAAACCAGACAAAAATACGTGTTCCTACGCTTACGTCACCATAGGGAGAGGGGGAGCCTTACTTACTTTTGCTGACGAGAGAAAGAAACGAAGTAATAATTACAAAAAAATTATACTTGAATGCTAGTCCCTATTTGGTAGGAATGACAATATGACGTAAAAGATGTTTTATATCGCTAGGAGTGTATGCAGTTTTTTTACCCATAACCCCGAATTTTCACTCTCCTAGCCCCAAACCCGCTTAACCCGTACTCTAGTAAAACATCACAGCAAATCAATATGATAGAACAATGTTTGCCCGGTCAGCTAGTTTATATATAAAATCGTGGATTGTAACTAGTTAAATATGAAACAGAGCATGTAGTTGTTTAGAAATTGAGTAACAAAACAGAGAGGGCTCGTCATAATCAATATATACAAGATTTCATTTGCCGCGGTACAGGGCACAACATTACGGTACTCGTCTAGTTTCGAGACGTCCACCCACCTCGCTTTCACTGATACCACCATCTTGTATTATTTAACGATTGATGATAACTAGTAATGGCAATTAGTAATTGAAATTAGATCGTCTATATATTAATATAGGAAGCAAATATTTTGTGCACCTTTTTACGACAATAACGCGAAAGGAGAGTACGGAACAATCAACGATCGGTTACTCGCATGACTCGCAGCAGTAACCATTAGCATTCAATTTAATAATAAAGGGACGTTCCATAAGTTTTTTGGATATTTTCTATTTTAACATTTAAATGAATAGTTTTAGTTTAGAAAATGTTACTACTCGTACTAAATCAGGTCGATTTACAGATATAGGAAACCGTTAGTGTAAAACCGTGGTAAACCGTATTTTAGCAATACATAACATAACATACCTTTAAGAAAGAAATAATTCTTGATATTACCTAGATTTAAACCAATACGTGACAGGTTCTGTAAAAACTTAGGTAGCGGAAAAAAATTCTTCTTTCAAATATGTATTTTGTAATCGGGCGTAAGTTTCTGAAAATTTATTTTATTGTTGTATAGGTAGCGATATCTCCTATACATATCCGAAGCAATTCAATTTTAGAACGTTACTTAAATTTCCATGTTCCGTTTTTATTGCATCGTATTTGGAAAGCAATCCGTTCCTGTCAACCGGCGAGTCACGCGACCGCACCGTTCAGAGCATCGGCGGGAAACTTTGATTGGGATTTATTTATATCAAAAAACCAATAACTCAGCAAATAAACCAGACTTTAATAGCAGTACGGAAAGAATAGTTTTATTTGATTTTTTTTGATTTTTTTCTGAATTGAAACTTCTTTAAAATAAATTATGACTTTTTAGCATTGACGTGTATAATAGTGGTAATATTATACACGTCAATGCTTTTTAGAAAACTTGTGAATTGAAACTCGATGACACGAAAAATCAACAGTAAAAGGAAACAAACGCATATATATATAGCCTGTGGGAGAATGAGACAGAATGTATGATACAGTGTTTCATAATACTTAGTTTTCCCATTGTACCATGTTTCGTAGTCTGCCTTGTCTTTAATTAGCCACTGGACACAATGCCGTCTTTACTATAAGGGCACTCAGGGCCAGTGCCCAGGGCCCCTATCCTCAGAGGGCCCTGAAGGACCGACATTTTCTCTCACATTTAATATCAAAATATTATGGTCGGGCATTTTCGTAGCTTAAGAGAATAAAAAATGAATTGCAAACAACAATGTTACAAGAATGGCTAAGTAATTTGTCATAGAAAATTATATTCTTCAGAAAATTGAATTCGAGGATTTAATAGAAGATTTTACTCAACTGAAATCTCGAAAGAAACTATTATTGTAATCACAATAAAAAAACAGCAGCATACATTACTTATATCATCAATGATATATTGGATTACTAAAGCAGAACATAGTGGAAAAATATTGTATAATTTGCTTTCTATACATTCCAAAAGGGCCCCGAATTCTTGTGTGCCCAAAGGCCCCAACATAGTCTAAGACGGCCCTGGCTGGACATAGTGTAGTATGTCCAGCGGCTAATTAAATAAATATGTCCAGCACATAGTAGTATGTGCTCGTCTGCACCTGTATACTGCTAAGTCGAACCGAGAGAGAACGCATTGTATAATGAGTGTAACTGTATACGTACTGTTTAATACTTTTTACGCATTTAGATGATGTAGATAGAATTTCTAAGTGGTCGAGTTCCGCAAGGTCTCACCCGGGCTTAATACCGCTGTCATACCGTTTATTGTCACTGACGTGTTTCGGTTTAGAGGGCAAATTAGCCAGTAAACTTATGCATGAAGTATAACACTACCGCCACACAGATAGCAATGCACCATTACCATCTTTAGTGTTTATATGCGATAGTTCTCTTTCCACCAAGAGAGCCTTCTGATTAGATAGCAAACAAGCAGATAGCTTTCCTGATAAAATAACAAACTATCGCGTATAGACATCAAAGATGTTAATGGTGCATTGCTATCCATGCATGCGAGATGCATAAATCTTCCGGCTACCTTAACATCCAAACCAGAACACGACAATGAAAAAAATTGACGCTATTACAACAGGAATAGGTACGACGATCGTACCAAATGGCAAATACCCGAGGGAGACGTTGCGGAATTCTACCACCTAGTAGTCACGATAGTAGAGGCTGTTCTGTTTGTTGCTTTTTTTTTCTTTTGGTCCCTAAATTAAATAATTCCTACTTCCTAAGATGTTTCTACCTCAAGGCAAAATTTCTTAAAAACTACTTAACGTTTTTAATAGCGCATAAAACTTTAGCATCAGCATCCCAATACAAGTACGTTTATTTTCCAAGTGAATGCGAACCGTGCAGTACAATCAAGTCATAATTTCTGCTTAATTAGAGCTCGCACATACTGGGGCTATTAGGCCTAAAATATTGTTCGCACAAGGCGCATCCTTCTACAGTCGCTAACATAGTTCCTTTTATTTTTAAAAATTTTCGGGTAATCATTTTTACGTTTCCGTACACAAAACGTGACAGTAGGACTCATTGCTAAAGCTTCGCAGTTCATCAGTCTGTCTGTTCAATTATTAGTCTGTAATATAATGTATCAAGCCCGTATCTTTGATTATTAATAAGAAGACGTTTGAAATGTTGACATTAGGTGTATTACTTATTGTCATTATTGCAACAGTACTAATCATTATAGTTGGGAATGGTGTCTTTTTTATTTATAGAAGAGAATACAAAGGGATGGAAGACTTATGATCATCGCCGGCAATGGACAATTACACAACTAAAAGTCTTGCAGTTGCGTTACCAGCCTTTTAAGAATGAGTATGCTCTTTTCTTTATGGTCCCGAAGATGATATATCTTCGGTTTGGAAAAACAGCTGCAGATAATAGGTTTCATGGAGGGATAAAAATGTTGTAATTTTTACTTAACACTCATAACACTTCCCCACATCTTCCCCGTGCTGGTCCCGGATTCTTTTGACGAATAGGCCAAGTGCGTTTTGCCGGGCAGGTCGTAAAGGCGACCTACTAGTGATACGAGTCACAACCATTGTAACTACTAGGTTGTAGAGTTCTGCATTGTCTCACCCGGGTCTGGTACCACCGCTTTACCTATTCCTGCCGCAATAGTGTCAGTCCTTGTCACTGCATGTTCCCGGAGGCTAAGGTAGCCGGTAAACTCATGCATGTGGCATTAGACCTCACACAAGATAGCATCGCACCATTAACATCTTTGGTGTCTATAGGCCATAAAAACACTTAAATATTACACTTTAAATAGGAATTTTTCGTATGCAAATCGATTAAAATTCGAGTATGACTGATTTGTGCTAACATTTTCTCACATAACATTGGACGGTAAACAAATATGAAAAACCAAAGTTATCACTTTTCTATTCGCTGGTACCTACCATTATGCAGGCCAGACTCCATAGTATTGATCTGCCTTAATACTCCCGCCGTGTGTAATAATTGAGCAGTAAACTGTTCGGAGTACTAATGGAATATCTATAGTTTCGGTAAAAGTAGACCGAAAGTGTGCTTTGCCGCACGAGGATTTTATTGACTTTAATGCAATTCCCTCAAATGCATAATACCTCTTTAATCTAGATTATGAGGTATAGGTCGGGCAAAAACTTTTTGAAGCGAAAACTTCTTAAGCCGCATTAACCGACTTTTGATAGGGGAAAAACGTACGAGCTCAAAAACGTAAGCGGTTAAATTAATCAAATAAAAACCTATATAAAAACTCCTTTAAAACCCAATCAAATCAAAACCATTTTTCAAAGAACCTTAGAGTTAGTTAAGGTTAGAATTAACCCAATTGAAAAGCTTAACTTTTATACGAGTTAAGCTGATCGAGGGTTAACTTTGCCCGTGCCCGTGCCGTACCGTGCCGTTGCCGTTGCCGTTGCCGTAGCCGTTGCCGTTCCCTTTCCTTTCCCTTTCCCTTTCCCTTTCCCTTTCCCTTTCCCTTTCCCTTTCCCTTTCCCTTTCCCTTTCCCTTTCCCTTTCCCTTTCCCTTTCCCTTTCCCTTTCCCTTTCCCTTTCCCTTTCCCTTTCCCTTTCCCTTTCCCTTTCCCTTTCCCTTTCCCTTTCCCTTTCCCTTTCCCTTTCCCTTTCCCTTTCCCTTTCCCTTTCCCTTTCCCTTTCCCTTTCCCTTTCCCTTTCCCTTTCCCTTTCCCTTTCCCTTTCCCTTTCCCTTTCCCTTTCCCTTTCCCTTTCCCTTTCCCTTTCCCTTTCCCTTTCCCTTTCCCTTTCCCTTTCCCTTTCCCTTTCCCTTTCCCTTTCCCTTTCCCTTTCCCTTTCCCTTTCCCTTTCCCTTTCCCTTTCCCTTTCCCTTTCCCTTTCCCTTTCCCTTTCCCTTTCCCTTTCCCTTTCCCTTTCCCTTTCCCTTTCCCTTTCCCTTTCCCTTTCCCTTTCCCTTTCCCTTTCCCTTTCCCTTTCCCTTTCCCTTTCCCTTTCCCTTTCCCTTTCCCTTTCCCTTTCCCTTTCCCTTTCCCTTTCCCTTTCCCTTTCCCTTTCCCTTTCCCTTTCCCTTTCCCTTTCCCTTTCCCTTTCCCTTTCCCTTTCCCTTTCCCTTTCCCTTTCCCTTTCCCTTTCCCTTTCCCTTTCCCTTTCCCTTTCCCTTTCCCTTTCCCTTTCCCTTTCCCTTTCCCTTTCCCTTTCCCTTTCCCTTTCCCTTTCCCTTTCCCTTTCCCTTTCCCTTTCCCTTTCCCTTTCCCTTTCCCTTTCCCTTTCCCTTTCCAAATCTTAAACAATCTTACAGTCTTAAAATATCCTTAGCAAAAGTCACAGGCAGAGTTAAATGAATAGAATGGCGAATTTATAAAGGTTCCTTATTAAGTATTAACGTTATTTTAAACTTTATCCCCAAAACGCTCGTGTCATTAGTGACCCTCGCGTTCACCAATATATCATCAGGGAATTTTCACGCCCTATCTATTATCTATCGGAAGCTGTAACACCAACCGGAAACAGACGTCAACGGCTATCTGTAAAAAATCAGAAATCTTAATGATATAAAAAACTACTTTTCTGTTATGTATATAAGCAGAAGCGCGTCAACAGAAAAGTAGTTTAAAATAAAGAAAAAGTATGGCATATACCTAAGGTACTTTTTCTATATTTGACACACAAATTGGCTTTAAAAATCGAAACCGATTAATTTTTAACATAAAAAAAGATTTTTATAACAAATATATCGCATCTGCAGTCTCGTGGTCCGGTGTCGGTGTTGACCACGTGAGGTCTCGGATTCGATTCTTGGGTCGGGTAAATCACAAATGTGTTTTTTCAGTTTCCTGCTAAAAAAGGTGTTGCCCGGGTTCGAATAAGTGCCCGGTTGGCGATAGGCTGGCTACCTATTACATTGTAGGAGAAAGTATATTTGGCTAATCGTAGGTGCACTGGTAGTTCTCTGCCTACCTCTTCGGAGGTACGGCCTGAAGGCATTTTTTATACATCGTAATTGTGAAACACTACAATAATTCCTTGTGAACTTGTGGCTCCTTGCATTCCTGCGAAAAAGACGACACAAATGACAAAAAACCACTTTACCGCAATTCAAATGCCTAATATAACAACGTACAATGAAATCTTTATTGAAGGCAATACCTGAATCCGCCTAATTAAAATTTAATATCGGACAAGGTCGTGGAAATCAATGGAATCAAGGACTTTATAAAAACGTTATCGAACATCGCCTTACATGCCGCTTGGCACTGTAGTGTTTTGGTTTGGTAATGTAGGTAGTCAGTAAACTTGAAATCTTCTAGATTTAATCATCTCAAATTAAATAAATGACTAATTTACAGTTGACAATGCGGGTTACTGCGACATCCGACATTTGAGTGTTCAACCAGAGTTTAAAGTTAATATTAATTTGTGTTACATGGATAACATCGCATCATTACAGCTTTGTTGTGTATAGTCAATTATTCTCTCTTTTCAACAAGAGAGCATTAGTTTTGCAAACTTTGGAAGTAACTGTTTCTTCTATTAGTACACTAATATTATAAAGACATATACGTATTCTTGTATATCTGTTTGCAACGATTTAATTTAAAAACTACTGACTGGCAATAAAAAAATGCTATCCCTATTAAAGGTTTATTCTGGGTACCTTAGCTTACAGTGATATAAATTCAATGGCCCGTTACCAATCCTATAAAAAGTGGAGAGGAGCTGTGTTAGTGTATGCATCTTTTGGCTGAAAAAATAAACTGATTTGGTCCATGGTAAATAAGGATAGTAAGACTATAAGCCTATGCTTTTTGCGAAAATTTTACTAGTGCAACAGTTCTGTAAATGTAAAACGGGCTTAGTAAGATCGTTTTACCTTTTTTATATCATAAGATAACAAACATAAGACTCCATCAGGAGACCCATCTGCTGCTTGTTTGCTATCTTATGATGTAACTATAACAAAAAATAGTAACAAAAAATTTAATATCGAGAAAATAACGTAAAATAATTATAACAACTGACTTCTCATTTCCTGTATCTCCAAATGCTGCATCAGATCTTCATCAAATTAAAATGGGACTACACGATGAGTATACCCTCTCAATTTTTTTTAAATCGGTTCATAAATTTATAATACAACATACAGCTGAATTGATAACCTCCTCCTTTTGAAAAGGCGGTTGAAAATAAAACATTCTGACGAACTCAAAACCTCTTGCTTTTGTAAAGTCCCTTGGTGATAAGGTTTATGAATTAATAAAAGCTCAAAAATCCATACTTCCATTCTATCGATACTAATATTGTAAATGTAAAAGTCTGTTTGTCTGTCTATAACGCTTTCACGGCTAAACCATTTTTCATGAAATTTGGCAAGGAAATAGGTGAAGATCTGGGGTAAAACATAGGCTAATTTTTTAAAGAGCTGAATAAGGGATGAAATATAATATAACTAATATTATAAATGTGAAAGTCTGTCTGTCTGTTACGCTTTCTCGGCTAAACCGTTCGTGCTAGACCGATTTTCATGAAATTTGGCATGGAAATAGTTGAAGATCTGGGGTAAAACATAGGCAATTTTTTTAAAAATCAACCTCTAAAGAGCTGAAATAGGGGATGAAATATGTATAAAAAGCTATATTGACGACATTTTACTGTAGGTACTCGCGGGCGGAGCTGCGTGGGTCAGCTAGTATATATAAAATAATATATTTCAAATGCTTCTATATGCGTAACAAAACTTATGAGGGATCTCATAAGTAATTTTAGTCATAACAAAATCGTCACGTAAATGAAACACACGTTTTTAAAATATTTTAGCCGCACGTGGTATGAAATCGGATATGTTTTTTCACGACGGTGACTTTTTGATTCTTTGCTCAAAAAATAGGGTGACAAGGATACACTTATCTTTCATGCAAACGATATGTTATCGCTTTCAGAGCTGTGATTTTCAAACTTAATGTTGCGAAATATACATTTTAGATTAAAAATGACGTTAAAGAATTTCCTTTCGATAAAATTATAATGTTATATAAATAATCGTTTCTGTATTAAATTCAAAGTCATTATAATATTATACATATTAATATTTGATTATATGTAAAAACTAGCGAACTGCCCGCGGTTTCACCCGCGCAGCTTTTGTTCCCGTGGGAATATCGGAAAGGTTTATACACTTAAACCTTCCTCAACAATCAATCATTCTATTAAAAAAAAACCGCATCAAAATCCGTTGCGTAGTTTTAAAGATTTAAGCATACATAGGGACATAGGGACAGACAGAGAAAGCGACTTTGTTTTATATTATGTAATAATAATACAATAATATTTACAGCTTAATATTATAAATATAAATAACTGACCCGGCAAATGTTGTTCTGCCTTTTTAACTACTCTTATTTTTTCTATATTTTCTCACCTTTTAAACCTTCCCTGGACTTCAACAATTAATTCAAAACCAAAATTAGCCAAATCGGTTCGGCAGTTCTCGAGTTTTAGCGAGATTTATAACGAACATCAATTGATTTTTATATATATAGATAACAAACGTTTCAAATTTCATTAAATTGTATAGCCATTTTTAAAATTGTTATTTATTTCCATAACAGTAAATATGTTATCGATATGCTGGTACCTACATTTGAATAACTTGTAATAAGTACTTGTAAAACCCATACTTTTTAAGGTAAATATACTTTTTAGGGTTCCGTACCTAAAAGGTAAAACGGGATGTTCTATTAATCGTCGGCACTTGGTGAAACTGCATTTTGATTTTAATTATAAAACACATATACTGGTTTCACTACATATATATTCTTCCAAATTATTTAAAGTCTACTGGTTTCGCTTATTAACGCATCTTCAGGACTTATTATATATATAAGGATATAACGGAATGTTTTATACTATCAATAGGCATAAGCTATTTTTTTCAAAACTCAGCAACAAAGTGGCTGAAACAGGTGATACAAGTTTGTATGAAAGATTATATTGATGACATGCTACTCCATTCACAGGCGAGGTTGTATGGGAGTGCTAGTATTTTATGTTTTCTTTACGTTAGGCAAAGTAAATATAATCGCCTTAGTTTAAAAGTAGCCAAAAAAGTTTGAGAACCCTTAAATGTAAGCCCTACCGACATCTCTTCTTGCTTGTAAAGACATCCGTCATTCCACGCTCGTATGATTTACCTACCCTTATATTTTAACGGCATTTACAACCAGCCAATCTCTCCAGATCCCTTACACTTAGGGGGTTGCAGTGTTTCGTTTGGAACAGGGAGGTTCGTTTTAAATGGATCTGACATTTAGGGCCGTAATGTGCCATTTCCGATTTAACACATCCAAATAAATTAGATAAGGTAAACCTATCTAAAAAATAAGCGAGCCTTACAGTAGTCGCATATGACGACTAACATCTGACATCTAAGTGATTACGTAGGTACCACAGAATATGGAGATTAGGTACAATCTGATGGCTACCGCATGCGCTTATTGGTCAATTCAAATAGCGCGCAATTCCTCGGCTTCATGTTACTCACTTCCATTGCATAATGCATTTCACAAAACCACTCCCATATGAACTGCAGAAAAGCGAGAGGAAAGGTGTTATGCAATAGTAAGCTTAGCGTAATACATAAAAAATGTAAGTAGTCCTATAACTCACGTAAGACAAATTCAAAATACAAAACCATGAACATAACATAAGGAATCATTACATAATAGAGGCAAGATGGTCGCAGATTCATCCCAGTCGCATAATTTACTGTTATTGAGTTTTGGATTTTCGAGTAAAACCACGAAAAAATCTCAATAACACTATGGCCCGACCCGGGAATCAAACCCGAGATTTCATGATCTTAATCAAAGATGCTAACCCCTGGACTACAAGGCGGTGTTCTAGTATCTACAAACACCAGTTTATTTTACAATTATTAAACAAACAGTATTTTAGTTTTTTTTTCTGATCCATTGGTCTAGTAAGCCAGTAGGTATTACAAATTTCGATTTCATTGTCTACGTCAGGAAAAACAATGTTATTGGGACTCAGAACATAATTTTATACAATTAATTTATCGTGTTATTAATAAAATTTCTGGCTCAAGTCAAAAATTTTTATTACACAAACGTTTTAATTCGTGTAATGATGGCCACATAGTTGTATTATTATATGAACAACATTATTCATTTATATAATTGTAAGATATTTACATAATTGCGACCTGTATATGGTTCAACTAATTGTACGTACTTATTGTGTTTTCACATAATTACAACCTAAACATTTAAACAATACAATTAGAGTATATAATAATAGAAATATAATAAGTGGTATTTATCGTATACCACTTATTATATTTCTACAACACAAAGAAACAACGTAGGAAGAATCAACTGAATTATACAAGTTTACTAGCTAGCGAGACCGGCGGGGTGATCACGTAACTCGCAATGCGAAATTATCGTGATTGTTTAGTTATTGCAAGACACATAACAGCCTCGAACATTAGTGGTAGTCGTTGCCGCTTGATTAGTTTTGATGCTGTGACATTGCAAAAAATGCTTCTAGTAACCAACAAGCAATTGGCGACGTTTTTGATGATTTTTTCATTACGTTTAAGAGTCATCGCTGATCGCTGGCGAATTGCAAACGTTAGATGATACGCCTACGGGGCGGCCTAAGCCTTTAACCAGAGTAGAGCAATTCGGTCAAGTTTTCACGTAACAAAAAAATTTTTCTTGGCTATCTGAGATAAACCAACAATATATTATTAGTAAACATATTATTCAATCGATTATTCAATAGCAATAGCAGTCACCTGTTCTTGCTATTAAAATTAGGATACTTTTCATTACGATCAATCAAGCCGTTCTTGAGTACATACAGACAAATAAAAATTTTCAAAGTTGACAGAAATATTGAACGTACAGACTGACGCTGCTTCCGTAGTGATCCGGGCCTCTTTCAAAGAATAGATCAACTACCTTAGCGCTAACCATCTCGTAAAAGGCAAGAAAAGACTGATACGTGTCACTAACATCATGACGACAACGTCTCGACCGGGTTTGCCTGCCACCACCTTACTTATTCCTGCCACAATAGCATCGGTAGTTGTTTCTGTTGTGGTTCATTTTGGAGGGTACGGTAGCCGATAAATTTATGCATCTAGCATTCCATCCCTGCCATACG
Organism: Apodemia mormo; assembly: GCA_036924255.1. NCBI lineage: Eukaryota > Metazoa > Arthropoda > Insecta > Lepidoptera > Riodinidae > Apodemia > Apodemia mormo. The sequence goes on along the minus strand of JAUPFN010000021.1, from coordinate 16,884,337 downwards.
GATAGCAACGCACCGTTAACATAGTGTCTATAGACAATGGTTGTCTCTTTCTATCAGAAGAACCGCCTATTTGTTAGCTGTCTTATGAAAAAAAAAACTCTTCCGCTATACTCCAAGTTTAATATCAATATTTCATTTAGCATGAAATTTTCCTAATGATAACTCGGCTCCCTCCTTAATGGCTCATTTCACAAATAGACTTAATTAACTGAACATGGTACTGGAATCTCAAAAATGTGGACCTCAGCCGCGTCAGGGCGGAGTGATGATGTACGGTCGCAAAAACACCGGGCATCTGTCATCGCGTGATAGATGAAAGGACATGTGGAGGTGAGAAGACGCAACATTTCATTTACTTTAATGAGATGTTTAAGATTTTATCGGATGCATGATTATAGATATGTTTTATGACCTAACTTTAACTTGCCGCTAATGGAAGTTACTAATTCTACTTACTTCAGCCTAACTTTCTAAAATTGAATTTTCACCAGGCCTCCACGTTTGAGGTTAGGATCTAGGGGAAACTTTAACGACTATTTTCAAACAACGTAAATATGTATGAATTTAAATCTCCCATAACTTTTAAACGTCTTAACCACCATGTGCTCTGTGGTCTTGACCGATCACAATGCAATTGACGACATTCGATTAGGTTTCCTGAAACTCTGAAAATTTGAAGCAATTCGGATTCGTAAATTTAAAAACAAACCTCAAAATAAAGTTTTTTTTAATTTTTTTTTAAATAAATTTTACATTAATATTTCGCTTGATTTTCAATCAGCTCTTTTCCCTAAAAATTTGCGCTGAATGTGCAATCGGTAGTTGACGAAAAATCTTGTACTGTTTTTCGACATAACTTCAACATAAGAATTATGTCGAGAAACAATGATCTGGATCTGATCTGCTGATCTGAGCTGATCGAATTGCAACCTACTACAACATTTTAGTAGCCAAAAAACTTACGACGATTGCCACATCTAATACCTTTAAACGAGCAATTCTTGTGTGTGTATGTATATGTATATATATATATATATATATATATATATATATATATATATATATATATATATATATATATATAAATAAATATATATATATATATATATATATATATATATAACTGGAATCTCGGAATCGGCTCCAACGATTTTCATGAAAGTCACAAATTGGGGGTTTTTCGGGTCAAGGAATCGATTTATCGAGGTTCCAGGGCCAAGAAAAGCTCAGTTTCCAAGATATGGGTATGTGAAAAACCGAGCACAGCTCGGTCAAACAGAACAGAAAAGAAATATATTTATTCTATAGGAATCGATTTATCAAGGTTCCAGGTCCAAGAAAAGCTCGGTTCCCAAGATATGGGTATGTGAAAAACCGAGCAAAGCCAGTCGGTCAACCAGGTATTGAATACTTAAAACCGAATCAAATGTTTTCAGATTCAGATTTTCATAATAACTTTTAGATAAATGATTCAACTTTTAGACAAATGATTCAGATTTTCATAATAACTTTTAGATAGTTTGTAGGTACTTATTTTTATGGAGCTCAGGAAGGCAATAGTAAATAACCAAATTTCACTTCTTCACAAGCAAGTTTATTTTGCACTTAATTCACGTATACATTTTATTTTATCTTAAATAAAGTCTTAGCAATTATCGTCACACTTTACTAATTGACTACAAACTGACAGAGTAACAGTATCACAAGAGACGACTTTTCGACTTGCCGGTCCGCTAGCGAATGCACTGAATTTTATATACTCTCTAACCCCCACCATTGCACAGTGAAGTTGTTTCATACAGACATTAGCCACAAACAAAAGTCAATACAGTTACTCATTTATCTTAGTTTGTAACAGCTCGGCCATCCATTGTACAACGAGCCCCATCGTTGATAACTTTGTAGGTATAATTTTTCTAGCTCGATTTACAATAATCAAAAACATTAAATATATATATATATATATATATATATATATATATATATATATATATATATATATATATATATATATATATATATCGGCGATGAAAACTTTGAATATCTATAATTTAATACTAATTAAATTGTTAGTTTTTAATCGGTTGAATATAAAAAAAGACATTTTCATTAATTTATAATTGTGAGTGGTTACGCAAAAAGGGACCTCAAGGGAAAATAATTGATTTCGAGTAAATCACGTTTAAAATGTTGAGTCGAAATGAGAGAGGCGCGGGGTGTTTTATGTTAGTGTCATTAGTGAGCGACTTCGTCAGTGAGAAATAGCACGTGTTTGCGATAGCTGTATTATTGGTGACTTATTTATTCGTCTTTTACTTGTCTTTATGTGCGCGCTAGAAAAAGAAACTAGTGTGCGCTGTGTATAAGGTGTAATATTTTCAAAACTGCCTCGGCTTACATAAAAAATCATTAAAAAAAAACTACGGCACCTAAAATTATTTTGATTAGAACAAAACAAAGATGAAGGACCATAGAATCAGAATTTATCAAAAAAAAAAACCGTTTCCAATCCCTTCAGGTCCCTTTTTGCGTAACCACTCACAATTAGCCATAGAATAATAACGCATAGAAACCTAGTCTACCCGCGCTATAATAAGCCATTTCAAAGAAGCCTGAAAAGGCCTCTTACGCTCGCCGGCCGCTCAGGCATGTGACACGTGCCACACAGAGTACAGCTCTCGCATTTTCCAAAAATGTGAGTTACTGTGTGGTGAAAGGTTGTCACCGTGCTTCACAATAGCGTATTTAGGGCTTGAAGATCACATTTCACACATAAAAACTACTTGGCATCGGATATTTTTGTATAAATTCCAAACAAATAAATCGTGAATATCTAAGTTGAACGATATTCAAAATGTTGCCAGCCAAAGAGGAAAATATTCTACCACGTATTTGTTTTTACCTATTTTCATTATAATTAATAACGTGTGTATTACTATTTTATGTGCGATATTACATAGCTTGGACTTCGCTTTTGCATAAAAAATATTTTTTAAGTGTTGGTACTTACCATTATACTGGCACAAATATTACAAAACCGTTTGTCAAACCAATATTACAAAGCTTATATTCGTGTATAATGAGGACTTTTAGAAGGCAAAAAAATGTTCCAACTAGCATTCTAGATGCCACAGTGATACCAGAAAAATACTGTTACTGCTAAAAAGACATTTTTTTTTAATTTTTCTTATGAAATAATATGCCATGGTACAGCATTATTTCATGTTTTCCTAAGTGTCAAGTAGTTTTATTGGCGATATTTTCGAGTTTTATCGACGAAATAATGTAGAATAACGTGCCCTAAAATCGGTCTGCGCCAAATGTTGGCCTCCTAATATGTTTATGCTGATAATTAAGTTTTAATTCTACATAGCTTGAAATTTATTTTGCGAATGACGATTATGCTCATACACGACTTAATTAATTTGTGCCGTATACTCCAATGCATATAGTATAGCACGTAGAAGCCAAAGAGTCGCCATAAAGAGCTGCATTGTTTCCGATTCAGCTAAAAACGTTAGAGGAGATTACGCACAGGGATTACGTTTTTCTATATTCTAAGATCTGAATCAAAACAGTTGCGCACGATAGGTGGTGCTCAAGTAGTGCACAGAGCCAATAGTAGCTTGACTCAATATAGTAGTCAGAAATATTATGTTTAGCTTAAAACATTTTAACTTTTTAAACTGATTTAAATAAATAATTTGATTAATAAGCATACCTATGCTATTACTTTTTACCTCCAAGTGCTTGTAAATATTGTTCCGCTTGCCCACCCATCTGCTGACGTTCAAGATAGTTTAGCTTTCACTAAATATATACATATACACACATACACGCACACAGACGTACACATAAAGACACACAAGCATTCGCCAAGCAATGTACAAATTTGTAATAACATTTGACCGCCCCGTTGGTCGAGTGCTTAGCGGCCCTGACTACGCAATCGACGGGGCTCGGGTTCGATCCTCGACGGGGACAAGCATTTGCGTGATGAGCATAAATGTTTGTATTTCCGGGTTTGGGTGTTTATTAATATATTCCAGTATTTATATATGTATTTCTATGTATTAGTATCGTTGACTAACACCCATTACACAAGCAAATAATTTGCTTACTTTGGGGTTAGATCAGTAAGTGTAATTTGTCCCGTGAATATTATATTATTATTATTGTACAATTATATTTTAGTAGATATATTTCAATAATTTTTTTTTAATTTTTTTTTAAAGAATTACTTCAATAAATGTTTTTATAACTTCAATAATGTCAACTTGTATTGGCCATATTTTTATTTACGGTTGGTGCTGGTTGGTTACCGCTGTTTGATTACTGATATATACAAAAAAAATATCTTGACTCTTTAACATTTCCCTGTAATTCTACTCATTTTACCTCACCGGGATAAAAAATGTAAGTTTTAAGTTTTTTATATGTCTAATAATACTATTGGAAAGAAAGACAATCTTTATTTTAATGCAGTGAAAATATTTTAAATTACAAATGAAAGCACAAAAACTAAAAAAAAAATATAAGGTTAAATAGCTTTGGAATATCATCTTGAGAACATCTAGAATATTTCTTGACATTTAAAATATTATACGTAACCGAATAAAAGTATAAGTTTCAAGTTTATACTAAATGACTATTAATGTTATAATATGAAAGACTATTTGTAAGGTAGACCTAATTTAAATACCGTTTTGGGAAAATATTTATTTGCTTGCAACACTATTCACGCAATAATGTGTCTTTGTGTGCGTGTCAACGCAAGTAATTACACTAAGGGTGACGAAGGTTATGCACACATCGATACGGTTTTGGCTTAAAATATGAACGAAACGTTGAATGCAATTATCTCTCTAAGCGTTATTACTCTATGCAATTAGCTATTGAATCAATGGGTTTTGAGAGGTGCCAACTGAATCGATACACTGACGAGACAGCTACATGTCTCAGTAATTCTAAATACAAAACTAGATGGCGTTAGGTTGGTAACTCTCAAACCCAAAAACTTTAATTAAAACAATTTATAAATGTTAATATTAGATTTTAGCTATTTTTATTTATTGTCTAATCAAAATAATTTGTTACAAATAATTAAATTAGATCAATTGCTATGTAAAATAAGAATTGGCGCTAGTTGTGCGCGCCAAATAGTTCCCGCCGGTAGCCATCTTGTTTTCTTGCACGACTGCGACTAGTCAATTCGTTTTGAACTTTTAAGGTGGAAACAAGTGTCTAAGATACTGGCGTGGACTTGCTATAAATAAAGCGTTATATATTTTTTTAATAATTATAATTCAAATTCGAAAGTGAAAAGTTTACCTTTAGAATAGAGTATTTAAATACTGTGGATAAAAGAGTAAGTTTATTTTGGTTTTAATTTAAATATTTATATAGTTATGGTTTGCAATTCAAATAATTTTAAGGATCTTTTAGTTGGTTTATTGAAATTAATTTTTGAAGTAACTTTAGTTAGTTTAATAAATTTAAGAGTTAATAATAAAATACTTCCAGGGTATATAATATCTATATTTTCATTATATATATATATATATATATATATATATATATATATATATATATATATATATATATATATATATATATATATATATATATATATATATATATATATTTCTTTGTATTAGAACACAAACATTCATTTAACTATACTTATAATTTCCTTAATATTTATTACGCTCGACTTTACTGCGTATGGTCCATGACAATCACCGACGCCTTCACGATGATTCGAGCCTTAACTATACCAGTCAATGACCTAGACTGGAATACGGATACTCTGACCGGTTACCTTGGTCTATGTAAACATATTTCCTGAACACACAATAATCCATGACATTGATATTGTGTATCCACTTAGTTACAGTTACACAATTCACAATATGTCTCGTCAACACATTTTAAATCAATTCGCGGATCATTAATTTCCTTCCTCATTAATTTTAAATTGCTATATAACATAACAGTAAGTACATGCATTTTATTCATTAGCATTATTTGTCTCGCTACCTTCATCTTCCTCACTTTCATCATCATTCTTATGACTTTCATCTTTCCCACTGGTCTCGTTCTCACTGACTGATTCATGGGAGTCAGACGTTGGGTCATTAAAGCTAAGCCAAGGTGATATTTTGTCCAGGGACACAATAGCCTCATAGCGTCTGCCCTGTCTAGTAAGTGGTGTATCCTCAATTACGAACCTGTCATTTGGCAGGATCTTTTTTATTCTGTATGGTCCCTTGCACTTAGGCTCCAGTTTCTTTGACTGGCCCTCAATACCTGTTACCGCTCTTATTACCCTAACAAGATCTCCCTCAGAAAACATAACACCCCGATTTCTTTTTTTATTAAACCTTTCTTTATCTTTGTTCTGTTGTTCTTTAATCAAGTGTTCTACATTTGTTCTCATCTCTGTCAACTGACTTTCTGAAGTTGATGGTACTACTTCTGATATAACTTCATTTAATAGCCCTTGAGATGGGTTTATAACATTTATACCGAACAGCAGTTCGGAGGGGGTCTTTTTAGTAGTAGCATGGGGTGTGGTATTAATACCTAATTGTATTTTTGCCACGTGTTCATCCCAACAGCCATTAGGCTTATTGTGATTCATGGCTCCTAATGCTGCTAGTATTGTGCGGTTGTAACGCTCTACTTGCCCGTTTGCACGTGGTGTAGCAACTGCATTATATATGTGTTTAATGCCACTAGCCTTAATGAAATTTTTGAAGTCTTTACTTGTAAAACTACTACCTTGCTCCGTATTGAGTCGACAAGGTGTACCAAAGTAAAATGTTCACGGAAGACTTTAATAGTAGTGGAAGATTTTGTATTTCGCACTGCAGTTATATTGATGTATTTGGTAAAAGCGTCAATAATAACTAAAATATAGGTATTTCCACGTTTTGTTCTAATAAACGGCCCGAGGTGATCTGCATGTATGGTGTGGAATGGTTTGCAGATCTTGGGGATTGGGTGTAGTTCCCCAGCCTTTAGTCCACTGGGTAGTTTGTGATGTGCACATTCAATCCAGGACGCTACATATTTTTTTATGAAGCGCCGCATTTTCGGGAACCAGTATAGCGAAGAAATTCTTTCAAAGGTTTTTTCAAAAGCGAAATGACCCACATCATCTTTGTTCTTAAAATCTGCCATCGAGCACTTTTGGGTACAACCCAGCGTAAGACGTCTTTATCAATTATGCGATATAGCCGTCCATTTCTAATCTTATAATTATTATAAATATCAGCGGCATCTTTTGTAATAGGATCATTTAACACCGCGAAAATTCTTTTGAGCTCTTCGTCAGTTTGTTGAATAGTAGCTATCCAGTCCTCACTGTTTACAACAAGTACATCAAGGATATCTTGATTGACAGTATTCTCTTCGACCGGGGCTCTACTGAGTGCGTCAACGTGCGCCATCCTTCCTCCCGATCTATACTCGATCTCGCAATCATATTCCTGAAACTGCACCCACCACCGAGCAATGCGTGGTATCAGGTCACGCTTAGTTAGCGTACACTCGAAATTTGGCTAATGAGGAAATGACAGCAAGAGTTTCGAGCTCAAACGAATGTAAATTTTGTTCATCGACCGTCGTTTGCCTGCTATAGTAAGCTACTGGCTGCAGAGACCCCGCCCCACCCAATTGCAGCAAAATACCGGCAATACCAAATTTACATGCATCAGTGTGAAGCTGTGTCTCTGCATCCGGCCTATACAAGGCTAGTACAGGGCGTTCAATTAGCGATTTCTTTAATTGTTCAAATGCATTAGACTCCTCTTTGCCCCACTTCCACACATGATCCTTCTTGAGAAGAAGAGTCAAGGGTCGCGCTATAATTGCAAAATTCCTGACAAATCTTCTAAAGAAACTGGCCAGACCAAGGAACCGTCTAATTTCGTGTACATTTTTTGGCACAGGAAAATGGGATACAGCTTCTATTTTGGAAGTACCTGGTTTTATTCCAGCATCACTTACTTCAAATCCTAAATACTCTATTTTGTTAAAGAAAAATTTGCATTTGCTCTGTTTTAGTGTTAAACCACCTTCTTTTAACAATATCAACACTTCCTCTAGTCTTAAAATTCCCTCTTCAAATGAACTAGCTGGTATTAATACATCATCCATAAATACTAGGGCATATTTTACCCGTGACTTGTGTAAAATTTTATTCACTGCTCGTTGAAAAACGCATGGTGCGTTCACTAGCCCAAAAGGCATTCTATTATATTCGTATTGCCCATCTGGTGTTACGAATGCTGTTTTGTCACGTGAACTTTCGGCAATTGGTATTTGATAGTACCCCGAATACATGTCAAGCGAAATGAATAGCTTACTCCCTGCCAACATGTCTAATTGGTCCTCTATTCTAGGTAACGGATAGTGTTCTCGAATAGTTTTCCTGTTAAGAGCGCGGTAATCCACACATAATCTCTTATCCCCTGACTTTTTATTCACCAACACTATTGGGCTTGCATACGGGGAACTAGATTCTCGAATAATATTAGCGTCTAACATTTCTTGGATCATATTTCGTACGCGTTCGCGTTCGGTGCATGACAATCTATATGGACGGTATACTACTGGTTCGGAATCTTTAAGATTTATCACCATTTCAGTTGTCGTAGTGTATCCTAAATCCTTCAAATTAGATGAAAAACAATCTCTATATTTATGTAATAACGTTATCAAAGTTTGTTTCTGCTCAGGTGTAATGTTATCACCACACTGAAATGATGATTCATCCAGAGTTTCCTTAGTCAACTCCTGTACAATATTAATTTGTAAACATTTGTCAAGATTAAAGCTACGAGTCACTAGATCACATTTACGTATAATTATTTCTTTATCGGCAATATTTTGTAATAGTAAGTTTCCCAGACCATCCCTAATTTGATATTCTCCCGGTAACAGATAATGTTCTGAACCCTTAGAACCCCTGATTGTACCATTTACATATACTTGCCCAGTATAATCAAAAGGATACTTAACGGGGATTATTTTTAGTTGACCTGGCGCTATGTTTACGTCAGAAATACATGACAGGGGAAATTTAATACTGCCATCTTGTGGAGTATCCGCATTTTTAAATATTACGTCTGTAGCTGTCTTAATTATTTTTATAGACGGTCTTTCCGTAAAAGTATGTCCTAGCAATACAGGAACGTTTATGAAATTATCATTAACGATTAGTACTTCTACATCGTGCTGTACAATCCCCTGAATTTCTATTGTGACAAAAGTTAAGCCCACTGGTTGATAAGGAACGTTCCCTAAACCCTTAAGTAATGGTAACTGGGCAACTTGCCATGTTAAACCTAATTTCAGGGCATCAGTTAGTCGGATAAGGGTGCAATCACTTCCGAGATCAACGTGACATTCTACGATATTATTATTTAGTTTAATAAGCATTTTATATTTAAGATTTGAATTTTTGGTAAGTAAATCTGCATAATTTTCTCGGGTTGGGAATGACTCCTTGAGTTTATCCTTCCATTCAGACCAAGAAAATAATACTGTAGGCAATCCCTGATACCAGGATTTTGCCACTCCACTTAATTTTGGTAATGCATAATGAATTACTTGTGTATCACTCCATCCGTATATCTGAGCACATTCTTCGATTTTATTTATCCATGCATCTACTGTCTGTTCTTTGGACATTGGATCGAATTCGGGTAAGACGTTGTTGAGCACAGGGTACTTGTTACCTTCAGTCCCTTTAATATTCTTTATAATTTCTAGAAATTCTTCAATAAATAAATTTCGGTCAACATACCTTCGTGAACGTTTTGACCCACGTTCGCTTTCTTCAGAGCTGCTGCTGCTACTGCTCCGCTCCAAACGCTTCTGTCTTTTCCGGCACTCTCGACGTCTTCGGGTCTCCCACCCACTATCACTGCTACTAATGCTGCTAGCCCGTCGCAGCCTTTTTCCACGACGACGACCCTTTTTAGAATGCTGCGTTAGCGCCGGAGTATTACATCGAGTGTCATTACTTCTTGGCATCTTTGCTTTAGGATTTCTGGCGTGAACAGGCAATTCACGGCTCCAAATTACCTTGTAATCCCACTTCTGAGCTTTTATGGAGCTCAGGAAGGCAATAGTAAATAACCAAATTTCACTTCTTCACAAGCAAGTTTATTTTGCACTTAATTCACGTATACATTTTATTTTATTTTATCTTAAATAAAGTCTTAGCAATTATCGTCACACTTTACTAATTGACTACAAACTGACAGAGTAACAGTATCACAAGAGACGACTTTTCGACTTGCCGGTCCGCTAGCGAATGCACTGAATTTTATATACTCTCTAACCCCCACCATTGCACAGTGAAGTTGTTTCATACAGACATTAGCCACAAACAAAAGTCAATACAGTTACTCATTTATCTTAGTTTGTAACATTATTACTTCTCTTTGAAAGGTTGCATTGTATCGTACGCAGTAAATCCACGGAAATATTATTACTTCTATATAAATCGAAACCAAATCGATTGATTCATTCGGGTGAAGAAAAAGTTTGAATTTTTATTAAATTACAATTAGAAATTTAATTAGATTTTGTAATTAAGGCAACAAAATATTTAGAGCTCATCGTCATTTGTTTAAAACAAATGCTAAAATATTAGGGAACTCACATTTTAAAAATAGTGGAAAACTGTTTTAGGAAACTCATGTTCCTAGTCAAAAACTCAATGTTTATACAAAAAACGTATTGCACTCAGGCCAAAAAATCATTTTTTTAAATCTGAGTTATTGTAAGGCAATCAATATGTATACAATAATAATTATTGTATATATATAGTCTTAAGTAATTCCCTTCAAATAGATTATTTCAAAAAGCTTTGATTTTTGAAAAAACGAATAAAAAAGAACATTTAAGTATATCATTTTTTTTTCATTCAAATCAAATCAATCAAATTTATAATTTTCATAACCTATAATAAATGTAAATCAAATGTGTATTGTTAAAACAATAAACTATAAAAGTGTATTTTATTCATAGTGTTTGCACACTATATTAGATAGAAAACGTTTGGTGACTATAAATTTATCTATAATAACTTGTAACATCCATATTGTTGCAAATAAAGGATCTTTTTTTCAAAGTTATAGCTTTACATATTAATATATAAATAACTGAACGATACATCCAACAAAAACAAACGTACTCGTAATAATAGTTATTATTCATCATAAAGGATTCATATTAAAGACCTTACGAAGCCTTGAACTTCCTGTAATTCTATAAGTGAGCACTAAATAGTTAGTTCACGGTGAGTTCACAGTGGTACTAATTTGTATGAGACTTTCGTAGGCAATGATAATGACCGTTCGCAACTCTATTGTACGTGATGCACAATTGATATGATACTTTATCGTGGAAAGGGCATTCCTACGCAAAAAGATTTAGTGGCAGAAGTAAAAAATTACTACGCAGTGAATTCGAATTCTGGTGGATCTCATACGAGCAATTTTTCCCGAATAAACTGTAGCCGACGTGATGAAATCGGGGTATCTATAGGTTTTCTTTCGATAGAACTCACGTAAATACAACATTTAATTGATACAAAATCTCGGAAATAATGTTTGTACTTTGTAGTCCGAATTCGAAATATTAACCCAAGAAATTCAATACTATAGAGTATAGACAAAGGATTATTTTTTGATTTCATAATTTTTACGCATGTATACTACTGTACTGTATACTCAAGAGCGGTTCCAGGGGGGTTCATGGGGGTCATGATCCTTCCCTCCCCCCAGGCAGGAATGTAGGTATGGATTTATTATTGCAAACAAGTAAGGATTAGCCTATTGACTAAACCTCAAATGTGTGACCCCCCTGACCCGAAGGCTGGATCTGCCCTTGTGTATACTACGTACTCCTGTTGAGAAGAGTAAGTCTATGACTATGACTGACTTCTAGGTACTTGTAATACAGCTACTTGTCTGCCTACGTCGACTTGTGCAACAAGATCTTAACGAGATCTTATCGTGACAGACTGGCTACACTTCAGTTGACTACGTAGGTCACAATCAAGTTTTAATATGTTTAAAATTTAAAAATAGAACTCACTGGTGTTATCTATATACTACTTACTTAGTCACTATATACTGAGCTTTTCTTGGATCTGGAACCTCGATAAATCGATTCCTTGACCCGCAAAACCCCAATTTGTGACTTTCATAAAAGTCGTTCGAGCCGATTCCGATCCGATATATATATATATATATATATATATATATATATATATATATATATATATATATATATATATATATATATATATATATATATATATATATATATATATATATATATATATATATATAATCAATTGCTGTTCGTTAGTCTCGCTCTCTCGCTAAAACTCGAGAACGGCTGAACCGATTTGGCTAATTTTGGTTTTGAATTAATTGTTGAAGTAGTTCAAAAGGCAGAACAACGTTTGTCAGATCAGCATCAGCTAGTATGTTTATAAAAAGTGATTTCATTAAAAAAAAAAGACGCTACTTGTTCAATTTATAAAAAATAGCAATGTTTTAGGTTTCAGGCATTTTAATATGAGTATAACTGTTCCCGCGTCTTTTCTTTGAAACGGTTGAGCTTAATCACGAACATTATTTACGTGCTATGATCTTACAATTTTTAATTTGATTTAACCACAGACCACATGAATACTAATAAACACGCCATTAGTAAGAAAGTGTCGTCGCGCATATGAGCAAACGCTAATAATGTCAAAAATGTCATACATTTGTAGGTTATATTGTGAAAAAATAAAAATAAACCATATTATACAGTTTTATCGCATCGAATGAGATGACAAGGTTTAAATATAAATAACCCTTTGAGTGTTTTTTTGTGTAAATGCAAGCTACACTGATACACTAAGAAATTATTTTAGAAGGCGTATCCATTTAATCCGTGGGTTTAACCTAAACGTTTCGGTAAATTTAAAAGGGGTAACTAAAAAACTAATCACGTACCTAGATGATCAAAGAAGCGATCACCCGCAAACAGCAGTAACTGCAGAAAACGTGTGAACTACAGAAATTTTGGTGCGAGAAGACCCAAGGATTACATGCTAAACTAAAACCGTGGTACAATCTGGGGATCTTCAAGAGAAGAGTGAACAGGTACCTTCTAGGGAAGCGCGGCCCATCTTAGGCCACATCTTAGCTTACAATCAGGCGAGATCGTGGTCAAGACCAATCGTAGCATGCTGTTCGACAATAGCATCAGTAGAATTTATGTTAACTCCTTTGTATGTGTCAACGTGAAATTGTAAAAACCTTTAGATTCATTGGGAGTTTATAATTTCGTTAAATTAGGTTAACAGTTTGTTCATAATATCACTACGGTTAAGGACGGATCTAGCCTTCGGATCAGGGTAACATAATTAAGGTTCAGTCAAGATAGGCTCTAATTCTTATCTAATCCTAAAAACCATACCTAGACCCCTGCCCACGGGGGTCATTTAGGCCATGCATGCTTTCCATTGTATTTTTAGTGTAATAAATAAATTAAAAAAAATAGAAACATAATCGCGCGTTTGAGACAGAAGTTTTTCTATAATCCATATTCATTCAAAGCTCGGTGGTGTTGAAGAACGAATTATTTTTTCTTTGCCAGTAAAAAACGCCACACAGGGATTTTTTACCCAACCTGGGGACTGAACCGAGGACCTCATAACCTGCGTCGAAGAGGCTATGATACGCCTAGACCACGAGTTGAATAAGTATTTATATATAAAAAATCGATTCCATATTTGACGAGCCGGTGCCATGATGGCGTGTTGATCGAGCCGTTAACGGGGTCATCTCGTCAGACCGCTCATTCGTATGCGACCCCCACCCTACAGTTCACTGGAATCAGCGCAAAATTGTCGTCAATGGCCCTTCGATAGCAACATAATTAATATTAAAACACACTTTAGTTATGCTGTGAACCATTCATGTAAACATTTCCCATTACCAAACAATATTTGTCCGACCGCGGAGAGAATACATATAGTCATTTATATCTTTTTTTATATCGTAAGATAGCAAACGAGCAGATGGCACTCCTAATCGAAATAGACAACCATATCGTCTATATACACCAAACATCTAAATGGTACGTTGCTATTCATGTGGCGAGATGTTAATGTCACATGCATATATTTACAGGCCACATTATTTACCGAACCGAATCATGCCAGGAAGATATTTGCTTAACGGCAAGGGCGTACTTGATTTTGATGCTAAATTGAAGCATTTTAAAGTATGATTATATTTTTATTGTAGTAAAACTTCTTTATATAGGTGAGTCTTGAGCGTAAACTCAGGTTTCTTCGGACGGCAATAACGCTAAATGCAGTTTCCGCAACCTAAAAATACAATATTGTGCGTATAAATGTGATACACATAGCACACTTTATTGCAAGCTTATCTTTAATTATGCATACGTCCTATATATATGAAGCTTATATTAAAATGAAAAATGACCAAACTTTACCAAGACCTACGACCACCTAACCCTATAAGAGCACATAGACCGAGAATTAACCTTCAATTTAGTTTTTTCAACTATCATCTATTTATTTGTAATGGTATCAAAATCAAAGCTATTTTATTTTATAAAATACAAAAATCTTTTTTCCTAGAACTGATAGACGAATATACAAATATAGATCGATCAATTCCTAGAACTGATATTTGTAATATGCAAATATTAGATCGAGGAAAAAGATTTTTTAATTAATAAAATTATTTACAACTAGCTGTACCCGCGAATTCGTTCGCGATTGCCATCCCTGCAGACTATTTATTCATATGTGACCACAGTATTACTCATATTCAGCAATATTTTGGACAGTGAAACACTTTTAACAAGAAAGGAACTTTTTAGAGAAGATTCGAAAACGTGTTGACTGCGATATCTACCCTTGTGCCTTGTGGAACTTCAGGCAGTGTTTAACTGAAGACACTATAAAACAACATTGGAAGGCATAGGCTTGTCGTAACGCCTTATATTTTCTACACTCAAGCTTATATAATTTTCTTTGTGCGCCATTGTATACTCATTCCATATGACTATATTTGACTAAAGAATTTTTTTTGGAAAACCTACTTTTATTGAAAGTAATGTCACACACCGGTGACGCAAATGTCTCTAACTGTATTGTCGTTTTAAACACGGATGGGGCTATCCTTACACCAAATAAAAATGTTGCAACTAAGCGACGTCACTGCTAGAGCAATATCGGCCAAACGGCTGCGAATTAGATCCTTATTTGTAAAAAAATATTTTCGTGTACTTCCAATTTCTAGTAATAAAAATATTTCCATCCTGATTTGTTTACAGCGTTATCATTTACTCCATTGAAAGCTGTCCGCTGTTGCTGCACAGCTGCACGGTTTAGTTTATGTTTGTTATATTATATAATATGTGCAATATCGGTCGCTAATAGCTGGTTTCAAAGCACCACCGATCACCAGTCATTCAACAGTTATCGTGTACAAAAAAAATTGAAAAAACAATGTTTTCCAACATAACTTTGAGATTCTTCAACCAATTAATTTTGTCCCAAGACAAGATTTTTAGAGCTTATTAAAACTGCGTTTAATGCTGTTTGAAAGATCAAAATCGTTAAAATTGCATTCAAAAGTTACAACTCTAAGAAATTTAAATAGGTATTTTGGTTTCAACAACCATATATTTTATTAGCAAAACAATTTACTGATTTTTTTAAGGGAAAAATGATTGAAGGATAAAGTATCGTATTTGTAGAGTGCGTAATGGGCAACGATTGTTCAAACTATTTTTACAATTCATGGTGTATTTTTGATCCTATAACCATATGTGACTCCTTTGCAAAGTCTAAATTTGACAACAGGCCTATTAATCAGAGAGAAATAGTTTTCGCTTCCGATAGGTACCTAAACATTGAGTATAACTGCGATTTTATTATTATTAAGCCTAATATTTTGATCTTGTAGGAGGCTACGAACATTTTATTATAACAAATAAAAAACCAGTCTTATTGCAATTTTTGGCAATATTTCGGAAAATACCTATGTGTGTTATCGACATGCATATTAATAATTTTTTCTCCAAAATTTCACTTAATGGCTATTGAGTAAATTCGTAATTTTGTTTATCTCACAAAATTAATTTTCAACGTAAAAATGTAAACTTCTCAAAATTATAATTAAATAAAAAAATATCTTCAAATTATTTAACTTTCTCATAAGATATTGACATACAATAAAAAAATAATAAAAAACGGTAGATAATAATACATAATACCTTTATTTAGTGAAAATCAAAAGATAACACATGGCTTTGTATAGTTTGTTACGAGTATCTATACATATAATAAAATCGTAGGAAAATCAATGTATGTCCGGGGTAAACTCAAAAAGTGCTGCATGGATTTACTTCTGCATGAATTTTACTAACAGGCCGGGTCAACATATAGGCTACATATTATCACGCTATCACCTACGGGAGAAGAGCTGTGCGGAGTAAGAGTACGGACTTCGATGTCAACTTTCCTTTTGACTTTTTATTATTTCTTGATAAAATTCCTGCCATGCCAACTTAATGAACTTTCTTAAGATTTTGTCCTTTTATGCCTATTTTCATTTCAATGGATTATTAGCAATAGCACTATGCCTACTTATAAAACTGTAAATACAAGTTGTACTGTTTTGCCATTTTTGGTACAGGCAACCTGAAAAGCTTATACATAGATCCAGATTTTTTTATATCATTAGATAGCAAACAAGCAGATGGGTCTCCTGATGAAGTGAACATCATCTGGAGTCAATCATCGCCTGTAGGGTGTTTCGTTGCAGCCCGGCCACAGTCAATTTCGTAGAACAATAAAATAACATTTATATGTTACTTCTATAAATTATGAAAATGACTGTAGCCGGGCTGCACCGAAACACCCTCTGGCACATGCATAAGTTTACCGGCTACCTTACCCTGCAAACCGGAACACGACAGTGATAAGCACTGACGCTATTGCGGCAGAAATATGTAAGGCGGTGGTACCAGATCTGGGTGAGACAATGCAGAACTCTACCACCTAGTAGCCACGATGGTAGTGACTCGCATAGCCAATCAGTCGCCTTTAACGACCTGCCTGACAGAACGGCAGTTGATCTATTCTTCAAAGGCCAACACGGGGAACGGATCCTCTGTACTCTCGGGATAATTTCGAAATGAAAACCATAAAAAATAATACAAAATAAATACGGTCACTTGAAATAAGCTAAATTTTATTGCAATTAAAAAAATATAAAAAGTTTCTTTTATTACGCACAACAGATAGGGAGACATAGGTATTTGAACAGAATACTTAAACTAAACCTTTAAGTTTAATCTAAATCCTAACTAAACTTACTTTAAGGCGAGGCATCGTGACAAACGAGAAAACACTGGTTTGCTTAATCACATTTTTTTGTATTGATTGTTAAATAACAATTTTACAAAAATTACACGATATACCTGAAAATATTATCTAAGGAATGTGCTAACTTACTACGTACTTTACTCGATCATATGAAATTCCGAAAACAGGCTATAAAATCTCTAAAACAAAAAATTTGTTAATATTATTTCTAATCTTCCACATGATTTTTATATGGTGATATTTAGTTGTAAATACAAAAATTAATGTGCTAAATTTTGGTTTTCAGCTGATATCCTATATTTATTTATCCGAAAATTACCACATTTCCCAGCGGTTTCAGAACATACCGCGCCACCCATTTCCTACAGAATTGACGCGCGTCGAAATACCTCGCCTTAAGTTTAATCTGAAATCTAAAGTTTTCGAACAAAAGAACTAAGCTTTTATTAGAATTTGACATGACTCGATCTTTGTAGACAAGTTTTAATATCAATTTTGTCGCCTAAAAAATCGTCAACAATTTTTTTATACCTTTGATCTCTCAATTTATATTTATTTAACCTTTTTTTAGGTATTGGTAAATACGTATTATTCAGACGGACAGCATGGTCGCTGTGCGTACTTTCGTTTTTCAAAATCATTACATAGTATAAAGCAAAGTCGCTTTCTCTGTCTGTCCCTATGTCCCTATGTATGCTTAAATCTTTAAAACTACGCAACGGATTATGATGCGGTTTTTTTTTAATAGATAGAGTGATTCAAGAGGAAGGTTTATAAGTATAATAACATTCAATATATCATAGAGAAATACTGCAATTTTTAAATTTTCTGATGTCATGTCGTAAATAATTATATTTTTTTCCGCTTACATTGCAAACGCAGGCTAAACCCTACGAGATTTATCAAAATAATGTACTAAGTATTTGTACACCTTTGAAAGTTGGCGACATAAATTATAAAAATGAATTGTTGAAAAGGTTGGCATCGTACGTAAGTATGCATAAAAAAACGAAATCTAAGGAAAGTTCATTAAATTGGCATGGCAGGAATTTTATCAAGAAATAATAAAAAGTAGGCATCAAAAGGAAAGTTGGCATCGAAGTACGTACTCCGGAGTAAACGAAGTCCGCGCGAACGAAGTCGCGGGCAACAACTAGTTAGATAATAAAACGCAAAATAGCCTTTCACTGAAAAAGCTTATCTAGTCAGTTGCGTTGCCGGCATTTTAAGAAAGAGTAGGTTTTTACTTCAGGATCCCTAAGTCGTATCCTTTCGGAAAACCACCTGCCGGTAATTGGTTCCACAGATGAGTACCTAGTGTGGGGCAATAAGTGCCTTGAGAATCGCACAGTTGTGGATTTCCAGACCTAAGACATTGCTGTCCGTCCGTCCGTCTATCTATCTTCTGTCTGTGCGTCTGTCACGTCAATGACGATGCTCACCTCTCCTCATTTCCATTGTATTACACATATAAAATTGGCGTGTAAATTAGATTCTTACGCACACATGGCAACGCAACACTCACATCTATCTTTCATATCTACATAGACGTTGAATATCTTAATATTAAAAAAGCTATCCTTTTTTCTACCTTATATATTTATCGAATTGTAAGCATCACTTTAAGTTTTACTTTACTCAAAAAATCATCTTGCTATCCGCACAAAAATATTTCACATTCGAATCACCGGCAACATTCACACGGTGGAAGTCAGACAAATTCATTCTAACGAACTAATGTTAAATGTATCGATCAAAACGCTAGTTAAATTACAACAATTAATCCCGGAAGTCGAGCTTCGCGCACCGTGCAATGCGAATGAGGCGCCTCGTACGTGCTGGACATCGCAACGGCGTCTTTGACAACGGGTTCAAATCGCGTAACCATTATTGTAATAGACCTATGAATAATATTCAACCCTGACGTAGGCAATGCACTGTTGACTGCTGCATGGATGATTTCATCTACACTAATAGTCTGTTTGTTACGCTTTTTATGCCAAACCACTAACCGGTTGTGACAAAATTTTACTAGATATTTTAAACTAACTAATCACCCCAGGAAATGACTATATTGTAAAATACTCTATGGAAAGGACTAGCTTACTTCATTCCAAAATACATCTATCCCTGTTCCTTCATTATAATCAGTGTTTCCTAAAAGGGCCCGGCCCTTTTAGGAAACACTGATTATAATGAAAAAAAAATCGGTTGTCTGTAAAGTTGGTTTACAGACGATAGTTGAACGTGACAACGTCTTAAGAAAATACTAATGGAATGGTAGCATTTACGGAACGCCTCAGAGCGAGGTAACGCCGCATGAGTCATGTTTTTTCGTGCGTGCAGCCAGCTCTATCGAATTATAAGACGTTGTCACGTCAAAAACTTTTTAATGAACTAAATTTCGTAAAAGTCAACAGAACACTAAGTATGTCACGTCATGATTGATATAATAAATAGATAGAAGAGCTGTGCAATATTTCGCTTCGATGCCATATTCCTGCCACAATAATGTTAATGTTTGACGCTGCCGCATTCGCACGCAAGATACCAAGCCTTAAAATGTCTCCACATACCCATTGCCTTATTACAAAAATTAAATAACTAATTGCAAAATGATGCTCCTTGATGTGCGTTGTAATCCTCTAACAGATACACTGCTTCAATGTCACTGTCTTCAATGATTGCATTTAATTGGTCCAGGCACTGAACAGATCAGGCTGATCTGTAGGCAATATACACAGATGCAATCAAGATCTTCCGCATGTCCCTAGTAATTGCTTTTATAGTTGTTATACACTCACTTTCACAATTTAACACTGAAACTTCACTAAACACATTTCTCTGCCACAATAGCGCCACACCGCCATGAGATTTACCGTGAAGTACACCTGTTGTTAGATCAACAGCCGATTTCCCTGTGTAGCTGAACGCTGCATCGATGCCACTAAGGAGAGGCAGGTCGTGGGGCAGAAGCCAGGTCTCCTGCAGTGCCAATGCATACACCAGATTACATTATGTTCTGAACTACACTGAACACTTCGTTTCACATTTGCAATGCAATTAAAGCTAATAAATATACTAGGTTTGGTTTGATCCATTATCAGTTGGTATTTGTTCACATTGCATGTCCCAGCTGGAGACTCCATTGCTTTTGAACACATTCTGAAATGTACAAAACGCCTGAACTTTATACCATCTGGCCATAACTTATCGTGTAGATATTCAAGTTGTGTTTGGACACGAAGATCTTAAACGCGTTGTAAGATTTCTCTCGTTATGTATTTTTCCATCATAACTTTTTCACTTGTCTTTGCTCATCACAAATATCTCTCTCTCACGTTTCTTTGTTGACGTTAGATATATAAGTGGTTGTGCAGAGAACTATAATCCTAGTTAAGCTAAGCTGAACATACAGAACAATATTATAACCTAACGGGCTGAACAACTAAAATATGTTTACTTATATCTTTTGTATTTTACTCCTTTGTAAACGCCATTAATCCAAATGTTGATGCTATCGTCTTCATTTTTAATTTTCACTATGAATAATCTCAAAATTTTCAACAAAGAGTATGTAATTTATTTATTCTCAAGACAGTCACAAGACGAAGCTGTTCACAAAAATTCAGCTTGTTAGTAATCAAAAAAAAAAGTTTGTTGCTGGGATCCCGGTCTATAAGAACAAATCATAAAATGCAAATTTTGCATTTCCTACAGAAAATGAATTGCCATCGTGACAAGAAATATCTTGCAACAAAAATTAACATTTATGAGAACACAAATCAAACCACATATATTAAAATTAAATCTTTTATTTAGTTTCTTACTTCATAACTTAACAACCAGCTGTTTTAATAAAATAAATTTAGAATTCCCCTTTCCTTAATTTAAAATTAGTAATTTCCATTGTTTACAGTAATCTCTTAACTAATTTGTCAATTTTATAATCAAAATATCATCAAAATCGATCAAGTCGTTTAAAAAAAACGAATTACGAAAACACGCACATCAGAATAATAAATATAAGACGGAATAATTCATAATTAAAAGGAAACTTTACATCAACTAAAACTAGCCAGATTCTCTGACCATAATTACAATTAATTTATTACTTTAACTAAAACAATAATTAGTTAACTATGTACAATTGCAATAGACTCTGCTAAATGCATAAAATCAAAACTAAATGAGTTTTATAAACTTCACTAATACCCGGTTTAGGCGATTGATATAACCACAGACCACATGAATACTAATAGACAAGCAATTGGGAAGGAAATGAGCAAACGCTCCTATTACAGTCAAAAATTTCATATATTTGTAGGTTATATTGCGAAAAAATAGGAATAAACCAAGTTGTACTGTTTTATCGTTCCGAATGAGATGACAAGGTTTAAAAATTACCATCGAAGTATTTTTATTTCATCGGTAAGTAATATAACTCTGTATTTCTGTATGTAATTCCAGGCTACACTGACAAACTAAGAAATTGTCTTGAAAGGCGTATCCATTTAATCCGTGGGTATAACGGTAATATAAATATACTACAGTGATTGCACTAGGTGGGCTTGTGTGAGTCAGCCAGCATTTTTTCCCCTCCCCGCGCGGGAACCTGAAACCAAACAATGTAATGAATACGGTCACAGTCCTTACTTCGCTGGACTTTACTGAAATAAAACTGCAAAAACCGACTCCCAAACTGCTGTTTCCGTAATCTCAATTCAAATCTTTACCAAATTTACAAAACGGGAACTTACTTTCCTGAACATAAAAAGAATCTTCCAAATCGGTAAGTAAATAACCGAGTTCTGCGACATAAACATTAAAATAACGAAATAGCCTTACAATATTCGCATCATCATATGCGAATCAAATGTAACTTCTACCATCCAAGTAATTAAATTGGCATTGGTACATTCTCAACCCAACTATACCATCATGTGCCTCTCATTGGTCAATTAAGATAGTGCACACTCATTGGTCAATTCAAAAAGCGCGCTCTCATTGGCCAATTCAAAGATTTCCCGTTACACTCTTCCGTTGTGTTTCATGAAATCACTCCCACAGATTACAGAGCGAAAGAAAATATGTTACTCATCAACAACCACGTTGAGAACCCAAAAAAATCTTTTTGGTAAGTTGTTTGAAAATCAAACTTTCAAAGTGTTTTAGAATAATATCAATTACATGTTACCTATTCTATAAAAACTTTAATTTACAAAACTCAAAAAGCAATTACCACATGCTACATTTTTTTAAATTATTGACAGGTTAGTTTAGGCATGCTTAAAAAACAAAATAAAGTCAATAAGAGCTGCATGTGGGACGTGGTACCAAATTAAAGCTAATTCAATATATTTATTTTGTTAATTAATAATAGTAAGTAAAAAGTATTGACCATAATTTTACATGTTTTTTAAAGGATAATTCGTCCTATTACGGACAAGATGTTACTTATAAGATTGACGCCTTGTTATTCACTTTGTGACAAAAAAAAATCTTGTTTGTAAATAAACAGTAACAGTAAAAAAAACAGTATAAATTTTACATTGTAGGTATTCCAGCAGAGGGTAACTTGGCGATATTTAACCCGGGCGAGACGTTACAAAATACTAAAACCCAGTAGTCACGATGGTAGTAATATGTTTAATCGGTTATTGGCTGATTACGAACTGTTTGGCAGAGAGATGGACCAATAATTCAAAAGGTGGCAAGATATACAGTCATTTACACAAATCTTGCAACAACAGCAGTGGGAGTATATCGTCATAATGGATGCGCTTTTCTTTTTAATTTACAGCCGCGAGAGGCACATCGACAGATTGGTGGGCTGTGCAACAAAAGAGAATAGCATTCTGTCTCTTTTACTATTGTTGCGAATAATCTAGAAATAAAAAGAGATAGGCTGCTTCTATTGACAAACAACAGCCGCCGTTACCCGAACAGCTATGCCATAACACATTTTTAAATTGCCCGACTTAGGAATCGAACCCGAGACCTCATGTGGTCAACTCCGACACCGGACCATTACACCACAGAGGCGATTTTGTATGTAGTACAATGTTATATAAATATTTTATAACTAAATAAGAGAGTTTACCGGAACTATGGAATCCAAAAACTTACAATATAGGGGATCTTTTTTATGTTAGTTGGATAGACAAACTAGCCGACGTGCCACCTGTGGTAAGTGGTCAACGTCGCCCATGAACATAAACTAGTTTACCTGGAACTGGCTCAGGTAACTCGTTTATGTGTTGCCTATCCTGAGACATAAGGTGTTAAGTCTCGGTGCCAGTAATTACACTGCCTGTCTTTCCCTTCTCTCCGAAACACAGCAAAGCTGTTTCACGGAAGAAATAAGCAAGATGGTGGTACCCATGCAGCCGGGAGCGCGCACAGCGCATCCCTCCCAACGGTGAAATGAAATATCATGAAATAATTATGTAGAAATTATTGTACTCTTTTTCGTCATATATTCGACCACGAACACTGAACTAAAGACCATTTTTTTCGGAATGTCTGAATTACTGCTGGCTTAAGAGGCCGTCACAGCTTCACCGGTCGCGGGGGCGAGCAGAGTGCTCAGCCAGAATTTAAAGGTATGGGGCTGTACGCCCTCCGCCCTAAGGGTGTCCCCTGCGAGACCGAACCTCGGCTTAGGAAGGGTCGTGATTTGCGATAAAAGCCCTTGGACTCAGTTCGCCGATGGGAGAAACAGAGGTCCTCGTCGCCGCCGACAGCGACGGTGTCGCGTATGTGCTAATGACCCAAAAATGATATAACATATTGAAAAGTATGTGGGGATATTTAGACCGTAATTACGGAGGGGGGAATGACAGTAAATTGATGTATCATGTTTAATGACGTCTGGTCCGCTCACCGACCACACAGCCCATAGAGGGCTAATGTTCCGTATTGAATGTATTCTCGCAACTAGCTGAGGTAAAACGAAGCGAGGTCGCAACGCCGTGATTGGCTAGCTCAAGGCCACAGTGAAAGAAGTGATGTACAGGGCATCTGATTGGTCAACACTGATTGAGTATTGATGCGTGCACATTTACATCGGAACTATAAGCCAAATGTGTTTTCAGGAGCCATTCGCTTGTTATTAGGTGTCTGAACTGTATGGTCGGTGGGTCCACTATACACATTAGAATGATGTGGTGATGGCGAGCAGGGTGGCAGTTACCTGCAGGGTGGGCGCGGCGCGGTGCTAGGGCGGCGGCGCCAGCGGCACTAGCAATGGCTCGCGCGGCCTGCGCGGGCGGCGCGCGGGGCCCCGCACGGGCGCGCGCAGCCGCGGCCGCCCGGGGCCCCGCCTCCCACGTGCTGACGGGGCCCCCGACACCGCCTCCAGCGGCGCCGAACCCTCCACCAGCGCCGCACCTGACACAACACACTACACGTAAGGCCCCGGTTACACATTAATTAATGCCAATGCGAGAATTTAATGTAGGTGCTTAGTATTAAGCAAAAAACACGTGTAAACAGCCGTTGATTAGTGCGAATGATTATTAATCAACGTAGTAAATTGAATAGACGCTGATCACTAATCACTCGCACTAATTAAGTTGTTTTTTACTTAAACTAATGCGAGTGTTTAATACTTAAATTAAACACTCGCATTCGCACTAATCAAAGTGTAACTGGGGCTAACTTCTCATATACAAACATCAATATATCCATTTCATTTTCCTATATCATAAGATTTTTTTTCTTTTGCACAATGCCTCCTTATTTATTAATCCCTACTCCACATTTCAGGTTAGCTGGAAGAAATCTCCGCCAGTAGAGAGAAGCTCCCTTTTTCCCCTTCTTTGTTGTGTGATCGATATTCCGTCTTTTATCAATCGATTGTACTGATTGCTAATACGTATACGTAATTGCGTAACTTATTTTTGAAATAAAAAAATAAGTGAATATTATTTAAGTGACTTATTTTTGCATAAGAATAGAATATAGTTTTATTTAATGACAATTTCTATAGGAAAATGTCATTATTTGATTAAAAAAATCAGTTAATATTACGTTAACTTTCGTTGAAATAGTCATATTTCTTTAATTAATTAATCAGATCTTTTAGGCACAATTGTTGGATGTTTATGGTAATTTAGTATTTTTTCTAATTAAGTTTGTTTATTCTAGCAGTAGCAATACCTTTTGGAAAAAAAATAACTTCCTTGCGTAATTGTCGAAACTTGATTTTGGAGAACAGTGCCTCAAGCAAGAACTCCTTGCGAAAAAGTATTCGTATCGTCATCGAGAAACAAACGTATGAAAAATGATCAGCGCCCCTATCGTACGTAAATGGAACCAAATTTCGAAGCACAAGCAATTATTAAACTTTCGTATCGCAAACGTATCGAGAAATACGTGAAACGTAACAAAATTGCGAGCACGAACGGTGTTTTGAAGTATCGTATCGCAAATTTCGAAGGCTGGGTATCGAGAGGTGACGAATCTTTTTTCACTTACAATTTGTTGGTGAAAAAAGTTTCGAGTTGTTTAAAATTATTTATTACGCTCGTTTTTTAAAAAAAATAAGTAGTTTTAGTTACTTCCGGATATTAATACAATCAACGGAAACCTAAAAAATGCAAAGACCACCTATATTTCAATGTAATTCTCTATTATATTCTCATTGGAAGTTTACTTCAAGATGAAGAAAATAATGGACGAGATTCGATTTAAGCAATTTTTATTCTCACATTTTTATTTGTGGTAATTTTTCACTGTTTACATTTATATTACAATACTAGCTGTTGCCAGCGACTTCGTCCGCGCGGACTTCGTTTACTCCACACTGCTCCTCCCCCGTAGGTAATAGCGTGATAATATGTAGCCTATATGTTGACTCGACCTGTTAGTAATATTCATGCGAAATTTGAAGTAAATCCATGCAGTACTTTTTGAGTTTATCCCGGACATACATACAGACAAACAGACAAACACACAAAAATTCTAAAAACTATATTTTTGGCTTCGATATCGATTGTAGATAACGCCCCAAGTATTCTTTAAAAAAATATTCAATGTACAGTTTTGACTTTCCTACGATTTTATTATACGTATAGATTATTTTTCAGAGAAGATAGACGCAGGGCTAAACAGTGAAAAATATTTGATCCCATGGATTTAAATGATACCGAATTTAAAAATAAATATCGCCTCAATAAAGAGGCTTTTACATTTCACTGTGAGCAACTCCGCCGAAAAACTTCATTAAGACTGAGTTCCAGGATAACTCTAGAGCTTATTTCCTTAAAGAAATGTTATTTCTGTAAGAAAGGATCCACTTCTCCACTTCACATCACGAAACAAAAAACTGCACATAATAAATAAATTACATAAAACTTCTAGGACGTACTTTTCCATGAACTTCACCATGGTTGTGTACTGCATAAAGCTAGTCTAGTTTTCATTTTATAATATTTTATTTATATTTAATGCGAGGAAACAATTTAAATGTAATGTTTTCGAGAGCCCGTACGATTGTAAACAAACTTGACCTTGTCTTTGTTTGGCATCGTATACCTACGTCAATTGCAAAGCGGTCGTCTCGTTCAAAAACCGTAGAACAACGTAAGATCGTTGTTAGAATGGTTTCCTCAAAATAAATTTAATTTTTCTTAGAGTAGAGAATGCATTTCTTTATTTTTGTGTATTTTATTAATTATGCTTGAATTAGGTATGATTTTAGTTATCAATAAATATATTTCTATATGGAATATAATGAAACCGGTAATATACGATTAAGTTTTAGAACGAAACTAGCACCTCCCTGCTTACGTTAGGATGACGTCACTAACGTAATCGTATCGAGGTCTCGAGAGTCGATAGAAGGTGCTTCGTGCTTCCTACTATCGTCATACTCCGTTAACGTATCGAGTCCTCGATACTCGATACGAGTCTTGACAAATTAAGTAAAAAAGGTAAATTAAATTGTGAAATCTTAAAAATTAAAAAAAAGTTAGAGGAAACTGGGTTAAATTAAGTGAAAAATGTAGGTTAAATTATTTTTCATCTAAAGAACAGATTTATACCTGCGGCGCGGGCGGCGGCGGTGGAGGGCGCGGGCGCGGGTGTGGGCGCGGGCGCGGGCGCGGAGTCGGCGCGCCGCGACAGCGCGTGCCGCGAGCCACGCGGTCTGCCGCGCCGCGCCCCGCTCCGTCCGCGCGCTCGCCCCATCGGCGGCGAATACGCTGCACACACAAACTCTCACATTACTTTTATTGGTCGCCCGGTTGTTCGAGTGGTTAACGACTCCGACTGCGCAATCAATGGGGCAGGACAGGGGTGACCAGCATAGGTGTTTATATTTGTAGGTTTGAGTTTTTATTAAATATATTTTAGTATTGATATATTATGTATTTCTAAGTATTAGTATTGTTGATTGAGATCTTAGAAGAGAGAATAATTAACACATAATAATGCTGGGGAAAAATGTTTTAATAATTTATAAGCAAAAACATGCATAAAATCTCTTTGGTTGTGCTGTTTGTATATGACTTGTTATGTTTTAAACCAATATACGACATGTAAAACCGAAAAATAAAAAAAGCTACAATTTTTCTATAGCTTTTCTGTCCACTAAAATGATACAATCTAATGAAAAAACGGTACATTTTAAATATTTATTACAAAAAAAGGAAAATTGCCGCAAAAATATTTGACATTTATAAATTTAATAACGCAGTGTATGTAAGAGTAGTACAAAATTGTAGCGTCGGTCCAATAATTTCGATGTGAAAGATAAAGCTCGATCTGATCGCCCTGTTAGGGATAAACTCAATGCCATTCTTGAAAAAATGAAGTTCAGAATATTTGTAGTTACGATATATAGAAAAAGATATCTTCTTTATGTAAGTGTTACAGTATATTAATATATCAGATCACAATTCGGCAAAGGAAAAAACTACATCATTGACAACACAATGTTTTTATGCACTCAAGATACCACCCTCGTGTCGCATGTTTAAGGCCAGCAGATGTAGTAACGTAGAGAGTAGAGTATCTATATTATTTTTTAATATTATAAATGCGAAAATTTGGATGTATAGATGGATGTTTGGATGGATGTTTGTTACTCAATCACGCAAAAACTACTGAATGAATTTGAATGAAATTTGGCACACAGGTAGATGGTGACCTGGAATAGCACAAAGACTACTTTTTATCCCGGAAAAATTAAGTGGTCCCGCGGGATTTGCCAATAACTTTTATAATGCAGCGGGCTGCACGCTGCAGCTAGTAGAATATATGTGCGGCCGCTAGTCTGTATGGGTGTCGATGTGCGTGCGTGCTTGAGAGCGTGCATACTAGCAGATGTGCGTGCGTGTATGCATACGTACGTGGGTGTGTGTGTGTGCGTGTGTGCATAAGTTTGTAATACGTGTACAATGTGCAGTGTTTATTAAAAATTATGTACTTTAAATGTGTAATGTATAGTGTATAGTGTATAGTGTGTGGTGTGCAGTGTATAGTGTGCGGTGCAGCGCACTGACCGCGCGGCGCGTGCAGCGGCGGCACGTCGAGCACGAGCCCGTCGCTGTCGTCGTCCACCTGCAGCGGGCTGTTCCCCGACGAGCCGGACTCGCGCGCGCGCTTGCCGCTCGGCTCGCCCGGACACGGCACCTGCTTATATTTCACAGCGTCATTATCAACATCACGTCGTGAGTCCTAGCTAAAACTAGGATCCGCCAATTATTTTAAGAGCATGTTTAGATGACAAGCGCTCAACGCGCGTTTTGATAACGCGCGTTTACAACTACATATTTTTTATTCAAGCCGTACACAGCGCTGCGCTAAAGCTCGACTGTTATCAGCGTGCGTCAACGCGCGCTTAGAGATCATTGGTTTATATGTTTCCGTTCAGTTGAGCGCGCGCTTTCGACGCGGATTGACAAATTTTAGGGTACATTCAAATGACTAGCGTTTAACGCGCGCTACATTTTTATAAAGTGTTCACATGACACGTGCTTCTCAGACGTAGACGCGCGTGCGATCTGTTATATCCCCTGACTGTAAGCCAAAGGGCTTGCATCAGACCCCCGTCAACAAATCCCTCAAAAGTGCTTCATCAGCACTTTTGACCCTTATTCTATTCCCTAGTCCGCATCAGTTAGTCTCGGTCCAGATCCCTACCAGATCACTAGTCTTTCAATTCATCCCCTACTATTTCTTTACTATTTCTATTATAACTTGTGTTAATATAACATAACTTGTGTTAAGTGAATAAATGATTAAATAATTAAAAACTCTTTTTTAAAAACATAAATCTCGGGCCCAGTGTAACATTGGTGGCAGCTATAAGGGATCTCGAAACAGATCCTCGGAACGTCTCTGATACAAAACTCTAAAATCGTAGTGAAAAGTGAAAATTAAATTAAAAGCTAAATTCGAGACTTTCTTAAGAGAAGAAAAGTTATCATATCTACTAGTTTCTCTACGGCCGAGTGGAAATCATCTATATAAAAGAAAATCTACCATTTTCAAATTATCACAGAAATCCACCAAGAAATCATAATATCCATATCCGTGTAGTTACTAATTCATCAAATTCGTCGTTGGAGTCCGCATATCAACGCTGAAGCATGCAGGTGTTCCTTATCGCGTGAGTCTGGCTCTTTGTTTACAATATCAAATATCCGTACAGAAAGGGTTGTTCCACACTGTACCTTGTAGTAATAATTTATACAATATAATAATTCAAACTCTCATTTTAATTTACATTTTTTTTCCTGTGTGTAATTTTTTTTGTGTATCTTATTTTCTTTTGTGTGTGTAAATTTCATTTTGTGTGTATAAAATGTCGGAAGCTAAGACATCAAAGATGGCAAAGGAGACCCTTCAGGTTCCTCAAGACGCTTTATTACCCTCTGAATCCGAGGACGAGCGACCCCTCGATTCACAGAGGTCAACCAGGTCTAGAAAGGTAAACGCATGTACTGCCGTGCCAGAATTAGACCTTAGCATATTACTAAAGTTCATTAAAACCTATGATGGCAGCAGAGAAACACTAAACTCTTTTATCATCAATTGTAACAATGCCTATGATCTTGCCACGCCTGCACAGAAACCAATTATATTCAAATTTATCTTATGCCAACTTCAGGGAAAAGCGGAAGTTGCTTGCTCAATCAAGGAGTTCCAAAATTGGGAACAACTAAAAGATTTTTTAAAGACGCAATTTAGCGAAAGGAAACATCACTCCCACCTTTTGATGGAACTCCAAGAAAGCAAACAGCTTCCTAACGAAAATGTTAGCAAATTTTCTCTTCGTATTGAAACACATCTTTCACAATTACTCACAGAAATTTCGCTCACAAATTCTAAAGCTAAGGAATTACCAGGACGCATCGCTGCTATGGAAGAGCTAGCCTTACACCACTTTTTAATAGGTTTGCAACCTCGTATTTCAAATATAGTGAGATGTAAATCTCCAAAATCCCTAAACGAAGCAATCAATTATGCCATATCAGAAGAAAGGATACAAGAGACCCTGTATAAACGAAATTTACAGACAGACAACAGACCTAGAACTCGACCGAATCCTACTTTCCAAAGTCAACCATCAAGGCATCCCGTGCAAACACGTAACACTGAACCCTTTAAGAGACAATTTGCTCCTCGCGAAAATAATCCTTTGATATGTCGTTACTGTAAATTTCCGGGACATACTATAGAGAATTGCAAGAAGAGAGAATACAATAACCGGCACAAAAACTTCAACAATCAGCCTTCCTACCCGTCCGCTGCTCGAGTCAACTTTCTACCTAATCCTGAAGAAGAAGGCTATGATGAAGTAGACAATAATCATTTAAACGAGTAATAGTCTCGCCTGAGTGTCGCACGAGACTTAAATCTAAAGTCGACACTGTTTCCAAACCCACTGTATCTGTCGCTGTATCTAAACCCACTGTATCCGTCGCTGTTTCCAAACCCACTGTATCTGTCGCTGTATCTAAACCCACTGTATCCGTCGCTGTTTCCAAACCCACTGTATCTGTCGCTGTATCTAAACCCACTGTATCCGTCGCTGTATCCAAACCCACTGTATCCACGGTTCCTAAATCCACTGAATCTAATGAATCAAAACTCGCTGTGCCCGCTAAATCTAGCCCCGCTGTATCCACTGTATCAAAATCCACCGAATCCACTGATCCCACTGTATCCAATACATTACAATCTGATCCCAAGCCATATCCAACATACGAAATTACTACCAATCCCACAAAAACTCTACTACCTCATATTTCTATTAAAACTCCCATCAACAATAATCCATTATCTCTCCTCATCGACTCAGGTTCAGCTGTAAGTCTAATAAAATATCCGTGTATCCAATCTCCACATATAAAACTCGAAAACGAACCTATCAAATTAAAAGGAATAGACCCCACTGATCAGTGTTCACGAACCATGGGACATTTCCAATTAAATTTATATATCTCGAAACGTCTTAGCATTTCTCATAAATTCCATGTCGTTAATAACATCAACCTGCCATACGACGGTATAATTGGCTCTGATTTACTTAATGAATTTGGCTGTAATATCGATTATACTCAAGCTGTGTTACATATACATGACACAGAAATTAAACTCAAATTCTCTGACCCTTCTTATATTATACCTCCCAGGACAGAAATGGTTATTGAATGTTCTGTCCTTAACCCTGAGACGAAAGAAGGTTACATCTTGGATCAAAGCATAACTGACGAAGTAATAATAGCTAATTGCCTCACACGCGTCAAACCCAATAATCGCGTTAATATATCCGTCGTAAACATATCAAATTCTGCAGTGACGATAACTTCTAACCTTAACCTAAAAATTACCCCCATTGATAACGAAAATCATCTCCAAGAATCTCTTAATTATTCTATTAATCTCGTAAATCAAACTAAAGACAACGACTCCTATGACCGTACTAACACTGTTTTAAGCCAACTCCGAGTTACTCACCTGAACGACGAAGAAGTTAATGCTCTTTACGATGTTTGTTCAGAATATTCAGACATTTTTCATTTGCCAGGTGAAAAATTAACTTTTACTAATTCAATTAGGCATGACATTAAAACCAATACTGACGTACCTATACATACTAAATCATATCGTTTCCCTGAAATCCATAAAGAAGAGGTAAACAAGCAGATGAACGCGATGCTAGAACAAGGAATAATAGAGCCCTCTGTTTCCCCGTGGTCCTCACCTATCTGGGTGGTCCCCAAAAAACTGGATGCCTCTAATCAGCAAAAGTGGCGTGTAGTCATCGACTACCGTAAACTTAACGATGTTACGATAGGAGACACATATCCAATTCCACAAATTAATGAAATCCTTGACCAACTTGGCAATAGCAAGTACTTCTCCACACTGGATCTTGCTTCTGGCTTTCATCAAATCCCTCTGAATCCCGATGATGCATCCAAAACAGCTTTCAATATCCCTCAAGGCCATTACCAATTCACTCGTATGCCATTTGGGCTGAAAAATGCCCCGGCAACTTTTCAACATCTAATGAATACCGCACTGTCCGGCTTACAAGGAATCCGCTGCTTTGTCTATCTTGATGACATAGTCATTTATTCCTACGATCTAAAATCCCAAATTCAAAACCTTTCCGAAGTCTTCAAGAAACTACGTCAATTCAATTTGAAACTCCAGCCTGATAAATGCGAGTTCTTAAGGCGTGAAGTCGCTTATCTGGGACACATCATTACTGAAAACGGAGTTAAACCAAATCCCGAAAAAATCAAAGCCGTGACACAGTTTCCTATTCCTAATTCCCCAAAAGACATAAAGTCATTCCTAGGTCTCGTCTCTTACTATCGCCGCTTCATCCCTGAATTCTCAAAATTAGCTAAGCCTCTAACAAGTTTATTGAAAAAGGATATACCTTTCAAATGGGAAAATCCTCAACAACTTGCCTTTGACACATTAAAACATAAGTTAACCTCTGCTCCCATTCTATGCTATCCCGATTTTACTAAGCCATTTGTATTAACTTGTGATGCATCAAATCATGCAATCGGTGCTGTCCTGTCGCAGGGCCCGATCGGCCAAGATAAACCGATTGCATTCGGATCGCGAACCCTAAACAAAAGTGAGTGCAACTATAGTACCACAGAAAAGGAGTTATTGGCAATACTGTTTGGTTGCAAAACCTTCCGTCCCTATCTGTACGGGAGAAAATTCCAAATAATTACCGATCATCGACCTCTCCGATGGTTGTTTAATCATAAAGACCCGAGCAGTAAACTCCAAAGATGGCGGCTAAAACTTGAAGAATTTGAATACGAAATTATATACCGCAAAGGGAAATTAAACTCTGTCGCTGACGCACTCTCACGGTTCCCCGTTAATCCAGTAATTCCCAATCCTGATTCCACTGACGAAAATCAGTACGACCATGACAAGGACCTCATGGACCTACTAGTTTCCCCGGCGTCATTTAACGAAGATGAAATCGAACCATTCAACCCTTTAGCCGACCTTCCTCCTAATTCTCCTTTGGAAGAAAACACGGCACACCCTGAAACGCGACCTAATCCTGAACTTATCACCTTAGACGATCTGATACAAAATCCTGAACCACTGAATCTACCAAATCCTGAAACGCTGAACCCGACAAATCTCAAAACCCTGAATCCTACAAATCCTGAAACGACGAACCCTTCAAATCTTGATATGCCAAATCTCGATATGCCAAACCTACCAATCCCTGAAAAGCAAAATTCACCTAATCCTGAAACACTGAACCTTCCAAGCCCGGAAACGCAAGGCTCTCCAAACTCTTCAGAAAATACAGACGCTGACTATTCTAATTTCCTAAAAAACCTTGCTAATAAGGACAATATTTATGACACTAATATCATAGAACACAACCAATCGTTGATGAAAACTCATTGCAAAACAATCGTTATACCCACATCATTAGACTTAGATGAATCTAATTTCTATACCCAGGAAATCTTAGGAAATCTCGAAAATCCTAAAGATATATTATATTCTGAAAAGCAATTGTATTCTTTTGAAAAGATAAGCGTAAAAGATAAAGATACTTACTTTATTTACACAAAGGTCCATCACTTCGACGTCACTACTTACCCGGAGATTTTCAAAACCCTGAAACAGATAAAAGACAATTTAATATTAGATAAAGAGACAAAAGAAATCGCGATCTCGGATTTTAAGAATCCTTTTGAAAATCTGTCGTTTACGAAAATATACAATATACTTACATTTTTATTTCACAAGACGAATATCACAATAAATGTATACCACAACAACATTATTTACCCAACCTTAACCGAAGTAAAAAAGATACTATACGATAATCACGACATCCCATCTGCTGGGCATCCCGGCTCCACAAGGATGTATAATAAAATTAGAGATCAATTCTACTGGAAAAATATGCGAAGCGACATCGAGCAATACGTAAGAAACTGTCCATTTTGCCAAACAAATAAAGCGTTCAGACAAATAAATAAGGCACCCATGCAGATTACTACCACTTCCAAATCTCCTTTTGAACGTATATCTTTAGACATAGTAGGCCCCCTTCCAGAGTCAGGTACCGCTAAGACAAAATACATCCTTACCCTCCAAGACGACCTGACTAAATACTCCACCGCATACCCCATCAGGAGCACAACTGCCGAAGAAACCACAGATTGTCTTCTACATTTCATTTCTCTATTCGGCATTCCAAAAACAATCCTCACAGACCAAGGTACCAATTTCACAGCGGAACTCTTCAAGGAGACCTGTTCTTTCCTAAAAATCAAACAACTTTGGTCATCTCCGTATCACCCTCAAACTCAAGGAGCGCTTGAACGCTCACATTCAACGCTAAAAGAATATTTAAAATCTTACGTTAACGATGAACAAACCAATTGGCCCCGTTATGTTTACACAGCCATGCTGGCTTATAATACCACTCCGCATTCAACTACCAATTTTTCTCCCCACGAACTTCTATTCGGGCATAAGCCATTTATTCCTAGCTCCATTTACGATTCATCTACTGTTACTTATTCGGATTACGTGAAAATGTTGCAAAACCGGCTCAAGTGTTGTAGAGATAAAGCAATTCAACATATAGAGAAATCAAAAGAAATTTCTAAGACTTACTATGACACACACACCCGACCTGTAACTTACAAAATCGGCGATTATGTGTTCTTAAAAAATCACCTTAGACTAAGGAAGTCCCTCTCTCCTATATGGAAGGGACCGTACAAGGTGGTCAAAATCAACGGCAGAAATTCTCTGACTCTTTTAATAAATCGCCGTCACGTCATTCACCACTTCGACGAAGTGAAGCTCGCCCGACGAGAGAGCTCCTAAGTCATGCTATTTCTACTTTTTATTGTTTTACATATACAACCCCTTTACACTATTTAATTTTAATTTAAATTTTACACTTTTACTTACCCATATAGAATTAGTACATAAGGTCATTATTGTTTTATTTTCTTATTTTCAGTCTCGTTCTTTGCAATTACGTGTCTGCAATGGCAGCCCAAGATATCGTGCAAACTATACCGTCAAGCTCAGGCATTTACTTTGATTATATAGGTAAATTAAAAATTATCAATGGCCATCTAAATGTGTTAATGCCTATTGATATCTCACATATTCAACCTCATATCGAAAACATAAACTCTGTATTAGGAACTATAAGGTTCATGTGTAGGCAAATAGACAATTTAGAATGTCACAATATGTTAGAACCACTTACAGCTCGTTACCGTGATATAGAAAACCAATTTTCCTCTATTGCTCATCTTATAGATAACCGAATGAAACGTGCATGGTTTGCAGGAATCGGAAGCGTCTTTAAGCACATCTTTGGCGTTTTAGATGAAAATGATGCCTATAAATATGATAATGCCATAAACACTGTACAGGATAATAGTAGAAAATTAGCTTCATTAATTAAAGAAAATATATTGGTTACTACTTCAACTATTTCAGTGTATAATGACACTATTCATAAATTAAAACTTAATGAAGATAGTTTGTCTGAAGCTATCGACAAGCTCACTATAAAATTCAAAAATTTGACAATTATTTCGAATAAATTAGCAACGTCTTTAGAAATTAGTTCAATTCTACATAGTTTAGAAACTTCTATACTTAGTGTATCTTTCCAATTGGAAGATATAATAAACGCTATCTTATTTTGTAATTCTAATATCTTACATCCCTCCATCATAACACCTTACCAATTATATCAAGAGCTTGCCAATAACTATAGACATATACCAAATAATTTAGAATTAGCTTTAAGCCTAGATATAAAATCTATTCATTCAATATTGAATATATCAACTTTAATATGTTATTATTTAAATCATAAAATTGTGTTTGTGTTAAAAATACCTCTTGTAACCTCGCAAGAATTTTATTTGTACCATAACATACCCTTACCTGTACCGCATCATGTAGAAAGACCAGACTCATTTAGCATTATAATACCCGCCAACAAATACACCGCTATTACCAAAGACAAAACACATTATACAAGCCTGGATTCTCTGGAAAAGTGTAAAAACGCCAATGTGTATGAATACATCTGCAAAATCATGAATGTTTACCCGCTGGGTGCAAACCCGTCATGTGAAAGTGAAATATTATCAAAAGTCTTAACAACTATACCAGTGCAGTGTAAAACAGATTTCCTACACGGACAGTTAGATGTGTGGAAACCTCTTATTAATAACCGCTGGATCTTCGTGCAATCTAAATCTACGAAATTATCCATAGATTGTATTAATTCCGAACTGATCGAAAAGAACATTGCCGGTACTGGCATCGTTACTATTCCAGTACATTGCACTGCGTACTGCAGAAGTACAAAACTTTATACTAGTGATAATGTGTTAAACATAACTTCACCTACGATGAGTTACTCTAACTTTAATTTAATTAATGATTCATGTTGTAATTTTGATAAGTTTAAAGAAACTGTCGATAATGCACCCCCTATGAATATTCAAAACATAGATTTAGAAAACATTAATTTTAAACAAAATATCTTCAATAAACCAATATTAAAAGAATTAGATAAAATTATTAACCAACCACATATAATTAAATACGGGGTACATTATTCTGTTCTATCTATTATTTTAGTCCTAGTAATAATAAGTGTAATTATTTTCAATCTCTATATTAAATTGTACAGAAGGAAAAGTGATTCAAAACATTTAAAAGTTTTAAAGAGTACAAATATTAAAGACCCAAGTGAAACAAATCAACTCTCAGAAATTAAGACTAACGAACAGACTATCGCTGATATCGAAATCTCTGCCCCTAAAATACGCACTAAGGTATAATTACACAAATATGCTAAGCTTTGCCCGCGGCTTTGACCGCATAAAAAGTTTCCCTTCACATTTAATAAGATATTATGTCTTTTCCTAAACTTCTTACTACCTCGATACTATACTGTATCAAAATCGATCAAGCATAAACCTTAACTAATAGTTCACTGGTTCGCCAGGATCGATGTTGCCTATTTTATATATGTTATAACTCTGTATCTAATTTCACTGTTTCGATAGTTATAAGTTACAGTTGTAAATTGTGTTATAAAACTTCCAATCCTAATCATATCCTTTTAAAGACCAACGTCCCACTACCTCGATTCCAATAAATTACTAATTCCTTCTTAATTTCCGTAAACTTCATTTCAACCCTGAAGTTTACTCTTGACCGGGGGGCTGTTATATCCCCTGACTGTAAGCCAAAGGGCTTGCATCAGACCCCCGTCAACAAATCCCTCAAAAGTGCTTCATCAGCACTTTTGACCCTTATTCTATTCCCTAGTCCGCATCAGTTAGTCTCGGTCCAGATCCCTACCAGATCACTAGTCTTTCAATTCATCCCCTACTATTTCTTTACTATTTCTATTATAACTTGTGTTAATATAACATAACTTGTGTTAAGTGAATAAATGATTAAATAATTAAAAACTCTTTTTTAAAAACATAAATCTCGGGCCCAGTGTAACAGATCGCCATGGTTCAGTAGAGTTCTTATATTTGTCGAAGATGGACGTAGAAAGTTTTAACGGTGATATACTACTAACAACTGAAACGACGCGGTAGAAGACGGAGATATTGGGTCCACCCCATTTTGTCAACCAGGCTGACTGAAAGCCAGTACATAATTTTGTATCCTAAATTGTAAAAATAATCTTTCGCAGACTATGAGGATGTGTTCTTCCCAAGCCCATCTGTTTTCCTACCTGAATAATCGTTACTTGTTATTTCCCATACCGGCGGATGTTTCTCTATTTCATCTATAAATAATCCCGTATTAAAAGATTCGGTTATCACTTCGGACGATTTCTGGACGACCCGATATTTTTTATGTCATAAGACATTTTGACATAGAAAATGAGCAATTAGCAAACCTTAAACAACAGATGAACTATACGCGAACAGCTGTAGCA
This sequence comes from Apodemia mormo, assembly GCA_036924255.1. Taxonomy (NCBI): domain Eukaryota; kingdom Metazoa; phylum Arthropoda; class Insecta; order Lepidoptera; family Riodinidae; genus Apodemia; species Apodemia mormo. Next base: position 16,845,410 of record JAUPFN010000021.1, on the reverse strand, counting down.
CTTATTTTTTATTATGATTATTATAATGTCATGTTGACAACATTGAATTGAACATGAGGAGTGATTACGTTTGGGGGCTCATACAAGAAAGTTCTGACTTTTACAAAGGAAATACCAATACTATTCATTTTGTAAAGCTCATTTTGTATTCTTTTTTTGTATTTTTGTGTTTATTTATGCCGTATTTTATAATTCCATTAACAAAAATGTAAAATTGATAACTTGTTTTCCTTTTAAATATCATTGACATTTAAAAATAGAGCTTTTCCATAAAATTTGCACTTTCGTGCTGGTAGCTACAAAAACAACCTTTATTATGTAAAAACATTTTTTCTTTCTTTACTTAGGGATAAGTAATCAGAATCAGGTACAGAACTCAGACTCAAAATTCATATTGACCTGTGCTGACATTGGGCTGATAAGATTATATGTAATTGGTTACAGCTGTCACCTCTTCCCATAGTAACCTAAGGCGAAGGTAACTGAATTTTCTAAATATTTTAAACTCAAAATTATTTATTTGGAAATTTAACATTCTAGGATAATATTCATTAGCATTATAAATAATTAGTTACAGTCTTACCGTAGGCAACTGCAAACCAAGTTTTCTTTTGCGTTCTCTATCTTCCATTCTCTTTTCCTCTGACTTTTGACGATCTGAAATATGATAACTTTTCATCCTAAATTCATTAAATAAATAACTATACATTTTACCAGATTACACTTGTTTTTAATAGACCGCAAATGCATAAAAACATTATACCTACATTTTAATTCTATTTCTTCATCGTCCAATAATAAAGATACAACTTCTTTTGGTTTAAGTGTATCGGGTTTGAAATTCCCACCGCTAATGACCATCCTTTGGATCTGTAAAACAATAATATCTCGTAATATAACAAAATTAGCTGTTGCTTGCAGATTCACTAGCGTGGAAGTTTATTTTAATTCTGTAGGAATTTAAAGGTTTTTAAAAACTATATATCATTTAATATAGGTATACTAATATCATCAATGGGTAAACTTTGTGAGCTTCTTTGTTGGAAATATTCCCTAGAACTAAAAAACTGTTTTGAAAATGTTTCACCAGTAGAAAACTTCATTACTCTTTAGTGACATGCTATCTCAATTTCCCCTAGGATCAGGACCTACGCGGCTTATACCGCGGGAAACGGCTAATATGACATATTAATCTGTAGTGTCTGTGTGTACAATAATTTTTTGTCAAATTTCGAAACAAATATTTGTTTTATGAATCACTGGCATCAATTTTCTCTCTTCTCTCGTAGGCGACTATCACACGCTGTTTATCCAGAGAGTGGAAGATAACGATAATTGTGAAAAACAAATGTATAAACCTTATTTTTGGAATTTAATCATTAAAAAATGAAAATCGTTTTAGCTCGCAGTATAGACGTCTTATGAGTAAAATTGAGCATTTATTAAAAGTACGGTGTTACGTTCTTTTGCGCAACGCAATTGCGCATATTTCACTTTGAAATTATATATGTGCATATACATTGTAGCGGCTCAAACAATCACAAACGCTACAAGAAAAAATAATAAAAAATGGACAAAAATCAATAACAAATGGAAAAAATGGAATTCAAAATAAAATCCTGAATCGCGATATCACAATTATTTATCTTGTAACACTATATACAAGTTTCAACGCTTCTCAAATGGACTTCGGTCCCCAGGCAGTACACCTTGCCTGGCTGGGAAGATCTTCCTTTTCCCCTTACTTGTCCTTGTGTGACGTCATCAACCTCCACAGTAATGACGTCACCTGACAAGAAGCTGGCCCGCTGGTTCCATCACTATGACCCTTCAGCGGCACGGACCAGCGGCGCCACAGTGGTTATCCCGACGTGATCATCACCACTAACAGCTATCAACATGCCACAGTGGTGACCCTCGGCAAAACAACACGCATCAGCCTTCTGACCATCAGCGTCTGATATACTACCCCCTCTGCTTCCAACAGCATCAGCCAGCTTCACAAGCTACGCCTCATCTACGCTTTCCGGGATCCACTTCGAACTGCTCACGTTCACTGGATCTCCATGCAGCAAATCCTTTCCCGCTCGTTCTGACTCACTGCGAACCACAGCGGAGGCGCACTCGTCCCGACTCACCGAGGACCGCGCATATTCGGCTCGTCTCGACTCACCGCAGACTCGAGCACTCAAGGCACATACGCTTCACTGGCACAACCAGAATCGACCTTTGGTCTTGGGGAGAGTACTGTAGCGGCCATGGAACATAGAACAAGGGGAAGTGAAGAGTGGGCGTGCCGCGTGTATCACTATTATGCGCTGTTACTCTAAATTGCCTTAGTGATACTTAGTGATACTTACCATATCTTTAGGAGATAGTCGTCGTGCGAAAATCTATTATACACTGAATTATGCCGTATTGTGCCATCCTTGAATGCAGAAATGATAGTAGAATACAGATGATTAAAATTGGAAAAATTTCATATCATCCGAAAGTACAATTTTCATTTTATTTTAATTAAATTCCTGATTTAATATAATCTCTCTATTAATGATATAATAGAAAGTCAAGCTAAAATCAGCCGTACACCTTACATACAAAGTTCATTTTAGGTTGACCTAATTTTTCTAGAAAGATATGCGTAATGACAGTCATTACGTATATCGTTCTAGAAAGTTCTCTACTCAAATATGACCAACTGAAAACTACGGAAAAATCAATACTGCCATCTATTGTAGAATAGCGAAACTATTTAAGATTATAGTTTCACTATTGTACAAATAGATGAGTCTATTTTGAATAGACTACAAAAGAACGTAAATACTCTTTTTTTGTAGCAAAATAAAATTTATTGTAACGCAGTTTGGTATATTTTTAAATGTTCTGTTTGTGTGTTTCGGATTATTGTTGTTTAAAATTAAAACGACCAATGAAACAATGTTTGCATTAGTAGTTTATATGCAATAATGCTTATTTTATGTGTGAGTATGGCGATTGCGGTCCTGATACAAATGTTTGTACTTGCCAATTCCGCTTGTTCTATGTTCCATGGTAGCGGCTCAAACAATCACAAACGCTACAAGAACAATACGCAAAAAATAACAAAAAATGGACAAAAATCAATAACAAATGGAAAAAATGAAATTCAAAATAAAATCCTGAATCGCGATATCACAATTATTTATCTTATAACACTATATACACGTTTCAACGCTTCTCAAATGGACTTCGGTCCCCAGGCAGTACACCTTGCCTGGTTGGGAAGATCTTCCTTTTCCCCGTACTTGTCCTTGTGTGACGTCATCGACCTCCACATTAATGACATCATACTGACAAGAAGCTGGGCCGCTGGTTCCATCACTATATCCCCTTAGCGGTACGGACCAGCGGCGCCACAACATAATATCTACATTAGTTAAAAAATGCGATTTTTGTTTTATTTATGAAAAAAAAGATTCCATTTTTATAGATATTTTCATAACACAACGAATAAATTTTAATTAGACCAATGCAACTTCTAATAGAAATTTCATTTTTATTCTTCGCGATATTAAAAGATCAATAGAAGTGGTCATTTTCCTAAATAAAACAAAAATCGCATTTTATAAGTTACGACAACTTACGTAGGATCCGTCGATACATTATATACTTAGCTTACTTGATATTATACTATATATATTATGTGAAGTAGCAATAACCATTTAAATACTTATAATAATAATATTGGTGGACAAATTACATGAATTGATCTAACCCTAAAGTAAGCAATTTATTTTCATGTGTTATGGGTGTTACTCAACGAAACTAATACATATATCCATGCCTTAGTTCACAATTGCACTAACTATAAAATTGGTAATCATGAGGAGAGCGTTTTAAAAATTTTTAAAGTTTAGACATGAACAGTACGAAAACAAAGCAAAATAATAAAAAAAGCGTCTATTCACAAGACTATTATCGATATTTCGATAAGCACAAACGAAAGAGCATTTAGTGTTAAGCCTTTAGTCACTAAAAAGGTGAAAATTGAAAATTTTGCAGTTAGTACAATTGTGAATTAAGACATCGATATAAATGCTGTAACATACATAATAAGCAAACCCAGAAATACAAACATCTATGCCCATGACACATGATGTGCTTTGATTTTTAAAAATGCTTTCATTTACCCTTTTTTTACATAACCTACACTAGTTCTTAGTAGTAGGAGAAGTGAACTTCAGTCATTCGTCGGAGCTGACACACGCACCTTTTTTTAGGACAAACAAGCACACACCTCAGATTTTTCCCTGGCGCGCTGCATGATTCGTTCTTCAATGGTGCCCTTGCAAATAAGTCGGTACACGGTGACCTGTTTCGTCTGGCCCAGTCTATGAGCACGGTCCATGGCCTGTTGGTCAACCGTGGGATTCCAGTCCGAGTCGTAGAATATCACCTGAATATGCAAGCAATTCTAGCCTCAATCAACAAACTAGACGACGAAACGGACTAAGATGTTAAGCGACGATCAAATTCATCAGGTGAACCTACCTTTTCTAAGAAGAGACCATCTGCTACTCTGCCAGGTAGTTCGTAATGGTGAACGACTGGTCAAACGTTTCACTACTATCTTATCTCCTAATTCCGCAATACCTCGTGTGATATAAAGCTGCGATACCGCCCAGATGATGACATGAATAGGCTCGCGATACCTTTGTTACTTATCACTATCGTGTACCGGTTTGGAGGGTAAGGTAGTCGCTAAATTTATGCATGTAGCATTAACATCACGCTCACTCAAATAGTAATGCACATTAACATCTTTAATGAATAGATGATAAGAAATAAGCGTCGGTTCTACAGGTGAAGGTAATTTTTTACCATCAGGATTACTATCTAATTGTTTGCTATGCTATGATAAAAGAGACCATTATTGTTGTAAAAAAAAATAAGGCAACTACACGGCGATACCGCAGAGCTTCTAATCTATACATATAAAAATCAATTGCTGTTCGTTAGTCTCGCTAAAACACGAGAACGGCTGAACCGATTTGGCTAATTATGGTTTTGAATTAATTGTTAAAGTCCAGAGAAGGTTTAAAAGGTGAGAAAATATAGAAAAAAATAAGAGTAGTTAAAAGGGCAGAACAACGTTTACCGAGTCAGCTAGTCACCGATAAATTTCATAACGCGATAATCGGTTAAGCCCAAACAACTGAACAAAACCAGACCAAAGCAGGCAACAATACTCTATACAAGTACGGATTTGCGCTTTGCTTATAATCAGTTTAGGTTTGAAGCAATGCCTTGCCTTAGTAAGAACACCAAAGAACAATGGCGGGTCATATAAGCATATATCTGAAAGCTTTTTTTTACATCATAAGATAGCAAACAAGCAAATGGGTCTCCTGATGGAAAGAGTCAACCATTGCCTATAGACACCAAAGATGTTAATAGTGCGTTGCTATCTTGTGGCGAGGTCTAATGCCACGTGCATAAGTTTACCAGCTACCTTACCCTCTAAACCGGAACATGACAGCGACAAGCACTGACGCTATTGCGGCAGGAAAAGGTAAGGCGGTAGTACCAGACCCGGGTGAGACAATGCAGAACTCTACCACCTAGTAGCCACGATGGTAGTGAGTCGCATAGCCAATCGGTCGCCTTTTACGACCTGCCTGGCAGAACGACAATTGGTCTATTTCTCAAAGCAGCCCGGAACCAACACGGAGAAAACGAAATGTCATTGTCCATTGTAATGTTTTCAATACCTTGACGATTGTAGTATTTAAAATTAATGCTAGAATATTTACCATAAATTATTAGATCAAACCGATCTAGATTTTTAAAAAGCTTTAAAATATTTTAATGTAGTTCTATGTACTTGTATAAATCAGTATATAAATAGTTACTTACAGTATCAGCTGCTGTCAAATTGATGCCCAGTCCTCCTGCTCGGGTAGATAACAAGAAGACAAATATGTCGGCTCGCGCCTGTGAGAAATATACAATATAAGTAGTATCCCGTGAACTAGTCTGACTTTTCACGGAAGGAGAAAGCCTCAAAACTTTTTCAATAAAAATTCAACAGTATAAATGTATAAAAATAATTACGAATTAAACTCGAAGTATTTTTTGCACAATATGTGCAAGTTTTTTAATCTGCTATCTTTTTCTCGTAAAAATTTAGCCTAACTACCTACCTAAATAAATATTTAGAGAACAATATGTTTATTTTAGAAATTATTTACAATTAGACAAAGTAAGAAACAGAAAGTAAAAGAGAATTGGATTAGATCATATTTACCTGAAAATCTGCTACCATATCCCGTCGAGCCGATATTTTGCTTGACCCATCTAACCGCATATATTTGTGTTTTCTATGCCACATGTATTCCTAAAAAAACAATAATTATTAGCATACCAATGTTACACAGATTCCAGCTGTATTAAATCGGTAATAAACACAACTATACCGCCAACATATGAGCTTTTTATCCACAAAGTCACGCCCCGCAGCCCACGGCGTCGTGATGGCGATATTATGGCGGTGCCCGGGCACCGCGACACGAAGGTAATGATATGTTAAGTATTCGATCTCCTTTTACTAATAGGCTTGTAAATTGCCATTAAGAATAAATCAGGTATATTGTAATTTCTAATGATTCATTATAATATGGAGATAACAAAAAACTAAAATACTTATTTATTTTAAAAGATAAGGATTAATAATACTTTTAGGATATAATTTCGGCAATAATAGACATTAAGTCACATGTCAGTTAACGCAAATCTGGAAGTGTTACGTCACACCGTGATAAAACGTCACATTGTTTTTTTACAATTTAATAAAAACCAAAATGTGTAATGTATGTAACACTGCGGCGGCGTGATGTCATCATTCAAGACGCTAAGTTGAAAATGCGAGACATCTATTATATACAGCTTGTAAAAAAACCCTGTACGATCGTTGAAGGCATTATTTGGTAGCTTAATACAATACTATTTGTGTCATTATTTTATGAATATTGATACATAAATTTTAAAAATATTTGCTTGATTTAAGAGGAAGTTCTTCAATTTTAGTGTTAAAATAAGGCACTTTAAAATACGTTTTTTTTTTATTTTAATAAAAGGATATTTTTTTGATAATGTGTTTGACCTACCTATATACCTCTTTCACACACTGTATGTACGATATTAAAAAAATAGTTTTTTTTATGTTAATACACCTAATAAGATAAAGTATGAAACAGTTTTTCAAATTGAGTCAACTAGCCTATTGTGTAGTCACGTCGCAACGCATTGAACTATTATGAGTTCATGATGAGAGAAATGAGAGTACATAATTGTTCAAGTGCAAGCGAATCGGATGATCCGAGTAATGTATATGACAAAGAGGATGTTTTTGCTGCGAAATAGCTTTGTTTCAAAAAAATTGGTTGGTTTAGGGTTAATATTGGTTAGGATCGTCCCTAAAGTTTTATCGCCTGTTCCGTACTCTTGCTTGCACGCTCGGCTCAGGCGGAACGTAAAAATATGACACCTATCAACGCCGAAGTTCTTAATGATACATTGCAATTCGTATGACTGGCACATATGATACATATATAAATTTATTGGCTAACTTACTCTACAAATCGAAACACGATGGCGACATGAATAGGTAAAGCGGCAGCACTAACTCGGGCAAGATGTTGCTGAATTAGACATAACAGACACGATTATATTGATTCATTTATATTTCACTTGCTTCTTGCAAGCTGATTGACTAAAGAGCAGATGAGCAGATCAAAATGGTCCGGAACAACAAAAGAAAAGAATATTTTATTATTTCCGGATGTTTAATTCGTTAAATTAAATGTGATTTATACATTTATATAAAACAAAATACTTACCTCTAATAAGTCAATCATCTTTGTCATTTGACTATAAATAAGTACTCGATGTCCACGCTCCTTCAGTCTTTTTAATAACGAATCTAATACTGTTAGCTTTCCCGCATCACTGACTAATTGGTTTTTATCTAAAAGTTAAAAAAATATATAAATAATATCTATATACATATAATAAAATCGTTGGAAAGTCAATGTATGTCCGGGGTAAACTCAAAAAGTACTGCATAGATTTACTTCAAATTTTGCATGAATATTAAACAGGTCGGGTCAACATATAGGCTACATATTATCACGCTATCACCTACGGTGGTGGAGCTGTAGGGAGTAAACCAAGTCCGCGCGAACGAAGTAGCTGGCGACAACTAGTTTAAAAATAAAATGGCTCGTCGATAAGTAAGACTAATTTAAATTTACATTTCAATTTATTGTAACAGAATAAATGCACATGAATTAATTCGTTTTTAAATTTTTCTTTATATAATACATATATATTTTAAAAAAGTAAATAAAAATCGAAAAATTTTCTATAACACATATAAATTAAAGATGTTTCACAGGAATATGGATATAACCACAAGTATTATAGTAACCAATAAATGGTTTCTACATATTCTACAACAGCATTGTTTTTTAACATTCTAATCGTTTAAACACAGAGAACTGCCAAAAATTTGAGAGATTTTAGTGAATAGGCAAAAGTCGTAATTTTTAAATGCAAAAAAGCTTATTTGACTTATATTATGAAATGTATCTTTAACCACCGCGTGGAATGCATAAATACACAGCTAGCATTTCAGTTATTTAGGATTCATTAGTTAGTAAGGTTAAATCTGAACAAGTAAGTTTAAGTCAAATATTTGAAATTGGACACAATCCAGTCAGTCATCAAACTAATCAGATGGATCACGTGATAATAAAACCAAATGATAACCTTGTTTGTATTATCTGAATTACTGAAGTGTTTTTGCAGATATTTTTATAGTAGTGCTTATTAGTCTGGTCTGTCCCACTGCAGGACAAAACCCTCACTACTCCATTTTTGAATAATTTTTATTTTGTGAAAGAGAAGTGTCATCTGTAACGACTCATGTAAATATTAGATGGTTCCCGAAATATAATTATTATAAATAAAATAAAGCAATGGTTCTCAAACACTTCCCTATGGTACTCCAGTTCCTAGAGCAATCTTTGAGATGTAAGTGTGATGCAACAAGTCCGACACTAATAACTATAAAGTAGCGTACACGTCTGTAGGTGTGTATGCGGACGTCACCTTCGGATGTGTCCACAGACGTATAGAAAGGGTATTTTGCGCGTTTGTTGTAGGTATTTAACGTGTGCAGATGCGTCCGCCTTGATTCCGATAGTTGTCGGTTTTTGTGACACAGATTAAGTGTATTTGGCGCGAACGTTCGGCGTCTGTTCACACGTCTACGTATCAGACTGATACTGTCAGTATGATCGGAGTTGCGGTTAAGAATGCACGCGTACTTCCGTTAGTTTATAGGTATCTACTTTGCATAAGATTCAAAATGGCTAACAATATGAGCACCGGGGAAAGTTTCTTGCTGAAAACTCTGCGAGTTACGTCTATCGCGAATAGACTGATCGATCTGCAGACGTGGGGACGACGCGTAGTAATCCATCCGCTGATATATCTATCAGCGTCTGTGGACGAATCTGTAGTCATATAGAGAAGGCTTAATAAAAGAAGTATTGTATGCATGATCTGTATCGGGAGTGTGTTGGCACAGAATACTGGAGACTAACAGAAGTTAGTTCGAGCAATTCACACATAGACACCTCTCATGGACGCGATATCTCGGAATGGTGACTGACTTTTGTTAGTCTCCAGTATTGTGTGTGTGTGTGTGTGTGTGTGTGTGCAGTGACCTGGCACTTGCAGCATGTGGCAGGGCGGCGGGTGGTGCGGCGCGGGCCCCAGCAGCGCGCGCGCCGCCCGCGCCGCCGCGGCCGCCGCGTACGCCCAGCGCCGCGACACCGCCCACGCGCCGCGCCGCCGACTGCACGACTGCCCACGGGAAACGGACATATATCGTACCACCCACGGATTAAATTAATGCGCCTTTCAAGACAATTTCTTAATTTGTCACCATAGCATGCATTTACACATTGAAATACCAGAGTCACATACATACTACTTACTGATGAAATAAAATCATTTCAAGGGTAATTTTTTAACTTTGTCCGCTCATTCGGTACGATAAGAGTACAAAATGATTTATTTCTATTTTTTTCACAATATACTATAACCTACAAATGTATGACATTTCTGACAGTAACAGGAACGTTTGCTCATATGCGCGGCGACACGTTTCCTTCCCATTGACGTGTCTATTAGTATTCATGTGGTCTGTGGTACCACCTATTATTTTGACTCTTTACCACTCTTTACCAATCACTTATTCGCGTTCGTCCTGCTCTTTTTGAACAATAATATAGCTCTCGTTAAGTAAAAAGAATGCTGATGATGTATCTGTACAGTATGCAAATATTAGACGCAACTGGTGGCAAGAAGGGTTGCGGAGGGAGGTCCCTCTGTCACAGGAATTTGCATGTGCGCTATTAATTAGTCATCATTTGCTCCGCGCGCCGAATTGTGGTTGAACGTAATTGTACCCATTCTTTTTACCTGATGTTTTCGTCCAAATTAATTTTTAATTATTATCTTTCTCTCAACGGCATGTAAAGAGAAGAAAATTAACATGTAACTTACAATAAATACATTTAACCTATAAATGTGTAGAAAAGTGTGACACGCTAATTTAACATCTTATATAATTAAGAGGGCACCAAAGTTTTAGAGCGAATCAATATTTTGGCTTTCTATGCGGACAGGGGAGAAGCGTGATCTGACGAGGATGGGCGATACAACTTCGGATTTTGATATTTTCTTATTAATATTTGTACACATTTTAAAAATAAAAGTGTATTAGTTATAGAAAACATGTTCTGCTATTATTTAAAACTAATGACCTTCCATTAAGTATTTACGACAAACTAAAAGTTTTCCTATTTGTTCAGAGGTAATTTTGAATATTTTTCTATCGAGGAACTAAAGTCATCATGTTTCCAAATAATAAAATTTATGATGTGAATCCTTTAGTAACTTATGAATTTTATAGTTATCTCTTTATTAATAACAATAAAGCAAGGGATCCACCAAAAGCATTATCCCAAAATAGAACAGCAATAATTTGAAATTAATATAAATCACGCGCAGCAGTATCGACATCATTGTCTACAAAACAAGAAACCTTGCAGTAATCGCATATGAAATGTAACATCTGACGTCTTAGTGAATAAATTGGCACGATCTGATGGCTAACTTTACCAATGCACGCGCGCCTTCACTTCTTCCGTAGCATTCTTTTTCATGTGGCATTAGACCTCGCCACAAGATAGCAACGCACCATTGACATCTTTGGTGTCTATAGGCGATGGTTGACTCTTTCCATCAGGAGACCCATCTGCTTGTTTGCTATCTTATGATATAAAAAAAAAATTCTTCTGACAGATTTCACGAAATCAATCGCACATAAAGTGATAACTATTATCTGCTTATAAGATCCGTCCAAACTAGGTGCTCAAATTTATATAATGTTACTAATACGTCTAACAAAAGATATAAATCCCAAAAAAATAATGTGTTTTTTTTTGAGTAATTTTTTTGAGTCTGTGTTCGCCCGACGAGTACAATCTGGGGATCTTCAAGAGAAGAGTGAACAGGTAACTTCTAGGGTAGCGCGTTCCATCTTAGGCCGCATCTTAGCTTACCATCAGGCGAGATCATGGTCAAGCGCTTCCCTATCGATAATATTTAAAAAAAAAGATTTAAAGAACTAAAACTTTTTTATTTTTACGAATGTTTCATATTGCGAATAATGAATAACTAACCACTACAACTGCTGTTAGCCTACTGTTCATTTCCCCTCTTGTCGCTATATGCTTTAGTGTTTGCGAATTGTAAGTAGAACATTAGTAATTCTATTAGCCATTTCTTAATAATTTTACGTATGTAATACTTAATATTTTTTATTAGAAAGCTTATAGATTGACAAGATAAGCGCGCGGTTTGTAAATGGCATACACGCCTAACTTTATTCATCGTTATGAGGTATAATAGGGGATGAGTTTATGCCACAAGGAGTAAGCCTACTTTGACTGTGATGTATGGCTTTGGGTTTCGTTTTTGACGTGTAAAGACATGTCTGCATGCTATAGAAATGCCTATATAGCAATAACGTTGCTATATAATAAATAAATAAAAGATGTGTATACAGAGAAGTGTTTTAAAAAGAACCGCGAGATGGCGATGCGGGTAAGGGTACCTTGGGTTGCGCGGTGCAGAGGAAGGCGGGCAGCGGCGTGGGCTGCAGCCGCAGCCACTTGGGCGCGCGCGCCGCCCCGCCCGCGCTCGCCGCCACCTCCTGCCACACACCACACCACACCACACCACACTGCTTTACGGTACGCTCAGATGACTAGCGTTCGACGCGCGTTCAACGCGCGCTATATTTTTATAGTGTTCACATTGTGTTCTACATTGTTCTACATTTTTATAATGTTCACATGACACGTGCTTCACAGGCGTAGAACGCGCGAGGCCGCGGCAATGGTTCAGTAAAATTCTTACATTTGTCAAAGATAGATGTAGGAAGAGTTTTAACGGTGATATTATACCAACGGTTGAAACGACGCGACAGAAGAGGGAGATATTGAGTCCACTCAATTTCAGCCTGGTTGACAAAAGTTTGATACAAAATGATGTATGTAAAAATAATTCTTTACAGAATATGAGAACGAGTTTTTCCCAAGTCCGTCTCTGTAAGTTCCTATCTGAATAATCACTATCACTTTTCAGGTCCCATATCGCAGGACGTTTCTCCATTTCATCTATAAATAATTCCATATTAAAAGCTTCGGTTTCCATTTCGAATGATTACTAGACGACGCGATAAACCCTAAAATATAATAAAGCGCTTTGGACGCGGATAGATGATCCGCATCGAAAGCGCGCACTCAACTGAACGGAAACAGAAAACCAATGATCTCAAAGCGCGCTGACAACAGTCGAGCGCTATCGCAGCGCTTAACGCACGTTTTATTAAAACACGTGTTAGCATGTGTACGGTCTGACTAAAAAGTATGTAGTTGTAAACGTGCGTTGAACACTTGTCATCTGAACGTGCTCTTACGTTAGGATCATACCACACATATCAACTTGGAAAGATCGTCAACGTATTGCCTTTCACCTCCCCGTGAACCAGACGTCAACGTAGCGTAAGCACGTAACCAAAGCGCGTCAGCGGCGCCGGTGCGTCGACTCGTCTACGGTTGGTCGACACCGCGTTTACGTCTCAGCACGTTCGACAACAGTAGTGTAAGCGCGGGTAGGGAGAAGAAACGTAAACATGAGGATGGCGAGCAGTAAGTTAGTAAGGTAGTAAGCGCGAAGACGCTCGTTGATTACAATTAGTGTGCGTTCCAATAGTTTCATACAAAAAATACTAAACGGCTCGAATTGGTACGGTGACGATACGTTTACCATTAGGCAGACGGACAACACTTCGTTATCGATTTCACCAGCATGTGCTAATGAAAATGACTGCCGCGAGCAACGGCTACATTTTCTGACGACCGAGGGTGATCGTTTAACATTAAACTTATTTCTGTTTTATAAGTAGATTCTAAATAGAACAAGCATAAGCAATAAATATCTCTGTCTCCGATTTATCTGTCTACTGACTGTCATTACTTTTATGTCATTACAAAAACGCTGAATTATCTTAGTCAGTACACAGAAAACCCAGAGCCAGGACGCTTTTTTCTTTAATTTGGCACAGGAAACAAACGAGCAATGTTTGTATGGAAATTAAAGCTGGGGTGTCATTTAAGTTGAGATTTTTTTTTTAATATAATATGTTCTTCTACGCATAACCTCGTCATCTATAAACGGAGCTGCAATTTTTTTTTATTTAAGACAGTATATTTCCGATTTGGTCCCATATAAGTTTGGTAAAGTTAGTATTCAGAATTCCAGAGATATAGAAGGTAAGAAGTTGTTTGTTGCAATTTTACTGATTTCAATTATATTAAAAGAACTGGTATTATGAGTTTACCTGTGGGTCGGCATTTCTCACGTGCCTCGCTCTGAGTGCGCGATGTTCGATGGTCTCGGGAACGTACTGAAGCACGTGGTCAGCGTACGCGTAGAACGGCCCGCCTACGAACACACATACGATACACTACAACTTTTGAAATATTCATTTCTAAAAACGGGTTTTTACCGCAGTTACTTATTTTCAGTCTTGTTGAGTGTTAATTCGTAACCCTGGCGACAATGATGCTTGTAATATTGGAAAGATGTTTTTACTAATAATCCATGGTAAGAAAGTTCGTTTTAACACATTATTCTTATAAAAAAACGAATATAGTACTTATACATTACATTTATTCTGTAACACAGGCTTCCTACTACAGATGTATTTTACATAGACTAAATTAATGTTAACCTTGTGTAGACATAGCTTTAAGATTTTAGTAATTGTTTATGTGAGAGAACAAATTCAATAATTAATTTGCAATTATCTTTGTATTTAGCTTTGACTGAACTGATCGAACAAATAATTAGTAATCATTCAGCTAAAATATTATTTTTTAACAAAACCTAAAATTTAAAAAGTGGATTTACCTAACGTTAAATAATAACGTGGTTGTACCTACCGTAAATTTAAATATTTACGGTAGGTATAACTACTAAACTAGTAATTTGTTGACCAAAAATTTTTATTCACCAAAATATATATGATTTACTTAGTTTGTCGGTGGTTGACGAATTTGCCCAACAATTTCATTGGTTATTGTTTGCGATATTTAGGATATTTCAATGCTTGGGGTGTGGTTCCACTGATTTTTTTTTTTCGAAAAAACTTTAATAACATTGCTTTGTTCGGCACAGGGATCAAATCAGGACCTCATAATAATTATAATAATCTCTGGACAATTTTACATAAATTGATCTAACCCCAAAGTAAGCAAATTATGTGCTTGTGATATGGGTGTTAGTCAACGATTTTAATACATAGAAATACATATATAAATACTCAAATATATATAATATATAATAAAGACCCAAACCCAGAAATACAAATATCTATGCTCATCATATAAATGCCTGTCCCAGTCGAGAATCGAACCCTAGCCCCATTGATTGCGTAGTCAAGTTCGCTAACCACTCGACCAACGGGGCGACCATCTGAGCCAAAGACACATATAACAGGAGCTAGTTCACTAATACTTAAAACATTTTTAATTTTTTTCTGGGATTTAAGGCTCCATCTATACCTACGCAAATAGGTATTTGCGAAACGAAATGATTGTCTTAATATGCTCGGTTCGCGGCTGCTAGGCCAGATGTTTAGGCCAGGACTAAATCTTTTCAGTTACACAAAAATATTAGTAGTATCTAGTATCCCAATGCTAACGTTAAATGTAATGTTAACATACCTGCTACCCACAGTAAATCTGTAAACAATAGTTCTTTCCACAGAAGACAATCCTGTTTTCTTTTTTTCAATATATCTCCATTTGGGCATATTAATAACATGTCCTGAAAAAATGCACCAAATAAATTTATAGAAATATTGTAAAAATAATAAAAATACGCTTATGCCACATACTCGGCTAGGCTAGGAATATAAGACAAGTATTTAATCTGAAATATGGATGAAATAAAGCTTATTATCGCTTGCTCAAATTTTATTTATTTATTCACATTTCGCATAGGTAGACTTAACATCCAAAAACATTTTCAGAAAATCTTATTTATTATGTGCCAATTATATGCCTTCTCTGTAATATTTGCAATTCCTAATAAGGAGTTGCAAATATTACAGAGAAGGCTCAATAGGTATATATCAGAAAAAATAATGTAACAAGCTTAACAATACATTACATACACATTTTAAATAAAATTACTTTCACAAATCAAATTAATAGCTGTAAATAAAATATAATGTAAAGCTCGGACCTTTAGGGAAGATGCAGAATGAACCGAACGCGACAGTCAGAAACCTTCTTGATAAAATTAAATATTAATACTTTTCAAAATCCGGGAATGGATTCGATGAACTTATAATCTGAGCAGTTCTAGCTAACTACTAGAATAAAGAGGCAGGCAAAGCTTAGACTCGTACCAAAATATATATAGGCATCGGATTTTTTGACAACACATCAGACTAATAGATCTTATAATAATTTGTACAGAACAATCCAGTCAATTCAACAATCCAGCTGTGAGCAAGCGCGACAATATACCGATTTTAAATTAGCCAATAGGAACAAAGAGTTCCTTTTCCCGCGCCTCAGATTATTGACAGAATTAATTTGGTGCAAGAAATCAAACATTATTAGTCTACTCATAGATTGATGCAGATTTACTTGTGCATAAACTGGCAACAAAACGATGAAAATTGTACATTACTATTCGTACTGCACGTATGTATTATACATAACTACAACAATTTACTGGTTACGTTGCCCTGCGAACCAATTGACAATCGTGACAAGCATTGTGACAATTGTTATCTTGAACCTCTAAATATATTGTTATATTCGTAATCGTCACCCCCGAAAACCATAAAAACGACACCCATATTAATTTTATTTAAAAAATGTGCGTCCGCCATCTTGAACCTCGAAATATATTGCCATAGTAGCTGTACCCGCGACTTTCGCTCGCGTGGAGTTTCTAAAATAAAAGTAGCCAAAGGTTATTTTTATTACATTAGCATTGAAAGTCCCGTCAAAATCGATCCATCCATTCCAGAGATTAGCCAGAACAAACAGAAAAAACAAAAATTGTAAGAAAAAATTATTTTGATATATTATGTGCCATGTATACATCCATATGCATTATAAAAAGCGATTATTTTAATACTACAATGTTTGTAGTTTTCTTCCCAATGGCATGTGGTCTGTGGTAACAACCCAGTCAAGATAGATAGATACAGTACCCGGCGATAAATATTGCACATCGAACTTTGGAAAGAGACAATCGGATAATTTCGGCTTCGTAAAGCGTTATCTCTGTCCCACACTACCTATGTGACGTTTAGTCAGTCGTTGTTCAAGTACGATAGAGTGCAGTCGCGTCCCGAAAAAAATATATATTTAGAGTTGATAACACCCACAAATTTAAATAATTTAAAGTTGTAATATGGCATCTTTCGGAAAAAGAGGGAAACCTTTACGAGGTCAGTCACGTGAAATTATCTACAATGTTTATAAATACTTTGTAAGCGAAGCTGATAGATTTAAAAAAAAAGTAGATGAAAATGTAAGTTGTTATTTTAAGAAGATTCAAGAGCGAGTTGCAAATGCCACTGGAATTTTAAGAAGAACTTTGAACAATATATTAAACGAAGTCAGTACTGAAACACATTCGACTGAAATTAAGTTCAGCACTCCAAAAAAAGGGAGACCAAAAAAGCAATTTCGTTTGGATATGGACGATTTTGATTACGATGTTGTTTGAAGAATGGTGTATGATTTTCACTTACGATTTAATGAACTGCCAACAATAAAATCATTAAAAGCTAAGTTATCTGAAGCTATTAATTACAATGGGTCTGAAAAAACGTTGAGAAAAATACTTCATGACATGGGATTTCAGTTCACTAAAATGGAAGATAATCGAAAAATTCTAATGGAAAAGCACGACGTTAGTCTCAAACGAATGGAATACCTTGATAAATTACGCAAATTTCGCGAAACAGGAAAAAATATCGTCTACATGGATGAGTCATATATACATGCATCCCACACTAAAGGGAAATCTTGGAGTGACGATAAGAAAAAAGGAGTAAAAAAGCCAATTTCAAAAGGTCAACGTTTGATAATAGTTCATGCGGGAAATGAAAAAGGCTTTGTACCCGGTGCTTTTTTAACGTATAAATCCACGGACACTACAGGTGACTATCACAATGAAATGAATAACGATAACTATGAGAAATGGCTGGTTAACCAATTAATCCCAAATATACCCAGTGATTCTGTTCTAGTTATCGACAACGCACCCTATCACAACAAGTATGTTGAGAGACCCCCCAACTCAAACACCATTAAACGGGAAATGATCAACTGGTTAAACAGACATGAAATTCCAGTTGATCCAAAATTAACAAAAACCCAGATTTACGCTATTATATGTCAGCACAAGGAGAGGTATACAGAGTTTTCTGTGGACAAAATACTTGCCGAACATGGGCACACTGTGTTGCGATTGCCACCATATCATCCGGATTTTAATCCAATTGAAAATATATGGTCTCAACTGAAAGGCTATGTAGCCTCTAGAAATGTGGGTATGAACTTAACTACAGTAAAAACATTATTGACTGAAAAAGTAAACATGATCGGCGCTGAAGAGTGGAAAAAGGTTTGCGATCATGCAATCAAATGTGAGAATGAATATAGAAGCATTCAACACAGTTTAGACAATTACACTGATAGAATAGTAATAAATACGGCTGATAGTGACAGTGATATTGACCTCTTTGAGAGCACAGATAGTGAAATGGAAGTAATTGAGAATTAGAATTATTATTATTTTTATTGCAATGTCTCATTTTAGCATGAATGGTGTTTATTATGTACACTAAAGCTGTAATGTTCCAAAATAATTAAATACGTAAACATAATGTAAAAATGTTTTTTTATTTTATTTTACCCCAACCTAAAGCCATCACTTATAGAAAAATTAGTGTATTTTATACAAAGAATAAAAATATCAAAAGAAGCAAATCATACTTGTTTTAACAGCTCCTAATAGGTACCGGACTGTTTGTATTTTGTGCGACAGAGATAACGCTCTACGAAGCCGAAATTAGCCGATTGTCTCTTTCCAAAGGTCGATGTGTAATATTTATCGCCGCGTACTGTAGATATGTACTGAAACATAATATAACCTTGGCTAAACGAAGCTGTGTGGCAAGACAGAAAGGAACCCAGACCAAAATAGGCAAAAAATGTATACATGTGATTGTAACATATGATACTTCTGTATCGCATATTTTGGGACCAATACTAACTAAAAATACTGCTAGAATGATCGGTGAGGTTATTTTTTATTTTAACCAATATTATTACCTTCCAACTAATTTTATCGTAGTAATCTACAGGAACATCATCTTCGTCCTGATTAATACTTTGACTAGGAGACTGCCACCAACATTGTCTATGCCTCAATTTATCATATTTTTCATTGCACGTTTCTATGTTTTCTACACTGCAAAATATTATACACTATAGCTTAACTAAATACAGGCAGGTTATAACAAAAATAATCACTACAAATCAAACATGGCTAAGTAAGAGACGTTGCCCAATATCAACAATTTTAATATTGGGTTACTATCCGCACGGCAGAAATGAGTTTTTTTTTATATCATAAGATAGCAAACAAGCAGATGGGTCTCCTGATGGAAAGAGTCAACCATCGCCTATAGACACCAAAGATGTTAATGGTGTGTTGCTATCTTGTGGCGAGGTCTTCCTGCCACTAATATCCTAGTTTACCAAATACTCTATAAACATAGGAACGTTAGTGTTACTGCGCGTGGTGTGACATCAGTATTTGCATTTGAAAGGTTTTCATGTGTGTTAATTCTAAACATAAGTCTACTAATGTGGATCACTGTCACTTTTATTCAATGATGTGTATGATGGAAATTTTAATTCAAAAAATAGCAACAGTATTAAACAATTTACATATATTAATACAGCGATATTAAGAAAATAAAATCGACGTGCACGAATAAATACTGAAGCAAAATAACAAATCCCTTCTAGTATTAGAAATGCGAAAGCAGGTATGACTGTTTTTCTGTTGCGCCTTCACATCTAAACCTCTACCGATTTTGATTAAATTTGGCATGGAGATAGTTAAAGATGCGGTGTCAAATATATTTGTATCTTCACGCCAATATCCCCGAAGGGGTAGGCAGAGGTACAACAAGTGCACCCACGATTAGCCGAAGACACTTGGTCCCACAAATGTGATAGGTGGCAAGCCTATCGCCAACCGGACACTTTCCAATCCCGGGCAACTTTGTGTTTCTCAGAAAACTGAAAAAACACTTTTAATGTGCCCGATCCGGGAATCGAACCCGGGACCTCATGTGGCCAACGCCAACGCCGGACCACTAGACCACAGAGGCGACAAATCAAATATATTTTTTTTTTCAAAAATCAACCTCTAAGGGGCTGAAATATGAGATGAAAGTTGTTTGAAAAACTATATGTTACCATACTTACAGACTAGCTAGTATGTACTATTTCGCGACACAAGTAACAAAAAATCACTGAAAAACGCGCGAAGCTACTCGGTTCGGATGCACTTGTTTTAACTAACTCATCATAAAGTGCATCACGAAGCCTCACCGTCGTGCTTAATAAATTCACCGACTTAGACGAAGTGTAGTTATTACTTTGCATTGGTCATGACTAGTACATCTAATTTAACCAAAATATGTCTAAAATATGTAAAATATGTATAAAAGTACTCACGCACACGCGCTCTTTTTAGTTTAAAAAATTATTTGCCTATGTCCGG
The DNA here is from genome assembly GCA_036924255.1 of Apodemia mormo. Classification (NCBI taxonomy): domain Eukaryota; kingdom Metazoa; phylum Arthropoda; class Insecta; order Lepidoptera; family Riodinidae; genus Apodemia; species Apodemia mormo. The sequence continues at coordinate 16,824,896 of JAUPFN010000021.1, read as the reverse complement.
AGGAAAAAATAATAATACTCACACTTGAAACATATCACAGAGCACTACTTTATACATTTCCATTGGCGATAGATCCATAAACCTGGTGAACCCAAAACATCCGCTCTCCTCCACACTCCTGTGTACGTACTCAGTCATAAATATACACAGTATGTTGTACAGTAAATGTCGTTTGGACGGTATACATTCAGATAGGATACAATCTTCAACTATAATCTTTGGTAAGTGATAATCGTCTAATTGCATTGCAAATGGTGATCTTACATCTCGCCTTTCGAATAGTTCTGGATGATTGCATACCTAAAACATATTTTGTTATATATTATTATCATTATTACTATAAGCTATCGATGACTTGATCTTGAATTCATTCATTCATTCAGCCTCATCGGACGAGTGTTTAGCAAACTATGGAACTCAGGTCGATTCCCAGCAGAAATTTGTATGAAACATAGATATTTGTTATAAAAACTTTTAAACTCGTAAGGATTCTTAACCCTTCGAGTCCCATCCTCGTACGCGCGGAATTTAGTGGTGGCATTCGTTACTAATTGACCCGCACCAACGCTGATACCGCGTTGTACAAATAATATGATTCCTCTAAAATTAAACCATATTTTATCATTTTGTAAACGACTACGTATTGATAGATATATTTTCTGTCTACTAGGATTCAAAATAAAGTTATCCAGTTATATATTTACATATATAATAAAATTCAAATTCAAATTAGGTGCGGTCATATTTTACCCACTGAGGGCCGGCAGAAATTTAAAAAATACGAAGAAGTCATATATGACCGACTGGGATTCCACAGGTTAACGCGATTTGCTTCCATTTTATTGTCCTGATATTTCACCACTATTACAAATGACATGATCACGGGTAATTAAAGTGATGAGGGTAGATAGATGACAACTTTGAATAGAAAGGCCTGTCTAGCCTTTTTCTGATTCTTTCACTGCTACTAAAGGAACTCACTATAATTACGTTTTAACAATAAACACTTGCTGTGTCACATGATGTTCTGGAACTAGGCCTATGGTCTTTTAGTATAATCACTGGATCGACAGTTCAAACACATCACCGCAATTGAAATTTGGATATTTAACAATTTCTCTATATATATCGGGACAATAAAATGGAAATAAATCGCGATTTATTTACCTATTTATTTATTTATTTTACATAAGCAAAAATCCACAGGTTAATTTACAGAAAATACTTGTAATACTATTTATATTAAACATTAGCCAATTACGGATTTTTCTCTGTTTTCTGATCATATTATGATGTAGTTAATTAGGTAGTAAAGAATTATTAATAGAAGCGGAAACCACATTTTAAAACTTAAAAATAATAATAATAATAACAGCGAAAATGATAAAAGAAAATAACATATTTTATACAATTAAAGATAATGCAGTAAAATAACAAAAGAAAACAACTCCAGCATCAGAAATACGTTAGCATATGTTTGTGTATGTGCGTGTGTGTGTGTATGTTGGGTGTGTGCGTGTGCGTATGTGTATATGTGTGTGTGTGTGTGAGAGAGAGAGAGATAAAGAGAGAGTGTGTGAGAGTTACATATATAAAGCATCAATTTAAAATAGATAGAAAACGATTAGTTGTATGGAAAGTAAGAGGATTTATATAGATACAGTGCGAACTAAGTATGCATAAACTTGCAAAAGAAAGAAGATAACGATATAAAATTCTAAAAATACACAGATAAATAACACATACATACATTATATATATATATATATATATATATATATATATATATATATATATATATATATATATATATATATATATATATGTATATATATATTCAGAAGTGCATTCCACAAACGATTTGCTCTATGGGAAAAAGATTGTAAAAGAAAATCTGTTCGGCAAAACGGAACATACAAGGACAAATTTTCTTGAGACCGCAGGTGTATGTAAATGGTTAAAATCAAATATTCTTCATGATAAAAGGGACGATGACGTGTTGACGATGTGAATGGCATAAAATATGTATAGCAATTATCAAGTAATATTAAACTTTAAAAGTTTTTCGTGAATTTTAACATTATGAAAAGTTTCTGTGATACAATTTACATGTTAGAAGAAATGAATAATGTGCTACAATACAGTAAATATCATTAGTTAATTGAATATATTAGTATAGTACGCGGTACTATAATCGATATCCAGAAAAAAATAGGCAGCACAATCTACCACATATACAACTCTTTGTTTGTTGTCGTTGTAATAGTAAAATTATAAAAATAAAAACGAGTGAGCCTTGCAGCAAACTCTTTGTACAGCAGCCTGAACAAGTAGTAGAGATTAAGTTGATACAATCTGACTGCAAACTCTAACCACAACGCGCTCATTGGTCAATTCAAATCACGAGTGCTACCCCATCTTCCTATTAAACAATACCGTCGCATTTCATAAATTCACTCCCACAGATTGAAAGAAAGCTAGAGAAAAGATGTTACACATTAAAAAATGTCTAAAAACATACCTTTCTAAATTGCATAACTAAGTTCATGAGATTTGAAGTAAAGTTCTTGTCAACATTGTGTCCCGACTCCGCGCCAACTGAATAGTGTAATAACTCTTCTATTTTAATTTTCTTTTTCAGTGCTGTAACATTAACAAGATTTAGTAACAGACTTTTTATCTTTAATGGCAGGATTTTATCCTCATATCTCAGGAGGAAATCACCCAAGCGTGGAACTTTAATTATAGTTCCGTAAAATAGAATATTGCAATGTATTCAGTTTTACATTTTTGAGATTTTTTCACACATTTTTTCACATGAATTACTAAACATAGTTTCTCGTTAGAACTTCTAATTGTCTATGAAATAGATTGTCAAGGTCATACAATTCATGTCTGGCTGGATTTGAACCAGCCAGTCCAGAAAAACCATACAATTTTTTTTTGTTCAAAATATATGTACAAATATAAATTTATCTATAACAAGCAATAGCGTTACCTATGTACAATAATCTTTGGCGTATGGTAAGTGGACAGTGTACCATAATCTCAATTTTGTCAGACAATTCATTCTCCACGTCCTTTTTGATTCGTCGTAACATGAAAGGCTTCAATATCATGTGCAAACGCGACAAGTGTTCTGAAACAAGCAGAAAACAAACATTAAAATGCCACAATGCCTAAAATATCAAACTAAGCGTGAAGCGATTGTCGAATGACATAATTGAAAAAGAAAAGCGACTTCCAACCGCCTGTATTACTGGAACCCTGAATCAGATCTTCAACAAATATATAATCAAACGGGCATGTATACTGTATCAAAGGAAAAACTAATATTCCAAATCGGTAAATAAATGACCTCCTCTCTTTTGGAAACTTGGTTGAAAATCTATCGCCCAGGTCTCGCCCATTGACTCGCCCAGGTCTGGTACCACCGCCTTACCTATTCCTGCCGCAATAGCGTCAGCCTGGTCACTGTCGAGTTCCGGTTTGGAGGGTAAAGTAGCCGGCGAACTTATACATGTTGCATTAGACCTCGCCACAAGATAGCAACGCACCATTAACATCTTTGGTGTCTATAGGCGATGGTTGACTCTTTTTATCGCGAGACCCATTTACTTGTTTGCTATCTTATGATATAAAAAATATTGAACTTTTGAATTAAATAAAGGGAATAATATCATGATTTTACCACTTCCTGGCACAATAACGTTAGTGTTTGTGTTCGTTAGTAGCTAGATAACCTTATATTCTCTTTTTCTTTGTTCTTAATCTTTAGTGTCTATAGGCAATGGTTATTGCTTTGTATCAGGAGAACCATCTTCTTGTTTGTTATCCTGTGACATAAAAATATTAACTACCAATAAGTTTAACATAATTATTTGGCCTTACTTTCATCAATAGTGCTCTTGTTTTCCGCATGGCTCTCGATATCTTTGGAGAACCACTCGTTGAATTCCTCGTGCGAGTCAAATAGAGTCGGCATTATAAAGTGTAGAAGGGCCCACAACTCGGCCATACTGTTTTGTATAGGAGTACCTGTTTATAAAAGCATTTAAAATTTTGATAATTTCTCTATCCAATGAAGTTCTTTAATGGAGTTTCTCAGGAAAGTATTATCACGCCGGTTCCCTGCGAAAGAGGCAGTCAAACGTCAATAGACGCTCCGGTTGTTTTATCTTGATTAATCCGTTAATCAGTTAGCGGGTAGATGGTGATCGGAGATCTCCTTTGCCGCATTTTACCAATACTTAAAAAGTAATCTAATTAATAGAAAAATCAAGCAAAGGTGTGTGTGTAACATAACAATAAGGAATATTCAGTGGTGGGTATTTTTTAAGAATAAATAAACAAATATCGCTGGACAAATTACACAAATTGATCTAACCCCAAAGTTACCAGTTAAAGTGCCAGGCAGGTCGTAAAAGGCGACCGATTGGCTATGCGAGTCACTACCATCGTGGCTACTAGGTGGTAGAGTTCTGCATAGTCTCGCCCGGGTCAGGTACCACCGCCTTACCTATTCCTGCCGCAATAGCGTCAGTGCTTGTCGCTGTCGTGTTCCGGTTTGGAGGGTAAGGTAGCCGGTAAACTTATGCATGTGGCATTAGACCTCGCCACAAGATAACAACACACCATTCACACCTTTTGGTGTCTTTAGGCGATGGTTGACTCTTTCCATCAGGAGACCCATCTGCTTGCTTGCTATCTTATGATATAAAATAAATAATAAATAAAAAATAAATAAATACCAAATTATGTATTTGCTTGTCTTATAGCTGTGTTATTCTTGCAGTTTGACTAAGCAACAAAAATAAATTTATGATTTAGTAGTTTCATTTTCATTTCTATTACCCAGTAGCTTTATACTACAGTAACTATAAATATAGTTGCTTAAGGAGCTATAGTTAGTAGCCCACGACCAAATTAAGTACAGTGCAGAAACAATTAGAAAGCTTACAAAGGAAAGGCTGTCTGGCAATTACTGGAAGCATGAGTGTTGTACACTGTACAAAAAAAAATAACAGAACAAAAAGTTGCAAAGAAAAGAATAAATGTAAAGATTGTGAGTCCCCAGAACTCCATGCTGTAGTCATCTCAAAGTAAAGGCCAAACACAGTCTGGCATGAAGGAATACTGTATAAGCTCAAAACTTTGGTATCAAACTCTTACTACATGGTATTGAAATCGTACTTGCTGGGCAAAAAATTCCAAGTTAAATTTGGTGATGAAGTTTTTCAGTTGTATGACATTAGGGCTTAATATGTGCCACAAGACTCTGTGCTTGGTCCTGTCCTAAACACAACAAATAATTAGTATCCTAGTAGTAGTAGTCCTAGTAGTCGCGATGCTAGTGAAAAGTTCGAGTTGCAGATTATTCAAAGGGGCCTATGGACCTGTTGGTCAAAATGTTTTCCGGAAAGTAGAATGTATCCTTTGTGAACTTATTAGTCATTTCGTGATTATGTAAATAATATTTAGGATTTACGTGCGAACAAATATCGTACCTGTTAATTAAAACCGCACATAATAACATTACATATCTAATGATATTGATGTTATAATGTGTACGTGGAGGAGACTAAAATCTTTCTAGAGTTAAGAATAAATATACACATTTTCTTCATATATTTAGTTATGCGGATTTTCGATTATCCGAATGCATTATAACATTAATTAGTCCGGTTAATCGAGATTCTACTGTACACTAAAACTAAACCATATTTTATCATTCTGTGATAAAAATATTTTCTATCTGTAAAATATAATTGAATAGCAAAAAATGCATTACCATAGTGTTTGAAATCCGCTAAACACAGTATCACTTTATATTGACACTACACAACACAGCTGGTACTCAATACTGACAAGTAATATGATGGTCGTCAAATAATGAAATTCCGTTACAGATAATATAACGTTAAAGCATTCGTAATGTAGGAAATTATCAGAGAATGTATGTGACTAACTTCGCCATGCCAAAATAGACTGTACTTTAAGCACACGAAGATTTAAAATGAAACGTATTGTGGCCGAGCGAATGCGTGCTTATGTATGGCTTGATCCCAAGGGACTACGAAGGGTTTCAGAAGTTAAAGCTACTGAAAAAAAATCAGTAAAAGAGAGCAAAAGAGAAAAAACGAAAAATGTTTGTAAGTTACCAGAGAGCAGCAGCCTGTTGCGGCAACTGAAGCCCAGCAGGAGTTTCCAGCGCATGCTGGCCGAGCTCTTGATGGCCTGCGCCTCGTCCAGGATCATGTACTGCCAGGGCACGCGGTTCAGGTACTTGAGGTCGGACACCACGATCTGGTAGGAGGTCACCACCACGTGGAACGCTGCGGCCTGACGATGAAGCTCTTTACGCTCCCAGAATTGACGCAGGATTTTACGCTCGCTTGGACTCCCCCAGTATGGCACCTGTTACCAATATAAATAAAAAATATATCTGTAAACCGATTGACAGCCCTGAAACTGCTTGCTAAATTGAGGTATTTTTAACTCAAAGCAGAAAAAAATCTGTAAACCTGTTGACACTCTGCAGGGCGTCCCTGAAACTTTCAGCTAAAATGAGATATTTTAAACTTAAAAGAGCAAAAACTATAACAAAGCAGAATTTTTCAGAGTTCAAAAATAGTTTTTTTAAAATCATGAACCAGCCGCTTATTTTGCGCGGCATGTGGCATATAGTACATTGCTTATTTTGTGTATTTCTTTAATTTTACTATTTTATTAGAAAAAAATCTGTAAACGGTTGACACTGCAGGCCATCCCTGAAACTTCCCGCTACATTAATGTATTTTAAACTCAAAAGAGTAAAAACTATAAGCATAGTGTTAAAAATGGCAGTATATTGATTTTTAAAAAGCTGTATATTTTTGAAACGATAATCGATTTTGATCTTTCAAATGGCATTCAACTCAATTTTTGAGATCTAAAATATTGCTTTATCTAAATAAAGCTAAAAAAGCTAAACAAAAACATTTTTTTCAAAAATTTTCGTCATTCATAAACCTTAAACAAATAGACCGATTTTGATCCAATTAACGGTACTTGACGCAGCTTTTTAAGGAAAAAAGCTAGTAAGTTTTAAAAGATTTAAGTCAATCGGTGTATTAGCCTGAAAGTTATTTCAAAAATATTAAGTTTTCTAAAAACAACATAATTTTAATATTTGAAAGACTGTAACTTTTGAAAATTAGATTCGATTTTGATTTTTGAAACGGCATTCAACGTAGTTTTTTTAATACTTTAATAATCGTGGAATACCAAAAAATTAATTGATTAAAAAATTTCGAAGTACTTATCGTCGTGTAAACACTTGGATGTTATATTAAAAAAATCTGTTTCGTCAAAAAAAATTTCGGGTTTTTTTAATTTCTCAAAATCTCCTGGGCCGACTTAGTCAATTTTAAGGAAGTCTAAGCTGAGTGAAATCCAATCGAATGCCATCAACCGCTTTTCAATCGGTAAAGCTGTTGAAAATTTATGAGATGTTTACATACACACACACACATATACATACACATATTACGTCAGTATGTCTGTATATACGTCAGTATGTCTGGATATACTGACGTAATCGTGAAATAGTCGGAAAAGGTTCCAAGGACCTCAAAACGTGGAGATCTGGTGAAAGCTCGATTTTCGAAAATCGGGGCAAACTTTCATATCTACATACGTAACAGGAAACTTATGTTATCAAATTTATGTAAAAAAAAACTTGAGAGGTGTCAAGGGACACCCGGATGGAACGAAGTTCCTTTCGATTAATTAGTGAAGGAATTGTAATAAAATTTTAAATTGTAATGAATTGTAAATCTGGCTTGCTTTCTTTAAGAGAGAGAGAGAAACATGCGCACGCCGCACAGCTTACAATAGTTTACTACTAGCAAAAAGTGTCGTGACAACATTTCGTAACAATTTTTTCCGTCTAGCCCCGTTTCACAACGCGCGACAAGGAACTTCGTTCCAATATACAAATACACAAATATACAAAAACTTAAAGTAAAAATTTGTTTAAAAAATCAAAAAATATCCACACCAATTTCCAACTGTTTTCATCTCAGAATCATGATCCAAATCAATGGTATCGATTTTCGGTAGACCGTCACTTACACACTCTGTATATAGGTGTAAAGAAAACCCTGTCTGATCCGAAAGAAGTATATAAGTAAGTCAATGATATCAAAAAAAAATAATAAAATAATTATTTTTATTAATATATGAAAAATATCGTAGTTTAAATTACCTCATTTTAGTACTAAAATTGTGCAACTTCCCTTTAAATCAAGCAAATATTTTTAAAATGTATGTATCAATATCCATAAAATAATGACACAAATAGGTATGTTTGTATTAAGTTACCAAATAATGTCTTTGACGATCGGACAGTTTTCTTTACACACTGTATAATAATAATAATATAGAAATGTATAATAATAATTTAGAACTAACCCTTAAACAATAATAAAATCGGTACTTTTTAAGCTTTATCATCAGATAGTAAACGCATGGATGGCTCTCCTGATGGAAAAAGTAACCATCGCCTACAGACACCAAAGATGTTAATGGTGCGTTGCTATCCGTGTGACACATGCCACATGCATAAGTCTATCGGCTTCCTTAGCCCTTACCCTCCAAACCGGAACACGAAAATAATAAGCATTAACGTTATTTCGGCAGGAATATGTAAGGCGGTGGTACCACACACCCGTGATTTAATTTCACGCCGGCCAAACTACTATTTAAGCTTATAATTTGCAGAAATCCATCGTGCGAAAGAGACAAAACGACATTTGAGCAACACCGTTCCACCAGCTAGAAGCGAGAATTTGTTTAATATGTTATTTCACTTTACTAATCACTTATAAATCGTAATCACTGCGCAGCCATGTAACATACGGAATAAAATGCACCCACTGTAACAATAAGCGTTACTAATAATAACGGTCGTGATTTATCACCCGTGATATAACAGTGACAAATAACAAATAACTTCACTACGTGATAGTGAAATAAAAGTAGCTATAACTCCCATCCCTAATGTAGATTGACTTGTGTAGGTACTAATTGTGTGGGTGTAGTGTGTGTATACTGGCTACTTTGAAGTCGGGCACGAACCGCTGCATTTCCTGCTGCCAGTTGATTTTAGCTACTACAAATTTTACTTAAGCGTGTCTCAAGCAGGTGGCATTCGATCTTGCACTATTCCCAACCATTCCGAGATATCGTATCCGTGAGAGGTGTCTATGTGTGCGTTGTTCGAGCGCCTATTGTATATAGATTTGACTTGTGTAGGTACTAGCGGTGAGTAATCTTTATTCCTTGGGGTGAATTTATTCACTTATTCCGGTGCCAGGCACGGATATGATTCACCTTATTTATTCCTTCATTCTTTTGGCTCACTTCGTCCTTTTTATATTGCAGCGTATCATATTCTACGATCGTATTTATAAATGAACATTTCCCCTATATATTTTTCTCCCTCCCACCAATTCCACAACACTATGTAATATAAGTAGTTTTAAGAAGAAGAAGAAGAAGAAGAAAATATTTATTTGCAAGAATATGGGTGTTACAAGTTGTTAAAAATAAATTAAGTTACCGACATATTCTACCAATATATGGTGTGCAAATATTTAAAAAAAATATCATTATATAATATTACATTTAAAACTATAAATTGTATCGATTTTTCAGAATTACTACCGGATCGGAACGCGGCCACACACTGAGAAGATCCGGCGGAAGAAACTCAGCGGGCTGGTCTTTTTTCTCTAATTTATGTTCTTGTTATAAATATACAAGGATGATTCCATATTACAAAGTTATTTTTAAAATTACAAGTTTCATATTTTGAGTAATTTTTTTTTATAATTTACATAATGTTCACCATTTACAAAATTTTTACTACATTGAAATTTTTTTTAAGGACAATTCAATAAACTTATATTTCTATCCATTAACATTTAATTTTATCGGCTAAAAATTCTTTAATATCATAATAAGTTTTATCTAACAACAAATCAAACTTTTTGCGAAATTTATTTATAGGCAATGATTTAAGACTATCAGGAATATGATTGTATATAATAATAGACATACAATACACTTATTTATTTTTCATTAAGGTTGATTACAGCTTCTTGTGTCTCACTCTCTCCTCCCTCTCTCTCATTCTAATCGCAGTACGCTCAGTCGCTCACTAATCTAGCCGAAATAAGTAGTTTCGCGGAGACAATTATAGCATTTGAAGAAATAAATGAGCCTATCGCATCCGGCCCCGGAATCAGAACCTTTGATTCAGTACCTCCGGAGTCACACACCTCTAGCAGGTACTACAGGTGCGGATGGTGAGTGTTTACTGACCACTTTGAAGTCGGGCACGAACCGCTGCATCTCCTGCTGCCAGTTGTGCAGCGTGGAGGCGGGCGACACCACCAGGAAGGGCCCCCACACGCCCAGCCGCTCCGCCACGTGGCACAGGAACGCGATGCACTGCACCGTCTTGCCCAGACCCATCTCGTCCGCCAGGATGCCACTGATGCCCTAAATGATTGCATGACAACATTTGCAATACAAACTACACCGCCGAATGACAATACTTATATATTACATATAAACTCACTTGTACTTTCAGTTCACGTATATTTAATTTTTACTGTTCATCCAACCGGTTTCGCTTATTACAGCATCATCAGGGATGTTTTGCACATTTTTTTATTATTATAATAGGAGTATTTAAATAATGTAACTTGTATAAAAAAATTTTAAAATATTATAAATGTGCAAAACATCCCTGATGATGCTGTAATAAGCGAACCTGTTTGGATGTGAACAGTAAAAATTAAATATAGGTGAACTGGAAGTACAAGTGACTTTATTTTTAATACATACTTTAAAATGCATTTTCACGAGTGCCGACGGTGGAAATTATCCGAGAATACTTATGACCACGGATTAAATAGATACGCATTTCAAGACAATTTCTTAGTTCGTCGGTATAGCTTACAATTACACACACAAATACAGGGCTATACTACTTACCAATGAAATAAGATTACTTCATGGGTAATTTTTAAACCTTGTCATCTCATTCGGTAACGGTGCGATAAAACAGGCCAACATGGTTTATTTTTATTTTTACACAATGTAATATATCTACAAATGTATGACATATCTGACAGTCGTAGGAGCGTCTGCTCATATGCACGGCGTCAAGTTTCCTCTCCAATGGCGTGTCTATTAGTATTTATGTGATCTGTGCTTATGACATTCAACGAACTACCTTAACACGTTTGTAACTAAGTTCTAAGCTATATTATTTTATTAAGTACTATTTTAGAGTACCTCTCATAAGAAGAAAACGGAACCCTTTTAGGATCCTTTCGTTGCCCGTCTGTCCGTCTGTCAAGACCCTTCTTTTCAGCTACACGTAGCAGTATCAATCATTACATCAAATACTCGGATCTATGGTCCTTCAAGTTGTTAAAAAATCAAACTTGTATGTTAATGAGATCAAAAGATATGACCGTTTATGTCTCATATATTTGCGATTTTTTGCAGTTTCAAAAGGGAATCACAACTTATAAGGTACTCCTCGTTGACCTAGAATTATGAAATCGGCAAGAATTATGAAATTCAAAAAGCAATGTCTGGATAAAATCCAAAAGCCGTAATATAGATACCTCAAAAATACGCGATCAAAATTTGACATATTTTGCGATTTTACAAGGGAGTAAAAATCTAAAGGGTAATATATGTATAGCTAAAGTTAACTACAAGTTTATATGGACCCCATAATATGCGAGTCCAACTCGCACTTGACCGATTTTTTATACAAATAAGCTAGAACCCAAGTGTTAGCCAGATAGAACACCTACAGACCTCTGCCACTCTCTGAGTGCTAAGTGTGAGTTTTTCTTTTCGCATTCGATCGTGAGCGCGTTTGGAGTTTACTAGGAATTTGTATGTGATTTGTACAGCGCCACCTAGTGATAAACGTGAGAAACCAGTTTACCACTAGGTGGCGCTGTACAAATCACATACAAATTCTTAATAAACTCGAAACGCGCTCACGATCGAATGCGAAAAGAAAAACTCACACTTAGCACTCTGTACTTATACAAAATAAATACCTGCGCATAACGTACACAGTGAGTTCAAAATGTTAGCATTAACACTCTGAACAAAGATATTGATTGTTACTTCATTTGTGACAACCCTATTGCACACATCGAACATCAACTTGACAGAAAACATACACTAATGCATTGCGTTAAGTTTAAATTAAGCTTATCGTCAACCAATATTACAATTAAATTTAAAAGTGACAATGCTGGCTTAAATAAGGGCAACTTCTGTATGAAATACTATTACTTAGTACTTTTTTATATAATTAAATAGCAAACATGGATGGCTCCCCTGATTGAAAGAGAATCCATTGCCTATTTCAACCAAAGATGTGGTACATTGCTATCCGTAAGGCTGGATAGCAATGCCACATGCATAAGTCTACCGGCTACCATTCCAAACCGGAACACGACAATTACAAGCTCTGACGCTATTGCGGCAGGAATAGTGAGGTGGTGATACCTAATACACAGGCGAGACTTTGTGGAACTCTACCACCTAGTAGTAAGTATAACACATATAGCCAATCGGTCGCATCTTACAACCTGCCTAGAAGAACGGCAATTGGTATATTTTTTTTTTCGAAGTAACCAAGGCCAACGCGGGGTTAAGCAATGTAAGGTCTGTGCCCACAAACCTAACATCGCTTAACTCTTACATCAAACTTCGTGTCTTAAAATAAAATCACTTTTATGAGCATTATTATTTTATTCAAAACAATTTTCATTTATTAAATTCATTAAAAAGTATTAGCAAACTAATATTTCAAGAGTTTAGTATTTAACAGTAGGGTGCAATACAGATTGTCATGTTGCAGCTTTGCCTACAAAAGTTACATTGTGTGTTGCGTAAGATGTTTTGATTTTTTTTTACACGAGTAGTCATTATGCACTTGAAATAAAAAATAATTAAAAATAAAAATATACAATACATTATTGACAGCTGCAAATATAGCGCGCATTACTGGATGAAATTAAATATAAGATTTAAAACAAGAATATTCTTTTAGTGACAACTTTTTTTATATAAATATATCACAAGGTAGCAATCCCGATGACCGATGGTTATCACAAGCAAAAACATATAACATTGGGGTATTAATTGCTTGGAATATAAGCAGTAACTACTTATACCTTGGTTATAAATTGCAACGTTTATTTGATATTGTCTCATTTGATTCAATTTTTTATAATTTTAGCAGTAACTTTTCTTTTTATATCATAAAGACAAGACAATGCTGGATTAAATAAGGGCAACTTCTGTATGTAATACTATTATTTAGTATTTTTTGGATGGATGGCTCCCCTGATTGAAAGAGAAACCATCCCCTATAGATACCAAAGATGTTAATGGTGCGCTGCTATGCGTGTGGTAGGATAGCAATGCCACATGCATAAAACTATCGGCTACCGCGGTAAACGGTAGGTAAGGCAGTGATACCAAAAACACGGGCGAGTCTTTGCAGAACAATATCACCTAACAGTCACGATGGTAGTAATACTGTAATTTCTGCTGTGGTAATTTATTGTTCAAGAGATATTATACCAACTAATCCAATACATTTTTCTCATTTTAACCCCTTCTGTTAAGAGAGACCTCCAGCGGCGTATCTTTAATTACCACCCGCCTAAGATTAATGGTCCAGTGCGCCAGCCTCCTTTATTCTGGCTGAGCGTTTTCCGTGCAAATTTTTGTGAAGGGTTTATAACTTATTGATTAAAATTACTCGGTGGAAGGGCGCTCGATAACTAACAAATACTATCGTTTACAGTAGCTTAATTCAACTAATTTTCTTGACAAGTGGCATATACCACTTTTACATATATTAAGGATTATCGCCACATTATTATTTCCTCTCATGTTAAGTATGAAATTTTTTCTCCCTTCTCCTTTTTTTACAGTCTAGCTTTCATTCAATTACTTTTTAATAGCCATACATTCACATCCAATCATTCTTACAATACATATTTTTTTTAAAGTTACAAAGTGGCATTCAATTTTTAGTTACATTTGGATCGCCCGATCAAGGAACTGGGACTTTTGAAATTCCCATTCTACATTATCCATTCCATTCATTCTTTTTTTTTATAAGTTACAATACGTCTAATCAATCGGTCGCCTTTTACGACCCGCCTGGCAGAACGAAAGTTGGTTTATTTTTCAAACCAACTCGGGGGTAACTTCTTATTTTAGCAAGCATGAAACCACATGTTATTTCCTTTTATATATCAAAACAGTCACCTGACTGACATATTAACAAAATAATAGCATTTTATAAGATTTCGATAATGCTAGTTTGTATTGTAAAAATTTGCCTTATATTTAACATTTGTTAAAGGAATGCACTGAATTATTGTTACGTAAAATTCTGACCTGGTCATACAGGTTAGCGAGCCAGTTCATTCCCTTGAGCTGGTACCCCTTAAGAGTCCCGCGGAAGATGGAGGGCTGCGTGTGGTCCCCCCTGGCGGCCCCCTCGGCCTCACCCTCCGCGTCCCCTTCGCCAGGCTCGCCCCCGCCCCCGCGCGGCCCTAGCGCCTGAGCGCGAGCGCGCTCCGCGCGGAACGCTTCTCGGGCGTTCCTCGATGCGCGGGCCTTCATTGCCTCACTGACGAAAAAATTCATACTAATATTACAAATGGGAAAGTGTGTGTGTTTGTTCGTCCGTCTTTCACGGCAAAAGCGAGCGACGAATTGACCTGATTTTTTAAAGTGCAGATAGTTTAAGGGATGGAGAGTGACATAGGCTACTTTATGTCTCTTTCTAATCCCCGACTTCCCTAAAATGAATATAACGCGAGCAAAGCCGCGGACAAAATCTAGTACATTATAATAGAATAAAGTAGGAGTCGATCTTCTGTTAAGAACAGATTAAACTTATTTTAGCAAACTTGTAATAAAATTCGGTGCAAATCAAAGGAGATTGATAACATCGGCCTAAAAAAAAGTCAATATTAGAATTGAGCGGACACTTTTTAATAGCAAGCTAATTTTAAAAGGATTTTAGTTGGGAAGTCATGAAACTAAAAGTTTAGTACAAGTTTTTGTACGCTTTTTCTTATTTCTAAATCAAGCAAAGATTTTTCTTTTCTGCCATCAAGATAACACTTTCTTATATTTCTGACCAACTAAACAAATCATAAAAATGCGGGATAGGTAAGGTGCAAAATTTTAAATAAACTGTTTTATAAAATGCAACAAAAATGAAAATATTTATTGCTATATTCGACAGTTACAACATAGAAGGCTGTATAAATAAGTACTCTTAGTATCATCCCAATGAAACAAAAAAACATGTGTCATCTATTTACACTGAATGAGTAACAAATACTTTAATGTACAATAAACACAAGTTTTTTCGTTTTTAACTTTTAAGTGGTTACAATCAAATAATCTTTATGATGAGTGGAGTGTTACAAAAAATTAATTATGTTTATGTTAACGATATATTGCAATGTGAGTAGTAGAGTAAAATGGAATGTAACAATTGTAAATTCAAGTAATATTAATCTTTGAAGGAGTTTTGTAAATTTTAGTATTGTTACGAATAATTTAGAAACGTGTAGAGTTGGAACGCTGGAGAGATCTAAAAATAAAAGAAAGAGATAGCTACTCCTATTGACAAACAAATAGTTGATCTAAGCTATACCATACTGAACTTTGTGGTATAGAGCATAAGGTTGAAAGTAGCGTGTACTAGGATTGATGAGTCATTGATGAGTCACTTGTTTATCATAAGTTGATTACAATAAGAAGTGATTCATCGTTTTAGAGCAAGATCCCAGAGCCGCCAGACGTCACGTATTTTCTGATGGATGAAATGTGGACGATAGAGTAGTGTTAGTATGTACTATGATCGTATGCCTACCTGCTAGCTTGGTCAAACGGCCAATTTTCAGGTATCAGGTAATCAAGGTACATAAAAACATTACTTACTTCACGTAAATTCTCATGGCTGATTTTCATATATGTTTTCGAGTGTATAGTTAAAAATAAATTTTCAATACTCCCAGACACTTTCCGTCGGCCATATTGCTTGGCAGACGCTTTAAGGGTCTTAAAATAATTAGTTAACTTCACGTAAATTCTGACGCTCCATTTTTATATATGTTCATCCGACAACAATTTTAAAACATTTGACAAGAAGACAGACCGATCCAAGGGGCCAATCATCCCCTAAACTAAATTTTAATATCTGTGAGTGGGAGCGCGAGAGCATTATCTACGCGCATGAGACTGAGTGAGACCGACTGCGCTGTTAAGTAGAGATGAGATGTATTTACGGGAACAGGTTTCTATACTAGGTTTCAACTAAGAAGTCTCCAAACTAAGCATGCAATCGTAGAATATATGAGTATCGAGTATTTAGAAGTACTGTAAGCGTACGCGTCCCCGATTACACATAAAGAGGCAAAAGCGTATCGAGTATTTAAAAGTATCACGCGTACGCGTCCGTGAATACGTATACAATGTACTAATCCTTTGAGATTTGGGACAAGTACACTGCGAAGGGCGACTGCTAAATATGCCAGCATTAAGGTCATATTATAATACATACATTAAAAATTCCAAAAAGCTGTCAGTCATAAGCCTGTGAACGTATTAAGGGAATATTTCAATTTTTTTTACATTTTCTTACACTAAGCTAGGTAGGTATTCAATATTCAATCAATTCTCCTAAAGTCGTATATTTGACCGTCTTGTTGGTCGGGTGGTTAGCGAACCTGACTACGCAATCAACGAGGCCCGAGTTCGAATCCCGTTGGTATTTTTGATGTGGTTGTTCATTAAATAAATTATTGTATTAATTACCTCTGTTGTCTATTGTATATCAGTCTATCTGTAGGCTCGATGTTGCCATTGACTATATAAAGTCCCTGGTTGGTTTCCCGGATCAGGCAATCCAAAAATATTTTTTTATCAATTTTCTGATAAAAACGAATTGCCTGGGATTGGATTAGTGCTCGTTTGGCAACAGGATTGCCACATATCACATAGTCACAGCTGCACTCAACAGACACGGCAGCACAGAACAATATTACTCAAGGGAGCACGGCAGAATACTGAATACTTATTTGGCACTCCCAAATTTTAAAAACTTTAGCTGTTGGCCTCAAGAGGGCCTTTAAATTACAATAAAGACCATTTTTTTATTTTATTTAAAAATCATATTAATTAAATATAATTAGTAAAAAAAATGAAAGTAAATTAGCCGACATCTAAAAATTTTTAGAATTTTTTTAATTGAAAAAATTATTAAAAAAAAATTCATTTGTAAAAAATTTGAAAAACCTTAAGTGTTATTTTAAAAAAAAATATTTTTTAGTTCTAATTAATAAATTGAAAAAAAAAATTAAAAATGTCGGCTAACTTTAGTATTATTTATTATAGGTCAATTTTTTTCTTATTTTTGTTGCCATAATTTACTTGTCAACAAAAGTTCTAAAAATTATAAAATATCTGTTCAAGTAATTTTCATGGCCTTACCAGCGCAGTCGGTCTAACTCAGTCTCATGCGCGTAGATAATGCTCTCGCGCTCCCACTCACAGAGATATTAAAATTTGGTTTAGGGGATGATTGGCTCCTTGGATCGGTCTGTCTTCTTGTCAAAGGTTTTAAAACTCTTGTCGGATGAACATATATAAAAATGGAGCGTCAGAATTTACGTGAAGTTAACTAATTATTTTGAGACCCTTAAAGCGTCTGCCAAGCAATATGGCCGACGGAAAGTGTCTGGGAGTATTGACAATTTATTTTTAACTATACACTCGAAAACATATATGAAAATCAGCCATGAGAATTTACGTGAAGTAAGTAATGTTTTTATGTACCTTGATTACCTGATATCTGAAAATTGGCCGTTTGACCAAGCTAGCAGGTAGGCATACGATCATAGTACATACTAACACTACTCTATCGTCCACATTTCATCCGTCAGAAAATACGTGACGTCTGGCAGCTCTGGGATCTTGGACTATTTCCCGATACATTTAGATTTTTCTGGATCCAGGTAGAACTTTACCCTGGCTATAAATAGTAAGTAACAGCTTTCCTGTTGCGTTTCGTTTGGTCTGTGAGGTTCCCGGAGGCCCTTTCCCCCCTCCCCCTAACACTATGGAAGCGCAATTTAAAGGTAGTAGTTTACCCCAGGGGGGTACCATTAGCGTAAGCGGTGGAGAATCCCCCTCTGGACATCCATGTTCAGGGGTTTGTAATCAGCCTAATCATGGATGCCCAAGCTGCCCTGCGTACTCTGGGGGGGGGGGGCACAATTGCGCTCTCAAACTTCGTTGCTCGGGGAAAATCGAACAGACATCGAAAGGCACCCTCTACCACACTCCACGTGGATTATACTAATATTAGGGGTCTTCACTCAAACCTAAATGCCGTCCACTACCACCTTGAGACGGCTAAGCCGGCTCTGTTCTTTTTAACTGAGACGCAGATATCTTCTCCGGCTGATACCTCATATCTCTCCTACCCGGGGTACAAATTCGAGCATTCATTTGTACCCCGGGCGGGAGTTTGTGCTTATGTCAGAGAGGATATCTGCTCTCGACGTCTCAGCAGCATTGAAGGCTATAGGGACCTATCCATCCTCTGGCTGCGTGTAGACTGCGACGACCATCCCCGCATCTACGCGTGCCTCTACAGGTCCCATAGCGGAAATGCTGAAGTCGACAGGCTCGTTGAGCACCTTCAAACGGCTGTAGATTCCGTGTTGCAACAGACCCCCTCCGCTGAGATCGTGATCTTAGGCGATTTTAATGCCCACCACGCCGAATGGCTGTGTTCACGCACTACCGATCATGCGGGGAGGTCTGTTCACGATTTTGCCTTGGCATATGGTCTAACACAATTGGTAACTACGCCTACGCGAATTCCCGATGTGGACGATCATACGCCTTCACTGCTGGACCTTCTGCTGACCTCCCATCCGGACAATTATCAGGTATCTGTGGACGTCCCTCTTGGTACGTCAGACCACTGCCGTATCCGGAGTAAAGTGCTGGTTACGCGCCTATCACGGCCTCCTTTTGCAGGCTGTCGTCGCGTTTGGCACTATAGGTCAGCAGATTGGGACGGGATGCGGTCTTTTTTTGCGTCCTACCCATGGGGGCGGATGTGCTTCTCGCTGGATGATCCGAGTTTCATCGCTGACTCTATCGCTGATGTGGTGCTGCAGGGCATGGAACTTTTCATTCCATTTTCTGCGGTACCAGTTGGTGGTAAGTCTCAGCCTTGGTTTGGTCGCTCCTGCAAAACGGCTTCACGCCGAAAGCAGGAATGCTAAAGGGCTTGGGCTGCAGCGTCGACATCTCGTGATGAAAAAACCAGCGTGTTACGTAAGGAGTACAATTCCGCTTCGAGGTTCTTCAAAAGAGCTATCGCCAAGGCAAAATCTGAACACATTGGCAGAATTGGTGAGAAATTAGTTCGCCTTCCTTCGGGAACTCGTGCGTTCTGGTCTCTCGCCAAGGCTGTCTTGGGGAATTTCTCACAGCCCTCTCTTCCACCCTTACACGGTGATGATGACTCTCTGGCCCATACCGCAAGGGAAAAAGCCGATCTTTTGGGCTCGTTCTTTGCGGCCAACTCGACTCTGGACGACCAAGGAAATGCACCGCCTACCGTCCCGCAGTGCTATAGTTCTATGACGGAATTAAAATTCTTGCAGTCTTCCGTACGTAAAGCACTTTTTTCCTTGGACGTCCATAAGTCGAGTGGACCGGATGGCATCCCTCCGATTGTACTTAAATCATGTGCTCCAGAGCTGGCGCCGGTACTAACACGCCTATTCCGGCTCTCCTACTCACTCAGCGTAGTACCGATTTCATAGAAGACAGCTTTAGTGCATCCCATCTCTAAAAAAGGAGATCGCTCTAATCCGTCTAACTATCGGCCGATAGCCATAACCTCCTTGTTCTCCAAAATTATGGAGACAATCATCAACTCGCAGCTCCTCAAGTATTTAGAAGAGCACCAGCTGATTAGCGACCGCCAGTACGGTTTCCGTCGCGGCCGCTCAGCTGGTGACCGCCTCGTTGGTCGAGTGGTTAGCGACCCTGACTACGCGATCGACGAGGCTCGGGTTCGATCCCCGACGGGGACAAGCATTTGTGTGATGAGCATAAATGTTTGTATTTCCGGGTTTGAGTGTTTATTATATATATATATATATATATATATATATATATATATATATATATATATATATATATATATATATTCCTATGTATTCCTATGTATTAGTATCGTTGACTAACACCCATAACACAAGCAAATAATTTGCTTACTTTGGGGTTAGATCAGTTAGTGTAATTTGTCCCGTGAATATTTATTTATTTATTTATCTTGTATACTTAATTTATCGGTGGGCGGAAGCAGTTGAGTCCAAGGGGGAGGCATTGGCAGTTAGTTTGGACATAGCGAAGGCCTTTGATAGGGTATGGCACAAAGCGCTTCTGGCGAAGCTGCCTTCCTATGGGCTTCCCGAGAAATTATGCAAGTGGATCACCAGTTTTTTGGCTGATCGGAGCATCAAGGTCGTAGTTGACGGTGCGTGCTCTGACCTTAAATCTATCAATGCTGGTGTTCCACAAGGCTGCGTGCTATCACCGACACTGTTCCTTCTGCATATCAATGACATGATGCGAATTCGCAACATACATTGCTATGCAGATGACAGTACTGATGATGCTACATACTCCGGCCGAAGCGGTATTTCTCGGGAACACGTCGAAGAGAGCCGAAACAAGCTTGTGTCCGAAGTTGAGAATCGACTAACCGATGTCTCGGAATAGGGTCGTCAAAACCTGGTCACTTTTAACCCCAAAAAGACACAGCTTTGCGTGTTTTCCGCTAAAAAGACACCCTTTGTCGTGTCACCTCGATTTGGGGATACTCTCCTGACAGCCTCAGCTAGTATCGGGATTCTGGGAGTCGACATATCGAATTACGTTCAGTTTCGCGGTCATTTGGAAGGTAAGGCTAAACTAGCCTCCAAAAAGCTCGGTGTGCTCAGCAGAGCGAGGCAGTACTTCTTGCCGGCCCATCGCCTTCAACTTTATAAGGCTCAAATTCGGCCCCACATGGAGTACTGTTCTCATCTCTGGGCCGGAGCTCCTCAGTACCAGCTCCTTCCTCTTGATTGCATTCAGCGTAGAGCGGTTCGAATCGTTGACGACCTGGCTATTTCGAAACGGCTCGACTCTTTGGCATTGCGCAGAGATGTTGGCTCACTCTGTGTCTTCTATCGTATCTTTCATGGAGAGTGTTCCGGCGAGTTATTTGGATTAATTCCTGCCGCCGAATTCCATCATCGGACATCGCGTCAAAATTTGAAATTCCATCCTCACCATCTCGACACTGCACATCGCACAACTGTGCGTTTCTCTCGACACTTTTTTCCTCGCACTACTTTGTTGTGGAACCAATTACCGGCAGGGGTGTTTCCAAACGGTTACGACTTGGGGGCCTTCAAGAAAAGAGTTTACTCATTCTTAAAAGGCCGGCAACGCAACTGCAAGACCTCTGGTATTGTGGATGTCCATGGGCGGCGGTGATCACTTACCATCAGGTGCACCTCCTGCTCGTTTGCCCCCTCTTCTATAAAAAAAAAATACAGGGCAGTTTTTACCAAGCGATCGAAAGCGATACTTGAAGGGACCCGTGCGAAGCGAGAGGTGTTTTATGGTGTAGTCAGTGATAGTACAGTGAGTGACTAGTGTGTAAAGTGTATTTTAGTATAACATTGTGTTGTCTTGTGTATTTGTATACTAAATACACGGATTTAATATAAGTGGTGTTTTCTTACAATTACGAACCCGAAGTACGTAACAGTATTATAAAAAGTGTCTGTAATATAATTTATATTTCGGTATATATAAGAAATTATTAATGTATTAAAATACGGTAAGCAGCTATCACCATCTGTTGCGTTTTAGGCCAAATTTGTATGGAGCGTAATCATTCGCCTTTGAGTTACGCTCACTGTACTGCTCACTTACTTTTGACTTATTATATTCTCTACAGTCCACATGCATCATTGGAACTTGACAGTTTATACCTAAAATAGCTGTGCCCGCGATTTCATCCGCGTGGAAAAACTTCTAAAATAAAAGTAGACTAAGTTACTCCTTATTACCGTGGTTTAAAATTTAGACAGTCCCGGAATTTTATACACATAGTTCGCATTCCCGTTAGATTTTCGGGATAAAAATTATCTTATCTCGTTTCTCGAGCCTCAAACTATCTTTGTACAAAATGTCATCCAAAACGGTTTAGTGTTTTCGACGTGAAGAAAAAACAGACAGACGGATCGAGCTACTTTCGCATTTATAATATTAGTATAGATTACAACATTGGTTTATAACATTCTTATACTAACATTTTTTTATATATCATAAGATAGCAAACAAGCAGATAGGTCTCCTGATGGAAAGAGTCAACCATCGCCTATAGACACCAAAGATGTTAATGATGCGTTGTTATCTTGTGGCGAGGTCTAATGCCACATATATAAGTTTACCGGCTACCTTACCCTTCAAACCGGAACACGACAGCGACTAGCACTGACGCTATTGCAGCAGGATATGTAAGGCGATGGTACCACACCCGGGCGAGACCATGCAGAACACTACCACTTAGTAGCCACGATGGTAGTGACTCGCGTAGCCAATCGTTCGCTTTTTACGACCTTTCAGACAGAACGGCAGTTGGTCTATTCTTCAAAGGACCACGGACCCAACACGGGGAATGGAATGTAATAATGTACTTTACGTTTCTAAACTACTATTACAAGATATTTTTAAATTTTGTTTGTAATAGATAAATTTTACTAAAACTAGGACTATAGAAAACTAGCTGTTCCCGCGACTTCGTTCGCGTGGAAAAAATTCTAAAATAAAATCCCGCATATTTCCCGTTCCCGTGGGATTTCCGGGATAAGAACTATCCTATGTCCTTTCTTGGGTCTCAAACTATATTTGTACCAAATTTTATCCAAATCGGTTCAGTGGTTTGGCCGTAAAAGCGTAACAGACAGACAGACAGACAGACAGACAGACAGACAGACAGACAGACAGACAGACAGACAGACAGACAGACAGACAGACAGACAGACAGACAGACAGACAGACAGACAGAGTTACTTTCGCATTTATAATATTAGTATGGATGTTAACACCAGTGAATAATATAGAATATATTTTATAAAAAAAAAAAAAGGCGGTTGTTTAATAAATCTTAATAATACAATTCTATACACTCAAGTAAAAACTCCCGTTCTTTATTTTCCAATCAAACAGGTTAAATAGTCATTGGTACTTATTGGTATCCATTGCAACACATGGTGTAATCATATGATTTAGCACCATACGTTAGACTTTAGAGCATGTTGACCTTGCAGGCCATCCCTGATACTTCCCGCTAAATTAAAGTATTTTAAGCTCAAAAGAGTAAAAACTATAAGCATAGATTTTTTTCAGGTCTAAGAAATATTGAAATTTCTCAAATGCTAAGTCACAAAAAACAGCAACACGAATGAACCAACGAAACAATCATACATGCAGTTTATTTTGATAAAAATGGAAGTACATTGATTTTTGAAAATCTGTATATTTTGGAAACGATGATCAAATTGATCAAATTTCAGATGGCATTCAACTCAATTTAACTATTGCTTGAGCTAAATAATCGGTAGGTTCAAATATTTCGAAACAATGTCAAAAAATATTTTTTTCAAAAAATTTCATCATTGATAGATCCCAAACAAAGTGACTGATTTTTATCCAATTAACGGTACTTGACGCAGTTTTTAAAGGAGCCTGAAAGTCATTTCAAAAACATTAAGTAAGTTTGCGAAAAACAACGTAATTTTAATATTTGAAAAGCTGTTACTTTTGAAATTAAGATTCGATTTTGATTTTTAAAACGGCATTCGACGTCATTTTTTTAGTACTAAAATATTGTAGAATCATTGATATAAAAAACCCAAGATACACAATCAGTGAGTCAAAAACGTCCTCCAAAAATGAGTGCACAATTTTAAATTGTGCACTCATTTCAAATAGAATCGCGTCGGCCGCGTCTCTGTCAATTTTATTTATTTTCGTTCATTGCTTTGTAAAAACAACTATAAGTCTTGCACTTAAGGTTGGATATGCAAAGACATATGTTTTTGCCATATCTATAACTACTTAAAAGAAATTAGGGACACTTTTGAGCATCAGTTTTGTTCGGGACTGTGCATCTAGGGTTTTTTATATCAATGTGTAGAATACTAAAAAATGATTGGTTGAAATATTTCGAACTTACCTACGTCGAAAAAGACTTTTTTCAAAATTTTCGTCAACGATTACTTCCAAACAGATAAACCGATTTGATGCAATTTATGCATTAGACTTATTTTTTTAAGTATATAGCTGATTAGTTTTTATACTCAATCAGTACATTAATCTGGAAGTTATATTAAAAAAAAATCTGTTTCACCAAAATTTCTTTTTTGGGTTTTCTCAAAATTTTATCAAAATCCCTTGGGCCCATTTGGTTCAAATTTTCAGGAAGTCTAAGTTGAGTGGAATCCAATCAAATGCCATCAACCGCGTTTCGATCGGTCCAGCCGTTCAAAATTTATAATATCTTTACATGCAGACACGCAGACACGCACGCGCACGCACGCGCCCGCACGCGCACTCACGGGCACGCACGCGCACGTACGCGCACGCACGCGCACGCCCACGTGCACGCGCACGCACACGCACACACACACGCACACGCTAACGCACACGCACACGCGCACACACACACACACACACACAGAGAGAGAGACACTGACGTCATCGCGAAAATAGTCGAAAAAGGGTCCTAGGACCTCAAAACGCGGACATCAAAATTCGGTTTTTGAAAATCGGAGCAAAATCAGTAACTTCCTTATCCACATACGTAGCAGGAAGTTAAAAAGTACAGGTGTATTAATAGTTTAATACTGTAATATCTGGTTCACATACCCATATCTTGGAAACCAAGCTTTTCTTGGACCTGGAACCTTGATAAATCGATTCCTTGACCCGAAAAACCCCTAATTTGTGACTTTCATGAAAATTGTTGGAGCCGATTCCGAGATTCCAATTATATATATATATATATATATATATATATATATATATATATATATATATATATATATATATATATATATATATATATATATTTGCTTTTGCTGAATTGCTCGTTTAAATGTATTAGATTAAAATGGAGGGAATGAAAATGAATTAAATCTACCACGCCAAAGTAGCATTTCAATTCGTTAGCCTTTTAACTCGTTAGTTTCATAATAGATGGCGTTAGTAGTAATAAAATTCTAATACAACATTTTCTATTTCTTTCTTAATGTTTATAAAAATCAAAATTTTCGTCAACGATTACTTCCAAACAGATAAACCGATTTGATGCAATTTATGCATTAGACTTATTTTTTTAAGTATATAGCTGATTAGTTTTTATACTCAATCAGTACATTAATCTGGAAGTTATATTAAAAAAAAATCTGTTTCACCAAAATTTCTTTTTTGGGTTTTCTCAAAATTTTATCAAAATCCCTTGGGCCCATTTGGTTCAAATTTTCAGGAAGTCTAAGTTGAGTGGAATCCAATCAAATGCCATCAACCGCGTTTCGATCGGTCCAGCCGTTCAAAATTTATAATATCTTTACATGCAGACACGCAGACACGCACGCGCACGCACGCGCCCGCACGCGCACTCACGGGCACGCACGCGCACGTACGCGCACGCACGTGCACGCCCACGTGCACGCACACGCACACGCACACACACACGCACACGCTAACGCACACGCACACGCGCACACACACACACACACAGAGAGAGAGAGACACTGACGTCATCGCGAAAATAGTCGAAAAAGGGTCCTAGGACCTCAAAACGCGGACATCAAAATTCGGTTTTTGAAAATCGGAGTAAAATCAGTAACTTCCTTATCCACATACGTAGCAGGAAGTTAAAAAGTACAGGTATTAATAGTTTAATACTGTAATATCTGGTTCACATACCCATATCTTGGAAACCAAGCTTTTCTTGGACCTGGAACCTTGATAAATCGATTCCTTGACCCGAAAAACCCCTAATTTGTGACTTTCATGAAAATTGTTGGAGCCGATTCCGAGATTCCAATTATATATATATATATATATATATATATATATATATATATATATATATATATATATATATATATATATATATATTTGCTTTTGCTGAATTGCTCGTTTAAATGTATTAGATTAAAATGGAGGGAATGAAAATGAATTAAATCTACCACGCCAAAGTAGCATTTCAATTCGTTAGCCTTTTAACTCGTTAGTTTCATAAGAGATGGCGTTAGTAGTAATAAAATTCTAATACAACATTTTCTATTTCTTTCTTAATGTTTATAAAATGGTATTTTAATCATATCTAGATATAAATTTACACTACCATGTCAAAGCTCAAACCTCAAAGTGCGATACTTTTTCAGTAACAGATACCACAAAAGTGCATAGAAAGTGGCCAAGTGTAGGCTCGCTTTGCTCGCCCTGACAATAGCAAATCATAATCAGATCTACATGACAATGACTTAATAATAATTTAATTTATTATTATAGAATTTCATTCTGCTCACCTGTCATAGTTATCAATACCAGCAAGTCTAGGATCCCGGTCCTCGTCCAGCTGCCTCAGTATTTTATCAGCGCCACTGTCACCATCCTCACTTGCGTTTAGTTTTCTTTGCATAAAATGTGCATATAATTCAGTTTGAGTTATCAGGAAATTAAGTTTACGTCGTTGTCGTTTAGCTTCCATTAATTCTACATCCATCTGTGCAATAAAGATTAATCAGAATATAAACTTGTAATATTTAAAAAACGTAGAAGTGTAAGTCATGGTAAAATAGTATATAATTTTAAACTTTTTAATAATGTGTACAACATATCAAAGCATTATAAGTATATACTAAGAAATACAATTGATACCTTGAAAATTCAAATTCCACTTAGATCCCAGATCAGGCAAGCCATACACTCTACTTATACACAAGGAAACTAGCGTGATATTTATTTATGTTAACACTATTATATCTATTGGTAACGTAATATGCCTAATGCTTCAGCTTCGAAGCGAGTATGCAAAGCTACGGGAAAAAAGCTCCAAAAACAGCGTGTTCAAATGCATACATTAATCTATACATATAATCAAATCGAAGGAAAATCAAAACTGTACATCGAATATTTTTTTAAAAGAATACTTAGGGTGTGATCTACAATCGATATAGAAGCCAAAAATATAGTTTTTAGAAATTTTGTCTGTTTGTCTGTATGTATGTCCGGGGTAAACTCAAAAAGTACTGCATGGATTTACTTCAAATTTTGCATGAATATTACTGACAGGTCAGGTCAACATATAGGCTACATATTATCACGCTATCACTTAAGGGGGGAGGAGCTGTGCTGAGTAAACGAAGTCCGCTCGGACGAAGTCGTGCGCAACAGCTAGTATGGAATAATTCTTAACTTAGGCTGAGTCTTACCGTCCGGCTACAAGAATTGGCGACGCCGCGACGGGTGAGGCGAAATATCACGCGACGCGGTTTTACAAGCCACGGGGAGTAGCGTTCAACACCGCGACCAGATAGTCGGAGAACAAGATGTCTTTTTCAACTTTATCTGGATATTGCTTGGAGGGGAGTAGTATTGTACTTGAACATTTACTATTTAGAAGAGAACATATAGTAGGTGATTTAAATAAAAATCGGGGTATATTAAAGACGTTGAATTTTATATAATATAAACATAAATTTTGGGAATGAGTGTCAAAACCTTTGGTGTGTAGTGTTGCTGCTTGGTAGTCTATTATCGATAGGGTTTCATCATCTCAGTAAGTACAACACTGTCATTAAACAGCAATACAATCAATAACATTGATAGTATTCATGATTAAAAAAAGTATCAATATAGCATCAGTCGTTGAAGATAAACAAAGTTATTTATCTTCAACGAATATACTATTGACGTTACAATCTGTATTATGGCGTTTGTAGGTTAAAACTATCGATTTTTAGCCAACACTGCTATAACTATATTCTTATGAATATTCAGCATTGTGGGAAGAAATAAAAATTGTATCTCTGGACTTTTTTTAATATTTATGATGCGGTGACCATACTTCCAAATTGTTGGTATAGTAACTATTGAACAATTAAAGTTACAATGTGTATTTCTCGGCAACTACAACTAAACCATTTTGGTTCCTAGACTATTCGCCGCAGCCGCCGCTCGAGTTCGTGGCATGCGCTGTGCTGATTCATACATTTGTTTCAATCATTCGCCGCATCCACCACCGCGCGCACGATTCGTTCGGCAAAATTCGTCCGTCAACCCGCCGGTCGCCGCACCGAGTGGCATGCTTAATACTTTCCCGTACATTTGTTTTAGACGTTAGACGCTTTGCCGTTCGTGCCGTGCGAAAAATTTCGGGTGCGAATTTCTCGTGGCCAGGCGGTTAGACTACGAGACCGCGACCTAACTGGTAAAATGTATAACACAATTTTTAAGAAAAAGATTTCGTTAAATATGTGAGGCATTTCACGCGAAGCGGACAACGAAAAAAATGTCAGGTCCCGGATTTTGTTCATACTTGGATTAATTATATTCCTAAATGTTCTGAATAAACTTATGTCATTAATTTTTTTATTAAGCTGTGTTGCCAGTTTTTATGAGCCTTTAAAAATTGACGAAATTTTAAAAATTGATTTTTTGAAAGCTATTGTTAGTATAGATTTTAAAGATGAAATTTTAATTTAGGTAGTGTTATTTTAAGAAAAATAAATGTTCTATCTGAAAATTATCACAAATTTGGTTAAAAAAAATTTTATCGTATAGAAAACCGGAAGTAAATTTTTCAAACCTGATTTTACTTAACTTCAACATTTTTTAAATTTTTTATTTTCATTTCAAAATGTAGCTTAAAGCTTACAAATTAGATGTTAAAAGTTGTAGAGTGGGATCTCCATACGTTTTGGTGATGGAAGAAATAGAGTGCGGAGACTTCGTAGATTGGCCGTACGGATGACTTCATAGATTGGCCGTTTTACTGTTAATGGAAAAATTATTAAATAATAAATTAAACTAAAACAACCTGAAGTCTTTGTTATGAAATTATTCAATCAAAAATGTTAGCTTCTTTGTTTAGTTACACTCAATTTATTCTTAAACATCATGCTCAATAGCTACATCAGGTTACTACTAACGCATAGGCACTGATTGCTGAGTATTATTTACAGTTTAAGACAAGTTGATTTCAATTTCATCACATCGTGTATATTATAATAGTTGAGGTTGTTGTTAGGTTAAGTACTAACCTAAGTTTCTTTTTTAGTATCTTAATCGATTAGACTATGGTTCAAATCTGGTTCATGTATAAATAAATCGGTATCAAACTTTATCGAACCTTGTGTTACGCATCAGAAAATATCTTAAAATGGCTTTGAATATATAAATTAACTACTAATCACCACGTAAAATATGAAATAATGATGTAATGCAAAAGGGCTACTTTCATACACGCAAACTTGAAAAATCGAAAAAAGAATTAAGATTTATTTTTGTTGATTTCTTTGTCAGTCATGTAGTCTCACTTACTCCACTATAAATATTTTTTTGATAAAATGCAAATAAGTGCAAATTTGACCGCAAGCACATTTTAAAAAGAACACCACAAAATTTAATTTTTGTAAGTATAATTATGGCTAGTGACCAACAACAATGTTTTGACTACTGCGCTTCGACTATTCTAATACCCTATACTTTAAACAATCAATTCTTGTATATTTGTATGTAATTGGTATCTCCTTGGCTCCTGTCTATATTTTCGAAATTTTGTGTTTAGATAGTGTTTTGTGGCTTCTCTGTGATAATCCGTTTTCACATAAAAAAAATATCATCCGGAAGAAACTCGGTCGCCCAGCTTTTTATTTTATTTTAAAATTATTCATTGTATTCATTATATATAACAAAGTACGAAAACAATATTGTAAACTCTTTAACATTAACGTGAAAGAATTTTTATATTGTTGGCTTCTAAAACGTCCGCTCTATGAAATCGTCCGAACGGCAGTCAGAGTGGCACCTTCTCACTTTACTACTTCTTTCACCAAAACTTATGCAGATCCCACTCTAAAACTTTCCACATACAATTTGTAAGCCTTAAGCTACGCTTTGAGATAAAATTAAAAAATTTAAAAAATGTCGAGGTCAAGTAAAATTAGGTTTGAAAAATTTACTTCCGGTTTTCTATACGAAAAAAAATTTTTTATTCAAATTTGTGATAATTTCCAGATAAAACATTTATTTTTCTTAAAATAAACTTTCATCTTTATAATCAAAAAATAGCTTTCAAAAAATCAATTTTTAAAATTTCGTCAATTTTTAAAGGCTCATACAAACTGGCAACACAGCTTAATAAAAAAAATTAATGACGTACATTTATTCAGAACATTTAGGAGTATAATTAATCCAAGTATGAACAAAATCCGGGACCTGACATTTTTTTCGTTGTCCACTTCGCATGAAATGCCCCACGTACAAGCTTAGAATAGTATAATAATGCAATTATTGCATATATGCGTGTGCACGTACATTGAAGCATATGTAGAGATTTTTGTATATTTTAGCGTGCACGTGAATATGACACACATATATATCCTATGATGTATATGTGTAATATTAGGTTACCTTGCGTTGTTCCTCAGCTTCTCTCTCTAACCTACGGCGAGTCTCCCTTTCAGCTCGGTCATATCGTCGCCAGTAGGCTTGCATCTCGCGACTTAAACGCTTGCAACGCCACACAGTCTCCTTCATGTTCTTAGCTGACTGCAATAACACCCCTTCATATAGATGTCTATATAAAGTACATGCATAAAAAATATAAACGAATGTACACATATACAAAATATTATTTAAAAGAAAATATAAGTAAATTCTAACCTGCATCGCTACATGCCTCCAATGCTTGCAGCAAAGCGTGGCTAACTTCTTTCGTTGTAACATCCAATCTCTATGTGTAGCCGTTCTGGCTCTTTGTACTTTCCCTAGCTCCTTTTTAACTAGCAACTGCCAATGGCGACGTCTTCTCGCAGTAAGCGCTTCTGGACTTTTGAGGCTCGACAGCTTTTTACGTCCCCTGAATAGTTAAATATTTTTAAATGTACCTCCGAAATATTTTTTGCATTGTTGTAGAAATTCAGAACAGACAAGCAGAACAACATCAGTCTACATGATATCTTAATTTATTAATAAAATACATACCTAACACCTGGTTTTTCAGATATCATAAAATCTTCATCATCCCTCTCTTCTTTCAAGTTATGGAGTTGTTCTTCCCAATCTACTCCATCAATCTAAAATGAAAGAATTTTTGTGTATAATATACCTCTAATTCATTAGCAAATCTTTGGTATTATTCAATTTCTAACACATGTCTTATGAGGTCAAAAGTCAAAAATTGTCTCACAGCACTACTATTACTTAAAAAATGTAATCAATGGCTTAAAAAGTATTTTAGACTTTATATATTATGTACATTATAAGAATTAATAATATATGTTTAATAAGCAAATAAAAAAATGTTAAATGAGTACTTTCAATCGGCTTTCAATACAATCGACTACGAAAATATAATTAAATAAATATAAGTTATAAACAAATTTCGAATAATTTATATAAAACATAAATTACAAAAAATACAAATTGTCATACAACTACCTACATATTTAATTATTTACATCAGACAGACTGTAAGCTTTGGAAACTCAATTAATGTGTATGTTCAGCAAAACTGTAACTTCAAAAATCTGACTTAGATAGTCAAGAGTAAGCAAGAGTAAAGAGTAAGCAAGAGTAAGAAATGTAAAGTTAAAACATCTTACCACATCATTGGACTCATTACATGTACGATTTTCTGCACCTCTACTTCTTTTAGGCTTTTGACCACTTTTTGTACTACGCTCAGATGGACGCCCTCTCCGCCCTCTTGTTGTAATAGGTGTAGGAGGAACAACTGCCTTACTTACTCTGCGTTCAGGGTAACGATCAATTGTTGATAGTAAACCAGCACCATAATACATGTAACGGGAATTCTGAAAAATATATTAATACATTTACAGTGAGTACAAAAAAACCCTGTCCAACTTGAAAGTGGCATATAGATATGGTGAAATTATAAAAAAAAATGATTGTAGTCGGTTTACGGATGATAAATTTACGTGATAAGGTCATAAGAAAACAAGATCGTGCCTCTCTATCGCTTGTTCCGTGCTCTCGCTTGCACACTCGGCTGAGGCGGACCGTGACAATGAGTCGTGTTTCTTCGTGCGTGCATTCGGCGTTCAACGATTTTTAAGACGTTATCACATCAAAAAATAATGACTTGATTATATTTAAAAATAAATGAAAGTGGTATTTTAAAATGTTTATGTGTATCTTATATAAGTTTCCGTAAAATTAAGCAAGTATTTTAAACTGGATAACATCACACTCCATCAGCAGATGCAAAGTTTTTATGTCGTTGTCGCCTCTGTATCAAGACGGCTCAACATCAAAGGCGACACTTTTTACAAAAACTACAATTAGTTACATACGTTAAGTAAAATCAAGTTCCTGTCAGGAAATAAAGTATGTATAAATAAAATAATATAAAATTACAGTTTTGATAAAAATTGAAGCAAATTGCAGGCAAAATTTATTTATAACCTATAAAAAGCAGTTTTAAATTAAATTTACCAACATGAAAGTATATACATATTATTCTATATTTTATATTAGTTTATGGTATGTTGTGTAAATGCATAAGCACCCGCCTAAATGTAATCCTGGCGACGCCCATGACGAGGCACATTTTTGTTGACATAACTTATATGTCAAAATATTATGTAAGATTAATTATTTTGATCAGAAAAAAAATTTATTAATATCCATAAAATAACTAAACACATATGATCGTATTATGCTACCAAACAATGCTTTTGATGATCGGAGAGTTTTTGTTTTTCTATACAAATAATCCAATAACAGAACGCAGTTCATCTTTTATAGCGACGATACACACACATTCTGTTTATAATATTTGTTCATTGTAAGTGTGCTTGTATGAAGTGTGTTATGAATGTAGAGAAAGTAAGACAAGTTCGCCTGATAGTAAATGTTGGCTAGTATTCTTTACTTATTCACCGCCCCGTTGGTCAAGTGGTTAGCGACCCTGACTACGCAATCGACGGGGCTCGGGTTCGATCCCAGACGGCGACAAGTATTTGTGTGATGAACATAAATATTTGTATTTCCGGGTTTGGGTGTTTATTAAGTATATTCTAGTATTTATATATGTATTTCCAAGTATTAGTATCGTTGACTAACAACCATAACACAAGCAAATAATTTGCTTACTTTGGGGTTGGATCAATAAATGTAATTTGTCCCGTGAATATTTATTTATTATTTATTCTAGCAAGAGACATAACATCAATTTATGTATGTTTATTTTTATATATGTAGTTTATAGTATCTGTTGCGATTGATTGGAGCATCTAGTGTTCCTTGTGCCTAGCCTTCCTACTTTGAACTTATTATGCGCTTGTGACATATGTGTTATAGAAAACCATGTTATTGCAACCTTTTCTGATCATACAGCTATATAAGCTGTTAGAAAAAGTCAAGAAAATAGAGCAGAAAAAGCACAAAGATAAATAATTTTTATATATGCACGATTTAGAATTTAGTTATATATTTATGTATTGTAGGGTTGTAATATGAATGGATTTGGTTCCATTTAGTTTTATTTGCAAATTTTTAATCCAACTATATACATTATTCTGAGCTTATTGTGCTTTTTCTGTTCTATTTTCTTGACTGTTTCTAACAGCTAATATATAATTTGTTTTGGGGCACCCGCGCCACGGTAATATTATCTACACAGTATTCCAACTTCGCTTCGTCCGTTTGTCATACAAACGGACGAAGCGCGAGCTATACCTACGCGCCTCGATCTCGGAATTGCGCATATATCTACACAGTATTGTAACTCGACTGTATCTTTGAAATAAATGCCTACAGCCACGCGGTACAATAGGGCTGCCCGCCTCCAGCATGTTATTGTAAATATACTTTTTTATATAAACAAATACTTATAATACTTTGTGAATTGAATAGGAAGTGTTCAATTAAAATGCGTGTGGTTTTTTTATTGGTAGATTCAATTACACTCCTCATATTAAATATGTACTTAAACTTACTTTTAGTAAAAACTTTTAAACTTTTAAAAGTTTATCACTGTGATTGTTAAAAAAACAACACACCGTCCGTTTTTCACTGCGGCACAGTCGCGACTGCTGAGCGCAATGCCGAGATCTAGGCGTTTAGTCAAAGCTCGTGCTTCGTCTGTTTGTATGAAGTTACTAAGGAATACTGTATAGATAATATTACCGTGACGCCGGGGACAATAGCGCGCGTGCCACACGTCCTCCATGTTCGTGTACAAATATTAAAATGATTCACCCACGAATGTGTGAACAGCTACTTCGAGACGGCACTCGACGAATGATTCGTTGAATGGTTCGACGAGTGACAAGGCGAATAGTGAGCCAGAATATGTAAATGCAGGGTCCAATAAACTAAATGGTTGTTATATAAAACTTAAAACATCCTTTGTGATAAATAGCTTGCTAACCTTTAGTTCAGTGACATTACTCTTTAAACAATATCATTAAATGAGCTGACATACTAAAGATTTAAGGCAAATTAATTACCACCTTATTGACTCACAGAGTATTCCTAGAATCTAGACTGTTGGTGTATGAATTACTATGGAATAGCAATATTTATAATATACAGCTGTGTAAAAATTATGAAATCAAAAAAAATTGGTGTATAAACCATTGAGTTTCTTGGGTTATTTTTTTCTGTAGTGTTATAAATAATGAAACTTCTTCTAAAAATTTGTAAGAAAAATCTGATATAGAGATAAAGAGCTCTAAGTACCTAAAAGTCAAAGGACTAATTCTTAGATATGAAAAAATAATTTAGATGTTTAAATAAAAATATAATTACTTATCTCTGGACTTACAGAATTTTCTTTCATGTGCCTTTATCTTTACGATTCAAAGAAAAATTTGGGTTATTAATGTTTGGTATGTCTATAAATGATGGTCGTCCCTTTCCACCAGGCCATCAATGTTATTGTTTGCTATCCTATGATACACACAAAGAGAGGTTGATCTCTGATCTTCTATTATAAATAAATAAAATTGGATTGTTTGTTTATAGTATTAAAATAACCGCTTTTTACTACATGCATACATAATACATATACCAAAATAGAATTTTTTTACCATTTTTGTCTGTCTGTCTGTCCGTTTGTTCTGACTAATCTCTGGAACGGCTGGACCGATTTTGACGGGACTTTCACTGACAGATAACTGATGTGATAGGGAATAACTTAGACTACTTTTTTTCTCAAATTATTACACGCGGACGAAGTCGCGGGGTCAGCTACTAAATAAGAAAATTTCACATTAAACTTTCAAAGTCTTTAACCTACATGCAGTGTTAACTGCATTTTTATGACGGGCAGAGTAATGTAACATAAAGAAATAACTGAATCACTTTTTACTGATAATACTTGTATTGACATATTAAAATCTACTCAATTATCAAATGTGTGGATGATTGCAATTGTGACTTACACCAGAGTAGACAACATGCCATTAGACCAATAAATATACCAGAATTGGGAATATTTTTCACACCAAGAGTGTGTTAAATTACTAATTGGAAATTCTTCCTACAGCTAAAACTTTGTATGTATAGCAACAGCATGAAAAAAACATTTTAAGAGGATTTGTATGTATAAATTATTTAAAACAGCCTTCTCAATTATTTTATGATCTGTAATTACAAAGAATAAAACGTCTCAGGCCCCTTTTAAAGAATTGACCTTTCTTACCATGCATGAACAATTGGCCTAACTGGGCCCAAGCTTGGTACAACCACTTTGCCTATATCTGCCTTAACCCTGATGTATTATGTCAGTTCTATGTGTCAGTTTGGAGGGAAAGGTAACTGTTAAACATATGGTATCTCAAAATACAAAAGAGATGGTAATTCATCATTCAAATCCGACGTGTCTATATGATATAAGCATGTTTTTCCATCTGCTAGTTTGTTTTAATAAAATAAAAAAAATTATGTCACATCACAAAGTGTGTTGTTAAACAAGTGTATGATATTTGTTAAAATGATGACAGAATTTTACCATGTGCAGTGATTCAGAATATTATTTAATATATTAAATCTTACCCCAGGGTCTTTATAATATTTCTTAGCATATTTATTATGATAATATCTTTCTTTTAGAAGCCTTTTAATCCTTTGTTCTTTACCAGCTGGAGTGTCATCTTCGCTACATGTGTCAGATTCTGATGATAATAGTACATTTCTTAACCATTCCCTCTCTTCTCCAACAGAAGCTAAATTATATAACCTAAGACGGTCACTTTGACGCTCTGAAA
Organism: Apodemia mormo; assembly: GCA_036924255.1. NCBI lineage: Eukaryota > Metazoa > Arthropoda > Insecta > Lepidoptera > Riodinidae > Apodemia > Apodemia mormo. Next base: position 16,788,150 of record JAUPFN010000021.1, on the reverse strand, counting down.
TAAACATACCAATACCATAAGTGGTTCTAACTAAAATATTAAATACCTGTGTTGACGAAATGTGGCAAGGAGGAAAATAAAACCAGACAGTAAATATTTTTAATAATTATTAAAAATATTTACTGTCTGGTTATATTATGAATATTATTATAATTATGATTAACACCAAAGCGGTCCAATTCAAGTGGGTAGGTAAGAAATATATATCTTTGATTAAAGGACAATACCGTCTTGATTCTTAATGAATATGTAATTTTACACTTGAATGACATGACACTAGAATTCTGACCACTTTGATGCTAATCAAAACCATAGTAACAAAATGAAACTTTCTTTCTTTATACATATATGTTTTGTTCATTCAATAACTGGGTACAAGTTTCTCTCTTTATATGTATATGTTTTGTTCATTCAATAACTGGGTACAAGTAGGAATAAAGCACACTAATAAAACAGAGTAATGTATTATGACTGAAAGAAGAATAATTGCCATGGAGATCCAAGTCTCTTTAAAGATTAGATCACCTCTCTTCCTGACAGGAAGTTATTTGGACTTTCCAATGCAATATACATCACAAACATTATGGCCACTAAGACTAGAGCTACAGTGCAGTAGTAATTGGTAAAGTGGCACTTATTACCATTTCCTGCCACCATTTTAATACTTGTTTTATTTTAATACTTTTTAATACTTGTTTAATTCACTTGGAGAAAAGACACTAAATTGGTGGATATGGTAGTCAGTGAACAGTGTAAACAAGTGAAGGTAATAAAAGACAATTTTAAGTACAAGTATACACAAATTTTTAAACCATATTGTGGTAGTGTAAGGATTTTGCAAAATGGATCTTACCATCTACCGTACCGACCATCTACCGAAATACCCTCTACCAATCATCTACCGAAAATTAAAACCATGGTATTATATCATGATTCTGAGATGAAAACTGTTGGAAATTTGTGTGGGATTTTTTTTATTTTTTCACTTGAATTTGTAAAATTTCATTCACAGGCAGTCCTCGTACTTACAGCATGTTAGGTTCTCGAAATACGCGACGTAAATCGAAACGACGTAAGTCGAGACATATTTTTTCATATATTTACATGTAAAACTTTAGGGTTAAGTTCCACACGGACCCCAAAATAAAAAAAACTGCATTTATAACAAAGAATATACATACTTTATTATCAAAAGTAAGTTCTTAAAATAATTATATATGTACTTATGAAATTGCTAGTCATTTTTGGTATTTGTGTGTTATTAATTTTTGTTGTCCCTGAACTAACTAAACAAAATCAGCGGCATGTGCAGGGTAATCACTGCTCGCGGACATCGCCCCACGTCGGCCTCACAGACATTCTCCGTGCAACAAGTGAATTATCCTGTGCTGGAAATCGAAACAATTGACATATGCTTGAGGAATAGTGTCAAAACATTGTTCAATGTAACTTGAAACAACGTAAATCGAAACGACGTAAGTCGAGGACTGCCTGTATTTATAGTGCTTATTCTTAAAAACTAGTAAAACTTAAGGAAATACAAATAAGCAATGTATTATGCACCACATAATGCACAAAATAAGCTTTTTTTTTAAAGGAATACTTTTGTTACTTTTTTTTCTTAATTAAATAAAAAGAGTGTAAGGGACCACCTACCGAAAATCAAAACCATGGTATTGGACCATGATTCTGAGATGAAAACTGTTGGAAAGTGTGGGATATTTTTTATATTTTTTAATTAATTTTGTAAAATGTTATTTATATTAATACACTATAGTGCTTATTCTTAAAAAAAAGTAATACTTAAGAAAATATGCAAAATAAACAATATAATATGCACCACGTAATGGACAAAATAAGTTTTTTTAAAGGGAATACTTAAAAAACACTTCTTCTTTAAAGGTTAAAATGAGCGCCACATGTCGATGTGCCTTTGCTGAAATTACATATTGAAAAACTGACCATGTGTGAGTCGTACTTGTGTACAAAGTGTTAAAGCATGTGAGACACCTATGTAGGTACTAGGTAAAAACTACTACTAGGTAAAAAGTTTGGATTTACAAAGGGTCACTCAACTACTGATGCTAGTATAGAATTATTTAAAAAAAATCTATGAAACCTGAGAGAAATCACAGAATGCACTCAGAATGTTTTGTGATTTATCAAAGGCCTTTGATTGTGTTCATCATAACATTAAAATTACACCATTATGGAATTGGAAAGAAGGCTCTTGATCTTTATTTCTTATTTAAATGGAAGAAAGGAATGGAATAAGGTTTTCTGGTGCTGCTGTCACAATGGGTGTCCCACAAGGGTTTGTGGGACACCCATTATGACAGGACCCTTAGTCCATTTCTGTTTCTTATATACATAAATGACTTGCCTTACTATGTGGGTGATAAGTATGGAATTGTATTGTTTGCGGATGACACTTCACTTTTATTTAAAGTGAAAAGACAAATTTGTAAGTATGACAAAATAAACAATATAGTCAAAGATCCGAACCTAAATCGACTCTCACAGGGCTGATAATAGAATGAGACCTATTTTATATAAATTTAGTCTATAAGAAAATATATTAAAAATGGGTTTGCTAAAAAAATCCTACACAGAATATTATTAATTATTTAATTATTAAAAAAAATGATTTTTCATTAAATTTTGCAATATATTAAATATATTGCAAAATTTAATGCAAGGTATTAAGAAAATTTTACACTAGACTTGAAGTATGAAACATACAGAATGTGCAGACATAGGGTTGTCTATTATTTACCTGGACGAACTGCTAGGTTAGCAGGTATAAACAGGTATGTCGATGCCAATTACTTTTACTTGATGATTTTAATTGATAAAAATGTTTCTATTATCCATAGAAACATTTTTATATCAGCATAAGCGTGTTGATATAGGGTTGTCTATAAAACATTTGGTCCTAACAGAGGTTTGCGAATTTCAAATTTTAAATTTCACATGTGTGGAAATGAGTCAACAGAGATCTGAGGCAAGTGTAGTGTGTAATAATGAAGGACCAAGCATTGCAGTCTTCTCTAATAGGACTCTGAATGCACATCACATTTTTTTATCTGTAGATTATTTCCCCAACATTAAAATGAAAAATATCATACAACCTTTTATTTTTCCTATAGTTTAATTTAGAAAATCCAATAGGTCCCTATGACGCTTGAGTAACACCACATTTAGCATCTTGGGCTCCCCTACTATTATATTTAACTATTACTCTTAATTTGTTGATAGTTCAAAAAGCCACTTTTTGTATGAGATTTTAATACATATCACCCATGATTCAATGTTACAGATACAGATAAACATACACAAACAGCTAAAATACAAATATTAAAGTGAAACAGAATGCAGCAACTTTAGAGACACCATGTGTGCATGTGCCCTGTTTCTTTTCCATATGTTGATCAATGCTGAGCAGTGTTTTGGTAAAGCCTAATTATAATTTTCAACGTATATTCTTACAAATTAGAACCAGCATAGCACATAAAAGATTGCAAAGGCACATAAGAACTATTTTTACCTTGCTTTGTAGTCACAACTCCATGAATATTCTTGTCACCTTTGGACATTTCATTTGCCATTGATTTACTATCAGACTCATCATCAGATTCACTACCTCCATCTGAATTGAGTATGTTCTCTACTTGATTCACAAATGGTCTGATATCTAAGGCAGCTTCCAGCCTTTGAATATGTATAGGTTTAGCAACTTCATGCCGTTTAAGAACAGTTTTTCCGATCGTAGTCTTATCAGACATCTCAAAACCTGCAAAAAAAATTAGTATACTACAGGATAAGCATAAGCACCTTCTCCATAACTTCTGTTATTCACGGCACCGATATTAAGAATACTGTAATACATAAAGCGTACAAGTGATTTAAGCAAACATCTGATGAGTCTCACCTTCAAGAATTAAGATAATATTAATGTTATGATTTGTATTGGTCCTGCAGTAAGATGGACATACCTCTAAATTGTTATCCTCCGAGTTGACCTAAACGTTGATTTATGATTACTTAACACAGAATTCCATAGCATTCACAAAATGGCGAACGAGTATATTCGACAAATCGCTGTCAATGTCGCCGGTCGAACGGCGCACATAACTACTCATTTCGTATTTAGGTTTGAAAAAACTCGAACCCGCCATATTCAAGATGAATTGACAGCAGCTTACAGCAAAACAATTTTAAAATTATTTCAGTTATTGGCGTGCAAAAATGTTGACATCTCTACAACCAATTACAGATAACACAATGATTGTTTCGTCCAATCATAAAAGAAAATAAATATTATTGTGTATAGAAAACAAATAATTAAAAAGTATGGTAGCGTTCAATTTAATTATTGTAAAATTTAGAAAAGTGGAACTGAAGTTTTATGTCAATAATGAAGAATTGGTTCCATGAATTTCGATTTTGGCGTAAATTCTAACAATGTTCATTAATCTGCCTAATTAATATCCATTGATATAAAAAACCCAAGATACACAATCAGCGTCTCAAAAACGTCCTCCATAAATGAGCGCACAATTTCAAATTGTGCGATAATTTCAAATAGAATCGCGTAGGTCGATACTGTCAATTTTATTTCTATTCGTACATTGCTTTGTAAAAACAACTATTAACCTTGCACTTAAGGTTGGAAATGCAAAGACATATGTTGTTGCCATATCTTTAATAACTTAAATGAAATTAGGGACACTTTTCAGTGTCAGTTTTGTTCGGAACTGTGCATCTTGGGTTTTTTATATCAATGTACATATCATAAATTATTAAAATTGAAGTTTTTTTTTAATGATATAGGATAACAAACAAGCAGGGGGGTTACCATCAACTTTTAAAAAAACGCTCAATTCCCAGTCAGTTCAAAAGCAGGCCTGCTTTTGGCCTGCTAGAAATCATACTACGAGGGCTAAAAAGGTGAACGTTTTTTGCGTCAAGGTGAACGGTTATGCTTATCTATGGCCTGCTATAATATCATTGCGTTTTATACCATCAGTTTAGAAATTTGAATCGTATATGTTTCTAGTTTGTCGGTTTTCTGTTTATTAAGGTAAAAACATGACTTTGTTGGATATTTAAATTTTTTTTAACTATAATTTATTGGTTATATTCACGTAACTGAAATACTAAGTAATAAAAATGTAAGTTCACCTTAATAAATAACTAGCCTCAAAGGTATAAAAATTTACTTGATTCTGAACGTGACGCTGACATTTTAGGCGCGTAAATTAAATGTCTTGTCTTTTTTTATCTACATAAATTTCACCACTCAAAACTTTGGTCAAAACCGAAAACAATACATAGATACTCAAATTTCTTTTTATAAGCTTTTAGTAGGTACTTAATAGTGTGCTTAATAGTTTCTTTACATAAAGTTACGCGTAGTACTCTAATTGAGGAGCGTCTGTTCAAAAGGAGCTATCTACGTATCGGATTGTTTATACGTTTTTATTATGAATTTCACTTGCTATCCAAGATCTTATTATGCACTGTGTTTATTTTTGGTCAAAAGTGCCTATTTCCGCTTTAAACTTCTACCTTATTGTACGGTTTTGATCAAAAGGTGCTAATTGTAATAGGTTCTAACTGGTTGGTAAACACCAATCACAATTCTAATCAAAAAGGGTTATATTTCATAGTAATTTCGTTAATTATTTATAGTTTGGTACAAAAAGAACTATTTACTTGCTACGAAACAAACGAAGTGCCAGTTCTTCTGTTTCTTAAAGGACGCGAATCCAGGCCAGAAAAAAAGATATTTGAAGTTTCTAAACAAAAAAATCATATTTTTCAATGAAAATTTCAGTGTCAAATTATTGTCTTAAGTCAAAGTTACATTTTACGCGCCTCTCTTGCAACTGTGTGTGTGTCACTGATCCTGCTTTAATTGTATAAATATCAGCAAATTCATGAAAAAAAATCTTGAAATTCCTAATAAAATATGGATGTGGAGGCGTAAAAAGAAAGACGTAAATATTTTACTTGTGAAGCAATTAGGAAATGACTGGGCTAAGTTACTGGAGTTATTATTCTTTAAGAAATTTATTCTTGATGATCAAACAACGATAACCGGTGCTAGCAATGAAGATCACCAACATGATGAGTCTTGTGACTGTTTAGAACATGACATTAGTCAAATTAGAATATAAAATTAACTTTCATCTTTCTATTTTTCTTTTATTTTTTGTCCTAGACCAAACTTGTACTCTAAGCATTACTGATCAAAAGGCGCTATTTATTCTTGGTTCAGATCAGAAGGTGCTATTTGTTATCATTTCAGAACAAAAGGTGCTATTTTCAGAATAACTGATCAAAAGGTGTTATTTACATTATTTATAATTTAATATTGTGGTCTTTGTTAAAGATACAAAAAAATATTTTAGTCATAAAGTTAGTGGACTTATCATGAATCATCTCAATTAAAAAAAATACACTTGCCTCATACTAATTTCAGGAAAAAAAAGACTTTTAAATTATCTAAAATGTGGTTAGCATGTAAATAGCCCTTTTTGAACAGACACTCCTCAAGTGGTCTGTACATAAAGTGATATCTGACGATTGGACCCGGCCGTCTTAAAGAAGTTGTTTTGTAATGAAATGTAAATGTATGTAATGCAAATGTGGCATCTTTAATATATTTATGTCGAAAGTTATTGTTTATAAATAAAGCAAAGAAGATATTATAATCACTACGTTTTAAGTAACAAGTTTATAACATTCTGTTGAACAAATCCATTTCTTTTTCCTTTTTCATCCACGTCTTGTTGGTTGGATGTAATCAACTTCTTCATCCTAAGGAATTTCAAAACATTCATACTGATATTGGGGTTAAAGCAAATTGATTTAAGCTTGGGATTATTTCAGGCAAATGTGCAAAATGCTGCAAGCATTTTTCTGGACCCGAATAAGGACCTTTGTTATTTTTTTATGTATAAGGTGTTCTTTTCTGTATCCTATAATGGATTCTGGGTGAAAATTTGTATTTAAGTAATAATATAATAATGATCTTAGTGTAAAGTTGTTATAAATTTAGTGTTTTGTACTTTTTGTAGCAACATGTACCGAATAAGCAAATGATTTTTGTGACAATATTAGAATACCCTGGCCCATAAAGGTAAACTACACAAATTATTGCTGATTCCATTATATTGCTATTCTTGGAGCTGGGATGTTACAAATTATGTGTATATTTACCATAAGTCTTACTGCTAATTGATAAATGTTAATAGCAGTGGACACTGTAACTACAGTGTCCAAAGTCCAGATGCATAAAGCTTTGCTCACTACAATATGAAGCCAAGGCATCATAACACTTGTCATACATCCTTTAATTAAATTATACAGTCTGACATTTCCTATTTTTTATAGCAGTAGTGTTAGTAAATGCAATTCCTATTTTGCTTTTAGAATAGGATACTTGAAGTCCAATCACCTGATAAATGACAGTAGATAAAGGACAGCATTACATACTCTAAAGTACAGGAGTTGGATCTTATATTGACATAGAACTGAAAAAAATCAATTTGCTGTAGTAGATTTGATTGGTGTCCAAATTGACCTATTCGTATCACATATGTGATACGAATAGGTTACTTATATAATAAGTTACTTATAAAATAACACTTATATAAGTATAAAAAAATTGCATAATTTTAGTATACATATATTGTGTTGATACAGTATATGTGTATTTTCTGCCTTATTGATTTATTATTAGTGTCCATACTGAAGAACTAGAGTACAAGAACTGAGTAGTTCAAAAATAAAGTGTTCCGGTATAAAATATCAAGAAATCCTTAATACTCAGAAGATCAAAAGTATTCTGCTATAAAATGTCAAGAAATCCTTAATAGCAGCCAGGGTGTAGGTAGTCATAGCAAATTCTCAATCCCTTAAATATATTGACTACCTAGTACCTACTTACTATATGTTTTTAGGAATTTCAAGAATATATTCCAAATCCCAGTAGTACATACCTCCAACACATATTCTAGTTGGAGCCTATTAATCTGGCAACTGAACCCAGTAGTTCAAAAATAAAGTGTTCCGGTATAAAATATCAAGAAATCCTTAATACTCAGAAGTTCAAAAGTATTCTGCTATAAAATGTCAAGAAATCCTTAATAGCAGCCAGGGTGTAGGTAGTCATAGCAAATTCTCAATCCCTTAAATATATTGACTACCTAGTACCTACCTACTATATGTTTTTAGGAATTTCAAGAATATATTCCAAATCCCAGTAGTACATACCTCCAACACATATTCTAGTTGGAGCCTATTAATCTGGCAACTGAACCCAGTGAAGTAAAGTAATTTCTAACAATATTGTGCATGGTTATACAATGTTAAATCTTTTGTGGGAAAATATTAGGGAATGGAAACAAGCTTAACAATTGTCACAAGCAACTCATCTTGATTTTGTATGGGCTAAACCTGCCTACATAATATGTCCATTTGTAATAATTTGACTTATGTAATGAAATAATTTTTCAAACAAGCACTTGTTAGAAAAATTCTTTCAAAGTCTAAGTTTTGGTCATTTTCCTCCGCATATAAACAAACTTACAAAATCCACTGCTTTTTTACATGCATTGTGCTATTTCTAATTTTTTTTGTTATACAGCTTTAACCACGACTTATCATAAAAACTGTTACTTCTTTTGCTCAGTCAGGTAGCCAATGTATTGATAGCAATGATGTGTATAAATATTACCACACATAATTGGTTGATAGTGTTGCTTTCTATCCATAAAATTATTAAAATCGATTTTGTGTTGCTTTCTATCCATAAAATTATTAAAATCGATTTTATAGTTTGGCTTTTATTAATTACAAGCAAATTTTACTTCAATGATTTATCTAGGTTGAAAAATCAGGCAAGGTTAGGTTAGGTTGAAAAATAAATTTATCATATAAATGTTAATTTATACAAGAAGTCAAGAAAAAATATAAAGTCTGTCTTATTTTTGAAGCAGATAGCTATCTTGATGACATAACTGCATAACCATAGGATGATAGATGTTAAGCTTCATGTGTTAAGATTACCAGAAACCTTACCTTCCAAGCTAAAATATGTCTATGCCATACACTGACATTATAGACAGGATAAACAAAGCTTTATACGCAATAGTGTCGCATGGAGGAAGCCTTACCACAGTGTTTTAATGTCCATACCAATTAATGCCAGGGTGCACTGCAAGTCAAGTTGATATTAGGGCAGTAAGGGGAACTTGGTCAATCCCTTTTACCCAGTGTTGGGTTGTCGAATATGATACCCTTTAATGTACTTTTGAATATAGAGAAATATCAAAATACCCAAATAGTATTATAGCTTCTGTAGCATCCCAATTGCTTATTGGTTATGGTTACAAGTAAACACCTTCTACTATTTGGTGAAACAGAAATACCATATTCACCAAGGTTTTTTTATACATATCACTAGCTGTTGCCAGCGACTTCGTCCGCGCGGACTTAGTTTACTCCGCACTGCTCTGCTATATGTTGACCCGACCTGTTAGTAATATCCATGCAAAATTTGAAGTAAATCCGTGCAATACTTTTTGAGTTTACCCCGGACATACATACAAACAGACAAAAATTCTAAAAACTATATTTTTACTTCAATATTGATTGTACATCACGCCCCGAGTATTCTTTAAAAAAAATATTCAATGTACAGTTTTGACTTTCCTACGATTTTATTATATGTACAGATTAGATAGCAAATAAGTAGATGGCAATGCCACCATGCCATGCTCCTGATAGAAAGAAAAACCATCACCTATAGATTGCTATTCTTGTGGTGGGATGGCAATGCCACATGCATAAGTCTACTGGCTACCTAACCCTCCAAACTGGAACATAACAATGACAAGCATTTATGCTGTTGTGGCAGGAATAGGTAAGGCAGTGGTAACAAATACCTGGGCAAGACTTTGCAGTACTATACTACCTACTAATCACAATGGTAGTGCCATTTAGTCGCCTTTTACGACCTGCCTTGCAGAACAGTAGTTTGTATATTCTTCAAAGGAGCCGGTCGACACGGGGAAAAGGTTGATAAAAATAAAAAATATTAAAAAACATTTAATTTTATACTAAATAAAATATTTATTAAAAATAACAAACTGAGAATATAATGACAAAACAGTATAATTTTATGTAAACAAATACTCTAAAACTTCATAATATTCTTTCTAGACTCCCTGATGCAACTGCCACAAGCATGTAACAAAGTCCTACCTATGAGCAATTACAACTTGTACTTCATTGTTGGATCCAAATCCAAAATTAAAGGAAATGACAAGTTTCCTGTTGCATCTCAGTCGCTGAGTTCAGAGACAGATGAACTGGCTGCATTACAAATTTTATGAAGGGTATGTGCATAAGCCATTCAACCAGCTACATGTGGTTGGTGATACAGCATTCAAAGGCTGACTAGACCTATGTTTAGCTTTTAGAACACTAATGAACCTTTCAATAACATTTTGGGCCTGGATATGTTTGGCCATATAATATGCTTCTGGAGAATCTAGTTCTGCATTTCAAATTAGTGTTATCTTTTTTTTCTGAGTGGATTCTCAGAATCTCCTAGAATAAATATATAGTAAAATTATATTTTGTATTTATTATTATTTAATTTTACTTACTGTGGATTTGTTATTATTTAAAGTAAGTAAATAAATACAAGTTAAAGACTAGCAACTCGATACCACTGTTACAAATCTTAAAATAAGTCAGGTATTATGTTAATATAGCTGATATGTACTTAGTTGTAATATGAAACAGAAATATGAAAATGTATGGATAACTTCAAAAAAATATAAAATGATGAATTAATATCATCATATTAGTCCTCTTGTAAGGTAGGCAGAGTGAAGCATATGTCAATAGACAATATCATATGTCAATTAAGTCATCCATTGTACTGTAATTGTGCATAAATTTAAATAAGTAGACTCTGGTTAACAAGTTTGTCGGTTAGCGAGATATATGGTAGTCCTATTGCCACATTTTGCTTTATTTGTAGATGTAAATTACATGGAGTCACTAGCCCACTAGACATGATATTTTAAAAATAAATATATAATAAAATGAATAAATTTTAATAAACATCTTTAATTTGCAGTAATTTGACCTTTTTTATTTTCCTAAAACTTCAGTAAATAATATATTTATTTTAATACTTTAGCAATTGACATTTAAATAATGCAAAGAATGGTAGTTTTCCTACAATAAATTAGTTTTTTTATGTTTAGTAGGTCTTATTCTGGTTGTGTGAGTCCCATCAATAGAACTTTAATGCAAAATAACACACATGTCAAACTTTATATGATATTTTCATCATTTAGATAAATGTATAAATACATTTTTAAATCCACACTAATATTATAAAATGCATGTTTACTGTCTTACACTTTCACAGCTAAATCTCAATTGATTTTAATAAAATTTGGCATGAAGATAATTGCAGATCCCGGATCATACACAGGCTAACTTTTTTTTCAAAAATATACCTATAAGATGCTAAAATAGTGAATGAAAGATTTTATTAAAAACTAATTTAGTTTTTTTATGAACAGTGTGTTATAATATTCACAGGCAAAGCTTGCAGGTCAGCTAGTTATTTATTTCATTGATATTTAACAATTTTAGAGACTGTACCCTAACTTATTAGCCTGTCACCCTGCTGCAGGATGGGGAATTTTATATATTTATGTCTAATTGCATATTATTCAAAGCAGAAATAACTTGTGCTAGTAATATTGGCTGTACAACTTTTTGATCTCTGTGGGTCTCTGATATGCATATGAGCCATGTGCATTAACATAATTGCTGTAAAACCTGCCAATGTGTAAATAGGAAGTTATGGGCAAATTTTCAAAACTTTGGTATTGTGTAAACAATTTAGAAAAAACCTATATTAACCCTTTTATATACTTAAACTTAACTTTAGACTTCTGGGTATTTATTTTCATAACAGGTACCAAATCCTTGCACAAACTATAAAATAAATCCTTGAATAACCTTAAAGGTGTAGTTATGAATTGAAATGAAGTAGTTTTGTGGAAAATAAACAGATTTTTATGTTCATAGCTAAGTATCCATATTTATTTACAAATTCTCTTTTGTACAATTGAAAAGGGTCGTCCATCTCTTTAATTCGACGCCGTCGGTTTCTTTTTCTCTCGAAAAATTGATATTCGTCACATATCTACAAAAACAAAACAGATATATTTCACCCGCTTCACAACTTCTTAAAAACAAACTTTCAAGTGGGTTTCACACATTAAAACATTATCACAAGTAAGTATGCACTTTAAATTCCAAAATTTAATTTACGATCAAAGTCGATAGTGCTAGCAAACAGTTTATTTTGGTTTATTTAAAGACCTCTACAGCAAAACAATTCAATAAAAGCTGGTCAAGAGTAACTTTTTAAGGATTGGTTTATCTGGCATTAGAAAAATTGTAAAAACGCAATACTGCTGTCAAATAAAGTGTCATGGTACGGATAGTCTATATGAAAAAAAAGGTGAACGGTTTTCATAGACGTCAAGTAGCAGGCCTGCTATTGGCCTGTTAATAAGGTGTCATGGTACGAAAAAGCAAGGCAGTTCAAATTCTGTCCTGCTTTAAGAGCTCGTAGTTACCCACCAGATGGGTCTCCTGATGGAAGGAGTCAACCATCGCCTACAGACACCAAAGATTTTAATGGTGCATTGCTATCTTGAGGCGAAGTCTAATGCCACGTGCATAAGTTTACCGGCTACCTTACCCAGCAAACTGGAACACGACAGAGACAAGCACTGACGCTCTTGCGGCGTCGCGTCATGAATAAGGCGGTGATACCAGGGGGGTTACCATCAACTTTTAAAAAAACGCTCAATACCCAGTCAGTTCAAAAGCAGGCCTGCTTTTGACCTGCTAGAAATCATACTACGAGGGCTAAAAAGGTGAACGTTTTTTGCGTCAAGATGAACGGTTATGCTTATCTATGGCCTGCTATAATATCATTGCGTTTTATAACATCAGTTTAGAAATTTGAATCGTATATTTTTGTAGTTTGTCGGTTTTCTGTTTATTAAGGTGAAAACATGACTTTGTTGGATATTTAAATTTTTTTAACTATAATTTATTGGCTATATTCACGTAACTGAAATACTAAGTAATAAAAATGTAAGTTCACCTTAATAAATAACTAGCCTCAAAAGTATAAAAATTTACTTGATTCTGAACGTGACGCTGATAGATATCTAACATTTTAGGCGCGTAAATTAAATGTCTTGTCTTTTTTATCTAAATTTCACCACTCAAAACTTTCGTAAAACCGAAAACAATACATAGATACTCAAGTATTTCTTTTTATAAGCTTGTAGTAGGTACTTAATAGTGTGTTAAGCACACTGTGCTTAATATTATTTAATATATATATATAATAAATATAATTAATATTATTAATAGTTTCTTTACATAAAGTTACATAGTACTCTAATTGAGGAGCGTCTGTTCAAAAGGAGCTATCTACGTATCGGATTGTTTATACGTTTTTATTATGAATTTCACTTGCTATCCAAGATCTTATTATGCACTGTGTTTATTTTTGGTCAAAAGTGCCTATTTCCGCTTTAAACTTCTACCTTATTGTACGGTTCTAATCAAAAGGTGCTAATTGTAATAGGTTCTAACTGGTTGGTAAACACCAATCACAATTCTAATCAAAAAGGGTTGTTTCATAGTAATTTCGTTAATTATTTATAGTTTGGTACAAAAAGAACTATTTACTTGCTACGAAACAAACGAAGTGCCATTTCTTCTGTTTCTTAAAGGACGCGAATCCAGGCCAGAAAAAAAGATATTTGAAGTTTCTAAACAAAAAATAATAATATTCTTCAATGAAAATTTCAGTGTCAAATTATTGTTTAAGTCAAAGTTACATTTTACGCGCCTCTCGTGCAACTGTGTGTGTGTGTTTTACTGATCCTGCTTTAATCGTATAAATATCAGCAAATTCATGAAAAAAATCTTGAAATTCCTAATAAAATATGGATGTGGAGACGTAAAAAGAAAGACGTAAATATTTTACGTCTTTCATCTTTTCATTTCATCTTTTTCATCTTTCTATTTTTCTTTTATTTTTTGTCCTAGACCAAACTTGTACTCTAAGCATTACTGATCAAATGGCGCTATTTATTCTTGGTTCAGATCAGAAGGTGCTGTTTGTTATCATTTCAGAACAAAAGGTGCTATTTTCAGAATAACTGATCAAAAGGTGTTATTTACATTATTTATAATTTAATATTGTGGTCTTTGTTAAAGATACAAAAAAATATTTTAGTCATAAAGTTAGTGGACTTATCATGAATCATCTCAATTAAAAAAAATACACTTGCCTCATACTAATATCAGGAAAAAAAGACTTTTTTAAATTATCTAAAATGTGGTTAGCATGTAAATAGTCCTTTTTGAACAGACGCTCCTCAATTGGTCTGTGCATACAGTGATATCTGACAATCGGACCTGGTTGTCTTAAAGAAATTGTTTTGTAATGCAATGTAAATGTATGTAATGTAAATGTGGCATCTTAAAGCAAAGAAGATATTATAATCACTACGTTTTAAGTAACAAGTTTATAACATTCTGTTGAACAAATCCATTTCTTTTTCCTTTTTCATCCATGTCTTGTTGGTTGGATGTAATCAACTTCTTCATCCCAAGGAATTTCAAAACAACCATACTGATATTGTGGTTAAAGCAAATTGATTTAAGCTTGGGATTATTTCAGACAATTGTGGCAAAATGCTGCAAGCATTTTTCTGGACCCGAATAAGGACCTTTGTCATTTTTTTATGTATAAGGTGTTCTTTTCTGTATCCTATAAGGGATTCCGGGTGAAAATTTGTATTTAAGTAATAATATAATAATGATCTCAGTGTAAAGTTGTTATAAATTTAGTGTTTTGTAGCAACATATACCGAATAAGCAAATGATTTTTGTGACAATATTAGAATACCCTGGCCCATAAAGGCAAACTACACAAATTATTGCTGATTCCATTATATTGCTATTTTTAGAGCTGGGATGTTACACATTATGTGTATATTTACGATAAGTCTTACTCCTAATCAATAAATGTTAATAGCAGTGGACACTGTAACTACAGTGTCCAAAGTCCAGATGCATAAAGCTTTGCTCACTACAATATGAAGCCAGAGCATCATAACAAGCTATGTTTGGAGGTCATCTCATGTAGTTTTTTTCATTGTTTTAAACTTGTCATACATCCTTTAATTAAATTATACAGTCTGACATTTCCTATTTTTTATAGCATGAGTGTTAGTAACTGCAATTCCTATTTTGCTTTTAGAATTGGATACTTGAAGTTCAATCACCTGATAAATGACAGTAGATAAAGGACAGCATTACATACTCTTTAAAGTACAGGAGTTGGATCTTATATTGACATAGAACTGAAAAAATTCAATTTGCTGTAGTAGATTTGATTGGTGTCCAAATCGACCTATTCGTATCACATATAAGTATAAAAAAATTGCATAATTTTAGTATACATATATTGTGTTGATACAGTATGTGTATTTTCTGCCTTATTGATTTATCATTAGTGTCCATACTAAAGAACTAGAGTACAAGAACTGAGTAGTTCAAAAATAAAGTGTTCCGGTATAAAATATCAAGAAATCCTTAATACTGAATAGTTCAAAAGTATTCTGGTATAAAATGTCAAGAAATCCTTAATAGCAGCCAGGGTGTAGGTAGTCATAGCAAATTCTCAATCCCTTGAATATATTGACTACCTAGTACCTACTATATTTTTTTTAGGAATTTCAAGAATATATTCCAAATCCCAGTAGTACATACCTTCAACACATTCTAGTTGGAGCCTATTAATCTGGCAACTGAACCCAGTGAAGTAAGATATTTGCTAACAATATTGTGCATGGTTATACAATGTCAAATCTTTTGTGGGAAAATAATAGGGGTTACTGAAACAAGCTTAACACAAGCAACTCATCTTGATTTTGTATGGGCTAAACCTGCCTACATAATATGTCCATTTGTAATAATTTGACTTATGTAATGAAAGAATTTTTCTAACAAGCACTTGTTAGAAAAATTCTTTCAAGTCTAAGTTTTGGTCATTTTCCTCTGCATATAAACAAACTTACAAAATCCACTGCTTTTTTACATGCATTGTGCTATTTCTAATTTTTTTTGTTATACAGCTTTAACCACGACTTATCATAAAAACTTTTACTTCTTTTGCTCAGTCAGGTAGCCAATGTGTTGATAGCAATGATGTGTATAAATATTACCACACATAATTAGTTGATAGTGTTGGTTTCTATCCATAAAATTATTAAAATCAATTTTGTAGTTTGGCTTTTATTAATTACAAGCAAATTTTACTTCAATGATTTATCTAGGTTGAAAAATCAGGCAAGGTTAGGTTAGGTTGAAAAATAAATTTATCATATAAATGTTAAATTATACAAGAAGTCAAGAAAAAATATAAAGTTCGTCTTATTTTTGAAGCAGATAGCTATCCTGATGACATTACTGCATAACCATAGGATGATAGATGTTAAGCTTCATGTGTTAAGATTACCAGAACCTTACCTTCCAAGCTAAAATATGTCTATGCCAAACACTGACATTATAGACAGGATAAACAAAGCTTTATACGCAATAGTGTCGCATGGAGGAAGCCTTTCCACAGTGTTTTAATGTCCATACCAATTGATGCCAGGGTGCACTGCAAGTCAAATTGATATTAGGGCAGTAAGGGGAACTTGGTCAATCCCTTTTACCCAATGTTGGGTTGTCGAATATGATACCCTTTAATGTACTTTTGAATATAGAGAAATATCAAAATACCCAAATAGTATTATAGCTTCCGTAGCATCCCAATTGCCTATTGGTTATGGTTACAAGTAAGCACCTTCTACTATTTGGTGAAACAGATATACCATATTCACCAAGGTTTTATTATATATGTCGCAGTGAAATTGTCAATAGTCGTTAGATTATAATCTACCTAGAGAGTTTATGATTTGGTTAGGTTAGGTTAGCAGTTAAATTATAATATCACTTAGTTAGATTATAATCTAACGGTATTGACAATTTCACTGCGACATATATATCACTAGCTGTTGCCAGCGACTTCGTCCGTGCGGACTTAGTTTACTCCGCACTGCTCTGCTATATGTTGACCCGACCTGTTAGTAATATCCATGCAAAATTTGAAGTAAATCCGTGCAGTACTTTTTGAGTTTACCCCGGACATACATACAGACAAACAGACAAAAATTCTAAAAACTATATTTTTGCTTCGATATAGATTGTAGATCACGCCCCTTGTATTCTTTAAAAAAAAATATTCAACATACAGTTTTGACTTTCCTACGATTTTATTATATGTATAGATTAGATAGCAAACAAGTAGATGGCAATGCCACCATGCCATGCTCCTGATAGAAAGAGAAACCATCACCTATAGATTGCTATTCTTGTGGTGGGATGGCAATGCCACATGCATAAGTCTACTGGCTACCTAACCCTCCAAACTGGAACATAACAATGACAAGCATTTATGCTGTTGAAGCAGGAATAGGTAAGGCAGTGGTAACAAATACCCGGGCAAGACTTTGCAGTACTATACTACCTACTAATCACAATGGTAGTGACACATATAGCCAATTAGTCGCCTTTTACGACCTGCCTTGCAGAACAGTAGTTTGTCTATTCTTCAAAGGAGGCGGTCAACACGGGGAAAAGGTTATTACACATATAAATATTAAAAAACATTTAATTTTATACCAAATAAAATATTTATTAAAAATAACAAACTGAGAATATAATGACAAAACAGTATAAGTTTATGTAAACAAATACTCTAAAACTTCATAATATTCTTTCTAGACTCCCTGACGCAACTGCCACAAGCATGTAACAAAGTCCTACCTATGAGCAATTCCAACTTGTACTACATTGTTGGATCCAAATCCAAAATTAAAGGAAATGACTTAAGTTTCCCGTTGCATCTCAAAGTCGCTGAGTTCAGAGACAGATGAAATGGCTGCATTACAAATTTTATGAAGGGTATGTGCATAAGCCATTCAACCAGCTACATGTGGTTGGTGATACAGCATTCAAGGGCTGACTAGACCTATGTTTAGCTTTTAGAACACTAATGAACCTTTCAATAACATTTTGGGCCTGGATATGTTTGGCCATATAATATGCTTCTGGAGAATCTAGTTCTGCATTTCAAATTAGTGTTATCTTTGTTTTTCTGGTTAGATTCTCAGAATCTCCTAGATTAAATTATATATTTAAGTAAGATTTTATTTTCTATTTATTACTTTATGAACATTATTTATATGAATGACACTCGCGGACCGGGTTCGTAATGTTGAAGTGAGAGAGAGGTTAGGTTTGAAAGACAGTGTCGGTGTAAAGATGAGAAAGTGCATGCTCCGTTGGTTCGGACATGTAGAAAGAATGGTAGATGAAAGGTTAACAAAACAGATAAACAATGCAAATGTGGAAGGATGTAGGTACCGGGCAAGACCAAGACTGACATACCACGATCAGAGAGTACAGTCCGAAGGTGGTGTCAAGAGTCTTCGCAACCGGCGTGTGTGAAGAGAGTGATTAATGTGGAGGAAGCGAGACAAGCCTGCAAGGATCGTGATGTATGGCACTTGGTTCTCTCTGCCTACCCCGTAAGGGAGGTGGTGTGAAGATATGTATGTATTTTTAAATATTGAAAATTTAAGTTCCTGAAAATTTCTAAATAATTAGTATTATATTCTACCTATATACTATGTAATTCTCTTCATTATATTCAAAATTGTGACTGTATATTTTTAATCGTTAAAACAATTAGAACTTGGATCTATGTATATCTTTTCTTAAAATAAATGTTCATTTGTTTGTTTAAACTATTACTGCCATTCTAGGAGCTCCATTTCAAATTAGTGTTATCTTTTTTTTTCTGAGTGAATTCTCAGAATCTCCTAGAATAAATATATAGTAAGATTTTATTTTGTATTTATTATTATTTTATTTTACTTTATGAACATTATTTTTAAATATTGAAAATTTAAGTTCCTGAAAATTTCTAAATAATTAGTATTATATTCTACCTCCATAATATGTAATTCTCTTCATTATATTCAAAATTTGTGTTCTTAGTAAATGATAAATTATGTAATAAATATATTGTGATTGTATATTTTTAATTGTTAAAACAATTAGAACTTGGATCTATGTATATCTTTTCTTAAAATAAATGTTCATTTGTTTGTTTAAACTATTACTGCCATTCCAGGAGCTCCATCCATAGTGTGTATGAAACCGAAATCCAAAATTGGCTTGTTTCATGTGTAATCATTTGTAATCGTTTAATTGAAAAATGCTGTGGATTTGTTATTATTTAAAGTAAGTAAATAAATGCAAGTTAAAGACTAGCAACTCGATACCACTGTTACAAATCTTAAAATAAGTCAGGTATTATGTTAATATAGCTTATATGTACTTAGTTGTAATATGAAACAGAAATATGAAAATGTATGGATAACTTTAAAAAAATATAAAATGATGAATTAATATCATCATATTAGTCCTCTTGTAAGGTAGGCAGAAGGAAGCATATGTCAATAGACAATATCATATGTCAATTAAGTCATCCATTGTACTGTAATTGTGCATAAATTTAAATAAGTAGACTCTGGTTAACAAGTTTGTCGGTTAGCGAGATATATGGTGGTCCTATTGCCACATTTTGCTTTATTTGTAGAGGTAAATTACGTGGAGTCACTAGCCCACTAGACATGATATTTTAAAAATAAATATATAATAAAATGAATAAATTTTAATAAACATCTTTAATTTGCAAGAATTTTGACCTTTTTTATTTTCCTAAAACTTCAGTAAATAATATATTAATTTTAATACTTTACCAATTGACATTTAAATAATGCAAAGAATGGTAGTTTTCCTACAATAAATCAGTTTTTATGTTTAGTAGGTCTTATTCTGGTTGTGTGAGTCCCATCAATAGAACTTTAATGCAAAATAACACACATGCCAAACTTTATATGATATTTTCATCATTTAGATAAATGTATAAAGATATTTTTAAATCCACACTAATATTATAAAATGCATGTTTACTGTCTTACACTTTCACAGCTAAATCTCAATTGATTTTAATAAAATTTGGCATGAAGATAATTGCAGATCTGGGATCATACACAGGCAAACTTTTTTTTCAAAAATAAACTGATAAGATGCTAAAATAGTGAATGAAAGATTTTAATAAAAACATATTTTTTTTATGAACAGTGTGTTATAATATTCACAGGCAAAGCTTGCAGGTCAGCTAGTTATTTATTTCATTGATATTTAACAATTTTAGAGACTGTACCCTAACTTATTAACCTGTCACCCTGCTGCAGGATGGGGAATTTTATATATTTATTTCTAATTGCATATTATTCAAAGCAGAAATAACTTGTGTTAGTAATATTGGCTGTACAACTTTTTGATCTCTGTGGGTCTCTGATATGAGCCATGTGCATTAACATAGATTGCTGTAAAACTTGCCAATGTGTAAATAGGAAGTTATGGGCTCATTTTCAAAACTTTGGTATTGTGTAAACAATTTTGAAAAAACTTATATTAACCCTTTTATATACTTAAACTTAACTTTAGACTTCTGGGTACTTATTTTCATAACAGGTACCAAATCTTAGCACAAACTATAAAATAAATCCTTGAATAACCTTAAAGGTGTAGTTATGAATTGAAATGATTTAGTTTTGTGGAAAATAAACACATTTTTATGTTCATAGCTAAGTATCCATATTTATTTACAAATTCTATTTTGTACAATTGAAAAGGGTCGTCCATCTCTTTAACTCGACGCCGTCGGTTTCTTTTTCTCGCGAAAAATTGATATTCGCCACATATTTTATATACTTATGCGTATAAACAAAACGGATATATTTCACCCGCTTCACAACTTCATAAAAACAAACTTTTAAGTGGGTTTCACAAATTAAAACATTATCACAAGTAAGTATGCACTTTAAATTCCAAAATTTAATTTACGATCAACGTCGATAGTGCTAGCAAACAGTTTATTTTGGTTTATTAAAAGGCCTCTACAGCAAAACAATTCAATAAAAGCTGGTCAAGAGTAACTTTTTAAGGATTGGTTTATCTGACTTTAGAAAAATTGTAAAAACGCTTTACTGCTGTCAAATGAAGTGTCATGGTACGGATAGTCTATATGAAAAAAAGGTGAACGGTTTTCATAGACGTCAAGTAGCAGGCCTGCTATTGGCCTGTTAATAAGGTGTCATGGTACGAAAAAGCAAGGCAGTTCAAATTCTGTCCTGCTTTAAGAGCTCGTAGTTACCCTCCAGACCCGGGCGAGACAATGCAGAACTTTACTACCTAGTAGCTAAGTAGCCACAATGGTAAAGACTGACATAGCCAATCGGTCGCCTTTTACGACTTGCCTGGCAGGACGGCAGTTGACCTATTCTTCAAATGAACCCGGGAGTCGGGACTCGGGACCAACACGTGGAAAATGTTGTCATATGTATGAACATGAAGTCATTTCTATATGTATACATAAAGAATAATCATTGCATTAAAACTTGTTTTACTTACATATATGTAAAACATGTTGTAATGACATAGTTTAAGCCATGAATGTTAGAATCCACGTTTAAACTAATGTGACCAGACCAAGGAAGTTACATTCTATCCGGAATGTTCACACGCGCTTCGAAATCGTTCCGAAGAGTAGCACGACATGGGTGGAGTGTGTCTCTTTTTCAACTTTTCAACTTTAGCCACTCTCAATCTGAACTCCAAAGAAATAATTTGCTTGTATACACAAGTAAATGACACCTTTGCAGTGTTTCTGATAAGAATAATAAAAAAACATACAATTTAGAATTGCTCAAAAAATAATACAAACTGATTTCTTGTGATTTTTTGTTAACTTTCTTTATATATGGACTATTGCTAGCATTTAAAAAAAAAGTATATAAGTTATAGTCAAGGAACTTATATATGAAAACTGGAATTGTTACAAAGCAAGATTTGAAAAATAAAAATGTACTTTATTTCATTACTTATAAAGTTGACATTTGTTTCTTACTTAACAGAGGGGAAAAACGTTCTGAGCAAGACAACGACATGAGTGGATGTTGTCCCTTTCTTGCAATTGCCAGTGTTTAAATAAAACTACTGATGGTAGATTTTTATATATTTGGTAATCGTTAAATCCCTTTTATTCATAGACGTCGATAAATACATTAGCATAAAATGTATTGTAATTAAAATAGTGAGTTTAAATAAAATAATATTTCTATACTCTTTGGTTTCAACCATGGCATTTTTCCTACGGCTTTCAAGAGGTCTATAATAACGCCGGTGTACAAGGGTGGTGACAGAGACAATGTATCTAACTACAGACCACAGACTACTTAGAGATGCAACTACAGACCTATCTCGGTACTTCCTGCTATATCAAAAATTTTAGAGAAATTAATAAATAAAAGACTAATAACTTACTTGCATAAATTTGGACTATTATCAAACTCACAATATGGGTTTAGGAAAGGGCTTTCGACAGAAGATGCTATAACAGCAGTAACAACTCATATTATTAAAGAAATAGATACAGGAAACAAATGCATTGCACTTTTTCTAGACCTGAAGAAAGCCTTTGATACAGTCTCTATACCCATCCTTGTGAAAAGACTTGAAAATATTGGCATTAGAGGAATACCACTGGCGTTATTAGTCGACTATCTTAGTGATCGAAAACAGTGTGTGAAATTAGGAGGTTATATCAGTGAACAACGTAAAGTAACGTATGGAGTGCCCTGCTGAATTGAGACTTTAAGCTCGAAGAGTTAAAAAATAACAGTAAACTGTTTTCAGTTTACTGTTACATTTCAATTACAGTATTTCAATTTTTTTATTATGGATGATCAATTTCATGGTGGTCAAAAAAAATTTCAAAATGTTTTACTAACTACAAAATCAATTGGCTGAAAAACGTCAAAGAAATATTAAAAAAAATTTTATAAAAAAATTTTGCTTTTGATGAATCCCGAACGAATTAGTTGATTTTATCCAAGTTACAGTTTTAGACAAAGTTTTTTAAGTAAAAGAGCTGTTTAGGTCTGAAATTAGTCTGAAATTTATTTTACAAATATGAAATTATTTTCTTCTAAACAACAAAACATTAATATTTGTAAAGCAGTAACTTTTGGAAACTTGGTACAATATTTGAAATGGTATTTGACGTAGTTTTTTACGTACTAAATTATTGTAAAAGGTCCAAAAATTATTAGTTAAATTTATGGAAGGGACGCAGTTTTTTGAGAAAAAGAGCTGATTATATTTTGTATACAGTCGGTACACTAACCTAGAAGTTATTTTAAAAAAATGTTATTTCTTCAAAATTTTTTTTGAGATTTATTCCAAATTTCTCAAAATTTCCTAAATCAAATTGGTTCAAATTTTCAGAAAGCCTAAGTTGATTGAAATCCAATTGAATGCCATCAACCTCGTTTCGATAGGTCAAGCCGTTCAAAAGTAGTGTGATGTTTGCACACACATACATACATAGACATACTGACGTCATCTTAAACCGTGAAGATCTAGTGAAAACTCGATTTTTGAAAACTGGGCAAAATGAGTAATTTCTATCTATATACGTAGTGGGAATTTCAAAATATTTTTAATATTGTCTACTATGTCGCTGTATTATATTAGCAAAGTATTTTTTTTTTAATTTTCTTCACATACCCTTGTATATAAAAGAGAAATTTTAAAAATTGCTTAAAAAAGTGAACCAAAAATATGCAGTCACTACGCTTTTATGACTTCATCCAATTTTCCCCTACATATTCGAGCAAGCGTAACAGTAGCATAATATTGAATAATAATTATACTTCAAAATTTATCCGCCAATACTCAGAAAAATTGCAATGTTAATCGAGATTCAATAAATTTACAAACCCACAGCATTTTTTGAAGAATATTGTTGAAAATATTGTTAATAATTTGAAATGGTGTAAATAATGAAAGCATGAGTTCCGCATTAATCTACTTGTTACACTGTTCAACTCAGAGCATGGGCTCCCTTGTTCGATTAAGTCAAATTTTCAATAATGGACCTATTAAAGTTGGCAAATGGGGCGATTAGAGAAACCACCTGTTATACTGAATTACTAACTGGTGAGTCCTAGTAAACATAAAATCGATCAACATTCCGAGGTAAATTTTATTTTATTTTAATTATGAAATACTTATAAGCATATGTCGCTTTGATGGATTATTTAATTACAAACAAACTTTATATCAGAATAATAAAAATAATATCGGTATATAAATTACACAAATTGACCTAACCCCAAAGTAAGCAATTTATTTGCTAATTGTGTGAGTGTTACTCAATGATATGAATACATAGAAATACATATATAAACACTCAAATATGTTTATTAAATACCCAAACCCAGAAATTCAAACCCTATGCTCAATATATGAATGCCTGACCCTGTGGGAAATCAAACCTGAGTCCACTGATTGCGTAGTCAGGATTGTTAACTATTTGAATAACAGAGTGGTCACCAATGGCTTCACCCACATTAAATAGAAACTTAAATTTAACTACAAATAAGTCGTGTTGTAAGACTGTGTACTTTTATGTTACTGAATGTTTGCACATATATAGATACGTAAATTACTATGATCCCTTGAGAAGATCGGTTCCGAATTGATTAATTTTGTGATACATTAAAAAAATGGAATATTTTTGGTCGCTTTTAATTTACGTACCATGGCCCGGTATTATATTCTGAAGTATTAATTATTTAAGTAATTAAGTATTAGTACTTAATCGCAGTTTAATTAAAATTATACATTATCAATCAGTTGTGAATAACATAATCTATTACTACACGTAGAACGCGTTCACTATGGCTCCACCTTGACTTTTGCCAAATTAATGAAAAATATAGACATTGCGGTTTTTGTAAGTGTCATTACGTATGTCGCAGAAGAAAATCCGCAATGAATACACAATTTCTAGGCTTAGTGCGGGTCTTAGTGTGGCGCATGGTCGACGTATATGATTAGTGAAATATATGGATGTGTGTGTTCAATTTTAAATTCCCACGGTCGGACACTAGCCTCTTCAGTTAAAACTAAAAGAGTTTATAAAATATTTAAGTATACATATTTTATAAACTCTTCATATTTAAGTATCAGCCAGCACTTACTATAACTTTGCGCATTTTATACAGTAAAAACTTTGGGCACATAAAACTGAATGTTGTAAATTATGCAAATTAGATGTTTTCTAGGGTCTTACATTTTTAGCTACGTGAAAAATTACTGTCTATGAATTGAAATTCATAGACGGTGGTACGGCGTAAATATAACTGCAAAGCGGCTTTTTACCAATGTCATTACTCATAGTACTAAAGAATTTTATATTTTATGACACTAAACAAGTAGAAATGAAATGACACTAGAAGAAAGAAATTAACACAGTCTGCTAAATGTTATAGAAGCTGTAATATATCTGGAGGCAGCACTTTTAATGCCTATTTGAAACCAAATTTTAAATAGTGATATCATCTTCTGAGGTCTTACCTTTTCTTTCTAACACACCTGCATAAATAGAGATGTGAACACCTCATAGACAGAGATATAACGTAAATATTGTTTCAATTGATTAATACGAATGCTAGCTTCACCTATACGTAATACCTACTTCATGCTATATGATAATGGCTAAACGAGTATCATTATTTTGTTGTATTTTTTTTTTGCTTTTAATAATGAACGTAAAATATTAAAGAGATAAATGTAATCTACTATCACATTTATGTGAATATTATTATTTATTTTAAAGCATTTATCGTTTTCTTTATCGAACACATGTACTTCACTATTTTTACTATGCATTAAGCGTCGGGTACTACCAACATTATGTTTAAAAATTTTAAAGCTGATTGATTGCCTCTTTGAGTTTTAATTAATGTTAATTTTCAGTTTATATAGTATATTAATGATTTTAAACTATTGAAAAATGGCTGTCATTTATTTTAAGGAAAAATTAAGACAAATATTTTAAAATGTAAGTTTTTCAGTTGGCAGGACCTTCACGTCACATCTAGGCACAGGTTGATTCCAAAATGGTGGTCATTTGTTGTGGCTTTTATGTGAAATTTTGAAAATTGATCATTTCGTAAGTCTTAATAATGGTCTCGTTTAGTGAAAACTTATTGTGATAATTTATTTACTGTGTTTATTACAATTTGGTTGAAATTTAACCGACAACCCTCTGTGTAGGGTGATTACTAATTACAAAGAAACTCCCAAAATTATACTGTACTAAAATATTATTTACTTACTGTCTTATTTATAAGCAAATAAAATAAGAATAGCTTTTAAATCATTTTTAGAAGTGTTTTCTGTTAAAGTACAGATTTGGTATTTACACTTCGGTGATAACTTAAATAAGCGCGGGATAATCTTATTGTTTTTGGATAACAATTTTATTAAATAAGCTTATTTGCATTTTATACGCTACAATGAAGTGTATAAATTTTATATCCTAAAATAAAACTATCTGTATAAACTGATACATAATTGATATAACCTCAAATCTTTGCCGGTTCAGAAGTTCGGTTGTTCCCGTTGTATGAACAAGCGCCACATAAGTTGACTAAAAATTTGCTATTTTTCAGATGTGTCTTGCTTGGAACTAACATACAATTCTTAACGGGTTTGTAAAATGGATGAAAATGATGGAACAGAAAAGCCCAATGGCTCCCAAGATACACCTTTTACCGCGGATTCTGAAAATGATAAAAGTGTCGTACAAACTTTAAGTGAAAGTGAATTTAGTGAAACTGCACCTAAAACTGAAATTCTAAATAATATAGATCATGATTCTGGTGCAAATTGTGAGAGTGAAAGCAATCAAGATGATTTGGTAGAGGGTGACATTAATGCATCCTCTAAAATAAACTCATCAACAGGAGACTCTGAAGTTGGTAAGAAGCTTTGTTTTTATTAGTAACCTTACTAAGTATTGATAAATAACTATTGTTATTGAAAAAACATAGATAATTCCAATTAGCAGGACAACATAATGACACATTACCAGTTTATAGTAGAACCATTATTGACTTCAGCTTTATTTAAGTTTTGTAAACCAAAGCTAGTGATAAAGATATAAAACAAAACAAACACAAAGATTAGTACAATAAACTTACACAACTACAGTGATTTGAGTTAGGAGCTAATGCTATGCACATGTAACTATCTACAAATTATCTACATTCTGAAAGATTCTGAACTTTTATTTAAAAATATGAACATAATTGTATTCTTTAATGACTTCTATACTAAGCACCATTTTCCGACCAACTGAGTACAGTAGCGGTACTAATAGATTTGTCAGTTTTCAAATTGATTCATTTAACAAGCTGCGGGCACATATGATCTTTTGAAAATTTGTCACATAATAGACTGTTGCATAGAAAATTATGCTTAACTGTTCGATAACATGGTTCAGACTTGCTTGCATCAACACTATTTCCTTATTTTATTTTGTGTAAATGATTATTATCTAAAGATATGCTCATGTTTTTTTAATTAAAACCTTTTTATTGATTTGACCTGCTATTAATATTTATGATAAAACTTTTGTCACGGTTAATGTCACCATATTTCTAGATCTCTAGTGTTATTCAATATTATATCCTTGATTTTTGTAATGTCATAATAATGCTGAGACCTTTAAGAATTGAAGAATGAGCAGCAATAATTGCCGAACGTGAAGCTGGCTACAACATCAGTGAGATATCACATCATCTGAATGTGACCAGGGATAGTGTGAGATTCTTTATAAGGAGACATTGTGAAGAAGGTGCAATCGTAGATCACTGTAACAATAATCCTAGCCGCCGTCCTATTCTCAATGCTGCACAAAAAGCTGACATGCAAAGGCAATATGAAGCAAACGGCTTTACATCAACTAATCATTATGCCCAATTGTATGGTGTTAGTCAAAGAGTGATAAATGCATTACACTCAATGGGATTATATTGCCGCTTGCTTATGAGCCGCAGCGTGTGGCTAGTTGTCAATTGTCAATTCAATATATGATTTTTTTTAATTAATCTTCCTCTTTTGTATCATTTATATTTCATTTCAATTGTGCATTATACCTATTATAAGATAGATTAATAGGTAAAGGACAAACTTTAAACCCTTTTAAAAACATTTACGCAAACGATGGAGTACAAAATTTGGCACAGCTAAAGTTTACAGTGCGGGGAGGACTGCAGAAATATAATATTTTTAAATAAAATACATTAGAAATACATTAAATTAATAAAAATAAACATTAAACACACTCCATTCAAGTAACACAGATATTATATACATGTATACTAAAGTATTTTCTTCACTAACTAAAGTCAGTTGTCAAACTTAAAAGAGATTTTGTTTAGTCTCTGGTCGAATTTCGGCCACAGGAGATCACTAGTGATAGTGATATGCCATCAAGGGCCTCGAATAATTTTCAAATTAGCAATAAAAGTTAAATCTATTCAATTGAGATAAACTTTATTTGATAGAAAACGTCACATTTATTTAATGTTAGTAGAACTGTTTTTTGTACTGGTATGTTGGCATGATTGATTCGTACACTAGTGCAAGCGAAACTAGATCTTAAGGTGACGAACCTATTTTTACCATGACTGTACATGGTATTTTAAACATTAATATATTTACTGAGCATGTAATTTTTTTTCACAAACTGCAAATTTTCTATCCTCTAAGTGTAGTATCTAAAAGTAGGACTTATATCATGTTAATCTTTATGATAATAAAAACATATTACTATTATTAATGAGATCAATTAGTAATTATCATTCCTATAACTTCTAAACCTATTTTACCTAGTATCGTAACTAACTATACATTAATCTAAATATATATATCAGTAACACACCTATCGAACAAGGGACATCAATGAATTTAAGTGAATTTTCATTATGTCAATGTTATTTAAAATGTATATAAAATTAAGCATAATATTAGTAGCTTTTTAATAGAACTGAATGTCAATGTGTCACAAGGGATTGCTCAAGTATTGCATAAGCAGGACTTCTACAATGAAGAATGTTACTAGGTATGCCAAATCGCTTGCAATTTTGTCTCAGTAAAGCCTGTATGTATACAAATACACTAGTTTTTGTTGTAGTAAAAAATACCTAGTAGTTTTGATTTTATAGGCATTCAAAGTTTCGAAAAATATCAAGTCTCGCTAACAGCCACGTGACCGCTTGTGACGTCATGACACAACGCACCACGCCTCGCTTAGTATCAAATCAAGTCTCCAGCGGTTATAGTATATAGTAAGGTGTAATAGCTTGCGCAGTATTTTGTTGTTTTCGTCAGCGTATTACTTTAATACTTTAATAGTCTATTAATAGTAAATATTATTCGATTAATAAAATGAATGAAGGATTCGAAAAAGGGCAATCGGATATTTCACCTAAAATAGATGGATTAATGGTTGCGCATTGTTTATCAACAAATAGTGATTAAATAAATAAATAAATAAATATTCACGGGACAAATTACACTTACTGATCTAACCCCAAAGTAAGCAAATATTTGCTTGTGTTATGGGTGTTAGTCAACGATACTAATACATAGAAATACATATATAAATAGCAGAATATATATAATAAACACCCAAACCCGGAAATACAAACATTTATGCTCATCACACAAATGCTTGTCCCCGTCGGGGATCGAACCCGAACCCCGTTGATTGCGTAGTCAGGGTCGCTAACCACTCGACCAACGGGGCGGTCATTTCGTTGGCGCCGAAATGCGAGGAAGAAAAATGCAAAGTTAAGAAAACTTTCCTTGCTACTACTTATGCTTAATAGTTTATCTGTTCTAAATTATTTTATCAAAACAAAATACCCAACTAATGTCGTAATGAAAGAATGCAACTCAAATAATAGAAGTACCTACCTACCATTAAATTTTTACGTTAAAGACAACAAATATGTATTAGTTTTGTAGCTATAGGTAGGTACGTAGGACGTAGGTATATGTACGTGTATAGGTACCGACCGTTCTTCTTAATTTAAATAAATACCTCGGGAACCTTTCATATGCTTGCGTAGCGTTTGCCCATCTCCCCCGTACGGACTTGCATCCGTTGCAAGCGGTACAAAATAAATTCCTGCGTATTGCCACGGAAGCACCTTGGTATATGTGCAACGTAGACCTCCATAACGATCTTGAATTGCCGAGCTTAGCAAAGCATATCAAAGACATCTCCGAAAGATACTTCGATCGTGCCATCTCGCATCCGAACCCACTGGTGGTAGACGCGGCTGACTACATCCCAGACCATAATCCCGATCCCAAACTACGTAGGCCCCGCCACGTTCTTACCGATCCCGATGACCCGATAACTCTGGCCAACGGTTTACATGATAACACTACACACCTACATTCGCGACACCGTCGCCGCCGGCGGCGACGAGGACCCCTGTTTCGCCCTTCGGCGAACCGAGACCAAGGGCAAGGTTCGGCGGACGGACAAAACAATGCCACTAGCCCTCTCATCGCAAATCACGACCCCACCCTAAGCCGAGGTTCGGTCTCACAGGAGACACCCTTAGGGCGGAGGGCGTACAGCCCTACACCTTTAAATTCTGGCTGAGCACTCTGCTCGCCCCCGCGACCGGTGAAGCTGTAACAGCCCATAAGGCTAGCAGCAATTGAGACATTCCGAAAAAAAAAAACCTCGGGAACTGTACATTTTCCCAGAATTAAAAGGAGCCGTGAGTTATTCCAGACTTCGTCCAGATCCATTCAGTAGGCACAACTCATGATTTCCTAGTATTTGGAAATCATGAGTTGTGCCTACTGAATGGATCTGGAAAAGTATTGAGGTGTAATTTCGAAGGCACGGGCGCGCGACCGCGAGCGCCGGCCGCCGAGCGAACTAGACTGAGCGTGTTGTGAGATGACGTCACAGCGTCAACGGCAGCCAGCGTCGTGCGGTTCAACTTATTTTACTTCTAAATCGGAAACTAATTGACGTATCGAAGTAATTCTTTCACTAGTATTTTTTATTTTTCACAGAGAATATGGAGTGCTAATAATCAAAATTAGTTAACATTCTTCATTATTAACTTCCCCCTCCCCCTTGTCTGTAAAAGCAAATTTTTTATCTCCAACCCTCAGCCCTACGAAAACGTTGGTACAGATATTCTACTTCATGAAGTCCGTCTGGTTCTAGTTGTAGTATTATTAATGTATACCAATAAGTGCCCTTGTGTGTAAATATGGTGAGCATTAACAAAGAAATATAATACACATTATATTTTTTCCTGTCAAATAGAATTCAATTTCAATTATGCACTTTCACAAAAAAATATTTAAAAACTAGGTGATCCGGCAAACGTTGTTCTGCCTTTTTAACTACTCTTATTTTATTCTATATTTTCTCACCTTTTAAACCTTCCCTGGAGATCAACAATTAATTCAAAAATAAAATGAGCCAAATCGGTTCAGCTGTTCTTGAGTTTTAGCAAGACTAATAATGAACAGCGATTGATTTTTATATATATAGATATAATGAACAATTTTGTTTATTAAAAATGTAAAGTTTTGGAAATCAGGATATTTTCAATTGATTTCCCAAAGGAGGAGTGTATTAATTTTGCTGATTTTTTAAAAAAATATTTTTGTATTGAGATACCCTAACGCCGTACACTTCACGTTATCCCATTTTAATTTGGTAGAAATCTGATGTAGAGTTCGGGAGGTACAGGAAATAGAAAGTCTTTTATTGCATTAAAAAAAACAGTTTTAATGGGTACAACAGAGTGGAAAAAATCAATTAAATTTCAATATTTTCATTCACTGTCTGATAAATATTCAAATTCTGATTCCAAATTGCTGTCTTGTCGGAGTCATATTCATTCATAATAAATAATTGAAGTTTATATTAAGATTTATTCATAATAAATTGAAATAGTAGTTTTTAAAAAAAATATGTATCAAAATAACTTGTTTTTACAAGTTTTATTGAATAAAGTACTTCTGACTTCATCAAACATAAATTCAATTAAAATTTTTCTACATAATCACAGGTTTTTTTGCTACATTTCACTGCTTACTTGTCTCAAGCTTTCATTGATCGGTCAGTCTTTCATTGATCAGTCAGTCATTCTATGTTTGTCATGTTTTGCTTAGTATTTGTTAATGCAATATATTTTTTTATGAAAATAATCAGTCTTTATATGTTGATCATGTTTGATCAATATTTGGTAATGCACGATAATTAAAAAAAAGTATCTTCATGCCAGAGGTAGTTAGAGGTACAACAAGTGTACCCACGATTAGCCAAAGGTACTTGGTCCCACAAATGTGATAGATGGTAAGCCACCTCGCCAACCAGGCTCTTTACATATTTATACTACCCCAAATATTCTCAATAGTGTTTAATTCTAGATGATATGAGTAGAGGCATATGACACTAAAACCCAAACCAAAAAATACCATCCATTTTGATTGATATGTCTTCACATTTTTTTATATCATGCAATTCTAATTTCAGGAGTGAATTGCCACACTGACTGTGCGAACAAGGGGCACGGGTTTGATTCCTAACAGGGACGACACATTTGTCTAATGTCCATAGATGTTCGTATTCTTGGGTTTGGGTGTTTATAACATATATTTCAGTACTTATCTATGAATTTCTGTGTACTAGTATCGTTGACTAGCACCCATGACACAAGCAAATAATTTTATTACTTTGGAGTTGGACTCTACAAATAATACACAAAGATCAATTTGTGTAATATTTCCATGTTATATTTATTATAAAAAAAATAATAGTGATATTTTCTTCTTATAGTAGAAGAAAGTGGTGATCTAAAAGAAGAACCGCCTACTGAAGAACATGAAGATGTATCTCAAGAAGAAGAAAATAGTGATGTTAGTGAAAAATTAAAAGAAGAATCTGCACTGGATGAAACTGTAATGAATAAGGATCATAATGACTCAATTGATGATAGTGAAACAGATACTATAAGAGGTAATAAAACTGATGAAAATGAACCAGAAAATAGGCAAGAACTTAATCCTGAATTTGAAACTGCACCAAATGTTCAAGAGGAATCTCAAGAAGATCATACCCAGGTTAGTTGTTATTAATTTTTAGAATTCATTATAAAAATTTATTGCAAACACAGCAAATTATCTTTTAGATATATTATAATATTATATATCTATTATATTAATATTATATATTTCTATAGTTATAATATAAATGGATATATTATTTTATAATTTTATAGAGAATAAGGTAACTTAGGACTTTATAATTTAGCTTGTTTGCAATTATGCCAATATTTCTTTTGCTTTTATTTTAAATTAAATATCTGCATCTTACATAGATCTTTACCTTTTTTCTCTAAATGGTTAAGGGGAATATCTAATTTGCATTTCATTTATTTAAAAAAAAATGTAGTGTTGATGCATGTGCTCAAAAAGTTGTAATGTGATATGTGATTAAATTTTGATCACATGAATTTTGTTGAATTACAAAAATATATATGCACACAGTACATTTAGTTGATACTCACTTCAAAGCAATATTTTTTTTTGCCAATGTTACTGATTTAGTTTTTTTAATTGGGTTCCCTGAAATGGATTCAATTCCCAGGTCCGCCAATTCAAAAATGGGTTTTTCAGTTTTCCGATTAAAACAATTTTTCCCAAGATTAATAAGTGCCCAGTTGGTGATAGGCTTCCCACCGGCATGATCACCATCACATTGTGGGACTCAGTATCTTCAGCTAATCATGGGAGTGCTGGTTGTACCTCTGCCTACTTCCGGACGTGTAGCGGGCGTGAAGATATTTTTTACTGACTTACTTTATTTAATTTATTAGATATGTAAATAAATATTCATGTTTCAGGCATTGGATCCATTTGATGCACTCTTGAAAGATATTCCTGAAACAAATGATTCAAGCACTCAGGAAGCCTCAGCGGCAGTGGTCAATATTAACGATGGAGATGATCATAATACTAATACAAGTGAAGTCACCCGAGAGGAAACTGACGGTAAAAACATTTCGTATATAACATTTTATTTGTTTTTTTTTTTTTTTGCAGTGACAGTGTTTATAATTATAATGATAATTTTTAACTGAACTGATCAATTTCTCTAAGGCTTATTATACTTTACCTGCGTAAGAATTCTAGACAATAACACTTTCTAGCAAAAGCAAATAAGGAAATCGCTTTCCTGGTAGTAAGAGATAACCATAACCAAGAGCACTGTATGCATGCATGCATGTATGCAATAAATAGTGTGGACAGGTATTGAAAATATCTTTATTGACTATCACTATTAATATGAAAAAAAATCTAAGAATGAGAAAATAAATGATAGAATTTGAAGATTGAACAGACTATGTTGTCCAATCCTAATCTTGTTCTTGATTGTGCGAATGACGATTATCAGAAAAAGGTTATTTGCCGTGTGACATTTGATAGGTCCGTGGCCTGGCATATTGGTCCCTGCACTAAATTTAGGTCAATAAAATTCAGTCTGTGGTACATCTCAAGAATCTTGAAAGAAGTTAAGAAGCTGTTTATTTCATGTCAAAAATCGATCATTAAATTTAAGTGCGAGCGTAGACTGACTGGACAGCTAATATAATAATTAACATTTTAAAGTTCAATAGACTATCAACACTCGTAACTTATTCAATAAATTACAGGTACTTCAAATAAAGATTCTTCGGGCGAGCGCAGCGAGCCCTACACTAGGCGACGATCTATGCACTTTTGTGGTACATTTTACTGTAAAAGTATCGCATTTTTTAGGTTTGAGCTTCGTAGTGGTAGTTTATATTCATGTCTAGATTTGTTATCTACCATAAAAAATACCATTTTATAAAAATAAAAAAAATAGAAGTTACAATTTGTATTAGAATCTTATTACTACTAACACCATCTCTTATTAAATTAACGAGTTAAAATTGATAGAAGATACATTTTGTATTAGAATTTTTGAATTTATTAAGAGACTACCTACTTCATGAATTGTTTCTTCATATTTGACTGGCGGCGCGGTTATCGTGCCCTCGTATAAAGGCGAGGTTCAAGTATAAACTGCAATAGCTATGGGGCCATCAATTTGATCAGTTTGGCATCGAAGGTGTATGATAAAATCATTGAAAGGAGAATGCAAGGGAAGTCCGAAGTAATGCTGTGGGAGGCACAAGGGGAATTTAGGTCTAGAGCAGGGATGTTTGTGCGGAACAGAGTAAATAGAGCGTTAGAGAGTTTCACAATATGCTTATTGAGAAACAGTACAGACGTATTAATTGATTTATATTGTATTGAGATCAATTCCCATCTTAGCCTGAGGGTAAAAAGCTAAAAAGGTATATTCACACCCATATCCCTGAAGAGGCGGGCAGAAGTACACCGTGTGCATCCACGGTTAGCCGTAGATACTTAAGTCCCACAATGTGATAGGTGGGCAGCCTATGGCCAGTAGGGCACTTTTCCAATCCCGGGCAAAATTGTTTTTACCAGAAAACTGAAAAACACATTTTTTCAATTGCCTGACTCTGGAATCGAACTCTGAGGGTTTCTCTAAGAGAAAAATTCGAAAAATGTATTCGCTGAGTGTCTACCGTCAATTCCTCGTGCCTGCGTTAAGTCCAATATTAAGTCCAAAAATTTCGTAGGTTTATTTAAATAAAACATTTTTTGATTTTGATTTTGATTTCGTAAATCGACGTAAAACCAGGAACTTCCTGATTTTTTAAAAAAAAAAAACTATTTCAACAAAATGTTAAAAATGTGTTTTTTTGTAAGATCAACCTTCATTTTTAATACATTATTCCATGAAAATACCAACAAACAAAAACCAAATATTCCTAGTCCAAAGCCTGACAACGCGGGCCTTTGATGCCAATGTAATGTTTAGGTGAAAATACGCTGAGTTTTTTAGGTTAGATAATTATAAATAAAGTCCATACATTAAAAGATGTAATTCCCATAAAAATACTTTTCTAACAATATTACTAGATAGTATAACTTTTCGAGCCCTTACAAAGCTCTGCTTTTTGCTAGTAAATTATTATATGTTGAATTCAATGGCTTTATTTCAAACTAGTATTCCACCTCACAGCCTAACTAAATAAAAAGCTGTGTCATTTTTTAAGAATCCCACTGGAATAGTGCATTTTTAACTTCCCACGTAGTAGCTGATTTTAATCTGACTTTCTAATTTCAAAATTTTAATACAAATACAAATATTTAGGAGCTAACATTGGCAAAAAATATTTTAAAAAGTTTTTTTTCTACATAAGATTTTATAATTAATACAACATAATTTTTAAAACTCAAAAAACTGCATTTTATGCAGTTCAAATATACATATGTCATGCTGATGAATGGGTAAAATAAAATCTTGAATACCAATGTTACCAATAAACCTAAAGATGGCTTTTCTCAAAGCAATTTCCTGCGAGATTTACCAGTTTCCACAGTTTTGTAAAAGAGTTATTAATTACTATAATATTTCAGATTGAACTAAATAATAAAACCGGCTAAACTCTCGTTTATTAAGTTTGATTCTGACTCTTTTTGAATCATAATGAGGTTCTTCATCAGGGTGAATTAGATGAATTCGCTGGAGGCGTGATGTGCGTCGATGATATGACTTGTGTATTTACATCACTATTGATCTTAGAGATTGTACAAAATGTACTTCCTTTGTGCTCGACTTCGACTATGTAGACAAAATTACCGTTCTTATTCCGCATTGTATTGGTAATAACACCGGTTTCCAAGTAGACCGTACATCTCATCCTATTGTCTTATAAAAAATAGATGACCTTTCGCAAAACAAATGTCTTCTCAACACACTACGAATTTGGCTAACTTATTATGAAAAAGGACCTCATATTATTCTCCTTGTACCAATCATATATATTTATTACAGTACAATTTTATAATACTTCTAAATATTGTAAAATATTATTTAAAAAAATGAAATGACTAACGGCCGGCTTCCGAAATGCAAATTAATTTTAACAAGCAATTAATCTGTGTTTAAAAGATCATTTGCTTGCAAACACAGATTAATTGCTTGTTAAAATTAATTTGCGTTTCGGAAACTAGTCTTAAACTGATAAAACAAGTCTGCTGAATTACTTAAACCGATTCTTCTTAGTGTGACTTCATTACCAATCTGATGATAATACTGTTGGATGGTGTAATGTTCCTGTATAGTATAATTTGAATAAAAAAAAATTATTATCATTCTTGCTTTTGTTTGATTTGCAGTCCAATCAGAGTTCATAGTGTAAGAAGTGTGTTCACACACATCTTCAAATTAACTTTGATAATAATGTTTAACTGTCCATTTAATTGGTACAGCAGCAGAAACTGAAAGAAATGCCGATCAAACTGAAGGTGATGAAGAAGTTTGTCTGCTACCAGATATGGACCGTGAAATCACAGAAGCAGAGAAAGAACAGGCTCTTGAAGAAAAAAGAAAAAGGGCTAAAGGTAAGTTTTTAAATTATAATAATAATGTTACATATTTTGATTATGTTTTCAATAATATTGGTTTTCGTTAAATTAGTCATATCTAATTTTGTTCATCATCATAATATCATATGTGATGTTACAATTTGGCTCCTTATTTAATAATCATTTTTCATTATGGAACCCATCAAATTTATTGGTGATTATATGTGATGATTATCTCATACCATTAGGAGGACATTTGCTTGTTTAATCTATGATATGATGTCTTATGATATAAAAAACTGAACAAATACGAGACGGACTCGCCGACGGAGGGTTCCGCACAAATTGGAGGTACATATTATAAATAGATTCTTCTCAGAGAAAAAATCGCACAGATTTTTATGTTCTTTTTTGTTTCAATTTAATAAAAGTCATATTTTTTATGATTTAATTACAAATGCATAAGTTTTCAGATTTTCCCTGTAATTGTATAAGGCGATATTATTTACCAAATTTCATAGTCTTAGGTCAACATAGATCATGCTATAAGTTTTGATTCCCTTGAGAGTGTTGTAAAAGTGTCCCTTGAGAGTGTTGTAAAGTTTGAATTTTTCACAGCTTCAAGGGACTATAGACCTGAGTATTTGGTTTTAATTTCAACTTGATACCTCCACGCGTTTTAAAGATTTGACAAAAAAAGTTATTCTATAAAAGTTCCATTTTTTCTTAAAAGGAAAACCTAAAAATGAAACCCATAAAAGAATCTCATGCCTGCTATTATTCATAAATACTCATAAATACAAAACAACAACGTGCCTCATTTGCACAACGTAGATTTACACAAAGATCTCGAATTGGCTAGGCATTTCAAAAACATATCCAATAAATACTTAGTCCGTATAAACTTACACCCAAGCCCACTGATGGTAGCCACAACTGACTACAACCCAGATCCAAATCTCAATCTCAAAATAGAAGAACTCGCCACGTTTTCACCGATCCCGGCGACCCAATAACTTTAGCCAAAGGAAAAAACGATCACACGACACACCCACACTCGCGACAATGTTGCCTCCGGTAGCCAAGGACCCCTGTTTCGTTCATCAGTGAACCGAGACGGAGAACTAAGACCAGCTGACCAAATGATGCCACAATCCCTCCTATCACAAATTACAAACCCACTGTAACCAACTCAAACTCAATATAAACTCTGATTGACCACTCTGTACGTGTCACTCGCCCAGTGAAGCTGCAAAGATCCACAAGGCCAGCAGTAATTCAGTCATTCCAAAAAATGAAATGAAGTTGTAGCAGGTTCTATATCTCATCATCCTTTACTCTTCCGCGACCACTATCGCCAGTGACTTTTGTCGAATGATAGGGCTCTAATTCCTCTGATCGACCTCGGAACAGTATAATACAACATTTTTATGGCTGTGGTTGTATGACGATTTTTTATTTACATAAACACTCCAATATTGGTTTTTATTATTTTATTTTATTAAACACTTGAAACCCAGCCTTAAAGCAGTTACACACTGCATCCAATCGGATTCCCAGAAAAATACAAATACAGGAAACTCAGACCAAAATCCGATGTTGCATTTTATATCTGGATTTGAGATTCGTATTCTTGAAAATATGAATGAAAAAACAGAGCAACAGCAGAAAGTTTATACTGTAAATTTTGTGTCTATTCAAATTATATAAACTTAAGATGCTGCTATTTCAGACCAATCAGCTGACTACCCATTCTGTCAAAAGTAATGGTAATGTCAAAATACTTTTCTTGAAAGTACTAAACATACTAATTGCAGGAAATAAAACTATACCTGACTACCAATTTGGATTTAGAAAGAATCATGGCACGACAGAACAGTTACATAGACTTGTCATAGAGGTCTCTAAATCTTATGAAAAAAAGAAGTATTGATGCGCTGCATTTTTAGACATTTCCTAGGCCTTTAACAGAGTTTAGCAGGATGGTTTATTATCTATATGTATACAAATCAATTGCTGTTCGTTAGTCTCGCTAAAACTCGAGAACAGCTGAACTGATTTGGCTAATTTTGGTTTTGAATTAATTGTTAAAGTCCAGGGAAGGTTTAAAAGGTGAGAAAATATAGAAAAAATAAGAGTAGTTAAAA
Source organism: Apodemia mormo (assembly GCA_036924255.1). NCBI lineage: Eukaryota > Metazoa > Arthropoda > Insecta > Lepidoptera > Riodinidae > Apodemia > Apodemia mormo. The sequence continues at coordinate 16,748,284 of JAUPFN010000021.1, read as the reverse complement.
AGGCAGCACAGCATTTGCCGGGTCAGCTAGTATAAATTTAAAAAATTAGAACGCAACAAACTACAATATATTCTTAAAATCATACCTTACCGACAGATGCTTTTTTGTTAAGCAAGGAGAAGATTACACCACACTAAATAGGACCCATGCAGGAGTGCCAAAAGGAAGCGTGCTTGGTTCAATTCTCTACCTGATTTTTACCTGAGACTTGCCTATGACGGACTGAGTTAGATCGGTACTTTTGCAAACGACATTGTCGCCCTGTTTATGATGAACCAGCACAAGCAAGCAACATGCAATCACTAGATAACATTGCGGAATGGCTTGTGAATAAAAGCCAACGAAACAAACTCGGTACAAGTGACCTTTACTATGCGACATGGAACTTGTCCCCCTGTGCCGCTTAGGGAATTAGAGAAACCACAAGCAAATGAAACCAGATACCTTGGACTTTATTTCGACCGCCATCTTACCTGGAAAAACAATTACATTCACAAAACGTAAAGCACTAGATATCCAATTAAGGAAAATGTTCGAACTACTTGGCAAGAAATCTCTAGTGTCACAACAACATAAATTCTTAACCTTTTCCTGAATGTTCTGATGATCAAATTGCAACAAAAGTACTAGAAAAAAAGATGCTGCTATTTTACATTTTCAACATGTTCAAAATTTCTTCCTATGGCTACATTAATCCATCAGTATTCTGCTCTGTCATCAACCAATCAAAGACTCAGATAATACATGCAAGTAATAGAATAAATAAGTGGAAGTAGTATGTGCCATTCCATATAAAGAGCTTTACTGAAACGAAACGGTTCTAATAATTTAGGACATAATTTCACTGATTCAGACCAGATGCAGTGCATAACCTCTCTTAATATTGTAGAAATAAAATATTTAATTTTTTATATCATTAGACGGCACTCAAGCAGATGGCTCTCCTGGTGGAAAGAGTAACCATCGCCTATAAACACCAAAGACATTAAAGGTGTGTTGCTATCCATGAGGCAGGATGGCAATGCCATATGCATAAGTCTACCAGCTACCCTACCTTCTGAACCGGAACACGAATGATAAGCATTGACACTTGTGTCAGGAATAGGTAAGGCAGTAGACATTCTGTAACAACCACCTAGTAGTCACGATGGTAGTGACCAGTTTGCCAAAACGGCAGTTTGTCTATTCTCAAAGGAGCCTTTACCGGCACCAACAATTTATCATAACCTATTATAATAAAGCCTTAGACTTTGTTTTTTAGTTATTTTGTTTAATCGAGCTTATCTCTAACACATCCAATTTGAAAACTTGATGATAATTTTTGAAGAAAATATACAATCATTACTTTCCAACGTCACCATGCTGAGGCCCTCTAAACCGAATCAAACGCAGGTGAAACTATGAGAAAAAATTATCTACATATAATAAAAAGTGCTTTCTTAACCTACATCTTTAACTTAATTTACAGAATTGGAAGCTATACACGAAACGGCTGTACCAAAACAAGAACATGAACCTACGCTCGACACTCATGAAGAAACCCATGAAGAGGCTTCACACAATGAAGTTGAAAATGAAACGACAGATGAAACTGCAGTAGAGGAAGGCTCCCAGGAAAATGGTGGTGGTTTGTGCTGATCTTAATTTTTTCTAAAATTAATGGACACTATGCTGCTTTTAATGAAAGTTGTTTGCCCAAGGCCAACACTAGCTTTCACAATAAATTTGTGTTAAGTTATATTTTAAAATTGAATCAACGCTTATAATCTTGCACTAATCTGCATCTAATGTTCATGATTTTTAGTAACAAAATATTTTTTACACAGATAAAGAAAATGAAGAATCAATTGAAGTTGAAGATACAGAACCAAATGCAATTCGTCAAATTAGTACAATATCTGCTACATGCATTCAATGTCAAGCAAACTCATGTAATTATCAAATTAAAACAAGAGATGCTGAAACTAAGTATATCTGCTCGGAAAATTGTATTAAGGATTTTCAAGCTGAACATGCTGGTCAATATATTGTTGTAAATAGAAAATATTTGATTGAAGAAATACATCAAAAAGCATTGACGTGTTCGGAGTGTGAGGAAAAGAAAGTCTGCTATTTTTATTACAATTATGATGGAGAAGACACATATTATTGTTCTGTGGAATGCTTAAACAGTATGATGGCAGATGAGAAAGATAAATACTCATTTAAAAGGAAACGGATTACTGTAGAAGAAAAACAACCACAGTGCGAAGAATGTTGTGTTTGCAATCTCACAAAAGACTGCAATTACAATATGTCTCGCTATGGCCAGTCTCTGTGGATCTGTGAACAAACATGTCTAAGAACTTTAAATAATACTGAAAATGGGAGGTACTTATTAAAAAAGAAAAGAACACCACGCTCTCAACAGGTTACTAAATCAAACCCTCCCCTTTTAAAATTAAAAGTTATTAGCAATGCAACAGATAAATATTTAGATGCAAGTAAAATTCAAGCAAAAACTCCAGCTATGATACAGGCTGCTCGAGAAGAAAGAGAACACTCATTTGTACGTATTTGTGCTCAGTGCACGTTAATATTACCCAGTGAAGATAAACTGATAACTTGGGAAACCATGGATTTTTGTAATGAAGGTTGTTTAAGGAGGTATCAAACTAAAATAGGCTCTAGGTGTGCTAATTGTAAGAATTTGGTTCAACATACAAGCTTAGGAAAGTATTGTGTACGTTTTGGTTATGATGTACGTCAATTTTGCAATTCGGGATGTTTAGAAGAATTTAAAAAAGGATTGAAAATATGTTGCTATTGTCAGAGAGATATATCTTCTGGGTGTGATGGATTCTTAGCACCCGTTGGTGATAAAGGGCAGTTTAAAGACTTTTGTTCTCAGATTTGTATGGAAAAGTTTGATCAGATGAGTAAAAATCCTGTGCCCCAACCAATTTGGGCGAAATGTGCTGTATGTTCATTAGAAAAAGCTACTACAATAGAAGTGGAAGTGAGTGATGATGTATGCCAAAGGTTATGCTCCGATCCGTGCTTCGCTGCTTTCAAATTTGTTAATAATATATTTCCAGGTAAATATTTAGCTTACAAAATGTGTTATTTATTAAAAAAATGCAATGTATGTAGTAAAATGATATTATTACTCTAGGGCTTCATTATGGGCTGAAGATTTGTGGCGCATTGTCGAGATAAAGTTTGATATGTGACCACATATACTTTATCGACAGTAGTTCAGGCGATTATATAATATATAAGTATAATGCAAAAGCGAGATGAACCTAATATTTCTAGTTGTCGTGGTACTAACAGAAATCTAAAGGAATTTGTGTTAGCCTAAATGATTCACGATTTTTGCAGTATCCTGATAATTTAGCTGCTGTTTCTCTGGAATAATCCTGTAGAACCACATGGTCAGCGGGATGAATCTGGGTTCACACCAGGTACACGTATACAACTGGTTATCTTTAGGCCATTTAGCCTAATGATAAAAATATAGTTCAATTTTTCTGCTTAGGTTATTTTTTTATAATTTTGAGAAAGTAAAATTTATATCTGGTTCCTGATAAAGAATTACAAATTAGATTGATAATATAATGTAGTTATAGAAAGAAATAAGATTATTAATTTACATATTAGGTTGATATAGTGTAATTATTGAAAAGAATTAAATTATAAGAAAATTTACGTTTGGAGTAGAATCTGTTAATTTTAAAAATTATATTATTGGTCTCACGCAATCTAGAACCAGCTCCTTGCTTGCGTTGCTCTTTTTATGTTTCGCGTACGAGTGTGAATGATCTCCACACGTGCCAATCAGCCTAATAAGAGGCCGCTTCCCCTAGCAATACGTTACGACGTTTTCGACGTTACAAAGTTAGACATCTTTTCAACTTTATTTTAAGTATGAGCTAGAAAAAAACAAAGAAATATGCTTCTAATAAACTGTCTTCTTTGCATAGACTGCATTCTTACCTGACAATGTGTAAGTTAAATGTAACTACCATTGTGCCTATTCAGTCTATTATCGCTCTGTTTTGGTACTACCCCCTAACATATTTTTGCTACTATAGCGTCAGTGGAACTATATGTACAACTGAAAAACAATAGTGACAAAAGGGTAAGATAGCTGGTATCTATATGAACTCTAATTTTTAGAAATGGATAGAAATGCATCTTTATTAAACCCCATTATCTATGTAGCATATTGGTGACAATTGATTTTAGGGATGGGGTAATTATAATTAAATAAATTTGTGTTTTTACATAACAAAATATTTTTATTTTTGCTGAGTTATGCATCTGCTAAATTCTTAGCGATTCCAAACAAAATAAATAATTACAATAATATATTATTGACATTGACATTTGTTTAGTATGTGACACTTGTAGTAAATGACTTGGATATGTTCCATATTAACGGAAGTAAGGCTTTGTCTCCTACTTGAAAGTATCCATTTGAGTAAGGAAAATGATCTTTCAACTTCTACCGATGTCACTGGCAAAAAGCTCATAAATTAAAATCAATAACAATAATATGTTATTGTAATTATTTATTTTGCTATGTAAATAAAAAAAGAAAACAGATGTATTTAATTATGATTACCCCTTCCCTAATATCAGTTGCCATCAATATGCTACATGGATAACGAGGTTTAATCATTAATATATTTGGTGCTTAAAGGCGATGATTATTTCTTTTCATCAGGTGTACCATCAACTTATTTGCTGTTCTATAATATATAAAAAAAAACTAGCTAACTACTGCGCGACTTTGTCCGTGTGCAAAATTTCTAAAATAAAAGTAGTCTAAGTTACTGCTTATTTCATGGTTTAAAAGATACGCAGTCTCGGGGTTTTACCCGCATAGTTCTTGTCCCATGGAATTTCCGGGATAAAAACTATCCTTCGTCCTTTCTTGGGCCTCAAGCTATCTTTGTACCAAATTTCATTCAAATCGATTCAGTGGTTTAGGCGTGAAGAAGACACAGAGAGACAGAGTTACTTTCGCATTTATGATATTAGTATGGATATAAAAAATTGGTATTAACTTTATACCAATTACTTTATGTTTTTGAATTATGACATTAAATATTTAAATTCGCATATTTTGATTGATTTTTGAGATGATGTTTTTAATAGTTTGTGTTTATTACCTTTCAGACCAATGTCGTTGGTGTAAAAAATACTTTGAAAGGAGAATGGGAAAAATTTATACAATTTACGAGTCATCCGCACCTTACTGTTTTTGTACCAAGTCGTGTATGAACATTTATATCAGCAACACCAGGCATATAGTGCCTTGTAATTGGTGTAAAGTAAAAAAATACAATTTCGATATGATAAGGCGGGTGCAGGCAAACGGACAAGCAGTTATGATGTGCTCCTTAAACTGTTTGAATCTCTACCAAGTTTCAATTAATGCTGTTTCCTCAAGAAGGTATTTGATATTTTTTGTTTTTACAATATACTAAATTTAAACATAGTAAAACTGTAACAACCAATTTCTAACCTCCTGTATCTCTGGAACCCTGAATTGCATTTTTACCAAAGTTATATGGGACCAAGGAGGAAATAGAGTTTATTTCCCAAATAGAAAAGAATTTTCCAAATCAAGTAATAAATTATCAAATTCTGAGTAAAGAAACATAAGAAAATCAATGCCTTGGAACCTTTTCTTTTTTGGAAAGTGAGTTGAAAATGAATGAAAATACACAAACTTAATCTTACTATATTAATATTTGTATCATTTTATTATATACTCATCATTATCATACTTTTTTATGCTAACTGCAGCATGTAGTCCGCTGCATTATCCTTCTGGATCAACTTATTTGTCTGGGATAAAAAGTAGCCTATGTGCTGATCCAAATCCTCATCCATCTGTGTGCCAAATTTCATTCAAATCTTTTCAGTAATTTTTATGTGATTAAGTAACAAACATCCATCCATCCAAACTTTCGCATTTATAATATTTATATCGATAGCTGCAGGGTGCAGTCCGGTGCATTATAACAGTTTTTGGTGGGTGGTGGTGGTGTGGGTACACCTCATTTTTCCGAGATAATAAGTAGGCTATGTACTATTCCAGGTTTCTCATTGACCTGTGTGCTAAATTTCATCCAAATCCATTAAGTATTTTTGGCGTGGTTGAGTAATCCATCCATCCATCAAAACATCCATCTATCCAAACATCCAAACATTTGCATTTATAATATTAATATGATCAGATTGATAGAATGTTGTCCTAGGGTGTTATAATGTAGCTAAGTGTGACATTTATGTCAGCCTCAATAAATCACGTATCCGAGGGTAATGTTGAGTCTCTATGACCAGTGTCAGTGTGCCAACACTTCCTTCATGCTTCTCGTAACTACATCATAGACTAGTAGTTTATCTATTCAACTCAGATCACAAGATCTGACTTTATTTGGTCCTGGTCCTTAGTCGAAAATTTTTGAGAGAAATTCTCAGTAACTCCTCCATGCCTTAGAGATGCATAAATGAATTGATATTTATGTACAATTCGCGAATTTGACATCAACAGACATTTTTGTGGATCATAGTGAATGGAGTATTTTTTGAGATTTTGTTCACTGTGCCTGCCTCCTAAGGAAAACCAGCATGATTAAATATTTTTAAATTATAAAGTGAAATTAAATAATTGAATTAAATAAGTGAATAAAATGTGAAATATTATTATGTAAGTAGTTTCTCCTGTGTTGGTCCAAATATCTATTATGAAAAACCATCGTGCCTACTAGTACTGGTGGTAGTAGAGTTTTGCATTTTCTCGCTGGGGTTTGGTACCACCGCCTTATCTATTCCTGCCACAATAGCGTCAGTGCTTCACACTGTCTTTTTGCGGTTTTAAGGGTAAGGCAGCCAGTAAATTTATGTAAGTGACATCAACACCTCACCACAGAGCAATACACCATTGACACCTTTTATAGGCATAGGCAATAGTTGTCTCTTTCCATCAGGAGAGCCACCTACTTGTTTGCTATATTTATAATAAAAAAAATGTTTTGGGTCTTAGACTTTTATGTTTCACAACTTTTCAGTAATATATAAATAAAAATTGTAAGTTAAATAGTACCATGTCTTTAAGGGCCTACATTCGTAAAAAGGTAAAAATTAACAATAATGTTTTGATTTCCAGAACGAAATGCGACATGTGTAAGCGTACAGCGTTGGCCCAGTATCATCTCACAATGTCTGACGCGACGGTTCGAAATTTCTGCACATATCAGTGCGTTATGTCATTCCAGGTTTGTTTTTGTATACTCAAAGCTATAAATTAAAAACTTCAAATTCGTAGCGTTCTTAAGATTTTGTCAATTTTCTTGTTACTGCTTCAATTACTGGTTAGTCACATAGGCGATGACTTTCCATTAAAAGAGCCATTTCCTTGCTTGCTATCCTATAATATAAAAAAGTTGACAATTTGTGGCTGGTTACTGGCACATTCAGCACAGATAGAGGTGACTGTACAAGCCTATACCGCAATTTTAGAGAACAACAAGAGAATGGTTTTTTTTCCAGCTTATTTATTGGTGCTGATTGACTAGCGATCACAACAGTAGTGTCTAAATAATTGTGGAAATATATAGCAAATATGATAAGCCGCTAGCCATAAGGTGTAGTAACTTATAAGGTTTACAATACAATACAAATACAAATAATTTATTTACATAAATAGGGTTACAATGGTGTCTTCTTTTAATTATTTACAAAGCACTTAATTCCTATTTGGGCCAAGAGAACTGGCATGCAAATTTAGATGATTTTTAATTCAATAAATCTACTATTTTAGTTTGTTATTCTTATTAGTTTAACAGTGATAAACTTTCCTTTCATTTTCATAAAATAATTTGTATGTAGTCGCATTGTAAGATATAGATTTTCGTCATAATGTTGTTATTCAAAATATTATTTAGTGTTACAATTATAGTCAAATTTTTATTAAACTTATAATTACAATAAACAAATTAACATGTCAGAATAATAAAACAAAATGATTTATTAATTAAATACTAATTTATAATAATCTAATTTAGATGTAAATGAAAGTAATTACTATCGAGGTTGAGTTAATCTCACAAATCACAATCTAAGTAAATACTAAAATAATAATTTGTTTAAAATAGAAAGATAAAGTTATGTGACTGTCTTCTTATCTCATCGTTGTATCATCCGAAATATTTATTTATTTTGCTATATGAGAAGAATCTCAGTTACTATTTGAGAACAATTAATTTAAACCATAGAAACATTTGTTAACTAACCGTACTGTCTTTAACCTATTTTTAAATTTATAGTATAGTAGCTTTACCAATGAGCCTAAAAATTGGTTTTACTCTTCCATCGATTAGGGCCTTAAAGACACATGTTTGATTCCCAACGAAAACTTTGTTTTTAAGTTTTTTCCAGAGCAATATCGTAATAATGTGAGCAAATTATTTGAAGGATATTACAGTTTTTGCAAGATTGTCTTGATTATTCGATTTACTGCAGGTTCAAAATTTGATCGGCAAGCGATTGCGCGCATGGACTTATAGTGTTTTTAAAATAATTCTTCTAAATAAATGAGCATTTAACGGGCTGAAAAAAATCAGTATATTGAGCATTAATTCACATATTATAATAAATATTTTAAGTTTTTTTTGAAACACTTACTGGTGAAAAAAAAATGTTAAAGTAGTTCACTTTTTTGATTTTGTAATTTTTTAATAAATATATAACAACAATATTTTCGTCATTTTGGCTCTGTGTTGCGTTTTAGGACCATATGTCCTGTTGGAAAAATGCATAAAATAAAATATTGTTACGTACTTCGGGTTCGTAATTGTAAGAAAACACCACTTATATTAAATCCGTGTATTTACAATACAAATACACAAAACAACAAAATGTAATACGTAAATACACTATACACTGTGTCACACTCGTTGCACCAGCACTAAACTTAATCGACAACGTTTAAAGAACACAATTCTTGTATTCACTTAAACTGGTCACTTCACTTCGCACTGGTCGCTTGTACTATCGCTTTCGATGGCTTTATAAAAACTGCCTTGTATTTGTCAACACATCTCTATTTATACCCGAGGTAAAGTTCGACAACAATCGCGAATGTTCGGCAATCATCTCCTAAACAATAACAATAATAAATTGTTTACAATAAACAACTTATGATAAACAAACAAGTCCTAGTACACGTTATTTTCAACCTTATGCCTTATATCACAAAGTCCATTATGGCATAGCTTCGGGTAACGGTCAACTTTTTGTTTGTCAATAGGAGTAGCTATCTTTTTCTTTTATTTCTAGATCTCTCCAGCTTTCCAACTCTACACGTTTCTAGATTATTTGCAACAATATTATGGCATATTACAATGGTTGTATTCATCCTGAAAGATAACTCTAATGCAAATGCTATGCGGGGATTATGTTCGTTTTGAAAAACAGTTATCAAAAAATATGTTCTTGCTCTGTAGTGCACTAAATCAAGACTTAATTTTGCAAAAAGTGTAATATTCTTTGAATAATGTGCTCACATTATTACGATATTACACTTGAAAAAACTTGAAAACATGAAGTTTTCGTTGCAAATGGAATACACACTTAACAATGTGGGGTGTTGTAGAGTCAGTACAGTAAGCACGCGCCGGCCGTGCTGGCGCCGGGCGCCGGTGCGGGGGCGGGCGCGGGCGCGGCGGCGGGGGCGCCGGCGGGCGCGGAGGGCGAGCTGCCGCCTGAGCCGCAGAAGGCCGTGCCCACTGGCGCGCCGCGCCGCACATACGCCGGCAAGAACGGTACGTACATACAAACAAACAAACACATACACACATAGACACACACATGCATACACACACATACATACTCACACACACACACACACACACACACACTCATACATACACACAGAGAGAGAGGGATAGAGAAAGAAATACCCCCTGTGACATTTCCCGTTACGAAAACAACGCCATGGTTGTCTGGGTCACCTTTGAAAAATAAACGAACTAGCGTTTTGTCAGGTTATAAGAGGCCACCGATTGGCTATGCATGTCACTACCATCATAATTACTAAGTGGTAAAGTTCCGCAACGTCGCCTAGGTGTAAGGTACTGTAAAACTTCTTCTTACACGGCGCCTGCACCACTTGTAAAGCTCTTCGCAGAGGCTCCACCACTTGTAGAGATCTTCGAGTTCTAGGGGGGTCTTAAACTCACTTGCTGCAATGATTACTCAATAATCATGTACTGAGAGGTACGCGGATCTACAACTTTTTCAACTTATGTTAGAATAATAAAAGATATTTTCTAATCTTCGTTTATTAGGGCATACGTCTTAGCCCGATGAAAGACTTATACTATACTACATTTTTAAATATATATAAAAGACTAAACATGAAATTCTATCTTTAAAAAAATATTTAAAAGCAGACAAGGCTGCCAGCTTATTTGTAATGCCTCACCATAGAAGTATTACAGTACCATATAGCAAGGCCGGGATGCCTTCCTTATTTCTATTGTCACAGCATCAGTGCTTGTCATAGTCTTTGGAGGTTAAGTTAGCTGGTACACTTATGCATGTGAAATTAGACCTCTCGGCGTTTTTAGAACTCGAATAAGATTTCACAGAATGTTTTGCTTAGTTTTGTTGATTAGCCTTACAGTTAGCTTGTAAATTGTAGAGAGATATACGCAAATTTTTATAAATCATATATTTTTGTCACAAATAGAAAGCATAAACTGTTAAAACTTAAGAAATCAATGTTGTGGTGGAAAATTAACAAAGAACACAGCGAGTAAAAGTAAATAATATGTTATGAATCATTTTGCATTAAATGGTCCCAATGTTTAATACATATTTGTATTTAAATTTAATTTTCTTATTATTTATTGATTTTGCCAGATTACACCAACCTTCGGTAACTTCTTAGTTATATTAAAACTATTATATTTAGCTGCAAAATCAAAAAATGTTATCGTTTTAGCTAAATTGTAGCATCTTTTTATAGTCATCACTGTTCACCCTGTTCACAAAATACTTTTGATGATTAGTATGTATTTTGATAAATAAACAGGTACTCTGAAAATAACTTTTGGTTTGCTCTAAGTAGTTTTTTTGTTTCAATTTGTTTTTTTATTAGATTAATTTCTATAGGAATCCAGCTGCCAACTAGCGCCGCCACTGAATAAATTATCTTCAATATATACAGTCTATATTTTAATTTAGGAACTAGGTATTTGTTTGAGTAGTAATCTACACTTAACAGGTACCTTTGGGTATAAGAGAAAATAAATATTAAAAATCCTTAAATAAGATATGCATGCTAATGTGTTATATTGAAGTATATTTCTATCTAAAGGATTGCTCGTGAAATTCCCATAACAAAGATTTCCATTAAGTTCCGGTTTCTAGGGTCATAATAACTATAAAAATACCTAAATAAACTTTGGTAAAAAAAGTACAATTCTTAAAATGTATATATGTTATCTTAGCGAAGGTGCTAAATATTTTGTGCCAAATGTGTGTTTTAAGGCCAGGTTGTTAAAAATTGTTAAAAGTGGTCGTTTTTAACAATTATAAAAAAATTCTCACTCATCAAACAAAGAAAACTGATGGTGATATAAAGATGAGTTACGCAATAACCTTACAGGTCAATGCATAAATATACAATATTGTCTAAATTGTGCATGTAAACCTTAAACACTGTATGCATACAAATATATAAAAGCAACACAAATAGAAATGTTGCTAATTTCTGATATTCGCCGATCGGCGTCTTCCGCAATTTATCAATAATATTTGAATTTCCGAAGAGATGATTTGACGAAAACGGCACTCAGCATTTCTTAGGTATTAGAAGAATAAACTTCTATTTTGCAGAAATTCTTTAAAAAAAATTCTTGTTGAAAATAAACTCATTAAGAATTTGGCACCGATCGGCGTCCAGTGCATCTGTTAAGAAACAAAAAAAACGCCCATCGGCGTCGGCCGCAATGAATGGGTTAATCTAAACTTATGTAAATATAGTAATAAAGTGAAATTACATGGTTTTCACCACTAATTGGCGTTTAAATTATTCTTAATTTTACTTACAGCTAAAAATCAACGTAACGCCGCCAGTCTTCCGGTGATCTCAAATGTGCAGTCTCTAGCATCGCATTCACTACCTCCATTAATACCTGCTACGACACGTGCTAAATCCAAACGACAAGTGGCTCCACCGCCCGAGCCCGAACCACCCCAAGCCCCTAAAACCCCCCCGCCTCCCCCTAAACCCCCGACCCCTCCACCGCCACCACCTCCTAAGATATATAACCATGTTATTGTAAAAACCCTACCACCTCAGGAGGTCGCCAATAAAGGGACTATGTGTAAACCTATGATGGTATCTAAAGGCGTATCTTGTCGTCCGCACCCTTGTACAAAGGAATGTCAAACTGATGCTAGTTTAGAAAGAAAAGTGCTTATTCCAGTCCCCGTTCCAATATATGTCCCCGTGCCTTGTGTTATGTGGTCTATGCCGTTCCCCATTCCCGTTCCAATACCTCTTCCTATACCGACACCAGTGTTTATACCAACGACACGGAATTCCGCTAAAGGCATTATGAAGGAGATCAACAAAATCCATGACAAAATGCCAACAGATCCATTTGAAGCAGAGTTATTGATGATGGCCGAAATGGTCGCTGGTGATAAGAAAAAGGATCAGAGTGATTCTGACACAGAGGACGAAACTGGTAAGTTTGGCTTTTAGTTATAAGAATTGTTAATGATTTAGCTTTAGGAATATAAAAAATAATTTAATTTCAGTTTAAAGTTTCTGCAGCCTTCTGTAATGTAAAATTTAACTTTGCCAAATGCCATACGCCTATGTTCGCGTAGTTGTCTTAAAAAGGGGTATAAAGGTATTAATATAGACAATAAAACAAAAGGCGAGCTTATCTCGTAGTGAAATTTCTTCCACCCACAAAAGAAGACAGTAAACATAAATAGACAATTGTTTCTATTTATGTAGTGTAAAAAATGTACACTTGTCTGTTAATGTCAGTTCATGTCTTAATAAAAAACCTACAAAAACTGACAATTGTGTGGTAATTTTCAGGCACTTCTCAATCACCTTTGAAGCTAACAATTGTAACGCTTCCTCTCAAAAGACTACCAACCGAAATCGTCTCGACCGTACACACTTCCGTAAATAGGTATAAAGATGACGCGCGGTAAAGGAACGAAATCGCGACCCAATGGTGGTTGTGAATTTTTTTCGCCAGTGACCATCGGGGAGCTAATCGCGTCGGATCTCACATAAACTTGCCTACGCAAATTGTGTCGCGCGCGCGCCATCATTATTTTTATTACAATAATAAATATCACTAACTAATTGCACATTAGTTTCTTTATGTACGAACCCCTGAACTTTCATTGGGTTAGTAGCCCAAAGCCTCCTACCCCCTTCTTAAACAATTTTTTAAATTGATTCAGCTTGCAATTTTCAGAATATGCAAAATATTTTATAACTTTCACATTTAAATGCCCTTTAAATATATTATAAAGAAATTTAAATAATCAAGAAAACTCTAGTAGTTATCAATAGTGAACTGGGGTCTTGCTACTTGGTCATATTACATTTTCATACAAATTACTCATTCGTTCAGTTAAACTTGACACCTTTAAGTTACAGTCAATCTCAGATAAGGCAAAAGAAAAACCGTTCGAACCGAGTGTCGATATGACACCTCTAATTTTTTTGTTTACAAAATTTGTTATAGAGGAGGCTACAACCTTCAGCCCTGTAGGTGGAATCGATGGAAATAATGCCTTTGGTGAAGACATGCTCCAGATGGCTCTGAAAATGGCTACTGAGTATGAGGAGCAACCGGTGGATCTGGAATCGGCTATGACGGCGAACACCATAACGCCAAGTTCACATCCAGGTATGCCAGGTAAGTCTGTTTTGTACGAAAAATTATGATTTCTGCATTATTTTTGTCTTCATAAATTACATACAAACACTGTAAAGTGCATTGTATCAATTGAAACATACATTTTATTGTTTGATTGGTGATTTTTTTAAATATCTTTAAAACTTGCACTGCGTACACATGGTTCTGTAAAGAAAAATGAATAAAAAAAACTTTACTTGTTTACACTGGCGGACAAATTGATAGTAGTAAAATAAAAGGCTAATTTATTTTGTATATTAGCCAGAAACATTAGTAAATTCTATAAAGAATAGGCCAACTGCCATTCTGCCAGGAGGTTGTAAAAGGCGACCAATTACCTATACGAGTCACTCCTATCGTGCCTACTAGGTGGTAGAGTTCTGCATTGTCTCGCCCGGGTCTGGTACCACCACCTTTATCTATTCCTGCCGCAATAGTGTCAGTGCTTGTCAATATCGTGCATTTTGGAATTGTCATGTTCCGGCTTAGAGTGTAAGATATCCGGTAGATTTTTGCGTGTGGCATTGCCATTCCGCCACACCAATAGCAACGCACCATTAATATCTTTGGTGTTAATAGGCGATGGTTTCACTTTTCACTAGGAGACTCATCTGCTTGTTTGCTATTTTATTAAAAAAGAAAAAAGATTTATTGATGAAACACGGAGCTTAACTTCTCTTTTACAATGTAATAAGCTGTAGATGTATAAAGAGTATGGTTTACAACAAAATTAATCAAGTTTAGAATTTATGATTATTAGAAAAATAAAAATTGTTTTAATTTTATTGTATAATTGTAAATTATATTTATTTTACTTATTTCTGCATAAAACAAAATACGAACATTATTCCAGCACTTACCATAGTACTTGCATGTAGTATTGAGTCGAATTTAAATTGGACGGGTTATCATAAACTTGTATGAAGTTGAATTGAATCCAACCTTAAAATATAGAATACTTTTGATCCTAGAAACAAAAGGTGTCTTAAAAAACAAATAATTCAATAAGTATATAGTGTACGAGAGTAATGACTAATTGCGCCAACCTTGTCTTAACTTAGGTCAGTCTTTAGAGACGTCTTGTCACTTGACAGTCTTTAGAGACATGTTGAATTTGTAATTTTTTATTAACATGTTTAAATGGTAAATAAATATAAAAAAAAATCTTTTCATTTAAGACAAGAAGTGACAGCATACTATTTAGAATTTTCTTAAGACAATGTTAGCACAGTTTAATATGCAAACAACAGTACGGAAACTACCTATAAACGTTCGAAATGGCTCACTCACACAAACATTCGCATCGACAGGACCAAATATGTTTTCTGTGAAGGGACCCCTAAGCGGTTGTCGCGGTGCTGTCAGTAGTAGTGAGTGCCGCTCAAGACGAGTGGTCACGTGTAAATTTGTTTCCACGGTCTTTTTAAAAATCAAAATTAACCGACGTCATAAGATGCCTATTTAAATTTTATGTGTAAACTAGCTATTTCATTTCGATTAATTGATCATAGATTTTTTAATTAAAAAAAATACCGTAAAGCATTAAAAGTGACAACCCTTTTCCTTCAATGGAGTGTAGGTAATTATTTTATCATCTAGGCTTAGTTCCCATACTTTGCACCTTTATAGTGTGATGTTAGTGCAATTGGCCATTGGGGTGCTATACGTTGTATTAGGTCTGGAGAGCGAGGGCATGCACCAGCATCACATGATGGTGCTAGAGCAGCAGCGCGCGGTGGCGGCGCTGCGGGCGGCGGGCGGCGCGGGTGCGGTGGCGGGCGCGGGGGCGGGGGCGGGGCGCAAGCGCGCGCCGCCGCCGCGCGCCTCCCGCGCCAGCAAGCGCCGCCGCGACCCCGCGCCGCCGCCGCCACCCGACCCGCCGCGCGAGCCGCAGGAGAAACCCGATGCCAACATGTGCCTCAAGGTAAACACACCACACATACCACGCTACACCCTATACAAGGTGTTTCGAAAATACGTGATCATATTTCAACACAGGGCTCAGTACCTCTAATAAGAGATATCCAGGCAAAAACGATGTCATTCAGGGGACTAACGTCAGTTTCCTGAAGGAAAATTAATTTTAACAAGCAATTAATCTGTATTTTACAAACAAATGATCTGTTAAACATAGTTTAATTGTTTGTTAAAAATTAAATAATAACGCTTTACGCCGTCCCACAGATATGGCGCGACGTTATTTCCCTTACTACTCACTTTTACGTTAAAAGAGGATAACTTTGCCCAGAAAGGAACAAAGCCATCGACATAGTAATACCTCTAGACTTGTAACTCTTCAAACAAAATGTCTCATAAACGGCCCCACGACGTTTGTTTTCTTTAAACAGCTAGTTTATTTTTTATTACCATCAAGTAATAATGATTGGCGGTATAATCAATGCTCCCTTGATTGGGTAAAGATCGCATTGTTATATTTAAATCAGTGGTGCGTGAAATTTAAAATAAAAACAACAATTTGACGGCCTGAAAAAGTAGTTAGGGAGGGTGCTATATGAAAGGTAGCAATGAAAGATTTAATTTTTTAACCAGTCGATTTTTAATATTTTACATTTTTTTAATATGTACTTAAAACTGCTAAAAATCGAATTAAGTTTTGTAACATACAGCTTTTTAATTATAAAAAATTTGGCATTTACAACAAATTTTATTTATTTAAAATATTTATTGGACAAAATGTTCAAAAGGTGAACTTAACCTTAAAGTGGTAATTATATATTCTAGATTGAAATATATGTATTGATGGAACCTCTTGAATATAATTTGGGAGATAATTCCATAGACGTATTGCTGTAAGCGTAAAAGATTCCAAATAACTTTCTGTGTTGTGGACTGGGACCAAAAGGGCATTAGTGTATAAAAAGCGCTGAATACGACCCTGGGTATAAAAGTAATGAAACCGTTCACATAAAAATGATGGAGAGAAAGGATCATGCAGTATTTAAAAAGTAATATAATAACATGATCATTCCGACGGTTACGCAAGTCCAACCATTTTAATTGAGATCGAAACTGACTTACGTGACCAAAACTTAATAAATCTTATTCATATTTTTAAAATAACTTTAAGACTTCACGTTTTTCAAATCTGATTTTAAGAAACTGGTCAAAAAACATAAATTCAATTATCTTGAATCTTTTGCTATGCTTGATATGTTCGGGATTTATTTACAACATTCATTTTTTTAAAATTATTTTTGACGTTATTTTGTTATTTTTCAACTAATCGATTTTGAAGCTAAGGCAAAATTTAAAAGCTCAAATATTGAGTTGAGTGCCATTCAAAGGATCAAAATCGATCATCGTTTTGAAAATACATAACGCTTTCAAAAAAAGAAGAAAAAGGTCCTTCACACCCGTATCCCCGAAGGGGTAGGTTGAGGTACAAGTACATCCACGATTTGCCGAAGATATTTAGCCCTATAATGTGACAGCTGGCAAGCCTATCGCCAACCGAGCACTTATCCAATCCCGGGCAATGTTCTTTTTATCAGAAAATTGAAAAAACACAGTTTTCGAATTGCTCGACACGAAAATTAAACCTCATGCGGTCAACATCGACACCGGACTACTAGACCACAGAGGTGACAACAGTTTAAAAACGAAAATAGTTATATTTTTAATGAATTCTAGAGTTGTGAAATCTTTGAATTTCAAAAATCTATGTTTTAGTATACTTTTAGCTCCTTTGAGCTTTAAATACCTAGCCTAGCTAGTGTATTTTGTCGGAATATATTTAAAAGACCAATTCGTTTTTAATGTAGCAAAGAGAACACATAAACATCTTGTACTTCAAACTGGAAAAAATCATCAATAATTAACGTAGCAGGCAGTACGTACTAGTAACATTTCTGACTGGTGTGATCTGTTTGCTGGTGTACCTCAAGGCGGTATACTTTCTCCATTATTATTTTCACTGTTTATTAATGCTGTCACTATTTCTTTAAAATGCCCTTACCACCTGTATGCAGATGACTTGCAACTTTATACTACCGCCAAAGTAACAGATCTAAATTTTGCTATAGATAGAATAAATGAGGATTTACTACTATTTTAATAGGCTATTAATAGGCTATTTTAATAGGCAGCACTCGGCGGGTTGCACAAGTGGATCTCAATCTTTTACCTCCTATCATGTTTAATAACACATCTATACCTCTCAGCCCACATGTCAAAGACCTGGGATTAACTATAGATAGCGCATTGACCTGGATTCCACACATTACAGGAGTCTGTCAGAAGGTTAACCACACACTGAGAACATTGTATAGGCACAAAAAATTTTTGCCTATTTCTACAAAAATTGCATTGGTTCAGACATTGGTACTGCCAATCATTGATTATGCCGATGTGTGTTACTCTGATCTCAGCCAAATTCTTCTTGACAAATTGGATCCACTTCTGAATAACTGTATTAGATTTATCTATGGCCTGCGCAAGTTCGATCATGTCTCACAGTATCGTGCTACTCTTAAGTGGTTACCTATACGTCAACGCAGAGATTTTAGAATGTTATGTACATTATTTTCTATATTACACGATCCGTCTGTTCCTGCGTACCTCAAGTCTCTTTTTGCTTGGCAGAGTGATACACATAGTCGGAACCTGCGGTCTCAAGAAAATTTGTCCTTGTATGTTCCGTTTTGCCGAACAGATTTTCTTTTACAATCTTTTTCCCATCGAGCTGTTCGTTTGTGGAATGCACTTCCTGAGGATATTAGGAAAGTTACATCAAAATTAGCATTTAAGAGACAGTTAAAATTATATTTCGATCTTTCAAGTTAATATGAATATAATGAGTGATAACTTGTTTTTTGCTCATAGTTGTATGATGATTTTAATCATTTGTATTTATAAATATATGTATGAACATAATGTATGTATGTATATATTTATGTATATGTATTTAGTATATAGATATGTATATGTAAGTGTTATTTATCTATATTTTATGTATATATATATTATGTATGTATGTATTATGTATGTATGTATTATGTATATATGTGTTGTATGTGTAATTCTTAAAATTTTTAAGTTAGTTTGTTATTTTGATCTCTGATTTGTTTATACAAGTTAAGATTACTTTGTCTTTAAGTAAATTTAGATGCACCCCCTCCATAAGTCATTATTCTGTTTTGAACGAGGTTGGCTAGGATAGAATGCCCTTAGGCGTTAAGTTTAACCTATGTACGTTTTTGTTGTGCATGAATATAAATGAATAAATAAATAACTTATTTCATTGAGCATAATACCATTCCTTTACAGGCACAATTGTGTTAACGCAGCACAATCAAAAATTAAGTCAATTTTAAGCGCTAGGAATGTTTCTATACATTGATTTCGGTGAATAAAGCATATTCGGAGACAAAATTATTTTATTTGTTATAATAAAAAAGTTCAGGATCTTAATTGATTCATTGATTACCTGTCTAGCTGCGATCGCTTGTGTAGCTAAGATTATTCCAGTGCTTTCGGCCTGGAAGATAGAATTGTATATGCCGAGTGGCCAGGCAATCTTGATGTTCAGGTCTTCAGAGAAGACACCCGTACCTGAGCCTGAACCTGTCTTTGAGCCATCTGTAAAGATCCTAAGGTCTCTCGTATTGAGTCCCTCCTTACCTTCATCAGAGAGCTGTATTTTGTACTTCTTATCGAAGACAAATTTGACGGGTATCGAGTCGTTTGGAGCCGTGACAAGCGGTTGGTATTCGAGAACCTGTTTAAAGATACTTGCATGAGAGCCTTCCTGTACCTGCCCAGCTTGACTCCAGGCCCGCAGCGACTGTAAACGAACCGCCGAGGCCGCTGCTGTCTGCTGTATAAATAGGTGAAGAGGTGGTATGCAGAGCATCGTCTCGAGTGCTGCCGTTGGGGTAATCCTCATGCAACCTGTAATGGCTACACATGCTAACCTTTGGAAGCTTTGTAATTTGTTGATCGCCGTTTGAAGTGTGGTTCGTGGCCACCAGACTACCGCACCATAACACACTAACGACCTAATCACTGCTGTATATAGCCACAGCATAATTTTTGGTGAGAGACCCCATCTCTTACCAATTAATCTGCGGCATTGCCAAATGATGATACTTGCCTTATCTAGCTTATGTTCAGTATGTTTAGACCAGTTCAGTTTACTGTCCAGTATGACTCCTAAGTATTTGACCTGGGTCGATAACTGAAGTTCAGTGTTTCCTAACCTGGGTAGTCTGTAGTTTCCTAAGGTACGTTTTTTGGTGAACATAACCAGTTCTGTCTTACTTGGGTTGACTGTGAGTCCAAACGAACTACACCATCTCTCTATAATGCGGAGTGCGTTTTGTGTGAGGTCGCAGACTGTGCCGGCGAACTTACCTTCGGTTAAAACTGCTAGGTCATCCGCATAACCCACCGTATAGAAATGATTTTCATTTAGTATTTTAATAAGCGTATTGATAACCAGGTTCCAAAAGAGAGGTGACAGTACACCACCCTGAGGACAGCCACGACTTACAATGGCTTTTTGGTTGTCTAGTTTGCCAAAACTGACCGTTCTTTTACGTAGCATGTTGTCGATCCAACCTATGAGTGTTTTGTTAACACCATGGTTTGAGAGTACCATGCTTATGCTGGAAAAGTTGGTTTTGTCAAAGACTCCTTCCACAACTATGAAAGTGCCTAAACACATACCTTTGTTTTGGAGTGATTGTTCAATCTTAGATACAACAAGGTGCAAGGCCGACTCCGTTGATTTGCCAGGGGTGTATGCATGTTGCTGGCAATGTAGTGGTGTAGTTTTAAGTACGTTGTCTCTCAGTTCCCGGTCACACAGCCTCTCCAACGTTTTAAGTAGGAAGGATGTGAGACTTATGGGTCTGAAGGATTTTGGGTCGCTGTAGTCGGTTTTACCGGGTTTAGGTATAAAGGTTACTCTTACCTCTCGCCATAGCATAGGTATATACTGAAAAGCTAGGCAAGCTCGGTAGATGTTGCACAGTAGGGGGACTAGGCGACCTTCGCTCCACTGTAGTAGCGCCGGGAAAATCCCGTCTAGGCCAGGTGTTTTAAAAGGTTGGAAGCTGTCAACTGCCCACCGTACCTTACTTGGGGTTACCACTCTTTCTGCCATGGTCCAGCATTCACTGGTTGGTGTGACAGGCGTGTCTTCCCAGCAGTGATCTTGCACTAATCTACAATCAGGAAAATGGGTGTAGAGCAGGATCCGTTGAATTTCCGCCGAGCAGTTGGTTGTTGTGTTATCTGCTCTGCGGAGAGTAGAGGGGCCATCGTTGGGCTGGTGTGCTAAAATTTTCCTTACCCTGTTAGCCTGTTGATTTTTCTCAATGTTGTCGCAGAAGTTCCTCCATGATTGGGTCTTATGGAACCTAATGCGTTTTTTGTATAGGGACTTGGCCTCCTTGTAGTTGTCCCAGTCCGTCCCATGCATCGTATTCATTGCCCTATTGAATAGCTTCCTTACCTTCTTGCGGAGGCGGGCTAGCTCAGGTCCCCACCATGTGTTTGATCCGTTGTTACACTGGGCAGAGGCCTCGAGTGGGCAAGCAGTTTCATAACAGCGAATGAGTACATTGGTCAAAGATGCTACCTGCTGTTCGATTTGTTGCACATTTGCCGTCTCGTGTACCACTTGTATCTTGCGCAATTCGGTGGCTGTTTTCCTTTGGAAAAGTACTCGATCCCTCTTGCGAGGATTCCGTCGTGGTGTTATTTCTTTTGTTGTAATACGCCAATTGAACCAGATCCATCTATGGTCAGAGCAGGATGCCTCTTCCGAGACATGCCAGTCCGTGATGAAACCCGTGGCTCTGTTTGTGGCTAGTGTCAGATCTATTATGGTCTGGCTGCGCCGTGTAACGAAGGTTGGTGTAGCGCCTGTGTTAATAATATCTAAAGAACTTGACATTAAAAACTCAAAAAGTGCCTCACCTCTCCGGTTGTTCCCATTGCATCCCCAGGCAATGTGATGTGCGTTGCAGTCGGTGGCGATGATGACCTCGTCACCTGTAGTTCCGCAGCTGTTGATCAGCCTCACCAGGTCGTGCGGCGGGGGTTCGTCCGCTTCCGGCATGTAGACCGACGAAAGGGTCACTCTAGAGCAACTCCTTTCATCTGGTGAGGGTATTTTGATTGTGCTCATGTCTCTAGAACAAAATTCTGTTAGAGGTTCTGCCAGTATTCTCCTTGAAACATAAATACAGGCCTTAGGGTAGGGTTCTGAGCTAGTAAAAAGTTTACCTCCTAAATTGGAGAGTCCCTGGATTCTGCCTGTGCCACTGATCCACGGCTCTTGGATCAGAGCTATTGCCGGTTCATTTACCTCCAGCCACCTGCGCAATTGAGCCGTAGCGGCTAAACTGTGCTGGAGGTTGACTTGGACTACCTTACTGAGCGAAGAGGACGCCATCGTCCTCTTCACTCGTCTGGATGTCCATCCCCTCAAGCCTTTTCGCCCACTCGTCGCCATCATCCTCTAGGGGTTCGGCGACGGGTTTGGCTAGAGGTGAGGGGGAACTGTCGAGTAGGTCGGCGTCGGTGCCGGTGTCATCCGACATGCAGGTGTCAGCGACACCGACCCCGACCCCCTCTGTGGTAGTCGTATTTGGATTCGGCGCGGGCTCCACCGGAGTAGTGCCCGCGTCGAGCTCGGGCATCTCTGCGTCTGTGTCATCTTCCTCAATGGAGGGGGGGATGTTAATAAACTTCCCACCCTTCCCTTGGAATTTGACATATACCGACCCTAATTTGAACACAAGTCTGCGCTCGTGCGCCATCAGGGTAGGTACCAGCGACGTAGGGATGGTCAGAATACAGAAAGTGTCCCCGCGGGCCCTGTTGACATGGTGCCCTACGAGGATCCACTTTCGCATCTCAGCCCACGGATTTTGGTAGTTTAAAATACGGCCAATCCGCTGGGAGTCGTGAACACCTGGAAGAAGGATGCCACATCTGATCCTTTGGGGTACCTCGCTTGGTTTGCAACAAACCAAGCGCTCACCACCTGGGAGAGTAGCATTCTCCATGTGTTCCTTGAGCCAGTCAACCGATTGCTTGTCGGTACACCAGAGTTTCTAGGCTCCACCGCTGTAAGTCGGTTTGCCTCGAAAGCCGGGTCCCGGCGTCGGCGAATCGATTGGTGACTCAATCGCTAACAGTTCGATCTTATCGCCGATCATTTCCGTCACCTGATCGGCTTGCGCCCTGGTAAGGTTCCCAGTGTTTGCCTTGGTGATAGCAACCACTAGGTCTGCTTTTGCAGCATTTGCGTAATCTCCCCTGCTCGTAGGTGGAGGTGTGTTGAGCCTGGGCCTTTTCCGTTCCCTCGGTGAAATGGTGTCATTCAACCGAGATCGTTTGGTCGAGCCCCCGACCCCCGTATTGCCACTGACAGTCGCAGGCACGCTTCCGGACGGGATGGCCGGCGTCTGGGTGCCAGATGGTCCCGCTACTGCCTGGTCAGCGAGCTGCACAGGTGTAGGGTCGCCCGGCAACGCTACGGCCACACCATTCCCCCCATCAGCAGTGTCCACCGCGTTGTCAGTGGTAAGAGTCCGTTGCTTCGCGCGCATACGCTGCTTGAAGCTCGGTCTCTTACGCTTCTTTTTCCCGGACCGGGCACAGCATTGGCACTCACCCCGACAGCCGCCTTTTACAGCGACTTTAGGGTGTTGGTGCCTACGCTCCGCCACAGTCCACGCATCATCGAAGTCGTTTCTAGGGGTGATTGGCCCACCACCCAGAACGCCTACTTCGGTGATTCTGCTGCTATTCGCAGCACATTGAGGAGGATTGCCAGGGCCTGGTTTGCCTCGCAATCCACCTTCTGCGGCGGTAACAGGTTGCCCATGGGCTCCCTGGGCCGCCGCAGTACGGGGGGTAACGGTTTTACCCGTTACTCCTCCCTGCGCAGGCTGTCTCGGCTGGACAGTCCGCTGTGTGGCTACCTGCCTACCACTAGGGCCAGCTTTCACCACTAGGGGGGTTACGGTTTTCACCGCAACGCCACCCACAGCAGGCCCGCCATCCGAGCCAGCCTGCCGCACCGCTAAAGACTGCCCGGAAGCAGCTTTAGCTCTCCTTCTTTCTCTCCTCCTCTCCCTCTTCCTCTCCTGCCTCTCCGCCTTCGTCAGCGCATTATTGCCCCCCCCAGATACGGTGGGGCAGCCCGGACCCGAGCTGGAGCTCGGACCGGGGAGGGATTCCCCAGCTTGGCTGGGACCCTCCTGGGGATTCTTTTTGTAAAGCGCCTGCATGTTGGGGTTGTTGGGCTGGAAGTAATGATGAGTTCGCCCATGCTCATCATCCGGTCTTTTAGCCTCTATGGGTCTAGGTCTCCGGTAGGCCTATTACCCCCCCCTCCCCATTTGTGGTACACATTGCAATCTTGCGATTACAATGTGTTCCTGGGCCCTCCTTCTTTATCCGGGCTTGGGACCGGCACCTTGCCGTCGCTTGTGCTGGCCGCCAAAAGGCCGCCAGTCCAAGAAACGCCAACGTGGCGAAGTTTTTAGTAAGACGTACTGAACGCTTTGTTGAAATATGATCACCTACTTTGGAAGGACCTTATTATACTCCTACTTATTTTTGTCATTTACATAATATTCTATCATAATATGGTATCATTATTCCAAACATATCAATTATTCCAAACAACTCGTCAGAACACTCCCCATGATAAAGACGATAGAAGACGCAGAGTGAACCTACATCTCTGCGTAATGCCAGAAAGTCAAGCTGTTCCGAAATAGCCTGGTCGTCAACGATTCGAACCGCTCTACGCTGTATGCGATCAAGAGGAAGAAGCTGGTATTGGGGAGCTCCGGCCCAGAGATGAGAACAGTACTCCATGTGAGGCCGAATCTGTGCCTTATAAAGTTGAAGGCGATAGGCTGGCAAAAAGTACTGTCTCGCTCTGCTGAGCACACCGAGCTTTTTAGAGGCTAATTTAGTCTTGCCTTCCAAATGACCGCGAAACTGAACGTAATTCGATATGTCGACTCCCAGGATTCCGACACTAGCTGAGGCTGTCAGGAGAGTATCTCCAAATCGAGGTGATACGACAAAGGGTGTCTTTTTTGCGGTGAACACGCAAAGCTGTGTCTTCTTGGGGTTAGTGACCAGGTTTTGACGACGCCATTCAGAGACATCGGTAAGTCGATTCTCGACTTCAGACACAAGCTTGTTTTGGTACTCTTCGACGTGTTCCCGAGAAATACCGCTTCGGCCGGAGTATGTAGCATCACCAGTACTGTCATCCGCATAGCAATGTATGTTGCGAATTCGCATCATGTCATTGATATGCAGAAGAAACAGAGTCGGTGATAGCACGCAGCCTTGGGGAACACCAGCATTGACAGATTTAAGGTCGGAGCACGCACCGTCGACAACGACCTTGATGCTCCGATCAGCCAAAAAACTGGTGATCCACTTGCATAATTTCTCCGCCAATATATGAAATATATGAATTTTGCAATCCCTTTATCACCCTGAGGGGTGGAATTTCAAGAAATCCGGCGTTATTCCTTGTCTATATTTCTAAAAAGTTCTGTGTGCATTTTCAACATTTTAAGTCCAAAATTAAGGTTTGAAAGTCGATGAATCAGTCAACCCCGTGTTGGTTCCGGGCTCCTTTGAAGTTCAACTGCCGTTCTGCCAGGCAGGTCGTAAAAGGCGACCGATTGGCTATGCGAGTCACTACCATCGTACCACCATGGCTACTAGATGGTAGAGTTTTGCATTGTCTCGCCCGGGTTTGGTACCACCGCCTTACCTATTCCTGCCGCAATAGCGTCAGTGCTTGTCACTGTCGTGTTCCGGTTTGGAGGGTAAGGTAGCCGTTAAACTTATGCATGTGGCATTGGCTCCGCCACAAGATAGCAACGCACCATTAACATCTTTGGTGTCTGTAGGCGATGGTTGACTCTTTCCATCAGGAGACACATCTGCTAGTTTGCTATCTTATAAAAAAAACAGATCTTTTATATCTACAAGTTATTTTGTTTTCAGATTAATAACTCTTAATCATTGTCTTACAGTACACATTTGGCGTGAACGCGTGGAAACAGTGGGTGATGACGAAAAATGCAGAAATCGAAAAGAGCTCGATACGGCGGAAACCTTTCAAGTCGGAAATACTGCAGCTCACATCGGACGAACTCAACTATTCGTTGTGTTTGTTCGTCAAAGAAGTGCGGAAACCCAACGGTAGTGAATATGCACCGGATACAATATATTATTTGGTTTTAGGTATGATTATTTTTATAGTCTATGCATGAGTGTCAAAAAATTATTTAATCAAATAGAATTTTATCTCAAAAGTACTTAACTTGTCTGTCCCTATCAACATTAGTTTTTTATTTCCATCATTAATATTATTTTAATATAAATAATGCAATGCAATCAGCAAAATACATAGTTAAGTATTTTTAAACAAGTTTATATTTGTTTGTATTCTGTTTATTGCTAAAATTAAGAGAGTGTGGGAGATGCCGAGCGCAACTGGAATCTTTTTAATGCGGTGCATGTTATTCATATAAACTACGATTCAATTTTGCCTTATATTACAAGATAAAAAAACAAGCAGATGATTATCTTGATAGAAAGAGACAACCATCGTTTATTGACACCAAAGATGTTAATGGTACGTTGCTATCCGTGTGGCTGGGCGATGATATGAATAAGTTTACCGGTTACCTTACTCTCCAAACCGAAACACGACAGTGTCATATACTGACGTTATTAAGGCACGATTTCATAAACGCCGTTTCTAGCATCGAGACGTGACGCGGAAGTGTGATAATTGCTTAAAAAGTGTATAATCATTTCTAGTCTAGTAGTTTGGCCAACAACCCGAGTTTCATTCTCGGGTTAAGCAAAAGGATATTAGCTGCAATACAGAATATGCGAGGTGGTAGCGTTCCTTTCCAATCAGCATCAAAGTATAATATAAACTTTCCAGCATGTGTTTTAATTTATTAATAAATGTATTTTTGTTGTAGGTATACAACAGTATCTTTTCGAAAATGGTAGGATAGACAATATATTTACGGATCCATATTATGAGAAGTTTACAGATTGCTTGGATGAAGTAGCAAGGAAGTTCTCTATTTTATATAACGACTCACGTGAGTACTTCATTTATATATATTTTATTCTCCATGTCCCTTTTTTTTCAGCTTATGCTTTTGATTAAGTCCAGGGTAATAAATACATATTTGAATAACCTTCTATTGTCTCCTCGTTATTTAGGTCTGGTTTTATTAACAGATTAAGTTATTTATAGACTTTTTAAAAATAATTTTGATATTTTGACTAAATTTTGACTTTGAATTAATATTTTGGCACAATTGAAATTGAAACAGTGACCATCTTGCCTTAAAGATAGGTCACACTCTTCCAAATGAGCTACATGTTCATGTTTCAACATGATGAAAGTTTCTTTTGCTTTATGATCAATTCCATTAATTGTACTAATCGCTAGTAATACATATAATATTTGTATGGTGACGCTGCGCCTGACAATTTCCATATGTGATATTTGTAAGGTTTTGGGAAACAACAAAAAACGTGTTATTAAATTAACAAATCGCACGCTTAAAATAAAAGAGACCTAATTCAAAAAATCCCAAATATGAGTTTGATACACTGTTGACCTTATATTAACACCCTCTTAGACATTACGTCAAGAAACATTTCAAAAAGTAGTGTTTTACTGCTCGCACAGTTTTCGGTCTCTTTTACACTTGCGGTTTACGGTGATATTTTTTGCAATAACACAGACGCATCCATTATTCGCAACATCGTTATACTGTAAACAACAGATCATTTAATTTAAAAGTGATAGAGGTAAGTCATTATATTGTCGATCAGACTTAAACCTTAATAGACTTTACGAACAGGGTTTAAATTTAGAAATAAAAAGACGTAAAACATATTTGATCTTCTTGATTTTGAAAATTTTAAGCATAATTTTGTATTAAATAGACCTAAAACATCAATAGCAACTTTGATATTTTTTTATATACAAAATCAAAAATGTTTGGACAAATTTTTAATTTCATTCAAGCCTTCAATTCATACCCTAACTTTAAAAAAATCTGTGCGCTGCTATTTCCATCTGTAAAAATTTTATGATCAAAAATGCACGCGAAATCCCTGTTGCGAAACGTTTTCTGCCATTTCCCAAAAAACTGGATTTTTAAGTTAGGTCTCTTTTATTTTAAGCGTGCGAAATAGACTATTTGCGCAGAGACGATATACTAGATATATAATATAATTGTTGCAGATGAAATTCACATTTATAATATTGATCAATACTTTGGTGCCTCTAGGCTATATATGTTTTTACTTTTTAGCACTAGTATATACAGAAATATGTGTATGTAGCAATGAGTATAATCTACTGAATTGATCCCAAAGCAAACAAGAACTGAAGTATTGAAACCTCGACACATAACTCACTTGCCAGAGCATTGACTGACCTTGCATGACTGATGTTTTTTGAAATCAGTTGTAGCTGGAAGATGTTTTGGAGCAGACACGTATCTTCATGAAATTCTAATCTTAACTTTAATCTGGTCTCGCAGAAAATTAGATGTCATCAATAAATTAACTTGTCATTGGACAAGCTTTCTTGTCCAACTCTGACACTAATGAAATATTAATGATACAAATATTTCACCAAATTTTTATTCTATTACAGAGTACATAGTAACCCGTGTAGAGGAAGAACACTTGTGGGAGAGCAAACAGTTAGGTGCCCATTCTCCGCACGTCCTCTTATCTACCCTAATGTTCTTCAATACAAAACATTTTAACCTAGTGGTGAGTACTTCAGCTATGTGCGTTGCAAGCTGTTGCCTATTTGTAATGTATTATTTCAAAAGATAGCGAACAAGCAGATAGCCTCTTGATGGAAAGAGAAATCATCGCCTGTTGACCCCAAAGATGTTAATGGCACATTGCTGCTATTCATGTGGCAGGATGGTGATGTTACATGCATAAGTTTACTTTACCGGTAATTCATTAGTTTTCCATGTCGGTTACCTTAGCCTCCAAACTAGAATAGGTAAGACTGTGGTACCTGGGCGAGTCGTTTCAGAACTCCACCACTATAGTAGTGATACATATAGCCAATCTGACGGCTCTTACGAACTGTCTTGCAAAATGCCAGATCTATTCTTCAAAAGGGACCGGTCGGCGGGCGTTTTTTTTTCTATAAATGAATATCACATGATTTCCATTGTATAGCAGAAATAATAAATGTCCACGGACCTAAACTATTACTCAATGTAAAAATATTTCTGACCAAATTTTAAGATATTTTAATAGTACAACAAACAATTGTGTTTTACAAAGGATTGCTGAACAGTAGATGTCGTGTCGAATTGTTGAAAAATATTTGTAAGGCATGGGAGAGTTAGTTCACAAAATTCACTTGAGGAAATCTGTATTTCTTAATCATTATTTATATCTTAATCAGGAATAACACTACTACGGAAATAGAAATATAGCCTAGACCTTCTGATTCCCGACTTAAATAGATGAATAAAGAAGGTTAATATAAATGGTATAAGGTCTAATGGTGCCTTGTCCATTTTGGTCCATTTTGGTTTCTCATTTATATTAATGACTTACCTTATTACATAGGGAAAAAGCATGGAATCGTGTTATTTGCGGATGACACTTCACTTCTATTCAAAGTGAAAAGACAAGTTGGTAAGTTATATGAAGTGAATGATACGATTTTAAAAGTTGTACATGTTCAATAATCTCCTGTTAAACGCGAACAAAACTAAATGTGTTAACTAGTATTGATATTGTGTTATAAGCACTTGTACTGTTTATGTAACATAATTCAATACAATTTAACATGGGGTTTTACCAAGTGCAGAAGATATAGTATTCAAACTAAATGTGTTAAATTTTCAATGCTTAATGTTAAAAAAAGTAGAAACTAATGTACAACTTAATGAAAACAATCTGGACCTAGTGGGCTCTACAATGTTTTTAGGCATAATAGGCATAAAACTACCACTTATGATAAGTTACCAAGTAGACTTAGTTCAACTGTTTATACAGTAAAATGAGACAGCTAAATGATGTAGGGACTGCTTAGATTATATATTTCAGTTACTTTTACAGCATTAAGTTTTATGTAATTCTTCTCTGGGGAAATTCTACTTATATAAAAACATATTACAAAAGAGGGCGGGGGGGGGGTATTTTGTGAGAGAGTTTGTAATATTAAAATAACATCTTTTTACTAAATACATATGAATGTATATGTCGCAGTGAAATTGTCAATAGCTGTTAGATTATAATCTACCTAGGGATTTTATAATTTGGTTAGGTTAGGTTAGCAGTTAAATTATAATATCACTTAGGTAGTTATAATCTAACGGTGCTGACAATTTCACTGCAACATATACATGGTATATATAGCAATTTGTCTGTCTGTCAGTTTGTTCCGGCTAAATTCTGGAACGGCTGGACCCATTTTGACAGGACTTTCACTGGCAGATAGCTTATATAACTTAGGCTACTTTTATTTTAGAAAATTAACCACGTGGATGAAGTCGTGGGCACAGATAGTATAGGATATATTAAGAGACTATATAGAAAAATCGGTAAGAAGATTGTACCAAATACCCGGGCGAGACATTGGGGATTTCTACAACCTAGCAGTCATGTTTGTAGTGACTCGTATAGCCAATAGTCCGCTTTTTATGAACTACCTGGCAGAGTGGTAGATGTTCTATTCTTCAGAAGGGGCCTGGACCAACACGGAAGGAAAATTTGTTGGCTATCTATCAAAGCAGGCTATACCGCACTTAGTCGCACTAAGGGCCATTGTGTATCTTCTCTTGGGTATTTTATATTACTTTTGTATGTTTTAAATATCACTATTTGTGTGCTACATATTTTAAAAATCTAAAAAACGCAAACTCAATGACACATAAAGACGAAAATCACAAATAAAATCATCAAATAATATAATATGAATTTTGTTTGCAACCGTGAACTCATTTTACTAGTAATATGCGTTCACATGCTAGTACTAAGCGGCGTTACAATTGAATAATCGATAAAGGGTAATTTCGCTAAATAAAGGCACAAGTTACATATTGAAAATAAAAATAGTATTTTAGAAATTGATGTAAAAAACCCAAGATACACACACAATCAGTGTCATAAAAAAATGGGAGCAATATTTTAAATTGTGCGCTCATTTCAAATAGAATCGCATCGGTCACTATAATGTCAATTTTATTAATTGTCGTACATTGCTTTTTAAAAACAACTATAAATCTTACGCTTAAGGTTGGATATGCAAAAACTTATATTTTTGCCATATCTATCTACTTGTGTGAATTTAGCGATAGTTTTGAGTGTCAGTTTTGTTCGAGACTGTGCATCTTGAATTTTTTATATCAATGATTTTAAACCGTTGCCAATAAGTAAATTCTAATGTCGAAGTTTTCCTGTCTTTAGAAGTCACATTGAAAATTCTTGCTCCTGTCCTTACACTTATAGATGGAGATAATTTCTAACTGAACTTTTACAGACGGTGGAGGAACATATGCAGCTATCGTTTTCACACATAATGAAGCATTGGAAAAGGAATCCAAATCAACCTGGTCAAGCTAAGATACCTGGCTCTAGAAATGTATTGTTACGGTTTTACCCCCCTCAGTCAGCACTAGGTAAGATAAATACTGGTATTAGTATTAAATGAAAAGAAAAATTATGACCGTCCACATAAAATTCACCTAGAAACCAACACACTGTTCACCATAGACTTGTGTCCACTAAGAATAAATCGGACATATTATAATTTTTACTTTTCAATAATTAATTATGACATGCAGATAACAAAAAAACTAAAATATTGGCTTTAAAAGAGAAGGAGTAATGAAATTTTAGGATATGAATTTGGCAAAATTAGAAATTAAGTCATGTGTCAGTGAATGCTAATCTGGAAGTGTTGTCATGCCATGTTAATATTTCATCTTAATGTTGTTATTTTCATAGAAACCACAGAAACATGTAATGTGTAATGTAGTAGTAGTAGTAAATGTATGTAATGTAGACATTGTTGCGAATAATCTAGAAAAGTGAACAGTGAGTGACTCTGGGAAAATCTAGAAATAAAAGAAAGAGATAGCTGTTTCTATTGATAAAACATAGCTGCCGTTACCTGAACAGCTATGCCATAATAATTGACCTTGCTTAGGGTGAAAATAGCGTGTATTGTGATTTGCTGACACATGAGCAGCAAATTTCAGGTATTTGTAGCTAACCAATTGTTGCAACGTAAGCAGTTCCTTTACTGTTTTTAACAATTGAAAAATTACATATATTATTGTGTTATCATTTGTTGACAAATGACATATTATATACGGCAAGGTTTAACTCTAGTATTTAAAAAAAAAAACTATCCTTGACGCCTCTACGGTTAGAGAGATTTGGCAGATTTTTTTTGTATAAGCGTATCTAGATTAATTTCATAAGCTCCAAAAAAATAGCGATGGTTGTTATCATGTCAGCAAAATGCGGCGATGGGAATCACTATCTTACCAATCGACAAACTGACAATTCATGGTGAACCTAAACGTCTATTAACACTCGGTTTATTCTACCTATGTTGCAACATTTTATATTTATTACTTTTCTTATAAATTTAAGACGGAAATATAAATTTTATAATTTATGAACTAAAATATGGGAATTTATTTTGCAGAGGCCAATTCTAGGAAAAAGAAAGTATATGAACAACAAGAGAATGAAGAAAACCCCTTACGGTGTCCCGTTAAATTATATGAATTTTATATTTCCAAATGGTAAGTTATTCTTGATTCTCTAATAAAATACAAGTCATTACTTAATTTTTTTTATATTTGTACATTACTAAACTCTTTTAAAGAATATATGCACACATTTACATGTATTTTTTTATTAAATGAATAATTAAAAGTAAGTAGTAGCAGAAGAGGACAAAATAAACTACTAATCTCTAAATGCTAAAGTTATAATATCTCGTTTGGGTTTTCTACCATTGCTTTATCTTTTCGTTCCCCAAGTTGGTCCTGGGCTCCTTTAAAGAATAGGCTAACTACTGTTCTGCCAGGCATGTCGTAAAAGGTGACCGATTGGCTATACGAGTCATTA
Organism: Apodemia mormo; assembly: GCA_036924255.1. Classification (NCBI taxonomy): domain Eukaryota; kingdom Metazoa; phylum Arthropoda; class Insecta; order Lepidoptera; family Riodinidae; genus Apodemia; species Apodemia mormo. Next base: position 16,715,138 of record JAUPFN010000021.1, on the reverse strand, counting down.
TCATCGTGGCTACTAAATGGAAGAATTCTGCATTTACCCATTCTTACCTATTCCTGCCGCAATAGCGTCAATGCTTGTCGCTGTCGTGTTCCGGTTTGGAGGGTAAGGTAGCCAGTAAACTTACGCATGTGGCATTAGACCTCGTCATAAGATAGCAACGCACCATTAACACCTTTGATGTCTAAAGGCGATGGTTGATTCTTTCCATCAGGAGACCCATCTGCTTGTTTCCTATCTTAGGATATAAAAAAAATTATTGCTTTTCATTGTAGTGTTTTTGCTTGAGGGTTGATGCAATTTTAAAGGTTTTAAATTTTACAGGGTTAAGGTCTTTGGTATACTGAATGAGCTGACAAGGTTTAAAAATTACACTCGGAGTGATTTTATTTCATCAGCATTTAGTATAACTCTGTATTTCAGTGTGTAATTGTAAGTTATACTGACAAACTAAGAAACTGTCTTGAAAGGATACATGTAATCCGTGGTCCTATGATATAAATGAAGACGTGTGTATGTGTGTGTGTCGCAGCCCGGAGTCGGTGCGCACGCGCAACGACGTGTTCTACCTGCAGCCGGAGCGGTCGTGCGTGCCCGACTCGCCCGTGTGGTACTCCACACAGCCGCTGTCGCGCGCCGCGCTAGAGAAGATGCTGCACCGCGTCAAGATGGTCAAGGAGATCAACATCGCGCTGCTCACCAGCTAAGGTATCACCCACGGACCACATCAATACTAAAAGACGTACCATTGAAAACAAATGTGTCGCCGTGCATATCAGCAAACGCTCCTATTACTGTAAAAAATTTCATACATTTGTAAAAAAAAGTATCTTCACGCCCGTATCCCCGAAGGGGTAGGCGGAGGTACAACAAGTGCACCCACGATTAGCCGAAGATACTTGGTCCCACAAATGTGATAGGTGGCAAGCCTATCGCCAACCAGGCACTTTCCAATCCTGGACAACTTTGTGTTTATCAGAAAACTGAAAAAACATTTGTTAAGTGCCCGACCCGGGAATCGAACCCAGGACCTCGTGTGGTCGACGCCAACGCTGGACCACTAGACCACAGAGACGATTTCAAACATATTTTGTAGGTTATATTGTGAAAAAATAGAAATAAACTATGTTGTACTGTTTTATCGTACCAAATGTAATGACAAGGTTTAAAAATTATCCTTGAAATGATTTTATTTCATTGGTAAATAGGATAACTCTGAATTTCTGTGTGTAAATGCAAGCTACTACGCTGACAAATTAAGGGATTGTCTTGAAAGGCGTATCCATTTAATCTATGGTATCATTACTTCACCAAATAGAAAGGGATTTACTCGAGCACAGAAGCATGGGGGGATACCTTGCATACTGTTAAGGCTATCTACCAAATATAAATCCTGTATATTAACACTAAACCAAATAGTATGGGAGGGGTTTTCGGGATTCACTCAAGCGTCGTTTTCGCCGTGTTGGTCCCGGCCTCCTTTGTAGAATAGGCCAACTGCCGTTCTGCTAGGCAGGTCGTAAAAGGCGACCGATTGGCAATCGAGTCACTACCATCGTGGCTACTAGGTGGTAGAGTTCTGCATTGTCTCACCCGGGTCTGGTACCACCGCCTTACCTATTCCTGCCGCAATAGCGTCAGTGCTTGTTGCTGTCGTGTTCCGGTTTGGAGGGTAAGCGAGCCGGTAAACTTATGCATGTGGCATTAGACCTCGCCACAAGATAGCAACGCACCATTAACATCTTTGGTGTCTATAGGCGATGGTTGACTCTTTCCATCAGGAGACCCATCTGCTTGTTTGCTATCTAATAACATAAAAAAAAAGCGCAGCAGATTAACATAGGAAGATACTTCACATACTGTTGAGACTCTCCACCAACAAACTCCTGTATATCACCGCCAAACAAAATAAGAGAGGGGATCTTGGATCGTCATTCGTTATTCTTACATAATTTCCTCCAAAATAAAATTCTACTCATACGCGACTCATAGCGATATAATGTAGTCGCATTTTGCAATGATTTTCTCTAGATGAGTAAATTCTAGTATAATTCTTATACTGTATGTATGTCATCCACCTCCTCTGCTGGAAAGTTCTTTAGACAATCAGTTGATTAATGAAGGATATTGGCATAGTGATATTTACTATTTAAATTTTAATTACTGTAGTTTCGCATGCCAAGATGTGGTATGTACGCGTGCGTACACACACATTATTGAATTTATGACTGTTAGTTTTCCTAAAATCAAATCATAAAACAGAATTAAACGAAATATTCAATAGTAGCATTTTTTTTTATATCATAAGATAGCAAACAAGCAGATGGGTCTCCTGATGGAAAGAGTCAACCATCGCCTATAGACACCAAAGATGTTAATGGTGCGTTGCTATCTTGTGGCGAGGTCTAATGCCATATGCATAAGTTTACCGGCTACCTTACCCTCCAAACCGGAAAAAGACAGCGACAAGCACTGACGCTATTGCATAAGGAATAGGTAAGGCGGTGGTACCAGACCCGGGCGAGACAATGCAGAACTCTACCACCTAGTAGTCACGATGGTAGTGACTCGATAGCCAATCAGTCGCCTTTTACGACCTACCTGGCAGAACGGCAGTTGGCCTATTCCTCAAAGGAGGCCGAAACCAAAGCGGCGTGTAATGTGCGTGCCTTAGGAAAATAAGGTTCATGTCTCATATCGCTAGTAGAAAAAGTGATGAATCAGGTTGAACTGATAAATCATTCTGTCTGCCTCATAAGGTACCCGACATAGTAATATATTTATTTTAAGAAAATATTTTCGTAATCTTTGTTTTATACATAAAGTCTCCCAACAGCGTCATTTACAATTAAACTTACGCTTTTGTTGGGACTGTGGCCCTGATAAATCTGGACACTCAAAGAATCCATTAAAATATATAAATAGTAATAAACACTTAACTGAGAGTTAAAGTTGAGTATAGAATAATTTATAGCAGAAGATATAAGTAAGTTTACCGATTACCTTACCTTCGAAACCGCAACTAACTAACAACTACAGTACCCGGCGATAAATATTGCACATCGAACTTTGGAAAGAGACAGTCGGATAATTTCGGCTGCGTAGAGCGTTATCTCAGTCCCACACTACCTATGTGACGTTTAGTCAGTCGTTGTTCAAGTACGATAGAGTGCGGTCGCGTCCCGATCAAAATATATATATTTAGAGTTGATAACACCCACAAATTTAAATAATTTAAAGTTGTAATATGGCATCTTTCGGAAAAAGAGGGAAACCTTTACGAGGTCAGTCACGTGAAATTATCTACAATGTTTATAAATACTTTGTAACCGAAGCTGATAGATTTAAAAAAAAAGTAGATGAAAATGTAAGTTGTTATTTTAAGAAGATTCAAGAGCGAGTTGCAAATGCCACTGGAATTTCAAGAAGAACTTTGAACAATATATTAAACGAAGTCAGTACTGAAACACATTCGACTGGAATTAAGTTCAGCATTCCAAAAAAAGGGAGACTAAAAAAGCAATTTCGTTTGGATATGGACGATTTTGATTACGATGTTGTTCGAAGAATGGTGTATGATTTTCACTTACGATTTAATGAACTGCCAACAATAAAATCATTAAAAGCTAAATTATATGAAGCTATTAATTACAATGGGTCTGAAAAAACGTTGAGAAAAATACTTCATGACATGGGATTTCAGTTCACTAAAATGGAAGATAATCGAAAAATTCTAATGGAAAAGCACGACGTTAGTCTCAAACGAATGGAATACCTTGATAAAATACGCAAATTTCGCGAAACAGGAAAAAATATCGTCTACATGGATGAGTCATATATACATGCATCCCACACTAAAGGGAAATCTTGGAGTGACGATAAGAAAAAAGGAGTAAAAAAGCCAATTTCAAAAGGTCAACGTTTGATAATAGTTCATGCGGGAAATGAAAAAGCTTTGTACCCGGTGCTTTTTTAACGTATAAATCCACGGACACTACAGGTGACTATCACAATGAAATGAATAACGATAACTATGAGAAATGGCTGGTTAACCAATTAATCCCAAATATACCCAGTGATTCTGTTCTAGTTATCGACAACGCACCCTATCACAACAAATATATTGAGAGACCCCCCAATTCAAACACCATTAAACGGGAAATGATCAACTGGTTAAACAGACACGAAATTCCAGTTGATCCAAAATGAACAAAAACCCAGATTTACGCTATTATATGTCAGCACAAGGAGAGGTATACAGAGTTTTCTGTGGACAAAGTACTTGCCGAACATGGGCACACTGTGTTGCGATTGCCACCATATCATCCGGATTTTAATCCAATTGAAAATATATGGTCTCAACTGAAAGGCTATGTAGCCTCTAGAAATGTGGGTATGAACTTAACTACAGTAAAAACATTATTGACTGAAAAAGTAAACATGATCGGCGCTGAAGAGTGGAAAAAGGTTTGCGATCATGCAATCAAATGTGAGAATGAATATAGAAGCATTCAACACAGTTTAGACAATTACACTGATAGATTAGTAATAAATACGGCTGATAGTGACAGTGATATTGACCTCTTTGAGAGCACAGATAGTGAAATGGAAGTAATTGAGAATTAGAATTATTATTATTTTTATTGCAATGTCTCATTTTAGCAATAGGTATAATGGTGTTTATTATGTACACTAAAGCTGTAATGTTCCAAAATAATTAAATACGTAAATATAATGTGAACATGTTTTTTTAATTTATTTTACCCCAACCTAAAGCCATCACTTATAGAAAAATTAGTGTATTTTATACAAAGAATAAAAATTATTTTTTTGTGTTATAGCACTCACCCCGTGCTTGGGAATCTGGAAAAACCTTAAAAACAACAAAGAAAAATATCGACACGCGGGATTTGAACCTGCGACTGTTTCCCTAAAGCCGGGACGCTCTTCCGCTGAGCTAGTGTCGACAGGCTCGAGGCGGCGAAATTCTTCTTTGTTATGTGATCGATTACGTCGATTATACTGATCGCTAGTTATACATACGTATAACTAGTTAAATGAGTTCATCGTTACAGATGAAATTCACATTTATAATTTTGATCAGTACTTTCGTATTTCTAATTATTTTTGTGTTATAGCACTCACCCCGTGCTTGGGAATCTGGAAAAACCTTAAAAACAACAAAGAAAAATATCGACACGCGGGATTTGAACCTGCGACTGTCTCCCTAAAGCCGGGACGCTCTTCCGCTGAGCTAGTGTCGACAGGCTCGAGGCGGCGAAATTCTTCTTTGTTATGTGATCGATTACGTCGATTATACTGATCGCTAGTTATACATACGTATAACTAGTTAAATGAGTTCATCGTTACAGATGAAATTCACATTTATAATTTTGATCAGTACTTTCGTATTTCTAATTATTTTTGTGTTATAGCACTCACCCCGTGCTTGGGAATCTGGAAAAACCTTAAAAACAACAAAGAAAAATATCGACACGCGGGATTTGAACCTGCGACTGTCTCCCTAAAGCCGGGACGCTCTTCCGCTGAGCTAGTGTCGACAGGCTCGAGGCGGCGAAATTCTTCTTTGTTATGTGATCGATTACGTCGATTATACTGATCGCTAGTTATACATACGTATAACTAGTTAAATGAGTTCATCGTTACAGATGAAATTCACATTTATAATTTTGATCAGTACTTTCGTATTTCTAATTATTTTTGTGTTATAGCACTCACCCCGTGCTTGGGAATCTGGAAAAACCTTAAAAACAACAAAGAAAAATATCGACACGCGGGATTTAAACCTGCGACTGTCTCCCTAAAGCCGGGACGCTCTTCCGCTGAGCTAGTGTCGACAGGCTCGAGGCGGCGAAAAAAAAAAATAATAATTAGAAATACGAAAGTACTGATCAAAATTATAAATGTGAATTTCATCTGTAACGATGAACTCATTTAACTAGTTATACGTATGTATAACTAGCGATCAGTATAATCGACGTAATCGATCACATAACAAAGAAGAATTTCGCCGCCTCGAGCCTGTCGACACTAGCTCAGCGGAAGAGCGTCCCGGCTTTAGGGAGACAGTCGCAGGTTCAAATCCCGCGTGTCGATATTTTTCTTTGTTGTTTTTAAAGAATAAAAATATTAAAGAAGCAAATCATACTTGTTTTAACAGCTCCTAATAGGTACCGGACTGTTTGTATTTTGTGCGACAGAGATAACGCTCTACGAAGCTGAAATTAGCCGATTGTCTCTTTCCAAAGGTCGATGTGGAATATTTATCGCCGGGTACTGTAACTAACTACCAGCGCACAAGCACTAGGGCGATTTTGCATAACTTTACTTAAATAAATTTCTAATAAAAGATATCTCTTTCAGGCTACACATTTGACACTTCTAGTGGATTATGAAACGGCCTGGTGCAAGCTCCTGTTAAATTATTATGGAACTTTATTTACAAATATTTGACAACAAGTGATGTTTCAGTCACGAACAATGGTTCTGACATCACAATGGTTGTTGCTGTGTATATTTTTTCTACTTTGTATATCAATTTGTGAAAATACAGCTAATAAACTGTTAATTTTAAGCCATGGGACATCTCATTTTACAAAATTTTAAAGGTTGAATTATTTTATAAGTTCACAAATGTATTTACTAAATTTTTTATGTGTAATTTTACGAAAATTATAGGTTTCGATCTATTTCATTTATAACGACAGCACTGTTTTAATATATAAATTGATTTTTGGGTATGATCCAATTTTTTTCATAGTTTTTGTACATACCTTTGAGAGGTGATATCTTTGTGTAATAACGCCGATTGTATAGATATTTTAAAATTGAGTTATTTTCAAAACACTTGAAATTATTACATGTTGTATTAAATGCATACTTGATATAACTTAGTTATAAGATTAATTCCAAGTTCAGTTTTTAAGAAGAATGAATTTGTGTTATAGCAGCTTTCAATCAATGAATCCTAAATGTAATATTCTCACAAATAGATTTTTATCAGATTAATAGTTTAGAGAATCGTATAATATTTTAAGTATATATTTAGTTGCAAGGTTTAAGGTAGGTTACAACTAATGTAAAGAAGACAACTGTTTCTCGTATTATGTTTTTCATTTACTAATCCTTTTTACAACAATAACTCGCCTCCTTGGTGTGGTTAGTCTGGATGTTTTTGAGTCCAGGAAAGATTGGACAAAACATGTTAGGGGCCATCCATAAATTACGTCACATGTTAAGGGGGTGAGAGGGGGTCGACGAAGTGTGACATTGTATGACAAGGAGTAGGAGTCCCAAATTTTGTGACATCACATTTTTTCAAAATATAATATTTTATATCTAAGTATTACAACACTAAATTTAAAAAGCTACCTGTATAAATAAAAAAATATTCTAATTAGATCATTATTGCAATGTAAAATTGTAAAATATGTGACATCACACTAGGTAGGTGATAGGTCTCACAAATGTGACCAGGTGTGACAAGGACGCGGGAGAGGTCAAAAAATCATGAATTTCGTGTGAAGTAATTTATTGATGGCTCCTTATTCAAGGAAAATTCTGACTAATAGGCCACAGTTAGCTGGCGTTGTATTAACATCTCCAAGTCGCTGAAAAGCACCTGGAACATGGTTGGTAAAATTTAGCAAAATGCGACCTTATTAAGGATATCTTGCCAATCAAAAAACCCGTAAATCGTGGATAACCAGGAGTCTGGTTTTTGTTTGGTTCTGCCTGTTTAACAAAAAATCTGGCGTAATTGTATTTTACAACAAATATGTTACTAGCCATAATGTGGTCATAGATAATAAGGGTTAAGAACAAAACTAGTGCATTTTTTGGTCCCCGTTGGTCGAGTGGTTAGAGACCCTGACTACGCAATCAACAGGGCTCGGGTTCGATCCCCGACGGGGACAAGCATTTGTGTGATGAGCATAAATGTTTGTATTTCCGGGTTTGGGTGTTTATTATGTATGTAAAAGTATTTATATATGTATTTCTATGTATTAGTATCGCTGACTGACACCCATAACACAAGCAAATAATTTGCTTACTTTGGGGTTAGATCAGTAAGTGTAATTTGTCCCGTGAATATTTATTTATTTATTTGTGTTCAGAAATTCAATTAGCCCTTTCAGCTCAGATAATGTGGCCCCAGGTTGGGCTATTTTTTTATAACATAGCAAACAAGTAGATAGTTCTCGTGATGAAAAGTGACGCCAATCGCCTAAGACATCAGAGATGTTAATAGTGCGTTGCTATCATTGTGGCGGGGTCTTAATGCCACATGCATAAATTTACCGTCTACTCTCCAAACCAGAACATGACAGTGACAGAACAATTCTATTACGACAGGAATGGGTAAGGCGGTGGTACCTAATACCGAGCGAGACGGTGCAGAACTCTACCACCTAGTAGTCACATGTATGACATGTATAGTCAATCGTTTGACTCTTACGAACTGCCTAGCAGAGCGGCAAATGATTAATTAAAGGAGCCTGGACCAACACGGAAAAATTTGTGTTTTTCTATTTAATAAATTCTAAGTAGGTTCTCTCTGTGTCTTTTATCGTATATATCATGGAGAGTGTTCCGACGAGTTGTTTGGATTAATTCCTGCCGCCGAATTCCACCATCGGACATCGCGTCAAAACTTGAAGTTCCATCCTCACCATCTCGATGTCTGGAAATCCACAACTGTGCGTTTCTCCCGACACTTTTTACCTCGCACTACTCTGTTGTGGAACCAATTACCGGCAGGGGTATTTCCGAACGGATACGACATAGGGACCTTCAAGAAAAGAGCTTACTCATTCTTAAAAGGCCGGCAACGCAACTGCAAGACCTCTGGTATTGCAGATGTCCATGGGCGGCGGTGATCACTTACCATCAGGTGCACCTCTTGCTCGTTTGCCCCCTCTTCTATAAAAAAAAAAAAAAAAAAGTAGTAAGTATTTTACCGCCCCGTTGGTTGAGTAGTTAGTGATCCTGACTACGCAATCGACGGGGTTCGGGTTCGATCCCCGACGGGGACAAACATTTGTGTGATGATAAACGTTTGTATTTCCGGTTTTGGGTGTTTATTAAATATATTCCAATATTTATATATGTATTAATATTGTTGACTAACACCCACAACAAGCAAATAATTCGCTAATTTTGGGGTTAGATCAGTGGGTGTAATTTGTCCCGTGAATATTTATTAAGTAGTGCAGCTCAGTCCACTACAATGCCTCGGCAAAAAATATAAAGTAGCTGGTCCTGGTAATTGCAAGTAAAAATGCGATGGCCGTTTAACGTTAGCGAATGTGGCATGAGGATCTTTACTCCTCACAGATCAGATAATTGTGGCTAGTTACTACTCATTTCGCAAGCAGATAAACTTGGGCTGAGAATATAATACTTTCTAGTCTCTACGAGAGAAGAACTTTAACTAGTAACTACATAGAATAAATAATAGTTTAAAAAAACTAAAAAACACGCTTTTTATAGAAAACCGAACTAAAAAATAGAAAATAAATTTTAATAAATTTAAATTAAGAATAGTGTTAAAAATTTCAATAATTATAAATTAATAATAGTGTGAATAAAAAAAAATTATTTAAAAAATAGCGTGGGGTGCATGGTTTCAATAGTTATAAATATTTTATTGACACATATGAGTAGAGTGATTATCATTTCGGTAATATCTTAAAAAGCACCCTACGCTTTTTTTTAAATAAAATTATTTTTTTTATTCACACTATTATTAATTTATATTTATTGAAATTTTTAACACTATTCTTAATTTAAATTTATTAAAATTTATTTTCTATTTTTTAGTTCGGTTTTCTATAAAAAGCGTGTTTTTTAGTTTTTTTTAAACTATTATTTATTTTCTACTTTTTAGTTTGGTTTATTTATAATAGCTTGTTTTTTTTAATTTTAAACTATTGCACGACTCATGATGCGAAGCATCAGAGAGTGCTTTACGATCGAAAATTTTTTTTTCATATATACATATCTTCACGCCAGATCCCTTACGGGGTAGGCAGAGAGAACCGAGTGCCATACATTACGATCCTTGCAGGCTTGTCTCGCTTATTCCACATTCATCACTCTTTTCATACACACAAGCCGGTTGCGAAGACTCTTGATACCACCTTCGGAATTTTTTTTCGCCTTATTTTGGCAAATATTTTTAGTATTATAGCCTTGTTAGTTAACGGAATCAAGATATTTTGCATACTATTGTCGAGATAATTTAATGGAGATTAATTCTATACTTGCTAAAAATTAATTTAGTGCAATAGAAACGGAAAAAAATATGAAAATAGGTCAAAAAATTTCCTGTCCGTCATGTATGAAACTCCGGAAACACTGTAACTTATGAAAAAATCAATTATTTGAGTTATTTATTCTAATCGGCAATTGTAGATCATCGAATGCGAATGGCTAATAAATTCAGTGTCGTTTAATTACAATTAATAAAAAACGAAAACTACAAGACTGTATATCTATATATATCCATGTAAAATTAACATGGATGGTGATATATCTACATCTATAAATATTATGTACATTTATTTTGTTTTTTTTTGTTTTTTTACTCAGTCAATTAAACTCAGTCACAGAGATGGTGACGGACTCTTCGTGGCTCGTGAAATCTAAGTTATATGCGAAGACACTGTTGCAAACTCTAATTCGCATACCTAGTCGAGTGCCGCGGTAGAAGCACGGAACTACTTACACGCTTATAGACATGTGTGTGTGTGTGTGTGTGTGTGTGTGTGTGTGTGTGTGTGTGGTGTGTGTGTGTGTAAGTGTGCAAGGCGTTCCTGTCGTACTCCCATACAGGACAATACGACGGGGCCAGATATGGGCCATGCTTGGCGGAATGCTGTCTATCTCTGGCCCATGCTTGTAAACCCGCTTTGGCCCAGCCTTGGTAGAAGTAGACTCGGTAAGATCCAAGGGCGTCTAGCGAATGAGTCTTTTGAGCAGAGAGCTATTAGAGTTGATCTCATTATTGAGCGAACTAGCGAACTAGCGACTAGCGAGAGAACTACTAGCGAACGAGTCTGCCGAGCAGAAGGCTCATAGAATTGGTCTCATTGAGGAGCGTTTAGCTAAGGAGTCCGCCGAGCAGAGAGCTCGTGGATTAGTAGTGATACGAAACCGTACAGCAATCGAGTCTGCTCAGCCACGTGAGAACCGCCTAGCGGTAGCGCGTCAGACGTCACAAAGACTTCGTTCAATTACTGAGCGTAATTTTATAACCACCATAAATCAATATGCTGAAGTAACATGCACAATCTGTAAGAAATTATTATATCCAAAACAACAGACGTCATTAGTTAAAGCACGTTTTGATTTTTTTTTGCTCGACTACCATAACAACATGGAAGTTATATCTTTACCTCTTGAACTGACCGACTTGACAGATGTAGAACAAAGCCTTTTGTTGTGTGTTCTGACCCAAAAACTAATTACTGTTGGCGGCAATTTCAAATTATTACATAACTAAAGAACTTTAATTATTTTCTAATTTTAATATTATATTCATGGTTTGCGTCTGCTTAAAATACAACCATAAATATAACATAAAAATTTGAAAATATTTATCAATTCTGGTATTTAAAATGTATTTTGTGATTTTACATATATCTTCAATCCAAATCTTGTGGTTTACCCACACTCTGCCAGCACATATGTAATTTAGCTTCTGCCTACCTAGACAGAACAGAGTAATCTCAAGCAAACAACCAGGGATGTTACGAATATTCGCATCAATTCAGACATCTGCATCCGCATTCACATCCGCATCAATCTATGCGGAATTTTTACGGATGCAGATTCAAATTAACAAGTAACTACAAGTAAAAAAAGTGGGCAGAGCTAGGGTGGCACGTGCTTCGCGTTTGTTTTGGTAATTGCTAATATTGCATTCATTCGGTAACTGACGAATAGGAAGGTGCACATTGGTAACAAGATCCTACAGGTTTTGGTTGTTGTATTTTTTTTTTATTGTCAATAAATATATACTACCTATATAGTAACTAAAAACTTGTGTAATTTTGTTTTAGAAATAGGATTAAACAAATAAAACATTAAGTTTAAATTCATTTCCAGTTATTTATGCACTTAACATTTTAATATTATTCCTTTAAAATCCGCATATGCGGATTTTAAAGGAATAATATGCGGATTTGATGCGGACGCGGGTGCGATACATATGTATCGCACCCGCGTCCGCATCAAATCCGCATCCGCGGATGTGAACTTTTAATAATTCGCATCTGCATCCGCGGATGTCAAAATCTTTGCATCCGTCACAACTTTGCAAACAACTATACAAAAGCCAGCTTTCACAAAATACCAAAAACTCACAATAACAAGATCAACCCAAAATCAGACATTTGATTTGAAACGTAGTATTGTACTATACTCTTTGTTTGAAATAAAAACCGTTGTGATAATGGGAATGTCTAAGGTCAACCTATTGAAATCGATTAATTATTAATCGGTTTTATAAGTAGATAATATTAGAAAACAAAATATCAGATATTCAAAAGAAAACACTGTAAAAAGTGACAACTGAAATTTAGTAACTTTCTGTGCCTATTCTTCGTCCATTTTTTTTAATTTTATATCAAATATATAAATGAGAATCATACACATAAAACGAAAATCATGATTCGATTAAATACCGTTTCTCATTGAAAGACTCGTTCTTGGAATCACTATCGTTGATTATTTTTTTTAATTTATGACAGCTATATAGAAATTTTACCAACGGACAAAATAAAATATCCAAAATATATTTTACATCGGCTACACTGGTTATGACCCACCGCTCCAATACACATATTCGCACACATACAATTTTCGATGTCAATATTCTTACACATTAGCAGGCATGACACTCGCATATACCTACCGCCACAAAAATCATATATAGCCTACCGCGGTAAGCACTTACTGCGAGCAACAACGCGGCGTTACAAATCAGTCGGGGCTGCCCCGCGCTTGAGTACATGCGTATTTGTACGAGACGGCCTGTCGATCATCGTCACAACGTAAGGTTTATTACGGTACTCTTATAAAATGAGGAAACGTAATAAAAAAATTGCTGTGTAGATGGCTGTTGCTATAAGCAGAAGGATGCAAAGTTTCCTTTTTGACATGAATATGTCCTTAAAATTGCCAGTATAGGGGGGACAGTTCAAAAACGGATGATAACAAAATTGGGGGATACAGTTTGTTGTTATAGCTATATAACTATCACCAATATCCAAAATCTAATTATACCACTGGATAGCTAAAGAATCAAAGAATGTGATAAGCTGAATGCGGATTACGATGCTTCGCGAATAGTAGAGTAGGAAGAGCCGCCATTTTAAATTAATTTTACTGCGTTACATATTTCGCTTATTATGGTATATCTTTAGACTCTGAGCAACTATAAAATTCGATTACATTTTATTCAAAGCTCTTGTAAAGATTTCTTAATTGTATAATTTTAAAAAATAATTTTCAATGTAATAGTAAATATATATGACTCTTAAGTGAAAAATTCAGAGCAAAATTGTAATCAGCTACATAAAAATCTTTTAAAAGTTATATCAAAATACAAGGAATATATAACGTCTGAAAGATATTTTAAGTAGCAATCTAATGATACCCATGAACCTTCATATGAAAAAGTGAAGAAGTGTCGAGAACGCAAAAAGATGAAGGCGTCCAAACCGATCAACGATGGCAACTGTACACTGCTGGCCTTTACAACTTTACCGGTCGTGGGTTTGTACGTCCATCTTTATTAAAGAGGCAATGCAGAATGGTCAATACACCAATGTATAAACAGAAACATTTTCAATTCACTATGTTGGCCTAATACCTTGGCCCAATGTGTACAGCCGCTATGAAATTTGTAAAGGCGGCCGTACACATTGGGCCAAGGTATTGAGCCAACGTGTCGAAGTTACTTGGCGCTATGTTGGTAGTTGGCGCCAAAGTTGGCCGGCCAAGCGAATGTCGTCGGTTTTTCGTGCGCACATCAAAGGATCCTAGCGCGCTCCGCAAACGGCGTTCACACGTTGGTCTCTTATTCAGTTTGTTGTCATACGTCAGTAAATGGGGTTGTGTTGCGCGTGAGTTAAATTATTGTTCCCGAGTTACGATGACGTGGACAAGCACTGAGGTTTTACAATTCATAGGAATGTATCGAAATGAACCAATGAAAGAATGACTGATGATGATGAATGTCCTTTATGAATTGAAACTTTCTCATTATTACACCACAATTATTAAATATGATCATCTTTGTCAAGAAATTCTGTAACATATTGAAAATAATAATTACTTATCGATACATATTTACGAGATTTGGACTGATTTTTAATTACAAAGTAATTATTATTTTCAGTATCTTATACGGAATCATTATATGGAATTTATCCGAATTCCGAATACATGTTCGTATTGAATTATAGTCATTATTAATATTTTTTAAACCTTTCTCGTCTTGTCTCGTTTCCCTTATTTTGCCTCATTGGCGAAAGATGAGGTTCAGAGCAGTGCACTGGTTCAGATAACATTAGGTATTAGGTTAGGTTATTAAAAAAACATGTACCATTTTTTAATACTTTTTTCAGATTAATGGTGCTTAGAAACGTATAGCAGATTGCTGTTGCAATAGCGTCAGTGCTAGTTACTGTCGTATTCCGGTTTGGATGGTAAGGTAGCCGGTAAACTTATGCATGTGGCATTAGACCTCGCCACAAGATAGCAACGCACCATTAACATCTTTGGTATCTATAGGCGATGGTTGGCTCTTTCCATCAGGAGACCCATCTGCTTGTTTGTTTTCTTATGATATAAAAAAAAAGATAAGTATTCCTATTATTGAACTAAAAAAGAAAAAGGAATCTTTAATGACAACTCTTACGGCTGTAAGAAATTCTACGTCCATCTTTATTAAAGAGCCAATACAGAATGGTCAATACACCAACGTATAAACCGAAACATTTACAATTCACTATGTTGGCCCAACATGTTGGCCCAATGTGTACAGCCGTTATAAGGATTAGGTAAATGATGTTCACTGTGTTGATTGATGTTGATATTTCGATGTAGGAAACAAAATCGACATATCGCCATCACTATCTATATTTCATTCAGTCTATATGATTTCATTTTTAATTCACAAATTAGACATTTTGTACACCTTACGTTTTTATAGTATAGTCAATAGTGTTCTTTTGAGTTAGATATTATTATAATGTCAATAAATTTTAAATCACAGTAAATTCAATTAAATAAATTGTTATTGACATTTTCCAAATGTAGGTACACTGGCATTTGAAAAAATAATGAGATGTCCGATCATTACAAAATAACGCCTTGATCGCCATTACTTCTTCAACATAAAAAATTAACCGTGTGCGATTAATTTTGACTGTAAGAAGTTATTCAAAACTTTTTGGTAATTCTAAATGTAATTCAAAAAATACTTTTTATTCCTTTCAATTTTGGCGGGAGACTTTGGCACGTTGTTTTGTAAATGTTGAATTGAATGGTGATCTGTCAGCTGTCGCCGTCAAGCATTCTTACCACCTCTTCTACAGCAATTTATGTGATAGTGGTGATCCTGTTTTAAATTATCAGTAGTGCAATAGTGAAAAATCCTTGTGAGGTACGATCGATGTGGACATTTGAGGATGCATCGGGTGTAAGCGTGGATATGGATGGCATGCGTTCCTGCCCAAGTTACGAGGCCGGTTTTGATGTGTGTGACCCGTTGGGTTCAACTTTACAGTGGCCCGATAGAGTTCCTGCAAGAGTAATAAGGCGACGCTGTCGCAGTGAAGGTGTCGATCGGTCGCCGTACGAGGATGCGACGCGAGACTTGTACAGATCTACAGATAGTACCCGCCAGCATCGTGCCCTCCCAAACAAAAGTCATTTTACGATAAACAACGGTCTGGAATTACGCCTTGATAGGTTTCACCACGAATGCTTACTCCCTGTTGCACAGAACGGCGATTATATTATGGCTCATGATAATAGTTACAATTATGAGTAAGTAAACACTTTCTACAAACTGGCTAAA
The DNA here is from genome assembly GCA_036924255.1 of Apodemia mormo. Classification (NCBI taxonomy): domain Eukaryota; kingdom Metazoa; phylum Arthropoda; class Insecta; order Lepidoptera; family Riodinidae; genus Apodemia; species Apodemia mormo. Next base: position 16,699,027 of record JAUPFN010000021.1, on the reverse strand, counting down.
TACAAATTTAACCTATAATTGATTAATTTTACGTATATAATATTATAATATTATGTTTTAATCTAAGTTTTTGTGGTTGATTTTATAAATATTTCTTAAATACAATATTTAAAAACAAAATCTGAAAGTACTTGAGCTTAATTTTATATAACAAATATGTAAATTATTTAATTTTATTGCATTACAGATACAAGCCAGGGAGATCTAAATTTCGGAGAACAAGCCCCACTAGACCCTTAGTAGTAACAACATTATCAAATTCAAAATTGGATGACAGTCGCCTACCAAAAGTTGAAGAATTACTTGAAAAAGTTGATTTTGAAATGATGGAATTAACATCAGTTAAACAGCCATTGAAATCAATACTCAATAACCCATTACCCAAATCACCTCCGCCAGGAATATTAAAAAAGCCAAAATGTAAAGTATATCAGGACCAAAAAATGTCTATAGAAGGTCGGAGAAGACAAAGAGCTTCTAGTGAATCAGACAATATGTATTGTAGTTTTCATATTGATGCCCCCATACCTGGATATGATGGGTAAGTTTGAAATTTTAATCCATCAAAATAGAAATTTTGCGTTCATTCTAAATAGAATTGCGTCGGTCTCAATACTGTCAATTTTATTTCTTCTTGTACATTGCTTTGTAAACACAACTATAAGTCTTGCGCTTAAGGTTGGATATGCAAAAATATATATTTTTGCCATATCTATAAATACTTACATGAAATTAGCGACAGTTTTGAGTGTCAGTTTTGTTTGGAACTGTGCATCTTGGGTTCTTTATATCAATGGTTAGGAATTTATGTTTTTAGACCATACACAAAAAATGAATACAAAAAACTCAAATATTTTGACACAATCAAATTTTTTACATTTCATAATTTTTACATACACTTTATATTTACGGTTTAAGATACATTTATTTCTCAATATATTCTCAATATAATTAATATTTTGTTTACTAAACATTATGTTACAACTTAATGTGTTGTAATTTATTCAATAACAGACTTGTACCATGCTGGAGCAATCAGTAAAATTTTAATCCAGCCACTTAAAATAAAATACTTACTATCCTGACTCAAGATAATGGTATTGTAAACGATAACAAATTATGCCTAACGACACCTGCACTTGACGTTAGTAAACAAATCTAGTAAAGTGAGTGAAGATTTGTGTGATATAATAAACAAATTAGTTTATTAGAAATTTGTTATTTTTATATTAGGATGAAAACTATTACGTTACTCTTACAAAGTTTTTATGGACTAGTGAAGCTGTGTATAAAATTAAATTGATTAAGTCTGTGCACATTTCACATGTCATATTATCTGTCCCAATTGAACTTGTCACTTCTTACACACTTTGTCTACCCCGTCTTAGTCTTTATTTTATTATACATATATACATTTACACTTAAATCCAGACAGACCGATTAGACTACTAAACACTTTTGGTAAAATTTATGAATGAATAATACTCGCTCGTTTAAAAATAGCCACACAAGAGAAAGGCATCCCGATAGATGAACAATTCAGATTTCGTGTTGCACACTCATGCCCAGAACAGGTATACCGCTTCACGGAATACATGTTACATAACATGACTAAGTACAGGCCACGGGGCACCGGCGCCTTATTCTTTGACATAGCCAAAGCGTTTGATAAAGTATGGCACGACGGCCTGATATACAAGTTATATGAGGTCAGCGTTCCGGACAGACTCGTACGTTTAATACGCGACTACTTGTCAAACCGCCAATTTAGATTTCGACTAGAGGGCACCTTGTCTTCCCCCCGACCGTTAAAGGCGGGAGTGCCACAGGGATCCGTCCTCTCTCCACACCTATTCTGTTTTTACACCCACGACATTCCCAGAACTCCTGACGTAGAGCTAGCCCTCTACGCAGACGACACCGCCCTATACACGTCAGCCTGTACTCCCAAGATAACCTCAATGAGATTACAGGCGGCAGCCACCACACTAGGGGAATGGTTTAGGAAGTGGCGTATACAGGTAAACCCCGATAAAAGTGCCGCAGTATTCTTTCACAAAAGTAATAATATAACTTCAGGTAGTCGCTCCCTGAAGCCAAATAATCGATTAAAATCAATTACAATGTTCGACAAAATAATCCCGTGGCAACCCACAGTAAAATATCTAGGAGTCACACTAGACGCACAAATGACATTCAAATCTCACATTGAAAATGTCAGGGCAAAGGCGAATTTCATATTAAGTCGCCTTTACTATCTTCTAAACAGAAAAAGTAAAATGTCACTTAGACACAAAGTGACACTTTATAAAACTGTAATTAGGCCAGTGTTGTTATACGCTAGTATAGTGTTTGCCCACACTCGCCCGAAACTTATACATCGCCTACAAGTCATACAAAATAAATTCATGCGTATTGCTACCGGCAGCCCATGGTACGTTCGTAACATAGATCTGCACAGAGACCTAGAATTACCGACGCTACAAAAACACTTCAAAGAGACGTCAGCACGTCACTTTGAAAAAGCGATGAGACACCTAAACCCTCTGGTGAAAACCGCGGCAGACTACGTCGCGGCCGCAGTCGCCGATCACAAATATAGAAGGCCACGTCACGTCTTATCCGATCCTGACGATCCCATCACTATTTACACTTCACAATTCACACGCCGCCGGCGGCGACTCGGCCCATTGTTTCGGCCCACCAACACTCGAGACTCCGGTCAAGAGCCGTTGGCGAGCCGAAATCCTGATGCCACTTACTTTCCCACCAATCGTCAAGATACTGCCCTAAGCCGAGGTTCGGTCTCACAGGAGACACCCTTAGGGCGGACTCTTAGCCCACCTAACTTAAATTCTGGCTGAGCACTTTGCTCGCCTCAAAAGCCCGGTTTCGCAGTAACGGTCATTTGGACCAACTGCTTAAGTTCATTTCGAAAAAAAAAAACTTAAATCCAATAGTAATATGAATTAAATGGATTACATAAGTAATTAATCAATAATGTCATTTGAATTAATATACATATAAATTTATTGAGATATTGAGCAAAAAATTTATTTACTGAATATAATTTACAAAGCAATAATCTAGTTGGCTATTTGACCTATCAAAAATGGCAGTCAGTATCAAAATTATTGTTGATATTTAACCAAAATTAAAAATAACATTTATACAGCGCAAAGAATGTGTCTTCTTTTACTTACAATTCTTGTTTAAGTGATTATACCAATTTTTGTTCAAGAAAAACTGATTGATTTTTGTGATTTTAATTTATTGTAAAAATACAAATATTGTGACTATGTAGCATAGTTGCGTTGTAAGCTTTTTATATATGAGTTATACACAAACTATTTATGCATTTTTTAAGTGGAAGATTTTTTAAACAGGACGGTTTTATATATTTTTTCTATTAATACAATAAACTCACTAATTCTATTTTTATTTTCAGCCGGTTATCATATCTATCAAGTAGTATGAAAAGAGCTAAAGACAATTCTGGTTCCGGTTATTCATATGGCTCTGCTATTGCTGCACTTGGGAATGCTCCTTCTTCAAAATCATCAAATTATTCAAATAGCTTAAGATGTTCATGTAAAGATCAAGTCATAGTCACCCCGAAGGATGAAGTGTTTAAAATGCACTTACTGCGAACTACAGCAATAAATAATGACCCTATTGAAAATACAACTGTAATTGAAACTTTGGTAAGTTTTTTTACAAGCTTTAATAGATGTTGACTAAAGTATAAAGCTTTAACAAAATGTGAATCTCCTATTTTATATTTCCATCTTTCCTTGTGTTCTTATTCTTATGGTGATACCAAATAAAAAACACGTTTTATACCTTACCCTCAAACTCAAACTAGAGCGCTTTTATTTCTGTGGTAATTGGTGAAGGAATTGATATGACAAGAACTCTACGGTTTGGCATACAGATAATTATAAAATCAAATTAATTTTTATGTTAAGGGATATTATGTACATTTTCATTTTAAATACTAAATTCATTTGGTTACTAAAATAATAAGTTATAACATTCATTCAATTATACTAAGCATCATTACATAGTATAAAACAAAGTCGCTTTCTCTGTCTGTCCCTATGTACGCTTAAATCTTTAAAACTACTCAACGGATTATGATGCGGTTTTTTAATAGATAGAGTGATTAATGAGGAAAGTTTATATGTATAATAACATTCAATATATTGTAGAGAAATACTGCAATTATTGAGTTTTCTGATGTCATGTCGTAAATAATTATATTTTTTTCCGCTTACATTGCAAACGCAGGCTAAACCGTACGAGATTAATCAAAATAATGTACTAAGTATTTATATACCTTGAAAAGGACTACAGAAAACTCCGTGATAGCATTTTTTTGTCATTTACTTTTTACGAGAAATAATGGCTTTTTTTCGAAGCAATTTTAAGCAATACAGCACTAATCCTTGTCCAATTAAGTACCTTAAATATATTGTTGATTTAATATAGATCAATATGGTCGTTTATGGTATATAATTTAAATTAATATTTTCGAAGATATTACAAATTTAAAATGCAGAGGCATAGCGGTTGCGGGGTTACCGGCCAGTCGGCGGCGCGCGCGGTATGTTCTGAAACCGCTGGGAAACGTGTTAATTTTCGGATAAATAAATATAGGATTTCAGCTGAAAACCAAAATTTAGTACATTCTTTTTTTAACTAAATATCACCATATAAAAATCATGTGGATGGTCAAAAATAGTATTAACAAATTATTTGTTTTAGAGATTTTTTTAGCCTGTTTGCGGAATTTTATATGATCAAGTAAAGTACATTCAATCATGTAATACGTTACCACATTCCTAGATAATATCTTCAGGTATATTGTATAATTTTTGTAAAATTGTTGTTTAACAATCAATGTAAAAAAACGTGATTTAGCAAACCAGTTTTTAATTTCCCGCTACTACTACTACTAACTACTACTATTACTGATTTTACCCCGATTTTCGAAAATCGTGTTTTTACCAGATGTCCACGTTTTAAGGGTCCTTGGAATCTTTACCGACTATTTTCACGATGATGTCAGTATGTCTGTGTGTATGTATGTGTGTGTGTGTGTGTGTATGTGTGTATATAAACATCTCATAACTTTTGAACGTCTTGACCGAAGATACAGCCAATAATAGCAGAAAATGAGAGACTTTCACGTGAAGTCAAAATACTAAACAAGAAGCTCCAGACTTTAGACATAATCGCTAGGAAAAACAACATCATTCTACATGGAATCGCGGAACCTAGCACCAAAAGATACGACGATTTAAGCGCTTTGGTAATAAAAACAATTACAGATTTAAATGTGCCACTCGAAAACAGCGAAATAAATAAATTACAACGCCTTGGTAAAAAAGAGGAAAGTGGGAAAATAAGACCTATTCTGCTTACATTAACAACTTTGCAGAAAAAAATCCAAATCCTTAGAAATAAGAGGAAAATGAAAGAAACCACCTACATTACCAATGACTATTCTAAAGAAACCATGGAGAAACGCAAAGCAAGGGCAAATATTTTTCGTGAAAATGAAAAAAGAAAAAGAACCCCAGAGACACCAAGTCCAAAGGAAACAACCAACAGCACTAGCAAGAAAATCCAACGAACAGATGCTTTTCAACGCATGCGTGAGTGAGCCTACTCTACGTCAAAAAAAACAACTACCTCAAACACTAACGGGAAACGAAACATCACACAGAAAAATTAACAACAACAACAACAACAGCTTAAAAACCCCATATTTCCCAACCCGGTTGGTCCCCATGGGGAATCAGACCAAAACCCTCCATTAAAAATTCAACAACAACATAGCAAAATAAACAACATAAAACCAACTCTACCCAAACAAAACATTAGCATGGAGAATCAAACATCCAAACAAAGAATATACATTGCTACTCTAAACGTATTAACACTAAAATCAGAAGAAAACTTATCGGTATATTCTCGGAATGAGTGAAGTGAGAAGAATGGGAGAAAACATTGTCGCACACCCAGAATTTATACTATATCATAAAGGGGAAACCCCAGGAAAACATGGTGTGGGATTTTTAGTAAAAAAGTACCTAGCGAAACACATCAATGGATTTTATGGTGTATCAGAGCGCATAGCATTATTAAATTTAAAACTACTAGATTACAAGGACCCATGGACCATTATCCAGATCTATTCACACACAGAACAAGCAGAGATTGAAACAATTAGCGAGTTCTATCAGGATTTGAACAAAACATTACAAACATACGCCCACAAAAATATCATTGTGATGGGTGACTTTAATGGCCAAATCGGTGAACGTCAACTGGATGAAAATGCAATTATGGGACCCTACACATACAGCTCAAAACCTAAAAGCAGAAACGGAAAAATGCTCGTAAACTTTGCAATGGAAAAAACCTGACCATACTAAACACTATCTACAAGAAAAAGAAAAACAGAATGTGGACTTGGTTGTCACCCGATGGTTCAATCAAACCAATCAAAAAACCAAATTGACTTTATATTGACCAATAAACATAAATTCTTCTCAAACATAAATGTCATAAATAATCTAAATTTTAACACCAACCACCACATGGTCAGGGCGGAACTATACTCAACTCAACCCGAGAACCCTAGACCAAAAATAAATCTTAAGTATACTAAACTTAACAAAAATCTGATAGAGAAAATAGTCCACTCACTAAACTCTAAACTGAAACTTTACAAAAAAGAAACAAAAGACGCCGACATACAAGAAAAATATACCTGGTTAGAAAGTGCAATCACAACCATTACTAAAGAACATAGCAATAGGAAGGAGAACCTAAACAACAGGATATCAGAAAAAACTGCCAACCTCCTTGACCAAAGAGCCGCCCTAATTAGTGCGAAAAACACAGATCAAAATAGGAAAGAAATTGCAAAAATTAGCAAAGAAATAAAAGTAAACATGAGGAAAGACAGAAGACAATGTCGGATGGAAACAATAGAAAGACATATTAGACAGACAGGAGGAATAACGAAGGCGCACAAAGAATTAAGTAATAAGAAACAATGGATTGTAAAGATGGAAGATAGAAGTGGAGCGGCGAAGTTTGGTAGGCAGGAAATACTAAAGATAGCTACTGACTACTACACCAAATTACACAAAAGTAACACAAGTAATAGAGAAATAGATTTACCAGAGAACGAAATGGTACCTTACATCATGCAGGATGAAACAGAAAAGGCTATTGACACACAGAAAAAAAGATAAAGCTCCAGGTCCAGATGGCATAAGCAATGAAATTTTAAAACAAACAAAAGCAGCAATGACACCGATACTCACAGAAATTTTCAACAACGTAATAAACAAAGAAATCATCCCAAAACAATGGACTGAATCCGTCATAATCCTTATATTCAAGAAAGGGAACCACTGTGATATTGGAAACTATCGACCCATCAGTCTAATGTCCAATATTTATAAGATCTTTGCAAAGATTATTTTGGAAAGAATAGGAAGGAAACTAGATGAGCAACAACCAATAGAACAGGCAGGATTCCGCAAAGACTTCTCTGTACTAGACCACATCCATACTGTAAGACAAATTATAGGAAAATACACTGAATACCAGCTTATATACTGCATAGCTTTCATAGACTACAGTAAAGCATTTGACTCTCTAATACACTCAAAAATCTGGGAAGCCTTAAAGGAACTGGGTATCGAACACAAATATATAAGAATAATTACAAACACAGTTCTGCTTGTATCAGACTAGAAAAAGAAGGAAATAAGTTTCCAATACAAAAAGGCGTGAGACAGGGTGACCCCCTTTCACCAACACTCTTTCTGGCTGTGTTAGAAAAGATCTTCAGGAACCTGGAATGGAAAGACATGGGCATAACTATTAATGGCCGCACGCTAACGCATCTACGATTTGCTGATGATATCGTATTATTTTCAAAAACACCAGTGGAGCTAACCAAGATGATAAATGACTTAGCATCGGAAAGTGCCAAGGCTGGGTTGAAGCTAAACCCTGAAAAAACAAAAATCATGACCAATGGCAACAAAGATCCTGTAACAGTGGAGCAGAATCAAATCTCCTATGTTGAACAGTACATATACCTTGGCCAACTCATATCTCCAGAGGACAACGAAAACAAAGAAGCCGAAAGAAGAGTTGCCAATAGCTGGAAAAAATATTGGAGACTAAAAGAAATAATGAAAGACGAGAACCTACACATTTCAACGAAAAGCAAATTATTTAACACATGCATCCTACTTGTATTAACATATGGGAGCGAAACATGGGCTTTAACAAAAAATCTAACAAATAAACTCTCCGTATGTCAACGTGCCATGGAAAGGAGTATGACTGGCATCAGAAGGCAAGACAAAGTTAAAAATACCAGTATCAGGAGCAAGACTAGGGTACAAGACATAACTCTGAAAATAAGGAGACAAAAGTGGAAATGGGCAGGCCACATGATCAGAGGAAAAGATAAATGGAGCAAAATAATCACACAGTGGTACCCAAGAGATGGTAAGAGAAAGAGAGGCAGACCACAAAAGAGGTGGAACGACGACATTAAACAAGTCGCAGGAACAACGTGGGGTAGAGTGGCCATAGAAATGCCAGAATGGAAAAGATTGGAGGAGGCCTTTGCCACCTGACAAACGGACACACAAAAATGGAATAAAAGAACTTATGACTAACTAAAGAAATATCGTCATGTCCGAAGAAAGGCTATATTATTATTATTATACTGCCATTTTTAACAAAATAGATGTTTGAACTGAAAAATCTATGCTTATATTTTTTACTCTTTTGAGCTTAAAATACCTTAACTTAGTGAGAAGTTTCAGGGATGGCCCGTAGGGTCAACCATTTACACATTTTTCCCGTTTGTCCCGATGCCTCACCTTAATAAATCGCAGGGTCAAACTTTCAACGTTGGCCAACTTTTTCACATGGCCAACTATATATCGCTCTTTCAAGAGTAATCTCTAAAAACATGTTTGTATTGTCTAATGGCAAGAAAGCTGTGAACGTTGTATATAAAGACATTCTGTAATATATTAATTTTAAAAATAAAAGAAGTAGGTAAAAACGTAAAAACCAAAAAATGTAGTACATATATGAATTTATATATACCAAAGATAGCAGAACCCCAAATTTAACGCGTGCGGGCCACGGGCAGTAATGAATTAATCAAAACTACTGAATCGATTTTAATAATTTTTTTTTTCACTGAGTGACATAGGCGATATGTTTTATACCCGTGCGAAGCCGGGGCGGGCCGCTAGTAAAGTAATATAATAATAATTTTTACAAGTCGTATTTTAATTTTGATATAAAAGTATTTTATATTTTGTAGTTATGGTATAAAAGGTTATGGTATAAAAGGCAATACTTTTCCCCGTGTTGGTTCCGGGCTCCTTTGAACAATAGACAAACTGTCGTTCTGCCAGGCAGATCGTAAAAGACGACCGATTGGCTATGTGAGTCATTGCCATTGTGGCTACTAGATGGTAGAGTTCTGCATTGTCTCGCCCGGGTCAGGTACCACCGCCTTACCTATTCCTGCCGTAATAGCGTCAATGTTTGTCACTGTCGTGTTCCGGTTTAGAGAGTAAGGTAGTCGGTAGACCTATCCGTGTGTAGGGTAAGGTAGCCGATAAACTTATGCATGTGGCAGTAGACCTCGCCACAAGAAAGCAACGCACCATTAACACCTTTAGTATCTATAGGCGATCTATTCTGATTTATGCTTATCATATAGAGAATGCCATTTATTGGTGCTGCAATAAACAGTAGATATTTAGAAATCTGATTTTTGATACTTGCATATATTGCTCATCGCCTCCAACTTTACAAGGCCCAAATTCGACCTCACATGGAGTACTGTTCTCACCTCTGGGCCGGAGCTCCTCAGTACCAGCTTCTTCCTCTTGATCGCATTCAACGTAGAGCGGTTCGAATCATCGACGACCAGGCTATTTCTAATCGGCTTGACTCTTTGGCGTTACGCAGAGATGTAGGCTCGCTCTGCATCTTTTACCGTATTTATCATGGGGAGTGTTCCGACGAGTTGTTCGGACTAATGCCTGCCGCTAAATTCCACCATCGGACATCGCGTCAAAATTTAAAGTTCCATCCTCACCACCTCGATGTCTGGAAATCCACAACCGTGCACTTTTGTCGACACCTTTTGCCTCGCATTACTCCTTTGTGGAATCTATTACCCTCGGGGGTGTTTCCGAATGGATACGACTTAGGGACCTTCAAGAAACGAGCTTATTCATTCTTAAAAGGCCGGCAATGCAGCTGCAGTACCCCTGGTATTGCGGATGTCCATGGGCGGCGGTGATCACTTACCATCAGGTGCACCATCTGCTCGTTTGCCCCCTCTACTATAAAAAAAAAAAATGTACCTTGTACCTGCTCAGTTTGGTAAAATTTTTTCAATGTCTTCAGATGAACACTAATGCTGCTGCTTGTTGTTTGAACTTGTGTGTTTCCCCGTAATAGCTACTCATGTTAATCCTAAAAAGCTCAGTAGTTTGCAGGGCTTAAAATCGGTTTAAAAATACTGAGTAAAAATAGGTATTTATTGTTTTTATAAAAGGTCTCAGTTATGAATGAGGATTGTAAGAGTATGGGCTTACATTTGAATGCGAAGAAAACTAAAGTTTTAGTATTTGAAAGAGAAGCAACCAGAATGGACGTAAGAGTTGTGATAGATGATGTAGTGCTGGAACAAGTGAATAAGTTTGTATATCTTGGATGTGCTTTTAGCAGGGATGGAAGGTACACCGCTGATGTTGAAAGAAGAGTTTGTGCAGGGAACGGAGTGAATGGAGCGTTAGGGAGATTACTTAATAGCACAATTTTAGTCAGGGTGTCCGTCTAGCCCTGCATAATCATGTGCTTATCCCAATGCTATTGTATGGAAGTGAGAGTTGAGTATGTCAGAAAGGGCATGAAAGTAGAATCAACGCGGTTGAGATGAGGTCGCTAAGAAAAATATGTGGTGTGACACTCGCGGACCGGGTTCGTAATGTCGAAGTGAGAGAGAGGTTAGGTTTGAAAGAAAGTGTCAGTGTAAAGATGAGAAAGGGCATGCTCCGTTGGTTCGGACATATAGAAAGAATGGTAGATGAAAGGTTAACAAAACAGATATACAATGCGAATGTGGAAGGATCTAGGTACTGGGGAAGACCAAGACTGACATACCACGATCAGATTGATCGAGTACTGTCCGAAGGTGGTGTCAAGAGTCTTCGCAACCGGTGTGTGTGTATGAAGAGAGTGATGAATGTGGAGGAAGCGAGACAAGCCTGCAAGGATCGTGATGTATGGCACTCGGTTCTCTCTGCCTACCCCGTGGGGGATCTGGCGTGAAGATATGTATGTATATATGTATGTTTTATAAAAGGTTTCGCTTGGAGCATATCTGAGATGAGCGAACTTCACAACACTATGTAAACCAGTTTAAGGCAAAACTATGGAATTGTACATCACACACAGTGTAGACAAAAATTGGGAGTGGGAAATATCAAAGAAATATTCTTAGAAAAACCTCTATTAACCGGTTTATTGATTCAATACCTTTATTATTTTGCTCTGTAAGGTAACTGGTTTTTAGGTTAAGGTAGAGCCAAACATTAAGAAAATGCTCCCTATGTATTGTATTTTAATTATTGTGTAAATGCTGTTCGAAATGATTCAAGCCAAAGTAAATTAACTGGGACTAAATTTTTATCATTGATTCAAAAGCTACACTTCTAATTGGCAAGTGGATCTGTTACTATAGTCGTTGATATCCTCTTCTTAAACTTAAATGGTGCTATTGATAAATCTATTGGAGTATGCATGTAGAATACCGCTCATTATATCATACCGCGCGCTATCGCATCGGCTACAATGTAGAAATATGTGATAATGTACGAGGCAGAATGAGTGCCGACTTATGCACACAATGAAACTTATTTTTCAACTGACCCAAAAACAAAGATTATTAGTCTACGAATTTCTCAGAAACTAAAAGACATATCAAAAAATTTATTTTAGTTTAAATCAGGTATATTCCAACTTAGGGAACAATTAAAGTTTCATCAAAATCGTTTTAAGTATTTTCTACTGTCTACTCATAGTAAATCGCATATTAAAAATAAAACACTTTGAAGTGTGCGGCCGCGTTCCGACCCAGTACTAATTCTAAAAAAATCGACTCACAAAATTTCTGAATTTCAGCAAATATAATATGATAATTTTTAAATACTTGCACACCATATTATGGTATAACATGTTGACAACTTTTTATTATTTTTGTGTGTTGCAACTTACACCCATATTCTCGCAAATAAATATTTTTCGTTTCATTTTATTTTCCCGATATACGTGCATTATAATCTCAGATAAAATACTCAATGTATGATCAAAACTCCAAAGCAAGAAATGTTTAAAAAATGTAAATTCAAGAATAGTTATAACAATATATGACATGACGGAATGTTGTGAAATTGATTTCTCAGTCTAAAACATGTCCTTGATTCCTTGCTTCCTCCATCTTCATAAATAATAATAAATATAAATAAATAATAAATATTCACGGGATAAATTACTCTTACCGATCTAACTCCAAAGTAAGCAAATTATTTGCATGTAAGAAATACATATATAAATACTAGAATATATTTAATAATAATAATAATAATAATAATAATAATTTAATTTATTACAATCACATTTCACATTTCACATTAATCAGTGGTGGGGGCACTCCTTTTAAGTATGTAAATACCTGTGTTAGGAGGCCCCGCTCTTCTATACAAAGTTTAAGATTAAGAAAACAATTAGCTTAATTAAATAATAATAACATTGCAAGCAACATCTAACGATGCCGTAGAGAATCATTATTTTTCAAAATTAAAAATATATTATAATTTAGTACATTTTTCAGTTTTTAAAATATGGTGTATTCAATTTAATTTCTCAATTTATAATCTAAATTAAATAATTTATTATATTTGTGTTTGTGCTTGTGTGTGTTTGTGAGCGTGTGTACGTGTAGAAGTATGTATGTGTGAGTGTGTGTGTATGTGTGTGTATATGTGTGTAAATCGACAAGAAAGGTTTAATATTTACGTTTATAAGATATGATTAAAATTACGATATTGATAGGAGTGCTTCAGTTTGTTCATAAGTTAGAGTTTTTAGCCAGTTAGTTAATGTTATTTTACAATTATATTTCTTCATCATATATATATCTAAAAGTCTATTCAATTTGTTATAAAGAATGGTAGATTTATTATTGAATTGATTGCCAGCAAAAAAAGTTTTAGTTTGGTATGTAGTAGCGACTATGTCAGATCTCCTCTTTAAAAGCATTTTGGGGTCAAAAATTAAGTTTTTATGTACTCTAAGGGTCGATAATAAAATATAAAGTTTTCTGACTGATAAAACATCACTAAGATTATAAAGGGATACAGTAGGATACTTAAATGGTTTAAAATACATTACTTTCAAAAGAGCTCTCTGAGCTCTTTCTAGTTCCAATAATTTAATTTTTGATGTACCACCCCAAACGGGAATACAGTATGCTAATATTGATTGAGCTAGTGTAGTATAAATTCTTCTCATCAATTCTTTTGAAGTAATATGACGTAAGGTTTTAAAAATATAAATAAGCTTTCTAATTCTACCACCAATCAGCTCCAAATGTTGATGCCATGTCAGTTTTTGGTCAATATATATTCCTAAGTATTTAACCTTATTGACTTTACTTATCGTAGGACAATGACACGGATTACTTTGAAAGTTGCTACAGGAATGAATTTTTAGTTCCATATCTAGTATATAATAAACATTAAACACCCAAACCCGGAAATACAAACATTTATGCTCATCACACAAATGCTTGTCCCCGTCGGGGATCGAACCCGAGCCCCGTCGATTGCGTAGTCAGGGTCGCTAACCACTCCTCCAACGGAGCGGTCAAAATTTCTTTATATACTGGTTTCTGTGACTTAACACGACCATCCGATAACACCATAATATCCTTTTAGTGCGTCAGTGTTGGCCTTTCTACTTCCATCCACATGTGCATTGTAATCTCAAATATAATCCTTGAATCATAATCAATGAAGCTGAAATAAAAAATAAAACCGGCCAAGTGCGAGTCGGACTTCCGCACGAAGGGTTCCCTACTATTATCTATAAAAAAACGGCAATAAATCAAATTTGTTGTATGAAATCCTCTTAAATACTTATTTTATTCTGTTTTTGGTATTAGTTGTTATAGCAGCAACAGAAATACACCATCTGTGAAAATTTTTGCTGTCTATCACGGTTCATGAGAAACAGCCCGGTGACAGACAAACGGACAGTGGAGTTTTAGTAATATGGTTCTGTTTGTATCAATTCCGTTTGTACGAAACGAAACGCAAAAAGGATGTTAAAATCGGACTGAAAATCCAGCGAATTAGAGCTTTTAAACAAAAAATAAATATAACTTCAGCTTTATTATATCAGTGCAGACGGATAGAGAAATGCTTTATATTTGTGCTAACTTTTGATTGTGGCTTCACTATTTTTAGCTGTCTATGTTCATGAGATACAGCTTGGTGACAAACAAATGGACAGTGGAGTCTTAATTATAGGGACCCGTTTTACCCTTTGGGTATGGAACCCTAAAAATAGCTGTTTAAAAAACAAAATCAAGAATAGATATTTAAATGTATGATCTGACTCCGGAATGTTATTGAAATTTGAATTGGATTCTCGGTCTAAAACGTGTCCTTGATATGGCTTGATATATTCCCTACGCAATCGTACGATAAATTTTAGAACCTAACTTGCTAATATTTTGTTAAACATAAATCACTTAAAGATATATTTCGCCATCGTTAACGCGTTAGTGATAAATTATTCCGTTTTGATCGACATTTCATTTAGGTGTGTTTCTAAGTGTGGCTTATGTCCTATCTCTGGGGGTAAAATATTTTTAATTCCTAAAACATGGTTATAGATACATAATTGCGTTGTTCGATTCATATACTTCTAAATAGTAGTTTAATAATTAATCATATCTATATATTATATAAAAGGCAAAAGTGACTGACTGATGTATCAATGCACAGGCCAAACCCTTAGGGCTAGAAACATGAAATTTTGCACACCTATTTGTCTTACGATGCAGGCATCTGCTAAGTAAGAATGTTTCAAAATTCAACCCCGAAGGAAGTGAAATAGGGGATAAATGTTTGTATGAAACTCTTTATTCCCTGGACATATTTGCATGAAATTTCGATGAATTGAGTAAAAAAAATAATGAATTACATCTTTAAGCGTTTTTCAAAATTCGATCCCTAAGGGGGTAAAATAAGGGAAGGTAAAATAAGCTTATAAAGAAAGGTTAAATAAGTTCTAAAGTAAATATGCGTGAGCGATGCGGCGAGTACAATCTAGTTATTAATAATTTCTTAGACTGGACAGCCTCGTGGTGTAATAAGTAAACCTATTGAGTTTTGTTGACACACACTCTTGTTTGAAGTTGTTCCGTTCGTTCGTGAAAGGTGTCATAATCTTAGCCAAAAAAATGTGATTGAGCTTTTTTCTATAAAAGAATTTAGTGGTAGATCGGAGTATGGTGGTAAACACCTCTCTCAATAAAGCTGTCAGTCCAGGTTATCACAAGGAACGAACAATATTCATTACTGATACTGTGACAAGTGAACCGGAGAGTATTGATATTGATTTACTTTCGTTACCACGCAAGGGTACTGACGCGATAGGATTTATTGAAACATCGTAGCTCACAATCTTCCAGAAGTTTTCATAGATCTATGGGTAGATTATTTCAATTTTAAATGATTTCATAGATGTTAATAATGACTATGAATATAGGTTTGAGAATCACTATTATAGGAGAATCTTGGTAACTAAAACCTAGCAAGGAGTCCCTCAATCTCGACAAGGAGGGGTTGTATCTTATCAGAAAATACAATTTATTTTACATTAAGTGATTGCAAAAGTAATAGTTCGTAGATAATGTTACCATTTGATTAGTTATATACACAGAGTTTCTAATGGGGGCTAAACATTTACTCACTGAAGCCGAACACGAGAGAAAAAAAAAACTATCGTGTTGGCGTCAGGAATAGGCAAGGCGGGTGGCATCAACCCTAGCAAAATGTTGCAGAATTTATTACTTATTAGCCCTACTGTACTACTGCCCTAATTAGTGAATCGTTAAGGCTTTTCTCACCTGTTATGGGTTGCATAGCAGAAAATTGTCTATTCGACCTTTCGAAAATTGTAGATTCGAGAAATCCGGACTATTACTTCGTAATTAGTAAATAATTACTTAGTAACGAAGCGTCACTGATTGCCAGTCTGCGTAACAACTACTTATCAAATGATGTTAAGACTGAACCCTGTTTGGAGAATAAACCATCCATCTGCCATGCTGCCAGGCAGTTCTTAATAGACAAACGATGCATTGGCTTTGTGTCACAACCATCATGACTAGTATTATCTTACCTTTTCTTACTGGAACGTTGTCTGTGCCTAGTCATGTTACGGTTTGGAGAGTAAGGTACCCGGTAACTTATGCATGTCGCATTACATCCCCGCCAGACGAATGTTAACGCACCATTATAATTTTTAGTGTCGTCTAGAAGATGATCTCTTTCCATCAAGAGAGCAATTTACTTGTTCATTATCCTTTGATAAAAAATGTTAATGGAATCTAATATCTATAAAGAGTTTAAAAATTCTGTTACAATTAGAAATATTCGCTATCCACGTAACATATTTCACACAAGAAAAAGAAAATATTTTTCGATGTCGGGAATATCCTTGTCCTAATATATTATTATGATGTCATTATGTTGAAGTTGAACGTTACTATTATTTCGACTTTAACGTATAAGTAGAATCATGAGCTACAGTCTTCAAAAGCGAGCAGGAGTAACATATGCTAATTTTATATGATTCGAGTAAAAGGAAGTAATATTTTTGAGGCACGCAATCGATGTCGCGGGTAACAACTAGTCGATTGTGAAGGAGGTCGGGTTTATAATGGCTCTATCCGTTCGTTGCGTGCCACAGCCCGCAAATCGGGGTTTGTAGCAATTGCAAATTATAAGTTTAGTTTATTTATACTTGTTGTACTTCCGCTAAATTTTACTTTTCCGCTAAATAAGAAATCACCATAAAAGTAATAAAAATCAATACTGTGCTATATCCTCGTATTGAGGTCGATTCCTACTATTTGTTGTTTAGCGATTTAAAATAATGAAATCTTCGTATTAATTGATTTTAAAGTAACATAATATTTCTTTGTTCACTTAAATCAGATTTTAGGGTAGCTAATCTCTGAAAGCGTTTTCTTTCAGTTGACAGGATTACAACGTGAAAATGTGAAATCGTAGTTTTACAAGGTCACGGGATTTATGTTAGTATCCCACCCATCAGGTTTTCAGCTGAAACCGAAACAGAATTCGAACTTTCGGACGTGGTCTTAGATTCGGACCATACCGGATGAATACTAAGGAGTTGACGATTAAAGCGTCATCAATGAGCGGAATTTATCCGGTAATATGAACGATATTAACCACTATGTCAATACCATGTCGTGATAATTGTTGGAACATGGATAAATCCTTAATGTCTTTGAAACGTGATACTGAATTAAAAAAATCAAATTACATTTTATGCAAAACGAATGAAAGACAAAATCAAAAGTTTTTTTTTTTATTTCAAGTTCGAATATTGTGAAACCAGTTTTTATTATTTTAGCCCAATATGACCTAAGCCTACCCTATGGAAATTAGTTCTGGGGTCGAATGTAGGTGTAATATCTTTTTATTGATATAAAACTGATAACCCATTTCATGTTTTACGAAAACAGTAGATGTCAGTAGATCTCTTCGATGACCAGCCAGGAGCTTATGATACGGACCTACGCTTTTTTTAATAGAAAAAAAGTTGCTTAAGCCTGAAGTACCATTTTTTATATCATAAGATAGCAAACAAGCAGATGGGTCTAATGATGGAAAGAGTTAACCATCGCCTATAGACACACAGATGTTAATGGTGCGTTGACACTATCTTGTGTCGAGGTCTATATATATATGCCACTTGCATAAGTTCACCGGCTACCTTACCCTCCAAACCGGAACACGACAGTGACTAGCACTGACGTTATTGCGGCAGGAATAGGTAAGGCGGTGGTACCAGACCCGGTCGAGCTGATGCAGAACCCTACCACCCAGTAGTCACGATGGTAGTGACGCGCATAGCCACTCGGTCGCTTTTACGACCTGCCTGGCAGAACGGCAGTTGGCCTATTCTTCAAAGGAGCCTGGGACCAACACGGGGGAAGTACCTATATTTTAGCTTTAAGACGCTAAGTTCCCTAGCTGATAGATAAGCTTTAGACTTAATAAACATTGCAAAAATAATTTATTTTGTTATGGTCAATGTAGTACAAGTTATGGCCAACGACTAGTATTTGTAGATGAGTGAAAAAGGCTCTTTGGCCAAAAATAGCAACCTTATATTATTCATACATTTTATTGTCGGAATTTAGTCATATTTTAATTTCCTAATATAAACTCTTGTACTGTTTAGAAAATGATAATACTTGAATTGACACATCTATCTTAATAAACTATCTTAAAGACAACCGGTTTCGCCTATTAGATCATCATTAGGGCTTTTAATTTACACTATTTTAAAAACATGTCTAATACTAAACACACACGAAAACAACAATAAAAGCAAAAACAGCAACCTATAAATTTTATTTAAACAAGTTTTACTCTAAAGGTTAACAATGTATTTATTCGAATTTAACGACATTTGCGATTTTTTTACGTAAAAAGAGGTGTGTTCTCATCGCTTTTACGAACAATTAGAATTGAGAGATAGTGTCGAAGTAAACATGAGAAATGTCTTGCTTTGTTCATTTGGATAATATGTAGAAGTAGTAGTGTAAACTGTTTACAATTCGAAATACGTATGTCGATGAATGCGTGTATCGGAGGAGCGTTACCATACGGAATAATCAAATGGGCCTCATTTTGGTGTGGTGTTAATAATATCCGAATTCGGTGTGTGAATAGAGTTTTGAGATTAGAGGAAACTAAGCAAAATATGCGTCGTGTTGTTAGGCACTTGTTTCTCCCTGCCTACCGTGTAATGGATTTACTGAGAATATTTGTGTCTGATTTAATGCCAAGTATGAAATATAAGATCGATTTTATTAGGTAAAGTCGGCTAAAGCATTATATGGATCGTGATGTATAAATCTTTGTTCTCCCTGTCTAGCGTCTAAGGGATTTGGTGTGAAGATATGTTTGTAACTTATTACTTACCACAATTGCGAAATATTGTGTCAAATGTGTTTGGCAAATTATTCGGTTAAAATTTTAGTAGTTAATGTCTTACGATTGATTTTGATAATTGTTTGTTGACATTCTGCTATCACTAAAGTTGCGTCAACAATTCTCCACTTAAACCGAATTTGCGTCAACACCTCTCCACTATAACTGAAGATACGTCGTGTGTGGGCGGCTTTAATCCATTCTGTAGACCGTGAATTGTTTACACAATCATAAAGACCTCGTGCCGCCTATTTGCGGAAGTTGTGGAATTTTTTTCAGAGATATTTTCGGTAGTTTGCGCGAAGTGTTATGATGACAGATGCTAATTATCTTATTAGTTCAGTTTAATTGAGCAAATCTGTTTGTGGTTGATAATAATCGTTTATTTTATTATTAAATGCATTTTATTCAATATCAGGAAAATATAGGGTTATGACATATTTGATATGCCTTCTTTGAAGAAATTTTTAAGAAAATTGTGTCAAGGAGTGAGTAAATCCCTATATTTTTAAACGTTTTTGTTATATAAACTACTTCTGATACATGGTCTAAATTTCTTATTGTTAGACGCATCCCATCGCTCCGAAAAATATATTATCACTAGTATATTATTCTGAGCGAGTATCTAGTCTACTAGTCTATGGACGAAAGTCAGATCGTGTTTAAATTGAGATTAGTTTTGAGCTCAGATTAACATTCAGTATGTTGCTTTATAGCAGAACCGCAGCGTTTTCCATCCGTTTGCAACTTTTGCGGGCCAACTAAAAATGGTTGGCCCGCAAAAGTGGTTATTATTTTATTTGAGTTTTTGGAGGCTTATTTCAATAGAAAATCTTATATATAGAAACTTGACTAAATATAGATTCGAGTTGTGTCCATTAAGTACCACAAAACCTTAACTAGTGTTTTAAGATTATTGTAGGCTTGTCGATTTTTAGTTCGTCTTCGATTATCTCTCGTGTGTGAGGTCGGTAAAATAGCTTTTTCAATACTGCATATTTTCAAACTATATATATATATATATATATATATATATATATATATATATATATATATATATATATATATATATATATATATATATATATATATATATATATATATATATATATATAACACCGACACTGTTCCTTCTGCATATCAATGACATGATGCGATTTCGCAACATACATTGCTATGCAGATGACAGTACTGGTGATGCTACATACTCCGGCCGAAGCGGTATTTCTCGGGAACACGTCGAAGAGAGCCGAAACAAGCTTGTGTCCGAAGTTGAGAATCGACTAACCGATGTCTCGGAATGGGGTCGTCAAAACCTGGTCACTTTTAACCCCAAAAAGACACAGCTTTGCGTGTTTTCCGCTAAAAAGACACCCTTTGTCGTGTCACCTCGATTTGGGGATACTCTCCTGACAGCCTCAGCTAGTATCGGGATTCTGGGAGTCGACATATCGAATTACGTTTAGTTTCGCGGTCATTTGGAAGGTAAGGCTAAACTAGCCTCCAAAAAGCTCGGTGTGCTCAGCAGAGCGAGGCAGTACTTCTTGCCGGCCCATCGCCTTCAACTTTATAACGCTCAAATTCGGCCCCACATGGAGTACTGTTCTCATCTCTGGGCCGGAGCTCCTCAGTACCAGCTCCTTCCTCTTGATCGCATTCAGCGTAGAGCGGTTCGAATCGTTGACGACCTGGCTATTTCGAAACGGCTCGACTCTTTGGCATTGCGCAGAGATGTTGGCTCACTCTGTGTCTTCTATCGTATCTTTCATGGAGAGTGTTCCGACGAGTTATTTGGATTAATTCCTGCCGCCGAATTCCATCATCGGACATCGCGTCAAAATTTGAAATTCCATCCTCACCATCTCGATGTCTGGAAATTTACAACTGTGCGTTTCTCTCGACGCTTTTTGCCTCGCACTACTTTGTTGTGGAACCAATTACCGGCAGCGGTGTTTTCAAACGGTTATGACTTGGGGGCCTTCAAGAAAAGAGCTTACTCATTCTTAAAAGGCCGGCAACGCAACTGCAAGACCTCTGGTATTGTGGATGTCCATGGGCGGCGGTGATCACCATCAGGTGCACCTCCTGCTCGTTTGCCCCCTCTTCTATAAAAAAAAAATGCCGGTTTCCTTTCAGAGTACGAATGTCTATAAATTATACGGTTTACCACGATTCACCGGTTCGTCTGTGAGATTGGTGATAATCCCCATCACCCCGCATTTTACCAATCTGATAAAGACTTCACTTTATTTTTAGCAACAACCGGGACCGACTTCTTTATATGTTTATCCGATGCATGTGATGTTAGCACCAGACTCCAAGAAAAACCTCGAAATAAACCTCAGTAACACTTGCTTTACTTGCATATAGAATTCAGGATCTCAAGATCTAAGCCCTATAATGCCCTTATGATATTTTTTATAATAGCCTTTTTACCTCGTTCAGTTTAATTTTAATGTAAAAAATTAGTTTACATTACGAATACATGACTAGTGCCATTTTACACATCATAATTTCGTTCCCGCAATAAAATTACTAATGTTTAAATTCGTCAGCGCATAAATTGTAAAGAATGCTAAACCGTTTCGTCTATATTTAGCTTCACTTACTAAAGATTCACGAATTTTCTGACGTGTATTCATTATAGTCACGGTTCCATTACGCAAGTTACACTTTACCGCTCTAAAAATAGATTATATTTTAATCCTTACGGTGTGTCTTGCTTTTCTAATGTTGTGGAGGCATCTATGATAATTAGTAAGGCTGTAATCACATTATCGATTTGTTGTTTTATTTCATGATCGAAGGGAAATAGATATCTTGCAAATGAAGTGTTGATAAAGCCTGCTAAAATTACTTTGTCATTTTTACCTATCATAGCCTTAATGAGCTAGAAATAAAACAAGTTAAAATAAAGCGTCTTATACACACAACCAGAAAAGTTATATAAAACTAAAAATTAAAATAAAATAAAGATGTCTTGATCAAACCTCAGTGTTCTGGATAAATCCACTGTTAAAAACTTCTATAAGCAACGTGCTAACTATACTAGTTATATACTCTCGCAAAGTCGCAACGTTATTAGGTAACGTTGCGACTTTGCGAGAGCAATAAATAAATAAAATAAATAAAGCTATTTCTTCTGAAATGTAAATTTCTTCAATCCAAATAAAAAGGAAAAAACTAACATAAATAGAGGTTTCCTATAATTATATATTTTTTACATTTTTAGAATACTATAATCATTTTAGTGGTTTACCAATTTAAGAAATGAAAATTGTTGTTATGTTCAGAAAATAGAAATACATTGTATTTTTAGTTAAGGAATTGACGTAAAATCTTACAATATTAACAATTTTAAATCGATCGAAGTATCTGACGTAATAAAACAAATTTAGATTTATCAAAAGTATTTTAACTGTTATTTTTTAATATATTGTCTTAAAAACAAATTTATTATGTGACGAATAAAAAGACAGCTGATTAATGGGAGAGGTGGCGTGGAGCCTGCTGTGTAGTTTATACTTTACGTGGAACAGAACGTACCGCGTGAACGTCGTAAACGCAAATCTCGCACGAATATAGCGCAACTCGCTGTTAAGTCAAATAAAGGGGAAAAATTCGAATGAATTCGTACTTATTTCGACTTTAAGATTACAGATGTGCAAAATTTTGCGAAATTCGTGAGCTTATTCAAATCGGGATTTTTCATTAGGTTAAATATTTGTTGGATTGCAATAATTAATGTATCAGACATTGTTAGATTGCATAATTGCAATCTAAAAATTCTTTAACGGGGGAATATAATAAATAGGAGATGGCCCTAATTGTGAGTCAATCATCACACCAAGAATAGTGAGGAAAGACAGTTGAAAAATCGATGTAAACAAATATTTCATAAAGAATTTTTATGCAGTTTTCATGCAGAAATTATTTCGTCGTCAATTTGTATATGTTGTATGCACGAGAAAGAAAAAGAAAGCGTTGTAGAAATCGTGAGCAAAGAAGCGCTTGCTACATAGTAAGCTAAGTAAATCGAACACAATTACAGCCGGCAACCCTCTGTTCTATTTATTGTTGAGGCGTTTGTTCCAAATGTTTGTTTCCAGCCTTAGATACTGCGGCAGCAATTCACGAGATCGGGCGTTATGCCAATTGTACGAAATGTCAATACGATGCATTAATACTTTTACAATCATACCGTTTCACCACTTAATCGATCGTGTTATAAGAAAAAACTTAAAGTTCACATTTAAATCAAATACACTATTTTTTTCCGAAAGTCCTTGACATAATTTGGACAGCACGAAAACAATACATTAGTGTCTTGAGGACGCATTTTTGTGAATTCAGTGTTTTTTTATTCTGTATGCAGTGATGGTGGCTAAAGTTTATATCGCCGAGTACAACATATCCCTGGTAATAAAAAAATTGTATCTATTTTTACCTTAACCTATTTTTCTTGTTAACCTGTTTGTCATTTTCCACGTGGCAGGTAAAGTGGAAATTTGTTGAGTTGAATTTGTGTCACGCAAATATTTCTTTCATCTATTTTTGATGATGATTTAGATGGTTATTATTGCGTAAAATAATTTAAGTGATTATTTTGATTTAAAAAAAATTAGAATTACATTTTAGAAGCCGTTAAATTGTTTTATGTATATATTAGTATGTATTCATTATAAGCCTTAAACTAAAATTGTGTCAGTAGTTCTTTGGTGGTTTGCCTTGAACTTAAGATAATGTTTTACTTTCTAAAAAAATATTGTAGAAATAAGTATCTAAACTTATTATTTTAGATTGTTTTATTTGTTATACGAAGTAGCTATTTTAACAATGAGTTTATTTTTCAAAATAATAATAATTTTACTGTCTGGGAAACTAATTTTATAGAAATAAGGAGATAATTAACATCTTCGCCTCGCTTGCCTTTTTCTCAGTATTGGTTTTGCCTAAGTTAAAGAGTAGACAATGTGTCTTATTACTAACCAGTTCGTAAAAAGGCTACGAAGACGAAGGTTATTACTATCGTAGATACTATGTGGTAGAGTTCTGAAACATCTCGTCCAGAGGCTTGGTTTTACCGCATTAGCTGTAGCCTGTATGTAGGTAGGTGTTATCCCTTGATATATTTCGAGTGGTTAACTTCTTGACACTCGAATATTCCTCAATGTCGGTCGTTAAATATTTTTATCAGGTTAGACGTCTACGTGTTTGCTATCCTGTGATTTAAAAAAAAACACACTTGAGGTGCAGGCAGACAACGCGAGCAGCTCATTTAGGATAAGCGGCGTGTGATATGTCGCATGCGAAAGAAAAGAGATTTGACGAATAAGAAAAGCTACTATCTCGCTTATTATAATAGTACTGTGACAAGAAAGTACCGGGACATGATGAATAATACACAAAATGTTAGTTATACATACCAGTTTATTTTATCGCCTTCAAAGTATGTTATGTTACACTTACGTCAACGAATAATTCAATTATTATCAAAACATTTTTAAATACTTTTTCCGAAATTGAGTTCAGTTCTCGCTGCGGATTCTCTTTTTATGTCTTGCAATGCAAACAGTGCTATGAAGTGGTAATTCAAGTTTAGGAAAGGAAAGAAGTCGGCTGGAGCCATATCAGACGAATAAGGTTGTTTGATGAGGTATTTGTTGAGCTTTTGTTCAAAAATTCGTTCCTTGTGCGAAGGCCCATTATCGTGGTGTAAAATCTAGGATCTGTCCCTTTTCATCGAATTTGCTCTTTTAAACGCCACATGATATTCAAATGATATTCTTTATTTATTGTTTGACCTTCTGGCAAGGAATTCCGAGTGCACAACACCGCCATAGCCAAAGAAAACAAAAGAAGAAAGAGTTTTTTCAGTTTTGGTTCAATTGGAAGGCGCCCGCGCCACTCCAGACTTGTTGACAAGTTTGCATGTCGAATTCGTAAACCCACGTCTCGTCACCAGCATTAATGCGTTTCATGAACGTTGGGTCGGAATTGACCCGTTCATCTTCAGCGACTCATGTGCGATTGAGTTTTTGGAGAAATTTTGGTCCTTTGGTACCGACACGTGAGACACAGAAAGTTCAGCGTCCATCTCACTTTGACTTGAATGAAGATTTTCAATCACTGTACCCTTCACTTGTGCTATGTTAATGGAATAAAGTGTATTTTTGGTGCAAAGAATCTTACCTTTTTACAAACAATATTATCTTTAAATAAACCTTCAAATTAAATTCTGTAAAATTATTATTTTTCTTATTGCTGTGGGCCCTTTTGGAATCGTGTTATCAACGAAAAAGTAAATGCGCGTAATATCTTAATACACCTCCTCTTGTGATGTTTCGTGATATTTTTCCGATCCCCCTTTTCCTCACGATTCTCGCGTGATTAATGGACGATCGCTAACTTTGTTTTACGTTGATGGTCTACCAGAGCTGGGAAATTTTCATCTCGACCGCTTTCAAACGCTTTGTACCACTCATGAGCACGCGTTTTGTTACGATTCACCGTAACCCTCCTTGGCATGAATTTCTTTAGATGGAATTTCTTGTTACGACTCCATGAAAATGTTACATTTCAAAAATTCTATCGGCGATGCAAAATTTAATGCAACTCTTTGTTCAATATTTTTGTCCATTATGAAATTCCCATTACACTAGATAATATTATCTAACTAAAAACACACATGTATTTATTTAAAATTACAGATGCAACTCACACTTCGCGTCAAAATGTAAAACAGTTGTGCCAATCTAAAAAAAACGAATTTGGAACCATAAACAAATCGTCAATTATCTCGATATCTTTTTATATGAATTTATGTATGCCACAATAAACGTTTCCTTGTGATAGAAACGAGATACTAGGTCTTATTCGTAAGATCTCTTTTCTTTCGTGCGTGGTATATCATACGCTGTTTATCCTAAGTGAGCTGGTAGGTCTTCGTTATACATTCTAAATGCATGCTGTTTCCATCCCGTATTTGCCTTTAAACTACTATGGTTTTTTATTTAAAAAAATTTAAGCAAATTTTTATTTTTCGATCGACTTCCCAAAAAATTCACAATTTATAGACCATTTATAGACAATAGACCAACTGCCGCTCTGCCAGGCAGGTCGTAATAGGCGACCGATTGGCTATGCAAGTCACTATCATCGTGACTACTAGGTGGTGAGTTCTGCATTGTCTCGCCCGGGTCTGGTACCACCGCCTTACCTATTCTTGCCGCAGTAGCGTCAGTGCTTGTCACTGACGTGTTCCGGTTTGGAGGGTAAGGTAGCCGGTAAACTTAAGCATGTGGCAAATGTGGCAAACCCATCTGCTTGTTTGCTATCTTATATATATTTTTTTAAATATGTTACTAGCTGTAGCGTGCAACCCGCTGCATTATTAAACTTTTTGGCAAATTCCGCGGAATTCATTAATTTTTCCGGGATAAAAAGTAGTCTTTGTGCTATTCCAGGTCATCATTTATCTGTGTGCCAAATTTTATCCAAATCCGTTGAGTATTTTTTGCGTGATTGTGTAACAAGCATCCATCCAAACATCCAAACTTTCGCATTTATAATATTAATGTAGATCTTTCACCGTCACATAATAAAGATATACAAAGATCTTTTTTTTTTTGTTTATAACAGAATACTTCCCGTTTGGGTACATGAAATTGGCGAAGATCTGATTCAGATTCTAGGGATACAGGTGATTCAGGGTCGGTTGTTGTAGTTTAATTGTCTGCGCAGGCGAGGTTCTATCAACAGGGTAATTTTTTGTCCACAAATATAAACCCTAATAAATTGTATCGAATAACGTACTCAGAGAGCTAAAAGTACTTCGTACCAAATGTGTCACGAATAACCGAGGACGTCGAGAGTAGACTTGGGTAGCTCCTGAATGAGAGATACAAATAAATTAGCTCTTGATTTTCAATCGAGTTCCCAATTAGCTCAGTCGCTTACTTAATAGTCCAACGGTTCAATTAGCTCTTTGAATCACAAGCCGACCGAGCGCAGCCGACAGCGCGCCGTAGTAGGCACGAGTTTTCCCGATCATGGACGAATAGAGAATGGTAACATACGCGGACTACGCGTGTCGCGTAGGCGTCACTAAGCGACTAATTCTTTGAATGTTGTTTGATTCTAGTCGTTTAGCGACGCGTGTCGCATGGCATGAATTAGTCGCTTACGGCTTAACGACGCGTACGTGACACGCGTACTATACTATACTCCAGACATTGAACGATTCCAAAGAGACGAAGACACTAGTTCTCTAGATGAGCTAAAAGAGTGATATAGCTCTTTTGATCAAAGAGCTTTATCTCTCCTTTCTTTTTAAGGAGCCGTTTTTCACATATCTAGTCCAGATACCATACTGGACAAAACTAAAAGTAATAGAATTAACGTGACAAAGAGCAACGCACACAGAGAACTTTAGTCGCCGTTGAGCGCTCGAAAGTGATTTACTTTAAAGTTATTAACGGTCTTTTTCCGGACCAATGCAATGCTTTTTCTTAAACTTGATTTAAATTACAACAGAACGTAATCTCAATATTTGCCCCAGAACGTGCGAAATTTCCGGACAACAAATGATCGCATATCGTATGCGTTGAGTTGAGTCCGAGACAAGTTCTCAGCGGATATTTTTTACGATTCGGAGATTATTGTCGTTTTCGGACAAAAGTCCCTCATCGGCGCAGGCCATAAGTGTGCTTAAATTATATTTAGTCTAATCGTTAGTTTTACTACTACAATACTACTGTCACGGGTCACGGGGTATTTTAGAAATAAAAATATTACTTGTAAAACGTAATTGTATAATTTCAGTTGCTTCATAAAACTTGCTTTAATTATTAGATAATTGTTCGTGTGTAGGGAGAAAAATTGAGGTCTCGGAGTCTCGTAAAATAAGATCAATTAGTGGAGTAATCAGTGCCAACGGCGCGATGAGGGACGGTCTAGAACTTAGCTGGGGCTCGTACAATAGGTGGTCTTCTTAGTCGGCGTGTCTGGCTGCAGCACAATGTTGGAAGCCGAGGTCACAACCGCCACGCGGAGTAGAAAAGGAAGAACGCCACCAGCCTCTGGAAAGCACAGGGAACAATATCACCCTGTGATTCCCCAAAGCATCCCGTCTAACCACACGGCCAGCGGAATGAGTCGGGTTCACATGGCAGTAAATTCACAAAAGACTAATGTACGACTAGTAGCAGTTTCTAAAATCAAGAAAAAATAAAAAGAGTTATTTATTATGCAGTACAGAGATATTACAAAAGGGCTATAGTTTTGACCTTGATCTAGGGCGTTCTGGAAATTTCCATTTCTAATAAACACTAAAAACAGTTACTTCAAACACTAGTCATTACAACCCTATTATTGATAAGAAAATGTGGATCTAAAGTTTAACTGAATTAAATTGGTATGATTATTGAAATTAATGGTACTTTACCGAACGAATTGCCCAAGCTATTTTTTGGAATGGGTCGATTCGGACCACGAGGCGAAACGATCATATGCTCTTTTCTTATTTATTTTATTATTTAAAAGAATACTGTTCCCTACTGCACAGTGGCGGTGTGAATTAACCCAATACAATAAGTCATTTGGCGATTCGCATCGCTCCAACATTGCGGTCCGAAACGACTAATGAATGCCAAAAGAGCTCTTGAGCAATTCACACAACGCGACGGTCCGAACCGCTCGTGGTGCGAAGCGACTAAAGACTCATTTATCTCCGAATTCAACTTGCGTCTTGTTTACATGCTACATATAATCAAGACGCTAGTTGGCTTTTCGGGTATATAGACGTGACGGTACTCAATATTTGTGCAAGTTTTGAATTATTTCTCGCGGGGCTAAAATTGCTTAAGTTAATTAGCGTCCTAAAGGAACCGATAAACCGGTTGCTGCAAGATGCGCTGAAGCCCTCTAATTGAAATGACGACTTATTGATCTAACAAAGTATTATGGTTTTTTCAAATGCGGAATTACTCAACTCGCCTGGATTTTTATGCTTGTTATCTCAGGTCTCTCGGTACCCGGACAATTATAAATCGATTTGAAAAATTCTTTTTCACCTACCTACATGGGTTCGAGCATTTATCCCTTGTTTGGTAAAACTTAAAAAATATCAACACGATAGGATTTGAATCTGTGAACTTGCTTCTGGCCGGCACGTTCTATCAAATTGTCGACTAGTTCAAGGTGGCGAAATTTTTCTTTGCTTTGTGATCAATTCTTTCGATTCTACTGATCGCTAGATAAACACACTCGTACGGATTTACTAGTTAAATGAGTTCGTCGTTACAGATGAAATTCACATTTATTACATTGATCAATACTTTCGTGTTTCTAACTATATATGTGTTGTAGCTTTTTGTATCCTGTGCTTGGGAAAATTTTAAAAACCTACAATTTAGTATAATTAATTTATATAATATGCAGAAATGAAATAATTTGTGTAGACATTTTCAACTGTGTGATAAATATTTGTAGGTACACAATATATTTGTTGACTATGCTGGTACATTTTGACTAATTTTAGGAACTTGTTACATCCT
Source organism: Apodemia mormo (assembly GCA_036924255.1). Taxonomy (NCBI): domain Eukaryota; kingdom Metazoa; phylum Arthropoda; class Insecta; order Lepidoptera; family Riodinidae; genus Apodemia; species Apodemia mormo. The sequence continues at coordinate 16,669,071 of JAUPFN010000021.1, read as the reverse complement.
CATTATTGCAAATACAGATGCTTTCTTTATTCTTTACCAGATAACCTTAATCAAATGAGAACAGTATTTAGAATGGTGTTAAAGTGTGATGTATGGCTTCGCCGAGAGTGATTGCTTACTCTTCGGCATTGAATTTATGACTTACGTGTAACTCAGTTGGTACCATTCTGCTTTTGTTTTGGCAAGGTATAATAATTGCGAAGTAATCCCACCTCTGGCAGTTAGAGTGGTAATCGATGTTTAGCCGATTGATACATGTCAAAGGCGTTTATGTTTAGAAATTCGCAATGACCTATATACATTTTTATTTAGCCCTAGTAAGTTTTAATAAATAAATACCGCTATGCCACTATAACTGGTATTTACATCCACCGTCTTCGAATCAGAATCTAATTCCGTCAATGTTTTGGCATTTCTCACACCTCCATATAAATGCGCAAGTCAGTTTCAAGCTTAATTTTTTTTATATCATAAGATAGCAAACAAGCAGATGGGTCTCCTGATGGAAAGAGTCAACCATCGCATATAGACACCAAAGGTGGTAATGGTGCGTTGCTATCTTGTGGCGAGGTCTAATGCCACATGCATAAGTTTACCGGCTACTTTACCCTCCCAACCGGAACACGACAGCGACAAGCACTGACGTTATTGCGGCACGAATAGCTAAGGCGGTGGTACCAGATCCGGGGAACTTTATTACCCGGGGAAAATTTAACTAATTAACTAATGAAGTTTTGCATACACTTAGTCAAGGGTGTACAGGACATATATTGTACATTAGGTATATCTGGAAAAAACACTGTTTCTGCGGTATATAAAAAATACTTAACAAAATTTAGCACAAGTATATCTAAAGCATTGCAATTGCTCTCTTCGTCTGCACTAATATAATAAAGGCAGGCTCCCAAAATGGTAAAGCAGCGTTGGTATCCATGTGGCGGGATGGCAATGCCACGTCCATACGTCCACCGACTACTTTGCCCTCCAAACCGGAACACGACTATGACAAGCTCTAACTCTATTGCGACAGGAATATGTAATTCTATGGTCCCAAATACCCGGGCGAGATGTTGCGGAAATCTATCACCTTGTAGTCCCGATGGTAGTGATAGTATAGCCAATCATTCGCCTATTACGAATTGCCTGGCAGAATGGCATATGTCTAATTTTTAAAGGGGGCCCGGACCAAACAGTCCTTTGAGACTAAAACACGACTTACAATGTTTATACACATTCGTCGTATACATCGGTCGTATATTAATATACACATTACACACATACACGGACCAACATACACGAATGATATTAAAGACAAAATCTATTTCTTTTTTAAGGCTTAAGATGTTAATTGTACATTTTTACCCCGATTTAAGAGAAATTAATTTTTTTGTTTCGCTAGAATTGAGTGATGTATGTGTATATATGTAACGTGTTAATGTATTTATATATTTAAGACTAGCTGTTGCCCGCGACTTAGTCCGCGCGGACTTCGTTTACTCCGCACAGCCCCTCCCCCGTAGGTGATAGCGTGATAATATATAACCTATATGTTGACCCGACCTGTTAGTAATATTCATACAAAATTTGAAGTAAATCCATGCAGCACTTATTGAGTTTACCCCGGACATACATGACTTTCCTACGATTTTATTATATATATATATATATATATATATATATATATATATATATATATATATATATATATAGTTCAATAAATATTTATTATGTTTTACAATGATAAAACATAATAAACTAAATTATTACATATCTTCACGCCAGATCCCTTACGGGGTAATCAGAGAGAACCAAGTGCCATACATCACGATCCTTGCAGGCTTGTCTCGCTTCCTCCACATTCATCACTCTCTTCATATACACACGCCGGTTGCGAAGACTCGACACCACCTTCGGACAGTACTTGATCAAATTGATCGTGGTATGTCAGTCTTGGTCTTCCCCGGTACCTATATCCTTCCACATTCGCATTGTATATCTGTTTTGTTAACCTTTCATCTACCATTCTTTCTACATGTCCGAACCAACGGAGCATGCCCTGTCTCATCTTTACACCGACACTTTCTTTCAAACCTAACCTCTCTCTCACTTCCACATTACGAACCCGGTCCGCGAGTGTCACACCACATATTTTTCTTAGCGACCTCATCTCGACTGCATTGATTCTACTTTCATGCCCTTTCTGACATATCCAACTCTCACTTCCATACAATAGCGTTGGGATAAGCACATAATTATGCAGGTCACCCTGACTTAAAATTGTGCTATTAATTAAATAATTAATCTTCCTAACGCTCCATTCACTCTGTTCCCTGCACACACTCTTCTTTCAACATCAGCGGTGTACCTTCCATCCCTGCTAAAAGCACATCCAAGATATATAAACTCATCCACTTGTTCCCGCACATAATCGACCACAACTCTTACGTCCGTTCTGGTTGCTTCTCTTTCAAATACTAAAACTTTAGTTTTCTTCATTTAAATGTAAGCCCATACTCTTACAATCCTCATTCATAACTGTGACCAGTGTTTTCAGCTCAGATGGAGTTGAGCCTAGAAGTACAGCGTCATCTGCATAAAGCAGGCAGTTCACCACTAGATCACTCATGCGCATTCCCACATTCAATGACCTCAATCTTTGGAACTAAATTATTAAAGGCTAAAAAAATGTTATAGTAATCTCCGTGTTAATTCAGGTCGCTTTTGAAGAATCCATCTTTCTGCCAAGCAGTTCGTAAAAGACAAAAGATTGACCAAACGTGTCAATACCATCGTAATTAACTAGTTGATAGAGTACTGCAACGGCTTGCCTGGGTTTGGTACTAACGACTTACTTGTTCCTGTCATAAAATCGGTAATACTTATCACAGTCTTGTTTCGGTTTGGACGGTTGGGTAACCGGTAAATGAATGTGTGTGGCAGTAGTTAACGCCAACATCAACTACCACTATCGTGCATTGACTTATGCATCTAATCACGATGGTTATATCTTACTAACCATGACTGTTATTTCTCAACGACCATGACAGTTGTCCCTGACTTTCTAACTTCAATGTTTATCTCTTATAATTTCTAACCATGATGGTTATCACTAATTCTCTCGTAATCACTTCACATCGTAAAGAGTCAATTAGCTTGTAACCTGGTCTGCCGCTTCGCACTCCAGTGGCAACCAGCGCCGCAACAAATTCATGTGGCATTACGTGCCCGCTAAGCGCCACACGGATGGCTACACACATTTAGCATCTGGTACCTGTATGCGTTGGGTTTATCTTTCCACCATTAAAAATATTTGCTTGTTTGCTGTCCCATGACTTAAATGGATTCACACATAATACATTGTGATATGTGTGAATCCATAGAAATATATATAACGAACACCAATAACCAGAAATACTTAGTTTTATATTATCACACAAATGCTTTTCCTTATTGGGAATCGAACCCCAGCCTCGTCAAATTTCTATGCAGAGTCGCTTACCACTCTACTAACGGTCAAATGAAAAATAAGGAATCAGGCATACGTAAATAAACAATTTAATCAACCATTGTTTTTAATGGCTCCCCAAAGTTCACCAGTGTATTTTGTGCGTATTGGTGTAATATCTCATGTGTTTTTGTTTCAGCCTCGCCAAGACACACATACACCAACGCGACCTGCCGTGAGCCCAGCGTTACCTGTCAGCTCAGTGACTGCGATACCGCCAGTTAAAATTGCTGCCAAAACCAAGAAGAAAGCTAAGGCGAAACACAAAGTCGCCAAAATGAAAACTGGCAGCAAAGTAGACTGTACAGTGATTGAAGTTGAGGCAGATGAGTAAGAGAAAACATTTAGATAAATATAATGTAATCGTATATGTGTTTTAGCACTTTTTCCGTGCTAGCTAAAACTTTAAAAACTTTTTGGACAAATAATTTTTTTGACACAACTGGATTTGCACCACTGACCTTGCCTAAGGCCGGCGCGCTCTCACTAATTGAGCCTTATTCTTCTTCCTCCGGCGCTACAACCCTTTGTGGGTCTTGGCCTTCTCAACGGTTTCCCTCCATTTGGTTCTATACATGGCTTCCTTCTTCCAAGATGTATTCCTGCCCATGGTCTCGAGATCTTGTTCCACACAATTCTCCCAACGTTTTCTGGGTCATCTTCTGGGTCTTTTCTGCTGTGGGGTCCAGTCATTGAGGGTTTTGACTGCTCTAAAGCCACTCATTCTCTGACGAGACAAAAATCTTCTTTCATATGTGATTGATTCTGTCAACTGCATGGATCGTTAGATTTATTTATATATTTATATAAAATTGAATGCACAAAAATCTACAGATGTGGACTACATGTATAATTATATACTAGTTAAATGTGTTCATTTGTTCAAATTCAGACTTGTCAAAAATTTCCTGTGTTAAGTTTATAATGTAATCAACGTAGCCCACTGCGCGTTCAAAGATCCTTTGTTAATCTCGGGAACAAAATGTAGCCTGTTAACAAAGACTTCTATATACTAAAGTACTACACAAGATATGCGCCGCGCCACATTGTCCACTAAAGTGCAGTCCATGGACTGCACCCACGTCAGAACTCGTTGAATGAAACACGTAAGTGCCATGAAATACTTCGATGTACGTACTAGACAAGTCATGCACCACGACTCATTGTTCCACTAAATTACATCTACATCAGAACTCGATGAAGGAAACGCGTAAGTGCCATAAAATTCACGACGGTTGCGAGCTTTTGGTCGCGAATATATATTTACACTATTATAGCCTAAGCGCTGCTTAATTTTGAATTTGGTTGGTCGATTTATTATTTCAGCGCTGCAGCGAGTGCTAACGAAACGGAACATGATTTTTCTTAGCATAGATTCTCTAATACATTAAAATCTCTGTCTATATTATACGTCTGGATTTAGATCTCTTGCATACCAAATGTTATTTAAATCTGTTCATCCGTTTTTTTGGATAATTTAGTGAATATACATACTTTATTACGAGAAAAGCTACAGGTTACGCTTTTTATGAGCCATGCGAATGAAAGAACGGGTAACAGCTAGTATTATCATTAAATTCGTTTGGATAATGCTCCAAACTAATATGAAATCATATCACCAGGTATTATTTGTGGTGTATGTAATATTTTATGTCACAAAATATTGCGACGAAAATGTATTTCTGAATAATTTATTGTGTGTCGTCACAGTCTGTCGTGATGATATAATATATTAGAAGAAGCTTTAAAACTATTTCAGGTGTGATGATGTGGCTGGGATGATTCAACACAATGATGTTGTTCTAATGAATAAACCTTAATGCTAACTATAGACGCTAAATGTATAAGACTTCGATTGTATATTTAGTTTGAACTACGAAATTTTTGAGGAATGTGACGACCGCATCGTGAGCTGATAGGATATTTTGTGACAGAATTGCGCTCTTACACGAATTTAGACCAAACAGTGTTCTTTGGAACATTCGAGAGCTTAATTTAAACATAAGCGATGTCCACTACCATCTCTAGACGGTTAATCGGAGTTGTGTATTTAACCGAGACACATATTGTGTCTGGCCGATAGGTACTATTTTATCTTTCATACCCGGGGTACAAATCAGGCTATTTGTTAGTTTGTGAGCCTGCATTTACATGTTCAATATAAAGTATACAGACGTACACTAACTCATTGAGCAAATCCAAATGGCTACAAATTTCGTGATGCAGTAGATTTTCTCTGTCGAAATCATGATTCTACATGATTTTAACGCTTTTTATACATAACGGCTCGGTATATACATACAGTAAAAGAGAACCTAAGAAGTTCTCCGTTAATGATATTGCTTTAGCGTATGGTTCAACGCAGCTTATTACTTTGAAGATATATATTCCAGACGTGGATAGACTGTTCGTTGTTTCTATTTGGCTTGTCTGGCCACTGTTAATTCTGAGTAGGTGGCAGCCACGGCCTCTAGTAATCGGACGCCGCGTTAGGCTCTATAGATCAGTAAATTTTAGGGGAATGGGATCCGATTTGGGAATTTTAGGGGAATGGTTGCAGAGGAGGTTCAAGGCTTGAACCTCAAGCTAGATGATGATAAATATGTCGTTACAGTGACTGTTCTACTGATGCTGATGTTGTGATGCAGTGCAAGGGATTTATATTTATTTATTTGGGGTATTCATCAGTGGCAAGTCTCAGTTTTGACACAGAATACTTAAAGATTAACAGAAGTCAATGTTACATACAAGTAATATTCGAGCATAGTACGCATAGACACCTCTCACGGACGCGATATCTCGGACTGGTGCGGAACAAACTGTCCCGAATCATTCTGAGATATCGCGTCCGTGAGAAGTGTCTATGTGTGCGTTGCTCGAATATCACATTTATGTAGACTGGCTATTGTTAGTCTCCAGTTAAAATTAGTGACAAATTAATTCGCCTCCTTTTCAGAACGCGTGTGTTATTGTCAAAGTTGTCTTTTTTGCACTCAATTCTTTAAAAAGTCGATTACTATCTAGAGCATGTCTTCGAGCAAAATATAGGCATATTTTTCTCGAAATAGTTGTTGTCCATCCCCCCGTGTTGGTCCGGGCTCCTTTAAAGAATATACCAACTGCCGTTCTGCCAGGCATGTCGTAAAAGACGACAGATTGGCTATACGTGTCTAATAGGTCGTAAAGTTCCGCAACGTCTCGGCCGGGTATTTAATTACCACCACCTTACCTACTCCTGCCGCTATAGTGTCAATGCTTGTCATTGTCGTGATCTAGTTAGGAAGATAAAGTAGGTGGTAGGCTTATGCACGTGACTTTGCCATCCCGCCACACGGATGGCAACGCACGCTTATCATATTTGGTGTCTATGGGCGATCCTTTGCTTGTTTGTTATCCTATGATGTATAAAAAAAAGGAATTGACTATGTCAGGGAAAGTTATCCTTATTTAAAAATCTTATAACTATATTAAACGTAAACGAAATTGCGGGCAACAGCTTAAATTACCTGTATATTGCTGTGTTATATATGAGAAATTAATTTATAAAATTGTAGTGATGATTTATTTGTTAAATTGAAATTAGTTAAAATTATTATTCCAAACTATTTTATTCATATGGTAAATGAGAAAATGTATATGTTTGGATGTCTGGTATTCAATCACGCAATAACGGCTGAACCAATTTAGATGTTATTTAGCACACATGTAGATGATAACCTGGAATAACACAGGATACTTTTTATTCTGAAAAATAAGTATCTTCACGCCCGACTCACCAAAGTGGTAGGCAGAGGTACAACCAGTGCACCCACGATTAGCCAAAGATACTTAGTCACACAATGTGATAGGTGGCAAGCCTATCGCTAACCGGGCACTTACCTAATCCCGGACAATGTTGTTTATATCTGAAATTTAAAAAACATCGAAAATAAGTCCGGTGGTATTCACTAAAAACTTATAATGCTGCGGACTGCAGGGTGCAGCTAGTGTTATAATATTTATTGTATTAGATATATCAATGGTGAGACAGAAACCCGTCAAACTTCCTTCTTTCCAAACTCAATTTGTGGAAAAAATATGAATACTAACATATGAAATCTGAATTCTACTAATGGCCTGTTTTTTTTTTTAGTTGTAATAGCAGGTCACCGTCGCCAGATATAACGATAGAGGCTAGTAAAATGGAAACTGAACCCTTTACGGATACAGATAAGACAGAAAAACCCCCACCTCTTCAACCTCTAAAGAATGAAGTGGAATTAAACTCAGTGACCAAACTAACTAGTAAACTTAATGGCGCGGTCGTTTCGCCGAAAAAAGTACCTTCAAAAGGTAAGTATTATTCTTTTTTTATATCATAAGATAGCAAACAAGCAGATGGGTCTCCTGATGGAAAGAGTCAACCATCGCCTATAGACACCAAAGATGTTAATAGTGCGTTGCTATCTTGTGGCGAGGTCTAATGCCACATGCATAAGTTCACCGGCTACCTTACCCTCCAAACCGGAACACGACAGTGACAAGCACTTGTAAAATAAAGCATTTATAAAATACTAGCAGATTTTATACTATTTGAGTGCAGCGACAGCGAATGGGTTGTTTTGTCTAAGTCACCAGTGCAGCATACCTACCTGTCCATTTATGAATGTAAATCATCTACTCAAACATATAAATAAAAAATCACCGAAATTGATCTAGGCGTTTAGAAGTACAAATGTACAGAAGAATAATGCAAAAATAACAAAACTAGACTTATTCAAAATAGAGCTCGCTGATTTCAAATTTACCATATTTTTTTCTTACAGCTTTATTTTTTGAGATACAGCTACTGGCCATATTATTGTACTAAGTAGTTACATTAATTTATATAACACGGAGCTTTTTTCTATGAAAAGTTTTTTTGACAATGTTCACTTTGTGAAATATCTATAATAACAATAACAGTTGTTTTTCTAACAACTGTGATGTACCTATGTATATACATTCAAAAATTGTAGAATCGGTGTGTCGGAGGTCGTAAAACTGATGTACTTTGATTACTTCGGACACCCATGACAAGTATTGAGTGCCTTTGTGGTATATGTAAAATATGTGTTAGTCCTTGAGAATTTGTGCGTATAAAAAAGGACCTTATTTAAAGTATCAAACACAATTCAAATCATCAGGATGATTGTTATTTGTGCATGCATGATCAATATACAAAATTACTTCTAAAGGTCCGGCCTTTTAAAATTAGATACTAAATATTGGATTGAGAGATCGTTTTAATTATTATTGTAAAATTATTACAAGATAATAAAAAATATTTGTATAAAGAATATCTTACTAAATTCATGCATTCAATGCACCAAGTCTTGTGTATGAGCTCTGTAGTGCTGGCATTGTGTCATTTTACATTTACCTATAATTATCATAGTAACTATTGTATAATCTGTCACTGTAAGTACATTTTTCCCGATCACTTTTAATTTGGTTAAATGCACTAAATATATTTTAGTTCGAATTTTGCGTAATTGAAATTATATCCACGCGTTTTGTTTTTTGTGTAAGATAAAAATGAAATTTTAATATTTTAAATTATTTTTTTATTACACAGATCAAACATATTAATGAACAGCCTCTGAAAATTTGACCAGATCTTTAAAAGTAACCCTGTATAAACGGAATTGACAATAGAAACTGGCTACAACCTCCGACAATACCAATCCAATCTCTTATAGCCCAGTGATGCATCAGTACCTTCACCTATAGAAAATGGTTGTGATTTAGAACTCTTCTTCAAGTGATGAAAGTGGGATTCATGTATTTCTTTTGAGTCCCGGGCCTTTAACCAAGAAAAGCTCAGTGCATTAGTCTTTCTAAAAAAGCATCAGTGATTCTAGCTTCTCAATTTAAGCTTAAGCTGAACTTCGTTCTTTCATGTGAAAGCAATTTTGACTTTGTTTATTGTTCAGATATTCTTGATTTGGTGGAAACCAAATAAATGGCATTTATTAATTGATTCCCCTAAACGGACCCTTAACAGTGTACTTATGCTCAATGGCAATACTCTGAATTTGTTGCTGATTACACATTCAATTAAAGTCAAAGAATATTTTATTTAGTTTAGTTTTGGCTATGGATACAATCAAGTACATGAATATTTTATTCTTGAAAATCGCGTTTTCATTATATCTCAAAAACAAAAGCTGATACAATAAAATCTGAGTTCAGATCTGAGTCCGAAAATGTATTTTTGTCGTAATATTTCATGCAACAAAATGCTGTTTCTCTGTGGTATAAGAAAATTTTAAAATAATATTTACATAAAGTCGAATACCGTAAATTAACAAATTATAATTATTCCATTAGTTTTAGCGAAAGTTATTGTAAACGGTTTATGTGAAAGAGTAACGTACCACCCATCTTAACAAACCCGCGTTTATAAAAGTAATGTGATGTTTTGAGAAAAAAAAAATTAATTGCTTACCACTTTTTAATTTTTCCTTATGTTCAAAAAAAAAAAAAATTACATCCAACAAAATTATAATTAAATGCATTATACTAAGTTTAAGTTATTTTTTGTAACAAATTTATGTTTAAAGTAATTTGTACTCTATAGCCTACAGAATTAAATCAATCAAAGCTGTATTTAAATAATTAAACCCTTAAAATCAAATGTTACAATTAAAATTATTTGATTTGTTACATTAAATATTTGTTTATGTATTGCAGAGAAAATAAACAAGGATCAACTTTTCTTGACCACTTTGCATACAACCAATCCTTTCAGACTAATTCCATCTCGTAAAGGTCAATTAAAATGGTTTTTATGCTAAATGCAACAAAATTTAGTGTGGAAAGTAGTTCTTTGCTTTAGTTTAGATATTTAGTATACCATGTAGTTCATTTAATTGTAGTAGCTAATGTTTTATGGGAAAATAAATACTGATTAGGATTTTAAGTAATGTTTTTAACAAAAAACATTTACTCCTTTTTTATACTTATACTATTCGGCAATCTGTTGTTGCGTGATGGACATTCAGCCTACATCTCAAAAAGGAGGAGGTTCTAAACTTGGCAGTATCTTTTTGTGTTTGTTATTCTCAGAACTTGGTCATATATTTAATCAGTAGGATTTTTTTGCGTTTGAGCATGAAACTTGCAAAATATAAAGCGTTAAACCGAAGAAACATACACAGTTATTCACATTTGTAATATTAATGGAATTTATGAAACATGAAACTTTCCATATAAATAATTGGGATTTAAGAACGACTCCTCTTTATACCAATGTCTGATAAATCTTGTATTGGATTAAAATTGTACCTTATATTATAGCTAATTAAAAATAGGCAAACCAGCAGATTTTCTTCTGAATATGTGGATATTTCTTCTGGGTCTACTCAGTATGTGGCTGCATTTTCAATCTGGTAGTAGCTATAAGATTGTTGACCTATCAGAAGTTATGGTTAATTTGAATAATTCATTTGATTTGGTTCTTGTATGTTCAAAAAGGTTATGTAATATTTTTTCTTTTAAATATTTATATACATACAGAGTTGGTTGCTAGAGAAAATGTCATGACATGCTCGTACTTGAGTGTGGGTAATTACAGAGTGTATTACTATATATTTATGTAATCATATCACCCTAGCTTTACATTAATCGATTTGCTTACGTTTAACATAAACATGAAGATCGATTACTAAATATGAATAATATCTTGCAAGAGTAATGAGTTTTAAAATCAAAAAAAACATATGAATGTATCGATGTTTAATCTAGCCGAAAAGTAATAGGCAGAATCCAACAACTTATGATTCTATTGATTGTTTTTTAAGAGTAATCGTTTTCGGAAGTCGAATTTGTAGATTTAAACTTTTCGGCTTGACAATTTATTAAAAAATGGGTAAGAACATATTTTATGAAAATATTTAATAAAGAAATAGATGTTATTACGCCCATATCTTCAAAGGTTTAATGCACCCATGTCATGGTCAGCCAACGGTATTTAAGCCCTATGGTGCCCAAGGTATTGAAAAATTGGGCACATATCTAATCTCAGGCAAGTTTTTATAAGAAAATTGAATTACTGTTATATTCAGAACGCATTGACCTATCGAGGATTAGAACTAAGGACCTTATGCGTGTATACCGAATCTATCGTACTCATATAAAAATATTGAATATGACACATTATGTAAATATTTTCATAAAATTTGTGCAGCTGATTAATTCTATTAGTAATGTAGATATTAATAGAAGGTATAAGTTTGTGTTTCTGAGGTGAAAGTTATATGTGTGAGTATGCGCTGTAACATTTATATTCATAAATGTTACATGCGCAAAATATTCTTAAAACCTCCTTGTTACAATATATGTAGCAATAAAATGAAAATATGCTTTTTTGCCAGAATTAATACGCTACATGGCAAAAGTGCCATAGTATGTGCGCTTAAAAATTAACGCGCATGTATTTAACTTTTTTGACATTTTTGAGTTTTCTTATTTTCAAAGTTTGATTAAATGAATTGTACCATAGAATTTTCACTTCATACTTGTGTATTATTACGCGCCAATAATTTCATCTTAGCGAAAATATAGCAATGTAGACATTGCTTTCGTGTAGTGGCTTTACAGTCAGTAATGAAACCCCTGTCTAACCTTATAGGCATATTATAGGCTGGTTAGTTGATAACAGTACCAAAAATGAAAATAATCAAATAATTCTATTTATAAAAATATTAGGTTATTTTAAAAGGTGTTTCTTTAGTTTCCATACAGTTTAGTGAATACTGGCCACATCAAAACGCTTTAGTTAGTGGCCGCGGCGTTTTTGATGTCGTAGCCACCTACATTTTTTGGCCAACATATTTTGTTGCAATAGGTAATATTTTTTAATTAATTTTTTATCAATTTTAATCGGGAAAATTTATTTATGTATATCCACAAAATAATAACAATGCATTTGATGCTTGGACAGGATTTTTGTTACTGTACTGTACTGTATATTGTGGTACTGTATAATGTATATAGAGCATAATAATAGATATTTAATTGTATTAATTATTATTATTGTAGAATCACCACTCAATTTACCGGACTCAATAGGTAATTGTTTGCGACCGTCACTATTTCCTCGGGTGCCGCCATATCTCAAATTCGTCAAACACGATGAAGCATCACCTTTAAAAGTGCCAGCAGCTATACAAAAGCACTTGAAGTGGAAATTGACCACTATAACACCAATAGTAGTGAAGAAAACACTCACTAATTCCGGTTTTAGATTGGTGAAGAGTGAATGTGATACAGCTGAATGTCCACAGGAAGGTTTGTATTATCTTTTTATGTCCTTACCTAAAACATTAAATCTTGTCTATGGAAGTTTATTAGTTACTAGCTGAACCTGGTAGACGTTGTCTTGCTAGTGTGTATTATAACGGAGACACGCGGCAGCGCCATCTGGTGTCAGTTGCAACAATGTGCAAAGCCAAAGAACCTTCTTTGTGAAAATCAAAATATATGTCACTACTTATGATATAAACATAAACATTCATATTTAGACTGTACACATTAAAGGAGGCTGTTCAGTACACGATTCTGATTCCGCATATGAAAAAAAATAGGTACTGACCCATTTTGTCCAATATTAATGTTTATCCGCGCACGCATAGAAGTTCGCTGTTTAAAAAAGCAATTTACCGAGATCGCGAGTAGATTCGTTAGTTCATCGTGTGGTGACCAAAATTTTTTCGAATATTACTACACTAATTTCGTTAGGTTTACTAGGTGGTTCAGCAATATTATCTTTTATTATATTTTGATTGTGGTCACAAGGAAACCATTAACTATCATGTGCTTTAATATGTACTATGTTCAATATGTAAAAACTAGTCAACCTGTATATTTAAAATATGGTATCTTTGGAGTTGAAAAAATAGACTATTTTCGCTGAGGTGTCACAAAGTAAACTGTCTTTCGACACTTAGTTTTCAGGAGTCAATGGTTTGTATGACAGATGAGCGGCGATCGCTACATTGAAATATTAAGGCTGCGTTTCCACTCAGGCGGAGTGGAGTGGAGCTTAGCGGTGCACAAATTGACCAATCACAATGAAAGAAATCTCCGCTCCACTCCGCTAACACTGTTTCCACTGGAGCGGAGTGGAGATTTCTTTCATTGTGATTGATCAATTTGTGCACCGCTAAGCTCCACTCCACTCCACTCCGCCTCAGTGGAAACGCAGCCTATTTTTTTTTTCGAAATGAACTTAAGCAGTTGGTTCAAATGACCGCTACTGCGAAACCGGGCTTTTGGGGCGAGCAAAGTGCTCAGCCAGAATTTAAGTGGGCTAAGAGCTCGCCCTAAGGGTGTCTCCTGTGAGACCGAACCTCGGCTTAGGGCAGTATTTTGACGATTGGTGGGAAAGTGGCATCAGGATTTCGACTCGCCAACGGCTCTTAACCGGTGTCTCGAGTGTTGGCGGGTCGAAACAATGGGCCTAGTCGCCGCCGGCGGCGACTTTGGCGCGTGCGTGTGCGTGTGAATTGTGAAGTGTATTTAGTGATGGGATCGTCAGGATCAGATAGGACGTGACGTGGCCTTCTATGTTTGTCATCAGCAACCGCGGCCGCGAAGTGTATATAAGTATTTCATTTTATTTCCTCACTAAACCTGATACAATCTGGATATGCACAGTGTTCTAGTTCAAGTAAAATCAATGATTTGAATCGAAAATATTCTTAACGCCACTAAAAAACAATTGAGGGTAGATTATATGATAAACTACTGCTACCTTATAAGATGTTATTTCTTATTGGCTTAACCTTATATGTATATGAGCCTTGTTACAGACATACGGATGAACATAAAATGGTAGTACAGAACATACACATAGTTTTAGGTTGGCTGCTGCAGTTAAAAAAAAGTATCTTCACGCCCGTATCCCCGAAGAGGTAGGCAGATATACAATAAGTGCACCCACGATTAGCTGAAGATACTTGGTCCCATAAATGTGATAGGTGGCAAGCTTATCGCCAAACCGGGCACTTTCCAATCCCGGACAACTTTGTGTTTATCAGAAAACTGAAAAAAACACTTTTTTAAAGTGCCCGACCCAGGAACCGAACCCGGGACCTCATGTGGTCAACGCCAACGTTGGATCACTAGACCACAGAGGCGATTGCAGTTAAACTGTGTTCAAATATCATTGATAGAATTTTTTTCATACATAACAAAATTCTGTGCTATCAAAAATAACTAATTCACACAGAGTAATAAGAGTTATTTAAAAATCGAAAATTTTTGTTATAATTCTGTGGTGCAGTTTTTAAAACTCTACTCAAAAAGTTTTCTTACTCTGATAAACTGTAAAAACTGTGCGAAATCTTCTTTAAGCTCTAGGTATAAGAATGGCGACAAGAGATAGACTTGTATTTTGTAGTTGCAGCACTACAATAGACAGTGCTCAACGGAGTAAAATAGTATATTTATATGTCTGTAAAGCTTGATTATTAGTTCTTTACAAGATTAAAATACAAGTTGAGTAAAGCCCGTCGGCAAGTAACGGGAGTACTTCATACATTTTTAAGTGCATTATTTTTTCTGAAACCTAGTAAATAATATCTTTTGTTAACAGATTGTATCTTGTTACAGAAACAGTAGATTGGGTTGGTATTTGGGGTAAACATATGAAATCGTTAATGTTTAGAGCCATAAAAGATGGCCAGAAAATGAATCATTTCCCAGGAACCTTTCAAATTGGCAGAAAAGACAGATTGTGGAGAAATCTCCAAAAGCTCTCTGCAAAGTATGGTATTAATGAATTTGGTATTATGCCTAAAACGTATGTGTTGCCACATGACTTGAAAATATTAAAACATGATTGGGAAAAGTATGCGGCAAACAATGAAAAATGGATCATAAAGCCAGTAAGTATTAGATAACAAAATGTTTAAGTAATGAATATATTTCTACTTCTATGGTGTTGGTATTACCCCTTTTAATTAAAGAATAAACCATTTGCCTTTTGGTCAGGCCACTTGTGAAAGGCAAATAAAGCCAAACAAGTGACTACCATAGTGTCTATTAAGTTTGGCAACTTTTGTTACTACCCCCTTAGTTGTCCTGCCGCATTTGTTTTTCAGTTAGGATGGTAATAAAAATTACTCTCTGCAATCCAAAAAGAAATGGACCATTAATACTTAATTGATGGTTGATAAGGTGATAGTTATATCTTTCTATAAGAATAGTCATAAACGCCTCTCTAAAATTTGCTCATACTGTCCTAAAAATTTTCAACTTTAGTGACTCTCAATCTGAACTCCAAAGAAATAATTTGCTTGTATACACAAGTAAATGACACCTTGCAGTGTTACTGATAAGAATAAAAAAACATACAATTTAGAATTGCCCAAAAAATAATACAAACTGATTTCTTGTGATTCTTTGTTAACTTTCTTTACCTGGAGGTCTATATATGGACTATTGCTAGCATTTAAAAAAAATAGTATAAGTTATAGTCTATGGTTGTTTGAATTCGTATTCTTTTTTCAAGTACATTTCTGTTGCCTTCTTCAAATTGATTATTATTGATTAATAATTGATAAGTACTTTTGTCCAAAATATCAATTATATTATCACATAATATAATTCACATCAATTCGCAATTATCATAACAAGATACTTTAATTAATATTTTGTGGTGTGAAATTTCAGCCTGCTTCAGCTCGAGGCACGGGAATCAAAGTGGTATCCCGATGGACACAAATCCCTAAGAAACGACCTGTGGTAGTGCAGAGATATGTGTCTAAACCTTATTTAATTAATGGCAGTAAGTTCGACCTGCGACTTTACGTGCTTGTCACATCTGTACACCCACTTAGGATATATTTATATAAAGATGGACTAGCTAGGTTTGCATCAGGTAAGAATTATTTATAATATTTTGACTTGCTTCAGATACTTTTGTATTCATAAGTCTCACAGATCGGTGCTGGCTAGACTTATGGCCATTATTTTATTATATTATAATTATTTTAGTATTTTTCCAAATATATAAAGGCATTTGAAAATACATCCTTGTTGGACTTATTTTCTTGATTTTAGGGTTCCGTACTTCAATGAAAAAAAAAACGGAACCCCCATAGGGTCACTTCATTGTTTGTCTGTTTGTCCGTACATCCGGACAGATGTGTACTTCTGTCAAGACCCTATCTCTCAGGAACGCGTAAATGTATCAAGTTGAAATTTATATAAAATACTCGGGTCTATACTCTATGTCTATGTCCCTCACGGCTATAAAAATCAAACTTGTAAGTCAACGCGATCAAAAGATGTGACCATTTATGTTGCAGATTCTGCGATTACAAAAGGGAATCAAATCCTATAAAGTACTTCCCGTTGACCTAGAATTATTAATCCGAATCCGAAAACCATACATTTTTAGTAACATCACAAAAAACGCGATCAAAAGGCATGACTGTTTATGTCACATATTTAAAAAAAACACGACAAAAACTATGTTTTTATTTTTTTTGTCTCTAAAAATTGGCTGAGATATTTACGATCAAAGTGCGTATTTTTGGCCGAAGGCTTTAAAAAACACGGACGGGCGCTCACTAGCCGATGACGTCATATCCCTGGTTATTAGACAGTCGCGCTCTCGTTCGCACGCCGTTGCGCAATAATTTAGTAGCTTCAACGCATTGGACCGAGATATGTGACGTAATAGTATGAGCGCGCGTAATCTCAAAGTTCAAAAATGAGCTTATAATTTTATTCGTTATAACTTCCGATATACTACATGTATTGAAGTGAAATATAAACTAATGTTCATGATCTACGCTCTGATATTAGGTGTATTTGTTAGTAATATTTTGACCCTTTTATGTTCTCCATTGTATATAAAATACGTTTAAATTGATATGGGCAAATATTCTTTTTATAAAAAATTATTGTAATACTTTGATAAGTTTTTCAATTTAGTGAAAAATTATTGACTGATTTATCTTAAATGGCGCATGTTATAATTTTAGTAAAAATTATAACACGCTATGTATAATTATTTATAATCCACTGCAAAACAGCCCGGTTTCCTAGTTGTAATAAAATATAATGCATACTAATATTCTATTTTAGTGAAGTACAATGATGAGATAACGTCACTGAATGATAGATACATGCATTTAACAAATTACTCAATTAATAGACTGTCCAAAAATTACACTCCTAATGAAGACTTTGCTGCCTGTGAGGGGCACAAGTGGTATGTATATATATTGATGTGATTTGTGTTAGCGATTGAGTTATTTTATTGAGATGTAAAGAAATAACCCAAAGTTATTTTTATGCTACAGATATTAAGGATAGCTAGAAAATTGAAAACTCCCAAATTCGTCCAGTCAAAAATTGTGATTGAACAATGTTTTTGAATGAATGACAAATGTTTGATGTATAATGTCAGCGATGAGTGTCAAATGATAATGTTAATATTTAATCTATATTAGTATTATAAATGCGACAGTTTTGATGTTTGGATGTATGGATAGATGGATGTTTGTTACTCAATCACGCAAAAAATTACTGAACGGATTCGGATGAAATTTGGCACACAGGTAGATTATGAGCTGTAATAGCACATAGGCTACTTTTTATCCCGTAAAAATGAGTTCCTAAAGATTCACCAAAAACTTTCTAATGCAGCGGGCTGCACATTGTAACTAGTTACTAATAAGATTCGTATTATAGTCAGACCAAGACTAGTTGTTTGACAAAACATTTTGTTAACCTTGTTGATTACAAATAATCTTTAAAAATACATTTCCCCGTTCCATAAATGTTTTATTAAGTGTAAAACAGGCGTTTTGTCAAAGTTACCAATAAGTTCCAGTAGCTCGAGCATAAGAATCAAAATTTGTCTGCTTGTAATTTTTTACTACCCGTACCTCTTATTAAAATTGAATAGTTATTTTTTTATTTTTTTACATCTTAAGTAACATAATTAACAATATTACATGAATCGTATAGCATACCTAGTAGAAAGTAGTGGTAGTTGTGTAAAGTTCTTTGTTTCTACTGTCGGTGGACCCTGGTAATAGACATAGAGAGTCCCCGCTCATTTAGACGGCCAGGCCGCGTGGCCAGGTCGCGCGGCCAGCGAATTCCTCCAACATAAAGGAAGTGCGCGCATTATGCGGTCAGCAGATGGCGGCCAAGCGACCAACAATAACGCCGCGACCCAACATGTGGCCATTTGGCCGCCGCGGCCAACGAGGTACGCCAATTCGTATGAAATACGTTCAGTATGCGCGCATAATTCCTTCTTTGACGTCCATTTTAGAGCACGTTGTGCATTCAACAGACGTATGTGGTCGCTTGATGTGGTCGCTAAATTATTACGAGCTGCGCGCTCTGGCCGCTGGCAGCTGGCCGCGCGAACAGCGGCCAAATGCGCGGGAGCACTTAACGATGGTGGATACCATCGTGACTAGTTCTAACATAATTTGGTTCAGGTCTAGAAGATAGGATGGTTTGTGAATTTGTACATGAGTTTAAAATTTTACTAACATAGGTCTAGGAAATGGTTATTTCATAATGTTAGTAAAGTCGGTTGCCTACTTAAACGATCATGGAACACCTCTTCTGCTGTGTTAAAAGTAAAATTGAGGTCTTGGAAATTGTAAAACTTTATTACCTTTCCCTTAATACTTATAAATTTATTATGATTTTAAGAAATTTTTACATTTCTCAACAAATCAGTCCCTAATAAGGATTATTGCTTTAACAACAGTTCTAATCGAGTCGGAAGCTAATCTGATAGTAATTATTAACCACTGCCCGTTGTCTATACTGTGGTGTATCAAAATTTTTCATTTGCATTAAAAATAATAATTAATGTTGTCAATAAAACAATTTGTGTCAAAAGTGATTAATATTTCGTTTCAGGACATTACAAACTCTTTTTCAATATTTAAAGACTGAACAAAATGTAAATATTGATGCTCTGTGGGAGTCAATTAAGGATCTAGTAATAAAAACAATAATTTGCGGAGAAGCTAGTATTAGTTCGTTAACTAAGGCAAATATCACTTCACGATATAACTGCTACGAACTCTTTGGCATTGATGTACTTTTAGATGAGGATCTCAAACCTTGGCTATTAGAGGTAAGTGGGATCTGATTTATTTTGCAGGAACAAAACTTATACAATATATTTTACATGTGTTACAGATTTACAACTTGTATATTGTAGAGATTCTCCAAGAAGTCACAATAGTTTGCGTGTGAATTAATTATGCTCCCCCATATTGGTCCTGGGCTCAACACACAACACAGTTTATTTAACATTTTGTGTCTTATCTATCATGGCATATTTTTTACTTGTTTGATTGACCTACCAATAGCTAAATAAAAGGAAGTGTAAATTTTATGACAGAAAAGAAAAATCTTTGCTTGATTTAGAAATACACTTTACCTGAGCCTGTACACTTTACAGGTTTGATTAGTTTCATGACTTCTAAATACATTCCTCATTAAAATTTATTTGATATTAAAAAGTGTCCGTTAAATATATGGGCTTATTGTACATTAAATTATAATTTCGGATGATGGAATATTCTTGTGGCACTTTAGGCCTATCTCATAAATCTCCTTTGAGAATTTAAAGTAATTCAATACTAACTCTTATATGGCTCGATTAATTGAATGACTATTAATTAGGCATGGAACATTTCATAAATAGCTTGCGACATATCATATGATATGTTTTATCGCAAATCGCATATTCTCGGTAGTCTTAGTCATAGTCTCTTCATTTGGTTTGTGATATGTCGCACTCGATGAAATCACATCGTTCGTAAATATTCGGATCATCGTATTGACATTGACGTAGATAGCGAGCGAGTAGTGACGAATCGTGCGTGTTGTGTATAGTATGCCGTGTTACAAAGAGCGAAGCGCCTCACTAGCTCGATAGAGAGTATTTTAAAAATAGACTTTAAATTAAGGGCGTTAAAGTATTACTTTCCTTGGAATGATTTGTCGCAGATCTAAAAATCACTTCTTTGTTTACGTAACTTTTTTTTTTTTTTATATCAAACAAGCTGATGGGTCTCTTGATGGAAAGAGCAAACCATCACCCATAGACACCAAAGATGTTAATGGTGCGTTGCTATCTTGTGGCGAGGTCTAATGCTACATGCATAAGTTTACCGGCTACCTTGCTCTCCAAACCGGAACACGACAGTGACAAGCATTGACGCTATTACGGCAGGAATAGGTAAGGCGGTGGTACCAGACCCGGACGAGATAATGCTGAACTCTACCACCTAGTAGCCACGATGGTAGTGACTCGTATTACCAATCGGTTGCCTTTTACGACCTGCCTAGCAGAACGGCAGTTGGCCTATTCTTCAAAGCAGCCCGGGGCCAACACGGGGGAAAGCTTACATGAATTAAGTCAAATTTCATTATTTCATAATCATGATTTTTGACGACAAGTCACAGGTCAGTGATTCGAGCAAGGCGTTCGAACTGCGATGTATTGTGATTTGTGTACTTTGAGATTTGTTGTGATTTATATAGAAAGTAATTATTTATCGTAATAATTTTTAGTTATAGGTACAGCGTTAGTATAAAAAAGACTAAAATAAATACAATGAGTGGACTTATATAAAATCATTATGAAAAAAATCCCAGGAAAAACTATGGCTAAATGTATATTATGTAAAAGAGTATTCGTACAAAACTTCCAGTACACATCAAAAAGACACAATATTTAAGTGCCTACCACATTGATATAAAAAACCCAAGATACACAATCAGTGTGTCAAAAACGTCCTCCAAAAATGAGCGCACAATTTTAAATTGTGCACTCATTTCAAATAGAATCGCGTCGGTCGCGTCACTGTCAATTTTATTTATTTTCGTACATTGCTTTGTAAAAACAACTATAAGTCTTGCACTTAAGGTTGGATATGCAAAAACATATGTTTTTGCCATATCTATAACTACTTAAAAGAAATTAGGGACACTTTTGAGTGTCAGTTTTGTTCGGGACTGTGCATCTAGGGTTTTTTATATCAATGGCCTACCAACATTTTTTAAATTCCGATCAAAACAGAGAAAATTTTGAAGTACCTTTCTTGGCCTAAATTGAATACTAAATTCATTTCATGATAACTTTTTTTTGAGATATACATATTAATTTCTAAGCTTGCCTCGTCGTATAGGAGTAGCCTATTCGGCTCAGATCATGAGGTCTCGGGTTCGATCCCGGGTGGGGCAAAATAACATTTTTGCCCCACCCGCTGATAGAACCCGGTTTAGGTTTTTTTAGAACCTGAAAATCATCGTTAGCGATATTTCGCATGTGAAATCATTGCGATTTTTTTTCTTAATTTCATCGAATGATAATGATTTAAAAGTAGCAATCATTTCTATGCCCACTATTAATAGAACTTATTGACGTTTATTTATTGAATAATAGTAAAATGAGTTATGGTGTGTGATAAGGTGAACATATCGCCGTCACTACACAGCGCGTCCCCGCTGGACATCCACGTGAAGGGCCCGCTGGTGGCCACGCTACTCAACGTGGCGCAGTTCCACGTGCCCGCCAGGGTCACGCCCGAGAGCCTCGCCCGGGACAAGCCCGCCAAGATGGTGAGTCTGGACCAGATTAAATGGGGGCTACAACACTGGAATGGTAAGTGTGACAAATACTGTGAAATGAGATGGTCACCTTGTAGCGGTAGCAAGCGGTATGTAACAAGAGATACAAAACTGGAGTGGTGAGTCTTTAGCCGATTCTGCAACTTGAGATAGTGAGTCTGGAGCAGATGTAGAGAAGAATACTTAACTGAAATGGTGATTCTCGAGTGGATGTAGCACAAGTTAAGATTGAGATGGTTAGTCTGCAGTGGGGACTGCAACATGATTTGGTAAGTCTGTAGCGAACATATCTAAGATTACAAGACTGAGATGAGAGTAGCTGACGTATCGAACGTTGCGACAAAGGATGGTGAGGCTATGGTGAATGTTGTGGGGGCTACAATAGCATATTTGTCAATCCGTAGAGGATACTATAATACTGAGTGTGTGAGTATGTAATGTAGTGGGTGTTATGAATAGAAATGGTGTATCTCTTGCAGATAAATTGAGAGGTGCAACACCGTAAAGGTGAGAATTTAATTTAAATATTGAATACTAGCTATTGCTAGCGACTTCGTCCGCGCGGATTTCGTTTATTCCGCACTGCTCCTCCCCCGTAGGTCATACCGTGATAATATGTATCCTATATGTTGACCTGACCTGTTAGCAATATTCATGTAAAATTTGAAGTAAATCCATGCAGTACTTTTTGAGTTTACCCCGGACATACATACAGACAAACAGACAAAAATTCTAAAAACTATATTTTTGGCTTCGATATCGATTGTAGATCACGCACCAAGTATTATTTAAAAAAAATATTCAATGTACAGTTTTGACTTTCCTACGATTTTATTATATGTATAGATGATTGTCTACAAAATCGAAAGAAGGTGGTGATGAGAATTGAAATTTATGATCTGCTCCATGTTGTCTAGTTTTAGTTGTCTGCTTGTTGTTGGATTACCTTCGTATTGTTTTAACCCGCATTTACAGTAGTATTATTTTATGACCGCTCCGTTAGCGACCCTGACTACGCAATCGACGGGACTCGGGTTCGATACCCTACGGGGACAAGCATTTGTGTTATAAGCATAAATGTTTGTATTTCCGGGTTTGGGTTTTTATTAAATATATTCTAGTATTTATATATGTATTTCTATGTATTAGTATTGTTGACTGATACCCATAACACAAGCAAATAATTTGCTTACTTTGGTGTTAGATCAGTAAGTGTAATTTGTCCAGTGAATATTTAACCACACTGGTCTATTTTGCAACTGTAACGCTTTCATTTGTAACAGTATATTTATTTTAATTTTTAATTATGCACTAGACCTATTTGACAACTGAGACGCAGACATCTGCAATAGACTCTCAGTATAGATTTATTTGAATCATAAGCACTAGGTCTATTTAACACCCGTGTGGTCTCTACCCTGTCTTGGTCCTGGGCACCTTTAAAGAATAGGCCAACAGGTGCCGTTCTGCCAGGCAGGTCGTAAAAGGTGAACGATTGGCTATGCTTGTCACTACCACATTGTGGCTACGAGGTGGTAGAGTTCTGCTTTGTCTTGCCCGGGTCAGGTACCGCCGCCTTATCTATTCCTGCCGCAATAGCGTCAGTGCTTGTCACATTCGTGTTCCGGTTTAGAGGGTAGGGTAGCCTGTAAACTTATGCATGTGGCACTAGACCTCGCCATAAGATAGCAATGCATCATTAACATATTTAATGTTTATAGGCGATGGTTGACTCTTTCATGTGTAAAAAACTAAGCAGTACATTTATTTGTATTGTAATGTTTGCCTAGATCTATTTAACAAGTATATTGAGTTAATTTAAGCTGTTTAAAATTTTCAGACTGGGCTGCCATATGATAGCCGACTGTACACAATATATCTCTCTAAGGAAGAAAGAGACAAACATATAATCTACACAAATATGGAAGATCGTGATATGGTATGCTAATGATAATTTAAAATTATTTGCTTATGATCACTGTTATAGTTCGTAATCACGTGATGAATATTGTCATAGATCTTGGATGCACTATGTTTTGCCTTAGTACGTAAGTGCATGTGTAAGTAAGAAATTCCGTACTC
Organism: Apodemia mormo; assembly: GCA_036924255.1. Taxonomy (NCBI): domain Eukaryota; kingdom Metazoa; phylum Arthropoda; class Insecta; order Lepidoptera; family Riodinidae; genus Apodemia; species Apodemia mormo. Next base: position 16,644,830 of record JAUPFN010000021.1, on the reverse strand, counting down.
TCATGATTTGTTACAACTAGGGAGTTGTTTTCTTTATATCATAAGATAGCAAACAAGCAGATGGGTCTCCTGGTGGAAAGAGTCAACCATCGCCTATAGACACCAAAGATGGTAATGGTGCGTTGCTATCTTGTGGCGAGGTCTAATGCAACATGGATATGTTTACCGGTTACCTTACCCTCCAAACCGAAACACGACAGTGACAAGCACTGACGCTATTGTGGTAGGAATAAGTAAGGCGGTGGTATCAGACCCGGGTGAGATAATGCAGAACTCTACCACCTAGTAGCCACGATGGTAGTGACTCGTGTTACCAATCGGCTGTCTTTTACGACCTGCCTGACGGAACGGCAGTTGGCCTATTCTTCAAAGAAGCCCGGGAACACGGGAAAAAATTGTGTTCTCTTAGATTCGATGTCACCACTTTGCTAAACCGTTTTGGTGCATTGACTAGAAAATAGAATATTATGCCTGTTTTCCTGCCAGTTAGTTCGTTATACGCGAGCAAAAATAAAATATAATCAATACAATCATAACTATAAATTGTTCTATGAAAATTATTTTTTTCGTTTTTGTTCTATGACAACTCCGCTTGACTTAATGTTACAGATAAGGCATATTTTTGCCGCTATTAATTAGTGCAAAGCACTATCACTATTAGAATCGACACTATTGCGGCAAAAAAGGTAAGGCGGTGGTATCGGACCCGGGCGGGACAATACAAAACTCTACCACCTAGTAGCCACAATGGTGGTGACGCCAACCGTTCGCCTTTTATGAATTGTTTGGCAGTACAGTAGATGATCTATTTTTCTGTGTTGACTGCCTCGTAGTTAAATGATCAGTTGTGGCTCAGCTCATGAGGTCTCAGGTTTGATGAGACTGATGGCTGAGACAAAAGTGTTCGTATTGTATCAAGGTCGTATATTAGAAAATTTAAATCTCAGTAGTAAAAGGGGCTCAGTTCAATGTGTAAAGCCATCAATCCCAGTGATCGCAGGAACAAGCGGTACCCATTATAACATAGATAAAATGCTACAATGTAAACCGCCATAGGTACATCTCACTAACCAATAAAGCAATGAATTAAGGGGGAACCGTAACTCTGCCAATCTCACAAGGGACCCAGTTTTCATATTTATTTGTTATTTTTCAGTACCTACGTGATATTTTATCAACGCTAACGCCGGACGACGTACGTCATCTAATCCAAGCCGAAGACGAGCTCACCCAGATGGGTGACATGGAACGCGTGTTTCCTACGCAGGAGTCTCATAAATACTTGGGCTTCTTGACCGGCCCAAGATATTACAACAGGTTGTTTGATGCGTGGGAATCGAGATATGCATGTAATCGGGAACCTGGTAAGTGCTTACATGTATAATCAAGGTTACTACGTTCTTCCATCATCTTTTTTGTGGCATAGAAAACAAACAGATGGTTCTTCGCTCGTAGACATCATAGATGATGGCGAGTAGAGAGAGAATGACAAGCTCTTGAGAGAGAGTGACGAAGAATAGAGAGAGTATTGGCGAGTAGAGAGAGAGTGATGACGAGTAGAGAAAGTGTGATGGTGAGTAGAGAGAGAGGGTGATTGCGAGTAAAGAGAGATTAATGGCGAGTAAAATGAGTGATGGCATGTAAACGTAGGTACGCAACGTAGAACGTAACGTGGCTGATGAAATAAGAGCACGAATAAGTGTGTGATCTTATTTCGTTCAATCCCATACTAAACGTAAATACTATCTTATTTTGTCACGTACGAACGCGTCACATCACTAAGACGTATTGTGCATGTGATTTGCAATTTTAAATACTGAAGCTATAAGCTTACCATTTGATTTTCTAATGACCTAACCGGGTTCTAGTCGGTAAAACGGAGGAATAGTCGAAATTAAACTGTAACATACAGAAATAAGGTAAAAACTTTTTTGTGTACTGAGTTTGTAAACGACGCTAAATGTTGTTTATTTTCCACGGATTAAAGGGATGCACCTTTCAAGACAATTTCTTAGTTTGTCAGTGTAGTTTGCAATTACACACATAAATATAGAGTTATACTACTTACCAATGAAATAAATTCACGTCAAGGGTAATTTTTAAACTTTGTCATCTCATTCGGTATGAAAAATCAGTACAGCATGTTCATTTTTATTTTTTATGTAATGTTTTATTTTTTATGTAATTATGTAATGTCAAATGTACGACATTTTTGACAATGATAAGAGCGTTTGCTTATATGCGGCGCGACGCGTTTCTTTCCCAATGGCGTGTCTATTAGAATTCATGTGATCAGGCGCGGATCCACCGTTGTAGGCATGATGGGCATGCCCACAACCCTAGTAGACTTCTGATGACACACTCACTCAATCTATTTAGGTCTCATATATCTATAATAACAATATTATATTACAGTAGGTAACAAAAACCCGATCGTCAAAGGTATTTATTGTTCGGCAGTCTGATACAACAGTGTTGACATCTTGTGTTTTGCCCAAGGAAGTTACATTCTACCCGGAATTTTCACACGCGCTTCGAAATCGTTCCGAATAGTACCACGACATGGGTGGGAGTGTCTCTCTTTCTACTAAATAAAGCGCCAATCGCCATATATAAGTGCGGCCATGCGTAGTTTGTAAATTACTACTAAGTAATTCTACTAATTTGAGAAACAGTTTTTGCATTGCATAAGTAATTACGTAATAATTAAAATAAGCACATTTTAGAACTTACTGTGTTAATAACAATACATTTTATGCTAATGTATTTATCGACGTGTATGAATAAAAGGGATTTAACAATTACCGAATATATTAAAATCTACCATCAGATAGTTTTATTTACACTGGCAATTGCAAGAAAGGGACAACATCCACTCTTGTCGTTGTCTCGCTCAGAATGTTTTTCCTCTCTGTTAAGTAAGAAACAAATGTTATGAGTAACGAAATAAAGTACATTTTTATTTATCAATTATTGCTTCGTAACAATTCCAGTTATCGTATATAAGTTCCTTGGTTTTGCCATATTCATCCGCCGACTCGCACTTGGCTGATTTCCGGGTGGCTGTGGCCACAACTTTTTATGAAGATTGGATCCGCGCCTGGATGTGGTCTGTGTTATTTTCGATGTAAGCTTAATAGGTCAGTATGTGAGGAGAGGAGGCTGTAGGAGTGTGTTGTCCCGCAGGTATCGAGGTGCTGCGGCGGCTGTGCGGCATCGGCTACCACCTGGAGGTGCCGCCGGTCCCGCTCAAGGTAACGCGCCGGAGCCCCGCCCCCACCCCCGCCCCCTACACCGCCCTGCTCCTGCTCGCTTTGCTCTCACTGCTCACGCTGCGGTACACTTCACTCTTCATCACCACACGCGCTGATTCCTTCTGATGCATACACACTGGATCTTATTGAAAACAAACCACTATACTACGGCAAAATAACATTAAAATGAATCAAAGTAAAAAAGTAATAATAATGATTAAAAATAAATTTATCTAAAAGATTTATTTCAGAGCAAATATTTAGAAGTAAAATCTATTACATATAATAAAATCGTAGGAAAGTCAAAACTGTACATTGAATATTTTTTTAAAAGAATACTTGAGGCATGGTTTACAATCAATAGCGAAGCCAAAAATATAGTTTTTAGAATTTTTGTCTGTTTTTCTGTATGTATGTCTGGGGTAAACTCAAAAAGTACTGCATGGATTTACTTCAAATTGTGCATGAATATTACTAACAGGTCGGGTAAACATATAGGCACGCTATCACCTACGGGGAAGGAGCTGTGCGGAGTAGACGAAGTCCGCGCGGACGAAGTCGTGGACAACAGCTAGTTATATAAATGAGAAATATTATTATTTCTGTTCTGAAATAAACTTTACCACGGCCCCTCTCTTGACGGGGACTCGTTTTAAACTAATGATGATTTCGACAAAAAAACAATGTCTAACGTTTTTGAGATTAAGGGCGGCGTATTCGATTCTTAACGAAAACTTCATGTTTTAAATTTTTTTTTCCTGTGCAATATCGTAATAATGTGAGCAGATTATTCGAGGGTATTGTTTTTTTTTTGCAAGATTAAGTCTTGATTATTCCATTTATCACAGGCTCAAAATTTGATTGGCAAAAAATTGCGCGCGAAGATTTAAAAAAAATGTTTAAAAAAATCGCGTCTTTTAAAAAAATCTTCTAAATAAATGAGTTCATATAACGGACAAAAAAAATAAGTATATTGAGCATTACCTTGACTTACATATTATAAATGTTTAAGGTTTCTATAGAAATACTTACTGGTAAAAAAAAAGTTAAAGTGAGCTGATTTTGTAATTTTTTAATATTATTTTTAACTAGCTGTTGCCTGCGACTTCTTCCGCGCGGACTTGGTTTATTCCGCACTGCTCCTCCCCTGTAGGTGATAGCGTGATAATATGTTGACCCGACCTGATAGTAATATTCATGCAAAATTTGAAGTAAATCCATGCAGTACTATTTGAGTTTACCTTTACATACATACAGACAAACAGACAAAAATTCTAAAAACTATATTTTTGGCTTCGATATCCTAAGTATTCTTTTAAAAAATATTCAATGTACAGTTTTGACTTTCCTATGATTTTATTATAATAATCCTTATCCACTTACCTTTTTGTATTGTCATACAAATGTTGGTTGTACGAGTATTAAAATTATTTAAAATTATTTGACTTTCCTACGATTTTATTATATGTATAGATATCTAACTACAATATTTTCGTCATTTTGGCTCTATAGTGCACTTTAGGACCACATATTCTGTTAGAAAAATGCATAAAATAAAGTATTTTGGCACATTACAATGGTTGTAGTCGTCTTACTAATTCCGACGCCCACTTTCGTAAAACGCTGTGCAGGGATTGTCTTCGTTTTAAAAATCCGTTATCAAAAATTATATTTTTGCTCTGTAGTACACTCAATCAAAACTTAATCTTGCAAAAACTGTAAAATATCCTTTGAATAATTGCTTTCACATTATTACGATATTTCTCTTGAAAAAACTGGAAAACATGAAGTTTTCGTTGCAAATTGTATACACGCTCTTTATCAAATACATTAATTAAACTATCTACATTTTAACATTAAGAAATTACACTTAATACCAAAACTCCCAACACATAAATACGGTCGCGCTAAAGGGAAAAAATATTATAACCTCGAAAATACGAGTTAATATTAAATGTCAATACTCTTCTTTCTATAACATTAAGCTATAATCAAATATCGATACTAGTAATATTATTGTTGTACTAGCTGTTGCCTGCGACTTCGTCCGCGCGGACTTCGTTTACTCCGCACAGCTCCTACCCTGTAGGTGATAGCGTGGTAACATGTAGCCTATATGTTGACCCGATCTGTTATGCAAAATTTGAAGTAAATCCATGCAGTACTTTTTGAGTTTACTCCGGACATACATACAGACAAACAGATAAACAGACAAACAGATAAACAGACAGACAAAAATTCTAAAAACTGTATTTTTGGCTTCGATATCTATAGTAGATCACGCCCCAAGTATTCTTTAAAAAAATATTCAATGTACAGTTTTGACTTTCCTACGATTTTATTATAATAATCCCTAATCCACTTACCTTTTTGTATTGTCATACAAATGTTGGTTGTACGAGTATTAAAATTATTTCTGTACGAGTTGGTGAGTTTTGATTTATGCTTATAGAAAATAATTTTATTTTAAGAGTTTCGTACCCTAACGATTCCAAAAAATAAACAATTATGTAATCTCCACTATCTGTCCGTTCATCTGTCACAGGATATCTTTTGATCTGTAATAGACTTACTCTTAAGTCTTTCATATAGTTTTTATTACTAAAAGCACTATATTAAAAATTCAATTAAAAATATAAAAAGTTATTTCGTTTTTCGCGTACACTGCTCGATCTTATGAACTGTAATACATATTATTTGCTTGTATTTTCCTTGAGTGTGTTTTACTATGGCCGCTAAGTATAAAATAAAATCAAGAGGTCCCCAAATCTGTTTAGAAGAATTGCTTTCTGTATTTTTCCATGATCTTTATAAAGGTAAATAGTAAAAAGGCGTTGTATTAAATATTCATTTAGTATAAATTAACCATATAAATAAAAATATTTGTAGCCTTAAATACATTATGGTGGTGTGGAACACTTCTTATATGAGTCTCACACGCATTTGGTCGGTTATACTTAATTAATTCTGGTCAGTATTTAATACTCTGAATAAATTAAACCTTAAACAATAGATTTTGGCTTCATACTCTTGTATTCACTTCAAGAGTGTATTTACATTTATATTATTCATGTGGGGCATACGCTTTGTATATATATTTAATAAATAGTGAAAATTATATCTCAAGGTAAATTTTTATTATAGAACACATTTTGGATTTTTTACCTACGTAGATGTACGAGCCCTACTGTCGGCGCCCACGTAGTGATTACGTGACGTCAATGAAAGCCACCCTAAGCTTGTTTATGAGGCTGAATTTGTAAGGGTGATTAGTTAGTTGAGAAAAAGCTATGTTAAAAGTAGATATGCGATGGATGGGTGGGCCTATAGGCGATGGGTTTCTCTTTTCATCACTTTACTTGTTTGCTAACCTATACTATAAAAATAACGTTTAGCTACGGGTTTTAAGATACATGTATTGTACTGACTTATCGTTTAGGAATCAATGACATTATTCCCTTTATCGCGTCTGTAGTGCAAACAGTTTTGTATTGCTCAAAATCTTATTAGTAAAAATAAAGTCCTTTATCCTTCAGCTATTTAAAGTTAACTAATACTCTAATAACTTGCACTAATCGAATACTAGCTTTATCCCGCGGCTCCGTTTGCGTGAAAAGTTACCGTGGTATTCCAAAATATGTTATTGTAAAAATTGTGCGATAATATGAGTTTAATGTAGTAGATTATAAGATGTTACATAATTAAGTAAAAAGAACCAAAAAATATGCATTTGTATTTGTAGAACTCTTCAGTGTGGGTGCATCAGCCTATGTACGCATTACTTCTTACCCATTTATTATATGTATGTAATTATGTCGTACTGGTGACGGTTTTTGTTATTGTTTACTTATATATGTATGTCATATTTTGCAATCTTCACATTGTATACGTATTAATTTCATATTTTTTATACACAATAAAATCTTCATCGTGTACTAGTGTAATCTTTAAATTATCAATTTTTAATATCGTTTATGTGTATATCATGTCTATATGTGTGTAAAATTCTTTGTATGTAGTGATAGACAAATTTGATACTATTGTTATTAAAAAAATTTTTTAACTAAAATTATACAAAGTTTAGTCACTTTCAAATTAGCATAAGCGAATAAAAATATTAATTTTCACTTCTAGTGGATTCAAGGCGTTTGTAAATCAAGGGTAGCTAAAATATCTGTGATGTTAAATATACCTTTTTATGTGCCTCGTTGGTCTACTAGCCTATACGGCTCTGATCATGAGGTCTCATGATCATTTCCTGAATATATTTGGAAAAAATCAGCAACAATTCAACTGATGTTGGTGATTTTAGCCTGTATTGGTCTGGGGCAATTCTAAAGATTATCTGCCTTTCTGCCAGGCAGTATGTAAAAGGCGAACGATTGGCAACATCCTAGCCGTATTTGGTACCACCGCCTTACCTATTCTTTCCTCAATAATGTCAGTCTGGTTTAGAGGCTAATATATGTGGACAACACATTTTGGTCAGGTATGTAGTAGAGTCATGCAACATTATTATTTGTATAATCACTATGGTACAGACATAATGTATTCTCTAATGTTAACGGTGTATATATATATATATATATATATATATATATATATATATATATATATATATATATATATATATATATATATAATATGTCTGTGTGTGATGTTGAGGCTATGTCAGAAAAATAAAGATGAAAAATGATTGTAAATACTATCAAACTTAATTGATTTAGACCCAAGACGATCAATTTTTTAATTTATAATACCTTACTGATTATTCGGGATATTTTTGAAATGTGATGTGAAGATTGTAAATGAAATTATTTTTATTATTTTGTATTTAAGCTTTATTATTACAATATTCCCCGAGATCTACTGTTAGTGGTCCAAGAACTATATAAGATTATGAAGAACACTGCCATTTTTATGTAGGATAGATGACGGGATTAAGTGTTCAAATTTTAAATAAATAATAAATAACAAGTATATGGAGTTAGACAATTTTTTTGCCGTAAATGTTAACGCTGAGAATGATACACGCCAAGAAAAAAATACTGCATTATATTATGATTGGTTTGACAATTAATAATACTAATATTAAATACAAGTAACAGCTGAAATGTAATATTTATTTATTCATGGATTCAAAATGGATTCAGAAAAAAAGAAAAAAATGTTATAATAAAAATGAACTAAATGAACTGCCCTCGTTGTCTAGTGGTTAGTTGATTCGGCTCAGATCATCAGGGCCCGGGGTTGTTACCCAATTCGAGCTATAGTGTTATTAGGTATTTTCAGCCTTATCCTCGACATTCAAAATATGAGCAGCAGCAATTGTACATCCTTATAATAAATTAATAGTAAATATTAATAAATAAAAATGTATCACTAAATGTGTTGTTAAGCGCAAAATTCGAGAACGTCTGGACCAATAGTTTTATATTTTTTAATATTCCTTGAAGTCCCAGGAAGGTTTTTCTGGAGAGAAAAAATATGTAAAAATTAAAAGGGAAATAATGAAAACAACACTTATTTTCCTGTAGAAACAGTTTCCAGCTGTCATGTAATTATAAATTTTAAATCTGTTTTAAGGCGGTATGATGTTCGTCAGTTCAGCTAGTTATTAATAAATAAGTAGTCATTAAAACCAGACAATATGCATCTGTCTCTTTCTCCTGTCGACTTGTATCATTTTTATATATTTTCTGTTGCGTTAACTTTTAAGGAAAAAGAATTTTGTCTTATATCCCAAAGTAGGAATTGTGAGTTTGATAAATTGTACTATAAGTAGCTTAGTTTCTTCTTCCCTACTGAGAAACTATCGAAACGTATTTATATTTTTGTAGTTAATTGAGATTGAAAGTGCAATAATTATTCATGATTTTATACACAGGTGTTTAAGGTTAGAAGTTATCAGACATTTAAGATATTTTGTTGAACTTATAAATAGGTCCATTAGTTATTTAATCTGTCTTTCCATACAATTGATTGTATAGCAACACAGGTTTTTCTGTGTTTTGATTACATTGAGATTTCTCATGTTAAATGTTATAAGTCAGACATATTTAAATTATATTTTTATTTCTTTGTGCATATTTCAAATTTTTAAACATTTTAAAAATTTTTAAACATTTAAGTCCTGAATTAAACGAAGCCAAAAGAACGAGCTGGATGACGTAAATCCTTGTGTTAGTTATTGATACAATATCGCGTCTCTCATAAGAATATTAATAATTGCTTTTTTATAAAAAAATGTAAATTTAAAATTTAAAGATTCTTGAAAATGAGTTTGATTTTTTAAATTATTTTAATATATTCCTTTAAATTTTAATAATAAAAAATTATATATTCCTTTTAAAGAATAGATGATTTGTTTTTCTGTCAGGCATTTAGACGCGAATAATGGACAAACCTGTCACTACCATCATAGTAGTCATGGTAGTGACAGGACAGGAGGTGGTAGAGTTCTGTAAAGCCTCGCCCGGGATTAATGATACTATCGCCTTTTATATATATTCCTTCTGCAATGCTTGTTATTGCCGTGTTTCACTTTAGAGGGTAAGGTAGCCAGTAAATGTACATGTGTATAATTTTAATTCGCCACATGGATGGGAACATTAACTTTATAACCAATTTCTGGCAGGGAAGTCATTCGTTTGTTCGCTATCTTGTAATACAAAAAAACTGCCATAACTATGGTCCAAAGTACATTTAAGTAAAAAACAAATACAAAAATATTAAATATGTTCACATTTTTTAAAGTTACTGCCATTAGAACGTCTGAATCATAATTATACTTGATAAAATTATATTTTCCGATAATGTGAGAAATCCTTACTGTATTTTTTTTTTAAATCCTGTTTAAAGCTGCCACAATGTAGTCTAGAAATGGTAGTCGACATATTGGTCTAATTCGGTGTATACAATTGAGAACTTAAATCGTTATCGACATAGTATAGGCGTTTTTAAATATTTTCCTTGTTATAGCATTTGCTAAAACGATCAGTAAGTAATTTGCGGTACGTAAAATAATTTTACGTATGTATGGACATACATACGCAGATTACGTTCACGGTTTGCGTACTGATAGAGATAAATATGATACAAAAAATGTTTTTAATTTAATTGGACAGAAATTACGTAAATTTAAATTTATTAATACAACTTTTAAGAGTATTTTATATAGGATAAGAAAATTATTTATGAAGGATAAAATACATGCTTAGTATGCGTTGCGTGTTTGATACATTATTTATTGTGTTTTAGGAAATTTACTATACTAACATATCTCTCATGTTTTTAAAGTGTATTTTGCTTTGATCAAAATTATCAAGATATTTTTGTGACTCGTCAGGGAAAAGTGACAAATGCGTTAAGGAGGGCGTATTTTGGTTGTAAGCACGTCGCCCACAGTAAGTGCGTAGAGGATGTTAACGGCTGCGCCAATTGGAGCGAGCGATATAGTATTTTTATGCGCTACATGGACCTATAGGGGTACCATAGAGGAAAATAGACGCTCAATTTATTATAGCGAAGCTAGTGATGACAAGTTTGCAATATCTAGTCAAATTTACAATAAGCTTTTAAAAACTTTATTCTGTCGAAAAGTTGTAGAGTATATCGCAATGTCGTTGTTATGGTAACGTTTTAATAATTTTAGATTGTTTTCTAACCAATGCAGATGTAACATAGATAAGCATTTCTCTTTTTTTGTCGAAAATATCATACCATTATGTATAAAGATTTCTACAAAGTGGTATAAATAGTGCGAGTTTTGTTCGAATACTATGATAAAACTGATCATTCAAAAATATAATCTAAATCATAAAATACATAAAAGTTGACTATTTTTACTAGGATTTCACTATGCAAAAATACAAGTTTAGTTCCTAGCTTGTCCGTTGTCGAGTATAAATTAAAACACATTTAAACCCAAAAGGATATAAGAGATGGTCAATATTACGTAAAATGTACTATAAACTTGCTTGGTACGCGTTAAATGAGTGTATGCCAAAAAACTGTCTTAGATGCTTTTTGTTTTTAAAGTTACGTTTAGATTTTTGGACAGAGGCAATATTAAATCATTTATTAATAGGTGGCATTTCGTGTGCGGCGTTGGTATAAAATACCAGTCGTCGGTCCTTATGTCGTCGCAGACTTTGTAAGTAACTTCCATTACGATATTTGTGATCGCCGTCGAAGTTAGAACACTACTTAATCATTTGTGTAAGTATTTTGAATGGTATTCAGGAAACGTAACGTTATATATAACAGAATTTAAAATTTAAACATAAAATAAAGTACGTAACGAAATAATACAGTATAGAATTGTAGTACACGCAATGCTACTTTTCGAAAAAAAAAGCATAAAATTAAAAAAATCTGTGAAATCAAATGCCATTTTACGTTAGAAGGCCTCTTAATGGATATTTTTGAATAGTGCTATAGGTTAATGAATCAATAAAAAAAGACCACCAAATAAATAAATAGGTATCATGTTAAATATATTTTTTTGCGATTGCATTTTTTATATTCAAAAGTTTTTTTATCTTTACGCCTTCTTCATATACTTTTGTGATAATTCATGAAAAGACAGAACTGTGAGGGCACCTACGCACTATGCGGGGTTAGCCGGAATGCGAATCGAAAATTTGTACGAGAATGTAGTGCGGCTGCCGGCCGACCGCTCCGGTCATTCTGAGCGCTGCAGCCCAACTGACGGCCAGCTGACGGTTGCCATACACACTATGCGGATAGTGCTAGTTTGCGGCAAGGATTTAAAACATTATAATTAACTTTTTTGCGATTGCCCCCCATTGACGGTGAACGTGTTTACCGGCGGTCGCGCATTATACTGATAATAAACTATGGATTTCGATACAGAAGAAATTATAATTGAGATACAAAATAGGCCAGTAATCTGGAATGCAAAATCCACAATATTTGGAAAGAAACTTACGTTTTCTGACTCATTCTAGTATATCCAAAAAACTTGTCTCCATACTTTTTGAGGTCTTCATAAAACAATTCAAAATGTTTGCTCTCGTCTTGAGTTTGTAAAAAAGGATGCACCCAGTACTTTTTTTTTCTTTTTCTTCATATAACGCGACTAAATATAATAAATAGTTGCGACTTCTTCGACGTCCATCTTGGAAATGAGTCGATCCAACCGCAAACCACGACGGTTTCTAACCGCACATTCCGGTTGGGTTGGCGGCTACCAGCTAACCGCAAGCGCAACCGCGTCCTGAGGTTAGCAGGACGGCTGACCGCATTCCGGCTAACCGCATAGTGCGTAGGTGCCCTAATTTTTGTAATATAACTTAATGTTTTTAACATTTCAAAACAAATCATGGAATTGGGATTCTTAATATTATGTATCAATAATTTACAAATAGATGTAGTGCGAAAACTCTATAACGAAATGTTGCATCGTTTTACGTTTCTTTGAATTAAATTTCTACTATTTACTACAAAAAACCCAACTTGAAATAAATCCCAGAATTAAACTTTGTTAATACTTAGATATGACATAAACTATGTCAAAAAAATTACTTATTAAAGAAAAAATATATAAGACCAAACTTATCACTAAGATCAAGACGATGAATTTACGTAAAGATCGAGAAACAGGTACAATGTCGTCTTAGTTGATTGTATAATCAACATTTTTTAACAAAATTTTCTAAAGTACTTTCGATAATATTTTAAAACAATTCATAAGTGATAAAATAGAGAAATGCTTATAACAATACAAAATGTCTGCATGATAGGATTTTACACTCTTAAAGTTTTAAAATTGTTGAACTCAAATATAACTTACGCAAAAATTAAAATATAAATGTTAAGAATAGACAATGTTTAGTATAAGTAATTCACACGAGTAGCATGATATTAGAGGAGCTAATTAAAAATGTATAATTGTCACACGTAATAGTTTAGAAATTGTATAGACTTGGTGGTATTAGTGCTAAATTGCACTGTGTAGTTATTATGTACTTGTTGTTTTCTAGTCAGCTACGTATCGGGATCTAGGAAATGTATATGATCTAACAGTTTTATTATCGTCCTCGACATTGTAACAGGTAAAAAATCTACTATTGATCTGTTGTGTTTTGTATTTTTTATTGTATTTTTGTAGCAATTTTAAAGGTGGCAACATTTTAGGATCTATTGCTGTTATTTGTCAGTTATTTTTAGCAGATTATATCAATTTTTATTGTATTATATTTATGTGAAATTACGTATTTTTGTTTTAGTTATACATAGAATGAACCAAAGCTTCCGCGATTACAGCTCTTCATTATTCTATTAACCTTTATTTTTAATATAATTTTTTTAACACTAAACTTCACCTTAATTAACACTATACATCCCTTGCTTTAATTATAAGCTTCTTATTGATAAACTTGAGGTAAAAATTCCTCTTAAAAATTTAGGATCGTCTTCATAAGTCGGCAGTTATCCTATTTATATAATACTCGTAAAATCAAAATAAATTTTGTATAATTATTGGACTGAGATGCTAATCATAATATTCAGCATCATGCCTATCCAATAAATGAGTTAAAAGAGCTTTAATCTAATTATAAAACTTTAATAGATGTCGAAGTTGTAAATAGTATCAAGGATCTGTTGAAATTCCTTATCGAAATCGAACAGACTAGAAAAATAGCTTAGTCGTTGTGTCATTTATATTTTATGGGGTAAGGCTCACCATATATTTTTTTCTATATCGTCTTGGAATATATATCCTTCGATAAGCTGACTGTCTCCTTGACTTGCTTGACTGTAATCTCTGTCACATTAACATAGGAGAATAAGTATCCATAAAAGTTGAAATAGTCATGCCTTTGTAGTATGTTTAATTGAAAATGTATGTGCAAATAAATATATTCCATTAGGTTTAATATAACTTTATTGCGTATTAAACTACTTTAATAATTTTGGTTCAAGGTTGGGCTCTTGTTGCCCTTCACTGTTCCATACATAAAATGGTAAAACATGTAATTAAAAAATATTGCTTGTATGGATGTTCGATTTCGATATATATAAAAGATTTTTTCATATTTTTACTATGTTTAATATTAAATAATACATGTGATGGCCACCTATTCTCAGTTTATCAATAAGAAATATTTAATCTGCATGTTACATTTAATTTTCACACACATTTCACGTTCTATGACAATTTTTATTAACTTGTGAGTTTATAAATTTACAGGGTTTTTTCGTGTATATATATATATATATATATATATATATATATATATATATATATAAAAGTGCTCTTTGTGGTAGGTTTTTATGAACACATTCATCAAATTTACATGTTGCATAGAAGTTTCATGTACTTTTTGCGCATGCACCTACCATTGTCATTATATATCAGTTTACTCGATAATGTGTTGATAGTCATTCTGTATTTACATTCACCAAAGACCCTCTTTGAAATTTCTTAATAATATTTCTCAATATAAATATCTTATATTGTATACTTGAAGTATAGATTTTTGTATTTTGAGTGTAATTTTTATGGGTCCTATTATTTATTTGTGCTAATTTCATTAACTTGAAATTCATTTCATTCTATTTTCAAATTCATGCTACGCTTTTGCACTAAAATTAAATACTTTAGTCTCTACATGTAATCATCTCGTTCTAGATAATTTTTGAAATATATATTTTTAGATTGAAATTTTTGTTTTTATAGTTTAAAAATATCATCAGCACATAAAGGGCCGATATGTCGCTTTACAGACCTACTGTCGCTAAAAAGTCAATTACTATAATGATGTAAAAAACATGTTATCGTAGATTTCTTAGATGAAGTTAATTTAGAATTGTATAAAGCAGTGCAGCTAGTAGTAGGGGAGCCCAAGAGGGGATTGTTGTATTTACTCGAGTGCGTCAGATTAACATTGGGGTTGAGGCTTTCAACCAAATATAAGACCTTTATGTACAGGCGGGTGGCTAGAAAAGAAAAAAAAAACAAAATTCCAATAATACTTCGGCTTGTGGAAATTGTCATATTATATTTTTTTCGTCAGTATTACATCATTTTCTCTATAATTAAATAAAAATCAGACGCACTCGAGAATGTCAAAACAACGTTTTCCTTGCAAATTTGTGACCCTCTCACTCCCTTACGCTACACTTGAATCGTCAAATTTTCCAAGTTTTGGTGGCAATCAACCCACCATACCTTAATCTGACGCGATTTAGTGTTTCCATATCACATTTTTTATAAACATTTTTTTTATCTGGAGATGTTTTCCCCACCATTTTCCCAAGTGAAAAACATTACATAACCTTTTATTTTTCCTAGAATTTAATCTACAAAATCTAATAGATCCCTACGACGCTCGATTAACTACCCATTTAGCATCTTGGGCTCTCCTACTACAGATGGCACTCTAGAGTTTAGACCGATCAGTGTTGGGTCGTGTGGTGCGCGGTCGGTAAAGCGGCTGTCCCGGCTGGCGGCGAGTGTAGTAACGGTGGGTCCCTGGTGCGTGGTGTTGTAGCGGGCGGCGGCTGAGCTCAGCGCGTTGGATGGTTGCAGAATGACGTGGATGCGCCGTCGCCGGCCGCCTCGGAGAAGCCTTCCCTGTGCACGGTCCCGTCGTCCGGCTCCGGCACCGGCTCCGGCGGTTCGCTCGCGTGCGCCCCCGCGCCCGCGCCCGCGCCCGCCCCCGCCCTCGCCCTCGCGCCCGCTCTCGCTCCCGCGCCCGCGCCGCGCGCCTAGCGCCACCGATCTCAACATGAACGAATGCACGGACAAAACTCACACCTGCTAATACACCCCACACCTGTCATTCTACATGCCGACTGGATAACTCGGAAGGTACGATTGTATCTAGCGTTATTATTTTATAAAATTTAAATATGTTTTACGGTGCCAAGGCTGACTTGTAAAATTTGCCATGTTCACTGTCACTCATTAATTTACACAATACATTTTTAATATTTTTTTGTGTTATAGCACTCATCCCGTGCTTGGGAAAACTTGAAAAACTTTAAAAACAACAAAGAAAAATATGGACACGTAGAGAATAAACCTGCGTTCCTTTCCTGGCTTTAGGGAAAGGGTCGCAGATTCAATCCCTGCATGCCGATATTTTTCTTGTTATACATTTTTTTATTGGTGAGTGGGAATGATTTTTAATATTTTATAAGTTACATATTACATTAACAAATGTAACAACCTGACATCAAAAATCTAATTCGGTGATCTGTAGGAAACAAAACATACATAAAATTGCATCCTTAATTGTAGTGTAAAATAAAAGTAACATCTTAGTTCTACGTTGTGAAAAAAAAATAGAACTAATAATATAATTGTGTTACTTAACTAAAATTACACACAAAGTACAACTTGCCTTACTGCTAATATGTCATTTATTGACTATTTTGATCTTGCAGCACATAATATTTAGGATTAATGACAATTCTTAATAATATGATATAATAATATTATAAGAGAATACTTAAAAACTTTCGTTCAGATGAGTTATCCAGTACTATGTATGAGAATTATTGCCTTCCATAGCGTAAAATAATATATTTGTTAAACAAAATAAACGTCTCTAAAAGTTATAGAAAATCTTGTACTGTATAAGAGGCTGTTAAAATCAAGATTGTTATTCAGTTACACAAATATTTCAAAAACGGTCATTTTTGTACTATTAAAATCTAATGCGTTTATTACTTCGTTTTTACAAATAGAGATACATTATTCTTTGGTTTCCAATGTGACATTGCACCACAAATACCTTATAAATGATTTTAATAAAACATTAAGAAAGTACTATGAAATATTACAATTTAAAGATCCATTTATTGTTAATACATAGAGTATTTTGAATATAATTATGTAATCCTTAAATATAAAAACGGAACGTAATAAAAATGTAAATAAATATAATATGAAATTTTAGTGAATGGTTGTGCTAGGAGTGAATGGTAGTGTTAGAAGCAAATTCAGTATTCTGATATTTTCGATTCACATTATTTTACAAATTAATTAAAAAATCAAGTATAATTGAGTCGCAAAAGAGATATAGACAATAGAGAGCATAAAAAGACAATTTCGCATATTTAACGTTTTTGTTTACGCATACAAAAATTTGAGCTAGCTATTTAAATAATTATTGATGTTGACGCTATCGTTCTTAAAATTAACCCAGCAAATTGTTTTATATGTGTCCAGTAATTCAGTTCTTTTCATTCTAACGAGACTTTGGAGTGTGAGGCTTAAAGTGAAGTTTACGATATTTGAAGTAAAGATAAGTCCTTATATGTGTGTGGAGACTTACACCAATTATGATGCCATCTCCTATTAAGATTTGCTACAATCGACTTTAAATCAGGAAGCTATAATTTAGCCATGTGCGAAGCGCAATAATTTCTTTTTTATTGTTTAATAATGGAAATAAAATTCTCCCTTCTAAATAGAGATATTTAAATTTACAGTAAGTTTTGAATCTAAAATAAAGTAAAACAATTGTAATTAAAAAAATATAGTTACTTAAATTTTTGAGCCAATTAATATGGTATATTTTATTACAATTTTTTTGAAAATTAATTGAATTTCTGTGAAACTAGGAAATTCAACCTCGAATATTTCACTTAATATAGTTTTTCTTAGTCTTTTAAAAAGTTTGTCTCTTTTGTCGACATACCAATCTAAATTAAGAAAAATACGTAATTAACTGTAATCTTTATCCGAATAAAAAAATAGGTAGAAGAAAAAAATAAGAAATTTAAATTTATTTGACTGAACTTTTTTCGTTATATTTTGAAGGCATGTAATTTAGTAATTAAATAATAATAAAAATTGCAATGTGTTCATTGTATACCTAGTGTTGCTAGATTAGTGAGTTTGTCAATAAGCTTGTGACGTCATCGAATCGTGTTGAAAATGTTTAAAAATTGAACTTGTATATATTGAATCCTTTGAAATAAATATCGATTCCAAGTTGATGTTGATGTTATTCATTCCTATTTTTTTCTAGAATGTGTGCCCATTTTTACATGTGAGGAAAACGATATCACTTTTATCGAACTTTTTTGTAAAATCTGAGGCGTCCAATTGCTTTCAGTTTTATATTTTTATGTTACTGTAGACTATAAATATTGCTGCAACATAACTATCTACTAAATAATGTTACGTAGTACTACGACAGCTGTACCTGTCGCTAATATGCGAGCTATTGTCTGGGCTTTATGTTGTTAGTTTTCATCAGAAAATATTTATTTGTTTATTAACTTTTACAGTATTTTTATTTATGTGATATCGTTTCTTCCACTTTGTATAGATATATTGTGCGTGAAATCTTACCTACAATAATTGTTATAACGACAACCAGTATATTAAAATAAAATTACAGAAATTTTAAATTGTTAGAATCTCGTTCAAATTCGTAAAATCATTTTCATTAAAGCTGGAATGAAATGGAAACTTATTTCATTTAAGAAATAAAATGACTGATATGATATTAACTTTTTTATTTAATGTTCATTTTTTTATTGCAACCAAAGAGAAAATCCACGATAAACTCGATGATTGCAAACATTTAAATGTTCGAACAAATAAAATATGTATGTAAGCCAATTTTTTTAAGTGCTATTGTTCTATTATAAAATTACAATTGATTGCAGCCCTGAGAAAATCTATTAAAAAAGATATATACAAGATTTGTTTTATTTCAAACTCCTGCAAAATTGGAGATGCCGGGGATCGAACCCGGGGCCTTTCACATGCAAAGCGAACGCTCTACCACTGAGCTACATCCCCGGTGCTTATAGGATTGAAATTTAGGTATCAAAATATAAATGCCGGCACTTTATAAAACTGAATTTTAATTATTCTTATAAAAACAATTGTAATGACTTGATTTTACTCTATTTTTAATTGTATAAAGTCTACCGTTTTCGCCTATTAAAACTAAGTTAATTACAAGACCCAATGAAACTTTAAAATATGTATATGTTTAGACCGCCCCGTTGGTCGAGTGGTTAGATAAATGTTTGTATTTCCGGGTTTGGGTGTTTATTATATATATTCTAGTATTTATATATGTATTTCTATGTATTAGTATCGTTGACTAACATCCATAACACAAGCAAATAATTTGCTTACTTTGGGGTTAGATCAGTAAGTGTAATTTGTCCCGTGAGTTATTATTATTATTATTATTATTATTACATGCAACCGGTAGGCTCTATACACTTAACAATACAGTGAAACCAATACAAGCGTTTTTATAATAATTATTTATATTTTATTCTCTATATTCTATTACTCTCGAAATATAATCCACCTGTCAAAATAAATTCGTATATTTTAACAGTGACAAAAAATTCTCAACACATTACCCACTTAATTATTGGACAATCTTTTGTGCTCCATGAATTTCTGCAAATTATCGTCCATTTTTTTATAGAAAAAAGAGGCAAACGAGCAGAAGGCTCAGTTGATGGTAAGTGATCACCACCGCCCATGAACAGCCTCATCAAAGCAGCGGTGCACAAGGTCTCATAGCTGCGTTGCCGGCCTTTTAAGAATTAGTAAGCTCTTTTCTTGAAATCCCTTAGTCGTATTCGTTCGGACACACCCCCGTCGGTAATTGATTCCACAGAGTAGTGCGTGGTAAAAGAGCCTAGAGAATCGCACGGTTGTGGATTTCCAGACATCCAGGTGATAAGGGTGGAACTTTGGATTTTGCTGCGATGTTCGACGATGAAATTCAACAGTAGGAATTAATCCGAACCGTTCGTCGGAACTCCGTGATAGATACATCTCCGCGTAACGGAAGTCGAACGGAAGAAGAACGGAACTCCAAGGAATCAAGCCGAATGGAAATAGTCTGGTCGTCAACGATTCGAACCACTCAACGCTGAATGCGATCAAGTGAAGCAAGTTGATACTGAAGTTGAAGCTCTCGCCCAGAAATGAGAACAGTATAAGTACTGTTGGAGTAGGCTCCATGTGAGGTTGAATTTGTAAAGGTGCAAGCGATGTGCCGGCAAGAAGCACTGTCTCGCTCTACTGAGTACACCGAGCTTTTTAGAGGCTAGTTAAGCCTTTCCTGCCAAATGATCACAGAATTAAATATTATTCGATATGTCTGCGCCATGAATTCCAATATTAGCTAAGGTTTCAGGAGAGTATTCCCAAAACGAGGTGATACGACAAAGGGTGACTTTAGCGGTTAACGCACACAGCTGTATCTTAGGGTTAAATTTGACAAAGTTTAGTCGACCCCATTTTGAGATTTTGTCGAGCTGAGTCGATTTCAGACACTAGCTTGTTCCGGTTCTTACTGACTTTTCAGCAGACTTTTTTTTCTTACAGACTTTACTGTTGCAGCACTGGTTGCCACTGGAGTGCGTAGCGGCAGACCAGCGTGCAAGCGAATGACTCCTGTTAGGATTTGATTCAGAAGACTTCGTCTTAGGACCGCGATGCGTATAGAAATTGGAGACCTTAGCAGAGACAGCAGCTGGACTAGGCGAAGTTTTGCTAAAATAAACCTAGCGGTTTTGGTTACGAAAGACAGAAATCGATTAATGTTTATTAGACAATTGTGTCTTATATTTATATAATATTCAAATCCCTAAGGGCCAAAATTATAATTAAAATATTGCTACTAATCAAATATTTACAAAATAAAATTGCTAGTTAAATTATATAAAATTAACATATTTGAGATTGCAAGTGGCAAAATCTTCGTCTCGCGCTGGAGTTACCATACGATAAAATACTTCGACTGTGGATTCTGCGAGGCGGCGTACTCGCGTTCAACGATCTCTTATAAATAATTTTAAAAGATAACCGTCATGGTTAGTAAGAGATAACCATTGTGGTTAGATATGTGAGTCGATGCATGACAGTAGTCGATGCTAGCATTGGCTACCGCCAAAACCGCTATAACGAAATACGAAACATCACCAACTGTCATCTGCATATCATTTAATGTTACTAATTCGCAATATTGCATTGATACACAAAATAAAGAGTAAGGGGCTATCCTTGTGTTTCTTGGTTTGAGCACGCACCGTCGACTACGACCTTGATGCTTCGAAAGCTGGTGATCAACTTGTATAATTTCTTGGGAAGGCCATAAGAAGTTTCGAGAGAAGCGCTTTGTGCCACACGCGATTGAAGGCCATCGCTTTGTTTAAACTAACTGCCAATGCCTCCCCCTTGGACTCAACTGCTGCGCCCAGCGATGTGTTAGGTATACCAGATCACTAACTCGGCCTACACCTAACACTGCTCGGCCACGACGGATATCGTACTGGCGGTCGCTAATCAGTTGGTGCTCTAAATACTTCAAAACTTGGCAGTTAATTTATTACCTTTCCATGACGAGGACATTTCCATTTCCAGGACGAGGTAATGGCTATCGGTCGAGAGTATGTCGGTTTCGAGCGATCTCCTTATTTAGATACAGGGTGCACTAATACCGTTTTCCACGGTTTCGGTATTCTGCAAAATGAGTAGGAGAGCTGGAACAGACGCGTTAATACCGGTGTCAACTCAGAAGCACACACTAATGCTGCGGCCGCACTTGCGTCTATCGTCACAAAGCTTTGTGGGATCGTCGCAAATATTCGAACTGCGTACGCGTGTGCCTTATCACGCTGTTGGCGGGTGTTAGTGCGCTAATATTTTCGGGACGATACACGCAGGTGCGACTGAAGGGTTAGACACACACGACCCACACGACTTATAGATATCCAAGGAAAACAGTGTTTCACGCTAGTGCGTGAAGTAGCTTTCACCCCGTGTTGACACTTGCTTTCTTTGATGAATAGGTCGTCATTTAGTTCGTAAAGGCGAGCGAATGGCTATACTTAAGACGATATCATCGCGCCTATTTGGTGGTAGAGCTCCACACTGCCTTATCCGGGTTTGATAGCACCGCTTTACCTGTTTTCCTGCTCCAATAGCGGCAACATATGTCACAGTCGTAATAGCCGGCTAACTTATGCATGTGACATTACTGTTCCGCCAAAAGGATAACAACGCGTCATATTTGGTGTCCTTAGGTATTAGGTAGTAAGGTTAGTAACTGTAAATACCCTGAGGATGTAAGCGAAACCGGTTTGAAATCAATTATAATTGCCTTATTATGAAACAGTGCAAGTGTATTACTAAATAAGGGACTAGATCAATGTTGAACTGTCTTTGTACAGAATGTTGTTTTGGCTTGTGATTCCCTTCAGCAAAATTACTTTGTTGAAGATCTGATTCAAGATCCTAGAATTACAGGAAATTGGTTATTGCAGCTGTACTACTAACAATTAAGTTATTATATGTTTACTTTAAAGATAAACGTTATTTATATACATATGCTAATAAAATTATGAATAAGTTATTATTTACTAGCCGCAGCGAGCAGCTGCGTTGTAAAAGTTCTTGGTGAATTCCGCGGGATCACCTAATTTTTCTGGGAATAAAAGCAAAGCCTATGTGCTATTCCAGCTCATCATCTACCTGTGTGCCAAATTTCACCCAAATTCGACCAGTAGTTTTTGCGTGATTGAGTTACAAACATACATCCATCCAAACTTTTGCATTTATAATATTTTTATAATTATATAGATGAATATTTAAACCACGGACCTTAATATAATAGATTTAAACTTAAATTTAATGACAAGGAGGAAGGAAGCTGCGTGGTCTGGTCTGAGTACAGTACAAAAACTACTTGTTTTCATACCTGGGAAAGATATTGAACTATCTACTTAGTCAACTATTATATTTGTACCAATGTATTTGTATTCTCTAAAAAAACTGCAACTATTTACACAGGTTGCTTGAAATAGCTTTGTACCACCATATTGTTTGTTTCTTCCGTGCATGTGTACCACTATCTTGTTTATTTCTTCCGTGAAACAGCTTTGCTGTGTTTCGGAGAGAAGGGCAAGACAGGCAGTGTAATTAACATCTTATGTCTCAGGATAGGCAATGCATAAATGAGTTACTTGGGCTAGTTCCAGGAAAACTCAGGTAAATCTGCAAATACGGATCTTAACTTTTTAATACTACAAATATTTAAAGGTAATATAGTTAATGTGTTATAACTTTCTATAATAAATATTAATTACATTAATAAATCCCAGTTTTGGTCTGGGTTCCTTTAAAGAATAGACCAACTGCCGTACTGTCAGGCTGGTTGTGAAAGGTGACCAATTGGTTATGTGTTACTACCATCTATCATCCACAATAGAGTCAATGCTTGTCATTATTGTGTTCGAGTTTGGAGGGTAAGGTATCTGGTAGACTTATGCATGTGGACCTGCCATCCTGCCACACGGAGAGCAAAAGACCATTACCATATTTGATGTATATAGGCGATAGTTTGTCTCCATCAGTAAAGCCATCTACTTGTTCGCTATTTAATGATATAAAAAAAAAACATCACACATTTGTGATTAATATAATTTTAAAAACCTTAAAGGACCTTGTTTCTACATACCATTTAAGGAAGAATTAGTAACTCAATTAAAATAATGTTTAGATATTTGATTTTTCCAAATCGAAGCCAAATGTAATCTTAAGAAATAAAAAATATTTTAAATGGAATTTAATAGAATTTCACTCTTTATTTATAATTTTGTAGATGTGATGAAATTCAATAATAAATCCGTTTACTCTTGAATGGATTTTTTTTGTGCCTCGGATATCTGGCACATCACTAGTAACTACACAGATATGTTCCTCATATTGGTCCGGGCTCCCTCTGAAGAATATACCATCTGCATTCTGTCAGGAAATTCATAAGAAACAAACCTATGCAAGTCACTACCATTGTGGCAATTAGGTGGCAGAGTTCTGCCTTGTCTTACCCAGGTATGGTACCACCACCTTGTCTATTCCTGCCACAATAGTGTCAGTGTTTGTTATTGTCATGTTCTGGTTTAGGAGGGAGGGTAAGGTAGCCGGTAGACTTATGCATGTGGCAAGACTCCACCACAAGGATAGCAACACACCATTATGATCTTTGGTGTCTATAGGCGATGGCTGTCTCTTTTCATGAGGAGAGCCATCTGCTTGTTTGCTAACTTAAGATATAAAAAATAATACTCATTCTATGTAGGTTTATAAAATTTAATCATTGCTTAAGATTATCGAAATAAAAAGTCATCCACTTTCAAATAATACATAAATAACATTTATTCAAACAATACAATTATAAAAATAAATATCACTATGCCATTTTCGTTGCTGAGTAGACAGAATGGACTTAACATTAGTGATAGCTACAATTCATTAGTTTATAATTAAAGTTTTAAATTTTAATTATGATGGAGTTTCACCAACTGCCTATGATGGAAAGTATAAATTACATTAGTTTATAGCCAACAAAGTCAGACAAAGTGGGTGGTGACTGTTATGGCAACATTTCCTAGGTTAGTAGTTATCACTTCTTGCTGATAATTGGGATTGGCATCTTTACTAGAATTTTAAGATAGGTTTAAATAAGGGGATGTTACTATAGTCTGCTAATAATAATTTATTAGATATATAAAAATCTAATCAACCATTTTTACCACATCCGGTACTTTGTTTGGTTTATCTTTAGATTGAGACTATATAAATTTTATAATAAAATATACATGAATAAAAAGGTGATTTAATCTCCTCATTGGTAATATCAGTATTGGTCTGGTTTTGCATTGAGGGAAATAACTGAAAGGCCTGGATGCCTCTCAGACCTCTGGAGTGAGCTGTAGTAGCTAGAATTGTCACAATTACTTAATGGCCCACAATGTGACTTGGTGCAACATGCCCACATTAATAAATAAGACCGGTCCAGTTTTAAACTCACTATCACATCATCTATCTTATGATGGAATATATTTATTTTTGACTAGTTCAACAGCTATCAACTACAAAATTTTTAAACATGTTAAACTTTAATTTTGGTAAATATGTAAGATAAATTCCTAATTTTATTTAAATACTTTTTACCTATACTAACATTCTACCTCCATCAATCACATAACAATTACCAGTAATACTTTTGGCTTTTTCACTTGCAAGGAATCCAATAAAATTAGCCACTTCATCACTTTCAACTAGCTTCTTCAATGGTGTACCGCTAGCCATGTTTTTTGCATATAAATCTAGTTGATCCTCTGTTAAGCCAGTGTTTTTGAGTAGGTTAGTTTTCACATAACTAGGATTGACAGAGTTCACTCGGACACCATCAGGAGCTAATTCTAAAGCAGTACATTTTGTAAAATTATCCAAACCTGCTTTAGATATATTGTACGCCAATGAAACAATGTTAGGCTTAGTACTACTGATGCTAGAGACGTTAACTATGCACCCTTTACTTTCTATTAAATGTGGAGTGCATAGCATGGTCAAATGAAATACAGATCTCAAATTTGTTGATATAATTTTGTCAAATGATTCCATGTTTGTGTTCTTGATTCCACCCATGGTAATAATCCCGGCATTATTGACCAAGATGTCAAGCCTGCTGAAGTGATCCACGGTTTCTCTTACGACCCTTTCGACGTCTAGATCTTCTGTGAGATCAGCAACAATAGTTAGAGGTTTGATAGATTTCGCTTTTTCACAATATAATGAAATTCTTTTTAGGTTGTTTTCTTTTCGTCCAACCAAAACCAATTTAGCAGATAGCTTGGAGAAATGAATTGCAGTAGCGGCACCGATTCCTGAGCTTGCTCCGGTTATAAGTACAACTTTATCGTTAAATTCCATATCTGGATTTTATATAATGTTTACAAACTTACAAAAGTAAATTACCTAATAAGAATAAATATAAACAAATAAATAAAATAATAAGAATACTGTTAACTCAATGTTAACTAAGCAATTAATAAAACATCATATATCACATTAAGTTTTTTTCGTAAATTATACTCTGTGTGTATACTCTGTGTGAACTCAAAAAATAGTTTAATTATTACTATTTACTAGTACAGTGTACATACTACAGCGTTTATAAATTAAACTAGTTACTAAGTGATACTGATAGGTATTAACTATTATTTATAGTCAAGTAGATTTGTATTTTGTAATACATAGTGCCATATTTATGCCAATTGCCATAAATATTTGACATTTAGCAGCTAGAGTTGCCATATCTACCGTATGTTTTACTGCATATACGAAAGTTTTTTTTATAATATGTAACATTCCGTGTAACTCTTAAAAAATTTCCTACAAAATAGTCTAGGTTTCAATAATATTTACACAATATCTACTTTACTATAGAAAGTTATTATCAAATAACACGAAAAACAAGGATGTGTAAAGCTGCATCATTTATACCATTAATTTTCAACATGGTAGCTTTGTTCAAATTTGTAGAAACTATAAAGCACGTGATAGCTTAAAAAAGGTACGTGACCAAAAGCGCGAAACATTTGAATATTGCATTTAGTTTGAAAAATCCAAAAGGGCACGATTCATAATGCTCATTTGATAGAAAAAAGAGAAAGAACTGCACGCATTAATGACAGGTATAATATTATCATATTACATATTATACACGTGATCGGTACGCATATATTATAAGGGGCTAGAAAAAGATGAATAAACTAGAGCTGTACTAGAGGGGAGGATTAAAGTTAAACGTTTCATTTTTGTAACAAATTATTTTTTAATTAACTCTTCTTTTTTTTACTACTAACTTAAAAAAACCTAAAATAATATTTTGTTTTGGCAGCACTAAAATCATTGTAGACCTGTGTCACCTGTAAATCAATATTTTTTCTTGTTTCCTCCACAATCTAGACATGGGTAACTCAGCGAAGTTCCTTGCGTTAACTCAGTAACTCAAGCGCAGTGTACTGCACCGGCTCATTGCGCTAACTCAAAATTGCGCCATGGCGCAACAAATCTGACGCGACCCGCGGGTAAAGAGAAGTGAGCAGCGAGCGAAACGTGCGCCGTGCGCCGCGCTACAGATTCATAACACAAACAGCGCACAGCGCATGAATTGCGTTGGTTCATTGGTAACTCAACGAGTGAGTCGCGACACATAAGAGTCATGACTCATGATAATTGTACACATGAATGAGAGTTTACTGCGTATAGTCTCGTAGTCTGTGGTATAACTATGCTGCGCCGTGCGCTAACACATTTTGAATAAGTGAGTTGACACACCCGCTCAGTGAATTGAGTTATCGCAATTGCGCGGCGCAGCGCAGTGTTACACATGTCTACCACAATCCATATTCATTATTCTCATCTATGGAGGGTAGAAGTAAGGAGAGTCATCTTATATGGGAGAAAAGTTGAAAAAGTGTCCAGTTGTATGCGCTAAATAACAGTTCCAAAATCCTCCACAATCGCGCTGGTGGATGCACAGGGTATGGTATGAATGTAGCAATCGTAGATGAATTGAAGTATGCCGAGTTAAAAAATTTAATGTCATTATCGACTAAAGTAGTTAATTATTGAGAATTTCAACAACTTACGTTGTACAAAATATTGTGGTAAATATAACCTTACAGAATTATTATAACCAAACGTGCGTTTAGAGTGATTTTATTTCGTGAACAGTAAATAGTACGGTTATTGATATATAAACATTTAATAACTTAGCGCCATAACTTAGCGGAAGTTTCTCTTTCCTTGTTTATTTTTGAAGCCTACTCTAACAATATTTGGCGCTTCTTTTAAGAGTTACCCTGATGCAAATGTGGCGCCATCCTAATTTAATACATTTTGACGGACACTTTTTTATATACACAGATGACCCTCCTTACTTCTACCCTCCATATTCTCATCATACTAACACGGCCGTTGCGAAGACTCTTATTACTACCTTCGAACATTACCTGATCAATCTGAGTAGATAAACCAATAGCGGAATTACATCTCAAACTGGCGGTTGACGACTGCAGATGCTATTTTGTCTGCTGAACAGATAAGTCGATGGCACTATATTATATTATTACATATGATTACCTTACGCTGATGAGGTAAATTTGAGTTGACGAAGAATATACCTATAACTTACAAACGAAAAACATTTAGACTGTAGAATTTTGAATTCTTCTAAGTATCAATTCGCTAAGAAGAAATCCATGACCTACATAAAACAGCGAAATTATTACAGCAGCGAAACAAAAAAAAAAAGATGATTCTGATCATATTATGTCTGTCTTGATCTTACCCCAGTACCTATATCCTTCCGCATTCGTATTGTATTCGTATTCGTATTGTAACCAACGGAGCATACCTTTTCTCATATCTACACCGACACTTTCTTTCAGGCCTCTTTCTTCTCTCTTACTACAATATTACAAACCTGTACTAAAAGTGTCGTTCCAGTGCACGATAGTGACTTTCGACGACACCAAGTACTTGTGACGTCATTTTCGTTGATCACCCATGTTAGTCAATACGAAATAAGGGAACTGACAGCTAATTGATGTCAACTTTGCACAGTGATTATCACTTTGATCGTCAGTTCAAGATAGACAATAGGCCCCCTGGTAAGTGTTACGCCACATATTTTCCGTAGCGACCTCATCTCGACCACTTTGTTTCTACTTTCATGCCCTTTCTGACAATCTCAACTCCCACTCCCATACAAAAAGCTTTGGGATAAGCACATATGAAAAAACAACTGACGACTACAGTACGTACGCTGTAGGATGGTGCGGATGACAGTTGCCTGTATAACATCTCTCAGTATAACATGACAAGGGATGTGACATTACGCCATTTATTTTTATTGGTAACAATACTCGCAACATAAATCTTTAATATTTTTATGAAAATTAGCTTAAAAAGAAAATTATTATTTAATTGGTATTTATGATATGGAATTAATAATATATGTACATATTTAAGGATTGCGTGCTAGGTATGTATCATACTTACTATGATAGGCATTGATATAAAAAACCCAAGATATACAATCAGTGTGTCAAAAACGTCCTCCAAAAATGAGCGCACAATTTAAGATTGTGCGCTCATTTCAAATAGAATCGCATCGGTCGCGACACTGTCAATTTTATTTCTTTTCGTACATTGCTTTGTAAAAACAACTATAAGTCTTGCACTTAAGGTTGGATATGCAAAGGCATATGTTTTTGTCATATCTATAACTACTTAATTGAAATTAGGGACAATTTTGAGCTCCGTTAGGAGTATATTGTTGTGTGCTTTTGGGTGTCAGTTTTGTTCGGGACTGTGCATCTAGGGTTTTTTATATCAATGGTGATAGGATATGATATCTTTAGGCATAACCGGTTAACTATAAAGGTAGTAACTTGGCGTTTAGACGGTGACTCTTCAATATTCCTTTTTTCTGAACTCAGCATTGGTCGGGCTTTTTTCTAAGAACATACCATCTGTCATCCTGCCCGGCAGTTTGCATGGGTGTTCAAATGGCCGAGTTTTTCATTACTGTCGTAAATACTACGTAGTAGCGTTCCGCAAAGATTGCCTTGCCTCTCGCCCCAAATGCTTATCACTTTCGTTTTCCGATTTGGAAAATAAGGCAGCCAGTAAACTCATGTATGTGGCATTACTATTATCCAACACGGTTAGCAATTTGGTGACAATGGTAGGAAAGCCATTTGCTTGTCTGTTATCCTATGATATATAAAAAAACCGGTCAAGTGCGAGTTGGTCTCGCATACCGAGGGTTCCATCCAGACTTGTAGGTAACCTTGGCTACACACAAATTTTTCTAGGTCAACGGGAAATACTTACCCTATAGGTTTCCATTCCCTTATAAAATCGCAAAATATGCGTCATAAGCGGTCATATCTTTTAATTGCGTTTTTCGTGATGTAACTAAAAATTTAAGGTTTTCGGATTTCTTTACATGTGCTGTAAGACATGGTTTCTTGCCAAATCTCATAATTTAAAATCAACGGGAATTAGCCTACAATTTGTTATTCCCTTGCAAAGGCAAAAATCGCAAAATATGCGATCAATGATAATATACGTAATATAAGATCGCCCCGTTGGTCTTGTGGCTAGCGACCCTGACTGAATACGCAATCGACGGGGCTCGGGTTCGATCCCCGACGGGGGCATTTGTGTGATAAACATAAATGTTTGTATATCCAGGTTTGGATGTTTATTATAATATATATTCCAGTATTTATATATGTATTTCTATGTATTAGTATCGTTGACTAACACCCATAACACAAGCAAATAATTTGCTTACTTTGGGGTTAGATCAGTAAGTGTAATTTGTTCTGCGAATATTGTGAATATATTATTAATATCTTTTGACGGCATTGACTCACAAGTTTGATTTTTTTCACAGCTGAGAGGAACTGTAGACTTGAGTATTTGATATAAATTTCTACTTGGTGCCTTTACGCGATCCTGAGAAAAAGGGTCTTGACAAACGGACAGACGGACAACAAAGTGATCCTATAAGGATTTCGTTTTATTTTTATCTGGTACGGAACCCTAAAAATATATGTTATGAATGCTAACTGCTTTTTTCAAATATATTTTGGTTTTGAGTGCAAATGTGTTTGTTATGTATCATTTGATACGAGTATATAGTACAAGAATCTGAAAAATTCACAAACCTATTTCTCGAAATATTTACGATAATCTTCCTATATTTGAACACTAACGACCGGTTTCTAAGACGCAAATAATTTATTAACAAGCAGTTAATCTGTGTTTAACATCAGTTTTACAAGCATGTTGTCTGTTAAACCCAGTTTAACTGCTTGTTAAAAAAATATTTGCGTCTCAGAATCCGGCCGTTAGTTATAGATTTATGGATTCAGATTTATAGACATATCAATACCTAAATCTTTCAATTCCTTTTCTGAAGTAAAGCATTCATCTAATGCCACATTTACATATAAAACATTCCAATATATCAATTCGGCCACGAATGCAATTTGTGAATGGTGCCCATAAATAACTATTTCCCGTTTGACACATGGCGACCCTTGGTGCGGGCAATGTTGCTCTATGTTTTCCCGCGTTCATTTGACAGATGTGTTTCGAATTTGAAAACCGGAAGGATTTTTCAAGCGGTCTGGCTCACGCAAATCAACTGTGAAATTCAATTGAGCGGCTATAAATTTTGTCGCTTTGAAAAATAGCGGTGTTACCATTTTTAGTTTCATTTGATGTTTCTTGTGTTGCATCAATTTACTTGTTGTAAAGAAAAAGAAAACACTTGTATAATTTTCAGATAAAGCTATTTTCAGATAAAGCTATTGTTTGATTAAACATCGTGATGAAAAAATATCTCGTCCGCGTCGTGCCGGATGAAAAAATATCTTGTGGAGTGGACAGCATGTACCAAATGTTGTGAGACAAGCTGGTTCACCACGGTATAACAGTTTGTTGAACCCAGACGCTTTGCTCGTCTAAAATGGGTCCGAAGAATGAAATGGATTAAAAGCGAACGATAGTCGTTGTCAACCTACTTAGTATATGTAACGTAAGACATCTTGCTCATGAGAGAGGATAGTTCTTCAATGTCGACTAATATCTCGACTATGCACGCACGCAAAAGAAGTGTTTTCTATCGAAAAACAAACCACTTGCAAGTAAACATGGTTCTTGTTTCAAAATTTGACGTATTTAGTAGTGATAATCTCGTCCATTGTACTTATGTTACGTTTATTTTCATGGAACTATGTATATAATTCATCCGAGTTTATTTTCTCTTATTTGTGCCATTTTCTGTGAACAATCAAGCAGCGGCAAGATATTTATTATCTTGTAGCTGAATAGAGTATTAAATATGTCGAATCATGTTTGCAACCATGTTAGTTATAGTACAAAACTAAAGATTATACCTTCATAGTACATAGTAGGTATTAACAGTTTTTTAAAGTTCATCTATAATGCTTCCATGTTGGTCTGTCTGATATCATTTTGAAGACAGAAATTTGCCATTTTGCCAGGCAGATCGTAAGAGGCGAGCGATTTGGCCAGACGTTCGCTGCACTCCGCCTACTTCTCCACGCGTCACTAAACTTGCACACCTAGATTTTCATTTTTGGTAGGTTTTTAAAATGCTTTAAATCAGTCACTGACCGAAATAAACCAGATCTGCAAAAGCTAATATTAGTTTTGTAAAACCTCAAAATTCCCAGTCCCAGACCAACCAGAGGCCCACTTTGGAAAATAGGCCATTTTGTCTTCCTGCTAGTCAGTTCATAAAAGACGGACGATTGGCTAAATATTTCCCTACTATCTTGACTAGTTAGTAGAGTTCTACAAGGCAGAGTGTTCACCAGAGTTCGGTACTATCGTATTTCCTATTCCTGCATCAAAAGCGTCAATGCTTATTACTGACGTGTTTCGATTTATTCTTAAATATTTCATTGTTCGATTTCTTTACTTTTTAACTTCCCGCTACGTATGTAGATAAGGAACTTACTGATATCGCCCTATTTTCTAAAATCGAGTTTTCACCTGATTTCCATGATTTGAGGAGGTTAAGATGCAATTTTCCCCGTGTTGGTCTCGGGCTCATTTGAAGAATAGGCCAACTGCCGTTCTGCCAGGCAGGTCGTAAAAGGCGATTGATTGGCTATACGAGTCACTTACATCGTGGCCACTAGGTGGTAGAGTTCTGTATTGTCTCGCCTTTGCATTGGCATTGGTACCACCGCCTTACCTATACCTGCCGCAATAGCGTCAGTGTTTGTCACTATCGTGTTCCGGTTTAGAGGGTAAGGTAAACGGTAAACTTATGCATGTGGTATTAGAACTCGCCACAAGATAGCAACGCATCATTAACACCTTTGGTGTCTATAGGCGATAGTTGTCTCTTCCCATCAGGACACCCATCTGCTTGTTTGCTATCTTATAATATTAAAATATATATATATATATATATATATATATATATATATATATATATATATATATATATATATATATATATATATATATATATATATATATATATATATATATATATATATAACCATAAATATACATACATATTCTAATATTCATATATGAATACATATGAATATTAGAATATGTATGTATATTTCGTAAGAGACGAATGGTTTGTATACAAACCATTTGTCTTTTACGAAGTGTTTGCTAAAAAGTTGGTAGTTTATTCTCGAAAAAGGGCCTGAACTCTTTCGAAGAATAGATTATTTGCCATTTTGTCAGGCAATTCGTAAAAGGGGAATGGTTGGCTATACGTGTCACTACCATCGTGACTACTAGGTGTTAGAGTTCCGCAACGTCACACGCGAGTGTGGTACCATCAATTTACCTTTGACTACCGAAAATGCTTGTCACTGTCTTGTTCCGGTTCTGAGGGTAAGGTAGCCGGGAAAATTATGTAAATGTCATTAACACCTCGCCACACAGATAGCGACACACCATTAACATCTTTGTTTCCTATAGGTTGTGTCTTTCCATCAAGAGAGCTATCTGCTTGTTTGCTATCTTATGATCTTATGATATAAAATACACCACAGGGTTAAGTAAAATAAAACGCCATAAGCCATAAAGCATGAAAAGAAAATATAAATATCGTATTTCTTTCGATGTAACCTTACGGGAACGTGCAATTGGTAGTTAGCTCTGCTCACACTCATAGATCTGCGGTATAAAACATTCAGTCTAATGTTCCCGAACTATCTATGGTGCTATTACTGCGATGGATGGTGAGGTAGCTCTGATCTATCGCGTAATCTGCCGATTGCTGTGCCTAATGGCGATAACTGACGATTTATACTTATTTAAGCATTTGATGATATGTTAAAGCTATTTGCAATATTGGTTATATTTGTTGACCACCTCATTGGTTGAGTGGTTAGCGAAGCTAACTACGAATTGAGGGGCTCGGGCTCGGGCAGGGACAAACATTTGTGTGATGAACATAGATAGATGTTTGTATTTCTAGGTTTGGGTGTTTATTGCGTATGTAACAGTATTTATATATGTATTTTAATGTATTAGTGTCCTGGAAACATCCATAACACAAGCAAATAATTTGCTTACTTTGGGTTAGATCAATTCGTGTGATTTGTCCAGCAATATTTAATATTATAATTTATTACTAGTTGTTGTTTTATAATAACACTATTACAATGACAAATTACACGAATTAGAATCGCCCTGTGATTGAAATTCGAACATAGACTAACGATATTTAGTTTTTTTCTAAAAGTTTGATACATAATAGACTCGTGAATAGATTTTAGGCGTCACAGTATATACATACCATGAAGTATTAGGTATAGGTGGAGCTAGCACTCGTATTAATCACTTGAAAAAAATATCTACGTTATATCTCACTCTCTGAGGTCTCCCCATCTCTTATTATATAGCTGTGTTAGAAAGAGAGGGTGAGACCTCAGAAGATGACAGCAGTATTTAAAGTTGTGTTTCAAGTAGGTATTAGAAGTGCTGCCTCCAGATATAATACAGCTTCATGGTATCTACATGTGTGTTATAATCATGTATGTCACATGAATATAGTGTGTGTAATGTTTATTTTTATTGATCTGTTGTTTCGTTTCTGCAGTCCTCCACAATTTAAACTTTAATTGTGCCAAATTTCATTTTCCATCTTTCTCGTTGCAGTCTAAAAAAGTCTTACGTCTTCCGGTTTGGAGGGTAAGGTATCCGGTAGACTTATGCACGTGAGACATTGCCATCCCGTTACACAGCTAGCAACGCACCTTTAACATCTTTGGTGTCCATAGGCGACAGTTTCTCTTTGCATCAGGAGAACTACCTGCTTGTTTGCTATCTAATAGTATAAAAACATTCCTTTATCTTCAGACCACCAGGACGCATGTACATTATTTGTGGACCAAAATATGAGAAGAGCCGATGATCTTTGAATGGGGAATCAAGTTTCAGGTTAAGGTCACCATGTCATTACAATATTATTAAATCGAAATCAGGCCTGTAAGCGCTGGTTAATTTCTTTCATCAAATAGAATAGAGCTGGCGATCTTGAACCGGCTGAACAAATTTTAATGAATCATAACTAAGAATTACCTCGATAGACAGATTTATGGCAGAATCGTTAGGGGATGTAGCTCAGTGGTAGAGCGTTCGCTTTGCATGTGAAAGGCCCCGGGTTCGATCCCCGGCATTTCCAATTTTTGTTGAATTTTTCGCTAATAGCTTTCTTACTATTCGTTAAGTATTCTATTTATCTACACTTATGCTCGCTCTCTGGTTGAAATCCAATAGGCCTTTTCATCATCAGATGAGCGCAAGCGTAGCCGCCATGTTGAAACGGCGGTAATTCAAAAAATTCGTACTGTTTTAATCAACAATGGCTGGACAAGGACTATTATCTCCACAAAGAAATAAATTATTGGAAAAAACCATCGATGGTGCTTCACTTATTTATGATTCAGTTGAAGCTCATAATTGTGAACAATTGAAAAGGTGGCTAAAATGTCATGAGTTTGGGGTTATAACTCCGAAAATTGTATTTCTGTATAATTTATTTTATACCTTACCTTATTAATTGATTTATCAATATGTTGAAACTCTTGATAGCTTAAAGGATCAGGGTTTTGTTCAGTTGGACCACTTTCTCCAAGAAAATGTAGTGAGCAAATATAAGTATCCTTAGTAACATTATCAATAGATCTAAAACCTCGGTCACTTCTGCCACATTTTTTCACCCATAACTCACATTTTGCACATTTTACACATGCTTTAATGTGTAATTTGCTTGATGATTTGATTATTTTTTTTCGATATTCAAGACACGGCTTTGGAAAATTTATAAAATAGAATCTATTGGTTTTAAATGATTTGTATCGTGTATCACTTTTACATACTCCATAACAACACCGTTTTGTTGTTCCTTTTCGTACAGACAACATAATTATAATGGAGTACAAAAATTTTTTTCCGATTATTTTGACTTACTACTTATTTTTTTTTTCACTTTTTTTACAATTAATCAACTTTGATTTATATTTTAATTTTTGATACACGGATAGCGGACAATTTAGCATGGTTGTTTACAAAAAACAGTACGAAAAAGATGGCTGATTCTGACGCATGCGCACAAAAAATTTTTGTGATGAAAAGGCCTATAGTTCGACTTCGTTTAACCATAAACTAAATAATAAAATCTCTTCTGAGTTGACAACACTTTAACCATAATCAAAATAGCATATGACGTATAACAATGACGTGATACACGTCATTGTGCATAATAAAATATAAATGTATAATAAAAATGTATGTATATATTATGTGTGTTAAATGAATCATGTGTAATGTTCATTTTTATTAATTTAATGTATTTCTAATGCATGTCTTATATAAAAATTTTACCTTTCTGCGCTCCTTCGCAACGTAAACTGTACCTAACTGTTCTAAAAGAGATTGATAAGATCGGCCTCAACAATCTACCAGAATATAGCGTCAGCCGAAATTATACAATTAATTTAATGTACAATAAGCTAATAAGTATTGGAATTTAACGGACACTTTTTAATAACAAGTAAATTTTAAAAAGAACTTACTTGGAAGTCATGAAACTAGTCAAACGCTCACGCTTTTTCTTATTTCTAAATCAAGGAACGATTTTTCTTTTCTATCATAAAGTTAACACCTTCTTTTATTTATAACCAACTAAACAAATTAGAAAAAATCGGATAGGTAAGACACAACAGTTTAAATAAACTATTATAGAAAATATAACAAACTACTTTTAGTATCATCTTAAAGAAACAAAAAAAAACAAAAGTATCATCTATTTAATCTGTGAACAAGTGACATATCGACGTCTCCGCGAATATTCCGCTAATAGAAAAATACAAATTGTTCAGGAAAAATAAAATATTTTTTTAATATCTACTTTTCGAATAGTTTTGTATCTCAAAATCTTTGTAAATATCAATAAAAAAATTGTGTGTGTGTTTAAGTGGGTCTCATTCATAATTGGATTCCTTAGATGGCGATTAGACGGAATTGCGTAGATATCATTGCCGATCCCGAGTGCGAATCCCGGGCAGGCTAAAAATGTTAATGGAGTTTTTGCTACCGGTTCGCTATTAACTTCTCTGTATCTCGGAGAGTACGCAAAGCTGTTGGTCTCAGTTTTCAGTTAACAACCAACGTCATAGAAGTGATGGGTATTATCACACAATTTGCTAGCCAAAAACTATGTTCCCTCCTTGACTGACAAGGTAACAGTGAATTATATATTATCTTTACTGATTTCGAAGTCATTTACTTCCAAATACCTCCAAGAATGTACAAAGTTTCATGATGATCGGTGAAGCGGTTTTCGTTTGCATTTATAATATTAGTAGGGATAAGTAATTAATGTTTCAAAATTGAGGTAGTTAAAATATTCTCTATAAATTATCAGTATAGCGGGCGAGACGTTGCGGAATGCGGAATTGTACCACCTCTACCACCTAGTAATCACGATGGTGGTCACATACATAGCTAATCGGTCGCCTTTTACAACCGCCTTGTTGAGAATGGCAGTTGGTCTATTGTTCAAAGGAGCCCCGGGTCAACACGGGGAATTAGTACTTAAATTAAATAATTTTTTGCATTATTTAAAAGTTCGAGATACGATTGGTTAATTTTTGTATATTTTGACACCTTTGGACCCCCCTCCCACAAAAAATACTATAGCTACGCCCATGAGTATGGTACCTGATTTATAACTAATTAGGAATTGTTTAGGTTAACCTTTATTAAACATTTAATTTTCCATTCATTAGCGTTAAACTTTATTACCACGCCTGAGTTTTTATTTCATCAAATACTTATTCAGAGACAATACATCTCGAGTCGTAATTAAAAGTGAGTGCCTAAATTTTTCTCAATTTCCCCGTGATCCAATAAAGAAATGCAAATGAGGTGCGGCTAAAAGTTACTGTTGTAGAGAAGAGGCCTACGATATGTCTTCTGACACTGTTCTATCGATATTTATTTTATAACATGACATATTTATAGCATGTCTGTTAAATCAAATGAAAAATCACCGCCTATCGACGAAATATGCTATCGTTGGTCGCCACTCGCCACCTGAGTGCTAAGTGTGAGTTTTTCTTTTCGCATTCGATCGTGAGCGCGTTTGGAGTTTACTAGGAATTTGTATGTGATTTGTACAGCGCCACCTAGTGGTGAACGTGAGAAACCAATTTACCGCTAGGTGGCGCTGTACAAATCACATACAAATTCCTAGTAAACTCGAAACGCGTTCACGCTCGAATGCGAAAAGAAAAACTCACACTTAGCACTCTGTAAGTGAGGGATTTAGTCACAAGTTGTTTCAAGTTCGTCCGCTATTATTCAAAATAGGCCTATACTAATATAAGACAAAACATATATTTTTAAAAGTGCTATTCTTCATTTATTCCGTGATTATTTTCACATCATTTCACATTTTTACATATTTCACATCATTGAAAAATTTATTTGTCGTTGTGTTTTGTACATAGGACATGAGGTCTCGGGTTAAAATCTTGGGTCGGATAAATTTGCTATTGGTGGTTTATTATATTTTATAACATTTGTACAGTTGCAGTCTGAAAACTGCTAGTGGTGTAATTATCGTGTCTCGATATCACTAGTCTGTAAATATTTGATGATAAAATTTTCATCACACTAACAGGCTTTAGACCAGGGGTCACAAATTAGTTTCGCTCGGAGTCCATTTGTCCATCGTGTCCAAATTGGTGCAAGCCATTGGCGTTAAATCTTGAAGATGTTTAGTAGTAATACGAGATCGAAATTTACTCTTATTTAACTTCGTCTTCGAAAATGCTGCTTCACAAATATATGTCGATCCAAACAAAGTAAGAAGTTCCAAAGCTAAGTTTTGTAATTCTGGATATTTATTACCACACACAAATTTCATGCAGAACTCCATTGGAAACTTCCGCTTGTTTGTGTTTTATAATTGCGTTTTCTAGGAAATCGATCATTTCCATCTGCAGAGTAGCTTTGTCACTTCCGAAAACAATTACGTATATCTCGCGTCAATCTTTTTGGCGCCACGGAAGTTATTTATATCGGAAGTAGCCTATCGTGCAAGTTGCTGTGTTCTCGCGGTCAGCACAAAATGGGTCGGTGATCCGGATGCAGACCGCGGTCCGCCATTTGGCGACCCCTGCTTTAGACTGTTAGAAATCAGAAAGTGGTAAGAATTTTGCTGATTCAACTGAAGAATAATCAGAACGTAAAAAATATTTTATAGATTTCTGGGATCGAATATAACACTGTAATAATAGGCTACTTAATAACGATTGGAATTGGTTCTACTTTTCATTCAGAATAAATGAATATTTCAAGGAAGCAATACCTTGAATATGTATTATTGCTAAAATATA
The DNA here is from genome assembly GCA_036924255.1 of Apodemia mormo. Lineage (NCBI taxonomy): Eukaryota > Metazoa > Arthropoda > Insecta > Lepidoptera > Riodinidae > Apodemia > Apodemia mormo. The sequence goes on along the minus strand of JAUPFN010000021.1, from coordinate 16,605,267 downwards.
ACGTTTTCTTAGATAAAAACACACTTAGCAAAATGTTGATGATATATACTGTGGTAACGATGTCAAATACATAATTGGCACTTTCGCCTTACACTTTTATAGTCATATGTCATAGAAACAGAAAGTTCAAATTATATCGACATAATTTATATTGTTTCCGCCACTAGGCCATCCCTGGGACTCAGTTGCGTCCCCTGTGTGGATTGTATAGAAGTTTTTATAGCTAATTTCAGCGTGTTACAGGGTATCTGACTCTAGGGCGTTTTACTGCGGCCGGTGTGTTCCTCGCCAAATGAACTTGTGATGACTTCGACATTTGTTTTACTGTCAATAAGCTGTTTATGGTTGTGGTTGTATTCTTTACTTTGTCAGCTGAGTTTACAGCAACGTAGATTTACATATTTTACTTACTTCGTCATTAGCACTTGGTGAAATTATATTATTTAAAGGTGGATATAATCATAGATTTATATATATTCTAATTATGTAGCTTTACTGGCTTAGTAGTTTTTATGTACATTTGTACATATTTCAACCATAACACATACTGTGATTATAAATGATAAATTCAGGCAGTTTCAACTGGCAAAATCTTTAATAATAGTTGTACATACTTTACCACTTGTGCAGGAATAATTTTAGTATATTACCGATCTAGCATACTTTTATGCAACTTGGATATGTTAATTGAAGATATGAAGATATGAACTTTTTTCTGTCTAATAAATCACAGCCAATATTAATTTGTAAATTCAAAATTTTGGCTAATATGTGGTAGAGTTGTGTATTGTCTCAGGCAGGTCTGGTATTACAGCCCCGCTTATTCCTGCCACAATAATGTCACTGTTTTGTTTTGGAGGATAAGATAGCTGGTAAAGTTATGCATGTGGTATTAAGAACCCACCACAAAGATAGCAACGCACCATTAACATCTTTGGTGTCTTTAGGCAATGGTTGACTCTTTCAATCAGGAGAGCCTTTGTTGTTTGCTATCTTATGATATAAAAAAAGACAGGATCATATCATTATCATCTGGAAAATTCTTTATTTTTTCTAATTCTTCAATTTTAAATTTATTTATTTTCCTTTTTCCCCCCTTTAGTTTAAAGAACAAAAACTGTGCTAGATTAAGTGTCATTATTAAAATAGTTACTTAGGTACAATAGTAATAAAAGAAACAATCTATTCATATAAATTTATTTTATTTATTTTATTTATTTTATTTATTTTATTTATTTATTACCACACGGTAATTTTAATAAGTATGTATCATCCTTCATCCATCAGTATTCAGTTAGTACTCTGTAGTCTGACTTTTGCCCAAAAATAAACTTATACACTAATTTGCGTAAAAGTCACGAAATTGGAAAGTAAAAGAAGTGTAATAAGTGTAAGGTAGGAGGAGTAAGTTAGGATTGGTAGGTTTGACTATTTGGAGAGAAAGTGAGTAGTGGATGTGTAGGACACGGGTAGAATAGAAATAGTGAAATTGCAAGGTAAGAAAGGATGGAGATAAGAATAAAGGAGGTAAGACAGATAAGAAAGGAAAGAATGGATGGATGGATAGGATATGTAGCGTAGAATAAGTAGGATAGGACGGGTATTAGCCAGGATAAGAAAGGAAGAGTGGCAGTGTAAGGAGAAGGCAGAATGGATAATATAGGAAAAGCTTGCAAAAAGGGTGCATATGTGTAATTTTAATAGTGTAATTCGGAGTAATAGATACCGGAAATTCTTTACTCATATTTCTTCAAAAGTTGATACCAAATAAATATTTGAATTTGAAATATAATATACCAATACGGTATATTATATTTCGAATTCAAATATTTATTTGGTATCAACTTTTGAAGAAATATGAGTAATTCCCTTAAAATAAATTTATGAAGAGTACAATTGAGTGCAATTTACATACATGTACATTAATTTAAAAAAAAAACACAAGCCAGAAGACGAATGCTTGAAATGCTTTTATTACTTTCGTGTCGCAGGTGATGTGATACCAAAATTGAACCCAACTCAGCCTACAGAGATTTTGCCACAGCGCTAATTTTCAGTGAGTCCAGAAAAAGATGCGCTGCGTCTACGAGGCAGCCACGGGAGTCCAACACTACGGTCGCATTATGAATATACTTAAAATAATAATAATAACAACAAACACCAAAAAAGACAGATGTATAAAAATGTGGATTAATTTTTACATACTAGTTGTAATATACGCTACTACACTATTTCAATCATTAAACTAATATTCGTAGTATGTATAGTATTGGAGAAAAGTAAACTACGTTAGAGTAGTAGTAAATGGTTTAAAAATAATAGTAATATTTTTGTTACTTGTTTTATTAAGAATTATTAATTATTAGTTACATGCGAGTTATTAAGTATCATTTTCGGTCAGACAATTACCATATTATTGAAACAATACGTATCCATGATACATAGCGCTGTTCTGATAAACAAGTACAGTAGAGCTAAACTATATTATTACCACAATTACGTTTTTTAAGGGTAGGTAGCAATAGGAGGACCTGGCTTTAACTTTTTGCAATTGAATAAGTCCACCCAATATTCTTCCAAATGATTTATTTTTCTGTGAGCATTGGGCAATTCTTAAATTAATTCACTTCACGCGTCATTAAAAACTAGCCCTTCTACTATTTAATCGTAATACAATATACCTAAATATTATATGTAAGTATGCAACAAATTTTGTAAATCGAATATTTTCTCAATAAATTCTTTTACATGAATGTTGTCTTCTATGGACATATTGAAGTAAAGATTTAAAATATATATAGCGATTTTAAACTCGTATATATGAAATATGTTTGTCTATTTAGGTATGTTTGACGAAAGAGCTTGAACCTTCGGCAATACCCGACGACACATCGTTACCACTCGTACTTCATTCATTTATTCAGATGTGAGTTGGGATAATTGACGATCTTTTGACAGTTGCACATAGTCTTCATAGTCACAATCTTCGATATTATCCAAGCTATTCTTGAAGCAATGGTCAAGAATACATGCATCGTTTTCTTGTATTAAAATATGTATGGCATGGGATCTCATTGTCATTCACTACCTTGGCGCTTTAGCTTTCGTGGCGGCGTACGGCCCAAAACATTTAATAGCTTTTATAGATATTTATGTGAACTGTATAAATGTCCCTGGAATAAAAAGCTGCTACATTTGTGGATATATGCCTAAATATGCAAATATGAAGCAGATTATTTCTTGAGATATTCTTGTGGCATTATGTAGAAGAATTTAAAAAAAAAGTTTTATTTTTGTTATAAACGTATACGGGCATGTAGCTCAGTGGTAGAGCGTTCGCTTTGCATGTGAAAGGCCCCGGGTTCGATCCCCGGCATCTCCAAATTTTTTATATGTTTAAGTACTATTTTTACAAGCGTCCCAAAGGCCATTAGCCAAAATTTTATCTTTTTAACACCGTGCAAGACAAACAATAAGTGCAGTGACAATAAATGGGTATGTAAAACTCTAATCCACCGGTTTTTAACCAGTGTGCCAGGGTATACTAGTGTGCCAAGTAACATATTGTTTACCAGCTGACAGGCATTTGGCGCATTTCACAGACATTTTGAGGATTAGACAGGCATTTTAAACTCTTGATCCTTTCCTACATGATATGTGTGCTTAACATTGATAACGCGGTATGTGTTATCAATGTTAAGCACACATAGCATGTTCGAAATACACACTAATAGGAGAGGACAAGATTGAAGTGAGGACTGAGGGAAGTTTGCTTCCTTTTCGCCATAATAATACCAACATAATTTGTTTGTGATTTGCTTGAAATATTTTAGAAAGACATTTTTTTGAAAAATTTATCATATCAAGCATCTTTGATTATTAAAATATATAATTAAATTATATATTCTTTGGTATTTTAGACAGGCTTCACCTATGTATAGTAAACCTAGTTGCGTATGATTTCAAGTGTCCTGCAAGTTGTAAGCCGCATTGAAATGAAACCATACCATTTGTATTGAACAAAATAAATATGGGCCGTCGCAGGACGGGCATACCTACTTGATTACATGGCTACTTTTTCTTACGCCCTGGCTTCACGACACTATATATGTTCTTTTAGCCCCGTTTTCACTTTGATAAGTACAAGTGTGAGTGTTTAATGCAGGTGCTTAGTATTAAGATAAAAATACATGAAGATAGCCGTTGATCGGTGCGAGTGATAAGTAATCAGCATCTATTCACTTTTACTACGCTGATTACGAATCACTCGCACTGATCCACGGCTATCTTCGCATATTTTTGGCTAAATACTAAACACCTGCATTAAACACTCACACTCGCACTAATCAAAGTGAAAACGGGGCTTTATTGGTGTGTCATGAAACTGAAATAAAATAAAAAGCGTGAAAATCAAATGTTTGAAAACGCCTGCTCTAAATAAGTACTTAGTAAATAGAAACAGTAATGTTTTTGTTTTCGTTTATATTTTTATGAAAAGTTATTTTTTTTAGATCTTTGTTATAACTAAGAAGTAGATGGATAACCAAAGTTTGTATTGCAATAAAAGTTGGTTTAGTCGATTACTTTTTATCAATGGGTTTTGAGCGTTAACATTTAAGTGTTCCCAATTCCCCCTCTTTCCCCTACACTTTGCCACAAATATGTGTACACAGTGCACACTCGAATATTTAGCGAAATAACACGATTTTGACTAGGTATTAATTTATACCTATGGAAAAAAAATTGTAAGTGTATATTTATTTCTTGTATTTCACCACAATAATATAAATATTAAGTTTCAAGGATTGCTGTCGTCTTATACACGGAAATTATATTTTGTTCTGTTGTCTTGTATTATATACTAGCTGTTGCCAGCGACTTCGTCCACGCGGACTTCGTTTACTCCGCACTGCTCCTCCCCCGTAGGTGATGCGTGATAATATGTAGCCTATATGTTGACCCGACCTGTTAGTAATATTCATGCAAAATTTGAAGTAAATCCATGCAGTACTTTTTGAGTTCACCCCGGACATACATATAGACAAACAAACAAACAGATAAATAGACAAACAGACAAAAATTCTAAAAACTATATTTTTGGCTTCGACATCGATTGTAGGTCACCCCCCAAGTATTCTTTTAAAGAATATTCAATGTACAGTTTTGACTTTCCTACGATTTTATTATATGTATAGATGTACTGGGCGTACCTAGGTTCTGGGCTAGAGACCAGGAGCCAGGGACATATTAAGACTATTTTTATCTTAATATCTAAAATTCGCGGGGAGGGGGGGGGGGGGGGGCAGCTGTGCCTTTTACTGCATTAATTAACTGAATTTATAACACAAAATTAAAAAAATAAATTTGAGAGTGTGGAAGAATATTATAGTCTCTGTGTTGATGATAAAAACGGTATTAAGGTATAAAAGAAATGGAGATGCCGGGGATCGAACCCGGGGCCTTTCACATGCAAAGCGAACGCTCTACCACTGAGCTACATCCCCGTATACGCTCTTTACAAAATTAAGAGTTTTCTTTTGCTTCTTTATATAAAAACAAAGCAAATAAGAAAATGGCTCTCCTGATAGCAATTACAACCATCGCTTATAGCCACCAAAGAAGTAAATGGTGCGTTGCTATCCGTATGGCCAGCTGTAAATGCATAAATTTTTTAACTTAATCTCCAAACCGGAACACGACAGTAACAAATATTGACGCTATTACAGCAGAAATTGTATCAGACCTGGGCGAGATGATGCAGAACTCCACCACCTAGTAGTTACGATGGTAGGAACTGGAATAACTAATCGCCTTAGGTATACGAACTGCTTGGCGGAATGACTATTCTTCAAAGGAGCCCGGACCAACACTAGAAACATTTTGTAATTCGACCGCCAAATTGGACAAACTTAGCGTGTAAACTGCTTGAACAGTGGCGTAGCCAGGCGTGGGCGAAGTGGGCCTTCGCCCACGGCCTCGCACCTAAAGAGGCCTCGTACTACTTCATTTAAAATCTTTGTTTATTTTTAAATTAAATAAAAGCCTAAAAAATATTGACCCCACTCTTCTGTATCTGAAATATAAACAAAACAACTCCTAGATCCTAAGTTAACGCGTTATAAAGACACGATAGCTTTTCGCTTATTTCAAACTTGGCGCGTTTTTGGGTAGCTTTTGGGATCAAACGGAAAGCCTCGCCCGCCGATGCGACTTTGCCCACGTATATATTAGTCCACGCTACGCCGCTGCTTGAATGAAAGTGAAATTCAACGAATACAATACAGGTAATAATATTAACTTTCATATTTTATAAGTAAGCTGTTGTCCGCCACTTTATCCACGTCGCTCATAAACATTACTTCCTTTTGTATTGTCGGGTAAATAAATAGTCTATTACTTCGAAATATATAGCTTTCCATGGGTGAAAAAAAATATTAAAATCTGATACGTAGTTTTTAAGTTTATCCATTTCAAACTCACCTAAAATCAAATCCTTCCTGTTTATATTAGTCTAGATAGGGTAGAAACGAGGTAGATGGCTATCCTGATGGAGAAAGATAATCGTCGCATAAAGACACCAAAGGTAAATTGTGTGTTGCTTTTAACGTAACTTGGTTGAAATGCCACATGCATAAATTTGCTGGTTGCCTTACCCTCCAATCTTCCACACAAAAGTAACAAGCTTTAACGATATTATAGCAAGAATAGTAAATTCCCCCGTGATCCCGGTCCCCTTTGAAGAATAGACCATCTGCCGTCAGGAAACTGTTAAAGCACATTTTTACACATCCCGACCCGGGAATCGAACCTGGTACCTCATGTGTTCAACACCTGTACCGGACCTCTAGACTACAAAGGCGATTAAAGTGTTGACATTAAATGATCACAAATGCTATAATGACCCCAATTAATACTTGTACCAGGCCCTACATATTTTCGCATCGACTTCATAATATGTAACTTCGTTAATTTAACAACAATAGAACATAATTATTGGATGAACATTAATTAAAGCTATCGAGTTATTTAAATTATGTATTTCATTTAATAAAATGTAAGGTGTGTGCGGAGTGTGTTTTGGAGGTCAGTCAGTATAACCGATTTTATAATGAAAACGACCTCACAGAGTAGCCAGATAGACCATGCATCACGGTCAGTGCCGGATTAAGTTTACTTGATGCCCCAAGCAAAACACACCCGTGTGCTTCTCTATCCATAAGCAAACTAGTATCAGTATTTAAATAAAATTAACGTATTTGTCACAACGAGATATATGATTACGTGACGTCGAACGTCAACGTCAACGTAAATTTAAAGCCTTATCCCATATTCTAATATTTTTTTGATGTTGTGTCTGGTGCCCTCAAAACGTCGTGCCCTCAAAATTGCTTAATTTGCTTATGGGTTGATCCAGAAAGACGCGCTAATCTCTGAATGTACCGATCAGATTAAAATAATACTTTTGTATATGATAGCCACATTTACGGGGAAGGCTACAGGCTAGCTTTTTACCCGACTGAACAAAAGTAAGAAATATTTTAGGGTCACGCGAACGAAGTCGTGTAAAACAGCTAGTAAAAAAACATTATCTACTTCGCAAGTCATGCCGGTTTCATAATATACAGTACTGTGACAGTTACAATTTAAGGTGATTAATTTAATGTGTGTGTATTTAAGTATACACATACGAATATTTATAATACAGGGATACTTGTATAGGTCCGGCCAAAATTTCAAATTAGAAACTAAATATTTAATTAAAAGTGTGTTTTAATTATTATAGTAAAGTTCTTACAATATAAAAATATCTCTTCTCTATGCAGGATAGAAGGAATCAATTTAAGCTATATTTAAATACCGTCTATTTTCAATTACAATCTAATAAACAGAATAGAAGCATTAAATCATGGAGTTGTCAAGGGGAAAGGACTGAATTTTGCAACGGACCGTTCGATGGCATTCCTTGTGCCCATAAAAATATTTGCACGCGCCGAACGAAGGATTTAACCCCATTAAATGGATGCTCTTCTGATATTTAGGAACTATTTGATGAATCTTATATGATGATTATACATCAGCATTTGCAAATACATATGTAAATGTTTGGTAAGGGTGTTTTATCTTGGGTTGGATGTGACCACCCTCTTACTATACAGCCTGAGTTTGTAGACCTAACGTTCATCCGTCAAGGGATAAGTTTCTAATTTACAAATTATTTAATATTTTAAAATTGTACACCTGGCAAGATGATGATATAATAAGTTTTCATCAGACTTCAAAAAAGCAGGGAGGGAGATTGAAAAGCGGTTGAATTGATTTGGAAAATTATTTTTGTTTAAAAGAATTTATTTTTAAGATATTTCCACTGTCGTCAGATCAGGATCTAATAATAGTATCCTGAAGAAAAATAATACTTAATAATATTTGTTTGCCATAGAAAAATACAAGCACGGTTTTCTTTGGACATCTATAAGTCATCTGGGCCGGATGCCATCTCTCCGATAGTGCTTAAAATATCTACTCCGGAGTTGGCACCGGTATTGACGAATCTGTTCCAGCTCTCCTACTCACTTGGCGTAGTACCGAAATCGTGGAAGACGGCTTTAGTGCACCCTGTACCTTAAAAAGGTGATCGCTCGAATCCGTCAAACTATCGGTTGATAGCCATTACCTCATTGTTCTCCAAAATCGTGGAGAAGGCAATTAACTGCCAGCTTTTGAAGTATTTAGAGGAGCACCAGCTGATTAGTGATCGCCAGTACAGTTTTCGTCGCGGTCGATCAGCTGGTGATCTTCTAGTATATACCTAACATATCGCTGGAGGCAAGCAAGTTGAGTCCAAGGGGGAGGCATTGGCTGTTAGTTTAGATATAGCGAAGGCCTTTGATGGGGTGTGGCACAGAGCGCTTCTTTCGAAGCTTCCTTCTTATGCATTTCCTGAGAAATTATGCTAGTGGATCACCAGGTTTTTGGCTGATCGGAGCACCAAGGTCGTAGTCGACGGTGCGTGCTCCGACCTTAAATTTATCAATGGCGGTGTTCCGCAAGGCTGCGTGCTAGCGCCTAAACTATTTATTCTGCACATCAATGACATGTTGCGAATTAGTAACATTCATTGCTATGCAGATTACAGTACTAGTGATGCGTCGTACTCCGGTCATAGCGATCTTTTCCCCGTGTTGGTTCCGGGCTCCTTTGAAGAATGGACCAACTGCCGTTCTGCCAGGCATGTCATAAAAGGCGACCGATTGGCTATGTAAGTCACTAACACTACTAGGTGGTCGAGTTCTGCATTGTCTCGTCCAGGTCTGGTACCACCGCCTTACCTATTCCTGCCACAATAGCGTCAGTGCATGTCGCTGTCGTGTTCCGGTTTGGAGGGTAAGGTAGCCGGTAAACTTATGCATGTGGCATTGGACCTCGCCACAAGATAGCAACGCACCATTAACACCTTTGGTGTCTATAGGCGATGGTTGACTCTTTCTATCAGGAGACCCATCTGCTTGTTTGCTATCTTATGATATAAAAAGAACACACACACACACACCACACACACGTACGCGCGCACGTACACACACATACACATACACACTCTCACATCAGTATCTTCCTTTTACTACTAACAAGTAGGTAGTAAAAGGAAGATACTGTTCTTTTAGATGTTTAGCGGGAAGTTAAAAAAATATCTACGTGCTTTGGCAAGAGAATAATGTTGCCGATCCTAGTTATGGAAGCCTTTGAGGATGGCAAATGGCAATCACTACAGCTTGTCACATCAGCCATCAAGACCGAGAAATCATGGTGAAACAGTATGAACCAGAATGTCTATACCTATATTTCTATAATGTTTGATTGACATTGCCTGCTTCACGAGTGAATGAACGTGATATTTTTTTAACTGTGCCATCAAATTATTAAAATTTAAAAACAAAATTTTGCTCCAGATAATATTTTATTTTCGATATAATTTTCCGAATTCGCATCTTGTTTTTAATTTTGGGTGTATCTGTGACAAGAGTCGGGAAATGGCGGGAAATGCAGGTCACGCGCGATGTACGTGCGCTTTGCCGAATAACGACTTGAGTAGGTATAGTTAGGTGTACGTATTTTCTTTTAGTCAATACTCAATTTTCCTGCTTGAAATGTTAAGTCTCGAGTTTTGGTGCGAAAATGTGTTGTTGATATAAAATATATCACAAACGCTTTAATGGAACTTTCTTGCGATCCGACGATGTATACTGAGCCTATTTAAACGAAGTCTCCTAGTACACTGTTTAATGTAAAAGTATGTGAAGTTGTTAGCGACTTTAACTACGCAATCAACGGGGTTTGAGTTCGATGGGAACAAGAATTTATATGACGAGCATATGTGTTTGCCTTTCGGGGTTTGGGTGTTTATTAAATATATTTAGGTCTATATATTACTATGTATTAGTATCGTTGACTAACACCTATGCCCAAGCAAATAATTTTGTCATCAACAGTGAAAACCATATTTTGACTAAATTTAATCAATAGAGATATAGAAATAAGTCAAAACTCATTTTAAGGTTTTTAACGGCTTTTTCGCGCAATAAAAGTCACAAAATCTAACATAAAAGAAGTTAGGTACTAGGTACTAAATGCGCTAGAAAAAATGAAGCCAAATGCCTTGTATGATCATATTATATGAAAAATGAAGCCAAATGCCTTGATAGTTTTTAAAACCGAAGAGGTCGGACTAGGAATCGGAGGTCATGGGTTCAATTCCTGCGCGGACCAACAAATATTTGTGTTTTAGTTTAGTAGATTTTTCTTATTACCTATAACAAACATTTTAATTAATCTGCTTTATATTTCATTAATTTCCTCTTTTAATTTCATTTCATTATAGTGTTCATAAGATAACTGACGTGTTAGTCTGAGATGTCTGCTATTTAGAAAGAACTTCGGGATCTAGTGATACCAGACGCGTTAGTCGACACGTCTGCTATTTACAAAGTAGATTCGGGCATCTAATGCGGCGGGTATTTACGAATAAATATAAATAAATAAATAAATATTCACGGGACAAATTACACTTACGGATCTAACCACAAAGTAAGCAAATTAAATGCTTGTGTTACGGGTGTTACTCAAAGATAGTAATACATAGAAATACATGTATAAATGCTAGAGTGTATTTAATAAACCAAACCCGGAAATACAAACATTTATGCTCATCACACAAATGCTTGTCCCCGTCGTGGATCAAACCCGAGCCCCGTCGATTGCGTAGTCAGGGTTGCTAACCACTTGACCAACGGGGCGGTAAATATGCGAGCCGCACTTGCGTCTATTTTTCAGAAGTTATATGCGCGCTAAGGCACATGCAGTCCTGAGTGTATGCGAAAAAACTGATAGTAGCCGGTCACATCTGCATTTATCGTGTCATTGCACGAAGCTTTGCGTCATGACGCAAGTGCGGCACCAGCATTATGCAAGTACATTTTATAGATTCAGGCGTTAATTTGTGAAAATCCATTAATCAATCAAAGAAAACTATTATTTTATTTTAAACACTTGTACTGTTTCACGATCATAAACTATATAATATATTTATTTTTAATTAAATAGCCAACCGATTTCACATTTCACTGCATCCTCAGAGCTACAATTTAAATTGACGATTTTTCAAAAACTGTAATATCGTTCGAATCTGCTCATATTATTACGATATTGCTCTGGAGAAAATTGAAAACATGAAGTTTTCGTTACGAATCGAATACGCGCCTTTAAAAGTTTGATAACACTTAAACGTGAGTATGTATATTTTATTAAATAGTGAAAATGATATCTCCAGGTAAATTTTTATTGTAAAACACATTTTGGAATTTATACCAACGTAGATGTACGCGTCTTACGTGTGGTAATACGGTCGGCGCCCACGTAGCGACTACGTGACGTGAATGAAAGCCACCCTAAGCTTGTATATGAGGCTGACTTCGTAGGGGTGATTAGTTAAGAAAAAGCTACGTTACATGTAGGTACATATAAAAATTTTAGGTTGAAAAATTCTGGAATTGTCTTGAAAATACTTTCTTTTGTAATAAGCAAGTTTGTTCCAGTCCTCATTTCTGTACTGTTTTGCATGGAGACGGTTATAATATCTAGATAACTATTATTTCAGACTTTTTATTATCGTTGTCTTATTACAGACTAAGACTGACGTACCATGATCAAATTGGTCAGGTGCTGTCCCAAGGTGGTGGTCTCCGAAACCGGCGTGTTTACATGAAAAAAGTACCTAATGATTGTGAAGGAATCAAGGCAAATCTGTCTGGACCGTGATATATGACACTCAATTCTAGCCCTTAAGTGATTTGACGAGTAGATATGCATGTATATATATATTTGGTTATAACGTATAAGTACATCCATCTGCTTGTTTTTCTATATTATGATGTAAACAAAATACATGCTCAATAAATATTACCCTTCTTCTGGCTTCTAGCTCCTCTAAAGTATAGGCAAATTGCCATTCTGCCAGGCAGGTCGTAAAAGGCGACCGATTGGCTATGCGAGTCACTACAATCGTGGCTACTACATGGTAGGGTTCTGCATTTTCTCGCCCGCGTCTGGTACCACCGCCTATTCCTGCCGCAATAGCGTCAGTGCTTGTCGCTGTCGTGATCCGGTTTGGAGGGTAAGGTAGCTGGTAAACTTATGGATGTGGCATTAGACCTCGCCACAAGATAGCAACGCACCATTAACACCTTAGTGTCTATAGGTGATGGTTGACTATTTCCATCAGGAGACCCATCTGCTTGTTTGCTATCTTATGATTTAAAAAAAGAACTGTCAGATAACATGAATATAGTCAGCCTGCCGTTGTTTACTAGAATGTATAAAATTTTATTTATTGATTCGTCAAAACTTCAAACTTATTTATTTTGCGTAAATCAGGGTTAAATGCGATGTTATTTCTAAATACAGTACCTTAAGCCTGCTTTACCAAATAAATGGCGTGCAAAATCTTATTACATCATCTACATCCACATTATACATTTTTCTACAAAATTACAAATAATATTTTAAGTCTTTCAGAATAAAATTTAAATGAATTAAAAAATAGGAAGGTTGAAAAAACACATATGTACCTACGTCTTCTAGATAAATCGAACTGGTAGATATTTTGGGCCAAGTTCAGAGAGCACGTCCGCACATCGATCCGCCACCCGCTACGTGAGTGTCCGCACACGGCTGTCGCGTGGCAGCCATGTTAACTGAATAATGCGGAAAGGAATCGATATTAATGGTTCCTTGGAATGTTTTGTCTGTTTAGCGCTAGACTCATCTGCAGATAGCGTTGTCAGGTCTCCGGATAAAGCCAAACAGTTAGGATTTTTGAATGCGTTTCCAGCCAAATTAAATGTTGCCCGTCTAGTCCAGCTTTTTACATTTGATAAGTAAAAAATATTAATTATTTTGTTTTGTTTACATTTTATTATAATAAAAATACTTATATTAATTATAGTGAAGATGTTTTGTCTTGTTTAATTTTGTTTTATTCGCTTTTTATTTGGAAATAGTAGTAACAAGTGATCGCCCTGTGGTCAAATTTCGTATACTACACTACATAGCTACAAACATACCTGTGTGCATTATGCATTATGTATGTATGTGTAAAATGATATATGTCAAATGAATGTATTGTTCGCTTTGACAAGAGTATGGAGGGTAGAAGTAAGGAGAGTCATCTTATATGGGAGAAAAGTTGAAAAAGTGTCCAGTTGTATGCGCTAAATAACAGTTCCAAAATCCTCCACAATCGCGCTGGTGAATGCACAGGGTATGGTATGAATGTAGCAATCGTAGATGAATTGAAGTATGCCGAGTTAAAAAATTTAATGTCATTATCGACTAAAGTAGTTAATTATTGAGAGTTTCAACAACTTACGTTGTACAAAATATTGTGGTAAATATAACCTTACAGAATTATTATAACCAAACGTGCGTTTAGAGTGATTTTATTTCGTGAACAGTAAATAGTACGGTTATTGATATATAAACATTTAATTTTATGAAAAAGTGAGTGAATAACAGAACAGTTATGGGTAAAATATGTGCTGTGAAAAGTTGTCCAAGTGGACGTAAATCCCAAAACAAAATTTATTTTTTGATATTCACAAATAAGCGTTAAATCGTTAAATGATACGTAAAAAAATAATCATATATTGTTTCCCACTTTATGCGGATTTTTAAAAGCGCGCTATAACTTAGCGGAAGTTTCTCTTTCCTTGTTTATTTTTGAACCCTACTCTAACAATATTTGGCGCTTCTTTTAAGAGTTACCTTGATGCAAATGTGGCGCCATCCTAATTTAATACATTTTGACGGACACTTTTTCATATACACAGATGACCCTCTTTACGTCTACCCTCCATAGACAAGAGAAAGGTAAAGACTTGGCATTAATTTCCATAAACAATCAAAATTATAAAATTGCATGCATTCCAACGCTGAACAAATAAAAATGACTTTATCTCTGTCTAACAAGTTAGAATTTTCATGAAAGACAAAGCTACAACAATTTTGTCAGTGTTCTAATTTCAAATCATTTAAGAAAATTATCGACACCTTTAACAGCGCAAGCTGTTAAAGGTGTCGCCATTACTAAATACGCTGTTAATATAGGTTAGGTAGGTAATCGCCAAAACGCCATTACTAAAATACGCTGTTAATGTAGGTAAGTTAAAATTTAATGTCAAATAACCCTTTGATTACAAAATATTAAATTGATTCTAGCGTTTATTTGTAATTTCTATAATTTTAGTGAGTACCTTAAATCTAAAATAAAAACTAATTGTTAAAATAACATGCTCAATTGCAATATAATTTATCTTTCTTTTAGTCCGACATTGTTAGGGACGAAATGACACGGTTTTTCTTTGGTTATTTCATATCTAGTAGTAGTTTCCTTCATCTAAGATTGTTCGTAATGTTTATTATTATATTTTAATGTATTTGTAATACAATTTTATATAAATAAATAAAGTTTCTGCACTTCTAAATATAGCTGTAACTGTGCCAGATTTCATACTCCTCCGTTCGTGTGATTGTCCTAAAAAAAATTCTTCACATGTTAATATATAGATAACTAGCTGCAGCGTTCAGCCCGCTGCATCATAATTTTTTTTATGAATCCCGCGGTAATAACTCATTCTTTCGGTGTAAATCTATATATCAAAATAATCAAATATATCAAAATAAAAATCTATATTATATGTACCAAATTTCATCCAAATCCGTTTAGTAGTTTTGGCGTGATTGAGTAATAAACATCCATTCATCCAAACATCCCAACTTTCGCATTTATGAGTATTAATATAGATTGTTCGATGATAATAAAGAAGATTGATTCGTTATTCAATTTTTTATTTAAGAAAATTTACTATAAATGAACAAATAAACCTAGTTTTATTTATAATTTTTTGGCGCCTTAATAATAATAATAACATCGTAAGACAAACTACACAAATCGATCTAATCCCAAAGTAAACAAATCGTTTGTTTAACTGTTATGAGTGTTAGTCAACAGCTATACTAATACATAGAAATACAAATATAAATACTGTCACATCTATACATATAATAAAATCGTAGGAAAGTCATAACTGTACATTGAATATTTTTTTAAAATAATACTTGAGGCATGTGATCTACAATTGATATCGAAGCCATAAAATATAGTTTTTAGAATTTTTGTCTGTTTGTCTGTATGTATGTCCGGGGTAAACTCAAAAAGTACTGCATGGATTTACTTCAAATTTTGCATGAATATTACTAACAGGTCGGGTCAACATATAGGCTACATATTATCACGCTATCACTTACGGGGGAGGTGCTGTGCGGAGTAAACGAAGTCCGCGCGGACGAAGTCGCTGGCAACAGCTAGTACACAATAAACACCCAGACCCAGAAATACAAACATCTATGTTTATCACACAAATGTTTGTCCTTGTCGGAAATCGAAACCAAGCCCCATCGATTCGCAGTTAAGTTCGCTAAACTAATCGACCAACGAAAAGTGACCGATTTTATTACATTTATAGATTTTGAAATATATTTTAGTTCAACAAACCCAGAATCCTTAAAAAACTGACGTAAGTAATTTTGTTTGTAGTTTCCCGTTCACCCCGAATTTCCAAACAATAACAGAGCGCGATAAAAAAGTGTCCGCTCTAACTGAGGGCTCACAAATTGTTATTGTCCGAGCTGTGGGCTTGTTTTTGTCCGGTTATATTAAAAAAGTGACGGTGTAAGTATTATACGATTGCGCTAGTGACACGTGGTGGACAGTGCAGTGGGGCCATGAGCAACAATGTGGTGACTATGTAGCGTTGCCTGTAGGGATAATAATAAATACTTCCTGAAGAGGAGGAGGTTCTCAATTCAGATGTTTATATATTTTAATGTATGTTCGGACATAACTCCGTCATATAGACGGATTTAAAATATATTTTTGAAGTGTATATCGTAATATATGGCGTGAAAATATGTATGTATGTGTGTATTTTTGAAGTGTAACTGCTCTAGAATCTTTGTGATTTAAAACTCGATGAAACAGAAATGTGTAACCTGATTGAACATGTGTATTAAACCACGGATTAAACCGACGAGACAATAGGATAGAATATAATATTACACAGTAATTTATATTTAAAATATTGCCATCTATTTTGTGGTTCCATAACCAGCCAGATACAAACAGTACAACCAAAAAGATTTTATTACAATTTAAATTTCACTTCTACCGCGTGTAAGCTCCTTATAAATTTAATAACTTCAAATATACACGAGGTTGAAACCTGGTATAGCCCATTTACCGCCCCGTTGGTCGAGTAGTTAGCGAACCTAACTACGAGTTGAGGGGGCTCGACAGAAACAAACATTTATGTGATGAGCAAAGGAGTTCGTGTATCTTTATCTAATCGTCGTAAATATCGTGTGTAATCTTTAACTAACACTCATAACACAAGCAAATAATTTGCTTACTTTGGGGTTAGGTCAATTCGTGTAATTTGTCCATAATATATCTGCATAATCTGCATAGCAGTTTTAGTGTTTAAAATATCGCTCTGCCTATTCAAAAAGGATCGAGCACACTGGGTCAGGTGCAACGGGACGGGGCGTGCGCATGGCAACGAAAAATATGGACTGGCCGCATTTTCGTATTTCTTTCCAAATCTTATTTTTCTTTGTTATCATAACGGGGATCTTGCAAATCATATAGCTCTTTTAGCCTTGATGTATGTTATAATATGTAATTTAAAATTATTAATCGCTCTTCATCCGTAATTACGTTATTTTATAAACGAACTAGCTGTTGCCCGCGACTTCATTCGCGCGGACTTCGTTTACTCCGCACAGCTCCTCCCCCGTAGGTGATAGCGTGGTAATATATAGCCTATATGTTGACCCGACCTGTTAGTTATATTCATGCATAATTTGAAGTAAATCCATGCAGTACTTTTTGAGTTTACCCCGGACATACATTGACTTTCCTACATTTTATTATATGTATATAAATACTCAAAACAGAGAGGAACTCATGCGCACAGTTCTGCTTGCAATACCACTCTGACATCGGAGTGCAGTGGGCCCATACGGCCATCATCGCATTCACCGAAATCCGCCTCTTTGCGGCCCGTCTTAGTATGCGATAATTCAAATATAACGTATGGCAGCGATCTAGGCGGATTTTGGCAATGCGGCGGTCTCGGTGTGCTTCATCCTTAAGGAAACATTGACGCGATGCGTTAAGCAGTATTAAGTAAATGTAAATAATACAAGAAGGTACCGGGGTAGACCAAGACTGACATAGCATGATCAGATTATTCGAGTACTGTCCAAGGGTGGTGTCAAGAGTCTTCGCAATCGGCGTGTGTGTATGAAGAGAGTAATGAATGTGGAGGAAGCGAGACAAGCCTGCAAGTATCGTGATGTATGGCACTCGGTTTTCTCTGCCTACCACGTAAGGTATCTGGCTCGAAGATATGTATGTATGTAAATAAATTATAATAGAACTAATTTCATTCTAAATATCTCTAAAATGGATTTTGCTTTTTGAATTAGCGCTATCGGTTTTAACATGCTCCTAGGCAGAATTCTAGTTCGGACGAGGCATTCTGAATTAATTTGTTAGTTTTTCTGGAAAACATAACATGTCCTAGAGTGAATATATGTCTGATTTGTTAATAGATATTTATTTTATTAGTCAAAAAATTTACATGTACTAGATGACATAAAGTTGGATGTCTATTGAAGTTGTTGCCGGTTGCTAAAAGTTTTCTCTTAATAATTTAGGTATACTACTATATAAATCTGAAGTATCTATCTGAAAATTCGATTTTATAGGCAAACTAGTAGACCTGCGCAATTTTGCCCGCGAGTAAATCAACATGCCTTCAATGAAGAAATTTATACAATTTTTTATCCTCCACTTCAGCCCCCTCTTCTTGCCTCTTCGCTCAGAGGTTGGATGTCGGCAAAAAGTAGTATTTGACTGAGTTTCTTTAACTATAGCCATACATAACATACCATAATTCGGTTTAGCTGTATAAGTAACAGACAGACAGACAGTCAGGCTTTCGCATTTATGAAAAGTAATAAAGCGAGTATTTATTACGAAATTAATGATAACTAATGATTTCGTAATAAATACTCGTTTTATTACTGACTTAAAATTAACTTATTTGATTTTTTTATCTATTTATGTCTGTCTGTGTATCTGTATATGTATATCCCGTTTTAACTTAAGAACGGCTAGACCGATCTTAATGAAAATTATTATACAGTGAGAACAGGTGATCGCGCAAATGATAGGTTATATGTATTTTAAGAAAACACACCCGGCGAAACGGGTGTATATATGCATTTTTTCCAATGCGACAGTTTTGTGGCCCGACGTAATGGCTACTGAAGAAGGGACGTAATGGTATAAGGACATTTGTGCGACTTAGACGAGAGGCCGTAAATCATGGCTAATCCGGATGGGAAATGAGCGGGAACATGTTGGTACCAATATAGAAAACTCTGATTCAATATGCACATCGAATAATCGTAAGAGAATATAATACTTTCATGACAGCGTTGTAGGTGCAAATACAAGTAAAGGTTGAATATTTATAATAAACTTCTTTGAATTTGTCTAAGGCTATGTCCGCACAGACAGGCGGCTTGTTTAGCGCCTAAAGCCTAGCGAACCACTTCGCGAGTAGCTTAGTAAAACGAACGTTCTAGAATGTTTGCGATCGGCCGCATTGCGCGCTTGGCGCCCAGCTAATTACCTAGCGACCTATCTAAGTAAACAAACGTCTTGGTTTCTGTCCGAGGCGCGAGGCATTAGACGCTAAGCAAGCCGCCTGTCTGTGCGGACGTAGCCGAAGAGAACGAAGCATGCAACATTTAAATTATTGTACCAAAAAAGCTTGAAAACCGCAGAAAAAACAAATGCAACTTTGCCTCATAGGCAATTAAAAAGATATAAGAAATATATTTTAATTAATTTCTTATGACGCAAGAATAGAAATATAGTAGTGAAGAACACAATGCCGACGTAATAAATATTACCTGCAGAATCTCATCAGTCATCACTTCATTTGACAAAAACATGTGGCCCTACATACTATGGTTAATCGATTAATGTCTGTACCATTCGATAAAGAAAGCGATAATTAGTAACTATAAAAGCAATATCTATAAATAATGGATATAAAGCTAGAGTGATTGACACTGTGGTAAAGAAAAAATTAAAAATTCAAGTAAATTCATTGATAAACTCACCGGGTGCCACGCCGGTTTGATAAAAAAAGTTTATAATTACGTTAGGTTACCTTTTTTAGGTCAAATTTCATACAAAAGTTCGCGATTTCTCAAAGATAGGTAACCTGCATTTTATATTAGCCTAGGAAATCCTTAAAACGTTTAAGTTTTAATAATGAAGGAAAGGTGATAATATGATAGGATTGTGACCGTAAATGTGTCGGACAGACAGGTAAATAAATTCACAGTAAGGTTACGGAAACACGCGAGAAGCTGGCGCTCGGCTAAAAGAGACTATGACTTTGCTAGACATTTGATGGATGAAGGGCATCCTTTTGATCCTGGAGTACACCTTAAACTGATTTCTTTTTGTAGCAAAGGCAAGAGGCTCAATGTACTTGAAGCGCTAGAAATAAATAGGCTGATTTGGTAGTCCTAACCTACTAGACGATCAATTAGATATAAACAACTCTCTACTTCGCAGTACGTATTTTTTATGTAATTAATTTTAATTTTATAATGAAATTACTATGATAGATTTATTTTATTATTATTATAATATTTCATATATTATATTTTTTTGTTGTTGAATTGGCATACCTGTTTTCCATTTCAACGCATAGTTTGAGTTGCATCTGTTGTTTAGATAAAATGCAGTGCTGTTTTTAGCTAGATGATATTATTTGAGCTAAATAAATTTGTTTAAGAGTATCACTTTTCGGCGATAACAAGGATTTCCAGCTTTAAAACCATAGTCAATAACACAGCATTTCAGAGGTTTAACAATTAATAGACTCAAATGTTTGTAAATAGAATATAATCACAACTGAGCCGATTTGAGTCGAGCAGGTAAAACACTAAATCTTCGAGGCAGTCAACATCTAAGATGGAGTATTTACATGGAGCGTTGTTTAGTATGTTTTTATAGGGCTAACAATGAACAAGGCAAACTTAAGAGTCCGTACGCGTATGAAAATAATTAGTTCCCGCGCTACATTAAGGCTATTTTCATACGATGCTTTGATGTTTTAATATTTATACATTGAGAATCTTATATACCTGTAGGCTATAACCCCATTTACTTTTCTTTGCATTGATCCGCTGTAATTTCCAAGAATAAATAGATCACCTACTTGTCTGTCTGCCACGCAGTTCTAAATCTTTTCTTTTTTCGAATTGTCTAATAAAGTTAACCCTACAGGTCTTCATTGCGTCACCGGACACTTGGGGCGAGTAGACTGCTCAGCAAGAGTTTAAATTAAAATTGGAGCTACAAACGACCGCGCTAAGGGTCGTCTCCTGTGAGATCGGAAATGAAAAGAAAAACATAAAATAAGTATAGTATATATATAGTTATGGTGCGCAACTCAAACGGCTCCAGCTGGTTCGAAAGTACCCCGGATGCGACGAGCCCGCGCAATGTACATGCTGCTTTACACGCTGTGGCGTAAAAATTAAAAAAAACATTTCCTATAAGAAAAAGAATTACTATCATGACAAGCACGTGGGACGTTTTATATATATATATATATATATATATATATATATATATATATATATATATATATATATATATATATATAAAACGTTAGTAAGCCCATTCGTTCTAAATTACTTTTTCAGTTTTATATTTTCTATATAAATATACCTTGCCTGAAACTGAATATGTGCCCGTAATCCGTATATATACCTATTATATAAATGTTTAATATATATATATATATATATATATATATATATATATATATATATGTTTAATATATATATATATATATATATATATATATATATATATATATATATATATATATATATATATATATATATATATATATATTGACGATATTGACGATTGGGTCACTCTGTATACACCACAAAGTAACCGGCGTGACGAAATTTATATATTTCATTTTTAGAGTATCTTCACGCCCGTATCCACAAAGAGGTAGGCAGAGATACAACAAGTTGTACGTCCACGATTAGCCAAATATACTTATGGCCTTATCTAAACTTAGGACAGTCTTTAGTGACATGCTGTCACATTTAATTCATTTAAGATAAGAAGTGACGGCGTGCTATTTAGGAGTTCCCTAAGCTAAAACAATATTGGTGCAATTGGCCATTAGTCCCACGATGTGGTAGGCGATAAGCCTATCGCCGACCGGGCACTTATCCAATACCGAACTACGTTGTTTTTATCAAAAAACTGAAAAAATACATTTTTGATTTCCTCGACCCGGGATTAGAACCCGGGACCTCATATGGTCAACACCAACCCAGACCACTAGACCACAGAGGCGACAATTATTCGATTCGGCGAATTAAAAATTAAAAACATTAATTTATTTTTAATTTCTAGTAGGTAGGTATTCGTTGGCTATCGCCACATGTGAAATGACTAGAATGTCATTATCGGCTCGCTTAAAGTAATAATAATAAATCCCAGCAAGCAAGTACAGTTTTTGCTTTCGGTCGATCATTCGCTGCTCAAATATGGCATGGTGCATAAGTTTGACCGGTCTTCAAGATGAGATTAAATTTAATTTCGTTTTGTTGACTCAATTGTGTATTTCAACCTCTTTTTACATCATACATAGCAAAAAATTAGATGATTTCTCCCGAAAACATAAACATCGTTAATCGATACCAAAGATGTTAATTGTGCGTTGTTATCTGTATGTTGGGGATTTAATTTCACGTGCATAAGTTTACCGGCTACCTTACCCTTCAAACCGAACATGAAAATGAAAAGCATTGACGCTATTGCGGCAAAAATAGGTAATGCGGTGGTATCAAGTACCGGGGCGAGATGTGGAACTCTACCACCTAGTAGACATGATGTTAGTGACACCGTAAAGGGCGTCATCGTAAAGGGCGACCGATTGGCTATATGCCAATCGGTCGCCCTTTACGACCTGCCTAGCAGAATGGCAGCTGGTCTATTCTTCAAAGGAGCTCGAACCAACACGGGGAAAAGATCGCTATGACCGGAATACGACGTATCACTAGTACTGTAATCTGCATAGCAATTAATGTTAATTGCTATGCAGATTACAGTACGATAATCATCGAACAAATATAATTAACAGGGCGTTGTTATCTGTAGGGTAGGTATGTAACATACATTGGTTTACCGTCTAACTTCACTCCCAATGGAACAAGACAATGAAAAGTATCTGCCTTAATTGCGGCAGTAATAAGCAAAACAGCATGGCGGTACTAAATTTGAGACAGTCGTAGCAGAACACTTCCATCTAAGTTAGTAGTCGCCATGATAGCGGCACTTCACCCTGACTGTGACCACAGTATACGTGAGACTGACAGTAGTCAATCTACATACATGTGATATTCGAGCAACGCACACATAGACACCTCTCACGGACGCGATATCTCAAAATGGTTCGGGACAGTTTGTTCCGCACCAGTCCGAGATATCGCGTCCGTGACAGGTGTGCTATGCTCGAATATTACTTGTATGTAACATTTTCTGTTAGTCTCTAAGTATTCTGTGCTGTGGCTGTGACTGTGACAACCTTTTGACGGAAGTGAAACGTGTGCTAAGTAGGTATAATGTAATCCCATCCCATCAAAATCAGTCCACCCTTTCCAGAGATTAGCCGGAACAAACAGACAGACAGACAGACAAAAATCGTAAAAAGTGTTATTTTGGTATATGTACCGTGTATACATCCATATGCATTTAGTTAAAACCGGTTATTTTAATATTACAAACAGACACTCCAATTTTTTTTATTTGTATAGATAGCAAAAAAGTATATTGCTTTCCTTATGGAATGAGAAACCATCGCCTATAGACACCAAATATGTTAATGGTAAGTTGCTACCCGTGTGACGGGATGGCAGGATAATAAGTCTACGGCTACCTTACCCTCCAGACCGGAACACGACAATGATAAGCATTGGCGCTACTGCGACAGGAATAGGTAAGGCTGTGGTACCAGACCAGGGCAAAACAATGCAAAACTCTACCACATAGTCTTTATGAGTCTAAAGTCAGATTTTTTCCCTATAAATGGGGTCTATAAAAGTTGGTTATGTTGATAAATGAGGTGGTTGTTAAAATAAAATAACTAATTAATAAATGTTAAATTGATGTATGATATGATGATGTTTTTATAACAATTTTATTTACCAAAAAGAATTTCAGTATACCTTAACACAAAGAGCATAAAGAACTAATCAAAAGGTTTTTACGGATTACATAATATTTTATAGCTTAAAAAGAATTAAAGCTGAAGCTCAATATCTAATACCTTTAAACGAGCAATTCTTGTATATATATAATTGGAATCTCGGAATCGGTTCCAACGATTTTCATGAAAGTCACAAATTAGGGGTTTTTCGGGTCAAGGAATCGATTTATCAAGGTTCCAGGTCCAAGAAAAGCTCGGTTCCCAAGATATGGGTATGTGAAAAACCGAGTGAAGCTCGGTCAACCAGGTACAGAAAAAAATATATAAATAATAATATAATAAAAATATATATATTCTATAGGAATCGATTTATCAAGTTTCAAGAAAAGATCGGTTTCAAAAATATGTGAAAAACCGAGCAAAGCTCGGTCAACCAGATATTCTTCATTTAAACGCTGACCTAAGCTTATTGCATAAAAATTAAAATACTAGCTGTACCCGCGACTTCGTTCGCGTTTGGCCATCCTTGCAGAGTAATTATTAGGAACTGACCACAGTATTTCTCGTATTCAGCAATACTTTGGACGGCGAAGCACTTTTATCAAATGAGAAATATTAAGAAAGGATTCTTTTAGTGTGGATTTGAAAACACGTTGACTTTGATAACGAACCTTGTGTCTTGTAGGGATTTAGGCAGTGTTTAACTGAAGTCACCTCGCCTTTTATTTTCTACAGTCATGCTTACAGTTTTATTTGTTTGCCATTATATACTCATTCCATTTAAAAATGATTTTATATTTAAATAAAATCATTTTTGCAAAACCTATTTTTTATAGAAAGGAAAATTGCACACCGGTAAAGCAAATGTCTTCATCTGTTTTATAATTTTTAAACATGGCTGGAGCTATCCCTTCACTGGATAAAAGTGTCGCAACTAAAATACGCCACTACCAGGGCAATCATAATCAGCCAAGAGACTGCGAATTTAATTCTTATTTGTAAAAAAATGTTTTCGTCTACCTTGAAGTGAGTCCAAAAAACTTCCACCCAGAGTTATTTACGGTGTTATCCTTACTCCATTGACAGCTGTTCGCTGTTTAACGACTGCACGGTTTAGTTTATATTTGTTATATTACGTGCAACGTTTCACATCATAGCCGGTTTCAGAGCAGAAGGCTCGGTCAATAATCCTTCAGGAGTTACCGCGTACGAAAAAATTAAAAAAAAATGTGGTTAAACATAACTTTGAGATTTTTCAACCAGTTAATTTTTTCCCAAGACAACGTTTTTCATCTTGCTAAAACTGCGTTTAATGCTGTTTGAAAGATTAAAATCGATAAAATCGCGATCAAAAGTTACAGCATTAAAACTTCAAAATAGACATTTTTGGTTTCAACAACCTTAGAAATTATTATCATAACAACTTTAAGATTTTTTGAGGGCAAAAGATTGAAGGTGAAAGTATTGGCTTGTACCTAGGTTCCTAATGGGCAACGATGATATTTAAGCTAACTAATTTTAAAATCCATGGTGTATGTCTGATAATTAACAATATCTGACTCCATTGCAGTAGTATTAGTCAAGACCTATAAGTCAGGGCGAAATAAATAGTATTTGCTACCAGTAAACGTTATAACTGCAATGTTATTATTATTAAGCATAATATCTTGACCGTGGAGGAGGACGTGTGGGGGTTAGGAACATTTTGTTTAAAACAATTAAAATACGGCTTTTTGCAATTTTTTGCCAATATTTCGTAAAATACGCGTGGAATCGACATGTTTTTTTATTATCATTAGGGAAGCGCTTGACTACGATCTCGCCTGACGGTAAGCTAAGATGCGGCCTAAGATAGAACGCGCTTCCCTAGAAGTTCCCTAGAGTTCGAAGAGTTCAAAAAATCTAGTTTATATAAATGATACTTAGGAAATTAATGTTTGAAAAATATACATCATATTTTTTAAAATTGATGATTAATTGTGATATTTCGAATGGCATTCAACGCAATTGTTTAACTCAAAATTGTTTTAATCGACAGATTAAAAAATGTCGAAGAAATGTAAAAAAAAAAACTTTTTTTTAATTTTTTAAAACTTTTTTTTATATTGAATCGTCACTGACAAATCCCAAATAAATCAAGTTTTGAACCAATTTCCAGTATTTAGCGCGGTTTTTTAGAGGGCAAACCTAATTCGAATTTGCAGAAGATTAAAAATGATTAGTTAAAAAAATTCGAAGTTATGTCGAAAAAAATAACTCCGAACGGATAAATATATTTTGATGCAATTTATGCATTGGAGGCAGTTTTTTGAGAAGTAAAGCTGATTAAATTTTGTACTATATCGGTTCATTAATCTGGAAATTGTATTAAAAAAATATTGTTCTGCCAAAAACCTTTGTGAGGTTTTCCAAAATTTCTCAAAATCTCCTTTACTGAATTAGTTAAAATTTTCAGGAAGTCTAAGTTGAGTGGAATCCAATCGAATCCAATTAACCACGTTTCGATCGGTCAAGCCGTTCAAAATTAATGAGATGTTTACATACACACATACACACTCACGCGCGCACACACACACACACACACACACACATACATACATATGTCATCATGAAAATAGTCGGAAAAGGTTCCTAGGTCCTCAAAACGTGGAGATCTGGTGAACACTCGATTTTCGAAAATCGTGGCAAAATCAGTAACTTCCTTATCTACGTAGCTACGTAGCGGGAAGTTAAAAATATATACCTAATTAAAAAGATAAAAAGTTATTTATTCAGGTTTATTTTTTGAATAATTTTTATTTAAAGCAAATTTCGTAGCGGGAAGTTAAAAATAAATAAATTAACATATGGCTTTGTAGTTTGTTATTAATAAAAAACAAAATAGCCTTTGACTAAGAAGCTATTCTTTTTCATTGAAAACAATTTGCAATAAAAAAAACATCTTGTTGCATTTTTCTTAAATTTATTAATATTTTCATTCTTTAAAAAATATTTTTAATGTAAATTTGTATCATTTTCAATAAGCAAGATAAGCAGTCAAGGGTTTTTTATTATTATAACAAACTACTCTGCCTCGTGGTCTAGGGACAGCCTATTTGGCTCAGATCATGAGGTCCCGGGTTCAATCCCCGGGTCGGTCAAAGATGTTATTGAGATATTTTCGAGGATTTTCTTGAAAATCTAAAATCTCAGTAGCAACACGGAAACTGGCGGAGTGGTATATATATTACCACTGCCGTGCCTCGGATGAGCACGTAAAACTTTCGGTTCCAGTTATCGCTAAAAATAGTCGATCGAATATGCGGCGATGAGGATTACCATTTATCTCACCACCGACAAACCGGTGAATCGCGGTGAACCGGAAAGTCTATAGACGGTCGGTTTACTCTGCCTACGTCGCAAGGGAACCGGGCGTGATGATACTTTAATAAAAAACAACAACGCCACGTAATTTTTCCTCACATTTTCGATTTTTGATTCTCACAAATAAAGGAAAGTTAAGTATCTTTTGATAGAATTTGTTTTGATGAAGTTATATGTGTGTAATTTTTTTCTGTACGATGTTGATCTTATTCTGGACAGAACTTATGTTCGTACATGTTCGTATATTCTACTTAACAATTTTTTGTATTTTGGAGTCCGACGTTATTCAGTATACTAAGTGGCTTGCAGAAGTTTCATTCATTTTAAAAGATAACTATTGATGTATGTAATTTTGAAATATTTACCGTGTTGTCTTAGCGGTCCGGTATCGTGGTTGACCATATGAGATCCCGGGTCCGATTCCCGGGTCAGGCAAAACAAAATGTACTTTTTCAGTTTTCTGATAAAACAACGTTTCCCGGGATTGGCTTGCCACCTATCACATTGTGAGAGAGTATTTTCGGCTAATCGTGGGTACACTTCTTGCACCTCTGCCTACGTATTCCAGGATATGGGCGTGTAGATACTTTTTTATCCTTTTTTACGTTATGCAATGTAAAAACAAAATAGTGAATTTTCCCAATAGCCTATCCTTACGTTAAATTTTATAAAGAACAAATTCTATTAGTATACTCAATTTCGATTAGATGCATCTTTTCTGAGATATTAGCAAAAACCTGAAAATTGACCTGTTATATTTTTAAATATATTATAATTATTCTTATATAAATAAATAAAATGTTTAGGTTTATATTTTACACATATTTTACTAATTTTTAAGCTAGTAAAATTGCATTTATAATAACTTTAATAAAAAAGTATACATTCTAAAACTGAATCTCTCGTAACACTGAAATGAAAATGCTAACTTATATTGAGCCGTGCGTTCAAAGGTTTTGTATACACTCCGGGTGTCACGTTCAACTGGACTTACCACCCGAAACCGTTGAAACTTCTGATGTCTGTAACTTCTAAATTATAAAACTCATGAACTTGAAATTTTTAAGGGATAATGTTTATAGTACTTACTTTTGAACAAAAAAATAATAAAGGATTTCGTATGACAGGTTAATGAATTAAAGCTAAATATACGTTTTTATCTTCATCCCCTATCCCACGGGAACCATACTGAATTTTGGGATAAAAAATATCCTATAACCTTCTTCGGAGTAGTAACTCTAATCATGCTAAATTTCATTTGAATCCGTTCAGTAGATTCGGCGTGATGCGCGGCCTTGATACAGACAGACAGACAGACAAAAATTAAAAAAAATACATTTTTCGCTTCAGTATCGATTAAAGAGTATCTTCCAAAAAAATTTTTTAAAATATCTTCAATGTACAGAATTCGACCTCTTACAGTTTTATTATATGTATAGATTAAAATGTTACACGTACCTATAGCTAATCGTTTTCCTTTTAGTAACTGCCAGGCAGAATGGCTGACAGTTTATTCTTCGATAAAGCCTACCACACATGTACCACACACATACATACATACATACATATAAATTATCGCCTTTGTGATATTACAGGAAGAACAGTATTTCTATTAATAAGCTAGAATTCGCTTGTTTAATTATTACAAAAAATGTACCTATGCAAGCAAGACAAGTATGCAATAGGAGGCACAAGATATTTTCCTCAGCATTGCGTAGATCGTATCGTGATTGATCAAAGATAAGAGAATATTATTGTTTTTATACTATCGGTATGTCCATGGAACTTTTTAAAAGAGAACATGGTCTAACTACATTTTTGTATAATTTTCCCATGAAGCTTACTTTATGATGTCATAAGTATCTTCACGCCTCTGTGGTCTGTGGTCCGGTGTCGGTGTCGACCACATGAGGTCATGGGTTTGGTTCCCAGGTCGGCCAATTCTAAAATGTGTTTTTTCGGTTTTCTGATAAAAACAACGTTGCCCGAGATTAGACAATTGCCAGGTTTGCGATAGACTTGCCACCTATCACATTGTGGGGCTATCTTCGGCTAATTGTGGGTACACTGGTTGTATAAATTATGTCATTATTTAAAAGAAAATTCATAAATTATAAACTGCTGCATAATTAGCAAAACTAATTCAACTGGCTGTTTTAAATGTATTTATTCTCTTGTCAGTCCGGAGAATATACCATTAGAAGAATAAACTATTTGTCTTCCAGCTAGGCAGATCATAAAAGACAAACTATTAGCTAAACTTGGCTGTGGAGCTCTGCAACATTTCGCTGCGGTAATGTTATCTACCAGTATTATATCTTCATACTAAAGGGTGGAACGTGAGTTATACCTACGCGCTCGGAGTTCGGCATGCACTCGATACAAACCCATGGAATTACAACATACTGAGGGTTGCGCCGCAGTGACGAACGGTCGACGTGACAGCACAGGCAAATGTAGTTAAAATATTGAAGCCCTATCGCATTTTACGTACAGCACGCCGCGGCCGGCTGTAGGTATTTATTTCAAGGACAGGGCCGAGTTAAAATACTGGTAGATAACATTACCGTGATTTCGTCTAATTTTTTCGGCAGCGATTGCAATCAGTGCTTCTCACTGCTGTTTTCAGGTTTGGTAGTCTTACAAACTTACACTTATGGCATGAGGTTCCCGCCACACATATAGAAATACATTACCACCTTTCAGTGGTGATAAGAATCACCACGAATATTGCCAACAGAATAATTGATCAGTCGTGGTCAACTGGAGCATCTTTATTTATTTATTATTATTTCTCTTTCTTTTAATTTTTTCAGAGAAAGACTAAACATTAATATAAAAAGAACATTTTAGCGACTACATGACCCGGTTACGATTCGCCCGGATATAGTAGAGAAGCCAGGAGCCTAGCCATTTCGCATACACGAAGGCAGTGTTTATTCCGTATGTTACAATATTTATATTTTATATATGTATGTATTTCTATGTATTAGTATCGTTGACTGACATCCATATCACAAGCAAAATATAATTTGCTTACTTTGGATCAATTTGTGGAATTTGTTCAGTGATATTTTGTTGTCGCCCTCGCATACTAGATGTCGCTACATGTACATTCACAATTTATCGACCGAAATATCGGCGGGCGTAAGTGTTTTACCGACCAGTTTGTATCTACTTAGATGGCGCTGCCGAGCTTGTTTCTCGTACAAGTTATGGCGGGGGAACCATAGTATAACCGAAAGTGTTGAGAGAACGAAGTCAGTGAAATATGTTCAGTCGTCTTTTGATTCTGGTGCAGTGAACATTAAAAGTCTCAGTAAATTGTGTGTTATTACTTTTGTGAGTAAATAAGTGTGATTACTTTTGTGAAGTTATCAAGTGAGTTGTGTTATTTTATGTTTAATTTAATGATTAATGCTAGCAGTGATTTATATCTTATTGGATCGTTTAGGAAATGTAACCTCAGGTTAAAATAAGTATATTTGTCTGAATAAAATGTGATATTGTACTAATATTTCTTATTATTATTCTATATCAGAAGTTGGCTTGTTCTACGCCCACATAATGCCACGTTACCGCAAAAAGAGATCTAAGAGGACACCTTCAACTAGTTCGAGTGCTTCGTGTTCAAATTCAAGTGACAGTAACAGTGATAATAACAGACATTGGCATAAGAAAAATAAGCGACGCCGTATGCGATCACCTACCGTAAGTCAAAATGTTTTATTAGCATCAGTGATTCCTGAATTTGATCCTCTCGTGGACAGTATCGATATGTGGATAAATGTGGTTGAATCTAATGCACGTGCTTTCGGATGGTCCGATAATATGACTAAATATCAGGCTTTACAAAAATTACGTAACACCGCAAAAACATGGTTAGACTCTTTACAAAAAAATGAGACCAAGTGGACCACGTGGAAGTGGAAGCAATGGCGTGACACCTTGTCTGATACATTCCAAATTAAACGTAACATGTTTAAATCATTAAAAGAATTAGTAGAAGCGAAAACATTAGCTAATCAATCTTTATATGAGTTTTATTTTTTACAAAAGGCTAAAATTGACAGGTTACAGTTAGATTTTCGTCAGCAGGATATAATTTCAATAATTGTAGGGGCTATAGGTGACACAAATATTAGCGTTGCAGCTGAAGCGGGTAACTTTCGTTATTGTGATGACTTAGCCTCCTTTCTTCACAGTAAAACTTACGCAAGCGCTGAAAAAGAAATGTCACAAAAATCAAATTCAAAACCGATATTACGTACAGGGTATAATTGCAAAATAGATAATAAAACGGAACCTTCTCCTAGTACTAGTAATTCTATAAACCAGAATAACTCTAATAATCTGAATTTGACGTGTTACCGTTGCGGAGAATTGGGTCACAGAAGGAACAACTGTAGTCAAAAGGAAAGTGTCAAATTTTCCTTCTGCAATAAATTGGGCCACCTTGAAACTGTTTGTAGACTAAAGCAACGAATAAAATCTGATAAAAACTTAGAAGTAAAAACTATCTTGGATCCAAAATCAAAACAAAAATTTTACAAGCAGGTCTTTTTAAACGATATTCAATATAAAGCATTTTTTGATATGGGAAGCGATTGCTCTTTAATAACGAGTACGTTAGTAAAAAAATTTAATTTACAGCCATTCCTACTTAACAACCCCGTTAATTTAGTAGGTTTTACAACCGAGTCAGGTGTACAAGTGACTGAGGCTGTAGCAGTTAAATTTAAAGTAGATAATGTAGAACTAATAATCACGTTGTATATTATTCATTCATTATCAGGTTGTGACATTCTTATTGGCAGAAATTTTACGGAAGACACCAGCATAATGTAGTTCGTGTAGGGGAGACACTAACCTTTCGGTCAGTAGAGAAGTTAAACGTTTGCAATGTAACGGCCAACTATGATGTATCTCCTGACCAACAAGTAATATTAAATAATTTGTTTTCAAAATATCCTAAATCAATTTGCAAAGATTTATCATGCTTAGGAAAGACTTCCTGTGTAGAACTAGAAATTCAGCTGACTTCTAGTAAGCCGGTTTGTCAACGGCCATACAGAATTTCTGAATCCGAAAGAGCAATTATGCGAGAAATAATAGATGATCTCTTAAAGAATTCAATTATCCGTAACAGTAATTCTGCCTATGCAAGCCCGGCTTTATTGGTGAGCAAGGCATCGGGAGAAAAAAGGTTATGTGTTGATTATAGACAGCTAAATAAAATCACAATAAAAGAAAAATACCCCATGCCCATGATAGAAGACCTCATTGACAGGTTACAAGGCTGTAAATGCTATACATCTTTAGATTTGAAAAGTGGGTACCATCAAATTCCTATAAGGGTAAATGACGTTCACAAAACGGCATTCATAACTAATGATGGTCACATTGAATATTTAAGAATGCCTTTTGGCCTTTGTAATGGGCCTGCCGTATTTCAAAGATTAATGGATACCGTTTTGGGGAATCTGCGTTTTGGCAGAATTATCTGCTATATGGATGACCTATTAATCGCAACTAAAAGTTTTGAGGAAAACGTATTGTGCTTAGAGATGGTATTAGATGTGTTTGTAAGAAACGGTTTAACAATCAATTTGGACAAGTGCTGTTTTTTAAGGGCCATATCACGTTTCTAGGCTATGATATTTCGGACCAAGGTATCCGACCGAATACTCGCAAAATTGATGCTATCTCTAAATACCCGACTCCAAAAACGGTTCATCAACTAAGACAGTTTTTAGGCTTAGTAAATTATTTTAGAAAATTCATTAAAAACTGCGCTCTTTTATGTAAACCCCTAACTTCTCTTTTGAAAAAAGAAGCAAGCTGTCGATGGGGTTCGGAACAAAATAAAGCTGTTAATGATTTAAAAATTGCACTCGTTCAAAACGCGGTTTTAAATGTATTTAACCCAGAATTACCGATATATCTTTATACTGATGCAAGTCGCGATGGCATAGGGTGTATTTTAGCACAATTAACTGATACTGGTGA
Source organism: Apodemia mormo (assembly GCA_036924255.1). Classification (NCBI taxonomy): domain Eukaryota; kingdom Metazoa; phylum Arthropoda; class Insecta; order Lepidoptera; family Riodinidae; genus Apodemia; species Apodemia mormo. The sequence continues at coordinate 16,571,956 of JAUPFN010000021.1, read as the reverse complement.
AAAACCAGTTCACTTCTACAGCCGCCAAACCAATAACGAAGAAAAAACTACCATTCCTTTGAATTGGAACTGTTGGCAATAGTTGCTGGTTTACAAAAATTTCGACATTATTTAATCGGTACTAATTTTACAATTATTACGGACTGTAATTCTGTGAGATATGCTCTAAGCAAAAAAGAAATTGTGCCACGAATCAGTCGATGGGTGCTATACACACAAGATTTCAATTTTGATATATAGTTCATAGGGCTGGGTCACAAATGCAACACGTTGATGCATTAAGCAGAAACCCAATTGATAATTTACATAATAGTGAAATAGTTTCTGAATCCGTTAACAATATAACTGAAGGGGACTGGCTTTTATCTGTTCAGCTACAAGATCCTAGTATTTACTGTATTCGAGATATATTAGTCAGGGGAAGCCGAAACAAATAAACAAATATTTAATAATTATGAACTTCTAGGCAACAAAGCTTATAAAAGAACCAAATTCGGCAGACGCTGGTTGGTACCAAAGCAGTGTGTGTGGTTCATAATTCGGGCTAATCATGATGATGTAGGGCATTTTGCTGTTGATAAAACGATAGAACGAATTAAGTCAAAGTACTGGTTTCCACATTTAAAAAAAAAAGTTGTTACAAAATACATTAAAAATTGTTTAAACTGTATATATTACAAAAATATTCATGGCAAAAAACCGGGGAAATTGTATCCAATACCTAAGTATGCTAGGCCGTTTCATACACTACACGTCGACCATTTGGGTCCATTTGTGAAAAGTTCCCGACAAAATAGCTATCTATTAGTTATAGTAGACTCATTTACAAAATTCGTTTTTATTTCTGCAGTTAAAAATACAAAAAGTAGAGTAGTTATTAATGAATTTAGTAAAATTTTTAAAGTATTTGCAAATCCAAAAAGGATTATAAGTGACGCAGGTAGTGCGTTTACTTCAAAACGGTTTAAAGATTTTTGTAAAGATCGAAAAATTAGAGATCATGTTATTGCTACCGCCGTACCTCGTTCAAACGGTCAAGTTGAACGCTACAATCAAACAATTTTAGAAGCTTTACGTAGTATGGGGGCTGACACCGATAATAACAGGTGGGATCAGCACATTACAAATATTCAGCAAGGTATAAATAGCACGATTAATAAAACCACGTCTGTTGTTCCGAGTGAGGTCTTTTTCGGGTATAGAATCTGTATGGATAATGATGCTATCACTGATGATGATAATGAACATTTTGTTGACGTTACCGCGTTAAGAAAAGTAGACATTAACATCAAAAATAATGCCGAGAAACAAAAGGCATCGTTCGACGCCAAAAGAAAAGATGCCCACATTTATACAGTCGGGGACTTGGTGGTTCTTAAAATTCCAGGTCACTCTAACGAAGGTCAAAGCACTAAACTTATGCCTATTTACAAAGGTCCTTTCCAGATTACAAAAGTATTAGGTAATGACCGGTATCAAGTAAGCGACATGAGGGGTGCTGAAAGATCATCCCGGAAGTATGATGGGATAGCATGTGTAGAAAATATGAAACCGTGGATACATATTGCTGAATAAGGCCGGATGTTGTCGGCTTAATCTATTTATGAAAATTGGTAAACACTATTTTTTTACATATTATGATTTTAACAGTAATGATCTAAAACTTAATACTCGTAAATTCTTATGTACTACGTTGCATCGAAATTAGCTGTGATGCACATGTCTGTAGGTTACAGTAGTCTCTTGCCATCATGAGAGTAGTCCGATAAAAAAGGGAGACTGTCTAGTGTATACGCTTCAAACATTGTATTGTAAGAGTATGTTTATATTTGAGCTTTCGCAGCAACAGGAATCCATTGTGAACGCTGTTGTAATGGTGATACACGGCTAGAGTGTTAACTAGTCCAAGCCATAGTAGATGGAAGATGTTGATCGTAATGGAGTAACATTCTCGATTATGGCGATACAAGACTAGAAGGATACCTAGTCCAAGCCATGAGAAGTTAACCATTAACGAGGCAGCATCCAACTCAAATCAAACATACAATACATATACAATGAAAAACAAAATATACAATACATATACTGGTTGGGGATCAGTTACAAACAGGATTTGTCAGATTCTAATACTTAATGTTTTCAGCGTTACACCAGACCAATACGCTGTTCAGGGGCGAACGCGTAAGCAGGAAGGCCGAATGTTGTCGCCCTCGCATACTAGATGTCGCTACATGTACATTCACAATTTATCGACCGAAATATCGGCGGGCGTAAGTGTTTTACCGACCAGTTTGTATCTACTTAGATGGCGCTGCCGAGCTTGTTTCTCGTACAAGTTATGGCGGGGGAACCATAGTATAACCGAAAGTGTTGAGAGAACGAAGTCAGTGAAATATGTTCAGTCGTCTTTTGATTCTGGTGCAGTGAACATTAAAAGTCTCAGTAAATTGTGTGTTATTACTTTTGTGAGTAAATAAGTGTGATTACTTTTGTGAAGTTATCAAGTGAGTTGTGTTATTTTATGTTTAATTTAATGATTAATGCTAGCAGTGATTTATATCTTATTGGATCGTTTAGGAAATGTAACCTCAGGTTAAAATAAGTATATTTGTCTGAATAAAATGTGATATTGTACTAATATTTCTTATTATTATTCTATAATTTACTATTTATAAGCTCTATATAATTATAGAAAGAAAGAAAGAAAATGATGTGGTGTCGCGGGACACCAGGTAGGAACGAACTTCCTTCGGCTAAACGGCACTACTCGCTTGTGTACGCGACTATCGCGCCTGCGAACGTCTCATTTAACGCTTTTATTCCACGCATTTTTCTTACGGTTTTACTATCACATTTTTTTCAGTTCGGTCGCGCAGCAAAATCCCTATCCCCTCCAAGCCTGCCGTAAGGAACTTCGTTCCAAAAGAAAATATTTATTTGCAATACTATTTCGAGGTTTGAATTTTTTTAGCGAATTTTTGATATTTTTATAGGGTAAGTTTGAAATATAGGTTGGTGCAGGATCGCTTTGAAGAACCATCTGCCACTCTGCCAGAGAGTTCGAAAAGATGGAAAATTGCATTTATTGTGTATATCCCCGTGTTGGTTCCTAGCTCCTTTGAAGAATAGGCCAACTGCCGTTCTGCCAGGCAGGTTGTAAAAGGCGATCGATTGGCTATACGAGTCACTACCATCGTGGCTACTAGGTGGTAAAGTTCTGCATGGTCTCGCCCGGGTCTGGTACCACCACCTTACATATTCCTGCCGCAATAGCGTCAGTGCTTGTCGCTGGCGTCTTCCGGTTTGGAGGGTAAGGTAGCCGGTAAACTTATGCATGTGACATTAGACCTCGCCACAAGATAGCAACGCACCATTAACATCTTTGGTGTCTATAAGCGATGGTTGACTCTCCATCAGGAGAGCCATCTGCTTGTTTGCTGTCTTATGAAATAAAAAAATTATCGTGATTATAGACCGTGGTCCCAGGAATAATATTATTTTTGATTATTAATCAAAAATAATATCATTCCTGGGACCACGGTTTTGGGGCTGAATTTTTGCGTACAGCTTCATTTTGAAGAGACGCCCGCCTTTTTAATCTTCGGAAAATCTATGCACTACCTGGCAAGTTATCACCAGATAGTCTATTCTTCAAAGGCCCAACTCGGGGTAAATATTTGTGGCATAAAATTAAATTTAAATAAGAGAACAAGTATCTTGACTTCGACTGTCTCATTTTATAACTATAAAAAATAAATAGACAAAAAGACAAGCCTGCTGAGTTTCTTTCGCCAGATGTTCTCAGTGTGTGGCCGCGTTCCGATTCTAGTCATTTTTAAAATGTCGACTCGCGAAAAGTGTGTGTAGAGATTTATTGGAATAAAACATTTTGATTTGATTTCATTGTGAAATATTATGCCAAATATGCTAACCACTAGTTTAGATTATTAAGACCCGAATTCAATCTCGACAAAATATTATTTAAGTTTTTTCGGGCTTATCCTCAAAAATCTAAACCATTTGAGTCTTTTGGTGGTCTCATGGTTATCTATACTGAACTAGGGAATTGTGGTGTCACTCGTTTATTCACGATGGAACCGGCGTCGTAATAGTTTTGGATTTTTTTTTCATAGAGTTAATTCTTAAATTATTTAATATAAAATGATTTTAATGTGTCCAAATTCCTGACACCTCAGCATCAAACAATTCGATTTCGTAACATAATATTTCTTAGGCTTCATTGTTTCACTTTTTACTCTAACAAAGGGACCCGAGCCCGACTCTCGGAGTATCTCAGTCATCTGCAACATCGATTCTGTATCGATACGCTGGAATCCAAAAGCAATGCCACGACACATTGTCATATACAAGTAATTGTATATAATTGGTATTTCTCAAGAACAATGAGTTAAAATTACCCTTTGAGTGAAATAATTACTGTTTTTTGCAATGTGAAACCGCTTTGACAAAAGCCGGTGCTTTTCGATTTTATTGTCGATTGTATTATTGGCTATCGGTTTTGTTTCATTGAACGTTTATTGAAACTTGTTTATGGAATGATCGATAAAACCTTCTTGATCAATTAAGTGGCCATCACTAAAAATTATATCATAAAAATGGCTGTTAATTTTATTTACTGCTTACTACATCGTGTTCTAGGGTTTAGCCTATTCGGCTCAGATTATGATGTTCGGGTTACCCCGTTGTGTCCGAAGCAGGTGTCAAGGCCTAATTGATGTGCTTGTATGAAGAGAGACATGAATGTGAAGGAAGCAAGGAAAATCTCTGCGAATCGTGATGTATGGCCTTAGTCTTTTTACTTAATGTAGATGATAAAAATAGTAATATTCTTAATGTAATATGTAAAACCAAAGCCACTTTACTGGGATGACTAAATTGGATGTCTATTCAAGTTATTTCAGATTAATACCAGTATTTTTTATATCACAAGATAGCAAACAAGCAGATGGGTCTCGTAATGGAAAGAGTCACCCATCGCCAATAGACACCAAAGGTGTTAATGGTGCGTTGCTATCATTTGGCGAGATCTAATGCCCGATGCATAAGTTTACCGGCTACCTTTCCCTCCAAAACGGAACACGATAGTGACAAGCACTGTCACTATTGTGGCAGGATTAGGAAAGGCGGCGGTATCAGACCCAGACGGATAATGCAGAACTCTACCACCTAGTAGCCACGATGGTAGTGACTCGCATAGCCAATCGGTCGCCTTTTATGACCTGTCTGGCAGAACGGCAGTTGGTCTATTCTTTAAAGGAGTCCGGGACTAATGTGGGGAAAGAGTTTTTTGATTTTGATATTTCCAATTCCAACGAATTTAATTCTATTTTATTGACTCCCTTGATTGATATTGATATTGGAATCTCTAATTGAATGATTCGTATTTAATTGTTTTTTGGAAAGATTATTTAATTTCCTTTGATAAAATTATTAGGTTAAATAATAATTAAACAAAACAGATTTAGAAATGTAACATAGCTTAAAATTTTAAATCTGTAGCGTTTGTGATTGTTTGATCCGCTACAGTACTCTCCCCCAAGACCGAAGGTCGATCTGGTTGTGCCAGTGAAGCGTATGTGCCTTGAGTGCTCGAGTCTGCGGTGAGTCGAGACGAGCCGAATAAGCGCGGTCCTCGGTGAGTCGGGACGAGTGCGCCTCCGCTGTGGTTCGCAATGAGTCGGAACGAGCGGAACAGAGTTGTATATGTTCCATGAACGTATTAGGCAGATTCTTCGAAACATTAATTGTTACCTATTTCAATTGTTTGTCTAATTGTTAGCCTATTTGGCTCAAAATAAGTGTAGATTTTTCTTTCTGTCTAGCAAATTCAGTACCTGGGAAATAAAAATTAGGTATTAAAAAAAATACATAACAACAGTTTGTGGCCACTTCCATTCTTTTGGCGAATAAGCGAAAGGAGGAATTTATTAAAATACTTAGTGAAACAAGTACAAGCGCATATTTTATAATAATAAATAATTGAAATGTAGTGGTGATGGAAATTATTATCACAGATTATACATAATTACAAGTATAACATAAAACATTTGGTCCTAAAGTTTTAAGAACCTGACCCACTTTCTTATGGAAGATTTTCTGGATATAACACGGCAAATATTCATGGTTATAATATCAATCACAGACCACATGAATACTAATAGACACGGCATTGGGAAGGAAACGTGCCGACGCGCATGTGAGCAACGCTCTTATTACTGCCAAAAATTTCATACATTTGCAGGTATATATTAAATTATGCAAGAATAGAAATAAACCATGCTGTAATGCTTTATCGTACCGAATGAGATGACAAGGTTTAAAAATTACCCTTGAAATGATTTAATTTCATTGGTAAGTAGTATAACTCTGTATTTCTGTATGTAATTGCTAGCTACACTGACAAACTAAGAAATTGTATTGAAAAGCGTATTAATCATCGCCACTCGTTGAAACTGTATTTCATTTACTTATTATTGTAAAATATGCGCTTGTACTCGTTTCACTATTTAATAAATTAAAGTATACTCCTTTCACACATTCGCACAAAACAGGTTCATTTCATCGAATTTGTAGCTAACTGCTCCAGGCACCTACACATGAGTTTTACTAAAAAATCCTATTTTGTTTTAAATTAACTAGCATTTTATCTGTAAGTAATTGACTATCAATTACTAACAGATAAAACAGCCATAGATGATAGAAATTGTAAATTAACAGTTAAAATAATTATAAATTAACAGTAGTTTTAACAGCAGACAACTTTTGTGGCGCAAAGAAACATCACTTTCACAAACCAGAAAGCCCCATGTTATAAATACGAAAGTTCGGGTGTTTAGTTGCTTGAATGTTTGTAACTCAGTCACGCAAAAATGGCTGAACCGATTTGGATTCAATTTGACACAGCTAGTATAAAATATAGTGATTTGCCAACAATTTGTGAGGTGAGGATATAATGCTATTGCATGCGCTTGACAGTTACCTTTCTCTCTAAAGTGGAACAGGATGGTGAAAGCATTGACACTATTGCGACAGGAAAAGATGAATTCGAAGGAGTCGTTATAACTTTTGGTACTGAATTCGACGAGACGTTACAGGATTTTACCACCTAGAAGTACGGATGGTATTGACACGTTTGCCTTCGTTCACTGTTAAGGAATTGCTTGGCAGGAGCATTACGGGGATAAATGATTCATTATAAACAAAGTTATAAAAAACGTTGTCGCTTAATATTATTAAAAAAATACTCGTAAAAAGTTTAATTTTTCTAGCTCCCTTTATTGAAGAACAATGAAAAACATTTTAATATGAATTATTCTAATAAATTAAAATAGTGATACGTCTATGGCCGTAAGAGCAAAACTCGTATAATGTACAGAAAATACGAAGTCAATTCCGTTTTTATTGGTCTTATGTTAAAATGAGGAATGCGCGTTTTTGCGAAGACGCTTTATGTCAACCCCCCACTTGCAGCGGCTTTTTCCATTTTATTTAAAGCTTTAATGAATAAGAATTGATTTAATATCGCTCTTATCTTGAGATTGGTAGATAAAGTTGGCTGTAGAGTCGTTTGCGTTAAAGTGTATGATGTGTTTTGATGTATTGTAAGCTCCTTATACGGATATCTACTATGAACAACCGGGGTTATTTGTCATGGCTTCTTTGAGTTGCTCCATTTCAGTCGTTCATTGTACACTGTTTCTTTAACTTATGGTTTGTATTATTTAAATACTATTTAATATAATAAATATATCGTTATAAATTGCAACAATTTATTGCTTTGAAGAAAAGCTTTTTATCTTTGTTGAATAGATTTAATTTTGCGTAAAAACAGTTTTTGCTTTTAGAGAGTCTACGATGAAGCTGATAAATCGATTTGATGTCACATTCAAGACAAAAACTCTTCGGTTACTAGTTATCTTATATTATATTATACTATATTATATTATAAGTTTTGTTTGAGGGCAATAGCCCTGATGCTACTGTGGTTTGTTTTTATTATACAAATTAAAATAAGTTTGTACAAAAGGCGAATTTAATGCCCATTGACTTTCTTCACCAGTTAACCTTCAGGCCAACAGGAACTAGGCATACATGTTTCAGAAAATATGTTATTTAAAAACATGGCTCTAAGTATTTTCGGTTTTGTGATAAACACAACATTGCCCAAAATTAGATAAGTGTCCAGTTGACGATAGGCATGCCACCTATCCCATTGTGGGATAAAGTATCTTCGGCTAATCGTGGGTGCACTGGTCGTGTCTCTTCGGGGATACGGGCGTGAAGATATTTTAATAAATAGATTTGATATCATAAGATAAAAACTATTCGATTACTGATTACTCAGCATTCGAGTTATATTTGAGGACAATAGCCTGAATTTATTTTGGATTGTCTTTCACGAATTGATCCGAACCCATTCTGAAAAAAAACCACCTGCCTTGCTGCCAGGCAATCCATAAAAGACGAACAATTGCCCAAAGTTGCCAGTACTGTCGTGGCTCCTGCGTGGTAACGTTCTGTAAAGTCTCCCCGAGTTTTGGTGTTAACACGTTATCTTTTCCTGAGTAAGTTCTGTAAATGTCGTGTTTAGGTTCGATACTAAGGCAGTATACTTTTGCTTATAACATTAGGAGTCCGCCACACAAGTTACCACTTTGATGTCTATAGGGAGGTGATTTTTGTTTTTCAGAATAGCTGTCTGCTCGTTTGCTATCTTATATATAATTAATATATTATATAATTTTCGATTCACCGGCTTGTTGGTTCGCGAAATGGGTGGTGATCCCCGTCGATACATTTTACCGACCTGATAACGATTAAAGTTAATTTCAAACGATAACCGGAACAGACAGATTTACGTGCTCAACCAAGGTATGCGGATGGTAACCACCACCAGACTTCGAGCTCTTACATATTTGGATTATTATAAAAAACCTCCATAACAATTTAACTTGACCAGGCCCGACGAATTTATGTTCTTATTCGATGAAGCACGAGAAATATATATTACTTGTAGACTTCAAGATGTTTTTGAAATTTTGATTTTTAGGATAACCACGGAAAAGTTAAACAGAACCTACAGTCCCAACCATGGATTGAACTGGGGACCTTGTGATTTGAGCCGAACAGACTAATAATCAAAATCCCCGTGTCGGTCAGGGCCTCGTATTGAAGAATACCGCTACCACTTTGCCAGGCAGATCATAACAGGCGGCCGATTGGATACACGTGTCACTACCATCGTGACTAGCAGGTAGAGTTTCGCAACGACACAAACGGATATATGGTACCATCGCCTTACTTATTCCTGTCGTAATAGCGTCAATGCTTGTCATCATTGTGTTCCGGTTTAGAGGGTAAGGTAGCAGGTAGACTTATGCATGTGGCATTGCCATCTCGCCACATGAGTAGCAACACACCATTAACATTATTGGTGTCTATAGACCGTGGATTATTTTTCCATGAGGAGAACCAACAGCTTGTTTGCTAATGATATATATAATAAAAATTCTCGAAGCAATCATTTTCGACCATATTCTTTTTTTCTACTATAGTCTAATATTTTTATACAAATCTATACCAAACAAATTTCAGGGGTATAAAAAGCTGGAGGAAAGCTGCAGCCGACATTATAACTTTTATGTATCGATTCCAGATCAAGGCGAGTTCTGTTAATTACATTAATTGGTGCATCAATAAGCCATGATGGCCACTTATCTGATGGGTTTAATTAAACCGTACATTAATTACATTATAATTGTCATTGGACAACGACGCCACCTGTCGGCAGAATGCCGAACTAACGAATAATGTATTGATCGCAGATCGACTGATCGATGGCGATCACTAAAATGTACGGTGCGGTGCACTTGTGTTGATATACGATTACTACGAGTATTTGTTTTTAAACCGACTTCCCGAAAAGAAGGAGGTTCTAGATCCGGTAGATTTTTTTTATTTGATAGGATATACTGTTCGTTTGGTTCTGTGTTATTTCGGTAAATATCTGATTCAGGACCCTGAACATACAAGAGAAAAGGCTGAAAGTCGGTTGCAACTTAAAAACACTAATAACTGTCCACCGTCATAACTCAGAAACGGCTTAACAGGTTTTGATGATAACTGGTAAATAGTGAGAAAATGTAATTATATAATCTATTATTAGTAATAGATTATATAATTCTGTCAGTATGTATGTCCCGGTGTAATAATAAAATGGTTGGACCGATTTTTATGTCATAGACCATATGAATAGAAATACAAATATAATATTAATGTTAGGAATAACAATATTATTTATAAGAATATAAGAATGTGTGTACTGAGTAGATTTCACGAGAACTATATTGGATGATGCCGACAAAGTGATTTACAGTTTGGCACATATAAATTATAAAAAAACTCTGTATGTACATTATTGTTATAAAATAAAATAAAAACTTGACTGCGCTTAAATTATTGGTTTTAATAAACAGTATCCGTTGAATTCTGTGATTGAATTATACTGTGGGTATCTCAAGGTGGCGTGTTGTCCCCTCTTCTATTTTCCTTCCTTATTACTCACCAGGTAACGTCATCGTATACATGTAAACGGCCTTTAGATATAAATTCAATCTCTTTTCCCATCAAATCGTATTTTAGGTATAGAAATTTTATATACCTAGCCAAATTAATATATTTTCTTTTATCATACCTTTAAAGTAAATATTGATTGGGATGCTGAAAAAGATTTTGATTTTGGAAGAGTTTTAGGTTTGGTGGAATTTAGGTTATTATGATGAAGTTCTAATTGATAAAATTCAAAGTTAAAAAATTAAACTTTTACTGTTTATTGAACAGTAACTGTTGTTGAAAGTAATATTTAAATCTCATTATATAAACTAATTTTTTAGTAGGTGTTTTAGTGGTCCGGTGTCGATGTTGACCATATGAGGTCCCAGGTTCGATTCCCGGGTCGGGCAATTCAAAATGTGTTTTTTCAGTTTTTTGATAAAAATAACCTTGCTCGGGATTAGATAAGTGCCCGGTTGGAGATAGATTTACCACTTATCACATTATGGGGCTAAGTATCTTCGGCTAATCGTGGGTGAACTGGTTGAATCTTTGCCTACCTCTACGTGTATACGGGCGTGAAGATACTTAAAAGATTGCTTCATTTTTCTAACGGTGATGTGAGTTTCATATGAAAATAAGAAAAGGTTGACCTATACTTAAACTTGAGAATTTTACTAATAATTAATTTTAATAGGCAGCCTACGTATATATGGGCGCTGGAATATTTTTGTTGCAAGAAGTAAACTGAAATTGATTTAAATTGTGACTATAATTAAAATCTGTATAGATGAAGTAGTTATTTAAATTGGTTAATTTATAGATAAATAAATAACTTGTAAATAAATGAAATAAATGTAATATTTAATTGATTTCTAGTTGTATTTAAAATGTTAAGTTACAATTATTATTCTAAATTCATATCACGTGTTGATGTGACGTCATGGTGTCGTTTCATATCAGATGTTTATAAAATGGCAGCTATTGTAAGCGGGGAGCATTCTATCGTTGTCTTTCATTGAGTTTGTATCAATATTCTAAAATAAAAGTAATTATTATTAAAAGTGGTGTGGTTATTTTATATTACAAATTACAAATATAACCTAATAAAATATAAGTTAATAAAATATAAGTTATGAGTGACGAACATCCAAGCGGTGATGCTACGCCGACATATACTTAAGCCCAATTAATAAATAATCTGGAGAATATTTCCGCCTGTTTTACTTCATTATTGCATAAATTTGTCCTATAGGAATAACTATATCCTATAGAAATAAATAGGTATATATAAGCTGGTTAGGAAATTAAAAATATACCTATTAAGTAATGAAATTGTGGATTAACAAATCAATACATATTATTAAAAACAGTTTTACGCCGCTTGTGTCTGTCGGTTTGTGTGTTCGGGATAAACTCAAAAACGACAATGTTTTTTTTGCCGGTTACTGGATGGAAGTATATTTGTTCTTTAAAGCGGGTATACCTAATGTTAGTTGCAATGAATGCAATTTTTATCCTGAGCGTACCTGCAGATAATACTTACAATATTTTAAGAATTTTATTTTATTGGTTCGTAAAATATTGCATTATCTACGGATACATTTGATTTGTCTATGGTAAAAGGTTGTGCGCCCGGCTTTAGATCGGCAAAAGTTATATGAATGATGTATAGGAAATCATAAAACTGCGATAATTATCGTCTGTAAAAACGCACCAGGTGGAAGCTATAGCATTATTGCAAGCCAACATTAATTTCACTGCTGCTATATTATTGCATATTTACTAGTATTTTATTGGTGATTTGTGTTTAAAATGTGCATGTCACGGAATTCTGTTAACTTATTGTTTGTAATAATATTATTCTTTTACCATATTTTTTTGTCACAGAATTATACGAATGTGTAAGATATCCTGATGAAAAAAGATAACTATCCATACTAATATTATAAATGCGAAAGTAACTCTGTCTGTCTGTCTGTTACGCTTTCACGGCTAAACCGCTGAACCGATTTGGATAACATTTGGTACAAATATAGTTTGAGACCCAAGAAAGGACATAGGATAGTTCTTATCCCGAAAATCCCACAGGAACGGGAACTATGCGGGTTTTTATTTAGAAATTTTTCCACGCGAACGCAGTCGCGGGCACAGCTAGTTATCTATATACATGATACATCATTGATGTTAGGTAGGTTGCTATCTGTCGGTAGGCATCACGGTAATATGTCGATGCATAAGCAGTGTTTGGATTGTACTAGAATTTTTGAAATAAAAGCATTTTTGGCCGTGTTGAGAGATTTCTGGCATTTGAAAAACTGATGGCTTCACGTCACTGAAATGCGCGATATGCTTGTGACATGTTGCATGTATAGATGTATACTCATATGCTGCGGCCGCATTTTCGTCTAACGTCCCGAAGTTGTATGCGCGCTAAGGCACACGCAGTCCGGAATGAATGCGAAAATAGCCGATAATAGCCGGTCACATCTGCGTTTATCGTGTGCACGAAGCTTTGTGACGATAGACGCAAGTGTGGCACCAGCATTATACACATCATTTTGAATTTACAGTTCCGTTGGCACTCCTTATGCTTGCCTGCGTTTTTTACAGGTTTTTTATATCTTACTAGCTGCAGCGTGCAGCCCGCTGCATTATAAAAGTTTTTGGAGAATCCCGCGGGATCCTCTCATTTTACGGGATAAAAAGTAGGCTATGTGCTATTCCAGATCATCATCTACCTGTGTGCCAAATTTCATTCAAATCCGTTTAGTAGTTTTTGCGTGATTGAGTTACAAACATCCATCCAAACATTTTACGAATTGCCTGACAGAGAGAATTATGGTCTATTCTTCAAAAGAGGTCGAGAGCAATACTAATAATCTAATTTAAAAAAAATGGAAATTAATTCGGCGCACATTATAAATTATCTGAAATAAATGCGCCAGGATTGGTTTCAGGGAAGTGCATTTGTATCACAAATTATACTATAGACTAATATAGGGCATATGTATCGACATGTACATATATTATTGACTTAGTGATGAAAAATCTGGACAGCAATCGGGCCTAATTCACGTAATCAAACGGCAATGGAGTCGAAGCGTTTAAGACTCTTACACATTTTCTTACATATTATCCCGCATCGTAGCATGTCTCGACGTTCTATCGTGTTTATGTGTGTGAGAGCCCTAAGCGTATTGACTCAATTACGTGAATTGGGGGGCTAAACGCCTTCAATTTTTATTCAAACAGTAACTTATTCAAAAAGTACTTTTTTATGTATTTTCTTTCTTGGCAGGGGGTGCACCAAATGCACCCCCTTGCGCCCTGCTGCCGGCGTCTATGAGTGCACGCCTTAAAACGCTCGTTTAGTAAAAAAGAATATGTAATTAAACGAAAAACGCAAACGCAAATGCATGCAATACAGAGTGCATTAGATTACATAGAAAATTTCAACAGGATACAATCCCATGACATATCTATTGAAGCTGAGAAAACAATGGTACTGATACGATAAGTATAAACTTTATTTTTATCATTTTTATTAGCTTAACTTTATTTTAAGCTTAAGATTATTTTAATCTTGGCACATCCAAAAAATATTTATTAAGTATAATATACAAAAATCTGATTTAAAAAAAATCGTGGACGTCCGAATGTCTGTATTTTTTAAATTATAACATGGTTTTTCTTTATATCTGCACTACTACTGTCTGTACTACCTGTAGCGAGCAGCCTGCTGCATAATAAAAGTTTTTGGCAAATCCCGCGGGATCACTTAATTAATCCGGATAAAAAGTATGCGCTATTCTAGGTCAACATCTATCTGTGTGCCAAATTTCATTCAAATCCGTTCATTAGTTTCTGCGTGACTGAGTAACAAACATTCATTCATCCAAACATCCAAACTTTCGCATTTGTAATATTATTAATTAATAAAATTAATATAGATTAGTGATATATGAATACTATAGATACAGTTTTTATGTCCAGAAAAATATTTAACCTTAACATGTTGAGAATGGAGCACTCCCTCAACGCTCCACTTATGAGAAGTGCAAATTAACACTTTAGTTTTGACAAGATGACCTCTCTCTCATTGATATTACGTTAAAGCCTTTGGGTGGCCTTGAGTATATTATGTTAACATGTGAAACCGGTTGGTGTCAGTAAATATACGCAGTAAAACAATACAAAAGTTTAAATATTAGGTTTGTTAAAGTTTGTACGCATTGTGGTCTAGTTAGCGTATTCGACTCAAGCGATGAGCTGCGGGTTTGACTCCCGGGTAGAGCAAAAGTGTTATTAAGGTTTTTTTGTCAAAAATAATCATCACGTTAGGTTCTCCTGTGAGCGGGCACAGTGAGCTGAACTTTTTTTTGTTCCCATGATTCACCGGTTTGTCGGTTGATGAGTGGTGATGTCTATAATTTTTAAACTAATCAAAGTCTAGTGGAACATGTAAAGCATACCAACAAGTTGTTGGTTCAGGTTCTCTTTTACGAATAGACCGTTTGCTGTTCTGCCAGGCAATTTGTAACAGACGAATGATTGGCTATGCAAGTCACTACCATCATGATTCATGCCAACTAGATGGTAAAGTACTGAACTGTCTCGACTGTGTCTGGTACCACCGCCTTAACTATTTCTGTCGCAATAGCGTCAGTGGTTGTCATTGTCATGTTTTGGTTTATATCTTTGGTTTATAGGATATCAATGCACTTTTAACATCTTTGGTGTCTATAGGCGGTAGTTGTCAGACAGCCATCTGCGTGTTTACTATTTTATGATATAAAAAAGCTGTCATTCCAAGTTATCACAAGATACAAATATTTAATGCTCTCTGTCTACCCCGTACTACTTTACCCTCAAACTGATTTTAAAGACTGAATGAACACTAAAAATAAGCTGTATCAAAGATAACTTTAAGCTACGTGTATACTTCACTTCAAGCCATTAGTTTTTAAAAAGTTTTTATTAAGGTTATAAAAAAAATTGGCAACTATATATATATATATATATATATATATATATATATATATATATGGGTCATTCCATGTCAAATCGACCAATAGTTGGAATCGACCCCTTTCGATTTGGATGAATTTTGGTCAGAAGTTTTCTTTTATCATAAAACGAAGTTCTGCTAAAGGAAAAAAAAATATAAAATTTTTTTTCGAAAGATATGCAAATTCAAAATTTTGCGATTTTTCCAGTTTTTCAATATTGTTTTTGCAATATCTCGAATGCTATTATAGATACAGGAATGGGCTTTCGTTTGTTTAAAAGGGGACACTTGGGGCTATAGAAAAAAAAATATTTTGGAAAAAAATTTTGAAAAATGCCAAATTTGTAAAATTTTGAATTTTTGAAAATCGTCAATAGTGAAGACCGCCATGAAAATTTTGGCTCAATTTTTTTTATATGATACCTTGTAATGATCTTAAAAGATCCTGAAATTTTTGAATAGGGTTTTTTTTTTTTAATATATATATATATATATATATATATATTTTTTTTTTCTTTTTGTAATAAAATTTTATTTTTTATTTTATTTCTTGACTTTGTAATGTTAGTAATGAAAATTATAATTACATTCTCGTCCATTGTTAAGGTTTTGAGTTGAGTTTTAGCTAGAGTTTGGTTGCGTAATTAGAAAATATGCATAAATATATAGTTTTAATGTAATTTTAATTTAAATAGTTGACAATGGATTTGTTAAAATAGAAGTCTATTTACATTGTAACACCTTAAAGTGTAACCCTATTTCGAACAATAAATAATTTCATGAAGTGAAAAAATTCTAGACTATGACGGTAACAAGCATTAGTCCTGTTTTGGTAGGAAATGATAAGGTGGTAATACGAAACCTGAATGAGACGTTGCAGAAACCTACCGCCTAGTATATTGTAGTGACATATTAAGATTTCGTAGTCCTTTTCTAAGCTGCCATCGAGAAAGTTGAGTGACTATTCTATCTGTATTAATACACGGAAAACCTGATGAATAATAGAATATTATCAGTAGCATCAGTTCTTTCGTGGAGTACATAATAATGCAATATTGATAACAAGTTTATTCTAATTGACGAGAAATCACATTTTGTAGACGATAAGAAAGACGAGAGGAATCTAGATATTGTTATTAACATTTAAATATACGTACTACAATAGAAATGAAAGTACCTGTGATTTCTTTACAACTGACTGAGATATACCATTGTGGTCTAGTGGTCCAGCGTTGGCGTTGACCACATCAACGCCAACGCTGGACCGGACGTCCCGCGTTCGATTCCCGGCTTGGGCACATTAAAAATAAAAGTGTTTTTCAGTTTTCTGATAAACACAAAGTTGCCCGGGATTGGAAAGTGTCCGGTTGGCGATAGGCTTGCCACCTGTCACATCTGTGGGACCAAGTATCTTCGATAATCGTGGGTGCACTTGTTGTACCTCTGTACCTCCCCGAAGAGGTAGGCTCTTCGGGGATACGGGCGTGAAGATACTTTTGATTGAGATTTGTTGGATTAATCGCAGAGATCCGTATATCTCCTTCCATTGGCATATCTGACTTTCAGAGTTTTTAGATTATATTTTTTCAGCAATCCTAATAAAATATACTAAAACATAATATTATTCCCCGTGTTAGTCTGGACCCTCTTTAAAGAATAGACGATCTGGTGTTCGCCAAGCAGTTCGTAAAAAGCGAACAATTGGCTTAACCTGTCACTCACTACCAACGTGACTACTGTATGGTAGAGATGCGCCTCGTTTCGCCCATATTTAGAAACATTGTTTTATCAATTCCTGTTGTAAAAGCGTTAATGTCAGTCACTATCATGTTCCAGTTTGGAGTATATTATAGTAGTAGGTAAAGTTACGGTTACGGCATCACGCTGACACACGGATAGCAAGGCATCATTAATATCTGTGGAGTCTTAGTTGGATTTTTGTCTCCTTCTATTAAGATAGCTTGTTTTCTATGCTATACTATATAAAAAGGTTTACGGCAGGCTTGGAGGGGATAGGGATTTTGCTGCGCGACCGAACTGAAAAAAATGTGATAGTTAAACCGTAAGAAAAATGCGTGGAATAAAAGCGTTAAATAAGACGTGCGCAGGCGCGACAGTCGCGTACACAAGCGAGTAGTGCCGTTTAGCCGAAGGAAGTTCGATCCTACCTGGTGTCCCGCGACACCACATCATTTTTTTTACTCCTTTCGAGTTAAGTTGCTATGCCATGTAATGCTATGCTGTAGATAGAGGCTGAATTTTGTTTTGCATCAATTCCTGTTGTAAAAGCGTTAATGCCAGTCACTATCATGTTCCAGTTTGGAACTTATTATAGTACCTAGTAGGTAAAGTTACGCTTGCGGCATCACGCTAACACACGGATAGCAAGGCATCGTTAATATCTGTGGTGTCTTTGTTGGATTTTTGTCTCCTATCAAGAGAGCAATCTGCTTGTTTTCTATGTTATACTACATTCAAAGGTTTTTTAATCCTTTCGAGTAAAGTTGCTATGCCAACTAATGCTATGCTATAGATAGAGGTGGAATTTTATTTTGCATGTGTGTAGTAGAAAATGAAATGCGTTTCTGTATTAAAGCGTCACCGCGCGGAGGGACAATGCGCACAATGGAAAGGTATCGCGTCGATCATGACCGTGCCACGAAAAAATCGGGCTGCCCACTCTATTGATACGACATTGACGGATTCGGAGACCGCTTTAGGGTTGCAAATCAGAAAAAAATATATGTTTTAAATTTTTTATGCGTTACTATTCGAAAATCTATAACTTAAATTAGAAATCAATTAAATTTAAATCCGTTTATATCATAGGATAGCAAACAAGCAGATGGGGTCTCCTGATGGAGAGAATCAATACAGACACCAAAGATATTAAAGATGTATTGCTATCTTGTGGAGAGGCTTAATGCCTAATGCATAAGTGGCAAGCACTGACGTTATTGCGGCAGTAATAGGTAAGACGGTGGTGCCAGACCCGGGCGAGACATTGCAGAACTCTCTCACCTAGTAGCCATAATGGCAGTGACTCGTATAGCCAATCGGTAGCCTTTTACGACCTGCCTGGTAGAGCGGCAGTTGGCCTATTCTTTAAAGGAACCCGAACCAACACGGGGAACCCGGAACAACACGGGGAAAACTTTTACGGTCTCTCACGTGTGGTCCTGCAATGCCACTAAAACGAAAAATGCAATATAAAGAATGGAATAAACTCACCCAAGGTCCAGAAATCGAATGTTTTTTGAAATTGAATAGATTTCTTCTTTCACTTAAAAAAATCATTAAGGAGATTATTTTTTTCAGATAATTGCGCGCACTGAAAATTCTAAGATTTGGCGTAGGCACTTCACTACATAGTATAAAACAAAGCTGCTTTCTCTGTCTGTCCCTATATATATATCCCTATGTCCCTATGTATGCTTAAATCTTTAAAACTACGCAACGGATTTTGATGTGGTTTTTTTAATAGATAGATTGATTCTTGAGGAAGGTTTTAGTATACAAACCTTTTCGATATTCCCACGGAAACAAAAGCTACGCGGGTGAAACCGCGGGCAGGTCGCTAGTAACTTATAAATTACTAGCGACCTGCTCGCGGTTTGGGCGTGGGAATATCGAAAAGGTTTGTATACTAAAACCTTCCTCAAGAATCAATCTATCTATTAAAAAACCACATCAAAATCCGTTGCGTAGTTTTAAAGATTTTAAACATACATAGGGACATTGGGACATAGGGACAGACAGAGAAAGCGACTTTGTTTTATACTATGTACTGATTTGTCACGTATATTTTGATTGGATTGAGTTTAACGTGAGGTAGTGGTAGATGA
Organism: Apodemia mormo; assembly: GCA_036924255.1. Taxonomy (NCBI): domain Eukaryota; kingdom Metazoa; phylum Arthropoda; class Insecta; order Lepidoptera; family Riodinidae; genus Apodemia; species Apodemia mormo. Next base: position 16,552,528 of record JAUPFN010000021.1, on the reverse strand, counting down.
GAGAAAAATTGGGGTTAAAGGATTTTAAAATTCAAAAAATATGTCAAAAAATATTTTGAAAAGTTTTGGATAGGTGAATCTGACACTTTAATCATCTAGCGGCATGGAATATACTTTACGATCTATTCTCATACTAATCCAACGTACAAAAAAATAATTAGGAGTGCCTCTATAAATAGATACCGTAATATGAGAATTTTTTATATTTGAAGAATTGCAGAAAGCTCAAGTTTATACACAGTGAGTAACAAAAAGCCGGTCCTATCCAAAATATAATAATAATAATAATAATAATAATAATACGTTTATTTTCTCAGAACCAAGATTTACATGATTTTTGTACATATCAAGAATCTATAATAAAATCTATACTAGAATGCATAAATACAGAAAAAGGCGCATAATAATAGGTAGGTCGATAACACTAGCAAAAATAATAAGGAAATAAATCTATTTTTTTTTTAATTATTATTAGGAGCATATTGTTCTGTGAGTCAGACATACTGTAGGCTGTAGGTCTGGCGAGATATCGCAACGCGCACGTAACTGCGTCCCTCTTGTTTCCACGCCATCTTTCCAAGATCTTGTGAACTACAAAAACTTGACAAACCAAAAATTGTATATCGCAAGGTGTTGATGACCTATCTTTAAACCTATCTTTAAAAAATCTAAATGTTTTGATTTTAAGAAATGATATAAATAATTTTCTTACGTAAGTAACGCGATAAAGTAAACAAATTTTATTTTTTGGCGGCATCACAAATCAGTGTTAGTAACTAAATTTTCATATCCCACTAATTTTATGAAACGTAAAGAATGTGTGTATATGGATGTTTGTGACATCCTCACACTGAATCAACTAAATGATATTAGATAAATGTTAGTATAATATATATAACCACTTGTAGCCGCGACTTCATGCACGCGGAAAAATTTCTAAAATAAAGGTAACCTAAGTTACTCTTTGTTACCATTGTTTAAAAGATAGACAGTCCCGGGGTTTTACCCGCATGGTTCCCATTCCCGTGGAATTTCCGGGATAAAAGCTATCTTATGTCCTTTCTCGGGTCTCAAACTATCTTTGTACCAAATCGGTTAAGTGGTTTAGGCGTGAAGAAGAGACAGACAGACAGAGTTACTTTCGAATTTATATTATTCGTATGGGTAGTGGTAAATATAGACAATAAAATCCAAGAAAATCTTTTAATCCAATCGCTACCAAATTCACAGTATAACACGCCGAGATAATCTGAATATTGCCTGAAAGTTCGATCCAAATTGCTTTAAACATTTGAGGATCCATAGGGATCACACACATCGCCGTTTATATATTAGATTTCACAACCTATTTTTTTTTCATTCTAAATAAAGACATAAAATATGTTGCAGTTAGTGTCAACCCTATTGTAATATACATGGCAGAGACGCCGCCCTGACATGTTTACGGGCCAATTATTTGTATGGATTCCGCCGTAATAATGATTTCTTGTCCGTCCGTCCGTGCGTCCGCGCACCACCGGTTCATATATTCCATCTTTTTCTTGCGATTTTGTGATTTTCGTTAAACCGTAGCTGCGGGTGCGAGATTTATTGATTATTTAAGTAAATGAGGATTTAAAAAGGAGGTTCTGTTTTTAGCACTTTGTTCCGTTCCCTTTGTGTCGCCTTATAGGTAACCGCGGAACTGGTTGTGGAGACAACACTTACCTACCGCCGTTGTTTAAAAAAATGTGTAAATTTATGCCAAGTATTTAGATAAGGTATTTCTTTCAGATATAAAATGGTACATAATTGTGTAATTATCTGAGTTTTTAAATAATAATGCCCGAAGAGGTAGGCTTGTGTAAGAAGTGCCTTCTAAATAGTAAAGTATTATCACGCTGGTTTCCTTGTGGGGTAGGCAGAATCAACTACTATTCTAGACAGAAACAAACTTATATCATTTTGCCTGAGCAAGAAATCGAATCCAAGACTTGATCTGAGCCAAACGGGATAGTAACAAAGCTGTCCCTATGATCAAACAAGTTGAATCGTCCCTATGATCAATCATGTTGTTCCTTTTTCTTTAGTCCAGACTCCTTTTAAAGAATGGATTATCTATCTTCCTGTCAGGCAGTTCTTAAAAGGTGTTTTGACCAAATGTGTTACTACTGTTGTGATTACTGTATGGTAAAGTTCTGCAGTGTCACGCGTAGTTGGGTCGAAAGAGCCCGAGTGGCTCCTCAGAGGGCTGGGATCTGCAACTAAATGATATCCAACCTCGGTCCTCAGGATTCCAGTCTTGATCCCATCTTCCATTATCAATCATCACTGGATTCCAGTGCATAATGAAAGCTGGGATACTATTACCCAGTCTTTCAATTTCGTTTCTTTCTAATTATGTGAACGAACTCTCTAGTCCAGTTTACATTAAGCTCGCAAGAGATGGGATCCAGTTGGCTCGAGCTCCTTGCCTTAGAGGGTTATGGTGCGATGGTTTCTCTTTCGATAGAAAGAGAATCCATCGCCTATAGACATCAAAGGTATTAATAGTGCGTAACATAGGTTTACCAGCAACCTTACCATTCAAACCGGAACACGACAATGCCAAGAATTGATGCTATTGCGGAAGTAACAGGTAAGGCGGTGGTACCAGACACTGGCGAGAAAATGTAGAACTGTACCACCTAGTAGTCGTGACGGTCGTAGCAAGAATTTTTATTCTTATTCATTCAGAGTCTAAAGGACGGTCTACTGAAGATCAAACATGGTATTGAACCATGATTCCGAGATGAAAACCGTTGAAAATTTGTGTAGAAAGTTTTAAATATTAAATAAATTTAAATTTTGTAAATAATAAATTTTATAAATTAAAATTGAATTTTGTATTTCCCACAAAAAATGTAATAATGTCATGTTTCGTAATTTTTCGATACACCCTTCCTTTACAGGCTGCATTAAGTCGTTCACCTTTTCGCATTATTACTACTTAGTATAAAACAAAGTCGCATTCTTTGTCTGTCCCTATATCCCTATGTCCCTATGTATGCTTAAATCTTTAAAACCACGCAACGGTTTTTTGATAGATAGAGTGGTTAAAGGGGAAGGTTTATATGTATAATAACATTCAATATAAAGTCGAGAAATACTGCAATTTTTGAGTTTTCTGATATCATGTCGTAAATAATTATATTTTTTTTCGCTTATATTGCAAACGCTGGCTAAACCCTACAAGATTTATCAAAATAATGTAGTAAGTATTTGTACACCTTGAAAAGGTCTATAGAAAACTCCGCGATGGTATATGTCTATCTCTTATGGATAACCCACAATAGCATTTTTTTGTCATTTACTTTTTACGAGAAATAATGGCTTTTTTTCGAAGCAATTTTAAGCAATACAGCACTAATCCTTATCCAATTAAATACCTTAAATATATTGCTGATTTAATATAGAGTAATATGGCCGTTTACATCATGTAATTTAAATGAATATTTTCGAAGATATTACAGATTTAATTTAAAATGCAGGGGTATAGCGGTTACGGGGTTACCGGCCGGTCAGCAGAGCGCTCGCGGCATGTTCTGAAACCGCTGGGAAACGTGTTAATTTTCGGATAAATAAAACGACGGCTCCCAAGAACAAAATCGTATCTACAAAATTACCAAATTACAATATGTTTGTTTGTGGGAGTACATTGCAGACAAAAAAAGACCAATAAATATAAAAAGTATATTGTAACTTTATGCGTGTTTAATGCGAATTTTATTATAAAACCAATTTAGTCTGATCTCTCCATAAGATTTTGTTCTTGGGACCCGTCGTTAATATAGGACTTCAGCTGAAAATCAAAATTTAGTACATTCTTTTTTTTAACTAAATATCACCATATAAAAATCATGTGGATGATAAGAAATAGTATTTATTAACAAATTATTTGTTTTAGAGATTTTTAGCGTGTTTTCGGAATTTTATATGATCAAGTAAAGTACATTCTATCATGTAATAAGTTAGCACATCCCTTAGATAATATCTTCAGGTATATCGTGTAATGTTTGTAAATTGTTATTTAATAACCAATGTAAAAAAACGTGATTTAGCAAACCAGTTTTTAATTTCCCACTACGTATGTAGATAAGGAAGGTACTGATTTTACCTATTTTCGAAAATCGAGTTTTCACCATATGTCCACGTTTTGAGGTCCTAGGAATCTTTTCACGATGACGTCAGTATGTCTGTATGTACGTATGTGTGTGTATATGTGTGTGTGTGTGTATGTGTGTATGTGTGTATGTGTGTATGTAAACAAGTCATAACTTTTGAACGGCTGGACCGATCTAACGCGGTTGATGGCATTTGATTGGATTCCGCTTAACTTAGATCTCCTGAAAATTTGAACCGATTCGGTCTAGAAGGTTTTGAGAAATTTTGAAAAAACACCAAAAGAAACAGTATTTTTTAATATAACTTCCAGATTTATGTAACGAGTACAAAAAATAATCAGCTCTATTCCTCAAAAAACTACGTCTAATACATAAATTACATCAAAATCGGTTTATCCGTTTGGGAGTAATCGTTTACGAAAAATTTTGAATAAAGTGTTTTTTCGACATAGCTTCAAAATTTTTCAACTAATAATTTTTTGGTGTTCTACGATATTTTAGTACTAAAAAAACTACGTCAAATGCCGTTTCAAAAATCAAAATCGAATCTAATTCTCAAAACTTTTTAAACAACTTTCAACTTTCAAGTTAATTTACCGATTGGCTTAAAAATATTATCAGCTTTTGTTCTTTAGAAACTGCGTCAAATACCGTTAATTTAATCAAAATCGGTCAATTTGTTTCGGATTTATCAATGAAGAAATTTAAAAATAAAATGTTTTTAGACATAACACCGAAATGTTTCAACCTATCGGTTATTTAGCTAAAACAATATTTTAGATCTCAAAAATTGAGTTGAATGCCATCATCGTTTTCAAATATACAGCTTTTCAAAAATTAATGATTCTGCCATTTTTAATAAAATTGAACTGAAAAATCTATGCTTATAGTTTTTACTCTTTTGAGCTTAAAATACCTTTATTTAGTGAGAAGTTTCAGGGATGGCCCGCAGAGTCAACCACTTACACATTTTTTCGCCCTAATAAATCGCAGGGTCAAACCTTCAACGTTGCAGGCTTAGATTTGAGCGTTGACTGTTTTTCACATGGTCAACTTATATGTCGCTCTTTCAAGAGTAACCTCTAAAAAAACACGTTTATATTGTGTAATGACAAGAAAGCTGTGAGCGTTGTATTTTGTAATATATTAATGGAAAAAGTAAAAGTAATAGGTAAAAATGTAAAAACTAAAAATGTAGTACCTAAATGAATTTAGATGTTCCAAAAATAGCAGGAAATTTAGATATTCAAAAAAAGATAGGAGGAAATCTTCATGGTGTAGGGAAAGGGGAATTGTTTGCGGGCCACGGGCAGTAATGAATAAATCAAAACTACTGCATCGATTTTAATAATTTTTTTTTACTGTGTGACATAGGCTGTATATTTTATACCCGTGCGAAGCCGGGCCGGGCCGCTAGTTAATTAATATAATTAGTCGTAGCACGTTCGTTGAAGGCGGTTCCTAGCGTAGTTTTAACGTTTACTTTTAATAAACCATAGATAGTTTAATAAAACAAGCTGTGCCTTGTTTCCTCATTCGATTGTTTTGTTAAATAGATTAGTTTGAATCATACACAATTTAAAAAAGCAAGCTGTCACTTATTCCCTCATTCGACGTTTTTGTCAACTTAAACTAGTTTGAAGTTAGTGACTGGCATACGTAGTGCAAAAATAAATGCAAGTTAAGTATAACTTGAGTTTTATTCAAACAATATATCACATTTTGTAATAATTTTATAGTAGAATATATTTTATGTAAGTAATTTATTAATATCAGTATTAGCATCCGCTTATATAGTAAAAACCTGCTTCAGCGAGCACTCGTTCGTCTTTTACGAATTGCCTGGCATAGGCATGACATAGGCATGACATGCCAAGGTGGCATTGTCATTGTCACATGGGATCTCTAGTTTTAGTGTTTCCACCTACCCTTTAAGAAATATGAGTGTAACGATATTTATTTAATCAAAAATATGTGGTTTATGTAAATAATATCCCCTTTTTTATGTATTTAATAAAAATTAAAACATTAGTGGTCTATTATTCTAATTCTGTATTATTAATTAAATAAACAATTTATTTACGTACGTCATTTTTAATTATTAAAATTACGGAGAACCACATCATGTGCTGTCATTTATGAACACTAATCATTGATACCTTTCACTCTATCATGTACTTTACGAGTATTTAGAGTGCATCTGACATCGGGGATGTAGCTCAGTGGTATAGCGTTCGCTTTGCATGTGAAAGGCCCCGGGTTCGATCCCCGGCATCTCCAGTTTTTTTATGAATCTAGATATCGCAAATAATAGTTAAAAATTATTAATATCCCTTTTTGACTGCGAAAAGAAATATTTCTATCACACTTTAATTATTATTGATACGTTGCTTTATTTTTTTGCTAACATACTGTCTGTGCTTCATCATTTTGCTTAATAAAATGGCATATTAGTGGAGTGCCTGGAGCATTCAAAATCGTAAAACCTCGGATTAGAGTTATAGTGAATAGGCTTGGGCCTAACCGGTCACTACAGAGAGCGCTCAATTTAGTTCATAATCCAAGGATGAACTAGTTCGCCCTATTAGTTCATTAGTTCTTTTTTGAAATAATTTAGTAAGAACAATAAATAAAGAAAGAAAAAAATAGTTATGATTATTGTAAGTTTTGTTCATTGTTATTTAAAAAATGCAGAGTATTACATGAAAATTTTACACGTCCATTTATGTAATTATTATTTTTATTATCGGTTATTACTGGTAATTCTCAAAAATATTCGAAAAAGCTATGTGCGTGCGCCTGTATTCATTTTGTGAAAAATATAATATCTTTGACGATTCACAAAACGGGTTTCGCAAAAATCGTTCTACAATATTAGCATCGTACAAATATATAGATAAGATTTTAGAAATAATTAATAGTAAAAAATATGCCGTCGGAATATTTTTTGATATGACTAAAGCGTACGAAAAAGTTAAATTTAAAATATTTTTAGATAAATTATACGGCATAGGAGTCCGAGGTATTGCACATAAATGGTTTAAATCCTACTTACGCAACCGCGAGCAATATGTCGACATCGAGCATACGGATTTCGCATCACGTGAAATACGGACTGTTAGATCAGATCCCCAGCTGATGAAGAACTCTATTCCGCAGGGCAGCATACTAGGATGTCTTCTGTTCATCATATACATAAACGACCTCCCAAAAATCGTTGATGAATCATGTATAATGTTTGCAGACGACTTTTCACTCCTGATGTCGGTCAATAATAGCACAGATTTAAATAAAAAGTTACAAAACACTATAACTAACATTGAAAAATGGATGAATGACCATAACCTAAAAATAAATTATTTAAAGACAAAAATTATGCAATTCAAACCCCATCAAAAAATAGAGTTAAACATAAATTTTTTGTACAAAAATGTTAAAATCGATTGTGTACCCACGCATACTCTACTCGGATTAGTAATTGATACAAATATTAATTGGAAATCACATATAGAAGAAATAAAATCTAAACTATCACAATTTATTTATTCCCTGAGGGAACTCAAAAAGTCAACAGATATTAAAACTGCTACCACAGCGTACTATGCATATGCTAACGCATGGCTAAGCTACGGCACTATACTGTGGGGTAACAGTGTTGATGTCCACGACATATTGGTACTACAGAAAAAATGCATCCGTATTCTAGCTAACATACAATACAACGAATCATGTAAACCCCATTTTAAAAACTTAAAAATCTTAACTCAACCTTGTATATATATATTGGAACTTTGCAAATTTGTTAGGAAAAATAACCACTTATATACAAAATTAGGACAAATACCTCGTCGCTATGAATCACGTTCAAAAAATAATTTATATCAAATAACATCGAAGTTAAAGTTACATAGTTCCGGGCCATACCCCATGTCCGTAAAAGTATATAATAAATTTCCAGAAAATCTGAAAAGCGAATATAACTATAATAAATTCAAAAATAGTATAAATAAACTTTTAATTGGAAAAGCCTATTACTCTGTCAAAGAATATTTGGAAGACAAATCACTCTAATAAGAAGTTGCTACCCCATTGCCATTCCAGTTGCTGCGCCTGACAAGGTACATAATATTATGTAAATCGTCTTATGCACGTAAAGTGAAAAATATTATGTAATGCAACTGTATAATAATAAATAAATAAATAATATCGAAATATCAAGGCGCGCACAGTAAAAGTAAATAACTCGGTTGGTCACATAGCGCCACTGTCTAGTAAAGTGGACGCTAACAGAAATATAAAAAGAACTAAGAGCGGGATTTTCAATGAACTAGTTCGCATAGTTCACCTAAAGGAGCGTTCTTCCCACCTAGGTCGTTCGCGAACTACCCAAGACTTTAGTGAATGTATTAATATGATCGATGTGGAATGTTGTTTTATAAATAGCAATGTTTACCCAAAATTTTTTTGTGCACTCCATTGTTTCATTGATTAAACAAATTATTATGAAAAAATAATGTTTGACCATATATTATCACTTTAAACAGTATTTTTTTTTATTTATATGTTAATTAGTAGTTAGACATATAGGAACATTTTCAAAGACTCTAGCACTATATTCGCCGCTTGACTTGTTACGTTACGTTTACGTCACGTTTACGTCACGTTTACCTTAAGTTTACGTAACTTTACGTTAACGTTATGTTATGTTGCGTTACAAATGTTTACGTTTAGGTTTATGTAACGTTTACGTTACGTTTACGTCACGATTACATTACGGTTACGTTACGGTTACGTTACATTTATGCTACGTTTACGTTACCTTTGCGTTACGTTTACGTTACGTTTACGTAACGTTTACCTTCGGTTTACGTTAAGTTTACCTTACCATCACGTTTACGTTACGTTTACGTTACGTTTACGTTACGTTTACGTTACGATACGTTACGTTTACGTTACGTTTACGTTACGTTTACGTAACGTTTACGTAACGTTTACGTAACGTTTACGTTACGTTTACGTTACGTTTACGTTACGTTTACGTTACGTTTACGTTACGTTTACGTTACGTTTACGTTACGTTTACGTTACGTTTACGTTACGTTTACGTTACGTTTACGTCACGATTACGTCACGTTTACGTCACGTTTACGTCACGTTTACGTCACGTTTACGTCACGTTTACGTCGCGTTTACGTCGCGTTTACGTTACGTTTACGTCACGATTACGTTACGTTTACGTTACGTTTACGTTACGTTTACGTTACGTTTACGTTACGTTTACGTTACGTTTACGTTACGTTTACGTTACGTTAACGTTACGTTTACGTTACGATTACGTTACGATTACGTTACGTTTACGTTACGTTTACGTTACGTTTACGTTACGTTTACGTTACGGTTACGTCACGTTTACGTTACGTTTACGTTACGTTTACGTTACGTTAAGTTACGTTTACGTTACGTTTACGTTACGTTTACCTTATCTTTACGTTTACGTAACGTTTACGTTACGTTTATGTTACGTTTACGTGACGTTTACCTTTGGTTTACGTTAAGTTTACCTTACCTTTACGTTTACGTTACGTTTACGTTACGTTTACGTTACGTTTACGTCACGTTTACGTCACGTTTACGTCACGTTTACGTCACGTTTACGTCGCGTTTACGTCGCGTTTACGTCACGTTTACGTTACGTGTACGTTACGTTAAGTTACGTTTACGTTAAGTTTACGTTACAGTTACGTTACGCTTACGTTACGGTTACGTTACGTTTACGTTACGTTAACGTTTCGTTTACGTTACGTTTACGTTACGTTTACGTTACGTTTACGGTACGTTTACGTTACGTTTACGTTACGTTTACGTTACGTTTACGTTACGTTTACGTTACGTTTACGTTACGTTTACGTTACGTTTACGTTACGTTTACGTTACGTTTACGTTACGTTTACGTTACGTTTACGTCACGTTTACGTCACGTTTACGTCACGTTTACGTCGCGTTTACGTCGCGTTTACGTTACGTTTACGTCACGATTACGTCGCGTTTACGTTACGTTTACGTCACGATTACGTTACGTTTACGTTACGTTTACGTTACGTTTACGTTACGTTTAGGTTACGTTAACGTTACGTTTACGTTACGATTACGTTACGATTACGTTACGTTTACGTTACGTTTACGTTACGTTTACGTTACGTTTACGTTACGTTTACGTTACGTTTACGTTACGGTTACGTCACGTTTACGTTACGTTTACGTTACGTTTACGTTACGTTTACGTTACGTTAAGTTACGTTTACGTTACGTTTACCTTACTTTACGTTTACGTAACGTTTACGTTACGTTTATGTTACGTTTACGTGACGTTTACCTTTGGTTTACGTTAAATTTACCTTACCTTTACGTTTACGTTACGTTTACGTTACGGTTACGTCACGTTTACGTTACGTCACGTTTACGTTACGTTTACGTTACGTTAAGTTACGTTTACGTCAAGTTTACGTTACAGTTACGTTACGCTTACATTACGGTTACGTTACGTTTACGTTACGTTAATGTTTCGTTTACGTTACGTTCACGTTACGTTCACGTTACGTTTACTTTACGTTTACGTTACGTTCACGTTACGTTTACGTTACGTTTACGTTACGTTTACGTTACGTTTACGTTACGTTTACGTCACGTTTACGTCACGTTTACGTCACGTTTACGTCGCGTTTACGTTACGTTTACGTCACGATTACGTTACGTTTACGTTACGTTTACGTTACGTTTACGTTACGTTTACGTTACGTTTACGTTACGTTTACGTTACGTTTACGTTACGTTTACGTTACGTTTACGTTACGTTTACGTTACGTTTACGTTACGTTAACGTTACGTTTACGTTACGATTACGTTACGATTACGTTACGTTTACGTTACGTTTACGTTACGTTTACGTTACGTTTACGTTACGTTTACGTTACGTCTACGTTACGTTTACGTTACGCTCACGTTACGTTCACGTTACGTTTACTTTACGTTTACGTTACGTTCACGTTACGTTTACTTTACGTTTACGTTACGTTTACGTTACGTTTACTTTACGTTTACGTTACGTTTACGTTACGTTTACGTTACGTTTACGTTACGTTTACGTTACGTTTACGTTACGTTTACGTTACGTTTACGTTACGTTTACGTTACGTTTACGTTACGTTTACGTTACGTTTACGTTACGTTTACGTTACGTTTACGGTACGTTTACGTTACGTTTACGTTACGTTTACGTTACGTTTACGTTACGTTTACGTTACGTTTACGTTACGTTTACGTTACGTTTACGTTACGTTTCCGTTACGTTTCCGTTACGTTTACGTCACGCTTACGTTACGTTTACGTTACGTTCACATTACGTTTACGTCACGTTTACGTTACGTTTACGTTACGTTCACGTTACGTTCACGTTACGTTCACTTTACGTTTACGTTACGTTCACGTTACGTTTACGTTACGTTTACGTTACGTTTACGTTACGTTTACGTTACGTTTACGTCACGTTTACGTCACGTTTACGTCACGTTTACGTCGCGTTTACGTCGCGTTTACGTTACGTTTACGTCACGATTACGTTACGTTTACGTTACGTTTACGTTACGTTTACGTTACGTTTACGTTACGTTTACGTTACGTTTACGTTACGTTTACGTTACGTTAACGTTACGTTTACGTTACGATTACGTTACGATTACGTTACGTTTACGTTATGTTTACGTTACGTTTACGTTACGTTTACGTTACGTTTACGTTACGTTTACGTTACGTCTACGTTACGTTTACGTTACGCTCACGTTACGTTCACGTTACGTTTACTTTACGTTCACGTTACGTTCACGTTACGTTTACTTTACGTTTACGTTACGTTTACGTTACGTTTACTTTACGTTTACGTTACGTTTACGTTACGTTTACGTTACGTTTACGTTACGTTTACGTTACGTTTACGTTACGTTTACGTTACGTTTACGTTACGTTTACGTTACGTTTACGTTACGTTTACGTTACGTTTACGTTACGTTTACGTTACGTTTACGTTACGTTTACGTTACGTTTACGTTACGTTTACGTTACGTTTACGTTACGTTTACGTTACGTTTACGTTACGTTTACGTTACGTTTACGTTACGTTTACGTTACGTTTACGTTACGTTTACGTTACGTTTACGTTACGTTTACGTTACGTTTACGTTACGTTTACGTTACGTTTACGTTACGTTTACGTCACGTTTACGTTACGTTTACGTTACGTTAACGTTACGTTTACGTTACGATTACGTTACGATTACGTTACGTTTACGTTACGTTTACGTTACGTTTACGTTACGTTTACGTTACGTTTACGTTACGTTTACGTTAAGTTTACGTTACGTTTACGTTACGTTTACGTTACGTTTACGTTACGTCTACGTTACGTTTACGTTACGCTCACGTTACGTTCACGTTACGTTTACTTTACGTTCACGTTACGTTCACGTTATTTTTACTTTACGTTTACGTTACGTTTACGTTACGTTTACGTTACGTTTACGTAACGTTAACGTTACGTTTACGTTACGTTTACGTTACGTTTACGTTACGTTTACGTTACGTTTACGTTACGTTTACGTCACGTTTACGTTACGTTTACGTCACGTTTACGTTACGTTTACGTCACGTTTACGTTACGTTTACGTCACGTTTATTGTATAAAGACGATATGTAATAATAGTAATAATTGTTTTTTATTGACATTGAAAATATTTTAGATAACAGACAATATTTGAAATTTGTATGCAATAAAATAAATGTACTAGTTGATAGTTTAGATTACAAGGAGAAACATTTATCACTAAAAAATCGTGTAAATAAAAGCAATATAAAAGGGACAGATACGTATAAAGAAACTTTCAGGAAGGGTACTATTCCTTATTATTTTCAAAAAATGGCAAGTAATAAAGACGCAAATAATGCAGAAATTAAAACTGTAAATAAAATAGGGACAATACCTTATTATTTTCCAAAGATTAGACGACAAGAACTGGCGCCAGATAGGGGTAAAAGCGAGTTTTTTCGGGAACAAGATTCAAACTAAAAATAAAAATATTATTACGGTGATGCACCAAAATATAGCGGGACTTTTAAGTAAAAAGGAATTACTAGAAATAAGTTTAGGCTACTTTATAGATAAAAATATATCAATAGACATATTATGCTTAAGTGAAACGTTTTTAAAAAGAGGTACAGAACAGAACGTAAATTTAAAATCATTTAAATTAGCAGCAGCTTTTTCAAGGCAAAACACAAAAAGAGGTGGTGTTTGTATTCTTACAAAACATAACATCGTGTCAAAAAATTTAAACTTATGTAAAACAAGTATCGAAAGGCATTTTGAATGCTGTGCAATAGAAATTCCACTTCATAAAATTGTAATAATCTGTATTTATAGAACGCCCGACTCTGACATCAATATATTTTTTAAACATTTAGAAGACATATTATATAAATTTAATAAAAATAAAAATAAACGTATTATAATTTTGGGTGATTTAAATATAGACACACTAAAAAGTAGTAAAATTTCTAAAGACTTTATATTATTGTTAGAAAGTTATAACTATAAACTTCATATTAAAGAACCAACAAGACAAAAAACATGTATCGATCACATTATTAGCAACATTTCAGAAAATGTCAATGCTAAAACTCATAATTTACACTTATCAGATCATAACACATGTCAAACTATTGGCTTGTTGGTTGATAAAAAACCTTGTCTCCTAACGTACTATAGCTACAAACGGGACTTTAATGAAGAAAACGTTAAAAAATTTAAAACCTGCCTTAGTGCGCTTTCATGGAGTACAGTATTTAAACAGGCTGATTTAAATTTAGCATTTGAAGACTTTATAGAAACCTTTTTACTTTTTTACAATTTATGTTTTCCAAAAATTGAAGTTAGACATAAAATAGAATTAGGAAAAACAAAATGGCTTACTCGAGGGATAAAAAAATCTTGTAAAAGTTGTAAACGCTTACGATATCTTGCTTATAAAACCAAATGCAAACAAGTTCCAGAAAAATATATTATTTATTCTAAAATTTTGAAAAAATGTATTTACAAGACCCAGCAAATAAGCAACAAAAAATTTATTCAAAGTTCTAAAAATAAATCCAAGGCAGCTTGGGCTATAATTAAAGAACAAACCGCAAAAAAAATATTTGACGCAAATATAGAAAATGTCATTATTAATAATAATTTAATTACAGACAAACACCAAATAGCTGAGGCGTTCAATGAAAAGTTCATAGATTATGAAAACAAGTCTCATGGAACTACTCAACAAATATCTAATAATTCTATAGATAGTGTTAGTGAAAGTATATTTTTAAATCCGATAGATGATCAAGAATGTATGAATATAATTCAATCGTTAAACAATACAAACGCAGTAGGCTATGATGACATTAGCACAAAAATATTAAAGTCTTGTAATTTGTTATTAAGCTCAGTTTTATGCTACCTAATAAATTTATCATTCACATCAGGCACATTTCCTAACTTCCTTAAAAAAACTATAATAAGACCTTTATTTAAGAAGGGATGTCCTGCTAATGTTAACAATTACAGACCAATTGCACTTATCCCAATATTCTCAAAAATATTTGAGAAAGCCATGGTTTCTAGATTAAATCATTTCTTTCATCAACATAATATTATTAGACCAGAACAAAATGGTTTTCAAAAACAAAAATCAACAACCTTAGCCACATATACATTAATAAAAGAAGTTATTGAAAATATAGACAAGGGGAGCCATACAGTAGGCGTTATGTTTGACATGACTAAGGCGTTTGACTACATTCGGCATGATACACTACTCTACAAATGCTAAAAATATGGCGTCAGGGGTGTCGCATACGATTGGATGAAATCGTATTTAAGTAATAGATATCAGTGTGTAGAAATTTCGGCAATAAGTAAAAATTCAAGGTTAATTAACTATAGGTCTTCGTTTAAGCTCAATATGTATGGTGTACCACAAGGCAGTATATTGGGCCCATTAACATTTCTAGTGCAAATAAACGACCTGCCTAAAGCTATACATCATAAAAGTGTTCTATATGCAGATGATGTTACATTAATCTTACACGACAAAGATAAAAGTACTTTGGAACAAAAATTAAATCTAGCTATTCGAGATGTGGGGCAGTGGCTTGATATAAATGACCTTTATTTAAACGCGGCTAAAACTAAATACATACAATTTAGAAATAAAAAAATGGAAAAATATGGTTTAACTGCAATGTATAGAAATATTTTAATAGAAGAAACTTCAACTATAAATTTTCTAGGTGTAACTTTAGATGAATATTGTACTTGGGTCCCACATGTACAAAGTGTATGCACCAAAATAAGCCGTTTTGTTTATGTTTTATATAGAATAAGAAAGATAATAGATAAAAATACAGCCTTGTTAGCCTATTACGGTTATGTAGAATCTATTTTAAGATATGGACTTATTATTTGGGGAAACTGTACTGAAATATCCAAAGCTTTCATTATTCAGAAACGTTGTATTCGTGCTATCTCCGGTGCTGCTCCTCTTGATTCATGTAAACCTTTATTTAAGGACTTAAATATACTTACCCTACCGTGTTTGTATGTCTTTGAATCCGTCTGCTTTGTGAAAAAAAATTATCAGGAATTTAAGACGGCAAAAGAGGTTTATAACTTTAGTCGTAGATACTCAAATAAATTATTCATGCCGCCTTGTAAAACAGCACTTTTTAATAAAAATTGTAGCCAAATGATAATAAAGATATACAATAAACTTCCTGAAAGTTACAAAAGTTTACCATTGACTAAATTTAAAAAAAACGGTCTATAATTATTTATGTGACAAATGTTTTTACTGTATAAAAGATTATTTTGATGATAAATCTTAATATTGATAATTTATAATAAATAATATAATATATAATATGTATGACGACAAATCTATTCTTATATAGAGTTTGAATATAATTTTTTAACTTATTTATTTTTTCAAATTTTTAACTTGTTACTGGAATCAATAAATCAATTATTAAAGTCACTTATGAAATTGTAATATTAAACTTCTTAATAATATATTTATGACGTATATTATTATTTTTTTTTTATTTTTTTTTTTTTTATTGAAATTGTTAATAATTTAAATCTAATTCATTTTGGTTTTCTTTTGACACATTCATTTTAATTTAATTTTAACTTATTTAATTTTTTATAAGTATTAGAAAAATAGTAGTAGAAAAATGTATGATGTAGATGATGTAATAAGATTCTGCACGCCATTTATTTGGTAAAACAGGCTTAAGTTACTATATTTAGAAACAACATCGCATGTATACCCTGATTTATGCAAAATAAATAAGTTTGAAGTTTTGAAGTTTTTGAAGTTTTGAAGTTTCGTCTCTTGTGACGATGTTATAAACAGCATTAGAATGTCCGTAGTCGTACTTTAGTAGCATCTGTGAGCACCATTCCACGTGAGCCTGCTTTTGCTCCGCTGTCAGTTCATGAGGGATCCAACGACAACAAAGTTGCTGAACTTTCAATTCTTCGTGTAAAATTTTCTGAATTTAGCTCATACCAATCCCCAATAGTCCTCGAATTGTCTCATAGGTAATCCGTGGGTTTTCTTTAATTAACAGCTTAAAAGTAGCCACATTATTTTCGTTGACGGCAGTTGAAGGCCGCCCTTCATGAAATTCGTCATGTAAAGAAACTCGACCTCTCTTAAATTCAGCGAACCATCGCCTCACGGTGCTCAAACAAGGTGCTTCTCTTTTGAAGACGAGCGCACAGTCTGGCGGAGAAAGAGAACTTTTAAAATCATAAAAAATCATCGCTCTAAAATCTTTTAGACTTAATTCTATTTTCGTTGCGTACGTAGAACTTTGATGTGTGATAAAAAACAATTGACAAATCATTCCATACTAATATTATAAATGCGAAAGCCTGTCTCTCTGTTACGCTTTCACGGCTAAACCGCTGGACCGATTTTCATGAAATTTGGCATGGGTATAGTTGAAGATCCGGGGTCAAACATGGGCTAATTTTTTTTTTCAAAAATCAGTCCCTGGAGGACTTAAATAGAAAAAAAATAGAAGATGACATTTTTATTAAAAGCTATTTGGACGACTTATTAATATACCCGCGAGCGAAGCTGCGTGGGAGCTAGTTCAATATAAAAACGTCGTCTTCAATACACCTTCCAGTACAAAAATATACAAGAATTTTTCACTAAAAAACCAAATTTTCACTGTTAAAGAAGCACAATATTCACAGAACACGTATTACTTGCAACTAAACTAGCCGAGAAATTCCATTGTACATAGCAGCTATCGCTCCGCTCTCCCCTCCACGTTTTTCTACATGTTCAAAATCCCTACTGCTATTTTTATACACAGGTATCTTTAGAAAATGTTCTTATATGTTTACTCAGGTAAGATTTAACATATAAATAAAAAAATACTGTTTAAAGTGATAATATATGGTCAAACATTAATTTTTCATAATAATTTGTTTAAACAATGAAACAATGGAGTGCATAAAAAAATTTTGTGTAAACATTGCAATTTATAGTTTATAAAACAATATCCCACATCGATCATATTAATTAATTCACTATAACTCTAATCCGAGGTGAAAACCCCCAGGCCCTCCACTATATAAGGTGTCTCATGTGCGATCTGGCTCCTTTATACAATATAGATTATATATTTTTTGTAAGGTATCTCATAACAAGGGAAAGCGAGACAAGCCTGCAAGGATCATAATGTATGGCACTCGGTTCACTCTGCCTACCCCGTAAGGGATCTGGCGTGAAGATATATATGTATGTTGATGATGTTAAAGATGTTAATGGCGGGTTGCTATCTTGTGGCGAGGTCTAATGCCACATGCATAAGTTTACCGGCTACCTTGCCCTCTAAACCGGAACACGACAGTGACAAGCAGTGACGCTATTACGGCAAGAATAGGTAAGGCGGTGGTACTAGACCCGGTCGAGCCGATGCAGAACTCTATCACCTAGTAGTCACGATGGTAGTGACGCGCATAGGCACATAAATAATAACATCCATTTTTAACCCCCGACGCAAAACCCTCGTGTTATCAGTTTTAGGTGTGTGTGTATATGTCTATCTGTGTGTCCGTTCGTGGCATCGTAGTGCCCTGGTGGAAGATTCGATTTGGTCGCGGTTTTTTTTACTTAAAGCCCTGATTTGCGAGATGGTTCTTAGCTATGAATCTGTAGAATCTATTCAGCCGTGTCAAGATCACCAGCTCTTTTCAAATTGATGAAAGGAATTAAGTAACTTATAAAGGCTATAAAGCCTTTACAAGTTGATAACAATACTAAATTTTGTATTCTGTTACTGATATTACAATTACATGGTAACCTTGACCTAATACTTTAAGATCCTCATTCGAATATCATCAGGATCTATTTAACTGGCGTTATTCGTATGTAAATAACAGATTTTCTAAATATTGCAAGCCATTTTTTAACGGCTTTCTGATATTCGTTTGTACAAAAACTTGTGCAGTTTTTGAATTGTGAATTTATGAAATTACAATAGGGCTTAATTAATATGACAATAAGTACCAGTTACTGTTTAAACAGTTGGATATTCATTTGAGTCTTTATAAAGAAGTCTTTTCACTGGCCTATACTGATTTATATTACAAGTCATATCATGACGACATATATTACAAGTCCCTGTAAGGCATCCTTTTTAGCATACTTTACTAGTGTAGCAGATTCATCTTTTTTACATCATAACATAAAAACAAGCAGATGGTTCTCGTGGTGGAAAGTAATAACCATCGCCTACAGACAGTAAAAATGTTAATAGTGCGTTATTTCCTTTAAGGCGGGGTCTTAATGCCTCATGCGTAAGTTTAACGGGTACCTTACCCTCTAAACTAGACCTGTTGTTATTTTTACAAAATAGGTAAGGTGGTAGTTGGTGGTTTAATTTTTCCAGTTCGTCCAAAAATGTAGAGTTAAAATTGTAAGTATTTTTAGAAATGATTAAAGAAACACCTGAGCCCAAACTTATTAATATTTGCTGTCATTTTCTAGTTAATTAACTTGCACTATCTGGATGTCTTTATTTGCTGCGCTCTCTTAAATTACGACTTAACTGCCATTAAAAATGTTGAAAGTTAGGTAATACACCTTTTCTAGTAGTAAATGTTTATAATGATGTTCTATATAGGAGAGAAAATTCAAAAAATTTAAAAACCCAAAAGTATTTAATTTTTTTTAGAAACTGGGACAGAACAGACAGTACAATGACTGTCATGCCTACTAGTTAATTATAATAACGATTGATACACCGATTTTTCTGAGCGACACTTACGGGCAATGAAAATATATCTTTAAAGTAACATACGAAAGGACCTTGACCCATTCCGAAATTATTATCAGTAAGTCTTGAATAGCTTGTTTATGCAAATGTTAGCTTGTTACACTATTTTGTATAACGGGGATGTAGCTCAGTGGTAGAGCGTTCGCTTTGCATGTGAAAGGCCCCGGGTTCGATCCCCGGCATCTCCAAGTTTTTTGTTATATAAAAATAGCCATTGAAAGGTTGTGGTTAGGGGAAACAAACATTTTTTGTAATTATGTTTATGCAATAAATAAATCGAGAATATTTAGAGAACATGCACCTATGCTTATAGTAACTACATGCAGTTTATATCTTTGTTATGTAGATGTAAATACAGTAAATAATATACTTGCACTTTCATTTTACTTTAAACATACTTAGTTTTACTTTACATATACATTATACATAGTTAGTTAAATTAATTAACGGGTTTCGGCCTTTTAAAGCACTTCAGAGTTCAGGATAATATACAGCGTGTAAAGGACGGTGTACTAAACATGATTCTAAACATATTTTAAGCAAAGAATTTTTTTATCACTTATTGGGTTTAACCAGCGAGTTCCTAAAGTAAGCATGAATATCATATCGCTAGACTACATTATCCCGATGAATGACGAATGAATTGTAACGCCCTCTATTTACGCACTAGTTTTAAAAGTTCACAGTTGTAGACCAACCAACCAGGGTCGAAAATTTTCTTTCTTTAAAACGTGTTACTAATTCCTAACACAGGTCACGGGAAAAGCGTTTTTGGACATACATTTTATTCTGATCAATTCCTATTTTTGCAATATAAAAAAAGAGTGTTTTAAATTTCGCAACGCGTGTTTTACGGATATTTACGTCCGATATACCATCGGACACAGTGTCAGACTGAAACGTTTGCTGTATTATCTATGTTAGGCTTCGGTAACATTCTTACGAAAGGACTACACACAGTTCTTTGAGATCTTCAAAAGAGCTTACGCCAAGGCACAAGTGGAGCACATTGGTAGAATTGGTGAAAAATTAATTCGCCTTCCTTCGGGCACTCGTGCTTTCTGGTCTGTCGCCAAGGCTGTCTTAGGGAATTTCTCCCAGCTTTCTTTTCCATCTTTGCACAGAGACGATGATTCTCTGGCCCAAAGGAGAAAGCCGATCTTCTGGGCTCCTTCTTTGCGGCCAACTCGACTCTGGATTACCAAGGGAACACACCGCCTATCTTATTTTGCCTTACTATTAAATGAGAAAACAAATTTGCTAAATATTAATGCAAATGAATATCATATTTATTCAACAATTATTATTATTTAATAAATTGGTTCTTGACATATTTATTTTAATAATATCTGAATTTGACGTTTGATAATTAATTAATTTAGTTTGATATTTAACTTTGTGAAGATTGTTATTAACTTAGATATTGACATATTATGACGTGTCCTTTATGGACATTATTTTCTTTGTCTTGTTAGATTTTAATATTATTTTACCCAATTTTTAGGGAAAAAACTTTCCTTGGCAATATTTATTATTGACGGTATTTGCTAAATAATTATTGTGTATCTACCTGGTGTACTTATATTTAGTCGTTGTCTTTGCGTGTGTATTACATAGTTATGTTTAAATAAAGTATTAACTAAATATTATGACGACTATTTGACAGTAACACATTGGTTGATAAATGTGTTTTATTAAACTGTAATTATACTGGGTTTACGTTAGCAGTATCTTCACGCCCATATCCCCGAAGGGGTAGGCAGAGGTACAACAAGTGCACCCACGATTAGCCGAAGATACTTGGTCTCACAAATGTGATAGGTGGCAAGCCTATCGCCAACCGGGCACTTTCCAATCCCGGGCAACTTTGTGTTTCTCAGAAAACTAACCGGGAATCAAACCCGGGACCTCATGTGGTCAACGCCAACGCTGGACCACTAGACCACAGAGGCGACTGGGTTTACGTTAATCTTATATAGTAGAGATTCACGTGTACGCTGTGTGATAAAATCTGATAACGATGTTACGATAAGATGAGCACAGAGACCCATGGTATCTGTGCGCGATAAGTGTGAGCGTTATCGTGCCCTCGTTACACTAAAAGCTCTGATAATGCTATAATAGGCGAAACCGTTTAGCTTTAAAATAGTTATGTTAATAATTGTGAAACAGTACATTTGTTTAACAAAATCAATACGATGCGATTTCACCAAGTGCCAACAATGAAAAGTGTAAATTATTTCACATGTCATGAATAATGATCACAACTTACTACTAGCTATGTTGTCAGCCTTTGCAACCGACTTCCGAAAAAGGAGGAGGTTCTCATTTTGTCGAAACCCTTCTTTATGTATGTTAACCGAAAGCTATAAGACGTGTGAACCGATTTGGATTTTTTTATGTTTCAAAGAGTATAACTTCCTAGGTCCCATTTCAATTTGGTGAAGCTCTGATGGATGGTTCCGAAGATACAGGAAATGGAAAGCCGATTGTTGGCAGTTTACTTTTTTTAAATTAAAAATGTTGTCACCTTGAAAGTTAAAGCTGTCCTTAATATAAAAACTGAGCCACACTGTTGGAAACAAGGCCTCGACATGGGTTCCCACCGGCGGTTTACAACAGTGTAAACACTTGTTTGCAACAAAAATTCATCTGAACTCCAGCCTCCCACCACGGTCACCCGTGTCGGAAGCTTGTTTCCAACAGTGTGGCTTGGCTGTTACGACGCCGACAGTTGTTTATTATATCATAGGATGGTGGCTGGTGGCCATCGCCTGTAGACACCAAAGATGTAAATGTTGCGTTGCCATGCATGTGGCGTGATGGGAATGCCACATGCATAAGTCCTTCTTACCGGAACACGATAGTGACTAACACTGACGCTGTTGCGATAGGAATAAGTAAGGCGGTAGTACCAGACCCGGGCTAGACAATTCAAAACTCAACCACCTAGTAACCACGATGGTAGTGACTCGCATAGCCAATCGTTTGCTTCTTACGCCTGGTACGGCGATGGTATTGTATGATGGTATGGTATATGGTCTGTTCTTCACAGGAGGCTCCTATCAACTACCAACATATCATTATCTGGTTTTAAAAATTTCATAATTTCCTTTTAGCCTGCTACTACATTTGAAGCTCTAAAGGTGTCTACGTACAACCGATCGATGATAGCGCGTGACTTGGATCTTAATATCAGCAGCCTCTCTGTCAACATCTGGTGAGATAAAATATACTTTATAATAAAAGTAATAAGATCTATAATCATATGTGTTTTGTTTATTACAGCAAGTGCTTTAAGTTGTTCACAAGTATTTCAGGTAAATTTAGTTTTTAACTAGGTATAAGCTTTATAGATGTTGATATTTAAATAAAAACTTTTAAAAGCTATACCGCTACAATCTATATGAATCTATAGCGTCTTTCTGTAGTCTGTTCATATAATATTTTATCAAATATCTTGATAAATATTCTATTTTATGACTCACTGACATCCATTTTACCCGTATGAAATGTTTTGTCTGTCTGCCTGTTTTTGTGTCTCGTCGTCTTATGTTGATTACAGCAAACTTAATTTTTTAACTTCCCGTTGCGTATGTAGATACGGAAGTTACTGATTTTTCCTAGGAATCTTTTCCGACCATTTTCACGATGACCTCAGCATGTATGTATGTATGTATGTGTGTGTGTGTGTGTATGTGTGTGTGTGTATGTGTGTGTGTGTATGAAAACATCTTATAACTTTTGAACGACTTAACCGATCGAAACGCGGTTGATGGAAACTCCTCAAATTTTTGGCGAAACAAAATTTTTTTAATATAATTTCCAGATTAATGTGCCGATTGAGTACAAAAACTATTCAGTTTATTAAAAAAAACTGCGTCCAATGCAAAAATTGTATCGAAATCGTTTATTTTGTTCGGAAGTTATCGTGGAAGAAAAATTCTGAATAAAGTGTTTTTTCGACAGAACGTCGAAGTTTTCCAACCAATTGGTTTTTGATCTTTTACAATATTTTAGTACAGCTTTTCAAATATTAAAATTACGTTGTGTACAGCGAACTTACTTCATATTTTTAAAATAACTTTCAGGTTAATTTATTATTTATTTAAAAATATGGTCAACTCTTCTAATTAAAAAACTACGTCAAATACCCATAAACCGGATTAAAATCGGATAATTCGTTCGGGATTTACCATTGAGAACAATTTTTGAAAAAAGTTTTTACTTACATTTATTCAAAAATGTTTAAACCTATCGATTTTGTTGCTAAGCTAAAACAATTGAGAGTTCAACAATTGAGTTGAATACCATTCGAAAGATCGAAATTGATCATCGTTTCCAAAATCAATATTCTGTCTTTTTAATAAACTAGATGTTTGAACTGAAAAAATCTACGCTGATAGTTTTACTCCTTTGAGCTTAAAATACCTCAATTTAGTAGGATGTTTCAGGGATGACCTGCAGGGTCAACAGTACACATATTTTTTTAATAGCTTTACGACTAATATGCCGATCGATAAGAAAATTTAATCAGCGTTTTTATTTTAAACTGCGTCACATATCAATCGGATCAAAATCGGTTGATTTGCTCGGGATCAACGTTTTTGAAAAAAGAGAGCAGGCAGAGTGAGCCGAATATTAATAGTGATCCTATTAATTATACTCGGTTTGTAAAAATGAGTTTTAAATCAGCAAGAAACAAGGCGAGTATCCCTGAATTTATGGATCTGTCTGTCTATACTTATAATGCTTTATAGCATTAGGCGTTAAGATATACAGGGTGTTAGGGACGGTCTACCGAAAATCGAAATCATGATATAGGTCGAGAGGAAAACGATAGGAAATTTGTGTGATTTTTTTTGAAATTTTTTGCGGTTTTTTTTTACCTTAACTTTGCAAAATTTGAATTTATTTAATACCCTACAGTGCTTATTCTTAAAAAATAGTTTAAGGAAATACATAAAATAAGCAACGTATTATCGCATGAAATAAATAGCTGTTTTGAGAGTTCTGCGGGCGTGACAAGTCGGACCAATGACGCTTTACATTGCGTTGCGTGAAAATAAAAATAAAAAAATCATAAAACGCAAATTTTTCTGTTTTCCCAAAAAAAGTTGCCATCATGACTAGCACGTTAAAATGGTACGTTTTCTTAACGTTTCAGTACACCGTCCCCTACACGCTGTACATATGTATATTGTATATGTTCAAGTTTTAAAAAAGAAATTCAGGCCCGCTTGCACTAACGTCATAAGCATGTTAAAGATTTATTTAAATGAAATTTAAAATTAATTTGTGTGTGTCAATGCACTAGGTGGTAGAGTCCTGCTTTGTCTCGCTCGGGTATGTTACCACCGCCTTATCTATTCCTGCCGCATTAGCGTCAGTGCTTACCACTGTCGACCTGAACTGCAAATGTGACCAGATGTGACAAGGACGGGGGAGGGGTAAAATAATGATAAAATTCGTGTGACGTAATTTATGGATGTACGTATACGGACGTACGTATGTAAATAAGGAAATTACTGATTTTCCCCCGATTTTCGAAAATCAATTTTCAGATGTCCACGTTTTGACGTCCTAGGAACCTTTTCCGACTATTTTCACGATAACGTCAGTATGTCTGTATGTATGTGTGTATGTTTATGTAAACATTTCATTACTTTTGACGATACTAATTGAAACCGGTTCAGTAGTTTCTGAGTCTATCGCAGACAAACAACGTGACACGTGACATGTATATTAAGATAAGATACATAGCAGTAAAAACTAAAAAGTTAAAAAATAAAACATCGTTGTAAAGGCTTGTAAGTATCTTTTATAACAGCCTAACGTACTTATATATCGAATTTTACATAACTATAGCATCTCCGTTTTCAGAAGAGCTTTATCGATTGCTGCGTACGTTTCTGGAATTACTAATAGAATTCCTCCATACTCTCAACAGGTTTATTTTGCACCCTACTATCATCATAATAAGGTCCCCACAGCATGTTTTAATGAAATTGTTGGTAAATATATAGAAGGTCAAAGCGCTTTGACTCAAGGAAGTAGAGGAAATGAAAAGTTGTGAAGTCTAATTCGTTAATATACAAAAAATTAGTTTGTAAAATCCGCTGCATGTACAAAGTTTTTATGAATCCCATGAGAACAAAACATTTCTCGAGATTAAAGTTAGCCTTTGTTTTAAGATCTAATATAGACTACCCGTACACAAACTTTACTCCAAAATTTTCAGCTTAAATTTTAAGCCTTTTAAATTTTACTAAGTTAACGATGAAGATGTAACAAACACATAGATAATAGGTACGTGAATAAACATTGACATTGGTATTAATAATAGGATTAGGAGCAGGACATGTGGGAATAAAATTAATATACCCTACGAGTGGTGATTAGTATTGTTCAAATAAACTATTTTATGATAGCGTGTTATAGATTATACGCTATGTTTTTCGCGCTATGTTATGGACTATATTATAACGTGTTTACACGTTATAGACAATAAGCTATATTTTTCTAGCGCGCTATGTTATAGACTATATTATAACGTGTTTACTGCTTCTAATCCTATTGTTAATACCAATGTCAATGTTTATCCACGTACCTATTACATATGTGTTTGTTACATCTTCATCGTTAATTTAGTAAAATTTAAAAGGCTTAAAATTTAAGCTGAAAATTTACCTGGAAAATTATGCGATTGAGTAAGCCGGCTAGGATAGCATGTGATTTATAAACATACAGCAATCGCTAGCACGCGGTGACCGAGCATATAAAGCTATAAACTATAAGCTGTAACGTCTAGCACATTAATCGTTAGATCGCGTAGTTCGTAACTTCGTATGTTATAATGTTATAACTACAGCCGACGCTAGCCGCTAGATATTCAGAGTGGCGTTATGTTATAGCGACGAATGTGAATCTAAATAGCGTACGCTATACGGTGATTATACATAGCGCGCTATAATATAACGCTATGCGTTATATTAACCACCATTAGTGGTGATCCTTATATTGCCTTATTTTATTGATCTTTATCGATCCGACGACGATGAAATACCTGATTTTCGGTATTGCCAAAACCGATAGTTTTACATTCGCATCTGAGGTTTTACATGCTTAGGGGCCATCCATAAATTACGTCACACGAATTTTATGATTTTTGGATCCTTTCACGTCATTGTCACAGCTGGTCACATTTGTAAGACACCTCCCACATAGTGTGATGTCACATTTTACAATTTCACGTTGGAATAATGATCTCATTCGATTACTTTTTATCTATGCAAGGTCGCTTTTTAAATTTAGTATTGTTAGATATAAAATACTATATTTATATATATAGCATTCGACTATTAGATTATATAGATATAAAATACTATATTTGGAAAAAAAGTTGACCCCCTCCCTCCCGTACGTGTGACGTAAGTTATGGATGGCCTTATCTGAGGTTTTTTTATATCATAAGATGGCAAACAAGCAGATGGCTCTTCTTGTGGAAAAAGAAACCATCGCCTATAGACACCAAGGATGGTAATGGTGTGTTGCTGTCCGATTGGCTATGCGAGTCACTAACATCGTGACTACTAGATGGCAGAGTTCTGCATTGTCTCGCCCGGGTCTGGTACCACCGTCTTACCTATTCCTGCCGCAACAGCGTTAGTGCTTGTTACTGTCGTGTACCTTATGCATGTGGCATTAGACCTCGCCACAAGATAGCAACGTACCATTAACATCTTTGGTCTCTTGTCTCTTTCCATCAGGAGACCCATCTGCTTCTTTGCTATCTTATGATATATATATATATATATATATATATATATATATATATATATATATATATATATATATATATATATATATATATATATAGATATATATATATATATATATATATATATATATATATATATATATATATATATATATATGTACCTATGCATTTACTTGTGTTATGGGTTAACACCTAACGATACTAATACATAGAAATACACATATAAATACTGTTAAATACATAATAAACACCCAAACCTAGGAATACAAATATTTATGCTCATCACAAAAAAGTTTGTCCCTGTCGGGAATCGAACCCGAGCAACTTCGATTTCTAGTTAGTTTCGAAAATTTATGTTATAAATATATTTGATATTAGGAACTTGGACTACATAATTAAGTTTTTTTTTAAATTGGCAACGTTTCATTAGTGTTATTCTTTGGTTCATGCACATCTTGATTGGTAATCCATTCAAGATATGGATTTTATATACATATATTGCATAGACCTACTAAGCTCTAGTAATACTGTCTTACAATTAAATAGTGTATTAAGTTTTACTCCATAACTTTAATTTTATTTAGTTTAATATAAATTTATTTCAGGTGATGCGAGTCTAAATTAGGCATGTAGATACTACACAGACCAGACACAAATACTAACAGACACGGTGTTGGGTTGAAAATGGGTCGCTGCTCATATGAGCAAATATATGTAAATGTCAAGCGCTTTTACTATATCGTGACAAGATAGATT
Organism: Apodemia mormo; assembly: GCA_036924255.1. NCBI lineage: Eukaryota > Metazoa > Arthropoda > Insecta > Lepidoptera > Riodinidae > Apodemia > Apodemia mormo. Next base: position 16,524,406 of record JAUPFN010000021.1, on the reverse strand, counting down.
GCACACCATATATTGGTAGAATATGTCGGTAACTTAATTTATTTTTAACAACTTGTAATACCCATATTCTTGCAAATAAATATTTTCTTTCTTTCTTTTTTTCTTTAGAAATATGCCGTATTGTTCTGTTTTATCATGCCGAATAAAAAGCTAAGGTTTAATGACTACATTTGGAGTGATTTTATTTCATCGGTAAGTTTAATAATTGCGTATTTTTGGGTGTAAATGCAAGCGACACTGACAACCTAAGAAATTGCCTAGAAGGCTTATCCAGTTTAATTATTTTCTATATCATAAGAAAGCAAACAAGCCGATGGATCTCCTGATGGAAAGGGTCGACTATCGCCTATAGACAACAAAAATGTTAATGGTGCGTTGCCATCTTGTAGCGAGGTCTAATGCCACATGCACAAGTTTACCGGCTAAATTACCCCCCAACCGGAACACGACAGCGACAAGCACTGACGCTATTGCGGCAGGAATAGGTAAGGAGGTACTACCAGACCCGGGCGAGACAATGCAGAACTCTACCACCTAGTAGCCATGATGATAGTGCCTCGTATAACCAATCGGTCGCCTTTTACGACCTGCCTGGCAGAACGGTAGTTGGCCTATTTTTCGAAGGAGTCCAGGGGAAAAATCCGTGAGTACTACGCATTCATTTATACCTATTGCATAAGTCTGTTGAGTTCTACATGTGCGTGTTTGTAACAGGACGTAAAATGCAATTCCAAATACTTTTATTTTAACAACTAGCTGTTACCCGCGACTTCGTCCGCGTGGACTTCGTTTACTCCGCACCGCACCCCCCGCATGTAGGTGATAGCGTGATAATATGAAGCCTATATGTTGACCTGACCTGTCAGTAATTAATGCAAAATTTGAAGTAAATCCATAAAGTGCTTTTTGAGTTTACCCCGGACATACATACAGACAAACAAACAAATAGACAAAAATTCAAAAAACTATATTTTTGGCTTCGATATCGATTGTAGATCACGCCCCAAGTATTATTTAAAAAAAATATTCAATGTACAGTTTTGACTTTTTATTTTATGTATAGATAAATTATTTGTAAAGGAGCAAATCTCATAATATACCAAATATTACCAATTTCCTCAGATCTCAAATAGGTATTGGATAGGCTTGTTGAGTTCTAGCTACGCTGGTTTATAGCTCAACGGTATATTAAGTGCAATTCCAAACATTTCAAAATAATTTATCTTTGGAAGAAAATAATCTCAATCTTTCTTAGTCTTCGTCAAAATGATCTCAATTAATTCATATTGCATGGGTCTTTTGAGTTCTACCTATGCCTACCTATAGTTTGTAACTAAACAGTATATTAAGTTGAATTGTATACATTTCAAAATTATTTTTTCTCGTGTCTGGGGTGTGGGGGTTATATTTTATTATTTAGATTATATTTTATTTAGACTCATTTAATGAGATCCTGGGTTCGATCCCCGGGTAGGGCAAAAGTGTTATGAGATATTTTCCAGGTTCTCTCGAAAATCCAAAATCTCAGTAGCAGCTCGGAGTTTGGTAGGTGACGCCAGACTTACCAATCCCGTGCCACGTAAATGCGTCGGTACCAGTACCGCTAGAACTAGTCGATAATCGTTATCGAGTCCGTTAAATGCGGAGATGGGGATCACCACTCACCGGCAAACCGGTAATTTTTTTTTTTTTTTTTTATATCATAAGATAGCAAACAAGCAGATGGGTCTCCTGATGGAAAGAGTCAACCATCGCCTATAGACACCAAAGATGTTAATGGTGCGTTGCTATCTTGTGGCGAGGTCTAATGCCACATGCATAAGTTTACCGGCTACCTTACCCTCCAAACCGGAACACGACAACGACAAGCACTGACGCTATTGCGGCAGGAATAGGTAAGGCGGTGGTACCAGACCCGGGCGAGACAATGCAGAACTCTACCACCTAGTAGCCACGATGGTAGTGACTCGATAGCCAATTGGTCGCCTTTTACGACCTGCCTGGCAGAACGGCAGTTGGCCTATTCTACAAAGGAGGCCGGGACCAACACGGCAGATTGGTGGTTAAAGTCTACAGATATTCGATTAAAGAAAAGTCTATAGCCGTTCGGTTTATTTCGCCTACCCGCAAGGGCGTGATGATACTTCAAAATGATTTATTTTAATTGGTGGTGCGAATCTCAATTAATTACTATCTTTTCTCATATTGCGTAGGCCTGTTAAGTTTCACCTGTGCTGTTTTGTAAATGAATAGTGTTAAGTTCAATACTATAAACCTGAAAACAATTTATTTTAATTATTATTATTACTGGGGATGTGAATCTCATATAAAATTATCCATTCATTCATATTGCATAGGCCCGTTGAGTTTATGGCCTGTGCTGTTTTGTAACTAAAGTGTATAACTAAGTTTTAATCCATACATTTCTAATTTATTAACTCTACGGCGTAGCAACGTAGCGCTACGCATGTACCGTTACATCTACTAATTTATTATTATCAGTGGCCCAGAACTGACACCTTATCACGGACCACGCCTATCCACCGATCCCACGCCTCCGTCACGTTCCGTGGCCAATGAGCATACGCCATTTGAATTTGAAATCGACACGAGCGCGATATAGCCGTTCTTGTCATTCACTCTCCGAGCCTTCTCGCGGCAACTTGATTTAAATCGCACTTTATGAGTATAATTTCGTCAAGCTTTTATGTTTAGGACGAAGTAAATCGAATAACGAACGATCTTTCGACCTCATTTCATCTCAAAATGAGGTCGAAAGATATAATTATTATAAATGAAGTATATTTAACTAATAAAATAAATGCAATTATTTTTTTTGTATGTAAATTAAAACGTGTAGGTGGACTTTAGGATGGTATGCAGAGGCCATCGCTTATGAATACTTGCAACATGACGATTTGCTGCCAATGCGATACCGACTACAGAAATGGTTTTTCGTCCGTCTCGTAAAATCATTTATGTATGTCATAACTTCCAGGAGAAAACCGAGCAACTAACAAATTAACAAAAAACTATTATTTATATTTCAATATTAGGGTCCTATTTGCATTGACTGTCTCTCAAGTCATGTGGTTATTTTTTTCTGTTGAATTCACAAGTTTTTGAATTCCAATCGAACAAAACTATAAAGAAATTTTTCGTTTTCAGTATTTTTGTATGAATAGAGCTATGAATGTGTGTTCACTTATCTTCGTCCAAATCAGTCTAGACAAGACAGCTTTTTTTGTAAACATATAAAATACAATTATAATAGTTGTAATATAGGTAATTAAAAGTAACAGATCGTAGAGGAAATTATTAAAATTGAATATATTAAGACCATAATATATTATGGTCTTAATGTGTTCAATTGTTTGATTTTGATTGTTTGATTTGAATTGTTTGTTGAAATACGATATTATAATATCGTATTTCAACCCATCGCATACTCTTTGCATAACAAGGCTCATTTTTAAGTAATACAGCTTTTTTGTGGGCTCTTTCACAAGCTATACTCAATGTTGCTCTTGAAAGCATATTTTTATATCAAAGGATAACAAACAAGCAGATGGTTCTCCTGACGGAAAGTTACAACAATGGGCTGTAGACGTCAAGACCTGGATTTTTGTAATGTGTTTTAAATATTTTGTGTAAAATGAAAATAAAAAAGTAAATATATTCGTGTGGCAGTTATGTAGCTTCATATGCATAGCTTACCTAAACTTAGTTTCTTTATTAATGACAAGCTTTCGCGATTTCGCTCGCAGAACCCAAAATAATTACTTCCTTTTGCTCAGGATAAAAATTTAGCCTATATCACTCTTGGATAATGTAGCCTTCTAATGGTGAAATGTTTTTTAAGATCAGTCCAGTAGTTTTTGAGTTAATTCGTTATGAACGTACATAAACCCAAAAATACAAATGTATTTTCTTTCTAATATTGGTATAGATTTTATTTACAAATTGATAGAAATTTAAATTTCACGTCACTGAATTTAATTTTAGAAATTAATGTAAATTATTCATAACATAAAGGTACATTTCTTTCTATATTTTTTATATATTTTCTTTTGAAAATGATACGTCACTTTTGTAGACCAATAAATCTCTCTAGTTTCGGTAGAAAAGTCAAGTCAACTGCCTATACTATACTATACTACTTGGTACCTGGCTGGATACTATATACTATTTGGTACCTGGCTTTTTTGTAAGTTTCCAATTTACAAATTTGACAAAATTCTATTACTGCCTAATTTTTACAATTCAATTTATTAACAACATGCGCTTATCTCGTGTCGCATATATTGGAAAAGAAAAACTTTGCATAAACCGGTACCCGATCTAGATTCGTTCTTTGATACATACCATTCGCTTAACGTTAAGATGCTGTAAAAATTGTCAACTTCTGAAAACTTTATTCACTCTGATTAACTATGTTGTAGGGAAAATGAACTTGTTATAAAAAATGTTGCTTTGTGCGTCATCACAATTGCTTTGTGTCATCATTGGATCCTTGGACTTCATAATCTATGGGCAAAAAAGTGGCATTGTTTAGAATCTAATAAACATTATTCTAAAATAAGTAGGTACTCTCTATACTTAAAATGTACCGCTATATATGACTCATGCTGTGTCATTTCCCTAAGCAATTACTATTCACATAACCACTATTAATTGACCTTTGTCTCGTGTACCAGTTATCCGATGTGAACTTAGTTTTTGTAACAGTAGAAGAGATGCAGAGTTCAAGTTACGCTGGTATATCCTCACTTATGGCTTTGACAGTTACAAAATACGTATTCAAGGTTAAGCCATAGGTTATAAGTCGTGAGAAAAATGCTTATACCGGTTAGGTACTAATTTAAAAGTACCCCATTATGTTAATAGATGTTCATTGTTCATAATAGTAAAGAAAATTAAATGATAAATTTAATTAAATAATTTTTTTAATAAAACTTTTATTGGTTGGTCTACTGGATAGTATTTGGTTCAGATCATAAGATCTTGGGTTGGGTGGGTTGGGCTATATATATATATATATATATATATATATATATATATATATATATATATATATATATATATATATATATATACATATATAGCTCGGAGTTTGGTGGTGTTATGTTAACACCTCCATACCCCGGATGAGCACGTAAAGCTGGTGGTCCCGGTGGTAGTAAGAAAAAACTACCACCGGGACCACCAAAAGAAAAAAAAAGTTCTACAAGGGAACCGCCGTGATGTACTATTTTATTAAAATTATATCTTGGGATTTTTTTTACTCAAATATTTTTTTTTAATTTAACTCAAATATTTTTTTAAATTTAATTTTTTATTCAAATAAAAATGTTACATGTTCATCACAGAAATATACAATTGCTCGCAGCCGATAGTGATTATTAAAAAATATTTTATTTCTAAATAAAAAGGTAAGTGTAATTTACTTATATACATTACATTTTTTAATTTAATACGTTCAATTAAAAAACAAACTTATCTGTGTGAAAAACACAAATATTCCAATTTGTAAATTAACTTCAATTTTTGAGTTATTACAAAGAATAATTTGTAGAAATAAAATAAAATGGTTAATTTTTTTATAAACTTGATAGCCCAGCAATAACATAATATACTACTTCTACATTTTCTAATGTATGTTATACTTATACGTTTGCCAATCTATACAAATAAATAAAATTGGAGTGTCTGTTTGTAATATTAAAATAACGGCTTTTTACTAAATGCATATGGATGTATACATAGTACATATAACAAAATAACATTTTTTTACAATTTTTTCTGTCTGTTCCGGCTAATCTCTGGAACGGCTGGACCGATTTTGACAGGACTTTCACTAGCAGATAGCTGATGTGACAGGGAGTAACTTAGGCTCCTTTTTTTTTTTTCGAAATTTTTCCACGCAGACGAAGTCGCGGGCGCAACTAGTGTATGCATATTATTTTAAATGGTTGTATGTATTATTGGTGAACAGAGCAGAAGATATATGTATAAAGTACATCGTATGAACGATACTGAAAAACATGAAAACAATTTCGTTCATTTTTCATGTGATAAGAAAAAAGTCATAGATTTAGCGATCATAATAATTAGGGCACACCCCAGTAACGCAAGTGGCGTGAGACGTGACATTGGCGGGCGTCACGTAAAGGTAACCCAATTACAGCAGACGTGACGTTCAGAAATTCGACAGCACGCCCTGGCAAGCTCCGGGCTTGTTTCGTATGCCCGGCGTACGCCTGGGCCGGTTCCGCGCACACATCCACCGCACGCCGTATAGTTTTGATAGCAGATCCTCAATGACCGCTGGACCGACAGCCTCGGCACACGTGTTTTCTCCGTCGATATATACCAAAATGCATGTAAATATCACATGCACTCGCGCGCGTTTCAGAACGGACCGGTGCGCACGCGGGAAAAGTTTGGCAGCTTATGATCGCGCACTTTTGTTTTTATTTTTTTAAAATAGTTCTATCTATGACTTCGAGTATACAGTTTTGTGGACTATGTTGAGTGGATTTTTATGTGGTTTTGTACTGTGATTGTGTTATTTAAATGTGGCATATATAAGTGTCAGCAATTATAATTCAACGAAATTCATACTAGTAACATTTTTAAAGTAAAATTTATTTTTACTAATCTATTGAATTTTAGGTTCGATGTTTTATAAATTTTTGAGGAGGTGTTTAACAAAAATATTTCTTAAAGTGAGAAATTTTCACAAATTATTTTCTCAAACTTAACACTCCCGCGCATAGAGCTAACTCAAACAGCTGTTATTGCTTAACAAACATCAAAAACCCGTAATCACATGAGGTTAACAAAACACTAACGCAATAAATACTTTAGCGGAAAGCAAATATCACATCAACTTTACTAATAGGTGCCGATTTAATACACGAAAACAATCGACTTGCGTAAACGCACTGTACAAATATATCAGATGTACAGCTACACCTACAAACACGGAGCGATGCTTACTTTACTAAAATGAGGCCCTTAGGCGTATTACTTAATTTAGGTTGCTTTCGTGCTTTTAAATCTTTTAAAAATATGGGGGAACATCGAAGACTCCGCAGATTAATATCTCGTTAGTAGGTATTTGCCAAAAGCGAAAAATTTAACGAGCAGTGTTTTAATTAAAAAGCGCTATTATATTTAGTCTCTGAAAGTAAGATGTATTTTGGATAAAAAATTAGTATTTAAATTTACATTTTTTAATTTTTAATGTAAGTTGTGCGAATAGACAAGTATGTAAATACACCTATGTAAGGTATATTTATATACTTGTGCATCCGTATAATATTACCCATAAAATGTTTCTGTGTAATTGATAAACACTAAAACTAGAATGATTTTAAATATTTTCAAACCCATAAAACGCCATATTATTTGTAAGTTATTTTAGAAAGGCTGTAGGTATTTTATATATTATATTATTATTATATAGGTATTTTTATTTACAAAATGAACTTAAAATTCGTCTTAATATTACAATCAAATCAACATTAGTATATATTTATGTTCCTGTAATTAGTTTTATCCTAACATAATTATTAATAATGTTTAGATCTATAAATATATGAATGTTGATTTTCATGTATGTGAAAATAATTTAATCTCATTCTGTTTTTACTATCAAAAATTGATATATACATATATGCCCACCCATTTTTCTTGTTGAGGGAGGAGGTACACGTAGGTATAAGTCTAAAGTTGCCCACCCTAACTTCACATGCCTAATGTTTTTGAAAGTCACACATTAGGTTGTTATGATAATTTATTAATATTTGTTGTTTTTCCTTATTATTTACTGATGTATATATGGATGTTTTTTATATATTTATATATGTATATATGGAGAAATGTATGTATATATTATGTAAACTATATCAAAGAATACCTATTACAAAAATTAAACCACTCTATGTAATTTTCTGGTTAGCTGGTAGAGAATGCTTTATGCATTAAGCTTGCCATTTGTACCCTGCACATTTTGTGTGTGGATCAATAAAGATAAATAAATAAATAAATAAATAATGCTTTAAGCAGGTTTTTTTATCACTGTCTTTCAAATGTCAATTATCATAAGAATAATAGTGACACGATAATGAGGGAGTGGATATAAACATCAAATATGTCTATTAATAAGAGCTAAAGAACTTACAAATAGTCTGGGAGATATATCAATTGTAATTATAGTCCAGGCTTTCTTCGAAGAATAGACCATCTGCCATTCTACCAGGCAGTTATTTGTTATGCAAGTCACCATCATCGTGACTACTAAGTGGTAGAGTTCTGCAATGTCTCACTTGGGTATTTGGTACCACCGCCTTACCTATTTCTGCCGCAATAGCGTTGATATTTGTTATTGTCGTGTTCCAGTTTGGAGGATAAGGTACATAAGCACCTGGCATTAAAATATCGGCACACGGATGGTAACGTATTATTAACATCGTTGGTATCTATAGGTGATGGTTGTCTCTTTCCACCAGAAGGACCATCAGTTTGTTTGTTATCTTATAAAATAAAATAAAAATTAGCCCAGACGAGTAATTCCCGTGTTTAATGAGTGTAACATATGACCTTTACATGGTCATTATTTACTTTAAACTGTAAATAATTTGTTTGTTAATGTTATTCGCTTAGGCGTAAGATTAATTCCTGTAATTTGTCGAGCAGTATTTATTTATTTATGCTGTGCCCGGGACTTTGACCGCGTGGAAAAAATCTAAAACATAAAAGTAGCCTAAGTTACTCCTTATTACGTCAGCAATGTACTAGTGAATGTCCCGTCAAAATCGGTTTAGCCGTTTTCAAGATTAGCTGGAATAAACAAGCAAAGAAATGAAGTAAAATATTATTTTGGTAAGTATACCACGGTATATAGAGCAGATGTATTTATTAAAAAGACGTTATTTTAATATTACAAACAGACACTCCAATTTTATTTATTCGTATAGAAGATGTATAAATTAATAACAGGGCTTGTTAGCTTAGTTCTACTGATCTGATATTTTTTTAAAGTGCGAGCCATATGTTCTCGTCGTGACAACATTTTACAAGATTTTTTTTAATGAGATCTTATAATATCCTGTATAAGATTCCACAAAAAAAAACTTAAATTTATTTAAATTTCAACAGAATAACGAATGTCAGTTCAGTTGGGAATTAAAAAATCGCCGCTATTTTCCGAGCTGATAATGAAGATTTATGACGAACTGAAACGGACCCAAATAACAGCTTTACGAGTTAATAGTAATGAAAAGGTGAAATTAATTAAATTTGCTATTATCCGCGAACTGTTCTATGTATCCTCCGTGATGGTACCGAAAAGAAAGACGTCGGTTTAACAAATGGATAAGACTCACCGATGTTTCGGATCAAAAGAAGACTCCAGCGGCACAATTATCCGCCCACATCCACCACTTTTACAACCACGACCACGCCGGCACCTATCACAAAAGCACACAATTCATGTACGCATTCAACGCACGTTTCACTTCGAAACCGAAGCATTTTCAGGAGAAACGAACACTACCTCACTCTACGCGAGTATTACTTACACTGGCGTAGAGTGAGGTAGTATTACTTACACTCGCGTAGAGTGAGGTAGTGTTCGTTTCTCCTGAAGATGCTTCGGTTCCCAAGTGAAACGTGCGTACATGAATTATGCAATTACATACAGAAATACAGAGTTATATTACTTACCAATGAAATAAAATCATTTCAAGGGTAATTTTTAAACCTTGTCATCTCATTCGGTACGATAAAACAGTACTTGAAGATGATTTATTTCTAAACTTTCACAATATAACCTAAAAATATATTATGAGATTTTTGAGAGTAATTGGAGCGTTTGCTCATCTGTGCGGCGACAAGTTTCTTTTCCAATGGCGTGTCTACTAGAATTCATGTGGCCTGTGGTTATAACTGTTTATATAAAAAAATTGAATACGAAATCAAAAGGAAAAATAATATACCAGGCGTTTACAAAACTAAACTATATTTACAAAGAAGTCAACAAAATCTTAACGCAACTACTACAGATATAACAACGTAAGCTTTTGCGTTTTAATACACCTACAAAAAATATTTAAACATAAACCGACTTGTTCCAAAACGAAGTCTAAATATAGTACCAAAGTTAATACCAGGTTTAGTTCTAGTACCTACTAAATAAAACGTTATTCTAAAACCGGGTTTAGCGCTAGTCTAGCAGTAAATAAGAATGAATTTTAGTAATGCAGCTAACTTTAATACCGTAATAAACCCAGACTTTTTAGTCTTGGTTTAAACCAGTACTAAGTATGTTTTAGTAAGAAGGCGGAAAAAGTCGCTTGTTCATTAGCTAATAAATAAGAATCAATCATCCAACAGAAAACAGATTTACCTTCTTTTTTAATAAATTGTTATAACGAATATCTTATACCGGGCCTAAATAAAGACATATTAAGTCACTAGGTGGTAGAGTTCTGCATTGTCTCGCTCTGATTTGGGAACCACCGCCTCACCTATTCCTGTCGCAATAGTGCCAGTGCTTGTCACTGTCGTGTTCCGGTTTGGAGGGTAAAGTAAACTTATGAACGTGGCATTAGACCTCGTCATAAGATAGCAACGCACCATTAACATTTCTGGTGTCTATAGGCGATGGTTGACTCTTTTCATCAGGAGACTCATCTGCTTGTTTGCTATCTACATACAAACACCCGGAAAATATCATCCCTTCTTATGAATTGTTAGGAAAAGTGTTTTTTCAAGCTTTTAAAAAAAACTACCTTCACACCCGTATCCCCGAAGTGGCAGGTAGAGGTACAACCTGTGCATCCACGATTAGCCGAAGATACTTCGTCCCACAATGTGATAGGTGGCAAGTCTATCCCAACCGGACACTTTCCAATCCCGGGCAACGTTGTAGTATCAGAAAACTGAAAAAACTTTTCTTTTGTACTTACTCAACCCGGGAATTGAACCCGACATTATGTGGTCAATACCGACACCGGGTCATTAAACCACAGAGGCGACAAGTTTTTGATTTGATTAAAATATGTATGAAGGAATATCAAAATTTAAAAAAATATGTGATAAACAGATTTTATATATTTTTATGATGATATTTATATATTACTAGCTGCAGCATGCAGCCCGCTGCATTATAAAAGTTTTTGGCCACACCCGTGGGATCGTCTAATTTTTCCGGGATAAAAAGTAGCCTATATGCTATTTAGATCATTATCTAAATGTTTGCCAAATTTCAAAACAGTTCTGTAGTTTTTGCGTGATTGAGTAACAAACATCCATCCATCTAAACATACAAACTTTTACATTTATATAGATTATTAATATAGATTATTTACGGCTTACAAATGAAATACAGATATACTTAAATAATGGCAAACTATTAAAGTTTAAAAAAATAAAGTCAATTTATAAAGTAAAGAGAAGCGATCTTTGTTTAATTGAAACCAAGTGCTAATAACGATCTGTATGCATTTTGCTTCCCAAATAATAATTAAGGCTAAGCAATTTTTTTAATGAGCGCAAATAAAGTGTGAATATATAATACATTCTATCATAAGTTAAAAAAGTGCGTGTTGGACCATGGTATTGTAGGGTTCCGTAGTTATCCTCTTTTTAGTCCGCATTGTTGCGATAAACAATATGGATCAAAAAGAAGGCTGTTTTTATTATTCTATACAGGCTTCCCACACATCACATTATGGGACTATGTATATTTAGATTATTGTAGGAGCACTATTAGTAATACCAATGCCTACCACTTCGGGGATGTGAGAAGATACTTTTTCTTAATTTATAACATTTGAACTTTTCCGGCCAATGACTAATAAAATACAACTATGAGGAGCATTGACGCTATTGCGGCAGGAATAGGTAAGGCGGTGGTACCAGACCCGGACGAGACAATATAGATCACTACCACCTAATAGGCACGATGATAGTGACTCGCATAGGCAATCGGTCACCTTTTACGACCTGCCTGGCGGTACGGAAGTTGTACCATATTATACCTGGGCGAGAACGGTATGTTACCAAGTAGTCACGATGATAGTGTCAAATACATTTACCGGTAGGACACGCGCGCCATCTATTGTAATAAGTTGACATGTTTCAAAACGATCGATAAAGATCTTTAGGTATACGATTTAGAACAAATCGATTTTAATTTTTTTTATACGAATATAGGGTAATATCTATAGGCTGATAGAAGAAAAAAATCATTTTCATTTCACTTTATTTATTCAATCACTCGGTTGAGATAAGCCGATTTGCTGATTAATTTTAATGTAGTCGGAAAATCGGCATTTATAAGGTTATTACCACTATAATAAATTGATATACCTATCTGTATATATTATATATAGTTATAGAGACAATAACCTGGATATAAGGTTTATCATAATTACATGGAACATAAATATATTATCCTTACGTACCTATAGGTTAAACTAAAAATCATCAAAAGATAACTATATACGCTTGTAATTCTCGCTGAAATGACTAGAAAAAAGTGAATTTTGTGCAAAGAAAAAATTGAACAAAAAGAGTTAATGTGAAAATGAACTAAGAACCAAAATGGAGCATCCAGGAGGTTTCGCGTCTTCTCCGTGGGCCGCCATGCTGGGACACGGCATGCATGGCATGATGCAACACGACTATGCTCACCCGCACGCGCATACATCGATGCCAATGGACTTGCATGTGCCGCAAGCATTTCCTTACTACCGGTAAGTCAATTTTAAATTATTAAGTAACACAACATATATTATTGTCACTACTAAATAATCATAATATTTGTAAAACTTGTTCAAAATCATAATATTATGTTTAAAATTAAAAGTAAAACATTTTAACTAAAAACTCAGCCAGGTACGAGTCGGACTTGCGCACGAAGGGTTCCGTACCATTATTTATAAAAATGGCAAAATCAGGTTTGTTGTATGGCAGTCTCACTTAATATTTATTTTATTCTGTTTTAGTATTTGTTGTTATAGCGACAACAATAGAGTAAAAATAAAACAATGTATGTACATGTAAAAACTGATTATTGAAACTAATTAAAAGTTAAGAAAAATTAAAGAGAAACATCATTGGTGTTCTTGCTGACTCAGAATTTTGTTTGGGGGAGAGCTTGATTAAGCGAATTATCCTTGGGTCTTGGATGAAGTCTACTCTCAGGCTAATCAAACCCCCCCTGGGTTTGATTAGCCTGAGAGTAGACTTCATCAAGATAGTTATCAAAAAATGTAAAGTTTGGGGGGACTTGAACCCTTTAGCCCTTTCCCATGGAGCTGCTACTGCTTTCATCTATGAGAGTTCTGAAACAATGACAGATTTCAGAGAAGAAATCAATTCAGTGGTTGAAAGTGTGGTGAATGTGGGTGGATAATAGTGCCGCTGGAGTCTTTTTTATTTTCTGACCTGCGGTGACCTTATTCCACTTCTTACACTGCGGTTTTTCGGTCACCAGTGAAAGTCCACGTAAGGTTTTTCTCCATGTCCGGGCTCCCTTTGAAGAATCTTAAGCCGTTCTACCAGGTAGTACGTAAGAGGCGAAAGATTGGCAACGCGTGTCACCTGTGTTTAGCTTATTTATGGATATTCATTATCCGTTAGGTATGCTATTGGGGGGTTTTCAAAGAAAAATGACCGTCAAAGCCTGTGGCGGTGAGCGAACACCTCCATTCGTCATATAAGCACGTTAAGCTGCCGGTCTCAGTCGTTGCAAACAACTTATAGTCCTTTAAATACGGTAAAATTTTTCAATGGACACGAACTGCGGTAAATCGTCAAAAGTGTATTTTTTGACGATTAAACTAACGTATTTAAATGGTAAAATCCATTAAAGATAATACTACAATGAAGATTTTGGCATATTCAGTTATAGTGGTATCTTTTCCCTCACTCTTCTAAGTTTTATGTCATAACACATAGTATAGAAAACAAGCAGATGTCTCTACTAATGGTAAGAGATAACGACCTATAAACACCAAAGTTTTTAATAGTGTTGTAATATGTGTGATGGAAATATAATGCTATAAGTGTAAGTTTACCGACTACCATACTCTTCGAAACACGATATTGTTTTTCTATCAATCGTCGAGGCACACAGATTCTAGGCATCGCCATATGGTGGACTTTTCACGTACCCGCACAAAGCGGTTCGACTCAACATTCTTCATTCAAACCGCAAAGGACTGGAACATGCTTCGTGAGTCTGTTCCCCGACGAGTACAATCTGGGGATCTTCAAGAGAAGAGTGAACAGGTACCTTCTAGGGAAGCGCGTTCTATCTTAGGCCTCATTTTAGCTTACAATCAGGCGAGATCGAGGTCAATCGCTTACCAATTAATAATAATTAAAAAAAAATTAACGAATATTAAAGTTATCGCGGCAAGAAAAGACAAGATAGATGCCACAAAATCAAGGTAAAACGTTTTTTTATAACAAATCATAGCAAACTAGCAGATGGATCTCTTGGTATAAAGAAAAAATATTGCCTACTAGCTGACCCGGCAGACGTTGTTCTGCCTTTTTACTACTCTTATATTTTTCTATATTTTCTCACATTTTAAACCTTCCCTGGACTTCAAAAATTAATACAAAACGAAAATTAGTCAAATCGGTTCAGCCGTTCTCGAGTTTAGCGAGACTAACGAACAGCAATTGATTTGTATATATATATAGATAGACATCAAAGAAATTAATGGTGGGTTGCTTTCCGTGTGGCGGATATAATGTTACAGGCATAAATTTACCGGCTAACTTACACCTTATGCCGAAAACACGACAGTGATAGGTAAGCATAGACGATATTGCGGCAGGAATATATAAGGCGGTTTTACCATACCCACGCGAGAAGTTGCGAAACTCTGTCACCTAGTAGTCACGATGGTAGTGACACTGCAGCTAATCGTTTATAAAATATATAGTATAATAGTTATATAATGGTTTATATAATAACGGTTTAGTCTCTTGAGGGAGCCCGGACCGACACAGAATTCAGGGGCTGTGGAATTCTAACACAGAGTAACATTGATATTGATGGTTAACCTTCTGTCTAATTTCATCACTAAAATTATCTTCTTGATATCTTATGACAAAGAAAAAGAACGAATACTTGTTGTATTAACAAGTAAATCGTTACGAAAAGCATTTTTAATTGTCTATTAAATGGGTGACATTATCCGATTGTACAAGAGCAGGACAAAAGTCGTGGTAAAAAGAAAAAAGCCGGCTCTTCAGATATGGTTAGTTATTAGGGCTGGATGCCGGCGACGCAGCGCTGTTTTTTATCCCAGGCATAAGTTACCCCGCATAGCGCACGGGATACGACCCGTCTACATTGTGCTTTGATCTTTGATTACACACTGTTCAATTACTCACACAAGTCTATGACTTTTAGAAAAGCTGTTCTCGCAACTTTGCCCGCGTAAAATGGATACCTATTTTTTAATACTCTGGAAATGAACGCCTATTGTTGTCAATGTCAAAGTCACTCTATATGCTTAAAACATTGACGTGTATAATATACAAGTCAATGGCTTAAAATAAATTAACATTCACGGGACAAATTACACTTACTGATCTAACCCCAAAGTAATTAAATTATTTGCTTGTGTTATGGGCGTTAGTCAACGTAATACATAGAAATACATATATAAATACTGTTACATAAATAATAAACACCCAAACCCAAAAATACAAACATTATGCTCATCACCGCCCCGTCGATTGCGTAGTCAGGGTCGCTAACTGCTCGACCAACGGGCCGGTAAATTATAATATAAGGCATGAGGTGTTAACATAATATATATATATATATATATATATATATATATATATATATATATATATATATATATATATATATATATATATATATATATATATATATATATATATATATATATATATATATATATATATATATATATATATATTATTTTATAGAAGAGGGGGCAAACGAGCAAGAGGCGCACCTGATGATCACCGCCGCCCATGGACATCTGCAATACCAGAGGTCTTGCAGTTGCGTAGCCTGCCTTTTAAGAATGAGTAAGCTCTTTTCTTGAAGGTCCCTATGTCGTATCCATTCGGAAATACCCCTGCCGGTAATTGGTTCATCATAAATAATTTTAATATTGCAAGGCTTTTATGTGCTACTGAGATCTTGATTTTCAAGTATAGCCTCCAATCAGTGGCGTAATTACATGGACAAAGACCCGGGTGTACAGGGAAATTCCTGTGAGTAGGCTCGAGGATTTCAGCTTCAGAAGCTGGCTGCTACCTTTTTTTAAAAACTTAGGGCCCCGGCGCGCTGCAGTACCGGCTCTACGATAGCTTCGCCACTGGCCGAAATAGTCACTATTCATTTATTACATAAGACTATATTTACTAGTTTTGACCCCCTTCTCTCCGTATATATGAAAAAATTGGAATCGGCTGACAGAATTGTAGTAATTGTAGACGCATCCGAGCGCACCTCGGCACTCACGAGGTTGCCCGCGATTTCTCAATTTCATAATTTTAAAATATTATTTATTTAACAATGTGTTCTGAATGTTGTAACTTGTAACCACTAAATTGTGGCAAAATCGGCTGTCCGTTAGTTTCACTTTGATGAAAAAAAAGTTATCGGTAAAAAGTATTTACTAACAATATTTATATATAACGTGTACGGGACGGTGTACCGAAAAATTAAAAAATATTTGTTGTGGAAAATGCAAAATTTACGTTTTATACATTTTTTCAAATTTTTACGCCACTCAATGTAAAGCGTACATTGCTCCAACTCGACGCGACCGTGGAACTCGAATCAAAGGCCGTTTATGGCATGCCGCAGCCCACATGCCACGCAAAAATCGCGTTGCAAATGTTTAATTTTCAATAGGAAAATTATTTATTTCAAAATATTCAAAATTTTTGGTAGGTATAACTTACTACCGATATTCAATTTCTTTCTTCTTATGAAAATAGATACATCCTAATAGTGTCCTGTTATTTCCTTAAATTTTAATATTGTCTTAGAATAAGCACTAAAGAGTATTAGAATAAACCAAATTATACAACATTAAGGTAAAAAAATCGTCAAACAATTAAAAATTTCCCAAACAAATTTTCAACAGTTTTTATCTCAACATCATAGTACAAATCCGTGGTTTCGACTACGTGCTGTATATTAGTATAGTATTCATGTCAATTTCTATTAACTGTGCACGATAACAATATTAAACTAGGTACTTTAGTTACCTAAACTTTATACGTACACAATAGATCGAAACTATCAACCATTTAAAATGAATCAGAATCGAGATTTGAAAATCCCCATATCCTTTTTAATTGGATTTGTCTGAGATGGATCATGGAATACATTTATATGTCGCCAGAGCACCGCACTATAATCTGTGCGCATACGAAGCCCGAAATTACCGTCTAAAATGGCGGCAACCGTGTCATTTGGCGCACAGCGGGTCGGTGTGGTCATCGGTCGTAATTACAGTTTCAGATAAAGTCCGGTTTCCGATTTATATCATATCAATAATACATATCGATATTTGTGGTGCATTTTAGAAGTACAATATAAACTATGATAAACTATGACAGAGTCTGTGTTTACTACCTACTTGTTACTGTACCTAGTGTAAGCCTTACCCCCGTAAGGTGGCCGTTAAACTAAAAAAAACTTTGATATTATATTACTGATATACGGATTCAAACACAACAATAACGAGGCGTTCCACAACTTGTTTTGACATTTAGAATAAGAACTGTTTTACCACATAGTGCTAACATATATACAGTAAATAACAATAATGTGCGTACAGATAAGAACAAAAAAGCCAACAAATGCAGTAAATAAAGAAAATAAAACTTACAAGGGCGGCTTGCACCAAAATGCTTAAATGCATTTAGTCCCTTAAACATGTTTAGTAAATGTCAAATCGCCTTAAATGCTGTCACTTTAAACGTATTTAGTAACTTAAAATGATTTAAGCATTTTTGTGCAAGCCGCCCTAAGACTTTTAAAAGACATCGATAGTTACAATATAAATACAGCATATTTACATGCATGAAAAAAATAACGTAACATTTAATAATGTTTATGTATAGCAGCATGATGGTAAAATGGTAAGCCACTCAGCAAACACATAGGGTGACAAGTATTGTCAACCCTATAGCTGATTTTCTGAGCTACCTTTGACTGTCACTTGAAACGGTTATACAAAAAGCTGACATGATAAAAAAATGTGTAAACGGTTGACCCTGCAGGCTATCCCTGAAACTCTCCGCTAAATTAGGATATTTAAAGCTCAAAGGAGTAAAAAATTTAAGCATAGATTTTTTTTCAGTGCAAATATCTAGTTACTTAAAATGACAGCATATTGATTTTCGAAAAGCCTATTATATAATAAGGTTAATAATTACCTATTATATAATAAGGTTAATAATAAGCTATTATATAATATACCTAGTATATTTTGGAAACGGTGATCAATTTTGATTTTTCAAATGGCATTCAACTAAATTTTTGAAATATAAAGTATTGTATTAGCTACATAATCGATAGGTTGAAAGATTTCAAAGCAATGTTAAAAAATATTTTCAAAAGTTGTCACAATAAACTCCAATCAAATTGACCGATTTTGTTCCAATTAACGGTATTTGATGTAGTTTTTTCTTAAAGAGAAAAACTGGTAAGATTTATAAGTGAATAATCGGTATATTAGCCTGAAAGATATTTTAAAATTATCAATTAAGTTTGCTAAAAACAACAAAATAATAATATTTAAAAAGCTGTGACTTTTGAAAACTTGCTTCCATTTTGACTTTTAAAACTGCATTTGACGTAGCTTTTTAAGTACTAAAATATCGTAGAATACAAAAAAATACTGTTTAAAATATTTAGAAATTATGTCGAAATAAAGCTATTTTCAATATTTTTCGTTATCGATAACCACCGAACGGATAAACCGATTTTGATGTAATTAATAAATTAGACGCAGTTTTTTGAGGAATAGGGCTGATTAGATTTTGTATTCGATCGGTACGCTAATCTGGAAGTTATATTAAAAAAGACTGTTTCGCCAAAACTTTTTTGAGATTATTTCAAAATTTCTAAAAAAATCCTAGGCTGAATTGATTTAAATTTTCAGGAAGTCTAAGTTGAGCAGAATACAAATGAATGCCGTTATCCGCGTTTTGATTGGTCAAGCCGTTTAATAGAGATGAGATGCTTACATACACACATACACACACGCATACATACATACATACAGACATACAGACGTTATCGTGAAATATAACCTTTTCTGACTATTATATCGTGAATAGTCAGAAAAGGTTCCTAGGACTTCAAAACGTGAAGATCTGGTGAAAATTAGATTTTTGAAAATCGGAGCAAAATCAATAACTTCCTTATCTACATACGTAGCCGGAAGTTAGTAAAACTACCACTAATAAAATGATATAATATATGAAAAATAACTTCCTATAAACATACATATTATGCAGCAGCATACATAGTATTATGATCCTCACAATGTAGCTTAAAAGTTATTGAAGTTGTTGAAGTTTTTACAAAAAAAGTTTAATCGCAGTAGTAGCGCGAAGTCTGGTGGTGGGGTGTCAACATCACTATGTCTCGGACCATTGCATTGGTGTAGGTCCACGTCCAGATAGTACGCATTACACTGATGCTATTCGTGGAATTGGCGTTCGATTAAAATGCATTATCCAATAATTGTCGCAGATTCCTGCACATTATTAAATTGGTTCAATATTTTCTGTTATTTTACAAATTATGAATATTTATACCTAGATATTAGGCATTTTATTGATGTATTCGTAACAATGACATTTAATGAAATAATTGCACTATCCAATAATTATTGCGGATTTCTGCATATTATTTAAAATGGCCTTACCTGCTTCTTAAAACATATAAGGTCCCAGATTACATACTTAGGTTGCGTAGCGCTTTTACGCGGTTTTGATTGAACTTTTATTGAGGTTTTATCGAAGTTTTTCTCGAAAATCCAAATATTATTTGCAATTTGGAGGCTGGTGATGTCTTAAAACCCTTGTATGGCAGATACATGCCTGCCTGCCTCATATAAGCACTGTAAGCTGTCGGTGCATTTTATTGCTAGAAATAAGCGGAAACTAGGTGGTAGATAGTTATCACCACCTATCTCAACCCATCGTCGAAGTATTGAAGCATGGTGAAACAACACAACTGTTTATTGTTACTTTTACTCAACAATTCAATAGCTAATTGGACTTAGAACAGAAGAGTACTGAAATTTGAATCACATTTCACGATACGCGGTTTCGACCCATAATAAGCTATTTCCTTTGCTGAAGGCCAGCGGGCGGGCAGCAATTTGACTAGTTAATATCTATCTGAATGAAATTAGGTAAATATGTAGTATTTATACAGTAATATTGCTGACTTGCAAGCTTACATGCGAGTCAGGATTATAGTATGGAAGTTAGGGATGTAACAGTTGAATTCGCTCGTCCTTCCCTACAAAGAAATCGACGTGACGATATTTCTTATTATTTTTCTGCTCTTTTACAAAGACCAAACCTCGGCTTAGGACAGTATCTTGACGATAAATCAAACATGTACCTATACAAGGTGTCTCTTACTTAATACGAAAACCGAAACTAGTTTGTCCAGAATTAGCAGTAGAATCGAATGCAATAGTTTTTGAAGTGTGTTACAATATTTTATTACAAAAATCTATGAAATAATTGTTTATGTGGACACTCTAGTTTGTTAGTAAAATTTTGTTTATTTACCTAACTATTCTTTACTTGAATCACCTAAATTCTTACCCCTGATAGTCAAAAGCCTGTAAGTATGATGGGTAATGTTATCATCACATATTTAATAGTACCTACAGGGTGTGCGTCATCGGTCTGGTTTATTTACGCGTAGGGTGACCTTACATTTGGGGCGTCACTGATACAACTAAGTCTATCGATAACTCAAAGAGTATTTGTTATTTCCGTTTTATTTAATGTTTTATTAATTGTTCATATAAAAATACGATTAGCGTATTGCAGCTTTTGTATCAAGTAAAAACACCGTGTATATAATATAAAAATTTTACCTTCGAATAAAATTTGTATTATGCTTCCAATGACGTCCGAAGTCCGTTAGGAGAGTACATCGCTTTCTTAGCCTCGCTTGGTCGCTAGATGTCGCTACTTCCGCTACCATAAACGCACCTTTATCTATTCCTTCTGGTTTGCAACTAAACTACCTATAAATCTCAAGCCGCCATTTTTGACATTGTTCGGCTCATAATGTTGTAGCACCAGGAAGACATTACTGGGACTTCGGACGTCATTGGAAGCATAATACAAATTTTATTCGAAGGTAAAATTTTTATATTATGCGTTCCGTTTGACGTCCGAAGTCCATTATGAGAGATTGTTTGTTATCTCCTGGTGGCTTGTATTTTGGTAATGTTAAAGTAAAACGCAACAATGTGATTGAACGTAATATAATATATAAATGCACATTGACTAAGGTGCCAAGTATTAATCAACATATTACTCTAAGTGTTATGAATCAGGCTGAAAATACTGAGACAGAGATTTTTCCGATGTTATTTTTCTATCAGAGTTGTTGATTTGTTTAAGATAAAATTTTCTAAAAGTATATTCGTGTTGCCAATTTGCTTTAGCTAGTATGTCATTAATATGGTAGTTTTCTAACCAATTTAAAGATGAGACTGCTGATCTAAAACTTCCAGCTGATGCATGAATACCAACATCCGCCAGAAGCCTCTTTATCCAGCCGCCAATCATCGCTGCAGTAGCTGGCCTAGTGGGGTTTCTAGTTGCTAAAAATAAGTTAGTTATATTTCCCCGAGTTTCTTGTGTCATATTTACTAGAATACGCAACCAATATACTGCATCTATGCTTTTATCCGGTGCAGATAAAAATGTCCAACTTGATTGTTGATATGAAGATGAGTCAGTTTTTGACCCAAAAACGGGGTGCAAGGTAATTGAATCTGTGTTATCTATAAAATGCTGACTGTCAATATGCAAAAGGGTAAGATCGTGTACTCTGCGACCTGAAGATAATAACAAAATAGTTGCAGTGTGTCTGGATACTTGATACAAACTATTCAAGTTTACATTGCTCTTTTTTCAAAATTCTTGCATCCCAAATTGGCAATTTGGGGGGTGCAGGTTTTGCCAAAGAAATAGCTTTTAGTATGTGTTTTACAATTGGATTTGCAGTAACTTTAATATTAGATATTGTTTCACAAACGGATGCAATAACCGATTTATAAACAAGAATTGTTCGATAAGAGAGACCATCAGTTAAAAATAGATAAGCGAGGTACCTAGCTACGTTTGCTGGTTCTGGATAACGGAAATTAATGCTATTTTCTTGACAAAACTTAACCCATCTGCTCCAAATAGGGACATAAGTTTTTATAGTAGACTGTCTCCAACGTAATGACAATAACTGTTTCTCCTGTGGTGTCCACGTATCTGTCAGGGCATCCCACCCGAAATGAGCCAGGCTTCCAGTTGTAATTTGCTGACTTGAGCCGGTGGTCGCATTGTCACTGTGTCCACCAGCGTCTTCTCCAGATTTTTGAGTTTTACAGGACGTTTCAGGGCACGGTTCTTCAGATCTGGCCTCCAAAAGGGCTTCTTCCACTTGGGTGCTACTAGGATGTACCGACCTGAGGCTGTGTTTAGGTGATCTAGTACCCTGGGTATTAGGCTGGGCGGCGGGAATAGCCATGCAAGTCGGTAATGCCAGGATCTGCTGAACGCGTCGTGAAAGTAGGCGTTGGAGTCTGACAAGTCTAGCGAAACATAGTTTGCTACGACATGTGCCGTTTGTGACGCAAACAGGTCTAGGTCTGGTGTGCCCCATATGCTGAACAGTCTCGATGTCTCTTCGTCTGTGAGATGCCACTCGGCGGCGGCGCGATTCCGTGAGAGATGATCGGTTTCGTTGTTGAACAGTCCGGGTAGGTGGTGAGGATGAAGCACGATATTTAGGTGGTCCACCGTGTTTAACAGGTGTTGAGTCAGATCTAGCAGTTGTCGTGAACGTGTTCCTCCTTCGTTCTTTATGTAGGTCACGACTGTTTTGTTGTCGCTCTGAAGGATAACTGTCGAATTTTCGAGTTCCATTGCTTTGGCTGATATAGCGGCTATCACTGCATACATTTCCTTCAGATTGGAATGCCATTTTATCTGATGTTGCTCCCATATGCCTTTTATCATGTCGTTGTTCACACGGGCTCCCCATTGAATATCCGACGCGTCGGTGACAACGTGGTTCGTGGGCATTCTTTGGGGATGAATTGGAGACTTCTGACTGATATTCTCCGCCCACCAGATCAATTCTGTACGTACTTCTTCTGGATACTGAATCTGCGATCGTGGACACTTCCTGAGTTTGTTGCTGTGTCGCTGCAGTAACCGGCAATGCAACCTTCCCCGGTGGGTGACGAAGGTTGCAAAGTTGAGGTGTCCTAATAGGCGTTGTGCCTGTTTTAGGTTCCAACTGCCAGCCGCGAGTCTTACTTGTAACATTTGACGAATTCGTTGTATCTTGTCTGAGGGTAGGAACTTCGTGTTGAATTTGGTGTCCCATGCCACTCCCAGAAAATCGATTAACCTCGTTGGTGTCGTTATCGATTTTTCCATTATGATCCACCAACCCAAATTGGTCAGAAACTGTAGTGCATTTTCTACTTGAGCTGCAAGTGTATTTTTGTCCTGATGCGCTATTAAATAATCGTCTAAATAGACCACCAATCGCAGCCCTTTTTGGCGAAGGATTTCTGCCGTCCAGTTCGTTATAGAGGCAAAAATCCGCGGCGCTGCTGCTAGGCCGAATGGCAGACATGTCATCTGTAGCAGTTGACCTTGATAGCTGATCCGGAGGAACTTCCTGTGTTGGTCTTTTACTGGCAGATGGTAATAGGCATGACTTAAGTCCAATTTTACCATCCAATCTCCTTGTTGTAAAAAACTTGGCACTTGATGGTGATGAAACAGATTGAAATGCTTCGGTTTCATGTACTGATTTAATGCCTTGAGATTGAAAATCACTCGACTTTTTCCGTTGGATTTGGGAATTATAAACAGTGGAGATATGAAAGACGGTGAGAGGGGAGCCGGTTCTAAGACTTTTAATTGAATTAAATTTTGAATTTCGGTTGACATTAAATTCGATGTTAGGGTTTGATACTTAGCTAAGACATCTAGAGTTGGGAAAACTAATGGCGGTGTCTTGTTGAAAGGTATTTTGAGACCTGTTATTAACTTCATTATTGGTTTCGGTGGATTGAAAAGAGCCCAAGTTTTTTGAAAATGTCTCAGACAACCGCCTGAAAACCCTGTCGAGTCATTTATTTTTATATCCTGATCTTCTACCCTCTGTTTTATATTTTCTCCCCCCCTTCTTCTTAGCTGACGAATTATTGGGATTAAATCCCTCTGAAATTTTATTTTCGGTTTGTTTGGATTTATAATTATTTTGTCGCCCTCGAAAGGACTTTGCGTTAGTAGCCGAAGTCGAGGGTTCTGGCGATTTTGGCCGAGTGCGGGTAGAAGATGAGATTTGTTTTTGCAATTTATCCACCCCACCAATTTTCTGTAGATAAGTCGATAACTGACCGGGTTCAAACATATACTCGCAAGAAGGAGGTATTTTACTCAAGTCATCTCTCATATATTTATCCTTTAATTTTTTAACGATATCCCTACGGCGCAATTCTAACACTTCTGCTCGTTTTCCGCAAATGACCTGCAATATGTCATGTAACACCATCCCATAATCAGAATCATTACCAAATAACTGGTTTAATTTTTCGTAAATTGAGGACGCATTAAGCTGAATGTCCGCCGAGGCAGACCAATCGACTAGATTTTGTAAGGCAGAATTTACGGCTTCATTTTGAGCCAAGAATGCATTAGACAACGCTGCAAAGCTACGCTCCATTTGAAACCAACGTAATGGGGCAAAAGGATCTTCCAAACGTCGCAGCTCCTCGTTCACTTTTAGTTCAGTAAAAGCCGGAGAGGCGGAGTACTTTTTTTGAACATCTGTGTATCGAACCGCGTTCCAATCGGGCGAGTCAAATCTTTGCATCAACTTAATTTTGTCGACACGAGTCTGTTTCGCTTTCGGTACCGCCGGTTCTTTGACCGAGACGTTTAAATTTACGATACTACCCGCATCTAATTTAGGTGGACATAAAAACTGTTCATTAGATATTTGAGATGAACTATTTAATAAAAACGAAGAATGTAGCACGTCATTGTTATTAGAGGGTATTTGCCCGATTGTAGGTGGTGCTGTCGTGGATGGAGCGAACTTTGCACTTAAAACATTATTTAAATGGCTCACCAATTGCTGTGACAAATAGTCAAACCTTTCTTCCAAATCCCGCAAATCTGCCCGCTTTTGGCGTTTCCTCGGCGGCTCTTCTTGATCCGATGAGCAATCCGAAGAACTATCCTCACTTGAACTAGTTTTTTCAATAGGCGCGATAACCTCTTTATCACTCATTTCTATACTATACTTAAGAGATTTAAAGGTAATGGAAGACAATTTAAACTGTTAGAAATTTACTTTCTACTTAAATCTTGAAAGTAATTTAAAATAATTTTAACACTTGCGACAAAAATTTTGAATCTAATGATAATCCAATAAAAATTGTAAAGTTTTTTCGTAACGACCTGCTCGGTTCGAAAAACGACGCAACAATGTCAAAAATGGCGGCTTGAGATTTATAGGTAGTTTAGTTGCAAACCAGAAGGAATAGAAAGGTGCGTTTATGGTAGCGGAAGTAGCGACATCTAGCGACCAAGCGAGGCTAAGAAAGCGATGTACTCTCCTAATGGACTTCGGACGTCAAACGGAACGCATAATACGCATTTCACGGTTGATATTCGTGGTAATGTCATCCGAAAAAAAACACAATTCAATAATTAGGTATTAAAGAATTTTTGCACATTATAAATATCAGTGCAATCATTAAAATAAAGTGCTTGTTATTGGATAAATATATGAACCCACCTTTAAGATACAAAAAACGCAAACCCGATAAATTTACTTCGAGAGATTCCTTTGCTTCATAAATCGATAGCAGTTAAAAACTAAATGTCTTTCAATTGCTATTAATTCTCTTTACTGCATGTTGATCGTAAAATACATCACAGTCATTAGGCCGTCGCAAAAGAGAAGGCTATATGTATATCTATATATGTATTAGTGTGTCTATTTGTTCATTGCATCACAGCTCCCAAGCATTCATTTCAAACGGGAAACGGTTCCGTTGTGGGTCCAGGCCATATGTAAAAAATAGACTATCTCTCATAGGCAGTCTCATAGGCAGCACACACAAATACTAATAGACACGGTGTTGGGCATAAAATGCGTAGCCGCTCATATAAGAAATAGAAATATGTAGAAATATGCCATATTGTGCTAGAAAAAAAGGTAAAGCTTAAAGAATATTTCTGGAGTGATTTTATTTCAACGGTAAGTATTATAACACTGTATTTCCCTATGTAAATGCAAGTGACATTGACATCCTAAAAAAATGCCTTGAAAGGCATATCCAGTTTGATCCGTGGCCGAACCTGTCACTATCAACTTGACATTAAACTTGACACACTACACTGAGAAGTTATTATAAGTTTTTAAATAAACGAAACTTAGAGTTATGTATTTTAACTAGGTACGTTTAATTTTTCTCTTCTTGTTATTTGTAATAGTTTTAAAGAATTACTCTGTTTTCCTATTTCTTAAGTTTAAGAGTTTAATTTAATAACATTGTAAACTACTATGTGTTCCAACTAAGAATAGGATCTCGCTTGTTATCATCTTCATACCACAAGTGTGAAATTAGTAATGTCAGCATAAAAATATTTGCTCAAAAAATATTTTAAACAAAATTATATAAAAAAAGAACAAAATAACGTTTTAATAATGTTATTTCCAACAATAAAAAATTGTTAAAAAATATCAGTCTAGCTGTTTATCTATTTAAATGTAAAAATGTCGTGTTAATTACACCACTTATAGTAAAAAAAAACGACGGAGGCAATTTTGTTGCGACTTTGTGGGTTTGGGTTGTATTAATTGTCCAGAATAAGTTAAAAAGTATTAAAAATAATATTCACCAATAAAAAAATATATCAGTCTAGCCGTTCAACTATATATAAGTATATAGGTATAAAAGTCGTGTGAGTTATTTGCCACTTTATTTTAATACATGGTAACATGATCTGATGGGAAACTAAATAAAAAATATACCAAATAGAATGAAAATATTTTTTTAAATATTACGTTGTTAGAATTTTTTGCACACCTTACTCATCATATATGAAGTTTTTGCAAAATGCGGAGCAATTTGTCATCCTGACAGTCCTTGTCTCAGTTGGAACGAAAATTATTATATTCTTAGCCCCTAGCTAGGCGATAGCCTGACACAGGCCAACCTAGTTTAATTACACCTAGTTAGTTTACCTAGTTAGTTAAGTAACCTAGTTAGTTTACATTTTAAGTTAAATCATAAGACAGTTTTTAGATATTTTATAATTCAATGTGATGCACAAATTATTTATCTGAATAAATATATTTTGATTTGATTTGATTTGACTTCTAGTTATGTGGTAGGTTTCCGCATGTCCATCTAAAATTGGTAGTAGCACTTTTTCTATTCCTGCCGCAATATCGATTATGCTTGTCACTGTTGTGTTCCAATTTGGAGAGTGAGGTAACCTCTTTGATATCTGCCTTCCCGCAATGTGCAAAATTCATAAAATTCGAACGTATGAAATGTAAAAACTAAGATTACTAGGTGGTAGGATTCACAACATCTTACCTTGGCTTGGTACCAATGCCTTAATTTTTCATGTCGCATTTTCATCAATTCTTGCTACATTTTTATTCCAGTTTGAACGAATAGTGGATAAACTTGCATAAGTTGCAATTTGCATTACACTTGCAGCCCACGGATGGCAGCCCACCATGAAACATCTCTGATGTCTAAAATCAATGTTATCTCTTTTCATCAGAGGAATCATCTGCTTATTTCCCATCCTGTGTTATTACAAAAAAACATGTCTTTATTTTTTTTTAAATAAAATAATTATATTTCATTGAATAACTAGTGAGCGACGTGGCCCACTGTTTTGGCCGGAAAATACTTGAAACTCTTTCCAAGAGTTATTAGTGAGTCAAAACCCAGATGACCGCCCCGTTGGTCGAGTGGTTAGAGACCCTGACTACGCAATTAACGAGGCTCGGGTTCGATCCTCGACGGGGACAAGCATTTGTGTGATGAGCACAAATGTTTGTATTTCCGGCTTTGGGTGTTTATTATACATAGTCTGGTATATATATATACCAGACTATGTAAAGTGTATAGATTATATATATATATATATATATATATATATATATATATATATATATATATATATATATATATATATGGTGTGGTCCGAGAGTAAGAAAGATTTTAGGATATATCTAGAGTTTTTCCGCCGTGTTGGTCCCGGCCTCCTTTGAAGAATAGGCCAACTGCTGTTCTGCCAGGCAGGTCGTAAAAGGCGACCGATTGGATATCGAGTCACTACCATCGTGGCAACTAGGTGGTAGAGTTCTGCATTGTCTCGCCCGGGTCTGGTACCACCGCCATACCTATTCCTGCCGCAATAGCGTCAGTGCTTGTCGCTGTCGTGTTCCGGTTTGGAGGGTAAGGTAGCCGGTAAACTTATGCATGTGGCATTAGACCTCGCCACGAGATAGCAACGCACCATTAACATCTTTGGTGTCTATGGGCGATGGTTGACTCTTTCCATCAGGAGATCCATCTACTTGTTTGCTATCTTATGATATAAAAAAAAAAGTCTTGAACTGTTACCGACCTGATGTGCTCTTTCAGTTCTTTCGCTAGAGTGGCGCCGGAGTCAGATGTTAGGATAGATCTAGAGTCCTGAACCGTTACCAACCTGATGTGCTCTTTCAACTCTTTCGATAGTATGGCCCTGGAGTAAGACTTTAGGATAGATCTAGAGTCTTGAACTGTTATCAACCTGATGTGCTTTTTCAGCTCTTTGGATAGAGTGGCCCTGGATTAAGATGTTAGGATAGATCTAAAGACCTAAACCATTACCAACCTGATGTGCTTTTTCAGCTGTTTAGATAGTGTGGCCCTAGAGTAAAAAAAATTTTAGGATAGATCTAGAGTCCTGAACCGTTACCAACCTGATATGCTCTTTCAGCTTTTTCGATAATGTGGCCCTAAAGTAAGTAAGATTTTAGGATAGATCTAGAGTAGTGAACAGTTACCAACCTGATGTGCTATTTCAACTCTGTCGATAGTGTGGCCCTGGAGTAAGGTTTTAGGATAGATCTAGAGTCCTGAACCGTTACCAACCAGATGTGCTCTTTCAGCTCTTTCGAAAGTGTGGCCCTGGAGTAAGAAAAATTTGTGGATAGATCTAGAGTCCAAGTACCAACCAGAGATCGAACCCAAGACTTCATCTGAGCCGAATAAGCTACCACATAAACACAAATCTAAAGAAAAAATACCGACAAGCCTATATCCTGTGTTGGTCTGGGCTCTGTCATTTTGTCAGGCCGTTTGAGCGATGCGAATGATTTTCTATGCAAGTCATTGTTATAATGTCGCAGATTATATTATATGGTAGAGTTCTGCATTCTCGCCCGGGTCTGGTGGGGGTACCAGATTTATTATTGCCGCAATAGCGTCAGTGTTTGTCATGCATGTAGCATTAAGACCTCGCCACAAGGATAGCAACATCCTTGGTTTTACAGGCAATGGATCTTTCTATCAGGAGAGCCATCTGCTTGTTTGCTATCTTATGGTATAAAAAAAGTCATCAAAAGGGCGGAGGTGCAGCTATACATCCATGATAGGTCAACTATATTAAGTCTATTTGATGTTACTGACATATAGACCTTCTATCGTCAAATCGGCTTCACATTTAATATCGACCAATATACGTTTTGTAGAAAAACTAAAAACTTATTAATTAAAACGAATTGTTTGATTTGGTATTCGAGTCGAGGACCTCATACGTCTATATCAAAGCCGGTAACTATTCGGGTAATTAGAAATAAATTGAATACTAGAATTGAACGCGATATTTTACTTTACATTGTTGACAAAGCAAACGTTTAATATTTATAAAGCCAAAAGCATCAATTTTTCAATGAGTGGATGTACAATAAAATTGCTTAAATTTTGTTATGTTCTTATTTGATTCTTTTATTATATTATATTACAGAAATCTGTAATATATCTTATATTACAGAATAGTAAATAATATTGTTAAAATAAACTATTTTATGATAACGCGTTATAGACTATAAACTATATTTTTCTAGCGCGCTGCTTTTTAGACTATATTATAACTAACTGAACACTGATCGCGCGAGCCGGCCGATATAGCGTGTGACTCATCACAACGTCGTACAGCGAGCAATGACTGAGCGCTATAACGCTATAAACTATGTTATAACATCTAGGGTCTACGGTCTAGCATGTTTCTCGTTAGATCATGTAGTTCGTAATTTCGTAGGTTATAATGTAATAACTACAGCCTACGCTAGCCGCTAGGTATATAGCGTGGCGTTATGTTATAGCGCCGAATGCGAATCTAAATAGCGTACGGCCTACGCTATACGTTGAGTATACATAGCGCGCTTTCATTTAACGCGCGTTATATTAACCACCATTAATATTAAACAATAAGTTTCATTTTGAGAAAAAGAGAAAAATATGGCCTATAGACATCAAAGATAATAATGGTGTTATTTATGTGGCGGGATGGTAATGCCACATGCCTAAAACCGGATATTTTTTCCTCCAAATCGGAGCATCACAATAGCAAGTATGAAGATATTTCGGCAGGAACAAAGTGGTGGTACCAAATCGTGCCAGACGTTGCGAATCACTATCACCTAGTCACGATCGTAGATTTTACACAATCTTTCACCTTCGGTTTCTTCTTCTCTCAGAACACCTGAAGAAACACAGCGGAGTGTAAACGTCGATGATATTTTTTTTAATATCATAATATAGCAAACAAGCAGATGGTACTCCTGACGGAAAGAGTCAACTATAGCCTATAGACACCAAAGTTGTTAATGGTGCGTTGCTATCTTGTGGCGAGGTCTAATGTAACATGCATAAGTTTACCGGCTACCTCACCCTCCAAACCGAAACATGACAGTGACAAGTACTGACGCTATTGCGGTAGGAATAGGTAAGGCGGTGGTACCAGACCCAGAACTCTAATACCTACTTGCCACGATGGTAGTGACTCGTATAGTTGGCCTATTCTTCAAAGGAGCCCATGACCAAAACGGGGAATATATTTTATTTGTATATGAAATATTTTTTATCTTAGTCAAATTATCACCAACACTGTAATCAAAGATTAGACGATCAATAGAAGTTAATAAGGTACATAGGTAGTAACAAAGGCGTTCGCGTAAATATTAAAGCAATAAATAAAGTCTCAAAGTCCCGTATTCGATATTCGCATGAATGCGATCAGATTGTTGCCTATCGCCGATGGTACCGGCATTTTCTCGCAATTCACATGACTATCCGCGGCCAGACAAGATGCTTGTTTGCTTAAATTAATTCCCAGAAGCAATTAAGCTATGAATTCAATGAAAACAATCTTCAACGTTTAAATCTTATTTGATTTTGATAATGAGCTTCATACTATCGATAGTTTTTGAGCAACAGTCATTAAATAAATTTGGTTAACCAGTCAGTTGTTAATTTAGTAGTTAAACCGTTTAGTTACGATCATAAAATCCTGAGTTCGATTCTCAGGAAATGGATTATTCTGTTTCATGTCCTGTTTGAAAATAGACCGTCTGTTTTTCAGCTAGGCAGTTTATACAAGCTGAAATTTCAGCTATACGTGACATTACCGTCGTGATTGACTAGTGGCAGTTTTCTGCAACATCTCGCCTGGTTTGCGGTTTGCTATCACCACTTTACTTATTCTGCCGCAATAGCGTCAATGCGTATCACTGTCGTGGTTTGGTATGAAGGGTAAAGTAGCCGGTAAAGTTATGCTTGTGGTATTAGGTTGTATCTTCGTGTATATTATTGTATATAGGCTGTCGTTATCTCTTTCCATCACGAGAGCTATCTGCTTGTTTGCTATCATGGCATACAAAAGCCAATTAAAGTATCCATCAATCAATTCGGTTAATCAGTCTATCGTTGGTCTAGGGGTAATGTGTTCAGATTACACTATGAAGTTTTAGGTTCGATTCCCGGCCCCCGGTTTGAGAAATATTTCATCGGGCATTTTATTTGGAATCTCAGTAACGACCCAGAGTCTACGGATAATGTATTATCACTTCGTAAGTAAGGCTGGTAAAGCTGATGGTTCCGTTAATCACAAATGGCAAGCGGTAATCGTTAAAAGTGGCAAATGTGGCGATGGAGAACACCGCTCATTTTAACAACTAACAAACTGATGATTCAAAGTAAATCTGAGGTTCTATTGCCGCTCGTTTGACTCCGCCTACAAAGCAAAGCGAATGGTGTAATGATATGGAATTTTTTGTTCTTAACTATCAGATCTCTTTTGAGAATCGTAATATTAAGTATGTACTTACTTATTAGGTCCTCTGTTGCATTGTTACGTGTAATATGAAAAATAAGAAAACATAAATATAAAACTATCAATATATTTTTACGTGAGGTGAAAACTTTGTACCACTTTTGTAGATAATTGTGCTAACGGACTCCACCATTTTAAGTTAATTACGTGACTCGGGAAATGTGAAAATTGGCAGTTAAAGTGTTCATTGCGAAAGACTGCAAAGACCTAATATTTTTGTATAATATGCATTAGAAATGTATTAAATTAATAAAAAATAAACATTACACACACTACATTCTTGTGACAAAAATGATAATAGGTAAACTTTAGTATAGAAGTCGTTGTAGGTAATGCCACAGATTACTAATAGTTACTTCGTATGTAATGCGTTAGGTGGTCAAGTCATAATAGGGTAATGCGTTATAAGTCTATCGCACATGTATACTATTTTCTTTACGGCTAAAATATGGAGTCAAACTTAAAACTTTTTTAATACTTGTACAAAAAACAGTTACCCTAACATTAAAACTATATATTATATTAAAACAATAGGTGAGCTTATCTCATATTATTTAGTTTGTTGTTTAGTCTATGGTCGAATTTCTATCACAGATCACACACACATACACATATCTATTTAATTAATCCAAATACAAGTCGTTGATTGAGTGTTTAGTGACGCTGTCTTCCAGGGACGGCTTAACCTATAGTGCAGGGTGTGCAATGCATACGGGCATGCTCCCTGAGACAGCTAAGAGCATCGTCTTGGACCCATTAGGCGGCGTGAGGGTTTCATTGCACACGAGCGCTATACGTGCTAGAGCTGCCCCTGATGTCTTCGCAATAGATGCGACTTGGATTTTATTCCCATCAGGAACAAATATTTGCCTGGTAATAGTGACGTGGGTGGGTAATAAATTCTTTCTACGATTACTTTTAGTTACGATTTACGAGTATATATTGTCAACCAATGACCACTTTGTGCTAACATACTTCTCAACTAGGATTTTCAGGCATCTACGGGATTATTTGTATCTGTATTTCAAAATTTCTAGAACGGAAATTTTGGAACGAAAAGGTACCGTGTTTTTTTTATATATCATAAGATAGCAAACAAGCAGATGGGTCTCCTGATGTAAAGAGTCAACCATCGCCTATAGACATCAAAGATGTGCTATCTTGTGGCGAGGTTTAATGCCACATGTATAAGTTTACCGGCTACCTTACCCTCCAAACTGGAACACGACAGTGACAAGCACTGACGCTACTGCGGCAGGAATAGATAAGGCGGTGGTACAGACCCGGGCGAGACCATGCGGAACTCTACCATTTAGTAGCCACGATGGTAGTGACTTGCATAGCCAATCGGTCGCCTTTTACGACCTGCCTGGCAGAACGGCAGTTGGTTTATTCTTCAAACGAGCTCAGAACCAACACGGAGGTTTGTGACGGTGTTTTACAGTATCTTACCTGTAATAAAGATTAATTTATCAATTTTCAATATTAGGTACTAGACCTAATATTGAAAATTGATAAATTAATCTTTATTAAATCATAATATAAAGTGGTAAATAAATTAAGTAGTTTCTGTGCATTAGAGACAGAATAATAATAGAAATGTGTGCAAGAAATTTTTTTCCGATCGTAGAGCACTATTACTAATGCTTTCGCATTATGAGTCCTGCAATATAGATAAACGCATAGCTTCTGTCATGATTGTGGTCAAATTTTATAAAATTAATTGTCACGAATATATTATGTGATATTTTATTTCGTACATACTTGAATTATCGACATAGAATACTTTCGCTGACTTGTACGCGTTCTTTTAATTTTGTCCTTAAGTGTATATAAAAAAATGCAGACCCAGTGAAAAACTCATCCAATTCTAAGTCGATTAAAAATACACAAGATAGAGATTTAATTCTTGTATAACAAGATGAGTTTCCCGGTAGTTACGCATCTAATGAAGCTAATCAGACAACGGCTTATAATGGTGATGTTGGTTACAAAAATTGCTACCGCAATGTCACGTTAGCCGTAACAAGGCAATCGTGAAGAAGCCACACTGCGTGATGTTATTTAATCATTGTATAACATGTATTTTATATTGTTTTTATTATTTCTTGTTGTTTAGTTCATCTTAAGGATTTTTTAAGTGAACTTCTTTAGAATCCTTGTGATTAGAAATTCCATGAAACTAAAAACTAAAGAGAAAGGAGATAAAAAACTAAAGTAAAAGAGCTGCAGTAATGTCAATGCTTGTCTTCGTCGTGGTCCTGTTTGGAGGGTAAGATGGCCGGTACTAGACTTATGCATGTGATATTGTCATCCCTTCTTCCCCCGACGTTTTTGTGTCTATAAGCGATAATTTTTCTTTCCATTATAAGAGCTATTTACTTGCAAGCTATCTAATAATATAAAAAAGCAGACTTTGCGTTGGGAAATATTGTGGAAGATACTGAGATAAACTAATTAAAAATATGAAATGATGAAAGAGATTTTATTTATTTATTTAAACTTTATTGTACACTTGCAGAAGTAAAATTGTACAAAAGGCGGACTTAATGCTAGTTGCATTCTCTCCCAGTCAACCTTTGGGCTCACAGAAATAGTAGTGTGTAGGTACAAATAAATGGATATATAAAATTTAAATAAGAGATGTGGATCAAGAAAAGAGTCATTAGGTGTGAAACTTGGGACTGACTTAAAAATATTACAAAAAGATGATTTATCTTCTGAGAAAAACCAAATTGACATAAAAACGTACAAATGGTGCGTTGCTATC
This sequence comes from Apodemia mormo, assembly GCA_036924255.1. Taxonomy (NCBI): domain Eukaryota; kingdom Metazoa; phylum Arthropoda; class Insecta; order Lepidoptera; family Riodinidae; genus Apodemia; species Apodemia mormo. The sequence continues at coordinate 16,488,903 of JAUPFN010000021.1, read as the reverse complement.
GGTGTGGCGGAGTTTGAATGCCACATGGATGTTTACTGCCTACCTTACCCTCCCAACCAACCCGAACACTAGTCAGAAATATGTAATGCGGTGATACCAAACTCGGTCGTAACCTTGCTAAACTCGAGATTTTGCTTGGTTTGATGTAAATTAAATTTAAGACGAGATCTGCGTCAAAAATCTCCAATGGACGCTATTTCTTGTTAGTAATCTGAGTTATGTCTTACAATACGGACCTTCCATTTTATAATAGATGGGATGTTAGGTCATGTTTTAGACAGTGAAAATTGGTCGAGTGACCAACGCTCCTAGGTGCGCTCGAATTCGATTCCCGAAATGGTCAAGCGTTTATGTTATAAACATTTATATTTACTAGGTGGTAGAGTTCTGCATTGTCTCGCCCGGGTCTGGTACTTACCTATTCCTGCCGCAATAGCGTCAGTGCTTGTCACTGTCATGTTCCGGTTTGGAGGGTAAGGTAGTCGGTAAACTTATGCATGTGGCATTAGACCCCGCCACAAGATAGCAACGCACCATTAACATGTTTGCTTGCTATCTTATGACATAAAAAACAATTCTATTTCTTTGTAGTAGTATTGTTAACTACCGACCCATGTCACATGTAAATCATTTGCTTTCGTTAGAGTTGGATCAATTCGTGTGCGATAGCGATATTTATTTATAGTGCACTCTGTTTAGCCTAGCCTGAAATCTGGTAAACTTAAGCGTGTAGCATAACGTAGCCCGTCACGAGGACGACTTTTCTCACAGACCACATAAATACTAATAGACACCGTGTTGGGTGTAAAATGCATAGCCGCTCATATGAGCAAATGTATGTAAATGTCAAACGTTAGTACATATCGCACCTTTAGGAACAAAGTGTCACACTTCTGCATGTTTGCAAACTTTACAGGAAAAGCAAAATAGTATTTTTCTGTACGTATTTCTTAAATATTTCAATAACGTTTAAGAGTATTAACGTAGTATTATTAATTATTATTATTATTTATTATTATTCATTATTATTTTTGCTGTCGTCGTTAGTCGATTATCGCGGTTTTTGCTACATACTTAAGTCGTTTTCATAAAAAATGCAGAAGTGACACTTTGTTCCCAAAGGTGCGATATATTATATCGTAAAAAATAGAAATATGCCGTATTGTGCTTATCGCGTCGAATAAAAAGCTAAAGCTTAAGGAATACCTCTGGAGTGATGTTATTTCATAAACCTATACATAATTTTAAATATGTTAAAAAAAATAATTGGATTACTATAATTGGTATTTCAAGACACTACAGAAAATAAAACAAAGTTTTGCCGTCTTTCTTTATGCTGATCTGTAATTACATGCAAATGCTTATATCCATATCTGGAATTGAACCTAAACTTTGTCATGGTAAGGGCTGCTAACCATTACCGAGACGGTTATATCCGGTCGTAAGTAAAATCATCTGATTTTTCGCAATCATCGCATCGCTTATTTCTAAAATATATATTATTGACTTGTCTTTACACTGCTACAAAAATCTGATTGTCTATTATAGAGATTACTTGATCCCTTCATTGATCCAGGGGTATCTGACGTGGTACAGAGTACAGACGCATAGGATCTTCCGTTCAAAATTCAGCATACATGAAGAAGCCAGAAAGTTTTTTTTAAATTTATATGCAGCTTTAGTAATTAGTTCCAAAGCAGTTTTTGGAAAAAACTTCTAAATAAGTTTTTTATATGTGCTTGATTTGTCAATAAAATCAGGAAAAAGTAGACAAACTGTCAAGCTATCGCATATTGAAATATATTCCTATCCGTGTGAGAATATACGCGTAAGGATATATTGTTTTAATTTTATATACGAAATGAGTTAAAGAAATCCTAATTAGTTTTCAGGAATAATAGTGGATGCGACATTCTTTTAAAAGGGGGAAATAAAAGTGCGAATAAAAGAAATGTGCTAAAGGGATGCAGGGCAATTGAGCACAAATGAAAGGGCGCCGGACTTGGGACAGAATTAGGAAAACAACCGGAACTCGGATGTTGTAGAGTCGACGTGCTAAAATAAAATTAATACCATCAAGCCTCTATCCGCAATATCTAGCCCAAGTCTGGTACCACTTACTACCTTTACCTATTCCTGCTTCTATTGCACCAGTGCTCGTTACTGTCGTGTTCAGGTTTGGAGGGTAATGTAGCCAGTAAAATAATGCAAATAGTATCAACATCTCGCCACACGTATAGCTACAAACGTCTTTTGTTTCTATAGGCCAGTGTTTTTTAAAGTGTGAGTCGCGGCCCCCGGGGGGGTCGCGAGGCCTTTGCAAGGGGATCGCAGACAGTAGTTTAGTGTTACTACGAAAAACAAAGACAAAATATTTACTTGATAAAAAAAATGTTAAAGGATTTGATTTTTTTGTACCATGCTAAGGGGTTCGTGTCTTGAAAAAGATTGAAATACACTGCTATAAACAATGGTTGTGTCTTTCCATTAAGATTAGAAGCAATTTCCTTGTTTGCTATTTTATGATACAAAAAACTTTGTCCTTTCATCGAAAACTTTCAAGATCGTCATTTAGTAGCTTAATACGATAATATATGTGTAAATATTTAATATATACTAGTAGGTTTTTAAAAATGTTTGCTTAGTTTAAGTTTTAGTAATTTATTTTTGGTAATAGACTGGAGCATTTTAAAATATGAGAATATTTTCATTTTTGTAAATAGAATTATTTTATTATTTTTTTGATAGTGATATCGAATTACATACATGCTTCTTTCGGGTCTCTATCATCAGTAGATACTAACTACATCTTTGGTGTTTATTGACGATGATTGTTTTATTCCGTCAGGATCAGCATGAGACATCTGCTTAATTGCTGTTAATTGTGCCTTACAAACAAATGATTGTTTCCTATGTTATGATATAAAAAAGAATAAGAAAGATACTGAAGAAGTATATGGTGCCATGCAAGTCAAAATAGCAGGAATGTTTCACTGATATTTAAACACGTCAGAAGCACGACCAATATTTGTCTCCCGGATCGAAACCGTTAAGAGCTGTTAGCCGTAGCGGCTACCAAGATTAATCGTCTTTAAAGGTTAGCGTGCGAGCTGACGGTTCTCGTGATGGAAAGTCAGCCACTAGGTGCGATACGATGATTATATTTTAAAATTTAAACCATGATAATAAAAATTGTGTTATTTCTTTAGTTCGTAAGGATGCTCCATTGCTTTTGTTGTTGATAACTGCAGACTGCATCGAACAAATGGGGTGTAAGAATTAAAAGGCGCTCAGTACCTTTCCGACCGTCTGCCGCCTTTATTAGTCGTTTTGATTATTGGCGAACATTTTAAAACGGAATTAGGAAAATATTTCTGCCTGTTTTCGCCGGAGAAATAAAATTAAATGTTGTAAATTTATATATTTAAAAGCAACTTTTCTTCTTCTGTGATGTTTTAGTAAGTAGTTTAAGGGTCATATCATCACAATGGTTTTCATGCCGAGTAGGAGTTTTGTGTGTGTGTGTGTGTGTGTGTGTGTGTGTGTGTGTGTGTGTGTGCGTGTGCGTGTGCGTGTGCGTGTGCGTGTGCGTGTGCGTGTGCGTGTGCGTGTGCGAGTGCGTGTGCATGTGCGTGTGCGTGTGCGTGTGTGTGTGTGTGTGTGTGGTTTGAGTTCTTAGATTTGTTAGTCTGCCAAAATTGAACTTTTTTTCACTTGCAATAAGCAAAAATAAAAGCTAACATGGTCTCTGTAACTCTCGGGTTAATATACATAATGTAACGAGGGCGCGATAGAACACGCTCACACTTATCGCGCACAGATACCATCGGTAACTCATCGCAACATCATTATCAGATTTTATCACGCAGCATACACTTGAATCTCTAGTATTTAAGTTTAATGTAAACCCAGTTAAAATACAGTTTAATAAACACATTTACCAACCGATGTGTGACTGTCATTTAGCCAACGTAATATTGGTGATCATCGACCAGTGAACACGTATAAAGGAAGATGAACACCCCAGCGCTAACTTCATGCAGAAGCCGTTCAGCAACAGCAAGTTCGGCAACATCCATGGAAATCGCAGCAGTACCCAGGACGACAAGATTACCAGATTTTTGGAGAGATTACCCACGCCTATGCTTCGCTCAGGTAGAAGCCATCATCCTCTTTCATTAACCTCGGTATTGGCGGTCACAGATCCCACCCTGCCTCTGGAAAACCTAAGTAAAATTGCCGATAAGATTTACGACAACAACAGGCTAAATGAGATCGCGACTATGTCAAAACAAAAACACAGAATGTAGCACAATGACTGAAATATCTGAGCAATTAGCAAAAATGCAAATAGAAATTAATGCAACGCAGCAAATTTTATGCCAAATCTAGAATTTCGCATAGAATGCTACATCGCGCACAGATACCATTGGTATCTCATTGCTACATCGTTATCAGATTTTATCACGCAGCATACACGTGAATCTCTAGCTTTATGTAAACTCAGTTAAATTACAGTTTAATAAACACATTCACCAACCGATGTGTGACTGTCGTTTAGTCGGCGTAATACATAACATAACATAATTTAACATATACATATTATTTGTATTTTACTAGCGATCGCCCTGTGTTCAAAATTCTAAAACCTAATCACTAAAATCTTTTTTATGTCAAACTTAAAGACAGATTTTAGCCATAAAGAAAATAGCATACATGTGTATATTATCATGTATGTCACATGAATATTTTATTTTTTATTTCATTAGATTGCAAACAAGCAGCTGATGGCTCTCCTGATGGAAAAATATGGCCTATAGACAAAGTAACATCTTTGTCACAAAGTAACATGATATGACATTTGTGACAAAGTAACATGTTTGGTGCATTGTTATCCGTGTAGCAGGATGGCAATGCCACATGCATAAGTCTACCGGCTATCTTACCCTCTAAACTAGGTCACGACTATGACATTGACGCTATTGCGCCAGAGATTGGTAATGATGGTGGTACCAAATACCCGGGCGAGACATCGCGGAACTCTACCACCTAGTACCACCTAGTCAGTGGGTCTATTCTTCAGAGGCGTCCAGACCAACACGGGGATGTTGTGTGTGTAATGTTTATTTTTATTAATTCAATGTATTTCTAATTATTTTTAAATATTAGGTTTTTGCAGTTCTCCGCAATGTAAACTTCAATTGTGCCAAAATCAGGAGCCACCACCAGGAGTCAGGAGGAGAGCCATTTGGAGAGCTATTTGCCTTTTTTCTTCTTTAGTTAAAAATACTTACGTGTAATTTGTGTAATGATATTGATTTAGTAATGTTTATTTACTCTAACTCTTCTACGATATATAACAAATTTAAACACATTTTAGATGCGAATGAAACCACTATGTATCAAAAGATCGCTGGACTCTTTCCATTTTGTCATACTAGAATTAAGCATTAAGTCGCGCACTGTAATGCCCACAGATATTTATTGTCCGCCATTATCCCGTACAAGCCAACAGTGACAAAACTCACACTTTATACTCTATTTGTTTATTGAATAAATAATTTTATTATTTGTGTTCCCTGAGACTTATGGTATGTTAAAAGTTTAGCTTGTAGAGAGTGAAGACAAATTGCTTGACTGTGGGGGGTTACCGGCTGTTTCTATGTCTATATTGTAATACAAATATTATTTAATGTACGTATCTTTATCGTAAGATAGCATAAACGTAGATTCAGAAGAACGATGGTAAGAGATAACAATTGAGACAGTATGCTGTTAAAAGTGCGTTGCTAGTCAAGTGTCATGTAATACCGCTTGCATAAGTATGCCGTCTACCTTATTGTCTCAATGAAATACGACAGCGACAAGCACCAATGCTATTGCGAAAGGAATTAATAAGCGTTGATATTTTTTTAAACTATTTCAAACAAAGAAAAATGTTTATACGGTTGTGTTTGAATCAGCGACCATCTGACTTAAAGCCAGTTAATGCTCTTACAGCTGAGCTTCCAATTTATTACCTTGGCTCATATAATATACCTATTGCTAAATTACAGCTTTTTAGTGCTAAGGATCCCTGCGCTAGACTGCGGACGGACGGACGGACATAGCGAAATTATAATTGTTCTTTGTTTACTTCGGAATCCTAAAAACGTGCGAGCTATAGTTAATTTAGATGTGCCACATGTATCAATTAAGATGTGCCATAATTATATTAGTACAATTTGAACGTCAACTCTACGATCGCACGCGTTCATTTTTTAATTCAAATAGTACGCGTTTTTCGGCTTCCTGTTACACAATTCCGTTGCATTTCACAAAATCACCCTATAGGTGGCAGGAAAGATATTACACCTCAAAATTTAAACATCCGAATTGGGAACTTCCTCCTTTTTTGAAGATGCTTAGTTGCTTCTTTTGCCTAAACGGGGATGGATGAAATAAAAAAAATAAAAATAGTCTATTCGAAACAAAAATCATAATAAATAAATGAATATTACTGAACAAATAACATAAATTGATCTAGCTCCAAGGTAGGTAAATTATTTGCTTGTGTTATGGATGTTAGTAAACGATACTAATACATAGAAATACTTATATAAATACTGTAACATATATAATAAAAACCCAAACCCAAAAATAAAAAAAAATCTATGTTCGTCACACAAATTTTTGTCCCTGTCCTGTCCTTGGAATCGAGTCCGTGCTCCCTCGATTCGTAGTTAGTTTCGCTAACCACTCGACCAACGGGGCGTGGCGGTCAAAATACATATATACAAACAGTTTTATTTATTAGTATTAGTATTGCTCCTTATTATTTAAAGTTATATTAAATTGATCCATAAAATATACAAAATGTAAATTAAATATATATTTACATATAACCTCATGTAAATGAAAAGTGAATGAAGTTTTGTTATGAAGTGCTAATTTTGATTTTGATATAAAACAAAATGTAACCGCGTTATGATCCGGTGTAATTATTAAAATGATTACTTGTCGAAAGTGCTTGTACCCATGAAGTATTACGTATAGGTGGAGCTTGCACTTATATTAATCAATTGAAGCAAATATTTACGTTATATCTGTGTCTATGAGGTCTCACCATCTCTTTTCATACAGCTGTGTTAGAAAGAGGGGGTAAGACCTCAGAAGATTACAGCAGTATTTAAAATTTGGTTTCAAGTAGGTATTACTTAGGCAGTACTTCTGCTGCCTCCATATATAATACGGCTTAATACTTGTACCTACTATGCGTTTCAACTGAGAATAGGATTGTCAGGACGCCATATTTTTCCACATTTTGCAAAAATTTCATTAGTGATGAGTATGTTGAGCAAAAAATACTAACAAAGAAAGTCATCAGAAAAGTAATTTGCGTTCTAATTGGTATATTTTCTATTCAGAGGGCTAAATGTGAGTTTTTCTTTTCGCATTCGATCGTGAGCGCGTTTGGAGTTTACTAGGAATTTGTATGTGATTTGTACAGCGCCACCTAGTGGTAAACTGGTTTCTCACGTTTACCACTAGGTGGCTCTGTACAAATCACATACAAATTCCTAGTAAACTCCAAACGCGCTCACGATCGAATGCGAAAAGAAAAACTCACACTTAGCACTCAGGTTCCCATTCGCCATTCGCATACGTTTAAGTAAGACGTAGAAAAGACAACAAAATATAAAAATACAAATAGATTCATATTTATCACGGAGTATTCATGTGGTCTATGATTTTAAATCCTTTACATCGCTTATAACGACTTTGTTGCCGACATCATTGGTGTATGAATCTTTTTTGTCGCAAATCTAAAATTAATAACGTGTTTCAAATTATGTGTATAAAATGACATTATTTATATAGGTATAATTAGGTAGCTACATGTAGAATTATATGGAACACTAATATTATTATTATTGAATTATTTGAATGTTATTTTGTCCGTGATTTTGTTCTTCAAAAAATCAGTCAGACTTTTTTAATAAATATATTTTTTGCTGAGATTACTAATTTCACACTTATGAAGTTGACGACAAGCGTGATATTTTTTCTCAGTTGAAACGCATGGTAAAGGTTGATTCGAATAAAATAATATATTTTCATTTGAATTGATATTTTTTTATCCATCCACATGAAGTAGAGACTGTCAATAACTCTTCGTTGACGTGGTATTAAAATGGAAATCCTAATGTTTTTATTTTTATTCCACTTTGTGACAGGGCCGTTTTAACAAGTAAATTATCGTCGGAAGCACATAAACCATTCGTGCGTCGCGTGGCGCTATCTCTGTACGGATACACTTTAAATTGAACAAAATTGAAAAAGACGCGACCAAAAGGAACTGAGCCATTAATTAAGTGTATACAGCACATATAAATTTCAAGCTGCGTGCTCTGATAGCAACTGTTTCACAAATTATTTGAGAGTTAGCCGCGGAAGAGTTTAGTATATTATTATAGATACAGTCGATATATTTCTTATCTTAAAAATATATGATTATCATTACGCCCACGTCCCCAAAATAGTTCGCAGAGGTGCAGCTAATGCACTTACGATTAGGCAACGATTAAGTCCTATGGTGTGATCATGTAACCATACACACCGTGTAGGTATCTGTGTATTTTTCCCTGCGTTGGTTCCGGGCTCCTTTGAAGAATAGACCAACTGCCGTTCTGCCAGGCAGGTCGTAAAAGGCAACCGATTGGCTATTCGAGTCACCACCATCGTGCCCACTAGGAGATAGAGTTCTGATTTGTCTCACCCGGGTCTGGTCCCTATCTTATCTATTGCTGCCGCAATAGCGTCAGTGCTTGTGACTGTTGTGTTCCGATTTGGAGTTTAAGGTAGCCGATAAACTTGTGCACGTGGAATTAGTTCTCGCTACAAGATAGCAACGCACAATTAACATCTTTGGTGTCTATAGGCGATGGTTGACTCTTTTCATCAGGAGACCCATCTACTTGTTTGCTATCTTATGATACAAAAAACATCAACTGCCGTATTGCTAAGCGCATCTCATAAAAGTCGAGAGAAGGCTTACTTACTTGTCATTAATATCGTGAAAACTAATTATGTGGTAGAGTTTTATAACGACTTGCTTTTAAAACTTATAGTGAAATGAATATATCCAATCAACTTAGCCTTGATGAAATATGAGTGGTTTTTATTTGCAAGATTCACTTTTGAGGTTATGTGTCAAGTTTGAGATATCGCGCGCCGTTCGCCGGTAGAATACCGGGAAAAATAAGGTGCGTTCGGTTTCACGCTGCGAGTGTCGCGGTGAGCCGTGTAGTTTATTTGTTTAATCTTGGTCCCCAAGGCGCATTTGTCCTTTAATATTGTCTTTGACGTCTCAATATGTATATTTTTTGTACTATCTATAATACTCGCACTCAACATATCAATTTTATTTACCATATTAATATTGATTGTAATTGTACTTTAGTGAAATATACTATGGTTTTACGACGAGACAATGGCTGGCAAGTTTAAATCTGTATATTTTATTGTATTATACCGATATAATATTCGTATTCAACGTATCAATTTTAATGACTGTTAATTTTAATCGTGATTGTACTTTTAGACCGGGATCCCAGGAAAAAACTTTTTTTGATTAAAACAAGTTGAATTTTTGTGAACAGCTTCGTTTTATGTTTCGATAGTAAATTGAAATGATATTTTTTTTATAATTAGCGCTATTTTTGTGATAAAGGATAATAAACTGGCTCTACTGATGGTTAGAGTCAACCATCGCCTTAAGACACTAAAGATGTTAATTATGCCTTGCCTTTCGTGGGCGGGTTGAAGTGCGTATATTTTCTTTCATAAGTTCATCGGCTACATAATACTCGCAACGGAACACGAAGGTGGCCAGCAGCGACGCTTAGTAAATAAGGCAGGTATGAGTAAGGCGATGGTATTAAAAACTAGGGCGACTCGTTTCAGAATTCCACCCCTCATTGCTTGTCGCGATACGTTTGAGATTCTCTCGCCTTTTATGATTAGCCTAGCAGTATGCCAGTAGATCTACACTTCAAAATAGGCCCGGATGTACATCTTGAAATCTTTATTATAAAAACGAAAGTTTGGATGTTTGGATGGATAGATGTTTGTTACTGAATCACGAAAAACTAATCAACAGATTTGGATGAATTTTAGCACACGGGTAGATGATGACCTGGAATAGCACATGGGCTTTTTTTAAAAATATATATATATAAAAAAAAATTATCCACCAATTATTCACCAAAAACTTTTATAATGCAGAGGCCAGCACGATGCAGTTTTTTTTATATCATTAGATAGCAAACAAGCAGATGGGTCTACTGATGGAAAGAGTCAACCATCGCCTATAGACACCAACGGTGTTAATGGTGCGTTGCTATCTTATGGCGAGGTCTAATGCCATATGCATAAGTTTACCGGCTACCTTACCCTCCAAACCGGAACACGACAGTGACAAGGACTGACGCTTTTGCGACAGGAATAGGTAAGGCGGTGGTACCAGACCCGGGCGAGACAATGCAGAACTCTACCACCTAGTAGCCATGATGTTAGTGACTCGGTCACCTTTTCCGACATGCCTGGCAGAACGGCAGCTGGTCTATTCTTCAAAGGAGCCCGGAACCAACACGGGGAAAAGTTAGTAGTGCAGTTAGTCCAATAATATAAACAAATACTGTATCTTAATTTTTAACAGATAGATAAAATCCGCTAAGATAGACAATTAATTATTTTATTATCTACAGTTGTATTTACGAGAACGATCTTCAAAACAGATTCCTACGTAATCATTTTTGTTTTACTTATTATCTTGTCTAATTTACATTATAAAATTCCGTGTCGTAATTTCTAAGAAAACGAAAAAATCACGATCACGATTTTGCAATACATTTTGGTAATTATTTCTTTTATTTAATCTATTATCAAATAAGCCTTGTCTTACAAGGTCAAAAGCTGTTGTAGAAAAGTATGGGTAGTACTTATTTTCAATTTAATTTACGAGAACAATGCAAATGCCTTTATGGCTCAAATTTTGCATTATTTAATATTCATTATTTTATTGAAAATATATCATAAAATCATCTTATCAAAACTGGACAGAAAAAATCTAGATCGGTTGTCAATTTTTTTTAATGATTTTGATTGTTTATTCATATAAATTTTATTCCATATGGATATCTTTTTTTATATATTTTTATTACCCTATATTGGTCCCGGCCCGCTTTGAAGAATAGATCCACTCTTTTTTTTATATCATAAGATAGTAAACAATGGATGGAAAGAGTCAACCATCGCCTATAGACACCAAAGATGTTAATGGTGCGTTGCTATCTTGTGGCGAGGTCTAATGCCACATGAATAAGTTTACAGGCTACCTTACCCTCCAAACCGGAACACGACAGCGACAAGCACTGACGCTATTGCGGCAGGAATAGGTAAAGCGGTGGTACCAGACCCGGGCGAGACAATGCAGAACTCTACTACCTAGTAGCCACCCACGATGGTAGTGACTCGATAGCCAATCGGTCGCCTTTTACGACCTGCCTGGCAGAACGGCAGTTGACCTATTCTTCAAAGGAGGCCGGGACCAGCACGGCGAAAATTCTGCCAGGTCGTAAAAGGTATCCGATTGGTTATCACCACCACGTTGACTACTAGGTGGTAGAGTTCTGCAACTTGCCCGGTATATAGTAACACCGCCTTCGGCCTTACCCATTCCTACCGCAATAGCGTCAATGCTTGTCATTATCGTATTCCGGTAGGGTAAGGTAACCGATAGATTTATGCATGTGGCATTGCCATCCCGTGATACGGATAGCAACGTACCTTTTGTGTCTGTATTCTACTTGTTTGCTATCTTATGACATAAAAAAATAAAAATTCTATATTATCTTTTATTTCATTTACTCGAATTATCTTCTTAATGTCACTTAAATTATACCATATTCGAATTTTTTATTATGAATAAAAAAAAATGTAGACAGATATTTATTTCATTATCAACTATTATATTTACGAGAACGATATTCAAAACAGATTTCTATGTATCAGATTTTGCCTTATTTATTATCTTGTCGGTTATCTGCTGGGATAAACTAACAAGGCGTACACTATAGTTAATTACTTTAATCTAAACTTTATGCGTTCAGATTGTGATGGTAATTAGGAATCCTTTACGCCTCCCGCCCTAAGTGGCGTTTTCGTCGATTTGTAACAGATAAGATTAATCAAAATTTATATTAAAAATCCATTTACGGGCGTGTTGATGTGGTTGCAGTTGCTCCTGTTTTATTTTGTTCCTTTTAAGATAGTTAGGTGTGAATATTTTACAAGTTGTGTGGTATAAAAGTTATAGCTTATGTGGGCGACTTGATAATAAAACGTAAAGCAAAATGTTATATATTTTTGAAGTGAAAACTTCTTTAGGCGCGTTGAGCGTTTTGGTAGAGGGTAAAATCCTCGGTTCGCGTCACCGACATGCTAATGATAATATGTAGTATATCTATAGCTATGTTTTGCATATAGTTTTAATTACTCTCAACTTAATAGTTCCGTTTTCACTTCTATCGGCAGTCCCACGACTGCTACTGTTTTTTTTAATATATATTGTTGTGGGAGTTTTTAAAATAATAAATTATGAGACTAATAATAATAAACAACGATAATGATAGCAACGCACCATTAACATCTTTGGTGTCTATAGGCGATGATTGACTTTCCATCAGTAGACCCATCTGCTTGTTTGCTATCTTATAATATAAAAAAAAACAACTTTAATTAACACAATATAAATTACTTTGTATCTTAAGCTTCTACGCATCTCAATTTTGAAGGAGGCCATGACAGTAAGTATCAAGGACGTAGTTACACGAAAAGGATCCAATCCACATAAATTCACTTGAGAAACATTGAAGTTTGAAGTTGGATATTTTTTAATTTTTTAACGTGCCATACATGGGGACTAGTTCTGACGTTGAATAAAGTAATAGAGAGCTATTTTTGCTTAAATGTTTTTTACCGGCCGATAGTATTGATGTTTAGCATCAGTTTGGTGCGCGTAACTCATTTTTGACCATATTGTGGATTGGATCCTTTTTGTTTAACTACGTCCAATTGCAAGAGTGGAAAGGAACGGAAACTCTATTGAACAGATTAAACAGATGGCAGTATCTATACATATAATAAAATCGTAGGAAAGTCAAAACTGTAAATTGAATATTTTTTTAAAAGAATACTTGGGGCGTGATCTACAATCGATACCGAAGCCAAAAACATAGTTTTTAGAATTTTTGTCTGTTTGTCTGTTTGTCTGTATGTATGTCCGAGGTAAACTCAAAAAGTACTACATGGATTTACTTCAAATTTTGCATGAATATTACTAACAAGTCGGGTCAACATATAGGCTACATATTATCACGCTATCACCTACAGGGGAGGAGCAGTGCGGAGTAAACGAAGTCCGCGCGGACGAAGTCGCAGGCAACAGATAACATTTATCACAGATTACAACATATACATATTTTAGATAGAACATACCGATTAATTGAGAACCTTCTTTTTTGAAATCAATTTAAAAGATGACAGTGAACAAAATTGTATTTTAACACAGCAAAGGAGATGGCTATCCTGATGAAAAGAGACGACCATTGCTTATACACACCAAAAGTGTTAAAGGTACGTTGCTATCTGTGGCGGGATGGCTATGCCACATGTATATGGCTACCTTATCCTCAAAATCGGAACACGACAGTGACAAGCACTGACACCATTGCGACAGGAATAGGTAAGACGGTGGTACCAAATACACGCTAGACGTTAACGAAACTCTACTTTCTCGTTAATATATGTATTGTAACGTTAGAGCCTCTGCCCCCTATAAACAGTAGAGGGAGAGGATCCAAGTCGCAAAATAAGTTGTTACCAGATTCTTAAGGCTCGAGAAACCTGGTGGCATAAGGGGAATGTTAAATGAAATACAGAACCCAACTATATTGTCCATAATAATTCGACAGTCGACACTGATATTTATAGGTACCCCCCAGGGTGTAGAAACGCTCGCAGATGCGTGCGATGAGGCAAGAAAGATGAGTCAGGATGATGAGGCAGACACGATGAGTCAGGCACAAAGAACAGGCACGAGGATCAGCCACGAGGATCTGGCACGCGCGCAGTAAGGCACGCGCGTAGTAGGGCACGCGCGTAGTAAGGCACGCGTGTAAAAAGGCACGCGCGCGCCTTTTGTAATATATTTACTATTTAATGGGATATAAAATATTTTTCATCCATTAAGCAGCTCGGTGAAGGTCGTTTTAGTGGGATCTTTCACTAAAATGGATGACATGCATATATTGACCACCACGTTGGTCGAGTGATTTGCGACTGTGACTACGCAATCGACGAGTTTCGGGTTCGATCCCCGATGGGGACAAGCATTTGTATGATGAGCATAAATGTTTGTTATTCCGGGTTTGGGTGTTTGTGAAATATATTCCAGTATTTATGTATGTATTTTTATGTATCGTTGACTAACATCTATAACACAAGCAAATAACTTGCTTACTTTGGGGTTAGATCAGTAAGTGTAATTTGTCCCGTGAGTATTTATTTATTTACTAACGATAATGCGGCGTAGTGATGTATATTTAAAATCGTTTGTAGTAGTTTGTAGTAACAAAAAAATTTTTTCCATATTCAGGTTCCGGAGATATTCGTCACGCTGGAACCCGCTGGAATAAATACGGAATTTCATTTGCAATTTGTATACTACTATATAAATATAACGTAGGGAACGTGGGAGAGTGTGGGCATTCTTCGTCTCTCAGCTCTTCATCCATCGTAGATTCAGAAAATAAGACTCGGTATATACTCAGGAGGTTTTAATCCAATGAATTAATTCACTTCACAATCACAATATACACCCAGGACTCGGATGAGAATGGATTACTTTTGGAACGCGGCGAAGTCGGACGTAATTCGGCTACACTTGTGTTCACCGTGGTGTCCGTCACAATAATGATCGTTTAACGGTCACACGGCTGCTTATATTTGCATCAATTGACATTTACATCTGACAGCTGTCAAAGTGTTGCCCACTAACGTA
Organism: Apodemia mormo; assembly: GCA_036924255.1. Lineage (NCBI taxonomy): Eukaryota > Metazoa > Arthropoda > Insecta > Lepidoptera > Riodinidae > Apodemia > Apodemia mormo. The sequence goes on along the minus strand of JAUPFN010000021.1, from coordinate 16,473,800 downwards.
TCCGAATACGCCCAAATCGATTAGCAATAATCGATTTGACGTTCCCTTTTCCAATCTCCGACACGGCCATCTTGACACGTCACACGTCCCCGTGTCATGTTCCTGCAATAGAAACAACTTTCTGCAATATCTTAAGGTCTTAGCTCGGCCCATCCTGATATTTATCTAGTTCATGAATTAGGTTTGTTACGAAATAAACCACATCATTTTAAGTCAACAACAAGATTATTTCAACTACATCAATAATATCGCATTACAAATTTACGAAAGCAACTCGCTCATTAGTGAACAGCATCAGCAGTAAATAATATCACAAATGTTTGTCAATGAAAAGGGTCGTTGCTATCACCTATATCGAGCGATAGCAACTCATGCCACCTCCATCGAGTGACGATAACCATGCCACCTCCATCGAGTGACGATAACCTCGCCACCTCCATCGAGTGACGATAACCATGCCACCTCCATCGAGTGACGATAACCATGCCACCTCCATCGAGTGACGATAACCTCGCCACCTCCATTGAATGGCAATAACCATGCCACCTCTATCGAGTGACGATAACCAAGTCACCTCCATCGAGTGACTTTTAGATTACTTATTGCCTACATTGAACAATAAAACAAGCACATCACCTAAATCAAGCGATGTGTTCCATTTTACCAGCCCAGTTATGACACCAATTACTGTTCACTAATCAGAAAAAATGCACCACTAAAATTAACTTATCATTCAGTTAGGCTGAGATCATTGGATTCTATATCTTTTACATCACTAAAATCAGGAATATTATCATTGCTAGGCATCTTTTTTAAGCGATCGTGGGCGTACTTATAGGTACGCTTGAAATCTAGGGCCTTTAAAATGTACCTATCGTTATTCAACACTTCAATAACTTTAAACGGTCCTTTAAATTTAGGATCGAGCTTCGTTTGATTTCGCTCTTCATTCTTTAATAGGACATAATCACCCAAAGAAAAAGGAACAATTCTAGCCTTCGATCTGTCGAATCGAGTTTTGTCATAGTCTGAATTTTCGTCGATGTTAATTACTGCGTTTGATCTCAACTCGTCCAAGTCAAGGTCTTGTTCTACTTCCTCAGCTAACATAACCTCAAGAGGTTTGCTTACCTTACCTATCAGTAACTCTAATGGACTTGCTTTAGTTACGCGATTCATTGAGCAATTTAGAGCTAATTGCGCATTAGCAAGAGCATCCTGCCAAGAGCCCTGAGATGTTTCGACGGCAGTGAGCATATTTTTAAGAGTCGACATGACTCGCTCAACTTGACCGTTGGCTCGCGAACTACCAGTTGCGATCAAATGCAACTTTATATTAACTGAATTACAGTAGTCACGAAAGTCCTGACTCGCGAAGCAATGACCCCGATCCGCTATAATTCGTGTTGGAGCACCGAATAAAGCAACACTGTTTCACTGCTTCAATGCTGCTGGCAGTATCTATCTTGCGAGTGTGATGTAAAAGAACGTACTTTGTAAATGCGTCTATTAAGACAAAGACGTATTCCTTCACATCACTTGCCCCACTTAACTTGCCAGTAGCATCTATATGCACAGTATGCCAAGGAATTTACAAGATATAGATTCTCTCATTAACGAACACTCGGCTCCAGAATCGTAAGTAAAATAAAACTGCTCACCAGCATGTCGAAGAATCCCCTCAGGCGTGTTGACGAAGCAGATGTTGACTCGCTTGTCTTGCGAAGGCCCGGCGACTCTAATGACGTTGTCCTCCTTATTGCCACGTCGTGGACAGTTTTTCGCATAGTGGCCCGTGTCTCTGCAGCTGAAGCAGGTAACAGAAGCAGCAGAAAAAGTCTTCCTAGGCATGACGTCAGCTACTGATGTTTTTGGTTTCACATCTAGATTCTTCGATCCAATTTTTAAACGACATTGTATTGCTTTGTGACCCATTTTGCCACAAGTGTAGCACTTCACAGAAGAGATTTCAGGATCAAAACGAGGTCTTTTCGGGCCATGACTAAGGTCATGTGAATAGGATGGTTTCCGTTTCAAAAATGAGGTAGCTTTGAGTTCTTTTTGCAAACGGCTTCTTGTAGTAATATTCTCCGTGAAGGAGATTCGCTGCACCCGAGGGTCAGATTGAGAAATATGCGCTAGGATAGTGGATACTGCAATTTGTTCGACTGAGAGATTCTTCCACTTGGACATAATAGAAGACATCAATGTGGCTGCATAAGAGGCTAGGCATTCGTTCTCTTTTGGTCTGCCATTATTTAAATTAATCAAAAATGCAGCAGCAGTTTCGGCATTATCATACCTGGCAGTAAACAAATCCTTGAAGTTGCTCCAGGTCATTCCATGAAATGACACCTGTGACAGCCAGGCCGAAGCTTGTCCTTTAAGCGCACGACTCAAAGCCATCATTAGCAAAGCTCCTTGCAACTCTGGATCCGTGATGCACATGTCGGCGGTCGTAATCCATGCGCGAGCATCCACGTTGTAACTGTCTGGATTAAACTCAGGTAGCTGGATGTCCTTGTTAGTAGACGGCGCTTTTATTGACTCGATTAATGCCATAAAGTTGTGATTTTGCTGCTCCATAAGTAAGCGCCATTTCGTATTTTCAGTGCAACGTGATTCACGTCGATTTTCTTCTCGGTTGCATCCCACTTCTGATAACGTAGGGAACGTGGGAGAGTGTGGGCATTCTTCGTCTCTCAGCTCTTCATCCATCGTAGATTCAGAAAATAAGACTCGGTATATACTCAGGAGGTTTTAATCCAATGAATTAATTCACTTCACAATCACAATATACACCCAGGACTCGGATGAGAATGGATTACTTTTGGAACGCGGCGAAGTCGGACGTAATTCGGCTACACTTGTGTTCACCGTGGTGTCCGTCACAATAATGATCGTTTAACGGTCACACGGCTGCTTATATTTGCATCAATTGACATTTACATCTGACAGCTGTCAAAGTGTTGCCCACTAACGTATCCGAATACGCCCAAATCGATTAGCAATAATCGATTTGACGTTCCCTTTTCCAATCTCCGACAAATATACTAGCGGCACGCCCCGGCTTTGCACGGGAAAAAAATTATTAAAATCGATCCAGTATTTTTGATTTATTCATTACTGCCCGTGGCCCGCACGCGTTAAATTTGGAGTAAAACAATTCCCCTTTCCCTATACCATGAAGATTTCCTGCTATCTTTGGAATATCTTAATTCATATAGGTACTACATTGTTAGTTTTTAGATTTTTACCTATTTCTTTTATTTTTAGAATTAATATATTAGAGAATGTCTTTATATACAACGTTCACAGCTTTCTTGCCATTAGACAATACAAACATGTTTTCTTTAGAGGTTACTCTTGAAAGAGCGATATATAGTTGGCCATGTGAAAAACAGTCAATGCTCATTAATCTAAGCCTGCAACCTTGAAGGTTTGACTCTACGATATATTAAGGTGAGGCATCGGAGCAAACGGCAAAAAATGTGTAAATGGTTGACCCTACGGGCCATCCCTAAAACTTCTCACTAAATTAAGGTATTTTAAGCTCAAAAGAGTAAAAAATATAAGCATAGATTTTTCAGCTCAAACATCTATTTTGTTAAAAATGACAGTATTATTAATTTTTGAAAAGCTGTATATTATATATATTGAAAACTCAATTTTTGAGATCTAAAATATTGTTTTAGCTAAATAATCGATAGGTTGAAAAATTTCGATCAAAAACATTTTATTTCTAATTTTCTTCATTGATAAATCCCAAACAAATTGAACGATTTTGATTAAATTAACGGTATTTGACGAAGTTTTTAAAGAACAAAAGCTGATAATATTTTTAAGTCAATCGGTAAATTAAGTTGAAAGTTATTTAAAAAAAATTAAGTAAGTTTGCTAAAAACAACGTAATTTTAATATTTGAAAAACTATAAGTTTTGAGAATTAAATATGATTTTGATTTTTGAAACGGTATTTGACGTATTTCTTTTAGTACTAAGATTTCGAAGCTACATAGGTCGAAAAAACACTTTTTCAAAATTTTTCGTCAACGATTACTCCCAAACGGATAAACCGATTTTGATGGAATTTGTGTATTAGACGTAGTTTTTTGAGGAATAGAGCTGATTAGTTTTTGTACTCAATCGGTACATAAATCTGGAACTTATATTAAAAAAATACTGTTTCGTCAAAATTTTTTTTGGTGTTTTTTTAAATTTCTCAAAATCTCCTGGACCGAATCGGTTTAAATTTTCAGAAAATCTAAGTTGAGCGAAATCCAATCGAATGCCATTAACCGCGTTTCGATTGGTCTAGCCGTTAAAAAGTTATGGGATGTTTACATACACACATACACATACACACACACACACACCCACACCCACACACACACACACACATACACACACACACATACACACACACACATACATGCATATAGACATACTGATGTTATCGTGAAAATAGTCGGAAAGGATTCCTAGGACCTCAAAACACGGACATCTGCTGAAAACTCGATTTTCGAAAATCAGGGTAGAATCAGTAACTTCATTATCTACATACGTAGTGGGAAGTTAAAAACTGGTTTGCTAAATCACGTTAATTTACATTAATTGTTAAATAACATTTTTACAAATATCTATACATATAATAAAATCGTAGGAAAGTCAATGTATGTCCGGGGTAAACTCAAAAAATACTGCATGGATTTACTTCAAATTTTGCACGAATATTACTAACAGGTCGGGTCAACATATAGGCTATATATTATCACGCTATCACCTACGGAGAAGGAGCTGTGCGGAGTAAACGAAGTCCGCGCGAACGAAGTCGCGGGCAACAGCTAGTGTTTAGTATAATAAACATTTCGCCTTTTTCTCTTCTGTAGCATAGCCTAGCCAATGATGTTAACTTATTACATGATAGAAAGTACTTTACTTCATCATATAAAATTTCGAAAACAGGCTAAAATAATCTCTAAAACAAATAATTTGTTAATACTATTTCTAATCTTCAACATGATTTTTATATGGTGATATTTAGTTCAAAAAAAAGAATGTACTAAATTTTGGTTTTCAGCTGCAGTCCTATATTTATTTATCCGAAAATTAACACGTTTCCCAGAGCGGTGGTTTAACAGAAAATACCGCGCGCGCGTCGCCACAGGCCCGTAAACCCGGAACCGCTATGCCCCTGTATTTTAAATCTGTAATATCTTCGAAAATATCCATTTAAATTACATGCTGTAAACGGCCATATTGATCTATATTACATCAACAATATATTTAAGGTATTTAATTGCATACGGATTAGTGCTGTATTGCTTAAAATTGCTTCGAAAAAAGCTATTATTTCTCGTAAAAAGTAAATGACGAAAAAATGCTATTGTAGGTTATACATAAGAGATAGACATATACCAGACAGTTTTCTGTAGACCTTTTTAAGGTGTACAAATACTTAGTACATTATTTTGATAAATCTCGTAGGGTTTAGCCTGCGCTTGCAATGTAAGCGAAAAAAATATATAATTATTTACAACATGACATCAGAAAACTCAAAAATTGCAGTATTTCTTTACAATACATTGAATGTTATTATACATACCAACCTTCCCCTTTAATTACTCTATCTATTAAAAAAACCACATCATAATCCGTTGCGTCGTTTTAAAGATTTAAGCATACATAGGGACATAGGGACATAGGGACATAGGGACAGACAGAGAATGCGACTTTGTTTTATACTATGTAGTGATTATATAATTTACCCGTGTTAGTTCCGGGCTCCTTTGAAGAATAGGCAACTGCCGTTCTCTCAGACAGGTCGCAAAAGGCGACCGATTGGCTATGCGAGTCACATCCATCATGGCTACTAGTTGTAGTATTCTGCATTGTCACGCCCGGGTCTAGTACCACCGCCTTACCTATTCTTGCCGCAATAGCGTCAGTGCTTGTCGCTGTTGTGTTCCGGTTTGGAGGGTAAGGTAGCCGGTAAACTTATGCATGTGGCGTTAGACCTCGCCACAAGATAGCAACGTACCAGTAACATCTTTGGTGTCTGTAGGCGATGGTTGACTCTTTCCACCAGGAGACCCATCTGCTTGTTTGCAAGGATTTAAAACGTTATAATTTCGATATATTTGCGTCGTTGTGATTGGTTATAGTATATGACATTATGACGTTGTCTTCTAGCGCTAGTAGGCGAACCAATCACGAAACAGCATGAAACGCAGTGAACCAATCACGAAACAGCAAAAATACCGAAATTATAACGTTATAAATCCTTGCTTGTTTGCTGTATTATGATATAAAAAAAAAACTACAAACGATGCTTATAAATGTAGTGAACAATTGCATTGTTAATCTAATTTAACAATATTTTCCATGGCTAGTTACTAGTTTAATAAAATCTTCCATCAATGAAATAATGTTCGTAGTTTTTCTTCACGTAATCTAGATGACGTTGTACAATGTTAAATCGCATTATTAATAATACGGGTAATTTATTATAATATCACTTGTTTCGATTTATTATCTCTTATCTTGTCCACTACTAAATGTAGATTAATTGTCTCTGAATTTTTTAAAAACTGCACTTTATAGATCAATTTAAGAATTAAGACTTAGTTCTTGCTACTGGTGTGCCAACTCGGAATAAACTCGAGTTAAAATTCACTTAACTCGGGTTGAACTCGAGTTACCAAAGTCCGAACTCGAGTTAGCAAGACGAGGCTTTGAATAGGATAATTGTTTGTGACTGCTTAATTTTTTTAATAATTGTTAATTCATTTAATTATTTTGTGACAATTATATTGTTACACTAAGTAGGTGGAAAAATCGTTGTTTTTAGTACCTAAACGTTACAAACTTTTCGAGTTATGTTTATGTCTTATAGCTTTTCAGAATAAGTGCCTATGTTTGTTTGCCTCATTTTTCGGGTTTCGAAGTAAATAAACCTTTCTAATTTCTATGTCCATCCGTCCTTCCGTCCCTCCGTCCGCACGATTGCTCAGAGATCCTTATTACTAGAAAGCAATAATTTTGCACGAATATACATATATATATATATGTATTTGTCATGTCAACTAAGTGGTAACATAAAATTTTGACCAACATTTTTTCAGGGTAGCTCCCCTACATGTAAAGTGGGGATGTTAATTTTTTTCTCACGTATCTCATTGTATTGGATATAGTTGGATAGGTTTTAAACAAATATTGCAGGTTTGTGAAATCAAGTTTTCGTTTAAGGCACTCGTTTGTAAAATATTAAGCTTATAAGTACTAAATTTTGTTAGAGTCAAGTGTCCCCCCCTCTGCAGGCTAAACGTTTGGTTTTGGGGGTTGTAAAAATCATGGTAGTATTAAATATAATGAAGTTAAAAGGAAAAACTATCAAAGCTTATAAGGCTTTAAAAGTTTTTGAGTAATAGTCGACACGAAAAGGAGAAGTTTTATAGGCGGTGAATCTATGGTGTGAATATATATTTGTCATTGACGTTTAATAACTTGAATGTTCATAGTTTGAAACTATAAAACTTCCCGTCTTAAGACGAAAGTAAAAGCCCAATAGTGTCACTATGTTTTACGTGGTGTTACAGTTCAGTCGATTTCTTGCCTCTGTGACATTGGTTAAAAATTATAATTCGTGACAAACTTTTGATACAAATAGTGTTAATTCTGTTCGTGATGTACATAATCGCATTCTTAACCTGTAGAATATTTGTAGGTTAGCCAATAATGTATCACTGTTAAACATATAGGTAGGGTATACTTAAATTCTTTCTTTTTGGTGGTACCTGGTTTTTGCGCAATTTCTTTGTAATATAAACATTAGCACACCTTCTTATTTTTTAGCAATATCATATGTTAACCACAATATTTACTTGTCAAATATAAATAATATCAATAATGTCAGTCAAGTCAATGTCACAGCACAGTAAAAGATAATTGAACATTATAGTAGCATAGACACCAGCATTTTGGCCACATTTTCCACTTTATATATACTTTTTTATTGTTACCAAGTTTTGTTAATAATATCGATTCTTTAAGTCAAATAGGTATTCTTTTCTAGGTTTAGTAGCTATGGATGTGTATGTAAATAAGAATAATTTTCATATATTTGTTTTTGTTAGTAATTAGGTATAAAACTGTGTAGATAACTAATTTTATAATTGTTATTTTAACGGGCATACTAATTTATCAGTTTATATATATATATATATATATATATATATATATATATATATATATATATATATATATATATATATATAATATTTTATCTATTTTATGTTTAAATATTATCATTATTATTATTATTAATAATGTGTCATATCAATGCTCAGAGCATCCCGGCTCACTATACAGAACTTCTCACAACTTTCCAAGATGCTCCTGTACACGCATGCTTAGTTTCAGAATCATTTCTCAAACCTACTTTACCATCTACGTCTTATGCTTTACCCGACTATACTTTGATCCGGAATGACCGTACGGGAAAAGGAGGTGGGGGTGTTGCATATATTTAAGGAGTAATTTACCATATAAAATACTTTCACAGTCACCATCTCCTTACTCCAATTCTATGGAATATATCTTTCTTGAATTAACATTGGGTACTGTACCTTTTCTCCTTGGTGTGGTATATGCACCACCTATGGTCAACTATTTTGACTCCTTTGAGCAATTGTTGGAATCATACATGCCTGTGTACGATCATTGTTTAATCATGGGGGATTTCAGTACTTGTTTGCTCCGTGGGGATGTTAGGGCTAGCAATCTCTCCCGTATTACTTATTCTACAAATGTAGAAATACTAAACCTAGCTCCCACGTACCATACACCTAATTCTCAATCATGGCTAGATATGATTTTAACATCGAAACCTGAGCGCGTCTCCTTTTACGGACAACTGGCAGCCCCCGGTTTCTCTCACTACGATCTCATATATGCCTCGTATAAAATAAAAAGCCCCAAATTTAAGCCAAAGATATTTCTCCAACGTAATTTTGGTCGTATGGATCGACAAAAACTTCTAGCAGATGCTTCTGCAAGGGACTGGTCTCGTATCATAAATGAGGACACGGTTGATGGAAAGGTGGCTATTTTCAATGAATACATTTTGGAACTATATAATAAACATGCACCTCTACGATTTGTCCGTATAAAATGACCACCTGCGCCATGGATTAATGACGAAATACGAGCTTTAATGAAGACAAGAGATTTATTAAAGCGTAAATTTATAAAATCACGCTCTAATGATCACTGGGAAGCTTATAAAAGAGCCAGAAACCGTTGCAATCAAGCAGTAAGGAACGCCAAACGCAAGTTTATTCATTCCTCAATTGAAAACTGTGCTCCTCATCACATATGGAAGTTGCTTCGTTCCCTTGGGTTTGGGAAATCAAAAAATAATACAAATAGTACAATTGACTTAAACACGCTCAACGTTAATTTTGCTCCTCCTAGCAGCTCGATGATGACTTCAAATATAAGGTTCAAAACCATTCAGATGTTGTCTTCTAAAGTCATTGATAATTCTCCCTTTTCATTTGAAAAAGTAACTGATAGTGAAGTTAAAAGAATTATTACTTCAATACCTACTAAAGCTGTTGGTTATGACGGCATCAGTCGAGACATGATTATGCCTATTGTTGACATTGTAACACCTCACATTACCCATATTCTTAATTTTTCTCTCTCTTCTGGCAGTTTCCCTTCGTTATGGTGTAAAGTTGATATAATTCCCATTCCAAAAATTTTTAATCCCGTAAATTTTTCCCACTATCGTCCAATATCAATCCTACATTTCCTTTCGAAAATTTTGGAGAGGATTGTTTATCAACAATTTTCTAGCTTTCTTTTAAAAAATAACATTCTTTCGCCGTACCAATCTGGTTTTCGTCCATCATATAGTACATGTTCGGCTCTCAACAAAATTACTGACGACATATGATTTAGTATTGACGAAAAAAAGGTATCCCTACTCTCACTTTTGGATTTCAGTAATGCCTTTAATTGTGTCGATCATGATATATTATTAGCTTTACTTCGTTCATTTAATCTATCACAGTCAGCGTCTGAATGGTTTAGCTCCTACTTAGCAGGACGTCAACAACGAGTTCGTTCAAAGAACGATTTTTCACATTGGTGTGATGTTTGTGTGGGGGTCCCACAAGGAGGTGTGCTTTATCCGTTGCTCTTTTCTGTATACATAAATAAACTTTCTTCTGTAATTACTTATAGTTCCTTTCATATGTATGCCGATGATGTTCAACTCTATCTGTCTTGTCACCCATCAGAGCCTACGGCTAATATTGACAAAATGACTGAAGATCTTAATTCCATTAGCCGCTGGGCTGAAAGTTTTGGTCTTACTTTAAACCCCAGTAAAACCCAGGTAATAATACTTGGTCGAAAGATGAACATCGCACGCATTAATTTGAACGAAATTCCACCTGTGTTGCTAAATGGCCAACCACTTAAATACCACACCAAAGTTAAAAATCTCGGGCTCATAATGTCAAATGATCTTTCATGGTCTGACCAAGTGAACGAAGTTAGCCGTAAGGTTATGGCAAGTTTTCACCAGCTGAAAAGAATGCAAAACTTTTTACCACAATCAACTAAAGTTACCTTGGTCAAGTCTCTTTTGCTACCAATAATTGATTACGCCGACGTTTCTTACACAGACATCACAGAAGAGCTCCTAAACAAACTTGATCGACTGGTCAACTTATGCATACGATATATATATGGACTGCGTAAGTTTGACTACGTCAGTCAGTTTCGGTCACAATTGAAGTGGTTGGACATACGTAACCGTCGGAATGTTCACGTACTTATATTACTTTTTAATATACTGAATGATCCTTTCTCTCCATCATATATACGTGAACGTTTTCATTATCTTAATACCCAGGGTCGTACTCAGCGATCTTTACACAATAATACCCTTTTGGTCCCAGCGCACAACACAGCAAGCTATTTGGATTCTTATACGCTTACAGCAATACGTCTCTGGAACCGCCTCCCAAAACATATTCAACAAGCTTCCTCAGTAAATATATTTAAATCTAGGATATATGATTATATGTTAAAGATTCAAAATAACTCTTAATTAACTTTTAGTTATGCAATTGTAAGTATTATATTATATTATTATATTATATTACTATTTTATATTTTATAGTATTCTATTTTATTCGTATTATTATGTTTTATGATTATTTATGTACATTTTATATGAATAGTTATGAGATTATTATATTTATTATATAAAAATTTATATAATATATTAATATTTGTATGTTTATTGGTATGCCCGTAGGTTTAGATAAATGTACCTAATTATTCTCTTTGTTTAGTGTAAAATTATTTGCAATTGTTCCGTAAGACTTTTCTTGTGCACTACCCGTTACTACAATGTTTCTACAAGTGCAAGGTTAACTGGTAGAAAATGTCTTTAGACGTTAAGTTCGCCTGTTGTATATTTTGTGCAATAAAGAGTTTAAATAAATAAATAAAAGCCCTCTTTTTAGTCCGCATGATTGTGATAGGCAAATTCAGAACCCTACATTGCGCGTGGCCCGACACACACTTTACCAATTTATTTCTTGAAAAGGCTCCTCCGATGTAGATATTTCAATGGAGATATCATTTCCATTCGCTAATGATGGCCAAGTTAAAGAATTATTTTTGTCAACTTTGGATGTCTATTTTTAATGTGATTAAGTAAAATGATCATATTTCCCATATATTCGAACGAATTTTAACAGTTTTTACAATTTACATGTCCACTCTTTGGCTACTGAAACTCGTAAACATGATTTCTTTTAAGGTCCCAGGGTTTTTGTTTCCTAATTTTAAATTATACCTTTATTTAAATTCTATCGCAATTTTGCTACGTATTGTCATTACGCATGTGAATAGTAAATAAATGAATACAGTCTTACATAGTCAACAAATCGCGCCAACCTACAATCGTTTGCCTTCCTCGTTCATTCGTGCAGAGCCAAAATTCAAAGTTTACAACTCTTAACTCGAGTTCAGGGCAGGCGAATCTAACTCGAGTCAACTCGATTTAAGCACGACTGGAGTTAACTCGAGTTAGTAACTCGAGTTTACCCATCACTAGTTCTTGCTCGAACACTGATCGAATCGTTCCTTACTAGGGACGGACATTTAAAAAAAGCATCGATGATTTTTTCGATGCAATGTATCGGAAAGTTGCATCGATGTTTTCTATACATCGATTGTTTTTTCTATAGATATGCTTAAGGTTTTTTGTTCTTAGAACATGATTTTTTTACAAATTCAGACACTAGAGTTTGTTAAGTCACTGGCTTGATAGTCCATATGATGATGATATGATGATATTCCTTAGCGAATCTAAAAGAAAATTGGATACAAAGAAAAATATTTATTAAAAAACATACTTACATTCACTAGAAAAAAGTCGGTTTATTTTGTTTACATATCCCAATTTTTTTTCAACTCTGTGTAAAAACAAAGGTTAACCGTTTTCCCTTTAAACGGTTTCTTCGCTCAGTCAAAACTAGCCCTGCTTGCGCAAAAAGTCTTTATGAAGGGTCAGATATACCAAAAATTGTTAAATATTTGAAGCACTTTCGTACAATTTAGGGAATTGTATCTTACAACCCCTTCAGATTTGCAACGGATTTTCGTTTAATCTTCCGACCGGAGTTTTGAGATAAACTGATAGTTCATCAGACAAAATCTTTTCTAATTTATACTCATCCAATTATGCTGCACTACTTCATGAATAAAAAAAAATTTTTACTTTATCACTCCATAAATATTTTTTTTCATTTTTATCAGATTTGTCAGAATTGGATTCAGCAGTTACCACATTACTTTGCAAATTCATATACTCGTGCAGTGTACCAACTTTGACACCGCACTGGGTCGATGTTGATAAAGAGACTTGCTCCTATATTCATACGGTGTACCAACTTCGACCCAGTGCATTGTCGTGTCCATAGATTACTAACGTATAAATATCGTGTCGCGTCGTTGCTCGTGTGAAAACTCTGTAACGTTGACTTAATTGTAATTATTACGTTCCAATTCACGAAAATTGGCCGTATTTCTCAAGAGTTTGCATTTTCGTTGCATCGATTTAAAAAAATCGATAATTATTCGATGTTGAGATAATAACGATACATCGGTTCAATACGATACATCGTTAAAAAAACATCGAGTGTTTAAAATACATCGATGTATATCGTCCATTCCTACTCCTTACTAGTACAAGTACATTCTCTCAAAAGTACTAGTTCGGTCTAGACTCTAGACTTAGCTCCATCACGCTGGAACCCCCTTTTATAAAAACCAAATTTTTCTCGGCGGCGCGGCGGCGACAAACGATGCTAGTGATTGTAGTAAACTTATTTTTGTAGTAGTAGTAGCAGTGAGAAAGAAAAACACAAAGAATCGATTAAAACCGAACGTATTACCGCCCCGTTGGTCGAGTGGTTAGCGACCCAGACTACGCAATCGATGGAGCTTGGGTTCGATCTCCGACGGGGACAAGCATTTATGTGTTGAGCATAAATGTTTGTATTTCCGGGTATGGGTGTTTATTAAATATATTCCAGTATTTATATATGTATTTTTATGTATCGTTGAATAACACCTATAACACTAGGAAATAACTTGCTTACTTTGGGGTTAGAGAATCCGTTTGCAACATATTTGTTGACTTTTTTAATTGGGTAACAAGTATATTATGATACTAGCTGTACCCGCGACTTCGTTCACGTTTGGTCATCCTTGCAGAGTAATTATTAGTAATTGACAGGTGTAATTGATAGTACAGAAACAGTATTTCTCGTATTCAGTAATACTTTGGACGGCAAAGCACTTTATCAAAGGAGAAATATTAAGAAAGGATTCTTTTAGTGTGGATTTGGAAATACGTTGACTTTGATAATGACCCTTGTGCCTTGTAGGTTTTTAGGTAGTGTTTAACTGAAGTCACCTCGCCTTTTATTTTCTACAGTCAAGCTTACAGTTTTATTTGTCTGCCATTATATACTCATTCCATATGACTATATTTGACTAAAGATCATTTTTGCAAAACCTATTTTTTATTGGGAGAAAGATCACACACCGGTGAATCAAATTTCTTTAACTGTATTGTCATTTTTATACATGGCCGGGGCTATCCTTCCAGCGTATAAAAATGTCGCAACTAAAAGACGCCACTGCCAGGGTAATCATAATCAGCCAACAGGCTGCGAATTTAACTTAATTTATTTGTATTTAATTTATTTGTAAAAAAATGTTTTCGTCTAACTTCAAGTGAGTCCAAAAAACATTTACATCCAGAGTATCCTTGCTCGATTGAAAGCTGTCCGTTGTTTAACGACTGAACGGTTTAGTTTAAATTGGTTATATTACGTGCAACTCTTGTCACGTCATAGCCGGTTTCAGAGCAGTAGGCTCAGTCAATATTCATTCAGGAGTTACCGCGTACAAAAATTTAAAAAAATGAGGTTAAACATAACTTTGAGATTTTTCAACCGGTTAATTTTGGCCCAAGACAACGTTTTTGCAACTTGCTAAAACTGGGATCAATGCTGTTTGAAAGATCAAAATTGATAAAATCGCGATCAAAAGTTACAACATTAAAACTTCAAAATAGATATTTTTGATTTCAACAACCTTAGATATTATTATCATAAGAACTTTAAGATTTTTTGAGGGCAAAAGATTGAAAGTGAAATTATCGGCTTGGACAATAGCGGTACGAATAGGTTCGTCAGTTTTCAAATTGATTTAGTTAACAAGCTGCGAGCACATATGATCTTCTGAAAATTTGTCACATAATAGACTGTTGCATAGAAAATTGGACGTAGTTACACGAAAAGGATCTAATCCACACAAAATCAGTTTAGAAATATTGAAGTTTGAAGTTGGATATTTTTTAATTTTTTAACGTGCCATACATGGGGACTAGTTCTGACGTTGAATAAAGTAATAGAGAGCTATTTTTGCTTAGATGTTTTTTACTGGCCAATAGTATAGATGTTTAGCATCAGTTTGGTGCGCGTAACTCATTTTCGACCATTATGTGGATTGGATCCTTTTCGTTTAACTACGTCCAATTATGCTTTAACTTTTTGATAATATGGTTCAGACTTACTTGCACTTGTAATGTAAAAATTTTCTAATAAGATATCGACATGAGAGAAAAAGTAATTAAAATGCATTTATAACACTTTTATGTAGTGAATATAAAAAATTTGTAATACGATTGACCCTGCAGGCCATCCCTGAAACTTCCCGCTTAATTCCCGAAGCAAAAACTATGCCTAAGCATAGATTGTTAAGTTCGAAGAGTTCAAAAAATCTAGTTTGTAAAAATGATACTTAGGAAATTAATGTTTGAAAAATATGCATTCTATTTTATTAAAATTGATGATCGATTGTGATCTTTCGAATGGCATTCAACACAATTTTTTAACTCAAAATTGTTTATTTAAACAATTTTGAGTTAAAAAATAGCTATTTAGCTAAAAAATCGATAGGTTAAAAAATGTCGAAGAAATGTAAAAAAAAACTTTTTTTAATTTTCGTCATTGACAAATCCCAAAGAAATCAACCGATTTTGATTCGATTTTTATATCAATCGGTATATTAACCTGCAAGTTATTTAAACAACATGTAATAAGTTTACTGTAAATCATATAATTTTAATATTTGAAAAGCTGTAACTTGTGAAAACTTGACTCGACACGGCATTCGATGAAGCTATTTTAGTACTAAAATATTGCAAAAGAATAAAAATGATTAGTTAAAAAATTTCGAAGTTATGCCGAAAAACACTTTTTCAAAATGTTTCCTCAACTGTAACTCCCGAACGGATAAATAAATTTAAATGCAATTTATGCACTGGACGCAGTTTTTTGAGAAGTTAAGCTGATTAACCTTTTTCTCTATCGGTACATTAATCTGGAAATTGTATTAAAAATACTGTTGCTTTTATTTTTGTGAGATATTTTTTAATTTCTCAAAATCTTCTGGTTGAAATGAATTGGTAAAAAATTTTAATTTTTTTTTAAGTTGAGTGGAATCCAATCGAATCCCATTAACCGCTCGATCGGTCAAGCTGTTCAAAGTTATAAGATGTTTACATACACACATACACACATTCTCTCTCTCTCTCTCTCTCACACACACACACACACACACACACATACATTCATACATACGTCATCATCAAAATAGTCGAAAAAAGGTTCCGAGTATCTCAAAACGTGAAGATCTGGTGAACACTCGATTTTCGTAAATTGAGTGTTAACATCAACAGCAAAATCAGTAACTTCCTTATCTACATACGCAGAGGGAAGTTAAAAATATACCTAATTAGAAGGATGAAAAGTTATTTATTCCGGTTCATGTTTTTTAATCATTTTTATTTAAGGCACTTTTACGTAGCATCTTCAATGTACAGAGT
The DNA here is from genome assembly GCA_036924255.1 of Apodemia mormo. NCBI lineage: Eukaryota > Metazoa > Arthropoda > Insecta > Lepidoptera > Riodinidae > Apodemia > Apodemia mormo. Next base: position 16,457,312 of record JAUPFN010000021.1, on the reverse strand, counting down.
TAGACCTTTACCGCCTTATTCCAAAACGAGGTCTAAATATAGTACCGACCTTAACACCAGTTTTATTACTAGTATTAGTTTTATAGTTTTATTATATGTATAGATTAAAATGACATTTGACATCCCATTGTAATTGTCATCCAATAACCAGCTCGGTCAAGGTAGTTTTTTTAGTCGGATTTTATGCTATATAGCGGGTGCGCTCGTGGGCGAACCTACGTATATTTAAAAAAAAAAAACACCTTAAATTGCTATTATTTGGAATATCTTTGAAGTTGAAAATGAAATAATTCACACCAACACCGCTACCACGGTAGCTAAGTAGTATGGGAGTTTTGTAATAGTATTATAATATCTTGAATCTACGATATTGAGACATAAATCGATTTTTTGAAGATGAAATTCGTTTAGGAAGTAAATTTGAAAAATAATCTGTCATCGAAATGAATCGAATCATCATCATTGGACAATTTCGCCACCCGCAGCCAATCAAGTGCGGCGATGAGATCAGATAGTACGGTGTGGCCTAAGTTATAAAAGTTTGGCGAAAAACAATATGAAGCCATTGATTTAGAATTTTTGTTTTGGAGTTTGAATGAAATTTCCCTAAATTTTAAAAAACCGAAACGATAATACCATCCTATTCCTACATTCAGTAGGAAGTAAGAATATTTAATAGTGGGTGGGTTATCACGCAGGTTACGAAGTACCTACGTCGAATATGAAACTTAAATTTAAAAAAAAATAACAAATTGAATATTAAGACGGTGGAGTTTTCGACACAACATGGCCGATTGTGTCGAATGTCGAAATATCAGATGTCGATTTATCGGCTGGGATATTGACTGGTTGTATTATTACAGATTTAAGTATTTAGCGTGCATTATGTGCGTTTATTGTGGGCTACACATAATGAAAATACCTGGAGGAGATAAACGCCGATTTTAAATCTAATTATAATCATAATAATAAATATTACGGGGCAAATTACACTTACTGATCTAACCCCAAAATAAGCAAATTATTTGCTTGTGTTATGGGTCAACAATACGAATAAACAGAAATAAAATTTTAATTATTACGTAATTACTTATGCAATACAAAAGCTGTTTCTCAAATTAAAATTATTCTTATTTAAATCTATAGCTAAATATTAATTGTTGATATATAAATTTCAATGTCAAAATAATATCGTTATCACACTCACGAAGACGACTTATAACGAAACAAGGCAACATTATAATAATATATTTTTAACAACTAGCTATTTAATCCAACCTGGATCGTTTCCGGCGCAAAAGTGCCCATGACACTCGCCGCGTTACCGCGTTGAATTGCGATGGCCAACCTTTGCACCAAAAATGATCCAGAGCGGAAGTCCCCTGTAATTTCGCTAAGCCTGCGTCCAATCTCCCTAATTAGGCCCTTTGCCTCCATACTCCAACTACCCAAGGTCTCCACGGCCACTGGAACGAAATGGTACAGCGATTCCAGAGCAGCGTATTTGAGCCTCTTCTTAGCACAAGCATCCTCCGCAGCTGCCGATGGAGAGTGGACAGTGCGACCGAGATGGCTAGCGGCAACAGTACTGACGCAAGTTGCGTCCCATATGAGGCACTTGCCGTTTTTCCATGGCACCAAGGTCAGCCCATCCGGTCTCTTACCATCAGTTCTGCATAGACCTGGAGGCTCAAGCACGCAGGGAACGTTAGCTGAAATTAGGGCTCTACGGATTATGTCATTTAGAGCATGGTGTCGTGGGAACCTCCCCGAGCAACGACGACAACTCATCGCGTGGTGACCATCAGCCTCTACCCTGAATCCGCAGGTGCATATATGGGGTTCGCACACCTTGCAGCCCAGGCGAAGAGCTACCGCCACACGCAGAGAGTCATCATCGAGTAAGGTGCCCAGGTGGGGTGACGGCAAAGCCTGCAGCCACGCCCCTGACTCTGGTTGAGACACAGCCCGCAGTCTGGCCCGATCAGCTCCTTCCGCATCATTTATCAGTTGCTCTTTGAATCGCTGCATACCTACGTCGTCCCACGCTCGCTGCGTATGCACTACTTCGGGGCTAGCTGCACCCGAATTGAGAGCCGACCAAGCTATCATAGCATCAGACACAAAAGGAATGCTCCCCACATCACCATTGGAATCAAGTAATACAGTGAGAAGGTTCGTAACCCCATGTGCCGACGCCAGGAAAGCAGGCAAGCCCACATCACGCACGCAACGCACCCCTAGACCACCACATCGAATTGGCAGACTCGCCTGCCTCCACTGGGTCCCGTCTAAGGAGACATTGAGAACTGATTCAACAACCGATTTCAGGGCGTCGTCAAACGAGGAGACTTCCTCGGAACAAAGCCACGTAGGTGCGGTCCGCAACATGTACGTAAATTTCGGAAGACCGAAGCACATGCGCAACAAGACAATCGCCACGTGTGCGGAAAGATTTTTAAGACGTTCGTGAGCAGTCAGAAGAAGTTGTATACAAGCAAGAATGGCCTCAGGAACTGCACTTAAAAAAATTGGAGCTCCCAATAAGTTGAAATTAGAAGGAGACAGTTCCTTGAGATCAGGAAGAAGAGTATTAAAATAAGAAAAATGTGTTCGAGCCTCAGGACCGCAGGGGTAAAACTCACACTTAGAAGGGTTCACCTCCAGACCCAAGACTCTGAGCCGCGGGATAAGGGCCTTCAGATCCTGCAACACGTCTTCCGGTTTACCCCCAATAGTGCCGTCATCAAGGTACCACACGTTTAGCGGAGATTTGAGCTGAAGGATGGCTTTATGGATAGCAAGGCTAAACACGAGTGGACCAAGCGGATCTCCCTGCTGGGCTCCCACTTTTGACTCAATCAATTTATTGTGGAAAAAGAGATAAGAGGGAAGCTTGTACACTTGGTTAAGGAAAGGGTAAAGAGAAGGGACTTTTTCCATGACTTCCCTCAACAGAACGTCTCTTTCCAGGGTGTTAAACGCGTTGCGAATATCAAGTTTCAGCACAATACAGTCATCGTTTTCCGAATTCATCACGAAGCTGCGCGTAGCGTGAATGGCAGCCTCGCAGCCGAGACGCGTGCCGAATCCCAACTGGTGTGGTTGTAGATAACCAGCCATATCATCTTTGACAGCGCGGCACGCAAGCTTGGCAGTCAGACGACGAAAGACACTGCCAACGGCGATTGGTCTAAGGCCACCATTTTTTTTGGCCAAAGCAAAGAGCGCGGCGCCGTAAAGATAAGGACAGATCAGAGGGTTCAGCTGGCCACCCAGCAAAAAATTAGCTAGCCTGGTGAGGCTGCCTACAAGGCGTTTTCCGTTGTCCCCCGCTGATACCGAAGTCAACTCCTTCAAGTGACCTGGTCGAATCCCATCCAAGCCCGCCGCTGACCCTGTATAAAAAGAACTAAGCGCCCAAATCACGTCTTCTACAGTGACAGACGCCGCCATGCAAGCCTTGTCCGGTTCTGGTGGAAAATTAAGAGGACGTGATGGACCCGGGTGCTTTAGTTCCAAAGCAGCTAGAGTATAAGGATCCCGACCGGCGAAAGAGTCGTTCGACATCAAGAGGCGAGCCGCACCTCGCAAATCACCCTCAAAAACTTTCGCCTCTATGACTTTTTTTGTTGAGCGGGAACTCGGCCCTGGACTACCCATCAGTGCCTCAACATCGTGGAAGTTGCCAGAAGACAAAATATTAGCCTTCACTTTTGACGTCATATTACCAGGCGACTGCTTAGTAGGAATTTGCAGAGCAGTATAAGCGAAAGAAAGAAGGGAGCACCAATCATCTAAGCCATTGTTAGAAACACATGAATCAATTACATCACAGAGCTTCCCGGCCGCCTGATATCGGGCACCCTTGGGTACGTGCCGAAGGACTGGTATACTACCCTTGAGACACGCAAGCCTAAATAAATAGACACGCAATAAATATATAAATACTGGAAAATATTCAATAAACACCCAAACTCGGAATTACTAACGTTAATGCTCATCACATAAAATGCTTGTCCCCGTCGGGGATGGAAACCGAGCCCCGTCGATTGCATAGTCAGGGTCGCTAGCCTACTTTTTAATTGAAATCTTGAATCTTGTAACACTTGTTTCATCACTAAATATGATCATTCAGATTACTCTATAATCATTTTTACTTCCCACTACTTATGTAGATAAGTAAGTTATTGATTTTGCCCCGATTTTCGAAAATCGAGTATTCATTAGAGCTTCACATTTTGAGGTCCCAGAAATCTTTTCCGACTATTCACGATGACGTCAGTATGTTTGTATGTATGTGTGTGTGTGTATGTGAGTATGTAAACATCTCATAACTTTTGAATGGCTAGACCGATCAAAATGTGGTTGATGGCATTCGATTGGATTCTGCTTAACGTATACTTCCTAAAAATTTGAACCAAGTCGTCCCAGGAGGTTTTGAGAAATTTTGAAAAAACTTCAAAATAAATTTTGGCGAAACAATATTTTTTAAATATAGCTTCTAGATTAATGTACCAATTAAGTACAAAATCTGATCAGTTCTATTATTCAGAAAATTACGTCTGATGCGTAAATTGCATCAAAATTCGTTCATCCGTTCGGGAGTAATCGTTGACGAAATATTTTGAAAATAGAGTTTTTTCGACATAGCTTCGAAATTTTTTAAACAATATTTTTTTGGTATTCTACTTAGATGTGTTAGTACTAAAAAAACTACGTTGAAGGCAGTTTAAAAAATCACAATAGAAAAAAATTTTCAAAAGTTACTGCTTTTCAAATAATAAAATTACTATGTTTTTAGCAAACGTACTTAATGTTTTTGGAATAAATTTCAGGCTAATACGCTGATTAACTTAAAAATCCTATCAACTTTTTTTTTCGAGCTCTGCTGCAAGCTTCAAGTTCTTCAATAATTTTCTTATTACAAAGTATATAAATCGGCCAAATAATGTGGCTTCTGATGAAAAACGTGCTACACCTATTTTATATTTAAAATGTCTTTACATCAGCATCCGCGCTTTTTGACGCTTTTGACATGAACCACAATCTGTATAAGACCCAGAATGCCGCCCTATAATTCCAATACTTATGAACATTACCCGGGATGGCGACTCTTATAATGTATTATGGAATATTATTTTACGACTATTGCTCCGACGCGAGCATTATGGACGTTTTGAGCGTGTCTAAAAATACCGCCCGTGTGTAACCACCTTAATGTACGCAGTTTTATATTGATTATCGATACAACCATTATACAACAATATCCGAACACCTGTCAATTATTGTACACGCGATTTTCGTTCTTAGCTAACTATAATTAGATGTGCGATTGCTTAATTTATATGTTGTTAATTTTTCATATCAATATGTTAGTACACCGGTGGTTTTCGTTTAAGAATGTATGATGAGCGATTGTTTGTACGATAAACGGGCACTTCGCATAACATTGTGAATAGCTGAAATGGTTAAGCTTAGGTTAGATGTTTAAAAACCATTAGCTTGTTTAATATTGTTTTACTAATGTTAAAGAGACATGAAATATTTAATGTAGAGACCGTTACGTCTTGTTTATGGGTTTTTAGACGTCGAGAAAAATGTGAGTCAGAATGAGATACCTAATTCGATTTGTAGGTCGGGAAAATTGTTATATTTTTTTACTATTTTGAAAAATCATTAAGGCGAGGAGCAGTTTGGAATCTGGTAAAGCGGGCGGTCTGTTGACAGTTTACAGTAGAAAAGCGTGTAAAGCTGTTAGACTTGATTTATGAAAATAACAAACGATAATCATGTAACATATAATTCTGTTTTATTCCGGACAGATTTTGTCGTATCGACTATTTATCAAGCATAAATTATTGTAATTTTTTTAATCAGGAGACCCATCTGCTTGTTTGCTATCTTATGAAGATAGCAAACAAGCAGATGGGTCTCCTGATGCAAAGAATCAACCATCGCCTATAGACAACAAAGATGTTAATGGTGCGTTGTTATCTTGTGGCGAGGTCTAATGCCATATGGATAAGTTTACCGGTTACCTTATCCTCCAAACCGGAACACGACAGAGACAAACACTGAAGCTATTGCGGCAGAAATATGTAAGGCGATGGTACCAGACCCGGGCGAGACAATGCAGAACTACCACCTAGTAGCCACGATTTTAGTGACTTGTTGTTCGCCTTTTACAACATGCCTGGCTAAATGGCAATGTTGGTTTTTTGAAGTGAAAACTTCTTTAGGCGCGTTGAGCGTTTTGGTAGAGGGTAAAATCCTCGGTTCGCGTCACCGACATGCTAATGATAATAGTATATCTATAGCTATGTTTTGCATATAGTTTTAATTACTCTCAACTTAATAGTTCCGTTTTCACTTCTATCGGCAGTCCCACGACTGCTACTGTTTTTTTTTTCAAAGAAGCCCGGTACCAACACGGGGAAATATTGTATTGCTGAGTTTGGGTTTTTGTTAAATATGTGAAGTTTTTGACATATGGAGTTTTTAATATAGGGAGAGTCTAATATGTGGAGAGTTTAATATGTGGAGTGGTTTATTAACCCAAATCTTAGATAAAAAAAATATAGCTGTTGGTCACGTTTATAGCAAACTAGCTTTAACTGCGACTTCGTCCATGTGGGAAAAAAATCTAAAATAAAAGTAGCCTATGTTAAGACAGTCCCGCGGTTTTACCCGTATAGTTCCCATTCCCGTGGGATTTCTGAGATAAAAGTTACCCTATGTCCTTTCTCGTATCTCAAACTATTGTTTTACCAAATTTCATCTAAATTGTTTCAGTGGTTTAGGCGTGAAGAAGAGACAGACAGACAGAACGAGTTACTTTGGCATTTATAATATTAGCATGGATAACAAGTGATTAGTATTTCGATTTAGATTGGCTATACGAGTCACTACCATCATGGCTACTAGGTGGTAGAGTTCTGCATTGTCTCGCCCGGGTCTGGTACCGCCGTCTTATATATTCCTGCCGCAATAGCATTAGTGCTTGTCACTGTCGTGTTCCGGTTTGTAGGCTAAAGTGGTCGGTAAACTTATGCATGTGGCATTAGACCTCGCCACAAGATAGCAACGCACCATTAACACCTTTGGTGTCTATAGGCGATAGTTGACTCTTTCCATCAGGAGACCCATCTGCTTGTTTGCTAAGTAGTCAAAACGAAGTACCATCGTGCTTCATAACTTTTTTAAATTAACTTACATTTTACATGTGAAGGTATAAAAATTATTAATTTTGAACCTGAAAACCGACAAATGTAATCAGATATCTTTTATTCATTTATTCATTTTTTCATTTTTTCATTTATTCATTTATTCATTTATTCATTTATTCATTTATTCATTTATTCATTTATTCATTTATTCATTTATTCATTTATTCATTTATTCATTTATTCATTTATTCATTTATTCATTTATTCATTTATTCATTTATTCATTTATTCATTTATTCATTTATTCATTTATTCATTTATTCATTTATTCATTTATTCATTTATTCATTTATTCATTTATTCATTTATTCATTTATTCATTTATTCATTTATTCATTTATTCATTTATTCATTTATTCATTTATTCATTTATTCATTTATTCATTTATTCATTTATTCATTTATTCATTTATTCATTTATTCATTTATTCATTTATTCATTTATTCGTACATTCGTACTTTTTTAACAACTTTGATATTTGTGATGATAAAAATTCATTTGTAGAATTAGTATTTTAAACAATACGCTCGTCGCTCATAACCTCAGGGTCACAATGTAATAATTTCAAATAACTGAAGATCGTGGGGGATTTTTTCATTTTAATTTGCTGTCGAAAACCGAGAGGTTTTTGGTTTTACTGTATCCGTAATTTAATAAATGAAGTTAAACTGTGGAACTCTTTTTAAAACAATTGCGTGAACGTTGGAGTATGAAAGTTGGTATAGCTAAAGTTTAAATTGCAGAGAACAGCAGAAACCCAATATTTTTAAATAGAATGCATTAGAAATACATTAAATTAATAAAAATAAACTTTACACACACTACCTTAATGTGACGTACAAAATATTATTTTCTTTACGATACTATACTATTTTCTTTTCGACTAAAGTTAGTTGTCAAAATTAATTGCACAGAAATATGAATATCACGCATAGAATAAAAATATTTATACTTATATGATTAAAAGAGATTTAATTGTTTAGTCTGTGTTCGAATTTCGGCCACAGGCGATCGCTAGTATAATTTAAACGAAGTAAAACAAAAAAAACGGTTGTTTGTAACCGACTGCCTATTTTCTGTATCTCCAGAATCCTGCATTAGATTTTCGACAAATTAACATAAGGCCATCTGAAAAGTGAAAAAAAAAAATTCCAAATCGCTTCAGGCATATTCGAATAATCGGTGACCTTTTTGGGAAGTCGGTTAAAAAACCCTACTAGACCGGTAGTACTAACTTGGCCTGAACCACCCTGAACTTTGTTAGGTCATTTTTCAGTGATTTGATTTCAATTTATCTTCTTCGACACGACTGTTAAAAATATATAAGAGTATAAGAGAATATAATTTTACTTACAAACTAGCGACCTGCCCGCTGTTTCAACCGCGTAGCTTTTGTTACCGTAGGAATATCGGAAAGGTTTATATACTAAAACCTTTCTCAAGAATCAATCTATTTACTACAAAAAAACCGCATCAAAATCCGTTGCGCAGTTTTAAAGATTTAAGCATACATATGTTCATAGGGACAGACAGAGAAAGCGACGTTGTTTTATACTATGTAGTGATGGGAAAATTTGTGTGTTACAGTTGTTTCAGCGTGAAGAATAATAAGCTGAAGCGGCCGGGTGATTATACATAGAACTAGCGATCCCATGTGGCCGGAATTTCGGCCATAGACTAAACAATAAATTAATCTCTTTTAAGTTTGATAACTGATTTTTGTCGTAAAGCAAATAGTATCCACGTCTGTATATTATATCGTATGTCACATAAATGTAGTGTGTGTGATGTTTATTTTTATTAATTCAATGTATTTCTAATGCATTTTGTTTAAAAATATCAGGTTTCTGCAGTCGTCCGTAATGTAAACTTTAACTGTGCCAAATTTCATACACCATCATTCGCTCAATTATTTTAAAAAGGGGTCCAAATATATAGATTTGGTTTACTTATAGTCTATACCCAGACAGGGCTAACTTTTATCACTGAATAATCTATTGTGCTAGTGAGAATCTTTAAAAAAATCTGTCAGACGGGTAGCCCTGCAGACCTGAGACTTCCCGCTAAATTGAGGCATTTTAAGCTCTAAGAAAAAACAACTATGCATAAGCATAAGGTTTTGAGTTCGAAGAGTTTAAATATCTAAAGTTGATATTTAAACTCTTCGAACTATGTAAAGTATGACCGTCTTAGATTTTTTGAATGGAATTCAACATAATTTTTGAGCTGTAAATTGTTTTACATTTTAGCTGTAAAATAAATTAAAAGTAAAAATCATAAATTTTCGTCATTGATAAATCCCAAACGAATCAACCGCTTTTAATCCGATTTACGGTATTAGACGTATTTTGAATTAAAAGGTTTTTAAATAAATCGGTGCATTAGCCTGAATGTTATTTTAAAAGTAAGTTTGATATAAATAAAGTAATTTTAATATTTTGAAAGCAGTAACTTTTTAAATTTGATTCGATTTTAATTTTTGAAATTAAGTTATGTCGTAAAAACACTTCATCTAAGAATTTTCGTCAGCGATAATTCCTAAACGGATTAACCGATTTTGATGCAATGTATGCATTAGGCGCAATTTTTTGTAGAAAAAGAGCTGATTAGATTTAGTACTCAAACGGTCGAATCCTTTTGTAACTACAAAGGCTTCTTTTTACCCGACTGAAAAAAAGGAATTAATATTTTTGAGTCATGCGAATGCAAAAGGCACGGGCAATGACTAATAAAAAACTGCTATTTTAGGTCAAATAAAAACACCGTCTCCAATGAAATCTCAAAAATAAAAGTTAAAGCAGAATAAAAACTTGTCAAATTTAACTAGTTTACATTAACACAAATAATACATATTTTAATTTTAACAAACTAGCGCGATTCAGGCACTTAATTTTATTGCAGTACCGAAAATTACCGAGAAACGTCGTTTATTCGTGTGAAAATATCTATTACCGTTACTATACGGTGCAATATGGGTTTACTGTGGTATAGTGTATTTAGGCGCACTGCACACTGCAAACAATATTAACGTGGTACATATTTGTCATAGGCAAACGTTTTTGCCGTGAATGTGGTAACTTTGTAGTTACTGCTTGTATACAAAGCCTTGAAAAAATAACCAATGAAAATAAACATAGAGCTCTCTTTATTGAAAAACGTAACAGTTACGTTACGTAAACAAATATTACGTTGTTATTCAAGGGCGGATCCATGGGGGGGGGGGGGGGGGGTCATAAAGGTGATGACCCCCCTCTAGGCAGAGATCTGGGTATGGATTTATTATTGCAAACAAATAACGATAGAACTTATCTTGACTGAACCTCAAATATGTGATTCCGTTTTGACCCGAAGGCTGGATCCGCCCTTGTTGTTATCTGCGTGGTAGAAAAGTTAAAGTGAAGACATACGTGCAAGTTTACCGGCTACCCTTGAATCTGGCATACGACGTGACACTATTGCAATCGCGGCAGAAATAGGCGACATGGTGATACCTTACCTAGGTTTTATTGTGATAGTGACAAGTTTACTGTTCAGCGGGTCAGTTCAGCGGCGGTTTCCAGTATTTTGTTTTTAGTTCATTTAAGTTTTAATAAAAATCGACGAATACATTGGTTACTATTTCCCTTAAGTAAAATTTGTAATCTTCAATATTTAAGCAATGTATAGTAGACCTTATAGGATTGTAACCTCAAATTGTATCTAATATATGAGTCAGCCGTGAGTCGGCCGGCAATAATGAGTGCTCATTTCACGCTGCGTGTTATTATTGCCGCAATAATTGCTGTACGTTACATGTATCATTATTATTGTATCTGTGAATTTATCAGTTGATTTTCTGTAGTGTTAGCGATTGTGTTGTTTGTAAGATGTACTTATCAATACGTACCCATAAGTACAAAAAGTAACACCTATGTTTTACTTAGTAGGTACTTAACGATTTGTTAAGTTTTAACTGTTTTAATTTGGTTATGATTTTTTAGAGTAATAGATCTGTATCCTTTTTTATATCATCAGCTACTATTTATAAATAAATAAATAATATAATAACTAAAGATTTTAATGGTGCGTTGCTATCTTGTGGCGAGATCTTTGGCCATATGCATAATTTTTTTTTTTTTCGAAATGAACTTAAGCAGTTGGTCCAAATGACCGTTACTGCGAAACCGGGCTTTTGGGGCGAGCAAAGTGCTCAGCCAGAATTTAAGTTAGGTGGGCTAAGAGCCCGCCCTAAGGGTGTCTCCTGTGAGACCGAACCTCGGCTTAGGGCAGTATCTTGACGATTGGTGGGAGAGTAAGTGGCATCATTATTTCGGCTCGCCAACGGCTCTTGACCGGAGTCTCGAGTGTTGGCGGGCCGAAACAATGGGCAGCGGCGACTTTGGCGCGTGCGTGTGCGTGTGAATTGTGAAGTGTAAATAGTGATGGGATCGTCAGGATCGGATAAGACCTGACGTGGCCTTCTATATTTGTGATCGGCGACCGCGGCCGCGATGTAGTCTGCCGCGGTTTTCACCAGAGGGTTTGGGTGTCTCATCGCTTTTTCAAAGTGACGTGCTGACGTCTCTTTGAAGTGTTTTTGTAGCGTCGGTAATTCTAGGTCTCTGTGCAGATCTATGTTACGAACGTACCATGGGCTGCCGGTAGCAATACGCATGAATTTATTTTGTATCCATATGCATAAGCTTAACGGCTACCTTACCCTCCAAACCGGAACACGACAGTCACAAACACTGACGCTATTGCGGCAGGAATAGGTGAGGCGTTGGTAACAGACCAGGGCGAGACAATGCCGAACTCTACCACGTAGTAGCCACGATGGTAGTGACTAGTGACTCGCATAGCCAATCGGTCGTCTTTTGCGACCTGCCTGGCAAAACGGCTGTTGGCCTATTTTTCGAAGGAGCCCGGGACCAACGCAGGGAAAATAACATAAAAGAAAGTTTCTCTTAAAGTTTAAGACACATATCACACGACTATGAGTCATCAGGCTGCTGCTGCAATTTTTCTAGATATAAAATAAACCCTTTACAATTTTAATCAGACCCGAGATTCACAGTCTCATGCTCAGTTGCTATACCAAACCCAAAACATGTCAAACTGACTATTTTAGTATTTTTCCTTGATTCAGTCTCAACTTTTTGCTTAGTTTATCTTATTATCTTTCACAATATTTCCCTAACATAAAGTCTGCTTAGTTGGTCTCCGTTTCATTCGAAATACTCACTTGGGCATCTTAATAGCTTGCTTTCTTTCTGTTTAAGATCACAACTATACATAGAAATTGGTCTAACATGTTTGCAATTGTGTTAAGCACTAAAAGTGTAATAAAATAACTTAACCACTTTTTTAAAACAAATAAAAATTTTGACCAGTTTCAAAACCAGCTTAAAAAGTTTTAAAGTTTGCTCTAGCAAATAGAGGATCAGTGTTAAACACATATCAAATATGACAATTACCGAATATTTGATAGTTTCGATTTCGATGTTAAAGTTAAATACACATCGCAGTACATTCGTGATCAAATTTCAATGTATATGTTAAACGTACAATCGCGCACAGCTTGCTGGAAATGATCGCTAGGTGTGAAAGGTTATGTTGAATGCGGCACGGATTATGAGAATTATATCTGTGATTTTACACCGCAAGAGAAACAAGTCGCGACGGTCATAGTGTGGATATGACAATCTTCTAATATATAAAATTCTCTTGTCGCGGTGTTTGTAGTTAAACTCCCCCAAAACGGCTTGACCGATTCTCATGAATTTTTGTGTGCATATCGGGTAGGTCTGAGAATCGAACAATATCTATTTTTCATCCTCCTAAATGTTAAGGGTAGTCCATAACGATTTTTTTTATTTTTTTAAACTAAAATTTTTAAACTAAAATTTCACCCTTTTATCACCAACTCCTATTTATTAATTCAATAATTTATATGGCAAAACAACGTTGCCGGGTCAGCTAGTAATACTATAATATTTTTCTGTAATATGTTTAATCATTGTTCGTCCGGGCCCCCTTTGAAGAATAGAACATCTGCCATTCTGCTTGGCAGTCGTAAAAGGTGAACGATTGATCAAACTTATCACTACTATTGTGACTACTAGGTGGTAGAGTGCTGCAACGTCTCACCCGGGTATAAGGTACCATGGCCTTACCTATTCCTGCCGCAATATCTGTCACTGTTTGTCAATGTCGTATTCTGGTTTGGAGTGTAAGGTACCGTTAAATTGTGGCATTTAAGGTACCGTTTAATTGTGGATAGCAACGCACCTTTAATGTCTTTGGTGTCTACAGGCGATGTTTCTCTTTTCATCAGGAGAGCCATCTATTTACTTGTTTGTTATCCTATGATATGTATAAAAAAGCCCTATAGTACAGTACAGTATCTTTTACAAAAACATAGATTTATTTTATTTGCGACATAGATATTCTATACATAACGGACAGATAATATTTCGGCAAGTATCCCAAATATAGACAAAAATTTTTGCGATGAGTATAAATGTTTGCATTTATGGGCCTAGACTTGTAAACACAAATATTTATACACGTCATGCAAATATTTATAACAACTAGAAACGTTTATGTAATGTTGAATAACACGAACAGCATAGGCACCGTACCGTTACATAATATAATCGTGGTATAGACCTATAGTGATGATTATTCGCTCCACTTGGTAAAAGGGTATAAGGTTTATTAATTTAAACATCAAGTAATGGAATATCGAATTATATTAAATATAAAATACAGAACTTATTACACTATATTGTACATTAAGCAACTTCACTTCTCAATTTTACAAACACGAATGCCTTGAAAACATATCTGACAGACCTTTTTATAGTGTTTTATTTTATTCGACTACCGTCTAATTATAAGTTAAATAATGAACAATTCTATACATTCCATAAGATTTTAATAATTAGTAAAGAATTAATACTTCAGTTTTATATTGACACAATAATTTAGAAATTGATGGCCTCATATACTCGTGTTATGTATATTTGTGTAAAATATTACCAACATGATTAATTACTACCTGCACTCTTTGAAATCTCAGAGAGCAATACACTTTTCGAAGGTTAAAAGTAACTTATATTAATATATAAGTTACTTTAAGTGTAGATGTAGGCAATGGGTATATCGAATTTCATTTTACTAAATTAAGAAATTTTTTGTAAGTAAATAACTAACATCTAAACACCGAACCATTAAATGTACATATTAGAGAAACAAAACAATACAGTTAAGGTGAGGTTTTTTGACGTGCGTCAATCCATACTAATATTATAAATGCGAAAGTAAGTCTGTCTGTCTGTTACGCTTTCACGGCCAAACCACTGAACCGATTTGGATAAAATTTGGTACAAATATAGTTTGAGACCCAAGAAAGGACATAGGATAGTTCTTATCCCGGAAATCCCGCGGGAACGGGAACTATGCGGGTTTTTATTTTAGATTTTTTTCCACGCGAACGAAGTCGCGGGCACAGCTAGTACTATATAAGTGGGCGGCGCGGTATGTTCTGAAACCGCTGGGAAACGGTTTAGTTTTTAGATAAATAAATATAGGACAACAGTTGAAAACCAAAATTTATTCTTTTTTGTATTTAAAACTAAATATCACCATATAAAAATCATGTGGAAAATTAGAAATATTATGAACAAAAAACTTGTTTTAGAGATTTTTAATTTTAATTGTGTTAATATACTTGTATCGTTTTTCAAATCATTTTAAATTTATTTAATATCGCCAACCGGCTCGCTTTTTACGGCATCTTCAGGACTAGAAGATCCCGTAAAAGCTTTCACTGGCAGATAACTAATTTAATGAGAAGTAACTTAGACAACTTTTACTTTAGAATTGACCGCCCCGTTGGTCGAGTGGTTAGCGACCCTGACTACGCAACGAACGGGGCTCGGGTTCGATCCCCGACGGCGACAAGCATTTGTGTGATGAGCATAAATGTTTGTATTTCCGGGTTTGGGTGTTTATCAAATATATTCTGGTATTTATATATGTATTTCTATGTATTAGTATCGTTGACTAACACCCATAACACAAGCAAATAATTTGCTCACTTTGGGGTTAGATCAGTAAGTGTAATTTGTCCCGTGAATATTTATTTATTATTATTAATAATTTTTTTACACGGACTGAATCGCCGATACAGCTAGGGTATTATATAATTTAAGTTTTACCAGCATTGCTATAAATACAAAATTAAAAATGACCATATTCCATTATACTTGATAACTGAAGAATTATAGGTATTCGTATTAAAATAACAAGTTTTAAGTCTTATTGGTTTAGTCGGTAAGTTAGTAAGCGGGGCACGACGTGGTGGGGGGCGCTACTCTTCCGAAAAAAAAACTAAATGGATTCTCGACTAAATTATGTACTAATCTATTCGACTAAATTTCTGATGTCTAGATATGTTTAGTTAGTAAATTACTAGTAGCAACTAAAGTACTATCTCAGTCTGAACAAAGTTTATGTCTTAGTAAATTATATGGGCAGGGTTTTGCAACGTCTCGACCATTGCATGAATGTTATTTTATAATAAAAGTATACTGTGCCGTGCGAGTATATGTGCGAGAATACGAATATGGACATCAATGATTTCAATGATGGGTTGATATCTATTTAAGAGTAATTAAAATGTTTGATGTCGAGAAGCGGCGGTTTTCTGTTATCATCACGAGAATGTCAGGTGGTTTGCTATCCTATGATTTAAAAAATAATTTAATGCACGCTTTAAAGGATTAAGGTATTTATTTACATTACACATACCTTATATATTTGTAAAAAATACCATTTGCAGTGTATATCAATTCACAAATAATTAGGTACATTTACCAAATACTTTTCAGTTGTCTGCGCTAGGAAGAGTGTTATGATTTTTGAGTGTACGTATGTATGTCATACACACTCTTTGACACACTTTGTAGCTCAAACGTCTTGATGGATTTAAGCTTGAGACTCTTGAGAGGTGTTATTAGATTCGTCTTAATTGTGAGAGTGACTTAGGCTTAGATCAAATATACTAATATTACATTATATTTCATCTAAGGACTTAGGATATACATATAATTTATGTGAGTCACAGTGAGATTTTAAAATATTTATGTGTTAGAACTATCTAAGATACAGTCTCTTCGGGCATGTCCATAGTAATATCACATGCATAATTCTGGAGTATAGTTATTGTTTTTTCCGCTAGTAATAAGCGGTTGGTGCGAGCGCGGTCATTGATAGAAAATTATTGATTGCACCGCTGTAATGTTGATCGAACGGCCGGCCACGCGATAATGTTGCCCAATGCTTTGTTGGTACCAAGGACCCTTCATTAGCCATAACACCACAGATTATATAATAGTATTGATAACATTAAGACCCGTTCTTCCAATAAGGGTTCTTCCGGAAGTACATTATAAATTATATTTTGGGCTTTTATAAATTCTATCAAAACCATAAATGTAAATTTTTGTTACAATTTCACGCCTCAATTCCTAAACATAATACTGGAAGATGGTGTGTGACAAAGTTTGCAAGACTTAAATTGAAATAAAATCATACATATTATATTAACTATCAAATATCTGCTCGCTTCTCTAGGCTTAAATTTGTTTATAATATATATTTTTATAAGATGGTAGCAAACTAGCAGACAGGTCTCCTGATGGAAAGAGTCAACCATCGCCTATAGACAACAAAAGTGTTAATGATGCGTTGCTATCTTATGGCTAGGTCTAATGCCATATGCATAAGTTTACCGGCCACCTTACTATCCGAACCGGAACACGATAGTGACAAGCATTCACGCTATTGCGGTAGAAATAGTTAAAGCGGTGGTACCAGACCCGGGCAAGATAATGTTGAGTTCTACCACATAGTATGTAATTTTATAAATGCGAGTGTTTGTTACAATCTTTAAACGTAGGACTGAAGAATGGCGTGTAACGAGGTTTGCAAGACTCAAATTCAGATAAAATCATACATAATATATTAACAATCCATAATATCTACTTACTTCGTTAGGCATAAATTTGTTGATAATAATAAAATGAAATTATACGGCCTACCATTTGCGGAATCACATTATGTTCTCAATGTGTAATTTTAATCAAGATCTATCTAGTGCTTCTATTTTTCATGATGTAGCTTATCTACATATGTATGACGTCTTTGACAGTGATAGCAGCGTTTGCTCATATGAGCAACGACACTTTTCCTTCCCAATGGCTTGTCTATTAGTATTCATGAGCTCTGTGAGCGGGTACTTCAATATGGACTGTTTTTTATCAGTCAAATTATATAGGAGTGTAGATGTAGACACGTTTGGAATCGCGACTTATAATGTCAAAACTTTATAGAATAAATTCCCTTAAAAAACTAAGCGTAAAGCGTAACGGCGGCGGAGATACGTTCTAATATCGAAAGGCGTTGGTCCGCGTTTCGCATACGAATGGCGTATTACCGCGCCGTCGAGAAGTATGCCATGCCACCCGCCGCGTCTGCTGAAAAATATTCCACTTCTTATTTCAAATCTTCAATACTGAAATTGGTTTTGTTCCTTAAATGAGCTTTTATTTAATATCTTCGAGTCAGTAAACTCGTATGATAACACATATTTTGCGTTGAACAAATTAGAGCTTGTAGTAGGTAATCGGAGCGTAGTATGGTTTAGTTATGTTATCCGATTGTCGTAATCAAGCTAATTTCAGTGATATCAGGTGTGAAATTGGCCATCAATTGGGTTTATATTTGATCGCTTCCTAACTTTAGAAGGCTCATTAAACCATAATTGCATCTGCATCAGTTTGAAATATTGTAGATGAAATACTAGCTGCCGCGTGCAGCCACTGCATTATAAAAGTTTTTGACGAATTCAGCGGGATCGTCTAATTTTTCCGAGATAAAAAGTAGCCTATGTGCTATTCCAGGTTATCATCTACCTGTGTGCCAAATTTCATTCAAATCCGTTTAGTAGTTTTTCCGTGATTGTGTAACTAACATCCATCCATCCAAACTTTCGCATTTATAATATTAATATAGATAACTAGCAGACCCGGCAAACGGTGTTCTGCCTTTTTAACTCCTCTTATTTTTTATGTTTTCTCACGTTTTAAACCTTCCCTGGACGCAATTAATTCAAAATCAAAATAAGCCAATTCGGTTCAGCCGTTCTCAAGTTTTTAGCGAGACTAACGAACAGCAATTGATTTTTATATATTATAATTAAGTCCAATGATCTGACAAGTGCCCAACTTATCGACCACTCGGGCCCATTTCTAGTCTGCTTGAGACTGGATTTGCGTTTACATCGAAGCCGTTTTTTGGCAATTTTCGTGATAAACATTTACTTTCATCTAAACTTAAATATGACACCAATTTTACCATTTTGAAATTATTTGTCTGTCTGCATGTCCCGTTATAATTTAAGAACGCCTTGGTCGATCTTGTTAAATTGGTAATCAGCAAGAATACATGATTGCGGATACATGTTTGTCTGCCTGTTTATATTTGTATGTTTCGTAAACTTCACGAACGGTTTGACTGATTTTGATGAAATTTTTTATTTAATGGAGAACACGTGATTGCGCAAAGAATAGGCCATGTAACTTTTTTGTCGTCAATGATTTTAGGCTCAGCGAAACAGGTGGTAACTAATTTAACTATAAATTCTTCATTAATTTCGTTTTTTTTCTTCAAACAGAAAAATAGTTAGGACATGATTTTTAAATAGTTTTTTAGACTTTCTTAGTAAGCTACCATTTGAAGTTAGGTTAGTTTATTACCAAACGTGCAAAATCATGAATCAATCAACAGAAACTACTAGAGTTACTCCCGCTTCTTAATTTCTTTAAATTTTAAAATTTTGGCAGCGGCATAAAATCTTTAAAAAACCTTTTGTCATTTAACTATTCGCGAACTTGAGAAACATTAACATTACTTAGTAGCCGTCGGCAGTCGAGTGGCTAAACCACTGTATATGATTACAGCAGAAAGCAATTAGCCAATTATCTGCGTGCGGTGGGCGAAGATAAGACAAACACTAGAGATACCTGACACCTTGTTAGCGGATTACTATTCCAACTTTTATATACAGCTTTGTTTAGTGGTCTCAGTGTCAGCGAGTATAGAACTAGCGAACATGTGCTATGTCAGAATTAATTTTTATTTATTTTAAAGTCTAGTGATCCGGTGTCGGTGTTAAACACGTGAGGTTCCGGGTTCTATTCTCGGGTCAGGCAATTTAAAAATTTGTTTTTTCAATTTTCTGACAAAAACAACGTTTCCCTAGATTGGATAACTGCCTGGTTGGAGACAGGCTTGCCACCTAGTCATGTCACCTATCACATTGTGGGACAAGTATCTTCGGCTAATCGTGGGTGCACTTGTTGCATCTCTGCCTACCTCTTCAAGGATACGGGCGTGAAGATACTTTTCAGTATGAAATATATTTACTATTTAGTAAATATCCAAAACCCAGAACTACAAATATCTATGCTCATCACATGCCACAGGCGTAAGTTTACCGGATAAAGGTCCGGCCAAATTTTCAGGCTGTTCAGAATCGATTATATTTTCGATTTATCTAATAAAAAAAATAATTTAAAAATTCAAAATTCCTTTTTTATCCGACATAAAAAACAAAACGCATGGATGTAATTTCAGTTACGCAAAATTCGACCTAAAATATTTTAGTGGCTTCAACCAAATTAAAAGTGATCGGAAAAATGTACTTAGAGCGACATGTTACATAATAATTAGAATCGTAATTATAGATAAATGTAAAATGACAAACTGCCAGCATTACAGAGTTCACAAGACTCAGTGCATCGAATTCATGAATTTAGGGGGATATTTTTAAACGAATATTTTTATATTATTTTGTAATAATTTCACAATAATAATTAAAACGCGCTTTCAATTCAATATTTCTTATTTTAAAATTTGGCCTGACTTTTAAAAGTAACACTATACCTTACCCTCAAAATTGGTACATGACAGTGACGAGCACTGACGCTATTGCAGCAGGAATAGCCAAGGTGGTGGTATAAGTCCGGGGGGAGGGGTCGCGGAACTCTACCATCTAGTAGTCACGATGGCAGTGACACGCATTGCTTACCTTTCGCCTTTTACGACTCGACTAGGTGAACGGTAGACGGTACGTACATTTCGTAAAGGGGGCCCGTAACAACACGGGGAAAAGGTAGATTATTGAGGTAACCGTCGTATTCAATGCAAGTGATATGAATGACAATGCACCATTAACATCGTTGGTGCCTTCAAGCGATGGTTGTCGCTCTCCATCACGAGAGCCATCTCTGCTTGTTGCCTATCTTATCATATAAAAAATAACTAAAGTGTTATTTTTATTGTTAGTTAGTTAGCCTGGACTGAACGGGTGATCTTATGATCTAAATAGGCCAAATAGGCTAAACGCTATAACCATTATCATCTCTAAACAGATCATCAGTCTTAAAGTATAACCTAGAAATAATTATGTGTGGTGTTGGTCCCGGGCTCCTTTGAAGAACAGGCCAACTGCCGTTCTGCCAGGTAGGTCGTAAAAGGCGACCGATTGGCTATACTGGCTATACGAGTTATGCATTATTATATATAGATATATAGAGTTGTGCATTATCTCGCCCGGATCTGGTACCATCGCCTTACCTATTCCTCCCGTAGTAGCGTCAGTGCTTGTCACTGTCGTGTTCCGGTTTGCAGGGTAAGGTAGCCGGTAAACATATGCATGTGGCATTAGATCTTGCTACTATATAGCAACGCACCATTAACACCTTTGGTGTCTATAGGAACAGTATACTGGAAACTAACAGTAGTCAATCTACATACATGGGATATTCAAGAAACACACACATAGACACCTCTCACGGACACGATATCTCGGAATGGTTCGGTACAGTTTGTTCCGCACCAGTCCGAGATATCGCGTCCGTGAGAGTTGTCTATGTGTGCTATGCTCGAATATTACTTGTATGTGACATTGACTTCTGTTAGTGTCTAAATATTCTGTGCTATAGGCGATGGTTGACTCTATCCATCAGGAGACCCATCTGCTTGTTTGCTATCTTATACTATAAAAAAATGGTAGTTCAGACTTCAATATCGCGCACACGTTTTACACCCCGTACAATATTTTAATATAGCACCTAGAAACGGGGGCGAATATGAATTTGTGAAATGAAATATGTTGAACAATAATCCTCGTGTTCGTTGATGCGCTCGTAAAATGGTCGCTCTTTATTACAAACTGTGGAATTTTACTTTTTTTACGCTTTATTGGATTTAGAAAAAATATAAGAGATGTTCTTGTTTATAAGTAATCATAAACAAGAACATCTCTTATATTTTGTGCCGTAACCCCCTTTTTAGGGTTCCTTACTTGAAAACAAAAAGGATCCCTTATAGGATCACCTTATGTCCGTTTGTCTATCAAGACTATTTATCTCAGTAACTTGTAGAGGTATCGAGTTGAAAATAAAAACATATTATAGTCATGTTTTGTTGGCATCGGGACGTGATGACCCTATCGCCCGCTGGTGGGATAATCTTATTTTTTGAAAATTATTCCGCTGGTGCAGTCAGTCAACAAAGAAGTGGTAGTGTCATGGTTAGCTGAATGGTCCGGAATGACTGGGGAAATACCAATAGCTCACTTAAAATCAACTTAAAGTAACAGCTTTCGTTAGCTGTTGAGTTTCGTCTGGTTAGTGAGGTTCCCGGAGGCCCTTCTTCCCTCCCCCTAATACTATGGAAGCGCAATTAAAAAGTAGTTGTTTACCCCAGGGGGGTACCATGGGCGTAAGCGATGGGCAAAATTTCGTTTGTGCTTATGTTATCGAGGATATCTGTTCCCGGCATCTCAGCAGCCTTGAAGGCAGGGACCTATCCATCCTTTGGCTATGCATAGACTGCGATGACCATCTACGCATCTATGCGTGCCTCTACAAGTAGACCTACTCTTAGAGCATATACAAATAGCAACAGATTCCGTGATCCAGCAGATTCCCTCCGCAGAGATCGTGATCCTTAGTGACTTTAACTCCCATCGTGCTGAATGGCTTAGCTCACGTACCACCAATCACGCGGGGAGATCTGTTCACGATTTTGCTTTAATATATGGTTTAACACAGCTGGTTACTTCGCCTACGCATGTTTCAGATGTTGATGACCATTTACCTTCCCTGTTAGACCTTCTGCTGACCTCTCATCCGGACAGTTTCCAAGTTTTCGTGGATGCTCCGCTAGGTTTTTCAGACTACTGCCACACTGCCTCATACGGAGTGAAGTGCCATTAATGCGATTATCGTGACCTAGTTCCTCAGGCTGTCGCCGCGTTTGACACTACAGGTTAGCAGATTGGAACGGACTGCGGTCCTTCTATGTATCTACCCATGAAGGCAACTATGCTTCTCACTGGATGGTTCACATGTCGTTGCTGACTGCATCTCCGAAGTAATACTGCAGGGCATGGAACTGTTCGATCCGTTCATTGCGGTACCCATCGGTGGCAAGTCACGCCTTTGATTTGATCGCCATTGCAAAACAACTTCGTGTCGAAAGCAGGAGTGCTACCAAGCATGGGCTGCTGCGGCGGCATCTCATGATGTAAACACCAGTGCAATTAGAAAGGAGTATAATTTTGCCTCTAGGTCTTTCAAAAGGGCCATTACTAAACCAAAATCGGAGCATATTGGCAGAATTGGTGAGAGACTAGTCAGTCTTCCTTCGGAAACTCATGCGTTGTGGTCTCTCGTCAAGGCTGTCCAAGGGAATTTATGTCTGCCCTCCTTTCCACCTCTGCGAAGAGCTGATGGCTCTCTAGCCTATGCTGCCAAGGAGAAAGCCGATCTTTTGGGCTCACTCTTTGCTGCCAACTCAACTCTGGACGAACAAGAGAACACGTCGCCTACTATCACGCAGCGTGACAGTTCCATGCATAACAGGGCATAATGCACTCATTTTATTGGACGTCCATAAGTCTGGTGGGCCTGATGGCATCTCACCAATCGTACTAAAGATATGTGCTCCCAAGTTGACGCCGGTTTTGACGCGTCTTTTCCGGCTCTCGTTCACAACAGGCATTGTTCCAAAATCTTTTAAGACAGCTTTAGTGCACCCAATCCTTAAGAAAGGCGATCGCTCTGTTCCGTCCAACTATCGGCGTTGTTCTCCAAAATAATGGAATCCATAATTAACAGCCAGCTTTTGGGGTATCTAGAAGAGCACCAGCTGAGCACCAGCTGTTTCCTTTGCGGTCGTTCATGTAGTGACCTTTTAGTTTACCTAACGCATCAACGGACGGAGGCTGTGGAGAACAAGGAGGATGCTTTGGCAGTTTCCCGGCGTAGGGATGTGACGACCCCATCGCCCACCGGAGGGATGATTTTTGTTACAAAAATTATTCTGTCGGTGCAGTCAGTCGATTAGTGGTAGTGCCATGCTGTGCTTACAGCGGAATAGGCCGGAACGCCCGGGGAGATACCACTCTTTCACTTAACACCGACGTGAAGTAACAGCATAGCTGTTGCGTTTCGTCTGGTTTGTGAGAGTCCCGGAGGCCTACTTCCCCCTCCCCCGCATACATGAAAGCGCAATTTAAAGGTGTTTTACCCCAGGGGGGTACCACTTGCACTAGTGGTGGAGAATCCCTCTCTGGGCGTCCATGCTCTGGATTGCTTGAACAGCCAAATCATGGACGCTCAGGCTGCCCTGCGTACTCTGGGGGGGGGGCAAGATTGCGCTCATTAACCACACTGCACGAGGCAAACGAAGCAAGGAACTTAAGGCATCCCCCACCACGCTTGTCGTGGATTTTTGCAACATTAGGGGGCTTCACTCAAACCTTAATGCCGTCCATTACCACCTCGAGACGGCTAAGCCGGCCTTGCTTTTCTTGACCGAGACTCAGATATCTTCTCCGGCGGATACTTCCTACCTCGCCTGTCCGGGGTACAAATTGGAACATTCCTTTGTACCGCGGGCTGGTGTGTGCGTATACGCCAGAGAAGATATCTGCTACCGGCGCCTCGGCAGTCTTGAAGGTCGGGACCTATCCATCTTATGGTTACGCGTAGACTGCGACGACCATCCCCGCATCTACGCGTGCCTATACAGGTCCCATAGCGGGAATACCGAAGTCGACCGGCTCGTCGAGCATTTGCAATTAGCTGCAGATTGCGTGCTTCAAAGGACACCTACCGCAGAGATCGTGATCCTAGGTGATTTTAACGCCCATCACACCGACTGGCTCTGCTCACGTACAACCGATCACGCGGGGAGGTCTTTTCACGATTTTGCTTTGGCGTATGGTCTTACGCAACTGGTTACTTCACCTACGCGAATTCCAGATGTGGATGACCATGCACCTTCAATGTTGGACCTTCTGCTGACTTCTCACCCGGATCAGTATCGAGTATCAGTGGACGTTCCTCTCGGTTCGTCTGACCACTGCCTGATCCGGGCCAAAGTGCCGGTTACGCGCCCGTCACGGCCTCCTTTTGTGGGCTGCCGCCGCGTTTGGCATTATAAGTCAGCAGATTGGGACGGGATGCGGTCTTTCTTTGCATCCTACCCTTGGAGGCGAACATGCTTCTCGTTGGATGATCCGGATGTCGTTGCTGATTCTGTCGCTGATGTGGTGCTACAGGGTATGGAACTTTACATTCCGTTCTCTGCGGTTCCCATCGGTGGCAAGTCTCAGCCTTGGTTTGGTCGCCACTGCAAGACGGCTGCGCGCCGAAAGCAGGAGTGCTACCGGGCCTGGGCTGCTGCATCGGCATCGTGTGATGAAAAAACC
Organism: Apodemia mormo; assembly: GCA_036924255.1. NCBI lineage: Eukaryota > Metazoa > Arthropoda > Insecta > Lepidoptera > Riodinidae > Apodemia > Apodemia mormo. The sequence goes on along the minus strand of JAUPFN010000021.1, from coordinate 16,432,249 downwards.
AGCGCTTTAAGAAAGGAGTATAATAACGCCTCGAGGTCCTTCAAAAGAGTCATCGCCAGGGCAAAATCGGAGCACATTGGCAGAATTGGTGAGAGATTAGTTCGCCTTCCTTCGGGCACCCGTGCATTTTGGTCTCTCGCCAAGGCTGCCTTAGGGAATTTCTGTCAGCCGTCCCTTCCATCCCTGCACAGAGAAGATGATTCTCTGGCCCACACCGCGAAGGAAAAGGCCGATCTCCTGGGCTCATTCTTTGCGGCTAACTCGACTCTGGATGACCAAGGAAACACACCGCCTACCATCCCGCAGTGTGATAGCAATATGCCCGAAATAAAATTCCATCAGTCGTCAGTGCGCGAAGCACTGTTTTCCTTGGACATCTATAAGTCATCTGGGCCGGATGGCATCTCTCCGATAGTGCTTAAAATATGTGCTCCAGAGTTGACACCGGTACTGACGCGTCTGTTCCAACTCTCCTACTCACTTGGCGTAGTACCGAAATCGTGGAAGACGGCCTTAGTGCACCCTATACCTAAAAAAGGTGATCGCTCGAATCCGTCAAACTATCGGCCGATAGCCATTACCTCCTTGTTCTCCAAAATCATGGAGAAGATAATTAACTGCCAGCTTTTGAAGTATTTAGAGGAGCACCAGCTGATTAATGACCGCCAGTACGGTTTCCGTCGCGGTCGATCGGCTGGTGATCTTCTAGTATACCTTACACATCGCTGGGCGCAGGCAGTTGAGTCCAAGGGGGAGGCATTGGCTGTTAGTTTAGACATAGCGAAGGCCTTTGATAGGGTTTGGCACAAAGCGCTTCTTTCAAAGCTTCCTTCTTATGGGCTTCCCGGGAAATTATGCAAGTGGATCACCAGTTTTTTGGCTGATCGAAGCATCAAAGTCGTAGTCGACGGTGCGTGCTCCGACCTTAAATTTGTCAATGCTGGTGTTCCGCAAGGCTGCGTGCTATCGCCTACACTGTTTATTCTGCACATCAATGACATGTTGCGAATTAGTAATATTCATTGCTATGCAGATGACAGTACTGGTGATGCTTTGTACTCCGGTCATAGCGGTATTTCTCGGGACCACGTCAATGAGAATCGGGACAAGCTAGTGTCTGAAATCGAGACTCAGCTCGAAAAAATCTCGGAATGGGGTCGACTCAACTTAGTCCAATTCAACCCTAGGAAGACACAGCTGTGTGCGTTCACCGCTAAAAAGTCGGCCTTTGTCGTATCACCTCGCTTTGAGAACACTCTCCTGACAACCTCAGCCAATATTGGAATTCTTGGCGTTGACATATCGAACAACGTTCAGTTCTGTGATCATTTGGAAGAAAAGGCTAAATTAGCCTCAAAAAAGCTCGGTGTGCTCAGTAGAGCGAGACAGTACTTCCTGCCTTCTCATCGCTTGCAACTTTACAAAGCGCAAATTCGCCCGCACATGGAGTACTGTTCTCATCTCTGGGCGGGAGCTCCGCAGTATCAGCTTCTTCCACTTGATCGCATTCAGCGTAGAGCGGTTCGAATCGTTGACGACCAAGCAATCTCCAATCGGCTTGACTCCTTGGCTTTACGCAGAGATGTAAGTTCGCTTAGCATCTTTTACCGCATTTATCATGGAGAGTGTTCCGACGAACTATTTGGATTGATCCCTGCTGTTGAATTTCATCATCGGACATCGCGGCAAAACTCAAAGTTCCATCCTCATCACCTCGATGTCTGGAAATCCACAACTGTGCGATTCTCTAGGCACTTCTTACCACGCACTACTCCTCTGTGGAATCAATTGCCGGCGGGGGTGTTTCCGAACGGATATGACTTAGGCACCTTCAAGAAAAGAGCATACTCCTTCTTAAAAAGCCGGCAACGCAGCTGCAAGACCTCTGGTGATGTGGCTGTCCATGGGCGGCGGTAATCACTTACGATCAGGTGAGCCTCCTGCTCGTTTGCCCCTTTTTTCTATAAAAAAAAAAAAAAAAAAAGTTAGTTTGGACATAGTGAAGGCCTTTGATTTGATATGGCACAAAGCGCTTCTCTCCAAGCTCCCTTTTTATGGGCTTTCTGTGAAATCCTGTAATTGGATCGTTGCCAATTGCTTGCTGGTTACTAGATGCACTTTTTGGAATGTCACAGCATCAAAACTATTCAAGCGGCAACGACTACCACTAATGTACAAGGCTGTTATGTGTCTTGCAATAACTAAACAATCACGATAATTTCGCATTGCGAGTTACGTGATCACCCCGCCGCTCAGTGAATTGAGTTAGCGCGATTGCGCGGCGCAACGCAGTGTTACACATGTCTAAAACTTCGTCCACTTTAACCCCATGAAGACACAAGTTTGCACGTTTTACGTTAAGAAATCTCCATTTGTCGTATCTCCTTGCTTCGAAAATAGTTCCCTATCAGCCACAGCCAGTCTTGAAATTCTTGGAGTTGACATATCGAGCAACGTTCATTTCCGTGGTCACTTGGAAGACAAGGCCAAATTTACCTCAAAAAAGCTAGGTTTTTATGTGACACTCAATGAAATCTTCCAATTAATTTAAGAGCAGCAGTGTTTATAATTCATATTTCATTTTTGATAGCTTATAAGATGATTTGAGATCAACTTGCTTTCTATCCTGTAAAATAAAATTTAAAAATATGACTATACATTTAGCATAATATTTTCTAAACGAAACATAACCACCGTCTAAACACTACTAACCATTTCTATGTATATTTATTAATATAAAACAATATACGTCTGTGATGGACAGACGGATGCGAGATCAGGCCCTCTACCTAATTTGTACCGGATTAGCCACAGCCACGTTGGTTTCCATCATTTTTATCCAGTGTCTTAAGCCAAGGATTTACCTCGACATTACTATGCCACACGAGACCTGGGTGGAATATTAAATAGGAACCTTTTTAAAATACTGCATAAATATAGTCACGCCGGTTACTTTGTGGGGTTAGTAGAGAAAGCGAACGTCAATGGACGTTCAAATTCACTTTGATCTGCTGTATTTTTTCGATTTTCTAGCGAAACAGACTACTGTCAGGTTGTTTCTTATTTATGACTAGTTTTGCACGCGACTTCGTCCGCGTGGGAAAAAAATTTAATATAAACTGAGCCTAAGTTACTGTTTATTACATCAGTTACTGTTTATTATATTGTTATTATAAGTTACTGTTTATTTCCCCGTGTTGGTTCCGGGCTCCTTTGAAGAATAGACCAACTGTCGTTCTGCCAGGCAGGTTGTAAAAGGCGACCGATTGGCTATGCGAGACACTACCTTCGTGGCTACTAGGTGGTAGAGTTCTGCATGATCTCGCCCGGGTCAGGTACCACCGCCTTACCTATTCCTGCCGCAATAACGTCAGTGCTTGTCGCTGTCGTGTTCCAGTTTGGAGGGTAAGGTAGCCGGTAAACTTATGCATGTGGCATTAGACCTCGCCACAAGTTAGCAACGCACCATTAACATCTTTGGTGTCTATAGGCGATGGTTGACTCTTTCCATCAGGAGACCCATCTGCATGTTTGCTATCTTATGATATAAAAAAGCTATCTGCCAGTAAAAGTCCCGTCTAAATTGATCCAACCGACAGTCAGACAGCCAAAAATATTATTTTGGTGTATGTACTGTGTATAAATTCATGTGCATATAGTTAAGAGTGGTTATTTTAATTTTACAAAAATGCACTCCAATTTTATTTATTTGTATAGAGTACAGATAACAGGGATTTAAAACTTTACGCGATACTAGCTAGGCCTGCGACTTCACCGCGTGGAAAAAATTCTAAAATGAAAGAAGTCTAAGTTCACTTGACGGAGAAGGGTAGTTTATCTCAATTAACCCCCCGCCCTCTCCACTTCTCGAGTAATACTTGATTTCGGCTCCGAACGCCGATTTTCACACTTTGATTACTTTTGCAATATTCAATGTAAGTATTAGCGGAGTGCCGAATTTTAAAATAATCCTTTGTGTTTTTTCGCAGTCTTTTGAAATGGCAGCAATGAATGCCTTTCAGAAAGTATTTCCTCGTGTAACAGTACACGGATGTTTTTTTCATTTCGCTCAGGCTTTACGTAAACTCGCAAAGAAAGCAAATATATATAATACTAAAGAACAAAAGGAAACAATTGCATTATATACAGCTTTAGCACATCTACCACCGACACACATTCCCGAGGGCTTCCTTTCGATTAATTTTGAAATTTCTTCTGACAATACCTCTACCTGGAATGATTTCGTTGGCTACTACGTTAAACAGTGGATGAGATATGATACAGTGGCAATCATGAGCTGTTGCGGAAGATTTCATCGGAGTACAAACGTCGTAGAAGGATGGCACTCCAGATTAAATAAGATCGTCGGGTCTAGGAAACCACACCTTTTCCCTATCATAAAAGTTCTAAAATACTAAAGTGTTCATTGCGATTACAACGTTAGAATGAATAACATGCATCTACCAATTTCCAAAAAACAGTTAAACAATTATTTAAATTAAGAGACGGCCGTATAAAGATCACTGATGATTAACGAATATGATCGATGTTAAGACTTGTTTAATGAGACTCAGCAAAGTGCGAATTGTAAAATATCGTTAATAACCAACTTTATTATAATGTAATCTTTTTTAGTGCCTTAATGTTTACGTGAAATTTCCTTGACTGTACATAAATTTGACAGACTGCGAAAATATACACGACATAATTTAAAAATCTACGAAATGCTACTGATTGCACAAACATCTATATACATATAATAAAATCGTAGGAAAGTCAAAACAGCACATTGAATATTTTTTTTTAAAGAATACTTGGGGCGTGATCTACAATCGATATCGAAGCCAAAAATATAGTTTTTAGAATTTTTTTCTGTTTGTATACATACAGTCCGGGGTAAACTCAAAAAGGACTGCGTGGATTTACTTCAAAATTTGCATGAATATTACTAACAAATCGGGTTAACATGTAGGCTACATATTATCACGCTATCATCTACGGGGGAGGAGCTGTGCGGAGTAAACGAAGTTCGCGCGGACGAAGTTGCGGGCAACAACTAGTTACAAATATCGGCACTACGCGAAACATGTCTATAAGCGATTACTTGCATAGAACTTTCCAAAATTCGGCACTACGCTAATACTTACATTGAATATTGTAAAAGTTGTCAAAGTGCGAAAGTCGGCATTCGGCGCCGAAATCCTCAAATTCAGCAGTTCTGTTACAATAAATCGTTCTAATTTTATGTAGTTCTAACCTTTTTGTCTAGTTTAATATTTATGGTCTTTTTTTCTTTAAAGTAATTTGCCAATGTGTATTATTTGTTACGATTTTTCTTATTAATAAACATAAATTATAAGTATATGTATAATTGTTTTATATGCAATAATTTAGTTTTAGAATAAAGAGTCGCCTCTGTGGTCTAGTGGTCCAGCGTTGGCGTTGACCACTTGAGGTCCCGGGTTCGATTCCCGGGTCGAGTACATAAAAAAGTGTTTTTTCAGTTTTATAATAAACACAAAGTTGCCCGGGATTGGAAAATGTCCGGTTGGCGATAGGCTTGCCACCTATCACATTTGTGGGACCAAGTATCTTCGGCTAATCGTGGGTGCACTTGTTGTACCTCTGCCTACACCTTCGGGGATACGTACGTGAAGATACTTTATAAATTAATTTAAATTAAGTGTTAGTCAATTTCTTCTATGTGATTTGTATATTTTTAAATTAGTTTTGCCTACTTGGCTCTATATTTGTATCAAGTACTAAAGCTGCAGCTTACAAGGACATTATAATATATAGTATAAAACAGTTAACATGGAACATTTTATTTTGATACGTTATCCAGTGCTCCAGTCAGAGGAATAATTTTAGATCGTAAGAAATCTATGTGTACTTTAAAAGTTTACCTACTCTCTCATATTAATCCTAAATATTATTGATGATAAGTTTTATGATTTATTTTATTATTTTTAGTTAATGGGGTAAAATCAGTAATCTTATTATTTTTAATAAGTCAATAAGTTTAAGTTTATAAGTTAATAAGTTTTAGATTAGCCATGTATGTAATATATTAGGATATTTTTGCTTTTACTATAGGTTTGTAAAATGACTTCGATTGATTCACAAATCTAATCAGCTCTTTGCTTCAAAAAAATTGGTGGATTGCTTAAATCAAATAAATATAAATCGATTGATTTATTCGGGAGTCATCGTTGGCGAAAAAAGTTTGAGCCAATCAATTTTGACATCAAAACAACATTTAGATATCGCTAGATTAATATTACGTTAACTATTCTAACCCCAAAGTAAGTAAATTATATGCTTCATAAGCGTATATTAAATTAATATTCCATATCGGGTGATGGTCAACGATAGACTTATACATAGAAACATGTATACCTATTGAAATATATTAAATAAACGTCTAAACTCAGAAACGCAAACATTTATACTTTTCACTTAATTTTCGCTAAAAAATCCAATTCTATTTTGTTTGTAAATAGCTATATATATATATATATATATATATATATATATATATATATATATATATATATATATATATATATATATATATATATATATATATATATATATTCGTTAATCTCGCTAAAACTCGAGAACGGTTGAACCGATTTCGCTAATTTTGGTTTTGAATTAATTGTTGAAGTCCAGGGAAGGGTTGAAAGGTGAGAAAATATAGAAAAAAAAGAGTAGTTAAAAAGGCAAAACAATGTTTGCCGGGTCAGCTAGTAAAAGATAACTTTTTTGTATGCATGCATTTTGTTCGCGTCGGTCCAGGCCTCCTTTAAGGAATAGACCATCAGTCATTCAGACAGGTAGTTCATAACAGGCGAACGGTGAACTGTAATAGTCACTACTATCGATACTACAAGGTGGTGGTAGGCTTTTGTAACGTCTCGTCTGGGTTTTGCACCTAAGTCTAAACTGTTCCCACCACAAAAGCATTAACGCGTAATGCATATCATTGTCGTATTCTGATTTGGAGGATAAGGTAGCTTGTAATCTTATGCTTGTGGAATTAACATCCCGTCACTCAGCAATCAGCATCAGCATCAGCATCATTGATATTCCTGCTCATATTCATATCTGTGTTGTCTATAGGCAATGGTTATTTCTGCGTGTTTTCTATTTTATGATATAAAAATAAATTAAAGAAAACTAATGTTGGGATGATAAAATTACACAAACTCGTCCTGAGAGTGCCTTAAGCTCAGCCTCGTCTGATCAACCGCTTAATTTGGAGGGTATAACTAAATACTCGTAGTAGAGAGTAAAAAAATATCAACAGATTCAGTAAAATTTAGTACACAAAAAATATATTACAAGTAAAAAAGATTCTTCTGTCAAATGGTTCGAGTCTAGGGATGTTATTTTATAGAAAATTCGATATTTCATGTTTAAAATGATTGTAAAAGGAATACGGTCAAAAATAGTTTTTCCTACTTAATTTTATAGCGGGATTTTTAAATATTATTTAAAATATTTGATTATTTTGTTCGAGTTCCTAACCTAAACAAGACAATGACAAATAAATACGCTATTGCAACAGGACTAGGTAAGGTGGCGCTACCAAACAACCGGGCGAGACGTAGCGCAATTCTACCACCTAGTAGTCATGACAGTAGTGGTTTACATAGCATTTAACGACCTGCCTGGCAGAATGGCAGATGGTTTATTCTACGAAGGGAGCCCGGGCTAGCACAGGGAACTTATGAATGTAGCATTTTATCTGTACCACAAAGATAACAACACTTAGTCATATATTTCCATCGCGATAGCCACTTACATGTTTGCAGCCATATGACATAATAAAAGATAACAGGAAATATTTACTGAACATTTTATAAGAGATTATTTGGAATGATTTATGTTTTTTTTTTTTAAATTTTCATATTGCCAAAACATTGTTTTCTCTATGAGGCTCCAGAAATCTGTAAATTTTTATTTATTATTTTATGATGTTTGTTAATTTTAGTTATTACTTAATAACGCCTCTACAGCTTGACGATTTTGCATCATATTTAATATGTTAATTTACGACGGTATACGGACTTTTTTGTTGTAGAAAACTTAATATAAATGTATTCACAAAAACATTTAATCTATATTACGATACGTTTGATAATATCGAAGTTTTCAACGTGTCAATATTTCAACCCCATCGCCGCAGCTTCCCTGAGCTTCAACAGTTTGGAATTCAGGCGTCATAAAACGTAATCGAATTCAGTTTAGGAACTGGTCCAAGAGCTCTGCAGCTATTGTCAACACCCGCGACCTGTCATTTTGCATTTTATATCACCCATTTAACGTTACTAAACGTTTTGTTGACACGCTAATGTTGCCATTTAAATTTATCGCATTACGAATCTGAGCAAAAAATTCGCTTAAACGTAGTTTCAGAAATGAGAATTTATTGGTTTGAACGAGTATTAAAAAAAGACATGTGGCACTCGGAGACTCGGCATTTTTTATCAACTTATACAATTATATATTTATTTTATTTATGCAGTATTTTTTTTCTTTGATATTAATTCAAGTTACACTTTGAGCGTGGTGACCGATAAAAAAAACAAATTTTTTTCTTTTATTAAATAAATGAGATGTTAATATTGTTCAAAATATTTTTATTATCTTTCAATACATGTCGGTTCTTCAGGAATATTTAATAAATGCACTTTGTTTATTCATATTTAAAACACTTTGTACACAAATTATACGAGTACAGATATTCACTGTTGTACGTAGATGATAAATACCTATCCACCTATATATTTTCTCACAAACAGCTGATTACGGTAGTTTTCCAATACAACCAAAGCCATCTAAAGGCGGGTTGCTGAACTAAAGAGACAAGCGTGATATTCAAAAAGTCATTAAAAGTTCTGGTATTTATCGATAGATGGAAAAACTAAAAAGTATCACCGCTGTGTCGGTCGGAGTGGGGGGAGTTAGGTTTTTTCGTTACGGAATTTCTGGATTCGGTCTCCACGCTCAAGGCCTGCGATAGAACCTATGCGATAGCTTAAAAAACTCATAATGCTAATAATAAAATTTGCTTCATTTAGCTAGTGACTTTGGTTTGGGTTAGTAAAGACACCGATCCTAAGTTTGATTTTTTTATTTTAAAGAACAATTTGAGGATTGTATTTGATCCTAACTACAGGGATTGTTAGACAAAACAAAAGTAGATTTTTCACATTATGGCGGGATCGGAGAGTGATTTCGTATAAGGGGAGCCATGTAAGCGCGCGCTATTTCAATTGGCCAATGAGCGCGCGCGGTGGTAGAGTTGGCTATCAGATTTTACCAACTTAATCACTTGCTAACCAATGCAAAGTTTTAACTACTATTAAAATTTAACAATTTGTAAAATAATAATAACCCTAATCGATGCATCTTTGCTACAAACTTTTACTAGGGGTTAGAGTTCCGTAACCTCTCGCTCGGGTATTTAGTTCCACCACTATGCCTATTCCTGCCGCAATACCGTTAATATCTGTTATTGTCATATTCCGGTTTGGAGGATAAGGTAGCCGATAAACCGGATAACCGATAAAAATTGCCATCCCGCCACATGGATAGTAACGCAATATTAACATCTTTGGTGTCTATAGGCGATCGTTGTATCTGCTTGTATGACATCTATATAAAAAAAATTTTAAAAAAATTGACACGGCTGGATTTGAATAAAAAAAATCCTATCACGGGATAACTATTAAAATACGTAAGTTCTAAACACACACATGACTCTGTTAGGTTTATCAAGTTTCATTATTTTTGTCGAGTTCCCATTTGTTTTTCTTCAAATATTTTTAGAAAAGTCTCTCATGTGGTCTAGTGTTTCAGTGTTAGTGTTGACCACGCAAGATTCCCGGGTAAATCAAAAATGAGTTTTCTCCGTTTTCCGATAAAAACGATTCCGCCCGGGATTGGATAAGTGCCCGGTTGGCGATAGGCTTGCCACCTATTACATTGTGCGCTTAGTATCTTCAGCTAATCGTGTGTGCACTATGTGTACCTCTGCCTACCTCTTCAGGGATACGGACGTAAAGATACTTTCTTTTCATATTAAAATTACAAGTTAGCACCTTATCTAAAAATAATGTTAATATACAAGTCTCTGTTAGGTTTGTTTACATAAATTTTTCCTTCAATCTCATTTTCTTTATAAAAATATATTTTTTTAAATTTTACCTAATGTATTAGTTATTCGTCTGCTACCTTTAATAGATGTGTGGGTGATAAAATTTATGTATTTTATTGGTTTACAATATATTTTAGTTGTAAAACATAATAATTTCAACATGTCGTCTGTACTAATGTCTAATAACCGCTTAAGGGTGTAATATGAAATTAATGAATATATTAAAGGGAAAACTACTCGTAAGAGCGGACAACAAGGGTACCACGTGTGCTTTATGACGATAACTTTGATCGTTTGAATGATAACTTTGGTAATTATATATATTTTTCCTCGTGTTGGTCCCGGGCTCCATTGAAGAATAGGCCAACTGCCGTTCTGCCAGGCAGGTCATATAACGCGACCGATTGCCTATGTGAGTCACTATAATTGTGGCTACTAGGTGGTAGAGTTCTGCATTCTCTCGCTTGGGTCTGATACCACCGCCTCACCTATTTCTGTCGTAATAGCGTCAGTGCTTGTCGCTGTCGTGTTCCGGTATTGAAGGTAAGGTAGCTGGTAGATTTATTCATGTGGCATTAAACTTCGCCACAAGGCATTCTTTGGTATCTATAATACATTAATAAGTGAAGTAAAAAAGTTGTACTCCTTTTCCGACAATTATTTAAACGGAGGAGTATAAATTTGGCACAAACCTAATATTTTTACATAATATGCACATGCATAGGAATACGTTAAATTAATAAAAATAAATACTACACACACTGCATTTATGTAACACACGTTATAACATACACACATTTACACATTCGTGTTCGCTGTTCGCCTCGTCACTCGACGAACCATTCGACGAAAGATTCGTATCGAGTGCCGTCGCGAACTGACATTTGCACACGAACATGGAGGACGTGAAAATAATGGTGGAATGCGCGCTATATCTAGTTAGTTTATACAATTATTTAGATACTAGCTGTTGCCCACGACTTCGTCCGCGCGGACTTCGTTTACTCCGCACAGCTCCTCCCCCGTAGGTGATAGCGTGATAATATGTAGCCTATATGTTGAACCGACCTATTAGTAATATTCATGCAAAATTTGAAGTAAATTCATGCGTACTGCATACTAAACTGTCTAGCGTACTTGGTCTTTTAAAACTGATTATTTTAAAATACTGTAGACTTAAATTATCCGGGTCATAGCTTAAATATTGGTTATGTTACTTTAGTTAAAAATCAAATGAGTATTAACTAACAACAACTAAAAACTCAATAAATATCTTTTTCAGCTTGTTCAACTTTTCAGAAATATTGTACAAAGGTTTTTCTATTTACAAAATTAAAAAATGCTGTCGATTGATCGAATGAATTAAAAAAATATATATTTAATTTTATTGCAATTAATTCATTGTACACCAAGTCGAAAATTATCTTTATTTTCAACATTTCCTTCTTACGGGTTGGCTGGAAGAAATCTCTATTTCTAGAGAAGTAGAGATAAGTTCGCCCATTGTACTTGTCTTCTATTATTGTTGTTATGTTAGTCATTACTGTGTACAATAAAGAAATAAATAAATTAATAAATAAATGAACAATTTGGAATCGAAACCCCTATCCAGAAGAATTTCAGTGTTTATAGTGTTACAAATCTTTTTCAAAATTATAGCATTTTCACGATAAACGATGGCTTTTTAAATATCTATCTGATTACTATAAGATACAGGTGTAGTTGATTTTACAGGCAGTAGCAATTGATTTTAAAAATATTTTAGCAAAGTCTTTTACGAGTATTTATAAAATTCAATAAGCAATCGATTTATCGAAAAATTAAATTCAAGTCCACACCCCTATAGGAAAATTTCAGTTCTAGGTTTGTAGTGTTTCAAAACTTTCTCGCAGGTGAAGCGTATTCAAGATAAATTATGTCCTTTTCAAATTGTAATTCCTTGTTTGAAACTGGTGCATACAACTCGTAGATAAAAGGCATTCAAATCAAGCTCACTCCTCTAATGAGATTTGTTAGCATTACCGGTACGTCCATTTCAGTGTTTTTGACTTTCTATGTTTTGATTTTAGCGAAACTGAGTTAGAACAAGTCCTTTAGGGCAGAACTTACGAAGAGGTAAACAGAGGTTAAATTAGGTTGGTTTCCAATTTGTCAGTGATATTGAGTCTAAGTTAAGTTGATCTAAAAAATGACCCATTGATATATCATCCACATATCCAAAACAATAATAATGTTATTCGAATTACCTCCTGCCCCCATTAACCACCTGGCGTTCTGCCGGGCAGTTTGTAAAAGACAACCGATTTTCTACATGAGTCACTACCATCCTGGATAGGTGGTAGAGTTCTGCATCGTCTTGCCCAGATTTTGTAATCCTCCTTACCTATTCCCCTAAATGGTATAATCTAGGTCTGTCATGTGCGTGTTCCGGTTTGAAGGGTAGGGGGTGGTAAACTTAAGCATTTAGATCTCACCACATGAATAGCAACACACTAATGGTGTGGTTATATTTTTGGTTTCTTTAGGCAATAATGGTCTCTTTCCATCATGAGAGCCATGCGTTGATATAATAAAAAAGGCTACAATCAATCGTAATGTTAGTCTATCTTCCCGGTCAATATTAGAGTCTGCAAGTCCTACTTTGGCAAAGCGGAGTAACGCGATTACCAGTTATTAATATAGCCAGCACTCGCCATTCGTCCTGAATAATTCATTTAGCGCCTGGGAGGTCGTAGACTTTGAAAATAGTCTAAGTCACAGATGTATAAACTAATGTAATACTTGTCATGTTATATTTTATTGATTCAGGCGTTACTTTGCGGAAATACATAATTAAAAAATGAGAAGTTAATTAATTAAATTTGATATTCTCTGCGAACAGTTCTATGTGAATTCTGCGTTGACAGGTTCGTTTCTCCTGAAGATGATTCGGTGTCGAAGTGAAACGTGCGGTGAGTACGTAAATTATGTGTACGTAAATGTGTGTTTTGAGTTTCCTATCGAAGTGGGTGAAAGTGTAGTGGATGTGGATAATAGTGCTGCTGGGGTCTTCTTTTTTGTCTGGACCATGGTGAGTTTTGTCCATATATTAAACCGGTGTCTTTCTTTTCGGTTTACAGTAGTAAAGTTGTAGCTACACAGAAAGCACGTTGCGTTGACCGCCGTGTTGTTCGAATGGTGGTTCGAACCCTGACTACGCAATCAATGGGGCCTGGGTTCGATTCCCGAAAGTGACAGGCAATTGAGCATAGATGTTTGTATTTCTGGGTTATGGAATTTATTAAATATATTTTTCCATATTAATTTTGTATTAATATCGTTGACTATAATACAAGTAAATTGATTATTTTGGGGCTAGATCAATCTATACAGACTGACTGGTGAGTTACCTTCCATAGTTCTGGAGAGTACTCGGTACTCGATTCTCGTTAAAATGAAATAATAAAATTGGGGGCTTAATTTTTGACCAATATTTCTCTAAAAATAAGTGAAATGTGGATATTATACTCTCTAAGCTCGCCACGCTGGTCGACATCAAGGTCACGTCGCCGCCACCCCCCACCTCACTAACTGCGCACGTGTCGGTGCGTCCGCGCGGTGTCCAAGTTTGACGCAGGTAATTATAAGATTCTCGGTATACTGTTTAAAAAGTTTACTAAGAAGTATTTTAATATTTATTTTTAATGTTATTTTTTCTATCATACATGATCGTCAACTATCACGTCCTTAAGTATTGAAGGTAACTCACCAGTCAGTCTGAATATTAATACGTGAAGCAAAAACTTCGGACCTCTTTTTAAGACAATTGTACCAAAGGTAAAGTATGAAATTAGGTAAATGTTTACATTGCGGAGGACTGCAGAAACCTAATATTTTTATATAGAATGCATTTGAAATAAATTAATATAAATAAGTATTACACACACTACATTAATGTGTGATATGTGATAATGTACACACATGTAACTATACTATTTTTTTCCGAACACAAGCGATCGCTAGGTAGTGTAATTTGTCCATTGTTATTATTGTTATTATTATTATTATTATGTTTGCACTCTTATTAATAAATTGGTTTAACCTGGTTAATATCCTTTGGTATCTATAGATCCCTTGTTAAGTAAGCATCACGTCCTTATTTTTGAAAGAGTAAGCAAAGGTACTTTTTTTATTTTAGTGGGAGAGGCAAACTGGCAGACGTGCCACCTGATGGTAAGTGGTCGACGTCGCCAATGAATATAAATGGTATACCTGAGCTGGATCAAGCCCAGGTATCCCATTCATGTGTTGACTATCCTGAGACATAAGGTATTAATTCTCGGTGCCAGTAATCACAATGCCTGTTTTGCCCTTCCCTCCGAAACACAGCAAAGCTGTTTCACCGGAGAAACAAGCAAGATGGTGGTACCCATGCAGACGGGAGGACGGCACAGCGCATCCCTCCCACCGGTAAAAAAGGTGTAAATATTTCATGATTGATTCAAACTCATAATTGACCGAAGGTTTTTTTGTATATATCACAGAAGAGCAAATATGCAGATGGTTCTCCCAGTAGAAAGATATAATAATCACATCAATTGACACCAAAGATGTTAATGGAGTATCACCAACGGTGTGGCAGAATTTTTTTAGCACAAGACTGCCGCAATAGCGTCAGTGCTAGTCACTGTCGTGTTCCGGTTTCGAGGGTAAGGTAGCCGGTAAACTTATGCATTAGACCTCGTCACAAGAAAGCAACGCACCATTAACATTTTTGGTGTCTATAGGCGATGGTTGACTCTTTCCATCAGGAGACCTATCTGCTTGTTTGCTATCTTATAATATTTAAAAAAAGCATTCTTTTAAGTTGGCAAATCCGATGGTGTTGTTTGGTGATAATGTAGTGAATCTTGGTAAATCTAGGTGTTAACTAACGTTATGGCCTATTACTTATACATGGCGCACACTAAAAGTTTTGCACTTCTAGCTAATCGGAACTATTTGAATTTCGAATGTTATATTTTTAAAACGTTGCAACCTTCTTAGTAATAAAAAAAAATTGGCGGGAAATTATTTGTCAATTGTTCTTTTATCACACATCAAAGTTCTATATACGCAACGAAAATGGAATTAAGTCGAAAAGATTTTAGACCGACGATTTTTTATGATTTTAAAAGTTCTTTTTCTCCGCAAGACTATGCCGCTCGTCTTCAAAATGCTTTTGGGAGAGAAGCACCTTGTTTGAGCACCGTGGGTAGGCGATGGTTTGCTGAATTTGAGGAGAGAGATCGAGTTTCTTTACATGACGAATTTCGTGAAGGGCGGCCTTCAACTGCCGTCAACGAAAATAATGTGGCTACTGTTAAGCGGTTAATTAAAGAAAACCCCCAGATTACCTATGACACAATTCGAGGACTATTGGGAATTGGTATGAGCCAAATTCAGAAAATTTTACACGAAGAATTGAAAGTTCGGAAACTTTGTTGTCGTTGGATCCCTCATGAACTGACAGCGGAGCAGAAGCGGGCTCGCGTGGAATGGTGCGCACAGATGCTACTGAAGTACGACTACGGACATTCTAATGCTGTTTATGACACTTCTTCATACACGGCCAACAAGCAAAGTCATTTTTAGTCATATGGACAATATAGGAATAGTGTTCTTGATTGTTTAAAAGAGTAATTAATTGAATTACTCTTTAATTTGCTTGAAATTACTCTTAAATAACTAAGACCGTTGGACCTCCTTTGCAGAGTAGGCCATTTGCTGTTCTACCAGGCAGTTCATAAGAGGCGAATGATTGGCTATGCGAATACTACCATCGTGGCTGGTTAGAGTTCTGCATTGTCTCGCCTGGTACCACGTAGCGGTCCACCACCGGTAGCGATCTGATACCACTGCTATGTCCAATCCTGCCCCAAATAGCTTTGGTGCTTGTCGCCCTCGTATTTCGCTCGGGGAGTAGTATATTGGCTACCTTACTAGCCGGTATACTATGCATGTGGCACTAAATGACCGAGGCCACGAGGATATCAATTTACCATTAACGTCTTTGTGTCTATAGGCGATGGTTATCTCTTTACATTTGGAGAGCCATCTGCTTGTTTGCTAGCTACGATACGACTAATAAACCTTTAATTAACCTGCTTACACGTTTATTAAGCTTCGATGCAAAATGGGGTGTTAAACCTAAAAGTTTGACCACTATGTCTGTGTGTGTTTTTCTGTGTGTCTGTAGCACTGTAGCTCTTAAACGTGTAAACCGATTTGCATGCGGTTTTTTTGTTTGAAAGATGTTTTTCTAATGGCAGTTTTGATGGTTCGAAAACCGGTTGAGCCGTTTCAAGTCATCGGCGCTTTTCAACTCGTTAAGTATGTACGGTCTGATTGATAACGAATTTGGTAACATGTTACTTTAATGCTACGACAATGACATGGTAACCTTGAGATGATACTGTAGAATCCCATCTGTAGATCAACAGCTGTTTTCGTATTTTGCTTTGCACACTATGGGTGGTCTTATGACGAAAGAATTGTCGGGGGTGTTTTAAATTTTTAATTTGCAATAAGTTTAGAATTACTAAGTCTGGCAACAAAACTATGAAACTGAAAAAAATATTGATTGTGATTTAACATCTTGTAAGCCCATTTTCCTTCAAGTCTTTCAAAAATTATAATAGAATCGAGAAGTAAAAAGTGTCCTTTCTAGAGGCTTTACTAGATCCTTGCATAAGTGTGAAAGGAATTGTCGCGGTTATCGTTCAATTCCGATGCAAGATCTATATTTCAATATCAAGCGCTATCATCCGATCTCATGCCTTATGGAACAGTTTCATCATCATTTAGTCTGGAAATGCTAAAGGTGATTTATTAAGCTACGCTACGACAACGGGTTTTTCCGGATAAGAATGAACGGCGGACGACTGGCCTAGTGAAATGTTTAAATTCTTTATTTATTAGGCGATGGTTGACTCTTTCCATCAGGAGACCCATCTGCTTGTTTGTTATCTTATGATATAAAAGAAAACCTGATTGCACTAAAAGGTGGGCTATGTTTTTGGAGGATTATGTAATAAATATACGTATGTAAATTACAATCACTTCTCCATCTTAAGGAATTTAAGCTTGAAAGGTGTCATTATTTTCGTCTCAACCTTTTTTATTAGAAATAGCAAATAAGCAGATGACTCGTGTAATGGAAAGTAACCATCGCTTATAGACGCCAAAAATGTTAATGGTGCGTTGCTTTCCTTGTGGTGAGATGTTAATGCCACTTGCATAAATTTGCCGGCTATTCTACCCTCCAAACCGGAACAAAACAATGTTATCATTGTTTTGTTCCGGTTTGGAGTTTAAGCATTGATTGCAGCAGGAATAGCCAAGAGGGTGGTATCTAATACTAGGGTGAGAAGTTACAGAATTCAACCACATAGTAGTGACAAGTATAACCGATCGTTCGCGTTTTACGAACTGCCTGGCAGAATGGCAGATGGTCTGTTCTTAAAAGCGTGCCCGGAGTAACACGGGGTGGCTGTCAGATTGACATAGGTTATATAATTTATACCCGACTACGCTACCTTCGTACCGTAGTCGAGTATATATTATGTTTCTTCGGATCACACCGCAGTCCGGTTTCTAGTTTTTATACATAATAATTACTTCTTAACGATTTTGTTTGCTATTATGTGATGGAATTTTTAAATCATAGGGAAGAAAAAAGTAGATGGTTCTTATCTTCATCTGGTCTGTGGTTCTTATAATTAAAATAGAAAACCACTCCCTATAGAAGTTGTATACGAGAACAAAATCAACGATAGATTTATCCCAATTAAAATTTATTAAAACTAGCGATTGCCTGTAAACAAAAATTTTTTTTAAGTTTGATAAGCGACTTTAGCTTTTTTTTATATGATAAGATAGCAAACAAGCAGATGGGTCTCCTGATGGAAAGAGTCAACCATCGCCTATAGACACTAAAGATGTTAATGGTGCGTTGCTATCTTGTGGCGAGGTCTAATGCCACATGCATAAGTTTACCTTACCCTCCAAACCGGAACACGACAGCGAAGCTATTGCGGCAGGAATAGGTTAGGCGGTGGTACCAGACCCGGGCGAGACAATGCATAACTCTACCACCTAGTAGCCACGATGGTAGTGAATCGATAGCCAATCGGTCGCCTTTTACAACCTGCCTGGCAGAACGGCAGTTGACCTATTCTTCAAAGGAAGCCGGGACCAACACGGCGAAAAGCTGCTGTAAAGCTTGTAAGCTGTGTAGCTGTAAATAAATTAGTATACATGTGTGTATAATGTATTATTATGGATTTAGTGTGTAAGTCCTGTTTGTAGTATGAATGAAGTGTTTTAATGTATATTTTATTTGTTTAATGTATTTATAATGTATTTTATTTAAAAATATTAGGATAATGTACTCCTTCGCAATGTAAACTTTACCCATGTTCAATTTCATATTCCTCCGTTTGCGCAATTCTCTTAAAAAAGGTTTCAAACTTTTTCCTTCACGTATTAATATATAAATAACGGACAACCGGCTGAATAGTAACCTCTAAGGGATAAAAAAACAATAATTGAAATTTTATCTAAATATATCGATTTATATTTTACAGCTTGATGTATGTTCGTGGCTAGAAAGTTTTTTGCTTATTTAAGAAAAAATGTGTTGTACATGTCGCATTCAATTTGTATTTTTCGTCGTTATACAAACGGCGTCGCCATTTTATAAACATAAACGTGCAATGCAAATAGCCTAAGGCAAACTGTTGATGACATAAATTGTGTCAATGTCAGCTTTATACTCAGATGTGGCTGACGCTTGACGGAGCACGGAGCCTGGGCTCCTTTTTCTGGGACATAAAGGCATCCAACAAACCTACTACTTTTTATGCAAGACAAGCCCGCTGAGTTTCTTCCGCCGGATCTTCTCAGTGTGTGGCCGCGTTTCCGATCCGGTAGTAGTTTAAAAACATGTTGACGCGTCAAAATAACTTGTAAAAAGTTTTATTGAATAAAGTACTTCTGATTTCTGATTTCTGATAAGAAGTATGATAGGATTCTCTTTCTGAATAAACTATCCATTTATATGACAAATAATTTAAACAATATGTTGCGGTAATTGGTAACGGCGGCGTTAAAGTCATGCATATTATAAAATGACGACTCTTTACATTCGACGAATGGTATTTTCAAAAAAGTATCTTTGTAATTAGACGACGCGACGCCCTTTGTATACGGACAAACTATAGTATTTGTTTGCGACATACACTCTAACTCTGGATTAATCATTGTTCTTATAGCTTTATAGAGTAAAATTAATATTGTCATTGACATAAATCATTTTAGCAAAATTTTTACAGAGAAGTACGAACATCCCGTGAAACATAATGGAGTGAAAATAGCTAAAGTACGCAATTACCTTTACATAAATCCATCTTGCCAGCCTAAAAAACATGTGAAATATTATGAATTATTACGCATTTATGACTCAAACACTTTTTAACCAAATTCAGTAAAAAGTGCAGTTCTCAATTCGTCGTCAATTTTCGTTTATGTATTACATTAAAATTATCCATATAATTACATTAAAATTATCCATATAATTACATTAAAATAAAACATATAATTACATTAAAATTACACAAAAAAAAACATATAATTACATTAAAATACAAAAAATTATTAGTATCATCCTCAATTGTTTAAATATGCCTGGACTGATTGGAAAATCTTCTTTTGTTTAAAAGAGAAATATTTTCCGTTTGATCTATCATCTAAATCGGGGGTCACCAAATGGCGGACAGCGGTCTGAATCCGGACTCTCTGTATTGAAATTTTAATCTAATTTAAGAAAATAATCGAAATCTATCTATGCCTTTTTAATAGCCTAAGAAAATACGAAAGTATATTTTAGCCATGTAGCTTTAATAAAATGTCCATCGAACGAACCGAGAAAAGTTATTCCAGTAGATACTTGTGTGTAATCACAAATTTTGTCAAAATTGTGGATTATTCTTGAATAAACAGAAAAACATTTTTTACAATAAATTGATTCATCGTTACAAAACTTGCTCGTTTCTGGACCGCGAGTTTTTAGATTTAATACGGACCTCCAGTCAAAATAATCCCTGATCTAAATTATGGTGGTCTGAAATATATATACGTAATATTATTTAATTTCTTTTTCTTTCAGGTATCGCGATGACGCTCTTTGCTGGTCAGACAGGTAAGGTAATGACTTTTTACTCAATGCAAGTAATTAGTAACATAATCTTAGAAACAAAGGCACGTTGAAATAATAAGTACCTGTCAAAGGATATCAACATCTGATAAATATTAATTTCATTTTGATGAATATTTCAAGACCGATGAATATTATTGTACGTTTTAACTTTTCGAGAAATTTATAATTTTAATATTTATATTATTAAATTAATTTAAAACCGTAGTATATCCATTGAACTATATTACTAGTGCTTCAGTGATTAAGTATACTTTTGCGCAAATTTTTGCTTGATTAAAGTTTTTCGTAAATTTCACGGAAATAATGCGCTTTGGTGGGATAAAAAATGGACTGGTACAAAAAATAGGATCACGCGAACGAAGTCGCAAGTAAGTATTTAAGTACCCCAACTCAGAAATTCAGATAAATTACACGGTATGCTTCTCACAATAATAGTTGTCCTGTGGGGAATCAAACCTGAGCCTCATGAATTGCGTAGTTATTTGTTAACCATTCGACAAATGGGGTAGTCAAAAAAGTTGATCTGGTGAGCTGTTGACACCACAACACCAAGCAAGCTAAAGAACATGCTAAGCCTATATTTTTTTAATGTGTAGCTAATTTAATGCAAGAATATTGTGTTCTTTCTATAACATTTTCTTTGTTTTACTCGTGAACATTTTTAATTGGCCTTTGTAATCACATTATTATATTATATATTATGTATTTGAAACTAGCTGTAAGTTTTTCTGAAATAAATAAATAAAAGTAAAAAATAATAAAAACAAGATTCTGGAGCAACGGGGTAAATAATTTAAGGCTTCATACAAACGAGGTCATCGTCATTGGTTAATAGATAGCAATTAATACAACTGCACAGTCAATTTCTAAGTTCTAAATAAACAAGCTAGTATTTTTGAGAGATATCGCGGCACAAATATTAGTTGTCACGTCTCTATTCAATCCATATATTTCTATGCTCCAAATGGCTTTAAGCGTAATCTTTATGCTAATGTTTGCCAAATCCAAACTGAAGACAACTAGCCGGCTTTAAGCAAACATTGGCTAACTGACCGGTCTAATATTTTAATCGCGTGACCAGCGCTCTAATATTTGCGGAAGCCCCGTATAATCCATCCAATCTTATTATTGCTGATATTTTAGGGGCGAAATTTAATTTTAAACCAATGATTGTGATATCTTGTAATGTAAATGTGTGTAAACATAAAGTACAGGGAAAATATAGAACAATTCATCACGCCTTGGCCTTGCAGGATGAGCAGAGTGATTGTTTATCAAGGGCGGATCCTGGGGTCATGCCTCCCCCCCCCCCCTCTCAAGGCAGGTGTCTAGGTATGGTTTTATTGCAAACAAATAAGGATTAGAGCCGATCTTGACTGAACCTCAAATATGTGACCCCAACTAGACCCGAAGGCTGGATCCGCCCTTGCCGTTTATAGATGGTATGGTTTACCATGGTTCATTGTAAGTTGGTGAGATTGGTGGTGATCCCAATAGCCACATTTTTACCGAATTGATAACGAAAGCTGACAGTTTCTGTTGCCTTTTTCGATGACTAAATCTGACAGCTTTACGTGGTGATGTAGTGATCACAGCGGTGACTCCATCGTATTTTACCAATCTCATAACGGTTAACCCTTATTCTTTGCTATAGCTGGAGCCGACATCTTTACGTGTTCATTTAAGTCACACCCCCAAACTAAAACTACTATTGAGGTTTTTGAAAACATTTAAGCTACCGAGCGTGCCATACATATATACATACATACATTAATTACATATATACAAACGTACACTTCATGACTTCAAAAATATAACTCTCCTTCTAGTGCCGCGCAACATTTAACTGCGTCATTCAACCGCTGCACCGCGGTGGTCATGGCGCGCCACCAGTTCTAATCGGAATAAAAGCTTTTTTTAAATTTTTATTCAGAAATACAATCAAATATTTTTTACCCATTCACTTATCGAGTTTAATGAGACGAGCTGAATAAAATTTGCCGATCGGTATCGAACCAAAGAACACGTTAACTTTTGGCCCAGTGGTTAACGGTAACCACTGGGATAAACGGCGAGATCATTTAATAATCTATATATACCTGAAGCATAGATTATATTATAATAGTTACTATCGTCCTGAAGTGAAAACTTTATACTTCCATGTGCTCTGGGCTCCTTTGAAGAATAGACCAACTGCCGTTCTATCAGGCAGTTCGTAAAAGGCGACCGATTGGCTATACGTGTCATTGCCATCGTGACTACTAGGTGGTAGAGTTTTGCAACGTTTAGCCCCGGTATTTGGGTACCACCACCTTACCTATTCCTGCCGCAATAGCGTCAATGCTTGTCCATGTCATTTCCGGTTTAGAGTGTAAGGTAGTCGGTAGAATAATCCATGTGGCACTGCTATTTCGCCACACGATAGCAACCCATCAATAACATCTTTCGTGTCTATAGGCGATGGTTTCTGTTTTCATCAGGACAGCCGTCTGCTTGTTTGTTATAATATAATCATATTATATAAAAAACGCCTTGTACGAAAACTACGAGTAAGGAAGTGTAGGTATAAATTTAGGACAGTTAAGTTTATATGGAGGAGGAATGCAAGTACCTAGTTTATAGTTTAAAAATTGCTAATGAAAAGTACATCAAATATTTTTTTTAATTTATATTATGTAATTTGCCATGGATTATGAATATTCCAGTTTTAGAAGATTGCATGCGTGGAGAAAAGTGAGATTTGGCATATTTAATGTTTATATGGATTAGAAGGTCATTGTTATATGGTGACGAAATGCAGAAGACTAAAAATTTTTTGACTACTGTAAAATATCATTGCTAGAAAGTTATGAGTTTCGATCGGATATCATAGAGTTGTAGCGATCACGTGGTTTCAATTGCATATCGACGTCCCTTGTCCAAGGGGCGGCGAGGACAGCTTATTTTGCGGCTCAAATAACAATACAAACATAGGGTTGTCAGTATTATATATTGTAATGTGTGACGTCTTTTCTCGTCTTACTGTAGTCTGTGGGGCCGGGAAAACAGGACAGTTAAGTTTATATGGAGGAGGAATGCAAGTACCTAGTTTATAGTTTAAAAATTGCTAATGAAAAGTACATCAAATATTTTTTTTTTAATTTATATTATGTAATTTGCCATGGACAGTCTGTGGGGCCGGGAAAACACGCGCTATTTGAATTGACTAATGAGTGTGCATGGTGGTAGAGTGGCAGGGCCGAATGTAAATTAAATGCCGCTCCTGGGCACCGGAAAAAAGTCCGCCTTATTACTAGAATTTTACTTAAGGGAGGAAAAACGTGTAGAAAGACGTTTTCATGCTGATTTTTATTAATTTTTTTAAGGTATGAAAACTAATGTTATATATTGAAACTATCAGTTATTTCATACATATATTTATATTTTTCCATATTTTACGACAATATAACTTGAAAAGTAGCGATTTTTTGTTTAAATTAAAATTAATTGGTGAAATCGATAAATTATAACATTTTTTTAATTGATTGATTGTTAAAGTTGATGTTTTAAGAAATGCAAAAAATAATTCCGATTTTTTTTCAATTTTTCAAAAAAAAATACTAATTAAATTTCTTTAACTCCAGAAAATAGAAAAATCGATTATTATTTGAAATCTCCAAGGAAACAAATTGATTAAATCATTTTGATTATTATTTTTTACTAAAAAAGTGTCAAAATTATAATTCATAAATAATGAATGAATTGAATTTCTTAAATTATCAATTAAAAAAAAATTATAAATTAATAAAATTAATTAATTACATTTGGGCATCTCAATAAGACTAAAAAAAAACAGTAGCAGTCGTGGGACTGCCGATAGAAGTGAAAACGGAACTATTAAGTTGAGAGTAATTCAAACTATATGCAAAACATAGCTATAGATATACTATTATCATTAGCATGTCGGTGACGCGAACCGAGGATTTTACCCTCTACCAAAACGCTCAACGCGCCTAAAGAAGTTTGCACTTCAAAAATTTATCACTTTTAAAATTTTACCGTCCTAAAACATTTGCCGCCCTGGGCACTTGCCCCGACTGCCCCTATTGTAAATCCACTGCTGTAGAGTGGGTCATCAGATTGAGCCATTGCTAAGAGGTCAGATCTTACATATCATGACTGAGTGCAGTAATGTTCGTTCGTTTTGCAATTGTATTATAAGATGGCAAATAAACAGATGGTCATCCTTATGAAAATAGACAACTATCGCCTATTGACACCATATATGTTAATTGTACGTTGTCAATTGCCATCCGTGTGGCAGGGTCTAATGCCATGTGCATGCGTATATCGGCCATTTTACCCTCAAAACAGATGGCTCTCTGATGGAAAGAGACAATCCATGCCTGTAAACACCAAATAATTTTATGTTTCCAAATGTGTGGCGGAATTTATGCCACATGTTATGCATGTGGCATAAATTCCGTTCCGTTCCGTAAAGTTTACCGGCGATACTCCAAAATATTCGGTACCGGGTTTGGTACTAACGCTTTGCCTATTGTAAAGTGACGGTACCAAACCCGAATGAAGAATAGACATTGCTATGCTATGCTATTCTGCCAGACAGTTCGTAAAATGCAAGCGTTTGGCTATACGTGTTACTACCATTACGATTATTAGTTGATAGACCGTCTTACCTATTCCTGCCACAATAGTATCAATGGTAGTCATAGCCGAGTTTCCATTTGTAGGGTACAGTAGCGGGTAGACTTATCCATGTGACACTATCATCTAGCCACAAATATAGCAACGAAGCATTAATATCTTCGGTGTCTGTAGGCGATGGTTATCTCTTTCCAATAGAAGATCTCTCTGTTTGTTATCTTATGATATAAAAAAAGCTTATAATAATCATTGATATATTAAAAAGGGAAGATACCTTACGCTCTAACATCGCAATCGCTAAACCTAGGCTCGGCAGACTATGTTCCTCGCGTCACTTTTGTATTATACTATCTCACTATTTGTAAGCAAATATGGCGAACCAAAAAATAATTTAATCTTATTTTCAAACTAATTGTTTTAGCCGTACTCATAAATGGAAAGTTATCCTGTGTCTCTTATTTTTTTCTTTAAGTGATTATAACATTGGTTAAATACAAAAGAACCCATTTTGTTACGTGTTTAATAGCAAAAACAATCGGAAAGTAAAAGCGTATGATATGATATCTCGCGCGTGATTGATTGTCACTGAGTCCACTGGGCCTAGTTTTGTAGAACCGGGCGCTGTGAGTAGGTAACCTCCCTTTTCTAATATATCAATGATAATAAAATCCTATTTATATTTTGTTAGCATGTACAACCCTATTAACAACGGGTCAAACAAGCCATCGTATAAGTTAGGGGTATTGGTTGTTGCGGTCAACCCGGCAATTACGGAGGATCCCGACCGCGCTTCTGCGGTATAATGACCGTTGTGTTGCCACAGCGTGTAGCGATTGTTGTTTAATTGTTTTAATGACACAGTCACGTTACAACGTGTTTTTTATGTGTGACATCTTCCACTCACTTTCGTGCAATCTGTGGGAGTGATTTCGTGAAATACGATGGAAGTGTTATAGCGCGGTATTTGAATCAACCAATGAGCGAGCGCGGTGGTAAACTTGGCTAGCTGATTTTACTTCCTTAATCTCTTAGATATTCAATGTTACTTATTATATTCTGCGACCACTGTAAGACTCGCTAGTTTTTTTTAAATTTAATAGAATAGCAATAGCAGATAGCAATAGCGCAGATAGTTCTCCTTTTTTATTTGTATTCCTTGTCTATAGACGCCAAAGATGGTTCTGTTTCTTTGTTACTCGACCCGTTACCGAACTTGTACACTTATGGAATGCCATAAGTGTACAGGCTACCATATTACATACATATTACATATACAAGTGCAAGCAATAAATGGCAGTGCGTAATTACAAAAATTGACTTTTATATATAAGTATCATCACGACCGTTCTCTTGCAGAGTAAATGGAGTGAATCGAACGTTTGTAGACTTTTCAGTTCACCGCGAATTATTGGTTTATCGTTAGCGAGATGAGTAGCGTATCGCCACATTTTTATAATTAGACTTAATTATTGCTTAATTCTATTGATAACCTGAATCGATAGCTTTACGGACTCATCAGCGGTACAAAAGTGGTAACCAAAAATTACAGAATGTATTTTAACAGAGGTAACATACTATCCGCTTGACTTCTGCTGCTGTAATTTTGGATTTTACGTTGATAATTCTTTGCTCCGCCCGGGGAAAAAACCCGGCACCCCCTGATCTGATCTGAATAGACTTACCCCATAGATAGATATATGTATAGGTGATATGTACATAAGATTTACACAAAGATCCTATAAAAAATAGAGAAGTCCAAATAATGTGATACTATAATCATACAAGTCATTTATTTACATGGCGGACAACCGGCACTTATTCAAATAACCAGTTCGATCGGAGCAGCCGATCAGATCACCCAAACACACTTATGTGCCGTTACCGTATTCGAAGTTAACTAATTTAATATTATAACCACCTCCTTATGAACATGTGGATATTTAATTCTGGTTACAGCTTCTTTGGAGAACAATATATTAATAGGACAAGAGATTATCTACGGAACAAAATATTGACATTTTCAAATAACCTTTTGGTGGTAGAGTTCTGCATTGTCTTGCCCGGGACTAGTACCACCACCTTACCTATTCCTGCCGCAATAGCATCAGTGCCTGTCACTGTCGTGTTCCGGTTTGGAGGGTAAGGTAGCCGGTAAACTTATGCATGTGGCATTAGACTTCGCCGCAAGATAGCAACGCACCATTAACATCTTTGGTGTCTATAGGCGATGGTTGACTCTTTCAACCAGGAGACCCGTCTGCTTGTTTGCTATCTTATGATATAAAAAAAAAAAATCCATAAGCTATCTTATCAAACAAGAAGATGGGTCTACTGATGGAAAGAAACCATAGCCTATAATTATCGCCATAGTGAGAAAATTGCTTAAAATTGTGAGTAATAAAAATTAAATTTCTTGCTCAGGTTTGTTTTTTTTTACTATAAGATAGCAAACTAGAAGATGGCTCTCCTGATGGAAAGAGAAGCCATCGCCAATAGACACCAAAGATGTTATTGTTGCGTTGCTATATATGTGGAGGTACGGGATGCACATGCATAAGCCTACCAGCTACCTTACCCTCCATACCAGAACACGACAATGACAAGCATTGACGCTACTGTGGCAAGAATAGGTAAGGTGGTGGTACCAAAAACCCGTGCGAGACATGGCGGTATTCTACCACCTAGTAGTCACGATGGTAGTGACACAGATATATCCAATCGGTCGCCTTTTACGACGTGCCTGGCAGAACGGCAGTTAGTCTATTCTTCAAAGGAGCCCGGACCAACACTGGGATAGGTTTTTATAAATGATATGGAAGTTTTTTAGAAACCTTAATATTATTTATAAAAACCTATCCAATAGCCGTATGAGAATACCACTATGCTCTTTTAAATTTGTTTTTTATCCCTCACTTATATTTACGGAATAATTTTATTTTTATTTTATAATTTTATTTTTCATATTCTTACTGAATCATTTTGTAGCGATTCATAAAATAAACCTATTTCCAATTTCAACCTTACAGAAACCATGGTCTCTGAGTAAAATGACTGTAACATACGGATGGACGGACAGACAGATAGACGGACATGACGAAATTATAAGGATTCCGTTTTCTGCCATTTGACTACGGAACTCTATAAACGACTACAATATTTAGAATTAGGATGAATGAATATTTAATATCTGTAATGATTACCTTGTTGATAGTATTTTTGGCATGTTCAGATCAGATTGTTAGGTTCTGGCTTGATTCTCGGGTCGGGCAAAGTTGTATTGTTTTTTTTCTTTTCTATAAAAATTCATTAGCATGCGCGAGTCTGGTGTTGTGCGTTAATTGCTAACACTTCAACGCCTCAGTAAAATATGTAAATCTGTTATTCCGATTGTCGCAAGTGAGAAAAGATAGTCGTTAAAAGTTTCCACACATGGCGAAGAGAGTAAGCTCAATTCGCTAAAAATACTAGTAAATCATATTCAATAATCATTATCTCCTTTTAAAGTCGGTTAAAAAACTGTCAACAATGACAATTCGAATCCAGATACAAATATCGAACATCTAAAACAGTTTTGTTAACTTAAAACAATAAAACACGAAACATTTTCATGTAAAGAAAAATGCACTTGACGGCAAAAAACATACACGAAATTTTAAGTCATATCGATTTAATGAAAACTAGTTTTTATGACTAACGTATCAAAGGTTATATTATTTGTAAAGCTAATTTGGTAACATGCCCCGAAAATTGTTCCACCACACATTCATCATTCCCACGCTTCGGTGGCTGTTATGCAAATATAACTGCATTAAATCATTTCTGTTATTTCATTTGTTTTGTTAATGTTAATTATAATCTATATTGTTCATGTTTTTGTGTGTTTGTAATGAATAATCTCAAAAACGTTAAAAAAACGTTAAAAAAAAGTTATGCTATTCAGGAGTATCATAGGTTACTTTTTACCCCACCGAGCAAAACGAATTAATTAGGTATTTCAATTATTGGTATTTTAAAATGCTCGTGTTAACTATTTAAACCATTAACCGTTAAAATTTAGCAAAATATGAAAATTTTATGTCATTTTGAAATCACCGTATTTGCCCTTATCAATGTCGTTAAAATTTAGCAAATATTTTAAAGCGATTAACACCACGTCGAGCCAGCGACCTTCACACCAAAGGATAGGAAGTAGCTTTTGATGTGGTCTTAGGAAGTAGACGCTGTATCTGTTTACATAGTATGTTTACGATGCGACATGTTAATGCCATTCTAATTTTAGAAAAATCATTTGAAATTATTTATTGTGATCAATAAAAAACAATCTATCTGTATTCACAAAATCCATACTAATATTATAAATGCGTAGGTCTGTCTGTTTGTCTGTTTGTTACGCTTTCACGGCTAAACCGCTGGACGGATTTTCATGAAATTTGGCATGGAAGTAGTAGTATTTTTTTTTCAAAAATCGGTCCCTGGAGGGCTGAAATATGGAATGAAATTTTTATTAAATGCTATTTGGACGACTTAATAATATACTCGCTGGCGAAGCTGCGCGGGTCAGCTAGTAATTTCATAAATACGATTATATTAACCTACCCCCTTGTTAGTTCCGGGCTCCTTTGAAGAATAGACTAACTGCCGTTCTGCCAGGCAGGTCGTAAAAGGCGACCGATTGGCTATGCGAGTCACTACCATCGTGGCTACTAGGTGATAGAATTCTGCATTGTCTCGCCCGGGTCTGGTACTACCGCCTTGCCTATTCCTGCCGCAATAGCGTCAGTGCTTGTCGCTGTCGAGTTCCGGTTTGGAGGGTAAGGTAGCCGGTAAACTTATGGATGTGGCATTAGACCTCACCACAAGATAGCAACACACCATTAACACCTTAGGTGTCTATAGGTGATGGTTGACTATTTCCATCAGGAGATCCATCTGCTTGTTTGCTATCTTGTGATATAAATAATACCTTTGACGATTGGATAGGGTTTTTTATACACTGGCCAATTTATGGGAAGTTGGATAGGCTCGATAGTTAGTGTAGGGTATAATATACTAAAACATGGGTGGGTCGATAGTGGTAACTAGTAACTATAGACACAGATTATATAATAGTTACTATTGCTATTAGCTATTATAAAATCTGTACCTGTAAGTTTATGTGTCCATGGATGAGTTATGAATTATATATATTTGAATTATTTTACAAATATTAGTTTACAAATATGGATATTGAGTTTTTGAAGTGGAACTTCTTTAGAATCCTATTGATTTGAAATTGGATAAAACGGAAATGCGTCACGATAGAGAAACAGACACATAACTATATAGGACTGAGCTGACGAGAGAATGAAATATAATGCAATACACAGTATATTAAAAAAATCTCATATTTTAACTATGTAATATGTGTTTTATGAGTCAGAGCATCCCGCCCAAAGTGAATGTTAGACGTTCAATTCCTGTCGTGGCGCAACTTTTCTCTGTGGTTTTAAAAATAATAATTATAAATATATTTTAAATTATTAAATATTTAAAATATATTTATAATTATAATTATATTTTAAATATTTAATGGTTCCTAAACCACCCAAATATAAAATATACAACCAAAGAGATTTCATTGCAACCTAATCTGCACTTTTAACGCGCATGAGCTTACGCTCTCGCGTTAAATAAGTTAAATGTTCATAGTATGAAACAATAAAAAAAAAACTCTCTTCTTGGTCCGCATTATTATGATGGGCAACTACGGAACCGATAGGACTTTGCCGGTTTTTATGTGTGTATTATAAAAGTAAAATTTGTTCAATAGAAAGTTTGTAACGAGTTTAATTAAAAACGGCTTAACCAACTTTAAAAATTCTTGCACCTATGAAAATCTATGTTATTCAAGAAAAACACAGGTTACTTTTTACCCAACTTAGCAAAAACGAAGTGTTTTTTTCGGCCCGTTCGAACGAAGTCGCAGGCAACAGCTAGTTACACATAATATGGACCACCTCAAACACTACTTCAATATGCATAGAATAAGTTTTTCGCTTAATTTTAATTTTTAAACGACGAGTTGCGCGTACGCAGCCGATACTTAAGTTAAACGGCCAAAACTGGCAGCAATTTGCTGTGGGCTGAGTGAGCAATAAATCTTGCCAAATTATTTCTTATTACACTCCAGACTTTACGCCGGCAGATTTTATATTCTATTAGTGTTGATGTGGCGTTTTATTAGGTTTTGATTTACGATTTGCTAATTCAGCCATCAGTTCACAATAAAATTACTAAGCGAATAATAACTTCATCAAAGTCACATCCATATATCCTAAGATATTATATATATATATATATATATATATATATATATATATATATATATATATATATATATATATATATATATATATATATATATATATATATGTATAATAAAAAAAAGCTAATAAGTGTCATGATTATACAAATGGCTAATATATCGATAAATCAGGCACATACCCTGGCATATCGGGCAGTTATTGATTTCCAACAAAAAAATAAATAGGTAACTTAATTTTTGACTTTCCCGAATCGTCGGATCTATTCCCGAGTCGAGCAAAAGTGCTATTAAGGCTAGGTATCGGGACAAACGGGGAAAAACCGGTATGCTAAATCACGTTTTTTTGTATTGATTGTTGAATAACAATTTTATAAAAAATACACGATATACTTGAAGATATTATCCAAGGAATGTGCTAGCTTATTACATGATAGAATGTACTTTACTTGATCATATAAAATTCTGAAAACAGGCTAAAAATATCTTTAAAACAAATAATTTGTTAATAATATTTCTAATGTTCCACATGATTTTTATATGGTGATATTTAATTTTAAATACAAAAAAGAATGTACTTAATTTTGGTTTTCAACTGAAATCCTATATTTATTTATCCAAAAATTAACACGTTTCCCAACAGTTTCAGAACATACCACGCCACCCATTTCCTATAGAATTGACGCGCGTCAAAATACTTCGCCTTAAGATTTTTCTCGAAAATCTAAAATCTCAGAAGCAGCTTGGAGTCTGGTAGTGTGTTACCACTCCCGTGCCTCGGATGAGCACGTAAAGCGGTCTGTCCCAGTTATCGCTAGTAATAGTTAATAATCGTTATTAGATCGGTAAAATGCGAGGATGGGAATCACCACTCACCTCGTCATCAAGCCGATGGCTTTCCTGGTGGAATGAGACAACGATCGCTTATAGACACCACAGATATTAATGATGTGGCAGGGAGGAATGCCAAATGCATAAGTTTATCAACTATCTTACTATTGGGAGGTCCAAACCAAAACGCATATATAGTAGATAGTAACAACCATGCGATAGGAATATTTAAAGCAGTGGTACCAAATAGGAGGCCACACATTGTGGCACTATCATCAAGAATACATGACGCGACAGTAATGACACGCAACCGTTCGTATTTTACGAACTAACACGAGAAAAGTTGGAACATCTGTTACAAAATTTTTGTATTATAGTGCGCGCGGAACTAGTTGGCCGCGCCATACGTAATACATAATACGTAAGGCGCGGCCAACTAGTTCCGTGCGCACTATAATTGCTAGACAAAAAATAATTAAAAAGAATCTTCCGAACAAAATATAATTATTAAACGAAAAAAAGACAGCAAAATGATATTTAAAAGGTTGTTCACTCTACGTTAAACAAAGTTCCTTTAATATTACAGCAGGATCAATAAGAAACAATGTAATTTGTAATTTTAAAAATATAATATCCGAAAGTAAAAACAAAATATTGCGACAACCGGTTAATCGCAATCGATCAGCTGCTGCATTGCCAACATCTGTCTGTTATTGCTATGATTGGACCTCGATCGGACGATACGATATTAAATTGAATTGGTATTGGTCTAACTAGTGCGTTTTATGTTTCATTTCACCGAAACATGAAGTCTATTCTTATATACCGCGAAGTAAATGGAGGCGCCTTCTTGTAACGTCCCTTACATATTTAGCGTAGCTTAATTTTACACCCACACATTCACGTTCACAAAGATCATTTTGAAAATATACATCTTTTCGAATATTAAAATATTATTATTTTTAGAAACTTTCGATTTTTGAAATCTTTGAGTTCAAAAATTTTTACTTAGGTTTTTGCTACATTGAGCTTAAAATATCTCAATATAGCGGGAAGTTTCAGGGATGGCCTGCAGGGTCAAGTTTTGATTATTTGATTTTATCTTCACGCCCATATGCCTGAAGAGGTAGATAGAGGTACAACCAGTGCACCTACGACTAGCCGAAGATACCTAGTTTCACAATGTGACAGGTAGCAAGCCCATCTCCAACCGTGCACTTATCCAAAAAATTTTTTTTATCAGAAAACTGAAAAATCACATTTTTGAATTGCCCAATCCGGGAATCGAATCCGGGACCTTACATGGTCAACACCGACACCAGATCACTAGACCACAGAGGCGACAATTTTTTAAGTTTATTCATTAAAAATAACAATACAGATCATTTTTCTATATAAGTTAGTATTATAGTAATATCCTTGCTCTACCAAGCAAGCAGCTCTCCAGATGATAAGAGTTTACATGAAAATTTTCGGAAGTTCTTGATTAAAGCCCAATTTTTAATAATTGAGTTTTCACCAGATCTAGTTAGAAGATATTTTTACAATTTTTATTATGACGTCAATATGTCTGTATCTTTACTCTACCAAACAAGCAAGCTCTCTGTATGCTAAAAGCTAACGTGAAAATTTTCAGGAAGTTCTCGATTTCATCCCGAATTTCAATAATGAGTTTTCCCGAATCTCGACACCTTGCGGTCGTAGGATGATGTTCTTCCTATTTTTACCATGACGTCAATATTTCTATATTTTTACTCTATCAAACAAGCAGCTATCTGGATGGTTACTGCTAACATGAAAATTTTCGGAAAGGTCTTGATTTCACCCCGATTTTTAACAATTGAGTTTTAAGCAGATCTCGACGAATTTAGGTCGTAGGAACATGTTCTTATTATTTTTATGATGACGTCAATGCGTTATATCTTTGCTCTACCAAGCAAGCAACTGTCTGGACGGTAAGAGCTAACATAAAAAAATCGGGAACTTTTTAATTCACCCCGATTTTCAGTAATTGAGTTTTCACCAGATCCTAACACTGGTCGTAAGAAGATGTTCTTACTATTTTTACAATGACGTCAATATAACTGTATGTACATAATAAGCGTTGATGTATGTATTTGAGAATATCAATCTCTCCTTACTTTTAAACGGCTTGACTGATCGAAATATGATTGACGGCATCAAACTTGGATTTCCTGAAAACATTGGACCAATTCAACCGAGTAGATTTTGAGAACCACGCGAAAAACTTATTTAGAATTTCAATCAAGTTCAATTAAAACAAACCACTTAAAGTTATGAGAGGTTTTGATAATAAGAGTGAATCCTACAACTTTCGGATTTTTGAATTTTTTTAATTTTATCAGCGAGAAGTCAAAAATGTGGTAAGTTAGCCAATTCTCCAAAACAACAATTTCATATGTAAGGACCTAATATAGAAATTTGCAAACCAGATGAGTCAAATTATTGTTTTTTCTTTAATGTCGAGCAGCATTTGCTCCGTCGGCTCCACAAAGATAACTCCTACGTACATTGTAACACAATTTAGTAAAGAGAATTAATGTCACACCATAAATATTGTTAAGTGAAGACGTCAGGCGGACGGCTGTTTTTAGAGCAGGTGTCGATGCATGTAATTTTATAGAGTTCTTTTGGGAATGTGTAAAAAACGTATGTATTTATAATTTCTAGCCATCGCCCTGTGGTCGAGATTTGACCATAGACTAAACATTAATATCTCTTTCAAATTAAAACCTACATACTTTAGCTCTAAATAAAAGGTAAAATTAATTAAATTTGCTAGTCTCTACGAACTGTTTTATGTCATCTCCGCGGTGCTACCGGAAAAAAGACGGCGGTTTAATAAATGGATAAAAATTACCGACGATCCGGACAAAAAGAAGATCCCGGCGGCACAATTATCCACCCACATCCACAACACTTTCACCTTGAGTATTATTTACACTCACGTTGAATAAGGTAGTGTTCGTTTCTCCTGACGTTGCTTCGGTTTCGAAGTGAAACGTGCGTTGAGTGCATAAATTGTATGCTTTTGTTGTTGTTGCCGACGTGGGCGAAAGTGATGTGGGTGAATAATTTGCCGCTATTGTCTTATTTTTTGTTTGGATTATCGGTGAGTTTTATCCATATATTGAGCCGCCGTCTTTTTTATGGCATCGCGAGAGTCACATTAAACAGTCATGAAGACTAGCAAATTTAATTAATTACACTTTTAAATCCTAGATTTCGCAATATCACGGATGAATCAATAGAATATTTTGAGTGGTGGAATCAATAGAATGTTTAAAATGCCATACATCCAGACCCTTGCAACTTGTCTCGCTTCCTCCACATTCGTTACATTCTTAATACAAGCACGTCAGATGCGAAAACTCTTGATACCACCTTCCGACAGTACTTGATCAGACTGATCATGGTATGTCAGTCTTGGTCTTCCCCGGTACCTACATCCTTTCAAATTCGCGTTGTGTATCTATCTGTTCTGTTAACATTTCACCTACGATTCTTACTACACGTTCAATCCAACCAAACACTAACTAGGTGCCACGACGAGATATGGTAACACCACCTCAGCTGTTCCTGTTGAAATATCGTCAGAAGGTAATTATCACTGTCGTGTTCTTTTTTACATCAGATTTTAAGATAGCAAACAAGCTGATGGCTCTCCTAATGGAAAGAAAAACCATTGCCTATAGTCACCAAAGATGTTAATGGTGCGTTGTTATCCATATGGCGGGATGGCAATATCATATGCATAAGTTTACCGGTTACCATACCTTCCAAACCGGAACTCGACAATGACAAGCATTAACGCTATTTCCATTCCATTCCATTGTTATAAGTTAGTCGATAAACCTATGCATTTGTCATTAATATCTCGTCATACGGGTAGAAATCCATCTAGTATCCTTTGATATGGATAAAAGTTCGAGACATTCTGATTCTAATGATCTGAACTTTATTCCAATAGTTATCATAGTTCATAATTATCAATTTTAATTATATTATATTATTATTACTTTATAACTAATAAACTTATAATAATAAATTTATATTATATTATTTAATACCTTTATTATAAAATGTTGTGTAATTTTTGTTTTCACAAACAGTAACTTCGTCTTTCTTTTTCAACATAAATTATTTGCACCTACAAAGATATATAAAACCGGCCAAGTGCTTGTCGTACACTGCGTGTGCAGGGTTCCATAGTTATCCATCATAAAATGCGAACTTATATTTAATACTTTTATTATTAAATTGTATGTAATTCTTGTTTTCCATAACTAGTAACTTCGTCTCTCTTTTTCAACAGAAATAATTTCCTTTGTTCCTTTCTTTATATAGTATTAAAAGAAAATATCAACGTAAAAATGAGAAAGATGCTTTGTAAATTCGGACATGTTGGTGAATGGTAGACAAAAGAATAACAAAACAGGTATAACATGTGGAGGTGGATGGTTTTAGGTAACAGGGGAAACCAATACTGACAAAGTAGGACAAGCATAATCAAATTGATATAGTGTTGAACAAAAGTGGTTTCAGTAGTAAGAACTTATGCATATGGCGAATATATGTATGTATGTGTGTAAATAAGTACGTGTTGTAGGACATTTTTGTATCTCATCATCTGTTGTAGGACATCAATAAAACATATTATGGTTCTTCTGATGTTTTGTCCGATGGCGATGTGATGAAAGCACTACTTGCTTTTTTATCCATATAGCGTTAATGTAATGCCACATACATAACTGTAGTTTCCTATCCCGATGACGATCCTAACATATACTCACACACTACACTACACCGTCGTCGCCGGTCTCTACAACGTAGACTTCTTTATCGCACCGCGCCTAACGCGGGGCGCAATGCCACGACTCCTCCTTCCACTGCTAGTCCGAACGTCGCACTAAGCCGAGGTCCGGTCTCACAAGAGACAGCCCTTAGCGCGGGCGTTTATAGGCGCAATTTTAACTTAATCTCTGGCTGAGCACTCTGCTCGCCCCAAAAGTCCGGTGACGCAGTAACGACCCATAAGGTCAACTTTAATAGTCATTTCGAAAAAAAAGTAGATTTCTTTTAAACTTCGATATAATTGAAGTTAAAAAATTCAAGGTAGTACGAGTAATAATTATTACCACTATGAATTTTATCACAACTAGAAATAACCCTTGACGCTTGAAAGAAAAATATATAGCAAACGGATTCCTAAATAGTTAAGGAACTATTTTTAAAAGATATTCCACATCATGTGATCGGTAACTAAACAATATCATTCTTTCTTTAAGTATAGAAAAGGTACCTACTTATATAATAAAAGTATTTTTCAAGGGTTTATATAACCGTTTTGTCAGAGACATTACTATGTACCTATACTCATTCAAATTACACCGATCTCATACATAACAAGAATCTATGAGCTACATGCCGATAGACAACATTATAAAACTATTAGGCTTCTTTGTTAAATAAGGAACCCTAATAAAATTCTTACAAATTAACAAAATACCCTTACCAATCAACTAATTAACCTAGCATCATAATAAAAAAGGTTTTATGTGACATAATAGTTATTTCCACACAAATTATAACGAATAATGTGCGCAGATGCGTAGTGCAGCGAATTTTCATAAACGCGCCAATTTACCGACTCTAATAACATGTTTGTAGCTTCATCCCTTTCTATCTTATAGTGAAAATGTGTTATTTCATTCGCACAGCTATCGATCTCACCTGATATGCGCTTGCGCGGGTCTTATGGGCCAATAATTATATTAATTTCCCAAGACAAGCTTATTATAAGTTGATTGTGTATGGAATACATTGTTCTGTGTACGTTTTGTCGTTATTTCCAGTTTATAAGTGTTTATTATTTAATGTTACTTTTTTGTTTGGATATCTTTTGAAAAATAACTTTGTATTTTTATAATTAAATAGTCGTCGATAAAATCCATCCCATAGTAAAACCCATCTCGCCTAGCAAAAAATCGGATAAAGAATAGACTATTGGGTAGAGTTCCGCAACTTCTCGGGGTTGGTCACCTATAACAATGTGTAAAAAAACAGTGTCCATTCTGAAACAGGTATATAGGTAGAACAATAATAAAAAAAATCGCTGGACAAATTCCACAAATTGATCTAACCCCAAAGTAAACAAATTATATGCTTGTGTTATGGGTGTTAGTCAACGATACTAATACATAGAAATACATATATAAATACGTTTGCATACATAATAAAATCCAAACCCGGAAATTCAAACATCTATGCACATCACACAAATGTGTATTCCTTCGGAAATCGAACCCGAGACCCATTGATTCGTAGTATGTTCGCTAACCACTCAACCAACGGGGCGTTCAATCAATGACATTACCAAAAATAAATCAAATAATTATTTTTGTTAAAATAAAAAAATATCGTATTTTAAAATATCTCATTTGAGTACTAAACTTTAGGAGATTCCCCTTAAATCAAGCAAATATTTTAAAAATGCATCTATTAATATCCATAAAATAATTACACATAGGCCATTTTTGACATTTCTTTTTTACGGGCACGCTAATTCTCAAAAATTGTAAGTTCATAATGACAATATTTCGACAATATTTCGATATTTTCGAAATTTCTTTTGAAGGCACTGCGTGCCCCCGCAGCCGGTAAACTTAAGTATGTGGCATTACAATACCGCCATACGGATGGCAACGCACTGTAGATTCTATAACACCTTAGGTGTGTATAGGCGGTAGAAATGACAAATAAACTCACTTGTACTTCAGCTCACATGAATTACATAATTTTATAATTTTAATTATATAATTTAATTATATAATTTTATACACCCAACCACCTAAGATTAGTACTTAAATAATATAACTTGTAATTATCTAATAACTGTGTAAAACATCCCTGATGAGTGATGATGCTGTAATAAGCGAAACCGGTTGGGTGTA
The DNA here is from genome assembly GCA_036924255.1 of Apodemia mormo. NCBI lineage: Eukaryota > Metazoa > Arthropoda > Insecta > Lepidoptera > Riodinidae > Apodemia > Apodemia mormo. The sequence continues at coordinate 16,393,094 of JAUPFN010000021.1, read as the reverse complement.
TAAAATTATATAAAACTAGTTGTTGCCCGCAACTTCGTCCGCGCGGACTGCGTTTACTCCGCATAGCTCCTCCCCCGTAGGTGGTAGCGTGATAATATGTAGCTTATATGTTGACCCGACCTGTTAGTAATATTCATGCAACATTTGAAGTAACTCCATGCAGTACTTTTTGAGTTTACCCCAGACATACATACAGACAAACAGACAAAAATTCTTAAAACTATATTTTTGGCTTTGTTATTTATTGTAGATCACGCCTCAAGTATTCTTTTAAAAAAATATTCAATGTACAGTTTTGACTTTCTACAATTTTATTATACGTATAGATTCATGTGAACTGGAAGTACAAGTGAGTTTATTTGTTATATCTATTTCAAAATGCAGTTTCACCTTAGATGAAGGAAACTACTACTAGATATGAAATAACCAAGGGAAAACCGTGTCATTTCGTCCCTAACAATGGTGGACTAAAAGAACAGCTGTTTACTGTCTACATAACAATTAATAAATTACATTGCAATTGGGCATGTTATTTTAACAACTAGTTTTTATTTTAGATTTAAGGTACCTAAAATTATAGAAAAATACAAATAAACGCTAAAATCAATAATCAAAGGGTTATTTGACATTAGATTGTAACTTACCTAAATTGACAGCGTATTTTAGTAACGGCGTTTTGGCCGCAAACTGTTTAAGGTGACGTTAATTTTCGTTAATGATCTGAAATTAGAACACTGACAAAATTGTTCTAGCTTTGTCTATTATGAAAATTCTAATATGTTAAACAGAGATAAAGCCATTTTTACATGTTCAGCGTTGAAATGCATGCAATTTTATAATTTTGATTGTTTACGGAAATTAATGCTAAGCAAGGAAGTTATATTCTATCCGGAATGTTCACACGCGCTTCAAAATCGTTCCGAAGAGTACCACGACATGGGTGGAGTGTGTCTCTTTCTACTAAATTAATCCCCCAATCGTAGTTTGCAAATTACTACTAAGTAAGTGCGGCCAAGCGTAGTTTGCAAATTACTACTAAGTAATTCTACTAATTTGAGAAACAGCTTTGCATTGCATAAGTAATTATGTAATAATTAAAATAACCATATTTTAGAACTCACTATGTTAATTACAATACATTTTATGCTAATGTATTTATCGACGTGTATGAATAAAAGGGATTTAACGATTACCGATTATATAAAAATCTACCATCAGTAGTTTTATTTAAACACTGGCAATTGCAAGAAAGGGACAACATCCACTCTTGTCGTTGTCTTAACCTCTTTTGAGTAAGATACAAATGTCAACTTTATGTGTAACGAAATAAAGTACATTTTTATTACATCGTAATAATTCCAGTTATCGTATATAAATTCTTTGATGCTAAGGCCTTATCTTTCTCTTGTCAAAGAGTTTCACCAAGTACCGACGGTGGAATCCAGTGTATAGGCGATGGTTGTCACTTACCGTCAGATGTTTTTCCATTATCACGAGAACCATCTGCTTTTTGCTGTCTCATATTTGTTTAATTGGCTGAAACTGAATGCCAGCTTTTACAACTATTACAAGTTATAAGCGATTTATCGGAATCGACTTTTTAGGACCACTTGAGGCGCAGAGAAAAATAGGCCATCTGCTTTTCTGCCAGTCAGTTCCTAAAAGGTGAACAATTGTCTACTATTATCACTGCCATCGTATATTGCTAGGTGCTAGAGTTATGCAAAGTCTCGTCCGGCTTAATAGTCGAACAATTCAACCACTGGACCTATATTGTCATGATTAGGTAGACTAAAACCTCATTAAATAAAACTGTAATTAAAAATAGGGATATAATTCTAGATGTTTTGAATCTAATAACATCTTATCTTTAACTTTTAGTTACCTCTTCGTTTTAGTGGTTAACCTGATTAGCTCAGATATTTAATATCGGGGTTGACTCTTAGTTAGATAAAATAAGGAATTAGGAAAAATAATGATGATTCTCCTGATGGAAAGAGACAACCATCGCCTAAAGACAACAAAGATGTTAATGGTAAATTGCTATCTGAGTGGCGAGGTGTTAAAACCACTTGCATTAGTTTAGCGGCTATCTTACTCTTCAAACCGGAACACGACAATGACAAGTACTGACGTTATTGCGGTAGAAATATGTAAGGTGGTGGTACCACAGAATAATAAGTACTAAATCCGGGCGAGACAAGCCAGAACTCTATCACCTAGGAGCCACGACGGTAGTGACTCGCATAGCCAATCATTCGCCTCTTACGAACTGCCTGCCAGACGGCAGATGGTCTACACTTCAAAGGAGCTCGGATCATTACGGAGGATATTCAGAATTTTCGTTTGGATGGGCTTGTTTCAGTAAGAGTTACCTGCATGTTTGCTAGCCTATGATGTAAAAAAGATTACCGGTTCGTAATCGTAATCACTTCCATCGGTAATAAATATGTATATAAAAATAGGGATAATTTTTATATACACATTTATTACCAACAGTTCAAAATAATCGTCTTGACTAAATTTTTATTACCCTGTATACTAACCAGTATACCGCTCTCAACTGTCATGGCAATGGCGTCTTGAATGACATTATATATTCTTTGATTTATATGAAAATGTCAACAAAAACATGGCGGATCACCACAGTGTGACGTAACGCTTTCAGATTTGTGTTCACTGTCACGTGTCGTAATGTCGTTTTATTTCAAATTTATATCGATAAAATATTATTAATCCCTATTTTCTACAATAAATGTTTTAGTTTTTTATTATCTCTCTATCGTAATTAATCATTAAAATCATCATCATCAAAAAGTAGTGGACACACGCGTATTCAAGTACATGTTCGATCTAATTCTCTAACTAACCGAAATTGATCAACGAAAACAAATACCGAATTCGTGCGATAGTATCCATCCATTGTTACATTCCATGTTTTTGACCGCGCCGGATTCCCAACATAGCGTCTTCGTCGAGACATCACTTTGTTTAGAGTAATGCTTTTTGCACGCATTTAAGCGAACTGGTTGCCTTATTTCTGCGTACGTACAATAGTCTTACACCTTGTTAGTGATTAAAAATAATCAATCAATCTTAAGGCAAACTATGTAAGTTGTTCTGACTTACGAATGTTGATGTCTGGCCAATTACGTATTGATTTTCTAACGACCGAAAAAGGAGATTCTCAATTCGAATGTTTTTTATATGTATGTAACCTCGAACTCGGTTATTTATAAACTTAACAAATATTTTTTTTGGGATTGGTTGTTTGGACATTGGGAGTGAAGATCAGATTATAGGTCAAACATCAACGCCACATTGATATCTGATATAAAGGAGCCCCCCCCCCCCCCTGTGAAATGATTTTGTTTGAATAATCTTAATAATGTATTTTCACCAAGTGCCGACCATGGAAAATACTCAATTTATCAACAAAGTTTTATCATTGCAATCATAATTTTAACTTTATATCTTAATCGATATATTTTTCCCCCTACATTCCTCTGTCGAATTTACTGTCAGATGTTAGTATTTCCGAACCGATATAACTTATAGAAATTAAAAAAAAGTATCTTTACGCCTTTATCTCCAAAGAAGTATGCAGGGGCACAACCAGTGTTCTGTGCACTCACGATTAGCCAAAGACACTTAATCCCAAAATGTGATAGATGGCAAGCCTATTGCCAACCGGCTACTTATCCAATCTCGGGCAACGTCGTTTTTATCAGAAAACTGTAAAACAAATTTTTGAATTGCCCGACCCAGGATTCGAACCAGGGACCTCATGTAGTCAACACTGGCACCAGACCACTAGACCGCAGAGGGGACACAGATCTATGAGAAAATAGCTTACTCGTTAAGAAAATGCAACTAAAAAAACCTCTTGTAGTGTTGAATCCGTGGATTCCGTATGCTCCCTCTATTGTAAAAAATAGTACGAACACACAACTAACGTGGATGAGAATAGTATGTCATCTGGAAACCCTTAGGTTTTCATTTATTTTCAAAATCTCAGAATAGTAAGATCTTTCTAATAAGATCACTCTAGTAAGATTTCTAAAAACAAAAACAGAACCTAACAATTATTTTAAAATGTATTAAAGCTTCAAACAGTAAACTAAGTGTACGGCACAGGTTTAAGGTTTGTCAGTCAGTAATGACCGTTGGACATCGTCGTTAGTGAGGAACAATGGTTACTGCATTTGCATCACAAGGAATGACTGACCGGCTGAGCAACAAGTTCAAATATAAAGAGTGGATACAATCTTATACTGGGAACTTTGATAGAGTTTGTTGTGCTTTTCCTGTACGTAATTGAGATATTGAAAAAAGGTAAGTCGTCGTGGGATACCTAGCAGATGTAAAACATCTAAACTATTTTGTGAAAAAAAGGTGTATAAAGATGGTTGGATGGATAGGAAATAAATATGTGATAGGAAATAAATACTTAAAAGCAAAACTATAAATGAAAACAAAACAGTTTGTTGAAAATATTAAGTCATTAATATCTTAAGATATACATATTTTCTATAACTCGGCTGTCGTTGATCGAGATAGAAAAGATATCGCGGAAACAAGAGAGACACAATAATTTGTGCATGGCAATATCTCGCCAGGCCAACAGTTGGTTTGACCCGCCGCGCCGTAATATAAGTTTCACATCAAAATTCATTGCACAAAAAAAGAAATTATGTAAGTTTTCTGAGTTTTACTTCTTTTTTGGTGCCAGAAGATATAAGACAAAGCGAGTAATTTACTAAAACAATCTAGTGTTTGTATCATATATACAAAGTTTTGTACTTTGTGTATATAATACACACAAGATTGTTATATAGGTATAAATATTTGTTTGGCGATTACTCGAGTGTCGTTACTATCATATATTGTATAACTTCCTAAATTTCGGTAGGCAAATAATGAATTGAGATAAATCGCTTTTTTTATGTTGGAATTTGATTCAAATAAATGAAGGATTTACCCTGCTACTCCTGTATTAGATTTGAATGAGGGCGTCCCAAAATCTTAAGATAAAACTATGACGTCGCAAATTAACACTTTTTTATCATAAGATAGCTAACAAGCAAATAACCATCACCTATAGGCACCAAATATATTATTTAATTTATTTATTTATTCATTTAAAGTATTGCCAACAAAGCATGCATTATAAACTTTAACATAATATTATATCTAGTACAATGACGCAAGTTTAATGCTACCTCAATTAAAGGCAATAACGACATTCTTGAATTAAAAAAAATAATATTCAATTAGGATATAATGCTTTAACAAAAATAGGAATTAATAAAATAAAATAGTCATAGATTGAATATGGTAGTTAAAATTGAATAATGAAAAATTATAATGAATGAAAATTTAAAAATAATGGTTATTTAAAATCAATATACAATATTTAAAAAAATATATTTAACTTGAGACGTTATCGATAGTGGAGGTTGGCCAAAAGCTCCTTTTGAATACATTTATACTGTCTGCAAATATGTCAAGTTTATGTGTTCTTACAATTTCATTATGAGAGTAGATCATTCTATTAAGAGGTGAATATTCACCCAAATTCGATTTAGATCTTGTTGCGTTAGATTGTTTTTGCCATAGCGTGGTATTCGCGTTGGAACCGATGTACTTATTTCAGAAAGAAAATTAGCATATTAATGGTGCTTTGCCATTCTTGTGGTAGGATTTAAATGCTACTTGCCTCAGTTTGGGGTGAACCACTAGTTATATCTGAAATAAAATTTAAAAATGCAAATATTTTGTCGTCAAAATAAAACAAATCATTCGGTGTATCATCAGCTCTATAATATATCCCATATGGCTGATACTTTACCTTTTACAATAACTTAATTTTGAAATATCAAATATCTATTAGATCTAAAACTTACGGATTTTTAATCAATAAAGCATTAAACATATACATTTGTTTACCCCGTGTTGGTCTGGGCTGTATTTGAAGAATAGTCGATCTGCCGTCCTGCCAAGTAGTTCGTAAGAGACGAATTTGCTACGCATGTCACTACAACCATGGCTACTAGATGATAGAGTTCTGCATCGTCTCGCCCGGGTCTGGTACCACCGCATTACCTATTGTAGCAGCAAGCAACAGCAGCGTCAGTGCTTGTCATTGTCGTGTTCCGGTTTTAAGGCTAAGGTAGCCGGTAAACTGGCAATAAGGCCCTGCCACAACGATGGTAACGCACAATTGACATCTTCGGTGTTTATAGGCGAAAGTTCTCTTTCCATAAAAAGAGCCATCTGCTTGTTTACTGTCCTATGATCCTATCCTTTTTTTATAAAAAAAAAACTGTAAATCGATTGACCCTGCAGCCCGTTCCTAAAACTTCCCGCTGAATTGAGGTATTTTAAGGTCAACGAAGCAAAAGTTCCATCCTCACCACCTCGATGTCTGGAAATCCACAACCGTGCGTTTTTGTCGACACTTTTTGCCTCGCACAACTCCTTTGTGGAAACAATTACCCTCGGGGGTGCTTCCGAACGGATACGTCTTAGGGACCTTCAAGAAACGAGCTTATTCATTCTTAAAAGGCCGGCAACGCAACTGCAAGACCCCCGGTGTTGCAGTTGTCCATGGGCGGCGGTGATCACTTAACATCAGGTGCACCACCTGCTCGTTTGCCCCCTCTGCTATAAAAAAAAAACTTCGAACAACAAAGAAAACAAGAAGCAGAAACTAAGCATGAATTTTTCAACTCAAAGAGTTCAACAATCTAAAGTTTGTAAAAATAATAGTATAATGTTCAAAAAATGTATATTTTTAAACTGATGATCGATTTTAATCTTTTGAATGGCATTTAAAGTAATGTTTGAGCTCTAAGTTGTTATATTTTGCTACAAATTTAATAGGTTCAAAAATTTTAAAAAACTTTTTAAAAATTTGCTTCATTGATAAATCCCAAACAAATCAACCGATTTTAATCCGATTTACGGCAGTTGACTCAATTTGATTAAGGCGAAAAGCTGACTAGATTTTTAAATATATAGGTATATTAGCCTGAAAGTTATTTTAAAAATATGAAGTAAGCTTGTTGTAAACAACGGAATTTTAATATTTGCAAAGCTGTAACTTTCGAAAATTTAATTTGATTTTAAATCTTTAACGGCATTCGAGGAAGTTTTTTAATTACTAAAATATTGTAGAAGACTAAAAAATAATTAGTTAATGGTTAAACCGATTTTGATGCAATTAATGTATTGGGCGCATTTTTTGAGGAAAAGAACTGATTAGATTTTATACTCGGATATTAATTTGGAAGTTATATTAAGAAGTACTGTTTCTTTACTGTTTTTAATTTTTCAAATTTTCTCAAAATCTCCTGGACCGAACTGATTTAAATTTTTAGGAATTCTAATTACAGCGGAATGCAATCGAATGCCATTAACCACGTTTCGATCGGTCGAGCCGTTCAAAAGTTATGAGATGTTTATATACACACATACACACACCCGCACACACCCACACACACACCTGCTGACTGACGTCATTGTGAAAGTAGTCAGAAAAGATTCCTAGGACTTCAAAACGAGGAGATCCGGTGAAAACTCGATTTTCGAAAATCGGGGCAAAATCAGTAACTTCCTCAACTACATACGTAGCGTGAAGTTAAAAATTTTCAGTACTGACTTCGTTTAATATATTGTTCAAAGTTCTTCTTGAAATTCCAGTGGCATTTGCAACTCGCTCTTGAATCTTCTTAAAATAACAACTTACATTTTCATCTACTTTTTTTTTAAATCTATCAGCTTCGCTTACAAAGTATTTATAAACATTGTAGATAATTTCACGTGACTGATTATCTGTATACACTGATAGATTAGTAATAAATACGGCTGATAGTGACAGTGATATTGACCTCTTTGAGAGCACAGATAGTGAAATGGAAGTAATTGAGAATTAGAATTATTATTATTTTTATTGCAATGTCTCATTTTAGCAATAGGTATAATGGTGTTTATTATGTACACTAAAGCTGTAATGTTCCAAAATAATTAAATACGTAAACATAATGTAAAAATGTTTTTTTATTTTATTTTACCCCAACCTAAAGCCATCACTTATAGAAAAATTAGTGTATTTTATACAAAGAATAAAAATATCAAAAGAAGCAAATCATACTTGTTTTAACAGCTCCTAATAGGTACCGGACTGTTTGTATTTTGTGCGACAGAGATAACGCTCTACGAAGCCGAAATTAGCCGATTGTCTCTTTCCAAAGGTCGATGTGCAATATTTATCGCCGGGTACTGTAGGTATATTATTCAAAAACTTTTTTGAACAAAGAAAAATGTGGACACGATAGTTCAGTGATCATCTTGCCTAAAACTATTTTTCTTTATATTATAAAATAGCAAACAAGCTGAACTCTCCGGGTGGAAAAAGAGAACCATCGCTTATTGACACAAAATGTTAATGTTGCGTTACTATCTGTGTGACGGGATGGTAATGCCACTTGCGTAAGTTTACCGGATATCTTATCATCTAAACCGGAACACGACAGTGACAAGCACCGATGGATTGCAGCAGGAATAGTTAAGACGGTGGTACCAAATACCCGAGCGAAATGTTGCGGAACTCTATCACCTCGTAGTCACGATAGTAGTGACACGTATAGCCAATAGTTCACCTATTACGAACTGTCTTGCACAATGAGAGATGACTTATTCTTCAAAAGGGGCCCGGACATTTGGTTTAGTAGAATCATCTAAATTTATTCTCAATTGCTTTTTCTTTAAGCATTGATCTAAACCACCAATTAAATAGATACCACTTCCAAGGCTCCCGTGTTGGTCCCGGGCTCCTTTGAAGAATAGGCCAACTGCCGTTCTGCCAGGCAGGTTATAAAAGGCGAACGATTGGCTATACGAGTCACTACCATCGTGGTACCATTGCTACTAGGTGGTAGAGTTCTGCATTGTCTCGGCCGGGTCTGGTACCATCGCCTTACCTATTCCTGCCGTGATAGCGTCAGTGCTTGTCACTGTTGTGCTCCGGTTTGAAAGGTAAGGTAGCAGGTAAACTTATGCATGTGGCATTAGACCTCGTCACAAGATAGCAACGCACCTTTAACACCTTTGGTGTCTCTAGGCGATGGTTGACTCTTTCCATCAGGAGACCCATCTGATTGTTTGCTATCTTATGATATAAAATCCTAAGTTTGTTAGTGTAGCTTGCATTTAAACCCACAAATACAGTGTACTACTTACCGATGAAATAAAATTATTTTAAGGCTAGTTTTAAACCTTGTCATCTCATTTGGTACGATAAAACAGTACAACATGGTGCATTTCTATTTTTTCTCAATATAATATAACCTATAAATGTATGACATTTTTGACAGTAATAGGAGCATATGCTCATATGCGCAGCGACAAGTTATTCCAATGGCGTGTCTATTAGTATTCATGTGGTCTGTGATCTACGTTAACAAATTAGGTTTTTTTGATGTAAATGTAAGTCAACGATACAAATATATTAATATATAAATACTGAAATATCTTTACATTAATACGTGAAGCAAAAACTTAGTACATCTCTTTAAGGCAATAACGCAAACGGTGGAGTATGAAAATTGGCACAGTTAATGTTTACAAAAACTTAATATTATCAAATAATATTTATTAGAAATGCATTAAATTCTTAGGTGTATCTTCTTAATTAAATTAATAAAAATAATTATGCATATTATTTTATGATATTAAGTTTTTGTAAACATTAACTGCGCCAAATCCCATGCTCCACCGTTTGGGTAATTGCTTGATAAAAGAAGTGTACAAAGTTTTTCCTCCAAGATGTGTACAGTTTATACGTTAAACTCACTACCCTCATATGACATACATGAAAATATACACACATGTTGTATACTACTAGCTGACCCGGCAAACGTTGTTCTACCTTTTTAACTACTCTTATTTTTTTTTCCAAATTTTCTCACCTTTTAAACCTTCCCTGGACTTCAACAATTAATTCCAAACCAAAATTAGCCAAGTCGATTCAGCCGTTCTCGAGTTTTAGCGAGACTAACGAACAGCAATTGATTTTTATTTATATAAGATTCGCTTTAAGGGCTAGTATTTAATAAATACCCAACCCTTAAAATACAAACATCTTTTGCTCATCACACAAATGTTCTTCCCTCTCGGGAATCAAACCCGTGCCTCATCGACCGTGGTTCGGGTACTAAATCATTCAACGAGAACCCGCTTGCCAAAATTAACTAAGCTTATGTAGGTCGCAATTTCCACATCTCGGATTTCGTACACGAATTCCAAGAAAGCCGAGTTTGCGCCGAGTTGGAGCACTGAAGGTGTGTCGTAATATTTGTCATTACGCTGAGTGTCCGTCGTTAGGACGGGAGGAGAAAGAAATGCCTTAGTTCCGTGTATACAGTCATTACAGTGAATGTTACTGTATTAGATCCATTGTATTATATTATATAGTAGAGAAATGCTACAAATATATTCAGCCAAACAATGTTTGCTGTCATGGGTCAGCTAGTCGATAATAAAAAATATATCTAAACATGTATGGGGAAACTTAAGCTGATTATAAATTTGTTATTAGCGATTTATAATTGTATATTTCCATTATATACATTAATCCATAATAATATTATAAATGCAAGTTTGTTTGTTTGTCCGTCTCTCACGCCAAAACATGATTTTTTAAGTGGAGATAGTTGAAGGAGTGGAAAATGACATAGGCTACTTTTTGTCTCTTTCTAATCCCCCCACTTCCCTAAAATGAATTTAACGCGAGCGAAGCCGCGGGCAAAAGCTAATATGTAATAAAATTCAAATATTAACTTCTAGACTTGTAGTAACTTTAGTACTTAAATAAAGTTACAATATTTTGGTATTGAAACCATAAACAAGAACGTAAATAGTGTTTTGTTTGGACCGTCGACCGAGGTTTTCACACTGTCGTCTGACTCAGTTGTCCAGACAAAGAGGTTTTTGTACAAATGTAAATTTCCATTATCCTCCACACTTTACATGCAGATTGAGGACGTAAAGACCCACCGATTGAAACTTTCAAACTGTCCACAAAACAATGACACGTTACAAAAACTGTTATTAATGTCGGCGATCACTTTTCGTTTGTGTTTAAATACTTTGACAACTGACAAGTCGCGGCCTTGGTGGCTTTTACCGTCATTTATGCTTAAAATCTGTAATGCTACTATAAAAATTTGTAGTGTCTGTCTGTAAATGCAGTTTTTGTTAAATTTCGCGATAAATATGTGACTGACATTAATTTCGTTATTTCGAATTTTTTTGTGTTTATCTGTATGTCCCGTTATAACGAACTAAAAAATTTAGTTCGATTGTAATTCGATAATCCAAAATCTAGTATTTACTTTTATAAGATCAATGTTACAATCAATACTAAAATGTAGGTACTTAATGTTTAATTAGAACTAGCTGGGCGACCGAGCTTTCTTCGGATGGTATTTTTTCATGTGAAAACGGATTATCGCGGAAATAACATTTACCTATATCAATATTGCCGACGATGGAAAGTATAGAATATACCTATATCAATTTTAATAGTGGAAGACTAGCTAAATACAAAACTTCGTCTAAATCGTTAGAGCCGTTTCAGAGAATCCAGTTACATACAAATATACAAGAATTTCTCGTTTAATGTATGGGATTTTCTTTTAATGTTACTTTTTTATGACAGGTTTTTATAGAACATGATAGTGGCTAAAGGGATTTTTATACGATATAATAGAGCTAATAAGTAGCATAAGATAACATAAAGTAAATACAGGAAATTTTGCAAATTATATTTTATTAAAATCTCGTTCAGAACAAATCGAGATAGGAATCAAATTTTGGACCCCATGCATCAATATCGTAGTTGATACCTCCAGTCCTAAGAGGCGACAAATGTATATACATCTCGGAAAGAGGTTGACAATACAATTAATAAATATACGGTTCCTTTTGGGGAGATTTTTATTTAGACATTGTCACTTCGTCGAGGTGCAAGTCCGCTGTAAACGGCTAGTCGTATATAAGGTTGACAATTGCCTGTCTCCGAGATATATAATACTGACTCTTGAGTGACGCGGCCGCTTCCACCTCAGAATGCGTGCCCTTTGCATTTCAAATGCAGGCATTGTATGCACATTTTTACTGACTTATTACTTACAAGTAGCGTCCGCAGATAAATTAACAAGAGATTATATGGATAAACCAAAAATATAACGGTGTGTTATTTCATTTTGACTACACATATTATAATCGGTCCCTTTTGCTATATTATTTCCATTTTCAAAGCCGTGATGACGATGAAAATATATAAGACATATAACTTTTCAGACGACAACATGAATATTCGTAAGAGTTATCACTGAATTTTATATTTATCACGATAATAATATACTAGTATTATCGTTTAACATTTTTATTTTACACTGGAATATTAAGAGCAGTCTGACAGGAACAGAAATGCTTTATACTCGTACTCCTAGACGTGCAGTACTAGTAAGTAGAAGCAGGCTATACTGCGAGCTGATATTAAACTAATTTATATGAATTTGATTCAAAGGATGTTTTTGTTGTGAGGATCTAATTCAAAATACGATTATAAAGAAGTCAGAAGACAGTTTTAATACTTTTTTTAACTACAAGAAGTTTGAATCCTACTAATATTACAAGTATGAATCTTTGTGTTTTAATCTTTGCTGGTTTGTTACTAAATTACGTAAAAACTGTTAAACAAGATTGTATGAAAATTTATTGGCGCACAGGTAGTCGATTATTTAGATTCACACATAGAATACTTTTTTACAGAACTTTAGGATTTACGAAATCGTTAATTCCATTGTAGGCTGCGGGTCACAGTGTATTATATTATATCATAGAATAGAAGACAAGCAAATATTTCCTCTTATGTAAAAAGGTAACCTTCGTCTATAGACATCAAAGAATTTAACGATGTCTATACCATCGTGTGGCCAGAACGTAATGTCACAGGCATATATTTCCCGGCTTCCTTGCGTTAGAAACCGGAACACGATAGACACAAGCTGTTACTGTCTTGACAGGAAAAGTAAAACGTGATTCGGTGATACCGAACACAGGCAAGATGCTGCAGAATTCTACTGTAGGCGTATCATCTAACGTTTGCAATTCGCCAGCGATCAGCGATGACTCTTACACGTAATGTAAAAATCATCAAAAACGTCGCCAATTGCTTGCTGGTCACTAGATGCACTTTTTGCAATGTCACAGCATTAAAAATAATCAAGCAGCAAAGACTATCACTAATGTACAAGGCTGTTATGTGTCTTGCAATGACTAAACAATTACGATAATTTCGCATTGCAAGTTACGTGATCACCCCGCTGATCGCGATGGTAGCCAAAAACGTTTGACCAATCGTTTACTTTTTACGTATGGCGGGATGTTCGGTGGTAGAGTTCTGCAACATGTTGACCGGGTTTGACGCAACCGCCTTTTTTTTTTAATTTTATTATCGATAGGTAAGCGCTTGACCTCGATTTCGCCTGATGGTAAGCTAAAATGAGGCCTAAGATGGAACGCGCTTCCCTAGAAGGTACCTGTTCACTCTTCTCTTGAAGATCTCCAGATTGTACTCGTCCGGGAACACAGACTCAGGAAGCATGTTCCAGTCCTTTGCGGTTCGAATGAAGAATGTTGAGTCGAACCGCTTTGTCCGGGTACGTGGAACGTCCACCATATAACGATGCCTAGATTCTGTGCACCTCGACGATCTATAGAAAAACGGGGATGGCGGAATTAAGTCGTGCAATTCCGCAGCGCACTCTCCAAAGTGTATTCGATAAAAAACCGATAAACTAGCCACTCTGCGGCGATGAGCGAGGCTCTGGAGTTTTTTGCCTACCAGATCATCGTCGTTTATGAGCCTCTTGGCACGCCTCTCGATGGCCTCAAGTGTCTCCAGCTGGTATTTAGCGGATCCATCCCAGAGGTGAGAGCAGTATTCCATGCACGAACGGACTTGTGCTTTATAAAGGTTGAGCAACTGTCCCGGACTGAAATACTGTCTCACCTTCGCCAGAATACCAAGCTTTTTTGAGGCAACTTGGGCTTTAGATTCGATGTACGAACCAAAGTTGAGAGTAGGCGTTAACGTGATACCAAGGATCTCGAGGTGGTCATTTATCGGCACGGCCACACCCTGGAAAGACGGAGATAGATGGAGCGGACTCCGTTTAGCGGAGAATAGACACGCCTGGGTCTTAGTTGCATTAAACCTGACCAGATTAGCATCGCCCCAATCGGAGACTGCCTGTAAGGACAGGTTCATACGATCAACCATTGCCTCTCTGAGAGACCGGATCTGTGCCGTACTGGCCCGCGCATTGGATACGTAACTCTCCACAACAGTGCTATCATCTGCGTACCCATAGATACCGGGCTTTAGCAGATTGTTAATGTGTAGCAGGAATAAAGTTGCGGAGAGAACTGATCCCTGAGGGACTCCGGCATTTATAGCCATTTGGTCGGATGAGCAGCCGTCGACGACTACTCTGATCGACCGGCCACTCAGAAAATCTGAGATCCAGGCGCAGAGACCAGTAGGCAGGCCATACGATGGAAGCTTACCAATAAGACTATCATGCCAGACCCTGTCGAAGGCCTTCGAGATATCAAGGGAGACAGCTAGTGCCTCACCATGCTTCTCTATGGCGGAACTCAAAATGTAAGTGACATACGCTAGAAGATCCCCAGTAGACCGATTTCGGTGAAACCCGCATCCAGGTAGACTGGGTGGTTTCGCGTTGGCGGGATCCAGACGTGAGTTTTCCGCGAATAGAGTAGCGAACAGGTTCGCTTTCTCTACGGCGGTGTGAGCCAGCGTCCCATCCGGTTCAGCAGTGGAGGGAGTGAGGGGCGGCAGAAATTCGATTCAACCGACTTTGCCAGGGACCAAAAGGCTTTACTACCTGAGGGGTATGAAGCCAGTTTGTTCCCAATACGGCTGACGTGGTCAAATCGAGCTTTCAGTAGAGCCTTTTTGCAGGATTTGGCGGCCCAGTTGAAGGCTTTCTTCTTCTCCGACACGTCCTTGGCCTTGCGGTGTCGAGCATCTACCCAAGCCAGATATGCCTTTTGCTTTAGCGCCTCAGCTCGTCTACAATTGGCTCTGAACCAGGGATGAGCTTTACTGGACATGGCTACGTCGGAGAAAGGAATAAAATACTCCATTCCTTGCCGCAGCACATCTGTCACAGCATCCGCGCAGGCCGAGGAGTCTTCTGAAGAAAAGCAGACAGGCCGCCAGGGATAAGACGCAAAGAAAGAACGCATCTCGTCCCAGTCTGCTGACTTGTATCGCCACACGCGCCGAGAGCCCCTAGGACTGGGATCGGGCGGCGAGTAGACGGATACAGATTTCACCAGACAGTGATCGGAGCTGCCAAGGGGCGAGGAAATCGCCACCGAGTAACGGTCTGGATCCGTAGTCAGCAGAAGATCCAAGCAATTGGCTGTATGGCTCTCAACGTCAGGAACCCGCGTCGCTCCTTGAACCAGCTGGGTGAGATTTAATGCTACAGCGAGTTTACGCATCTCTCTCCCAGCGAGGTCAGTGCTCTGGTATGGGTATAGCCACTCCTGATGGTGGGCATTGAAATCCCCCAGAAGCATTAGCTGAGCGGAAGGGTATTTGTGTTGAGCAGCATCCGCCGCCTCACTTAGGTACTCTGTAAGACCGATCGTCTCCTGGTCTCCGCTGTGCGCTCGGTAGACACAGGCATAGAGAAGCTTCTCTAGGCCTGTGTCCACCAGTGTCCATAGTACGGAGTAGCGGGGGTCTTCTAGATACCGCAGACGCCGAAAGCAGATGTCGTCACGGACATACCTGACCGAGCTTTAAAATTATGCTCCAGGGTGTAGCCGGGATAGGTTAAGTACGCCAAATCAGACGGGCACCTTATCTGCGTCTCCGTGAGGAACAAGATACATGGTTTATAAGTCTCTAGGTGGAAATGGACTGCAGCGAGATTAGAATGTAAACCTCTGATGTTGGTGAGGTCTACTTTCATCGAGAGGGAGTGCTGCCGCTGTACAACGTTATTCCTGTACCTTGTCCTTTTCATTTAATAGAGTGAGTGAAGTAGGTGTGAAGACGGCAGTGAATCGAGGCGCTATACTTCCGGACCTGAGACACACACCTCGAAGTTACACTATTGGGGACTAGTCTGGAGACTGCGGGGACGCCCGAGCTCCCCCAAGAATGTCCATAGGGCCCTCTCATCCGGTCGCCAACCGGCACTATGGCGCATTTTGGGATTTTTCGCTAGTTGGCGGGGCAGCCTTTCACATGCATGCACTAGCACGTTACTTGGGCCCCCTACTGACTAGCGGTCGGCCAGCGGTGCACCGTGCCTCGGATCCCGCTACCCTCCATGACTAGTCTCCGGATGCATCAACGTCAGTGTGTATCAGATCGTCTAGATTGTATAGGCGCAACTGATTCGACCCGTCTTCACTAAAGCTACATCAGCGTTAACGTGACGGAAAACGGACGCTTGGCGCCACAACTTCAGCTGATGGGTGGTCCTTATAGCCGCGACATATGTCTCCCACCATATCACCTGTTTAGCACCACCCAGGGGCCACGTGTAGGGACACAGAATTCCGGGTGTTCTCCCACGGACGAAGGTGATTCAGCCCCCAAAGCCTTACCTACTTGTGTCACAATGTCATCGGTGCTAGTCACTGTCGTGTTCCAGTAAGGAGGATAAGGTAGCCAGCATACTTATGCATATGACATTCCAACTCTTGCAACGCGAATAACAATGCAGTATAAAAATCTTTGTTGTCTTTAGAAGATCGTTATCTCTTTCCACTAGGAGTTCTTATTCTCTTATTTATTATTCTCTGAAAATTAATAGATAGGTTATTCCTTCAAAGAGTATTGAATAGAGAACTAATATACTACTAATAACTACACTAGGGCACTTTCTATGCACTTTTGTGGTATCTGTTACTGAAAAAGTATCGCATTTTGAGGTTTGATACTTGACGTGGTAGTTTAAATTCATGTCTAGATATGATATACCATTAAAATACCATTTTATAAACATAAAAAAATTAAAGATGCATGTTGTATTAGAGTTTTATTACTACTAACGCCATATATTATAAGACTAAATAGTTAAAATGCTAACGAGTTAAAATGCTGCTTTGGCCTGGTAGATTTAATTCATTTTCATTCACTCCATTTTAATACAATATTAATCTATTAATAAACTTGTACTTTTTAACTTCCCGCTACGTATAAAGTAGTTACTGATTTTCCTTCGATTTTCAAAAAATCGATGTCCACGTTTTGAGGTCCTGGGAAACTTTTTCGACTATTTTCATGATGACGTCAGTGTGCCTGTATGTGTGTGTGTGTATGTGTGTGTGTGTCTGTATGTAAACATCTCTCATAACTTTTGAACGGTTGGACCGATCGAAACGCGGTTGATGGCATTCGATTGGATTCCACTACACTTAGATTTCCTAAAAATTTGAACCAATTGGCGAAACAGATATTTTAAAATATAACTTTCAGATTAATGTACCGATTGAGTACAAAAACTAATCAGCTCTATTCTTAAAAAAATTACATCTAATGCATAAATTGCATTAAATCGGTTTATCTGTTTGGAAGTGGTCGTTGACGAAAATTTTGAAAGTGTTTTTTTGACATAACTTCAAAATGTTTCAACCAATCGTTTTTTAGTATTCTACAATATTTTAGTACTAAAAAAATTACGTCAAATGCCGTTTTAAAAATCAAAATCGAATCTTATTTTCAACAGCTTTTCAAATATTAAAATTACGTCTTAGAAATATGTTTTTTATTTTGCTTTTATTTTCCTGCGCCCTCCTAGACCAAAGCCCGACGACGCCTTTGATGCGAATATAATGTTTGGGTAAAAATACGCTGGATTTTTTAGATTAGATAATCAAGTCCATACATTTAAAGAAGTAATTTTTATAAAAATACTTTCCTAACAATACTACAAGGTAGTATAACTTTGCGAGCCCTTGCAAAGCTCTGCTTTTTGCTAGTTATTAATTTAGAACAGAGATCACTTATTTTTTTCTAATATAATAATATTAGAAAAATCTAAGCGATAGAGAAAAAACTAAATAATATTTTTTTTCTAATAAGGGGAATGCCCCTTAAAACTTAACTCAAACTTGCGTATCCCATAAGTCGTAACTGTTAATAATTGGTCCAGACTCCATGCACCTTTTGAAGAAAATATTATTTACGAACTGTAATTAATTAAATGCAGTTTACAACATTGTTTAAAAATGATTTCTAAGCGAGTTGAGACTCAAAATAAATTTCGATTGTTGTTTATGTCAGTGTTTTTTGCCGATTAAATAAACTGTTTTACCTGATTCAATAGATGGTTGCACGTACGCATATTATGTAATTGCACGTATTCTCAGTGATACACATACAACCAATAAGGAAACATTGGTTTAAGCACTGATTCCCAAAGTAATTCAGGTGGGCCCCCAGGGGTCCACGGGAGACTCGATCGGAGTCTACGTTGGTGTGACCAAAATGAGAGTCACAATTTGCAAGCGAAGAAAATTCAATTCAATCCTTAATTTTTTTCGAACTGTTAATTCACGGTTGGAACTCGGCTGCAATGCCCATAATTAGATCTAATCTTTACATTTTCTCTTAAGTTTTGGGAGTATGGTAATAATTTAGATTCAGAGGGTCCACCGAATCAGAAAAAAATTGAAAGTGGTCTATGTAAAATAGTAGTTAATAAAAATTAATAAATATTCACGGGACAAATTACACTTACTGATCTAACCCCAAAGTAAGCAAATTATTTGCCTGTGTTATGGGCGTTAGCCAACGATACTAATACATAGAAATACATATATCAATACAAGAATATATTTAATAAACACCCAAACCCGGAAATACAAACATTTATGTTCATCACACATATGCTTGTCCCCGTCGGGGATCGAACCCGAGCGCCGTCGATCGCGTAGTCAGGGTCGCTAACTACTCGACCAACGAGGCGGTCAATTTAAAATAAATATATTTTGTGTTGCTATCAGTACAGAAGTAACAAGCGCGTTCAGTATCGAATCGGCTCCGTAAAAGTATCTATTTTTGCTTAAATTGTGACTGATGCCCTTCAGACGCATTCGATGCGTTTGTTTGGGAAACTTAACTAACTTGCTTATTTAAAATATGCGTGCTATACTAAATGGTAAGTTTGTGCACTCTTGTCCGGGTTTTGTATCACCGCCTTAACTTTTCAATGTCCATTTCTTTCAACACTATCTTGTTCCGCATGGGAGAGTAAGATAGCTGGTGAACTTATGCATGTGACATTATATATACATCCAACAAATTGACGGTTATACAGTTTGTAACAAAAACCCATTGGGATTGTCAAAGGTATTGTTTAATGGCTTAATACAATCATACATAATAATATGTTTTAAGTGGATAAATTTTCTTTGATGGAAATAATAAATCTTAAATGATGCTTTTAATACATCTATAATTTTACTAGGTGGTAAAGTTCTGCATTGTCTCTCGTTGTGTTCCGGATTGGAGGGTAAGGTACCCGGTAAACTTATGCATGTGGCATTAGATTTCGCCACAAGGTAGTAACGCACCATTAACGACTTTGATAGCCATATTAGTTGGCTTTTTCCATCAGGAGACCCAATCTACTTGTTTGCTATCTTATATGATATAAAAAAAATACTGCGGCAACAAAAAAGTCGGTGAAAATTGTCGACAACGGTGGGATGCTACCGCGTGTTATTGTCCAGTTTAAACCATTTGCTAAATTTTAGGGAAATTTAAGGGTAGGTACATACGCGAATTTGGAATGGCATTGCTTCTTCACCACTAAAATCTTTGCATCTTTGGTTGGTAGGCGATGGTTATCGATTTTTATTACAAGAGCAAACTGGTTGTTTGTGATTCTATAAAAATTGTGCATCATAGTCTAGTGGTTAACCAATGTCTAAGATTGTGATGTTCCAAATTGGAAACGCAGGTAAGACAACAATATCATTGAGGTTTTTGGGGGTTATGTTTAATTATCAAAATGTCATTAGCAGCTACGAGGTCTGAAAATGGTGTGCTAATACTTATGTGCCTTGTATGAGCACGTAAAGCTGTCCCGGTTATCCCTAGAAATAAGGGATAATTAAAGATCACCTTGCGTGCGTAATAATGATAATTGCGTGGTTATTAGGTTAAAGGAAACTTCGTAAAGGAACTGCCGTCAAGATATATTTCTTTTAAAGTTTTATTTCTACAACTTGATCATATCAACTAGCTATTGGTGATATACATTTTATATAATTATTATATTTTCAACAACTATTATTTTTTACAAAGGAATATTAAGTTTAAGGCAATCTGGAATATGTACGTATTGATAACAAAATGAACAATTGATTGTATTGATTGTAATATAATGATATCCATTTATTTTTAGACCATGGGATTACTACTGATTACAATCAACATTCCTATAAAAATCTATTGCGTCTCTTTTATCTGCACATTCCATTTTTATCAATTTTTTTTTGTCTACAAATACAATGAAAACACGAAATAGTGCAAATGATAGGCCATGTAATTTTTGTCTGTCTGTTCTGTATGTTCTGGTATCCCACACATGTTATAAATGTGTTTGTATAGCTGTTTGGTTATTGGAATATTTAGTTGGAAATATATGGATGTATAGCATATGAGATACTTTGATCTCGGAAAACCGGAAAAATATGTTATTCCAGTGGGATTCATCAAAAACTTCTGTAACGCAGCGGGCTGTAGGATCGAACTAGTAAGTCAATCACGGTTTAACAGATCTTGTTGAAAACTGGTATTCAGTGACAACACGTGGTTGCGCAAATTATACCTGTGATTTTTTCCTTCACTGAACCTCAGCCCAGCGAAACAGGAGGATCAAGTTAGAACGTAATAATATGAGCATATTAGGTACGTCTTAAAGACGCTTTTTAACACAAAACCATTTGATTAATATATTAAAATATAAATGTTTGTCTATACACATAAGTCCGTTACTTATTATATTAAGTAGCAAATGTTGCTATCTAAACTTTATTAACAAGGGTCTGTTATACACTATTGTTTGTAGTTTAAAATGGGTAATTGAAACAACAAATCGAGACAATAATTTTCTTTAAATGTAGTTGAAAATTGTCAACACTTTTATAATAAAAGGAAGAGCTTCTAAGTACCTAACTTGTTTGTTTAAGGCGGAAGAGTTGACTTAAATCTCCAAGTTAGCGAGCGAATTCTTAATGTCTAGTTACAGCTCTACCCTCACGACATCTAAGTTGCATAATTTGTTTAAAATTTTAATGTAAAGATCTAAGGGATAATTTTTAATTAAAAAAGATCTAAGAAAATAATATTTATTCACTAGCTTTTAACCGCGGTTTCGCTCGCGTTAAATTCATTTTAGGGAAGTGGGGGGGGGGGTTAAAAAGAGACAAAAAGGAGCCTATGCCACTCCCCATTCCTTCAACTATCTCCACTTAAAAAATCACGTCAATTCGTCGCTCCGTTTTTTCGTGAAAGACGGACAAACAAACACTTTCGCATTTATATAATATTTTAGTATGGATTAAAACTACCTAATGTATTTAAAAAGATTTTTATTATTAATATAGGGTAGCATGCAAGCCGTTGGTTCTCCTGATCGAAGGAGGCAACTGTCGCCTAGAGATACCAGAGATGTTAATGGTGCGTCTATTCGTGTGGCAGGAATAGAATGCCAAATGCATAGGTTAGCCAGCTACCTTACCCTTCAAACCAACATCGCTTAAAATATCTTTGGGTTTGAGATAAAAATACTTTATTTTAATGATTTTCTTGTTACTGTTAGAGAACTAATCTTGATTAAATTATCTATACAATGGTATACGTAACTATAAGTTTTGCGTAACTTAAAAAACAACATGTTATAACCAAAATATTATGTTTATTGCTTTTCAAAATAATCTCCTTTACGTTTTAAACATTTTTTCATGCGATCGAACCATTTTTTAAAACAAGAGGACCACAGATCTGAAGGCATATTTTCTACGTGCTGATTGAAAGCTATCACTGCCTCTTCGGAGTTGGTAAAAGTAAAACCTCTTATCAAATCTTTGATTTTGGGGAAAATACAGAAATCACAGGGTGCTAGGTCGAGGCTATGATGAGTGAGGCAGGATGAGTGACGAGATGTACTTTTTCGGAAGCTAAAAATGACTTTGTTTTGTTGGCCGTGTGTGAAGAAGCGTTATCATGTTGTAGGAGAATGCGGCTTTTGGGTCGTCTTTCGCGAACTTTTTCTAACACCCTGGGTAAACAAATGGTAGAATACTACTCGGCATTAACACTCCTTTGATCTTCAAGTGAAATTGTACAGATGGGACCCGCAGCTGAGAAAAAAACGCGATCATTTTTTTTACCAACGTTTCACGCCTGTCTCACTTTTGTTGGCCTGTTCTCATTTTCAAACACCATTCACAAGATTGCTGTTTTTTTCGGGTTCAAAACAATAAATCCATGTTTCGTCTCCTGTGGCGATATCATAAACAGCATTAAAATGTCCGTGGTCGTACTTCAGTAGCATCTGTGAGCACCATTCTACGTGAGCCCGCTTCTGCTCCGCTGTCAGTTCATGAGAGATCCAACGACAACAAGGTTTCCGAACTTTCAATTCTTCGTGTAAATTTTTATGAATTTGGCTCATACCAATCCCCAATAGTCCTCAAATTATCTCATAGGTTATCCGGGGTTTTTTTTCAATTAACCGCTTAACAGTAGCCACATTATTTTCGTTGACGGCAGTTGAAGGCCGCCCTTCACGAAATTCGTCATGTAAAGAAACTCGACCTCTCTCAAATTCAGCAAACCATCGCCTCACGATGCTCAAACAAGGTGCTTCTCTCCCAAAAGCATTTTGAAGACGAGCGGCACAGTCTTGCGGAGAAAGAGAACTTCTAAAATCATAAAAAATCATCGCTCTAAAATCTTTTCGACTTAATTCCATTTCGTTGCGTACGTAGAAATTTGATGTATGATAAAAAAACAATTGCCAAATCATTTCCCGCCAGTTGTCTTTTTATTACTAAGAAAGTTCAAAAAACAAACAAAAATATAACATTCGAAATTCAAATAGTTCCGATTAGCTAGAAGTGCAAAACTTTTAGTGTGCCCATGTATACATTAAGTATATTCTGTGTACTAGCGAGAGAATGACAATTGCAATGGTTGCATTAGGAGACGTAAAACATGTTTCCATCGTAAACTCTAATGCTTTGCATAGTGAGTCGTGCAATATAAAAGTATCAAAAAAGTATAATTCTGAAACCATCTCGTTTTTATGGGGTTTCCAAAGAGTTTTGATTAATCCCCCTCGAATCAAAAGTTTCTTCAGAGGTCTGATCGCTTTATGGACTAGATCCTTCTATTGTTAATGTCTGTGGTAAGTGATGACAGCTTTACATCAGGTGGTTCATTTCTTCGTGTGTTACTTTTGCCCAGTGTTGGTCCAGGATATTTTTGAAGAACTGAACATCTGCTATTTGCCAGGAAGTTCGTAAAAGGCGAGCGATTGGTTATACGAGCCAATATCATCATTACTGCTGGGTAGAGTTCTGCCATATCTCAACCGGATCTGATTTCACTGATTTACTTATTACTGCCAAAATAGCGTCAATGTTTGTCACTGTTGCGTTCCGGTTTAAACAGTACAGTAGCCGCCAGCCGGTAAACTTGTGTCATTAACAACCCGCAACAAGCAACGCACCATTAACATCTTAGTTGTCTATAGGCCGTGGTAGTGTCTTTCCATCAGGAGAGCCATTTGCTTGTTTAATACCTATTTTATTATATAATCATATAATATATTATATAATTATATATTGTATAATTATATTTTAATTATATAATATATTATATAATTATATAATTTATGTTATAAAATAGGTACCGATTATTTTAAAACAGCTGTCTTGCAATGATGGTCCTTCATCCATTAGATGAACATTAATTTAATAGATATTTGGTTGTTTAAATGGGTTCTTAGAGTATACCTTATAGATCGCCCCAAGATATGGAGATATGAATAAAGAATGACATAAATGGCAATTACGCAAATACCCGGCCCCATTTACGTGAAGTCATTTTAAAACGCGCTCCGAAGACTTATATGTTGCATCTTGCTTTAATAGGTTGGAGATTTAAAAGTAATTTTAGGATTTACCGGGTTTTATAGCTTAAATACTAATTTTGTGATTTTTTTGTATTGGGGTGTAAGGTTCACAGATTTACGTTATAATTAAACATATAATTCTGGCAACCTCGTAGGTATTTGTGTGATCATCCTTTTCATAAAGTCCCGCGTTCGATTTCTTGGCGGGGAAAAACGATATTTAGAAGAATAATAATCTTAGTAGTTGCAAGAGTTGAGTGGTAGTTGACGTCTGACAGTATCTGCAATCGTATGGACCACTTGATAGAAATTTTATGATGGTACTCTGTGGCGGTGAGGGCCAAGACTTATCTCGTTGCCTATATAAGATGCTGATTCGGGGTGAACTGGACATTCGGTTTGCTCTAAAAAAACAAAATATTTATCTTTTACGGAATGTCACAAAAGAAGCATGATAATATTTACCTTTTATTTTTACATATTAAAATGTGAAGCGAAATCTTTGTGCCCCTTTTTTATTGCGTGGTCTGTGGAGTATGAAGTTTTAAACAGGTAAAGTTTGTTTGGAGAAGAATTGCGAAAGGCTAATATTTTTTATAATATGCATTAATTTAAATAAAATAAAACAATTAGGTACATACTTCCATACATTTGACGTATATGTAATATTTTATTCGATCAAACTGAGTCAGTGCTTATAGTATAATTTGTTTGATAGATATTTATACTTTAACTAGCTGACCCGGCAAACGTTGTTTTGCCTTACATATTAGGAATCCATAGCGGACAAACAACGTGACACGTAATTTATATAAGACTACGGGATTGTCCTTCCACGCAGCCAAAATGGCATTAAACTTTATACGGTGGTTAAGTATTCTTAAATCTTCTAATTTTCCGCGCAATTTTCTTAATATTTTCTTTTATAAGAATCTTCTCCTTACAATTACAAACACAAAAAAATTACCGAAATTGGTCCAGCCATTCAGGCGTGATGTCGTGACCAAGGACAATATGGTGGTTAAGTATTCTTAAATTTTCTGTTTTTCCGCGCAATTTTCTGAATATTTTCTTTTATAAGAACCTTCTCCTTACAATTACAAACACAATAAAAAAAATACCGAAATTGGTCCAGTCATTCAGGCGTGATGACGTGACCAAGGAAAATAGGGATTGATTTTTATTTTTTATATATATTGATATTAACAGAATTACTATCGAGTTTACACTATACATTGTTTATTAATTAAATAGCCAACAGGTTCTAAAAACTATTTTTCGGGATGAAACAGAGTCTCAAAATACTAATTGTAATCGTTGTAAGCTTAGTTGTTCGGTTAATTCAAAAAATCGAAAAATATCATAGTGCGCAAATGTTCGCGTTGAAGTTCCATTATCCAAAGAATAAAGTGTGAACTGAAAAGAGGGCCTTTATTTTTTCATACTATGAACATTCAACCTTTGTACCGTTAATGACGGATGTCTGCACACCACGAGTTCACTACTATCAAGAATTTTTTTAAACGAAAATTTTTTACAAACCCAAAATATTTTTTTAAAAACCTATCATACGATACCCCACACCATGGGGTACGCGAGAAAAAAAATAACATCCCCACTTTACATGAGGAGCTACCCGAAAAAAGCCGTGACTGGTGTGTATGCCAACTTACAACTTTCTAGTACTAAAAATAAGGATTCTGAGCTACACTGCAGACGGACGGACAGACGGATGGACATAGCGAAACTATAAGGATTTCTAGTTTACTGCGGAACCCTAAAAACGTGGGAACATCTGTTGTAGTAAGATGGCTGGAATATTGTTATTTGTTTAAAATTTTCTATAAAATTGTTCTTGTTCTATTAATTATTATAAAATTTGCTTTTTCTAAACATATAACACCGTTGCGTTCCATTTTCAAATCTCGAACATTTTTAAAGTCAAAACTTATCGAGTGATTATGTCACTAGTAGATGGTAAGTTAAGTACTTGCTCGGATCAGGTGAACTATCTGCTTGTTTGCTATCCTATAAAATAAAAATAAAAAATCCTATGATAAAAAAAAGTCATAAATATTTCAAAATATTTTTTAGTCTAAGATGTACAACGTACACATATCAGGGTCTTTTGCATAATTTCCGCTTTTCTTGTCTCATAAAAACGATTGCACAGCCATCAATCGTTCTGAAACACTCCTCAAACATGCTTATAGTTCTTTTTCACTCCTTCCTTACATGTCTCTGTCGTAAATATTTAAGCGCAATATAAATAATCTTTGCATTGTTTACATTTGAATTGTGTACATGCATCACCCCTGAACAATAAAGCATGGAGAAAAAATAAAACAAAATAAGGGTCTAATGTCATGGCATCATCGAAGGTGAACTGTACTTACTGGATACTGAGACATCAGGAGCTGTAAACATTTTTGTTGCAACTTTCTTTTAATATCTTATTTAGATACATAAAAGTATTTAAAGTGAAATGTTGTTTAAAACATCGAATCCAAATTAGGTGGAAACAATTTTTTATTGTTATGATTTTAAAAAGTAGGTATATATTTATGCTAATAAACCATAATAGATACATATAGTATGTACTAAGAAAATTGAAGGTTTTAGGTTTAGGTTTTCAAATTGATTTTTCTTTGGGTCTGCCCGTTTTTAGTCGTTGTAATATGTTCAGGCTATTTTGCGTTGGTATCATTCTGTCTGTATATGTGTGTAAATAAACCTCTCATAACTTGTAACGGCTGACTGATCGAAACGCAGTTGATGACATTCGATTAGGTTCTACCAACTTAGTATTCTTGAACATCGGAGCAGATGTGGCACAGTAGATTTTGAGAAATTTCGAACAATCTGTCCGCCAAAAGACGCCTCTGCAACGAAAATGGGTAAACTCCTGAACTTTTCGCAAAAGTCTGTGACCACCATTACTACTTGCAATTGACCTGTGTTTATTTTCTTTAAAATCCGTAAAAAATAGTCACTAATTATATTATTTACCTTCTTAAATATTTAGATTATTTATAAACTACTAAGTGCACCCTGCAGCCTGCAGCATTATAAGTTTTTGGTGAATTCACGGGAATAACTTATTTTTTCGGGACAAAATATCCTAAGTGCTATTTTAGATCATCTTCTTCATTAGTACCGAATTTTAACCAAATGCATTTAGCCATTTTTGTTCTATTCCATGTTCAACATCCATACATCGTATACGTTAATTATGTAGACTATTCAAACGCAATGTTGCAATTTGAATTATAGTGTTTTAATGTCAAGCTAACAGAATATCTGGAAAATATAAAAAAAAACCGTCACGTTCGTATCCATTACTGACAAGCACACATTAATACAACACACGTATAAACTAAAAAAAAATCCGTCACCTTTACATTTTAATTCCGGTGTCGCTGTTGCGGCCCTTAAGGCCATCAGCTACTGTCATTTAAAAAAACTTCAAAGGCAAAAAACGGCAAAGGTGCATACGCACCCACGATTAGCCAATGATGTTAAGAGGCTGGCAAAACCTAATTTGTTAAAATTAATGCTATTTAAGCAGTTTTTAAGAAAAAATATTTGTTATAGCACATCACAAAAAATATATATTAATATTCATCATTTATTATGTCAAAGAGCGTGACCAGACTCGATACAACAAAATTCGGTCGATAGACAATAATTACGAAGATTAGTCTTTAAATCATCCCGCCACAAGATAGCAACGCACCATTAACATCTTTGGTGTTTTAGGCGATGGTTGACTCTTTCCATCAGGAGACCCATCTGCTTGTTTGCTATCTTATGATATAAAAAAAAATAAAAAAAATCATTAAATGGTTCTATATCTTTATTTCTTACGTATGGGTCTACAATTAAAAACACGGAGTCGTCATATTTATTTATTTAACTTTATTGTACACCTTAAATAAATTTGTACAAAAGGCGGACATAATGCCTATTGGCATTCTCCTCTAGTCAACCTAATCATATTCATACCTAATCCGCTAGCGAATCATATTTGACAAATAATCGAAGTACACTTTTGTTTTTTTTTAAATATTTATTTATTATAAGACCTGGCCGCCCAGTTACACTAATAGTGAGCTCTCGTTTACTCCGATAGAAATAGACAGGGTGCGCATTTTTGGTGCTGACAGCGTCTCAGTTCTAGATGTGATACATTGCAAAACTATCGAAAAGTCTGGCACACATCACATCACATCATTCTTTTCCAGAAGAGATTTTTTTAATGAATTTCCCAAACTAATATTTGAATTCAGAACTTCATTCATTTATATCAAAAGCCAGTATCACTAGACTACAGAAGCGAAAAACATGAAAAATATCTTTGTAACAATAGCTACAATAAGCTTAAATAAATGAAAAATGTATCTCAGATCTGACGTAGACGTCTCTCACCGCACATAAATCCTCATTAGACACCCCTCTAGGTTTATGAGGCTGATCCCGAGGCGATAGTAAACCGAGCACATATTACTATTGCATTACCCCTGACTTTTGTTGAGTTTCACCTGAGTGATTGAGGACGATGTTTTGTTTGTGGCTTTTTAACCACCTCTGTATTGCTTGAAGTATTTATGACTAACCAAACATCTCATTAAAAAATATTCCATTTCGAAAGTTCGTTGATATCGTTTCTAGGGTTTCGTACCCAAAGGGTGAAGAACGAACCCTATATATATATATATATATATATATATATATATATATATATATATATATATATATATATATATATATATATATATATATATATATATATATATATATATATATATCCTCGGTATCTGTCTGTCTGTCACAGGGATCTATATCTTAAGTAGATACCTATCTAAAGTTTTCGCAAAACGTGTGTAGCTGTGGTCGCTATCACAACAAATAAAAAAAAGTTAAAAATTTAAATGTAAAAGTTCCCGTTTATAATATTAATATAGCTCTATAGCTATAATAAAACTAGGTAAGCGGTCGAATTTCAATCACTAGATGATCACAAGTTTCAATGATCTCAATTCTTTTTCAATAATCATTTAAAAATTTATTGGCTTTATATATAACTAAAAGACGACGTTTAGTAGATTTAACATTTAATACAAGAATAAATAGCATAAAAGAGAAAGAAAAAATTACGGCGGCAAAATCTATTCGATAAAAATATCAAAACACTTCCATCATTTGCGGATAAATAATTGACAGCGCGCGACTGGAGACCCTAACCAGTTTATCTATTATTCACGCGGTGTTGCCAGTGTTCTGTCATATTACCCCCATATTTAAGAAATATCCTGCGGTTGTGAGGCGAATCTTTTTTTTGCGTAAACACACATAAGTTTCTGAGAATAAATAAATGTTTATTAAATTATAGCCTTTTGAAAAAGAAAATACTTTTCAGTCTAGAGAATATAAACCCAGTAGTATCTCTTTCAGCGATGGTTGTAACCTCCAGTTATCAGAAGTCTTTTTTATATAATTAGGTGCATTAGCAAACCAGCAGATGGCTCTGTATAGAAAGAGAAACCATCGCCTATAGACACCAAAAATGTTAATGGTGCGTTACTAGCTGTGTAGTGGGATAGACAGACGTGCAATGCCACATGCATAAGTCTATCGGCCACCTTAACCTCAAAACCTAAACACGACAACAACAAGCATTGATGTTATTACGGCTCGAGTAGGTAAAGCGTTAGTACCATATACCTGGGCGTATGACGTTATGGAACTCTATTACCTAGTAGTCACGCTGGTATTGATATATATAGCCAATCGGTCGCCTTTTAACCGACTGGCCACAGCTACCCACGCCACGGCGCGACCTGCGACGCGAAATGCGGCGCGGTGAGTCGCGCGACCATCTGGGTATGCCACAACTCGACTTGTTGCGACCGCGGCGGCGTGCCGCTGAGCTGTCATACCTCGATACTAGCTAGTACCAGGGCCGGATTTTGTAACACCATTTTTACTATATTCTTTTGATGATATATTTATTATCGTAACGTTAGGATTGTACGCAAAAATACCATTATTGTTGATACTTACATAATATATTACCTTATCATTGATCCCTCCATTCGAGATTTTTAAAGTTTTTCTTTAGGCGCGTAATATTTCTTTAGGCAGCGAGAAAAATTTTAAGATGCAAGCGCATCACCGTAACGCTAAAGTTACAGGTTGACGTTGTACGCTAAATTGCTCATTAAGTCCCGAAATCTTTGACTATCCTTTTCCAGTCCTTTTGTTATTTTAATGTAATTAAGTATTTATATGCAATTAAAATCTATCAGAAATCGGAAGTACTTTATTTAATAAAACTTTTTACAAGTTATTTTGACACGTCAACATATTTTTTAAAAACTTCTACCGGATCGGAAACGCGGTCATATTTTTTAATGACGCCAATGAAGTATTATAACTTCTCACGCGCGTACATAAGTACACGCACCCATTTTTTAATGTATGGCAACGTAGAATTTTCCGTGCAATTTTTAGTAACTATGATTGTTTTTGATGTAGTGGGCTGTAGAGAGAATGTATTTTTTATTAATATGAGTGAGATGAATGTATAGGAACAAATTTTGTTTAACGCAAGCCGACATTAAATTGAGAAAATGCTCTGAAGTTTTTGGATTAAGTTTAAGTTTCGGTATATAAACTAAATTGAGTTTAATATTATTTTAAGTATGATATTAAAATAATGTATCAATAACCAATTATTTATTTAATCAATAAATAATCATACTAACTCTAAATTAAAATTTAAAAAAAACGACACTTTTTTTATCGTCAGCCCACCATTTTACTTCAGTTCTATAATTTTAATCGCAAAACGTACAAGGAGCTAATGATTTCGAAAGGGGATCCTGCAGCATAAAGTTAAAGGTAACCTTAACCTGTGGTTCCTTACTCAATGAGCTTGAGCTGTTTTATTGCAAAGCTCCCGAGGGCTCCAGCTCCGCCATATAACTCTCTCAAACCATGTGAATCTTCTAGCAATAAAGGTTATATCAGCCCAATTTCAAGTATCCACTTCCAGTTCCATCGTTATATTTTAAAAAACATCTAAGTGTTTGCCAAAACAAATCGAAGTAGCATACACTCAGTGAATTTTAACTGGTCAAGCTTAGAAGATCATATGGACTTCCTTCTGCTCTATCATCAGATACTGGCAGCTATCCTATTTCACATTCCTTAAAATAAAAAATCAAACTAGTCCAAAACAAACTCAAAAAACTCATTTTTTGAATTGCCTTACCCAGGATTTGATCCGAGACCTCCGGTCACGGCACCATTAAACCACAGAGATGACTTTTTAGTTTTAAAGTAGTTAGTGAAATGTGTGACTTTAAAAACTAAAAAGATGTTTAACGTAGATTAAAATACAACAATTGATACGTTTAATAATATTTTTAATCTGTGTTTATGTTTGAGTACTTTTAAGATTAAGCATGTTCTTCTTAACAAGAAATTAATGATTCATTATGTGGACACCAATTGCAGATTGATACTAGATTAGGGACACACCCACGCGTGAATAAAGTGCAAGGGGATAGAGAATTTTCCAAGGGGCGCGTGTAATGTCACCGCATAAACAAGTAGCTCGCCGCGAAGAACGCAGGCCTTTGCGTTTAAACGACAAAAAAAAAAACAAAAAGAAAACATCGTACTTAATCTCAAATCAAAAAGTTTTTCCACAACTTTGGTATGTTTATGTGATTATTAAAGTGGATAGTGACCAACTTTCAAAAACAATTAAACTTTTTTTACCGCGAAATACAACTTTAGTGATGCGAAAACAAGTCGGTGATTGATTGCTTATTCGTAACGTCCAGATTAATCACTCGCAGTTCTTATTGTATTTATCGTGGAATTTCGCGTTTAGACAAGTTTTCTTGGAAACTCGCGATGTGGGAGTTCCTTTTTTATAAAACAAACCAAAATGTTGCATGTAATGATGACATTTGTATTGGTTTCTTGAAGTAAAAGAATGTAGAAACATTTCGTTTTACGTTTTCGTACAAGTAAATTGGTGATTATTCAATACTTCGACTGGCTGTCTAATTTTTTATTTTTAAAATATTTTTGTCGATCTGTTTAAATGTTTTCAGATATTAAGCATTGTTTATCTTAATAATTATAGTGGTATTTAATGTTAATGAATGTGTTTGTTTGTTGTTCTGTTCATCAAAATATTAATGCCTCTTCATAAGCTTGTCATATACCTAAAATGTTACATCTTTATTACAAAACAATTAAAACACGAAAATCAAAACAATACTAAAGTAATCCGTACTAACATGGATGTACCGAGGGGGGGGGCAAGGAGGAGCAGCTGGCGGCGTTTCAAAAATGTGTTTTTTTTAGTTTTCTTGAAAAAAAAACCATTGTCCGGGACTAAATAAATACCTAACCTAACCTAACCTATAACAATTAAGAACTATCTCTTGTTTCTTGCGATAATCATAACATAAAGCTTCACTTAATTATTAGGGATATGAGTGGGTTAAGGTGCCACTAGTCGGCGGCACGAACTCATTGGTGGGCGTAGTCAAAATGCATGCTATTTCATCCAACATTATGTGCGAAAGGGACAAGCACTGTAATGAGCAGTAAGAAGCTATCGGCTCGCGCGAACGGCGCGCGTAGTATTTTGGCGCGGTAATGATAACAGAAATACTTGAATGCAAACATAAACCTACCTAATTATGACAAAATGGCATGATTATCATCACTGTGTGCAGCTCATATTTTTATGGTGGATAACATCTATACAAATAAATAAAATTGGTGTGTCTGTTTGCAATATTAAAATAAACGCTTTTTACTAAATGCATATGGATATATACACGGTATTAATACCAAAATAATATTTTTTACAATTTTTGTCTGTCTGTTTGTTCCGGCTAATCCCTGAAACGACTGGACCGGTTTTGACGAGACTTCACTGGCAGATAACTGATGTGATAAGGAGTAACTTTGGCTACTTTTATTTTAGCTATCTTCTATACATACATACATACATACAAATAAAATTGCAGTGTATGTTTGTAATCCATACTTCCATACTAATATTATAAATGCTACTGTAAAGTAAAAGTAACTCTGTCTGTCTGTTTCTTCTTCACGTCTAAACTACTGAACCGATTATAATGAAATTTGGTATAAAGATAGTTTGAGTTTTTATCCCAGAAATCCCATGGGAACGGAAATTATGCGGGTTTTTATTTTAGAAAGTTTTCCACGTGGACGAAGTCGCGGGCACTACTAGTATTAAATAATCGCTTTTTACTACATGCATATGGATGTATACACGGTACATATATCAAAATAACATTTTTTACAATGTTTGTCTGTCTGTCCATCTGTTGGTTACAGTTAATCTCTGGAACGACTGGACCGATTTTGACGGGACTAAATGGGATAAAAAGTAACATAGACTACTTTTATTTTAGCTACAATACATCTTTTATGCAAATAATCTATACAAATAAATAAAATTGGTGTGTCTGTTTGTAATATTAAAACAACCGCTTTTCATTAAATACATATGGATGTACTCGTGTATACGGTAAATATACCAAAATATTTTTCTTTTTAAATTTTTGTCTGTCTGTTTCGGCTAATCTCTGGAACGACCGGACCGATTTTTAAAAGACTTTCACTAGCAGAAGATAGCTTATGTGATAAGGAGTAACTTAGGCTACTTTTATTTTAGCTACTATACATCTATACAAATAATCTGTACATTTATACAAATAACCGGTTTTTACTAAAAGCATACATAGCGACTTTTGTTTAACTGTCTGTTTGTTTCGGCTAATCTCTGGTACGGCTGGACTTATTTTTACAGCACTTTCACTGGCAGATAGCTGATGTAATAAGGAGTAATTTAGGCTACTTTTATTTTTGAAAATTTTCCAAGCGGATGAAGTCGCGGGCTCAGCTAGTTATTTTATAAGATATATTATATATATAGATAGACAGCTCCGCGAGTAATCCTAATGCTTATAATACGTATATACGTACGTGTCCGGCGTTTCCTGCGGAAGAAAAGTACCTACATAGGGCTACATATCAAGCTATACGTGTCCAGTGCAGCTTGTCTCGCAATGGAAAGAGTTTCTGTGTGCGGTGCTAGCTCGTTCTTGATATGTAGCCGTCTACATACATACATATTTACGGGTAGTTGATATTAGATATCTTAATTCTTAACTACCCGTAAATCGGTACCGGGCAGCCAGATGTCAATAGAAATAGTGCTACCCGGGTGAAACCGCTACCAATTTTATTATATACAAATTGTATATATACATCTTTACAAATAAATAAAATTGGAATGTCTGTTTGCAATATAAAAACAAGTTTTTTTACTAAATGTATATATGTACATTTTTTTTTGAACGGCCGCGACGGAAACCGTACTGACGGTCGCTAATCAGCTGGTGCTCTTCTAAATACTTGAGGAGGTGAGAGTTGATGATTGTCTCCATAATTTTGGAGAACAAGGAGGTTATGGCTATGGGCCGATAGATAGACGGATTAGAGCGATCTCCTTTTTTAGGGATGGGATGCACCAAAGCTGTCTTCCATGAATTCGGTACCACGCCGTGTGAGTAGGATAGCCGGAATAGGCGTGTTAATACTAGTGCCAACTCTGGAGCACACACTTTAGCCACAATCAGAGGGATGCTATTCGGCCCACCCGACTTGTGGATGTCCAAGGAAAGTAGTGCTTTACGCGCAGATGACTGCCGAAATTGTGGTTCTGGCATGAAACTATCACACTGCGGGATGGTAGGCGATGCGTTCCCTTGGTCATCCAGAGTCGAGTTGGCAACAAAAAAGAACCCAGGTGATCGGCCTTCTTCTTTGCGGTATGGGCCAAAGAGTCATCGTCTCCGTGCAAAGATGGTAAAGAGGGCTGTGAGAATTTCCCTAAGACAGCCTTGGCAAGTGACCAGAACGCACGAGTCCCTGAAGGAAGACGAACTAATTTCTCGCCAATTCTGCCTATCTGTCCAGATTTTGCCTTAGCGATAGCTCTTTTGAATTACCTCGAGGCGGAATTGTACTCCTTACGTAATGTGCTGGTTTTTATATACCTATAGTGCCAAACGCGACGACAGCCTGCTAAAAGAGGCCATGATAGGCGCGAAACCGGCACTTTACTCCGGATCAGGCAGTGGTCTGACGCACCAATTGGGACGTCCACAGATGCCTGATAATGCTCCGGATGAGCGGTCAGTAGAAGGTCCAACATTGAAGGCGTATGGTCATCCACATCGAGAACTCGCGTGGGCGAAGTTACCAGTTGTGTAAAACCATACGCCAAGGCAAAATCGTAAAGAGACCTCCCCGCATGATCGGTGGAGCGCGAACAAAGCCATGCGGCGTGGTGGGCATTAAAATCTCCCAAGATCACTATCTCTGCGGAAGGGGTTTGCTCTAACATGGAATCTACAGCTGTTTGTAAATGATCAACTAGCCGGTCAACTTCAGTATTCCCGCTATGGGACCTGTATAGGCACGCGTAGCTGCGTGGATGGTCGTCGCAAGCTACGCGTAACCAGACGATGGATAGGTCCTAACCTTCAAGACTGCCGAGGCGCCGGTAACAGATATCTTCTCTGACGTATGCGCACACACCGGCCCGCGATACAAAGGAATGTTTGTACCCTGGGTAGTAAAAGTAGGAAGTATCAGTCGGAGAAGATATCTGTGTATTGGTCAAGAAGAGCAAATCTGGCTTCGACGAGATGGTAATGGACGGCGTTCAAGTTGAAATGAAGTCCCCTAATATTACAGAAATCCACAGTAAGCGTGGTAGGGGGTGCCATGGCTTTCTTGCTTTGTCTGCCCCGGACAGGATTATTTATAAGCGCAATTTTGCCCCGGTGGGTATATATATATATATAACCACCCGTAGCACAAGCAAATAATTTGTTTACTTTGGGGTTAGATCAGTAAGTGTAATTTGTTCTGTAAATATTTATTATATTTTTTTTTACGCAGGCGAGGTTGCAAGCACCAAATAAAAATGCAGATATTTTTTAAATATTTTTATTCAAAACTAACTTAGCCCGCGACTGCGTCCGCGTGGAAAAAATTCGAAAAAAGTAGCCTAAATTACTCCCTATCACATCAGCTATCTGCTTGTGAAAGTCCCGTCAAAATCGGTCCAGCCGCTCCAGAGATTAGCCGGAACAAACAGACAGACAAAATTGTAAAAAATGCTATTTTGGTATGTGTATCGTGTATACGTCCATATGCGTTAAGTAAAAAGCGCTTATTTTAATACTAGCTGTTGCCCACGACTTCGTCTTCTTTTACTCCGTACAGCTCCGCCCCCGTAGATGATAGCATGATAATATGTAGCCTATATGTTGACCTGACCTATAATAAGTAATATTTATGCAAAATTTAAAGTAAATCCATTCAGTACTTTTTAATTTTACCCCGGACATACATACAGACAAACAGACTAAAATTCTAAAAACTATATTTTTGGCTTTGATATCCATTGTAGATCACGCCGCAAGTATTCTTTTAAAAAAAAATTCAGTGTACAGTTTTGAATTTCCTACGATTTTATTATATGTATAGATTACCAACAGACACTTCAATTGTAATTATTTGTATAGATTTGTATATTTTTTACTTTTTTCGATTCGATACATAGCACATGATTTAAGTCGTCAATTACAAACACGGCATGCGCGAGCGTGAAGTTACTACGATGACGTATACACCTCCCCTTGTCACCCGCACACCGCGCGCGTATAGTGAAATGCAAGATGATTTGCAACAAAAACGAACGCATAAAATTTTATAAGCAGACCTTTGGGCGTATTGATATTATGACAAAACTACTTAATATATCAATTTAAAATAAAGTTATTTGAACTTTTGAATAAATTGTCTATCCCTGTATGGTTTTCTTTTTTACAATTTTAGACTCTCTATGCTATTTATTTACGCCCAAAAATGGGTTAAATTTAGTAACAAAACAAGGAAGTTTCCACGCTCATAACTTCCAGACAAATATTTTTTTTACAATTCTGCTTCCATACAGGGCTAGATAATGACGAGACAAAATGATATAATTTTTAATTTTGGACGTACACCGTCAAACAGACGAGTAATGACCATACTACGTTTGTATGGAAGAATGAGCGACTAGTGTACCCTTAACACGCCACCGCCAAACAACAAGCTGTTACGGCAATTTTTTCTGGATAAGATAATTTTTATCCGTCTCGGATGCTAGGTTCAGAACCTCGTGGTCTAGGATAAATAAAATAAACCAAATGACCACGAAGCAGAAATGTATAAACATAATGTCTTAATTAACACGTATTTTTTATATTTAATGGCTTGCACACATAACTTTACCGATCTCTTTGGTAAACCTTTTTCATTTGTAGTCAATACTAGCTATCGGTTGTGGCCGAAAATCGACCATAGGCTAAACAATAAAATCTATTTAAAAGGAGAGGGGGATTTTTGGGCCCAAATGTAAAGGGTTGAAGTATGGTTCAAAAAAATGATACTATTTTTCTATTTCAAAGTTCAAAATATGAGCTTAATCCGCTTTCTGAGAAAAAAGAAATCACGAAAATAAGTTTGTGGTACTATAATTGTATAATTGATAAAATTATAATCGATTTATGTAAATAATTTTAATCGAAATATAAGCTCGTAAGTATATGTAAAAGTGTATCTTTGATTAATATTTAGTATAATCAACAGTAAGTACCATCATTATTTTACAAACCATTTATAATATAAAAAGAAAAAATATAATCGATACAATTTATATAATCGATTGATTACGTTACTTCAAACTTAATAAGATTTAGTGTCTGTGGATTTAATACAGCTAAAATTGACAATTATAACTGACATCACTGAGGGCTCGCAAGAGTCGCACTCGCAAGTCGCGGACTTCACTCTTCGCTATTTTACGTACCTACCTACAGAGAGGCATCGTTTAATTTGTGTTTTCCAAAAATCTGTGTTTTAGTATTGTGTCAATTTATAAAAATGAAGCATAGTTACCTGTATTACAAGTATCAGTTGTTTATATAATAGTAAACTGTTACAGTGAGTTAAACTATACCATAATACCGTAACCTTACTTCTAGTGAATATATTATCTCTGTTCTCAGATTGCTAAAATCTGTAAAATTTTCAGTATTTATATAATGTTAAACTAGCTATTAATTAACATTATATTCATCTTATTACAAGGGGGCCCAAGTTTGTATGCAGCGGTATCAGTCTCCTTTGACAACTGAATTTAGTCGTAAAGATACCAGTGTGTATATTGTCATGCATGTCACATGAATGTAGTGTGTAGATGTTGTTTATTTTTATTAATTTAATGTATTTCTAATGAATTTTGTTTAAAAATATTAGATTTCTGCAGTTCTCCGCAATGCAAACTTTAACTGTGAGAAATTTCGTACTCCACCGTTCACGCAATTGTCTTAAAAGAGTCCAAAGTGTTTTCTTCGCTTCATTTCTTTCCACCACTAGAATTTTTGCTATGTTCGCTATCCTATAATAAAAACAAACTAAACCTATAAAAACACACACACACACACACACACACACATACACACACGCAAAATATTTGATTAATAACCAATAATCAAATATTTTTTTAAATATTATAGCTTTATGTTAATATTTTTTTATGTTAATAATACACATATTACTAAAAGTTGACATTATTAAGATTAATATAATTCAAAAACTTGTTCAGGATAATTTACGGTACCTATTACCGTGACGAATATCGATATTGGTCCAGGCCTTTTTGAAGTTCCGACAACATGAATGACAATCGAAAAGAAATCAGAATCGAATCGGAATCGGCTAAATGACAATTAGATCGATTTGTATTTGGAATGAACTATATATTCCGACCCACGTTTTTGATCCTTGAAGTTGATTCCGAAAGTTATCTTCTTACCGTTATTTTATGAATAAACGTAGAAATATCCACTCTTAACAATAACATCTGATTGAACTTGAACGAAAGTAAAGAAATATATTTATACTAAAACAAATAACATAATTATTGTTCTCCTTCAGGGTAGGCAGATTAATAATAATAAGCTTCTTTATTTTTATGATTTGTGACATAACAATAAAAATATATATTAATTAAAAAGGATTTTAAACAATAGCCATATCCATACTAATATTATAAATGCGAAAGTAACTCTGTCTGTCTGTCTCTTCTTCACTCCTAATCCACTGAACCGAGTTGGATAATAATTTGGTACAGCTATAGTTTGAAACCCAAGAAAGGATATAGTATAGTTTTTATTCCGAAAATTCCATGGGAACGAGAATTATGCGGGTTTTATTTTAGAACTTTTTTCACGGGAACGAAGTCGCGGGTACAGCTAGTAACTTATAAATCTGAATTCTTTTGTTACATAAATATGTCGCGGTCTCTTTTGAGTATAGACCTCCTTGTTTTATATCATTAGGATAGCAAGCAATAAGATGGCTCTCCTGACAGAGAAACCGTCGCCTACAGACACCAAAGATGTTAATGGTGCATTGCTATCCGTGTGGCGGGATGGAAATGCTACATGCCTAAGTTTACCGGCAATCTTACTCTCCAAACCGAAACGCAATAATGACAAGCACCAACGCTATTGTGGCAGGAATAGTTAAGGCGGTTCTTTCAAACACCCAATGAGACGTTATGGAACTCTACCACTTTGTCGTCACAATGGTAGTGAAACGTGCAATGATAGAGCCAATCGGTCAAATTTTACGACTTGCCTGACAGAACGGCAGTTGCTCTAACCTACAAAGGAACCCAGACCAACACGGGGTAGATTGCCTTCATTTGATATCACGGGGTAGATTGATTCCTGTACTTCGCGACCTCCATCTAGTCTCTCTCCGCTAATTTTGGTCCGTTGCTCCAGCGAGCCTGCCTTTTTTGTCTTTTTCTCCACGACCAGTCCATTTGGTAACAGGATTAGGCCCATTAGGTTAGGATCTGTCTTCAGAGTATAAGACAATATGGTCGGCCTATTTCCAGTTGAAACTTTGTAATTAATACGTCTA
This sequence comes from Apodemia mormo, assembly GCA_036924255.1. Lineage (NCBI taxonomy): Eukaryota > Metazoa > Arthropoda > Insecta > Lepidoptera > Riodinidae > Apodemia > Apodemia mormo. The sequence continues at coordinate 16,352,706 of JAUPFN010000021.1, read as the reverse complement.
ATACTTGTGTTTTTACTATTCTATTTTTCTATGATATGTATACTAAATAATAATAATCTCCATAGCCCGCTGTCACAAAAGCATTTTCCGACATAGTTTTATTATTGAAGATCCAGATTTGAGTTAGGTTCGATAGGTAGGGTAGTAGACTAAAATCTATAATGTTTTCTTTAGGAGTACTGAAAGTTTCGAATCGGGGCGATAGACTCAAGCGCGGCCCCAGCATTCCCCCGTGTTGATTCCGTGCTCCTTTGAAGAATAGACCAACTGCCGTTCTGCCAGGCAGGTGAAAAGGCGACCGATTGGCTGTGTGAGTCACTACCATCGTGACTACTAGGTGGTAGAGTTCTGCATTGTCTCCCCCGGGTCTGGTACCACCGCCTTACCTATTCCTGCCGCAATAGCGTCAGTATTAGTCACTTTCGTGTTCCAGTTTGGAGGGTAAGGTAGCTGGTAAACTTATGCATGTGGCATTTGACCTCGCCACTAGATAGCAACGCAGCATTAACATCTTTGATATCTACAAGCGATGGTTGATTCTTTCCATCAGGAGACTCATCTGCTTGTTTGCTATCTTATGATATAAAAAAAGCATAAGAAATAAAGCAAATGAAGTCACGTATGAGCTAGTCTTTTCTTAAGCGTGATAGTTGACTAACAAAATTTGTTTAGTATCAAAAATATTACATCTAAGTATACCCAATCATAAAGAACGGTAGCATCTGTAAAGGTACTCCGAACCGTAAATAATCAAGTTAAATATCTAAAATAAGACTCATGCTTCCTCATTTCCCTCTAAATTAATATTTTTTTTTGAATGACTTTTCCATAGTTAGTCCTGTGGTCTTGTACAAAGTTAGTTATTGTACGAACTACCGGCAACCCAAGTATTTATTCCGTCTTTAATTTCTACTTCTTAGATGAGAAGAGACAAGCCCTACCTATAAACAGCACATACATTAATGTTACCCCTCGTGGTCTAAGGATTAGCCAATTCGGCTCAGATCATAAGGTCATAGGTTCAATCCCGGGGTCGAACGAAAATTGTTATTGAGGATTTTCACACAAATACAAAATCTCACTAGCAGCTCGGCTCTGGCGGGTGGTGTCGTACCACTCGCGTGCCTCGGATAAGCACGTAAAGCCGTCGATTTCGGTTATCGCTAGAAGTAGTAAAATACTGCGTCGGAGACCACCACTCATCTCGTTAACCGACAAACAAGTAAATCGTAAACAGAAACGCTTTAGACGTTCAGTTTATTCTGCATAGCCCGCAAGGTAACCTGGCGTGATGATACTTTTATGTGCACATGAATAGATTTACCGGGTACATTATTTTTCAAATCAGAACATACACATATATTTTGTTGTTGACAGAGGTAATTGAGTACCATATACATGGATATAAAAAACCCAGGAGGCACATTCAGTGTTTCAAAAACCGTCCTCAAAAAATGAGTCCTCGAAACAATTTAAAATTGTGCGCTCATTTCAAATAGAATCGCACCGATCGCGACACTTTCAATTTTATTACTTTTTGTACATTGCTGTGTAAAAACAACTAGGTACCTATAAATCTTGCGCTTAAGGTTGGATATGCAAAACATAATATGCTTTTGCCATAATATCTATAATTACTTATGTGAAATGAGGGACAGTTTTGAGTGTCAGTTTTGTTCAGGACTGAACGTCTTGGGTTTTTTATATCGATGACCATATATCACGATCCAAACATACCTACATTGATGCTTTGGCGTATTTATGACACTAAATTTATTGTTAATATTATAGATGTGTCGCCTTTGTGACCTGATGGTCCGATGTCGGTGTTGACTACATGAGGTCTCGATTCGATTCCCGGGTCGGACAAATAAATATGTATATTTTCAGTTTTCCGATAGAAACAACGTTGCCAGGGATTACACTTCACTTTTCACCTGACAAAGGAAAATAATGATTTTGGTCATAAGAACGATGTCGCGAGTAACAGTTGGCTATAAATAACATGTGCGAAGTCATGCAATATCATGCAATATCATGACTGAATTAAAAACATACCGTTATCATATTCCCTGTGAGGTATAGAGAGGTTTATCAAGTCTCATGATGTGACTGGTGGCTAACCTTATCAACACTTAGGTGATGGAGTACTGACGCAACAGCGTCGGTGCTTGTCGCTGTCGGTTTGTGTAAGGTAGCCAGTGAGCTTATGCAAGTGGCATTCCAACCTCGTCACACACAGATGGCAACGCACCATTAACATCTTTGGTGTCTATTCTATGAAATGTTTTGCTATTTTATGAAATAAAAATAAAAACGAACACCTAATCCAGTTTTGCGTAAGTTATATTTTCATGACATTAGGGCTAGGTAAGCTAGGACCTCATGCGTCTCTAACGAAACTGGATGACTGCTGGTACCATTAAGTCAACTTACTCATAAAATACCAATTAATCGGTATTAAAAATATATTTCCGCTACATTAGTACCATTTGAAGGGTTTAATTGTATCTCTGCATGTCGGCGTTTACGCAGCGGGCGCTAACGACATCTATGAGCGGTAAGTAGAACTATTGTTGGATTCGTTTCGGTCGGGGTCTCTTGTCGGCATTTCTGTCAACTAGGTTGCCTTTAGTGACGGTTGCGGTGTATTTTAAATTTGGAATGCGTGCTTTTTGTTGCCAGTACTTATTTATTCGATTGTGGACCTCCTTTGATTTCTTTTATGTGTGTATGTATTTATTCAAAGTAAAAAGTGATCATACCTCAGTCATTTATTTAGTTTAGTAAAAAACGCTTTTTTAAGTCTTATTTTAGGGTTCCAAAGTAAACTAGGAACCCTTATACTTTCGCTATGTCCGTCCGTCCGCAGTCCGCACTATAGCTCAAAGATCGTTAGTACTAGAAAGCTGTAATTTAGAATGAATATACATATTAATCACGGCAAAAAATTGGTAATGTATAATCTTAAAAAATATTTCCGGTTAAAAAAATGCCTCTATATGTAAAGCGGGGACGTTAATTATTTTTCTCGCATATCCCATAGCGCGGGGTATTGTTGGATAGGTTTTTAAAAATATTGTAGGTTTGTTAAAACGACTTTTCGATTAAAGAACTCGTTTGTGGAATATTAGGCTTTAAAGTGGAAATTTTTGTTAGAGTCAAGTCCCTCCCCCCCTCCCGTCTCTGCTAACCTAAACTGCTAAAAAAATTGAATATCCGGAATTTTACATTGCGCTTGGCCCGGCACACACTTTACTACATTATTATATTATAAGACTAGCTGCGCCCGCGACTTCGTCCGGGTGGAAAAATTTCGAAAAAAAAAAAAGTAGCCTAAGTTACTCCCTGCCACATCAGATATCTGCCAGTGAAAAGTCCCGTCAAAGTCGGTCCAGCTGTTCCAGAGATTAAATTAGGAAGATATATATACTAAAGATGATAATAGTGCGTTGCTAACCGTGTAGCGAGATGGTAATGCATAAGTTTACCTGCTATCTTACCTTCAAACCGGAACACGGCAATGGCAAGAAATAACACTACTGTGCCAGGAATAGGTAAAGCTGTGGTACTAGACTCGGGCAAGACGTTACGGAACTCTACCACCTAGTAGTCACGGCACTAGTGACACGTTTAACCAACCATTCGCCTTTTACGAACTGTCTGGCAGAATGGCAAATGGTCTATTACTCAAAAGAGCTCCGGACCAACACTTTTTTCTTTTTTAGTTTATAACTTACATTCTTAATAGATACATCATGTGTAACCTCTGAAACTTACTGAAACTTAAGAAATATACTCGTATCGTCGTCGTCGTACGACGTAACGTCGATTCAATTGCAGGATTCACAGTTCAAACTAAACGTTAATAGATTCAGATAGTCTTTATATCCCTTCCCTTTTTTCCCTGAAACCTATACTAAATTTCATTGCAATCAATTAAGTAGTTTAAATGTGAAAGTATAACAATCACTTTCACATTAACAGTAATATCAAGATTTACAAATAATTAATTATTATGATTTACCAACAACTTAAAAATAGCAATTACTAATAACTATATATATACCTATGTATGAGAACTTAAACACACAGGTAGATATAGTTATTAGTAATTCCTGTTCATGTCTTCATCATTCATCATGCCGTGCTAGGCAAAACTTAAAAAAATCTCAAAAAAATATTTGACACTAATGGATTTGAATTGGCGACCTCACCTAAAGCCTAGCAACACTTTAATCAACTGAGCTAGTTACATCTGCAATGAACTCATTTAACTAGCATACATATACATTGTGTAAAGAAAACCCTGTCGGATAATTAAAGGTGTTGTTTTTTACAACATTTCGGATTTTTTTTCAGTAATGCCTTTAACCAACCTATTATCTTTCGGATCGGACAGGGTTTTTTTACACGCCGTGTATGTATAGCATAGGTATCTAGCGATCAAAGGAATCGATCATAAAGTAAATAATGTCATCACGTTAAACCACCACGTAGGTTTATTTGTGGTTAGCTTAGCACCACTTTACCGAATGTATTATTTTACTAGCTGCAGTGTACAATCCGCTGCACTATAAAGTTTTAGGCGAATCCCACAGGATCATCAAATTTTTCCGGAATAAAAAGTAGCTTGTGTGCTATTTCAGGTTATCATCTACCTGTGTGCCAAATTTCATGCAAATCCGTTCAGTAGTTTTAGCGTGATTGAGTAAGAAACATCCATCCATCCATCCAAACTTTTACATTTATAATCTTAATACGAGTATATATAAATTATGAGGCACGTTTGTCCATGATGGATTCCTAAGCCACTGACCTTATTTCAATGAAATTTTTATATATCTACTGTTTGGTTCAACTTAAAAGATAGGATATTTTTTATCTCGATGAACCTCTCCCCCTCTCAGGTACCAACTAATTTGTATGGCAAAACAACGTTAGTCGGTTCACCTAGTATCTATATCCATATACATATAATAAAATCGTAGGAAAGCCAATGTATGTCCGGTGTAAACTCAAAAAGTACTGCATGGATTTACTTCAAATTTTGCATGAATACTACTAACAGGTCGGGTCAACATATAGGCTACATATTATTACGCTATCCTACGCTCCCCCTACGGGGGAGGAGCTGTGCGGTGTAAACGAAGTCCGCGCGAACGAAGTTGCGGGCAACAGCTAGTTATTAATATGTTTATCCTTTTAATGTAAAGGTTGTCTGGAAGAGACCGCTTATTTATGACATTTCTGTATCTTACATACATATATGCCTTTAGTTTTGTAACTTACTAGCGACCTGCCCGCGGTTTCACCCGCGCAGCTTTTGTTCCCGTGGGAATATCGGAAAGGTTTATACACTAAAACCTCCCTCAAAAATCTATCTATCTATTAAAAAAAACCGCATCAAAATCCGTTGCGTAGTTTTAAAGATTTAAGCATACATAGGGACATAAGGACATAGGGACAGACAGAGAAAGCGACTTTGTTTTATACTATGTACATAATGATATGTTGTCATACGTTTCAGGGTCATAATAAGTGATTCTATAGTGGTATAATATTAATATAGATTATAGCTGGTAGAGTTCTACAATGTCTCGACCGGTTTTGGTACCACCGCCTTATTTATTCCCACCACGATTGTGTCGGCACTTGTACCTATAGTTTTCCGGCTTGGAGAGTATGGTAGCCGGTAAACTTATGCAATTGGCATTCAAAATGTGCCACACGGACAACCATGCACAATTGATTCTTTTATTTATTGGTCGTGGTTCTCTTTTCGTCACGAGAACCACCCGTTTGTTTGCTATTCCATGAAATTAAATTATAAAAATAGTTTAGAAAATGTAAAAGTGCACGACTAGGTCTATACTCATATACAAGGGGATAGAAAGAGATGAAAATATAAACAAATTGCGCATGCGCTTTTGGTATGACAAATTTTCTATTTTTAACTGACGAAAAAATGAAAGTTATCAGTTTGACATGTATGTATGTAATATTGTTAGAATGGATGATTTTTGGGTATGATGTAAATATCTATACATTTCGTAATGATGTATATATGTTTATATGTTTGTATGATTGTCCAATAATTTCTCGGGAACTAAAAGGTATATCAAGATAATTTTTTTATTAAATCAGGTAAGTATATATGTTTATATTATGTTTGTATGATTGTCCAATAATTTCTCGGGAACTAAAAGCTATATCGAGATCATTTTTTTATTAAATCAGGTAAGTATATTCCAACTTAGCCCATAAACCATCAGGGAACAGTACAAGTTTCATCAAAATCGGTTCATTTTGAGATATTCGTCGGTTTAATTTTTCCAATTCAATTATTTTAATATTTTATGTTGAAAGTTAAAGATAATACCATTTATGATTAAAACTATTTTTAAAAACACAGAGTTAGACAGCCAATTGAAGCAGAAAATCCTTTAAGACAATTATACGAGCCTATAAAAAAGAATAAATAATGTTTTTTAATAAAGATATCGCGTTTCAAAGATACACATATTTTTTATTGTTTGACGAGATTTTTCAAAATTATTTTTAATGATTTTCTCGTTTCTATTACATTTAATTAACTTAATTGAATTATTTATAAAGTGGTATATACATTTAGAAAGTTCTGTGCACTAGAAATATAATAACAATAAATATAGCTGAGAAAAAGAAAGCGAAACATTTTTCGGTCTTAGAAGCACACTCTAATGCCATAGTAACTACGAGTATTGTATAATTTGTGCAAATGCTTCGCATTTTAAGTATTGCGAATTAAATAAAAATTCTTGCTCTACCCTAGGGTCAACGCTGCGAGTATATGTATAGCAAGAATTAAAAAACTTAATTTTACTTGTGGCTTATTAAAAAATTCGAGTAACTACTTACCACTGAAAATTGGCGTAAGATTGACATAATCCCAATATATGCTAAATGGTATGTGGATTTGGGATGTTGCACAACCATGTTTGCTATATCTATCTTTCTTTTTTATAGATATTTGTTTTTAATTATTATTTTGCTTTGGTGTGTGGTGTGCACTGTACGACTAAAAATATACATTTTTTTTTTCTAAAAATCGTTAAAATCTGTCAATCTGTCAAAGAATTACGATTTAAGTAATATACCATAAAGATAAAAAATTATAAATATAAAGCTATATAATATTGTAAAATGTTTACGATACCAATGGTGAATGTATATACTCCTTATCATTTAACGAACAATTACACTGCAAATGGCTCAGGATTTGCAGAAGAATATTGGAGGTATGTATTTTTAATTAATAGAAAATTATTATATTAATAGATATTATTATCCACATGACATTTTATTCAGTTTAATGTTCTAGTGGTACCAGCTTCTATATAGATGCATGAAGTCCTGGGTTCGAAACTCTACAATTGACAGAAATACAAGAAAATACAAGAACAGACAGACAGACAGATAAAAAGCTTTTATATTTACTAATTAGGCTTATTTTGTAAAAGTAAGGTTATTTTGAAACGTCATCTATATATATATATATATATATATATATATATATATATATATATATATATATATATATATATATATATATATATATATATATATATATATATATATATATATGACGTTACAAAATATCTTTTTTTTTTATTTGAGTAACTCTCTTTTTTATATTATAAGATAGCAAACAAGCTGATGGGTCTCCTGATGATAAGAGAAAATAATATTGCTGAACAAATTACAATTGATCTATCCCAAAGTAAGCAAATTATGCTTGTGTTATGGGTGTTAGTCAATGCTACTAATACAAAGAAATACATAATATATAAATACTGTTACGAGTACATACATAATAAACACCCGAACCCAGAAATACAAATACGGTCTTCCTTTCGGGAATCGAGCCCGAGCCTCATCGATTCGTAGTTACATTCGCTAACTAGACGTGGGACCTAAATTGAACCTAATAAATTCAAATACTTCATGTTTACGGAACTAGTCGAATAACGGTTAACTTGTGACTATTTCGCCCTGTACGCAATTTAAGGAAGGATAAATATGGTGAAATGTCGCTGGCCGCATTCTACACTTTATTTTTATTTACATTGAAATATTTTGAAGAAAAAATAAATTCACTACTAAATTTAATTTGGATCTGTATAAATTCTTGTTTATTATTTATTTACATAAATATTATTTTCTTATTTTTCTAAATTAAAAAAAAAAAAAACTACTCGGTTTTTTATGTCATAAGATAGCAAACAAGCAGATTGGCCTCCTGATGGAAAGAGTCAACCATCACGTACAGACACCAAAGATGTTAATGGTGTGTTGCTAATTTGTGGCGAGGTCTAATGTGACATGCATAAGTTTTCCGGCTACCTTACCACCAAACCGGCACACGATGCTGATTAGCATTGACGCTATTGCGGCAGGAATAAGTAAGGCGGTGGTACCAGACCCGGTCGAGCCGATGCAGAACTCTACCACGTAGTAGTCACGGTGGTAGCCACTCGGTCGCCTTTTACGACCTGCCTGGCAGAACGGCAGTTGGCCTATTCTTTGAAGGCGCCCGGAACCAACACGGGGAGACGGTGTAACCAAACTCCTTTGTTAAAATTAACATTTTGCACCTTGTTTCAGGAAACCTCCGGTAGATGGTGTTGGTAATGCCACTTCAGTCAACAGTCGGTAAGTGTCGACGTAATTTCTCAATGCTCGGTTCTTATATCAGAACGACTCGGTTTAGTTACGCGTAGTAACATTTTCTACGAAGCGTAAGCTAAAAACTGTTCCTATAAAGGTCAAATTACCAAATGCTCAAACAACTTGTGGAACTCCTCATTATTATTATTATTATTATTATTATGTATTAATACTAGGGTTAAGATGTTTGCCTCCCTTTTTATAGAATACCTCACAATTGCTCAATTTTTTAGACAATTGCTTGCTCTACTGGCATCAACAACTAAAAAAATTATTACCGCTTTTGTTTTTATAAATTACTAGCTGCCGCGTGCAGCCCGCTGCATTATAAAAGTTTTTGGTGAATCCGGCGGGATTACTTAATTTTTCCGGGATAAAAAGTAGCCTATGTGCTATTCCAGGTCATCATCTACCTGTCTGCCAAATTTCATTCAAACCCGTTCAGTAGTTTATGCGTGATTGAGTAACAAACATCCATCCAAACATCCAAACTTTCGTATTTATAAATATGGAAGATTAAAATTAATTTATTTAGTGCAAATTATTGGCACGGGTAATTGGCTAGTTATTATTAAATTGGTTGCTAACGACATAGACAGACCAATATATATTCAATAAATAATAATATCTCTGCTAATGGTTACAGCTACGAATGTCGGATCGTTGATTACATAGGAACAATCAGGCATAAGTAAATTGTATGTTTCCAATCAAAAACCTTTATCGTCAATGTAGGTACTTATTTTTAATTTTATATTTTTTTAATTTTTAGGGTTCCGTTCATAAAAGGTAAAACGTAACCCTATTACAAAGCCTCCGCTGTCTGACTGTCCGTCTGTCTGTCTGTCACCAGGTTGTATCTCATAAATGATGATAGCTAGAAATTTGAAATTTTTACAAATTAAGTATTTCTGTTGCCATTATAATAAAAAATACTAAAAATAACCAAAATGAACACTTTACACTTTATGTTTGTATATTTTAGAGGTATGCGTATTTGTAAAAAAGCACCAAAAGTTATTTAAAACAAATGCTGAAGTCACTGGTAACTCATATTTTAGGAATAGTAAGAAATTATATGTGCCTTATCAAAAATTAAGTATTTTTACAAAAAATGTGTATTGTATGTCTATTATTATATACAATCATATTCCTGATAGTCTTAAATCATTGCCTATAAATAAATTTCGCAAAAAGTTGTTTGATTTGCTCTTAGATAAAACTTATTATAATATTAAAGAATTTTTAGCTGATAAAATTAAATGTTAATGGATAGAAATATAAGTTTGTTGAATTGTCCTTAAAAAAATTCAATGTAGTAAAATTTTGTAAATGGTGAACATTTCAACATGAAATTATAAAAAAATTTTATATATTATATAACATGAAATTATAAAAAAAATTACTCAAAATATGAAACTTGTAATTATAAAAATATCGGTATTAACTAAATAATAACTATATAATATCCAATATCCATCCATACATCCAAACATCCAAACTTTCGCATTTTTAGTACATAATATAGACTAGCTGAACAATACATAATATAGACTAGCTGAACCACTCGACTTCGCTCATGAGTAAAAGTAACATATCATCTTTATAAAAAAAGTATCTTCACGCCCGTATCCTCGAAGAGGTAGGCAGAGGTACAACAAGTGCACCTACGATTAGCCGAAGATACTTGGTCACACAATGTGATAGCCAGTGACCAATCTCGGGTAACGTTGTTTTTATCAGAAAACTGAAAAAATACATTTCAGAATTGCCCGACCCAAGAATCGAACCCGGGACCTCATGTGGGCAACTCCGACACCGGACCACTAGACCATAGAAGCTATAACATATCATCTTTATAATCTTTTATATAAACTTACATCCATAATAATAGTCCCTAAGGCACGGATTTTTAGTAGTAAGTTCATAATATAGACTAGCTGAACCGCTCGAGTAAAGTAACATGTCATCTTTATAATCTTTTATATAAACTTACACCCATAATAATAGCCCCTAAGGCACGGATTTTTAGTAGTAAGTTCATAATATAGACTAGCTGAACCGCTCGAGTAAAGTAACATGTCATCTTTATAATCTTTTATATAAACTTACACCCATAATAATAGCCCCTAAGGCACGGATTTTTAGTAGTAAGTTCATAATATAGACTAGCTGAACCGCTCGAGTAAAGTAACATGTCGTCTTTATAATATTTTATATAAACTTACACCCATAATTGTAGCCCCTAAGGCACGGATTTTTAGTAGTAAGTTCATATTATAGACTAGCTGAACCGCTCGAGTAAAGTAACCTGTCGTCTTTATAATCTTTTATATAAACTTACACCCAAAATTATAGCCCCTAAGGCACGGATTTTTAGTAGTAAGTTCATAATATAGACTAGCTGAACCGCTCGAGTAAAGTAACATGTCGTCTTTATAATCTTTTATATAAACTTACACCCATAATTATAGCCCCTAAGGCACGGATTTTTAGTAGTAGGTACGTAATATAGACTAGCTGAACCGCTTGAGTAAAGTAACATGTCGTCTTTATAATCTATATACATATAATAAAATCATAGGAAAGTCAATGTATGTCCGGGGTAAACTCAAAAAGTACTGCACGGATTTACTTCAAATTTTGCTTGAATATTACTAACAGGTCGGGTCAACATATAGGCTACATATTATTACGCTATTACCTACGGGGGAGGAGCTGTGCGGAGTAAACGAAGTCCGCGCGATCGAAATCGCCTACAACAGCTAGTCTTTTATATAAACTTACACCCATAATTATAGCCCCTGAGGCACGGATTTTTAGTAGTAGGTACGTAATTTAGACTAGCTGAACCGCTTGAGTAAAGTAACGTGTCTTCTTTATAATCTTTTATATAAACTTACATCTATTATTTCAGCCCCTAAGGCGCGGATGTTTGAAAAAGAGATACACTATTTTTGACGCCGGTTCTTAATCTATCTCCTTGCCACATTTCATCATATCCGGTTCCGCGGCTTAGCCTTGAAATCGTATCAGACAGGCAGACACACAAACGAAGAGATATACTTTTGCATTTGTATTATTAGTATGTGTGTAAGCAAAAAAGTTAAAAGTAAACGAAAGATAAAATGACTGAGAAAACTTGTTCTCTAGTATTGCATATCTTAGGCCAACATACAACTATTACAGTTTGAATTACTATACAGTAGTGTTCATATATTAAGAACGCTGATATAATGGGAAGATTTTTTTTAACCTAAGATATATAACTAATTGCATGCCTTTTTTTTCTTTCTCTCGGTATCATAAAACCATAAAACTACTGAATCCATTGATACACATGATTAGCTAAAAATAAAGGCAAACTTTTTTACACTACTTCTAAACATAGTATTCCTATTTGTACAAAAACTTCTAGAAATTCAAATCATTCTTAATTATATGACCAAAATATTTCATCGATTTTAAGCAAGGCCGGCTGTAAACGAGCAGATGCACTCGCGTGAGATTTGCGTTGGTTCATCGTTATTACCTTTCACATATCTTGTTAATTCGTATAATTTTTGTGCAATAAATGTGTCAAGTGTCATAGAGATGCTAACACGTGAGAGCTATAAATGTTGTTAATTCTTATAAATATAATATATTGCTGTTCGTTAGTCTCGCTAGAACTCGTGAACGACTGAACCGTTTTGGCTAATTTGATTTTGAATTAATTGTTAAAGTCCAGGGAAGGTTTGAAAGGTGAGAAAATATTTAAAAAAAATAGAGTAGTTAAAATGGCAGAACAACATTTGCCGGGTCAGCTAGTAAAGCTATAAATGTACCTACTTTACCTACTTGAATTTTTATTATCTCCAGATAGAAACAGGCTGTTATAAATTTAATGTTTGTATCAGTGTTTTGGCATAGTAACTCCCAAATTAAAGATCCAATTTTATTTGTTTATTTTAAATCAGACCTTATTAAAGCGAAGTTATTCTCAGATAAATATGGCGCAATCAGTATAGACTGCAAGTACTCCAACTCTTCGATAGTTTACAGCAATTATTTTTAAATAGTAAGATTGCAAACAAGGTTCTCCCGATGGAAAGAGACAACTATCACCTATAAACACTAAAGACGTTATTGGTGCGTTGCTATCTTTTTTTTATGTCATAAAATAGCAAGCAAGCAGATGGCTCTGCTGATGGAAAGAGAAACCATCGCCTATAGACACCAAAGATGGTAATGGTGCGTTGCTATCTTGTGGCGAGGTCTAATGCCACATGCATAAGTTTAACGGCTACCTTACCCTCCAAACCGGATCAGGACAGTGATAAACACTGACGCTATTGCGGCAGGAATCTGTGTGCGTAATGGTAATGTCTATCTCTGTGGCGTAGTGGCCGCGAGCACAAATTTACCGGCTGCCTTACCCTCCAAACTAGGCATGGATCATTTAACAGTTAACATATTAAATTTCGTACTAATTTTTTTTAACAATTAACAACTGTTATTTATATTAGCAAATACTGTTAAAAGTAATTTTTATGCATCACTAAAATTACCAATAACTTGATATATGATAATAATGTTATTAAAAATATTTAAGACAGCGGTTTTTTTTGCTCGCTAACATGATTTTTGATAATACTGTTATTAAAAATATTTCGAGACCATGATAATAATAACTGTTAAAAGTTATTAAACCTATTTTAGAGGACCTTTTTTGTGGTGGCTTCGTGATTTTACTGCTTCTAATACTTATTATACATAGGCTACTGATATAATATAATATTAATAAATAACTGTTAAATATTAATTAACTTTAACAATAATTTCCACGCCTACTCCAAACCAGAACACGACAGTGACAAGCATTGACGCTATTGCGACAGGAATAGGTAAAGCGGTGGTAACAAATACTCGGGCGAGTCGTTGCTGAACTCTACCACCTAGGACGTACAATGGTAGTGAAAAAGGCCAATCGTTCGCCCTTTACGAACTGCCTGGCAGAATGGTAGATAGTCTATTCTTCAAAAGGGCCCCGCTCTAATACGAAGGATTTTTTAGATTAGAGGAACTTTGTCATCATATTTTTAAAATAAAAATATTGGGTATAAAATTACATGACACTGCCCAAAGCATGTTATTCTAAAGCAATCTACATTCATGATGGCTCCCGAATCGATTCACTCGATCGAATTTTTAAAAGCGACCTCAAAATCCCAGGTATCCCGATAATCCAATCTCTAAAAATGGTAATTTCCGATGCGCAGTTCTCACGGACGATACAAAGGATCAAGAGTGAAAAAAATGGCTAAGCGTGAGTTGATTTTGACGAAACACATTTTAATGGTACGATACGATAGAAATACGATATTTCATGCGGATTCCATGAATAGGCAGAATAAAATGAACATTGTTAGACGATACTGGTTACCACTACTTATCTATGTATTAATACAGTTAGTAATTGAAGTAAATTCTAGCTAGTTATTAATTTCAGACTTGTCTTTTCTGTAAGTCGCTGTTCAATTTAGTTAGGTTTATGTTTCTTTATATGTAATCATTTACATACACTATCTAACTTTATATTATAACTAGCTGTTGCCAGCGACTTCGTCCGCGCGAACTTCGTTTACTCCGCACTGCTGCTCCCCTGTAGGTGATAGCGTGATAATAGGCAGCCTATATGTTGACCCGACCTGTTAGTTATATTCATGCAAAATTTGAAGTAAATCCATGCAGTACTTTTTGAGTTTACCCCGGACATACATACAGACAAACAGACAAACAGACAGACAAACTGTCTAACAGAAATCTAACAATGTTATCTATTATAGACAAATTAAACGTGTGATTTTTATCAAACGGATATGAATCCATTTGGACCAATGAGGACTCTGCATTCACTCAATATGGCTATCAGTTTCGGATAAGTTGTCAAAGGACAGTTGTCGGCGCTCAGATGTTTTAACGAATATCTTGTAGAAATTCAATTAATCTATACATATAATAAAATCGTAGGAAAGTCAATGTATGTCCGGGGTAAACTCAAAAGTACTGCGTGGATTTACTTTAAATTTTGCATGAATATTACTAACAGGTCGGGTCAACATATAGGCTACATATTATTATTACGCTATCACCTACGGGGGAGGAGCTGTGCGAAGTAAACGAAGTCCGCGCGAACAAAGTCGCGGGCAACAGCTAGTTTTTAAATAAAATGCATTAGAAATATATTAAATTAATAAAAATAAACATTACACACACTACATTAATGTGACATACATAATATTATACACACATATATACTAAACTATTTTATTTACGGCTAATGTCAGTTGTCAAACTTAAAAGAGATTTTATTTTGAAATCTATTTAGACAGATAGATAGATTTTTGATATTAGATGCGACATTAGATACGCTTTAATGCCAATGTCTAAGTTTGTCAGCGTAGGTTGTATTTAGGTCCAAAATTATAGCATTATATTAAACACTGGTGAAATAAAATTACTCCAAAGTTATTTTTTAAACCTTGGCTTCATATTCGGCATAATAAAACAGCACTAATTGGCATTTATTTTTCACAAAATAATATGTAGGATATAGATACCGGGGAAAACCAACACTGACGTACCATGATCAGATTGATCGAATACTGTCCGAGAGCATGGTGTCAAGAGTGTTCGCAACCGGCGTATGAATGTGGAAGAAGCGAGACAAGCCTGCAAGTATTGTGATGTGTGGCACTCAGTTTTCTCTGCCTACACCGTAAGGGATCATTTGTGAAGATATGTTTGTATAAAATATATGCGGGGAAGTAAGGGACGGACGACCGAAAACCGAAACCATGGTATTGGACTATGATTCTGAAATGAAAACCGTTGGAAATTTGTGTGAGAAATTTTCAGTTTATTTGAAGATTTTTTACCTTAACCTTGTAAAATTTGATTTATTTTAAAACTCTACAGTACTTCCACTTAAAAAAATAATAAAACTTAAGGAAATACACAAAATATTGAAATAAGCAATGTAGTATGCGCCAACTACCGCACAAACTAAACACCTACAGGCGTAAGATAAGCAGCGTGATAAGATTTTATCGACTCGTTTTCTCGACATTTATGTCAATTTCTCTATTCGCTAACACATTTGACACTTGATTCGACATGATACTTCAAAAGCAAAGTAATTTATCGCTTTTACTCGACAGTAGTTATTTTCTCTAAAGATCGAAAATTTTGCTGTCATTTTACCGATTTGACAATTTGTTAAGATATTGGTAATTTCGATCCCCGACGGGGACAAGCATTTGTGTGATGAGCATAAATGTTTGTATTTCCGGGTTTGAGTGTTTATTAAATATATTCTAGTATTTATATATGTATTTCTATGTATTAGTATCGTTGACTAACACCCATAACATAAGCAAATAATTTGCTTACTTGGGGGTTAGATCAGTAAGTGTAATTTGTCCCGTGAATATTTATTTATTTAAATTGTTTCACAGTAATAAATTTCTATTTATTTAATTAAATTCGTTGGTTTTATTATAAGTCAATTGAGAACCTAGTAATGTTATTTCGGAGATTTCAGTCCAGTCTATATACATAAATAGTAATGATGGCATTGCAATATTATAAATATGTGCTCTTCAACATTGGTTTCTCTATTCGAGAAAGTTTTGAGTAAATTATCTCTGACGTTTTAAATATTTATCGTGGCATGCGCATTAGAATAATATCGAGATATTAGTCAAGGTCGAGCAAAGATCATTTTCTCGATCGAGACGTATCTCGCGTTGTTTATCCTAAGCCTGCTGGTTCCACTTCAAGAGTACTGTGCGAGTGCGACAATCAGGAGCGATGGACGCTTTGCATTACGTGGTGTGAAAATAAGAAAAAAATTATAAAACTTAAATTATGTATTTTCCACAAAAAAAAAGAATTGCCATTATTTATGACTACAACGTAAAAATGGCACGTTTACTTAATTTTTCGGTAGACCTGCCCTTACACGACACCAAAGGTGTTAATGGTGCGTTGCTATCTTGTGGCGAGATCTAATGCCACAAGCATAAGTTTAACGGCTATCTTACTATCCAAACTGGAATACGACAGTGACAAACACTGACGCTATTGCGACAGGAATAGGTAAGGCGTTGGTACCAGAGCCGAGTGAGACAATGCAGAACTCTTTCACCTAGTAGCCATGATGCTAGTGATACGTATCGTACGATACGTAATCGGTCGCCTTTTACGACCTGCCTGACTGAACGGCAGTTGGCGTATTCTTCAATGGAGTCCGAGACAAACACGGGAAAAACTTACTGTCTTCCTAAAGCTCCAAACCCGAAACACTAAATCACAAAACAAAATGTACAGAAGTCAATCCCACGTATGTACCCACTTCACATTACATACCTGGGTCAATGTCAAATTTTGCGCAGGTAAATTCTGTCCCATTTACATTATCTTGAGTAAAAAAAATAAAAACCATAATAACTTTGAATCTTTAATTCAATAATAATTGCTATAAACATATACATAGGCTATAGATAGATTTTCAATAATTCGTCAGTCTTTTAAAAAAAAAGTGAAAATTATCTATTTTGGTAACATAGTTGTTTAAATTCATTTAGATACTGTGCACTACAGCCGGGGGAGCCAGCGGACTGTAGATCTGGTTCTTCTTCTTCTTCGACGCCCCACCAGCAGTAGTGCTTTTTGGTGTGTGCCGGATGTCGCCGGGAGAAGAAATAGAGACCACAACTATTCCGTTTACAAGGTGCTTTATTGTAACGAAACAAAATTAGCAATAAAGCTAGCACCGTTGCAAATTTTTCTATTCTATGAGAGAGAGAGAGCCACAACTTTCCCTATCACTGCCCTACTCTAAGCCGGCACCCTATATGTATACTAAAGCCCAGGAACTTGTCTGGGAAACTTATTTCTTATGACGTAACGAAACTGTAACTAGATCGGAACGGAACTGATTGTATGGCCGCGCTCTTCGATATTTATAGCCTGCGGCCAGACGGCGGCTTAAGCCGACAAATACGGGTGGCGCCACGCGTTTTGCTATTTGCTAAATCATACTTCTCGTTATCTAATCACAATAATTTTGTGTTAGGTAGCTTCTCCTACCTCTAATTACCTCCTATCGCCAAGGCAAAATCGGAACACATTGGCAGAATTGGTGAGAAATTAGTTCGCCTTCCTTCGGGCACTCGTGCATTCTGGTCTCTCGCCAAGGCTGTCTTAGGGAATTTCTCACAGCCCTCTCTTCCATCCTTGCACGGAGACGATGACTCTCTGGCCCATACTGCAAAGAAGAAGGCCGATCTCCTGGGCTCCTTCTTTGCGACCAACTCGACTCTGGATGACCAAGGGAACGCACCGCCTACCATCCCGCAGTGTGATAGTTGTATGCCAGAACTACAATTTCGGCAATCATCTGTGCGTAAAGCACTACTTTCCTTGGACATCCATAAGTCGAGTGGGCCGGATGGCATCCCTCCGATTGTGCTAAAAATGTGTGCTCCAGAGTTGGCACCAGTATTAACACGCCTATTCCGGCTCTCCTATTCACTCGGCGTGGTACTTAATAATTAATTCGTACGTAATTCGTGGAAGACAGCTTTGGTGCATCCCATCCCTAAAAAAGGAGATCGCTCTAACCCGTCTAACTATCGGCCCATAGCCATAACCTCCTTGTTCTCCAAAATTATGGAGACAATCATCAACTCTCAGCTCCTCGAGTATTTAGAAGAGCACCAGCTGATTAGCGACCGTCAGTACGGTTTCCGTCGCGGCCGCTCAGCTGGTGACCTTCTAGTATACCTAACTCATCGATGGGCGGAAGCAGTTGAGTCCAAGGGGGAGGCATTGGCAGTTGGTTTGGACATAGCGAAGGCCTTTGATCGGGTATGGCACAAAGCGCTTCTCGCGAAGCTGCCTTCCTATGGGCTTCCTGAGAAATTATGCGAGTGGATCACCAGTTTTTTGGCTGACCGGAGCATCAAGGTCGTTGTCGACGGTGCGTGCACCGACCTTAAATCTGTCAATGCTGGTGTTCCCCAAGGCTGCGTGCTATCACCGACACTGTTCCTTCTGCATATCAATGATATGATGCGAATTAGCAACATACATTGCTATGCGGATGACAGTACTGGTGATGCTACATACTCCGGCCGTAGCAGTATTTCTCGGGAACACGTCGAAGAGTGCCGAAACAAGCTTGTGTCTGAAGTCGAGAATCGACTTACCGATGTCTCGGAATGGGGTCGCCAAAACCTGGTTACTTTTAACCCCAAGAAGACACAGCTTTGCGTGTTCACCGCAAAAAAGTCGCCCTTTGTCGTATCACCTCGATTTGAGGATACTCTCCTGACAGCCTCAGCTAGTGTCGGAATCCTGGGAGTTGACATATCGAATTACGTTCAGTTTCGCGGTCATTTGGAAGGCAAGGCTAAACTAGCCTCCAAAAAGCTCGGTGTGCTCAGCAGAGCGAAACAGTACTTTTTGCCGGTCCATCGCCTTCAACTTTATAAGGCACAGGTTCGGCCTCACATAGAGTTCTGTTCGCATCTCTGGGCCGGAGCTCCTCAGTACCAGCTTCTTCCTCTTGATCGCATTCAGCGTAGAGCGGTTCGAATCGTTGACGACCAGGCCATTTCGAAACAGCTTGACTCTTTGGCATTGCGCAGAGATGTAGGTTCTCTCTGTGTCTTTTATCGTATATATCATGGAGAGTGTTCCGACGAGTTGTTTGGATTAATTCCTGCCGCCGAATTCCACCATCGGACATCGCGTCAAAACTTGAAGTTCCATCCTCACCATCTCGATGTCTGGAAATCCACAACTGTGCGTTTCTCCCGACACTTTTTACCTCGCACTACTCTGTTATAGAACCAATTACCGGCAGGGGTATTTCCGAACGGATACGACATAGGGACCTTCAGGAAAAGAGCTTACTCATTCTTAAAAGGCCGGCAACGCAACTGCAAGACCTCTGGTATTGCAGATGTCCATGGGCGGCGGTGATCACTTACCATCAGGTGCACCTCTTGCTCGTTTGCCCCCTCTTCTATATAAAAAAAATATATCTACTTTGGCCCTCTAGCGAGTGCAACGGTACTATCTTTTTACAAATATAAGCAAAACAAAGTACATAATGCCCTAAGACTTACCGAAAACTAATTACAAAGTGTTATTTTTTATCTATGTATGTACAAAGATTTAACATATACATATAAACTTATATAATAACAAACAAGAGTGTTATATACATTATACGTTCTCACAGGACCTCGGATCTGTTATCTATATTTATATTCCCGAAAAGTGCGTTAACATATGCCTAAGGCTTATACTTACATCGTACATACTATTCACAATAGAAAAACATTCATTTTCACAAAGAATTTTGCACTTATCCGGGTTATCGTAAGTCTGAGTTCCCGCATATAAATACTATCTCGCAAGAGTCGACTCGTAAATTAGTCGACTGCGTGGAACTCGCTTTGTTCGTAATATGCCTATAGGCAAACAACTTAACTACATAAAGCCTTATTATCTCTTAGGGCGAATAAAACACGAAAACGAACATTATTTATTATAGAAACTTACAAACTAAACGAAATATACAATCTATCCTGCCTTATTTAAACTATTTACATTCAATATTTACATTAAATATGTCTGTGCTGTACAGATAGCTAATTTCAAACAAAATCACAATTGCACACATAATGGCGATGTTTTCAAAATATAAATACTAAAGGTTAAGTTGATTGCCTATTAAGTATGTAGGATGCGTATATTTTACACAGAAAACAACTCTGCTACTGCTACAAAATTTGACAAGAAAAAAATATAAAAATGACAATGAACCACATACCTACGCTCGGCGGTAGCGCTAGGGTTATAACATTAGCTTATGCACGAAAAACTGGTAGTAGCACTCGTATCTAGTTTGATTTATTGTTGAAAATGAAACAGGAAGCAAGGAAATGTAACCCAAATAATAAATTAAATATTTTAATGTTATTGTTATACTTAATACATATTTTCTGTAGAAAAACTTCACTGTCGCGTATGTTAAGGCGCTGTTAACATCAAAAACGCACACTCTGTCTATTTCTATCGGAGTAAACGAGAGCCCACTATCATTGTAATTGTGCGGCCAGGTCTTATAATGAATAAATATTAAAATGAAAAGTGTAGATTATTTATCAAATATGATTCGCTAACGGTTTAGGTATGAATATGATGACTTCATGTTTTTAATTGCAGACACATATGTCAAAAAAATAAAGATATAGAACCGTTAATGATGATTTTAAGACCAGTCTTCGCATTTATTTTCTATCGACCCAATTTTGTTTAATTATGTCCGGCCACGGTCTTTGACATATGATGAATATTGACATAATTTTTTTGTGATGTGCTATAACAATAGTTTTTCTTAAAAAAACTGCTTAAAAACATCAATTTCAACAAATTAGGTCTTGTCAGCCTCTTAAGCGAGCGGCTCTCGTGCTTGCACTATTCTCAACGATTCCGGGATATTGTGTCCATGAGAGGTGTATATGTGTGCGTTTCTCGAACGTTGTTAGTATGTAAATTGTCTTTTGTACCAATTTGTTTTGTGAATAAATTGTCTAGCTGTACAGCTATTGTTAAAGGAAAGGCAAGACCGTGGTATCCAAACTTGGAGAAGTTGCAAAAATCTACCATCTAATAAATAAAAGCAATGAAGAAAAGTATAATTATTATACTTTTCTGATTTACTAAAACCACACAACAACTTGCAGGGCGAGTAATAATTTTCTAATGCTTAAGACGGGTTCGTCCTTGTTTCCCGCGGATCTCTAAAATAGTACTAAATATTGAAAATGGAAAAAGAGACAATATCCAATCACAATTACGTCGGTCGCGGCGTGTAATTTCATGTGGGTTCGATTTGTAACCAGTAATGAAGTAAGGAATCAGACCGCAAGGTGTCTTTGCTACGATAATTCAGTCATAATTTCTTATCGACATAGTAGAATAACCAATATCTTTCTTTTAAACTTTCTTGTGACTAAACACTGTTCAAAGTTTCAATCATTACTTAATTGACATATAAAATAAATATAAGATTAAACTTTCTTGTGACCAATCATAATTTAAAGTTTCAATCATTAGTTAATTATGATAATATACAAAATAGATATTATAAAATTAATCTCCTTTGTAGAATAGGCCAACTGCCGTTCTGCCAGGCAGGTCGTAAAAGGCGACCGATTGGCTATCGAGTCACTACCATCGTGGCTACTAGGTGGTAGAGTTCTGCATTGTCTCGCCCGGGTCTGGTACCACCGCCTTACCTATTCCTGCCGCAATAGCGTCAGTGCTTGTCGCTGTCGTGTTCCGGTTTGGAGGGTAAGGTAGCCGGTAAAATTATGCATGTGGCATTAGACCTCGTCACAAGATAGCAACGCACCATTAACATCTTTAGTGTCTATAGGGGATGGTTGACTCTTTCCATCAGGAGGCCCATCTGCTTGTTTGCTATCTTATGATATAAATAAAAAAAAAACCAAACATAATTCAAAATTTGAATCACTAAAATTAAGTAATCATTATATCCATAATTCATATGATATGAATGATGAATGACTTCAGTAACATTGATTTTTGTTTATTGTATTCGTACATTAGGGACCATCCATAAACATAAATCATAATACATCCATAACCTCTATGATGACTTCGTTCTTACTTCTTGTTACAGGTGGTGATTTCACTCTATGGGAATCCCTCTTTCCTATAGTGTGACGTCACATATTTATCAATTGTATACTCATGAGTATAGAGTATCTATGTATATATTAATGTGTGAAGAAAAAACTTTGTACCCATTTTTAAGACAATTACGCAAATGATGGAATATGAAATTTGGTTCAGTTACAGTTTACATTTTGGAGAACTGCAGATATCTATTATTATTAATATATCTAAGATCTAACCCCAAAGTAAGCAAATTATTTGCTTGTGTTATGGGTGTTGGTCAATGATACTAATACGTAGAAATACATATATAAATACTAGAATATATTAATAAACACCCAAACCCGGAAATACGAACATTTATGCTCATCACACAAAATATGCTTGTCCCCGTCGGAGATCGAACCCGAACTCCGTCGCGTAGTCAGGGTCGCTAACCACTCCACCAACGGGGCGGTGAAACGGAGCGATTTATAAGCGATAGTAAGATAACTAACGTGACATCACCATCAGTCTATTTCGCTAGAAAATTGACAATATAGTGGATCAAAGTGAATCCGAATGTCTGTTGACGTTCGCTTTCTCTACCTACCCCACAAAGTAATCGGCGTGACTACATTATGCAGTATTTTTAGAATGTTCCTATTTAACATTCCACCCAGATCTCGTGTGCCATAGTAATGTCGAGGTAAATCCTTGGCTTAAGACACTGGATAAAAATGATGGAAATTGGAAACCAACGTAGCTGTGGCTAATCCGGTACAAATTAGGTAGAGGGCGCTGATCTCGCATCCGTCTGTCCATCACAGACGTATATTGTTTTAGATTAATAAATATGCATAGAAATGGTTAAGTGTTTAGACGGTGGTTATGATATAGAAAATATTATTCTAAATGTAAGTATAGTCGTTTTTTAATTTTTTAATTTTACAGGATAGAAAGCAATAGGTTGTTCTCTTGATGGAAAGAATAATCATCGCCTATAGACACAAAATATGTCAATGATATGTTGCTATCTGTATGGCGGGGCTTGAATGCACATGCACAGGTTTACCGATTAGGCATGGAAGTGATTGCTAGTTATAAATCATTTTCATTGGATGAAATCAAACAAAAGGGTCACAATGATTTCACAAAAAAAAAGTATCTTCACGCCCGTATCCCCGAAGGGGTAGGCAGAGGTACAACAAGTGCACCCACGATTAGCCGAAGATACTTGGTCCCACAAATGTGATAGGTGGCAAGCCTATCGCCAACCGGGCAATTTCCAATCCCGGGCAACGTTGTGTTTATCAGAAAACTGAAAAAACACTTTTTTATGTGCCCGACCCGGGAATCGAACCCGGGACCTCATCTGGTCGACGCCAACGCTGGACCACTAGACCACAGAGGCGATTTATTTATATAGGTTGATTTCACATTTTTTATATAATAAGAAAAAAAAAGCGTGGTTAACTCGGGGTATAAAAATATCCTGTAAAAATAAACGGCTACTCAAAATTCATGTTGCATATTCAAAAAATAAAACCTTAGTGTCACATTATAACCTTTATGAAAAAAATTTAAAACAAATCATCAAAATGTCTAAAAAACTACATCATATTTATAAAATGAAAAAATCAGGTAATAAAATAAAATGTATGTGGCAAATAATAAAAGAACGTACTAATAAGTTTACTAATCCTACGCAACAAAATATAAAACTGAAGGTGCATAATAATATAACGGCCGATCCGAAGACAGTCAGTAATACATTCAATAGTTTATTTGCAAGTACGGGTAGCGACAAAAATGAGTATACGCCACAACCGGCGCGCGGTCGACGTTTGCTGCGCACCACTGAGAATTCGTTTTATTTACGCCCTGTTGAATTGCGTGAGGTTAAACTATTAATAAAACGACTTAAAAGTAAACCTAGTTCAGGCAAAGACGAACTTCCTGCTACACTTATAAAAGAATGCGCTGATGAACTAGCGACTCCATTGACTATGCTCATTAATCAGTCTTTTTCCCAGGATATTTTCCCGGATATATTAAAAAAAGCAATAGTAAAACCTTAATTTAAAAAAGGTGAAAAAACAAATCCAGCTAACTATGGTCCAATCGCGTTATTACCGGTAATCCCAAAAATATTCGAAAAAGCTATGTGCGTGCGCCTGTATGCATTTTGTGAAAAATATAATATCTTTGACGATTCACAAAACGGGTTTCGCAAAAATCGTTCAACAATATTAGCATCGTACAAATATATAGATAAGATTTTAGAAATAATTAATAGTAAAAAATATGCCGTCGGAATATTTTTTGATATGACTAAAGCGTACGAAAAAGTTAAATTTAATATATTATTAGATAAATTATACGGCATAGGAGTCCGAGGTATGTATGGTAAATGGTAATGGTTCAAATCCTACTTACGCAACCGCGAGCAATATGTCGACATCGAGCATACAGATTCGCATCACGTGAAATACGGACTGTTAGATCAGGTCCCCAGCTGATGAAAAACTCTATTCCGCAGGGCAGCGTACTAGGATGTCTTCTGTTCATCATATACATAAACGACCTCCCAGAAATCGTTGATGAACCATGTTTGCAGACGACTTTTCACTCCTGATGTCGGTCAATAATAGCACAGATTTAAATAAAAAATTACAAAATACTATAATAGCCAACATTGCAAAATGGATGAATGACCATAATCTAGAAATAAATTATTTAAAGACAAAAATTATGCAATTCAAACCCCATCAAAAAATAGAGTTAAACATAAATTTTTCGTATAAAAATGTTAAAATCGATTGTGTACCCGCGCATACTCTACTCGGATTAGTAATTGATACAAATATTAATTGGAAATCACATATAGAAAAAATAAAATCTAAACTATCACAATTTATTTATTCCATGAGGAAACTCAAAAAGTCAACAGATATTAAAACTGCTACCACAGCGTACTATGCATATGCTTACGCATGGCTAAGCTACGGCACTATACTCTGGAGTAACAGTGTTGATGTCCACGACATATTGGTACTACAGAAAAAATGCATTCGTATTCTAGCTAACATACAATACAGCGAATCATGTAAACCCCATTTTAAAAACCTAGAATATTGGAACTTTGGAAATTTGTTAGGAAAAATAACCACTTATACACAAAATATATAAAATTTACTTTTAAGTCGTTTTATTAATACTTATATAGAAAATTACAAATACCTCGTCGCTATGAGTCACGTTCAATATCAATATCCTCTAGAATTAAAAACTGGCGTTGTGAGACCGATATATAAAAACGGTAATAAAAAAGATTATGAAAACTATCGTCCAATTACAATATTACCGGTTTTGGATAAAATTATGGAAAAATACGTATGTAATAAAATTCATAACTTCTACAAAAGCCATAATATAATATCCAACGATCAGTATGGATTTCAAGCAAATAAAGGTACTATTCAATTACTCTCTAATTTTACAGACTATGTCAATAAATGTCTTAATTTAAAACATCACGTTATCGTAATATTCATTGATTATAGCAAAGCATTTGATACATTACAGCATAACATACTCATAGAAAAACTTAACAACAGTGGAATTCGAGGGCCACTACTTAACTGGTGTGCAAATTACCTCGATAATAGAACTTTTTGCGTGAAAATAGGTCGCGATTACAGCAGAAACATACCAGTAACACAGGGAACCGCTCAAGGTTCTGTATTAGGTCCACAGCATTACTTAACTTATGTAGATGATATTAAAAATGTCGTTCATAAATGTAAAATATTTCAGTACGCCGATGATACGTGTTTAGTGGCAAATGATAAAAATTTTGATGTCGCGCTTGCTAAAATAAAAGAAGATTTCTTATTAATTGAAAAATGGTCACATGATAATGGACTAATACTTAACAGTGTGAAATCAAAAGTGATGCACATACGTTCCAGTCACATATCAACTTCTAAAACCGTGGATATTAAAGCTCACAGTCACAAATGTCTGCATACTATATCAATATCACAACATTGTGAATGTTTAACACTTGAGCAAGTCAATAAATATAAATACCTAGGACTTATAATAGATGAAAGATTTAACTGGAAGTATCACATAGACTATGTATGTGACAAATTAAGAGCCATAATGGCAAAATTCCGTATAATTAAAAACAGTATACCTTACAGCATAAAACTGCAAATGTATAACGCTCTTGCTGGAAGCATTATATCATACGGGCTTAGTAGCTATGGACGAACATTTAAAACTTATATTGATAAAATAGCACAATTGCAACTACGCCTATTAAAAATTATTGTTCCAAGTGTAATCAAACTTAACTATAAAAAAGACCCTGATTATCTATTTAATTATTGCAAAGTTTTACCAGTTATAGATCAGTTAAACATGCTACTGATAAAAGAAAATTATTTTAAATTTATCGAAAAACAAAAAAAAGGATATATAACAACAAGACAAATTGCTTTAAAAAAATTAAATACTACTCGTGCTAATAATTTCTATGGGCAAAAAACAACAGATTATATTGTGCCCAGATTAATTAACACAGAATTAAACAAAGATTGCATTAATAAAATTAACGAAAGAAACCTAAAACGCATATTAACAAACATATTTACGAATAATGTACGTCACAATTCATAGCCTTTCACTAAAAAAAAAAACACTTCATACACATACATACGAAGTTATATAGGCTTAATATTAATTTAAAATGTATATGTAATAATATTACACACATATATAAATTTATTAAAAAAAAAAGTAAAATATATACTTTATTGAATAAAGTAATTTAACGCGTTATCAATACGAGCAACCTGTATTTAAACCCTACGCAACGCCCGGACCCAAGAAACGTAATGCACGTCACGGAAAATATGTGTAAACAACAAAATACCTATCTACCGTTTTATTTTGTGTGCAGCGTTAAAGTACTGAGCAATATTGGTACTAAGTATGTTTAAGCTAAGATAATTATTGTAACTGTTAGTAATATATTCTGTAGTGTTAAACTTATACCTATTTATATGTGGAGTGTGCAACATCCGCATAAACCTCTAATTATAGGTTTAAGGATGTTTAGCAAATAATTATGATGTATGTTTTTTTTGAATAAAATAAATAAATAAAATAAAATAAATAAATAAATAAATGCATAAGTTTACCGGCTACCTTACCCTCCAAACCGGAACACGACAGCGACAAGCACTGACGCTATTGCGGGAGGAATAGGTAAGGCGGTGGTACCAAACCCGGGCGAGACAATGCAGAACTCTACCACCTAGCAGCCACGATGGTAGTGACTCGCGTAGGCAATCAATTGCCTTTTACGACCTGCCTGGCAGAACAGCAGTTGGTCTATTCTACAAAGAAGCCCGGAACAAACACGGAGAAAATGGAGGTGAAATTTCACTGCAATGATTTTCATTCGTAAAATTACCCGAACTTCAAATCATCTAATAAGATATTAAAAATGAAATATGAATTATAAACACTATTACTCTTATATGAATTGAAAAATTTCATTGAGTGTCACATTTCAC
The DNA here is from genome assembly GCA_036924255.1 of Apodemia mormo. NCBI lineage: Eukaryota > Metazoa > Arthropoda > Insecta > Lepidoptera > Riodinidae > Apodemia > Apodemia mormo. The sequence continues at coordinate 16,324,663 of JAUPFN010000021.1, read as the reverse complement.
AGACCAAATGAAGGAGATAACAAATGCGATCTATGACAGTAAATTTCACATGAAATTTAACATGCTACTTGATAAATGTTTCATGTTATCAGCTACCTAACTCTCTAATGAAAAGTACCGATGTTGTCGAGACAACAATAGGCAAGGCGGTGGTGCATACACGTCCTAATTTACGGGTTAGGTGCCTAACTATACAAGTTGGAACATATCAGGGACAGCAGGGACAGCACAGGGCAATAGAGCTAAACGTAACAAAATATAGAACAAATTTTGTTATATTGCGCAGTGCTCCAGTTAACTGTATTATACTATATATTACAACTAATTGCGCCCGCGAATTCACCCGTGAGGAAAAATTTCGAAAAAAGTAGTCTAAGTTAATACCTGTACGGAAAAAACACATTTTTCATTATTTTCCTGCACCGTTCGGACGACATTTTAAACTAGCAAAAAGCAGAGCTTTGTAAGGGCTCGCAAAGTAATAATATCTAGTAATATTGTTATAAAAGTATTTTTATGAGAATTACATCTTTTAATGTATGGACTTTATTTATAATTATCTAACCTAAAAAATTCAGCGTATTTTCACCTAAACATTACATTTGCATCAAAGACCCGCGTCGTCATGCTTTGGACTAGGAATATTTGGTTTTTGTTTGTTGGTATTTTCAAGGAAAAATATGTATTAAAAATGAAGGTTGATCTTATAAAAAACACATTTTTGACGTTTTGCTGAAATAATTGTTTTTTTTTTCTAAAATCAGGAAGTTCCTGGTTTTACGTCGATTTACGAAATCAAAATCAAGAAATGTTTTATTTAAATAAACCTTCAAAATTTTTGGACTACGCAGGCGCGAAGAATTGACGGTAGACACTCAGCGAATACATTTTTCGATTTTTTCTCTCAGAGTTCCTGACCCTCGCAGTTCGATTCCAGAGTCAGGCAAATGAAAAAATGTGTTTTTTCAGTTTTCCGATAAAACAACTTTGCCCGGGATTGGAAAAGTGCCCTACTTTGAAAACTTACTTAGAAAAGTGCGATAGGCTGGCCACCTATCACATTGTGGGACTTAAGTATCTTCAGCTAACCATGGATGCACACGTTGTACTTCTGCCTACCTCTTCGGGGATACAGGCGTAAATATACCTTTTTTTAGCTTTTTACCCTCGCCCTCGGGCTAACATTGGGAATTGATCTCAATACAATATAAATCAATTAATACATCTGTATTAATTGATTTATATTATCTCAATAAGCATATTAGGAAACTCTCTTAATGCTCTATTTACTCTGTTCCCAGCAAACATCACTGCTCTAGACCTAAATTCTCCTTGTGCCTCCCACAATATTACTTCGAACTTCCCGTGCATTCTCCTTTCAATGATTTTATCATACACCTTCGATTCCAAACTGATCAAACTGATGGCCCTATAGCTATTGCAGGATATACTTGAACCTCGCCTTTATACGAAGGCACGATAACCGCGCGCCGCCAGTCAAATATGAAGAAACAATTCATGAAGTAGGTAGTCTCTTAATAAGTTCAAAAATTCTAATAGAAAATGTATCTTTTATCAATTTTAACTCGTTAATTTAATAAGAGATGGCGTTAGTAGTAATAAGATTCTAATACAAATTGTACCTTAAATTTTTTTATTTTTATAAAATGGTATTTTTATGGTAGATAACAAATCTAGACACGAATATAAACTACCACGTCGAAGCTCAAGCCTAAAAATGCGATATTTTTTCAGTGAAATGTACCACAAAAGTGCATAGAAAGTGGCCTAGTGTAGGGCTCGCTTCGCTCGCCCTGATAATTTTTTAAATTCTCTTTTTAGAAGGTTTAACGCACTAATCTAATAAATTTTGCATTAAGTAAATTAGCTTAAGTGCAATAAAACATTAGAAGAAGTTCAGGTAAAATTGTATTAGCGACCAATTTAATATAAACGGCTATCGACAAAATTGTTTTAACTCCCAAAGATTGTAAAATGCAGAAAAGTAAAAGGTTTTAAACGAAAAAACATATATTTAATTTTACAAGTAAATTGACTTATGTTTAAATTTTAAAATAATCTATCAATAATACTGGTTGGCCACAGCAAAATGTTTTATTATGTAAATATTTCGAAAAATGGAATGGCAAAGTGTTTTAAAAATAGTTCTTATTGTAAGCATAAGCAGCTATAAATTACTTATCAGTATTTTGCTACAATAATGTACGCTTATGAACCAAAGTGAAAAAGTGAATGGATTTAATACAAAAAAAAAATATACAAAAATGTCGAAAACCGACTGAAACAAAGTACCAATAAACCCTTATAAGCATTTGCGTTTATCTAGCTATTTTATTTAGAAGCACAATATCGATAAAATAGTGCGGTGTCAAGTCAAACCGTGTCAAACCACTGGAAAGAATGCTGGAAAGCGACGAAAGTTACCGTCACTAAAAGCGATACGCAATACAAATTTTTCCAGTTGCCAGTTGCCAACGAATTTGAATGTTCATCAAACAGTTGATCACTATAAGTATCAAAGTTAGCCAAATGGCCCCCATGGCTCAAATACTTTTCAAATATTTTAACGTTTAGCTCTATTGCCATAACAATAAGTTCTGCATTGTCTCGCCCGAGTCTGGTACCACCGCTTACCTATTCCTGCCACAATAACTTCAGTGCTGTGGCATTAGGTCCCGTTCGAGAATTACGTATGCAGATTTTTTGCAATTATTGACCCCCCTCTCCCCCGTGTCAGCAAAAAGTAAGCAAATCACTTACCCCGTCCCACCTGGCTTACGTAAACATTGATAAATTTATTTTTTAATCTGTTGCTTTGTTTCTTCATTTTGAAAGTAGAGTTAGTTTTGTTTAAAAGTAAGAAATAACCTACAACTATGATATTATTCATAATATTAATCAAGCAAATTATTGTACATATTTTTCAAATTGTATTGTTATAATCTTTATATTAATGATTAATATGGTAATACGGTAATGTAATCTAGCCCTGAGATACCTAGTCACTTATTTTTCGCAAATCAGGAATCGTTGCTAAAATTTGCGACGAAGTAATTATGCGAATAGCATTAATGATACACATGTAGTATGTTAAATTATTAAAAAAGCAAATTCTGGTGTATAGCTACAATTTACTGCTAAAATCATAATCATAATGTGTTTTTATCATAAAAGTAATTTTGTAGAGGGCATGCAATATTTAAAGTCATGATCGTTGGATAAAAGCCACGGGCTTTTATCGAGTTGGTCCAGTTCTGATTGAAAATTTTGTTTCCAAGAAAATTTTCAAAAAATAATTTTACTTTGTTAATTTTTAACAGCTTCAAAACATAGGTTCTGTCAAGGCCTTGTTTGTTATCTTATGATATAAGAAAAAACTTTATAATATTTTCAGGTATTTTTTTAATTACTGGAAATGGATTTGTCTGATAAAGTGCACAATAGTGGTGAGCATCAGGACCCCTGGACCACAGGCGATATTTGATGTTTCAATTGTACTAACCTTTTTAAATTGTGCAGACTTTCAAGTCAAAAAGTATTTTAATTATACAGCTTTTTATTATTTTTTTTGACAGAAAATTACGCCATTATAAGTATGATACAACCTCAGTCTTCACAATTGTCTTCATATTACCATCTTCGAGTTGTTGACAATCCCACACTCGCTTTCTCAACAAGGACCTCCGATTCTGCTGGTTTTTACTGTTATAAATTAGCGTATAAAAGTACCTAACTGTTAAATTTAAGCTGGATTTAACAATTGCATTGTTAATTTAATTTAACAATAATTTCCATGATTAGTTACTATTTTACTGAAATAATTATTTTCGTAGTTTTTATAAACTTTTTCTAGATGGCGCTGCACAATGTTAAATCACATTATTAATAACACGGGTAGTTTAATAGTAATATCACTTGTTTCAAACCTTAGCTTGGGGTTTCGCTATTAATATTTTTTTTAAATCCACATAATAAGGTGCAGTTGGAAGTAGAGGTTGTAAATTGTAGGAGCATTGAGCAAGGATTTGAGTATGTGTAATATGTGATGTGATACCGTTTTTGCTCACGGCATGACATAACGTTTTTTTCAAGTAGGCATGCGCAAAATGTGCCAATGAAATGTAATGAATGAAGTATATCTTTTCGCCCAATGAAGTACTTCATTGGTTTAGTTCAGTACTTCATTTCCTTCAGTGAAGTTTATCTAGTCCATCTAATGTACGAATGAAAGTCAGTGTAAAGTATTATGAGACATGCGCAGAATGTCTCATAATACTTAACTCCTTCACAACTAGAGATGTGATAAACGGCTTTTAATTATTAACACGTTTAAACGTTTTGCTTACACTTTTAAGCGTGCTTAAAAAGCGCTTTTCGTTTAAACGCTTTTTAAACAAAAGTTGTTGATCGTTGAGAAAGTCGATTATAAAACGAAGGCTTAAGTGAATTAGTGTCGACCGATAAAGCCGAGAGCTGAAAAAAGCGTTCAATGTTTTGTGGTTTTGTTAGTGTTATTACTTATTACTAGCTTATAGAAATGACGTGTTATCAAATACAATACAAATTATTATACAATACTAGCTGACCCGACAAACGTTGTTTTGTCATATAAATTATTGAATTAAAAAATAGGGGTTGATAATAGAAGGGTGAATATGAGGGTTGCATGTATTTTTAAAGCCATAATTAAAAAAAATAAAAATTAAAAATTTTGACTTAAAAATAAAAAATAATGTTAGGGGTGGACAACCCTTATCACTTAGGGGTATAAAAAAATAAACAGTAGCCGATTTTCAGACCTACTGAATATGCATATAAAATTTCATAAAAATCGGTCAAGCCGTTTCGGAGGAGTATGGTAAATAATATTGTAACACAAGAATTTTATATATAAGGTACTTTATCAATCAATCAACTTCCCTTCGTACTTTTCAGACTTAGGACTGTCTGAAATGAATAGTAACACAATATACACTTTTTTATCCATCACGTAATTTCAATAATAAATATAAACAAAATTACTTTAGGAATTTGTAAAGGGATTCGTGTCATTCTTACGCGCGCTAAGTAAAATAAACAATTGATGAGCTCGTCGAATTGCTTCAACAACGAAAAGCGTACTGGAACTCAGAACTTGAAAAACGTAAGTTGTCAATTCGTTGTAAAAAGTACTAACCAACCAAAAACGAAGCGTTGTCAGTCCGACACAAATATTACGTAAACAAGTAAAAAATAATTTAGCCGCTTAATACGATAAGCAATCCAAATTGTTATCGTTTCTTATACGAATAGTAATAAGGTTGTTAATCCAATAAAATGAAAAATTATATTGAGTTTTAGAGTATAGAAATAAGGTTCTTTATGCTATTGTATTTTGATTTTTAACGTTATTGAAATAAGGTTACTTTTCTTCAATCATGCTAATATAGTATTTAAATTTTTGTATCTTAAATAACGTTTAAACGAAAACAGCTTAAATCCGTAAGCGCGCTTATGGGCTTATTTTGAAATGCCTAATTTTTTAAGCCTATGTCGTTTAAACGCCCACGACTATTCACAACGTCAATGTGAATTGACTTCACCTACTTCAGTAGTCCATTTAGTTCAGTTGATCATAACGTGGCCTTTGATTTAGTTTGGCGTTTGGAACTCGTTCGCATTCAAGTACACAATTGTTTATTCAATTACAAAATAATTACTACAATATCTTTTGACAATACTTTTCAAAATCAATTAGGTTAACAATGTACAAAATAGTAGTAATGGGATTATAACTAAATATTATTATCATTTATAAACAAAGCCAGTAATGAAATCGAAATGTACTTTAACGTAATGTGATAAAGGTCATAAATAACTTTTCGCCTAAAATTCGATGACTGAGAGGTATCAGTACAAAATATAATATGTGATAGCAAATCGCGCGTGTGTGTGTAGGTGCTCGGTTAGATTCGTTTAATACGATCAGCCATCGCCAGTAGACATGGAAATTATTTGTAGGTTAACTGGTATGTTGTTAAAATTAATTAATATCTAACAGTTATTTATTTATGTTATATTATATCAGTAGTAGGCTATGCCTATATGTTCTATATACTACAATAAGCATAAATCAAGGTAGCTCAAATATTTTTAATAAAAGCAGTAAAAACGCAAAGCCATCGAGTTAGCGAGCAAAAAAGGGTCCTCTGGAGTACTTTTCACAATTTTTAATAGTTATTATTATCATCAAGATAGCTCAAATATTTTTACTAACATTATTATCCTATATGAAGTTATTTGTGATGTTTAACAGTATTTGCTAATATAAATAACAGTTGTTAATTGTTAAAAAAATTTAGTGCGAAATTTATATGTTAACTGTTAAATGATCCATGCCTAATCGCCAGTGCTCAGGACAGTCAACGTACTTCAATTCGTATTTCGTTCACTTGTCTTTCGTTTCTAGAACTAGATGTTTCTGTTTCTGTAGATAGTTTCTAGACTAGAACTAGATGAAGTAGTGAACTAAATGAAATTCAACTGAACTAATGAAGGAATGATGTATTTGAACTGAAGTACTTCATTTGAAGAATTTATTCGTGAACTACACACGGCTATTTTCAAGCATAGCTTTATCCAATAACGGTACACTATTCAGAATTTGTTACTATTTAATAACGTTATTCATTACGTTCTGTTATATCGTACGATTTTCGTTATTGTATAATAATTAATATGGTATTATGATTTTGTCTTCTTCACTCATTTGTGCTCTCTTCGTTATTTCTTGTATTTTTCAGAGTTTGAAAGATTTTGTTGAATGTACCAGTTTTTAGTAATATTATATTTAAAATACTGTTTTTGAATGTTTGTTTTGAAATTTTCAAATAACTAGTATTGCATTTATATTAAGTTTGAGGTTTCGTAATAATAAACAGGAAAGTACCTTTTATAGTGAGATGGGTAAATAATTGAGTTGTATTAATTTTCATTAGAATATACACACACACACCTAAAATAAATTATGTATATATATATATTTACATAATTACGTAAATATATATTTACATATGAATATAAATAGTTATAAATGTACGTTATTATGTTTACTGTTTAATTTGTTTGTTGTTTTTTTTCTATGCACCCTGATCATACGATAGAAAACAAGCAGATGGGTCTCCCGATGGAAAGAGTCAACCATCGCCTATAGACACCAACGATGTTAATGGTGCGTTGCTATCTTGTGACGAGGTATAATGCCACATGCATAAGTTTACCGGCTACCTTACCCTCCAAATCGGAACACGACAGTGACAAATACTGGCGCTATTGCGGCAGGAATAGGTAAGGCTGTAGTACCGGACCCGGGCGAGATAATGCAGAAATCTACCACCTAATAGCCACGATGGTAGTGACTCGCATAGCCAATTGGTCGCCTTTTACGAACTGCCTGGCAGAACGGCAGTTGGTCTATCTTTAAAGGAGCCCGGAACCAACAGGGGGAAATTAAAATTAACTGGTGTAATACACAATTATCGAAAATGTCCAGCTATCGTCACCCGTTATCGACAATTACCAGTTATCGTCTCCTAGTTATCGACTATTACCCGCAGTAGATCACCAAGTTTGGTAGTGAATAAGTTTTATTTTGTAATTAGGCTGCTCACCCACGTCCGATAATCGGTGGACGATTTTTTGTAGGAGAAAAATAGAACGTACTGATAGTAATGGAGCAACGTACACGTCCAACAAAAAGTAGGTCAAAAATAAAATCGGTGCGTCGCGACCGATCCGATTATCGGCAATAAGGCTGCTCGCCCACGTCCGATAATCGGTGACCGATTTTTTGTAGGAGTAAAATAGAACGTACTGATAGTAATGGAGCAACGTACACGTCCTACAAAAAGTAGGTCAAGAATAAAATCGGTGCGTCCCGACCGATCCGATTATCGGCAATAAATGGAACGTTCCGAAATGTATGTATCAACGCACACTACTCACCGACAGTCGGACGGTGGTCTGCCGCATGCACTTGCTAGGGAAGGACGTTATGTCAGTATGGAAATCGACATCGAAAATTTAATAGAAGAAATAGAAAAGCGGCCTGCTCTATACAACACACGATTGGCCGAGAATCATAGGAATAAAAAGAAAACGTTATGGGAAGAAATAATAATATGCCTTTCATTATATTCTAGTTGGACAACGTATAGCAAAATTGAAAAAACTAGATTCGGTAAATGGATTCAATCATGTTTATTCAATTCTCAGTATTGTATCACAATTTTGTAAAAATTAGGTAGTAGATATATGTGGGTACTTTTTAATAGTGATCGAAATTGGTTAGTACTATTAATAGTGATCGAAATTGGTTATTACACATGATAATTTTTTATCACTATCCAAATTGAATCCATGTTTTATAACCCTTCATGTGATAAACTTTTGCTGTATGACTTTTCAAAATAAACATAAAAAAATACTTCTCTTTCTCTTTTAGTGATTCTCCCGTACAAAAATGAATCAATTGACCGGTTGGTTTGTATGAAAAGTCAAATTAGAGTGACTAGGGGCGCCCATAGTAAAATTAAGTAGTAGGATCAACACGTTTGTTTGAACAGTACAAAGTAATCATTTTTAAATATGAATAAAAATAGTTTTCAAGAAATGAATGAAATGAATGAATAATGTAATAAAAAACGAAGATAAAAAAACTAAATTAAATCCTACCTCCTATATTACGAATTTAAAAAAAAATCATATCACACTGATAAATAATTCAAATGTTGATCAACCCAGAACTTTCTTTTCTCTCTTCTGTTTCTCAAAAACCAAACACAAACCTTCCCTTGTAAATCCACCTTCCTTCTTATATTTCGTTCGTTCTCTCTGTCCATGACGTGCTCCTCCCTCGATAGCCAGCGACAAAATGACGGAGGTGTGCGTTGAGTCGGTCACAAAATCGGTGATAAGAATCGTAGGAAAAAATCTGCCCTACTATCGGTCCTACAAAAAGGCTGACGTGGGCGGGCAGCCTAAATGGAACGCTCCGAAATGTATGTATCAACGCACACTACTCACCGACAGACGTCGGCCGCATGCACTTGCTAGGGGAGGACGTTGTGTCAGTATGGAAATCGATATCGAAAATTTAATTGAAGAAATAGAAAAGCGGCCTGCTCTACACAACACACGATTGGCCGAGAATCATAGGAATAAAAAGAAAACGTTATAGGAAGAAATAATAATATGCCTTTCATTAAATTCTAGTTGGGCAACGTATAGCAAAATAGAAAAAACTAGATTCGTTAAGTGGATTCCATCATGTTTATTCAATTCTCAGTATTGTATCACAATTTTGTAAAAATTAGGTAGTAAATATATGTGGGTACTGGGTACTTTTTAATAGTGATCAAAATTGGTTAGTACTATTAATATTGATCGAAATTGGTTAGTATACATGATAATTTTTTATCACTATCCAAATTGAATCCATGACTTATAACCCTTCATGTGATAAAATTTGCTGTATGACTTTTCAAAATAAACATAAAAAAATACTTCTCTTTCTCTTTTAGTGATTCTCCCGTACAAAAGTGAATCAACTGACCGGTCAGTTTGTATGAAAAGTCAAATTTGTTTTTTGTGAGTTTTTAATGACGTTCTTTTCCGGGCGGAGTAGGAATAAAAATCTCGCGTGGCTGGAGCGATCCTTAATATACTCGACGGAACGAACGAAAGACGACAAGCGGGATAGTAGATACCTATTCGTATCGTTCACGTGACGACTAGGGGCGGCCATAGTAAAATTAAGTAGTAGGATCAACACGTTTGCTTGAACAGTACAAAGTAATCCTTCTTTTCATTATTAAATATGAATAAAACAGTTTTCAAGAAATGTTGAAATGAATGAATAATTTAATGAAAAACGAAGATAAAAAAACTAAATTAAATTGTACCTCCTATATTATGAATTTAAAAAAAATCACATTACACTAATAAATAATTCAAATGTTGATCAACCCAGAACTTTTTTTTCTCTCTTCTGTTTCTCAAAAACCAACCACAAACCTTCCCTTGTAAATCCACCTTCCTTCTTATTTTTGGTTCGTTCTCTCTGTCCATGGCGTGCTCCTCCCTCGATAGCCAGCGACAAAATAACGGAGGTGTGCGTTGAGTCGGTCACAAAATCGGCGATAAGAATCGTAGGAAAAATCTGTCCTACTATCGGTCCTACAAAAAGTCTGACGTGGGCGGGAAGTCTTACCCTGATGAAGCTTATTTAAAAGCGAAACTAATTGGTTAACATATGTAATAGTTTATTGTGAAACAGTACAAGTGTTTTAATATTAAACATTGAATGAGAGTGAATAAGGACTGATTTGATACATTAGTCTATAAATAAAGTAGCAATTCAATAAGAATTATTCATTTGTCTTATTTGCTCATTCATATATTGTTTTTATAAAATTCTTTAGTAGGCACACACAACAAAATTTAAAATGTGCTCTAAAATAAGTTTTCGTCTCACCACTATGAAAGTATTATTAGGCTGTTTAAATAGGGTATCTCTTTATACTTTAGGTGAATTAGTCGGAGAAGAAAATATCTATAATGGAGTAGTTTCCATCATAACTGGATAAATTTGGTGTTATAGTGTTTTCGGAATGACATTGAAACCTGCTCTGCCACTGCTGGTTTTAAGGACTTCACAGCTTTACTGGAAGCGTAGGCGAGCGTTCAGCCAGAGTTTGGAGTTGTGGGGCTGTAGGCCTTTCTTCCTAAGGGTATCTCCTGTTCGACCGAACTCCTCGGCTTAGGGTAGGGTCCCGATTTGAGATGGGAGGCTTAGTGGCATTGTTTTGTCCATCGGCTGATCCTTGATTTTAATCTCGCTTCGCCAATGGGCAACACAGGGGTCGTTGTCGCCGCCGGTAGCGATGGTGTCGCGTGTGTAGGTGTGTTGTGTATTCTTTTGTTCAGTTGGCCAAAGTTATCGGGTAGTCGGGGTCGGTGGGAAGTTATCGGGTAGGTAAGTCAAAGACCTACAAAAAATATTTTTTTGTAGGTATTTGAGGTAAGTCTACGTAGCGCATATAAATATTTATACTGTACTACTTGCAGTGGATACAAGTCTTTACGGGAGAGATGGGCAAATGCTACGCAGGCTTATGGTAGGATCGTTTATAACTAGGTTGTGAAGGTAGATGATTTTGTGTTACTTTGGGTAAATTAGTGAAATACAAGGTCTCTTAATACTTCCAGTATTAGGGGATAACAATGGTGACTTGCTGTGCCACAGACAAACGGCAAGACACATCGTTTTCACGTTATATGTTGAGGATAGACTTTCCATGAATTCATTGAGATTTGCATTTTCTGAATATTTAGCAAGCACACTGTTTTAAATTCCTGTAAGGACTGGGATTCAGACATCTGACAAAATATTCCAAGATTCTTTAGTTAAAAAGTCGTTCCTTTGAGCAAATGCTACCTTTTTCAAATCTGAGTTTAAAAAAAATGGTCAAATAACATAAATTTAATTTGCTTGAATCTTTTGCTTTGCTTGATTCTTTCGGGATTTATTTACTACATTCATTTTTTTTGAAAAAAAAAATCTTTTTGACATTATTTTGTTATTTTTCAACTAATCGATTTTGAAGCTAAGACAAAATTGAAGAGCTCAAATATTGAGATGAGTGCCATTCAAAAGATCAAAATCGATCATCGTTTTGAAAATACATAACGGTTCAAAAAAAGACGAAAAAGTTCCTTCACACCCGTATCCCCGAAGAGATAGGTAGAGGTACAAGTTCACCCACAATTTGCCAAAGATATTTGCCCCATAATGTGACAGGTGGCAAACCTATCGCCAACCGAGCACTTATCCGATCCCGGGCAATGTTCTTTTATCAGAAAATTGAAAAAACACAATTTTCGAATTGCTCGATACGAGAATTAAACCTCATGCGGTCAACTTCAACACCGGACCTAGACCGCAGAGGTGACAACTGTTCAAAAACGAAAATAGTTATATTTTTAATAAATTCTAGAGTTATGAAATCTTTGAGTTTCAAAAATCTATGTTTTTGTATACTTTTAGCTTTAGCTTTTAGCTTTTGAGCTTTAAATACCTAGTCTAGTTAGTGTATTTTGTCGGAATCTATTTAAAAGACTAATTCGTTTTTAATATAGCAAAGAGAACACACAAACATCTTGTAGTTCAAATTGGAAAAAAATCAACAATAATTAACTCATTTCATTGAGCATAATACTATTCCTTTAGAGATACAATCAAAAATTAAGTCAATTTCGAGCGTCCTAGCGCTCGAAAATGCGAAAATGTTTCTATACATTGATTTCGCTGGTATAAACTATAAATACGTCTCATCCCTACAATCTATACGCTTTTACAATAAACATCCCGATGATTCCTTTTTGTCTCATTTTGATATCTTATGAGAAAATTAGATAATTTTAAGATTTATATAAATTTGACCAGTACCTTTTTACATGGAGGCTAATTTTGCGACATAAAAACAAAATTGCGAGTTTTTACAATAGCATTTTGCAATATACATGTCGATAGCACGCACGTATATTTTCCGCTTTTTTTGGCAAGTGACAAAAATTGCAAAATGACTTTTTTTATTTGTCGTAATAAATATTTTATCATTTTTTGAATCATTTATTAAATTATCTCGTAAATGTATCAAAACTAGGTATGTATCCATCAATGCAAATTTTGATCATGCTCATTTGAAAAAACGCAGCGTTTTCGAAAAAGCAGTAGACAGTAAGTTTGTTAGTCTCGCTAAAAGGAAGCCACTTCCGTATGTATGTTTCAAGTATATATTCGTCATTTAAAAATTAGTCTGTTGTCCTGTGGACTATTATAATACAAAATACGAGCAGCCATCATAAATTGCACTTGCGCTCATTAAACATATCCTAAACCATTGGAGCCATTCATATCTCAGATAAATATCGCAACAATGGAAGTAATTACTGGGCCCTAGTAAGGGACAATAATCGGTTAGCGATCGATATCGGTGCTCGATGTACCGATGTATCGATTCTGGGATGCCTTATTCGATTCTTCTGTTTTATTGTTATGGTTTTAATCAGAATGCATTTGCATATTATAGCTACGATATGAAGCGTATTAAATTTTAGTTATTTATTGTCTTATATAATATGTATATGCAGCTTTAGACATAACCCACCTTAGGCAGGACCCGGTCTATAATAAAATCTACAGCCAATTGCACGTAGTGGGTTTCATTCGACTGATTGCTCTAACTAAAAAGACTAAGTTAAAGGACAAATTTAGCTTTGTCACTCTGTCCCGGTAATAGTTAATGCTCCTCGTAGCATTTTTAAACCCCCCCTCCCCCTTGGTGATATATGGTGGTGTTTAAGACTAATATATTCTATACTTTCCATCGTCGGCACTTGGTGAAATTCCATTGTTATTAGACAATTTTACTATTCCACTTGTACATAAATTTCACTTTTACACAATTTCTTATTATATTACTCGACCGGTTTCACTTTTTAAAGCATTAAGACTAACCTCCCCTCCCCTATATCACGTGTCATTTTTAGTACCTACAAAGAATCTTATTTTTTTTTAAACATTTAGGAAATACAAGTATAAGTATCATCTAATTTTGTTATAGAACATTAAAGACTACAATAATAACATCAAGAGGTAGACAGAAAGGTTGCAGGTTATTTTTGACTGACATACGAATACAAGGAATGCGAAAAAGTTTGTTGTGGTTACTAATACATGAACATTAATGTACAGCGTCCTCGGACCACGCATTAGCAAAACCTTAACACCAATAACCGGATCTTGATCTTGCAAATAAATACACGTGATATATTGCTACACTCCCCTCCCCCTTGTGATATTTCGTGATTTTTATGTACCTCCCCCCCTTTCGAGCCTCACGTGATTAATGGACGGCCCCATATTAGCAATCTTTATTATTATTATTGTAAGTTGTAACAATTACATTCTTACAAATTAAACATGATCTTACTCAAAAAATGTACATTAAAAAAGACAAGTCCGCTGAATTTCTTGCGTCGGATCTCTCAGTGTGTGGCCGCGTTTCCGATCCGGTAGTAGTTTTAAAAAATTTTGACGTGTCAAAACATCTTGTAAAAAGTTTTATTGAATAAAGTTACTTTTGATTTCTGATTTCTGATTTCTGCGCCAACCGCAAGTAATTAATTTCTAATAGTAAATTATTTTTTAACATTATGTTACATGTATTTTACACTATTTATCGTCGGCACTTGGTGAAACTCCATTTGTTATGGAGTTTCACCAAGGTGGGCTATGATAGCCCTGAAGATGCCGTAAAAGGCGAAACCGGTTGGTGATATTAATTAAATTTAAACTAATTTGTGAAACAGTACAAGTGTATTAGCAAAACTATTATGTTACATATTTTCCGTTTTTAGGTTTATTCTTTACATGAAATGAAATAAAATACATTGCTTCTGGACAAATATCATCATTCGAGGTCAACAGGAAGTATCTACAATTACGTACCTTAGAGATTTTGATTCCCTTGCGAAATAGGAAAATATGCAACCAAAACTGTCGCGTTGAATTTGTTTTTTTCAACTGTAAGAGCATTTGGTATAAACTTCAAATGAATAACCTCTCTCTACGCGGTCCCGAGAAAATGGGTCTTGAATGACGGGCACATGGACAGGCAACACAGTGATAATGTTGGACTTCATCATTTTTTTTCAGATACAGAATCCGAGTTTTTTTTATATTATAAGATAGCAAACAAGCAGATGGGTTTCCTGATAGAAAGAGTCAACCATCGCCTATAGACACTAAGATGTTAATGGTGCGTTGCTATCTTGTGGCGAGGTCTAATGCCATATGTATAAGTTTACCGGCTACCTTACCCTCCAAACCGGAACACGACAGTAACAAGCACTGACGCTATTGCGGCTGGAATACAGTTATTAAGTAAGAAATACAGTTATTAAGGTAACAGATTCATAAAATGCGGCGACAGTATTAACCACCTATCTCACCAACCTATAAAAAGTTTGATCGATTTGATTGTTTAAATATTTGCAATCAAATCCCAACCTAAGGTAGAATTTTGTATTGTACCGCCCGCGTCTAATACCACCGCCTTACCAATTAAAATAGTGTCATTGCTCGTCACTGTCGTGTTCCGGTTCGTAGGGTAAGGTAGCAGGTAAACTTATGCATGTGACGTTAAAATACCGTCATAAAGATAGCAATGAACCATTTACATTTTTTGTATATAGGCGATAATTGTTTTTTTCATTCAGAGGTATAAAAAAGGTGGTAGAGTTCTGTAATTTCTCGCTCTGTTTTGGTACCTTACCTATTCCTGCTGCAATAGCACCGGTGTTTATCACTGTCGTGTCCCGATTTGGAGGGTAAGGTAACCGGTCAACTTTGCATAAGTTTGGTATCTATAGGCAATGGTTTTCTTTATCCATCGGGAAAGCCATCACTTTTTTGCGATAATCGAGACTGATAGTCTTACGAGTTCATACAAGGCGGGGGGAGAAGAGAGGCTTATAGAACGATATACAAGTGGAAATTTTGTTCAAATACTTTTGAAAACTGAATTTGTTGTTACATAAATCTGAAAACTACCTCCAAATTAATAACATGTATAAAATTTCTAAACAATATTATTCAGATAAAAATGAATAGTCGCTGGTACTTTACGCCGTGTTGGTCCCGGCCTCCTTTGAAGAATAGGCCAACTGCCGTTCTACCAGGCAGGTCGTAAAAGGCGACCGATTGGCTGTCGAGTCACTAACATCGTGGCTACTAGGTGGTAGAGTTCTGCATTGTCTCGCCCGGGTCTGGTACCACCGCCTTACCTATTCCTGCCGCAATAACGTCAATGCTTGTCGCTGTCGTGTTCCGGTTTGGAGGGTAAGGTAGCCGGTAAACTTATGCATGTGGCATTAGACCTCGCCACAAGATAGCAACGCACCATTAACATCTTTGGTGTCTATAGGCGATGGTTGACTCTTTCCATCAGGAGACCCATCTGCTTGTTTGCTATCTTATGATATAAAAAAAAAAAAAAAAAAAAATATGGTAATGTTTCAAACATTAACATCTTCGTGAGCGTTTTCACTTTCTTCATTCCCCGAGTAGTAATTGTCGTGCTAATGTCAGTTCTCTCTTACGTTACCCTTCCTTCAAATCTAATTTTTTCTCTAATTCCTTTTCTGTTCAAGCAGTTAGGCTGTGGAATTCACTTCCATCTAACATTCGTACCAGTGAATCGTTATCCATCTTTAAAACACGATTACATGATTATTATTTGACGCGAAAGTAGTTAGCAAGTTAACTGTGTAATTTTTGTATTATTTTTTGTTTTATTTTCTTGTCTTTTAAAGTGTGTTATTTTTTTGTCTCTTCTTTTTAGTTTTTTTTTTTTTGTTTGTTGTTAATAGCTTTTAAGGCCACATTTGATATAAATTGTATGCTTTATTATTATGCCGTGTTAATAATATGTGCACAAGTGTCTTTGTTTGTCTACTGTTTTCTACATATGGGTTAGCTGGAAGAAATCTCGATATGAGATAAGCTCGCCTTTTGTTTTAATATACATCATTTCATTGTTTACTGTAAATGTTTTGTGTACAATAAAGTGTTTAATAAATTAACTGTATCTCTCTCTCTTATACATCTATCCCTTTCACACTTGTGAGAACGTGACTAGCGTACTTACACGAAGTTTTCCGTGCTCCGTGGCAGTTTTCATGAAAAATCACCTGGCCGGGTTGGATGGGCTTGCCAAATGAGCTCTCTGAATAAAATTGCAGGATCATAAAGATGCTTACAAAGATATTTTAGTTGCATTACAACCCATTTAACATTTTATAAGCAAACTACTTTCTAGATTTTAGGTAAATTTTTGCTCTTTGTGTTTAGGGTTCCGTACCCAAAGGGTGAAATGGGACCCTATTGCTAAGACTCCGCTATCCGTCCGTCTGACTGTCTGTCCATCTGTCGCCAAGCTGTATCTCATAAACTGTGATAGAGAGTTAAAATTTTCACAAATGATGTATTTCTGTAGCCGCAATAACAGCAAATACTAAAAACGAGTTAAATAAATATTTACGGGGGGTTTCCATACAACAAACATGATTTTCTTGTAATTTTTTTCTCGATCCTGATAACAACTGGTAGACGCATGGAATATTCCAGAGTATTTAATTATATAATTACATTAAGAATTAACAATTTAATTAAAATAAAATTAATATTTCACGGGGTTCCGGTACAACAAACGTGATTTTTTGCCGTTTTTGTAGATGACGGTACGAACCCCTTCGGCCGCGAGTCCGACTCGTACTTACTAAGTGTTAGAGTTTGGTCACGTCTTCCCGGGGTATTTGGTACCACCGCCTTACCTATTCCTGCCGCAATAGCGTCAGTGTTTGTCATTGTCGTATTCCGGTTTAGAGAGTAAGGTAGCCGGTAGACTTACGCATGTGGCATCGCCATCCTACCACACGGATAGCACCGCACCATTAACATCTTTGGTTTCTATAGGCGATGGTTTTTCTTTCCATCAGAAGAGCTAAGATGACAAACATGTTAATGTTGTGTTACTATCGTAGTGGCGAGGTCTTAATGCCACCCTTAAACCGGAGGCCTGTCGTGAGTGCCAAGCACTCACGACAGGCCTCCGGTTAGGACCAGATAATATATCCAGACCAGATAATATTAGGACCAGATATTATATATATATATATATATATATATATATATATATATATATATATATATATATATATATATATATATATAATCTATAAGGACCAGACCAGATAAGGCGGTGGCACAGACCCGGACGAGGCGAGGCAATGCTGAACCAAGCCAATCTGAAGCCTGAAAACTGAAGCTAATCGTTCGCCTTTTATGAACTGCCTGGCAGAACAGCAAATGGTCTATTCTTCAAAGGGAGTTTGGCCCAACACGGGGGAAAACTTACAGAGAAACTGATAGTTCCATCCTTATAATCACATAGTTGGGCGCTCATACATCCGCATAATATTTATCATTTACACACAAGTACACACATAATTACAGTCATACATACACACGCATACGCGCGTACCTACCTAAACACGTGCAAATATACATACACATAAACCTTACTATTTACTTAGCACATCTTGTACTATTTTTTTTCCTTCTCCTCGTGAGATAAATTCACACTTGTCCGGATTTTTTTCATTTCTTCAAATAGCATTAACATTTAACAGTAAGTACGTACCTCAGCGATTCCGTCAAGTATTTAAGTGAATATACGTAAGGCGTATAAAAGTGAAGAAACGAAAGTGGATTGACTATTGTCCTTTACAAAGGCAGATTTCTTTCGTATGCAAATACCGAGCGGGGAACGCTGGTATTTTGCTTTTCAACTTCACGCATTTTCTTGTTGTATTATTTGGTAATATGCAATGACAGTTTTACTTTTTTACATCATTGGTAATATGTTTTTAATTCAGGAATATTACGTACTAACTTTTTCTGTTATTATTATTATGTAACGTTTAAATTTTGAGCGGATCAAATCCAACGTGGAAGCCAAACAGTTAGAGCCTAGGACGGGTGAGTCAGAAACCTTCGGACGATTCTAGCGGTGTTAAGCACAACGGCTTTTAGCATCTTCGCTATGGTGCTGTTCGGATTTATGTCTAGTTTTTAACCCTCGACGCAAAACAAGGGGTGTTATAAGTTTCAGGTGTGTATCTGTGTATCTGTGTGTCTGTTCGTGGCATCGTAGGGGCCTGGCTTAGTATTGCATTTATTTGGGAAATGTTTTATTCAATTTGGGAAATTTATTCTAGAGTTCTCTATTCAGGTATTTTCCAACTTCAGGAACAGTCCAAGTTTTATCAAAATCGGTTCAATAGTTCAGTAATCGATTCAGGTATCCATCGGTATAATTTTTGAAATTCAGTTATTATTAATATAGACTAGCTGACCCGTGCGCGGCGCGTTCGCACGGCGCCATCTAGCGTTTTCCAAGTATTCATTAATTATTAATCTATTAAGATATTTGATGTATGACTCACAGATGGCGCTCCGATAGATTTTTATACAAATTATAT
Organism: Apodemia mormo; assembly: GCA_036924255.1. Classification (NCBI taxonomy): domain Eukaryota; kingdom Metazoa; phylum Arthropoda; class Insecta; order Lepidoptera; family Riodinidae; genus Apodemia; species Apodemia mormo. The sequence continues at coordinate 16,305,496 of JAUPFN010000021.1, read as the reverse complement.
TTAATTATTTTTTTATTGACAAAAATTTTTTTTGAATATTTTCATATTTTTCGCCCAAAGTAGAAAACATAAGGTTTAACTGGATATTTTTTATTTTTTTGGTGAATTAGTTTAAGAGATCGAGCCACTCCAGGAAAAAACACCTTTTAGAAATAATATATTTTTAAAATGTGTTTTTTTATTATAAATTTTTAAGAGTAAATTTAACCGAACGATCGTCCTAAAACACAGGACGTCCACAAAATTGATTGCATGACTGCATACATTTCTCTTGCATGTTGCAGTTGCAATTGTTGTGGAATGCACAAAAGCGATTGTTTGGCACAATTAAAGGCGGTTTCATCGATTCAAAGCAGTTGCAAATTGCCAGATAAGCTATCTCAGTGTTCATTATTTAAAGATACAGCAGCGCGAGTATTTATAGATGAGGGAATTTATTTGGTTAAATGTACCGTATGCCCAAAGGTAGACTTCCGTGAATCGCGGTTGCTTCATAACAATCCCTGATGATGCGTTATATATACGTACAGTCAGTAGGCTTAAAACAATTAAAACAGTGAAACCAGTACAAGTGTATTCTTAATAACAATTAAAAAGCAGTTTCGACATGAAGGTCACGAAATCTTGTGATCAATCCACGGCCAAAATCTCAGTAGCAGTGCGGAGTGTGGTGGATTGAGTGTTACCTCTCCCATCCTCGGAGGAGTAGGTACAATAATCTATCAGTCCCAGTGGTCGCTAGAAACAGCCGACAATAGTTATTAGGGCAGTTAAGTGCGGCGATGGCGATAAATAAAGCGCTTAGACATGTTATCTCCGGTTGTTCTATGCTTGCTAACTCTAAGTATCTGCACAGACATAACCAGGCAGCCAGAATTATCCACCAGAAACTTGCTCTTAAATATGGACTATTTGAAAGCAGGGTGTCATATTATAAGTACATTCCGGAGCCAGTACTCGAAAACCCGCGCGAGATTGTACCGGGACCTGCCCATCATCACTGATAAGACTATTTCGTTGAACAAACCAGATATCGTGTTGATGGACCGAGAAAAATCAAGCCTATTTCTTGTTGACATCACCATCCCCTTCGACGAAAACCTAGTAAAAGCCAAAGCAGACAAAAAACAAAATACCTAGGTCTGGCAAACGAGGTAGCGGCGATCTGGAGGGTGGAGTTTGCAAAAATAATCCCTATAGTTTTGTCTGCCGATGGTTTAGTTCCGCTTAATCTTCGCAATTATCTGATACAAGATAAAATTAAAAATTTCAAAAACCTCCCGACACATCCTCAGTCCGCTATTCTGCTACATATGCATCATTTTAAGAGCAAAACGTGAAAGGGCCTTATCACAGAATAAAGAGACAACAGAAGACAATCTTGTGTATGTACTTCACTTTTTACACGTAGGTCACACTATAAGTTTTGCGTAACTTAAAAAAACGTGTTGTAACCAAAACATTATGTTTATTGCTTTTCAAAATAATCTCCTTTACATTTTAAACATTTTTCATGCGATCGAACCATTTTTTAAAACAGGAGGACCACAGTTTTCTACGTGCTGATTGAACGCTATGACTGCCCCTTCGGAGTTGGTAAAAGTAAAACCTCTCATCAAATCTTTGATTTTGGGGAAAATACAGAAATCACAGGGTGCTAGGTCGGGGCTATGCGCAGGATGGGTGACGAGATGTACTTTTTCGGAAGCTAAAAATGACTTTGTTTTGTTAGCCGTGTGTGAAGCAGCGTTATCATGGTGTGGGACAATGCTGCTTTTGGGTCGTCTTTCGCGAACTTTTTCCTGGGTAAATAAATGGTGGAATACCACTCGGCATTAACACTACTCCTGTAACTGAGAAAAAAACGCGATAATTTTTTTACTAACGTTTCTCGCCTGTCTCAGTTTTGTTGGCCTGTTCTCATTTTCAAACACCCATTCACAAGATTGCTGTTTTTTTTAGGTTTCAAACAATAAATCCAGGTTTCGTCTCCTGTAACAATGTCATAAACAGCATTAGAATGTCCGTGGTCGTACTTCAGTAGCATCCGTGAGCACCATTCCACACGAGCCCGCTTCTGCTCCGCTGTCAGTTCATGAGGGATCTAACGAAAACAAAATTTCCGAACTTTCAATTCTTCGTGTAAAATTTTCTAAATTTGGCTCATACCAATCCCCAATAGTCCTCGAATTGTCTCATCGGTAATCCGGGGGTTTTCTCCAATTAACCGCTTAACAGTAGCCACATTATTTTCGTTGACGGCAGTTGAAGGCCGCCCTTCACGAAATTAGTCATGTAAAGAAACTCGACTTCTCTCAAATTCAGCAAACTATCGCCTCACGGTGCTCAAACAAGGTACTTCTCTCCCAAAAGCATTTTGCAGGCGAGCGGCACAATCTTGCCGAGTAAGTTAAGAACTTTACAAATCATAAAAAATAATCGCTCTAAAATCTTTTCGACTTAATTCCATTTTCGTTGCGTACGTAGAAATTTGATGTGTGATAAAAAAACAATTGAGAAATGATTTCCCACCAATTGTTTTTTTTTTTTTATTACTAAGAAGATTGCAATGTATTAAAAATATAACATTCGAAATTCAAATAGTTCCGATTAGCTAGAAGTGCTAAACTTTTAGTGTGCCCCATTTACCTAAATTCTAGTGTTGTCACTTTGGCTTATGCACAAAAAACTGACACTAGTATCTTACTCCAGTAAAATAAAGTTTTAAATCAAAAAATATCTGGTTGACCGAACTTTGCTCGGTTTTTCACATACCTAAATCTTGGGAACCGAGCTTTTCTTGGATATATATATATATATATATATATATATATATATATATATATATATATATATATATATATATATGTATATATATATATATATATGTATATATATATATATATATATATATATATATATATATGTATATATATATATATATATATATATATATATATATATATATATATATATATATATATATATATATATATATATATATATATATATATATATATATATATATATATAAATTTTGGTATTTTATTTAGTGTTGTATAATAATACAGGCTGTGAAAACTATAACTTGCACAAAAAACTGAAATTTTTAAGTAAAAAGTATGTTTTAAAAAGCAGTCTTTAAACAATAATGAAACAAGTTTCAAATCCTACATTGGATGTCAAAAGTGCGTCAAGAGTACTGTTTTAAACAAAATAACAAATGAAAGCAATAATGAGTAGTTCCAAAAAATATCGATTGGGTATCGTAATATGCCTTTCATTAAATTCTATTTGGGCATCGTATAGCAAAACAGAAAAAACTAGATTCGTTAAGTGGATTCCATCATGTTTATTCAATTCTCAGTATTGTATCACAATTTTGTAAAAATTAGGTAGTAGATATATGTGGGTACTGGGTACTTTTTAATAGTGATCAAAATTGGTTAGTACTATTAATAGTGATCGAAATTGGTTAGTATACATGATAATTTTTTATCACTGTCCAAATTGAATCCATGTTTTATAACCCTTCATGTGATACACTTTTGCTGTATGATTTTCAAAATAAACATAAAAAAATACTTCTCTTTCTCTTTTAGTGATTCTTCCGTACAAAAGTGAATCAACTGACCGGTCAGTTTGTATGAAAATTCAAATTTGTTTTTTGTGAGTTTTTAATGACGTTCTTTTCCGGGCGGAGTAGGAATAAAAATCTCGCGTGGCTGGAGCGATCCTTAACATACTCGACGTAACGAACGAAAGACGACAAGCGGGATAGCAGGTACCTATATATATGTGTGTCGTTCACGTGATGACTAGGGGCGGCCATAGTAAAATTAAGTAGTAGGATCAACACGTTTGCTTGAACAGTACAAAGTAATCATTCTTTTCATTTTTAAATATGAATAAAAACAGTTTTCAAGAAATGTAATGAAATGAATGAATAATGTAATGAAAAACGAAGATAAAAAACTAAATTAAATTGTACCTCCTATATTACGAATTAAAAAAATCACATCACACTAATAAATAATTCAAATGTTGATCAACCCAGAACTTTCTTTTCTTTCTTCTGTTTTTCAAAAACCAAACACAAACCTTCCCTTGTAAATCCACCTTCCTTCTTATATTTCGTTCGTTCTCTCTATCCATGACGTGCTCCTCCCTCGATAGCCAGCAACAAAATGACGGAGGTGTGCGTTGAGTCGGTCACAAAATCGGTGACAAGAATCGTAGGAAAAATCTGCCCTACTATCGTCCTACAAAAAGTCTGACGTGGGCGGGCAGCCTTATTCACATTATTATTAATTTATATTTATTGAAATGTTTAACACTATTCTTAATTTAAATTTATTAAAATTTATTTTCTATTTTTTAGTTTGATTTTCTATAAAAAGCGTGTTTTGAGTTTTTTAAATAATTATTTTTTTTTACTTTTTAGTTTGGTTTATTTTTATAAAAGCGTGATTTTTTAATTTTTTTAAATTATTATTTGTTTTGTTGAATTAAAATTCTCCTTAGTGTTCGAAAATTTGTCGATAATTCGAAATAATTATTGAAAATTAAAATTAACATCAAGTTCTGTCTTATCGACTGTAGAGAAAAATTATAAAAATTAAAATTAAGTTTCTTACCTTAGAGTATAGATAAAAATTATATAAGTTAACAAAAATCATATTTTGCAAATTGAAAAATGGAATAATTTTATCAAATTAGTGTAGTGTCATCGGTCCTAAGTTGAACGAAATCAGGCCGTTTAAAGTGGGTCAAAATCGCGCCCAAAGAAGTCGGTTACAAACATACAAACATACACACAAGTGAAGTTAATAAAAAGCGTGTAAAAAATATACGATTTTTCGTTTAAATTAAAATAAATTGGTGAAATTGATAAATTATAACATTTTTTTTATTGATTGATTGTTAAAGTTGGTGTTTTAAGAAATGCAAAAAATAATTCCAAATTTTTTTCAATTTAAAAAATAAATACTAATTAAATTTCTTTAATTCCAGAAAACAGAAAAATCGATTATTATTTGAAATCTCCAAGGAAACAAATTGATAAAATCATTTTGATTATTAATTTTTACTAAAAAAGTGCCAAAATTATAATTCGTAAATAATAAATAAATTGAATTTCTTGAATTATCAATTAAACAAAAAATTATAAATTAAAAGAATTAATTAATTATATTGGGTAATTTCGATAAGACTAAAAAAAATATTATCACTTTCAAAATTTTGCCGCCCTAAAACATTTGCCGCCCTGGGCACTTGCCCCGATTGCCCCTAGTGTAAATCCACTGCTGCCGTTCCCTTTTAAAAATACTCCTTTTTGGTCAGGAAACTACTATCTACTAGGTGGTAGAGTTCTGCATTGTCTTGCCCGGGTCTGGTACCACCGCCTTACCTATTCCTGCCGCTATAGCGTCGGTGCTTGTCACTGTCATGTTCCAGTTTGGAGGGTAAGGTAGCCGGTAAACTTATGCATGTGGCATAAGACCTCGCTACAAGATAGCAACGAATCATTAACATCTCTGGTGTCTATAGGCGATGTTTGACCCTTAACATCAGGAGACCCGTCTGCTTGTTTGCTATCTTATGATATAAAAAAAAGGAAATTCGTACATGGCAAATGATTAGACAAATCATCAGATATTTACAAATGGTCAGAAACAAAAGGCACCAAATTTATTTTTTAGATAAGCCTGTAACCTTTATGCAGACTAGACCGAGCTTTTTATGTAGACTATCGAAATACTTTATAGAAATAGTCTTCGATCAGAAATGTACAGTCACAGTACAGTCAATAGCACATGACACTATTATGTTCATTTGCCAGAGTTAAAATTTATCGCCTCGATTATAACTCCGTTTGACCCCTGACGTCTTGTGCTCTGCTTTTATTACGAATATTTAACGTGGACACTACCATTTTTAATAAAGAAAAAAAAATCGCATTGAGTCTTTTTTCTTTTCTTTCTAATATGTTATCTCCAGATAAACCGAATTAAAAATTTATTTAATAATGAATAACGATACATTTACTTAATTAATTTAACGATGTATAAAGTTTTTTTATTTAATTTAAATTTAAATATGTATAAAGTATTTTAGTTTCATTTAGGAAATTCTACTTCTACAAATTTAAATAAATTATACCATATTTTTTGTTTATTTGCAAATTGTGTATCACCAAGAGTTATGTCCTGTTAAGGGTGTTTAAAACTTTTCTCAAATTCCATCAGAACTACATGATAGTGGTATCCCATACGTTAGCGGAGTAACAAAGATTTTAAAAACGTTTCTTATGTTGGACACTTTTTGAAAAAATAAGCCGCCAGTTCTTTTAACCAGGCATTTCTTAAAAGAAGATTAATAACCAAACGTATATCTTTCATTATAGCTACTCGTACTTGTAGTTTGATGCCATCTTAACCTCAACGTCGGTGTGTGTCATCGACGTGCAATTTGCAAAGTAGTTGGTTAATTATGCATATGGTATTACATCATAACAACGCATTATTAACAATTTTAGTGACTATCCTTTTTTTTTTCTTTTTTTTTATGTCATAAAATAGCAAACAAGCAGATGGGTCTCCTGATGGAAAGAGTCAACCATCGCCTATAGACTCCAAAGATGTTAATGGTGCGTTGCTATCTTGTGGCGAGGTCTAATGCCACATGCATAAATTTACCGGCTACATTACCCTCCAAACCGGAACACGACAGCGACAAGCACTGACGCTATTGCGGCAGGAATAGGTAAGGCGGTGGTACCAGACCCGGGCGAGACAATGCAGAACTTTACCACCTAGTAGCCACGATGCTAGTGACTCGATAGCCAATCGGTCGCCTTTTACGACCTGCCTGGCAGTACGGCAGTTGGCCTATTCTACAAAGGAGGCCGGGACCAACATGTTTTGTTATATCTTACCATCTAAAGGGTCCATCATCATCCAGATCGTTTGCAATACAACATAACACATTTTACATACATTTTAATAACATAACTATTGATCGTCCAGTTGCCAAATTTTGACCTCAAGTTATATTATATTAACTTTAACACGATTCCCATATAAACGTTAAGTCAAATTTAAAACTTCTCTGTGGCCGTAATTTACTTAAAAAGAAATCAAAGAATTTCGCTTTAGTTATTAATATACAGCGAGTAACAAAAACCCTTTTCGACCGACAATGGCGTTATTGAGTTGATTATATAATCGTTAATTATTTTATGGATTTTGATTTTGATTGGGCTTATTGTAAGAAAGAAATCTTTACAGGTACTAAAGAAATTTCTTCCAACAAGAAATGTAATAAAAATAAATCTGTTTAGAGATTTAGTATCTTTCTAGAGATTTCTTACAAAAAAGCGCAATCGAAAGAAAAAATATAATAAAGTAGAAAAAAACTACACAAATAGCAATAAAATTTACTAAAACTAAAAACAACACAAATAAGTCAATGCATAAGTATTGCTGTTTTAGGTGATTCCTAAAGATATCCAATAATTCACTTATTCTAATGAGATGTGACAATAAATTCCAAAGCTTGACGCAAAGGAGGATAATAATAGAAATAAATAAATAAAGGGGAAAAAAGGTCTCTTTATCCACAATAATTTAAAAGGGATCTCTTACACAAGAATGGTAAAGAAAGCCTATAAGATAAAGAAAATAGTTCTTTTGCATACATAGGAAGTTTAAGAAGGATTAAATAAAATGTCATACAATAAAAACAATAACCGTTAATTCTTACGTAAATAAATAAGAAGCCAACACGTTGCTTTCTAACGAAGGAAATGTCAAATTTACTTAACCTAATAATACATACATACATACATATATATATATATATATATATATATATATATATATATATATATATATATATATATGCAATAAGTAAAATAACCCTGTCTGTCTTGACTTTTTAAATTTTTAGAAGATTAATATTTGGTTAAGTAAATTTGACATTTCTATCGTTTATTTTATTATATTTTTTCTTTCGATTGCACTTTTTTGTAAGAAATCTCTAGAAAGATACTAAATCTCTAAACAGATTTCTTTTTATTACATTTCTTGTTGGAAGAAATTTCTTTAGTACCTGTAAAGATTTCTTTCTTACAATAAGCCCAATCAAAATCAAAATCCATAAAATAATTACACATATACGATTATATAATCAACTCAATAACGCCATTGTCGGTCGAAAAGGGTTTTTTGTTCCTCCTCTTAAAATCCTAAAATCATCGATGTCCTATCCACAATAATCTCACCCATGGACATAATTAAAACAGTTGCCTATTGGGTGCATTAATTTATACTTTTTTCTTTCACACTTTTAATTTGTCGGTGCCGAATGTTTTGCATAAATTCCTCTGTTGGCAAAAAATGTTTAAAAGCTACAATTAGTAGGGCGCAAGTAATTTATTTTTTCTTTAAATGAATTTGGGGATACCTTAGTTTCTCTTTTTTATATCATAAGATAGCAGACAAAGAAATGCGCTTTTACTTTAGTTGAGAAGCACTTTTTGGGTCAAAATCCGTTTATCTTCTAAAAATATTATCTAGTTGTTTATGTTTGGCTTTGTAAAAGTATAAAAGTATCTAGACTTTTTGAAAAAACTAACTGGCGTTGTAGAAGTTACAAAAATATATTAAAAAATAGAGGATTTAGTTTATGAAAATTCAAAAAATATTATGAGTATCGCAATTAGAAAAAATAGTGAAGGCGAAAATTGCGCTTAAAAGTTATTATAGCACTTCCTTGCTTGTTGGTCGAATCGTGTGATTTCAAGAAAACAAATATTTTCACCAAATTAGTTTATTATTTAGAAAAATTTAAAGCAAAATCAAAATTTGTATATTTGAGTTGTTCCTTAAGATATTTGCAAAAACTAATTTATTTTCAATTTTTGCAAATATCTAATGCTTTATTTATTTAATTAATTGATTTGAAAAAATAATTAATTGTTATAATTTCTGTCTGGTGTATTCTTGGTCTAGGCCAATAGTTTAGTTGCCATTCCGCGTCAAATGATACCTTAATCATGATTTGAATTGAATGAATAGGTATTTTATAGAAATAGCAAAAAGTATGGATTTTTATGGTATTCCTGCCGCAATAGCGTCAGTGCTTGTCGCTGTCGTGTTCCGGTTTGGAGGGTAAGGTAGCCGGTAAACTTATGCATGTGGCATTAGACCTCGCCACAAGATAGCAACGCACCATTAACATCTTTGGTGTCTATAGGCGATGGTTAACTCGTTCCATCAGGAGACCCATCTGCTTGTTTGCTATCTTATGATATAAAAAAGGAATTAGTCCGAATAACTCTTCGGAACACTCCCCATGATACATACGGTAAAAGATGCAGAGCGAACCTACATCTCTGTGTAACGCCAAAGAGTCAAGCCGATTAGAAATAGCCTGATCGTCGACGATTCGAACCGCTCTACGTTGAATGCGATCAAGAGAAAGAAGCTGGTACTGAGGAGCTCCGGCCCAGAGGTGAGAACAGTACTCCATGTGAGCGAATTTGGGCCTTGTAAAGTTGAAGGCGATGGGCTGGCATGAACTACTGCTTTGCTCTACTGAGTAAGCCAAGCTTTTTGGAGGCTAGTTTAGCCTTTCCTTCCAAATGACCGCGGAACTGAACGTTATTCGATATGTCGACTCCCAGTATTCCAATACTGCCTGAGGCGGTCAGGTGAGTGTTTTCAAACCGAGGTGATATGAAAAAGGGTGTTTCTTTAGCGGTGAACGCACAAAGCTGCGTCTTTTTGGAGTTAAATGTAACAAGGTTTTGACGACCCCATTCTGAGACATAGGTTAGTCGATTCTCGAGTTCAGACACGAGCTTGTTCCGACCCTCTTCAACGTGTTCCCGAGAAATACCGCTACGGCCGGAGTATGTAGCATCACCAGTACTGTCGTCCGCATAGCAATGTATGTTACTAATTCGCAACATTTCATTGATATGCAGAAGAAACCGTGTCGGTGATAGCACGCAGCCTTGGTGAACACCAGCATTGAGCATGCACCGTCTACTGCGACCTTGATGCTCTGATCAGCCAAAAAACTGGTGATCCACATGCATAATTTCTCGGGAAGACCATAGGAAGGCAGCTTTGAGAGAAGCGCTTTATGTCATACCCGATCGAAGGCCTTCGCTATGTCTAAACTAACTGCCAATGCCTCCCCCTTGGCCACAACTGCCTCCGCCCAGCGATGCGTCAGGTATACTAGAAGATCACCAGCTGAGCGACCACAACGGAAACCGTACTGACGGTCGCTAATCAGCTGGTGCTCTTCTAAATACTTCAGGAGCTGACAGTTTATAAGTGTCTCCATGACTTTGGAAAACACCCCGTTTGACCGCCCCGTTGGTCGAGTGGTTAGAGACCCTAACTACGCAATCAACGAGGCTCGGGTTCGATCCCCGACGGGGACAAGCATTTGTGTGATGAGCATAAATGTTTGTATTTCCGGGTTTGGGTGTTTATTATATATATTCTAGTATTTATATATGTATTTCTATGTATTAGTATCGTTGACTAACACTCATTACACAAGCAAATAATTTGCTTAATTTGGGGTTAGATCAGTAAGTGTAATTTGTCCCGTGAATTATCATTATTATGGCTATTGGCCGATAGTTTGATGGATTAGAGCGATCACCTTTTTTAGGGATGGGATGCACTAAAGCTGTTTTCCATGAATTCGGTACCACGCCGAGTGAATAGGAAAGCCGGAATAAGTGCGTCAATACTGGCGCCAACTCTGGAGCACATACTTTAAGCACAGTCGGAGGGATGCCATCAGGCCCACTCGACTTGTGGTTGTCCAAGGAAAGTAGTGTTTTGCGCACAGATGACTGCCGAAACTGTGGTTCTGGCATAGAACTATCACACTGCGGGATGGTACGCGGCGCATTCCCTTGGTCATCCATCATACTTTTATATGCTAATGGCAGATGAGTCTCCTGATGGAAAGCGTCAACCATCGCCTATAGACAACAAAGGTGTTAATGGTGCGTTGTTATCTTGTGGCGAGGTCTAATGCCACATGCGTAAGTTCACCGGTTACCTTACCTTCCAAACCGGAACACGACAGTGACCAGCACTGACGCTATGACGGCAGGAATAGGTAAGGCGGTGGTGCCAGACTCGGGCGAGACAATGCAGAACTCTACCACCTAGTAGCCACGATGATAGGGACTAGTATTAAGCCAATCGGTCGCCTTTTATGACTTGCCTGGCAGAATGGCAGTTGGCCTATTCTTCAAAGAAGCCCGGAATCAACAGGGGGTAAAATGATCTCAGGTCATGACAAAAACGCTGATTTAGTTTTTATACCTATACGATATAGACGATTTAGTCAATAAAGGTCATGACGAAAAATCGGCCAACTTTCTCATCTTAAACCCAATGAATAACAAGTTCAATTTAGGGTAATAAATATTTTTCACGACTTCCATTTTTTTTTTGGTAAATCATAAAAACGTCACCGTAACTGCAACTTGAGGCAATACATTTCTTAATATCATAATCTTACACCGAAATGCTTTTACATTTCAGCAGGAAAACTTTCTACTAGCCCTTGAAATTATTTTGGGAACGAATAAACTTGCTATTCAATTTTAAATTCTGTTTTTATTAAACCTAAGTTGAGTTTCCCTTGATTTTTATCGTCCCGGAAAATGAAGTTAGCGTATCCCTCCTGGCCATTAGTCGTGGGATTAGAGAATTGATCCTGGGATCGGATGACCAGCGCCATATTATTAAACCGGGATTTGGACACTTGTAACACTAATTCATATTTGTTATTCGTTTAGACAAATTAAATTGGAATATCTTTTATTAAAAAATATACCTATATGGATGTACATCTAGTTATACCTACATTGAAAATATTTATTAACAGAAACTATACTTAAAGTTCCTTATCTTTATGTTGTTTAAACATATAATAAATCATTCAAAAATTAAAAATAGTTTTTTGAAAATTTATTTATGTTCGGACTGCTATTGTAAATTAATTACAATTAATTATGAGACCATAATTGTATAAAATTTACATTAATGTGCTTCATGCGTACCTAATCTATCATAAAATGGAGAGTAGCAGCTAAATTTGAATACTGAATATCGTCGGCACTTGGTAAACTATCGGTAACAAGAACATACCTAGGTATTGTAGGAAAATGTCTTCAGCACATTATTATATACCTACATACGTTGGTTTTTGTGGTATAATTTATTATGTTTTTTAGGTGATAACTGTTGATTATGTTATTTTTGTTATCGACTTATCAAAAGGAGGAAGTTATCAATTCGGTTGTATTTTTTGAATATTATTTTCCTCAGAAGTCATAACTCGTTCATTTACGGACCGATTTTGAAAGTTCTGTTTCTGGGAGGGTGTATACTTCGTGTGTGGTCTCATTTTAATTTGGTGAAGATCTGATACAAGGTTCCAGATATATAGAAAATGGGAAGTCGGTTGTTGCGGTATTATTTTTTTAATATTATTATTTTTTATTATATTCTCTCTAAATTTTATAAATGATTTGTTTCTTAAATTATATAATTGAAAGACAATTACACTAATAAAATTAAATATAAAAAGTATAATACTCGGCAGTCAGATAGGGACTGCAGGTTGTAAGTTAGTTGTTACTGAAACTAACAACTTACAACTTCTAACTAATTTAAAGACCTGTAAATGTTTAAGAAAAATAAAATGCACTCCAAACAATTATTAAGGTGAGACCACACCGTTACGAATGCCGTGTTTCATCGCGACTCGAGCGCGCCTAATTCCCTTATAAATATTCATGCATCTATTATAGGCTTCATATTGTGATACTTTGATTAAGTGTCTTCAACCCTCACTGATTAATGGAGGTCTCCGCGATTGTTCAGTCGGCGTCTTTTGACGGATTCCTCCGTTTGACACGATAAGTGATGCTACCGTGTCGTTTATTTTTTGTTGTCAACAACATGATAGGTTTTTACGACTTATTCAAATAATACCCAATCTATGGGTTATTTATTGTAAAGCTCTTTGGTTATTCGATATACTGTTATGATGAGTACCACTTATAAGGCTTTTTGTATAAAAGAAGTTTTAATTTTGCGTTTCAAACTGTCAATAGATAAAAATACTAGATTTGACATCTGTTTGCATAATTGGAAATAAATTCATATTTATATATGATGATAACACGTCCGAGCATGAACGTGTTCTATTGTGCCCGTTACAGCTTGATTTAAGTTTAACATTTATTTAATACATTTTGGCGAAATATTATCCATGTCACCATTCATGCGTCACACTTGTTGGCTAGTTCTTGAACTCTCCCCCCCCATGTACAAAAAAAGGGCTACAAGCACTGCTATTAAATATCATAACTCCCTCCTACCCCCTTGTAGGAAAAGATAAAGCATGGTCGACCCCCCTCCCCTCCCTAAACCGTCTTTCGTAATAAGTAAATGGTCCCTTCAGAGTAAATATATCAGAGTTTGATATTTAACTTATCATTAAGATCTATGACATATCAAGCTTAGTTAAAAAATTTCATGTTTTGCATTTCATACAATAACTAAACTAACTTGTTCAAGATTCAAAAATAACAGTTTTACTGCCATAGAAACACGTTATAATCCTTAAATATAATATTATCCTTAAAAATAACAGTTTTACGGCCAATACTGCCATAGAAACACGTTATAATCCTTAAGATGGTCAAAAAGAATAAATAGTCTCTATTATGTGGGCTTCGGCGTGAAGTGTGAGGTAGGCAAAGATCTAAATATACTGATTTTTTATTTTAAGTATTTAACATGATTCGTCACCTTGAAAATAAAATTTAATCTACCCTTATATTCTTAAAAGGAGCTTAATTAAATGTTTGATTTTAATTAACTTCCATCACTCAGTTACAACGGGGTGAAATTAATAAGGCAGTTGCTCGTCTTGATAAATTTCAACGTTAATCGTCAGTCATTTAGATAAATTGTATAATGTGTACCCATTAACCACCCTGATAATATTTTTTCACAAACATTTTCCTGCGGTTTCACCTACGTATACTTTATCATCTTTATCCCTCGAGTTAGTCCGGGCCCCTATTATAAAAAGCTACTCGGAAAGGTGGACAATTCGGTTAGACAAATATGTCAATTTCCCGGGTTAATATCTGTGCCATACCTAATCCTGCCGCTATAGCATCAATGCTTGTCACTTGTTTCCTTTTCACACACATTTCCTTTTCTTTAGCAAATCACTATTAATATATTTGATGTCAATTAGCGAAAGTGGTCTCTTTTTTTTCAGGAGAGCTATATGCTTTTTGTTAATTATGATATAAAGTGTGCTACAAGGTGGTATAGCTCTGCAACGTGTCGACGAGGTTTTGTACCACCTACCTATTCAAATTTGGCCGTATGTAAGTGCCATTAATAATCGCCATGCGTGACATCTTTAACGTTTATTATCTCATTCTACTAATTGTATTTATTATACATCTCAGCAGGAGCATAGAGTAGGCGAGCCAAGCAAAAAGTCGCCCCATCGATCGAATCGATTCGATCGAAGAAAATGAAATTTGTTACTCATCTCTATCTAACCTATGTAAACATATATACCAAATGTATGTTCTTTCTCTTTATATCCACGGTACATTTTAGAATTAACGAGAATAAACCATCTGCCGTTATATCAGGCGTTTTCTAAGAGGTGAAAGATTGGCTATGCAGGTCACTAATATCGTGGCTACTTGGTTGTAGAGTTCTGCGTTGTCTAGCCCGTGTCTGGTACCATTACCTTACCTATTCCTGCTGCAATAGCGTCAATGCTTGTCATTGTCATATTCCGGTTCGGAGGGTAAGATAGTCAGTAAACTTATGCATGTAGAATTAGATCTCACCACAAAATAGCAACGCACCATTAACATCTTTGGTGTCTTTAGGCGATGTTTGTCTCTTTTCATCAGGAGAATCGTCTGCCTGTTTGCTATCTGATGTATAAAAACATTTATTTTTATATTTGCTTACTTTCTTTTGTGTTAAATATTAGTTACCTAAGACATGTACGTTAATGCTATATTTATAAAAGTCTCGTAGCCCTGAAGAAGCCGTAAAAGGCGAAACCGGTTGGCGATATTAATTAAAATTTAAAGTGATTTGTGAAACAGTACAAGTGTATTAACAAAATTACAAATGAAGTTTCACCTAGTGCCGGCGATAAAAAGTGTAAAATATATAAAAAAATACACATACTTATGGGGCTTAATCTATCTATATTAACTCTATGATGTAACCCCAACATTAGTCGACATATTATATCATTTTGACACATGCCCCTCTGTAAATAAATTGGATAATGCTAATTTCATCCAAGACATCAGACTTCGGTAATCAAAGAGGCATCCCAAGTGGCAGTGACAAGGGAATATGCGGGATCATATTGCGACCTTAATAACAAGCAACAAGAACTCGTCTTTTATAAGGTCACATTGGACAAAACGGCAAGATGCGGTGGACAATGGCATTTATTTATGACATGACCATTTACTTAGCCTATCTGAAACATAAAATAAAAAAAATTGAATTCGTTTCAATATCATCTACTTATATTTTATTGTTTACCAACTGTAGCGTGCAGCCTGCTGCATTATAAAATATTTTGGCGAGTCCCGCGGGATCACCTAATTTTTCCGGAATAAAAATTAGCGTCTGTGCTATTCTAGGTCACCATCTACCTGTGTGCCAAATTTCATTCAAGTCCGTTCAGTAGTTTTTGTGTGATTGAGTAACAAACATCCATCCATCCATCCAATAATCTATTCATCCAAACATCCAAACTTTCGCATTAATAATATTAGTATAGATATGTTTTGAAATCCACAACCGTGCGATTCTCTAGGCAGTTTTTACCACGCACTACTCCTCTCTGTGGGATCAATTACTGGGGGTGTGTCCGAACAGATACGATTTAGGGACTTTCAAGAAAAGAGCCTAGTAGTTACGATGGTAGTGACACGTATAACCAATGGGTCGCCTTTTACGACCTGCCTGGCAGAACGGCAATTGACATATTTTTCAAAGCAGCCCAAACCAACACGGGGAAAAGCTAAAAGCTAAGCAAATCTAAGCTATAAAAAAAATCATAAAATAAATTTATGTAAAACACCAAAATAAATAACACTAACCCTTCCATTTCATTTCCGGCATAATCCGGTAAACTTTTATCCCATATTTGATGCCTTCACCTCAATCTAAGGAAGTCTACAAGCGGATTTATTTAACATATGTAGTGCTAGGGGCTGTTCGCTATAAATAATAATTCCTGCCCCCGACTCGAGATAAATCGACGTATGCTAATACGTTGCCAAATTATTTATTGAGGGGTAGACCTTATCCGCACGGTTGCGAAGAAAATGGCAGCGCATGTATTTTTTGTTAAGACTCAAAGTGATTGGACTGACAATTAAAATTTTGTAGGTAATAATAAAAAAAAAATTTCTTCGTGAACAGTTTAATTTTCGTGTTATTTAATATTTATTTGCATGAAATCGTGGTTGACAACATAAGTCAGCACCGGCAGCACTGAATCGAAAGTAAGGGGCTCTCGGTTCAGTACTGAATGCCCATAATTGCTAGATAAATATTCATTTAAAATTTTTCAATAATTTGATTTAGAAATTAAATAATTAAATAATACTTTCATATGGCATTATCACCCACGGGATTCTTTTCTAAAATAATAACACCGAAATAAATGCAATAGTTGTGTTACAAAAATAAGCTTTATGAGCCATTGAAGATTACACTGAGAAGATTGAATCTAAGTCCCAAATTGACGGTCCGATTTCACGGAAATAAAAAAAACAAAGAAATACTTAATATTTTAGCCTATTTATTGTACTTAGTCAACAATTTGAAAACTTGATGAACGTTCGTTAAAAACATTTGTGTGTATACAACAATGCGAAATAATTTTACCGTAAATTATTACTGTATATATTTTTCTATTTTATTTAAAATTTGCAATAAATAAACGTATTAAATGTTTTTAACCAAAGCCGTATAAACATGATTCTTAATCACGGAAATATTTCAATTACAATAAAACTTAGGATCCATTGCTCATCATACAAACCTTTATAACTATTCTACAAAAATATATATTTTTCTGCAAATTGTACACTATGAATTATCTTATTAAAAATTACTAAGTATATAAAAAAAGAGAAACCCGTTGAGTAATTTCCACTGGATCTTCTCGGTTAGGGTCGTGTTTCCGATAGTATTTTTTTTTTTTTTTATATCATAAGATAGCAAACAAGCAGGTGGGTCTCCTGATGGAAAGAGTCAACCATCGCCTATAGACACCAAAGATGTTAATGGTGCGTTGCTATCTTGTGGCGAGATCTAATGCCACATGCATAAGTTTACCGGCTACCTTACCCTCCAAACCGGAACACGACAGCGACAAGCACTGACGCTATTGCGGCAGGAATAGGTAAGGCGGTGGTACCTGACCCGGGCGAGACAATGCAGAACTCTACCACCTAGTAAAACTCAAAATAGTATAGTATAACTCAAAATAACATTTTTATAGTTCCAATTTCAATTATTCACGCTCGTTACTGTAACATATATATTAGGGTGATTCATTTGCGACAAACATTTTTTTTTTTAGGTGCTCAAGCAAAATTTTGTTCTACATATTGAAAAAAAAATTTCCACCAAGTTAGAGCTCTTAATTCGAGTATGAAGTGCTTGCCGTTTTAATTTGATTTTTTCCCATTAGAAATGCATGTAAATATTTTTATTTTTTTTCAAATTTCTAATGCTTGGACACATTTAATGATATTGGCATTCTGATTGCTGAAATATATCCAGGATTCCACGCTCTTTAAATGACTTTTCGTCAATTTTAATGTCGCCTGCTTTGGTCCACTGGTACCATCTGTCAAAGTTATGTTTTCGAATAAAATGCACATTTTTTTATTTTTACAGCGAAAATTGATTGATAGATGGAAAAAATAATACATATTTTTATAAAAAATTTGATTCTCTTCAAAAAAGGTCGTAACTTAAGTCTCTCAGACTCATAGTTTTTAACTTGCAGTAACTTTTGTAACTAAAAATGTAGAAAAATGATAAAAAAATTACAAATTATGATGTTTAAATTCAAGTTTTTGTTTCAAATTTATTTTTTTCATTACATTGTCAATTTTACTTTTTGTACTTTTATACCTGACATGTTACACATACTGACATACAGACACACATACACACACAAATAAATAAATAACACAATAAGCGGGAAACAAAAAAGTTAATACAAAATTTTAATAAATTTGTAATTTATCATAGTTTATATTTTTATTAGAAATACAACCGAAAGAAAATGAATTGTTATTTTATAAACTTTAAATGAAAGCTCTGTAAAAGTTGTAAACGACACAGCCGAGCGATGTGTTGCGCTCATTGAAAAATTCAATGAGTTTGGCACATACGACGAAGATAAAAAACAATGCCTATTATTAACTGTTCAAAATTATAGAAAAGAATTCCTAACATGTACCAAAAAACTTTATTCAACAACAAAGTAATACCTAACTTATGTGAAGATATATTTAGTAAACAGAGCTTTCATTTAAAGTTTATAAAATAACAATTCATTTTCTTTCGGTTGTATTTCTAATAAAAATATAAACTATGATAAATTACAAATTTATTAAAATTTTGTATTAACTTTTTTGTTTCCCGCTTATTGTGTTATTTATTTATTTGTGTGTGTATGTGTGTCTGTATGTCAGTATGTGTAACATGTCAGGTATAAAAGTACAAAAAGTAAAATTGACAATGTAATGAGAAAAATAAATTTGAAACAAAAACTTGAATTTAAACATCATAATTTGTAATTTTTTTATCATTTTTCTACATTTTTAGTTACAAAAGTTACTGCAAGTTAAAAACTATGAGTCTGAGAGACTTAAGTTACGACCTTTTTTGAAGAGAATCAAATTTTTTATAAAAATATGTATTATTTTTTCCATCTATCAATCAATTTTCGCTGTAAAAACAAAAAAATGTGCATTTTATTCGAAAACATAACTTTGACAGATGGTACCAGTGGACCAAAACAGGCGACATTAAAATTGACGAAAAGTCATTTAAAGAGCGTGGAATCCTGGATATATTTCAGTAATCAGAATGCCAATATCATTAAATGTGTCCAAGCATTAGAAATTTGAAAAAAAATAAAAATATTTACATGCATTTCTAATGGGAAAAAATCAAATTAAAACGGCAAGCACTTCAAACTCGAATTAAGAGCTCTAACTTGGTGGAAATTTTTTTTTCAATATGTAGAACAAAATTTTGCTTGAGCACCTAAAAAAAAAATGTTTGTCGCAAATGAATCACCCTAATATATATATATATATATATATATATATATATATATATATATATATATATATATATATATATATATATATATTACGTTTTCGGCTTATAAATTTTCCGTTACATCAATTTCCGTGAGGTGCGACAGTCGGTAATATGTTACGCGGCCCAGACTGATAAAGTGACTTTTCCTTAATCCAATACTTTGTTGTTTTATTGAACTTATTTTTCACGTTACGTTCTCTATACGTTTCTTAGATATAACAATAAATAATCATAAATTGAATTTAAATTAAATGCAGTAAAACCACAATAACCGACTTTCAATCGCAGGAGATTGGATGTCGGTTGTTGTTGTAATCTTGAGGACTATGAATCAGATCTTCACCAAGTCCATATGGGACCAAATGGAAGATATACCCTGCCAAACAGAAGTAGAATTTTCCAAACTGGTTCAGGTATCTTTGAGTAATCGGGGAACTTATATAAAAAACAGATTCTGTAGAAATGAGAACCTCCTTTTTGAAGACGAAAAATTAAGGACGACTTGAACCAAACTATTTAAATACTTTTTAAATGACGCTTACTATGACTAAATGCATTTAAAAAGTATTTTAATAGTTTGATGCAAGGTGATTTAAATATTTGTACCTGCTTTCCATCGCCGGAATTTATAAAAATTGTATCGTATCGATTTTCTTTAACTTATACTTCTTCCCAAATGAAATATGAACCCTAAGTTGGAATATATCGATTTAACCCAAAAATAATCTCGATATGGTTTTAAGTTTCCGAGAAGTTCGTGGTTAAACGAATGTACGAACGAACGTACAAACGTACGAACGTTCGAACCTACATCATAAAATATTTTAATTGTGAAATATACGAGATGCATAGATCTCGTAAAAGGCCAGAGTCGCTTAACGCCCAGACTACTAACATTTATAACATTGTGACTTTGAACTAGGTAGTAGAGATATTCAACGTCTCGACCGTGTTTGGTACCACCGCCTTTATCCCTGCGATGCAGCAGGTATCGAAATTTGTCCGGTTTGTCAGGTCATTTTCCGGTTTGGAGAGTAGGGTAGCCGATAAGCTCATGCATGTGGCATTCAAACCCCGCTACTCTGATATAAATGCACCATTAACATTTTTGGTTACTATAGGCAATAGTTTTCTCTTTACAGAATCATCTTCTCGTTTCCTATCCAATTAAAATAAAAAATGCCCTGAAAAAAATTGTAGGATACTTTTATTCCGATAAAATACATTGTTCCCGCGGGATTCGCCAAAAACTTTAATGATGCAGCGTCCTGCGTAGCGCAACTACTAGACAAGTAAAGTGGTCAGAAACTTTTTCAATTAATAATATCTATTATCTCTATAATATACAACAAGTACTGTTTCCGTTCCAAGTATCAGTTAATTAACTATACACAATGTTTTAAAGGGGGCCCAATTGTGCATTCACTCACAAACCATTTAAGTTATGACAAACTCTAATCACAGTTCCAAGTTAACTGCGATATTTGCATACTTATAACTTATTCCACGACATTAAACTGGAACGTTTAACTTATGTGTACTGTAACGGACCATTTTCATATGCTCTACTAGATTATTTTAATTTTGATATACGCATTAATGGAACTATTTTACAATATTTTTCACTGTAGCCAATAGTGGAAATATTTTACAATATTTTTCACTGTAGTCAAAAGTAGAACAATTTTACAATATTTTTCACTATAGCCAATAATAAAACTATTTTACAATATTTTTAACAATAGTGAAACTATTTTAGAATATTTTTTTAATGTGGACAATAATGGAGCTATTTTACAATGCTTGTTTACTCTAGAACTAGATGTTTTTTTTAAATATCATATGAGAGCATACAAGGAGATGGCTGTCGATGGAAAGAGGCAACCATCGCCTATAGATACCGAAGACCGCCCCATTGGTCGAGTGGTTAGCGAACCTAACTACGAATCGATGGGGTTCGGGTTCAATTCCCGACGGAGACAAACATTTGTGTGATGAGCATAGATGAAATCTTAGCAATAGCCTATACTTTTTATATTAACTCAAATATGTTCCCCGTGTTGGTTCCTGGCTTCTTTGAAGAATAGACCAACTGTCGTTCTGCCAGGCAGGTCGTAAAAGGCGACCGATTGGCTATGCGAGTCACTACCATCGTAGCTACTAGGTGCCGCAATAGCGTCAGTGCTTGTCGCTGTCGTGTTCCGGTTTGGAGGGTAAGGTAGCCGGTAAACTTATGCAAGTGGCATTAGACCTTGCCACAAGATAGCAACGCACCATTAACACCTTTGGTGTCTATAGGCGATGGTTGACTCTTTCCATCAGGAGACCCATCTGCTTGTTTGCTATCTTATGATATTAAAAAATTCATATATATATATATATATATATATATATATATATATATATATATATATATATATATATATATATATATATATATATATATATATATATATATATATATATATATATATATATATATATATATATATATATATATATATATATATATATATATATATATATATATAATGTAAAATCTTGCTTTGCATTGCTTGCTTGCAAGAAGAGCTGTCGCTCTCTGTGTTGCTCCAGTCCTCTTTTAAGAAATAGATCAACTACTTGGCATATAGTAAAAGGCAAACGAAAGCTAAACGCGGCACTAAGCGTTTGGTATCAATACCAATACCTTATGTAACCCTGCCGTAATAACGCCAATGCTTGTCACTGTCATGCACCGGTTTTGGAATGTTAAAAGGTAAAGGTCACACGGATAGGCGATGGTTTCTCTTTCCATCAGCAAAGAGCTATCCATTGAACCATCTGCTTGTTTGCTATCTAATGCTATACATGTGGCACACTATAAGATTTGCACTTCTAGCTAATCGGAACTATTTGAATTTCGAATGTTATATTTTTAAGACGTCGCAACCTTCTTAGTAAAAAAAAAAACAGTTGGCGGGAAATGATTTGTCAATTGTTTTTTTATCAGACATCAAAGTTCTATGTACGCAACGATAATGGAATTAAGTCGAAAAGATTTTAGAGCGATGATTTTTTATGATTTCAAAAGTTCTCTTTCTCCGCATGACTATGCCGCTCGTCTTCAAAATGCTTTTGGGAGAGAAGCACTTTGTTTGAGCACCGTGAGGCGAAGGTTTGCTGAATTTGAGAGAGGTCGAGTTTCTTTACATGACGAATTTCTTTGGCTACTGTTATGCGGTTAATTGAATAAAACCCCCGGATTACCTATTAGACAATTCGAGGACTATTGGAGATTATTATGAGCCAAATTCAGAAAATTTTACAAGAAGAATTGAAAGTTCGGAAACTTTGTTGACGTTGGATCCCTCATGAACTGACAGCGGAGCAGAAGTGGGTTCGCGTGGAATGGTGCTCACAGATGTTACTGAAGTACGACCACGGACATTTTAATGCTGTTTATGACATTGTCACAGGAGACGAAACTTGGATTTATTCTTTGAACCCGAAAAAAACAGCAATCTTGTGAATGGGTGTTTGAAAATGAGAACAGGCCAACAAAAGTGAGACAGGCTAGAAACGTTGGTAAAAAATGATCGCGTTTTATTTCTCAGCTACGGGTCCCATCTGTAAAATTCTACTTGAAGATCAAAAGAGTGTTAATACCGAGTGGTATTCTACCATTTGTTTACCCAGTATGTAAGAAAAATTTCGCGAAAGTCGACCCAAAAGCCGCATACTCCTACACCATGATAACGCTTCTTCACACACGAACTACAAAACAAAGTCATTTTTAGCTTCCGAAAAAGTACATCTCCTCATTCATCCTGCACATAGCCCCGACCTAGCACCCTGTGATTTCTGTATTTTCCTAAAAATCAAAGATTTGACGAGAGGTTTTACTTTTACCAAGTACGAAGAGGCAGTGATAGCGTTCAATCAGCACGTAGAAAACATACCTTCTGATCTGTGGTCCTCCTATTTTAAATAAAAGCGTGTAAAAAAGGTTCGATCCCATGAAAAAATGTTTAAAATGTAAAGGAGATTATTTTGAAAAGCAATAAACATAATATTTTGGTTATAACATGTCGTTTTTTTAAGTTACGCAAAATTTATAGTGTGACCTACGTATAATAATAATAAAAAGTTTAAATTTCAAACAAATATATTTCATGCACAAATACAGATTAATTTTTATTTAACGTGTATAGATGACAAGATGATTGTCCTATGACACTCTAATATTCTATGCCTGAAAGAAGATACTTGGTACACGTCCCGTCCGTCGATATAACCGTAACAAATTTAAATAGCGAGCAATTAATATAATGTGCAGGCGGGTCGAAGGTAACACGATAAATCCTGATAATGTTCCGCTATATTCTACGTCTTATCTATTGCGCAGATTATATTAGTGGTTCGCCTCGAACTGTGTACTCGCGTGTTAACGTTAGGTTTTTTACTTTACTATAAAAAGTAAAAATAATAAATATTCACGGGACAAATTACACTTACTGATCTAACCCAAAGTAAGCAAATTATTTGCTTGTGTTATGGGTGTTAGTCAACGATAGTAATACATAGAAATAGATATATAAATACAAGAATATATTTAATAAACACCCAAACCCGGAAATACAAACATTTATACTCACCATACAAATGCTTGTCCCCGTCGGGAATTGAACCCGAGCCCCGTCGATTAAGTAGTCAGGGTCGCTAACCACTCGACCAACGGGCGGTGGTTAGCGACCCTGACCAAATAAAAGGATCTTCATGTCAGTTTCCCCGAAGAAGTAGACAGAGGTACAAGTGCACCCATGAGTAACTGAAGATATTTACGGCCGGTTTCTGAATCGCAAATTAATTTTAACAAGCAACTAATCTGTGTTTAACCGTTCATTTGCTTGTAAAGAGTATGTTAAACACAGATTAATTGCTTGTTAAAATTAATTTGCATTGATATAAAAAGAGCAAGATACACAATCAGTGTGTCAAAAACGTCATCCTAAAAATGAGTGCACTCATTTGAGATAGAACTGCGTACTATCAATTTTATTACTTTTTGTACATTGCTTTGTAAAAACAACTATAAATCTTGCGCTTGAGTTGGATATGCAAAAACATATGTTTTAGCCATATCTATAACTACTTATGTTAAATTAGCGACAGTTTTGGATGTCAGTTTTGTTTGGGATTGTGCATCTTGGATTTTTTATATCAATGTTAATTTGTGATTTAGAACCCGGCCATTAATCCCATGTGACAGGTGGCATGCTTATCGCTAAGCGGGCACTTATCTAACCAAAGCAACGTTGTTTTTATCAGAAAACTAAAAAAATACATTTTCAATTGCCTGAACTAGGAATGGGACCCACCACCTCATGTGGTCAACACAGACACCGGATCACTAGACCACAGAGACGATATTAAAACTTCTATAAAATCATCAGTATTAAATCGAATTGAAGAAAATAATAGAGCTACTATATATTCTTTGTACTAGCGCCTTAAGTATTGTAGATATACGGCAGTTAAGTTTATCCAATAAATGTATGCTTGTTTGCTTCCATAATTGTCTTGGTAAATGGTTACATTACGCTAGTCACTCATAACCAAATCGAGAGGTCAAAGTGTTTTAGCGCATTCGAATCTTTTATCAGCTTATTTTAAGAAATAATTGTTTTTTTATATCTGAGGATGGTAAAGGATGGTTCTTTATAAAATTTCTCAAATTTGGTGGAGTGAATTGGTTAAAATTTTCTGAATGTCTATGTTGAGCGGAATCCAATCGAATACCATCAACCACGTTTCGTTCAATCAAGCCATTCAAAAGTTATGAGATGTTTACATACATACACACAAGTGCATTCATACAAACAGACTTACTGACGTCATTGTGAAAAAAGTCGGAGAAGGTTCCAAGGACCTCAAAACATGGAGATCTGGTGAATACTCGATTTTCGAAAATCGGGGCCAAATTCTTCTTGCTTATATACGTCACGGGAAGTTAAAAATATAATTAAAAGGGAATATTACTAAAATGCATATTAAATCACAACAAAATTAGTGTAGTAATATTCAATCAGTCACCACGTGGGCAATGCGCGCGCGCTTCGACTGGCATGTCCGCTGCGACAATCGTTATTCGTAAACATTGAACTAACTATTTTTCATTACATATTCGGTACTAAATATTCTCTCTCAGTATGTACAGTTTTTTATCCGCCAATCTTTTTAAATAGAGTACCGGAGCGAGATGGTATTACCTTACTAAATACAGTGTCTTAGACATAATTTTTTAGACCGTATACAAACAAATTTACTCAAAACACATAATGGTTTGAACACATGATAAGTAATTTCTTCAAAACCTTTATATCTCGTCTAGTAAACGTTGCTAATTTTATTGTAATTCATTCATAAACAATGTAGTACAGCACCTGCAATTCATCAAAAGAAATTGTAATTCGAAAGAATTACAATCTGGTAATATTTTTTATTACCAGATTGTAATTCTTTTCGCCAGCCAAAACAATGTCATCGCAAATGATAGCGTATCAGAAGTTTCTTAAATAGCATTTTAGTTTAGAAAACAACTATTGCAAAGGGTGTTTCAAGTTTTATATGATATAATAACAACAATAAATTAATTTATTTGAAATTTGATTTTTTAAATTTTAGTTGAAAATTTCTCCTCAAACAAAACTGTCAGATAAACATATCAGTTTTTTCCTGACCAACAGTATTTTGACACGAGATTCGAACACGCAACCTCATGTGTCTCATGTATATACTGAAACAAGAATACCGTTAGATCATACGATGGCTATAAGAGTAACGACAAAAAGAATAGTTAATCTACCATCTTCATTAATAGTAAATAAAATATGTAGAGCAAGTCGAATCGGCATTACCATCAAACCCCGACCCTTGACACGTAATAAAACAATAATTAAATTCGCTCGCTCGGGGGTCATGAGAAAAAATCCAATTTCTTTTTACGACTGCTCTACATCAAGCTATGTAGAGTCACTCTACATTACACTAGTAATTACTGAAGTTTTAATGACTTTACTTAAGAAAAGTTAAGAATTTTAATGCTATTTGAAGTAGAATGAGCTATTGCTTGATTAATTATATGGGTGTTAGCCAACAATACTATTACATAGAAATATATGAACGAATATTGAAATATGTTTTAATAAGCACCCAAACCTAGAAATACAAATATCTATACTTATCACATATCTTCTTGTCTCTGTCGAGAATTGAACTCGAGCCTATTCGATTGCGTAGTCAGGGCTGCTCACCATTCGATAAATACATAAAACTGTTAAAAATTAAATAATTGTATGTTTAGTGGCTTTAGGCATACAATATTCATATATGTTACTAGCTGACCCGACCAACGTTGTTCTGCCTTTTTGAGTACTCTTATTTTTTCTATATTTTCTCACCTTATAAACCTTCTCTGAACTTTCAAAACCAAAATTAGCCAAATCGGTTTAGCCGTTCTCGAGTTTTAGTGAGACTAACGAACAGCATTTGATAGATATAGTTTTTAATTGGTCAGGGATACGATGTTTCTCACTAGGTGCCTCTAAGTACATCTAAGTAAGTAGGCTAGCCCTCTAGACTGCCTAGTGATCTAGTGGTTAGCCTACTCGGCTGAGATCATGAGATCCCGGGTTCGATCCTCGGGTTGGGCAAAAGTGTTATTAAGTTTTTTTCGATGTTTCTCTCAAAAATCCAATATCTCAGAAGCAGTTAGGAGTCTGGTGGGTGATGTGTTACTCTCCTCTCCTCCTCCTCCTCCTCCTGTGCCTCGGATGAGTACGTACAGCTGCCAGTCCCGGTTATTACTAGGAATAGTCGATAATTGTTATCAAGTCGATAAATGCGGCGATTGGAATGACTATTCATCCCACCAACCGACAAACGCGAATCGTGGTGAACTGGAAAGTCTGGAAAGTCAAATTATAGACATTCGATTTACTCTGCCTACCCCATAAGGGAATCGGGCGTGTTGATACTTTTATTACTTTTTTACATCTAAGCCACTCTATATAATTTATATATTTACATACTTAGCAGTTAATTAAAATCAGCTACACTCACGTTTAATATCTCACGAAAATTTTAATTACTTTTTATTTTTTAACCTTTTCAGGGTTAATATATTGAACTAGGCTGAATACTTAAATCTCTTTGCCCGGTTCAGAAAAAAAGATTTATTTGTTTCTGTTTACAGGTTGTTTGTCATAGTTAGATGAAAATATAAAAGAAAAATTATAAAAGTATACCAATTATTTTATATGCCGCATTAGTGGTGTTTTTTACATATATCAGTTTTTGAGCAACGAGTAATTAATTAACACCGTGGAATTCCTGAATTTCCGGTTAATTTAAATCGCCAACACTTCAGATTCATGTACAAAAATGACATACATATTAACAAAAGCTTGTAGAGTGGAAAGTTGTTCAGTGTTCCCTCATTAAGGGTCATTAAAACCTCCAGCCAGTCATTAGAGCACTCGTAAAGTTGGCTGCGACGACCCAATAGGGATTTTTGTCTTCGCCTTAACACGGACTTGGAATTACCACTTTTCTTGCCTCCTTGAGTATAAAGTTTCGTTCACATTATATAACTATCTTAACATTTTATATTATATTATAAGTATTTTTATATGGCAACAATATTAAGACTATTTTTATTATTATATATTTCGTATTATATTATGATTTCATATCATTACAACGAGCACTAAAACTATTTTTATTACTAATACAAATAGTATTAATATTCATAGTCATTCATAGATTTAATACTCGTATATCTATAACTATACTATGTAATCATAGTATAGTTATTAGTTATATACGAGTTGCTTTTGTAAAGCAAAATCGGTTATTAAAATTAGTTATAATTATTAATTTTAACATTTCGTTATATGTATATTATGTTTTTAAATAGCAACAAAGAACTTTGAAACTATTTTTATTTATTAATAATCTAAGTACATACGTATATATTATTACGTATTATATTATACATATACGTATTATATTATTATTATAGTATTATGATTTCGTATAGCAACGAAGCGTTTTAAGGCGAGGCATCGAGACAAACGGGAAAAAACTGGTTTGCTAAATCACGTTTTTTTGTATTGATTGTTAAACAACAATTTTATTAAAATTACACGATATACCTGAAGATATTATCTAAGGAATGTGCTAACTTATTACATGATAAAATGTACTTTACTCGATCATATAAAATTCCGAAAATAGGCTAAAAAAATCTCTAAAACAAATAATTTGTTAATAATATTTCTAATCTTCCTCATGATTTTTATATGGTGATATTTAGTTTTAAATACAAAAAAGAATGTGCTAAATTTTAGTTTTCAGCTGATGTCCTATATTTATTTATCCGAAAATTAACACGTTTCCCTGCGGTTTCAGAACATACCGCGCCACCCATTTTCTATAGAATTGACGTGCGTTGAAATACCTCGCCTTAAAACTATTTTTATACAACAACAGCTAGCTGACCCGGCAAACGTTGTTCTACTCTTATTTTTTTATATATTTTCTCACCTTTTAAACCTTCCCCGAATTTCAGCAATTGATTCAAAACTAAAATTAGCCAAATCGGTTCAGCCGTTCTCGAGTTTTAGCTCTAGACTAACTTAGTTTTAGACTAACGAACAGCAATTGATTTTTATATATATAGAAGATATAACAAACAGACTATTGCAGCAGATGCTATCCTAATGGAAAAAGACAACCATTGCCTATAGAGATTAAAGATGTTAATGATGCGTTGCTATCTGTGTGGCGGATTTTACTGGCTGCCTTACCCTGGAAACCGGAAAACGATTGTGACAAGTATTCACGTACGTAGTAGTAAGTAGTAGTAACGTAATAGTCACTACCATCGTGGCTACTACGTGGTAGAGTTTTGCATTGTTTCCCCCGGGTCTGGTACCACCGCCTTACTTATTCCGTAATAGCGTCAGTGCTTGTCCTTGTCGTGTTCCGGTTTGGAGAGTAAGGTAGCCGGTAAACGTATGCACGTGGCATTAGATCTCGCCACAGGATAGGAACGCACCATTATCATCTTTGGTGTCTATAGACGATAGTTGACTCTTTCCATCAGGAGACCCATCTGCTTGTTTGCTATCTTATGATATAAAAAAAGATCCTTAAAATGCAGCGGTGAAATCACCATACATCTCATCAACCAACAAACTGGTGAATCGGAAAGTCTGTAGACGACGTTATTTCGATATTTAACAAAATAATACAATGTACAGACAGAAACTACAGATTTATAGTAGTAATATAGATAAACCCCCTATCATCATATAATCAGTCCTTACTTAAATATGATCCTACTTTGATTTTAAAAACTTGAAAAATGCAATTTAAAAACTAACCTTAGTACCTTATTATAAGAACTTATTTTGATTAAAGACTTGCACATTTTATTTATATTTAAAGGGATTTAAACTTTAATATTATGCGTTTGAGTAGGTTATTGAATACGAGGAGTGTCGTAAGGGCAAGGTCACAAATGAAATACTCAAAAAAGCATTTCATCTCATATAAGGTAGATTGGGTTCTTAATAATGGTGTGATGCTTTGTTATGGATCATCTGTATTCGTATTGAGAGAAATGTGTTATCGGAAAATACCTTGAGGAAAAAGGCGTGAATGCTTTTTACTCGTCTCTATGAGATCTGATCATTGTTGGGAGTTCATTGTGACGGATTTATTGTCCTTTGAATGTCCTCTGATACTGCCTTTTAATATATTTTGGAAAGTTTTGTTTGGGATTGTTGTTGACTTGCTTATTTCAAATGGTTTTCTCACAATTCTACGTTTTTTAAAGTGGAATTATATGATATACAAAATATTTATGCGTTTATGCTGTTTTGTGCAAGTAAATACACGGACTTACGCTCTTTTTAATAAATAAATTTTAACGTGTGCATAATTAAGCGCTAATTCTGTCTCATCACGTATTGCTTCGTCGTAGTTGATGAGATAGAATGACCAATAATTTGCACGTATCCTCAAAGAGTTCATTATTTTTTTGTATCACTCGTGATACAAACAAATAATGAACTCTATGAATCTATGAATGAATGAATTTGCTATCTTAATAGCAAACAAGCAGATGGAGAAAGTCAACCATCGCCTATAAACACCAAAGATGGTAATGATGCATTGCTATCTTGTGGCAAGGTCTAATACCAAATGCATAAGTTTACCGGCTACCTTACCCTCCAAACCGGAACACAGCAGCTACATGCACCGATGCTATTGCAATAGGTGCAATAGGTTGCAATAGGCCCGCTACCTTACGCTATTACGCTATTGCGACAGGAATAGGTAAAGCGTTTGTACCAGACCTGGGCGAGACAATGCATAACTCTACCACCTAGTAGTCACGATGGTAGTGGTTCGTATAGCTAATCGTTCGCCTTTTACGACCTGACTGGCGGAACAGCAGTTGGTCTATTCTTCAAAAACCCCGGACCAACACGGGGAAAATATTTTCATCACGTCCTTTTATATTTGGGTATCAAGGTAATAGCCAAATGATTCTGGTTTATATCAGGATAATCTCGTTCAGCTTTAGTCATTATGGTACGAGGTTTCTCCATTTGGGGACCTTGAGAGACTCTCTTGTGTAGGAGAATTTGTTTCTATATCTTCATATGTTACAGAATCATTAGACGTTATTATGTAAAAACTCAAATAATAAAATCAAATAAAATAAAATCAATAATAAAATCAAATAAAAAATCAATCTTTTAAATTTTAAAATAGATTTATAATATAAAATAGATTTTAATCTGCTGCAACATGCATATGTACTCATTTTAGCACTTTTGCCAATTAAATATAGCTTAACTAGCCTTTTCCGGAGGTTTCCTCACGTTATCTGCCTATCCCGGTATCGCACGATTTAGAAACTTTCCTGTACGATTTTTTGACATTTTTGTCATACAAACATTGTCTTGACAATAATAATCATAACAAACAAAAGTGACAATTTGGTACATTTATTCCGAAGTTCTGCACGTACAAACATTTTGGTGATTAATTTTTATTTATACAGATTTTCTATCTATATTTAAACAGTACGTTTTTTTCTGGATGAAAATTACCAGCTTATGTCCTTTTCTGTACTTCTGAAAGCAAGAATGCAAAATTTCATGATGATTGGCTAAGTAGTTAAAACTTGAATGAACTGACAAACATACAAACTCACTTAAAGATTTATGCGTCAAGATGAAGTAAGAAAGTTAAAATGATGCCAGTTTTATTTTATATACTGCAAAAAGTTTAATGAACAACTGCAAAAATCAATGATGGAAATTCCATCTTTCATCAAAATTTAAATTTTTTGCAGAATTACAAAAATCTATTTTATTTGGCCTTTTTTGGCCGCGCCAAACAGGTTTACAACTAGACCAATGAGGTGATTAAAATAAGCAAAGTAATTTGATAAACTTTAAAAACAAGAAAGATATTTGTTTTAGATTTTACACTTTCAATCGTCGCTATTTGGAGAAATTCCATTATACCTAATTGAAATAATACATCCTAAAGACGCTTTAGCGAAACCGGACAATAAATTGGGTTATTGGATGATTCGTATGAATTTAACTCGCACGAAATGTGCGAATCGACATTTTTTAATATTATATTTTTTGTAGGCGATTCGCATGAAATTAATTTATTTGTGTGCGAACCGACAACACCGAAAATATGTAGTAGGCTTTTGGCACATGTTTTATTTTATAGAACGCAAAATAAAAAGTAGACCCATTTTAGAAATAATAAAAATATGAAGAATTAATCGAAGCTTATATAGCAACTATTTTACTAAAAACTAGGAAAGCCATGCATAATCGTTTTTCATGCTAAATCGAACTGTTAATTCATTTACTATATTTTTTTGATTTATGTAGGTATGTTCATTTCAAATTTGATATTTTTTTAGTCCTCAAAATTTGTCATAGCGAATGAAGAGATCGTTTACACATTTTTATTTTATTAAAGACATTTTTGATTAATTCGTGTCTCATATCATATCGATAAAGACATTTAATCACAAATACTTTGGTACTAGAGTGTACTTTATCATAACTGTATTGCACAAAACATAACGTGTGTGCCAATAGCCTACTACATATTTTTGTAGCTGTCGATTCGCACACCAATAAATTAATGTCGTGCGAATCAGAAAAAATAATATTTAAAAAAATGCCGATTAGCACATTTTGTGCGAGTTAAATTCGTGCAAATGATCCAATAATTTGATAAATTTAATAATTTAGTCTATAATTATAGTGAAATAAAAGTACAAGTGTGGTATAAACTAGTTTCAACTAAGGATAAATTTCGACACAATAGGGCTTGAACCTGCGACCTTTTACTTCCTGCTTTTTGGAAAGTCGGTCAAAAATACATCAAATACGCTACATATAAATTTTGATGAAATACTGCAAGTCTATATTCCGAGAGATAAAATAAAAATAACATATGGAGGTCGGCGGTCATTCTCCATTTATTATTTATCAATTGTATAAATTATTGAATAGGAATATCCTTTAGTGCAGGCTCATATTGACCCCTGAAACGGTTATATGTCGGGGTCAGTTTTACGAGCGCCCTGTCTTACTATATCTCGATTTATAGCCCGAATGTTGCACTCGGTTTTGCAATGCACGGTTACTTTGAAAATATTACGTACTAGCTGTGCCCGCGACTTCGTCCGCGTGGATATTATTTTAAAATAGAAGTCTAAGTTACTCCTTATTACATCAAATCCATCGACCATCGAAAGACCACCAAAATCGGTCCAGCCAATTCAGAGATAAGCCGGAACAAACATATAAGCCGGACAGAGAGACAAACAGACAAAAATGACCGCGCCGTTAGTCGAGTGGTTAGCAACCCTGACTACGCAATCGATGGGGCTCGGGTTCGATACCTGACGGGGACAAGCATTTGTGTGATGAGCATAAATGTTTGTATTTCCGGGTTTGGGTGTTTATTAAATATATTCTAGTATTTATATATGTATTTCTATGTATTACTATCGTTGACTAACCAATAACACAAGCAAATAATTTGCTTACTTTGGGGTTATATCAGTGAGTGTAATTTGTCCCGTAAATATTAATTTATTCACTATCTGCAGCGTGCAGCCCGCTGCATTACAAAAGTTTTTGGCGAATTCCGAGGGATCACCTAATTTTTTCGGGATAAAAAGTAGCTTATGTGCTATTCTAGGTCATTATCTACCTGTGTGCCAAATTTCATTCAAATCCGTTCAGTAGTTTTTGTGTGATTGACTAATAAACATCCATCCAAACATCCAAACTTACTCATCTATATATATAAAAGAAAGTCGTGTTAGTTACTCCACTTATAACTCAAGAACGGCTGAACCGATTTAGCTGAAAATTGGCAGGGAGGTAGTTTAGAGCCAGGAGAAGGACATAGGATACTTTTTACAAAAAAATAAATCTGCTTATTTATTGCCATTAAGGCGGAACAAAGTTTGCCGGGTCAGCTAGTTTATAATATTAATATAGATTTTATTTAAAAATGGTGAAAAATATGATTTTGGTGTTTGTAAGCGGTTATTTTAATATAAAAACAGACAATCCAATTTTATTTGTATAGATTAGTCCCGCTATCGCGTGATTAAAATTTTTGGTAAATCCTACGGGATTTATATATGGTTCCGGGATAAAATATTAACTATGTCCTGTTGGAGATCCTAATCTTCTGAATTCACCATTCAACTAGTAACTTCATTCACAAATTAGACCAGCTGTCACTCTGCCGGGCTATTCGTAAAAGGCGAATGATTGGATATACGTGTCACTACCTACTAGATGGTACAGTTTTACTATGTCTCGCCTGAGTATCTCTGGTAATATTATATTAAAATCCCCGTGCTTCCAGTGCCGTTTTGCCCAGGTATATAGTACCACTACCTTACCTTTTTTTTTAGGGCAATGGGCCCACCTCTCGTTCCCACCACTGTAACTTCTGTAAACCAGAATCAACAGCGGCAACCTTCCTGATAACCTCTGAGTTGCGAGCTCAGGGTGCCCTGGGGGAAAAGCTAAGCTGTCTTGGAACCCGCATCGAATTTAATCAGAAGAGTATAGGAGGAGTAGGAAAATACATCCAGTTTCCCTCCCTTTACAGCAGGAGACAGCGTAAGATAAAGCAAAAACTGCTAAGAAATGAGACGTTTACAATCAGGTTAAGCCTGATTGCTATTGCACCACGGTAGTTTAGGTATTTGAGGACCTACGAAAATGGCCTACTTAATTCTGCTTCCAGTAGTATGTATGACAAAATCGCTTGAAGGCACGGAAATTCCCACGTGTTGCTACAAGGTCGGAATAGTAGATTACCCCGGATATACATCGTATACTATCAAGCATTTGGCTACGTTCATTTTGCCAGAGATTACACTCCCAAAGAATATGATGTACAGTTTGTTCATATTTACAGTTTATGGTGGAACATTCGCAAAATGGGGAAGGAACTAATTTGAACGAGAATAATTTAGCTTTAAAATTACCATGATTAGTAAGGAACTGTGCAACACAATGATCTATTTCTATCCACGTTTTACTTAATCGTTCCCGGACGCAGGGGAAAAAGTTATATAAATGCCGTCCTTTAGGACTGCCACTGCCACCACCTTACCTATATATGCCGCAAAATCGTTAATGCTTGTCATTGTATTTTGGTTTAGAGGGTACGATAATATTATCTTACCGCCTTACCGCCTTACCTATTCCTGCCGCAATAGCGTCAGTGCTTGTCGCTGTCGTGTTCCGGTTTGGAGTGTAAGGTAGACGGTAATCTTATGCATGTGGCATTAGACCTCACCACAAGATAGCAACGCACCATTAACATCTTTGGTGTGTATAGGCGATGGTTGACTTTTTCCATCAGGAGACTCATCTGCTTATTTGCTATCTTATGATATAAAAAAAAACAAATTCCATCCAGATATGTTTAAACCTCTATGTAGTACGTAGTACATTAAACTCTTTGGTTTAAACGTTCTAGCGTGATTGAGTAACAAACATCCATCAATTCAAACTTTCGCATTCATATTAGTAAGATTCAAACA
This sequence comes from Apodemia mormo, assembly GCA_036924255.1. Classification (NCBI taxonomy): domain Eukaryota; kingdom Metazoa; phylum Arthropoda; class Insecta; order Lepidoptera; family Riodinidae; genus Apodemia; species Apodemia mormo. The sequence goes on along the minus strand of JAUPFN010000021.1, from coordinate 16,269,841 downwards.
TTTTTTTTATTGTAAACAGTAAACACAAGTGGGTTAGAGATATTCCCATTGTAGGACTTATCAGGTATCCTCATGTCTCGTAAACCATCGGTAATGTTACCGGATCGACCTCAAACTGCGGAAAAACGGAAACAGTCGTTTATCCTAATCCAGTAAACTGTATTATGGTCACAAGATTGGTTTTTATTTGGGACGCAAGTTAAACGAAAGTAGCGATTTTATATTAAACTGGTTGCACTCACAGTCTTTCTCTTTCGACCTGGACTACTTTTGACGAATATACCGTGTGTCATTATGCTAGGCAATTCATAAAATGTGAACTATTGGCTATACGAGTCAATACCATCGTGACTACTAGGTGGTAAAGTTCTGCATTGTCTCGCGTGGGTCTGTTACCACTGCCTCACCTATTCCTGCTGCAATAGCGTCAAAGCTTGTCCCTGTATTCCGGTTTGGAGAGTAAGGTAGCCCCACGAATAGTAACGTAGGTACCATTATAACCTTTGGTATCTATAGACGATGGTCGTTGCTTTCCGTCACAAGAGCTATCTATTTGTTTGCTATACTATGATATAAAAAATGTGTTTTATGATTGTCAAAAAATTTGTATAGTTTTTTTTATCATAAGATAGGAAACAAGTCGATAGGTCTTCTGATGGGAAGAGTCAACAATCATCTATAGACACCAAAGATGTTAATGGTTCGTTGCTATCTTGTGGCGAGGTTTAATGCCACATGCATAAGTTTACCGGCTACCTCCGGATTTGGGCGGGACAATGCAGAACTCTACCACTTAGTAGCCAAATTGTCAATGTTTATTATTTAAAATTTTTCTTTTCCAATTTTTAGGAATTTCTGGAAAACTTGACTGTTATTTATTTAGACCGTTTATTTGGTCTATTTCTTAGCTACTTTGGCTTACATCATGGAATCCTGAGTTTGATTACCGATTTGAACAAAGTGATATTAGGCTTTTTCTGCCTAGAAAAACTAAAGTAGAAGCCTGGAGTCTGGAGTGATCTTTAAACAACTTCGTGTCCTGAAAGAACAAAAAGAGATTTTTTTATATCATAAAATAGCAAACATCACGAAGTATGCTGGTGGCTCTCCAGATGGAAAGAGAAACCATCGCCTGTAGATACAAAAGATGTTAATGTTGCGTTGCTATTCGTGGGGCGGATGATAATGCCACATGCACATGTCTGCCGGCTACTTTACCCTCCAAGCCAGAACATGACGATGACAAGCATTGAAGCTATTGTGGCAGGAATAGATAAGGTGGTGGTACCAAATACCCGGGTTAGTCGTTGCGGAACTCTACCACCTAATAATCACGATTGTAGTGACACATAATAGCCAATCGGTCGCCTTTTACGATCTGCTTGTAGAACAGTAGTTAGTCAATTCTTCAAAGTATCCCGGACTAACGCGTTTGTTAGTTAGCTATAGGCGTTAAACTTGTTAAAAAAATCCAGCGTACTAGTTATCAATGTGTTCTTGTATTATTTTTTCTTATCTTTATACAGTATCTGCATTTAGACATAGAACTCGCTTCCGCAACATTTTTACTATTCTAAAAAATATGAAATTTTTACTATTTATATGCTTTTCAAAATATATTTTTTCTTTTTGCTTTTTTTGTTTAATATTAATTAAGCTATCTGCTCTTATAAGCTACTGCTTGCCTGCTAGCAAGGCTTTTTATTCTACTTTTAAATATTGTACTTTTTGGCAGTTACTTTAAATTGTATGTAATTTTTCATTCATGTTATCTTGTGATATACTGATCAACTCTATTCAGCTCATAAGTTCTCAGTTTCGATCCCTGGCTTGGAAAAAAACTGTTATTATGTTTTTTCGGTATAATCAGTAGCTCAGTACTAGCATAGAGTCTGGTTGATGTGGACTTACAAGTAGTATTTAAATTGTGGTAATAGTAAATAGTGGTAGTAGCTATGGGCATTCTCTTTATCCTGCTTCGAAAGGGAAACACCATGATGATAATATTATTTATTTAGATTTATTTTGTATGCGTACACTGTTTTAAATAAGCAGTAAGATGTATCTTTTCGCAAAGATATAATATTAATTTTATACCGTAATTGATATATATATATAATGAAGAAAAACAAAGTATTTACTTTGTTTTTCTTCATTTTTAATTTATATACGATTAAATATTAATTAAAATTCCTTCCTTTTCCAAATTCTAATCCAGTAATAGGTTAAAATTTGAATAAATAATCTTACTTCTGAAATAAATGTTTCCGTCTAATAAACGAAATGTCTTATAACTTAAGCCATGCCCTTAACCAATTGTCTTAACCCAAAATCGAATCCTCTAAAAATGCATCAGATAGCCCCACGACTGGACGGATATGTCTCATAAAATGCGCGGGGGCCATTCCGATAAATGTTTGTTAGGCCAGCACCCATCACGGGCTGTTAAATGGAATACCCTCGCAATAAAACTCAGCTTGTATTGTCCATGAATAGACTGCCCATGGACCTTTGCTTCTCATAATGGAATAAATATACCGTTTTAATATAATACTATGAAATATTTATTAAGTATTTAGTTAATAATGGTGTTTTGCTATAAGGTAATGATAATTATGGGATATATTAATCGGAATGCTATTGGAAGTAGTTTTTAACGTGTGACAGTAAATATCTAGTAAATAGTTTTTTTTAGTTAGCCATGCATATGTGTTTTTAGTTTACCGTGCATGTGATGATAGTCCACAAGCACACTTTACGTATTTAGCTTACCGTGCGTGCATGTGATAGTCTACAAGCACACTTTACAGTTTTTTTTAGTTAGCCATGCATATGTGTTTTTAGTTTACCTTGCATGTGATAATAGTCTACAAGCACACTTTACGTTTTTAGCTTACCGTGCGTGCATGTGATAGTCTACAAGCACACTTTACAGTTTTTTTTGCTTGCCGTGCACATAGTTTGCACACGACTAATTTACATGACGATTTAACAGTTTTTAGCTTACTGGGCATACTGCTAGGTTGCACCATTTAGCACTTATAAAAAAAGCACTTTATGGCACATAACTTATATAATACTTATATAACACACACAACTTATATAAATAGTTTATTATTATTTTCTACACAATTTTTACTATGACTAAGTAGACTTTATGAACACAACTATATTTCAAACTTGGATCATAATTTGTGATGCACTGATGAAGGGTGGTTTTGACCCGGAGTATATTAGACTAGTTTCTTTGTTGAAGGCCAGCCGGCAGGCAGAAGCCGGGTCCGTAGCTAGGCAGCAATTAGACTAGTTAATATCTAACTGAACGAAATTAGGGAAACAACGAGTATTTATGCAGAAATAGTGCTGAGGTACAAGCTTACATGCAAATTAGCATTATTGTATGGATAATAGGGATACATCTTAGTCTACACGTCAGTTGAACAGTTTTTTGTGTGGCGTGTTGTGTTTTACACGTAGATTTAACAGATATTTTGGTTCACCGTGCGCGTAACGTAGTTTACGTGATAATTTAATAGCTTTTTAATTTGCTGTGTGTAAGTCTACATAAAGAACCTGACTTGTCCAGCACACCAATTTCGCGTCTGTTTAGATTCACTATAGTTTACACTTTATATCAAATAGTAGCAAACAATAATAGAAGAGCCTAAGAGGGGGTTTTGGGAATTATTCGAGAGTGGCAGATAGTCATGGGAGAGGGGAGGATACCTTGCAGTCTGTTGAGGCCACCACTGAAATTAAATACATTATAGTACATTCAAGTTTTCTTATCATCTAACCTACAAAATCAGATAGGTCCCCACAAAGATCGCTTATGTTAATGTTTTTTTTATCTATCTATCTATCTTACAGCAAATAAATACATGATAGATAAAGATAACCATCGCCTATACACAACAAATATGGTAGTTGTGCGTAGCTATCCTTGTGGCGGGTCCTAATGCTGCATGCATAAGTGTACCGGCTACCTTATCCTCCAAACCTGAAGCCGGAACACGACAGTAACAAACACTGACACAATTGCCGCAGAAATAAGTAAGGTGATCGTACCAGACACGGGCGAGACAATGCATAACTGTACCACCTAGTACCAATCTTAGAATTCTTTAACTTTAGATATAAGCACTTATCTAAGGAATCGTATATACGATGTCTCACTAGATACGACTTTAATGTAATTGTAATGTAATTTCCTCTAAAACTACCCTCGGTTTGGTCAGCCGTACTAACGGACACCTGCAGGAAACTACACGTGTGATGAATCTTGATACTTTTGCTTATACGCTTAAATTAGTTTTAAGATCTTATACTTCCTTGCATCTTATACTATATGATATATATTTCTTTTTTATTTAAAATTGTACCTGACTCGGCAAACGTTGTCCTGCCTTTTTAACTACTCTTTTTTTTCTATAATTTCTCACCTTTTAAACCTTCTCTGGACTTCAACAATTCATTCAAAACCAAAATTAGCCAAATCGGTTCAGCCGTTCTCGAGTTTTAACGAGACTAACGAACAGCAATTGATTCATATATATATATATATATATATATATATATATATATATATATATATATATATATATATATATATATATATATATATATATATATATATATATATATATATATATATATATATATATATATATATTATTTTGCAGTTCAGTACCAGTTTCATTCACTTGGTCGCATTCAACGTAGAGCGATTCAAATCGTTGACGATCAGGTTATTTCGAATCGGCTTGACTCTGGCATTACGCTGAGATGTAGGTTTGCTCTGCATCTTTTATGGTATCTATCATGGAGAGTGTTCCAACGAGTTGTTTGGATTAATTCCTGCTTCTGAATTCCATTGTTGGACATCGCGTCAAACTTTAAAGTTCCACCGTCACCATCTAGATATCTGGAAATCCACAACCGTGCGGTTCTCCCGGCACTTTTTGCCTTGCACTACTCTTTTGTGGAATCAATTGCTGGCAGGAGTTTTTCCGAACAACGAAGAACGTCGGCAACGCAACTGCAAGACCTATAATCTAGTATTGCGGATGTTCGTGGGCGGCGGTAATAACTTAACATCAGGTGCGCCTCCAGCTCGTGTGCAGTAAAAAAATTATGGTCCATAAGAGGCAAGTAATGTTGTGCTTCTTTATTTTGCGGATCTTAGTTGAGTTGATCCGATTTGTTGACTATGGTAGTTGTTTTTTAATAGAACTGCAGCAAACTTATGTACAATGATGTAAAATTGTAAAATAAAGTAGATTGATCCATTCCTTATTTTTTAAATAACGTTTATACAGAAAAAATAAAACAGAATTAAAAAAAAAACAATTTCTTATTTTATTTCAATATAACTAAAGTAGGAAAGGGAGGATATAGATGTATATAGGATCAGAAACTGACTACATATTTATTATTTTTTGACGACAAGAAGATTGTATTCTCTTGCTGTTTTGGAAGCATCAACTTTTCCAAAGAATTCCAGTTCCTAGTAATTTGTGTAATATAAATGAAGCAAACCTCTTAAATTGTATACACTTGATTGACTTTTTTCTCCATGCGATATGCGATATAAATGATCATATTTTTTGATCGCGTTGACTTACGAGTTTGATTTTTTTCACAGTTAAGGGTGACTGTTGGTGTTAAGTTGAAATTTACATAAAATACTAGAGGTATTTAATATAAATTTCAACTTAGGACCTCTTCGCATTCCTGAGAAAAAGAGTCTTGACAGACGGACAGATTTTTTTATATCATAAGATAGCAAACAAGCAGATGTGACTCTTGATGGATTATGGAAAGAGTCAACCACCGGCTATACACACCAAAGATGTTAATGGTGCGTTGCTATCTTGTGGCCTTATCTAATGCCACATGCATAAGTTTACCGACTACTTTAACCTCCAAACTGAAGCACGACAGTGCCGAGCATTGACGCTATTGCGGCAGGAATAGGTAAGACCAAAGCCAAGTACCAAATACACGGGCGAAACAATTCAGAACTCTACCACCTAGTAAATGACGAACTAGGCAAAAAAATATGAAATTACCAGTTATTATCCATATTGTAAATGAAAATGATGTCAGTGTATGTTCATTACTTCTGACGCTGAATTGACTTCACATATTTGGATAAATTTTAGTATACAATCTATTTACTAAGTTTCATTGCATTGCAGTGTTTGCACAAATTTAACATATAAGCTATTTTTCCCCAGCAAACGTATTGTCACCGTGGAATTCACAAAAAGTTTAATCTTGCAATACATTATACATACACCTATCAATGTCACGCAAGACTAAATGTATTTGCGAAAAATATTAAAATTAGGCTAAAATATATGTCATATCCACAGACCGATATACAAACTCTGCACCCAAGATTATCAAACTGTATTATGTTTTTCACATCATATGAATCTTTCACATCATATGAAAAATATGTCCGTGTAAAAAAACATTCAGAACCATATTCCGGAAATAGCAATAATTTTTGGGGGCTTAGTCAAAACCCTTGATAAAAATTGTGGGCTTAGACCATTAAGGTTAGAAACTAGACGCAAAAACAATATTTGCATGTATCTAAAATATTCAATCACGCTACACTACGCAAGCGGTAGATGTCAGTAATGACCGGACACTTTGCATAATTTGGCAATACGCTGAACCCTGCGTGACCTTTCAGGATGGAATGACCAAATATCATTCCCCCAACGAGCATAACAGTCATATTATAAATGCATAAGGTCTATTTATGGAGTTGATTGTGTCGTATCAGTGTGATTGTTCCGATATAGAAAAAAATTATAGTTCTTAGCTTACATATATATAAAGGTGGTAAAAGTTTTCCCCGTATTGGTCCGGGTTCCTTCGAAGAATAGACCAATTGCGGTTTTGCCAGGCAGGTCGTAAAAGGCGACCGATTGGATTCATATACGTGTCATTAACATCGTGACTACTAGGTGGTCGAGTTCCGCTACGGCTCGCCCGGGTATTTGGTACCACCTCATTACCAATTCCTCCCGTAATAGCGTCAATGCTTGTTAATGTTTTAGTTTCGTTCCAGTTTAGAAGATAAGGCAGTCGGTAGACTTTTGCATGTGGCGTTGCTATCCCGCTACACGAATAGCAACACTCCATTGACATTTTGTTGTCCTTTAGGCAATTGTTTCTCTTTCCATCAAGAGAGTCATCTGCTGGTTTGCTATCTAATGAAATAAAAAAAAATCTGTAACTATTTTGTTGAGTGGTAGGGTAAACTGCAATTAATTGCTTTGCCCGGGTCTGGTACCACCGCCTTACCTATTCCTGCAGCAATAGCATCGATGCTTGTCGATGTATTTCAGTTTGAAGGGTAAGGTAGCAGATAAAAGATAGGATAGATTGCTTGCTATCCTATGTTATACAAAACATAATAAGTATTTGGGACTTGGGACATAAGAGTTGGGACCCAAGTTCAACTCTCGACTCATAAAAAATGTTATTTTTTTCTACCAAGAAAAATCTTAATGGCACAGTCCATCTGGTTTGTGGTATGGTTCCATCCGATCTTAATGATACCATCACAGTATTACAATTACAGCTCATACAATTACGTCAGCGTCCTACAGCGTACTAATGACAACGAAAACCCTTATTGTGGTCCATCAACAATCAAGGCTCTAACTATATAGTACGCGAGCCAGCGACAGATTTTCATGACCAAGTTCCTCTCGGGCAATGCCATCAAAAATGCTTAAGGTAGTGAAAATATTTTTATCCGAAAATCCCACGGGAACGGGAACTAAACGAATAAAAGCCCGGAACTTTTATTTTCGAAATTTTTCGACGCAAACGAAGTCGCGGGCACAACTAGTATAATATAAAAAAAGTACAAATAACTCCATTAATATAAGTCAATGCCAGCCCATAAGGGGTCGTTAATGCCATTATTCGTTACATAAGACAAGTTGAAAATAAAAATTGAACAATTTAATTGGATACCACTACCTCATTAGAATATCTTATATCTTGTAAAATTAATAAGCTTAATGATCGGTTGGATCGTTACGCTTCCATAAATCAACTATTTCGGAATCCCTTATCAAAGTAAACAGACTCGTTAGATTAGGTTTCGATATTATGCAAATTGTATTATTATTCATGCTGTTTTTGCAAAGGGCGCGGCAAAATACAGGCCTAATCTTACACTTTGAAATATCTACAAGGTAAAGTTTTCATTCGTTCTAAATTATACGGGCAATTTTAAACTGTATTACAAATGTAACAAAGATTATAATGTTGAAAATGAAACGCATTTATATGGAAGTGCAAACTAATGCTACTCGCTCATAGATGGCGCCGGTGGCAATGCTAATTTTCGGCAAAGTAATTTCCATTGATGAAAAATTGGGGATCATAGGAAATCTGATTGAGAAAACATCTGTAAGTTATTCCAAGTTATTATAATGTAATAAGATTAAGGTGCTTCTTTATTATTTCATAATGTTTCTTTGATATGGGGTAGGTTTTGAATAATGCGAAAGATGCAAAAAATATTACGTTGCATGGATTTAGGAAGTATTAAAACTTTGACTAATGGGTATTGACATGATCATGTAAGGATTAGGTAGGTCTGGCTTGTCGGATGGATCATGGATGGAAGGAAACTATTCCTTATGTTTTATTTCGCAATAAAATTATTAAAGACTAGACCAAAACTTGTTTCAATCTTAATTGTCAAAATAAAATTGACCTTTATCTGAACGATGCAAAGTTGAATGTCTAGGGACCAGCTACTATATTTATTTCAATCTACTACTATCTGCTTTTTAATATCTATCAGAGAACAAAATGACATTTAAGCAAATGTCAAGTTTGCGAGTAATGTATAATGATACCAGTTTTTATTAGATATGTAATGTACCTGCGATACTCGTTTTTAAATTTGACGATTAGATACAAATTTTGTATAATATTGATATTTTCTAAATTTTAAAAATAAAAATGGTGGAAAAATAACAATCAAAGTGACAGATAGACAGGCAGGCAGGTCACGTGGTGACAAGCAGTCACTGTGGCTCAAAGACTTTCTCATTACTGGGAATCCGATTCCGACAATATGTACCTATTAAAAATGTTTATAAATACCTAACAATACGGTTGGTAATCGATTCTATAAGCGTTAATTTCCGATATTGGTAAGTACACCACTATTCAAGAATCCCAATAAACTGCCAACACAGGTCATGTCAGTTTTGTCTCTGAGATTAGAAAACAGGCCTTATGTGCTTTCGAAATCCATATACTAATACGTGAAGCAAAAACTTTGCACTCAATTGCAATATGAAAATTTTTGGTAAATCCCGCGGGAAGAACTCATTTTATCGGGATAAAAATTAGTCTATGTGCTATTCCAGGTCATCATATACCTGTGTGCCAAATTTTATCTAAATCCGTTTAGTAGTTTTTGAGTATTTGAGTAACAAACATCCATCCATCCAAACTTTTGCATTTATAATTACCTAGCTGTAGCGTGCAGCCCGCTGTATTATAAAAGTTTTTAGTGAATCCCGCGGGATCACCTACTTTCTCCGGGATAAAAAATAGCCTATGTGTTATTCTGGGTCTTCAGCAACATTACATACATACATGCCAAATTTCATCGTAATCGGTTCAGTAGTATTTGCGTGAAAGAGTAACAAACATCCATACATACATACTCATAAATTTTTGCATTTATAATATTAATAGGACTAGCTGCAGCATGTAGCCCACTGCATAATAAAAGTTTATGGCGTATCCCGCGGGATCGTCTAATTTTTCCAGGATAATAGACATATTATCCTGAAAAGATGATATGTTATAGCACATAGGTGACAACCTATGTGCAACCTATGTGTGTTATATATATAACATATCATCATCTATCTGTGTGCCAAATTTCATTCAAATCCGTTCAGTAGGTTTTGCGTGATTGAGTAACAAAGATCCATCCATCCATCCATCCTAACATTCAAATTTTCGCATTTTTAATATTAATATGGACTAGCTGCAGCGTGCAGCCTGCTGCATTATAAAAGATCGATAGCCAATCACCACCTATCACCATTCACCAATCCCAATCACCATAGAGCATAGATATCGAAGTTTATTATTTACAAATAGCTATTTTCCGAACTCGTGACCAAACGCGTAGACCATATTTTCTGAATATAAACTTCAACGAAATTAGTGTAATAAACACTAATGTATTGAGGTTTACTATGTAGTTAAGCAATATTCCCCGTGTTGGTCCCGGGCTCCTTTGAAGAATAGGCCAACTGCCGTTCTGCCAAGCAGGTCGTAAAAGGCGACCGAGTGGCTATGCGCGTCACTACCATCGTGACTACTAGGTGGTAGAGTTCTGCATCGGCTCGACTGGGTCCGGTACCACCACTTTACCTATTCCTGCCGCAATAGCGTCAGTGCTAGTCATGGTCGTGTTCCGGTTTGGAGGGTAAGATCGACGGTAAACTCATGCATGTGGCATTAGACCTCGCCACAAGATAGCAACGCACCATTAACATCTTTGGTGGTTGACTTTTTCCATCAGGAGCCCCATCTGCTTGTTTTGCTATCTTATGATATAAAAGAAATATACATATTCTCTTTATATGATATTTTTATTGGTGACCATTAACTATATGTCCTTCGTCCGTCCGTCCGTCCGTGTCCTTCAATATAACATAGTATTTTATCAGTTAGTCTGTAATCTGTATACATGAATTCTGCAATACCTCTGAAACAAGAAAAGTCATATAAGAATGGAACAAACTTACATTGTAAAACTGCATAAACAGAATCACACAATATATGAAATCAAGACACGCTTCACTTCGTCACCGAAGCGTCTTGAGGAAAGTGAAAAAAGTCACTCAACAAGGATTGAAGTCCTCTCGCGTTTTTTGTAGCTTTTTTATTTTATTAGACCTTCGGTGAGTTTCCCCCTAAAAAAATATATTCCTGGATAAATTACACGAATTGATCCAACCCCAAAAGTAGGCAAATTATTTGCTTGTGAAATGGGTGTTAATTAACAATACTAATAAATAGAAATACATATATAAATACTGTAACAATACATACCTAATACACACCCAAACCCAGAATTATAAACATCTATGCTCAACACACAAATGTTTGTTTCTGTCTGAAATCGAACCCGAGCCCCATCGATTCATAGTTAGGTTCGCTAACACTCGACCAACGGATGGTTAAATTTGTTAATCCCAGGTTTTTGATAATCTTGTCAAATTTCATTAGGTCCTAAGGGATTAGTTGAAATTTCAGTTTGCAACTTTTTCTTACATAGCTGCCTTATTGTCTTTAATTTTGTACAAAATGCCAAATTACAGTCACTCCGAACCGATTTCGATGAAATTTGACAAGAAGATCGTTAAAACCTGGGGTCAACAACATTTTCTTTTTTTTTCTTGAAAATCAAATTTTAAAGTAGATATTGCTCGCGGTTTCGCTCACACATTTTCCATTCTATCTCCTAAGGGTTAACAATTCTATCTCCTAAGGCTTAGGAGATAAAATTGAAAACTTACGAGCGAAACTGCAAGCAATATCTAATTTAGTATATGATTTTCAAGAAAAAAGAATAGAAAATATTTCATGGACTGCAAAGACAATGTCTTTAATGAAGCATACTAACGTTTTACAATGAATATGAGCTGCCACCTAGTGTCACTATACAACATGTGATGGACATGTCGCTTATAAAAGTTCTTCACTAATATCATAGATGGAGACAGTCGTAACTATATCGAGCAAAGTTCTTGAAGTGTTGTTATTGTTTTATGTAAGAACTAAGGAGGTTATTTAAGTTTTTACCTTTTTAAGTTTTTACCCTCCATACTTTTGTAATTTTGTACAATTTTTTCATATTATATTCTTTAAAGGTTTGCATTGTTTCCACTATGTAATTAATTTGTAAATAATTTGTTTCAGATATTATGCGCCAGAGAACTGGTTAAGTACCTATTATTTTTTTATAATAACTATCATAAGAGTTTATCTTTCAGATTTGTTTTTACTAAAATTATTGTCCGAGCAAGAAAAGTTGTGTAACGAAATTTTATTTAAGGCTTAAAGGACTTCCGACCTACATTTTTTTTAATTTTAAAAGACACGTTTGATTTTGCCTCCATATTATAATATCTACTAATTCGAATAAGTTTTCGGCAGACCCTATAATTTATTTACATTATCGGCTAATTTTTGTGCTCAGTTTTCGATATCTATCTACACATAACAGCGATGAAATTGTATTATTTTTCTTAAAGATAATATAAAGACGACAGACTATCTGCCTTCCTGCCTGGAATTTCATAAAAAGTGATCAACCGGGCAGATTTTTTTTGTAAGAAATCTAATTTCGTTCGTCGTTCCCTGGTTCGGGCAAAAGTGTTTAATTAAGGTTTCTCCGAGATTTTTCTCGAAGATCTAAAATCTCAGTAGCACCTTTGTTGTATTACCAATACCGTACCTCGGATGAGCACGTAAAGCTGTTGCTACCTGTCGGTAAGGTGTTAACGATCATCACAAGTGGCGATGAGGATCACCACTTATCTCGCCAACCGACAATCCGGTAAATAGTGGAGAACCGGAAAATCTATAGACGTTCAGTTTACTCTGTCTACCTCGCAAAAGAACCGGGCGTGACGATACTTTTTTATTTACTTATTTAACATAGCTTTTACTCATAATATGGTTCGAGACTGGCTTATAAATGATTTTCGAGCACGCTTACTATAGAGCTATCCATAACTTAGATAAGGAGGGTTCAACGAAATGTGTCATTGTGTCATTACATGGTGTATAAGAGTCAAAAGCTTGATGTCATATCTAATAGTTTAAAATACTAGAACTCGAAAATCATATGTAAGTAGTAGGGATTCGTTGGTTCCCGACCACCCGGGTCGTTGGGTCTGGATCCCTGTTTCTGTCCCACCTGTGTTTCTGACCCACTTGGTGGTCGGTCAAAACTAAAAAAAAAAAAAAAAAAAAAAAAAAAAAAATTTGGTGTCAAAATGGGGGTTTCCGAGTACGCCCGATCGATTGCAAGCATCCGTTTTTTGATATCTCGCACGGTTGCAAAGTTAGCATTCCTGGCTCTCCTTCGTTATCTAATCACCTCATTATCATTAAGCTCGAACGCCCGTCACACAATCGCACTATTAAAAGCTCATTAGGACGTCTCGCATTGCGTATCACTTGCAACTAATGAATATGGAATAAAATAAATATCATCAAGCTGATTCCCGTGTCGAGAAGGCAGAGCGAGCGTCTTAACGTTCCACTGCGATTCACCTGTTCAGCGGACAAAAGCACGATTATGGCGATCATTCTATTATCATTTTAGCAGCCTGTAAGACTTTTTCTTTTTTTTTCATAGTAATTTATATCATTAACATCGTGAGTACTGACTAGTTGGTGAGTTCTGCAAAGTCTCGACCGGGTTGAGTACCACCACCTTGACCCATCTTATTACATACATCATCAGTGCTAGTCGCTGTGGTGGTGCTATTATTACTGGGTCTGTGTGCTTATTAAATATATTCCAGTACTTGTATGCATGTAAAAAAGTATCTTCACGGCCATATCCCCGAAGAGGTAGACAGAGGTACAACTAATGCTCCCACGATTAGCCGAAGATACTAAGTTCCACAACGTGATAGGTGACAATCCCGACCCAGGAATCGAACCTAGGACCTCATGTGGCAAGCATCGTCACCGCACCATTATGCCGCAGAGGTGATTTGTTTGAATGTATTTATTTAGTGTTGTTGACAAACACCCATATTGCATGATGTCTGGGCTAGCAGGATCGGTCACTTCCGGTATCAAAAGCTTCACATGCTCTTAAGGTATGTGGGTGTTTCGCAATACACAAGTATGAACTTCACTAACGATTCATTGGAATGTTGTATCATAATTGCTAATGCGAATGTGATGAGCAACAAGATTTGTAACAGAACGTGTTCGCTAATGATAATTGCTTAAAACTTCCTATATAAACCTTGGATGAAAGCACATCTACAATATATCAAATAATTATTTTAACAGAGATAGTGCTACATTATTGTAACGTGTGTGTGTGTGTTATTGTGTTCACGTGCTACTTCGATAATATGGATGTAAGTATCTCATTTATTGCTCTTATAATATCTTATATATTAAATATGTGTAATGAATGTAGATATAATATTTTTGTCGTTTCATATTTTTACAATATTATTCATGTATTTCACCGGAGAGGAAAGTATACTTGTATGATGAACGTACACACATATTTTTTCAGATTTGGTTAGAAAATAATATTTATACCTACATGCACACACAGAAATGATGTATGTGTTAAATCTATACATATGTGTACTACATGTATACTGAACAGAAATTTTACCTAAATATATTCAGTCGTTAAGGCGTGTAAGAACTTGTAACAAATATACACGCACAAACTTTAGATTTATAACATAGTATTAGGATTTTACGTTAGCTATGTCGTAGTGTCTAATATTTGGTATTATGTCCTTTACAGAATTCCTCGAGCATCCTTGAAGAGAACACTTTAAAACATTATTATTATCCACTGTCTGACGACGACGAGTCAGATTTACAATTGACACAGCCATTGAAAATAAAAAGAACACGTAGCAGCAGCAGTTTGGACGACCTATTTGAAAAGCCAGCCAAAAAGAAGAAAAAAATGTCGTCCTGCGTTGGAAGGGCGTCTCGAGATGGTGGAATGGCATACATATCAACCAATACCGACGATGGGGCGCAAGCCACACACTTTGTAAAAATAGAAGTTTACGATCTAAAAAAACTGGCGAGGATACCCCCAACTGATCATTGGAAACATGCAACCACTCGGATTAAATATTATGCGGCAAGTCATAGGCTCAACAAAATCAATGAAGTGATCTATGATATATCTAAGGAAATAGCCGATGCACCTGACGTAAAAAAATATCACTTCGACAAAAATACTTGATATTGTTCTTTCAATGACTGATTTTTTAAGTATGCTATTGTATAAAGTTTCAATGTAATTAGAGATAATAATGTGATTAATACTTGAATACTTAAATAAAGATTTTATTTTTGTTATCCCATTTGTTTTTTTTTTGTATTCCTATGACATACAGGGTAAAATAATACAACGAAATTTCTTTATCAATTATATTTTATTACAGAAAAAGTATTTAAACAAATTATTTACAATTTTATCATTAATAACAGTATTAGTAGTAAACATATTAGTGAAGTTAAACATACATACTCCATAATATCTGAAATATATAAAAACTAGACAGTAAATTCCACACATAGAACTAAAACAATTTTGAATTACTTTATTATTATAATTCCACTTCTTACAATTTGTTACCAAAAATGACTCATGATAACCAGTTGGCTTTCTCCCGAAAGAATCAAAATATTCCCCAACACCATGTTTATCAATGCATATTGCTACCCAATGAGAACCAGGCTTTGTATCAGGATCTAAATTTGATATAGAATAAAAGGGTAAGCTAACATGTACTGGTATACGATTAGCTGCAAAAACATTAAGCTTTAAGCTACCATTAACCATATCCAGAAACTTTTGGATTTCTATAGAATCCATCATAGGATTTAATTTTTAAAAGCGTCTATTTTTAAAGATATGCTGAATGAAATTGACAGTAAATACACTAGCAATATAATATATAAGTACTATTTCATAAATTAATTAAAATTAAGATTAGCTATTATAATCTATAATAACCTCTCTATTTTTGTTTATTTCTATAACATTATCAAATTCTGCATATACTATACAATTTACTGTTGATGACAAAGTGCCTTCAAACCGTACTTCTATTCTAACACTTCCACGTTTTACTAAATTCCAATGAGTTGTAGAGTTTGCACTTAAGTCTGGAGTCATATCAAAAGCCATTAGACAGTACCCGTTTGCAAAAGCTTCTTTAGATATCGAATTACCTTCATTTAAAAAGTGTATACCGGTCCCAGAGAATAATGTATGATAAACGCTGGTAAAAGCATTGTCGGAAAAATTGGGAGTTAATGTTTTCGGTGGTATTTGCTGTCCATCTACATATACACTAAGCAGATTGAGGTTGTTGTGTTTAAAATCGAAGGGATTCGTTTCGAAACTGCCATTAAATGCTTTATTGCTAACGAATCCTATAATACACCTTTTAGGCATTTGCCCAAGAAATACATTATCAAGAACTTTCCCTTGAACACCAGATGGAATAGTTAATACTTTTACTTCAGCTCTAGCAACTGGGTACTTAGCTGTGGTTGTTGCTAGTACTTTTTCGTGTGCAAGTAATATTGATGGATTGATTCTTGCTTTACGGATTATGAGCGAAGCATTTATTATATTAACTTTGAATTTATTTTCTACTGTGGACGATATGAGATTAAAAGAATCTTTCGAACGAACTAATTTTAACCGCATTTCAATACCATTAACTAAAAATTTCCCTTGATTAAATATATCACCATGTAAATGACCTATCATTTCAATAGTTGAACTCTGCTTTGATAGTTGCTGTCGCTTAGCAAATCCTTCGTTAGTTGCGTCACACGAAGTAAACTTTCCTGGAGTATCTTCATACCATAAACCACAGGTAAGATGGGAAGCTTTCGCTGCTGGACCATAATTTAATAAAGTTTCTATATACGCACGATATGCATATGTGTTATTTGGTGGAGAAACAAGTTTCTGATTTAAATAAATATCCAACTGACTAAAAAGCGAGTGTAGCCAATTATTTACAGGTGCAACATTGGCATCGACAGCTAATCTTGATGAATCAATATTTTCTATTCGTGCACTGATACTAATCATTGTGTGTGATAAGTCAATATATTCATCACCAGCACCAGGTATTAAAAACTCGATAGGGCCATCATCAGTTAGCGATGATATCGGACGATATTGCATCCATTGACCACTCTCTATACTTGTTTGTGTTGTCGGTAAAGCAAAGATATCCAATTCTGATTTCACACATTCACAAGAATTATTGTGTAGGAACGCCATTTTTAATTTCCAAAAATATCTTTTTTATTTTTGAGAGCTCCTTTAAGAGTTCTTCTTTGTTTTGATGTCTTCTTGTGAGTGATAGACTTAAGTCTTTGCCTTTTATTTTTATAACCGGATCCTGCCATTATGGAGTCGAGTTTTTCATCAGCTTTTCTTTTTAAATTAGAAGTAGCGGTTCGGAATCGAGTTTTTATCGATTCATCAAGAGGTTGAGCTCCAACCAAATCACTTAGAAGACCAACTCCAGCGTTTAATGCTTCTTTTCCAAGAACCTTTGCGCCACTTTTTAAAATTGGAAATACTGACCTAAATAAACCCCCTAGAAAACTCCCTATGCCATGTCCACGTTGATATGGTGTTCCTTTATAAATTATACCTACACCAGATCCTGCTTGTGCAGAGTAATAGTGATGATAGGGACATACCATTTTTATATATTTAATGTAATATTAAGAACTTATTTTTTTGAAATGAAGCTTAATACATGAGGTTCCAAATTGAAATGGTACTCTTTCACCAATGCTCGTTCTTATATCAATTTCTATCACATCAAATTCCCTACGTAAAACAGGAAGATAGTGTGCAGGAGAAAATACATTAATTTTGTAGGCTCCATAAATATATTTCGTAGGATCTAATGGAATTATTCTCAGTAAAGATGACATTACATCTCCTATTATCTGTGGATGTACTATATCGGAGTAAATAAATAGTTGTGACGGTAGACCTAAATGTAAGTTTATTGGATACTTACCAATATTCTGCCTAACAAAATTTGTATTGGGTTCGAACCCAAGTTGAAGTGACAATTTGGGGTTAGCTGTTATTCGAGTAATGTTACTTGTCATATTTGTTACGGCGACAAGTCTTGATATTTCATCGTGTTGAAACTTTACTTTCCCATTTAATAAAGGATTTGCATTGAATGCGTTTAAGAAGTTACTAATATTTTCGTAGTTTGTTGCTGGTATATGGGATTTATATTCAACGTTAGCATAATCTGTTTTTGAATCGGGTAAATATACTTTTTTAGAAATGTATACTACATTTTCATGATCCTGTACATTTAACATACTACACGGATAGTGACATTCAACTAGACCGACCACCCATTCTCCTTCTAGCTTAATAGTTTTAGGTAGTTTAGTGAAGAAGTTTGCTGTTGTGTTTTCTGGAAAGTAGCCCATGGAGCTGTTACTAAGTAACGTTAAATAAAAACTATTATCCATTATATTTTCTTTAAATTTGATATAGGAACCCAAGTATTAAATTTATTCGGATAACCTACCCACTTCACAAGCACTTCTTTTCTGATTCCAGAATAACGTGAACCTATTATTTTATCAATTTTAAAATACGATGTGGGGTCATAAGAAACTTTTTGTAATTCATTCTCATAAAATGTACCTACAATTCCCTCGTTTAGAATATCTTTTATGGTATAAATCAATACAGGCTTACGTTTTACCGAGGCCACTATAAAAATTTCATCACTCCAATTAGTCTCATAGCCTTTTTTAAATATATGCTTATATTTAGTAATTCTAACGTAGTCGCCTATACTTAATTTTGGATCCTGATTATTGTGTACCATTTTTTTCCCCTGTAATCGTCCTTCGTTGATATTACGCCATACAGTCATTATATTATTAAAATTAACATCAACTGGGCGCATTTTTATAGTCGAATGAAAACTATAATTATAGGAATAGACTAATTCTTGCAATATATCTATGTATCTATATGTATTTTTGTGGGTGAAGTATCGCCACATTTTCGTTTTGAGAGTTCTCTGAAACCTTTCCACTATACTAGCCTTAATATCAGGGTTATTCGTTGTGTAATAATTAATATTCTTATTCATTAAATATTGTCTTACATCTTTTGATACGAATTCGGTTCCCTTATCCGATTGTATGTGACTAGGTGTGGCCTTTGCCTCGCAAAATATGCTCTCAAAACAATTTTTTATTGATTGTGAATTCTTTTTAATTAAGGGTCTAACAAATGCATATTTACTAAATACATCAATAACACACAAAATATAATTATAACCATCATTATATTGACTATACTTTCTCATATCACTTAAATCTACTTGCCAGAGTTCATTTAAGTTTGATAAGATATATCTGTTTCTTGGAAATTTTCTTTTTATAGGTTTATGAAGAGTATAAGTTTCCTGTTTTTGCAGCCATTCTTGAACTTGTTTTCGATTCATTTTACCTTTCATTGCTCTAGTTAATGCATTTACACTACTATATCCCGCCGGATTTGCTATATCATAGTAAGTACTATGTATATCTAATAAGGTGTCCATCTTTCCCAATCTATTTTTCTTCCTGGTTTAGATAATTTCGGTGTATTTAGTTTTGTAGGAGTATTAAGACGAAAATCTTCTACATACAATTCATTCATGAATTTATTTATTTCAGGATTACCAACACATATTAGTGGTACTTTAATATCTTTTAATGCTTTTGCAAACTTTTCCCACCCATCAGGTTTATATTTTAAGGGTCGGAGAGTTATATTTATGAGATCTATTATATTGCTTTGAGGTAAATGTTCTTTGTTGATCACAACAGTACCATCATCATTCCAGGAAATTTTATCGTTATTTTTATAAAGAGTATCTAAAAGAATGCTACCTTTCTTTTTGTAAGTTTTAGGAATAAGTCGTTTCAAATAATCAGCCGTGTAGTGTTTTAGTAATATATCCGGAGATTCCGGTGTCTGTACGTCCTGAACTGGTGATAACTCTTTTACAAATGGAATCATCTGCTTCTCGCTTGTGTTGTCTTTAACTTCTTCAATTGTGATAGGTAACTTTAAAGGTTTTTTATCTTCTTGTATTAAGTGTAAGTATTTCTGTAATTCTTGGAGGTATAATGACCATTTTTCACGATCATCAATTTTACTTTTTAATATTTTTTGCATTTCCTTGTCTAATCTTGACAAAGAATCATCAGAAATATTTTCTCTTTTCTTTAGTCGCTCCAATGCGTCTGGTTCAATCAATATCATTTTCTTTGTAGTATCCATTTTGTTTTTATTTATTTATTATGTAATTCAATAATCCACTTAATACTGTGCTAAGAATAATAGGAAGAAAAGCCCCACCTTTCTGTATAATGATTCGCTTTCTTAACCTATGTTTACCCTTCGACACTAGCAAACGCAACAGCTTTTTATATTTCTTTAATTTAGACTTTTCTGTTTCCTTCAATATTATTTTACCATTCAGAACATTATAAATACATTCACAAATACAGTTTATTTCCTCATCGCTACAGACTTTTAATAAGGCTGTACGATGTTTGGGTTTCAGTGTATGTAAAGCTCTTAATAAATCTTGATGTGTCTTCACTCTTTTCGACATAGCTCTACACTGAGAAATTTTAAGGTGTAAAATAGTTTATAAACGGTATCAAAAAACAACTGCACTGCAGAATGTTACCCGAAGACTTAGTGACATCTGCAAGTTTTCCATCAAAAATTTTATAAAGGTTTTCACAAATTAGATCTAATTCATTATCACTGTAAGATTGTATTAAAAGTTTGCGATATTTTGATTTAAAAGTGTATAAAATTTTTCTACTGGACTTTGCAGTAGACGCTGTTTCACCGACACCATTCATCGGATACTATTAAGAATCTCATCGTTCAAATCGTATTTAAATCCTTTTTTCGGTACATACACTATACAATGTTCATTTAAGGGAAATATTTTCGTCTTAAACCGATATGCGTCATTCGTAGCTTGTTTTAAATCTATCATCAAATACCCATGAGGCTCATTAGTAGCATCTCTGTAAGATTCTTCCACGAATTTTGGATTGTCGGGAAACACCTGACGGGCCAAATGTTTTATTTGTGTCCTATCTCGAGGATTTTTGAAATATATGAGATAGCTGGTATTTAGAGAAATATCTCTCTGACCTCTGCCCTGATGGAATAAGTTTTGGGTTATGTAAAATACACTTAAATTTCTGTGGTGGCTTCCTTTCGTGAAGATATCAACTATACGACCATCCGATTCTCTCATAAGATCATCGATAATGAGTAATTGAGGGTGTTTCCCATTAAACATATTCATATCAGGTATTCCTTGGATATATGTCACATCTATTCTATTATAAAGTGGTTGCATTTCATCATAACACCATAATATTTTATCAAACTTGACATCACATATATCTTTTATGTAAGTCAAAAAATTTGAAACAAAGTTAGACTTTCCACATCCACTAGGTCCAGCCACTATCGATGTGAATGGATGAATAAAGTGAATCATTTTTATTCCGTATTATATTAAACGTCTACCTCTTTATAAACAATAATTTATAATGGCACATGAAGAAATAAAACAGAGTCTTTATATACAAATAAATTTATTGCTCAGAACACATTTATACTATACATATTTTTACACAAATTATTTTATTTATTTATTTATTTTATAGAAAGAAACTTATTACTATACAAAGTATGTCATTTCACTTAAGTGCTACGGAGTTTATATTCTTAAAACTACAGTTACAAATATTAAAAATACTTAAAACTACGTTACATTTATTACAAATTACAAACAAAAATATTTACAATTTCTTTAAATTATCTTATTGAATAATGCCCCCATGCGAGGGTGTCTGTTGAATTAGGTATTAAATACCTTTTAGTATCATTAGAAGACAAACAAATCTTATTAATTTTTTGAGTAAAAACTATGTGCTTAATCGATCTGAATCTATACATTTCCGCTAATTTGATTGTGTTATTCATTAAACAGGACTCAAAATCTTTGAATGTTAATTTCTTAGTAACACTCTTATTAACACCCTTAGCTTTAGTTATTAATTTATTATCAACTATCATTGAATACATTTTTGATCGCAACCCAACAAATTCACGAAATATTTGCCCATTATTTTCATCTTTGAAAACCCCGATTTTTTTCTTGTTTATCAGGTTATAATTATAAATATTATTTTCCGGGTAATCTGAAGTATCGAAATATTTTTCTAAATCTGGTTTAATATCACTGTAAAAGTTTTTCGTATATATTTGGTATATTAAACTATCTGTATCAGTATATAGTAATTTTGGGCTTAAAAACTTACTTTTCATATAGGTGTAATGAAAATCAAACATTAAGGTTTTTGAAATATCCAGTATACAAAATCCGAGATATATTGGTTTATTGTATTCAAGTTTTACCTTTTTGAGTTGAACAGCTACTAAGTTTTCGGAAAATATAGAAAGACTATGAAATTCGGGACGTGCAATAAGTGATTGAGCTCCTTGGGTCTTTCCAAGATTTTCCCAATGGGTAAGTAACTTAACATCAACTCTTTTTTCTATGTTTTCCATCGTTTTACCAAATATTGAATTATTCATTAACTTATAGAAATCTTTTTCAAACTCATTTTTTGATAAAGTTCGAAGAGATGTGTTAAGATCTATGTATTGTTTTAACCAAGGACTTTGTCTAAATTTTAAAATTCTATGAACCTTTTTAAGTATTAAGCCCAGTGACAAACACTGTTTAAGATTTCGGTAATGAATTACGTATTTTGTTTTATTATTTAAATTTGTTACTAATTTGGGGTGAATAGATTGGTCTGTGCAAATACGTTCAGGACATAAAGGTAAATCTGAGTGAGTATCATGTAGGTTTTCAGGATATTCCAAATCTACTTCTACTATGTATCCATAATCAGAATCGTCAGAAACATCGAATTTTGTGTTGACATCTACCCATTCAAAGTTATTTATTGGAAGATATTGTGACATTGCCCACCCATATAAATTATTGGCATCCAAATATATCAGATAGGAATCAGGTTGTTCCTTATTATAATCTTCCATGTATTGATTGTTTGCTTTAGCATAGCGATTACTACACTGTGAAATACCACCTCGTATACCTGATTTTAAAAAAGAAATTATCTCAAAGTCTGTTAATAACTCCAATTCCACTTTTGTTAATTTCATCATGGCATCCCAACTTAACCCTGGTGCTGTGTAATAGTGACATGGATCCAAATAGTAAGTAGTTAAACATACATTTCTAAAATTCTCGAATACATCGGTCAGCAATAAAACATCTGTTTTTAAATATAGATCGGAATAATCACCCATATTTTTACATTTAAAATGTTGCCACACGTCCTTTGCATGTTTATAATCTTCATCTGACACATTAGAATCGGACATTGAATTATAAAACCTTTCCTTAGGGGGTAACGTTGTTAAATTTAAAGAATGAAATGATTGCATTTGTTCATACGGATAAATTCCTTTTCGCTTTACACGTACAAAGTCCTCATTATTTGGAAAGTTTTTACGTAATTCAATAAATTGTTCATTATTTAGGTTTTGAGATAATTTTTCTAAACTACTGGACATAAACTTTAAAGAATCTATAAATCGTATACTAATACTACGATTGTTGATCTTTATAGTTTTTGAAAAAGATATGTATTTTTCTTTGTTTTGTGGTATTACTTGAATGTTACCTTCAACTACGTGTAAAGCACGGACTATAAAGTGAGCATCATAATGGCTCATGTTATGTAATATGACTGGTACAAAGTCAGGCGTTACATATTTCTTACCACAAATTGTATGTGCAAAACCTTTAAATTCGCCGGTATATGAATCATACACGGTGAAATCTTCACAATTTAAATCTAAATCACAAACGTAACATTTACTATCATGTGTTGTAAAGTTTACATTTTGTTCAGATAGTGGTTTTGGTGATTTGCGGAAAGTGTTACGTTCTATAATGTTTTCTAAATCCTTAATTAAACTCTGAATAAATACACACTCACAATCATTTCCTTTATAAGATACATATTTTGAAATGCTATCATCATATGAACATTTAATATAATAACCAAAGCTATATACATCATGTTTCTGTACATTTTCTGTGTGTGATGCACATGGATTATTCGAACAACTATAAATTGGCTTTAAAAATGATTCGAAATCTGCATATATTACAAATGGAATTTTTAGTTTTTTGTGATAGCTTTCAAATTTTAACTTATTGCTGTGTGTTAATGTACCAAACCAATCCTTCCTTAAAGCATTTACGGATGGAATTTCCGTACGGATTTGCATACAGTCACTTTTTTGGTGATTCATTAAAGCATCTTTCTTAGTAAAGAATAGTAAACACCCATCGCAAATAAAAATTGCATTGTTTCGATTAGTAACTTGTTTTGACAATAAACGAGATAAGTTTTTAATGTAGCAATAATGATTAGTGTTGCCATGTGTTAATAACAATAAATTTACGTGAACAGGTCTACGTTGTTTTGTATGGTGTAAAGGCCCAACTACGATATTTTTTTTTTCTTTTTTACTGTACTCTAAACCAAAAACATTAATGCTTAGATTATTTAAAATTTCAAATTTTGAAATATCACGTAATTTTACTGGGAATGCTATTTGATTAAATTTTAATTTATTAGAGTGTTGGCTATAAGCAGTGACTCTATCAGAATGGTTTTGTGCAGGATATAAAGCGGAGAGAATTGCCCATTTGAAACAAAGAACATCTGTGTTTTTCACATTAATAACTGCCTTTTTAGAACGTATGTCACGTGGCAGCTCAATAAAAGAACTACCCCGACAGGGATTAAACTTTCCTACATTCAAATCTAATTCGGTCAGGTGTTGAAGGCTCCAACCACTATCTTTCCTTTCAAATTCACTAATCTTATTGGTTAAGATACTATAAACAGATGTAATTAGTTCATTAACATCAGTACTCATACAAACAATATAGTTGGAAGTCTGAAAATCAAATGAATTTTTTAAATCTTTCGTTTGCTGAATAAAACTCCCCCGCAATATAAAATTAACCTTAAACGTAGTAAATTGTTTTATACATTCGGAGAGTAGTTGCACAACACTGTTATTGATTGAAGAAAAATATAATTCCGGGGTTGTAAAATCCTTGGAAGAATTCGTACCTATCCTATATGTTAGTAATCGGTCTTTAAATGCAGTTTCAATTATATCTACGTTTTCCAAGGAGTGTTTCAATTTAAATAAGTTATTTTTATGTAAATGACTATTAACATGATTGGAAAAATACCTTTTTTTTACATTAACGTTGCAAGTAGTACACTTCATCATTTTCACAGTAGATGGTGTACATTCTTGAATCGACGTCTCTATATTATGAAATGTATGATCTTTAGATGTAGATGGTATTGCACCTGGTTCTCCACAACCCACTTGGATGAAAGTACTGAAAATTTATTAATAATTTAGAAACTGCATATAGCGGGTATATAAATAATAATATTTCATATAACAATAAATTGCGTTTACCTTTCAATAGTTTCACACATGTTGTAGAGTTCTGAGTCTAAATATTGAGAGTCAACGAAAGGCTGTGATCTATTTCGGTGACCATGACAAAACTCATCTTCATTGATTCGGCGATGTTTTTCATGATTGCCATTTTGATAATTATCTTCAGATTTACGTTTACATTGAGCTTGTTCCTTCTCTACTTTGCAACATATTTCATATAGTTCAGCATCGTAGCACGAATCATATAGTGACTCAACTAAAGTATCGTTACTTAATTCAAAATATAAACTTTTTATAAAAGACATTTTTACAGTTGGTTGTACGACAACTGCGTTAAAATATACAATAATAGCACTTGTTTAGTGCAACGCTGTTATATATATGGCACCTTTCCACGCCCACTTCATTAACTAAAGACCTTTAAAATTCTTTTAAAATTGTTAACTGATGACTAAAATTAATCACCAATCACATTATTATCTCTAATTACATTGAAACTTTATACAATAGCATACTTAAAAAATCAGTCATTGAAAGAACAATATCAAGTATTTTTGTCGAAGTGATATTTTTTTACGTCAGGTGCATCGGCTATTTCCTTAGATATATCATAGATCACTTCATTGATTTTGTTGAGCCTATGACTTGCCGCATAATATTTAATCCGAGTGGTTGCATGTTTCCAATGATCAGTTGGGGGTATCCTCGCCAGTTTTTTTAGATCGTAAACTTCTATTTTTACAAAGTGTGTGGCTTGCGCCCCATCGTCGGTATTGGTTGATATGTATGCCATTCCACCATCTCGAGACGCCCTTCCAACGCAGGACGACATTTTTTTCTTCTTTTTGGCTGGCTTTTCAAATAGGTCGTCCAAACTGCTGCTGCTACGTGTTCTTTTTATTTTCAATGGCTGTGTCAATTGTAAATCTGACTCGTCGTCGTCAGACAGTGGATAATAATAATGTTTTAAAGTGTTCTCTTCAAGGATGCTCGAGGAATTCTGTAAAGGACATAATACCAAATATTAGACACTACGACATAGCTAACGTAAAATCCTAATACTATGTTATAAATCTAAAGTTTGTGCGTGTATATTTGTTACAAGTTCTTACACGCCTTAACGACTGAATATATTTAGGTAAAATTTCTGTTCAGTATACATGTAGTACACATATGTATAGATTTAACACATACATCATTTCTGTGTGTGCATGTAGGTATAAATATTATTTTCTAACCAAATCTGAAAAAATATGTGTGTACGTTCATCATACAAGTATACTTTCCTCTCCGGTGAAATACATGAATAATATTGTAAAAATATGAAACGACAAAAATATTATATCTACATTCATTACACATATTTAATATATAGGATATTATAAGAGCAATAAATGAGATACTTACATCCATATTATCGAAGTAGCACGTGAACACAATAACACACACACACACGTTACAATAATGTAGCACTATCTCTGTTAAAATAATTATTTGATATATTGTAGATGTGCTTTCATCCAAGGTTTATATAGGAAGTTTTAAGCAATTAACATTAGCGAACACGTTCTGTTACAAATCTTGTTGCTCATCACATTCGCATTAGCAATTATGATACAACATTCCAATGAATCGTTAGTGAAGTTCATACTTGTGTATTGCGAAACACCCACATACCTTAAGAGCATGTGAAGCTTTTGATACCGGAAGTGACCGATCCTGCTAGCCCAGACATCATGCAATATGGGTGTTTGTCAACAACACTAAATAAATACATTCAAACAAATCACCTCTGCGGCATAATGGTGCGGTGACGATGCTTGCCACATGAGGTCCTAGGTTCGATTCCTGGGTCGGGATTGTCACCTATCACGTTGTGGAACTTAGTATCTTCGGCTAATCGTGGGAGCATTAGTTGTACCTCTGTCTACCTCTTCGGGGATATGGCCGTGAAGATACTTTTTTACATGCATACAAGTACTGGAATATATTTAATAAGCACACAGACCCAGTAATAATAGCACCACCACAGCGACTAGCACTGATGATGTATGTAATAAGATGGGTCAAGGTGGTGGTACTCAACCTGGTCGAGACTTTGCAGAACTCACCAACTAGTCAGTACTCACGATGTTAATGATATAAATTACTATGAAAAAAAAAAGAAAAAGTCTTACAGGCTGCTAAAATGATAATAGAATGATCGCCATAATCGTGCTTTTGTCCGCTGAACAGGTGAATCGCAGTGGAACGTTAAGACGCTCGCTCTGCCTTCTCGAC
Source organism: Apodemia mormo (assembly GCA_036924255.1). NCBI lineage: Eukaryota > Metazoa > Arthropoda > Insecta > Lepidoptera > Riodinidae > Apodemia > Apodemia mormo. The sequence goes on along the minus strand of JAUPFN010000021.1, from coordinate 16,242,102 downwards.
ACGGGAATCAGCTTGATGATATTTATTTTATTCCATATTCATTAGTTGCAAGTGATACGCAATGCGAGACGTCCTAATGAGCTTTTAATAGTGCGATTGTGTGACGGGCGTTCGAGCTTAATGATAATGAGGTGATTAGATAACGAAGGAGAGCCAGGAATGCTAACTTTGCAACCGTGCGAGATATCAAAAAACGGATGCTTGCAATCGATCGGGCGTACCCGGAAACCCCCATTTTGACACCAAATTTTTTTTTTTTTTTTTTTTTTTTTAGTTTTGACCGACCACCAAGTGGGTCAGAAACACAGGTGGGACAGAAACAGGGATCCAGACCCAACGACCCGGGTGGTCGGGAACCAACGAATCCCTACTACTTATGTAAACCAAAAAAATAAATATATTACAAACTAGATCTAGCAGTATATTAACGAATTTGAAAAAACTGCTGCTTTGATTTGATTACTCATAAATATAAAATTTAAAGATATGTGACGTAATACCAAAGGAAGGATTTTTTAAATTATAAGTTTTTTTTATATCATAAGATAGCAAACAAGTAGATGGGTCTCCTGATGGAAAGAGCCAACCATCGCCTATAGCCACCAAAGGTGTTAATGGTGCGTTGCTATTTTGTGGCGAGGTCTAATGCCACATGCATAAGTTTACCGGCTACCTTACCCTCCAAACCGGAACACGACATTGACAAGCACTGACGCTATTGCGGTAGGAATCGTAAGGCTGTGGTACCAGACCCGGGCGAGACAATGCAGAACTCTACCACCTTTTAGCCGCGATGGTAGTGACTCGTATAGACAATCGGTCGCCTTTTACGATCTGCCTGGCAGTACCGGCAATTGGCCTATTGTTCAAAAGAGCCCGGGACCAACACGGGGATAGATAGAGAGAAGATAGTAAACAAGCAAATAGCTTTCCTAACGGAATGAGACAGAGTACAGAGAGAGTAAACAATGGGTTATTTGACATTAAATTTACCTTACCTACATTGACAGCGTATTTTAGTAATGACGTTTTGGCTGCAAGCTATTTAAGGTGACGTTAATTTTCTTAAATGATTTGAAATTAGAACACTGACAAAATTTTTGTAGCTTGGTCTATTATGAAAATTCTAACTTGTTAGACAGAGATAAAGCCATTTTTATTTGCTCAGCGTTGGAATGCATGCAGTTTTATAATTTTGATTGTTTATGGAAATTGATGCCAAGTCCTTATCTATCTCTCGTCAAAGGTTACAACGCACAAAAGTTAGAATCGTAACGTTATCGCCTCGCTTTGGGATAAGTTGAGCCCGAACCGAAATACAGGGTGGTCAACTTGCAGTCCCACGCTTACTCCTCTCCGTACCCGAGCTTACAGCACACTACTGTTGCCGAATGTGCTGTCACTGAAAAGACAAATTCTAAGAGATAATCGCAGAGACACCTAGCCGTAGCCAAAGTGACGTATCGGATCTGCAAATCCGCTTTGCTTAAGTACTTTAGGTTGACGTCGGGGTGCAAGGTGCAGTGTCAATCTCTTGCCGAGTCGATTTCGGGCTCTTTTGAAGAATAGATCAACTGTCATTCTGCCAGGCAGGTCGTAAATTCGGCCAATTCGGTGTACGTGTCACAACCATCGTGACTACTTGGTTGTAGATTTCCACAAAGATCCGTCCGGATATTCGGTACCACCGCTCGAACTATTTCTACCGTAATAGCGTCAGTGCTTGTCACTCTGTGTTGCTGTCAGTGTGTGTTCTGATTTAGAGGGTAAGGTATCCGGTAAATTTATGCATGTGGTAGTAAGACTCAGCCACAAGGACAGAAACGAACCATTAACATCTTTGTTATCTTATGATATAAAAGAAAAGTTTGCACATAGTTTATGAACCTGGTTCCAACGTAGTCTTTACTTGACCATTGAAAGATTGTGGATGTGTGTGTTATGCTTTGTATTATAAGGTAGCACACTAGCTAATGTCTCTATTGATGGAAATACACAACCATCGCCTAAAGACCACCAAGATGTTAATGATAGGTTGCTATCGCTACGGTGTGTTAACGCAATTTGCATAAATTTACTGGCTTCCTAAACCTCCAAACCAAAATACAGTAGTGTCAAACACCGATACTATGTCGAAGGGTCCTACGTATACTGGTGCAAATGCAATGACACAACATTACAAGAGAGTGGATTAAACGTTCTATAGCTTGTAATTTTGACATAAATCAATAGAAGTGTTTGAAAATTTGTACTTTTGTACAAATTTTCAAATACTACATTGCTTACTACTTTACTACATTAGGACAAATGTAAGGTAATTTTAAGGCTTTTGATGCAAAAAAAAATGGTTTCCGTTGTTTTGCGGGTTGCACCAGTATACGTCAGACCCGTCGATGTGACAGCAATAGGTAAAGCGGTAATATCGCACTCTACCCCGTAGTAGCCACGATGGTATTGATATGTTTAGCCAATCGCTCACGTTTTACAAACTGCCTGGCAGAAAGACAGCTGGCCTATGCTTCAAAAGGGACCAAAATCAACAAGGGGAGTGAGAAACGTATCGTTTATTTTCTTTACCGACCCAAAGTTTGAAAGACTAATTGGCAAAAATAACACGGCCAATTAACGGGAATGATGATAATAAACCAGCTACCCTAATTACGAATTACACTTTTATTCCTGCAAGAGTCGACCATTAGCTTCGGAAGGGTTGACGGCTAACGGAGCATGAAATAAATTCTTTGCTGTTTAAGATGCTTAAAAAGGAATAAGACGATTTTGAGCAATCATAAGAATCGTGTCTGCATACAAAACAGATCTAACTTATAAATGTAAAGCATCTATTGGCGCACCTTAGAAGTAAAATCGACTTGTATGTTGATGGCAAATGGCATGAGCATCATGCCGTTTGCTTATTACAGTGCCACACATTCATTGATTGCATACACACTTTGTATGATTTTTAAAATACGCACAGAGCGATGCTAGCGGCTCTACCTTCGAGAAAGACATCGAAAAATCTTTAATAACACTTTTGGCCTCGATCGAATCGAACTCATAATTCGATCCTTATAATCTGAGATGCTTAGGCTTACCCATTAGATCATGAGGCAGTCAGGCTTGATATTAATTTATAATTAACTAGTTGTGCCTGCGACTTCGTCTGCGTGGTAAAATTTCTAAATTAAAGTAGCCTAAGTTATTTCTTATTACCGTGGCTTAAAAGATAGACATTTCCGGGGTTTCACCCACATAGTTCACGTTCCCATGGGATTTCCAGGATAAAAAATCCTTTGTCCTTTCTCGGGTCTCAAACTATTTTTGCACCAAATGCCATCTAAATCGATTAAGTGGTTTAGGCGTGAAGAAGAGACAGACAGCCGTTCTGCCAAGCAGGTCGTAAAAGGCGACCGATTGGCTATACGAGTCACTACCATCGTGGCTACTAGGTGGTAGAGTTCTGCATTGTCTCGCACGGATCTGGTACCACCGCCTTACTATTTCTGCCGTAATAGCGTCAGTGCTTGTCACTATCGTGTTCCGGTTTGGAGAGTAAGGTAGCCAATAAACTTATACATGTGGCATTAGACCTCGCCACAAGACAGCAACGCACCATTAACACCTTTGATGTCTATAGGTGATCGTTGACTCTTTCCATCAGGAGACCCATCTGCTTGTTTGCTATCTTATGAATTATGATATGAAAAAAAGACAGAGTTACTTTCGCATTTGTAATATTAGTATGGAGTTTCTGTAAATAATTCATAATTTTTTTGTAGGAAAACCACCAACTGCGATACACAATTTCCAATCTCCTGTACATTTAGAACCCTAAATCAGATCTTCATCATATTTACATGGTACCAAACGTGGAATATACTCTCCCAAAAAAAGCAGATTTTTCCAAATCGATCCAGGACTCTTTTAGTAAAGGAAAAGTATATAAAAAGATTAAGAAACAACCCCCTTTTTGAAGTCAGTCAAAAATGAGATAGTAAATAACATTGTATTTTAAGTCTCGTCTTTTCGAAGCCAGATAATCGCTCAAGTATAAGGCGTACGTTGTCTTGCTATTTATAAGCTAATTCGCTTCTGATTTGTGATTCCAATTTATTCGGTCCTCCCTATCGCGATATCGACAGGGTTAATATCTCGCCGTGACAGACAAACAGATTGTGAGGGGCAAATGGACTGTTTGATATGTTACACAATATGTTTTGGGGGCTCTAGCCAAATATTTTTTACAATCGCTGTCGGTAATGGAGTAGAATAAAAATGTAAGGAATTTACATTACCGAATGTTGATATATAGGAAATAGGAATTGAAATGTATGTCCGTAAGGATTGAGGAGCCACATCAGAATTTTTAAAATCTGATCTCACCATTATTTAGCAGCAATATAGTTGATTTTGCAGCACGAATTCTTGATTTAGCAGCAAAATGTATTACTAGTTATATTAAAGCAAAGGTGAAAAAAAAAGTCTGAATTGAGGAGCTCGTTACTCGTTAAGTAATAGACGAATATTTGTATTATGTTGAAAATTATGTATTATTTAGCAGCAATTGTGCATATTACCGTCTAAAAATTTGGCGTCTGTAGCGCTAAAACGAAAGAAAATAAAATACTTTTAGTATGGCTCCTCAATCTACACTCAAGAGGTGAATTTCTATTGGATATGGGCAATCAATTAGTATATTTGACATAATGATCATTCAGCAGATGTTTGCAATAAATATCTAGTAACAAAATTCATTAAAATCGGTTCAGTAGTTTCGGAGTCCATAGAGGACAAAGTTTGTGTATTATAATAAGTGTGTGTGTGTTATGATATTGATTATCGGGCTATGTGGTCGATTAATAATTGGGATAGTAGAAAGAACTATTTTTATATAACATAAAAAGAAAAACGGAGATAGAAATCATAAGATGGCTCTCCTAATGGAAAGAGACAACCATCCCCAATAGACAGCAAAGATGTTAATGATTCGTTACAATTCGCATAGTTTATGATGGTAATATGTTGTATTACCATATTCTTGCTAAAGAATTCTTGAAAGAGGGAACTTTTGGTCGCAACTCGGGAAAGCATTGAGAAAAGAACTAAAATTCGGCTGAATATGGAATTATCACCTAATGATTTTTATATATATCATAAGATAACAAACAGGCAGATAACTGTCCTGATGGATAAAGATAACAATCACATGTAGACACCAAAGATGTTAATAATGCGTTGCTATCTTTTTGACGGGGTTTTAATGCCACTTGCGTGAGTTTACCAGCTACCTTACCCTCTAAACCGTAACACAACAAGGCAAGAATTGACACTGTTGCGGTAGGAACAGGTAAGGTGATACAAAACCCAGGCGTAACGTTGCAAAGCTCTTACACCTAGTCACTAGTCATGATGTTATTTTTCAATATGTCCAAAGGTACAGCTACACATGCTCATTTCTAGCACAAAAGCATGCTACTATTAAGCAATTGCTACTTAGTAGTATGTGTGTCGAAGCATTGCTAATAATGAGCCTGCTAATTTCGAGTTTGCCCGAAAATCGACGGTCGTTCGATTTTATCGCATGCTACCTGCAGCGCGGGTGGAAGAGGGTGTGCTTTTACCACACGTAAACAGGTTTGCTAGCTGCTAGTATCGAGTACTTGCTTCAAGTTCATCGTTCATCACGAACCTAAATTGTTTTATTTCATCTCTTTTTCTTTCTTAACAAAAGTTTTTGGTTACATTGCAATGCAACCAAATAATTTTATTTAAACTTGTGAAGGAGGCAACTTGGTAACTCATTTTTGGAAAACCAGTACAGGACATGCTAGGATGTCAAATACCGAAACCCGTCCTTAATTAGCATATGTGTTCATTTCTTTGCTTTGAGCAAGCTTATTTACAAGTATGCTTAAAAAAGCATGGTAAATAAAAGCATGTGTGTCACTTTGAAGAGCACGCTTGTTTTAAGCATGCTAATAAGCATTGCGTTTTACAAACATGTGTTAACAGTAAGACAATTCATCTATTCTTCAATAAGGAGTCCGGATCAACGTGGCTATAAAAATCCATATTCCTTGAAAATAAAAGATAATCACAGCAATACTTTATATAACATCAATTCTTGAGGGATAGCGCCAAGTAGATAGAGAATTTCAATACATCGCAAGTTAAAGTGTATGCCACGTCTCAGCAAGTCGGCAACTCGCTGAGGAGTTTGGCAACACAATTTATATGTAAATAGATCTGGCGCTCGTCGGTCTGCCTGAATACCTGACGAACTCCGCGAACTTTGTTATTATAAAGAATATTGCTTCTACAGCGACTAGCGACTGTATAATAAATATTAACATACTAGTTGCGTGTCGCGAACTGTCATGAGATAAGATTTTTGGAAATTTCTCCAGTACAGTGCATTTATTTGAAATAGAAAGTTATGTTAATAAGTTCTACCCTCGTCACCTCGATGTCTGGAAAATCCACAACGGTGCTATTCTCTAGGCTACTAATCCTATGTGGAATCAATTACCGGCGGGGGTGTTTTCGAACGGATACTACTTAGGGACTTTCAAGAAAAGAGTACACTCCTTTTTAAAAGGCCGGCAACGCAGCTGAGCAAGACCTATGGTGCTGTGGCTGTCCGTGGGCGGTGGTAATCACTTACCATCAGGTGAGCCTCCTGCTCGTTTGCCCCTTTTTTATACAAAAAAAGATGTAGATATATGTCGTGGCCAGATCACAGAATTGCTCATATCATAACATGCTCGAGAATTTTTATGAAATTACGGCATTTCGTGAAATTTTCACTCTCCATTGGCCACGTTTTAATGTTCCTTGATCATATCAATGCTAAGAAACCTTGTATCACATTCTACACTCTTTGTCGTCGGCATTTGATCAAACTCCATTTTCATTCTATACTCTGTATAGAAACAGAAACATTACAAGGGTTTTTTACATAAAATATTTTACTTTTACGTTGCATAGTTATGGAAAAAGGTAATTGTCAATCTGTGTCCATTCAGGCGCGTTTTAAACGATCGCCATAAATAAAAGCGCGAGCAGGCAGGAGCGTATTTCGCGAACACCCCAGGGATTGTGTGTACACCACTTTATGTTTGTAAACAAAACGGATAACTTGTTCTTATGGTTTTTTATCACAGACTAGAAAATTAGCAGATGCTTCTTATTGACGGAACGAGATAACCACTGCCTATAAACGCCAAATATATCAATGTTGAGTTATGTATGTAGCAGGCATGTAATGTTACATATATTAGCTTACTGGCTACCTTACCCATGAAATAACATCAGTGCTTATCACCATCGTGTTCGGAACATTGTAGTGACAAGCATTGACGCTGTCACTACAATGTCCCGAATTAAGCAATTATGTAAAGCGATGGTTCTAAGCGCGGAAATGTTGCAGAACTTCTGCCACTTCTGACAATTTCGACAAGTCAAAGTTATCTGAAGGTGCTGATCGACGGGCGAGCCTACATCGCGGTCTTAATAGCCTATATTACGGTATTGTGATGATACACGGGTGAGCTTTACCGACGAGCCATAAGAACGCAGTATAGAGTCGCTCGTCGATCAGGACCTTAAAGGCCCTGATCTATCGGCCATAAGTTTTGTGTCGAGGGCTCTTAGACCATAAAGGCCGCGGTATAGACTCGCCCTTTAGGTTTTTTTTATATCATAAGATAGCAAACAAGCAGATGGGTCTCCTGATGGAAAGAGTCAACGATCGCCTATAGACACCAAAGATGTTCATGGTGCGTTGCTATCTTGTGGCAAGGTCTAATGCCACATGCATAAGCTTACCGGCTACCTTACCCTCCAAACCGGAACACACTGACGCTATTGCGGCAGGAATAGGTAAGGCGGTGGTACCTGACCCGGGCGAGACAATGCAGAACTCTACCACCTAGTAACTTGATATGATATAGTAGGTTACGTATATCATATCACGTTACGAGGGTTCTCTCTCTTTTTAAAATCAAATATGAAAATTTGAGTGTGAAATACATAACCAAGTGTTTTAAGTTTTAAGTTATTTAAAGTCTACGTAAAATATATGGAACATAAAGTAAACCACGTAATATTTGTTAAGCGGCATCCATTAAAGAACGCAACTCTGGGAATATTACACATGACCTTGAACTGTTTAATAAAGACATTTATGTTATGAGCGCGGTTTTTAAATTTCTTGAGTACGTCTTGATTTTTTGAGATTAGAGTTTTAGAAAAGTTTGTGACTATTTTAAAGCTTAAAATTACACATTGATTTAATGAACGTGATTAATGTCGGAAGCAAAACGATCGTATGATATCAATATATTCAATGAACAATTGGAAGTTTTATGAGATATTTTGAATACTCATAAGGATATTGCAACGGGATTCTCAATAAAAGTGCACACTCAAAACGTTAATTTTCATCACACATCTACATTTATGTGTATCTCCTTTATGGTCTAGTGGTCCGGTGTCGGAGTTGATCACATGAGGTCTCGGGTCGGACAATTCAACAAAATGTGTTTTTCAGTTTTCTGACAAAAGCAATGTTGCCCGGGATTGGAAAAAGTGCCCGGATGGCGATCGGCTTTGGTTAATCGTGGGTACACTTGTTGTACCTCTGCCTACCTCTTTGGGGATACGGGCGTGAAGATACCTTTTTTTATCTAAAATTAAAAGTAAATTAAAAATGCTTTAAAAGTAAGTAAATATTAAATAATAAATAAATAACTTTAAATAGAAGTAATGAATTAGGTACTATATTTTATACTAATATCCACGAAATAAAGAAAACAAGCGGAATTGGCAAGTACAAACATTTGTATCAGGACCGCGATCGCCACACTCACACATAAAATAAGCATTATTGCATATAAACTACTAATGCAAACATTGTTTCATTGGTCGTTTTCGTTTTAAGCAACAATAATCCGAAACACACAGACAGACAGAACATTTAAAAATATACCAAAGTGCGTTACAATAAATTTTATTTTGCTACAAAAAAAAAGAGTATTTGGGTGATTCCGTTCTAACTGTGATATTCAATGTCCTGTATTGTTTGTTCTCACAGGTCGTTAATTAATAATTAATTTATGAAATTTTTGTACTTATTGGAAAATAATAAACATATTTCAACATTATTTTCATATAATATAACTTGCCACTTACAGAAAACTTACAATATATCACTTAAATGTCAATACCGTGTCATGTCCATTTCTAGAATTTATTTATAAATTGTTAGTTTTTTTGTCGTAATAAATGATTTAAACTAATTACCTCATAAATTCTAATGTTTACGACAAAAATAACTAACAATTTATAAATAAATTCTAAAAATAGACATGACACGGTACTGACATTATATCACAGTTAGAACGGAATCACCCATTTATGTCCTTTTATAGTCTATTCAAAATAGACTCATCTATTTGTACAATAGTGAAACTTAAGATCGTAATAGTTTCGCTATTCTACAATAGATGGCAGCATTGATTTTTCCGTAGTTTTCAGTTGATCATATTTGAGTAGAGAACTTTCTAGAACGATTACGTAATGACTGTCATTACGCATATCTTTCTAGAAACATTAGGTCAACCTAAAATGAACTTTATATGTAAGGTGTACGGCTGATTTTAGCTTGACTTTCTATTATATCATTAGAGATTATATTAAATCAGGAATTTAATTAAAATAAAATGAAAATTGTACTTTCGAATGATATGAAATATCTCCATTTTTAATCATCTGTATTCTACTATCATTTCTGCATTCAAGGATGGCACAATACGGCATAATTCAGTGTATAATAGATTTTCGCACGACGACTATCTCCTAATGATATGGTAAGTATCACTAAGGCAATTTAGAGTAAAAGCGCATAATAGTGACGCACGCGGCACGCCCACTCTTCACTTCCCCTTGTTTTCTTTATTTCGTGCTAATATCAATATTTTTCTAAAACAGTTAATGTCAAAAAATATGCAATATAAATTCCAAATAGGACTAGGGCTAGGAATAGCAGTAATAATAAAAAAATACCTACGTTTACAGTACGTTTAAGACAAAGCAATCCAATAAAAGTTACTTTTTTCCACCTGCAAGTGACCGGCAATATTATGACACTTTAGCAGTTCAAATATCGATTTCGGTCTGACAAAAACACTTCCTGGTACGCTAATGCAGGGCAGAAGTTGGTTTGAATAGTAAAACGATCGCTCGCCGGCATAGGTCACGTGGTCACTGACTGGCCTGTTAGATAACGCTTTAATGGTACGAAATAGCAGGACAGTTTAATTATCGGCTAAAATCGACCTGCTATAAGAGTTCATGGTAGGGCCGCAGCACGTAGAAAACATGCCTGTCTGTGGTCCTCCTGTTTTAAAAAATGGTTCGATCGCATGAAAAAATGTTTAAAATGTAAAAGAGATTATTTTGAAAAGCAATAAACATAATATTTTGGGTATAACATGTTGTTTTTTTAAGTTACGCAAAACTTATAGTGTAACCTACGTAAATAATAAATATATAAATATTTACAGGACAAATTACACTTACTGATCTAACCCCAAAGTAAGCAAATTATTTGCTTATGTTATGGGTCATAGTCAACGATACTAATACATAAAAATACATATATAAATACTAGAATATATTTAATAGACACCCAAACCCGGAAATACAAACATATCAGCTCATTTCATTAATACTTGTCCCCATCGGGGATCGAACCCGAGCCCCGTCGATTGCGTAGTCGGAGTCACTAACCACTCGACCAACGGGGCGGTCAATATTAACGGGGTGGTTTATTCGAGTTCCACATGATACATATAAGTTTAGGACTTGTTTTGTTACCTTTTAAATTTTAAATTCTTGTCTGTGACTTGGATCACAGGTTCTTATTGAATCTACTTTTTTTATTTATTTTTATTTTTTAAAAATTTTTGGGACGACAGTTTTTTTTAATTTTTTATCCGTTTTATTTATAATTTATGATGTTTTAAATTAAAAAATTGTAATATATTTTGTACCTATTTGTAAAGTATGTTTATACGTTATACAGGTTATTTTAGCATCGACCTTTTTACTTTTTTATTATTTGTTTTGATAGTAAACACAGTAACATGCATTTTGTACAAAATTTCCTACGTCTACCTAATTCGTTTAAGAGTCCCGTGACAAACAGACAGTCAGACAGCAGACACATATATTTCAAATTCAAATGGTCATGTTGTATCAATTGAAATTAGCGCGCTTGATTGCGAAACCCCAAATTCAACAGATTACACCTGCATCAGCATGATTGCGGAACCCCAAATACAATAGATTACACCTCTACATAAAAACGCCGTATTCCGTGTAATGACAGTTGAAAACTCCCGTCGCGAGCCATTTGTTGCGACAGTACTCTAGTACGACGCAGATCCGCAAATCTAACCGAATCCTTTTTAGGGATCCTTAATGTATTTTGTCACGTATTTCCTTTAATATTAAATCGCCTCTGTGGTCTAGTGGTCCGTTGTCGGTGTTGACATTTTGAGCTCCGAGTTCGATCCCCAGGTCAGGCAATTCAATAACATGTGTTTTTTCAGTTTTCTGATAAAAACAACGTTACTAGGAATTGGATATGTGCCAGGGGTTAGATAGGTGTCGGGGATTGGATAAGTGCCCGGTTGGCGATAGGCTTGCCAACTGTCACATTGTGGGGCAGAATATCTTCGGCTAGTTGTGGGTAGGTACACTGGTTGTACCTCTGCCTATCTCTTCGGGGATACGAGTGTGGAGATGTTTTTTATGACGCTCTACTTATAGGAAAAAACTAGCACTACCTAGTTTTTTCCTATAAGTTTCATTCATTTCAAATTCGGGCAGGACGTTCCAGAACTCTCATATTAGTCACGATGCTAGTGACATTTGGCCAATCGTTTGATTATTACAAAACGCCTGGCAGGCTGGCAGATAGTCGATTCTTTAATAGGATTCATCAACACGGTGAAAAATATCAAAATATCGAGAACCCCACACGATATAAGCTAAATTTAAACTTATTCAGTAACACGTTGTTTAGGGTGAAGATGGTGTTGTTCTTATGATCGCCTGGAATTGTCTATTGCATTCAAAGAACAGGCGAGACTTTTTATTATCCGAGGGGTATTTTAAAGTGAACTCAAAGCCCTTCAGTACCATATTTAAAGGGTGACATTATGTTTCCTTACTCGATTCGCGTACATTTTTAATGCTGTCACTTAAATGTGTTTCGGAGTAAAAAAATGTTATTGTTCTTTTAAACTATGCGGAGGAGTTCGATGTGGCTTATTTTATTTCGATTATGCTGCGGCTGCACATGCGCCTATCTTCACAAAGCTTCGTACAATGACACTATAAATGCAGTTGTGACCGGCTATTATCGGCTATTTTCGCATATATTGCAGACTGCGCGTGCCTTAACGCGCATATAACTTCAGGACAATAGACGCAAGTGTAGCCTCAGTATTAACCTAAACTTAGTACCATCTTACATCAACATGGGCGTACCGAGAGGGAGGGGAGCAGGAGGGGGGGTGTAGTTACCCCCTCTAGGATTTGTTTACCTCCGTACTAACTATCTACTGTTGTCAGATAAAAATATCTATTCTATAGGGCATACATATAATAAAATCGTAGAAAAGTCAAAACTGTACATTGAATATTTAAAAAAAAAATACGTGGGACGTGATCTAAAATCGATATCAAGGCCAAAAATATAATTTTTTGAAATTTTTGTCTGTTTGTCTGTATATATATCCGGGGTAAACTCAAAAAGTACTGCATGGATTTACTTAAAATTTTGCATGAATATTACTAACAGGTCGGGTAAACATATAGGCTACATATTATCACGCTATCACCTACAGGGGAGGAGCTGTGCGGAGTAAACGAAGTCCGCGCGGATGAAGTCGCGTGCAACAGCTAGTAATAAGATAAAAATATAGTCTTAAAATGTTGCGGTTTCGCCTGTGGCCGGAACTGGAACAGATTAAGCTGAACTTTCGGTTTCGGCTGAAAATCCAGTTAAAGTTGGTCACTATTTATTATATTTGGTGTCATATCGTTGGCATCAAGGCATACTGTTTTTATAAGATAGAAAACAGGTTAATGGCTTTCTTGATGGAAAGAAACAACCGTCGGTTATAGACACCAAATATAATAATGGTTCGTTGCTATCTGTATTGAGACTTAATGCCACACCATATGCATACATTTACTGGCTACCTTTCTTCTCCAAACCAGAACACGACAGTGACAAGCACTTACGCTATTGCGGCAAGAATATGTAAGCGGCGGTATTAGACCCGGGCGAAACAATGCAGAACTCTACCACCTAGTAGCGACTATGGTAGTGACTCGCATAGCCGATCGTTCGGCTTTTACGAACTGCCTGACAGAACAGGATGGTCTGTTCTTCAAAGAAGCTTATCCCAACACAGGGGGAGTCGATTTTACTACTAAGACGCGATAATAGATATTTTTAAACTTCTTAAAGTCTGCGTACTTATTATAAAGGTTGTTGACACCTGGATACTTAATAAAGACATGAGATAAGCTTAAAGCTCAAGAATGCTCTAGACACCCTGTTACTAAAATCCTGTCACACTAATATATACTTTAAATTTAAAGCATTAAAAGATATTTTCAATAATGTCCCATCCGATGGAAGGTTTCCCAACTGCTGGGTACAGGAAGCGGTAGTCGATTCGATTCCTGACTTGAATATATTATTTGATTAATGTCTTTCGTTAAAGCCGTCACATCTATAGTTAGCCTGGAATAGTAAACATAGTTTTTAATTATAATAAAATGTGAAGGTGAGAACTTGATGACCTTAGTATGTGGAGTGAATTAATTTGATAGGTTATAGGATTTTACACTGACTTTTAAAGATATATTTTTAGGAATGGCCCAAATGTGCTTTAACCGAATACAGACTTTGGCCAAAAATTCGGTAAAAAATCCATTTTTTACATCGTAATCAAGCAAGTAAGCAGATGGATCTTCTAATGGAAAGATCCATAAGAAGACCCATCTGCTATAGTCAACCATCGCCTATAGACACCAAAGATGTTAATGATGCGTTGCTATGCCTCATGCATAAGTTTACCGGCTATCTCCAAACCGGAATACTATAATGACAAGTACTGACGCTATTGCGACAGGAATAGGTAAAGCGGTGGTACCAAATACCCGGGCGAGACGTTGCGGTACTCTACCGCTAGTAGTCACGATGGCAGTGACACGTATAGTTAATCGGTCGCCTTTTACGAACTACCTGGCAGATAGTCCCGGGTTTCTAAATGAAGGATATTGATGAGGTCTATACAAAGTTCGCCTACAATGCATTTTGATAGATGCTTATATTATTGTAAAGCATTATTAATTTCTGAAGTGTAAATTGTATCACCGACACTTCTTATAATGCTAAAATTCACAAAAGGCTTTTTGTCAATATTTTTGTGAATAATATTAATTTACTTGAACTGGCAATTATGACTTACTATTTTAACGCATTTACGTCGCAATATATCGTCAACATAGATCTAATTTGTTTTTATATTTTTCATCATGAAGATGATTTGATTTTAACCACTTAAAAGTTATAACATGAAAAACGTTTGTTTAAAATAACAAAACAAAAAAGTTTGGAAAATCCAAAAGTGCACGCCGCAACATTTTTTTAATAAACTGTACAAAAAATAGAATAGAATATCTTTATTTAAAAATGAGAGATTTGTAGTGAGATTTTTCCTTATCTAGATCTATCTAAATTAATTAATCTAAAAAGTTAATTTAAAAAACTATTAATCTAGATCTAGATTAAATTATTTATTACAAAAAATCAGATCCGAATGAACTGATTTTCAATGGGTATTTATTCTGAGTGGATTAGATAATGTTGATTATAAAATAAAGTTAATTCATAAAGCTAATCAACCTACTTCGTGTTTCCAGACATAAAATAATCAACTGGCCGCACTTAAAATTTTTTGTCAATGAGATTTTTTAGAATAATTAACTCTCTTCAAAGCCTTAAGGTTATACAGAATTTGAAGAATTAAGATTTCGCTTTATACACATATACTTTTTTATATGAAATTAGTGTATGAATTTATTACTGAGTGTGATTGAAGTTGGTTCAGCCATACATTTTCTTTTAACCGATAATACATTGCAATATATTTATTGTCACTCTGACACTTGTTTTATGATGATACTAAATGTAGCTGTTTGTATAACCTGTGTTGTAAGTTTCAACTATAGTAATAAATATTTTCCTTTTTGCTCCATTTTATATAATAGTCTGTTTAACATTTTGTTTCTTATCTATCTGACATATTTCCAACTTCTTTGGTTGGTCATATATAAAAGAAAGTGTGAACTTCATAGAAGAAACAACATCTTTGCCTGATTATTTTTGTGTTATAGCACTACCTCCGTGCTTGGGAAAACCTAAAAAAAACAAAGAAAAGTATCGACACACGGGATTTGAACCTGCTACTGTCTCCCTAAAGCCGAGACGCTCACAGAGCTAGTGTCGACAGACTCGTGGCGAAATTCGTCTTTCCTATGTGATCGATTACGTCGATTATACTGATCGTTAGATATACATACTTATAACCAGTTAAATGAGTTCATCGTTACAGATGAAATTCACATTTATAATTTTGATCAGTACTTTCGTGTTTCTAACTATTTTTGTGTTATAGGCTATAGCACTCACCCAATGCTCAATGACACGCGGGATTTGAACCTACGCCTGTCTCCCTAAAGCCGGGACGCTCACAGAGCTAGTGTTGATGGGCTCGTGGCGAAATTCTTCTTTCCTATGTGATCGATTACGTTCGTTACAGATGAAATTCACATTTATAATTTTGATCAGTACTTTTGTGTATCTAATTATTTTTGTGTCAATGCTTGGGAAAACTTTAAAAACAACAAAGACAAATATCGACACGCGGGATTTGAACCTACGACTGTCTCCCTAAAGCCGGGACGCTCTAACACGAGCTAGTGCCGAAATCTAACTACTGAATGGATTTGGGTGAAATTTGGCACAGAAATAGATGATGTGCTGGAAAAATGATAATATATTATTATAGGTACTTTTTACCCCGGAAAAATCAGGTGATCCCGCGGGATTCGCCAAGAAATTTTATAATGCAGCGGGCTGCTCCTGCTCGCTGCAGCTAGTATCAAATAATTTTCATTGCTCAGCCAACAAAATTGATTTTAGAAAAATGAGTTGTAAACACAACATAAGATCATAAGATCATGCATGATCCGAGCCGTTTAGACCCAACAGTAGATTAAAAGGTGCTCAATACCCCGTAAGTAAATTAATATGTCGTCAATCTAAGACATTTCACCCAATATTTCCCCCTATTGCACCATTTTATGGGATGAAAAAAAGTATCTTTACGACCATATCCCCGAAGAGGTAGGTACAACCAATGCACTCACGATTAGCCGAAGATACTTAGTTCCAGAATGTGATAAGTGAAAAGCCTATCGCCAATCGAGCACTTTTCCAGGAAAACTTGTTTTTATCATAAAACTGAAACAACGCATTTTTGTATTGCGAATCGAACCCGGGACCGATCGACCTCATGTGGTCAACACCGACACCGGGCCGCTAGACCACAGAGGCGACGATAAGGATGAATTTCCAAAAATCCTTTTCTATTCCTCTTCTACATCATAAGAACAAACCCTGTGAAAAATTTAATCCTTCTTGGTTCAGTCAGGAATTTCTCATTTTACCTACTCGTATATAAATACATAGACTGTATATAAAGACTCGTATATAAAGACATAGACGTTGACGTAATTAGTGTAAATATATAGATATACCTACTTACAAAATATACTTTTCTACAAAACTTGCAATAATCTTCATATTTGTATGAAATGGAAGTTTTTTAAATATTCCTTTTCTTAAATTTACTAATTGTGAAAGCACTTCTTAATTAAGTTGCGGCAATATACAGGATATTTTTTACAGGAATAACTCCAAGAAACTCCCAGAGGTAGCATATTGCCAAATTTACATACTTGTAATCTTCGCACCGTAGACAAATTTACGAATGAAATATGGAAATTTTTTGGGGAAAAGAAGACGGTAGAAATTTGCTCGGTGTAACCATTTTATAAATTATTTTGATACTAAAAAAAATATCAACACAGTGGATCCCTTGCACAATAGCCAGAATGGACCAAACGTCAATAAACTTTCCAGCTCACCATGATTCACCGTTTCGTCGTCTAGCAATAATACCTATACTGACTAGATAGCAGAACTATACACTTGTTTCTAGTGATAATCGGAACGGGTAGCGTTACGTAGGTACTCATCCAATGCATGGTGTATAACTACACCACCGGACCGAATGCATCAAGCTGCTTCCGAGCTTTGAATTTGGAGAAAAATGTTTGACCGACCCCGTTACGGTCCAATGGTCGCATAACCTCAACCGAATGTTCAAACCACTAGAATTACTAACCCTACATATTAAAACGGCTAAAAATTCTACAATATTACAAATGTAATGTAAGAGGGCTTGTGTTTCGGTGTCGAGCAAAGTGTAATTGTAGTTTTTCGAGATTCTAATGAGCAAGTAAAAGCTATCATTCCGGTTATATCAACATTGAAAATTTATCAGATGAACAATTTAAAAACTGAAACATCTAATAACAATCTTTACTCACATAAGATGAGGCCTCTTTGAAAAATTGATCATCTGCCATCTGGCCTGGCAGTTCGTAAAATTCGATTCCAAATTCCAAATCGATTTGATTAACGTGTTACCAAGGAAGTTACATTCTACCCGGAATGTTCACACGTGCTTCAAAATCGTTCCGAAGAGTACCTACCACGACATTGGTGGAGTGTGTCTTTTTCTACTAAATAAAGCGCCAATCGCCATATATAAGTGCAGCCATGCGTAGTTTGCAAATTACTACTAAGTAATTCTACTAATTTGATAAATAGTTTTTGCATTGCACAAGTAATTTCGTCATAATTAAAATAAGCACATTTTAGAACTCACTGTTTTAATTAAAATACATTTCATGCTAATGTTTTTATCGACGTGTATGAATAAAAGCGATTTAACGATTACCGAAAATATAAAAATCTACCATCAGATAGTTTTATTTACACTGGCAATTGCAAGAAAGGGACCATCTTGTCGTTGTCTTGCTAAGAACGTTTTTCTTCCCTGTTAAGTAAGAAACAAATGTCAACTTTATTTGTAACGAAATAAAGTACAATTTTATTTTTCAAATATTGCCTCATAATAATTCCAGTTATCGTATATAAGTTCCTTGCGTGTCACTACCACTGTGATTACTAGGTAACAGAACCGCGCAACTTCTCGCACAGGCTTGGTACTCTTATTCTTGTCGCAATAAGGTCAAAGCTTGTCTGTCTTAAATTCAGATAATATGCTTCTGTCCACTAAGAATGAACTATGATATGATATATTGTAGAGTTTAATGATTATGATATGGAGATAAAAAAATATTTATTTTCTAAGATAAGGATTAATAATATTTTTAGGATATAAATTCGGCTAAAATAGACATGAAGTCACATGGCAGTAAACGTAAATCTGGAAGCGTTATATCACGCTGTGGCAAAACATCATCTTGATGTTGTCATCTTCATAGAAACCAAAGAGCGTGTAACATACTATGCGTTCCAAATGAAAATAATAGTACTGTCAGTGTGTCATATTGCTCAGCATTTTGCAAAAACTTCATCACGTATTAGTATGGTGAGTAAAAAATACTAACGAAGAAGTTCATTAAAAAAATAATTTGCGTTCTAATTGGTATATTTTTTAATCAAGATTCCATTCGCCCATGCTAGTATATGTTAAAAGTAAGGTGTAGAAAAGAAAAGAAAATATAAAAATACAAGTAATGTACAATACAAATACAACAACAACAAATACTTAATCAAATGTGTCTACCGGATTTTAAATCCTCTACACCACTTATAACGATTTAGTTTATTTTTTTGTTGCACATAATATTGCATAAATTTAAAATTAATTACGTGTTTTCAATAATATTTATAATGACATTATTTAAATAGGTACACTTATGCATGTAGTATGCATATCACACTAATATTCTTATCATAGAATTATTTGAATGTTGACCGCCCCGTTGGTTGAGTTATTAGCGACCCTGACTACATAATCGACGGGGCTCGGGTTCGATCCCCGGCGAAGACAAGCATTTGTGTGATGAGCATAAATGCTTGTATTTCCGGGTTTAGGTGTTTATTAAATATATTCCAGTATTTATACACGGGGCACACTTTTAGTGTGCCCCATGTATAAATTAATATTCTTAATAAAATAAAACGCCAAAAAAATTTAATAAATACTCTAGCCAACTTTCATTTATGCCACAAAATTTTGTTTATACAAGACACACTTCAGCACTCAGTCTCGTACAAAACTCATTTTACACTTTTTGTAATAACTACACTCATGTTGTTTGTCCAGTGGAAAAAAATTACATACTATTTTAAATACAAAAATCTTTACTTGTATTTAACGTTTATACATGGGGCACACTAAAAGTTTTGCATTTCTAGCTAATCGGAACTATTTGAATTTCGAATGTTATATTTTTAAAACGTTGCAACCTTCTTAGTAATAAAAAAAATGGCGGGAAATGATTTGTCAATTGTTTTTTTTATCACACGTAAAAGTTCTACGTACGCAATGAAAATGGAATTAAGTCGAAAAGATTTTAGAGCGACGATTTTTTATGATTTTAAAAGTTCTCTTTCTCCGCAAGACTGTGCCGTTCGTCTTTAAAATGCTTTTAGAAGAGAAGCACCTTGTTTGAGCACCGTGAAGCGATGGTTTGCTGAATTTGAGAGAGGTCGAGTTTCTTTACATGACGAATTTTGTGAAGGGCGGCCTTCAACTGCCGTCAACGAATATAATGTGGCTACTGTTAAGCGGTTAATTGAACAAAACCCCCGGATTACCTATAAGGCTATTGGGGATTGGTATGAGCCAAATTTGGACCATTTTACACGAAAAATTGAAAGTTCGGAAACTTTGTTGTTGGATCCCTCATGAACTGACAGCGGAGCAGAAGCGGGCTCGCGTGGAATGGTGCTCACAGATGCTACTGAACTGCGACCACGGACATTCTAATGCTGTTTATGACATTGTCACAGGAGACAAAAGGTGTATTTAGTGTTTTGAACCCGAAAAAAACAGCAATCTTGTGAATGGGTGTTTGAAAATGAGAACAAGCCAACAAAAGTGAGACAGGCAAGAAACGTTGGTAAAAAAATGATCGCGTTTTTTTTCTCAGCTACGGGTTCCATCTATACAATTCCACTTGAAGATCAAAAGAGTGTTAATGCCCAGTGGTATTCTACTATTTGTTTACCCAGGGTGTTAGAAAAAGTTCGCGAAAGACGACCCAAAAGCCGCATTCTCCTACACCATGATAACGCTTCTTCACACACGGCCAACAAAACAAAGTCTTTTTAGCTTCCGGAAAAGTACATCTCGTCACTCATAGCCCCGCCCCACTTGCGCATAGCCCCGACCTAACACCCTATGATTTCTGTATTTTCCCCAAAATCAAAGATTTGATGACAGGTTTTACTTTTACCAACTCCGAAGAGGCAGTGATAGCGTTCAATCAGCACGTAGAAAACATGCCTTCAGATCTGAGGTCCTCCTGTTTTAAAAAATGGTTCGACCGCATGAAAAAATGTTTAAAATGTAAAGGAGATTATTTTGAAAAGCAATAAAAATAATATTTTGGTTATAACATGTGGTTTTTTTAAGTTACGCAAAACTTGTAGTGTGACCTACGTATATGTATTAGTATCGTTGACTAACACCTATAATACAAGTAAATAATTAGCTTGCTTTAGGCTTAGATCAGCAAGTGTAATTTGAATATTATTTGTTCTTCAATAAATCAGCCAAATTTTTTTAAACCTATATTTTTTTGTTCACATTACTAATTATACACTTATGATGTTACTAGTTGACAACAAGGCGATTTCTTCTCAGTTGGAACGCATAGTAGATATTATGACGGCGTGATGTCATTAAGACGCCATGACAGTATAAAGCGTTTTCCCGATAAATTTAATTTTAATTTCAAAATGCGAAATTTTGATTATAAATGTAGGTTATTTAACAAAAATAAATAGTTTTTTAGTAAATATACTTGTTAAGGTTGTACTATTGTGTTTATTTTATTTATTTAATGTAAATTTATTTACAGTTATTCCTTAAGACTTTTTCTTGTGCACTGACCGTTACAACAAATTTTCCACAAGTGCAAGGTGTACTAAAACAATATTCCTAAATACGTTAACTTCACCTGCCATATATTTTGTACAATAAAGCGTGACCGGAAAATACCAGAAAATTTAAACAACAATTCCAAAATTATACCAATATATACTTAAAATACGAAACTGGCCACCCCGAGAATGCTGTTAAGTGGCTCGGAGGTGTTATAGGGAATCTCCAATGATGAATTTTTTACGGAGATTTTCTTTGCGGCTTTCTTTTTAATGTTTATTTATGCGGTTTTTCAGAGTACAAGAGGGTTAATATTAATGCCTGTTTACATTTATAGGACTTTGATATTGTGGATATACTTAGTTTTTTTTATAAGGGTGACAAACGGAACTCCTATAATATGACTTCGCTATCTGTCTGTCTGTCGCAGCTCTATTTCTTAAACCGAAACGTAATCTGTAAAAATTATAGGCAGACACCTAAAATTTCACAGAATACAGGTTACTGTAGACGCTATTGTCAAATTTAGTCGACTAGCATATCAATATTAATATTATGAATGCGAAAGTTTGGATGTTTGGATGGATGGATGTTTGTTACTTAATCACGCTAAAACTTCTGAACGGATTTGGACGTAATTTGGCACACAGGTAGATGGAAGTCTGAAAAAGAACATAGATTATTTTTACCTCGAGAAAACTAGTTGTTCCTGCGGGATTCACCAAAAACTTATAATGCATTGCACTGCACGCTGCAGCTAGTATTCCAATATTTGAAAGCTATATAAATTATAAGGTTATTACAAATTAAAAACTATACAATTACCTATATGTATTTAAATTAATGTGCAATTAAGTTTTCCTTATCATGAGATCAGTACTAAAAGACACATGCAATTATTCTTTTATTAATTAAAAACGAAATTAAAGTTAAAACAGCATAAAATATTCACAATATCTCTTAAATATACGGTGCAGTGGTAAAAGTAAACATTTATGAGCACCCCATTATTTCAGAACAGGATACAAAAAGTCAATTTTACGTTGACCCTTGCAAATTTCGCAGACTCTGTTATAATGTACACCTGGATTAAAAATAGTCATGTTGGGGAGTTCAATGTAAAGTGGTGGCATGGTTCGAGAATCATTTGTCATGTCAGATGATAGTGATACGACGTCACCCCGCCTGATGGACGGAGATTTGTGTAACGTGGACTATGAATATTTTGACTTGCACGCAGGATAAGAACTGTATGTAGCACTGAGGAGAAATGTTCAAATAAAAATGTACAGGTTTACTGATAAAATATTGTATATATTTAAGGACACGGTAGATAGTGGTCATAAGTAAACAATAAAAGTATAATAAAATGAGAATACTATTTAAACACTTAGTACCACAACGAAATTAGAGTAGGAATATTAATATTAAAGTCAAATATAAATAATAATCATAATAATAAATTTTTATTTCAGGTACCAGGCCCATAGATTTCATACTTCATTACAATGGCATGCTTATAATATTAACAAGATTTATAATATACCTTTACTATATACAAAGTCAAAATATTTTCATTAAAATTATTCTTTACAGGCACTTTTGACAAGTCAATATTTTTTGAGTACTACCTGGAGCCGGTTAGATCGGAAACGGGGCCACACGCTTTATTAAACACATTAAAAAATATGGTTACTGTAAAATGAACTAACGAGTCTAGTCGGAGTTATATACTTTACATTTTATTTCATTTCAAAATGAAGGTTTGTAAATAAATAATGAACTTCAAACGCCGTCTCTCTCACATAGTTAGTTTTACGATTTTATTTTATTACTAGCTGTTGCCCGCGACTTCGTCCGCGCGGAGTTCGTTTACTCCGCACTGCCCCTCCCCCGTAGGTGATAGCGGGATAATATGTAGCCTATATGTTGACCCGACCTATTAGTAATATTCATACAAAATGTGAAGTAAATACATGCAGTACTTTTTGAGTTCACCCCGGACATACATACAGACAAACAGACAAACAGACAAACAGACATACAGACAAACAGACATACAGACATACAGACAAACAGACAAAAATTCTAAAAACTATATTTTTGGATTCGATATCGATTGTAGACCACGCCCCAAGTATTCTTAAAAAAAATATTCAATGTACAGTTTTGACTTTCCTACGATTTTATTATATGTATAGATACAGACTAATAAAATATTAAAAAGATTCTTATTCCCCATGTTGTTCCAGCCACCCTTTGAAGAATAAATTATCTGCTATTCTGCTAGGCAGTTCGTAAGAGGCGAACGATCGGCTATGCGCATTACTACCATAGTGACTACTAGATGGTAGAGTTCTGCATTGTCTCGCCTGGATCTGGTACCATACCTATTACTGTCACAATAGCATCGGTGCTTGCCACTGTCGTGTTTTAATTTAGAGGCTAAGGGAGTAAACGTGCTGGATTTTTGGAGTGACCTGGGTTGGCAGGAACAGCCATTATAGCTATATGTGTCCCGTAATAGCCCTTAGTGTGACTAAGTATACGGCCATACGGATATCAACGCACCATTAACATCGTTGGTGTCTATATGCGATGGTTTTCTTTTCCGTTTTGGAGAGCCATATGCTTGTTTGCTATCTCATGATGATGTAAAAAAATATCACCTGACAAGGTAATGCTTTCTACGCCGTCTATATTTTCAAAAGATAGATCGTTATAAGATAGCAAACAAGCAGATGGGTCTCTTGATGGAAAGAGTCAAGCATCGCCTATAGACACCAAAGGTGTTAATGGTGCGTTGCTATCTTGTGGCAAGGTCTAATGCCACATCCATAAGTTTACCGGTTACCTTACCCTCCAAACGGGAACACGACGGTGACTAGCACTGACGCTATTGCGGCAGGAATAAGTAAGGCGGTGGTATCAGACCCGGTCGAGCCAATGCAGAACTCTACTACCTAGTATATTCTATTACATATTACATTTTTTTACCGCTAAATATAATAAAATTACTATCGAAATTATTATTATTTTGTTAAGTTTAGAAAATGGTATTTTTGTTTGAGTTGCCAGCTTTTATAACTTTATTTTACTTTTATTTTATTTTACTTTATAAGGTATAACTTATTTTTAAGGACGTTGACATATAGAAAACATTTTTGTATATCACTAATTAAAACATTTACATATATAATACTATTACAGGTTGCTTATTCGTACAGTCCTATAAAAAGTCTTATGAATCTCATGTTTGTCTAGATATATAAAATAAAATATATTGTTTTAGTATATAATTATCATGTACCCATCGTTGTCTTTGGAATGTTAAGTAACTATACAGTAGCGTGACTGTCTCATAATATTATTGACTAGGTTTATTATTATCAGTCGTTTTATAGCCATTTTCACGGGAATGTATGCGGTCACCGCGCGCCTTTTGCATACTCTATTGAATGTGATAAAATAAATGTTCTGTTTAATAAACTGATCATGTGTTGCTACTGGCCAAGTGCTCAGTATGGCCGGTGTGTTCTATTTCTGAAATGTGCAGTAACGGTCCGCGCACGTGATCGCGTTACAATTTAAGTTTTGACGTTCGGAGAAATTTGGCCAGTATCAACCAATAGCAGGCCAGTTTATTCGAATTTCTCTTTTTTGAAATTTAAATCACTATTTACGCATTTTTAGATGTCATTGACAGTTACTGAGGTAATTGATTACTTTGTAGTTTGTACTATATAATAATTTGTAAACATGCCAAGAGATGGCGCTTTAGTATTTTGCATCGCGCTATCGTTTGATAAATCTAAAATCGCTTAGGTTCAGTAATGATATGAAATGGCTAACTTTGCGCAGAGGCAATATCGTAACCAATGAGGTTTATCCGAGGTGCGATTATTGCTAGTTGAAAACTTTACCAATACCCCGCCTTGTGGACGTGAAATACCGTCCGCTATGGCAATTTTTGAACGGCCGTTCAGGCCTCAATTAGACATGCGCAAAACGGTACTTACTACTTAGAAGTGTAATGTAACATCACACATCACCTTTGAAAAGGTAATATCACCCGCAAACATCACTCATTACTCATCACATCACCTTAAGGAAATATCATCTCGAGTAGCGTTTAATGTCTTGCGTTGCATGTGATGTATGCATCGCTTTTTTGTGCGAAAGTATATATTTCTTTCCGAACCAGAATACCATAATAACTGTTGATTAAACTGACTAATAATTTTAGTCTCATTGAAAGTTTTATTATAACATTACGATTATATTAATCGTAATTACATTTTCTATTCGTCATGTAGGTACATGATTTAAAAGTATCATCACGCCGGTACCTATGTGGGGTAAGCAGAATAAACCAAACGTCTATAGACTTTCAGTTCTCCACTATTCACCAGTTTCTTGGTTGGCACACCATTCCGCCGTACTCCGAGCTACTACTGAGATTTTAAATTTTCGGGTAAAGTATCTTCACGCCCGTATCCCCGAAGGGGTTAGCAGAGGTACAACATTTATTATTAGTAAGATTGTACATCTTACTAATAACAAATATGAACCGAATTGCCATCACCAAACGTTTCCAATTCAAATCATTCTAACATACTTAACGTACTCGTATACCCGTTCTCCCAGCTCGAACCAACGATCTCGGTATTATTCGATTTATTTAAGTTATACTGCCAGTTGCATATCTCCCGCACGTTGCGCACCACATTCTTTTCTTGGTAGTATAATATCATATGTGATACGGCCAGAAACGACACTAACCGAACTGTACCGAGTGATGAATGAAGTAATGTGTGATGGTTGAAACGCTAGTGTGATGTGTGATGTTGCATCACCTTTCCGAGTGATATTACTTTTGTGATATTACACGCATCACCTACCCATGTCTAGCCTCAATATTTCCTTCAACTAAATTTTCAAAAAAACGTAGGAGAGTCAAAACTGTACATTGAATATTTTGTTAAAAGAAATAGAATACTTGGGGCGTGATCTACAATCGATATTGAAGCCAAAATTATAGTTTTTAGAATTTCTGTCTGGTTTGTTTTGTCTGTATGTACTATGTATGTCCGGAGTAAACTCGAAAAGTACTGCATGGATTTACTTCAAATTTTGCATGTACATTACTGACAGGTCGGGTCAACATATAGGCTACATATTATCACGCTATCACCTACGGGGGAGGAGCTGTGCGGAGTAATCGAAGTCCGCGCGGACGAAGTCCAGCTAGTTATTAATAAATGATGATTTATTTGTAGAATATCTACTTAATATGTAGATATTGTATGCATATTAATATCTGCATATTATGCCAAATCGGAGAAAACACGAGTCGAGTTATAGAATAAAATAAAGATTCACTTAAGTTAGCTGGACGGACTGGCAAGGCTTTGAATAACATAATTGTTTATGAGTGCTTATTTTTTTTAATTCATCTAATTATATTGTGACAATTATCGTCATTACAGTGAGTAGGTGTTAAAAAAGTTGTTTTTAATAATTGTTTTAAACTGGAAGTTGTTTGTCTTACAGCTTTTTAAAATAAGCGCCTATGTTTAGCGGTTAAGCGCGGCAGAGTTTTCCTCTTTTTTTAAAGGCTTCTCCAATGTATGTGGTTCAACGGAAACATTATTTCCATTCGCTAATAATGGCCAAGTTAAAGTATTATTTTTTCCAACAATATCATTTGGATGCTTCTTTCTAAAGTGATTAAATAATTTGGTCGTATTGCCCATAATATATTTGAACGAATCTTATATTTTTTTACAAATTACACGTTTACTATCTGGCTATAGAAATTTGAAATTCGTAAACGTGATTTCCTTTAAGATCCACATGTTTTTATTAAATACCGTTATTAATAATTGTTAATAAATAAATGATACTTTTATTAAATTCTATTATTCATATCTCAATTTTGTGACGGAGCTACCTATTTTAATTACGTATGTGACTAGTACACACACATACATATCTTCAAGCAAACCTATATAGGCGTTTTTGACTGCCTATGCCTTTACAGCATAGGCAGTCAAAAGTGCCTATATAAGTTTGCTAGAATAAAATCTCATGTAATATACATAAATTTTAATTTACTTCACTTTTTAATACAAATGTTACTTATCTATATCTATACATATAAAATCGTAGGAAGGTCAAAACTGTACATTGAATATTTTTTTAAAAGAATTCTTGGGACGTGATCTACAATCGATACCGAAGCCAAATATGTAGTTTTTTGTTTGTCTGTTTGTCTGTTTGTCTGTCTGTCTGTCTGTTTATCTGTTTGCCTGTTTGTCTGTTTGTCTGTTTGTCTGTATGTATGTCCGGGGTAAACTCAAAAAGCACTGCATGGATTTGCTTCAAATTTTGCATGAATATTATTAACAGGTCGGGTCAACATATAGGCTACATATTATCATGCTGTCACCTAAGGGGGAGGAGCAGTGCGGAGTAAACGAAGTCCGCGCGGACGAAGTCGCAGGCAACAGCTAGTGTATGTTATAAAACAAACTTGTCCACAGTTTATAAAATTTTTGCTTCATGTAATAATCTATAGATTTGATATCCGTTGTACATATTGCCGTGTTGGTCTCGGGCTCCTTTGAAGAATAGGCCAACTGCCGTTCTGCCAGGTAAGTCGTGTTCCGATTTAAAGGGAAAGGTAGCCGGTAAACTTATGCATGTGGCAAGATAGCAACTCATCATTGACATCTTTGGTGGGTTGACTCTTTCCATTAAGGGGTCTCTTAATGTGCTTGTTTGAAATAATGAAATAAAATTTACTGTTCAGAATACGGTTACGGCAAAAAATATGCAGTTATTAAAAGTATAAAGTATCACGCATTCTACCACACGGCATACAATATTTACAAATTATATTCAATTCTTATTACATGGTTTATAAAAATTACTTGATTTGGTTGTTATCTTATGACATAAAAAAATCCAATTCAGCAGTAAAAAATTACTTAATAATAATAAGGCGAGGTATTTCGACTCGCGTCAATTCTATAGAAAGTGGGCAACGCGGTGTGTTCTGAAACCGCTGGGAAACGTGTTATTTTTCGGATAAATGAATATAGGACTTCAACTGAAAACCAAAATTTAGCACATTCTTTTTTGTATTTAAAACTAAATATCACCATATAAAAATCATGTGGAAAATTAGAAATATTATTAACAAATTACTTGTTTTAGAGATTTTTTTAGCCTGTTTTCGAAATTTTATATGATCGAGTAAAGTACATTCTATCATGTAATAAGTTAGCACATTCCATAGATAATATCTTCAGGTATATCGTGTAATTTTTGTAAAACCGTTATTTAACAATCAATACATAAAAATGTGATTAAGCAAACCAGTTTTTTCCCATTTGTCTCGATGCCTCGCCATTATTATTTTTATTAAATCATTTCCGGAATTCTAAACAAAACCCAAGAGTATTTCTTTAGTAAATCGACTTAATGGTACTTACCAGTTTAAGAATAAGGAAGAAACAATGTTGATTTGAAACAGTATTTCCGCTTACTCTGTAAGCGACTATTTGCACTTATTTTGTCACTAAACAAATTGAGAACCGTGTTATTCCGGGCACGGACAACCCGCGACCTTTCAAATAAAGGAAATACCAAAATATACCAACCCACTTTTTAAATATTTTCTATTTTAACAGGATTTGTAGATTTATGTTGACTTGAATCTTAATGAGAGATATATATATATATATATATATATATATATATATATATATATATATATATATATATATATATATATATATATATATATATATATATATAAGTGAAAGTATATTGTTTCTTTTACATATATCGTAAAACAACAAACAGATGGGGCTTGGAATGGAAAGATTTATCAATCGCCTCATACACAGAACATATAAATGGCACATTGCTATTCGAGTGGTATGGATGTATGGCTACTTGTATTATCCTTCGAACTAGAAAAAAACGTCACAAGCATGGAACACTTGTTTTCTTGGTTTCATGGTCACAAGGCACTGATGTTATTTCTACGATAATAAATAAGGCGGTAATGCTAAGCCCGGGTGGGAAATTTAGAAACTCTGCAAATTCATAAAGTTACAGAGTTACTTTTAAGGTCCGGTTAATTTTTAAAATTAGGAACTTAATTTTGAATTTAAGGTGCGTTTTAATTATTATTGGAAAAATATTACAAGATAACATATAATCGTTTAAAAATATTCCAATTAATTCATGAATTGGATGCATCGAGTCTTGTGGATGAACTTTGTTATGCTGGCAATGTGTTATTTCACATTCACCTATACTTACGATGGTAACTATTATCTAATCTGTCGCCCTAAGTATTCCCCGATTATTATTTTCCCCGATCACTTTTAGTTCGGTTTAAGGAACTAAAATATTTTAGTTCGAATTTGGCGTTATTGAAATTATATCCATGTGTTTCGTTTTTTGTGTCGGATAAAAATGAAATTATGAATTTTTTAAATATTTTTTTTTATTACATAAATCAAATATATTATCGATTCTGAACAGTCTCTGAAAATTTGGCCGGACCTTTAAAACTAACTCTATATATTTAAGTGTTTGTATATAAATATGTTCATTACTTCTTCAAATTGAGCTGTAAATAAAAAATGCATTATTTTGTGCGTTTTGTATACACTTTAAGCCAGCAGCGGGCTGCAGAATTCAAATATTTTATGTCGTGCAACTTCAGCCTCTTTACAGGTTTTAACTTTAGTTTTTATAAAAGAAAATAACAAAATAGTCTTTGAAAAATTAGTTAATTAAAAGTTAGTTTTTTACAACAAGTAATAGTTGGTTAATATAATTTGGTAGGCAATTAAGTATTCATAAGCAGAAAAATATATAACATGTTAGCCGTTTTCATTTTTCACAGAATCTTCAGGACTAATTTCATAAAAGCTATGTAAAACCTACACAAATAAATAAAATTGGAGTATCTGTTTGTAATATTAAAATAACTGCTTTTTTTACTAAATGCATATGGATATATACACGAGACATATACCAAAATAACATTTTTTACAATTTTTGTCTGTGTGCCTGTTTGTCTGTCTGTCTGTTTGTTCCGGCTAATCTCTAGAGTGGTTGAACCAATTTTGACGAGACTTTCACTGGCAGATAGCTGATAAGACAGGGAGTAACTTAGACTACTTTTTTTTGAAATTTTGCCACGCGGACAAAGTCGCAGGTGCAGCTAGTTTATAATAAAGTGAAAATCTTTGTAGTTAAGGACTAAATATTTAGTGCGGTTACTACGTAGCACATTCAGACACCTTTTATTTTGGTACCCCATAATGTTAAAAAAGCTGTCGAAACTTCTGTTCACTATAAGTTCACTATAAAAAGATCTAAAACTTATTATTTATTTTATATATATACATAGTGTTTCAAAACATTTGTTTAATAAATCGAAAACAAAATTTCTGAATTAGGGTTTATACAGTTTACCGTGTCGCTGCGACGTTAGGGTTGGATGAAAAACGATCCAGCAGAAATTAAGTCTCGCCTGTGAAAAATGGTTTCTTGGTGGCCAGTGTTTATACGATGCCCTCGGCTATTTAAGATAGGCATATATTGTAATGTTTGAAAGTATTAGTTTTATCGTTTTCTGAACATTTAACATATATATGAACCTTATATTTGCCGCCCCGTTGGTCGAGTGGTTAGCGACCCTGACTACGCAATCGACAGGGCTCGAGTTTGACCCCCGACGGGGACAAGCATTTGTGTGATGAGCATAAATGTTAGTATTTCCAGGTTTGGGTGTTTATTAAATATATTTCAGTATATGTACATGTATTTCTATGTATTAACATCGTTGACTAACACCCATAACACAAGCAAATAATTTGCTTACTTTGGGGTTAGATCAGTAAGTGTAATTTGTCCCGTGAATAATTATTTATTATTATTATAATTTATTTTTTATACAGTTTTCTATGTTTGATAGGGCCCCGTAATGGAAGAGATACCTTTCGAGCAGTCAATAATAGGCGTAAGGCCAACTAAATATGTCACTGCTATATAGTGACTACTAGGTGCTAAATTTTATCAATGTATTGTCCAGGTCTGCAACAATCACTTTACTTATAACCTGCAACAAAAGCGTAGATGCTAGTCACTGTTATAATCGGTAATAGTGACTACTAGGTGCTAAATTTTTTCAGTGTATTGTCCAGGTCTGCAACAATCACTTTACTTATAACCTGCAACAAAAGCGTAGATGCTAGTCACTGTTATAATCGGTAATAGTGACTACTAGGTGCTAAATTTTTTCAATATATTGTCCAGGTCTGCAACAATCACTTTACTTATAACCTGCAACAAAAGCGTAGATAAGGTAGCCGGTAAACTTATGTATGACCACTTCAACTCCTAACACCATGGAACGTCTTTCACCATGTAAAGAAAAGATTTAATTTAAAAAATCATATTTTTATGAATAACTGTGTTTCATCAATATTTCTTCTGCTCATTCTTATGGCAATTAACGTTTTATCCTCAGTCACAAAGCCAAACAGCTTAGAGCAACATGTATGTGGGTTTTTGTTAATAGCACTATGAGATTAAACAAAGTTCCGGATATTTATGGTCTCAAGTAAGATCCAAAATATAAAAATATCTGTAGTGCAATCAAGTTTTATCTTTTAACATGATATATTAAAACATTCCAACTAGTTGTATAATATTTATTCTCCCCGTGTTGGCCCCGGGCTCCTTTGAAGAATAGACCAACTGTCGTCCTGCCTATGCCTATAATGTTAATTTTTATACTAACATATTTTTCGTGACTTTTTTTGTTGTGAATATTTATCTTATTTATTAAACTCTTTATAGTACCAAACAAAACAATATAAAATATTAAACCTGCAAACAGTTGACCCTGAAGGCCTTCTCTAAAACTTCTCGCTGAATTAAGGTATTTTAAGTTCAAAGGAGTAAAAACTATTAGTATAGATTTTTTTAGTTTAGGGGCCGTCCATTAATCACGTGATGTTTTTTTTGGCATTTTTAACCCCCCGTCCTCCTTGGTGACCCCTCCCCGTCTATCACGTTTATTTTTTTAGAACCTACAAAGAATCTTTTTTTTTAATATTTAGGAAATACAGGTAAAAATGTATCATCTAATTTTATTATAGAAAATTAAAGACTACAATAATAACGTCAGAAAGGTTACAGGTTGTTTTTGGCTGACATAAGAATAACAAAAGGAATTTTTTGTACTAATACATGAAAATTATTTAATGTATAGTGTCCTCGGACCATGGATTAGCAAGACTTTCTTAAACATCAATAACTGGATATGTATCTTGCAAATAAATACACGTGATATATTACTACAGCCCCCCTCCCCCATTGTGATATTTCGTGATTTTTTATGGACCACTCCCCCTCTTTCGAGCCTCACGTGATTAATGGATGGCCCCTTAGTCGTCTATTTTGTTAAAAATGGCAGAATATTGATTCTTGAAAAGTTGTATATTTTTGAAACGATGATCGATTTTGATCTTTCGAATGTCATTCAACTCAATTTTTGAGATCGAAAATATAACTTTAGCTAAATAATCGATAAGTTGAAAACTTTCGAAGCAATGTCAAAAAAACATTTTTAGATTAGATCCAACTAACGGTATTTGACATAGTTTTTAAAAGAGAGAAGCTGATAAGATTCTTAGATCAATCGGTGTATTAGCCTGAAAGTTATTCCAAAAATATTAAATAAGTTTTCTAAAAACGACGTAATTTTATTATTTGAAAAGCTGTAACTTTTGATTTTTAAACGGTATTCGACGTTGTTTTTATAGTACTAAAATATCGTAGAACACCAAAAAATTATTGGTTGAAGAATTTCGAAGTTATGTCGAAAAAATATGTTTTTCAAAATTTTCAGTCAACGAATTCTCCGAAACGGATAAACCGATTTTGATGCCATGTATGCATTAGATGAAGATTTTTGAGGAATAAAGCTGATTAGATTTTTACTCAATCGGCACTTTATCTAGAAGTTATATTAAAAAAATACTGTTTCACCAATTTTTTTTGAGGTTTTTTCAAAATTTCAAAGAATCTCCTGGGCCGACTTGGTTCAATTCACACACACACACATGCATACATACAAACAGACATACTCGTCATCGTGGAAAAAGTCGGAAAAGGTTCCTAGGACCTAGAAAATCGTGGAGGTCTGAATAAAACTCGATTTTCGAAAATCGTGACAAAATCAGTAACTTCCTTAGCTACATACGTAGCGGGAAGTTAAAAAAGTACAAAAGGCGAGCTTTAGCTCTAAAAGAGGTATTTTACAGCTAACCCAGAAAAGTGTAATACTTGACCATAAATATTAAGAGTCAAGGTGTAGTTACAATATATTAAAAAACATAGTAAACCTAAAATAAGTACTCTATCTTTGATAAAGAATTTTTAAATAAAATAAAGAGTCAAAAGCTATTTTTTCTAGCTAATTCTTATTTGACGTAACATTTACCTGGATTTAGTAAAAAAAAAAGCATTTCCACGCTCGTATCCCGGAAGAGGTAGGCAGAGGTTTAACAATTACATCCACGATTAGCCGAAAATACTTTGTCCCACAGTGTGATAGGTGGCCAGCTTATCGCCAACCGGACACTTTTCCAATCCCGGGCAACGTTGTTTTTGTCAGAAAACTGAAAAAAAACACATTTTGTAATTGCCCTACCCGGTAATAGAACCCGGGACCTCATGTGGCTAACTCCGACATTGGGGCACTAGACCACAGAAACGACTACCTGCATTAAAGCCACATTTATCACATTAACACTTTAATGGAATGCAATTCTGTCTCAATGACAAAAGGTCTGGAAAGACTGTAAATTTATCTTTCTAATCACATTTTTGATATTAAATCACTGTTCTAGTAGAATAAATTATTTTCCTATTTTAACCCAACTGTCAAAACAATGTCTTATCCCTAAAAAAACAATAACAAATTAGCAATAAAATAAAACGGGTCGTTTTTCTATTCTATGATTTATAAAGTAACTCCCGTAGCAATAAAACTGACATGGCCTATTCAAGCTTCGAATCGTTGCCAGGATTAAGTCATATATTACCTGCAAATTGCTGTAGATAATATCGCAACGTTTAAAATATTTGGAGATCTTATGTCGAAGATTTATTTATATTGCAATTTATTGTCTTTTTTGTTAAATATTGTTTTTCATTTTAGTGGTATGTTAATATGACATTTAATATTTCCATTTTTAAGCATGCATGGAAGGTAAATGGTCGTTCTTTGCACTGGAGAAAAAATGAACGTTTTTCCCCCGATTATATTGAATAAGTTTGTGTAAAAAATAAAATAAAAAATTAATTAAGTAGAAAACCTTAACCAGTGTCATATATATTTTTAACTTCCCATTACGTATGTAGATAATAGTTATATTACTGATTTTGCCCCGATTTTCGATAATCGAGTTTTCACCAGGTCTCTACGTTCCTAGGACCTTAATAGAAACCTTTTTCGACTATTTTCACGATGACGTCAGTATGTCTCTATGTATGTATGTGTGAGTGTACAAAGTTATGAGATGTTTAGATACACACATACACACACAGTGTGTGTGTATGTAAACATCTCATAACTTTTGAACAGCTTGACAGATCGAAACGTGGTTGATGGAATTCGATTGGATTTGGGCCTATTCGGTCCAGGAGATTTTGGGAAATTTTGAAAAAAACCTCAAAACTAACTTCCAGATTAATGTACCGATCGATTACAAAATCTTATCAGCTCTATTCCTCCAGAAACTGCGTCCAATGCATTAGAAAATTTTGAAAAAGTGTTTATTCGACATCTCTTCGAGATTATGACATCAATTAATTACCTTTCGAAATTTAAAAATATTTTAGTTCTTAAAAAACTACATCAAATACAGTTTAAATAATCAAAATCGAATCAAGTTTTTTAAAGTTACAGTTTTCTATTCTATTCTACTATTCAACTATTATTCTAGTATTTAACTATTCAAATTACATTTTGAGTCACTACTATCGTGGCTACTAGGTGGTAGAGTTCTGCATTGTCTCGCCCGGGTCTGGTACCACCGCCTTACCTATTCCTGCCGCAATAGCGTCAGTGCTTGTCGCTGTCGTGTTCCGGTTTGGAGGGTAGGGTAGCCGGTAAACTTATGCATGTGGCATTGGACCTCGCCACAAGATAGCAATTGGTGTCTATAGGCGATGGTTGCCTCTTTCCATCAGGAGACCCATCTGCTTGTTTGCTATCTTATGATAAAAAAACGTCGTTTTTAGTAAACTTACTTAATATTTTAAAAATAACTTTCAGGCTAATACCGATTGCCTTAAAATCATATCAGCTTACCTTAAAAAACTACGTCAAATACCATAAATTGGATCAACATCGGTCAATTTTTGGAGATTTATCAAGGACAAAAATTTTTGAAAATAATATTTTATGACATCGCTTCGAAATTTTCCAACCTATCGATTATACAGCTAAAATAATACTTTAGATCTAAAAAAATTAGTTGAATGTCATTTGAAAGATTAAAATTTTCAAAATATACAGCTTTTCAAAAATTGTTAGCTAAAAAGCTAACTAGATGAAAAAAATCTATGCTTATAGTTTTTACTCGTTAGAGTTTAAAATACCTTAATGGGAAGTTTCAGGAATGGCCTGCAAGATCAACCGTTAATAATTTTATTTTATTTTGAAGGTGTATTATTTCTTATAAAACCATTTTTCAGTTCATAGTCAAAACACTACGAAATTTGCTTAAATATGTTTTTATTTCATTGCTGTTAAACCGTAAATTTGGGTGGATAGTAACAAAAAAAGTCTCCGGTTATTACAAATGGGAACAAATGTGCAATTAATTGACAAATGAACTACTGTTCGGACGGGCGAGTGCCATTGAGGTTTTTTTAAGTTTTTCTCGAAAATCTAAGATCTCAGTAGTATCTGGGAGTATGGCGGATAATGTGTTATTACTACCATGCCTTGGATGAGCACGTAACGGTCCGATTATCGCTATGAATTGACAACAGTCATTATCGGGTCGGTAAAATGTGGCGATGGGAATCACCACTCATCTCACCAACCGACAACCGGTGAATTCGTGCTGAACCAGAAAGTCTATAGACGTTCGATTTACTCTACCTATCCCGCAAGGGAACCGGCGTGATGATAGTAAGAATCGAAAATATTTTACCACGCAGATAAAATAACGAAAACAGTTAGCCATGATGTTAATCGCAAGAAATAAACACCCGATTAAATTTTATAAAGACTACTGTTTTTTGACGCGTGCGCCCTTCTCAGAACATATAAAAGCGCAACGATTTGTTTATATCGCATTAAAAATACTACGAGCTTAATAAAGTAATAAAAACCCGAAAACGGACGGCCTGGGGTATAATTTCGCTATTAATATTCAATTTTACCCTCCAACTTTGCCCCCACTTCAAAGAAAAATCTAAGATGACAATCTAAGGTGAGGATTGAGTACTCAGTTTCCTAGTAACACTGAAGGGTTGTTCGTATTCGTGAAATGATGTGTATGGTTGTTTTGATGTAGTTGTGTGATTATAACACCCCGCACGTATTTTCATTTTTTGGAGATATGTCACTTTTTTGAAGACCTTTGATATTCTAAAAATATTTTACTAATAATCATTTTTTAATTCATGTTTTTTTAATGTTCATTAATGCAATTCACAATTATGAACTGACAATGACATAGTTTTAAAATTATATTTTTAGATCCTCTTTTACAATTCCTTTATATCGGCAACCTCTTTACCAAATTAGCTCAGGTATGAGTTTACAAGTTTTTCTCATCAATTTACCTGCAAATGTCTCAGGAATCAGGAATATTGTGATAAAACGTAGATTAAA
The DNA here is from genome assembly GCA_036924255.1 of Apodemia mormo. Taxonomy (NCBI): domain Eukaryota; kingdom Metazoa; phylum Arthropoda; class Insecta; order Lepidoptera; family Riodinidae; genus Apodemia; species Apodemia mormo. The sequence goes on along the minus strand of JAUPFN010000021.1, from coordinate 16,204,791 downwards.
ATGACACATGAGAGTGCTAGCTAGCTCAAGAAAGTGTTATTTTCTACTGGTAAAAGAATTTTCAATATTTTTCAGAAGAACCAGAAATTACTTCCTACAAATAAATTTTCAGACGTTACCTCTCAATACTAATAAAGTAAAGATAAAATAAGAAATATTCAATAGGAGAAGAAAAAAGTGTGAATAGTGCACCTATTAATATTCAATGATATGTGACCTATGACGTGACAAGAGTCTATTCTTCAAAAGGGGATAGGAACATGACGTGTAACAATAATAATAAAAAATAGACGTATAACTAAACAAAATTTTTGAAGTTTAGTATTTCTTAATTTTGTATAAACCCGCATCGGTATTCTATACCTTCATAATATACCTACGACATAGACGCCTGGGTTATTAACTGCAGTTGGCTTTTTACTTTCAAAGTAAAAGTGGTGTTAATAGTATAACATGCGCATGAGTATGTCTATCTGCGGTATTGTAGCTCGTAAGAGGTAGACCAATTTCTTTTATAAGGTTTTCAGAATAGATTTAGCGCCCTTAGGCAATCAGAAAAGTTTGTGTAAATAATGCACATAAAGATATAAAGTAGTCTAATGATACAGGAGTGTATTAGATTTTAAAAAATTATATTCGATTCAATGCCTTTCTTACTCCCGCGGTAGAACCTTCCGCACGATGTATTTTCCAGGCCATTGATATAAAAATCCCAAGATGCACAATTCCGAACAAAAGTGACACCCAAAACTGTCGCTAATTTCACGGTAAGTAATTATAGATATGGCAAAAATATATGTTTTCGCATATTCAACCTTTTAGCGCAAGATTTATGGTTGTTTTTACAAAGCAATGTACCCAAAAGTAATAAAATTGACAGTGTCGCGACCGACGCTGTTCTATTTGAAATGAGCGCACAATTTGAATTTTGCGCTCATTTTTAGAGGAAGTTTTTGAGACACTGACTGTGTATCTTGGGTTTTTTATATCAATGTTCTAGGCAGACAAATATTTGATTTTAATAAGAATAAGGCTAGCCTAGAACTAAAGCGGTCTATCTAACATTGTTTGTAAGATCCATCTATGTGAATTTTTGAACATAAAAATAACAAACAAATCTTTATGAAATCCATCTACGTCAATTTTTGAACATAAAAATTACAAACAAATCTTTATGAAATCCATCTACGTCAATTTTTGAACATAAAAATTACAAAAAAACGGAATTACACATAAACTAAAAATATTTTACTAATAAGTAAAAAAAAGTATCTTCACGCCCATATCCCCGAAGGGGTAGGCAGAGGTGCAACAAGTGCACCCACGATTAGCCGAAGATACTTGGTCCCACAAATGTGATAGGTGGCAAACCTATCGCCAACCGGGCACTTTCCAATCCCGGGCAACTTTCTGTTTCTCAGAAAAACTGAAAAAACACTTTTTATGTGCCTGACCCGGGAATCGAATCTGGGACCTCATGTGGTAAACGCCAACGCTGGACCACTAGACTACACATAAACTACTTCTTCCTAAATTTGTTTGTTATTTTTATATTTGAAAATTCATATTTCACAAAAAAATGTTACATAGACCACTTTAGTTCCAGGCTAGCTTTTACTTATTGTATTTTTTCCGAATTTTCCCGACCACTAATAAAGAGGCAGATCGTAAAAGGTGATCGGAGGCCAATTTGCTATGCTTATATATGGGATCTATAAATGATGATTTGTTTGATAATATTAAAATTATCATATTTTAAACGCAGTAAACTGTATAAACCAACTTCCAACCTTTATATGCCAGGAATTCTGAATAAGATCTTCACCTTTTTTCAGCGTGTTGGTTCCGGGCTCCTTTGAAGAATAGACCAACTGCCGTTCTGCCAGGCAGGTCGTAAAAGGCGACTGATTGGCTATGCGAGTCACTACCATCGTGGCTACTAGGTGGTAGAGTTCTGCATTGTCTCGCCCGGGTCTGGTACCACCGCCTTACCTATTCCTGCTGCAATAGCGTCAGTGCTTGTCGGTGTCGTGTTCCGGTTTGAAGGGTAAAGTAGCCGGTCAACTTATGCATGTGGCATTAGACCTCGCCACAAAGTAGCAATGCACCATTAACACCTTTGGTGTCTATAGGCGATGATTGACTCTTTCCATCAGGAGACGAATCTGCTTGTTTGCTATCTTATAACATAAAAAAAACATTTTAGGACTTTTATATGGAACTAAATGCCTACAAACACTAATTATATACTTTTACAAACACTTTTTAATAGGTGGGAGAGTTCTGCATTGTCTCGGTTCACTCTGCCTATCTCGCAAGGGAACTAACGCGATGATACTTCTTTATCATTAAATTGTATGTCATCCGCGTCTCATAAAATCTACAAAAATATGAAAACCATCTCTGTGTTTAAACAATAGTGATAAACATCTCAACGACAGCCCCGTCGCATGGTTGTGTGGGTTTGTCAATGAAGTTAGATGAAGATATGGTTTTATTGAGCCATTTCCCAGACGAGAGAGGACGTAGGAGTGCTTAATATGATGTGTGTAGGCTTATATATGACACACTTTTGGTTTTTAGATTTAACAAGGACAAAACTAACTGTCAACGAATTTAATTTAATTTTAATTAGAATAGGTATTCGTCTTCCATCTCACCTAATGGAACGTGTCATTAAAGACGAAGGTGGTAGACGCCCATACAAAAAACCTATTCACTCTACTCCTTAAGTTTCACGGATTATATTTGTCAGGAAAAATAGACGTAGGCAGCTCTTTCCAAACCTTGGCAACACGAACCAAAAAAAATTTGTCAAACCGATTTTGTCCGATGTTTTCGTATATAAACAATGTAAGGATGGAACTTCTGCCTGCGTCTAGTAGTCCGATAAAAGAATGGTGAGAGTCCAATAAGTTCGAAGAGAGCTTTCGCATACTTACCAAAGTGCATCCTGTAAATAAACTGATAAGCTGGCGACTTTACAACGACGCTCAAGTGTGTAATTTTCTATTTGTGAGCTTGTAGTCGTTTATTACTCTACGGGCTCTTCTGTCTACATTGTCCAAAGCTTCTAGTTGATGTTTGGCAGAACCCTCCAAAACGTGACTACAGTACTCCATGCATGATCGAACTTAGACCGTTAGAGTAATTGTTTGTTAGATTGGCTATTGGTCATAATTCCATGTTCAAATCCCGGGTTATGTGAATGCCAAAAATGTATCATAATGCATAATGTCATGATGGTGTGTATCCTAAAAAATATTATTTGTATAGAACGAAGCAACGCACCATTGATGTAGTTAGCCTTTTTTCATCAGGTGTGCCATTTGATTCTTTGCTATCCTATAACAGAAAAAATCTCGTACGGCATGTGCGCCACCTATAGGCATAGTACAATTAATTTCCAGTTAATTGTACTATTTCTATAACCTTCCCACAAATGAGGGCAATAAATTGAAATTTTTAAAAATATTAGGCGAACGGAATAGAATATACCTACTTTCAATATAAACAAATAAATATTGATTTTCACTTACAAAACTAGCTTACCCCAGCAACTACATAGTATAACATGTCATCCATATAGTTTTGTTTGTTTTGAGTTGATTTTGGGAAAAAAGTGAACTTTTCTTTGAACTCGGATCTTTAACTATCTATATGCCAAATTTCATCGAAACCGATTCTGCGGTTTAGCCTTGAAGTGGTTTGGTAGGAGATCAATTCGGCAAGTTATATTTATTTATTGATGTACTATAAAGTTTAGGTAAACTGTTAATTTCAACATAAAGTCTTTATATTATTATACTAATTATAGATATAATATAATACTATATTACTAAAATAATAAGTGCTAACTTTGTCTGTCTGTCTGTTACGTTTTCACGGCTAAACTGGTGAACCGACTTTGATGAAATTCATTGATTTTTACTCTATTCATGGGCGAAGCTGAGCGGGTGAGCTAGTTAGTTGTAAATACATGTAAGTTAATTTGAATACTATTATTTATATTGCTTATGTTTTTTGTCTACAAACAGTTGAATAAATTTCATCAAATTCTTATAAAACTTCCTAAGAATCAAAAACATCTACAAAGTTAATTAACACCAAACGAAGCTACTGTTCTCTTGTTGTTAGGTGATAAAACGTCAAAATTATGAGGATTACAGACAAACACTTTTTATACTCATAATATTTGAAGTTTGATTCTGAAAAATACATTCTACCATTGTTAATGCTATAATAAAGGATAATAATATGGACATTCCGTGATACGTCATTATATTTTTCCTACTTTGATTTTATGTTCATGCAATGTAGGAAACCGTGCCATATCACAAAATAACTAGCCATATTTTGTGTCTGATTCGAGTTTATAGATTTCTTACTTTATGAAAATTACTGGAAATAGTCAAATTGTTAAAACGGAGTTCCCTATAATAATATAATAATGATATTCCTTGACAAATTACATAAATTGATCTATCCCCAAAGTAAGCAAATATATACATATATATATATATATATATATATATATATATATATATATATATATATATATATATATATATATATATATATATATATATATATATATATATTTAAATGCCCTTTTTCATTCATATGAATGACCAATAATTATTACCACAAATCTGAACGGGAGTGTTGCTCACCGGGCACATATCGACGTTTTCATATAAATGACTCGTCCTTCTACTTAAACTTGACAACTCCTTTAAGTCAGAGTCTCAGAAATAGCGAAAGGAACTCTCCGACCAGGTGTCCAAAAAATACCTCTATTTTTTTAAATTTTCCCACTTCTCCACCGTACTAAATTATTGTTGCTTTAGTCCGATTTGAACTAAACGATGATATGATGGTAATTATCCCCTATATTACGCTGATATATGATATATTAGTATTATTATGATGAATGCGGATATTATTTAAAAATAGTTTTATCCTTAAGATAAATAATTATAAAAATTGGTAAAGTACGTGTCGGACCGGGTCTAAAGTTGCTTATACTAAGTAGAGGGTTTTTATTGTTTCTCGGATTCAATCTACACGTGCTGGAAATTATGATACTGTTTATAAAACCCTTTTATTTCAAACATTATTTTTGAAATTATTATAATGTATAAATTAGTACAATAATAATAGTTTAGATATTATTTTATGTACTGTTAAACTTTCTAATGTATATTTAATTAAACCGATATAATATTTATTTTACTTTGTCAATGGCGTATCCACATAAATGCCAAACGGCATCCGTAGGCGCCTGTTTTGTCAACATGCTGTGGTGGGCTGCCTATTTTACGGCGTCGTAAATCTAGCCGCGTATTATGATCTCTCGATAATCATCAGCTCAGGTGTGTCATTGTACCTGATTCTGGAGAATTCTGTGAAATCTTACATGAGGCAGACAATATGGAATCGTACAGACGACTTCAATGATATGTGTAATTTTATTGTTCTATTGTTATTAAAAATATTTTTACCATAAATTTCCGCTATTATTATAAAAAAAAAAAATATTGTTTGTAGGTTATTAATGAAAGCTGTAACTATAAATCGATCAAATCATTAGCCTTAAACTTAATCCAACCAAAACTAATGTTATACATGTTATAATAGGCTAGTTACTATTCCATAATTTACCTTCTCGGTATATTGACCCAAAAATTATTTTTTATTATAAGAAATTTAAAACAAAAAATATATTTTTTTAAATTGTTTACCGCGAAACTTTCCTTTTACCGCAAAAATTTGAATGACGTCACACCGTGGTTTGACATACATTACATATTCTGTGGTTTCTATGAAAATGTCAAAAACAATATGATGTTTTGCCACGGTGTGACGTAACACTTTCAGATTTGCGTTTACTTTCTCACTTTTAGAATTATTATTTTAGAACTTAGTTTTTTGTTATCTCCATATCATAATTAATCATTAAAAACTAAAATATATCCGATTCATTTTTAGTAAAAAAAAAACACTATTGTCCATGAGTTTATAATTTTAAAATGCCGTGATCAACGTATTATTATAGTAGTGTGTGTCACTCATAAAAAATGGTTTAATTTATTTTTAATGGACCTTTATTATTATAAATGCGAAACTTTGGATGTTTGGAATGTTTGAATAGATAGATGTTTGGCTGGATGTTTGTTACTCAATCACGCAAAAACTACTAAACAGATTTGAATGAAATTTGGCACACAGGTAGATGATGACCTAGAATAGCATATGGGCTACTTTTTATTCCGAAAAAATAGGTAATCTTGAGGGATTCACTAAAAACTGTTATAATGCAGCGGGCTGCACGCTGCCGCTTGTAAATGCGAAAGTTTGGATGTTTGGATAGATGGATGTTCAGATGGATGAATGTTTGGATGGATATTCGTTACTCAATTACGCAAAAACTCCTGCACGGATTTTAATGAAATTTAGCACACAGGTAGACGATGACCTGGAATAGCACATTAGGCTACTTTTTATCCCGGAAAAATTAGATAATCCTGCGGAACTCGTCAAAAACCTTTATAATGGAGCGGACTGTACGTTACAGTTGCAGCACTAGTGTTATAAAAAATGTTAGTTTTCTGCACTCCTGCTGTATTGAAGCTTTATATATAGCTGTGCTAATTTTCATACTCTTCAGTTCGTGTAAATCGGTTCAAAAAGTTTTTGCTTTACGTATTAGGTAATATAAAATGGCGATCGCCTGTGACCCAATTTCAACCATAGACTATACAATAAAACCTTTTGTAAGTTTTAAACCAAAATTTAGCTGTAATTTCTAATGCATATATATTAAAAATATTAAGATCCTGCGGAGGATCGCAGAAACTTAATATTTTTAATAATATGTTTTTATTTTTAAACTTTAACTTAAAAAGTATTACAAAGTTTTTCGTTCACATATTAATATGTAACGAATCTTTTATCAAACATGTATAAAATACAATGTATAATGTGATATTAATTATGCAAAGTACCGAAAAAAGTCTTAAAGAATCAACTTAATTTCAACAGCACCACACAATAAATTAATCTAAGAAACTCGATAATTTACACACGAAACGACTTTTTCGTTTTCATAATTTTTAAACACGCTTTATGTTTTTTACTAAACTTAGTCATTTTGTTGTAACTTTTTTAATAATAATTTAGTACTACTAGTATAGTTTATCAATGAGATTGCAAATCTTTTGCTTACAATTAAATACTATTTCGACCGGAACAATGGCGTCATAAAAGACAAGAAGTTGTGCGTGAGGATACTTAATGTTAGTAAACAATTATTGCAAAGGATGTTTCAAGTTTTGTATAAAATAATAAAAAAGTTGTTTGTTTTAAATTATTTTTTTAAAGTAAAAACAATTATATTATAATTACTAAGTATTTATAAAGACCAGTGAAAGGCGTGTATAAAGTTAAAATTAAACGATGAACTTTTACGATCAGATATGGTTTGTACTCACTATATGAAAAATGCACCGATTTAAAAAGTTAGAAAAAAAAGTTCATTTTTATTTTAAAACTAGCTGACCCATGCAGCTTCGCCGGGAATAGATAAACATGTCATCTATATTGCTTTTTCACAACCTTTTATCCCCTATGTGCCCTTAAGGGCTAATTTAAAAAAAATTAGCCTTTTTAAACCCAGATCTTCAACTGTCTCCATACCAAATTTCATCGAAATCAATTTTTTTATATCATTACATATCAAACAAGCAGACGGGTCTCCTAAAGAGTCAACTAGACACCAAAGTTGTTGGTGCGTTACTATCTTGTGGCGAGGTTTAATGCCACATGCATAAGTTTACTGACTATCTTACCCTCCAAACCGGAACACGACAGTAATTAGCACTGAGGCTGTTGCGACAGGAATAGTGCGGCAGAAAAGTGCGGCAGAAAAGACAATGCAGAACTCTACCACCTAGTTAGTAGTAGCCACGTTAGTAGTGACTCGCATAGCCAATCGGTCACCTTTTACGGTCTGCCTGGCAAAACGGCAGTTGATCTAATCTTCAAAGGATCCCGAGATCAACACGGGGACAATTTAGCGGTTTAGCCGTTAAAAACGTAACAAACAGACTCATACATTCGCATTTACAATCTTAAGTAAAATATGGGGTGTAACATTTGTTGTATAAGATAAAATGATAAAAGTAACACCTCGTAAAGATACTTTCTTTTAATCTCTAAAATGTAAATAGCAGCGGACCCCTCGATGTTACAAATTAAAAAGCGCCCGCGTTTACAAATGGCCGCGACACTCCGCGATGATTAATGTAAAGTGAAATTAAAACAAGCACGATAACGTATCACATTATTTATTGCCGCCAAGCGATTTCCTGAGAGGCTTGAGAAGTGTATTTTCATGAAAATTGTATTAATATCAAATTAGAGCTAGACAGATATATTTTAATACCATAAGATAGAAGAAGCAGGTGACTCTACCGATGAAAAGAACAACCATCGTCTATAGACTATATATAGACAAAGACGTTAATAGTTCGTTGCTATCCATGCGGTGGAATGGTAATGCTATATGCATAAGTTCATCGTCTTCCTTACCCTGCAAACTGGAACACGACAAGTATCAACGCTGTCACGGCAGGAATAGGTAGTGCGGTGGTACCAAACCCGGGCGAGACATGGCAAAACTTTACCGCATAAGTCACGATGTTAATGACACATATAGCCAATCGTTCGCGTTTTAAGAACTGCTTTGCAAGAATTGCGGATGATCTGTTCTTGTAATGGGGCTCGAAACACGGGAAAATATCAAATATAAATAAATATATTATATATATATAAAAGGCAAAAGTGACTGACTGATGTATCAACGCACAGGCCAAACCCTTAGGGCTAGAAACTTGAAATGTTGCACACGTATTTTTTTTATGATATAGGCATCCACTATGGAGGAATTTTTCAAAATTGAACCCTGAAGGGGGCGAAATAGGGGATAGAAGTTTGTATGAAACTTTTTCCCTAGATATATTTGCGTGAAATTTAGTATAAACTGAGTACAAAAAATAAATAATTACGTATTTAAGCATTTTTTCAAAATTCGACCCCTAAGGGGGTAAAATAAGGGAAGTAGCTTATAAAGAAAGGTTAAATAAGCTCTAAAGTAAAAGTGCGCGAGCGAAGCCGCGGGTAACAGCTAGTCAAACATAAAACTGTTACCATCAGTAATCATCTTTACAAAAGTTTATGTTTTTACTATACCTATTACTATAAAACATTAAGTATATGAAAAAAAGGCCAGAACGATTATTTTTATTTTATAATTTTTTTATTTTCCTCCCCGTCTGGGGAAACAGTGAGAGACTCCCATCTCTCTCCCCCTCTTTCTCTACCCTTTCTCCTTCCCCTTCCATTTGTCTCCTTTCCCTCTTTTCCCCTTATCCATCATTTCCGTCTTTTTCTACTTTCCCCATTTCCCTCCTTTTCCCTCTTAATCCTGTTTCTTCCCCTTTCACCCTCTTCCTTTTCTTATATCATTCCCGATCTTCCCCCATGTACCACCTCTTTTCCACCTTTTCTTTTTCCCTCTCTTTCTCTTCCTCTTCTTCTTTCTTTTTTGGCTTTAGTCGTTTCACACTCCATCAATGCGGTGCGAATCGCCCAAGGTATTTTTTGGAATGGGTCGATTTGGACCACGAGGCAAAACGATCATATGCTCTTTTCTTATTTATTTTATTATTTAAATGAATACTGTTCCCTACTGCACAGCGGTGTGAATCAACCTAATATAGTTATTGGGCGATTCGCACCGCTCCAACATTGCGGTCCGAAACAACTAATGCCAAAAGAGCTCTTAGTCAATTCACACCGCAACCGTACGAACCGCTCGTGGTGCGAAACGACTAAAGACCCCTAAAACCGTTGGCTATTCGTAAAATTATTAGTCGCACTTCTGTTTATCTAAGAAAAATATAGACGATACAATATTTTTATTTAAGTCTTACCTTTAACATATCTAAAATTAAATTAAATAAACGTTTTAATGCAGTGTTGTGATCCCATGGACAATAGAGATACCTATTCTCGTCACAAGATTTCTATCTTTATATATCCGGCTATAGAATTTTTATTACCGTACACTTAAATGTGTTTATGACTGCAAATTAAATATAAACAACAATGCCGCATTATGAAACAAAAAATGTTTAGTAGCAAATTGTTATATGTAAACTATTTTACCAAAAAGTATTGTCACCCTTTTTATTTTGTCATCTCAAAAATAAAGCTAATGTATACAACTCGTTCTAACAATTTTGCTAAATATGCAAACAGTTTTTATTTATCAATTTAATACATTTTTAGTGATGACGTATGAGGCTGAATAACTAAGTATCTTTACCAGGTACAGAAAAAAGAAATACATCAAATGGCAAAAACGATTACTAAATTGAATACTCATTAGTCATGAAATTAATTACGTATTTTCATTCCGAACAGTTCATTTTAATCCGTGGTTCATTCCAAAGATTCAACTCAGGCACAAATTATAAAGTAATTGAACTTAACAACAGCAAAATCTGTTTTGAAAAATTAAATATTAATTTCGTGAGTCTTTGGGTACAAATCACGGTTTTTTTCTAGCATTATCTGCTGTATATGCGACACAAAACGCACGAAAAACTTCTAATATTTTTAAGGCCTAGAGATTTTTAGTCAAAGGCAGAACGAATATTTTAATATGAAGTATACTTATGTGTTTATTTACCGCTTCGGTTGGCAGACATTGTCTAGTTATTTCTGGATAGCGTTAATAGCGCTACATATCGGGTCTAACTGAAGTTAAAACATTCAGGTGGTTCGTCGATATATTGACGATTAGTCATATATTGCGACTGTTTAAGTTTCTCTACAAATTCTTGAAAAAGCTAATAAATCAATAGTGTATACCCCAGCGAAAATAATCTATACTAATATTATAAATGCAAAAGTGTGTTTGTTTGTCCGTCTTTCACGGCAAAACGGAGCGACGAATTGACGTGACTTTTAAGTGGAGATAGTTAAAGGAATGGTAAGTGACATAGGTTACTTTTTATCTCTTTCTAACCCCTCATTACTGATGAAATAAATTTTACACGAGCGAAGCCGCTGACAAAAGCTTGTAATGACATAATTTCCTTCATCTCTAACATTAATTGTCAAAGACCTACAAAAAATATAATATTTTTTGTAGGTCTTTTTCCACGTGGCGGAGTCCTCCAAGCGATAGCATTCTTCTTCTAAGTGACATAAAATACAAGTCGGCGGAAAGAGGCAATTCCGTGCCAGCATATTATGTAGTCGAACTCTAATCATTGTACTAGTGGACCTGCTTTGGATTACCCACAAGATACTAAGTTTTTTATTGTGATCCCCGAAGCAGAGTATTTTTTTTAACTTTCTGAAAATATTTAAGAAGGAAGCATGTATAATATAGAGATATGCATAAGTGTTCGATGATAACTTATATCGTTATTCGGAACATCCTAAAATTTGGTAGGCGAATTTATGAGACAAATCGATGAAGGGGGTTATAGATAGAGTACAATAGCACTTGATACAGAGGTTGTAAGAAAAATCTAATGTGCTTGATATGTCCATGTGCTTACAACGCATTACAATTCACAACAGTTACTACTATTACTAAAATACTTACCTACTTCTACAAGCTTAATTCAAAATAGCCTAACCACAAATGCCTGCTATATAATATACGAATGCGAAAGATGCGAAAAAACAGCATCTTGATACTCGATTTTTAAGTATTTTATACGCCGTAAGAGATCAGGATAAAAGAATCTCATCGGTGCACTTAAAAGAATTGTGAAACGACGCCCAGGGGCCTGCTAGACCGCGCGGTAGTGAAAATTTCCGGGATTTATTTGAATAAATTATTTTACCCACCTGCAGTGAAGGGTTGTTATGAGGATTTATGGCTTTTTATTGCTTTTAAAATTGATCTTACGGAAGCTAAATCTCGAAAATAAATTAAATTTTTTTAATATCATAAGATAGCAAACGAGCAGATGGGTCTCCTGATGGAAAGAGTCAACCATCACCTATAGACACCAAAGATGTTTATGGTGCGTTGCTATGTTGTGGCAAGGTCTAATGCCACATGCATATGTTTGCCGGCTACCTTACCCTCCAAACTGAAACAAGACAGTGACAAGCACTGACGCTATTGTGGCAGGAATAGGTAAGGCGGTGGTACTAGACCTGGGCGAGACAATGCAGAACTCTACCACCTAGCAGTCACGAAAGCAGTGACTTGCATAGCCTATCGGTTGCCTTTTACGACCTGCCTGAAAGAACGGCAGTTGGTCTAGTCTTCAAAGGAGCCCAGAACCAACACGGGGAAGTTACATACTTTTATAAAGATTTTTAACTATTTTAAACAGAATTTTTTTTTTCATATAGGTATGCGACAATGTGGTACATTAAAATATTGAAAAAAAATGTAAGGTACTTTCTCAACAAATAAAGAGGGCAGATCTTTTTTGCGTACCCCATAGTATGGGTTGTTGTTAGATAGGTCTTTGAAAATACTGCGGATTTGCACCTAAATCAATTTGTCAATTAAGGGATCCGTTTGTGAAATATTAAGCTTTAAAGTGTTATTTTTTACAATCAAGTGTCAGCTAAATAGTTGTTGTGAAAAATTTAATATATTATATTAAATTTTAATATAATATATTATTATAAATTTAGTATATAAAACAAAGTAAAAAGAAAAATTATCACAGCTAAGTAGGCATTACACGTTCATGAGTATGTAGATATTAGACACGTATTCGACAAACTTACAAAATGTATTTGGAAAAGTAAAAACGATATCGCGACGATGGTATATGGACATCCATCACTGGTGTCGAAAAGGTTAAATGATATATCATAAATAATACAGAAAAAAAACAATTCTTAGTCCGCTTCGTTGTGATAGGAAACCACAAAACCATGGAGTATAGAGATTCGGAGGAACAAATCTGTGGATAAGAAGTGTCAACCAAAAAGCATCCAATAGTGGTCGCGTCCATGAAGTATTAGGTATAGGTGCGTACTAGCACTCGTATTAATCAATTGAAACAAATATTTACATTATATCTCTGTCTATGAGGTCTTTTCATCTCTTTTTATACAGCTGTGTTAGAAAGTGAGGGTAAGACCTCAGAAGATAACCGCACTATTTAAAATTTGATTTCAAGTATGTATTAGAAGTGTAGCCGCCAGATATAATACAGCTTCATGGTCGCGTCACCGTCGTGTTAGAATTTCCAGAAAGAAGGCGGTAAAGGCGTTCTTAAATATGTTTCCAGATGACTGTTAAAACAGCGCTACAAGCACTGTTAAATATTGTCATGTTAAGCACACTTCAATCAGTCTATGTATGTTATGTATATAACGTAAACAGCTATGTATATTCTATCATAGTTTATCTTTTTAGTCAGCGTTATTTTGGCAGATATTTTAAACTTTATTTTAGTATACACCCGAAAAATTGTTACTACGAAACCCTATATAGTGTTACTTTTAAAGGTCCGGCCAAATTTTCAGAGGCTGTTCAGAGTCGATAAAATATGTTCGATTTATGTTATTTATAAAAATCAAAATTTTTCATTTTTATCTGACACAAAAAACAAAACGCATGGATATAATTTCAATCACGCAGTATTCGAACTAAAATATTTTAGTGCCTTCAACCAAATTAAAAGTGATCGTAATGTACTTAAGGCGAGGCATTGCGACAAACGGGAAAAAACTGGTTTGTTAAATTACGTTTTTTAGTATTGATTGTAAAATAACAATTTTACAAAAATTACACGATATACCTGAAGATATTATCTAAAGAATGTGCTAACTCATTACATGATAGAATGTACTTTACTCGATCATATAAAATTCCGAAAGCAGGCTAAAAAATCTCTAAAACAAATAATTTGTTAATAATATTTCTAATCTTCCACATGATTTTTATACGGTGATATTTAGTTGTAAATACAAAAATGAATGTGCTAAATTCTAGTTTTTAGCTGATGTCCTATATTTATTTATCCGAAAATTAACACGTTTCCCAGCGCTTTCAGAACATACCGCGCTACCCATTTTCTATAGAATTGACACGCGTCGAAATACCTCGCCTTAAGTAAAAATGTACTTAGGGCGACAGATTACATAATAGTTACTATCGTAATTATAGTTAAATGTGAAATTACACACTGTTAGCATTATAGAGTTCATTCACAAGACTCCGTGCATCTAATTCATGAATTTAGTGAGATATGTTTAAACAAATGTTTTATAGTATCTTGTAATAATTTTACAATAATAATTAAAACGCACTTTCTATTCAAAATAATAAGTAATCCTGTATAAGGTGGTCTTTCTTACCTCTATACTCCATGTACGGAACTTTACATTGCATGTAGTCTGAAACTTATTCATATTTCGATGCGCTGGTGTTCGTTCGTATTATTCTCCTTAGTTTTAGGTAATTCTAAAATTATGGAAGAAAGTTCTGGAAATAGCAATAAATTTTAAAATTAAAACAAAAGGCAAGAGTCCTTATAACACATATTGGTATTCTCATAGCAGTACGTTGTAAGTACTTATATTTATGGTTATTCCATAATAAAACAATATTATAATTCTTTTGAATACTTTAACCATGACGCAATGTTATTCGCTAATTCTACAAAGAGAAAACAATGGACGAAAGATACCTCTAACAGGAAATAGTTTATATTCTTCAAATAAATTGCAATAAACGTACATACAAACTTTTATAATACTACAAATTTAACCTTATTGCGATTTCAATAAAATTTGATTTTGATGAGCAGTTGTTGTTTTAAGTTTCTACATGTGAAGGCGAATTAAATCTATAAACCAATGGCATTAGTCCGAATTTCAAATTTCGAATGGAAGTCTTAAGTCTATTTGAATCGGACGATGCAATTGGTCATTTGAGATTCTACGCGCGAAACATGTTGATAGATCAGCAATGGCGGTGGCAGACTGTTAGCCGTGTGTTTGACCAGAAAATTGGTTTCATGTTCATACTGAAACAAATATTTATTCGAATGAAGAATTTTCATGGCAGTTTGCTAGTATTGCCTTAAAATAAAGAAATGTATCTCATTTAATGATTTTATATATTTGCACCTATATCAGATTACCTACTAATATGGATAGGTACGGCTCTTAAACATGAATATAACATTTGACTTAAGTACCTTTAGTCAAATATTGTATCCATGTTACCTTATAAGGTTCTGTCAGGTAGGTTGTAAAAGGCAACCGATTGGCTATGCGAGTCACTACCATCGTGGCTACTAGGTGGTAGAGTTCTGCATTGTCTCGCCCGGGTCTGGTACCACCGCCTTACTTATTCCTGCCGCAATAGCGTCAGTGCTTGTCACTTTCGTGTTCTGGTTTGGAGGGTAAGGTAGCCTGTAAACTTATGCATGTGGCACTAGACCTCGCCACAAGATAGCAACGCACCATTAACATCTTTGGTGAAATAGGCGATGGTTGACTCTCCATCAGGAGACCCATCTGCTTGTTTGCTATCTTATAAAAAGAAAAAAAACTAGGAACGCCGATGCCGATCTATAACAATGCATGGATTTGCATATTATAATATACTCGTAAATAAAATTATTCTTAATACGAGTATAAAGTAAGTAAAGAAACCCTGTTTGATCATAAAAGTCCGGGCCCCCTGTGCGGAACCATCAAGAAAAGAGACTATGTGCCGTTCTGCCAGGCTATGTGAGTCACTACCATCGTGGCTACTTGTTGATAGAGTATTGCATTGTCTCGCCCGGGTTTGGTACCACTACCTTACCTTACAATACCATCAGTGCTTGTTACTGGCGCGTTCCGGTTTGGAGGATAATTTAGCCGGTAAACTTATGCATGTGGCATTAAGATCTCGCTACAAGGATAGCAACGCACCATTAACATCTTTGATATCTATAGATAAAAAAATTAAGTCATCAATTGAGTCATGCGTTTTGTGTATAACAGTGTTATGCCGTATCATGGCAATGGAACAGATATTTGCATAGCAGTATGGCATGAAGTCATGACACGATACTATAGGTACCGTAAATCAGTAAAAAGAAATTCCCTACCAAATTAAACTTTTTACAAGTTTTTCTGAAGTAAAAGTGCCAACAATGTTTTAAATCACAACAGGATCAGGCCGGGTTTCTGATCCACATTAGAAAATCTGGCGGAAGGAAATCAGTGGCTTTATCTTTTTCCAACCGCCTTCCCTAAAAGGAGGTTCTCAATACAGCTGTAGTTTTAAATGTTAGTTAAATCTGGCGGAAGGAAATCAATGGCTTTATCTTTTTCCAACCGACTTCCCTAAAAGGAGGTTCTCAATACGGCTGTAGTTTTAAATGTTAGTTACCTCAGACCACGGTCTAGTAACCGATTTAGAAAAATCTTTTTAACTTCCCTCTACGTATGTAGATAAGGAAGTTACTGATTTTGCCCTGATTTTCGAAAATCGAGTTTTCATTAGATCTCCACGTTTTGAGGTCCTAAGCACATTTTCCGACTATTTTCACTATAACGTCAATGTGTCTGTATGTATGTGTGTATGTAAACATCTCATAACTTTTGAATGTCTTGACCGATCGAAACGCGGTTAATGGCATTCGATTGGATTCCGCTCAACTTAGACTTCCTGAAATTTTGAACCTGAGGGTTTTGAAAAACCCCAAAAAAATTTTAGCGAAACAGTATTTTTTAAACATAACTTCCAGATTAATGTATCGATTGAATACAAAATCTCATCAGCTTTTTTTCTTAAAAACCACTGCGTAAATTGTATCAAAATCAATTTATCCGTTCGGGAGTTATCGTTGACGAAAATTTTGGAAGTAACAGCTTTTCAAATATTAGAGTTAAGTTGTTTACAGCAAGCTTACTTCACATATTTAAAATAACTTTCGGGCTAATATACCGACTTATTTAAAAATGTAGTCAGCATTTCTACTCAGTTTTTTTTTTACGAATTTAATGCGAATTCATGTTTGACATTTTTACAAGTAGACCCTTGAGATACGATTAGGATTTAGTTTGTTGTAGACTGTGTCATGGGGACGATCTAAGATACGTCACACAGAATCTCGCAAGAGAAATGATCAATTTTGATTTCTTTTTCGCTTCAAGCAATATTTCTTTCTCACAATAAAATTTCATTTCAGGCTTTTCCAGTAACATATATCTGAGACCGTTTCAATTATAAACCCAAATGATCTCACCACAGTCATAAATACAAATAGACGCGAAGGATTTATCTATCAGACATACTAATCAGCAACCCGTCTGGTGCGCGTGTTAGTTTCGTCATCAATGAAACTTATGACAATGGACGTGATTTGATGTATGAACTTTGCATGAGTAAAGGCGGTAGACCTTTACTCATGCACTTTTCATGTAAGTAAGTAATTAAAACAGCTGAAGTGATTGCCAATTGACTTAATTATGTAATACTAGCTGTGCCCGCGACTTCGTTCGCGTGGAAAAAATTCTAAAATAAAAACCCGCATAGTTCCCGTTCCCGTGGGATTTCCGGGATAAAAACTATCCTATGTCCTTTCTTGGGCCTCAAACTATATTTGTACCAAATTTTATCCAAATCGGTTCAGTGGTTTGGCCGTGAAAGCGTAACAGACAGAGTTACTTTCGCATTTATAATATTATAGTATATAGTATGGATATTAGTATGGATAATGTACAAGCTGTACCTGCGACTTCATCCGGGTGGAAAATTTTCTAAAATAAATGTAGCCTAAGCTAAGTTATTTCTTATTACATTAGACATGCGCCAGTGAAATTCCCGTCAAAATCGATCCAGCCGTTTCAGAGATTAGCCGAAACAAACATACCTACACACAAAAATTGTAAAATATGTTATTTTAGTATATGTATCTACTGTGTTATACATCCATATGTATTTAGTAAAAAGCGGTTATTTTAATATAATAGACACTCCAATTTTATTTATTTGTATATATGTATTTGTATAGATAATACAAAAACAACTTTTTAATCCCAACTCATCTACGGGTTTCAGGTTTCAGTTTTGTTATATAGTCCAGTAAAAAGTTTAACGAAACCATGATCGACCAGTTTTGGCGCAATGAGTAAAAATGTGTTCATTAATACTTAAATAATGATATTATGAAAGAAATTTTGATTAAAATTAAGGGGAAAGGGATGAAAAAAATAAAAAAAGGGTTGAAAAATGCCTTTTTTTAAATAACTTAATAACGGTAAGAAATAGAAAAAAAAGTTTCAAGTAAAAGCTGTAGAGAAAAAAATTCTACACAAAAAGTTCCTCTTCATTTTTTTGTTATCTGCTTTAGTTTAGCTACAAAAAAAAATTAAATTTGTAGTAAAATATGTAAAAATATATAAATATGGGAATACATGTGTAGTAGTGTTAGTACATACTAATGTGATGCGCGCGCTACATGGTACAGGGCCGTAATAATTCTGGTAAGGTTTTATGATTAATTACAAAGCAAATTTAATTTTTATTTTTTGGAGCTAAACTAAAGCAGATAACAAAAAAATGAAGAGGAACTTTTTGTGTAGAATTTTTTTCTCTACAACTTTTACTTGAAACTTTTTTTTCTATTTCTTACCGTTATTAATTTATTTAAAAAAAGGCATTTTTCAACCCTTTTTTATTTTTTTCATCCCTTTCCCCTTAATTTTAATCAAAATTTCTTTCATAATATCATTATTTAAGTATTAATGAACACATTTTTACTCATTGCGCCAAAACTGGTCGATCATGGTTTCGTTAAACTTTTTACTGGACTAAAAGTAATAAATCATTTTTTACATCATAAGATAGCAAACAGACAGATGGTCCTCGTGATGGAAAGAGACAACCATCGCATTGAGATACCAAAGATGTTAATAGTGCATTGCTATCATTGTGGTGTGGTCTTAATATCTCAGTAATAAGTTTACTGAGATATTAAGATAGATAAGCACTGACGCTATTGCGGCAGGAAAATGTAAAGCGTTGGTACTAGACACGGGCAAGACGATGCAGAACTCTACCACCCACGATGTTAGTGACTCGCATAGCCAATCGTTTGCCTTTTTCAAACTGCCTGACAGATTGGCATTCTTCAACGGGAGTCCGGGCCAACAGGGGGAATAATATATTATACTGGATTTTTTTTATATCATAAGATAATAAACAAGCAGATGGGCCTCCTGATGGAAAGAGTCAACCATCTCCTATAGACACCAAAGATAACGGTGCGTTGCTATCTTGTGGCGAGGTCTAATGTCACATGCATAAGTTTACCGGCTTACTTACCCTCCAAACCGGAACACTACAGTAACTAGCACTGACGCTTTGCGGCAGGAATAGGTAAGGCGGTGGTACCAGACTCAGTCGAGCCGATGCAGAACTCTATCACCAACTATATATACATACCTATAGGTACACATCCAAACCTAGGAATGCAAATATCTATTGTTCACCACACAGATACTGGTCCGTGTTGGGAATCAAACCCTTTTCTAATCGTTTGTGTAGACAGGATTGCTGACAACTCAACCAACGTAACGGTTGTGTAGGTATTCAATTTATATCTGACATATACTAAATTCAATTCCCTGTTCTATTCTTCGACATGACGCACGAACGAGTCAGCCTCAAGTTTTAATGTCGAATTTATTTTAATATCCTTTGAGAAATCTTTTATTTATTTATATGTAAAAATAAATACTGTATGCTATAAGACACAGAATTTTTTTATATTACAGGATAGCAAACAAGCAGATGGCTCTCCTTGTGGACAGAGACAGGCATCGCCTATAGATAGCAAAGATATTAATGGTGCAATGTTATCCGTGTAGCGGGATAGTATTTTACCGGCTACATTACCTTAGGAATATTACTTAAAGGCGAAGTTTTAAGTCAGGGCGCCTATCAAGCCCTACATAATTATGTGTTTATCCCAACGCTATTGTATGGAAATAAGAGTTGGGTATGTTAGAAAAGTCATGAAAGTAGGATCAACGCTGTCGAGATGAGATCGTTACGAAAAATATCTGGCGTGATCCTCGCGGACCGGGTTCGTAAAGTGGAAATGAAGAGAGGTTAGGCTTGAAAGAAAGTGACGGTGTAAAGATGAGAAAGAGCATGCTCCGTTGGTTCGGACATGTAGAAAGATAGTAGGTGAAAGGTTAACAAAACTGATTATGCGAATGTGGAAAAATGTAGGGTACCGGGGAGGAACACGTCTGACGTACCATTATCAGATTGATCGAGTATTGCGGGTGTGTACCTATGTAGAGAATAATGAATGTGGAGGAAACGAAATAAGCCTGCAAGAATCGTGATGTATGCACTCGGTTCTCTCTGCCTACGCTGTAAAGGATCTGGCGTGAAGATACGTTGTTTTTTGTTATTACTTTCCAAACTGAAATATGACAGTGACAAGCATTGAAATTATTGCGGCAGTAATAGGTAAGATGCACGGGAGAATTAGCGCTCCACCAACTTTGGCCTGACCTAGGGATCGAACCGGAGATTTTACGATCTGACCCGAAGAGCCTAACCTTTTTATTTTAATACAGTAATTTTATAGGTGTATACGTCACCAAACTCCTAAACGGCTGGACTGTTTTAATGAATTTTTGTAGGTGACATTGCCATCGGTAAGAAGCAATGGTGTTCCGCCGTGTTGGTCCCGGCCTCCTTTGTAGAATAGGCCAACTGCCGTTCCGCCAGGCAGGTCGTAAAAGGCGACCAATTGGCTATCGAGTCACTACCATCGTGGCTACTAGGTGGTAGAGTTCTGCATTGTCTCGCCCGGGTCTGGTACCACCGCCTTACCTATTACTGCCGCAATAGCGTCAGTGCTTGTCGCTGTCGTGTTCCGGTTTGGAGGGTAAGGTAGCCGGTAAACTTATGCATGTGGCATTAGACCTCGCCACAAGATAGCAACGCACCATTAACATCTTTGGTGTCTATAGGCGATGGTTGACTCTTTCCATCAGGAGACCCATCTGCTTGTTTGCTATCTTATGATATAAAAAAAAAAAAGCAATATACAATTCGCGTGGAATATTTTTCATATATAGGTATTTTAATTTTTAAACTTAAATTCGTATAATTTTATTTATTCTAATAATCTACTGTGCGTAGTCTAAAAAATTAATTAAGGAAATACACACAATAAATTATGTATACGCCACATTACCGCGCAAAATTGACGGCTGTTTCGAGATTTCCGCAGGCGCGTGGAATCGAAAAATGGACCTGCACTTTACATTGCGAGGCATAAAAATAAGAAAAAATCTATAATACGCAAATTTTGCATATTCCACAAGAGAAAGTGACTTTTAACGACTAGAACTTTAAAATAAATGGCATGTTTTTTTAATTTTTGGTACACGGTTCGTCCTTTACTCGCTGTAGGTATGTATTTTAAGCAATATTTTCGTGTTAGGGCCAAGTCGACATATGCTGGGGCCTTATTTTAGCCGATAATAGCCGATCACATCTGCATTATTCGTGTTATTGCACGAAGTCTTATGACAATAGACGCAAGTGCGGCTCAGGCATTAAAGAAACCAAAATATATTTATTATCTTAGCATTTCTTTTGGTTTTCTTACAGATTGATCACATACTTAGGTGCAGATCTGGCGGCTTATTTTTAAAGAATAATCAACTGCCTCATTGAATTCCATAAAGCAAAATGTTGCGTGTGTGTGTGTGTGTTAGTGTGTGTGTTTATGTGTGTAAGTGTATTTGTATGTTTTTTAACTTATATAATCTTAATTGTTATATTAATTATTTCCTATTTGTATTGAAAAGTGCAACTACGATATAATCCCCGGTATTCGCTAATCACTGCCATTTCTCATGACTGATTGACGAAGTCTGGTGTCTTGGCTGAAATTAGCATTATCCAATGAATTAACTATACCTATGAGGTGTATACGGCCAGTGACAAGCACTGAAGCTATTGCGGCAGGAATAGATAAGGCGGTGGTGCCAGACCCGGGAGAGACACAGAACGCAGAACTAACTCTACCACCCAGTAACCACGACGGTAGTGAGTATATAGCCAATCGGTCGCCTTTTTCGGCCTGCCTGGCAGAACGGCAGTTGGCCTATTCTTCAAAGGAGCCCGGGACCAACACGGAGAATTTTTTTTTATCATATGCCGTTGTCGCCTCTATGGTCTAGTACTCCGGTGTCGTTGTTGGCCACATGAGGTTTCAAGTTCGATTCCCGAGTCGGATAATTCAAAAATGAGTTCATGTTCTTGTTCATGAGCTTCAGTTTTCTGATAAAAACAATATTGCCCGGGATTAGACAAGTGCACGGTTGGCGGATAGGCTTGCCACCTATCACATTGTGAAACTTTAAGTATATTCGGCTAATCATGGGTGCACTGGTTCTGCCTCTGCCTACCTCTTCGGGGATATGGGCGTGAATATACTTTTCTTTTGTTTTCTTTTCTATCGTGTGCGTAAGTCAGTGCTCAATTCGTCTCGTTTATCATAACGTGTTGCTAAGTCGTAGTCGATATGCATTTTTGTGTGGTTTATTAACAGAACAATGAAATTTTGAGCTTAGTTTAAATAAATATATATTATCAACATTAGATAACAGTTGCCACACCAAGAGTTTATCAAGAATCTATCAACGCCTTATACAAAAATGTCAAAGCACCTAATTCGACGGCGATGGCTTCATACCATTCAGATTCCCGGTGGATCGTCGTGGTAAACAGAGATGAAGGTATACTGTATCAGGAAAGTGGAAGCGAGATGTGAGTCGGTCACGGGCGCAATTCAGATGATTGGTGTACGTGCGGTGACGACCGCGCCTCTACGTGACTTCTAGTTTGAGATTTGAAAATACTTCGAGTAGTTCTGATATTATTATTTATAGCTGTGTAATGTTTTTATAGTCCCAATTAGAACGTCAATATGAACGCAACGATTAAGATAAATGAAGCAATAGAGCATCTGTATTACAGACATATCTAGTGTTTTTAACTTCCCACTACGTAGGTATGTAGATAAGGAAGTTACTGATTTAACCCCGATTTTCGAAAATCGAGTTTTCACCAAATGTCCACGTTTTGAGGTATTAGGAAACTTTTCCGACTATTTTCACGATGACGTCAGTATGTCTGTATGTATGTATGTATGTGTGTGTGTGTAAGTGTGTATGGATTAGATTGGATTTCGTTCAACGTAGACTTTCTGAAAATTCGAACCGATTCGGTCCAGGAGATTTTGAGAAATTTTGAAAACACCAAATAAAATTTTGACGAAACAGTATTTTTTAATATACTAACCAGCTCTTTTCCTCAAAAAACTACGCATAATACATAAATTGCATCAAAATCGGTTTGAGAGTAATCGTTGACGAAAAAATTTGAAAAAAATTTTACCCAATCATTTTTTGGTATTCTATTTTTGTACTACAAAAAACTAGGTAAGTCAAATGCCGTTTCAAAAATCAAAATCGAATCTAATTCTCAAAACTTATAGCTTTTCAAATATTACAATTACGTTGCTTTTATCAAACTTACTTAATTTTTTTTAAATAACTTTCAAGTTAATTCACCGATTGACCTAAAAATCTTATCAGCTTTTCTTTTTTAAAAACTGAAATACCGTTAATTTAATCAAAATCGGTCAGTTTGTTTGGGATTTATTAATGAAGAAAATCTATACATATAATAAAATCGTAGGAAAGTCAAAACTGTACATTGAATATTTTTTTAAAAGAATACTTGGGGCGTGATCTCCAATCGATATCGAAGCCAAAAATATAGTTTTTAGAATTTTTGTCTGTTTGTCTGTATGTATGTCCGGGTTAAACTCCAAAAGTACTGCATGGATGTTTGCATGATATTGCATGAATATTACTAACAGGTCAGGTCAACATATAGGCTACATATTATCACGCTATCACCTACGGGGAGGAGAAAAGCGGATTAAACGAAGTCCGCGCGGACGAAGTCGCTGGCAACAGCTAGTTAAAAATAAAATGTTTTGTGACATAGCATCGAAATTTTTCAACCTATCGATTATTTAGCTAAAGCAATATTTTAGATCTCAAAAATTGAGTTGAATGCCGTCATCGTTTTCAAATATACAGCTTTTCAAACATTAATATACATACTGCCATTTAAAAAAAAATAGATGTTTGAACGGAAAAATCTATGCTTATATTTTTTTAGCATAAAATACCTTAATTTAGTGGGAAGTTTCAGGGATGGCCCGTAGGGTCAACCGTTTACACATTTTTTTTTCGAAATGGCGCTGTAAAAAAAATAAAAAAATGTATTGACGTCGTTGACTAACACCTACAACACAAACGGTGAATTGCTTACGTTTGGGGCGCTTAGACTAATTCTTTTTAACTTCCCGCTACGTATGTAGATAAGGAAGTTACTGATTTTACCCCGATTTTCGAAGATCGAGTTTTCACCGGATGTCCACGTTTTGAAGTCCTAGGAACCTTTTAACCTTTTCTGACTATTTTCGCGATGACGTCAGTATGCCTGTATGTATGTATGTGTGTGTGTATTTATGTAAACATCTCATAACTTTTGAACGGCTGGACCGATCGAAATGCAGTTGATGGTATTTAATTGGATTTCACTTAACTTAGACTTTCTAAAAATTTAAACCAGGTCGGCCCACGAGATGAGAAATTTCAAAAAGTACCTCAATATTTTTTTTTGGCGAAACAGTATTTTTTTAACGTAACTTCCAGATTTATGTACCGAAGGAGTACAAAAACTAACCAGCTCTATTTTCTAAAAAACTCCGTCTAAGGCATAAATTGCATCAAAATCGGTTTATTTGTATTATAATATTTGTATTATGTATTATTAATAATAATAATAATAATAATAATAATAATAATAATAATAATTCTTTATTTGCATGAAATAGGAGTACAAAAAATTTGTTATATTATAATATTAAGTTATGTCGAATGCTGTTTCAAAAATCAAAATCGAATGTTAGTTTCAAAAGTTACAGCTTTTGAAATATTAAAATTACGTTGTTTTTAGCAAAATTACTTAATATTTTTGAAATAACTTTCATGCTAATACACCGATTGACTTAAAAATCTTATGAATTTTTTTTCCTTTTAAAACTGCGTCAAAAACCGTAAATTAGATCAAAATCGATTAATTAGTTCGGGATTTATTTATGATGACAAAAATTAATGAAAAAAATGTTGTTTAGCACTGCTTCGAAATTTTTCAACCTATCGATTATTTGGCTAAAGCAATATTTTAAATCTCAAAAATTGAATTGAATGCCATTCGGAAGGTTAAAATCGATCATCTTTTCCAAAATATACAGCTTTTTTTATATCATAAGATAGCAAACAAGCATCTGCTCATCCTCATTGATATAAAAAACCCGTCCTTATGGAAAGAGTCAACCATCGCCTATAGACACCAAAGATGTTAATGGTGCGTTGCTATCTTGTGGCGAGGTCTAATGCCATACGTATAAGTTTACCGGCTACCTTACCCTCCAAACCAGAACACGACACCGACAAGCACTGACGCTATTGCGGCAGGAATAAGCAAGGCAATGCTGAACTCTACCACGTATTAGCCACGATGGTAGTGACTCGATAGCCAATCGGTCGCCTTTTACGACCTCCTAGCAGAACGGCTGTTGGCCTATTCTTCAAAGGGTCCAGGACCAACACGGCTTTTCAAAAATCAAGATACTGCCATTTTTAACAAAATAAATGTTTGAACTGAAAAAATCCATACTTATAGTTTTTACTCTTTCGATCTTTAGAGAGAAGTATCAGGGATGGCCTGCAGGGTCAACGGCTTACAGATTTTTATGCGTATAGAAGAAGGGGCAATAAAAAATAAAGCACACAGGCAACGATTAGCTCAACGTGCTACTACCATAGTTACTATCAGGTGGTAGAGTTCCGCAACGTATCGCCCGGATGTGGTATCACCGCTTTACCTATTCTTATCGCAATAGAATCAATGCTTGACTTGCCCGATTTGGAGGGGAGTAGGTAAAAATCGCGCTTGGAAATGTATAAAACAATTTATTAAATCCTTAATTATTTTTATTGGGTATTGCAAGACAGCATATGTATTTTTTATATCATAAGATAGCAAACAAGCAGATGGGTCTCCCATGATTCTATGGGATTTAAAGAGTTCACCATCGCCTATAGACACCAAAGATGTTAATGCTGCTTTGCTATCTTGTGGCGAGATCTAATGCCACATGCATAAGTTTACCGGCTACCTTATCCTTCAAACCGGAACACGACAGTGTCAAGCACTGAAGCTTTTACTGCAGGAATAATCCATACTAATACTATAAATGGAATCGTTTGTTTGTTTTTCCGTCTTTCACGGCAAAATGGAGCGACGAATTGACGGGATTTTTTTGTGTGGAGATAGTTGATGGGATGGAGAGTGGTGACATAGGCTACTTTTTCGCACTTTCTAACTCCCCCACTTCCCTAAAATGAATTTAATGCGAGCGTAGCCGCAGGGAAAAGCTAGTAGTATTTAATTTGTAATTTTACTGTTCTCTTGAAGGCGTCATTTCAAATTAAGTGTGGAGTCGTATATTGTACAAGCGAACACTGGATTTTTTTAACAAAACGTTATCAACCGACTTTTTTTATATCATAAGCAGATGGGTCTCCTGATGGAAAGGGTCAACCATCGCCTATAGACACCAAAGATGTTAATGGTGCGTCGTTATCTTGTGGCGAGGTCTAATGTCACATGCATAAGTTTTCTTCTTCTTCTCTTCTTAAAAGAAGGAGGTTTCAATTCGGCTGTATGTTTTTTAATGTTTGTTACGTCAGAAATCGGTCATTTATGAAACGATTTTGAAAAATCTTTTTCTTTGTTTGAGAGGGTCCCCGTGTGGTCTCATTTTAATTTGAGAAAGATCTGATTTAGGGTTACGGAGAAATAGGAAATGGGAAGTCTGTTGCTGCAGTTTTTTGTCTAGTGGTCTAGTAGTCCAGCGTTGGCGTTGACCACATGAAGTCCCGGGTTCGATTCCCGGGGTTTTTTTTTATATCATAAGATAGCAAACAAGCAGATGGGTCTCCTGATGGAAAGAGTCAACCATCGCCTATAGACGCCAAAGGTGTTAATGGTGCGTTGCTATCTTGTGGCGAGATCTAATGCCACATGCACAAGTTTACCGGCTACCTTACCCTCCAAACCGGAACACGACAGCGACAAGCACTGACGCTATTGCGGCAGGAATAGGTAAGGTGGTGGTACCAGACCCGGGCGAGACAATGCAGAACTCTACCACCTAGTAGCCACTATGGTAGTGATCGATAGCCAATCGGTCGCCTTTTACGACCTGTCTGGCAGAACGGCAGTTGGCCTATTCTTCAAAGGAGGCCGGGACCAATTCGGGTCGGGTACATAAAATATTTTTTGAGTTTTCTGATAAATACAAAATTGCCCGGGACTGGAAAGTGCCCGGTTGGCGATAGGCTTGCCACCTATCACATTTGTGGGACCAAATATCTTCGGCTAATCGTGGGTGCTCTTATTGTACCTCTGCCTACTTCTTCGGGGATACGGGCGTGAAGATACTTTTTTAAAAGTTTATTTGTTAAATTATTATAATGATAATATACTTAGAAGCTACTGAGCTTAGAAGTTATAGCGACAGACGCAACCAGTGATATGTATTGGATGCCACTTGTTTTATGTTTAAACTAGCTGACCGGCAAACGTCGTTTTACTAAATACATTTATAACAATACTAGCTGACCCGGCAAACGTTGTTTTGCCTTACATATTAGGAATCCATAGCGGACAAACAACGTGACACGAAATTTATATAAGACTACGGGATTGTTCTTCCACTCAGCCAAAATGGCATTAAACTTTATACGGTGGTTAAGTATTCTTAAATTTTCTAATTTTCCGCGCAATTTTCTTAATATTTTCTTTTATAAGAACCTTCTCCTTACAATTACAAACACAACAAAAAAATTACCGAAATTGGTGCAGCCATTCAGGCGTGATGTCGTGACCAAGGAAAATAGGGATTGATTTTTATATACATATATAGATTTCTCTACTGTATAATGGATGTTATTAAAAATATAAACCTTCCTCTTGAATCACTCTATTTATTAAAAAAGCCGCATCAAAATCCGTTGCGTAGTTTTAAAGATCTAAGTATACATAGGGATTAGGGACAGACAGCGGAAAGCGACTTTGTTTTATACAATGTAGTAAAGAAGATAAATTGCGAGACGTTGCTTAAATGTTATAGAACTTAATCATAGGTACTGTCGTGTTCCGGTTTGGGGATAAGGTAGCCGGTAAATTTATGCATTAGACCTCGCCACAAGATAGCAACGCACATTTATATCTATTGCATCCATAGGCGATGGTGGACTCTTTCCATCGGGAGACCCATCTGCTTGTTTGCTATCATATATTTAAAAAAAACTACGTGGTACCCATGGGCGTACCCAGGTTCTGGGCCAGGGGGGAAGCCCTAACATTTTAAGAATATATTTTTATCCTATTATATTTTTATCTACAACAGCACATAGTTAGTAGAGAGGTAAACAAATTCCAGGTGGGGGGCAGCTGCCCCCCCCCCTCGGTACGGCCTTATCTATTTCAGCCGCAATAATATAGGTGCGTTTCACTGTCGCGTTTCGATTTGGAGGGTAAGGTAACCAATAAACTTATGAATGTAGCATTCCAACCCCACAACACGGACAGAATAGGTGATAATTATTTTCATTTATCAAAAGAACCATCTGTTTCTTTGCTATCCTATGAACTACAATGTGGTAGTGACACGATTAGCCAATAACTACGAAGGTGGATGATATACTTTTCAAAAAGGACTTGGATCCAAAAAAATATTAAAAAGTTCCTAAAATATTTGAAGCCAATTGCAGATATTTCAAATGCCCACAATAATTCTTTGTGAATGTCGTCAACTGTAATGCACAAGTCATGTTTTTAGGCGAACTTTTTTCTATTTCAAGTCACCCACAATCTTGTTCTCATTACAATGGACGAGGGGTAGAATGTGGACTATGAAATTATAGATATGCCAGAATTAACTTTAAAAAATTTATATCACAATACGCATTCAATTCTACAATAATATTATCTTGTCGGTTTGTTTGCAACGAACAAACTCGAAAAGTACTTCACCGATTTTAAAATTTTTCTGTGGCTTCATTATTTCGGAGTAACGCAGGCTACTTTGTTATCAGACTAAGCAAAAGCAAGTAATGTTTTCCATCACGCAAATAAAATCGCAGGCAAAAGCTAGTTCAAATAATATAATGTTAAATTGTAAGTACATATTATTTTACTAGCTACACCCTATTTGCACACCATATATTGGTAACTTATAGAATTGGTAGAATATGTTGGTAACTTAATTTATTTTTAATAACTTGTAACACCCATATTCTTGCAAATAAATATGTTCTTTTTCTTCTTTCTACAGCACGCTGCATTATAAAGTTTTCGGTGAATCCCCCGAAAACAACTAATTATTTCGAAATAAAAAAATAATTTTTTTGCTATTTCTGGTGTTTATCTATACGTGTGCCAAATTTCACCCAATTGGTTTCACCGTTTTGCATTTACTACATATATTTATTATTTATTATAGCGATTTATCTATTCGGCACAGATTTTATAGTGATTCAATTGCCAGTTAGAACTAAAAATGTGATTAGTCTTTTTCAAGCAAAATTTTCAGTTGCTGTTATGGTGTAGTTACACATCCGTGCCTTGACTGGTTTCAGTTATCGCAAGAATAAGTGAAAGTCACTACGGCTAGTGAGTGAGACCATGATGACACCCACTTATCTCATCTGTCAACGAACTGATCAACCGTTGAAAATCAGAAACGTGTATGAATAGTACTTTTACGAAGAAACTAGTGCGTTTATATTTATTTATTTAATTTATTATTTAGTTACGCTTCAGCCGGATACATTTATATGACACATCTAGATATTTCTAAAGATCATCGGTGCATCATTACCTATTTGAATTTTATTTTAATTCATTATATATATTAACATATAAATGAATGTTTGTCTGGTACCTAGATTTCCACATAATTTAAATATTCAAAGACTGTTTACTATAGATCACGATCGTGAACAATTATATATTAATACTTATAAGTCTTGGCTGTAATTTAAAGGTTTTACCAACAATGTTATCAATTGACGAAACTTTGTTATCGTTGTACACTGACACTGTACTTGCATTAAGATGGAAGGATACAATTTTTCATCTTATAACAACGTGTGCCACCATCACACCATATCTAATGGCAAATTATCAGCGTTAGCCAATATCGCCTTATATTTTGGAAGTTTGACTATAATTGTTAATTTCCATTTTTTATCATTTATTAAATACTAGCTGTTGCCCGCGACTTCGTAAGCGCGGACTTCGTTTACTCCGCACAGCTCCTCCCCCGTACGTGAAAGCGTAATAATATGTAACCTATATATTGGCCCGACCTGTTAGTAATATTCATGCAAATTTTGAAGTAAATCCATGCAGTACTTTTTGTGTTTACCCCGGACATACATTGACTTTCCTACGATTTTATTATATGTATAAAAATATGTAGATGATCGTTGTTGTGTAAAGAGTAAGAATTAAAATAATACGTTTGTAAGAAGTAAAAATAAACCAAATATCATCAAAAATATTTTTTACGTCATAGAATAGCAGACAAACAAGTAGCCAGAATTATAAAAAGATGCCAGCATCGCTTGTTCATACCAAAGTAGTTACCTGTGCGTTGCAGCATTCGTGTCACAGCGTTGTCATCTTGTACTCTTGCCCTTCAAACTGGAACACCGAAACGCTTATTTAACAAGATGTCTGACAAAAAAGTAGGTAAGTAGACTATTCTTCAAAAAGAAGAAAGAAGAATTTAAAAAATTAAATAAACGAGAAATATTGTCTACTCCATTCTTTATATCTATATATACAAATAAATAAAATTGGAGTGTCTGTTTGTATAATTAAAATAACAGGGTTTAACTAAATGCATATGGATGTATACACGGTACACATATCAAAAAAACACTTTTTACGATTTTTGTCTGTCTGTCAGTCTGTCTGTCTGTCTGCCTGTCTGTTTGTTCCGGCTAATCTCTGGAAGGCTGGACCGATTTTGACGAGACTTTCACTGGTAGATAGCTTATGTAATAAGGAGTAAATTAGGCTACTTTAAAAAAAAAAACCCACGCGGACAAAGTCGTGGGCACAGCTGGTTTGAATATAAGACTATTCTTCTTAATTTTAATAACTGCATATTTTTTGCTGTAACCGTATTCTGAGCAATAAATTTTATTTCATTTCAATGATGATTTCATCTATTAGTATTTTCAAGGAATTAGGAATATATAAAATTACAAGTCCTCTGCAATGAACGATAATATACAGAGGACTAAACGTGTCGAAGCTATCTAGCTAAGCTATCAAATGGTAAATTTTGATAGTAGAGTAGATAGATTGAGTATTGTATCTAACAACAAACAAAAATTATATTGTTTCATCCTAACTGCTGCAAAAAGAGTTCAAAAACTAGTGTAAGGTACACTACCCATCCACTGCAATTAAAGTTTTAAATAATACGACAACAGTATATTTTCAGAAACAAAATGTATCTTACGTCATATTTCAGATCACATTCTACCGAAGTGCTATATTTCATCCATATCGATCTACCACTTTTTACGTGATTGAGTAAAAAACATCCAAACAAACTTTAATATTCATAATATTAGTGGGATAATTATTTAGCCGTCCTTTCTGTAACATGTTTAGCCCTTCTGATGTTCGGTGGTCTATGCAATTGTGGGTGAGTTAAAATTTTACCGGCTGTCAACACGTCATCAGCATGCACTTTTTGCTTCAGTTAAATCATTGGTCATATAGTTATTTCAACTTCTTTATTCAATTATAAATCGATAAATTATATTTCTGATAGAATAGTATAAAAACAGTGTCAACCCTAATAGAGAATGGCAAACGGTGCCCGTAGGTCTTAATAATTTTTTGCTGCACAGCAGATAAAATAGCAGGCATAAGTAATGCCAGCTATTTTATCCTCCAAGCTGAAATGCGACAGTGATAATCAATTAAGTTAATTCGTAAGGAGACGGAATCGCAGGTGGAGTATTCGTCAAACATGTCGGCCATCTTATGAGTCCACATTACATAGCTTTTAATGCCAACTTTTAATGATAAATTCTAGTTTGCGATCGTCGGAACCAGGAACTTTATATTTTAACTTAAGAGCAGAGATTAATTTTTTCCTGCCGGTTTATTTAAAACAAGAGCGATTAGCCAGAGGTTTCATTATTATCGTGACTATCAGATAAAATTTTGCAATATCTTGTCCAGATTTAGTATCGTTGCTTTACTTTTGCTGACTTAATAAGATCCATTTTTTTCCCTGTGTTCAAATTTGAAGGGTAACATACTTGATAAACTTATGTGTGCGGCATTAAGTCACTGCCACATAGATGTATACGTACCATTAAAATTTTTGTTCTCTAGAAACGATGGTAATAACAATTTTAACATCAAGAAAACTATCTGCTCGTTTCCTATTCTTCGAAAATTTAAAGAATATATATTTAAAGAAAATTTAAAGAATATATATTTGCACACCATATAGTGGTAGAATATGTTGGTAACTTAATTTATTTTTAACAACTTGTAACACCCATATTCTTGCAAATAAATATTTTCTTTCTTTCTTCTTTCTTTCTTTCTTTCTTTCTTATAATATAATAAAATCAGTTGTGTTGAATAAATAGATATAGTTTAGTATGCATTTTTTTTTAAGGGATGGCGTTAAGCAACATTAACATGTCAAGTCTCTCGTCGTTTAATCTAAACTACATAGGCATACAGAGTGCCGGAAACAGTATCCACTTAAAGCCTTTTGAAAATATTTTTTTATATCATACACAATAACATTTACCTAAGAAATTCAATAGCTTAGACACGATATATTTCTTTCAACTTAATAATTTTTACACACGCTTTATATTCTGTTTACTAAGCTTTGCCATTTCGTTGCCATTTTTTTAATAACATTCTAGCACTACACCACTGAATCTATGAGGTTGTAATTCCTTCGCATACAGTCTAGTATTATATCGTAATATCGTAAAAGATAAAGAAACGTGCGTGTGGATAACATAAGTAAACAAATATTGCAAAAGGTGTTTCATGTTTTGTATTATATAACAACGAATTATTTTTTTTATTTTAAATTGTACAGCGCGCAGAGATCTTTTATAAATTTACGCTTCGATTGCTTGTACTACCATGCTGCACATGAATATGGCAATAAGGTTCTATAGGGTGTATATTCTACTAACACTATTAGTAGAATACACACCCTATAGAACCTTAGGCCCTACTGTCCTAGTGCTCTAAATCCCTATACACTCTGGCTTAATACTCTGCTCGCCCGAAACGCCCGGTTTGCAGTAACAGTCATTTGGATCACCTGCTTAAGTTCATTTCGAAAAAAGTTCTTATAGTGTCCCTAGCACCCTAGCCTTACCATATATAAAATACACCAGGATGTCTATACCATGCGACCTAAGGTATAAAGGTGGTGGTGGTTAGCTCAGTGAAAGGAAACTTAAGCCAGGTATGTTGATCCCACGAAGTCCAATGGGAAGGAAATAGGTAGGAAGTCAGGTTTTAAAGGTTTAGTGGAGTTTTTTCACTGCTGCCAAAGCAAAGACCAGGCGATTAAGGACCCAATCTACCCAAGACTGTTTGACAAGAGCGTTTATTTTGGTAATTACCTCATAATTTATACAAAATACTACTAAATACATGTACAGTGGTCGAAGTCTGCTGGTATGCGTTACTATTATGTAACGTTGATGGTTGCAGATGTACTTTGAGCCTGAGTTTGCGTCTTTCTTGGTGAGTAGGTTGTCGAAGCTGTCGATTGCTTATAATCGACAGCTTCGACAATTAATAAAATTATAATTGCTTATAATTTTATTAAGTTTTCCTCCACTACAAAGTCAATTTATGAAGGAGTGACGTAGGCTACATTAAAAATGCCTTATAAATTATTATAAACTGAAAATTATTGATGATAGAATAAATAATAAAATAAATAAATATCAATCCGCCATTTCCCTTGCAGGGAATGGTAAATCAACATGAACAAACATTTCAATTCAATATGGCTCACCAGTTTTTCAGTTTCTCTACTATGACAGCTTAATTTACGTACTTATGAGGCACCTCAACCAGAATTCAAGCTGCAAACGAAGATTCCAGAATAGCCCAGGAAAACATAAAAAATAATTTTGCACGATTACTAGGAAAGTACTAGACTATTAGTAAAGTAGACGTAACAGTACATATTTTTTCGTTATAACATATTGCACAACGTCGTTCAAACACAAGACATACCTTGAAAAGTTGCGTAGCAGACACCAATTGAAAAATTACTCGCTTTATTAGGTTTTGAAGAGAAAAAATTCACTTACTGCGTATAGGTACGAAAAAAGGCAACCGAGCAAGAAAAATGTACTTCGAAGGGGAAGTGTTAATATAATAGACGTTTTTAAGCGGCAATTTGCAGGAATTACATTAGCAGGCAATTCTTTTACCGTCACCCTTCAGTTACAAAGGTCTTTTTTTATTTTCTTATTATTTTACTCGTGATATCACTCTTGCCAAATACTGCTTAGAAAATTATAATCATTTTTTGGAGTATTATAAGTTTTGCCGCTATGTGTGCGTGCATGTAGCACCATAACCCTTAAACGCATAAAACAATTTTGGAGACAGTCAGTTAATCAGCTGATTTTCCAGCAGTAGTTCTTAGACCTAGACAAATTTGCCTCGTGGTCCAGGGGTTCCCTATTCGGCTTTGATCATGAGGTCCTGGGTTCGATTTCCGGGTCGGGAAAAAGTGTTATTGAGGTTTTTTCGAGATTTTTCTCGAAAATATCAGTAGCAGATCGGAGTCTGGCGAAGTAGTGTATACGACTCCCGTACCTTGGACGAGCACGCAAAGCGGTCCTCGTTATCGCTACAAATAGTCAATAGTCATTCACATGTTGGCAAATGCGGTGATTAGGATCACCACTTATCTTCCCAACCAACATAGCGGTGAATCGCGGTGAACCGGAAAGTCTATAGACGTTCGATTTACTCTGCTTACCCTACAAGGAAACCAGGTGTGATGATACTTACAGTTCAGACGTTTTAAGGTTATGAACTCTTTTCTACTTGATGAAAGGAATTAAGCGAATGGAATAGGCCTGTTCCATTCCATCAAAACGTAATTTCGTATTCTGTTACTTCAATAATATTGCAACGACATGCTAATTTTGACCTGAGGGTAGGACTTTTATTCTTAAGACTGTTTAAATATGAAAGACAGTGGCATTTACTGTCTCATTAACAACATCATTACCCTACCAGAGTTCTGCATTGTCTCGCCTGGGTCTGGTACCACCGCTTAACCAGAACCTTATTCTTGCCGCATTAGCGTCAGTGCATGTCACTGTCGTATTCCGGTATGCAGGGTACGGTAACCGATAAATTTATGCATGTGGCGTTAAGACCCCGCCACAAGGACAACGCACCATTAACATCTTTGGTGTCTATAAGCGATGGTTATATCTTTCCTTCAGTAAAGCCACCTGCCTGTTTGGTACCTTATGATATAAAAAATTATATTATGTGTAAGTGTTTGTAAATAACGCCACATTACATACCATTAGAAAATATCAATATAAGAATGTTTTTCGAAGCTACGCGATGCTACGACGCAGATCAATGTTGTGATTTTACGAAGTTAAAAAATTAAATTAAAAAATTAATCCCCATGTTCATTAGAAGCCACTTTTGAGGAATAGATCAACTGCCTTACTTAACGATAGACATCTCGTAAAGGCGAAAGAAGGTTAATAAATGTCACTGACTGCTAATTAGGTGGTAGAGTTCTGGAATGTCTTGACCGGGCCACCGCCTTACCTATTGCTGTCGCAATAGCGTCGGTGTTTAACACTGTCGTGTTCCCGTGTGTAAGGTATCCAGTCAACTTCTTGAGCATTCCATCCCCGCCAGCCAGATTGTAACCCATTATTAGAATCTTTGGTATCTATAGACGATGGTTGTATCTTTCCATCAGGAGAACCATCAACAAATTTAGTTTAATAAAAGTAATATTCGTTTCTCCGCACTGCTCCTCCCCCGTAGGTGATAGCGTGATAATATGTAGCCTATATATTGACCCGACCTGTTAGTAATATTCATGCAAAATTTGAAGTAAATCCATGCAGTACTTTTGAGTTTACCCCGGAAATACATACAGACAAACAGAGAAAAATTCTAAAAACGATATTTTTGGCTTCGATATAGATTGTAGATCATGCTCCAAGTATTCTTTTTAAAAAATATTCAATGTACAGTTTTGACTTTCCTACGATTTTATTGTATGTATAGATTGTGAAAATTATTATTTTGTTGTATGTAAGCGGTTATTTTAATATAAAAACAGATACTCCAATTTTATTTGTATAGATTAGTCCCGCTATCGCGTGATTAAAATTTTTGGTAAATCCTACGGGATTTATATATGGTTCCGGGATAAAATATTAACTATGTCCTATTGGAGATCCTAATCTCCGTAATATTTTAATATTATATTATAACTTAGATTAACCGTGTTTAACAGTAGTAGTTAGTAGTAGTAGTTTAATATGGAAATGTAAAAGAAAGAATTGTAGTACAATTCCTTCTTTTACATTTCCATATTAAACTACTGACGTAGCTCGATACACAGTACCTGCAGTGCGATTCATAGTAACATCGGTAAATGCGTGATTGGTATTTTTCAAGGTAACTTTTTAACGCTGTTCGACACCAAGACTACACGGCTGTAACAAAGATCGTATAGATATGATGTTGGAAATTTTTAATATGAAATTGGGATTCTGCTAAAAAACAGCCTTGGTGCAGTCGACAGCTTCGACGTACAACTACGATTTTTCATGTTAAACGCAAAAGCGCCTTTTTTATGGCTGTTGCTGTTGATGTTGGCCGATTTAAAAAGTATAACATATATATGTATATATACATATATATATATATATATATATATATATATATATATATATATATATATATATATATATATATATATATACTAGCGGCCCGCCCCGGCTTCACACGGGTATAAAATATATATAGCCTTTGTCACTCAGTGAAAAATTTTTTTATTAAAATTGATCCAGTAGTTTTGATTTAATCATTACTGCCCGTGGCCTGCACGCGTTAAATTTGAAGTAAAACAATTGCCCTTTCCCTATACTATGAAGATTTCCGGCTATCTTTGGAATATCTAAATTCATATAGGTAAGTACTACATTTTTAGTTTTTACATTTTTGCCTATTTCTTTTATTTTTACAATTAATATATTACATAATGTCTTTATATACAACGTTCACAGCTTTTTTGTCGGGAAACGGGAAAAAATGTGTGAATAGTTGACCCTACAGGCCATCCCTGAAACTTCTCACTAAATTAAAGTATTTTAAGCTCAAAAGAGTAAAAAATATAAGCATAGATTTTTCAGTTCAAACATCTATTTTGTTAAAAATGGCAGTATTATTAATTTTTGAAAAGCCGTATATTTGAAAACGATGATGGCATTCAACACAATTTTTGAGATCTAAAATATTATTTTAGCTAAATAATCGATAGGTTGAAAAATTTCGATGCTATGTCAAAAAACATTTTATTTTTAATTTTCTTCATTGATAAATCCCAAAAAAATTACCTATTTTTATTAAATTAACGGTATTTGACGCAGTTTTTAAAGAACAAAAGCTAATAATATATTTAAGTCAATCGGTAAATTAACTTGAAAGTTATTTAAAAAAATTAAGTAAGTTTGCTGAAAACAACGTAATTTTAATATTCGAAAAGCTATAAGTTTTAGAATTAGATTCGATTTTGATTTTTGAAACGATTCGATTGAACACAAAAAAATGATTGAAAAATTTCGAAACTATGTCGAAAAAACACTTTTTTCAACATTTTTCGTCAACGATTACTCCCAAACAGATAAACCAATTTTGATGCAATTTATGTATTAGACGTAGTTTTTTGAGAAATAGAGCTAATTAGTTTTTGTACTCGATCTGGAAGTTATATTAAAGAAATACTGTTTCGTCAATTTTTTTTGGTGTTTTTTCAAAAATTTTTACAAAATCTCCTGGACCGAATCGGTTCAAATTTTCAGGAAATCTAAGTTGAGCGGAATGCCATCAACCGCGTTTCGATCAATCTAGCCGTTCAAAAGTTATGAGATGTTTACATACACACATACACATACACACACATACACACATACATACATACAGCTAAATCACGTTTTTTACATTGATTATTAAATAACAATTTTACAAAAATTATACGATATACCTGAAGATATTATCTTAGTAATTTGCTAACCTATTACGTGATAGAATGTGCTTTACTCGATCATATAAAAATTCCGAAAACAGACTAAAAAATCTCTAAAACAAATAATTTGTTAAATACTATTTCTAATCATCCACATGATATTTAATTTAAAAAAAATATACTACATTTTGGTTTTCAGCTGAAGTCCTATATTTATTTATCCGAAAATTAACACGTTTCCCAGCGGTTTCAGAACATATTGCGCGCGCGCTGCCGACCGGGCGGTAACCCCGCAACCGCTACGCCCCTGCATTTAAATCTGTAATGTCTTCGAAAATATTCATTTAAATTACACGCCGTAAACAGCCATATTGATCTATATTAAATCAACAATATATTTTAGGTATTTAATTGGATAATGATTAGTGCTGTTTTGCTTAAAATTGCTTCGAAAAAATCCATTATTTCTCATAAAAAGTAAATGACAAAAAATGCTATTGTGGGTTATCCATAAGAGATAGACATATACCATCGCGTAGTTTTCTGTAGACCTTTTCAAGGTATACAAATACTTTAAGTACATTATTTTGATAAATCTCGTAGGATTTAGCCTGCGTTTGCAATGTAAGCGGAAAAAAATATAATTATTTACGACATGACATCAGAAAACTTCTCTACAATATATTGAATGTTATTGTACATATAAACCTTCTTCTTTAATTACTCTATCTATTAAAAAAATCGCATCATAATCCGTTGCGTAGTTTTAAAGATTTAAGCATACATAGGGACATAGGGACAGACAGAGAAAGCGACTTTGTTTTATACTAAGTAGGGATATATATATATATATATATCCCTACTTAGTATAAAACAAAGTCGCTTTCTCTGTCTGTCTGTATATATATATATATATATATATATATATATATATATATATATATATATATATATATATATATATTTCATCACAAAATTGGATATAATATATATAACTATTAAATATTTATCAACGATTATTATATACATATTTTATTTCAAAAAACTAGCGCCGTCCATAGAAATTTCACTTTACAAGGGACACTGTATCTCTCACAAAAATCAGTTTATGTTACATAATCTTGTTGTTTATGAATTACAGTTTTCACAGAGGAGTTTGCTTGTTTGCTATCCTATAATATCATTTATTTTGTTTCCAAAGTCAGTGAAACTTCAAAACATTTTACTTTAGGTTTAATCTTCGTTCGTCTACAGCTATAATAG
This sequence comes from Apodemia mormo, assembly GCA_036924255.1. Lineage (NCBI taxonomy): Eukaryota > Metazoa > Arthropoda > Insecta > Lepidoptera > Riodinidae > Apodemia > Apodemia mormo. The sequence continues at coordinate 16,164,946 of JAUPFN010000021.1, read as the reverse complement.
TATATACAACGTTCTTACAGCGAGGGTCGTCACGGCGTGAGCTGAATGACTGATCAGTGCCAACTCCGAATCTCATATCCGGCTTGCGACGGGTATTTTTAGTTATACCTCAGACTACGGATTAATATCGCGCTAAAAGCTATGTTTTTCATTTAATAATTTTAAGATGTGGGAATTATTAAAATCATTTATTTGAATCTTATGGCCTCGTTGATGGCACAGCTTGTTTAGCTGAAATAATGAAATAACGGGTTTGATTCCTGAGTGAAAAAAAGAAGTGTTCCTTGTTTCTTCTTATTATAAGCTAGCTGAGCCCGCGACTTCGTCCGCGGAGAAATTTTCGAAATTTTTCGAAATTTTCGAAAGTTACTCCTTATCGCATCAGCTATCCGCCAGTGAAAGTCCCGTCAAAATCGATTCAGCCGTTACAGAGATTAGCCGGAACAAACAGACAGACAGACAGACCCACAGACAGACAGACAAAAATTGTAAAAAATGTTATTTTGGTATATGTACCGTGTATACATCCATATGCATTTAGTAAAAAACGGTTATTTTAATATTACAAACAGACACTCCAATTTTATATATTTGTATAGATGTATAGACTAGCTGATACTCGTGACTACTCGGGTCACGCATCGGGTTAAAAAGTAACTGTCAAAAGAGTGAAGTAGCAGGGTATAAAATGAAATTATATCATTACAGGTAACACAGCAACGGTAAACCGCCTAGTCGTGGTAAGCCGAATCGTCTAATGACGTGTGGTTCACTTTGCCTACCTAACAAGGGAACCAGTGACGTGATACTTATATTGATAAGAACCTGCCATTAGGGTAATCAGTTCTCTCCTGCAAGAAAAACTTGTGTAATGAATTTTTTTAGAAAAAAAAAATTAAGTGTAAACTCACACACAGTAGAAGAGAAACTTTATTTTTTGGTTAATTTGTAAGAGAATAAAATGAATACACTACGGAGGTGGTTAACAGAAAGGGAGAGAGATGGCGATTGATCGCCAGTTTATTATTATTATTTATTTATTTAATACAATGTAATGCTATTATTATTTATTTATTTGAATACATAAACCTTATTTAGAATACCTGTTTGAAGTTTGGAGAATCGCTGCAAAGACAAACTTAAAAAAATTACAAATTCTTTAAAACAAAATAATTAAAATTTATACAAATACAATGATTAGACACAAACAGAAAAAGTATATTTTCTTAATATTCTTATTATTCTTAATATTAATCATCTATATATACTAAAAACTTGCATTCTTATTAAAAAAATAATCACACAAGAAACACACTCACAGTTACGTTTTCATAAAAACACACATACAGATTATACCAAAAGACGAAATGAACTTAAATTACCAAACATTAGAATCAACTATGGAAAAAAAATATTATTCCAAGAAATGCAAATGTACAATAAGTCGCATATTTTCCTATATTCCTATATTCAAGAAACACAAAATAATTTTTATTTAATGTGGCTTCACCACTACACGGTGTTGTTTCTTATACACGTTGTTTCTTATACATCTACTAGTACTACCTTCATTTATTTGTATTTTCAATATCTGTTTACTGTACCCGAGACACTTTTAAACTGCATTATTGTTTATAATAGTAATTTCTAATTTTAAGTGAATTTTCATATTCTTTTTGAGAAATAAATGTTTTTAAACCGAAATATTAAATTAAAGATACCACATAAATTGGGAATTTTACCGGGCATCAGAATCATTGACATAATAAATTTATTACAAAAAGAAAAAAAGGTTTTTATTGATTGAAGTAGAAAGAAAAAGAGAGAGAAAGGAAGAGAGGAAGATACATTGATAGTCGAGAAAAAAAAAATTTATACGAGTATTTTAGAAGTAAGAAATTGCAGTAAAATCTCTTTGGTTGTCCTGTTTGTATATGCTGGTTTGGAGAGTAAGATGGCCGGTAAACTTTTGCATATGGCATTACCCAGCCACAAAAACAGGAAAACACCTTTAACATCTTTGATGTCTATAGGCGATGGTTGCCCCTTTCTATCAGGAGAGCCATCTGCTTGTTTTCTATATTATGATATAAAATAAGATAAAGTTAAACAAATAATAACGCTTACATTACAGTAATTTAAATAAAAACATAACTTCTAACTTGGGCTGAAACATTAAAGATGATATCAACCCGCTTAAATCTTAACCCTTCACTAAAGGGTTGTTTTATTAATTTATTTACACCCGTATCTTTGAAATTATATACAAATTTCTGCGTAATTGGCCCCATATGCAAAGTTTAATGTTTGGCCCGATTTTATCTGGGTTTTAATACATTTCTTAGCTGGGCAAGCCCCAGTAAATTACAATTATATGTTTTATGTTTTGACTACCTTCTTGATTTGTTGTTTAGATAATTAGGTAGACTATTTGTCACAAGGTCATGTTTTTTTCATTTTAGTAAGTCCTCAATTTCTGAACTGGCCGTGGTGCAATAGCAATCAAGCTTAATCTGATTGTAGAAGTACAATTTCGTAGCATTTTTTATGCTTTTACATACTTTAAATATCTTGTTGGAAAGTGAGTTAAATAAACCATACCTATTCACTCTTTCCTTGTAGTTATTATACAATCCGGGAATACTTCTTATCTTAGAGAAAATTTTCTCACTAATTGTTTTTTTATATCATTAGATAACAAACACGCAGATAGCTCCCTGATGGAAAGAAAACCCATCGCCTATAGCCACCAAAGATGTTAATGGTGCGTTGCTATCCGTGTGGAGGGATGGCAATGCTTCTTGCCTAAGCCCAAACCTTACTCTACCTTACTCTCCAAACCGGAACATGACAATGATAAGCTTCGACGCTATTACGATAGGAATGGGTTAAGTGGTGGTACCAAATAACCGGGCGAAACATTATGGAACTTTGTCACATAGTAGTCACAATTATAGTGACATGTGTAGCCAATCGGACGCATTTTCGGCCTGCGTGGCAGAACGACAGTTGGTATATTCTTCAAAGGAGCCCGGACCAACATTGCGAAATTATTTACTTTTTATTTATTTATTACTATTACAAAAGAAAAGCACGATATCCATATAAATAACACTAACAATTCTCTTCTCTACACCTATTCCTAACAAAAGATAATATGTAAACAATGTAGGTAAGTAAATGGTAAGAACCACGGATTAAATGGATTCGCGTTTCAAGACAATTTTTTAGGTCGTCAGTGTAGCTTGCAATTACATACAGAAATACAGAGTTATACTACTTACCGATGAAATAAAATAACTTTAAGGCTATTTTTACACCTCTTCACCTGATTCGGTACGATAAAACAGTACAATTCATTTCTCTTTTTTCACGATATAATATATTTACAAATGTATAAAATTTTTGACAATGATACGAGCGTTTGCACATATGCGCAGGGAAACTTTTCCTTCTGAATGTGTCTATTAGTATTCATGTGTTCTGTGGTAATAACTAAGTGACGTATATAACTATCTCTTAGTTCTGGTCCGCGAGATATCGTTTTCTTCTTTTTCTTTTCTTCTTCACCACAGAGAATTGAAGAAAATATACTCGTTTATACGTCGTTTAGTCCGAAAAGCACGGAAACATGTTAATCCCGGTTATTGTACAGTGCCATCAACTTATCTGTTCCGTAGACATATTGGATCTGATCTTAAACTGCGTAGCACCAGACTCGGATGAGACGTTGTAGAACTCTACAATCTAGTCACGATAGAAGTGAGAAGTTTAGTATCTGCTTTTTTTCAGCTGACTGATTGTAAAATAATCATAGAGCATTCTAAAATAGATAATACAATAGATAATAGATACTACTAATGAAATTAATAAAGCGAATATAAAAACTTTATTTGAATATGAAAATTTTATAAATTGAAGCACAACTTTCTATAGCTTCGGAGTGGGGTCGATTAAATTTGGTCCAATTCAAGCCCATTTAGAACAAGTTTGCGCGTTTACCGCTAAAAAATCACCCCCTTGTCGTATCATCTCGGTTTAAAAATACTTCCCTGCAAGCCACAGCCAGTATTGGAATACTTGAAATCGACAGTACGTCGCTCGATAGCGACGTTCAGTTCCGCGGTCACTTGGGAGGCAAGGCTAAATTAGTCTGTAAAAAGCTGAGAGTTCTCAGCAGGGCCATACAATACTTCACACCGGCCCATCGCTTATTACTTTATAAGGCGCAAATCCGGCCTCATGTGTGTATTTATGGGCGGGGGCTCCACAGTACCAGCTCCTTCATTTTGATCGCATTCAACGTAGAGCGGCTCGAATCGTCGATGACGGGACTATTTCAAATCGGCTTGATTCTTTGGCGTTACAAATAGATGTAGCATCACTCTGCATCTTTTATCCGCTCTATAACGGGAAATGTTCCGAGAAACTGTTTGGATTAATTCCTGCCGCAGAATTTTACCATCGGACATCGCGACAAAATTCGAAGTTTCATCCTTACCATCTCGATGTCTGGAAATCCACAACCGTACGATTCTCGAGGCATTTTTTGCCTCGCACTCCTCCTATGTAGAACCAGCTATCGACATAATTCTTTTTCAAACGGATACGACTTAGGGACCTTCAAGAAAAGAGCTTACTCATTATTAATTAGTAGTGTAGTTGTCTATGAGCGGCGGTAATCACTTACCATCAGGTGAGCCTCCTGTCCGTTTGCCAACTCTTCTGTAAAAAAAAAAATTATGTACAAACATATTATACAGAGGTGGAAATAATGCTGCATTCTCTACCAGTCAACCTTAGTCAAATGAGAATAATATTTTGGATGGAATGTACAGAAAAACTTCTATATGCTTCTAAATACAGAATAACAATCGTTTACTATCAACGTAAAACCTTTGGTTTGGTTTCTCCCCCGGGTTGGTCCCAGGCTCCTTTGAAGAAAAGGCCAACTGCCGTTCGACTAGACAGGTCATAAAAGGCGACCGACTGGCTATAGCAGTCACTACCATTATGGCTACTAGATGGTAGAGTTCTGCATTGTCTCGCCCGGGTCTGGTACCACGCGTTACCTATTCCTCCCGCAATAGCGTCAGTTCTTGTCACTGTCGTGTTCCGGTTTGGAAGGTAAGGTAGCCGGTAAACTTATGCACGTGGCATTAGATCTCGCCAGAAGATAGCAACGCATCATTAACATCTTTGGTGTCTGTTGTTCTGCTTGTTTGCTATCTTATAATATAAAAAAAACGTAATTTCTGGATTAATATTTAATTTACATAAAACATTAAAATAATACTGTATTACATTTTAAAAATCAAATACAAAAGAAATATAAAGTACATACATATAATTAAATATACAATTAAGAATTGACTTTAATTTGCAATAAGAATTTCTCAAATCTGAGAGGTTTGTCCAGATTTAAGTTTGTTCAAATTCAAATTCAAATATTTATTTGGTATCAACTTATACATAAACTTACGATACTATTGAAGAAATATGAGCAATTCCCTTAAAATAAATTTATGAAGAGTACAATATGTTCATATAATGTTCATATAAAATAGATAATTTAATATTTACAAGAAAAAACATAAATTGATATACATATATTATTACAACACTTACATTTTCTACCAAATAAAAATAATTACTACAAAATAAGGCAAATTCCGTTAGTAGCAACACTACAGTGAAGCAATTAAAATTAGAATATCTTAATTCATATCAAAGTATCGGGGTTACCATCTTAATATGTGGATGTTACCCTAATTCCATAATACAGAGATAAACTCATGTGGAGGACTTGGACATGTTTGTAACGCAAGTGAATGTTTATGGGAGGAAATTTATGCAACTAAGAGCTATTTGGGAGATATTCGGGAGTTAATTTGTGTAGTAAATATTTGCCGTATAAAGGCTTTCTTGTAATTTGTTGTGAAAACGGAAATAGAATAAGTAAATATATATATATATATATATATATATATATATATATATATATATATATATATATATATATATATATATGCCGGTTCCTTTTCTGGGTAGAGATAACTGAATGTCTTTTTTTGGATTATTATCATATGATAACTAACAAGAAGATGGCTTTCCTGGTAAAAAGAGACAACGATCGCTTACAGAGACCAAAAATGTAATTGTGCGTTGCTATTTTTGTGGCGGGGTCTTAACACAGAATACTTAGACTTACAGGAGTCAATGTTCCATACAAGTAATATTCGAGCATAGCACACATAGACATCTGTCACGGACGCGATATCTCCGACTGGTGCGGAACAAACTATACCGAATAATTCCGAGATATCGCGTCCGTGAGAGGTGTCTATGTGTGCGTTGCTCGAATATCACAATATGTATGTAGATTGACTACTGTTAGTCTCCAGTATACTGTGGTCTTAACGCTAAACGCAAACGTTAACCAGCTACCTTACCCTCTAAACAGCGTTTTTCCCGTGTTGGTCAGGGCTCCTTTTTAAGAATAGACCATCTACTAAGTTAAGTTCTGGTAGGCTAGGTTCTGCATTATCTTGCCCAGGTCTAGTACCACCACCTTATTTATTCCTGCCGCAATAATATCAGTGCTTGACACTGTCGTGTTCCGATTTGAAGAGTAAGGTAGATGGTGGTGGTTATGCAGGTGGGATTAACACTTCTACACATAAATAGCAACACACCATTATTATCTTTGGTGTCTATAGGTGATGATTTTCACATTGCATTAGGAGAGCCATCTGCTTATTTTCTATCTTAAAATATAAAAAAGTACAATAAAAAATCGGTGGTATTAAACCCAATTGAGAAGTTACAAAACTCTACCACCTAGTAGTCACGATGGTAGTAAGTAGATCACTTTTGACCGTAGTTCGCCTTTTATATACTGCTTGACGGACAGGCACGTGCCAATCTTCAAAAGAAATTTAAAGTCGCATGGTATTTTTAACATCATAGGATAACAAACCAGCAGAGGTCTCTCCAGGTAAAAATAGAGATGTGACAACCGTCGCTCATAAACTTCAAAGATGTTAGTGTTGCGGTGCTATCCATGTAGCGGGAAAGCAATGCCATATGTATAAGTTTAACTGCTAACTTACTCTCCAAAGCCAACACGACGGTGACAAGCATTGACGCTATTGCGGCAAGAATAGGTAAGGCGGTGGTACTAAAACCTGTGACGTTACAGAACTCTACCAATTGATAGTCACAATGGTATATGTTTTTATAGCAAATATTTCGCCTTTTACGAACACTCAGGCAAAACGGCAGATGACCTATTTTTTAAAGCGGGCTAGGCGTATAGTGATAAGATATATATATTTAACGTGAGCGTAACGTCACTTTCAACTACTCGTCGTGTGATGACTTGTCATTACGTCGGCTGTGAAAAGGAATGAATGAATGAAAACAATTACAAAATTCGGTCATTGCTAAAAAACGATCTCTACCAGACAACCTGTATTGTCAAGCTCTTGACAATAAAAAAGTGAAACACCCACCCATTTACCTTATCTTTAATAAAAAGTGTATCCACGACTGGCTAAATGCCTCTTAATCATTTACACGACTTCAAAGCTTCACTAGTGACGTCACATCTCACCCCGCACCACGATATAGTCGATACTGAATTTTAAGTAGCATCGATCGCATCTGCCCTACATTTAGCAAGGGACTCACGTACAATGACCTAACCTTTAGTTTAGTGGTAGGGTGTTGGTGATAAATCTCTAAATTATCAATATAAATGTGGTCAAAGCTGTCCAACTCCATAAAGCTTTTTTCAAGATTTTTTACGAGATTTTGGTATAATTTTATGAACTGTTATAATCAAAGCAATTTTATGGTATATTAAAGCAACAATGAACATAAAATCATTTTTTTTATAAGCAAACGGGTGGGTAAACTAATGAGTAATGATAGCCATCTCCTTCGTAGGTGCTAACGGTGCGTTCTTACAATTGAAATAAGAATATACCTAATGCTACGTTATAATAATTATAATAATCTTTATTAATCAAATTTAAGTACATACATAAATATTTAAAAACAAAAAATGTAGTATCAACTTGTAAAACATAGTGATGTACCCACTACCCATGATGACTTGTAAAAATAATAATATGTGGTCAGATTTCATTTTTAAGTACACTACTTAAACTATGAACTTACGTTAAGCTTATAAATACTCATATTATATGAATTATTCTAAGTTTAATAAGTAACTTTTTTTCTATAATCGTTTAAAGATGTATTCACTACATTCTACTGTTAGTATCTAAACTAGGCCAGGCATGTTTATTAGACACTTACAACTAACATTGAAACACGACAGCATCAAAAACTGATCCTACTGTGACAGAAAATGTAAGGCATCGGTGCCTAACTATGGCGAGATGTAATAGAACTCTACCAGCTATTCGTCACGATTATAGTAACACTTTGGCCCATATAAATCAAAATAGCCTTCTGGTAGGATAACAGTTGGTCTATTCTTCTAAAAGGATCAATGTGCGTACATAGGCTACCAAATTAATGCTCATCCGACTAGCCGTTGAAGCATGAAGGAGTAATAAATAGACACACATATACACAAACACACACATACACAAACTTTTGTATTTGTAATATAAGTAAGATATATCTAACCGTGCACTTAACATAAAAACCTAATACCGGGTAGAAGCAATTTATTATTTACTAAACTTAAAGGCGTATTTAGAACGAGTCTCTAAAAACGGATAAAAAATCGTTCGGATTCTAATAACTACATTTTTGTGATAGTAATAGTTAAATTGATACCAATTTCTTACATAAAGCAGCAAACGTTTGCCATGAAACGTCTATCTTGTTTACCAAATTACAAAAAAAAATCTCTACAAATAGTGAATCGATGTAGGTTATCGAACCATTACCGGATTGGTGCGTTGGGAAACATCTGAAACTCCCAATGTCAAGATCGTGGACAGGTTCAAGCACCTGACGCCGTTGAAAAAAATGAAAATCACGAATTATCCAATAAGAAACAGTTTTCTGCTTGAATGTTGATTAGCGGCGGTCATAGACATAAACGACGCGATAGGATTTTTGAATAAAATCGTAAATTAGTATTTGTTACTCAAATAATAAGTGTATTTGAATTAAACAAGTAATGATTAAATAAATTTATAGTTAAATATACAAATGTTTTAAAAACATACGGAACTTGCAAATCGATGTCGACAAAATAAATCCCAAATAATTCAAAGTTTTTAAAGTTGGAGGAAAGAATCGATTTTTAGTTTCTTGGAAATGAAGGCATGTGCCATGTTTATTTATGTAAGCAAATTTGCATAAAATAAATTTATTTTTAATAATCTAAACAGACCTTAATATATATATTATGTTATCTATAATATTCAATTACACACAGATAAATATAAATTTGATTTATACTGAGTTAAAAAACATTTTAAGTAGGCTCTGTTAAAACTAAAAATTCCCATAGAAAAGACTGTTTCACTAATTGTTTATGTTAATTTTTTTAATTTAATGTTTTGTAATCCCGCATGTATTTTTATAAATATTACCTCACTAGAACTAATTTTTAACTGGAATTTTATACTAAAAAACGGAAAGCAAGTTATTTTTAACAATATTTAATTAAATATATTTTTATAGTACCTACGAGTATACATAAGGTCGGTTGGTAATCGCTATCTCTCCCGCCTAAGCGCATACACAGTAATCTAGCCGTGCGTACCAAAGCGTCCACGCTTTCAAAGTGTCTCTCGCGTGACCGTGTCCATTAAAACGATCTCTTTATTGATTATAACCAGAGATGCTGTTTACCGTAACTACTTCCAAAACAAAAACACTGACGGAATGAAAAAACAACTGTTGATTGAGAACGATAATCTTCTAGCGAAATACTTTTAATACGTCAGTATAATGAAAACAACAATAAAAAATTACATTTTAAAAACGGGCTCTTTTTTGAAGTTTTTTGAGAGAGACGGACGATTAGTTACTGGGTAACAGAGTTCTACAATGTTTTATACATGTGTTGGTCCCGGCCTCCATTGTAGAATAGGCCAACTGCCTTTCTGCCAGGCAGGTCGTAAAAGGCGACCGATTGGCTATCGAGTCACTACCATCATGGCTACTAGGTGGTAGAGTTCTGCATTGTCTCGCCCGGGTCTGGTACCGCCGCCTTACCTATTCCTGCCGCAATAGCGTTAGTGCTTGTCGCTGTCGTGTTCCGGTTTGGAGGGTAAGGTAGCCGGTAAACTTATGCATGTGGCATTAGACCTCGCCACAAGATAGCAACGCACCATTAACACCTTTGGTGTCTATAGGCGATGGTTGACTCTTTCCATCAGGAGACCCATCTGCTTGTTTGCTATCTTATGATATATAAAAAAAAGTTTGATACCGTCCTATACCATTTCCTGTTGCAATAGTATCAAGGATTTTCCTTTATTTCTGTGGGGTGTGTGAATAGCTGGTAAACTTATGCATGTGGCATTGTATCATCGCTTCATGGATAGCAACGCACTATTAATAATTTTGGTGTCTATAGGTAAAGGTTATATCATGGTATCATCAGATCGGATAGGGATCTGATGATACCATGACGAAAAGCATAGGTTCATTTGAATTACTTTAGTATAAGCATGCCAAGTCTCAGACTCCTCACATGCGCACAATTTTCTTAAAAAGGATTTGAATTTTCGCTTCTGTGAATTAATACACATACTGATAAAATCATACAGAACTAAATTTATATCGTAATAACAGAAATCGTGAACCAAACCGAACAGATTGATAGGTATTAGTTACAAATGGTAATGGTGGACGGAAGTAACATACGCCTGTACTTCCGGTTTGAGCGTTAGAGAACTACAAGCGATTGTGTTTGATATACTGTCACAAAAAATTCATACAAGTTTCCTAAAATTTATTTAAACTTTCGTCGATGGGATTTTATTAAGGTCCCATTTTAGTTTCAGTAGTAAAAGTCCCAGTTACTCCTTAGGATTCTACGTGGGATTCCTGGGTCTGCTATCTTGTATTTTCCAACAAAATCAAATAGGCTCAAGAGAAGATACAAGTTAGGCAGATACTAAAAATCATGTGCTGAATAGATCCAGTTCGATGACCGGGTGTGAAAATTTTTTTCACTATTGAGGTTTTACACAATTTTTTACACGATTAAGGTTTTTTGACATCAAAAATTATTTTTTTTATAAAATAGATGGCACACGAATATATGGTTCATTAAGGTACTAATATATTAAGCGATCACCAACCCTCGTGAAAATCTACAATAAACAATATCAGTGGTTGCATTGAGGGTCTTTCAAGAAAGAGTGCTCTTTTTGTAAAGATCCCTTAGTCTTAAGTCGTATCCATTCGGATTCCTATCAATGTAAACAAAAAATATTTTTACCTAGTTATTGAAAATTATTAGATACTTATAACAAAATACAAAAAATGTTTATACCTACTTAGTTCGTTATAGAATAATACCATCCAACCATTGGAGCACATCGGTTTCATTTAAAAGTCAATAATGCGAAAATTGCTTTAGACCAACATAGGCTACTTTTTTATCCGACTAACCAAAAGGAAGTATTGTTTTTGGATCACGCGGACAGTTGCGAGCAACAGGTTGCCAGGACAGGAAGATATTAACACATATTCCAATGCCACCGTTTTGCTGCACAAGTCAGTAATTCTAACAATTCTATAAGTTTTGACAGCCGAAACCGGATAAACTCAGATGCTCAAAACAAAATTTTGTTCACTCGGAAAAGTCTGAGTAAGTTTGTTAGACATTTTAGGTTTGTATGAATAGACACGTATTTTGTATGAATAGTTATATAAACATTGATTTTTATTATGAAATACATTTGATTTAATATAAAATTTGAAAATTAAAAAAAACCGCCGTATTGAATTATCATTAGACTACATAATTATATTCCTACTACATGTACATCATTTGTAGAGCAAAACTTGAAATGAGGATCCTGCAGAAACATATGATCAACGAATCTAATCATGTCTGAAATATCACTGAAATAACAGAATACCAATTTCCTATCAATCAGGTCTGTACAATTTGCTTAATTCTTTTCATCAATTCGAAAATAACTGATGACTTTGAAATAGCTAAGCCGATTTAAAAAAACATTTATAATAGCCAGCGCTACCAAACCAACTTTCAAATTAAAAATATATAAAATTTGGTTCCCCCCTTTAAGATCTACAATGCCATAGACAATGTGTGTCTATCATAGTGGTTAAACTTCAACACTTTTTCGCTTCGGGTTTAATAAAATTTAGTTTTTGCATGTAATTCAATCTATTCCCTATGTCAGTACCGGGCTCCTTTGACTGTCTGCCGTTCTGCCAGGCAGGTCGTAAAAGGCGACCGATTGGTAATACGAGTCACTACCATCGTGGCTACTAGGTGGTAGAGTTCAGCATTGTCTCGTCCCGTTCTGGTATCACCGCCTTACCTATTCCTGCCGCAATACGTCAATGCTTGTCACTGTCGTGTTCCGGTTTTGAGAGTAAGGTAGCTGGTAAATTTATGCATACGGCATTAGACCTCGCCACAAGATAGCAACGCACCATTAACATCTTTGGTGTCTATAGGCGATGGTTGACTCTTTCCATCAGGAGACCCATCTACTTGTTTGCAATCTTATGATATAAAAAAATATGCAGGTACTGAATCAATAATATAATGTTATATCACTGAACAAATTACACGATTTGATTTAACCCCAAAGAAAGGAAATTATTTGCTTTTGTTATGGGGGTTAGTCAACGATACTAATACTTAGAAATACACATATAAATACATTCATACATAATAAGCACCCAAACCCAGAAATACAAATATCTATACTCATCACAAAATATATTTGTCTCTGTCGAGAATCGAACATGAGCCCCAATGATTCGTGATTAGATTCGCTAACCACTCGACCGTCGGGGCAGTCATTCGTTCTAGGACTATATTTAAAGTAAATTCATTCATTGCATTGCTGCCATTAATGGAAAATTGCATTATTCTGCTTTAAATTTTCTCATTTATTTACACGGTTCTATTCGTTTTCTACACCTGAACAGAGTGCTAAGTGTGAGTTTTTCTTTTCGCATTCGATCGTGAGCGCGTTTGGACTTTACTAGAAATTTGTATGTGATTTGTACAGCGCCGCCTAGTGGTAAACGTGAGAAACCAGGTTACCACTAGGTGGCGCTGTACAAATCACATACAAATTCCTAGTAAACTCGAAACGCGCTCACGATCGAATGCGAAAAGAAAAACTCACACTTAGCTCTCAGAATTAAGTATTACGTCTCGTAAACACCCTAAACGATAGTTACCTTACGAGAAACCTTCAGAACAAGAACATGTATTGAATATAAAGATTCTAAATGTTGTTTTGATTTCCCTATGGCCTTCTTTTAATACTGTGTTGCTCTGGTCTGTTTAATCGATAAATTTACGAGTTTTTTTTATATATCGCCAGATAGCACAGATGCACAGACCACAAAAATACTAATAGACACGGTGTTGGGCGGAAAATATGTCGCCGTTCGTATGAGCAAATGTATGTAATGCCAAACGCTTGTAGATATTTTATATCTTGAAAAAATAGAAATATGCCATATTGTGGTATTTTATCATGTTGAATAAATATCTAAGATTTAAAGAATATCTCTAGAGTGATTTTATTTAATCGGTAAGTATTATAACTCTGTATTTCGGGGTGTAAATACAAGCGACATTGACAATCTAAGAAATTGCCGTGGAAGGCGCATCCAGTTACATCCGTGCACAGATGGCTATTCTAATGGAAAGAATTATCCCCGTTTTGATCCTGGGCTTTCCGTGTCGTCCCGGGCTTCCCGTGATGGTCCCGGGCTCCTTTGAAAAATAGACCAACTGCCGTTCTGCCAGCAAGTCGTGAAAGGCGACTGATTGGATATGCGAGTCACTACTATCGTGGCTATTAGGTGATAGAGTTCTGTATTGGCTCGCCTGGGTCTGGTACCACCGCCTTACCTATTCCTGCCGCAATAGCGTAGGCGATAGTCACTGTTGTGTTCGGATTTGGAGGGTAAGGTAACCGGTAAACTTATACATGTGGCATTAAACCTCGCTACAAGATAGCAACGCATCATTAACATCTTTGGTGGTTTATAAGCTATCATTCTGTTTCCTTCAAGCGAGCTGTCTGCCGTTTTGTCATCTTATGATATACATGAACTAGTTGAGCGCGAGTCGGACATGCATACGAAGGGTTCCGCAGTGTCATCTATAAACAGCGGCAAAAAAATCACGTTTGTTATATGGGAGCTCCCTTTAAATATTAATTTTAATTACTTATTTACTTGAATACTACAGAGACAAGCACAGATGCTATTGCGGCAGGAATAGGTACCACCTAGTAATCGCAATGGTAGTATTGCAAATCGTTCGCCTTTTAGGAACTGCCTGGTAGCAACAAGACAGGACTATTCTTCAAAGGTGACTCAGACTAACACAGGAATATTATCCTCCAAATCGGAACAGGACATTTACAGGCACTAACTATTGTGGCAGGAATGGGTAAAAAAAGCTTGTTAATGTTAAATCCATGGGTACTGTAGCAGATGTCGTCGCTAAGGTAAGTCTTATAAGATTAGTGATAACCACCATAGTTAGAAATTATAAGTGATAATCATTGTGGTTAGAAAGTTAGGGACAATCGTCATGGACGTTAAGAGATAACCGTTATGGTTAGTAAGAGATAACCATTGTGATTAGATTCGTAAGTTAATGTACGATGGTGGTAGTTGATGTTGGCGTTAAATACTACCAAATGTTCGAGGTAAGTGGCTATCGGTTACCTATTGACCCGACTGCGTTAAAGGAAATATTACCAATATTATCGCTTGCTATTTGCGATAATCATAACATTGAATCAGTCCTGTGAATATTTATTTATTTATTATTTATTTATAAAAAAGCAAACATGTTTTAAAGTTTTTAAACATGTTTGCTTTTTTATAAATAAATAATAAATAAATAAATATTCACAGGACAAATTACACTTACTGATCTAACCCCAAAGTAAGCAAATTATTTGCTTGTGTTATGGGTGTAAGTCAACGATACTAATACATACAAATACATACCTATATAAAAACTAGAATATATTTAATATATTTAAGCTGAGAGAAGAAAGCAGAAAAAATAACACGTTGCCTGAACAAAGAAGAATCGAAACTGAGACCTTATAATCTGAGCTGAATAGGCTAATCATCAGGCAATAATTTTTTTATGGAGTAGGGGGCAAACGGGCAAGAGGCTCACCTGATGGTAAGTGATCACCGCCGCCCATAAACAGCAGCAATACTGGGAATAAAATGCAGCAAGACTATTATAGTTAACCAATCTATCATAAACTAATAAAAGGTACGTATCGTGATAATATCAACAAATATTCGGTAATCAGTCAAGGGCCTAGCCGGATTTTCGCTCTTCAGGAAAATCAATATTAATGACATCTCTGCAAAAATCCTTTTGCATTAATTTACAACGGGTTCTTGACTAATATTTTCGACCTCTCGAATTTTTCAAAGAATAGGTACTGCGATTCGATATAAGATGCCTACAGGTGTCTGAGCCACACCCATCATGCGTACGTTCATTGAAACCAGATTTAATATTCAAAGATCGGAATAAACACGCAATGCTAACATATAACGGTCCTTCAAACGATAATTAAAAATCATTACGCGAATCGGGAACAAAACCGCAACAGGCCCGGTCCTCACAACTGGCGAGCATCCAACCAACAGCTTACCTATTATATTCTATGAACGAAAGCTATAAACGTATTCCTGAACATATCACGTAGGCGACTACTACCAATTTTAACCAATCAGAACGCGACAATTCAACTTAATAGCTACGGCCACGCCCAATCACGTAACCGCCTATTACGGACCGTGTAACGACGCAGGCTTTTAACTCCGACCTGACATCCGATCGATGCGTCTCTCGTTCATATGTAGAGCGACGTCTCTCTCACATCCCCGAGGGTAACCGATCACGGTATAGACATCGAGTGTGATAGAGTCGCGTTTGGCGCGTGCTTGGTTTCAGTTGCACGTCCGAGGTCGAAAGAGGGGGTCGCGTGCAACTGTTTTCGATAATCGGGTGCGCGTTCCGTACGTGAAAATCGGACAGTACACTGCCAGTCACGTCTACGTAAAAACGGATATATGCCCAGAATATTTATTAAGTGGGTGGCTGTGCGTGACTTTTCCCTAGTGAATAGCTAGCCCCGTAAATTATTGGCCGAAAATAGAAAGGTTTGTTTGATAACTGAAAACGTCTACAACTGAAACATCTGATATCGCGATCCAACTTGTGAATTTGAAACAAACACCGCGCGCGTTTGTGACTTTTTAATAAAGACTGAGGACTCGAGGGAAGTGTTTGAAAATGGAATGTTTTTAAAAATGGAACAATTATTTTACATTTGTTTAAAAACAAAATGAAGTGTGTGAAAGCGCGGCAAAACGGAACTTGTTTGGACTATTAAATTGTGACAATGCTGCCCTATCAGACGGTAGCTATGGACTATGCGGTGGCATCCGCAGGGTTTCATCACCACCAGCGGCCTGGCGGATTACCTGGTGTGATGGGCCTTCCGGGCCCTGGGCCTGGCCTCAACCCTGGCCTGAATTCGGCCTTCACCCATTCCTGGTTCGTACAGACAAGCCCGGATATGTGTCGGCAGCAACAAGCATCCAACCAATCGCATCTCGAACCTGGGCACGTTTCATTTTTTATTTCTAATTTTATTTTTAAATAGGATTTTTACAAACTATCAATATGCTTATTAATAAACAAACATAATTCGTTTTATTAAGTCAACAATATTAAAATGTAACAATAGATACTATTAAACAAATATAAACTAATGAAATTATGATAAGCAATATTTTTTTATCAAATTGCTTATTAAGATATGATTAATTTTAATTATGTTGCCGTCTTTTTTTATTAATTTATATATTATTTAAGCATATTGATATTTAGCAATAGATGAAACAAAAAACGGCATTTATTTTAGGTTTTGCGTTTATTTTGCATATGCTTCTTTTTATGTGCTTTTATAGTTGTTAAATATTGTCTTTTCAATGTTTTTAGATTATAACGTGAGTTTAGGTATAATACTTTCATGAAACTGAATAAAAGGAAATAACATAAAAGGACTTGTAAAAATGGTGTGTAAGTTTTTAATCTTTAGCAACTCTATAAAATCAGAAATCAAGTGATATGTAAGTGATATTATGGTATTAAGTTCCATATTGTGACAGGCTCACAAAATATCGACAAATCAGACATATATCCAGTCTCGAACAAATTATATTATCCAATCCAATAACGCTGAACAGTTTGTCTGAAAAATTGCTTTATTTTGACACAGATATCGAACTCAGGAACTCATGTCTATGCCAAAGAATATAACGGACCACACAGACGACTGAGTTCATTTATTAATTGTTTAAATTGTGTTCGCCCTCTGCTCGAAATTTAACTGTAGTTCTCTTAATGTTTTATTAAATTTAATGGATTTGCTACAAATTTTACATAATTTTTTGAAGTTTTAATTTAGGCGTGACCTTAAAGAAATTGCGATTTTATCGGACGGAAATAACGCTTCCACTTTTTAAAAATAAAATGATATGAATATATGTGATTATTTTTTAAATATCACGTATTTAATTGTTTCAAAACCAGCCAGATACAAAAGCAAAAAGATTTTACTGCAACTTTTTACTTACAAAATACGAAAAACTTTTCTTCGACCTATTATTTGCTGACAATTGATAAAATTATTAACAACTAGCTGACCCGGCAAACATTGTTCTGCCTTTTTAACTATTTTTTTTTCTATATTTTCTCACCTTTTAAACCTTCCCTGGACTGCAATAATTAACTTAAAACCAAAATTAGCCAAATCGGTTCAGCCGTTCTCGAGTTTTAGCGAGACTAACGAACAGCAATTGATTTTTATATATATAGATAGATTGATAAAATAATGAATGAAAATTCATTTCAAAATGAGAGTAGTAAAAACGAACTTTATGTAAAAGAAAAAGTTTCACTTCAATCGTGTGTAAAGATTACACGCATACACTTTTTTACCTTTTCACACTTCTTTATAAAACATTACATGTGCCAAATCTTCGATTTTTCCGTGCGCACAGTTTTCTTAAAAACCGGCCAAGTGCGTGTCGGCCTCGCGCACGTAGGGTTCCGTACCATCCCTATTCAAGTTTCTACCTGTTTATTAAAATCGCGTAAAAAATTGCTTAAAAATTACGTTTGTTGTATGGATATCCCCTTTAATATTTACTTTATTTTTATTTTATTATTTACTTTGAAAGGATATATTATACAACTAAATATTCTGTAAAAATTTTAAGTGTCTACCTGTTACCGCTATTAATATTTATTGAACAAAAAAAATACGAAAAATACACGTTTGTTGTATGGGTTATTATCATTTTTTATTTTTTAGTATTTGTTATTATAGCGGCAACGGAAATACATAACATGTAAAAATTTCAGCTTTCTAGCTATCACTGTTTGTGAGATTCAGCCTAGTGTCAGACAGAGAGACCCACAGCGGAGGCTTAGTAATAGGGTCCCGTTTTTACCTTATAGGTACGGAACCCTAAAAATGGATACAACGTGTACGCTTCACGTATGTACTTATGTACTAACGATCCCCTGTGGTCGAAATTCAACCATAAATAATAAAATCTCTCTTAAGCTGATACATATTATTTAAAAATATTAGGTTTCTGCGGTCTTCCGCAAGTTTCGCAACTTTAACTATGCCAAATTATAAACTCCACCGTTCACGTAATTGTGTTTAAAAGGAGTACAAAGTTTTTACTTCACGTATTAATATATAGATAGGTTTAGATTTTATTTACTGGATAATAAGCAAAAGAAAATCGAAAGGACTAAAAAAATATTCTCATAACCTTAAATTTTTCTCGTGCGGAAATTCGGAGAAAATCTTATAATAAGAATAGACCCCTATGAACTAACAATTACCCGCTATGCTGAACGTAAACTCAATGACGCAAAAAAATTATATAGCCTATTATTTTGCAATTGCATGTACTGTATACCCATTTTCATCACTATCGGTAAAGCATTTTTGTGTTGAAACGGGACATAGAGACAGACAGACAAAAATTTTCTAAATGGTAAAATTAAATTTTATTGAGCCAATAAAAACAACAATTTGACAAAAATAATCTGCCAAAAAGATGAATAATCATCAAAAATATACCTATTATAGTTTTTTTTTCAAAAACTAAAGCTAGTTCAAAATGACAGAAATTTAATTATTAAAATCAGTAACTTTTGAACGCAATTCGATACTTACGTTTTAATTTATTAAATGTTGATACTTCAAACGGCATATAAAGTTGTATATATATATAGGTTGCAAAATATTTAATGAACTTAGAACTTATATCAGCAACAACTCCCGGAAGAATTAACTGATTTTGATCCGATTTGCGGCATTCAATGCAAAAAAGGGCTTATTAGATTTTGAAATCAATCGGTACGTTCTGGAAATTTTAAAAAAGCATTGTTTTAGCAGCTTTTTAAAATTTATTTAAAAATTTATTAAAATCTACTAGTATAGTATATTAGTTTGGTAGAACTAATTAGCTATCAACAGAGTTTCGATCGGTCAAGCCGTTCAAAAGTTTTGATAAGTTTATATATACATTTATAAATAGACATACAAGTCATCGTATAAATAGTCAAAAAAGTTACCACATTATTAATATATTTTTGTCTTGGAATGGTCAGCTCTTTGAATCAGGAGAGCCATCTACTTGTTGATGAGTTTAAAAAAATCGGCCAAGTGCGAGCCCGATTCCCACTTGGCCGGTTTTTTCTTTACTCATCATCATTATGGACATCATCTTAAAAAATACAAAAAAGGCGTTTGTTGTATGGGGACCCCCTTAATATTTTCATTTTTTTTATTTTTAAGCATTTGTTGTTAGCGGCAACGGAAATACATAATTTGTGAAAATTTGAGCTTTCTAGCTATAACGGTTTATGAGATACTGTCTGGTGGAAGACAGACAGACGACAAACAGACAGCGGAGGCTTAGAAATAAGGTCCTGTTTTACCTTTTAGGTACGGAACCCTAAAAAGGATCTATTTATGTTATTGCCCAATACATATAATTACTAGCTGTAGCCCATGAATTCGTTCGTGTCATTTAGACCAGGAGCTAGCGACGAATTTTTGAAAGGTCCTTTTGGCAGATTGGAATTGCGAAAAAATATAATTTCGTTAGTTAAATGCCGATACCAGGCTTGTGAGTCTGGCAGAGCGTTCGCGGTTGTATCGCTACTACGCAGTACATAACATTTGCAAAAAAAATCCAAAAAATGTAATTTTGGCAATTTGATTTTTGTTTAACCTTTCAATTATTTTTTTAGAATTATAAAAAATACTCTCTTTTGCTTAATCAGATAAAAAAGCAGCCTTAAACCATTTTCGTATTACTGCGTTTCAAATGAAACCGGTTTGTGGCAGATCGATTGGATTTTTTTTTTTATATCATAAGACAACAAACAAGCAGATGGGTCTCCTTATGGGAAGAGTCAACCATCGCCTATACACACCAAACATGTTAATGGTGCGTTGCTATCTTGTAGCGAGGTCGAATGCCACATGCATAAGTTTACCGGCTACCTTACCCTCCAAAGCGGAACACGATAGTGACAAACACTGACGCTATTGCGGCAGGAATAGGTAAGGCGGTGGTACCAGACCCAGGCGAGACAATGCAGTACTCTACCATCTAGTAGCCACTAGATGGTTTTAAAGTCTATCACGGACATAGGTAGTAACATTTTTTTTGTGTTTTATATATTATTATATCTAGTATGTCTGTCTAGGCTGTCATTTGTTGAATTTTGAATTAAAAATTCTGTCTAACTACGGAAACTGTTAATTGGCTGATTTTGATATTTAGATTTACAACATTATTTTTACATTGCTGTAAGTTCCCTAAAAAAATCAATAACTAGTTATTTAATTCAGCTGAGGTCTCGAATTCGGGTTCACATGGGAAAAAATTATCATCGAAGTTTATTTGGAATATTATTATTTTCCACGGATATGGAAATAAAAGTAGCTGCTTAGAGGCTGATTGTATTGTGTTAATACTTTGCACGTAAATCTGTCGCTCTCAATTATCTTAAGAAGCAAGTGATAATCGATATTAGATCAGTAAAATATGTCAATCATCATTCCTCACCTATCTTGGAAACTAACCAACAAATCAATGAATCATGGTGAACTGGAACGTCTTTTTAGGGTGATTAAAGTTAAATAAATTAAATGTTCATTGTATGAAACCTAAAATACCTATTCTTAGTCGGCATTACTGTGGTGAAAAACTTTATGACCCTACATTGCGCGTGGCCCGACACACACTTTACCAATTTTTGAAAAAATTCAGGACCCTACAATGCGCGTGGCCCGACACACACTTTATCTTTTTTTTAAATCATAAGATAGCAAACAAGCAGATTGCTCTCCTGATGCAAAAAGAGAACCTTAACCTACAAAGACCAAAATGTTAATGGTTTATATTTCCGTAGTATGAGATGTTAATGCCACATGCAGAAGTTGACCAGCTTACCTTACCCTCCAAACTGAAATACGACACTGGAAAGCATTGATTTTATTGTGGCAGGAATACAAATACGTGCAGCGGTGATACTGAAATTGGGAGAGACGTTGCGGTACTCTACCACTTAGTAGTCACGGTAGTGACATGCATAGCTACTCGTTAACAGAATAGCAGATATTCTTCGGACCAAAACGGAAAACAAGGATAATTCTTTCTATTTCTATCCAACTTAGAGTAAGTTGCCTGCCTTAGAGCCTGCAGATTGAAAGTGTAAAGTCTACTTCCCTGCAAGCTAACCGGCGTGATGATTTATTTAAGATATTAACTACAATAGTCTTCTTTAAACATTACAACTATAATAATGCAACGACAAAACAAGATTATAAAATTTTTAAGAGACGGAATAAAAACGAATTACCGTCGAATGTTTGCTGATATGTATCTTGATGGCATGTTGTACTTGTTTGAGTTGATCATGTCGCTGTAGGTGTGTCGTCATGTCATTAACAAAAAAAAACTCGCCACAGTAATTTAACAATCCTAACTAGTTATATTTAAAAACCCGTTAACCGAAACTTAACTATTAAAAAATATTACCTCCCTTCCGTGTAACGTAGTAAAAATATATAACTAAATGCAGGATATAAAATAACCAAACTAGGCGTTTGAAGAATAGACCATCTTCGAAGCAGTCCTCAAAACGCGATCGATTGCCTATACGTGTCTCTAACATTGTGACTACTAGGTGACAGAGTTCTACAACGTCTTGCCGGGTATATTTATTTATTTATTTATACTTTACTAGCGGCCCGTTACGTGCTTCGCTACGTATCGCCATTTATTGAATTCATTTGTTACAAAAAATGTGATGAATGAAGAACCGCTCTAACGATTTTGTGCAAACTTCACATAAACCATCTACTAAATAGTCCGAACAAAACCTAAACATTTAGTTTGGATAGGTGAGCCCATTCTTGAGTTATAAAATTACAACGAAAAGTGGCATTGATTTTATATATATAGAAGAGAAGAAGAAGATTGCACACCAAATATAAAAATATTGTACAAAAGGCGGACTTAATGCTAAACACATTCTCTACCAGTCGACCTTCGCTCTAGCAGAAAAGGTAAAGGGTATAAATACATAATAATAACGTAGGTACACAACTATAATCATAATGATTCAAAATTAAACTAATATGAGTATGCTGTGCTAGGTGTACATTATAATATAAAGTTAGATAATGTGTAAATTATTACATATAAATTTAAATAAACATAAACCTGAGTAAACTGAACAGCGACTTATATAAAAGACAAGTCTGTAATTAATAACTAGTTAGGATTTACTTCAAACAAATATCGGCTTTAGGCGAATATTTTTAAGGCGTCGTTTAAATGCATCTTTGGACTTAATATTTATGTGATCTTTTGGAAGATAATTTCACTAACGAGCAGCTTTTAAAGCAAAGGAATTTGAAATAAACCCAGTATACATATATATACGTCATAGTATACGTACGTAAATAGTACCACCGCCTTACCTATTCCTACCGCAATAGCATCAATATTTGTCATTGTCGTGTTCTTGTTTGGAGGGTAAGGTAGCCGGTAGACTTATACATGTGGCATTGCCACATTGCCACCCTGCCCCGCAATATAATTACGTCACACAGATAAAAAACGCTTGTTTTGTTAGAATGTATTTATATCTACTATATCTTTACATTAGCTGACCCGACAAAGGTTGTTTTAAAATTGTATTGAATATTATGATCGGGTACTTCAAAGGGGGGTAGGGAGTTAACTGAGATAAAAACTACTCTATTTTTTAAGCTGGACCAAACAGTAGACATCTACAAAATTTCATTGAAATCGATTCAGCAGTTTAGGAATCCATAGCGGACAAACAACGTGATACGTAACAGTCTATACTAATATTACACAGAGAAAACATATTTTGTATTTTTGTTTTTGTGTGTTTATATAAACACAAAAACTACAGGAATAATTTAAAAAAAATCTTTTACCATAAAACTAAACTATCCAGAAGTGACATAGGCTACTTTATTACCCGACTGAGCTAAAGGAAGCAATGACCTTGGGTCACGCGAACGAAGTTGCAAGTCACAGCTAGTTCTATATAAGAAAAGCTTTCTATATCTAAATCTTTCTTATCTACGTATTTCTGTCACTAAAATTTTAATATCTAGAAGTCACGACGGTATTGGCACTAATCGTTCGCCTGTTACGAAGTGCCTGGCAGAATGACAAATTATCTATTCTTCAAAGGAGGACGTTTGTGTAAATTTTATAATTAAACTAGCTGTTATCCGCGGCTTCGTTCGCGCATAATTACTTTAGAACTTATTTAACATTTCTTTATAAACTACTTTTCTTTTTTTATCCCCTTAGAGCTCGAATTTTAAAAAAACGTTTAAACACGTCATTCATTATTTTTTTTGTACTCAATTCATACGAAATTTCGTGCAAATATGTCCAGGGAATAAAAAGTTTCATACAAACAGTTACCCTCTATTTCACCCCCTTTGGGATTGAATTTTAAAAAATACTTTCCTATTGGATGCCCACATCATTGAGAAATACGTCTGCAAAATTTTAAGTTTCTAGCCCTAAGGGCCTGTGCGTTGATACATCAGTCAGTCACTTTTGCCTTTTATATATATATATATATATATATATATATATATATATATATATATATATATATATATATATATATATATATATATATATATATATATATATATATATATATATATATATATAGATTGCTTATGCATTTAATAATATTATCTGCATTTTTTGAACGTATTAAAATAAACATGTTGATGTTATTTGAAAAAATATTTTATTTTATTTGATGGTGATTTTTATAGAGTCTCTTGACGTTCAAAATTAAACTCATTTGCCATAGTTTTAGAGTTCTCCTGAGTGAATAATATTGCTTATAGGTACAGAGCAAGGTTACGTAAATTAAGATTTTTATCTTGTCGTGACTTGGACAATATACTACGCCGACGAACTCTGTATACACTTCGTTAAATATGATATATTTGTACTGGGTGTGCGTATTTTGGTTCCTACAATAAAAATAATATTATTTATTACCTGTTTTCTTTAATCCTATGCTAGTACGGCATGTTTTTGTAGAAAGACGAGGATGCTTTTATTCCAGAAAATTCATAAAAGGTAAACGTTCACAAACTAACAAATCTCTTTACGCTTTCAATTGTCGCCACTTGGTGAAATTCCATTATTATTAGTTGAAACTAGTTTATAACACACGTACTTTTATTTCACTATATATAATACAAATAAATAAAATTGGGGGTCTGTTTGTGATATTAAAATAACCGGTTTTAATTAAATGCATATGGATGTATACACGGTAGGTACATTTACCAAAATAACACTTTTTACGATTTTTGGTTGTCTGTCTGTCTGCTTGTTTGTTCCGGCTAATTTCTGAAACGGCTGGATCGATTTTGACGGGACTTTCACTGGTAGATAGTTGATGTAATAAGGAGTAATTTAGGCTACTCTTTTAAAAAAAAAATCCCACGCGGGCGAAGTCGCGGGCACAGCTAGTAAGAAAGAAAGTACAAGTTAGGTATAAATTAGTTTCAACTAATAATTAGCTAATTTTTTTTTCTTACTGTAGAAGAGGAGCCCACACGGAGTAAACTCCTCAACTCCTTTACAAAACACTTGAATCGTCAGATTTTCTAAATTTTAGATGGAAATTAACCCACCATACCTTAATCTGATACTATTTAGTGTTTCCATGTCAGTTTTTTTTAAATATTTTTTTATCCGTAGATTTTTTTCCACCATTGAAATGAAACCATATAACCTTTTATTTTTCCTATAATTTAATCAACAAAATCCAATAGGTCCCTACGACGCTCGAGTAACTACCCATTTTGCGTCTTGGGCTCCCCTACAACTACCATAGTATTAGTAGGGAAGCCCAAGAGAGAGAGTTAGAGAGAAGTACAGTTTAGCAATGTCTAGGTTTTTCGAATTTAGTACAAACTCTTAATATATCATAGAAATGTAATATTCCTCATTCTCTGGTCCGGGTCTCTTTGAAGAATAGTTCATATGTTATTTTGCCTGGTAGTTCGTAAGATGCCAGCGATTAGCTATACGTGTCATTACAATCTTAACTATTAGGAACTTTACCAGAACTCCGCAACGTATCGGCCGGATATTTAGTACCACCAACTTAGCCAACCTGCCGCAATAGCGTCAACGCTTGTCATTGTCGTGTTATGATTTGGAGAGTAAGTTAGCCGCTAGACTAAAACATATGGTATTGCCATTTCGCCACACGAATAACGTACCATTAACATATTTGGTGTCTATGGGCCATAGCTTCTCTTTCCATCACGAGAGCCACCTGCTTGTTTGCTATCTAACAATATTAATGAAAGCCAACTTACTTGTTTCTACTGTATTTTATCTACAATAATATACCCGTATAAAGCTGGGTCGAGCAGCTAGTATTACATAATTAAAAGAATTGCTCATTTAAATATGTTAGATATGACGTAATATCTCATGAGACAATAGGATCTGCGCTTTGTACATCATTAAATCAAGTTTGGGTTTATAATTTGTCATTTTCCCAGCAAGGTACTAGTCTGTAATGAGCTGTAGTTTGTATGTTTGATCGTTAAGTTTTAAAGGAATATTTTAATTGGCATGAGATTTATATTCGTTAGCAAACAAGCAAACCTCTGGGTGTTGATCCAATCCCCTATAGAACAATAAACGATATCTCTTACTGTTATAGATGACGTAAAAGACTAAAAAGGTTATGCCATTCCATGCAAGAAGTCTACTGCATGAACTGTAGATATAAGAATAAAGAATACCGTTTTTTTATATCTTTTGTTTGATGATTATGAATCTCCTAATGGCAAGAGAAACCATCGCCATTGACACAAAGATGTTAATGGTGCGTTGCTCTCATTGTGTTGGGATCTTAATGCCACATGCATAAGTTTACCAGCTACCTTATCTCGCCTAACTTGAACATGACACTGACAAAATATGACGCTATTGCGGCAAGAATAGGTAAGGCGATGGTACCAGATCAAGGCGGGACAATGCAGAACACTACTATATAGTAACCTGACTACTCCAACTATACCATCCAGAGTGAATGGTAGAGTTCCATATGTCACATCTTTGTTTGGTACATGAAATATTAGATATAGGTGGAGCTAGCACTCGTGTTAACCACTTGAAACAATGATTTACGTTATATCTCTGCCTATGAGGTCTCTCCATCTCTTTTTATACAACTTAGAAAGAGAGGGTAAGACCTCAGAAGATGACAGCAGTATTTAAAATTTGGTTTCAAGTAGGTATTAGAAGTGCTGCCTCCAGATATAATACAGCTTCATGGTTTGTTTTTTTTTTTTTTATGTCATAAGATAGCAAACAAGCAGATGGGTCTCCTGATGGAAAGAGTCAACCATCGCCTATAGACACCAAAGATGTTAATGGTGCGTTGCTATCTTGTGGCGAGGTCTAATGCCACATGCATAAGTTTACCGGCTACCTTACCCTCCAAACCGGAACACGACAGCGATAAGCACTGACGCTATTGCGGCAGGAATAGGTAAGGCGGTGGTACCAGACCCGGGCGAGACAATGCAGAACTCTACCACCTAGTAGCCACGATGGTAGTGACTCGATAGCCAATCGGTCGCCTTTTACGACCTGCCTGGCAGAACGGCAGTTGGCCTATTCTACAAAGGAGGCCGGGACCAACACGGGATCTTACATTTTATAGCAGCAATAACGTCAGTTCCTGTCACTGTTAAGTATATTTTGTTTTCAATAGCAACGCGCTACTCACATCTTTGGTTTCTATAGAAAATGATTTATCTATTTCGATTAGAAGATTTACTTATTTGCTAATATTAATTATATTAAAAAACCTTGTAACCTATGTATATATTGAAGTCAAAGTCAAAAATATTTTATTTAAATTATCCTTTGTAAGCACTTTTGATGAGTAAACAATTTTTTAAGTTACTACTAGTTAAAAGTGGCCATTAAAGCTGAATCATTTTAGCATATTTTACTACATTATAATAGCCTACTTTATAATATTTATCTGTAAGTCCAAATACTCGCCCGATCTTGCCTTGAATAAAGTTATTTATCTTTTTAGTATTTTTATAATAAAAACAAAAATGCAGTTCGACGATTGGAGTAAGGGACATATTATTATTTATTTTTATTATTAATGCATTCATTAATTCTTTCATACCTATGGGTTGTGGTCGTCTCATGCTATTTAATTAGTTTTCTGCTTAGTGAAAGTTTGTGTTACTTCTTCACACTAATGCAACTGAACGGATTCCAATGAAAATTGATATAGTGAATCTATAAAAACTTAACTATTTTTTAAACCAGGAAATTTCACTATCCCGCAGAAGTTATAAAAAATTTAAGCATGCAGTAAACTGTGTCACGGGTCACTAGAAAAATATAAACCTTAAAATACTATATATAACCTTGTGTATACAATAATACTATTTTGGTAAAAATATTACTAAATTCTATGAGGTTAAACTTTTGATAACTCAATGATCATAAAGATAAGCCGAATAATAAGGCTACAAAAACGAGAGCCCGGTTATGATCTCGTTCTTGTAAGGTTACATTTCGCGAACAACTTGTACGCAATCGTATAATAACTGGGGACCAAATTATTAAAATGTTAACTTTGCCAGACTAAATATAAAATTTTACTTTTTATCTAAGTATCTTCACGCCCATATCCCTGAAGGGGTAGGCAGAGGTACAACAAGTGCACCCAGGATTAGCCGAAGATAGTTGGTCCCACAAATGTGATAGGTGGCAAGCCTATCGCCAACCGGGCACTTTCCAATCCCGGGCAACTCTGTGTTTCTCAGAAAACTGAAAATACACTTTTCTTATGTGCCCGACCCGGGAATCGAACCCGGGACCTCATGTGGTCAACGCCAACGATGGACCACTAGACCACAGAGGTGATTTTTTTAATCTAATTATTATTTATTTATTTAATGCTTTATTGTACACAGCAATCACTAACATAACAACAATAATAGAAAACAAGTACAATGGGCGAGCTTATCTCTAATAATAGAGATTTCTTCCAGCCAATACGTAACAAGGAAACGTTGAAAACAAAGATAAGGGGCTGTCACTTGAAAAATACAGGAGGAGAAGTGGTAATTTTAACAACATTAAATTTCAAAATGTAGAAGAAACAAAATAAAACAGCTGATATTTTTTTATCATAGCATAGGAAACAAGCTGATAGCTCTCCTGTTGGAAACCGACAACCATCGCCTTTAGACGACAGAGATGTTAATAGTGCTTTGATATCCGCGTAGCAGGTATCGAATTCCGGCTGCATGAGTTTACCTTACCCTCTAAACCGGAACACGACAGCAACAGACGTATATACTATTACGGCAGGAATAGGTAAAGCGGTGGTAACAAATACTCGGACAAAACGTTGAAGAACTCTACCACCTAGTAATCACGATAGTAGTGACACATTTTAGACGTAAAATTACCTGGTAGACTTATACATGTTAAAATGCCTCCTTGCCACACGGATAGCAATACACCATTATGCCTTTAGTGTCTATAGTCGATGATTTCTCTTAACATCAGGAAAACCACCTCCTTGTGCTATCAAATGATATTAAAAAAAGGTTTCCAACTGGAATGTGATAAGTTAGTGTAAGAGAGACATACATATAGTATCTTCTTTGCAGTTATTTGTTTTCTCTTTTTTTAACCATGCCATAGATCTGTACATATTGCACCTTTTTACGCCGAAAATTTTAATAAAATCTATGTATATAAAAATCAATTGCTATTCGTTAGTCTTGCTAAAACTCGAGAACGGCTTAACCGACGTGGCTAATTTTGGTTTTGATTTAATTGTTGAAGTTCAGGGAAGGTTTAAAATGTGAGAAAATATAGAAAAAAATTAAAGTAGTTAAAAAGGCAGAACAACGTTTGCCCGGTCAGCTAGTACTTAATATTTTTATAGCTATAATTATTATATAATTAGTTTACCCGGCAAAAGTTGTTTTGCCATACAAATTACTTGTGTTGAATATTTTAGTGGGATACTTGAGAGGGCGGAGGGACGTTAATTGAGATTAAAACTATCTAAAAAATAATATTAAGTTGGACTAAACAGTAGATAACCACAAAATTTCATTGAAATCGGTTCAGTAGTTTCGGAGTACATCGTGGACAAACAACGTGACACGTAATATAAATATATATTAGATATAAGGAATAAAATATACAGAAAATATAATAAATAAATACAAAGATATATAGATACCAGACATCGCCATATGGTGGACGTTCCACGTACCCGAATAAAGGGGTTCGACTCGACATTCTTGATACGAACCGCAAGGGACTGGAATATGCTTCCTGAATCTGTGTTTCCCGACGAGTACAACCTGGCGATCTTCAAGAGAAGAGTGAACAGGTACCTTCTAGGGAAGCGCGTTCCATCTTAGGCCGCATCTTAGCTTACCAACAGGCGAGATCGTGGTCAAGCGCTTCCCTATCGACAGTAAAAATAAATATATAATTAAAAGCGATATATCTATTGTTATTCACGCTATCGAAAAAGATTTTCTCCACTATACCGAAGACAAAACCCTTATTCAATACCAAGACAAGACCCTTTCACACTTCATCAAACCCTTCAGAAAAAGGCTTTGGAATCCTTTAAAAAATATAAATCAAACTACATCCGTTGTCTAAGATATTTTAATTGAAAAATAAGGACCGTGACTAAAGGATGAAAGGCGTTTACTTACATGAAACTATTTTATAAACTACATCTGTTGCCTACAACTTTGCTTACAGCCACCTAAATTATTTAAATTTCTTTTTTTTGTACAAAGTATTTATGGGTAAATTCTGCCTATATCATTTTTTTTAATTGACACACTTTGTTCAGTCTTTAAAAATGGAACTATGAAGGTCTCATTTAGGGTTTCGAAGTAAACTAGGAACCCTTATAGTTTCGTTATGTCCGTCCGTCCTTCCGTCCGTCCGTCCGTCCGCACGATAGCTCAGAGACCCTTATTACTAGAATGCTGAAATTTGTCACGAATATATATATATATATATATATATATATATATATATATATATATATATATATATATATATATATATATATATATTAGTCACGTCAACAAAGTCAAGAAAATCTTAAAAAATATTTTTCTCAGGGTAGCTTAAAGTGGGGATGTTATTTTTCTTTCACGTACCCCAGTTGTGGGATATCGTTGAATAGGTTTTTAAAAATACTGTAGGTTTGTGAAAACAAGTTTTCGATTAAGGGACTCGTTTGTATAATATTAAGCTTTTCAGTGTTTTTTTTATATCATAAGATAGCAAACAAGCAGATGGGTCTCCTGATGGAAAGAGTCAACCATAGCCTATAGACACCAAAGGTGTTAATGGCGCGTTGCTATCTTGTGGCGAGGTCTAATGCCACATGCATAAGTTTACCGGATACCTTACTCTCCAAACCGGATCACGACAGCGACAAGCACTGACGCTATTGCGGCAGGAATAGGTAAGGCGGTGGTACCAGACCCGGGCGAGACAATGCAGAACTCTACCTCGTAGCCACGATGGTAGTGACTCGATAGCCAATCGGTCGCCTTTTACGACCTGCCTGGCAGAACGGCAGTTAGCCCATTCTTCAAAGGAGGCTGGGACCAACACGGGGCGCTAATTTTTGTTAGAGTCAACTGTGCCCTCTGCAGGCTAAACGGTTAGTTTTGGTGGGAAAAAAACATGGTAGTAGTAACTATAATAAAGTTAAAAGCAAATTTATCACGGCTTAAAAGGCTTTACAAGTTTTCGAGTAATAGTCAACCGACTTATAAAATGTACTGAGAGAAGTTTCTATATGCGGTGAACCTGTGGCGCGGATATATATTTGACATTGACGATGAATAGCTTAAATGTCTGAACATCTTATTGTAAGTACGAAACTATAAAAGCCTTCTTCTTAGTCCGCATTATTTTGATGGGAAATTTCGGAACCCTATATTGTGCGTGACCCGACATGCACTTTATCAATTTATTAAATATAGGCTTCGGTAACTAAGATTAAGAAAAAATGTAAAACTAAACAATAAATTAGTAAAAATTATTGATTTTTAGAGTTCCGAGCTTCATAACAAAAATAGAACCCTTATGGGTCAGCTTATCTGTCTGTCACGTTCAATTTTCTCTGAAATTACCAAACCATTTGAATTAAAATGTAGTACAAATATTTAAGTCAATAACCCAAACACGGACGTGTACGTGAAACCACTGGACTTAAAATTTTGAATAAATATAGAAAACATTTACTAAATACAGGAAAACTTATAAAATCCATGGTTTTTAAAGTAACAAACTCAAATAACCATATATGGAACTCTCTCCACGCGAGTTTAACTCTTACTATTCTGGTATTTTGTTATGTTTCAGTCAGTCAACCAAATTAGTGGTAGTGCCATACTGCTTTTGCAACTGAATAGGCCGGTACGCCCGGGGAGATACCACTCTCTCACTTGACACCGACGTAAAGTAGCAGCCCTGCTGCTGCGTTTCGTTTGGTTTGTGAGAGTCCCGGAGGCCTAACCCCTCCCCCACCCCGCCGCACACTATGAATGCGCAATCAAAAGAGAATCTACCCCAGGGGGGTACCACTTGCACCAGCAGTGGAGAATCCCCCCCTGAGCGTCCGTGCTCTGGATTCCAGCCAGGTCATGGACGCTCAGGCTGCCCTGCGTATTCTGGGGGGGGGGGGC
Source organism: Apodemia mormo (assembly GCA_036924255.1). Classification (NCBI taxonomy): domain Eukaryota; kingdom Metazoa; phylum Arthropoda; class Insecta; order Lepidoptera; family Riodinidae; genus Apodemia; species Apodemia mormo. Next base: position 16,132,292 of record JAUPFN010000021.1, on the reverse strand, counting down.
AAAATTGCGCTCATAGACAATCCTGTCCGGGGCAAACAGGGCAAGAAAGCCATGGCACCCCCTACCACGCTTACTGTGGATTTCTGTAATGTCAGGGGGCTTCATTCCAACTTAAACGCCGTCCACTACCATCTCGAGACGGCGAAGCCAGCTTTGCTCTTTTTGACCGAGACGCAGATATCTTCTCCGGCTGATACTTCTTACCTCTCCTACCCTGGGTACAAACTGGAACATTCCTTTGTACCGCGGGCTGGGGTGTGCGCATACGTCAGAGAAGATATCTGTTACCGGCGCCTCGGCAGACATCCTCTGGTTACGCGTAGCTTGCGACGACCATCTACGCAGCTACGCGTGCCTATACAGGTTCCATGGCGGGAATACTGAAGTTGACCGGCTCGTTGAGCATTTACAAACGGCTGTAGATTCCGTGTTAGAGCAGACCCCCTCCACAGAGATCGTGATCTTGGGCGATTTTAATGCCCACCACGCCGAATGGCTTTGTTCGCGCACCACCGATCATGCGGGGAGGTCTGTTCACGATTTTGCCTTGGCGTATGGTCTTACACAACTGGTAACTTCGCCCACGCGAGTTCCCGATGTGGATGACCATATACCTTCACTGTTGGACCTTCTGCTGACCTCTCATCCGGACCATTATCAGGTATCGGTGGACGTCCCACTTGGTTCGTCAGACCACTGCCTGATCCGGAGTAAAGTGCCGGTTTCGCGCCTATTACGGCCTCCTTTAGTAGGCTGTCGTCGCGTTTGGCACTTTAGATCAGCAGATTGGGACGGGATGCGGTCTTTTTTTGCGTCTAACCCATGGGGGTGGTTGTGCTTCTCGCTGGATGATCCGAATGTTGTCGCTGACTCTATTGCCGATGTGGTGCTGCAGGGCATGGAACTTTTCATTCCATTTTCTGCGGTACCAATTGGTGGTAAGTCTCAGCTACCGGGCTTGGGCTGCAGCGTCCGCATCTTGTGATGGAAAAACCAGCACATTACGTAAGGAGTACAATTTCGCCTCGAGGTACTTCAAAAGAGCTATCGCCAAGGCAAAATCGGAACACATTGGCAGAATTGGTGAGAAATTAGTTCGCCTTCCTTCGGGCACTCGTGCGTTCTGGTCTCTCGCCAAGGCTATCTTAGGGAATTTCTCACAGCCCTCTCTTCCATCCTTGCACGGAGACGATGACTCTCTGGCCCATACCGCAAAGGAGAAGGCCGATCTCCTGGGCTCCTTCTTTGCGGCGGTCACTTGACTCTGGATGACCAAGGGAACGCACCGCCTACCATCCCGCAGTGTGATAGTTGTATGCCAGAACTACAATTTCGGCAATCATCTGTGCGTAAAGCACTACTTTCCTTGGACATCCACAAGTCGAGTGGGCCGGATGGCATCCCTCCGATTGTGCTAAAAATGTGTGCTCCAGAGTTGGCACTAGTATTAACACGCCTATTCCGGCTCTCCTATTCACTCGGCGTGGTACCGAATTCGTGGAAGACAGCTTTGGTGCATCCCATCCCTAAAAAAGGAGATCGCTCTAACCCGTCTAACTATCGGCCCATAGCCATAACCTCCTTGTTCTCCAAAATTATGGAGACAATCATCAACTCTCAGCTCCTCAAGTATTTAGAAGTGCACCAGCTGATTAGCGACCGTCAGTACGGTTTCCGTCGCGGCCGCTCAGCTGGTGACCTTCTAGTATACCTAACTCATCGATGGGCGGAAGCAGTTGAGTCCAAGGGGGAGGCATTGGCAGTTAGTTTGGACATAGCGAAGGCCTTTGATCGGGTATGGCACAAAGCGCTTCTCGCGAAGCTGCCTTCCTATGGGCTTCCTGAGAAATTATGCGAGTGGATCACCAGTTTTTTGGCTGACCGGAGCATCAAGGTCGTTGTCGACGGTACGTGCTCCGACCTTAAATCTGTCAATGCTGGTGTTCCCCAAGGCTGCGTGCTATCACCGACACTGTTCCTTCTGCATATCAATGATTTGATGCGAATTAGCAACATACATTGCTATGCGGATGACAGTACTGGTGATGCTACATACTCCGGCCGAAGCAGTATTTCTCGGGAACACGTCGCAGAGTGCCGAAACAAGCTTGTGTCTGAAGTCGAGAATCGACTTACCGATGTCTCGGAATGGGGTCGCCAAAACCTGGTTACTTTTAACCCCAAGAAGACACAGCTTTGCGTGTTCACCGCAAAAAAGACGCCCTTTGTCGTATCAACTCGATTTGAGGATACTCTCGTGACAGCCTCAGCTAGTGTCGGAATCCTGGGAGTTGACATATCGAATTACGTTCAGTTTCGCGGTCATTTGGAAGGCAAGGCTAAACTAGCCTCCAAAAAGCTCGGTGTGCTCAGCAGAGCGAAACAGTACTTTTTGCCGGTCCATCGCCTTCAACTTTATAAGGCACAGGTTCGGCCTCACATAGAGTACTGTTCGCATCTCTGGGCCGAAGCTCCTCAGTACCAGCTTCTTCCTCTTAATCGCATTCAGCGTAGAGCGGTTCGAATCGTTGACGACCAGGCCATTTCGAAACAGCTTGACTCTTTGGCTTTGCGCAGAGATGTAGGTTCTCTCTGTGTCTTTTATCGTATATATCATGGAGAGTGTTCCGACGAGTTGTTTGGATTAATTCCTGCCGCCGAATTCCACCATCGGACATCGCGTCAAAACTTGAAGTTCCATCCTCACCATCTCGATGTCTGGAAATCCACAACTGTGCGTTTCTCCCGACACTTTTTACCTCGCACTACTCTGTTGTGGAACCAATTACCGGCAGGGCTATTTGCGAACGGATACGACATAGGGACCTTCAAGAAAAGAGCTTACTCATTCTTAAAAGGCCGGCAACGCAACTGCAAGACCTCTGGTATTGCAGATGTCCATGGGCGGCGGTGATCACTTACCATCAGGTGCACCTCTTGCTCGTTTGCCCCCTCTTCTATAAAAAAAAATGTTTTTCCACCATTTAACAACCTCATATTGTGAAAATCATCACCTATTATTGAACTTCTTCTCTAACCGACTTCCCAAAAGGAGGCGTTTATCAATTCGGCTGTGTGTTTTTTATGTCTGTTACCTTAGAACTCGGTCACTTATGAACCATAACCAAAAATATATTAGCTGTTATTCGTGAATTCGTTCGCGTGACCAGAAATCATTACTTGCTTCTGCTATGTTGGATAAAAAGCTTGTATCAGTGATGGATAGGGTAGCTTTCTAGTCGTAAAGGAATTTTTAAGATTAATCCAGTCATTTTTGAGTTCATCAACTCCAAATTATAAAAAAACAAAAATTCATAGTACAAATGATTTCTTTATATACATGGGGCACACTAAATGTTTTGCACTTCTAGCTAATCGGAACTATTTGAATTTCGAATTTTATATTTTTAAAACGTTGCAACCTTCTTAGTAATAAAAAAGACAATTGGCGGGAAATGATTTATCAACTGTTTTTTTATCACACATCAAAGTTCTACTTTTAAAGCGATGATTTTTTATGATTTTAAAAGTTCTCTTTCTCCGCAACACTGTGCTGCTCGTCTTCAAAATGCTTTTGGGAGAGAAGCACCTTGTTTGAGCACCGTCAGGCGATGGTTTGCTAAATTTGAGAGAGGTCAAGTTTCTTTACATGACGAATTTCGTCAACTGCCGTCATCGAAAATAATGTGGCTACTGTTAAACGGTTAATTGAAGAAAACCCCCGGATTACCTATAAGACAATTCGAGGGCTATTGGGGATTGGTATGAGCCAAATTCAGAAAATTTTACACGAAGAATTGAAAGTTCGGAAACTTTGTTGTCGTTGGATCCCTCATGAACTGACAACGGAGCAGAAGCGGGCTCACGTGGAATGGTGCTCACAGATGCTACTGAAGTACGACCACGGACATTCCAATGCTGTTTATGACATTGTCACAGGAGACGAAAAGTGGATTTATTGTTTTGAACCCGGAAAAAAATAGCAATCTTGTGAATGGGTGTTTGAAAATGAGAACAGGCCAACAAAAGTGAGAAAGGCGAGAAACGTTGGTAAAAAAATTATCGCGTTTTTTTTCTCAGCTACGGGTTCCATCTGTACAATTCCACTTGAATATCAAAAGAGTGTTAATGCCGTGTGGTATTCTACCATTTGTTTACCCAGGGTGTTAGAAAAAGTTCGCGAAAGACGACCCAAAAGCCGCATTCCCCTACACCATGATAACGCTTCCTCACACGGCCAACAAAACAAAGTCATTTTTAACTTCCAAAAAAGTACATCTCGTCACTTATCCTGCTCATAGCCCCGACCTAGCACCCTGTGATTTCTGTATTTTCCCCAAAATCAAAGATTTGATGAGAGGTTTTACTTTTACCAACTCCGAAGAGGCAGTGATAGCGTTCAATCAGCACGTAGAAAACATGCCTTCAGATCTGTGGTCCTCCTGTTTTAAAAAATGATTCGATCGCACGAAAAAATGTTTAAAATGTAAAGGAGATTATTTTGAAAAGCAATAAACATAATATTTTGTTGTTGTTGTTTTTTTAAGTTACGCAAAACTTATAGTGTGACCTACGTATTAGTAGGTATATATAAATAAAAGTATTTTTGGTATACTGCAAGTAAATAAAACTATCACCTAAAGGAACAAATATAAAAGTTAATCAACCAACGCATCTCTAACCCAGAAAAACTACCACAATAATAATTGAGAGCAGAAAGCACTGTGGTTTTACATAACCGGCCTGTATCAGGTGTTTTGTGGCAGTAATACCCATTTCAAATTACTAACAATCGCCCTCTGGTAGAATTTCGACTATAATTCTACGACTTTGTTTGACCATGCATTAAACAATAACATTCTTGTTTGATAACAGACTTTAGCCATAAACAAAATCACTATTAATATTATAAATGCGAAAATTTGGATGTTTGGATGGATAAATGTTTGTTACTCAATCACGCAAAAACGACTGGACGGATTTGAATGAAATTTGACACACAGGTAGATGATGTCCTAGATTAGCACATAGGTAGAAAAATGAGGTGATCCCGCGGGATTCGCCAAAAAAAATTATAATACAGCGGGCTGCTCGCTACAGCTAGTAGTATGTAAATATATATGTATTTACAGTATGACGGGGGTCAAGTAAACGATAGTGTAAAATATATATTTTTGTTGATTTAATATGTTTCAAATATATAATATATGAAAATATTATCTGCACTTCTTCCCAATGTAAGGTTTAACTGTGCCAAAGGTAACCCTCTTCCGTTCACGTGATTGTCGTAGAAAAGGTACAAAGGTTTCGCTTCACGTTAATCGAAAACATTGTGCCAAATATATTTAAATATAAGCAAAAATATTTTTTCTTAATATGCAACCTTAGATTTTGAAATATCCTTAATTTATTTATTTTTTACGTACTTATACCGAACCCACCGATTTACATACTTACCTAATTTGACTAGGTGTAGGAGTATTAAACAATCAGAGCCAGCCACTATCAGACTTCTAGGCGCTACTTAGATTTTTTTGAACCACCGTCTTATTAATCGTGGCATAACAGCATTATTGCTTGTCACTATCGTGTTCCGGTTCGGAACATTAAAAGCCGGTAAACAAATACATGTGACATTACCATCCCGCCACACGGATAGCAACGTGCCATTTAACATCTTTAGTATCTATAAGCGATGGTTGTCTCTTTCCTTAAGAAGAACCATCTACTTGTTTGCTATCTTACGATTAAGATTTTTTGCCTGACAGAAAAATATAATGTAGAACCTCATGGATGGAGTCACCATGTAGTCATTTACATAAATTATGATGATACAGTTTAAAATAACTTAAAAACTATCACTTTAAATTCGTATGTAAAACCGACGCTATTAAAAACGGTAACATTTGGGACAGTGTTATAACTATAATAGTACATCATAGTAATCATTTGATAGAGATTAGCTGAGCTGCAATCTTATATTTGATGACTTCAAATAATTTTCTATTCAATTTTGAACCTTAACTCATTGAAATAATACTATAGGCATTTATCAATCAAGTTGAATCGGATGGAACTAAAGAATGGGAGCCGGCCCTTTTTTGAATATATGGATCTATTACGTTTTGTCTTGTGTTATTTTTATTGATACAGGTTGTGTTTTTTTTAAACTTTTGTGGATAGTAGATTATAGTAAAAACAGGGAATAAATACAAAACACAATGACAAAATGGTATTTCACAGAAAAATCGTTATAATTTTTATCTTAAAACTTCATCATATTTAATAATATAATTATGTCAAATGCTGATACCCTTTCGAAGAAAAGATCAATTACCTTAATGCTAGACATTTCGTAAAAGGCGATAAAAAGCTAATAGCTCTCAATTACATCGCCTTTTTTTATATTATAAGATAGCAAACAAGCAGATGGGTCTCCTGATGTAAAGAGTCAACCATGGCCTAAAGACACCAAAGATGTTAATGGTGCGTTGCTATCTTGTGGCGAGGTCTTATGCCACAAGGATAACTTTACCGGCTACCTTAACCTCCAAACCAGAACATGACAGTGACAAGCACTAATGCTATTGCGGCAGGAATGGGTAAGGCGGTGGTACCAGAACCGGGCGAGACAATGCAGAACTCTACCACCTAGTAGTTACGATGGTAGTGACACGCATAGCTAATCGGTCGCCTTTTAAGTCGTGCCTGGCAGAACGGCAGTTGGACTATACTTCAAAGGAGTCCGTAACCAACACGGGAAAAATCGTCGTAAAAGAAGTCGCTTTTTATTTCATCGTTGTTTTCAACTTCCGGCTTCGTATGTAGATAAGGAAGTTACTGATTTTGCTCCGATTTTGGAAAATCGAGTTTTCTCCAGATCTCCACGTTTTGAGGTCCTAGGAATCTTTTCTCACTATTTTCGCGATGACGTCAATATGTTGTATGTATGTATGTGTGTGTAGTGTGTATGTAAAAATCTCGTAACTTTTGAATGGTTTGACCGATCGAAACGTAATTAATGTTATTCGATAGGATTCTGCTCAACTTAGACTTCCTGAAAATTTGAACCAAGTCAGCCAAGGAGATTTTAAGAATTTCTGAAAAACCCCAAAAAAATTGGGTGAAACAGTATTTTTTTTATATAATTTCCAGATTAATAGTACCGATTGAGTACAAAAACTAATTAGCTCTATTTTTTTCGACATTTGAAATTTTTTAACGAATCCTTTTTAGTTATTTTACAATATGTTATTACTAAAAAACTACGTTGAATATCGTTTCAAAAATCAAAATTGAATCTAATTTTCAAAACTTACAGCTTCTCAAATATTAAAATGTTGTTGTTTTTTTTTCAGCAAACTTACTTACTTGATATTATTGAAATTACTTTCAATCTAATATACCGATTAACTTAAAATCTTATCAGCTTTTCTTCTTGAAAAACTAAGTCAAAAACTGTTAATTGGATGAAAATTGGTCAATTTTTTTGGGATTTGTCAAGGACGAAAATTTAAAAAAAATCTTTTAACAATGGTTCCAAATTTTTCAATCTTTCGATTGTGTAGCTAAGACAATACTTTAGATCTCAAAAATTTTGTTGGATGCTTTTCGAAAAATCAAAATTGTTCATCGTTTATATATATACCAGAAAATATACAGCTTTTCAAAAACCAATATACTGCCATTTTTAACTAACTAGATGTTTGAATTGAAAAAATCTATGCTTAGAGTTTTTACTCCTTTTAACCTAAAAATAACTCAATTTAGCGAGAAGTTTCAGGGATGGCCTGCAGGGTCAACTATTTACACATTTTTTTTTGTTTAAGATGGTTCTCCTGGTGGAATATAATATGATCATTGCTTTATCTATACACTACACTATTTATGATGCGCTGTTTTGTAGATAGAATGAATAAGAAGGATTAATGACAAATGTTATACATTATAAAACAATATATAATAAAATAAGTATGAAGCGCTGCTACCTGTATGACGAGAAAGTAATATTCTTGATACAAAAATTACTTGCACCCAGGAACTTTCGTCGAAAACACTCCTGTCGATTTTCAGTTTGGAAAAAAATGTTATTGAGGTTTTCCTATATATATTTTTTTTGAAGCAGATTAAAAATGATGATCCCAATTATCGTCGGTAAGTAACATATCACGATCACGAAGTACACACGGCGATGGGGATCACCATACAGTCTGCCGGCCGTTGCCAACCAATGAAACTCATTATTTTTTCTGATGTTATTATTGAGTATTTTTGAACAGCCTATATAGTACAGTAGTCAGTTCAATCACAACAAACGCTGAATCACGGCAATTCGTCGCGCCCTGTGTCCATTCTAGTTTTTCATCGGCTGATGGAGTCCATCGAGAGAGTATATTTTAAACGCTTTAAATTAGGGCGACATATATTCAAATACGATTTCATTAACAGTAGCTGAGGTTAAATGAAGAGTTGAATTTAATGCTGAATTAAAAGTTGAACTCAGAAAGTTGAAGGTGTATAAAAAAATTATGTAGAATGCGCCATATTCTAATTGCAATCTTTACTCATATTATAACTTCCAAAGTTTGGATGCGAAACGGGAAGTTAAAATTAGGATGGTATTCATATTATTATATTCAAAAACGATCGAGGCAGGACAATATTGGAATATTATCTTCCCTTTATCACGGAAAGCCATTAAGCAGTCTATTTAGAGTCATGTGAAGTATTTTCGTCGTGTTTTACTGAGATACTTTGAAGAATAGACCAACTACCATTCTCCCAGGCAGGTCGTAAGAGACGACCGATTGGCTATATGTGGCACTGCATCGTGATTACTAGATGGTAGTGTTCCGTAACGTCTCGCCCGGGTTTTTGATGCCACCACCTTACTTATTCCTGTCGCATAGCGTCTCTGCTTGTAATTTTCGCGTCCTGGTTCGGAGGGTAAGTTAGCCAGTAGACTTATGCATATGGCATTCCCATCCTGCCACATTAATATTGCCACATTAACATGATATAAAAAAGTAAGATACTTAGTCGTTAATATTTGCAAATTCCGATGAGGATGAACCATATCGGCTCAGATTTATGTTCTTAGCCTCGATCTCGAAGCCTTAGATTCATGTTCATCAAACAATATGTTTTTGGGATTATTTCTATGAAAAATCTTACATCTGTTCAAGGGTGTATATACACTAACCTAAATTCTTCTTTCTTCTTCTGTTGTTGCGATGATATATTCTTTAATAAAAATTAAAACTATAATTCTAGAACAACAAATAGATTTAAGATTAGTATGTTTCCTCTTGGCGATTCTTTCAATTAAATTTGGTAGGTACTTTATACTGTTATAGACAACAAAATACTAATATTAAGATTCCATTTTTCCGAGAACAATCTCTACAAAAATTGATATTACAAATCAATTTCTGGCCTTTTTAAACATTATATATTTTGCGGTTATAGTCAGGTGCCTCTTTCTGCAGCCTGAAACCAATTTATGTGTACACCTTTATGAAACAAAAAATAGCCAAATGATTATGAATTTTGGCACCATCCTGTGATGTAGTTTAATAACTTAATTTTATTTTAGAAAATTATATATTTCAGATTCTATTATGTCTTGACTACAAAATTCGATTATCTGTGTTCTAATAGATTTAGAATCTCTTACAAAAGGTGCAAAACTTAAATATGTAGCAGAACTAGCTCAGCGTGCAGCCCGCTGCATCATAACAGTTTTTAGCAATCACCTAATTTTTCTGGGATAAAAAGTAGCTTATGTGCTATTCCAGGTCATCTACCTGTGTGCCAAGTTTCTTCAAAATATGTTCAGTAGTTTTTGCGTGATTAAGTAACAAACATCCATCCAAATATTGAAACTTTCGCATTCATAATATTAATTAATTATTAATAATATAGATTAACACGCTCGAAATAAGAGCGTTACGAAAATTCTATGGTGTAACACGCGCGAATCGCGTTCGTAATACTGAAATTAGTCAGACTTTGCTTTTCAAAGACAGTATTGGCGTAAAAATCAGAAAACGCCATGCTCCGTTGGTTCGAACGTGTCGAAAGACTAGCAGATGAATAATTTGCAAAACAGACATAAAATTCGAATGGATGGATGTAGCTACCGAGGAAGACCACAACGTACCATGATAAAATTGGCCGGGTATTGGTCGAAACCGTCGTGTTTGCATAAAAAGAGATATAAATATGGAGGAAGTAAGGCAAGTCTGACCGTATCTTTATATAATTTAAAGCACATTTAAGATTTAAAGGAAAACTGTGTCAATCCAAAATCAATTTCTGTACACAATTTGTTCTAAAATTATTTTGATATTTTATGGCTTTAACAGTTTCATTTTGTTTCAGAAGAAGATGTTATATTATATTTTTTACTAGCAACCCGCTCCGGCTTCATATACAAAAAAACCTTGACAAATTATACAGCTAAACTATCCTCATGAATTTCTCTATCCATTGGTAAAAACTGCATGAAAATCCGTTAAGTGGTTTTAGAGTTTATTGCAAACAGATACACAGACGAGGCAGGGGGCTTTGTTTTATATTATATTCGATACTATTTGCCCGGACCTGGGATACAAACCTTTAAATATATTCTTAACTTGTATATTGACATCATATACAAGTTAAGAATATAAATTATTATGACAAGGAGTCGACCTAGGTGACTACCTCAAAGTGACATATTATACTTTTTGACATGATACAAAAGATAGGCTCAAAACCATTATCACAAAAATTATGTTGTTGTAATAAGCCTAGGTGACTACCTCATTGACATTACATTGACATCATATACAAGTTAAGAATAAAATTATTATTACAAAGATTATCGTGTGGTTGTCAACCTAGATGACTACCTCATAGTGACGTTACACTAACATTATATATAAGTTGGGCATAAAATCATTATCACAAAAATTTATTTAGAAATGAAGAAACACAAGACGAAACAGTAATCTTGATCCCAAAGACTATTTTAATAGACATTCCAATGAAAATTGCTAACCAGTAATCGATCAACTCAGACCAGTAGGGATTAATGGGACAAGTGTCCCGAAAATGATGTATTATTCCCCCCTTTACCTCATCAATGGACTTTTGTACTGACCCCTGTTGTTTTAATTCCTTCTTTTAGGGTTGAACGGGCTCAATATAGGGTGAGGGTTTATTGGAGGTTCATTATCGCAAGGAACTTTTATATTATTGTCTTAAAAGATTCTTTAAAGATGATTGTTAATCTATACATGGTTGCTTTTAAAAGTCCGGCCAAATTTTCAAAGGCTGTCTAGAATTGATAATATGTTCGATTTACATAATAGAAAAAATAATTTAAAAAGTTCAAAATTTTATTTTTAGCAGACACAAAAAACAAAACGCATGGATATAATTTCAATTGCGCAAAATAAAATGTTTCAGTGCCTTCAACCAAATTAAAAATGTACCTCCTTAGAGTAAAAGGTTACATTATAGTTACTATCGTAATTATAGGTAAATTTAAAATTACATTACAGAATTTATGCACAAGCCTCGGTGCATCCAAATTATGAATTTAGTGAGATATTTTTTAACGATTTTTTAACAAACATGCAAAAAAGCTTACAAACTAATATTTATAATATTTTTTGAAATTAAAAAAAAATTACGACGTCCAAAAATATTTTTGTAATCTGGGATAGCAAAGCACAAAGATATTAATGGTACTTACATATAAGTTTACTAGTTACCTTACCTTCAAAAACCACAAAGATGAAAGTAGCAAACTCTGACACTGCTACGACGCGAACATATTGTAAAAACTTAGTGCAAAAGTGAGCATAATAATAGTGAAACTTCACTTCCTTCACATCTATTGGCCAATAGATGTGAAGGAAGTGAAGTGTTTTATAAGTGACGTTATACATCACTTATAAAACACTAAACTTCATTTCAAAAAAAGCCTGGACCAACACCGGTGAGAGCTTAACGGCCGGTTTTCAAAACGCAAATTAATTTTAACAAACAATTAATCTGTATTTAACATAATTTTTACAAGCAAATGGTCTATTAAACAGAGACTAATTGATTGTTTTAATAAACGAAAAGCAAATTAATTTTAATTAATTTGCGTTTCGGAAAGCGGCCGTAAGATTATTAGGTGTATCTACACATACAAATAAATAAAATTAGAGTGTCTGTTTGTAATATTAAAATAACCAATTTTCACTAAATATAATTAGATGTATACACGACACATATACCAAAATAACATTTTTTACAATTCTTGTCTGTCTGTCTGTCTGTTCCGGCTAATCTCTGGACCGATTTTGGTGGGAATTTCACTGGTAGATAGCTGACTTGACAGTGAGTAACTTAGGCTACTTTTTTTTAAATTTTCCACACGGATGATGTCGAGGGCGCAGCTAGTTTTAAATAAAGCTGTTTTAAAATCATAGGATAGCAAATAAACAGCTGGCTCTCCTGATGAAAAGACAACCATCCCTTATAGATATCAAAGATGTTAATGATTATGTTATGAAATGTTAACGCAAAGCTCTTCCCTAACATACCAATAGACATAATAAGAATTATGATGTTATGAATGTTAATGGAGTGTTAATTATGTCCTAAAATAGATAGTTCCTCTGTTTAGGACGCACATAAGACAATGAAAACATGGAAGAAATCTGACACAGATAGTGCCAGATTTCTTCCATATCAATAAATATATATCGCCGGACAAATTACACGACTTACTAACTACTACTAACCTAACTACTAACCTAACCCCCAAAGAAAGCAAATTATTTGCTTGTGTTAAGGGTGTTACATATAAAAATACTGGAACATACATAATAAACACCCAAACTTAGAAATACAAAAATCTATGCTCATTAAACAAATGGTTGTCCATTTCGGGAATCGTACCCTAGCCCCCTCGTTCCGTAGTTAATTTCGCTAACCACTCAACCAACGAGGTGGTCAATACAGTACTATTCGCATGGTATAGTAAAAAATATTTAAATAAACAAACTAACAAATATAAACTACCTCATTCAAAAATAAATTGAATTATCTTATCAAATGTGTATTTTTATATCATATAAGATAGCAAGTAAGCAGATGGCTTTCCTGATGTAAAACGAGAAATCATCGCCTATAGACAACAAAGATGTTAATGGCGTAATCCGTGTGGCGAGATGATAATGCGTAAGTCTACCAGCTATCTTACCCTCCACGAAACAACAATGACAAGCATTATCGCTATTGCGGCAGGAATAGGCGGAAAAGACTTTGAACCAACTTTTATCAGAGGAATCAGAAAAAAAAACGATGGGGATCACCTCTCTCGCCAACTAACAAACTGTAAAATCGTAGTGAATGCCTTCGGTTCTTGCAGTTTATCCTACAAAAGAACTGGCGTGATGATAAATATTTAACGTTTGTTAATATTTTAAAAACCCCAATGCATCTAAACGGCAAATGTCTAGAAAAAATACTCGAAAACTAATCCGCCCCGAGCGCAATCAGCCGTCCCTTCAGTCGATTATTGCAAATAACTATTATTTTCTTCTCCTTTCAATTGGCTGCGAATGCGGGGCCCCAACTTTCTCTTTGTATTGCTAATTTTAGCAACACTAGTTTTCCCTATTGAGGTAGACTATAGGAAAAGTTTTCCACCTCACAATACTTGAATTGTTCAAACGTGAAATTTTATTGCATTTGAATCAGAACATTTTTTTTTTCAGAAACTAGTCTGATACTATATAACACAGAGTTTCCCAAAGATTTGGTCTGACCCGGTAATTATTATACTCTCACTTTGTGACCCACGCAAAAGTTTTTAAACCTGTGGTATATTAAGAGGTATTTAATATACCAGATTATAAATAATAAAATGTATTTTATATACCAGATTTTTATTAATAAAATGAAACACACTTTAATGATTGAGCAATATACATATCAAAAGTGTACAAATTACAACAACTGAGTGTTATTCTTATGTAAATATAACAATAGTTATAATTATTTTTTAACAATAGTTACAATTTAATAATAATTAAATTGAATAATTGGATTTTAGTGAGATGTATAAAGCTTCTTAGTTTAGAGCAGGTAATCCAAGTTTGCAAGTAACGATAGTATAATTATATCAATGGGTAAATTCTATGACCCTGTATTTAACTGTCGTGATCCGTTGCCATGTCGCGATCCACCAAATGGGAAACACTGATCTATACATATAATAAAATCGTAGGAAAGTCAAAACTGTACATTGAACATTTTTTTTAAAATACTTGGGGCGTGATCTATAATCTATATCGAAGTCAAAAATATAGTTTTTAGAATTTTTGTCTGTTTGTCTGTTTGTCTGTATGTACGTCCGGAGTAAACTCAAAAAGTACTGCATGGATTTACTTCAAATTTTGCATGAATATTACTAACAGGTCGGGTCAACATAGGCTAAATAGATAAAATAGGCTACATATTATCACGCTAGCACTTACGGGGGAGGAGCAGTGCGGAGTAAACGAAGTCCACGCGGACGAAGTCGCAGGCAACAGCTAGTATAAAATATAATCAATTTCACTACCATCGTGATTACTAGATGTTAGATTTCGGCAACGCCTTATTTGGGTTTAGTACCACCGCTTTACTCATTGTTGCCGCAATTGCGTCAATGGCATTGACTCAATGCTCGTAACAGTTGTATTCTGCGTTGAAAGGCAAGGTAGCTGGTAAATTTATACATGAGGCATTACCATCCAGTCATACATCAATTATATCTTCAGAGTCTAGAGGTGATGGTTTTCTTATTTGCTCCTTATATCCTATTATATAAAGAATATCAAATATACATATCGTACACAAAGAAAAGGTCGTGTAAACTCTCCCGTTCGCCGTGATTGAAAAAAAAATTTTTTTGCTCGTATCTAAATTCGAATATGAAAACTTGTGACCTGAAGTGAAACGAGCTAACCACTAGACCAGGAAACTTTACATATCAGCCTGATTAGGGATAAAAATTAAATTAAAAGTTATACCTATCTTTCCTCCAAAAAATATTAACTGTTTTTATGTATTTTTAAAAGATCTAAAAACAATATTTGTGTATATCAGAAAAATAATATTATTTATAAGCAGTAAAAGAAATCATTTTAACAGACAAGATAAAAAAAATGATAAAATATATACACTTGTGAAAAATTTGCCAATTTGAATATTTATTTTCATAGAGGAGACATTTTCAAGCAAAAATTACATCTTATTTGATGACGGTGTCATCGAATACACGTGTTATTGTTAATTTAAAAAAGTAGAATTAATCACATTTACCGTAACGCAATAACTATCTCCAAACATTACCGTTGATAGGGACGCGCTATGTCGCGCTCCCGGCTGCATGGGTACCACCATCTTGCTTATTTCTTCCGTAAAACAGCTTTGCTGTTTCTCGGGCAGAAGCGCAAGACAGGCAGTGTAAATACTGGCACCGAGACTTAACATCTTATGTCTCAGGATAGGCAACACACGAATAGAATACCTGGGCTAGTTCCAGCCCAGGTATCCCATTTTTGTTCATTGGCGACGTTGACTACTTACCATCAGGTGGTACGTCTGCCAGTTTGCCTATCTCAATAACATAAGAAAAACAATCAGCTTGTTGTGTTTATTTTTAGACAAATGAATAATTAAATGTTCACTAGTTCACTGCTGGTGAAAAACATATCTGCTTATGCACGTATGGAATCTCGGACTATGTCCTTAAAACAAATTTTAAAACTCTTAAAAACCGAACTTAACCTAGCCCATCATAGATCATATCTTCACTGATAGCATTCTAGAAATCATTAGATAAATATATTTAAAATACCCCTCTAAAATATCGATGTCAGTTCAATACTTTACCAAACCCAACAATAACAAACACAAAAACAAAACAAATGTGGCCACAGAAGGTATTTTATCCCTACTTTATCTTATTCATCAAAAACTTATTCAGAATAAATCCCATTTATTGCATTTATGAATGAAACAATTTTCCAGTTTCATTACGATTTTGGCAGGCAATTTGCTAAGCGGCTAGCAACCATTAGTCATGCTCGTATCGACGCGTCGAGCAGATTGACCATTTTTTGTCCGTAAACGGGATCACTGCCCACTGGGGTGTAAGTTATATTATGCAGAATGCTATTTATTATTACACTACGTTCTATTATCGCTATATCATGCTTGAGTAGGCACAACTTATTAGATCCCAACTATTTCGTTATTAAATTTATCATTAGGTATTTTTTTCTTATTAGTTCGAGGAAACTAAATTAGGTGTTATGAATGTGGTTTATTATAATATATACTTTTGCTTAATAAAAATACATAAATTCCGTCGATGCAAAGAGAGGGATCAGAATGCCTGAATCATAGTTTAGTCAATCTCTCAGGTGGACTTTCTTAGTATATTTAAAGGCTACTTCCTAATATTTTTCCGTTTTGGTCAGTACCAACCTTTGAAGAAGAAATCCTCTGCCGTTCTAACAGACAGTGCGTAAAAGGCCACCGAATGGCTAAATATGTCACTACCACCGTGACTACTATGTGGTAAAGTTCTGCAACGTCTCGCCCGGGTAGGGCATCACCTTACCTATTCCTGCCACAATAGCGCCAGTGCTTGTCACTGTCGTGTTCTAGTTTGGAGAGCAAGATAACCGGTAAACTTATATGTATGCATGCGGCATTGCCATTTCGCCACACAAACAGCGATGCACTGTTACATCTTTAGGCGTAAATTGAAATACGGCGAATTGCGGTGATAAGCACTAAAACCCAGAAATACTTAAGTGTTAGTGAAATGAACATAGAAATAAAAATACAAAAATATCCCTTTCGGGGAGCCTGAGCCACTTCTCAGCATCGTTATATGAATACACTAACCACTCGACCATCGAGGCGGGACTTTAATAAAATAATGATGATAAATTATCTTTCTTTTTTCATTATGAAATTAATAATAATTCATTTTTAATTAATTAATGAAATATTTCAATAATAAATTTAGAACAAACACAAATTCAATCAACGTCTTATAACGCCCTATTGGTATTCTACGCGCGTTTCAAAGGAAAATTGGATATGACGTGATTATTAAAGTCCGTCTAAAGAGCGGCAATTTGGCAAGCGCGCAAATCGCAGGTCCCAGCGGGCCAGACCGGGCAGTTGTCTTATTTATTTCGTCCAAACCCAACGGTAAATGAACCAGTGTTAACATTTATACATGTTTTTTGTACAAAAATAAAGGTACTCATCAGTTATGGCCAATTCTTTTAAAAAAGTAACTATGTAGTGTGTTTGACAAGAATTAAAACAAAGAAAGCTTATTATTAGAAGCTGAAAAAAGGGAAATTAGATATATTTTATAACTCGCGGCAAATTTTTTGAAATGGTGTGAGGGAAAATAATAGAAACGTAGAAAACCTGATTATTGAGAAACCAAGGAAAGGAAAAAAGATTTTCATTAATTATAGCAAATTCTGCTAAGCACGTAAATACGTAGAAAATGTGATATTACTCGTATTTGCTTGTGATATGGGTGTGTCAACGACACTAATACATAAAAATATATATAAACACTGAAATTTATTTCATAAGCACCCAAAGCCAGAAATACAAATTACTACGCTCATCACATACACATTGTGATTTTGGTGTTTATTAAAGGTGTGAGTTTGGATGTTTATTAAATATATGTATTTCTATATATTAGTATCGTTAACTAGCACCCATAATACAAAGAAATGATTTGCTTACTTTGGGGTTAGATCAGTAAGTGTAATTTGTCTCGTGAATATTTATTTATTATTTATTATTTATCACACAAATGTTTATCCCTGTCGCGAATCGAACCCAAGCTCCATCGATTGCGTAGTAAGGGTCGCTAACCACTCGACCGACGGGGCGGCCAATTATGGTTATCAATTACAGTGAATTCATTTAGACACGTAAATATTTAAAACGAGGGATGGAAAAGAATAGAAACATGGAAAAGGTGATTTTTAGGAAGCCTAAAAAGATAAAATAAAAATATTTCATCAATTATGACAAATTCTGCTGAACACGTGCGTAAATATTTATATAGTTGGTAAAAAAAATGGAAAACGGAAAGGTATTATTTAGAATCCTAATGGATAATTCTGTTATACACGTAAAATTTTGATAGTAAATTGCAAAAGTATGGCAACTGAAAATCTCGCAAATTGTGATACTGTATTTTTCGTTATCAACCTGAACTTGACCACTACCAGCTGACGACAGAACTACAGAACGCCACACAACTCAACTATCAGCTTTCCTAAGCCATTCGAATTGCGTGCTCTAGCAATTTATTTTTATATATAATTAGCTAACCATGTAAACGTTGTTTTGCCATACATATTATAAATCCATAGCGGACAAACAATATGACACGTAATTCATATATATATATATATATATATATATATATATATATATATATATATATATATATATATATATATATATATATATATATACATATATATATATATATATATATATATATATATATATATATATATATATATATATATATATATATATATACATATATATATTTGTAAACTATTATGGAATTGAGTAATTCTGGTTTTCATAAATATCTACATATTGTTATATTTATGTTTATGATTACTCTTCAATATATATATATTGAAAGCCGAAAGGGCATTGAGCTTTATGTGGTGGTTAAGTATTCTTAAATTTTCTAATTATCCACGCAACTTTCTTAACATTTTCTTTTACAAGAACCTTCTCCTGACAATTACAAACACAACAAAAAAAGAATTAGCGATGACGATTAGCGACGCGTGATGTCATGACCACGGAAAATAGGGATTGATTTTTATATATGTAGATTAATACCTATACTTAATACTATATCGGTGACTTTGATTCTTTTAAAACAAACCTCGTTTTGTTTATCGTAAAGACACGACCCAACATAGCACTTTATATATCGCGTTGATATAACTTGTTGAGCTAGCTTCACAGTGGGTCTCGAGTCTCGACGTCTCCGCACCTTAGGTCATCCTCGGCAAACTTGATTTAGCCTTAAAGCTTTTTATAATTAAGACTTATTATATAAGAGTATTTTTTTAATTTTTGTTTACACGCGTTTATCTCAGGGTGTACTTATATAACTGAAAAAATACTTTTTCCGTAGATATCCTTTTTATTGTAGAAGCTTATAGAATGTAACAGTGATAGCATAAATCCTTAAGAGTGAAGCAACAAGAGTAAAACCACGGGAGACATAATATTATAACATTTTTTCTTTGCGTTTAAAACAGAGCTTAAAAAACCATGTTAGTAAAACGACCGCAGTAGTAGCTTTATCAAATACTAGTTGTGACCCGGCAAACATTGTTTTGCTAAATATATATAACAGTATTTCACTACTATTCAATGGATGTTATTATACCTACATATAAACCTTCCTCTTGAATTACTCTATCTATTAAAAATCCGCGTCAAAATCCGTTGCGTAGTTTTAAAGATCTAAGCATACATAGAGGCAGACAGCAGAAAGCGACGTTGTTTTATACTATGTAGTGATACAATGAAAACATTACTGTAGTATATTTCCTACAATCTGACGTAGCTAGCTAATATTTT
The DNA here is from genome assembly GCA_036924255.1 of Apodemia mormo. Taxonomy (NCBI): domain Eukaryota; kingdom Metazoa; phylum Arthropoda; class Insecta; order Lepidoptera; family Riodinidae; genus Apodemia; species Apodemia mormo. The sequence goes on along the minus strand of JAUPFN010000021.1, from coordinate 16,112,585 downwards.
ACAGGCCAATTTTTCTGTGAACATGATATGCATAGCTCACACTAATCAAGGAGGTTTTATTTCTTCTTCCTCACAACTTAGTAAATAGGTAGGCAGCATAGCATCACGAGGAAAATAGATTTATTTAAGAGGTTATTAAATACAGATATAATAAAGCCTATTATTTTTATATTCATACATACACCAACATTATTGTATACATATTTGTATTCATGGCGCAGAACTCAGAATTAGCCAATATGTGACATTTTTCCGTGACCAACGTAATGAGAACCAACTCGATGAGAATGAAATATATTTTTATCAAGTGTTATTTGTATTTATATTATTAATTTTGACTCCTAATTACATTTTTGTTAAATAATCTTTACTTATATACTGTTTAATTGCGTAGCTTCCTGGCTAGGAAATTTTTCCCGTCTTGGGGCCAAAGCGAGAATAGAATAATTTCAAATATAAATATGTTTAGTGTATGTGTATGTGTGCAAACTCATATATGTATTATTTTATTTGTTGTACACAATGCCTTCTCATTTATCAATCCCTACTCCACATTTCGGGTTGGCTGGAAGAAATCTCCGCCAGTACACATAAGCTCACCTTTTTTACAATTTTTGTTTTTCTGTTTCGTGTGTATTTTCATTAAGTGTACAATAAAGTATTAAAAATAATTTTATTATTATTAGTTAAAACTAGGAAATAATGCACTTGTACTTTATTTTCATTTAATAAATAATAATAATAATAAATAAATATTCACGGGACATATTACACTTACTGATCTAACCCCAAAGTAAGCAAATAATTTGCTTGTGTTATGGGTCTAAGACAACGATACTAATACATAGAAATACATATTATATAAATACAGGAATAAATTTGTACTTGTACTTTTATTTTACTTTTACTGGTACTTTTATTTTATAGGTAGCTACAGAGAAATAAATGTACAAATTCATTATTTACTAGTTTCGGTGCCGACTAATGTAAATGTAAAAGAATCATCTATACATAATATAATAAAAGCGTAGGAAAGTACTGTACAAACTGTAGGTACATTGAATATTTAAAAAAAAATACTTGGGGCGTGATCTACAATCGATATCAAAGCCAAAAATATAGTTTTTAGAATTTTTGACTGTTTGTCTGTATGTATGTCCGGGATAAAATCAAAAAGTACTGCATGGATTTACTTCAAATTTTGCATGAATATACTAACTAACAGGTCGGGTCAACATATAGGCTACATATTATCACGCTATCACCTACAGGGGAGGAGCAGTGTGGAGTAAACGAAGTCCGCGCGGACGAAGTCGCAGGCAACACCTAGTTAAAAATATACTTGTATATCTTGAAAACATAAATTGTGCTTGAAATGATATGTCTCGTATATGCTGACAGCTGCTGTACCTTAAATAATATTACAAACATGACAGTTTGTTTGTTTGTTACGCTTTTATAGCTTTACTACTTAAACAATCCATAAAATTTTTTTCGTTGCCAGGAAATACAATTTCCTTATTGGGAAAGTACCTTTTATCCAGAAAAAGTTATAACTCTATAAGTCTAACTCTATGCTGCCGACAGTACCTAGCATATTTATATGAAACATTTTTTAAATTTTAATTTAATTAGGCGATCCCGCGGGATTCGCTGCAGATTTCAAAAACGGTTGTGGGCACGGCCACCCGAAAATCAGCAAGTGCGAGTTGATGTATTAACTATTTCATAATCGATATAGTGCATTCCTGATATTTATTATTACGCCCTGACAAAGATTTTGTACACTGTATTTATTAGTTTATCTAGTGTTAACGTAGGCAAAGCTGCGGGCAAGTTGTAGTAGGTTAATAAATGTGTAAAATGTTTGTTCGCTCACAAAAATTATAAAAATAAATGTTTCGAAACGCAGCAAAGCACCTACTTATTACTTTGCTGCGTTCCGAATCGCTCACGATTCATTGTTCTTCTTATTTAGGGATTATATATCAATATTATAGATATGTATTATTATTATTATTATTGATATCTACATGTATAAAATCGCAATAGACCGTAAAAGTGTGACGTCAGAACTCTATTAGGATTGTGGGTAATGGTGGTTAATATAACGCATAACGTTATATATAATTATAGCGCACTATGTATACTCAACATATAGCGTACGCGATTTAGATTCGCATTCGACGCTATAACATAACACCAAGCTACATCACTTACCATCAGGTGCACCTCTTGCTCGTTTGCCCCCTCTTCTATAATATATATATATATATATATATATATATATAAATATATATATATATATATATATATATATATATATATATATATATATATATATACCTAGCGGCTGACGCGGGCCGTAGTTATAACACTATAACCTACTACGAAGTTACGAACTACGCGATCTAACGAGTAACGTGCTACACCATAGGCGCTAGATGTTACAATATAGTTTATAGCATTATAGCGCTCAGTCATCGCTCGCTGTATGACTTTGGATGAGTCACGCGTTATCTCGACCGTCTCGCGCGATTATTGTTCCAGTTACACATTATGATGTAGTCTATAACGTAACGCGCTAGAAAAATATAGCTTAGTCTATAACGCGCTATCATAAAATAGTTTATTTGAACAATACTATTTGTGGGTATGCCTATCATGCCTACAACGGTGGATCCGCGCCTGACTTAGATAAAATTGTCACCACTATCCTATCTACTATGTGGTAGAGTTCTACAATGTCATATCCAAGTTTGGTACCTACTATGGCATTACAATTTCCTGCCGCATTAACGTCAGTGCTTGCTAGTATCATGTTCTGGTTCAATGGGTAGATTAGCCGGCCATCAGTCTTGATTGACATTATCAAAATTCTATGGATAATCATTATGGAAATAATATTTCTATAAGCGTTAGTTATATATTTTTATCAGGGAAACGTGTGCTTATTGCCCATGAAATGATATAAAAGCATATAAAAAACAAATAATTTAAACAACAACAATAAGTTAAACAACAACAATAGGGTGACCATATTCGTACTTAAACTATTAAAAATATAACCTACATTGTTAGCTGGTTACCTAGCAACAAAAAATCAGTCTCGTCGTCGCTAAGGCCCCACGCGGTTCTATTCCAACGCGGGTCGCCTTCCGTTCTATTCAAAACGAAGATCGCTCGGAAATTCGCCAAGTCATATTACACTCATCTAGGCGATAGTGAGACGACTGTCCCGTGAGGCATTCTTGATTATTTCCGAATCTCGCTTTATCGAAAGGATCAAAATTGTTTTATTGTAATACTTAAAGTAAGTAATCTTATTTTTTTTATTTAATGAGTAGGTATTTATCAATGGACAAATAACACGGATTGATTTAACTCCGCCGAAAGCACATTGCTTGCTTGTAATATTAATGGTAGATCTAGTATCGTTTCTGATACTGATTTTTGCTCGACACACAAACATTTGTCCCTGTCAGGAACGAACCCAAGCCCCACGGATTGATGGACGATTGCTAGCCATTCGACCCGTGGCATGGCTACGCAAATAAAATAAAACCTTTCACTCATTGCTGATTTGGTGTAATTGCTTTGTTTGTATTTAAAGAAATAAAAACGATTTTTTATAGAAAATAAAACATAAACCAATATTATGTACCCGGAAAAGTTTCTAAATTCTTCTGTCGCGCTACACATCCAATGTTATTCTTGACACCCTAATTCCGTTTAACTTTAGCAACGATTGTCGTGACCTTTGCTTTGACACGGGTATTTTAATTCGTGCTCAACATGATGGACACTCGAAGATTCTTTGATACTCCTCAAATCAATTAAAAAACAGCTTTATAAATAACTTCTACCATTTTTGATTTTTTTATGACACACTAATCAATAATTATTTAATATTTGTAAAAAAAATTACAGGATAGCGAATAAGCAATAAAAAGACATCAATCGCCTATTGACACTTAAGGCTGTTTATGATATAAAGCCATTGATATAAAAAACCCAAGATACACAATCAGTGTGTCAAAAACGTCCTCCAAAAATGAGTGTACAATTTAAAATTGTGCACTCATTTCAAATAGAATCGCGTCGGCCGCTTCACTGTCAATTTTATTTATTTTCGTACATTGCTTTGTAAAAATAACTATAAGTCTTGCACTTAAGGTCGGATATGCAATAACATATATTTTTGCCATATCTATAACTACTTAAAAGAAATTAGGGACACTTTTGAGTGTCAGTTTTGTTCGGGACTGTGCATCTAGGGTTTTTTATATCAATGTATAAAGCCATCCATGAGGCGAGGTTAAAATACAATAAAAAAATACCCTGCTAACCTTGCGTTCCAATCTTATACAGGAGTAGTACTGACTTTATTGCAGCAGAAAAAAAGTAAGTGCTACCAAATAAATGTATCTATTACGTATTTATAAGATTTTATGAAATTTATAGAGTAATCATAAACATAAATATATGTGTAGATATTTATAAGCACCAAAATTTCTCAACTACATAATAGTTTACAAAAATATTTTTTTTTTATATCTGATAGTAAGCAAGCGGATGGCTCTCTCATGTAAATAGAAAACCATCGGCTATAGACACCAAAAATGCTAATAGTGCATTGCTGTCCTTGTGGTGAGGCCCTTATGCCAATGCATAAGTTTACTGGCTACCGTACCGCCTAACCAGAACATGACAGTGACAGGCACTAACGCTATTTTGATAGAAATAGGTACAGCGCTGGTATTAGACCCGGGCGAGACAATGCAGAACTCTACCACCTAGTAGCGACGATGGTAGTGACTCGCATAGCCAATCGATCGCTTCTTACTAACTGCCTGGTAGAACAGCAGATGGTTTATTCCTCATAGGAAGCCCGGATCACCGGGAATATTTTTTTCGTGAAATCAGTTAGGACGCCCTTTTGCAATCTAAATCGGGAATTCATTCTGCATTTAGCTTACGCTGCAAGCAAAGTTTACAAAATACAATCTTTGTTACTTTTAGCCACAAATTAAAAATAATCGTGCAGTCTCGATTGACATTATCAGAATTCTATGGATAATCAGTAAGGCATACTTATTATCCTAAGATTATATAATCATAGACATATCGAAGCAATCTAAGCAATCAAATATGGCTACAATCATTATGACATTATATTCACAGATTATATCTACGAAAATAATCGTCGACTATATCAATAATCCTAAGGCGTAATAAGCCGATGACATTTTCATTTCCTACGTCAAATATTGTCACCCCTCAATGTGAATTTATTTATGCCCTACGGATAAATATACTTGTATTAGATCGTTTAGCTAATATTCCCTGTGCTGAATTAAATGTTTTCTATACTAATGACTGAAATTGATGGCTTTATTTAATTAAAATGAATATAGAATAAAGGAATCGTTAATCTCTTCAACTCCTTGTAGGGAGCTAAATCTTAAAAAAGGAAGTAAGGTAACGAAGAAAACTTCATTGCTTGTGTAACAAAAATATGTAGAATTAAATAGGGCTGTGCGGATTAATAAATTTGCCAATAATTTTAACAAAAAAAGTATAAGATATTATATAAAAGTCGATGTAGGTATGTATGCATTTTAGTATGCATAGATTCCAAAATGGCTGGAGCGATTATGATGAAATGTTCACGTAATCTTCAAATTATTAAAAAAGCCTTACGGCGGGTATTCCTGTAACATTTTTTCGACTTTGGTAATTTTATGTAAAATTGATATGGAATGGTCGGATGCTATCTGAAGATGGCGTTAATAGTCTCCGAAGCCGGTGTGTTTGCATGAAGAGAGGTATTAATCTGGAGAAAGCAAGTATGTCTGGACCGGGACATATGACACTCAATTCTAGCTGTCTACCCTGTAAGGGAATTAGCATGAAAATACGTATATATATATGTGTGTGTAGATATTAATAAATAGTACTCCCTATCTAAATAACAGTGCACTAGTTTTGAATAATTAGTACTTGGAAATTATATGCATTACTTGTACATATTTTCTTTTTTTTTATATTATAAGACGGCAACAAGCAGATGGATCTCCTGATGGAAAAACGAAACCACCACCTATATACAACAAAGATGTAAATAGTACGTTACTCTCCTTGTGGCGAGTTTTTGAATGCAGAATTCTACCACTTAGTAGATACAATGGTGATAACTCGCATAGCCAATCGTTCGCCATTTACAAACTCCCTGGCAGATCGGCAGAAGGTCTATCCTTTAAATGGAGTCCGGACCAACACGAACCGTTTTCGACTTTCCAAATAGAGGAGATTTTCAATTCGAATGCTATTTTTTATATATTTTCGGGTATAACTACATTCTCCCCCTTTTATAGTCCATATATATACTTATATTTTAGTCCCATGTAAATTTAGTGAAGATCTGGTACAGGGTTAGTCCGGACCAACACGAACCGTTTTCGACTTTCCAAATAGAGGAGATTCTCAATTCGAATGCTATTTTTTATATATTTTTGGGTATAACTACATCCTCCCTCTTTTATAGTCCATATATATACTTATATTTTAGTCCCATGTAAATTTAGTGAAGACCTGGTCCAGGGTTCCAGAAGATATCGAAGATTAACAGTCTGTTGGTGCACTTTTACTGAGTTTAAATTATTACTTACCAATTTTATTTCTTTTCTTAATTCCATTCACAATGTTTTTCTTTCCCTTCCTTTATTTTACAATACCTTATTTATAGTGAGTGCTCCTCCCATTAATGATCCTACTTAATAGGCAACCACTAAACAAGACACGACGTTGTGAAAATAAACTAAATAAATAAATAAATGTAAAAACTCTTTGTCAATAAACGTTAATGAAGTGAAACTTTTCAAAGAGATATTCACACCCCATACCCTTAAGGGTCGGCTAGTTTTCTTTAAAAGCGCGGACATTTGAGCCCTTGGAATTTAGTCGAGCGTCCAGTCCCGGGGGTCTTCCGGATCACGGTCACTTGTAAGGAAATTTCAATGAAAGACATCGTCTGGACATCACAGAAAACTACTGATATGATATCGCAATGTATAATTGTAGCTTTTATTGTTATGTATAAATATAAAATTAATAATAGTGTTAAAAAAAATTAAACCGACTACAAATATCAATTATTCTTATATCTCAAAAACTACTAAGCCGATTTTAATTAAAATTGGACTGTTCCCTAAGTTCAAACATATTTGACTTAAAACAAATTACCTCGATATGGCTTTTAGTTCCCAAGACATTTGTGGACAAACATATAAACATACAAACATGCATACACTATATACTAAATTTAGTACACGTGATTACCTAACACTTCATGCTACATTAGTTCTGAATGACAATTCTCTATTTTATTCTATACTAGCTGTTGCCTGCGACTTCGTCCGCGCGGACTTCGTTTACTCCGCACTGCTCCTCCCCTGTAGGTGATAGCGTGATAATATGTAGCCAATATGTTGACCCGACCTGTTAGTAATATTCATGCAAAATTTGAAGTAAATCCACTCTTTGAGTTTACCCCGGACATACATACAGACAAACAGATAAACAGACAAAAATTCTAAAAACTATATTTTTGGCTTCGGTATCGATTGCAGATCACGCCCCAAGTATTCTTTTAAAAAAATATTCAATGTACGGTTTTGACTTTCCTACGATTTTATTATATGTATAGATATAGATTTTATCCCATTTTCTCATGAGATTGGGGCCTAAGCAAGTTACAGTGCGGGAAACGGGGAAATATCGCTTGACAAATAACACGAATCTTATCCTAAAATAAGCAAACTATTTTCTTGTATTAATCTCCTACCACAGAATAACTACCTATCTCCTTATGCTTTCAACAAATGTAGTTTTGAAAGTTGAATTTTATCCCACCATAAAATTTTATTCAACTATTGTTACTTATGAAGTAATAAAGTGTTACACAATGATCACTTACAACCCTATCTATACGATATTTTGTCGGAAATATTAAGATGGATTATTGTAATATTAAGACGCCCCATTGATATGGAGTGGATATTTATAAGTGACACTTAAGTAACAATACAACTTGGTGGTGACAGTATGGCTTGTTATATGTATAGAGACGAGATTCGCGCCCGGAAAAATCAAATTCACAGTGTATTTTTTATACCATACGATAACAATCAAGCAGATGGCTCTCCTGATGGAAAGAGAAGCCATCGCCTTTAGACATCGAATATGTTAATGGTGCATTGCTATCCGTGTACCACATGCAGAAATCTATCGGCTACCTTACCCTCCAAACCGGAATACAACAATGACAATCACAAACGATATTACGGCAGAAATAGTTAAAGCGGTGGTACCAAATACCCAGACGAGACGTTGCAAATCTTTTAGTAGTATTGACGATTGTCACTTATGGCCTATCAGTCGCCTCTTACAACCTACATGACAGAACGGCAGTTAGTCTATTGTTCAAAAGAGTCGGGAACTATACGGTGATGTATATTTTTTTAACACGATTTGTAACCTCAATGACTTAATAGATTTTAGCTTAAGAAGTATCATTAGGTTCGTCTTAATTATAGGAGTTACATCGAGGATAGCAACATTTGCGGCTATTCTATTTTGCTTTTATTACACAAAATAATAAAAAAACGTAACTAGTTTTAAGCCAAGAACGAACACAACATACAAAACTAGTATAGTAAAAGTATATACAAATTTTGGGCCCATCCGGACCAATTTTTGTGAAAATTTGTATGTAGTGAGAACATGACGTGATTGCGTTGATAGATATATTTTTATTTATTGTCAATAAATTTACGTCGAAAAAAGCGGGTGGGTGCTAACTAGTTACATTATATGACAATAATATCTGTATTTCAGAGATTATGTTGTAATTTTCCCATGAATTATCTATTTATTACACCAATCATCACTAAGTACATTCAACCACAACAAAGGAAACCAATGTTTAGACGTTTGCCTATTCAAGCGGAAAATACTTAAAAATTCCCATCGGCGTAAACCGAGGACGGATTATCAGACCCCATTAGAACGGTTAACAGTCGACCTTTGAATTTTAACCCTTCGAGGTGACAGGAGACAATTTAATCAAAGCTCCTAGAGACCCATTGCTACCTGATATAATCTTCGCATAATAAAAGTGTGATTTCATCAATAAGGAACTCTTATTTATATTGTATGTAGCGTTTAATAAGTCTTCGAATAATCGAACTTAGTATTATTATTTCTTTAGAGGGATGGTTTGTAAACCGACTTTAAATGAGAATGATTCTTTTGTAGGTCCATAGTAAATAGTATGGTGGATATAGAACAATGAATTTGGATGGTTAACATAAGCAATGTCTAGCATCTTTGGTTCCTAAATAATATAAGGGATAGTTATTTGTTGCATCAGAGAGCCGGTTGCTGATTTGATATTCATGACACAAAAAATACCGTCAAGCTCAAACCCAAGGAGCTAGGCAAAGGTGTTATTAGTCTACCTGCTACTAGTCAACGGCATTAAGAGTAAATGCCCATGTTGTGACAGGTGACCTACTTATCGGCAATTAGGGCACATATCTCGGAAAAAATATTATGTTTTTCATTAAATATAAGAAACTTTTTTGTTTTAGTATAGTAAAAAGCATATGGCTGTCCTGATGAAAAGAGATACCCATTTACACTAGGGATATTTCTATCCAAGTGGCGGATAATTTATTCTGTTTGCATAATTGTTACGCAATCGATTAAGCCCTTGTATTTCAATCTCACTTTACAACATATTTTTAGTATATCACTCAATATTTTTAGTATATAATATATCACCGGTTTCAGTTTTTAAGCATCTTCAGGATGCAATATACTTGATTACTTGATTAAGTAGTATCATTGAAGATGCTAAAAAGGGAAAATTAAGTTACAAGTGCTTAGTAAATTTTGTAACAATAATGGAAATTCACCAAGTGCCGATGATGGAAAGTATAGAATATACTATATGCATAAATTCACCGGCTACCTTACCTTCCAAACTGGAACTCGACAGTGACAAGTACTGACGCAATTGCGGCAGGAGGGGATTATAACTATATAAACTCATTCATTTGTATTGCCATCCTGCCATATGGATAGCAACACACCATTGACATCTTCAGTATCTATTAGGCAATGGTTTTTCTCTTTCCATCAGGAGAGTCATCGGATTGTTTGCTAACCTATGATATAAATATTTATGTATAACGTATTGTCCGACTCAGGATTTGAACTAGACTTTATGTGTCCATACTGAAGCCTAAAGCTAGATTATATGCCAGGTTCCTATAATCGACAATTCGTCATTCGTAGCAGTAGGTATTAGCAAAAAATTAATATTAACGAGGCGTTCCAAAATTTGTTTAGACGTTTGGCAATTTTACATTTATAGAACAGTTTTAGCTTACGCCTCGTAAAAAATGTTACAACTCGTAACTAAAAGGATTCGTTTCACTGGTATAGAAACCGGGCATTAGGCTAGAAATTGATCAAAAAAATATAGATAAACGATATAATATCATTAATTAATGTAATGACATGTAAATGTAATTTATAGCGCGTTGTCATTTCTGTCAAGCATCTCCGGTCCCAAGGGCGAACTAATTTCAGCCCGGGCACAACTCAATTTGTCCAGGACGCATTAGCCGTAACTACTGCGACACGGTTGCGTATCGGTCGCCTTTTTATTACCTCTCCACGGGTTCGATTTCTGCCTACATTTCCCGACTACTATTTCAATTTCCAAATTTTATTTTTCCTTTTACAAAAACGACTTATTCCTTTGAAATAAGGTTTATTTTTGTATGGCACTTCTTTATATATACGGCTCTTTTCTTTGTTTCTTTACCAATCAACACTGACCGCTCGTTCAACGGTTGTAGTAGAAAATAGACATTATATTAAGGGCATAAGAATTACTTTTGAATAAACATAGAGTTTGCTTAGAAGAGGGTCAAGGCGTTAGTAGCGTATTGTGGGTTTGATTCCCAGGTGTACAGAGCGTCGAAACACGTACGTGAACACTTAAAGACAGTTCTAAGATGAAGGGAGGTTCGTCATAAAAATTGGAACAAAAACATTGGAGTAGCACTATTGCAATATAAGTGGAATTTACGGCTGGGCCCAATATATATTATAGTAAAATTATCGCTGGAAAAAATAATGTTTTTTATGTCAAATACCAAACAAACAGATGGATCTCCTGACGGAAACACATACCATAGCCTACCGACACCAAAGATGTTAATGGTGCGTTGCTATTTGGCGGGATGGCAATACCACATGCATAAGTCTACTGGCTACCTTATTCTCCAAACCGGAACACGACAGTGACAAGCATTGACGCTGTTGCGGCAGGAATAGGAAAGGCGGTGGTACCAAATATCCGGACGAGACGTTGCAGAACTCTACCGCCTAGTAGTCACAATGCTAGTGAAACGTATAGCTAGTCGGTGGCCTTTTGCGATCTGCCTGGCAAAACGGCAATTGGTCTATTCTTCAAAGGGGCCCGGACCAACATGGAGTAATTTAACGAGGTAAATACACAAATATTTTGTTCCCCGTGTTGATCTCAGCCCCTTTTGAAGAAAAGCTAACTGCCATTCTTCGTGGCAATTCATAAAAGCTAATGATAAGCTAAACTTGGCCCTACCATCATGACTGCTAGTAGTTATAATGGTTTGTATGGTAGTGGCAGAATCCACAAGGTCTCGCCCGGGTTTGGACCTTGGCTTGTTACCTATTTCTGCCGTTGTGTAGCGTTCGTGTTTATCACTATGGTGTTCCAGTTTGAAGGATAATGAAGATGGTGAACTTATGAATGTGGCATTACATCCCCGACACAAGAATAGCAATGCACGATTATCATCTTTGGTGTATATAGACGATGGTTATCTTTCTCCATCAGGAGAACCATCTACTTGTTAAGCTATTCTATGAAATATTTGCTATCCTATGAAATAATAAAAAAAGAATGACACCTTTATCGAATAAGTAGCTAGATTGTGTTATCAAGTTAATTAACAAACAAAACCTGGGTAAATCTGCATAACTCTACCACCTAGTAGTCACGATATTAATGACACATTAACCTATCTTTCGCCTTTAACAAAATGCCTGGAAGGGAGGAAAGTGGTGTATCCATCAAACGAAGCCCCGACCAAAATAGCGATCGCTGCGAACCTTTTCCATCATGTCGCTACTATCATGATTACACTTAGTAATCACGGAAAAAGACTAAGCGATATGCTTAGTCTTTTTACCTTTTACTCCTATCAGCAAAGAAGGTGATCCATTCTTCCCCATACTAACAGTATTACTTTATATTTTGACCTAATTATCCAATAAAAATGTTTATGTACAGACACCAGCGCATAAATATCGAAGTTCATTTACAAAAAACGATTTGCCCAACTTGTGACTAGACTCATTAGGGCGCCGCTGTCGCCTGCGCGGTGATTATACTTTCTAAATAATACTATACTAATGTCGTTGAGATTTACTATGTAGTTCAGCAATTATCGCGTCCTTCAACATGTACAATCATTTAACAGTAGTCTTGGGTAGTTCGCGAGCGACCTAGGTGGGAAGAGCGCTCCTTTAGGTGAACTATGCGAACTAGTTCATTGAAAATCCCGCTCTTAGTTCTTTTTATATTTCTGTTAGCGTCCACTTTACTAGACAGTGGCACTATGTGACCAACCGAGTTATTTACTTTTACTGTGCACGCCTTGATATTTCGATAATCGATATCGATACTAAACAACTTCAAGTCCCCATGGTTGAAATGTTATCAAATCATATGAAATCATAACAATCATCAACTGAAGTATTGCTAGCTAATTATCAAATAGAATACTAATACCATTCATGTCTTATTTTACGGTAAGTTTAATTAAAATTAAAAAAAATCTCATCTCCTCCCATTTATTGTTACAAATAATTGATTATTATTATTATATATCACGTTAATTATGACTAATTATTAATATAAATCATTTTAATTTTTCGTTTTTATTTCGATAAAAGATTTTATGAGCCATAACAAAAAAGTCAACTTTAATTGTAAAAATTCATACTTTTTAAGTATTCTAATATAATAACATATTATACTAGGAACTAGCCTAGCTGTTGACTAATCATTAATATAAATTATTTTATTTTTCATTATTTAAATAAAAAATCTCATATTATATAAATGGATGTGTAAAATTTTCATGTAATACTTTGTATTTTTTAAATAACAATAAACAAAACTTACAATAATCATAACTATATTTTTTTCTTTATTTATTGTTCTTAATAAATTATTTCAAAAAAAGAACTAATGAACTAATAGAACGAACTAGTTCAACCTTGGATTATGAACTAAATTGAGCGCTCTCTGAAGTGACCGGTTAGGCCCAAGCCTATTTAACAGCGAACCCGTATTTTTTAGTAATTCCTGGGTAGTGCAATTACGTAGCTACTTACTAGGAAAAAACTTAAAGGCAACTGAAAAAATCAAAACTGTATATTATAAATCCTAAAGCGGTCAAGATATTGCGTAATAGCCAGGGGACCTCAACCCTCGGTCAGTGTAAAGTTATTTTAAACAATTTAATACCACATTGGGTCAACTGACCGACCCTCGAGAAACATTAAATCAAGCTCAACGACCCGGCTGTTTTGTGTTTAAACTGTTTTTGGAATTATCGGAAAATTCGATCTTATATCTTTTAAAGGGCACGTGGATTTCCTTTATTTTTTAAATTATTGGTCCCTAAACTACACTTGAGTACTGATAGCAGATTGAACTACAACTCATATTATGGATATAAATTCATATAGGGACAGACCAGGAAGACTAAATACGTCGACTAAAATGTAAACGTAAGACTAAAATGTCGACTCGTCAAAAGTATCTATATGAGTTTATTTAAATAAAACATTTTTGACTTTAACGTTGACGAATTTATTAAACACAGTTTTGTCTTATTTATAATACTTTATTAATATCACTCGCCAAACGGGCGATTGGCAGCTGCTGATAATGAAATCCTCGGTTTACATCCCGCAATATTGTTGGGGTTTTTGTCGTTTAATAGTATAAAGATGGTAAATATTCTAACAGTGACAGAGACAGACAGACAAATTGAGTATATTAGAGTATTGCCCTTAGGGACTTGAATATTTTCGTGAAAGGACCTATAAAAGCTTAGCTACAGTGTCCAAATTAGTCAAAGAAAATTACTATTGCTTATATCTTCGTACTAGCCCGATAAATACAAGCTTTCAAAATATGTGCAGTAGTAAGAGTTCCTCCTTTTTTTAAATAATTGAGGAAAGCGTTACTAAAGGAGATATTTGTATTTGATTTTAACACTTAGTATTAAAATGTAACGTTTGAAAGTCAATGTGTCTAGAATTAATAATTATTTAAAAAAATGTTTGCATAAAATGTAAGTTCCCGTGTCAAGTCACTAATAAATAATTAACCACCTGCTTTGCCGTCAGGTACTTTGTAAAAGGTGAATGAAAAACTAAAGAAGAAGAAGAACGGTCATTTATTTGCTTCTTGGAAATATAGGTGTTATAAGTTATCACAGATAATTTATAGTTACCAAATAAGTTCTTCCAAATATAGTGTAAATGTTAAGGAAAAAATACAATTTTTAAAATCAATAAAACATACTAATATTCAACGTTGTTTTTACAATAGATTTTGATTTACATTTATTGTAAGTAATGAATTCTAAGATTATATCTGTAATTAGGGTTTTTTAATTACATAATAATACTTAGATTAATATGTTTACCATCGTAATTAGGTGGCACTAACTCTAATACCATTTCACACCCACTACCTTTTTTTGATGTGTGAACTCCGAAAATCAAATAATAAAAACATTGCCCCTAATTTCTCTATTATATGTGACTAGAACAAGGCACTTATTAGATACAAGATAACATTCAAAATATAATTCAACAACATTATACATTTACATTCTAAAAGACAGCACACGAAACAATAAGACTTTTAAAACGGCGTCGTCAAACCATTCCATCTTCTATTTCCAAATGACCTTACGCAGGTGACAATAAAGTGTAGTCTCTAGGGAGAGTTGTAATCGGGCTCGATCGTAAAGTAGACCCATCAGAGGATCGCTTACTCCGCACCTCGAGTTTAACACCCCTGACCGTAAACCAACGGATGCGATGGCTTAACGCTGAAAGGTGTCATTACATACTGAATATCTGAGCAAGCTCAATTGAAGAACATAAACTTTACACTTACATAATTTTTAGTGGTCACACACATTTTGTAACTTAATTTCATACAACTAAATATTTAGTATGAGGCTCTCGCACAGATATCGAGGCTCCAAGTTCGATCTTTGTGACGATTAATAATATCTTTATGACCAAAAATTAAACCGACGAAAAGTTATGCATGGTCATACATTTAAATCAGTGTGTGAATAATCAAAAAGGTGAAATTAAATTTGCTATTATCCGCGTACTGTTTTATAGGAAGACACTTCCTCGATGACACCAAAAAGAAAGACGTCGGTTTTATAAATGGATAAAGCTCACCGATGATCCGAACAAAAAAGGAGACCGCAATGGATAAAACTCATCGATGGTCCGGACAAAAATGAAGATCCCAGCGGCACTTTTTAATAATGGATTTCCGCAAAGTAATGCCTGAATCAATAAAATAATTTAATTAATTTCACCTTTTTAATTATAGATTTTCGCAAATTAACGCCTGAAGCAATAAAATAATTTAATTTATTTCAAATTTTTAATTATGGATTTCCGCAAAGTAAATTCTGAATCAATAAAACTGAATAATCAATCATCCTCTGTTTTCGTACTCGTTATGGGTGTTTATTTATTATTCTATCCAATAAAAGAATAATTATCAAAATCGGATCACTCTGTAAATAATTATGCGTGGTCGTACATTAAAATCACTGAGTGAACAATCAATCATTCCTTGTTTACGTACCCTAAGTTATGGATGTTTTTTACTATTGTATCCAATAAAAGAATAATTACCTAAATCGGATCACTGTGTAAATAGTTATGCGGGGTCATACATTAAAATCATTCAGTCAACAATTAATCATTCCTTGTTTACGTACCCTAAGTTGCCGGTGTTTTTTTAATATTGTACCCAATAAAAGAATAATTATCAAAATCGGATCACTCTGTAAATAGTTATGCGTGGTCATACATTAAAATTACTGAGTGAAAAATCAATCTTTCTTTGTATACGTTATGTTATGTTATGTTCTAGTTATGGGTGTTTTTTTAATATTCTATCCAATAAAAGAATAATTATCAAAATCGGATCACTCTGTAATAGTTATGCGTGGTCATACATTAAAATCACTGAGTGAACAATCAATCATTCCTTGTTTACGTACCCCCAGTTACCGGTGTTTTTTGAATATTGTATCGAATAAAAGAATAATTATCAAAATTGGATCACTCTGTAAATAGTTATGCGTGGTCGTACATTAAAATCACTGAGTGAACAATCAATCATTCCTTGTTTACGTACCCTAAGTTATGGATGTTTTTTTACTATTGTATCCAATAAAAGAATAATTACCTAAATCGGATCACTGTGTAAATAGTTATGCGTGGTCATACATTAAAATCATTCAGTCAACAATCAATCATTCCTTGTTTACGTACCCTAAGTTGCCGGTGTTTTTTTAATATTGTACCCAATAAAAGAATAATTATCAAAATCGGATCACTCTGTAAATAGTTATGCGTGGTCATACATTAAAATTACTGAGTGAAAAATCAATCTTTCCTTGTATACGTTATGTTATGTTATGTTCTAGTTATGGGTGTTTTTTTAATATTCTATCCAATAAAAGAATAATTATCAAAATCGGATCACTCTGTAATAGTTATGCGTGGTCATACATTAAAATCACTGAGTGAACAATCAATCATTCCTTGTTTACGTACCCCCAGTTACCGGTGTTTTTTGAATATTGTATCGAATAAAAGAATAATTATCAAAATTGGATCACTCTGTAAATAGTTATGCGTGATCATACATTCAAGTCACTGAGTGAACAATTAATCATTCCTTGTTTACGTCCCCTTAAGGTTTGATTTTAAAAAAAATATATGAGACCACCGTTTTGGTATATCCATTCCAATAACACAAGAATTATTTAAATCGGACTACTTTGTAAAAAATTACATGTGGTCTAACATAAAAAATATACCCGTCGAATTTAATACCTCCTCCGTTTTTTTGTCGATTTCAGAATTGCCTTACACGGAACGCTCGCAAAATATGAAACATCAAAATTTATATAATTTATACTCTCCATAGTTAGTGCTTGGTGAAACTCCGTCTTAATGATTGTTTTAAATAAGACACGTCTTGTGCTGTTTCACAATTACCACAACTTAAACAGTACAAGTGTATGTTTTAACATAATCAAAATTTATAACATAATTAATGATTAATTCCCCCATGTTGGGTTGTACCACAGACCACATGAATGTGGCTTGTACCCACTTTAAAAATAAACCACCTGCCATTCTACTGTTATTATTTTTTATATCATAAGATAGCAAACGAGTAGATGGGTCTCCTGATGAAAAGAGTCAACCATAGCCTATAGGCACCAAAGATGTTAATGGTGCATTGCTATCTTGTGGCGAGGTCTAATGCCACATGCATAAGTTTACCGGCTATCTTTCCCTCCAAATCGAAACACGCCAATGACAAGCACTGACGCTATTGCGGCAGGAATAGGTAAGGCGGTGGTACCAGACCCGTGCGAGACAATGCAGAACTCTACCACCTAGTAGCCATGACGGTAGTGACTCGTATAGCCAATCGGTCAGCTTTTACGACCTGCCTGGCAGAACAGCAGTTAGTCTATTCTTCAAGGGAGCCTGGAATAATATAGGGGAAAATAAATAGGATTTTAAATGATAGGCACACAAGCAGAAGGCTCTCCTGCCCCCCAATTCACGTAATTGAGTCAAAGCGCTTAGGGCTCCCACACACATAAACACGATAGAACGTCGAGACGTGCTACGACGCGGCATTATGTAAGATTATGTAAGAAATAGAAGATATTATGTAAGAAGATTCAGAAATAATTTTCTCTTAAGATTTTGATAGTTTCGTTTACCAAAAAAAAACGTGTACCTACGTACCCAAGTAGCACGTTAAGCTGTATATAGGCTGCATTTAGGTTCATTTTTAAACTTAAAGCTGTATACGAAGCCGTACAAAGGCTGTAGAAGCGCTTCTACAGCCGATATAACACCAAAAAGGGCCCCAAGTTATACAGCTTATTGCGTTATATAGGCTGCACAATAGCTATACAAGCTGTTATAAACTGTACAATGGCTGTTATTTGGTGTATAAAGAAACTATAACACTAAAGATACTCTCTTGTAACTGTCTTGTACAGCTAAGAGTTAAATAGGCTGCACAATAGCTGTACAAGCCGGTATAGGCTGTACAAAGGCTGTTATTCGGTGTATAAAGAAACTATAATACTTAAGATACTCTCTTGTGCAGCTAAATGTTCTTAATAGGTGTTTGAAAATGATAAAAAGTAACTAATCTGTTTTTGATATTGTATAACATTATATCTGCAGACGCCATAATTAAAAATATATTAATAAACGATAAATTCTTGGACTTGGAGCAGTATTCAAGTGTGTATTCAAAGTGCAAACTCAAATTTACTGTCAAATATAATATGTTTTCCCTCAAAATATTCACGCGCCAACGAAATAATCAAGATAACACAACTAAAACAAAAACAAAATACGGTAAGTGTTTGTGTTTAAGGTTAGAATATACAAGTATTTATGGTACAATATTGTATATAAAGGCATAATGATCATAATATAAGTTGCTTGTCAAGATATAGCTTTAGCTATTGCTAAATATATCTTTTATTTAACAATATATTTCTTTAATGTTGTTTTTAATACACAATAATGGCGGCGTTTTGTTATACAGCCTAAAGTGTATTTGGAGGGTGATATACTGCAAATAGCTGTACTGAATCTCTTTTTTGTTCTATTATACGGCTATTGGCTTTTAATTACCGTCCAAATACACTTTAGGCTGTACTAAGTCCCTATATAAATCTATTGTACAGTAATTGGCTTTTAATCACTTAACTTATGTTTAGAGATGCGTACAAAAATTGAAGAACCCTAAATACAAAACATATGTTTGTCACTTGATTTCGCTATTGTGTTGTATTGACGTCGGTCGTTTGACTTTACAACTAAACCAACTTATTGTTAACTATAACTTATGAGACATGTATTTCAATCATGTTTTACTTTATTTTTCAGGGAAATATGCCTTATAAAATAATAAAAACAATTGAGAGAAGCCAAAACCGTATTTGTATCGTACCCAGTTTGTGGGAGGATAAAGGTGAATTATAATGACCAAGAAAACAACTTGATATAACTAAGTTGATCAAGAACGAAAAATCAAGCCCTTTAAATATTGGTCTATCACAAAAATATTTTTAAGAAGAATACGTTATTTCGTGCTTGTGATTTAATAT
Organism: Apodemia mormo; assembly: GCA_036924255.1. NCBI lineage: Eukaryota > Metazoa > Arthropoda > Insecta > Lepidoptera > Riodinidae > Apodemia > Apodemia mormo. The sequence goes on along the minus strand of JAUPFN010000021.1, from coordinate 16,092,963 downwards.
TATTAGTTCTTCAAAGAGAAACACATACTCTTTTGCCTGTAATTGTATCTAAGTATATAATATTTTTAAAACGATTGTAAGTATACATATATACAGGGTGTTGCAAAAGTGGTACAGTAAGCCGCAAGGGGGTGGCTCAGGGGGTCATTCTTAACAACTTTTGTTTAACGACTTTTGGAAATTCGCGAAAAAAATATTGATTCTCCATAGAAACTTTGTTGGTCACGTGACTTTTCACAATGGAAAAACAATATTGTTTTTCGGGAATTTTCACAAATCGTTGAACAAAAGTTGTTCAAAATGACCCTCTGAGTCACCCCCTTTCGACTTACTATACCGCTTTTGTAAAACTCCGTATAGTAGCAAGTTAAAAATAAAAAAATACATATTTTCTCAGTGTAATGATTTTTATTTCTCTTTTTAACTCTTTTTTATATATTCTTTGAAGAATAGACCAATTGTCTTTCTGCCAGGCAGGTCGTAAAAGACAACCGATGGGCTATGCGAGTCACTTCCATCGTGGTTACTAGGTGATAGAGCTCTGCATTGGCTCGACCGGGTCTGGTACCACCGCCTTATCTATTCCTGCTGCAAAGCGTCAGTGCTAGTCACTGTCATGTTCCGGTTTGGAGGGTAAGGTGGCCGGTAAACTTATGCATTGGGCATTAGACCTTGCCACAAGAGAGCAACGCACCATTAACATTTTTGCTGTCTGTAGGAGACCGATCTGCTTGTTTGCTATCTTATGACATTAAAAAAAATCAATTATTGTAAATTACCAACCAAGTAACCTTAATGAAGAAGATAAGCCTAAAAAATAATAAATCAGATAACCTACAATCACTTTTTAATGTTTTTGTTACGGAACCCTTTTCCTTGAACATTAATAAAAATGACGATTGTAGGTTTACCTGAATTAGTAATTTTTCAGCTTTATCTTCATCACGATTACTTGGTTGGTAATTTATAATATTTAAATATTCCTTTTCAATATTCCTCTTGATTTTTTCCACATGATATATCAACTATTTAGATATAAAAACAGCAAACAACAATTTTCTCAGTAATACAGCCTTGAGCTGTACTATAGCTGTATATGCAGATTTTTTAACACCATTGGCTGCATAACAGTCTACAATTACGCCATAAATATTAGCTGTAGAACGGTGATTGCATATCCCATTTTACAGAAACAAGCGTTGAGTGATACTATAATAACACTTAAAGCTGTAATAAATTCCCGTGCTAAACAAAATACAGCTAATGTACAGCTTTAAGGATTAAAATCAGCCTAATGAGTTACAAATTGCTTAAAGCTGTACAGTAGTATATTAATATTCAGATATAACGCCTAAAGCTTACGCGGAACTCTAAGAAAGGCCTTGTACAGCATTAGGCTGTATATAAACTCACAAAGGTCTCTTATACCGATAAAAGCATCTTTTTACACCATTGTACGGCTGCAATAGAACTTTAAGTTCTATATGAGCTGCTTTATGGGTATTAAACATGCTTGATTGCTGCTTGGGTACGCACGTAAGAAGTTATACTTCTTCAGAGTATCAAGATTAAAATCTTTTTAAAAATTTTATCCTTCGCGTTATTCTATGTTTGTAGAGAAAACGCCACTAACAGTAGAAAAAAGGTATTTAATACATTGAAAGAAAGTTTTATTATAACGAATTATCTAGTTAAATTTTATTTAAATATCATAAAAGAATTATTTGTACTTGAACTGAAAAAATGGACCAACTTTTTTTGCAAAAACTAAAAGTACGAGGGTGGATTAAAAAGTATTCAGCCTAACCAAGAAAAAAACATACTAAATCAGTTATATTTTTATTTTTCTACATAATCACCATCAAGTTCGATGAACTTTTGCCATCTCCCATTCAAAGCATTTAGATTTTAGACCGTTAAAAAAAATGATTCGTCCTTAGAGTCAAAATATGCGTCTACTGCTGTTCTGACTTCGTCGTTTGTCGAAAATCTTTGACCTCCCAAATGCTTTTTTAGGTTAGGAAACAGAAAAAAGTCTGACGGTGCCAGATCAGGTGAATAAGGCAGATGCAGTAATAGTTCAAAACCTGAATTGTGGCTTTCATCCATTGATCGCACAGACTTGTGAACACGGGCGTTATCTTGATGAAACAGGACTTTTCTTCTGAGCATTTCTGGACGTTTTTCTTTAATTTCCTCTCGTAATTGACGTAGTAAGACGCAGTAGTAATCAGAGTTTATAGTCTGACCCCTTTCAAGATATTCATAATTACACCCTTCGAGTCCCAGAATACTGAAGCCATTACCTTATTTGGCGACAAAAGCGCCTTAGCCTTTTTTGGAAGTGTTGAACCAGATCTTCTCGATTGTTTTGATTGTTGTTTTGTTTCTGGCGTACAGTAATGAAACCATGTTTCGTCCATTGTCACAAAACGATTCAAAAAATCATCTGCATCGGCTTCAAATAACTCTAAACAGTCACGTGAAGTAGTCAATCGCGTCCTTTTTTGTTCAATTGAAAGCAGTCGTGGAACCCGCCTCGCAGACACTTTGTGGAAACCCAATTCGTTGACTAAGATGTTTTGAGTTCATTCATAAGACATGCCTATAATCTCGGCTATGTCTCTACTTTTTAGTCTGCGGTTTCCCATAACTAAATCAAGTACTTTTTTTAATATTTTCGTCAGTAGTGGACGTCGTTAATGGATAAATAAGACAGAGCAGAATCTCCAAATGTACTGACCATATCATCCTGGATGGCTTGTGGTGATAGCCCCTTCTTATGAAGGTACTAAATGACGGCACGCTGCTCGATTTGCTCCATTTGCAGAAAGTATGTGCGATTGCTTTGTTAAAAAAATTACAAAATCACAACAAATTAGGTATTGCACACATTTCGATTTTCACAAAATTAACTGATCTGAAATGAACTAAATAATGTGGCTAGATTTGATTTTTAGAATTGAATGGATCTGTGTTAGGCCGAGTATTTTTCAATTCACCCTCGTATTTTATTCATGTATCGGTTTTTCGTGACGGTGTGCGCGCATCGTAATAATTTGTTCTCATCATTTTTCTCTAACGCGTCAAAAGAAGTATAACTTCTAAAAACAATGAGTCTGTCTGGTATAAAATTTTAGATATAAATTATCATCACAATACAAATCGTTCAAACTTAACAAAGATACCTACATGCACATACAACAAGATACAAGTAGAATCAAAATAATAGGCAGAGACATGTTAGTCGCATATTAATTAATCTACACTCTTAATGAAACAAAAACAAAAAAAAATGAAATAAAAACATTTTTATAATTGATTAAAAAATAATTTTTAATCAATTGTAAAAATGTATACAAAAATCCACAAAGATTAAAATAACAGAGTGTTCGCGCGGAGTTTACATTAATAAGCAGATTCATTAGCGGCTCCGCCTACGGGAGGGCCAGGGGAGGAGCGAACACACCCACTCATAATGTAAAACGGAAAACCATATTAAAATGCCATTTCAGCTGCAACATTAATCACTCGATTAACGTGTCTAAATATTTTAGTTCAGGGAGTTTTAGCTTAATTTTATTTGTTTTCTTTATACATCTTTCACCCGACTTAATTTTGCCTCAATTTAAGTCGAGTGTACGGTGTTATTTATATAACGATTTTTTATTATATGAGATAGCAAAACTACGAAATGAACATACCCAGCAGTTGTGGAAGGACTCAAGTATGCTGAGCATAAGTACTATTTAACAGCGCTTGTAACGCTGTTTTAACAGTTAACTGGAAACAATTTAGATTTACTTATACCGCTTTCTTTCTAAAAAATTCTTATGCGATGGTGGCGATCACATTTTTTTAACGAACACTTCTTATTTTTTTGTATCATATGATAGCGAATAAGTAGATGGCTCTCCAGATGGAAAAAGATATATAGTGACTCTAGACAATTAAAATTTTAAGGGTGCGCTGCTATCCGTGTGGCGGGGTGCTAATGCCGTATTCAAAAGTTATCGGCTACCTTACCCTCAAACCGGAACACGACGATGATAAGCATTGACGTTATTAAAGCAGGAATAGGCACAGCGGTGGAAACAAACTCAGGCAAGACTATGCAGAACTCTACCTAGTAGTCACGATGGTATTATTTAATGTAAGTATAGCCAATCGTACACCTTTCGTAAACTGCCTGACGGAATAGCAGGTCTATTCTTCAAAGGGAGCCTGCCACAATAAGTGAGAAACACCGAAACAAAACACGAAATAAAGAAACCTGTTTTCTTTATTTCGTTGCTACAAAACTACACTGAATTACTCTACTAAAACCGTAGGAAGAAACTGATTAACTTTTACGTCAAACTACCAATTAAGAAGATACATTTAAAGAACTACTACAACATATAGTAGTAAACTAGCTGCAGCATGCAATTCGTTACATTATAAAAGTTTTTGGTGAATCCCGCGGGATCACCTTACTTTTCCGGAATAATAAGTAGCCTATGTGCTATTTCAGGTTATCATCTATCTATGTGCCAAATTCCATTCAAATCCGTTGAGTAGTTTTTGCGTGGTTGAGCAACAAACATCCATCCAAACTTTCGCATTTATAATAATAAAATATATAATATAATAATATATAATATAATATAGATTCTATAAGAGATCTACCATAAAATAAATTTTAAAAAATGTTAAGACGACATTGTGTAAAAAAGGGTATTATAAAATCTCAAATCTTATTTAGAAGACAGAAAAGCCTGGAATTAATTGCTTCTCATACCAATGTCATATAATATTAATATATTTTTTGTATTCTTGTAATATTGTATTTTGTAATTGTAATACTTAAAAAAGACTCTTACTTATTTTATTGCTTAATTATTTTATGAAAAACATGAAAAAACTTTTGTTCTACACATTCGATGGTTTTTTTGACGAGTCTTCCACTCTAAAGATATCGCAATTATGAGATTTTTAAACTGATAATAATCAATTTAAAAGCAATCTAATTTTCTCACAACAGCTTGTTTTTAATTATTATAATTCGAGGATAACTTTGTCCTACACGTAAACTGCAAACTTTTCTTAGTCCAATACTCTAAAGTTTTATTTTTTCCTACCTTTATTAGTTTGCCTAAATTGAGATTTTTCGAAGATAGAAAAGATGGGGGTCTCGTCTAAATGAAGCTGTTCACAAAAATTCAGCTACTTATTAATCAAAAATAAAAAAAACCTGGGAACACGGCCTATAAGTACATTTTAGAAAAAAACGTAATTTCGTACGAGACCCAAGCTTGTCATCTTTCTATTAAGTTAACCTATATATATTTTTTTAATTAAGATAGAAGTTATAGTTTATTTTTGTTATGGCACCATTTGAGCAAAAAGAAGGACTGAATAACTCTCCAAACTGCTATAGTCCAAGCTGATGTTGTTAAGTAAACTGAGCCAACACAGTGTCTAACAGACTATTTTTTGTTACAGTATCCTCGAGCTACGAAAAGAAAAAAGCAGAGATGCGGCGCGTTCGAGACGAGGGAAAGAAAACTATGAGTTCTATGAACTAGCGAAGATGCTGCCACTACCAGCCGCCATCACGAGTCAGCTGGACAAGGCTTCCATCATCCGGTTAACCATCAGCTACCTCAAGTTACGAGATTTCTCCGGTCATGGAGACCCACCGTGGAGTCGGGATACTCCACCAACTAGTAAAGCTTTAAAAGGTTAGTGTATTTTTTCATATCATTAGATAGCAAACAAGCAAATGGCTCTCCTGATGGAAAGAGTAACCATCGCCTATAGACACCAAAGGTGATAGTGGTGCGTTGCTGTCCATGTGGCGGGATGGCAATTCCACATACATCTGTAAATTTCTAGAAGCATCTTAAAAAATACTGTTAGTTTTTTAATCAGTTTGTAAATTCTTAGAATAGCATACAAGTATAGAAAGTAGTAGTAGATAGAAAGAGATAATCATTGTCTATAGACAGCAAAAAATCTAATATAATAAAAATCTATCCCGTGGTTACCTCATCTATAGAGACTACACTATAGAGACTATAGAGACAGCCTCTGGCGTTGTTGTGGCAGAAATATATCTATTGCAGAACTCTACTACCTAATTAAAGAACTTAGTTAAAACATTGCAACCAAAATTTATCAAACGCAAATCCGATGAAATAAAACTCAAGGTATCAATAGGTTTTCGTATATTCATACTTATCATTAAAAGTCATATTTCAATGAAATTTTTACTTTTAACCATTTTAATTTCGATGTCATGGGTCTCTTGGATCTCATATTATTCAGATTTGGTTATTTGCCTTATCCATTATAGAATACATTGATGATAATTTTTTATAGTGCAGAAACTTACAAGTAAAAACACAGGCTTAGTACAAACGATTACAAAGTTTCTAGTCCACGAAGGTGATAGTATATTGCTAAACACACGATGACTACGAGACAATCTTTGTTGACAAGGATTGGATCTAAAAGTAGAGTCGGATATCTATAACAGTTGTAATATACATTAAAAATACAATCCATACTAATAAATGGGATAGTGTGTGTGTTTGTTTGTCCGTCTTTCACGGCAAAACGATGAGACGAATTGACGTGATTTTTAAGTGGAGATAGTGGAAGGGATGGAGAGTGACTAGGCTACTTTTTGTCTATTTCTAAACCCTTACTTCCCTAAAATTAATTTTACGCGAGCGAAGCTGCGGGCAAAAGCTAGTCAGACATAATCGAAACTACAATGTAAAATTTAATTTACAATACAATACAAAGATATCAATCACATCAACATTTATACGTCTAAGAAATACAATATTTATAAATATAAAAAAATGCATAGAAACACACCTTACAGGTGTGTTTCTCTGCATTTTTACTACATACACACTAAATAAGAAAAAATAAAACTAAATTGCTGAAATAGCAATCTTTAAATGCCGTAAATATATTTATAAAAATATAAAAACACAAAAGAAAAATAAAAATACACAAAATTCAGTCAGTATATTCTGTAGCAAATATGCTGCAATGAATATAAATAAAACATATTAAAGATAATTTAACAATCATTACTTGTAAGCTAAATGGCTCACAAAATTGTAGACTCTTCATAAAAAATCGTAGCAATAAATAATACAATATTGTGTAGAGCCCGCTCGCGCTCCCCTCTAGAGCTATGCAAAATGACTGAGTGGCTTTAAAATAACTGAGGAGGGTCCCCAAATCTGATTTGCCTTCGTCAAGTCATTGTCGGTGCTAACACAGTTACGAGAGTTACACACCCCGTATACACCTAAACAAGTAATTTTATTACTGTTACTAGTTTTAACATTAGACTAAATGCGGTTACTAGTCAAAACAGGACAAAATTAATATGTTATATTAGAAAGTTAGTAAACTCCAGTTTTCCACCACATCGTCGTTGATACTGCGATACCGCGTAACTAACAATAGACAATACCGCGTAACTTAGATGTCGCAAATTTTACAGGAGAAAGAAAAAACTGTAAATCTTCTCCAATACTAATCAAATATCTTAATTTTTAGCTATTTAGAAAATTATTATGTTATTTCCCGCCGTGTTGGTCCCGGCCTCCTTTGTAGAATGGGCCAACTGCCGTTCTGCCAGGCAGGTCGTAAAAGGCGACCGATTGGCTATCGAGTCACTACCATCGTGGCTACTAGGTGGTAGAGTTCTGCATTGTCTCGCCCGGGTCTGGTACCACCGCCTTACCTATTCCTGCCGCAATAGCGTCAGTGCTTGTCGCTGTCGTGTTCCGGTTTGGAGGGTAAGGTAGCCGGTAAACTTATGCATGTGGCATTAGATCTCGCCACAAGATAGCAACGCACCATTAACATCTTTGGTGTCTATAGGCGATGGTTGACTCTTTCCATCGGGAGACCCATCTGCTTGTTTGCTATCTTATGATATATAATAAAAAAAATGTATTAGTGAGCTTATATAATAATATCTAATTGAATCCAATCAATATCAAGCTAAAAAATACGTCATCATACAACTACAAATCTAAAATTTGATATTTTTGTACTTCCGCGGTATTATCCACTGTTAGTTACGCGGTATTGCAGTATCAACGATGATATTGGTCGTGGATTCTTTGTCTACAACTGCCGTTCCGTCAGGTAGGTCGTAAAAGGAAAACCAATTGGTTACACGAGATAACTAGAAGATAACTAGAAGAGTTTCTGGGTATTTTGTACCACCGCCTTACCTATTCCTGCCGCAATAGCGTCAATGCTTGTCATTGTCGTGTTCCAGTTTAGAGGGATAGGTAGCCGGTAGACTTATGCATGTGACATTGATATCCTGTCGCACGGGCACCATATCACTATTAACATCTTTGGTGTCTATGGGTGATGGTTTCTGTCTCCATCACGAAAGCCATCTGCTTGTTGGCTATCTAATGATATAATAAAACGCCCTTCTTACGAATTCCTTAGGCTTTTATTATTATTTACGATCTATACGAGCTATATTACGATCGCTCGCTGGTCGAAATTCTGTAAGTTTTTTTTTATATTTTAAGATAGCAAACAGTCATGAGCCTCTCTTGAAGACACAACCATCGCCTATAAACACCAAAAATGTTAATGGTTTGTTGCTATCCGTTTCCGGGGTCTAAATTCCACATACATAAGTTTACTGGCTACATTACCCTCCAAACCGGAACATTTGCTATTGCGGCAGGAATGGATAAGGTGGTGTTCCAAGACCCGAACGAAATGATGCAGAACTCCACCACCACTATAGATGGTCTATATTAATATTATAAATGCGAAAGTTTGAAAAGATGGATGTTTGGATGGATGGATGTTTAGATGAATAGATGTTTCTTAGTCAATCAAGTTTTCGTTTCACGTATTAATAAACTAGCTGTTGCCCACTTCGTCCGCGCGGACTTCGTTTACTCCGCATAACACCTCCCCCATAGGTGATAGCGTGATAATTATATATTTGGCTACGATATCTATTGTAGATCACGCCCCAAGTATTCTTTTAAAAAAATATACAATATACAGTTTTAAATTTTCTATGATTTTATTATAAGTATAGATAGACTATGAAAATTCTGCAATTAAGAATAGTGACATACTACTTTTTGTTGAAATCTGTCAAGCTATTTAAGCTATAGGACGTGCCAAGGAAATGCACAGATATACAATTGAACGAAAAACATTACCCTCTCTAATAGAAAGATTTAACTCAAGAACTATTTGACCCATTTTAAAAATTCTTTCACCTTTAGAAAGCTACATTATCCAGAAGCAACATGAGCTACTTTCTTAACTTCCTACACTCCTGTACATATAAAATTTAACTGTACCAAATTTCATACTTTTCTATTCGCGTAAAATTTCGTAAAAAGTGTTACAAAGTTTTCGTTTCACGTATTAATAAATAGACTATGAAAATTCTGCAATTTAGAATAGTGACACTTCATTTTTTGTTGAAATCTTTTTTTTTAACGAAAAACATTACCTTACTTACTACTACTTCCCTACTAAAGAACTACTTGACTCATTTTAAAAATTCTTTCACCTTTCGAAAACTATATTATCCAGAAGCAACATGAGCTATTTTCTTATCCGAGTAAGCAAAGGGAAGTAATGTTTTTTGATCACGCGAACAAAGTCGTGAGTAACTGCTAGTGTTTAGTAAATATCGGAAGCATTTATGCTCTAATTCCTTAATATATCATCTATTGCCGGCAAAAATGTTCATGGTGCGTTGCTATCAGTGTGGCATGGCATTGATGTATGGTTTACCGGCAATCTTCCATCTAAATGAAACACAACAATAAAAACACAGATATTGCGATAGGTGGTAGCAAAACAGAAAAAAACTGTAACGCTGCAGAACTCTACTACCTAGTTTATAGTCAATAGTCACGATGAGTAGTGACTCTATTGCCTTTTTGGGGACGTTTGGTAGTTAAACTATTCTTAAAAAAGAAACCCAGAAAACCCAGATCAACCCGGGTAAAAAGTATATGCAGTGAAACTAAACCATGAAATGAAGATATTCTCTTTCACTTAAAGTTGATATTTCGATGTTCGCCTTACGTCTTCTAAATTAATATTATAAAGAGGAAAGATTTGATTTTTTGTTTGTTTGTTACGATTTAACTCAACAACAACTCGACCTATTTAAAAAATTCTTTCGCCTGTAGAAAGCCACATTATCCAGCAAAGGCTACTTTCTTATCTGACTATGCAAAGGGAAGTAATGATTTTTTCTCACGCAAAGAAAGTCATGAGTAACTGCTAGTGTTCAATAAATATCGAAGGCAATTGTGATCTAATTCTTTAATTTTATTACTTTGTTAGTCAAAACCTATATAGACTTTTTTAACAAAAAACTAAAAGCAGCGATGATGATCACCACTTATCTCGCCACCTGACAAACCAGTGAACACCGGTGAACCGGAAAGTCTATAGAAGTTTGATCTACTCGGCCTATCCCGCGAGGGAACCTGGCATGATGATACTTAAAAACTTAATAAGTTACTTCATGCGTATTACTAGACTAAACTAGTGTCTATAAAAGAAATTCCCCGTGTTGGTTCCGGGCTCCTTTGAAGAATAGACCAACTGCCGTTCTGCCAGGCAGATCGTAAAAGGCGGCCGATTGCCTATGCGACTCACTAGCATCGTGGCTACTAGGTGGTAAAGTTCTGCATTGTCTCGCCCGGGTCTGGTACCACCGCCTTACCTATTTCTGCCGCAATAGCGTCAGTGCTTGTCACTGTCGTGTTCCGGTTTGGAGGGTAAGGTAGCCGGTAAACTTATGCATGTGGCATTAGACCTCGCCACAAGATAACAACGCACCATTAACACCTTTGGTGTCTATAGGCGATGGATTATTCTTTCCACCAGGAGACCCATCTGCTTGCTTGCTATCTTATGTTATAAAAAAAATTATTAATTTAATTTTAATTTATTCATAATCAAAAAATAAACATTGTATTACATTGTTCAAAATTTCGCCAAACTAAGTTACATTTATTCAACTACACTATATCTCTATCTAGTAGGTATGTTTATAAAAAAATAATTATATAGTATTAAAGTAATCTTGATTATTCTTATTAATTAAAATTTAACTTGAAAATTTTAAGGTATTTTTTTAAATTAAATTGCATACCGGAAACATTCTTAACTTGTGGTTGAAAAAACCATATTTGATACCATAGTATATAGAAATTTCAATAAAAACTATTTTTTTTTATATATTATAAGATAGCAAACAAGCAGATGGGTCTCCTGATGGAAAGAGTCAACCATCGCCTATAGACACCAAAGATGTTAATGGTGCGTTGCTATCTTGTGGCGAGGTCTAATGCCACATGCATAAGTTTACCGGATACCTTACCCTCCAAACCGGAACACGACAGCGACAAGCGCTGACGCTATTGCGGCAGGAATAGGTAAGGCGGTGGTACCAGACCCGGGCGAGATAATGCAGAACTCTACCACCTAGTAGCCACGATGGTAGTGACTCGATAGCCAATCGGTCGCCTTTTACGACCTGCCTGGCAGAACGGCAGTTGGCCTATTCTACAAAGGAGGCAGGGACCAACACGGCGAAAAAACTAGCTAAATTTCCAGCTATTATAATCTCAAAAACAATATTTTATTCTATTTCATAGAAAGTCAAGCAAGCAGATGGCTTTTCTGATGTAAAGAGGCAGCCATCGCCTGTAGACACCAAAGATGACAATGTTGCGTTGCTATCCGAGAGTCTGCAAGTCATGCACATGTTTACAGGCTACCTTACTCTCCGAACCGACAAGACAGTGACAAACACACAAAACATCGCTATTGCGGCAGAAATAAATAAGGCGGTATTAAAGCCGAACGAGTCGTTGCGGAACTCTACCACCTAGTTAAAAGTCTATATTTATTAAGGTCGCTGCAATCGATTTTTTATTTAATTTCTAAATTACTTCCGTGTAAGTAAAATTATCTATTAGTTAGCCAATTCGCTTCAGATTAATCCCGGATGCGATCTCCAGATGGAACAAAATTGTTAAGGATTTTGATAACAAGATTTACAATTGAACCCGGTAGGTACCGCTGCGATAAGGTTCGGATGGTATCGTGTCGCTTTCACGGCTAAATCACTAAACCGATTTTGATGAAACTTGACAATGTGATAGTTGAAGATACGGAGTCAAATATAGACTAAATTTTTTCAAAAAAGTCAACCCCAAAGAGGGTAAAATAGGAGATGAAACTATATCTATATCATGTTACTCGCAGGTGGAGCTGAACGGATTTGCTTGTATTTATATTAAATATAATTTTATAAATGCGACAGTTTGGATGTTTGAATGTTTGCATATAGGTATGGATGGATGTTTGTTACTCATAGGATACTTTTTATCCCGGAAAAATAAGTTATGGAATTCACGAAAAACTTTTGTGATGCAGCTGGTTGTGGGTTGCAGCTAGTTAAATAAATACCTGCAACCCACAACCTGCTTAATATTATAAATGCTCAAGTTTGGATGTTTGGATGAATGGATGCTATTACTCAATCACGCAAAAATGGCAATACCAATTTGTATAAAATTTGGCTGGAATAGAAAATAGGCTGCTTTTTATCCCGGAAAAATATATTGTTTCCGCGGGATTCATCAAATACTTTTATCATACAACGGGGTGCACGGTGCAACTAGTATATCGTAAGTGCATAAAATAAGTTTAAAATAAATTAGCACAGATCGAAGTTTGAAATATATTTTCATTAAATCTAGATGACGAAGAAACTAAAACTAATATTACCTTAACCAAAAACACACAGTGGGTAAATCACAAACATTGACAAGCCAAGCGTGCACGCAAATAAAGACGCCTTGGGGACACTGATTCACCGCAATACTTCAAATAAATAAATTACCTATACGCTATTGGGAAAAATACAAACGTTTGTTTTACTGTGCAAACGTGACGCATGTGCTTGATTGTCTGCATTGTCACTGTTTTTTGCTGATTTTGTAATACTATGAGTCAGGAAAATAACCTTTTTGCTAGTATGAGTCTGAAATATTTTTTTTACACATGACAAACAAGCACATGGTTCGCCTGATTGAAAGATAGTCCTCGCCTATAGACATCAAAAATGTTAACGGTGTATTGCTATCCATCTGTAACGAATGGACAGCTACATGAATAAGTATACAGGTTACTTCACACTCCCACCTGAAACATTTCCTCTGTGTTAGTAAAATCTCTTTTGATGAATAGACCAAATGCTTTTCTTCTAGGCAGACCGAGCGGCTATACTTGTCCCTGGTGACTACTGGGTGGTAGAGTTCCACAACGTCGCGCCCGGGTATTTGGTACCACCGCCTTAGCTATTCCTGCTGCAATAGCGTCAATACTTTTCATTGTCTTATACCGCGTTGGAAAGTAAGATAGCCGGTAGACTCATGCACGTGGTATTGCCATCCTGCCACATGGATAGCAACGCACCATTAACATATTTGGTGTCTATAGGCGATGGTATAAAAAACACAAGAACGATAAGCATCGACGTTATTGCGGTCCTACTAGATGATAAGGAATACCTGCTAACCCACGCATTTTCGCCCGCGAGTACATCGATATAATTCTTTATGCAAACTTTCATTTCCTAATTCAGCCCCTCAGGGGTTGATTAAAAAAAAGAATCCTTTGTTTGGCCCCAGGTCTTCAAATATCTCCTTGCCATATTTTACCAAAACCAATTGAGTGGTATAGCCTATATGAAAGCCTAACGGACAGAGAGACCGACAGACTTTCGCATTTATAATATGGAAAATGACAAGTAATAAGTATGGATATAGTATTTTTTATTAATAAATTTATACGTGTTGTGACTGATAACTTAATAGTTAGAGCATAAGTCTTAACAAGATGCCTTGAAAGAGTAAGAGACAGGCAGACATTCGCATTTATAATATTAGCCAGACTATAAATACGAGTATGTACTCTCAGCTTTTCAGACTTTATACTCTACTGACTTTTTCCTATCACAAGATATTATTTCCTTTGATTTCTAAGAATATTAAACACACTCTAAACGCCATAATGTTTATCAAAACCGACCTAATAACGAACGAATAAAAATATGAAATTACCATTACCAGTATCAAAACTAGAGCCCCAAAAACTTTCCTAAACTTGAATTCTTTGTAATAATACTTGAACAAAAAACGCACATATGAGCGAAAAGCTTTTTTAGATGTCTTAAATTCGTAACAAGTGTACTAACAGGACGCCCCACAACAAATCCAATTTTAGCCCCTAATACGCTTAATGCGACCGCGGAGCGAATCACTACGTATGCCACTGTCATTTTAACTCAATTTTGCAACAGGCAACCCACCTATAACTCTATAGCGGCATTAAAATAAAAATATTCGAAAATAAAACATAGGCATTTAGGGGTGTCAAAATTGTCAAGCGAAATATTTAGGGGATTTTACCAATATGTTCACGTTTGCCATAAACAAAAAATATTTTTAAAAATACATCGGCTTCCTTTCTTTTGTTTTTCTTATTGTGCGCTGTGAGTGTGTATTTTAGTTGTTAACCAGTATTCTTTTCTATTTTAGTTATAATAAAACATGTTAATTTATTATATATTAATAATGCGACTAGGATTTTAATTCATATTACATATTTAATAGTTCGTTTTTTATGGTCTTAACTAATACATATTTTTAAGTACATATTGTAAGAGACATTATGTACGCTTTTGTGTATGTAAGACCTCTATACTTTAGGGCTCAAACGGGATGTCAGCGATCTGCGGCGCGATGACGAGAGCGGTGCAACTTAGCGCTTGAAACCATTGTTCGCGCCGCGATCGCGTCGCTGCCATCTAGTTCACTTCCATAAGAATGTATGTGTTTGATCGCGCTGCTCTCACTGACATACAGTTTAAGCCAGTACTTTGGCTCTATTATAGGCCAAATTTATTAACTTCTTAAAAAACTTTAAAAAATTCCAGAGCCTCGCTTATCGACGCAGAGTGGCTAGTTTATCAGTTTTTATCGGATACACTTTGGAGAGTGCGCAGCGGAATTGCACGACTTAATTTCACCATCCCCGTTTTTCTATCGATCGTCGAGGCGCACAAATTTTAGGCATCGCCATATGGTGGACGTTCCACGTAGCCGGACAAAGCGGTTCTACTCAACATTCTTCATTCGAACCGCAAAGGACTGGAACATGCTTCCTAAGTCTGTGTTCTCCGACGAGTACAATCCAGGGATCTTCAAAAGAAGAGTGAACAGGTACCTTCTAGTGAAGCGCGTTCCATCTTAGGCCTCATCTTAGCTTACCATCAGATGAGATTGAGGTTAAGCGCTTACCTATAGACAATAAAAAAAAACTTCTAGGATTTTTTTTGACTCCCCACATTGCACATAACGGGTCTGTAATATAGATGATAAAATAAACCAAATTTTCATAAAATGTGGCGTGATGAAATAATAATACTTCAAAACTTAATTAAGGTAAGCTTACCTCAACTTCTAATTTAATCTGTCAGCAACAAAATTGTAAAAGACACCAGAGCTAATAAAATACGTAATTACATATCGAATACCCCACTGTAACAATACGCCGTGAATTGGGACAAAATTTTTAATCTAATCAATTAACAATCAGTGCAAGCGATATACCGCTTGTTAGTGCTGCTTATTTGGCGAACGTGACTTGGTTCGTTTATTTAAATCGGGGTTCGTTTGACGATTTTGTCTGGGCCGTTTAATTAGTTACCAGTGTGCTTGTGGATTTCGATTTAAGTTGGATGTTTGAAGAGAAAGTGTTGTTAGAATGTGCGAGGATTTCCATAATGACATTATCACGTTACTTTGTTATATGTGCTTTGTTTCTTTGTACGGTTAACCCATGATAACATCCATATGTATTGTGTCAAAACAATATATTATTGTAACTAACAAAAACATTCTTCGATGGACAAAATCATTATTTTCTAGCTTATTTGTGTAATCGCCTGGGTCCCGGGTCTGATTCCCAGGTCGGGCAATTCAAAATTTTTATTTCATTAAATAGCAAACAAGCAGATTGCCCTCCTGATGCAAATCCACCGGCTACCATACCCTCCCAACCGGAATATGACAATGGCAAGCACTGACGCTAATGCGGCAGGAATGGGTAAAACGGTAGGAGCAAATACCTGGGAGAGACGTTGCGGAACTCTTCCACCTAGTAATCACGATGTTAGTGACACATACAGCTAATTGGTAGCCTTTTACAGCCTGCCTAACAGGACGGCAGTTGGTCTATTCTTCAAATGATCCCGGACCAACATGGGGGAAAAGTATTTGAAATACTTCAATATTCTTAAATAAGGCCACAATAAACCTATTCGATCCAGATAAGGAAGTCGATCAAGACACATCAGGTAAAGGGTTCAAAGGTTTCGTCGTTTAGTGGTTGGCCCTTTTCATTCATTGTCAAGTTTTGATCCTGTGGTCAGGTAAAAGTGTTATTGGGATATTTTTGAGGTTACAGACTTTGCCTATTAAAATTCGCTTCAATCTACTTAATCTATGTAATGATTTTTTTATGTTTTTTGTTTGTGTTGTTACTACCTGTTCAGTGCTGGATACGTGATTAATAATACGCCAACTCCCTTGCAGCCAGAATATAAACCATTCATTTCATGGGCGTATAAAAGGGGGTACAGGGAGTCCGAACCTTACGCTCATATATATTTTTTCGCTAAGGCCTCCAGCGGAAAAATATGTTCTTTTATATAAAAAATGTATACGCGACATATCAATTGTAATATTAATGATTATTTCTTATAATTCGTATCCGATTTGAGGTAAAACTAGTTAATTTTTGTTCATTTTGAACCCCATAAAAAAGCTATAACTATACGCTCATGATTCTCTTGAACCTCTTTGTTTACAGTCCTACGATATGAAAAAATCCGTATATAATACATGTATCATAATATATCCAAAAACCGCTGAAATCATATTTCGATGTATAATATTTCACAACACAATAACATCAGAAGTCGAGAAGATAAATTCGACAAATTAACTGCGTGGTAAACACGTGTTTTGTTTCCCCACGTTGCTGTATGGTGGCAGCACCTTTGATTTATGACGCAAGGGTGTTACTTGTGAAAAGCGAACACATTGTACAATGGGATTTCTGATTTCTTGTTAACATATAAGTTTAAAAATGCCTTAGTTTTGATAACCGTTATTCGTGTTCTTAGCATAAAGATACGTGATTACCGAAGAAAGAAATAAAGAGTGTTTATGCAATAATATAAGTTGTTACAAGTTATTAACCTGGACTTGTTAATTTACTGGTTAAAAATAATAACCAAAAATAAAAATAAAATAATAATATTACTGAAATAAATGTGTGACGAGGATTGAATGCCACATAATTATTTAAGAAAAAGCTTTTTTTAAACAATTATGTGGCACAATTAAAATAAAAATAATTGTTTAATATTTATTTTAATAGTGTAAAACAACTAAATTATGTAAAACAAACTGTGCAAATTAATTAAATTGTGTCAAACAAAATGTAATAGCCATCTATGTACATATACATATATTGCTATGATTGATAAAGGTAGTAAGTTATAAGTACTCTTATAACTAGGTAATTCGAATTTGAACACTTAGTTGCATTCAATGCAATTTTATTGCAATTGCTAAACTTAGTTACCTTACCCACATATTGGATCAGAATAGTGATCAGCATTGACACAATTGTGGCAGGAAAAGGTAAGGTACATAGTACAAGTTGGCACCCAATTTTTTTTTCATGCGATAACAAGCAGATGACTCTTCTGATGGAAAGAGACAACCATCGCTTATAGGCACTAAAGATGTTAATGCCGCGTTACTATCCTTGTGGTGGGGTTTTAATGTCACATGCATAAGTTTACGGGGTATCTTACCCTCCAAACTGTAACACGACAGTAAGAAGCACTGACGCTACTGCGACAGGATAAGGTACGCCGGTGGTAGTAGATCCGGGCGAGACAATCCAGAACTCTACCACCTAGTAGGCACGGTGATAGTGGCTCGCATAGCCAATCGTTCGCCTCTTACGAACTGACTGGCAGAACAGCAGTTGACCTATTCTTCCAAGAAACCCGAATCAACACGAATGAAGCCTTGTAAAACTCTATAACCTAGTAATAGCAAAATCTTTTTTCTTTTAAATATAGTAAACGTATTTATTTCTAATATAGACAACTTTGGTCTGACAGAATATCGAGTGTACAAAACAAAAACAAAAGCTCGTACTGTATGTACGCTATAATTCTCGTACGTTTCTTAATACGGGCTACCGTAAATCAAGATCCGGCACATCTGCCAGCGAAATAGAAAAATAACAATAAATAAGGGAAAACGCGACGGACACACGGCTCACAAATATTAGTCTACGGTATTTCTTACACCGTCCTTTGGGGATACCAGTTAAATGTACTCAAAAAATCCGTTTTAATATTTTACGTTGGAATTTTTAAATTTTGTGAATATTGAGGTTCCGGGTTCGATCTCTGGATATGATATCTGTTATAGAGGTTATTTCGGAGTTTTCTTTGAAAATAGAAATCTCTTGCAACTTGAAGACTACTTGTGATATTTTAACACTCGCATACAACTAGACTTATGTGGCATTACCATTCCACCACTCGGATAGCAACAGACCATTAACCATTAATTTTCGCCGTGTTGGTGCCGGCCTCCTTTGAAGAATAGGTCAACTGCCGTTCTGCCAGGCAGGTCGTAAAAGGCGACCGATTGGCTATCGAGTCACTACCATCGTGGCTACTAGGTGGTAGAGTTCTGCATTGTCTCGCCCGGGTCTGGTACCACCGCCTTACCTATTCCTGCCGCAATAGCATCAGTGCTTGTCACTGTCGTGTTCCGGTTTGGAGGGTAAGGTAGCCGGTAAACTTACGCATGTGGCATTAGATCTCGCCACAAGATAGCAACGCACCATTAACATCTTTGGTGTCTATAGGCGATGGTTTTTCTTTCCATCAGGAGAGCCATCTGCTTGTTTGTTATCTAATGTTATAAAAACCCAGATGAGCTTGTTATTTATCTTAGTTTGGTATTCAATAACTGAAATAAAATTGAAAAAAAAATTTTCACAAACACTAGTTTACATTATTCCTTACACTGTTCTTTGATACCAGAAAAAAGTGCTTCAAGATTGAGGGCAAGCGTATTTCGTTAAATAACTGTTGTTTTTTAATGTTTACATTTAAACTCGTGGATGCATTCCAAAAATTTTGGAGAATTCAAAAGTGCACGCTTAATAGGTCATAACGCGTGTTTATATTAAAAAATAATTTAATAACTTATTGACGATTTTATTTTCTACAGGTTGATCATTTCCGTATTATGTTTTAATTAAATATTGTTGTGGGTACCCTAGGTACAATAATAATATCACATAATTTTAGTATATAATTAACTATAGTAAAACGACGCCAAATTAAATTTTATAAGTTGGCGTCGTTTTTTCATAAAGATATCCGGATCTCCACGAAAAATTTTTTTAAAATAAATGTGGTACTAATAAATATATAACTTAAATTCCGTAAAATATAATAAAACAAAACGAATAAACTTGCTTCCTTTGTCCAGGGCGCTACTTGCTTAAATCCAGTAGATAGATTTTATGAGCCTCTGTCTTACATTAAGCTTTCCCAGCTTTCTCAGCCTCAAACTGTTGTTCGCTAACCGTTACACCATCAGGGTGTTTGTTAATAGCTATTCGATATCTGAATTGATATTAAAAACAATTAAAAAAAGAAATAAAAACCTTTTATTAATAATATTTTTCCATACTTCGATCAAGATACTTTTTCCAATCTAATTATCGGTTGGAAGATTTTCTTATTTAACTAAAGAAGCCTTTTCTTAATACACGTACAGAATTCCTTGACCTCTTTTACTAATATTAGACTCTATCGGGCGATTTGATTAACTTTTATTTGAAAGTGATCCTTTGAAAGCATATAATCTTGATCGTGTCTGTAAGCATATAATCGAGATTTTTAGAACGAAAATCTAAAATTTTTTAAACTGGTGTCTATTTTTTAAAATCATTTTAAAAAGATGGATAAAAATCTAAGTAAATCACGTGATGGCAAAAGATAATCGCCGCCAACATATAGCAAAGAAGGTAAATAAGAAGTCAGTATTGCTAGACGTCGAAGCGCGTCTCGATTATTATTAGTCGAAACTTGAATACGGAATACCCCGCAAGTCACAAGCTCAATCGCGTTTTTCGAGAATTACGGGATACGGTGTGACACAAAAAAGTCCCAACTCAATAAATAATTCGTAAATAATAATATATTACTTATATGTATTCCTTTGTGCTGGTTCAGGCCATTCTTAAAATTGGCTACCTACCAGGCGACTTGTAAAATACGGACATTGGCCAAACATATCGCTAATTATCATGTCTACTAAGTGGTGGAGTTCTGCATTGTCTCACCGACTTACCTGCCGCATATTTATTATTTTTATCTAATATTATACATGCAAAGGTTTGCATGGATAAATGTTTGTTACTCAATCACAGCTAACGGGTCCTGATGGAATTTGGCACAGAGATAAATTTATGTTTTAATTATGTGTTTTAATTGTGTGAGTTTTGTTTTCACATAACTAGTGTGTTCAACTAGTACTAAATTAAGTTTCAATTATTATTTTCTTCTTTCTATGTGCACCCCTTGTGCCCTCTCTGTACTCTTTGGAGGTTGACTGGCAGAGAATGCTCTTGGGCGTTAAGTCTACCTGTGCAAAAGTATATGTGCAAAATTTATAGTATTAAATAGACACAATAATTTATAGTATTAAATTTATAGTATTGAATAGACACAGAAGCTACTTTTTATGCTGGAAAATCATGTAGCGGGCGACATGGTTTGGTTAGACTACTGATTATTCCACTTTCTTTATAAGAACACCAGTTCATAATTTCGAAGATCTCAACATTGTTCTTTTTCTGAAAACATCTGACTATGGCATATATATGTATTTTATTCTTATATATTGAATTATTTGTATTCATGTAAATTCAATATGTGTATTTATTTATAAAATTATATTATCTATAAATTTATGTTTTAATTATGTGTTTTAATTGTGTGAGTTTTGTTTTCACATAACTAGTGTGTTCAACTAGTACTAAATTAAGTTTCAATTATTATTTTCTTCTTTCTATGAGCACCCCTTGTGCCCTCTCTGTACTCTTTGGAGGTTGACTGGCAGAGAATGCTCTTGGGTGTTAATTAAGTCTACCTGTGCAAAAGTATATGTGCAAAATTTAAATAAATAAATAATGGCAGTATAGAGTAGTATGAAGAATGTATGGAAACGGTATCATCAACTTTTAAACCAGACAGATCATAAAAACCTTGAAAGAACTAAACTGGTCACTAAGTACTATCGCAAACTGGTAGGAATCTGCAGCGACTCGCCCGAGTAAGGCACCACCAACGTCAGGATTAAATTTTGTGTTCAAATATTCTTTATTATTCTTTTAACGTTCTTTTAATTTGCTGCAGGATCAAAACGTGGCAGCACATTGAAAAAATTCGACTTAAGTGACTTAGCGGACGTGTGTTTTCTTTATCTATATTTTTTAAATAAAATAATATTTAAATGGTTGTGAATAATTGATATCATCCCACTACCCCATACAAAAATGTGAGATATTCTTTTTGTTTAGATAATAGAAAAATAAATGCACTTTGCTTTTTCCACATGTCCATTTATCCTCTTATTTATTCAATATACAAGTCTAAACAATATGCGGGCTTAAAGTATTCTACGTTTATTCCCATAAAATCCACTACGTGCAAATATTCGTCGTTCTATTGATTAAGGGCAATCGATATACGATCGAATATTAGCCACGACATAGTTTCAATTGGCACTGAATTATGCAACAGAAAACAGAGGCTATCAGTTTGACATGAACAATGTACATATTATGTATTTAATAGATACTCGTATTATTGAAAGTGGATAATATTTGAGTATGATGATCTGTTTAGGCGTACAATTGTACTAAATTTCATGTTTGTATATTTGTCATTGAGTTTCTCGGAAATTAAAAGCGATATTGAGATAATTTGCTTTAATTTAAATTAGGTATATTCCAACTTAGGGCACAGTCTTCTTCAGGAAATGAAGTTTCATCAAAATCGGTTCTGTAGTTTTCGAGATATGGATATTGTTAACAGATACTTGAAGTTGTTTTCCCTTTGAAAAATAGGCCAACTGCCGTTCACCCAGGCAGGTTGTAAAAAGCGACTGATTGGCTATGTGAGTCACTACCATCGTGGCGACTGACTGACTGAGGTGGTAGAGTTCTGCATTGACTCGCCCTGGTCTGGTACCACTGCCTTACCTATTCCTGCTGCAATAGCGTCAGTGCCAGTCACTGACGTGTACCGGTTTGGATGGTAAGGTAGCCGATAAACTTATGCAAATGGCATTAGACCTCACCACAAGATAGCAGCGCACCATTAACACCTTTGGTGTCTACAGATGATGGTTGACTCTTTCCATTAGGAGACCCATCTGCCAGCGGCACAATTTTCCACCCACAATAGTGCCGCTGGGGTCTTCTTTTTGTCCGGACCATTGGTGAGTCTTACCTATTCATTTACTAAACTGACGTCTTTCTTTTTGGTACCATCGCGGAAGATACATAGAACAATTCGCAGATAATAGGAAATTTAATTAATTTTACCTTTTTGATAATAGATATCCGCAAAGTAACACCTGAATCTATAAAAGAAAATACTAGTTGCAGCTTCCCACGTGATTGACTAATTTTCCCGGGATATAAAATAGCCTATGTGTTATTCCAGGTCATGATCTACCTCTGTGCCAAATGTCATTCAAATCCGTTCAGTAGTTTTTGTTTGATTGAGTAACAAACATCCATCCCTCTAAACATCCAAACTTTTGCATTTTATAATATGAATATATGTAGATACAATAAAAAGTAACATATAATACACATTCGTCCACAAAAATATTTATGAAAGGTCGTTTATTTTCAATCTATAGCAGTTGATGCGCCATTTTTGCGTGTCCCTTCAGCCGCTGCATCACAATCATCACCCAGCGCCATTTTATATTGACAGTACGTGGTCTGAATACTGCAGCATTTTCCGGGATTTTGTAGCTATTTTTATTTGGTATCGATCGGTCGGGTCGTCTCGACCCCGGCTGCCGATTGAAGGGTTATCCGCCCGAGTAATTGGCTAGTTACAATTCATTATATCTGATAGTGATTTTTTGGTCATTCGCACGTTTTGCTGTTTCATGTAAGCTTTTGGAATTTTAGGGTTATTCGAATACTGGACTTTTTGGTTATAATGGATTTGTATTAGGATTATCACGTCTTAAAATATGAACTTTTAAACTAACGCGTTCTACTGTCATTTTTAAAAATATAAACGGGTCAAAAACGCGTTCATATATAGAATTTGTAAAGTTCGACGTTTTGGCCAAGTTACAATGACCGTGGTCACGAGCGGACTGGGGCAGCGAGTTTCCTCCGTCATTCATGTCGGGATCGATTTTCATCTACCTCCTTCTGGTCTTGTTTTTTCGAAATAATTAAGTTCAAGATACGGTAAGTAAAAACAAGACCAGAAGGAGGTAGATAAAAATCGATCCCGATGTTAACGACGGAGGAAACTCACTGCTCTAGTCCGCTCGTGACCATGGTCATTATAACTTGGCCGAAACGTCGAGCTTTACAAGTAACTTCTATACATGTACGTGTTTTTGAGCGTTTTATCTAGTCATATTTTCCCATGATAGTCTGGTTCCCCTTTGAAAAATAGATCATCCGTTATTCTGATTGGCAATTTGTTAAAGACGGACACTTGGCTAAACTTGTCACTTGCATCCTGACTACTAGGTGGTAGAGTTTAGAAACGGTTCGCTCGTGTCTGTTACCACCGCCTTATCTATTCCTGCCGCAATAACGTCAGTGCTTGTCATTATCGTCTTCCAGTTTGGAGGATAAGTTAGCTGATAAAAGTAAAAGCAGCCCGCCACATAGTAATAAATGCACCATTAACATATTTCGTGTCTATAAGCGATGATTTATCTTAAAATTAGAAGAGCCATTTGCTTGTTTGTTACCTTTTGCTTGTATAAGAGAAAATGGATATTAAATAACTCTCACTTCTATATCTTAGTCGGTCTTCTGAAAACCAATATCATGCATCAATGTTCGAAGTCCCCTAACTTTATTAGTTACCCGATTTGAGTTTTTTAAAAGATAGAAAAGGTGGGCGTCTTATCAAAATAAAACGTTTGTTCCTCTTCTATAAATAACCTGCATTTAAAATATTACGTTACAATGATTTAAACTAATGCGTTTAGATATTACTTATAACTAATAAAAACATCGAAAATATATATTAGAAATATTAACAATTTATGAACGTGTATAATTAATCAACAAAAAGAAACATGTGATCGTCCTGTTGTACAAATTCAACTAAGACTGATAAGAATAACTAACCTGAAAGCAAAATTTTGCGTTACCATATTGACCTCAAATTTACTAAAATCCACATTCTTATATACATACAATATTCTGAAAAAGGGAGGCGATGCTTTCGCTTACCATATTAATATATAGATTAGGGTGTCCGTTATTTACCAAGTTGATTTTTTTTTTGCGGACGCCCCCTGGATTTTTAGTTTTTGACCTAAAAAAAGATATCCTACATAAATAAGCTCTTAATTACCGAATTAAACCTTGCCCCAATCGAGTTACATTTCCCATTTAAATAACATGGGAATTTGCAACTTTTTCTTATTAATTTTATTCCTCTGAAAAAAATACCACTACGACTATTATCGATACATATTCTGATAGGGAATTTAATGCTCTACAAAAAAGCTCTCTTATAATTTTTTTTTGAGTTCAAGATTTGGTCAACAAAAATAATCAATTTCGTAAATAACGGACACCCTATTAACTATAAACACAACTTAAACCACGAATAACTCTTAAAGGAATGATTTTATCGAAAAATTATAAGAGAGCTTTTTTGTAGAGCATTAAATTCCCTATCAGAATATGCATCGATAATAGTCGTAGTGGTATTTTTTTCAGAGGAATAAAATTAATAAGAAAAAGTTGCAAATTCCCATGTTATTTAAATGGGAAATGTAACTCGATTGGGGCAAGGTTTAATTCGGTAATTAAGAGCTTATTTATGTAGGATATTTTTTTTAGGTCAAAAACTAAAAATCCAGGGGGCGTCTGCAAAAAAAAAAATCAACTTGGTAAATAACGGACACCCTAATATAGATACTTTATAAATTCAAGTAATCAATCGATACCCTTGAAGAGGTTCAACCACAAAGGGCGGTAATTCTTCATTAGATGCCTCGAGTTCCGGTCAAGTGATGCCCTAGGGGTTGGTAATCAACGCGAAACTTGGATTATTTTGAAGGGGTCAATGTTGATGCAGAAAAAAAAAAGATAAACGTTTGGATCATTTGACCATGTTATATTTAGCATCTAAGTGGCATAAAAGGCTGATTTGTATAATTTGCTGATAATTCTAGGTGGTAGAGTTCTACACTGTTTCGCCCAAATCTGGCACCACCGCCTTACCTATTTCTGCCGCAATAGCATCAGTACTTGTCATGTCGTGTTCCGGTTTGGAGGATAAGGTAGCTGGTAAACTTATGCATGTGGCATTAGACCTCGCCACAAGATAGCAAAGCACCATTTACGTCTTTAGTGTCTCGGTTCGACTTAACATTCTTCTTTCGAACTGCAAAGGACTGGAACATGCTTCTGAGTATGTGTTCCCCGGCGAGTACAATCTGGGGATCTTCAAGAGAAGAGTGAACAGTTACTTTCTAGTGAAGCGCGTTCCATTTTAGGCCTCATCTTAGCTTACCATCAGGCGAGATCGAAGTCAAGCGCTTATCTATCGATAATTAAATTAATTTGCTATCCTATGATATAAAAAATAATAATCATGTATGGCATAACGTCAAGGTTAAATTTTGCAATAGGTACATTAAGTTTCTTATTAGTTATTGACTTAAAGTTTTAAAACTCATAAATTAAGAAAAAAATGTATTATTCAAATATTTCTTAGTATACCACTAACATGATATATTATAATATTGATTTTTGTTTTACTTTTTCCTATCCATTTTATTACCACAAGTAATTGTATTAATAAATGTACTTCAACTATAATGATAATAGTTTAATTTTTCGATCCTTTATATGTATCAGCTGAGCAAATAGTTTGCATGGAGTTTTCTTGCTAACCGCTGCAATAAAAATGTTTATCAATATTTTTTTGTTTTTAATAAAATCACGTAGGTAGTAAATTTTGTAGACTATATAGTTTCAGTTTTTATTAATTAAGTAAGGTTCAAAAAATTTCATAATTTATATCAGGTGATTTTGAATACAACCGAATTATTAACCGTAAACCGTATTTTCTCAATTAAAAAATGTTATACTATATATTATATGGGTATTATTATACTTATTATTATACTTATTATACGTATTCTCTTGTTGCATTAGCACTAGCATCTAGTTATGATTCTCCTTTAACATATAACAAAATCTTCACGTCAACTTCTTTAAAACCCTCGACATAGATACATTGATTTCGCTGTTTAAAACTAAATATTTTACGGACCAAGGCCGAAATAAACAAGTGCTTTTACGTCACAATCCAGACAGACTTGTCTTTTTCCTCATTTTGTTTTATTATTACCTTTTTCGTAGGAAGAGAATTTCTTCATACAGATACGTTACAGAAATTCTTACAATTTCTTTGAATAAAAAATTCTGTAACATTTAGTAAATATATTTTTTATTTATTCCCGAAACCACAAAGATAGTACGAATATATCTTATGTTATTTCAAGATATTTGAAGATTTTGCCGACCCTCCTTTATTAGGAGTGAGTTTTATTTAATTTCGGCCTGTGAAAACAGCCCTCCGGTCAATGTTGGCGCTGTCCGCACACGTCCAAATGGACAAATACGGCTAAATTATTGCCCTCTCCGTACAAACAGAAAGTGTCGCTATTTATACCAAAACTAAGGTCTTTGTTAGCGCCATCCGAAATATTCCTATATATTTTACTAGCTAATCTGCCCAGCTTCACTGGCGAGTAGATTAACAGGTTATTAATATTAAAAAATCATGCAATCTCTCATCTCCTATTTCAGCCCTTTCGTGATTAATTTTTGAAAAAAGTAGCCCAATTTCACCCTTTTTTTGAGTTGAATATCTAATTCAACACGATAAACAGGTTAGGTATATTAAGTAATACCTCGATCGCCTGGTGTTCGAAATTCGACCCAATGTATACCTACTGTGAGTGCACTTCTTCATATAAACGTTAGTAATGCCAAATCTGACTCTTGCGTGCGTACAAAATGAAAAATGGTCCAAAGTATTATATATGTATTATATATGTATATATATCGCAGTGAAATTGTCAATACCGTTAGATTATAATCTACCTAAGTGATAATATAATTTAACTGCTAACCTAACCTAACCAAATTATAAAATCCCTAGGTAGATTATAATCTAACGGCTAATATATATATATATATATATATATATATATATATATATATATATATATATATATATATATATATATATATATATATATATATATATATATATATATATATATATATATATATATAATATAACCTTTTAAATGAGAAGGAATTATTAGGTGCTAACTTACTACCATTAACAGTTCATTAATACGACCTCCAGAGAATATTTTTGAGCAATTTTCTACACTGTTAGAGAATAATCAAATCCTATTATATACCAACACATGGTATAAAATAGGATTTGATGATTCTCTTATTTTTATGTGAAAGAAAATCGTTGGGCCTTTTCTGAATGACAATAATGATTTATTTGCACATCAGTGCAATTGATTGCTGCCAATTGCACTGATGTGCAATTGGCAGCAATCAATTAAGATGTTACTGGACTATATTACTTTTCTTAACGGAATAGCCCATATCTAGCAGAAAACTGAGATCAGTACCTGTATTTTTATATTATTATATAGGAAATCATCACGAAACAACAGATGGCTCTCCTACTGTAAGAAGATAAGCGTCACTTATGTTAATGATCGCCTCTGTGGTCTAGCGGTCCAGCGTTGGCGTTGAGCACATGAGGTTCTGGGTTCGTTTCCCGGGTCGGGCACAAAAAAAAGTGTTTTTTCAATTTTCGGAAAAACACAAAGTTGCCCGGGATTGAAAAGTGCCCGGTTGGCGATAGGCTTGCCACCTATCACATTTGTGGGACCAAGTATCTTCGGCTAATCGTGGGTGCACTTGTTATACTTCTGCCTACCCCTTCGGGGATATGAGCGTGAAGATACTTTATGTTAATGATACACCAAATATGTTAATGATGTGATGGTGTTTATTACATCGGTTAAGTGAGAGTCACACATCAGTTAGTAAATGTATCGGTTAAATCACGTCGGGGTCACCAATATTGCATCGGTTAAATGACAGTTACACATCAGTTAGTAAATGCGTTTATTACACTGTATTTTAGTGTGAATTTCCTTAACCTTATCAGAGAATAGGAGATATGTATTAGAATATATATTAATCTATGACCTTATATACTTTTATATATACTATTGAATGTGGTGTGATAACACGGCCCAGCATGAACGTGTTCTATCGTGCCCGTTACCGCGTTCATACATATGCATACATTATCTAAGCTACCCTAACTTTCAAATCAAAAAACAGTTTTTTTAACTTACCGTTAAAGAAAGTTACTATTACATTAGTTAAATAAAGTTACTACGATTTCATCCCAATTTCCGAAAATCGAGTTTTCATCGGATCGGATCTCTTTCGGATCTCTCTATTTTTATGATACGATGACGTCAATATGTCTGGTTGTATGAATGTATTCGTTTGTGTATGTAAACTTCACATAAATTTTAAACGGCTTAGTCGACAGGATCGCAGTTCATAATATTAGATTGGGTTTTATTAAACTTAGACTGCCTAAAATTTGCCATATGTATAAGTCTACCGGCTCTATTTTCACCAAACTGGAACAAGACAGTGACAAGCATTAACGCTATTGCGGCAGAAATAGGCAAAGCGGTGGTACCAAACATCCGGGTGAGACGTTGCGTAACTCTACCACCTAGTAGTTATGATGGTAGTGACACGTATAGCCAGTACCACAGCCACCTTTTACGATCCGTCTGGCCACACGGCAGTTGCTCTATTGTTCATATGGAGCCCGGACCAACACGGGGTATATAGTGTACAAAAAGGTTAAATAAATAAAATTGTGATGATGAATGAATGAATTTGAACCAAGAAAAGCTCGATTAAAATAAAATCTTCACAAAATATATAGCACGTTATTAAGTTTTAACGCCTTCGCAAATGACTACCATTATAACGTCCATATCTGTCTTAACGTAATACCGCCAAGCTGGCTGTAATGAGAAAATTATACCGAGTCTTAGCGGCCTTCATAAAAATTTGTTCTCACTTGGGGTCGAGCGTGTAATAAAGATGACTTCTTTTTATATAGAGTAGTTTCATAATTTTTGCATAGATATTTAGTTATTAAGGCAACAGCAGTTTAAAGCCGAAGATTTTCTGTCTATCTAAATTACCGATTATTCACAGATTTTTTCGAAATATACCGTTCTAACAATAAAAAAGTGCGGATTTATACTTAAGCAGACACTTAAAAAGTTAATTATTTTGTGTAAGAAAACACGACTAGTTTTTTGTCGATATAAAACACCTGTTATGTATATATAAATAGAAAAATAAATATTTTCAATACAAACACTCCACACTTAACTAACTAAATTTATTGACTAACTTCGTGCTGCAAAATTCGTGTCGTTGTGCGCGCGCTTATCACTTCACACTAAATAAAGGTTTATGTCTTACTTCATGCTGTAAATTTCGAGTCGTACACAGCGTCGCGTTTGGTAAAAAATCATTGTCTTTATATTTTCCCTAATGCGATAAAAGAAGTGTGACTTCAAAAGTTTACATTTATGGATTTCAGCTGGGTAATTTTGTAATCTTATTCAAACGACGATAATCCATACGTAATGATGAACTGAGTTTAGATTTTTCACAGCATAGAATAATAAACAAGCAAATTGCTCTCCCGATGAAAAAGAGACAGCCATCGCCAATAGACACCATACATGATGATAATGCCACGTTCATAAATCCACAATCTAATCTCTATTATAGTATAAAACAAAGTCGTTTTCCGCTGTCTGTCCCTATGTATGCTTAGATCTTTAAAGCTACGCAACGGATTTTGATGCAGTTTTTTTTAATAGATAGATTGATTCAAGAGTAAGGTTTATATGTATAATAACATCCATTATGTATTAGAGAAATATGTTATAAATATATTTAACAAAACAACGTTAGCCGGGTAGGCTAGTTTATTATAAAGATAAATTTTAGTTCAATAGGGAAATTTTTCCTTCACAAAATTGTATTAATTACTTTTTATGAATATGTCCAGCATAATATAATGAATGTAAATTCCCAAAATGCTCACAAATTAGGGGGAAAAGGGTTCAAATGCTGCAATTTTTCGAAAAACCTTTTTCAAAAATGGCGGATAAAATAAAAATAACTCAATAAGTAAATAGTAGCTCAAATGCATTGTTACGAAGATATAGGCCAAAACCGCTTTTTTGTAAAACGGCGACACTTTACACTACAATTTTTAAGTAGACAGTAAATGAAAATTAAAAGTACAACTAAAGGTACGAGTCTAATATACATGCCAACATTGGAACAAATATTTACATTTAGTTCATCATACTGAACTAATAATCTATTAATATAATTAATAGAAATAACTTTACAATTTCGTGCATTATGGACAAGAGTAACAGGCTACTCTATTACCTGTATTGTAACCTTCTAAACCGGAATACGACGTAGACACGCTCTAACGCTTTTATAGCAGAAACAAGTAAGGCAGTGGTACCAGACCGAAGTCAATGTAGAACCCTACACCCAAAGAGTAGGATGGATGGATGGATATTTAGCCAACCGTTTAACTTTTATTTTAATTATATTTTTTATACTTATAAATACTATACAAAATAAAGACCTATCTGTCTATGACCCAGAAAAAATCACTTAACGCATTAACACCCTTGTATTTTTAAACATTGTGCAATAGATTCCCAAGTATCAGTATCCAATTTTAGTATACAAATACATGAAAACACGTTAGACAGATAATTCATTGTTGTGTATACTGTCGTTATGGTGACAGGAATAGATAAAGAGTTGGTATATAAACGAGCAAACTATACCTTAAAATCGGCTGTAGAGCAGCTTATTTAACTTCCACAGCCTCATTGCTTGTGTGGTTAGCAATCCTGACTATATAATATTTGCTATTTGCATAGTCAGTGTTACTCACCACCTGTCCAAAAGGTATTTATAAAAAAGGTGTAATAAAATCATATTTTATTACACAAAAGGCGAACTATTGGCAAAACTTGTCACTACCATTGTGGCTATCATTTGGTAGAGTTCTGCAACGTCTCGACTGACTTTTAGTACCCCCGCCTTACCTATTCCTGTACCAATAGCGTCGTTGCTTTTCGCTGTCATGTCCAGAACACGAGGATTTGTAGGGTCAGGTATCCTCAAGTTATACATATGACATTCCAACTCTGCTACACGAATAGTAACACACAATTAATATCTTAGGTGTCTACAGAAGTTTCTTGTCTCTTTCCATCCGGGAAACCATCTGCTTGTTTGCTATCCTATATAATATATCCTATATAAAAAACCGACAGATAAGTATTTCTGTGATGATATATCTGCCCTTGCGTTTGGGTATTTTATTTTTAATTAATGTGTTTAATATTTCCCAGATAGTTTACTTTACTTTTTTTTGTTTAAAACACACATTATTTGTTAATTCAAGTTATTAACTATAATTCGAGTTATTAACTATGCTTATGCTAAA
This sequence comes from Apodemia mormo, assembly GCA_036924255.1. Classification (NCBI taxonomy): domain Eukaryota; kingdom Metazoa; phylum Arthropoda; class Insecta; order Lepidoptera; family Riodinidae; genus Apodemia; species Apodemia mormo. Next base: position 16,060,805 of record JAUPFN010000021.1, on the reverse strand, counting down.
TTTTATCAATTTGCACAATTTAGTATAAACATCTAAAAATACAAATATTTCGCATTAACAAAACTCATAGGATGCACAGATGGCATTTATTTTGTAATAAAACTTGCCGCAATAATCAGATAACCTCAAATTTGGCTTGAAAATTTTACACTGATAAACATAAAATTCACATGCTCCATTTGGGCCGTACACAATATAGTCTAACCAAGATGTTACGATAGAGCAAGCGTGTTCTTTATTACGATTTAATTCAACAAAACAGAGAGAACTAACGCTTTGACATTGCCGACTTGCGGCTTTTGTAGGGTGACCACATCAGATATAATTTTAGATTTACTTGTTTTTATGTGTATATCATCCTCATTAATGTTTTAAATGAGAAGGGTTTTGTTTGTGTATATGATTGTCAATCCTTAACGTTAAACAACTGAATGGATTTAACAGTCTTAGAAAGTGAAAAAATGAAAAAACTTAACAAAAGAACATATTAAGTAATATGTTCTGTTATACATTTTAAGTAAGTCATATGGCTAAAGGTTTTATATGACTTTGAAAATGTTTTGGAGAATTTGGTTGGAAGACATTAATAACATAATCTAACACCATGTTCATTTTGCTGCTGTAACATTGATAACATTAATATTTTCAGCAAAAGTTTATTTCATATCATCTGAACATAAGCGTGTATCCCATAGCCAAAAACATACCTCATTTTTCTGACTATCCTATGGTAAAATATTAATGTTGACCTTATTTTTCTAAGAATGTTTCGTTTAAAAATCAGGCAGTTTATGAGAGGAATAGTCTTTAGTAATGTTTCTTCTCTGCCTTAGATTAGCTCAATCTTATCACTTTTTTGAGAATTTTTAAAGCCTTTTGAACTGTTTTTTTATTGTTAATTTTTTAAATATTGTTTATATATGCTAGCAAATTTAAACTTCTAATCTATACATATAATAAAATCGTAGGAAAGTCAAAACTGTACATTAAATATTTTTTTAAAAGAATACTTGGGGCGTGATCTACAATCGATATCGAAGCCAAAAATATAGTTTTAGAATTTTTGTCTGTTTTTCTGTTTATCTGTTTGTCTGTTTGTCTGTTTGTCTGTTTGTCTGTTTGTCTGTTTGTCTGTTTGTCTGTTTGTCTGTTTGTCTGTTTGTCTGTTTGTCTGTTTGTCTGTTTGTCTGTTTGTCTGTTTGTCTGTTTGTCTGTTTGTCTGTTTGTCTGTTTGTCTGTTTGTCTGTTTGTCTGTTTGTCTGTTTGTCTGTTTGTCTGTTTGTCTGTTTGTCTGTTTGTCTGTTTGTCTGTTTGTCTGTTTGTCTGTTTGTCTGTTTGTCTGTTTGTCTGTTTGTCTGTTTGTCTGTTTGTCTGTTTGTCTGTTTGTCTGTTTGTCTGTTTGTCTGTTTGTCTGTTTGTCTGTTTGTCTGTTTGTCTGTTTGTCTGTTTGTCTGTTTGTCTGTTTGTCTGTTTGTCTGTTTGTCTGTTTGTCTGTTTGTCTGTTTGTCTGTTTGTCTGTTTGTCTGTTTGTCTGTTTGTCTGTTTGTCTGTTTGTCTGTTTGTCTGTTTGTCTGTTTGTCTGTTTGTCTGTTTGTCTGTTTGTCTGTTTGTCTGTTTGTCTGTTTGTCTGTTTGTCTGTTTGTCTGTTTGTCTGTTTGTCTGTTTGTCTGTTTGTCTGTTTGTCTGTTTGTCTGTTTGTCTGTTTGTCTGTTTGTCTGTTTGTCTGTTTGTCTGTTTGTCTGTTTGTCTGTTTGTCTGTTTGTCTGAATGTATGTCCGAGGTAAACTTCAAAAGTATTGCATGGATTTACTTCAAATTTTGCATGAATATTACTAACAGGTCGGGTTAACATATGGCTACATATTATCACGCTATCACCTAGCGGCCAGGTGCTGTGCGGAGTAAACGAAGTCCGTGCGGACAAAGTCGCTGGCAACAGCTAGTAATTAATAAAATAATATTTAATAAAATAATTTAGTCTTCGAAATTAGAAACTAATGTAGACTCTACCGTAGGATACAGTCATAGCACAAGCTGTTGTTTTGTTTTCAAAACTAAAGTTACGGGCCTCTTGTTATGACAATGTTATTTAAGAAAACGTATTTCATAGTTTATTTCCTACTTACACTTCACCGTGGTTACCATCTAGGTATCCAGCGTAATATAAGGCATATAGATACTAATGTAAGGCATATAGATACCAATGTACAACTTAACGGGGACAAATTGGATCTTGTGGACTCTACTGTCTTTTTAGGGGTTACGATAGATAAAAAACTACAGTGGGGACCACATATCGACAAATTAACGAGTAGACTGAGTTCAGCGGCATTTGCAGTTAAAAAAATGAGACAGATTAGTGACGTAGACACTGCGAAAATTGTGTATTTTAGTTATTTTCATAGTATTATGTCTTATGGGATTCTACTATGGGGAAATTCCACTGATATAAATACAATCTTTGTTTTACAAAAAAGAGCTGTAAGAGCTATTTACAATCTCAGTCCACGAGTTTCCCTAAAAGAAAAATTTAAAGAAATTAATATTTTAACCGTACCATCACAGTTTATATTTGAAAACTTGATGTATATTTGTAAAAATATTTCTTCATTTAAGAAAAATAGTGATGTACATAATGTAAACACAAGGAACAAAAACAATCTAGCTCTGCATGTATCTGCATGCCTAATACAGGTATATTTTTACTTAAAAGGTATGTCACCACAGTCTGTTGTTAAAATGGTTTGTAAAGAAATAAAATATTTTTAATTTTTTTTAATTTTTTAATCACGTCTCCACAGAATAAGTAACTCTTTTATGGGGCAATCTATACGCTTTTACAATAAACTTCCAAATGCTATTAAAGATCTACCAATACACAAATTTAAAAAATGTATCAAATCTAAACTTTGTAAAAAAGGTTACTATAAAATATCTGAATATTTGGATGATAATAAGGCATGGGATTAATTGCTCCTCATAGCAGTCTCATAATAATTATAATATATTAATCATAAATACATTGTAATTGTAATTGTAAAAACATTGTTTAAAAAAAATGTATATGCACAAAAAAAGACAAGCCCGCTGCGTTTCTTCCGCCGGATCTTCTCAGTGTGTGGCCGCGTTTCCGATCCGGTAGTAACTCAAAAAATGTTGACTCGTCAAAAGTGCCTGTAAAGGATAATTTGAATAAAAATGTTTTGACTTTGACTTTGACTATATCATTACGCTGGGAACCTAGAGAGTAGGCAGAGTGGAACTTAATATCCTTAGGCACTCTTTTATATAATGATTCACCATTTTGTCGGCTGTCGAATTTATTATTCATGATTTTTTTGCTGACTTTTAAAAATATATAAACGGGTCAAAAACGCGCACATATGTAAAACTTACTTGTAAAGCTCGACGTTTCGGCCAAGTTACATTGACCGTGGTTACGAGCGGACTGAAACAGCGAGTTCCCTCCGTCGGTCACGTCATGGTCACGTGGGAATCGATTTTCATCTACCCCCTTCTGGTCTTATTTTTTCGAATTTAACCTACACACAACAGTAACCTTATCTTGAAATTTATTCTTTTGCAGGTGCCAAGGCAATTTTTGCTGATGTTAATTTCAAACTGCACATACACTTACCTATCAACAATAAAAAATAATAACAATGTGGAGTGGTAAGCAGAGATACAATAAGTGCACACACGATTAGCCGAAAATACTTAGTCCCATAATGTACTAAATAAATAAATATAAATAAATATTCACGGGACAAATTACACTTACTGATCTAACCCCAAAGTTTAAATTATTTGCTTGTGTTATGGGTGTTGTTCAACGATACTAATACATAGAAATACATATATAAATACGAGAATATATTTAATAAACACCTAAACCCAGAAATACAAACATTTATTCCCATCACACAAATGCATGTCCCCGTCGGGGATCGCACCCGAGTCCCGTTGATTGCGTAGTCAGAGTCGCTAACCACTCGACCAACGGGGCGGTAGTCCAGCCTATCGTCACCCGGGCACTTATCCAACTCCAGGTAACGTTGTTTTCATCAGAAAACTGAAAAAACACTTTTTGAAGTGCCCGACTCGGCAATCGAAACCGGGACCTCATATGGTCAACACCACCAGACCACTAGATTACAGAGGCGACAATGCTCAATAACTTTTTATAAAAAGTTTGGTGTTTTCCTCCAGTGTTGGATCGGGTTCTTATTCGAAGAAAAATTTCTAAATTAAAAGTTTTGGGGTTTTATCTGCATAGTTCCCGTTCCCGTGGGCTTTTTGGGATAAAAACTATCCCATGTCTTTCTATCTCAAACTATTGTGTAACCAAATTTCATCCAAATCGGTTCAGTGGTTTAGGCGTGAAGAAGAGACAAACAGAAAGAGTTACTTTCGCATTCATAATATTAGTATCGATCACGACACATGACTTTACAATTTCACAAACACGAATGCCTCGAAAACATATTCAAACCCTCTTATAATGTTTTATTCTAGTCGATTATTGACCTAATTATTACCTTAAACTTTATTTTAGGCCAAAGGTAATATTAATTTAATCTAGGTTAAAAAATTAATAATTCTAAACATTTCATAAAATATACGAGTTATTTTAATAACAAGTAAAGAACAACACTTTAGCTCTATTTTGATACAATAATTTAAAAATTAATTGGATTGTTTCCATCGTCGGCACTTGGTGAAACTGCATTTTAAATTATGTATTACAACAAAACTCACTTGTACTTCCAGTTCACGTATATTTTTAATTTTTTACTATTCACATCCAACCGGTTTCGCTTATTAAAGCATCATCAGAGATGTTTTACACATATTTTATAAGATATTATAAAATATGTTAAGATATTATAAATATGTGTAAAACATCCCTGATGATGCTTTAATAAGCGAAACCGGTTGGATGTGAATAGTAAAAAATTAAAAATATACGTGAACTGGAAGTACAAGTGAGTTTTGTTGTAATACATAATTTAGAAATTAATGACTATACTCATTTTAAGTACTCATTTTACATAATATGTTTGTGTAAAATATTGAAAACATTGTCGAGATTCTCGTTAATGTTTTTAATATTTTACACAAACCCGACTCCCACTGGGAGGTCTATTAAACGGTCCGATCATCGTCATACGTCAATACAAACACCATGAACGACATACCCGTATTAAACGGTCATTCGTAGCAAAATACGTGAGCGTCAAGAACATCAAATCACAAGTTACGTAAACGTGATGGCCGGACGGTTTCCTTGCACTAATATCGTAATATTGCGCGGGTCGTGCTTGTCTGTTTGTCTGTCCGCGCCGACGTCACGATCTGCCGGTCACGAAAACGCATGTCCTTGTGCCTTTGACAGTACACTTTCAATGTTAACCCCAACGTTAACTTGTAAAACATGTAGGCTATTTTTACCCAAATGCAAGATGTTGGATTTTTATCTGACTGTGCTAGAATGAGGGTTACGTTTTTAGAGTACATATGTGCGTATATTTCTTTAGCACGCTTTGCCCCTCAATTGACGTAACAAAACATCAATCGGGTTAAAGCGCTTAGGGCTCTTACACACATAAACAAGGCATAACGTCGCGTTGTGCTACGACGCGGCATAATAAGTAACAAAATGTGTAAGAGCCCTGTATGCTTTGACTCGATTGACGTATGTTACCGCTTGAAAGATTTAAGCTTCAGAGGTGTCGTTAGTTTCATCTTGATTGCGAGAAAGATATGGTTATATAATTTTGTCGAATCAGATCTCAGACTTTTTTATAATAATTAACTATTTAAAACTATATTTAAAAAAATAAGGTGTAATAAAATATGGTTTCTGGTCAGGCAAGTGGCTAACAACTCTGACTATCCAATGGATGGAGCTCGGGTTAGATTCCTGATAGGGACAAGCATTTGCGTGATGAACATAAATGTTTGTATTTCTGGGTTTGGATGTTTATTAACATAGATATATTCATTGGGTCTTCTTTATATTAATTGTCTGTGATTGTGATTTGATGTTCCATATCACAAGCAATTAATTTGCTTACCTACTAAGGAGCTCGGAACACGACACATAAAAAAATCGACCAAGTGCAATTTGAACTTGCACACCAAGGGTTTCGTACAAATTATTACTCTAAATAAAAAAACAGTTCGATCCCTATACTTAATTGTTGGTTACTACCACAAGGTTCCTGGATGATCGCGCGATCATAGAATTGGGTCTTGTTTTACGATATATTCAAATATACCATTACGTTTCGATGAAAGAGACAGAAATAAAACAACACCAGTGTTTTAATTTAAAATAATCATCATACACACACTCACAAAGAAACTGTTATATTTATACCACTAAAATTTAAAACTATTTTTGTGATACTGTAAATAATCATCTTCTTATACGTGAAGGCAAATAAAATAACAACACCTGCAAAAGTCAGTAAGAAAAAAATAACACCTCAACAGCATGTGTCATTCCGGAAACATTAATAACTTTTTCAAGTGAAAACAAAAGTGCTTATTACGTAGAAGCTGTAGGTAGGAATAAATCTAGCTCTTCGCTACCGTGTCAGCCCGCTACAACCCAAGATATGATCTCGCGGTGTCGGGTTGCGTTTCCCTTCTTTATAGCCGTACCCTTTGTTCTTCTCAATGACGTGCGTGTTTATTTACACTAGGATGCTGTGAGAACATATATTTTTAAATTTTAATATTTTAACTTACGTTATACGTATTTTTATAGCATAGGATAACAAGCAGATAGCAAAAATATTATACTTTGCAGGTGCCAAAGATCAGTAGGGCTACTCTTGAAAACCGATTTCAATTTTAAATGAATATTCAATTAATTTTGAAGTATTTCGTACTCTCGACAACTACTATACCGATAGCTCACTAAGCTATTAGCTAGGCGCCTAGCGCACAGTGCGGTCGAGCGGAAACATTCTAGAACGTTTTTTTACTAAGCTACTTGATGTTTCATCTATCATGATAGGTGGTTCACTAGGCTCTAGAGTCTAGGCGCTAAGCAAGCCTATCTGTACAGACGTAGACTTACGCTTCTGTAAAGGCGGTATTAAATTTTTATTAATATTGTTACTACTTGACGCTCCTCTCGCTCTACCTCAAGGCCGACGCTGCCAAAGACGTTTGCGTTGCCATCTGTACGGCAGTTATGTATAGAAACATGAAAATAACATATACTGACGCTACTAGAATAAGAAAAATAAACGCAGTGGTTTTAAACCCAATAAAAATCTAATAACGCTAATAATTAAAAAATATATATCACGCTGGTGGATTATGTTTTTAGGATTATTGAAGTATATCTTTCTTTTCATTCTGTATCTGTACAATCTGAAGGAATGATTTCGTGAAATGTGCAACAGAAAGCCGGGTAAGCTCGCGCTGTTTAAATGGACCAATGAGCGTGCGTTATTTGAATTAACCAATAAGCGCGCGGGATGGTAAAATTTGGACATCAGATAGTACCACCTTAAGTAAGTAATTAAGGTAAAGTACGCCTAAGTAGGCGTCCGTTGTTACACATCGTATGCAGCTACTATAAGGATCGCTTATATTTACAATTACTTTTATTTTTTAAGGCCTCAGAAGCTCAGAACCTATGCTCGTAGTAAGCAAATGGAGTTTTTAATTGTATTGTCTCTTGTTACAGGTGCACAAAATAGGCGGACGGCTGCAGGTTTAGCGATGGAGCTGTTTGAGCAGCACCAAGGCACACACATACTCCAGGTAACGAATCCCAATAGTTTTTACCGTATATTTTTTCTAGTTAGAAAATCTTATTAAAAATAGAGCATTTGAGTTCAAACTAATCGTCGATAGAAAGAGAGGGTTAAATATTAAATTAATTTTGTAGGTTTAATCTTAATGAATATTCTTCTACATCTTCTTCATGCTAGTCAAATTTTGTTCGAAGAAAATATCCGAAAAATTTATGGATGCTATATTATATTCCCCGCGTTAGTCAAGGCCCCCTTTTTAAGAATAAAGCGTCTATAGTTCTGTCAAGCTGCTCGTAAGAGTAGTGTAGTATACGAGTCACTACCACCGTGGCTACTAGATGGTAGAGCACTGCATTGTCTCGTACGGCTCTGATACCACCGTCTTACATATTCCTGCTGCCATAGCATCAGTGCTTGTCACTGTCGTGTTTCGGTTTGGAGGGTAAGGTAGCCGCTAAAGTTATGCATGTGGCACTAGACTTCGCCACAAGATAGCAACGCACCATTCACATATTTGGTGTCTATAGGCCATGGTTGATTCTTTACATCCGGAGACCTGTCTGCTTATGCATACAGCATTAAAACCTTTCTACATTTTCAACAATTTCATTCAATTTAATGTTTCTCCTGATACTAAAAGATAGCCATGTTTTAAAAACCAAATAAGTAAAATTTTCGTTATTGTTCGTTTGGCAGGGTTAGAATGCCACATGCTTAAGTTTACCTGCTTTCTTACTCTCCAAAACAGAAGGAACAGAGCAGCGTTGCTATTGTGAAAAAAATAAGTCAAAGGCAGTGGTGCTAAGCCCTCCCGAGCCATTGCAGAGCTCTACCACATAGTTATTTGTGAGTAACGTGACATATAGATATGAGCCTTCTCTCGCCTTTTACGAGATGCCTAGCAGTAAGGCAGTTGATCGATTCTTCAAAAAGGGTCCCAGATTAACACGGGGCATATATCCAAACACTGGATTTGTTCCAGTAGACTCGAAGAACGCCATTAACTCGTTCAATGAAAAAAACTTGTGCTTTTTTATAAGATAGCAAACAAGCAAAAAGGCAATCATCGTATGTAGACACCAAAGAGGTTAATGATTCGTATGAATAGGTGTTAATGCATTTTGCTTAAGTTTTCCGGCTACTTTACCCTACAAATTGGAATACGATAATAACAATCATTGATAATATTGCGGCAGGAATATGTAAGGTACCGAATACCCGGGCGAGACGTCGCAAAACTCTACCATCTAGTATCACGATGGTCGTGACAATTATAGCCAATCATTCGCCTTTTATAAACGGTCTGGCAGAACGGCAGATGGTCTATTCTTCAAGAGGAACCCAGATCAACACGGGCTCAACTATCCAGTTCTATCCTCATCAAGGTCTATAGCCGGTTCTGCAGGCCTACTCTTGAAAACAATGTAAATCTCAAACCAATATTGATAAAAACAATGAGTTTCGAATATCGTCGTAAAACGGTACTCTCGAAACCAATATTGCCTCCATTAATTCAGTATAGTAATGACCTAATTATTGGAAATAGATATCATCGTTACACGTCAAGCTAGTGTTACAAGTGGAAATTTTAAGTACCGTTTTAAACAAATAACGAATAAAAGCAATAATGAGTATTTCCAAAAAATTTCGAAATCCGTGTGGCGCTGTCGCCGAATCCAATAATTGAATATAGTAGTTGTCGAGAGTACGAAATACTTCAAAATTAATTGAATATTCATTTAAAATTGAAATCGGTTTTCAAAAGTAGCCCTACTGATCTTTGTTGTCTCGAGACGGTAATTATCTCTTTGCTATTTTCTTGCTACTCTATCCTAAAAAAATACGTAAACATGAGTTACTGATATGAGTGCCCGCGACTTCGTCCGCGCGGGAAATTTTCTAAAACAAAAGCACCCTAAGTTACTCCTTATTGCATCAGCTATTTGCCAGTGAAAGTCACGTCAAAATTGGTCCAGCTGTTTCAGAGATTAGCCGAAACAAACAGACAGACAGAACAGACACAAAATTAAAAAAAATGTTATTTAGGCTTGTGTATGACATAATACCATGCCATATGCATTTAGTAGAAAGCTGTTATTCTAATATTACAAACACACTCCAATTTTATTTAATTGTATAGATAGATGTATATTCTAAACAAATGGAGCCCAAACTAATACGAAGGAAATTTAACTAAGTAAATAAGTACTCGTACGTCTACGTCTCATAGCTACCAGATCCATAATGGTGTAAGCCCTTATTTTCGTTTATTATCAATCTTGTGGCACAATAAGCCAACTTCATGCTTTTTTATCATTCAAATGTACAATAGGTCGCTCACAATAGAGCTCATACAACGGACATACCAGCCTTACGACACTTCAATTTAATATTTCGAACGTTTCACTGAAATTTCATAACGAAATTAATTGTATATATTATACTTTCTGGGCCAATTTATTGAAGTACGTAAAGAATGGTCAAGTACGAGTGTTCTTTTCATTTAAGGTTCTTTACTGTTTTTTTTCTGTATTATTTGGATTTTTACGCCTACTCGATTATTACGCGACTGGGAGTAAACAAAGAGTAGCTATGAATAATTGTAATTTGTAATACGCGTGCCTTTTCACTAGATCTTGATGATCCGAACAAAATTAACACTTCACAATTTATATACACACGCCAGCATTGCAACCGGCGACGACTCAACCCACTGTTTCGAGCCGCAAACATTCGAGACCCTGGTCAACAGTTATTAACGAGACAAAACCCTGAAACCACTTACTCTCCAACTTATAATAAGATATTGCCCTAAGCCGAGTTTTGGTTTCACTGAAGACACATTTAGGGCAGATTTTAAACTTATTGAACTCAAACTTTGCCTGAGTTGTCGCCCAAAAAGCTCTATTTCGTGGTTACGGTTATTCTTACAGAGAGGTTATTCCGACCAACTCAAGTTTGTTCCGAAGAAAAAGACTACTTGTACTGTATTTACAGACATAGTCCGCTCTTGTATGTAAAGACATAGTCCGCCCACAAACTTTTTTCAATAAACATGAATATTGAAAATTGTTAAACTGGTTTTTAAATCATAAAAATGTAGTAAAACCCGTCCCGCCTATAATTTCTAAAGGAAAATGCAGAGATGTAACATTCATACGATAAGCCAACAATATTAAGTCCCAATATAAAACAGAACTAACTTATCTCCCAATACAAGGTGATAGAGTTCCTAGGTAGATAGGTACATAAATGTACAGCCAATTATCCGTTCAGCAAACGTAATTCGTTGCAATGTTTTTCGCAAAAACACACTATATCTATTAAAAACCTCAAAAATACAAATCACTATTCTCATCGTAATTAGACTAGCATTATCAGAGAGCGTTTTGATCCGAGCCCCTTACTGTTAGCGATAGGATCGTAAAATCTTCGTGACTGCTGCCTTGGTGTTAGAGTTTTGTCACGTCACGGCCGAGTTTGGTACCAACTTCTGACCTATTGCAGCTAGTGTGTTTCGTTTTGGAGGGTAAGGTAGCCGATTAACTTATGCACGTGACATTGTAACATAGATAGCAACGGTATCATAACATTTTTGGTAACTAAAGGCAATGGTTAACTGTTTCTATCAAGACATCTGCTTGTTTGCTCGATTTATCGCTCCTGAAACCCACTATATACTTACTAATTTTCATGAGAAACGTTAGAACCGTTTTCGAGATACAGGTCATGTAGTCAAGTCCTGACTTTAGTATACATGTACTTCATAATCTAGTCTTTGTTGGTGGACAACTTTCAACCCAAAATTGATAGCCCTTTACGATTATCATACACACAACTTACATTTGTCTTAAATATTCTAGCATATATTAAGCGGCACCGTAAAAGGAATCGCAAGCCTTCGTACAGATAGTCGTAGGGAATTGAGATAGCCCTATTTTGTTATGAGCTTCAGCCATTGAGAAAAAAAATGTAGCTCCATATAAAATGCTTAATTCGTAGTTAGGGTTACCGCCTTGAAGAAAATAGTGCAACGTGGGACACCATTGTCGCTTAATGTAGAGTAAATCCTTAGTTACGAAAGATACACAGGAAATCGGAGGTCGGTTGTTGCAGTTTTGCTGTGTTTAAATGATTACATTCCAGCCATGAGATTTAAAGTTATTTAGCACGTTTTTAGGCTGAGTTGCTAAATACGCTTTGACCTTCCAAAGACATTGAAGTGCTGGCATGTGCGATCCAGTATTTATTTTGGCATGTAAGTAGCCTCCGAACTGTCTGTCTTAATTTTTTATTAAATTTAATTTTAAAATAATGTTTTAAAGCAGTCTTAGATTTACAGAAATATCTATCTATATATATAAAAATCAATTGCTGCTCGTTAGTGTCGCTAAACCTCGAAAACGGCTGAACCAATTTTGGTTTTGAATTAATTGTTGATGTCCAGGGAAGGTTTAAAAGGTGAAAAAATATAGAAACAAAATAAGAGTATATATATATATATATATATATATATATATATATATATATATATATATATATATATATATATATATATAAATCAATTGCTGCTCGTTAGTCTCGCTAAACCTCGAGAACGGCTGCACCGATTTGGCTAATTTTGGTTTTGAACTGTTGAAGTCCAGGGAAGATTTAAAAGGTGAGAAAATATAGAAAAAAAAATAAGAGTAGTTAAAAAGGCAGAACAATGTTTGCCGGGCCAGCTAGTTTTAGATAACAAGTAATGTTAGTAAAGCAATTATTTCAAACTGTAACATGTAGGCATGCAAACAAACATGACGTGCTTTACTTCATTTCTATAAATAACTCACTGTATGGCCTAGTTTACATTTTGTTTAGCGCGAGTGCTAGTGTACTTAGTATTAAACAAAAACTCATGTAGACAGCCGTTGATAAGTGCGAGTGATTAGTAATCAGAGTAGTAAAGTGATTAGACACTGATTACTAATCACTCGTACTTATCAACGGCTGTCTACACGTGTTTTTTGCTTAATAATAATCAACTACTAAAAACTCGCGCTCGCACTAATCAAAATGTAAACGGGGCCTTAGGCATGAATATACTTTATACGTATGTAAGTATGTATACAAGGTTACTTTTAAGGGTTCGGCCAAATTTTCAGAGGCTGTTCAGAATCGATAATATGCTCAATTTATTTAATAAAAAAAAATTTTCAAAATTTTAAATTTCATTTTTGTCCAACACAAAAAACAAAACGCATGGACATAATTTCAATTACGCAAAATTTGAACAAAAATGTTTTAGTGCCTTCAACCAAAAAACAAGTGATCGGGAAAAAAGTAGAGCGAAAGATTACATAATATTTACTATCGTAATTATAGGTAAATGTAAAATGCCATCGTTACAGAGTTCATTCACAAGACTCGGTGCATGTAATTCATGAATTTAGTGGGATATGTTAAAACGAATATTTTTATATTGTAATAATTTTACAATAATAATTAAAACGCACTTTCAATGCAATATTTAGTTCCTAATTTTAAAATTTAGCCGGACATTTAAAAGTAACTTTGTAATATAGGTACCAACTTTAAATTTCAAATGTGTTCTATAAATATATTTACTTACATTCTGAAGATGCTTTAAAAAGTGATGATATCAGTCGAGTAGTATAATATCAAAAATATATGTTTAAAATTGAAATTTAAGTACAAGTGCAATACAATTTAAAATTGAAATTTAAGTACAAGTACAAGTCCAACAGTGCCTAATAAAATTTCAGGCGTTACATTTGGATAGAGCTACTAAATTAAAATGTTTTCTAAATAGCCCTTTATAGTGATAATTCTCAACATTACGGTCAATTTGTTCTCAATCTTGAAATGAGAATCAGGTGTAAAGATTAACACGTTCTATCGATACAAGGGCGGATCACTAAAAAATCGATTATTCTGTCATTCGAGCACGTAAATTATAATTTTGTGCAATCGACTCTGTATTATAATGTTGTGGGTGTTGCGGTTTCTATTATGCGGATTGAAAACGGGCTAGAACGTGATTCCTTGAATCGATTTGTTTTTTCGACTAATGTAACTATTGCGGGACCGTTTGTACGAGCTTAAAAAATAAGGACGTATTTTCAAGAACGTGGTTTTTACTTTTTTTTACGTTAATGTGTCCTTGCCTTTTGTTTAATAAATACGTGCTCAAATATAACAAGATTTAGTCTGGAAAAAAAATACACAATTTTAAGAATCTATTGTTCCGTATGAGTTGTAAATTAATATTGCTGTAATAACTATTAATAGCGTCTTTATAAATACCTGTTCTATTTGTTATGCATTTTATTGTATTGTTATTAATATTTGCTATATTAATAAAATTGCCCCGTTAAGTGCGGGCTCCCTTTAAAGAATAGGTCATGTGCCGTTCTGCCAAGCAGTTCGTAAGAGGCTAACAATTGGCTATACGAGTCATTATTATCGTGGCTACTAGGTGATAGAGTTCTGTGTCGCCTCGCCCGAATCTGGTACCATCGCCTCACCTATCCCTGCCGCAATCGTGTCATTGCTTGTAACTGTCGTATTCCGGTTTAGAAGATAAGACAGCCGGTAAACTCATGCATGTGGCATCAAGATCACGCCACAAGGATAGTAATTCCCCATTAACATCTTTCGTGTATATAGACGATCGTTGTCTTTTTCCATCAAGACCTATTTGCTTGTTGCTATCTTATAACACACATAAATATAGGCAACCCAACTCTCTGTTGCATTAAATTTACACCTCAATGTTTATCTTTTTTTATATATCTTAAGGTAGGAAACAAGCAAATGGATCTTCTGTTGGAAAGAGTCAACTATCGCCTATAGACACCAAAGTTGTGAATGGTGCGTTGCTATCTTGTGGCGAGGTCTAATGTGACATGCATAAGTTTACCGGCTACATCACCCTCGAAACCGGAACACGACAGTGTCAAACATTGACACTGACGCTATTGCGGCAGGAATAGGTATGGCAGTGGTACCACACCCAGGCGAGACAATCCAGAACTCTACCACCTAGTAGCCACGACGGTAGTGACTCGTATAGCCAATCGGTCGTCATTTACGACCTGCCTGGCAGAACCGTAGTTGGCCTATTCTTCAAAGCAGCCCGGGACCAACACGGAAAGTATCTGGATATGCACTTTAGAATGGTCAAGATATTTGATCATATACTAGCATACACGCAATCTCTCTTTATAGAAAGACATAATCATTAATAATAGACGTCAAATGTGTTTAAAGCGCATCGGTATTCCTATTCCTGATGGTAAGAAATAACAATAGCCTATGGACACCAAGGATGTTAATGCTGTCATCCGAATGTCACATGCGTAAGTTTATCGGCTATATGTAAACTGGACTATTTTTCTTGTAAACTGGACTACGACATCCATAAGCTATTGTGACAGAAATTGTAAAGCAGTGATAACACATGGACTAGAAATTGCGGAGTTTTACCGTCTAATAACAACATCTCGTTTAGTCAGTCGTTACACTTTTATGATTTGCCTGGTATAAAAAGTAAGCCCTTTTTGTGTAAGGAGCAAACACGTTTGCGAATAACTGGAAATTCATTTCTGAATTATCAACAGCGTGTAATTACAAACCTTAATTTATCGACACCTTACCAATGAGAAGAAATTGACAAAAAAACCTCATTTGTTTCGTTTCTTCTACCAATAGTTACTCAGTATAGGAAACTGTAACATCACGACTATAAATTTATCTGGAAATGCTAGATAACTTATAATCCGAGTCATCAGATTAATGAGTGTATACATACAGTATTTTGAACATTGACGATTTAAGATGTAGAGATGTAAGATTTTTTATTTCATTTTTGTTGACCACATAATGAACTCGGGACAAATGATTCCTGGTTCGAGCATTTCAAAAATGTTTTTTTCAGTTTTCTTACAAAAACAACGGTACCCGGGATTGGATAAGTGCCCTGTGGGCTTACCACCAATCACATTATGGGACTAAATATCTTCCGCTAATCATGGGTGACCTGGTTGTACCTCTACCTAGCTCTTCGGAAATACGGGCGTGAAGATTCTTCTTTTATATATCTTTTGTATGTTGCAACATTTATTGTGCATTTGTATTTTTCTAATCTTAAGTTTATTGAAAGTGGACATAGTCATATCAACTTGTATATACTCATATCTTTTCACACGTATACATACATCTTACATTCGTCTTTCACACTAATAGTCATCCCACTTTAACTTCCAAAAAATAAATATTAATATTAGCAGACTTATCCAGTAGCCTTAACTCCATGCATTTTTTCTGACTATTATTTGTTTATCTTTTTTATCGCCGCAGAATTGATGGATCTAAAGTTATTAGTTTTTTGCGTACTCAAGTTCTTATAGAGTTTAGTAGCTATATGAAATAAGAACTAGACTGTTTTTACATTGTGCGGGGCTTCCAACTTACGTCTGTTCACTGATCCTCAAGTGAAAGTATATAAATTAGATCAGGTTAATTTTGGTTTTACCTTGAGCAAAAACAAGATTTTATGTGACAATAGATGTTATCATTCTAAGATAAAAACATATAGCTTGGAATATATTACAATTTGTTCATATTCTACTAGCTAATCGCATCACAACTTTTAATGTTATACACACACACACACACACACACACACACACACATATATATATATATATATATATATATATATATATATATATATATATATGTATATATATATATATATATATATATATATATATATATATATATATATACATATATAAGATTTAGTTTAAAAAGCGTTACAGATCCATCAAGCTATTGCAAATTGATGTTTAATCCTACTAAACCACATAATAAGCTTAATAATAATATTATTATTTTCATTTGAAAACAAAAGAATTAATAATTACCGTAGATTTACAGTTTGCCCATCAGGTTAGTGACATTTCAAGGCATAATGTAAATTTATGTCAGGTTAGTAAATGATAAAATTTATTTTAACGGTTGATATGTGTAAACGACAAAATCGCATTTTAACGGATAATGCAAATTGGTGTTAAATTCTAGGAAACGTCTAAATCGCATTTTATATATTTATTTACATTTCTATTGGTTAAATATTGTCTAATACTAGTGTCTAATAAGTGATGACCATATTGAAATATATAATTTACGAAACGAATACTTTTTTTTATAGAAGAGGGGGTAAACGAGCAGGAGGTGCACCTGATGGTAAGTGATCACCGCCGCCCATGGACATCCACAATACCAGAGGTCTTGCAGTTGTGTTGCCGGATATTTACATTCAATATACAATTTTATCGTATCAGTTCTCAATTAACTAATATTGGTGTCTAATAAGTTATTACCCTATCGAAATATATAATTTATTCAACAACTACTTTTCTCCTATCGGTTAAGAATTAGTTAATACCGGTGTCTAATAAGTCATTACCGTATTGAATAATATAATTTATTTAACGAATAATTTTCTCCTGTCAGTTCTCAATTAACTAATATTGGTGCTTAATAAGTTATTACTATGTCAAAATATATACTTGACACTTAGCTAATATTGGTGTCAGATAACTTATATATATATATTTTCTCAAATAACCTTAATAACACTTTTGCCCAACTTAGAACTCGAACTTGGGACCTCATCCTCTGAGCCTAACAAACGTACATGGGTCATTGTCAAATTTTCAAGCAAGTAAATGGGGTAACAGAGTTGTCTTTGGTGTAAAATACATGCATCCTAAATAAAAAGCATATAACTTCAATCTTAGTATGTATACTTTGGGAACAAATAATTACATTTTCTGCGCAAATGTGTTTTGGTATCAAGTTATGTTTATATATGAAATAAAACTACTCTGTTACCAAAAGTGATACTTTTAATTTTTTTTCAAAATGATGACGATTATTGAAAATCTATCCGTAGTCGTATTATTGCACAATATTCTAACAATTATTGATATCGTGATTGGAAGTTATTGTTGTTCCTATTTTTTTTTCATTATCTTAGATAGTATAAGTGGGACAAATTCACATGCACAAAATTTGACATTGACCCACCCCATGACTACGAGGCAGCAGATATCTAGGACTCATATCATGTTTCTTTGTTCACAGTCTCTCGATGGATTCGCGCTTTCCGTTGCGGCCGATGGGAGGTTCCTGTACATATCTGAAACTGTTTCTATATATTTAGGATTATCGCAGGTAAGTGAAAAAAATCTGGTAGCAAAACCTCTGTATGCTCGACCTATGTAATGGCCATGTAACACTAGCATATAAACAACTTATTTGTCTTGCTTTGTCTATTTCGCCTGCAAGTATAAGATATGCAGCGTGAGAAAATACGGCAAGGGCGGATCCAGGCAAGGGTCTAGGTATGAATTTATTCTTGCAAACAAAAAGGATTAGAGTCTATCTTGACTGAAGCTCAAATATATTTTCCTCGTGTTGGTCCCGGGTTCCTTTGAAGAATAAGCCAACTGCCGTTCTGCCAGGTAGGTCGTAAAAGGCGACCGATTGGCTATACGAGTCACTACCATTGTGGCTACTAGGTGGTAGAATTCTGCATTGTCTCGCCCTGGTCTGGTTACCTATTCCTGCTGCAATAGCGTCAGTGCTTGTCACTGTCGTGTTCCAGTTTGGAGGGTAAGGTAGCCGGTAAACTTATGCATATGCCATTAGACCTCGCCACAAGATAGCTATGCACCATTAACACCTTTGGTGTCTATAGGCGTTGGTTGACTCTTTCCTGTGTGAATGTAACTTCCCCCTGACCCGAAGGCTGGATCTGCCCTTGAAATACGGTCGGCTCGTGTTTTCATCATTGAAGACAATATCTCTATTGATGCTAATAAACCGGTTTGAGCATGCGTGTAGATTAGCGCTATTCTATCGACTACGACGTAGCAATACGTGACAATCAATGATAATTACCGAGACCTAATAAGCGTTAACTTACGCACACATTAAACTTATGAACAAAGCCTTATTAACAAAATTAAGTGCGATTTCACACAGTGAAACCATATATACCACTTTACCCAGGTCGAGAATCGTATCTGAGCCCTTCTACTGATATTCTCCAAAACAAAACCTAATATAACTTGGCCTGAACCAGAAATTGAGTTTAAGACTTCATAATTCAAAATTTTCAGTCAATAACACGAGAGGAAACGTAAATACGAAATATAAGTACAAATATCATCTCATTCAATGGTTCACATGACACGGCGAATGATTTAATCAGAGTTTCGGCGTCGCAGTACACTGAAAGACATCAAGCAGATCTCCGATAAGGTACACGTGTCGAGTTATACAGTCTACGTGGGTAGTTTACAGTCCGTTTTAAAGAAAGCGTCCGTCGTCTTTTTTATTTCGACTTTTACGGGGGAATGATGTGAAGTATTAATACCGGTAACTGTTCTTAATTTCTATTCGGTATTTGATATTTCTGAAGTAGATTTATTAAAAATCAATAAAAATGAAATGTTTATAATAACAAAAAACCAGGCGACGACGATTCAAATTAAAAACACCCTTCTAACACATTCGGGAAAAAATTACACAGCCTGACACTCGCAAATCTAATGACATTTTTACAGCTTAAATCCAAGCTACAGAGCGATCCAAAGAAATGTACATACATACCTGCATAAATATACATTTTTTATATCATAAGGTAGCAAACAAACAGCTATCATGATGAAAAGAGAAATCATCGTTTATAGACACCAAAGATATTAATAACGCGTTGCTATCCGTGTGGCGGGAAGACTACCGGCTACCTTATCCTCGAAACCGGAACGCGACAATAACAAGCATTGACGCTATTGCGGCAGGAATAGGAAAGGCAGTTGTACCAAATACCCGCGCGCATTGGCGTATATAGAGGGCGACCGGGTGGGCCGTGCCAACCCTAGTATGGTCTAGTGCCTACCCCAGGATGTTGGGTTACCGATTCGAAATTCTAGGACACCAAAAAACTTCACACAAAAATTATTGAAATCAAATAACCATTGATAGTCAGGGAGAATAGAAGCTAATGCTATTTAGCTTCTAATAAGTAATACAGCTGCAATTTATTGGCTTAAGGATTAGTCAAACATGTGTACAACCTAAACCTAACATCTTGACCTCTCAAAAGATTGGGTGCATTTAATTTATAGGAAATATAAATAAACACCAAATATTTTAACATATTTTAATGGTGCTTTTCTATCTGTATGGCGGGGTGGTATTACTACGTGTATAAGTTTATGGGCTACCTTACCCTTCAAACTGCAACACGATAATGACAAGCATTAAAGCTATTACGGCAGGAGTGAATCTTAAAAAAAACTGTCCGTAACTGGCTGATTCTTTTTTCTTTTTTGATATCCTAGGACAACAGTCTATTGTTTATGGTTAAAAGAGACAACCATAGTCTAAGGAAACCAAAATTATTAATAGCGCGTTGACTTCCGTGTAACTGTTTGAAATTTGTGACTTCAGTTCACTGATTACCTTACTCTCTGAACCAAAACATGGTAGAAATACATGCGCATATAATAATTAAAATTCTTACATTACATGAGTATTTTATATAATCTGTTTACTTTTAAGAATTTTTATTGTGTACAATAAAGTGTTAAATAAATAAATAAATAATCAGTGCAAAAAAATAACATCAGGAAACTGCCTTCTTGAAATCTTGAAATTTACATCCAGATGAAATTGAACATTACGAAATTAAAGGGAAAAGGAAAATATCTAAAAACTGGGAAACAGTTGATCCAAAATGGCTGAAGGGTGGTGCGAGGGAGATGGAGAATGGGGGAAAGGGAGGATGATCATGCCAGTCACGTCCCGGGCAAGGCGCGCGCGTGCTCTTCATCCTAATGTTGCGAACCTAACTCACACACCCCGAAATACTTACACACAACTGAATAACATCAAAACACCTAACATATGGACACTACATCACATGTCTTGGTCTGTGTGCGTGAAAAATATATAAACTTCCTGGTAAATAACCAGACAAAACTTTCTTATGAGCGTTGTCTAAAGCTCGCGTTATATTAAATTTCTTCCTTGAGACGGTGTGAATATGAACTGTCATAAGTTACTGTAAGATAAAGTTTATTGTTTCATCCTTGAACTTTATTGAGAAACTCAGCTTGAATCCGTAAACAATTAGTTTTTAATGTCAATTAGTATTTAGTCATTATCTATATGTTAATGCGTGGCCTAAAAACTTTGTAACCATCCCTTTTTCCAACAGTTACGCGAACAGTGAAGTATGCAATTCGGCACAATTAAAATTTACATAACGGAGGACTGTAAAAACTTAATATGTATAACTGTCGATTATAGAAACCCAATACATTAAATTAATAAGAATAAATAAACGTGACACACTACATAGTACATTCGTGTGACATATGTGTATCATACATGACAACAGACACACATGTATACGATTTTTTTTTTGAAGTTAAAGTCTATTGTTACATTTACAAGAGATATTACAGTTCTGTCTGTGGTCGAATTTCGACCTCAGGGCGATCGCTACTTTTGATTGACGACTCATTTGAAAAGAAACCTTGAAGTAGAATTTAGGGATACTTAAATCTATGACTTTGTAATTTCTGAGCGGGGTTCTAAAATATATTTTCCTTTTTATATCTTTATTTGGTATTCTAGTTTAATTATCGCATATCGATAGTCTTGCGGCATAGTTATAGGCGTATCAGGTCGTGAATTCGGTCTGAGAGTCAGGATATTGAACGATATTATGGCTCTTGTTATTCGAGACAGAACCATCTGCTTGTTCTATGATATAAAAACACTACTGTAATGATGATATTGCGGTAGTTATGATTATTTTAATTCTTAATTAAATAAAAATTTCTCTAATGTGAGAATACAATAAAATGTCAAAATTCTGAATATCAGGATCAAATTGATTGGGTACTGTCCGAAGGTGTCAAGAGTTTTCGTAACCGGCGTGTTTGTATGAAGAGAGTAATGAATGTGGAGGAGGAAGACAAATCTGCAAGGATCGTGACATATGGCACTCGGTTCTGTCTGCCTACCCCGCAAGGGACCTGGCGTAAGAATATGAACATATATATAAAATAGTAAACAAGCAGATGACTGTTCTGATGGAAAGTGACAACCATCGCCTAATAGAGACCAAAGACGTTAATGGTGCATTGCTATCCACCGGTAATTTTTTTCATATGGCATTAACACCTCTCGTATCAAAGGTATTAGTATTGCGTTGCTATTCGTGTGGTGGGACGGTAATGAATACGTTTCCTGGCTACCTTACCTACTCTTCAAACTGGAACACAGGAGTGACAAGCATTGACGCAATAGCGGCACAAATAAGTATAGCAATTGGCACCATAAACGAGGACACGTTACCAAACTTTACTATCTAGTAGTCACGATGCGGTGAGCACTAGGTGGTTGGAGTGATGGCAAATTTACATAAAGTGGGAAAACAAGAAAATAGCAAAATTTCGAAAAAAGCCAAATGTAATAAACCTACCAATAATGTTAATTCGTAAGTTGTTAATTATTGTTCCTAAATAACATAAAAAAATCTTCAATCTGTAAAATTTGCAAATCTTGATTTAGTAAATGCTGTAAAACAATTCTTTAGTTTCCAGATTTTGGCATATAATAAACATGCCAACGACATCAAATTTATAAATCATTTTAAAATTCGTAAGTCAATATATTACCATATAATAAACTTGGCTTGGTATATAATGAACGCCATAAAAAAATCTCTAGTATTAAGATTTTGGCATATATTAAACCTGGCAGCACCGTCAAATTTATAAGTCGTCAATGTTGATTCAGTAAATGCCATAAAATCCACAGGATCTTTCCCAGAAACGACCACCGTAACGTCACCATTGTTTGTGGTATTCACATGCGCGGCGTCACTACGGATACACACCATCTGAATGCCTAATAAGATCTCACAATTATATTTGATAAATTTATTTAAAGATACATTTGCATACACCGTGAAATGGTCAGCAAGAAAGTTAGATGGCTGCATAGATGGTAGCGATGACCAGTGAGTCATTATAATTTAAATTAAATTAAAGAGACTTAGCGCTTGCGTCCTTTTATTACTAATTTTTACTCGTAACTTCACTCAGCTGTTTAAGTTTTTGACATTACTACAGCTAAATTAAATTATAAAATTAAATTCAAAGTTTCATCCTCACCATCTCGATGTCTGAAAGTCCACAACCGTGCGATTTACGAGGCACTTTTTGCCACGCACTACTCCTATGTGGTACCAGCTATCGGCGGAAATTTTTCCGAACGGGTACGACTTAGGGACCTTCAAGAGCCTACTTATTCTTAAAAGGCCGGTTACGCAACTACAAGACCCCTGGTAGTGTAGTTGTCCATGGGCTGTGGTAATCACTTATCATCTGGTGAGCCTCCTGTCCGTTTGCCCCCTCTTCTATAAAAAAAAAGCTATTAAAACGTGGTCCCAGGAATATTTTTATTTCTGATTAATAACAACCTGAATTTTTGTGAACAGCTTCATTTTGACGAGGCGCACATCTGCGGGTCTAGAGAAGTGGCATAAACGCTAAGAGAATAATAGAAAGATAAATGTATGGACTTGACGTAAGCGTTCGATTATGCTTATGTCAAGTCCACACATTTATATTTCTATTCTCCTAGCGTTCATGCCACTCGTCTAGAACCGCAGTTCTATTTTCAAAAATTCTCGAATCGGGTAACTAATAAAGTTAGATAAAAACAAAAGTTTAGAGTGTCGGAGTAAGACAAGCTTTTACTTTACGTGTAGGACAAAGTTACTCTTGAATTAGCTGCTGTGAGAAAATTAGGTTGTTTTTAAATCGATTACTACCAATTTTAAAATCTTGTAATTCCGATATATTTAGAGTGGAGGACTCGTCAGAAAACCCATCGAATGTGTATTACAAAAAAAATCGTGTTTTTTTATAAAATAACCAAGCGATTAAAGTAAAATATTAGTAATTGTTGTTAACCAATATTTTTCCTCCACCAAATTAACATATTTGAAGCCCCACAACTTTTTAGTTATTTAGTTTAATTTATTAGTTTACCGATTCGATATTTTTCGAAGAGAGAAAAAATGGAATCCTTATCAAAACGAGGCTGTTTACAAAAATTCTGCTTGTTATTAATCACAAATAAAATGTTGCTGGGACCACAGTTTATACTACTACTGTTCATTATAACGTCATTTACTTTTTTATCATAAGATAGCAATAAAGCAGATGGCTCTCCTGTTGGAAAGAGACCAATAGGTACCAAAGATGTTAATGGTGCGTTACTATCCTTGTGGCGGGGTCTTAATGCCAGATGTATAAATTTACCAGCTACCTTACCCTTCAAATTGGAATACGAAGTGACAAGCACTGATGCTATATAGAATAGGTTTTTAAATGAAAGCAAATTTTAATACAAATTTCTCACAATTTATTTTTTATAGAACAAAACAGCAGAAGAGCTTTACTATCCAATGATATAAATTATAAACAATTGTATTATCATCAACTACGTCGTCATTACTCTTTGGCAAACTGAAACTTATCAATATTGTTTAAATTAACAGGTAGAAATGACTGGTAGCAGTATTTTTGACTACGTACACCAATCAGATCATGCAGAGATCGCTGAACAGCTGGGACTGTCGCTAGCTGGAAGATCAGGTGCGGGTCTAAACAGTCCTGCATCAGGAAGTGAAGAAGGAAGTCAACATGGAACTAACAATCCTGATGGTGAGTCAGTTTTTGGCAATATACATTTTAAGCTTTCTTGATTTTATCATAGAACTTATTTATCTTTAACTTAAGTTAGGGTGATATTAGGCCTGATTTTAAAAGTAGCGTCTATTTAGGAAATCTAAGTAAAAGCCCGAAATTTGGTGGTAATGTAAACCAACCACTACCGCCACACCTATGCGTCGGAAAAGCACGAAAACCACTGGTCCCAATAATCGCAAATAAAAAGTGACAGACATTAAATATTTGCAAATGGCAGGATTAGAATCGCCAACCAAGTGAACTTGTATGTCTTTTAACAATGCAGACGGTTTATTCTGCCTATTCTGCTCGAGAACTAGTGTAATAATACTTAATTCTTTTTATTTGTGTTGTATAAATATAATTCAGCTCAATTTATTTTTTGAATATTTAACAAATTTTCCGTTCTTATTATTTCGCCCATCTGATGTTGCCAAAACAATTTCTTCATCGAGTTCGATACTTTTTTTGTAGATACCGCTATTTGATTTATTTCGTAACATTTTCCAGTCAAAACAACGTTTAGAAGTCAATCACCCATCTTATGGGAACAAGAAAAACTGAATTCAATTAAGTTTCTTCATTTCATAGGCGAATGCGCCGTTTATACTAGTGACAATACTGATCCAATAGACGCAGAGCTTATCACAAATTTCGAGTAGGTGTTCCATTCAACCTTGCACTAGCTTCCCATTTCCCACCATGTTCCATTTAATGTTTTTGGTGCAAACGAAAACATTTTCTAAAACTTTTTATGTAACTTTTTAATATAATTCTAATTCTTAACGCTCTCCAAACTCACTAATTAATCCTACGAGACAATTCATGTTTACGGGATAAAAAAAAACACACGTGCTAAGTCTGACCGAAGACTACTGTATCTGTATTCCAATAATCTAAATCTATCCATAGGTTTCAACGTCAAGAAATGACAAACACACACATAGATTTTTGGCGATTTTAATTATGGATGTAATTAAAAAGATCGGTACGAAAATATTTCAACAAAAGCAGCCTTTTTTGCTAAGTCTAGTTTATATATGTCCTTTTTAATATATTTTTTTTATAATTTTGTGTACGCTATTACAATGAACTTCTCGGGACTAAAACAGATCTAACCTTAACAAATTTAAAAAATGTGTTAAGACAAAGCTATGTAAAAAACAGTATCATAAAATATCTGATTATTTAGAAGACAAAAAAGTCTGCGATTAATTGCTCCTCCTCATGTTAATCTCTTAAATAAATATTTTGTTGTAATCTTGTAATTTGTATTTTGTAATTGTAATATTGTAATTAATTATGAAAAAATGGAAAAAATGACTAGCTCGCCGAGTTTCTTCCACCGGATCTTCTCAGTGTGTGGCCGCGTTGCAATCCGGTAGTATTTGTAACGACTCGTCAAAAGTACCTGTGAATGTTTATTTGAATAAAGCAGTTTTTGAGTTTTTAATTTTTTATGCGAAAGTTACGATGTGGATTTTGTTGTCTGACAATATAAGGCTCTTTCATATTTTTTTAAATAATGCGAACACCAATTGGAAATTCGTTATGAACTCTCTCGGTACAAAAATATTCTACGACGAATCGTTCAATGCAGAACATAATAAGTTGCTCCAAATTGAAATTAGATTAAGGAATCTTCACGGTGTGTTGCCACCTCATGAAACGGTCAATGGGGAGTCAGTACTCAATATTATGGAGTTTATTATTGTTATGGGAAATAAATGGGGGGTGATAGAGTACGAAGCCTATCTGTACAAACCCAGAATATAATTTCTTTCGTCGATTTCGAAATATCTTTAATTAAAGATGAAAAAACTATTGTCATGATATAACAGACGTTACTCGCTCCAGTGCATCGACTTTTTATTGACATTGGATGAAAAAGGTGTGGATTTCAAATTTAAACTTAATTTTAACTTTATACAAATTAAGTTTGACGTTTTTATCAGTTAACGGGTTTTGATAACTATCTAATGCTGTTATATTGGAAATGTTTGTCCGTACAAAGTTAAAGACGAAAATTCTATATTCAGATAATCTTTTACAGGCTCTTCTGACGAAATTATATTTTTTTAAGTTACTACCGGATCGAGAACTGGCCACATATTTGATATATGACATGAAAAGTTATATTTTTTTGTGGAAAAATATTAAAGTTGCAGATATGAAACCAATGCAAATATGTCTCCAAGGCCTCAGGAGTAAACGACATCCTGTAATGGAATAAAAATAGGAAATGATAAATTTTAGAATCAGTATAATATAGGCTATGAAGATTGAAAATAAGGAAGGAATCAAAATATATACCAAAACATGTCCAACTACTTTGGAAGATATTTATTTATTATTTTAATAATAACAAATTCCGGTTTTTATAAGAATAAAACTACGAAATCTAGATTTAGAAGAGGGAATTCATAAAGCATGTGTCAACCATGTTTAGATATTTAAAAATTAGGTTTTTTTGCTTGTCGCGATTAAAAAAATCTTTAAATACATTATTTACAAAATTATTTACTAAATTACTTTCGTATCGGGGAAAAACAAGGTGAAATACCATCATTCCCCATCAGGTGCTGTCCGAGGATGATGTTAAGAGTCTTCGCAACCGGCGAGTTTGTATGAAGCGAATCACGAATGCAGAGGAAGCAAGACAAACCTGCAAGGCTCGTGACTCTCAATTCTCTTTGCCTACACCGTAAGGGATCTGGCATGAATATATGTATTTATGAACTTTCGTGCATTTGATTTAAAATTGATTTTTTGCCCTGCGAAATTTCCATATCTTGAATCACCATTATCAGTATGATTTTCTCATTCTCGACACGTTACACAATAACATATGAAATATATTACACAATGTGCGGATATTTATTGATACGCTTCTACTGTTTCAATAAAAATGACTCACATCTATAAACGATTTTCTCGCTTCGAAAAACGTGCTTTACGTGACAACAGAAAGTCAATTTACTTGTAACATGTAGAAAAAGTAAACAAAAAAAATTAATCAAGCCCTGATGTGACAGCTGGCTATTGTACTGGGAATGCCGTGGTTAAACGGTCGACAGAAGTGAAGTCCGTGGATAAAGTTGTATTGTCAACTGATAGCCATATACAAGACAGATCCGTATTAGTTGGTGTTAATTTAAATAGCCAGGGATTGTGAAACTTTAATGGACTACCATTTCTGCCTTACAGCTAAGAAAGTAATTTCATAACCATATCTTAGCAATATAAAAAGACAATCTTTTTGATCATATACTGGGTGATTTTAAAGGGCTTTAGGAAACAATCAGCTTAATTAGTGAGTAAAATAGAACACTTTTTTATATGATCATTTTGAATTTTTATAGTGCACCAAAGCACCCACTAAAGTAGTTTTCCATAATATTGATACGTGAAGTAGCAGCAAAAATATTTTAGTGGAGGTTTTTAGTGCAATATCAAAATCCAAAATTATAATTGAAACGACTTCTATTTCACTTACTGATTATGCTCATTTTTTCTCTAAAGCCTTTAATTCAGTATTTTCCAGTATTTTTATAGAAAGGTCAAATTCCTCACTGCTAGGAAATTTGAGAGAAAAACCTTGAGAGGATGTATCACTCACATTCTGACTACTAACTAGGTGGTAAATTACTGTAACGTCTCGACCGGATTTGGTACAACTGCATTACCTATTCCTACCGCAATAGCGTCAGTGCTTTTCACTTTCATGTTCCAGTTTGGTCGGTAAAGTAGCCGGTTAAATTATGCATGTTGCACTACAACGCCACCATACAAATAGCAACACATCATTCAGGAATCGAAAGGCGATGGTTACCACTTTCCGTCAGAGAATTATCTTGCTTGCTTGCTTGATAATCTATGAAACAAAAGAAGAAAGAAATAGTAAATTAAAAACGTATTTGATGCGACTCATAGTGCAAATAGGCTTTTTTTAAACACTAACTATCAATTTCAATGTGCCTTGCAAAACTACTTTACTTATGCAAAACAACTCTTACGTATTTCGTGTACTGTTAAATAGCTTTGCTTCCAACTTTAATAACGTTTGAATTCAAACAATAAACTTTAGAAGGAATTTAAATGCTGACGTATTGTGGTCGTATTGTGGTGTTACTCGCAGTTCTGCCAATTTGATGAAATTTTTCATGAGTGACGCTTATGTTAAGTACGCACTTGGCAAGCAAATTTATTATATTATACTTTAAAAATTTGCATTGTGTATGGGAGATATTGTTTGTTCCTTTATACAAACGTTGTGAAGCTTGTGATGTAGAATCATGTGACGAAAAATATCTCCTTAATGAATTTCTCTGACACTTATAGTTCTAACTTACAGTAAATCTTCATTTCTTATTCAGTAAATCACTAATATTTACAAAGGTATTACCTTTGCTTTGGCCCTAAGGAAGTAGCGTGGAAGGCTACCCCAGTAACAGATGATAGATATCATGTAGAAGCTTGCTGAGTAAACAAGTAATAAAACGTAAATTAATTTTTGAAATTGTACTAGTAGATCCAAACTCAAGTTAAAGTACAAACTATACAGTTTTTTTATTAATATGAAAAATTGAAATTTTTACATAATTACCATTTATAATTTTAAATAAAAAAAAATGTGGGAGACAAAGATATTTAAGTAAAGAGTCAATAATAATATACAATGTATGACATGGATTTGCTTTTTAAAAATGAATAATATTATAAGCTTTAGTGTCTTCGCAGTCTATACAGTCATCACATTGGGATTTACCCAAATACTTATCTCGTTTTACTTAGAAGACCTGCGTAGACACATATCGTTTTTAGAAGGATAGAAAACATGTAAGTGGTTCTCTTAATGGTAAGATATTTATACAGAAATCGGCAACACCAAATATGTTAAAAATTAATTTTCGATTGAGATTATATTATTGAATTCAATAAAATACCAAGCACAAATATTAGTAGGTATTAATCATTTAAATAATAAACCACTTGCTTTCTTTACGCAAGAAACTTTGAGAGGCGCTGATAAAATTTCTTAGAGATCAACTGAGTAAAATCAATTAAGCGGATCGATTTGATGGGACCCAACACTTTTTCCACGAACATTTAATTAGATATCCGCTCAGCTAATCAATCAAGCTATTAAACTTGAATTTTATTCAAACTATAGACTTCTGTTAAACAACATTTAATATACTGCTACCATAGTTCTGTTAAATGACGTTAACAGAAGTCTTTAGTTTGGACAATACTAAATTATTACGATTGATCCAAGTTTTTTGAAGAATAGATGTATGGACTTACTGCTAGACATCTCGTAAACGACAAGAGAAAAGTAATTTGTGTCACTTACACTAACTACCGCCTAGTGTGACACAAATTACTCTACTCTTAAAGTCTCGCCCGGCTTTGGTATTACTGCATTACCTATTCTTGTCGCAATAGCGTCGGCGCATGTCGCTGTCGTGTTGTTTAAGGCTTAAGTAGCCAGCAACATTATGTATGTGGTTTTCCATCCCTGCCACATGAATAGAAACGCACCATTAACACCGTTGGTGTCTTTAGGCGACGATTTCTATCAAAAGCGCCATCTGCTTGTTTGCTATCTTATAATTATATTAAAAACAAAAAATATTTAAGTGACTATAAACCTAAAAGATTGTGTAGACATGGTACGTCTACCCTGATAGAAAACCGGCTTGATGATATCTATTTATAAAGTAAATAAAGTAAGAATATTTTATTTCGCAGTATCATCACAAATGAGCCTGGCGGCAAGCGGGACACTATACCGAGGGATGGACAGGGCATTTTGCGTGCGGATGAAGAGTACGCTAACAAAACGCGGATGTCACTTTAAATCTTCAGGATATAGGGTAAGAATAATTAAACACGTATTAACCTTGAGCAAATTTTACTATTGCCATGAGTGATTTCAATATAAAATACTTTTTAGTTTTAATTACCACTCCTTTTTATACTCCGTTTTACCAATTTTAACCTGCAGAAACCTGAACAAAGCATGATTTGTAATTTTTTAAATTTTAACATTTTGAAAGCTTTTTTGGGTTATAATTTTTAATACAACACGTTTGTTTTTCTTATAAACTCCTTTTCAATATTTATACCATATTGCAACCTACAGCAAATGAATATTCTCATTCTTGTAATTCTTTTTCTTTGTTCAGATGGCTAAGCCTTGCTATCTTTCTTATGGCCTCCTACCAAAAAACTACTTACCTAAGTACATCAAAGTCAGGGTTAGGGCTTTTTCTTTTTTAAACTTCATTCCATTTTCATTAATCAAAAAATTCCATTTGTCATTTATGTCAATTTGAGCATCTTCCTAAAAAATAAATGTCTGAATATGATATTCTTAGTTAATTGCGTCTTTCTTCCATTGCTTTTGTTCTTCTTCAATTATAATATCTTTTAAATAAATTAACTTTAAATGCTATTTCTCTATAAGTGTTTCGCTTTTAAAATTGTCTATTCAAAATACCTATTAGTCTTTCCAAACGAAAAGCTAACTTGTTATCAATTTCAAGTATTTATTATTGTAGAAAATTGTTGATGAAAACCTGTGGACATTTTTTCTATCTAGAATTTAGATTGAAAAGTAAATGGACGCTGAATTTTCATTTTCAATTTAGGTTGGAAGAAGCCAGGAGTACGAACCTTCGGGACACGTCGGTAACTGGAGGGTGGGTATCAGAGTTAACAAACAAAATAAATTTGTTTTGAAAAAATATTATTTTAAATAAGTATGTCAATCCTGAATTGCAATTTATTAATGTTTTACAGTTTGATAATAGTAGATGATCCGTTAATTTTAAATAGAATGATGAATCAACGGTGAAATCAAGGACTACAAACAATTATATCGATAATGAATAACATGAAATAAAAACATACTTATGTCGTTTCACAATTCACACACTGATTATAACAAAATGTGCATAATCTGAAGCAAAATATTCTATATTTATTTGAGTTTTTATAGTGCATGAAAAACCTCACTAAAATAATTTTGCTACTACTTAGCGTACTAAAATTGTAGAAAATTATTTTACTAACGTATTTTTCTGCACTACGAAAACTCAAAATAATCATAGAAAAGGCTTATATTTCAATGATAACGTTCAAATTTTTTCTCTAACACATCTTATTATAACAAAATATTTCTACTATTAACTAAATAATTAATCAATTTCATATTTTACTGCATCATTAAGATTAGATCTTAAATTAAGAGATAATAATTATTAACAAATGTGTGAATGACGAAATTGTACCGAGCGCCGACGGTGGATAGTATAGATTATATACTTCAAAACTTTTAAATAAAATAATTATAATAGTATTTTATGGCGTTATTGAAGAATATAAAATGATAAATAATAGAATAACCAAAATTTTAGTCAAAAGAGTGTTTCTTTTCAATTATTTTTCGCATGTTCTCGTAATAAAAAGTATTAAACTTATCACCTACGTATGTATCAAGCCTTGTGGTTTATTTAAATCCATAAAAAGCTTAGGACCCGTAGAACCCATAACTAAATCTAAGGATACATTATTATCAAGGTAATCGATACATGAACATCCATAATTATTTTACCACACACAATTACACAAAAATATTCTAAATGCTTTCCCCATATCCGGATTTTTTGCAAGAATATAATATTATAATACAAGAGATATGTATATAAGTGTTAATAAATACTGTAATTTAATTAACAGAGGATTAGTCAACTTCATGTGTCGTTGAAGATATAGAATTTTCAAATATCTATATCAAAGTGTTTTTACTGCAGTATCAGTTACATCACTGAGCAAGTTTTCAATTAAAGCATTCTTACAAATTAATATAAGTATTTGATTTATATTTCGAGATATCTGTATTGTGTAAATCGTTTTATTGCTCTTAAATAATTTCAAACGATCTCTTCGCCCATTTTAGATCAAAAATATTATTGTTCGAGTTATTATTCTGTTTGGGGTGCCTTAGGGCGCTTATACGACTCATAATTTTCGCTGGGACTCGGTGCTAGAACATAAAATGCGATTATATCTCAAGTAACTTGATAATAACTTATCCGATAGATAAAATTGTAAGTAATAGATTATTTCTGATGTGCTAACGGTGGTTTTATGCTTTGTTTAATATTTTTAACGAATTCAAAAAATATAATTGTTCCTAATTTGTTTTGACCCAGGATTTGTTTAGGTTACGGCGTAAACAAGCATTTTGCGAGTGGCATATACTTTTATATTAAAGGGTCTGGGCATTTCCAAAATAAATGACTGTATGTAGCTATTTATGTATTTTCATGTAATCATATTACAGACAATCGACAAACACACGCAATAAAATAATAATATTTGCTTATATTAGCTTACGTTTAGGCGAGTTTGTGTGATCTGTCCATCAATAATAATGTCATATAAATTACATTAGTTATTAAATGTTTAATTAATACTTTAATTAACAGTAAGTTATCGCAAAAAACTTCATTGTTTTATAAATAACACATTATCTAAAACAAAAACTCTTTCAAAAATATATACATTTAAAAAAAAGACAACTTGTCTTCCAAATAATCTTGATAAGTATTGTGTAAATGTATTGTAACGCTAAAAGTATTGCTAACCTCGCGGCTATATTTATCGGCCTAAGGCGAAGATTCGTGCTATCACGATGTCAAAATGAAATGAAAAAAAGAAAAATTATCTCCTGAGTTGATATAAAAGAGTAGACTATCCGCTATTCTGCCAGGCAGTTCGTAAGAGGCGAACGAGTGGCTATGCAAGGCACTACCATCGTGGCTACTAGGTGGTAGAGTTCTACACTCTCTCGCCCGATTCTGGTACCACTGCCTTACTTATTCATGCCGCAATAGTGTCAGTTCTTATCACTGTCGAGTTCTGATTCGGAGGGTAAGGTAGGCGGTAAACTTATGCAGGTAGTATTAACACCTCGCCACATGGAATACAACGCACTAATAACACCTTTGGTGTCTATAGGCGATTGTTATTTCTCTCCATCAAAAGAGCCAGCTGCTGCTATCTTATGGTATCGACGGGACCTACGTAAGTTGTCGTAACTTAAAAAAAGCGATTTTTGGTTTATTTAAAAAATGACTCCATTTTTACCATCAGGCGAG
The DNA here is from genome assembly GCA_036924255.1 of Apodemia mormo. Classification (NCBI taxonomy): domain Eukaryota; kingdom Metazoa; phylum Arthropoda; class Insecta; order Lepidoptera; family Riodinidae; genus Apodemia; species Apodemia mormo. The sequence goes on along the minus strand of JAUPFN010000021.1, from coordinate 16,027,004 downwards.
ATCGTGGTCAAGCGCTTCCCTATCGATAATAAAAAAAAGATAAATCCAACTTCTAAAATAAATTTCATTTTTATTCTTCTTGATATTAAAAATTTTTAAAAGTGGAGTCATTTTCATTAATAAAACAAAAATCACAATTTTTTAATTACGACAACTTACGTAGAACCCGTCGATATATATATATATATAAACACTTTTCTTTTCTTATAGAAAGAATTCCTAGCTGTCAAACGTTTATCGATTTAAAATCAGTTCTAAAACGGTTTGAAGTTCGCCGATCCAGCTAGTAAAATATAAAAACAGTTTGCAATTAAAACTTATCCAAGAATTAAACATACACAGGATGAGTTTCAGAAATGCTGTTTCAAAACTTTCTTAACTCCTAAGCCCCGAGATTTAGGACGCGGTTTGTGTTCGTAAAGTTGAAAGAATTAAATCCCAAAGTATAACGGATCTAAAAGTCACGTATACAAATTTCCAGAGAGTTTCAAGCTAAGATGAACTGTTACAGAAATTTTCGCTATTAACGCTTAGCCCTTGGCGCAAAAGCCATATAGAAGGCAATTAACAATTATCGCTAATTATTCTGTCGATATTTGCAAACAGTACGAACCATTTAGATTGAGATAACATTTTAATGGCCCAAATTTAGCATTAAACTAAATATATTGTGTTTCTAGGTTCGTGTTTGCTTACTACAAGTCATTTTACGGTTCTTTGATTATTATTTTTTTTTTTGATATCATTAGATAAAGATACACTAAAGTTGTTAATGTTAAAGTGAGTCGCTATCCGTGTGACAGGATGGCAGAGCAAGCTTACCCTCTAAACCAGGGATGGGGAAACTACGGCCCGCGGGCCACCTCCGGCCCGCGAAGCGTCTAAATCCGGTTCACGACCATCAAACAAAAATCATTCATCCATCAAAAAAAATTGAAATTTCTTTTCTTTTCTAATAGTTATTTTGTAATATCGCATAATAAATTCGTGTTTCAGAAAACATATATCAACATTTTTATTTCATTAATTAAAGCAGGGGTGGGAAAATTTTTTCGTTATAAAAATAGCCCAAATAGCAACAACTTGGCCCGCCGTATATTTTGTTAGTAAATATTGGCACGCGAACGAAAAAATTTCCCCATCCCTGCTCTAAACTGAACAACGACGATAACAAGCATTGACGGTATTGCGGCAGGAATAGGTAAGCCGGTGGTATCTGGGTGTTCACCCGGGCGAGACATTACGGAACTCTACCACATGCTAGTCACGACACTTATAGTCAATCGGTCGCCTTTTACGGCTTAGCTGGCAGAACGGCAACTGGTCTATTCTTCAAAGGATCTATTCTTCAAAGGATTATTATGAGATTATTTAGGGATTATTATTATGTATAATTAGCAATATCTGCTAAATATACATTATATGATTAGCAAGCATTGCGCTGCCTAACAGTTTTGTGATATCATGATACTGTCTGAAAATTCACTTAACGCTTGCCTACTGTAATATTTAGCTTTCTCCTCCTTTAAGACGGAGGTGAACTGGATGTATTTTCCTACAATTATTTATATATATATATATATATATATATATATATATATATATATATATATATATATATATATATATATATATATATATATATATATATATATATATATATATATATATATATATATATATATATATATATTTTATACATTTATATTTTCCTATTACTATATTTATATCAATATTGTCCTATTTCTTAATTTTCCATCCATTATGTAATAGCGAAAACAACCCTACAACCCACTGTCTATTTTTATAAAGATATTATGAAAATTATATGTATTTTGCAACACAAAAGTTAATGCTCAAATTTGATTGGCATAATTTTGCTGAGAAGCTTCATGTATTCCAAAAACAAAGTTGACAGACAATTTAATTTTATCAAAACATTGGCATGTTAAATGAATACCAAAGGTAGCGTTGCTTATATCTCCAATGAAATGTCTCTTATTTCCAGGTTGTTCTGATGCTTTGCCGGCTTCGACCACAATACACGTTTTCACACAGTCGTAAAACGCCGCCAGCTCTACTGGGGATGGTGGCGCTCGCCATAGCTCTGCCACCACCGTCGGTTCATGAAATAAGACTGGAGTCGGATATGTTCGTTACAAGAATTAATTTCGACTTTAGAATAGCGCACTGTGAACCCAGGTATTGATAAATATATTACTTATGTACGTTTTTTGCACATTTACAATATTATATTATTTGGTAAACCACATACACTCAAGTTTTTAATTCAAAATATGAAATGTATCTCTACGCATTGCAAAAAACTTTCAACATCATATGTCAGATATTTAAAAACTCAATACTTTTCAATTTATAGTTATATTTCAAAATTACTGTTTTTGGTAGTTTTATGTATTATTAATTTCAGAAATATTATTTGATTTTACTTAAGAAAGAAACAAATATTAGATTTTTTTTTTAAATATTTCAATTTTGTATTTATAAAATAAGGTTACAATTTAATATTTACTATGAATGTAAAAACTTATTTCTTTGTAAAAAGTTAAAAGAACATGAATAAAATATAAATATTTGCACATCATATTACGGTAAAGTGCGTATGTGTTATTTATCAGTAACAACAATATCTTGTGTTTATATCCTCAATCTAGTCATATGTCAAAAATATCGTATTTTTGATAAGTTTAATTACCTTTTAAATTTGGATCCGTTTCATTTGTCTATAGCCAGTTTGAACAAATACTTTAATGATACAATTTTGTTATTTAAATAGGTATTTATTTATTTTAATTATGTACTTATCTAAATTTTGTTTTCAGTAGGGTATCGGAGTTACTAGGTTATACGGCGGAAGAGCTTACAGGGAAGAATCTTTACGCCCTCTGCCATGGAGAAGATGCGAACAAGCTTAGAAAATGTCACGTAGATTGTAAGTATACATTCTAATATTATTTATTTATACCATCGTAATACAATATAAATAAACAATAAAAAACATTTTTAAAGATATTTAGAATGAAATTAATTTAGTTTAAATTTTTGTTGATAAATAAAAATAATAAATAAATAAAAATACATTATTTAATGACGGAAGTGTTAACAAAATTGTAGAAAATTCCAATTTTATAGAGTTAGTATTATTGAGTTGACGGAACATTTTACTTGGTACATTTTCACAACTCTTGACTACCAATTAGTTATTAAAACTGTTGAACCTTAGGGAAGGATCTAACCTCTATAACACGGGTTATCCTAGTATAGAGGTTAGAGCTCCACAATGATTTTTTCATATACTGTGTAATAAATAAATAAATAAATAAATAAATAAATAAAATAAATAAATAAAATAAATCACGGATCTAGTTTACACGTTCAGAGTTTCTTAGCCATTTCCACCGGTATAGTTCACTTAGGTAAGTACCGATCCCGCGGGCAAATCAGGATAAAATATCATTTATTACACTCAGGGATAATCTACCTTTCTATTGTTTAAAATATTTAGTCGGTTTAGAGATTACTTCCAAACAATCTCACAAACTTACATATTTTACCTTTTTAAAATAAAAGTATGATGGGACAAAATCTGATGTGAGTTGGACTTGCCCACCGAGGATTTTGTACAAATTGTAGGTATATATTTATAAAATATAATTCAACAATCTAGTCTCGCAGTTTCTTTTTGAGCTTTACCAAATCTCGTTTCTAAAACATATGTGCTTTAAATAAAGACTACATTTTTATGATTTAATTACAAATTCATAGTTTCCAGATTTTCCCTGACCTTGTAATATAAGACGATATCACTTGCCAAATTTCATATGTTCTAGATTAATGGAAAGTATCCAATACATTTTGATTCCCATAAGAGTGTCGGAATATGTGTTTATTGCTAACTGCTAATTGCCATATTATGCTTTTTTACATTAACTTATAGTTTGATTTTTTCACGGCTTCAAGGGACTGTAGACCTGAGTACATAGTATTCATTTCAATTCGATACTTTCAACAATTCCTGGCAAAAGATTCTTAATATAGAGACGGACAGAAAGACAGACAAATGGATAAAAAGTGATCCTATAAGGTTTCCGTTTTTTGTTTTTGTATTACAATATCCTTAAATAACATATAATGTATGTTAAGTAAATTGTTGGTAAACCAACGTATTGCCAATAAAAAATTAGATGAAAAAAAAGACTATTGTTTCTAAGTTCCTTGGACACGTACACACTATTAAATTAAAAAATAATAAATCAATTTTTATTATACGAAAGTTGCCTTATTCGGCATTCACTTGACGAATTTTGACGGAAGTTTTAACTATAATATAAACGTTATTACTCTGTGGACAAAAGTACAGATATACTTTAGCGTACATTCGTATGTACAGTCGTAACCAAATTACCCGCTTTCGAGCAAACACCCGGTGTTTTATGATAATCTGTACAATTGTTATTCTACACCCGGATTGTCCACATTTGACCGGCATCTGTAGACACTGTGCATTTTAAATTCAAATTAATGTTCTCGTAAAGCTATCAACTGTTAGTGGTGAAAAAGTTAACTAAATGACGTCGATGAATCGTGATTTGAGTTAATAGACGGCCATTTTGTGAAGCATCGACTTATATAATTATTACTTACATATGATGTGGCGATCTTTGATTCCCTTTTTTATGTCATAATACTGTGAACAAGCAGATGGCTGTTTTAATGAAAAAGGCGACCATTACCATTGCCTGGTGGTTTTGGTGTCTATAACATCAAAACACTTATTGATGCATCTGTTGCACTGGTTGAAATATTATAGGTATGCATAAAATTCCGGCTACCTTACTCTCTAAACCGGAACACGATAGTGATTATTAATCAAATAAAATCACTTGTACTTTACTAGTAGTAATTTTACATCTAACCAGTTTTGTAAATTACAGCATTATCAGGGATTTTTGTTTTACTCAAATAATTAACAAAAGTTTTAGCCAACCTGTAAATATTTACAACAGTTACATTCTATTTGTAAATATTTACAAGTAGACAATTGCTGTTGTTTTAAAAAGTCTGTAATCTGCGAAACCGATTAGTGGAGAATTAACTGATATAAAGGTATAAATTAGTATAATTTATTTGAATAACCATAATATAATACATTTTTATCAAGTTTCGATGACGAAAAGTACTAAATTTATGTTTTCGTACAATATATGAGACAAGAACGTGTTAATTGAAAAGTCCAGTACGAGGAAGTACATTTGAAATATTACTCTATTCTTATAACTATGGCATTGTAACAAAGGTTTTCATTTCGTAGAATTTTGTGTTTGAAGGAAAACACTATTTCTGTAAAACAAAACCCATACCAATCCTAACACGGCTACGTAAGTGAAAATTCTTTTAAATTTACCTCATCCTTTTCGGAAATGAGTGGTTTATATGGACAACTATATATTATCTAATAGGATAAAAAAACCTTGTTTGATAGCCTAAACTATGAAAATAAATGATGTATTAAAATAATATATAAATAATGGCCACATTAAATACTTATTACCTAGAAACGTAAGGCTGTATAGAACATGAAGCGACATTTCCCACGTCCACAAGGAAAGGAAGCGAGTAGACAAGGGAATTATTATTCAAATCACAACTGCAACGGCCATACGGCGCTAAGCCTAAATTGTTGTGTATTCCACAAACACTATAAAACTTCTGGTTAGAATTATTTTTAAATTCCGTCATATATTCATCTTCCGTCATATATTTAGTTGGATATTAAAAATGATTGCTAAATAAATAACAGTCTCAAATGTAAAAGAGCAAAGGTCAAAGGACTGTAAATTATCAACTTGATCCTGTACATAACTATAATCGATTTTCGAAAAAACCCAAGAATTCAGATCGACACAAATACATATTTTTATTTCTTTTAATGCCATCATTAATATATATATTAAACGGATTGAATTTCAATATTTCTTCGTAATAGGAGAAGTTTAGCAAGGTTTGTCCATTGCAGGTGTAATTTAGCGAATGTAGATTTAGAGAAAATATTGTATTTAATAAATCAATAATTGTCTATTTTTCTTAAATAAAAATAACTATGGCTATTGTTTTATTAGTGTTCAACAGATTTTTTATTGTAAAGTCCTAATTAGACTTCTACACCTAATAAAAAAATATTAATCCTTTTTAGTACAATCTAATCTGCAAACAAATGTATTATTCCCTGCTTTTTAACTTATAGAAAAATTTATTTTAAGGTTTTTTTATTTATAAATATTTAAAGAAAAACCTATTAATTAAAACCGAAAATGCATTATTTATCACATTTATCACAAACGAAAATATTTATTCGGTTGTAGACAAACTGGAATATGTAAAGTCGTTTGTATGTGAGTAATAAATTGTAAAATTTATTACGTTTGAAATAGAAAATGCAGAATTGATTGTATTTAAAGTAGGCTCAAAGGAGAGCAGTCGTAAATTTTCCTGCTGCCTTGAAGAACGTCTTGACATGGATTTCTAAAGACACAAACGGAATACAAAGTGTAGTTACGACATTAACCACTGATAGATTTCACTACACATATTGGGTCATGGGTGGACAAATAATCGAAAACAATCCGCAATAAGAATCAATAAGGATACTCAATAGAATGAAGTAGATAGGCAAGAATACCTACTTTTTTATATAATTAGATAGCAAACAAACAGATGACTCTCCTGGTGGGAAAATAAACCATCGTCTATAGACAAGAAAGATGTTAATGGTGCGCCGTTTTTCGTATGGCGGGATAACAATGCTACATACAAATATACCGGCTACCATACCCTCCAAACCGGGACACGACAGTAACAAGCATTGACGCTATTGCAGTAGGAGTAGGAAAGCCGGTGGTACTAAATACCCAGGCGAGACGACCGTTCCTTTTACGACTTGCCTGGCAGAATGGCAGTTGGTCTATTTTTAAAAGGAGCCTGGACCAACACGGGAGAAATACTTTTAAACTGCTTGTAATAATTCTATTTTCGAGTAATTGGTTCGCACTTTTTTCGGACCGTTTTGGAATAGGACAACTGTCCATTACCTATAGATATTTGATCTATTTCCAAAACATCAAGTCTTGGATATATAAGACTTCTAGATAGGTAGAGTTCTACAAAATCTCGACTGGGTTTGGATACCATTGCCTTAATAATTTTTGCCTCAACAGCTTTAGTGCTTGTCGCATTTGCATTCCAGACCTGCAACACACGGATAGCAATGCATTGTGCATCTCTGGAGTCTTCATGCGATGTTTGTCTCTTTCCATCAGGAAAACCATCAGGAAATTTTCTATCGTATGATATGAAAAATTATTACCAACCTGAACAAAATTTATTTCACTGTGATGGTAGCAACCGGCCTTCGTTCACCTTTTGCAAAATGACTCGCAGGAATACAGATGGTTTATTCTTTATAGAACCAGGAATAGCATAGTGGAAACTTACACATCCGTTAATCGAAACTGAGTACTAAATCTATCCCTTTTAAATGTTATCGTAGTTTGTTATATCTACAGACCACATGAATACTAATAGAGACGCCATTGTGAAGCAAACGTGTCGGCACGCATTTAAACAAATGTTCCTATCACCGTCGAAACTGTCATATATTTGTAGATACATTTTATCTTGAAAAAATAGTAATAATGTATGGTTTTATCGTACCGAATGAGATGACAAGGTTTAAAAATTACCCTTGAAGTGATTTTACTCCATCGGTAAGTAGTGTAACTCTGTATGTAAATGCAAACTACACTGAGAAACTAAGAAATTGTCTTAAAAGGCGTATCCATTTAATGCGCGGTTATATCCCAGACCAAGCTATCTCTTACAAATTATATTTTTATAGGTAGTTATTTAATGCTACTATATGAAGCCTGAGTCGTTTTTAATAAACATTACAACTTATTATTAAGAATAAGTCAATACCACAACAATAGATGAAACAATTGTCACTAACATTTGGCTCCAATCCAAAGTTACAAATTAACAAATGACTACAATAAACAATAACATAACAAAACCAAAAACCAACATTGTTTTAATGATTCACGTAGTACAATACACGTGTCAAACACTTTGTTCTTTGTATTTCATTAATAAGAGCTGTTTACACGTTCAAATTTAATCACATCAGAGTCAAAGAAATTTACAAAAACTATCTTCTATCCTTAAATACATTTAAAATGACTAGAATATTTTCTTTATAATAGAATAGCCAGACAGATACCGCTTCTGATGTAAAGCAGTAACTAACCATCGCTTTTACACACCTATTCTTCAAAAACGCCCTCACCGATACGGGATAATATTAACTCACTGGCAAAATATATTTGGCTCAATATTAATTCGTTCGTTCCGTAACTTAATTTACAGCAATTAACAACATTTTCTTTTTAAAATTAGAACTTAATTGAATTGTAATAATTATTTAAATTAGGTAATAATTAATGTAATAATTAATTAAATTATTTAAATTAATAAGGAAACTCCTCCGACACATCAGTCCACCCACGCCATCCCTATTTTCCACGTTGTCGTAGAAACAGAGACATTTTATGTACTCAACGCACTTTTTACTTCGTATCCGAAGCATCTTCAGGAGAATCGAAAATAACACCTGGATCTATAAAAAAGGTGACAGATGCTAAACTGATAGTCTACATAGCACCTAAACGATGCTCACTGTCAACATATATGTCCGATTTGAGCACTATCGTCATAGAGTGATTTAAGTCTCTAATTCAAGGCCAGAGGTATTGTTTCATCCTTAATCTTGATGCTTGATGCTATCATGAGGAATGCATTAATATTGATTGTTATGTAAAGCTTTATTGGTACCTGTTAGCGGAGAATTAAGATTGATTTGAATTTTATTTACTTCATACCTTTAACAAGGTGCTGATTAAATCAGTGTCGTCATTACCTGCTATTGTTATTTCTGACATAACACTGTTTGTTGTCTTAATAATTCACATTATTGATAAATAAAAATATTTTGTGATAATCTTCTACCATAAATAATTAAAATGAATAAACATCATCAGGATATACTGCGTAGATCCAAAATAATTAACTTGAAATACAACGTCTAAAATATCAAATATTATGTAGTCATTTTTATATATATATATTTGGTTAGCAAACAAGCTGATGACTATGGACACCAAAGATGTTAATGGTGCATTGCTATCCGCGTGGCAGGACGGCAATACCAGTATGCATATTGCATAAGTCTAGCGGCTACCTTAGCCTTCAAACCGGATCACGACAATGGCAAGCATTGACGCTATTGCGGTAAGAATATGAAAGGCGGTGGTACCAAATACCCGCTCGGGACGTTGCGGAACTCTAGCACCTCGTAATCACGATTATAGTAACACGTGCAGCCATACGGTCATCTCTTACGACTTGCCTGGCAGAACGGCAGTTGGTCTATTCTTAATCTTAACACGGGGTATATATAAATATTCAGGGGACAAATTACACTTACTGATCTAACCCCAAAATAAGCAAATTATTTGCTTGTATTATGGGTGTTGTTCAACGATACTTATACATAGAAATACATATATAAACACTAGAATATATTTAATAAACACCCAAACCCGGAAACACAAACATTTATGCTTATCACACAAATGCTTGTCCCCGTCGGGGATCGAACCCGAGCCCCGTTGCGTAGTCAGGGTCGCTAACCACTCGATCAACGGGGCGGTCAAATTATTGTAGAGTAAGCTTGATATGGAGACAACTCCAATAGGAAGATCGATATAATACATAAAATAATATTTCGACATAAGTAGGGAAATTAAATAACGCAAAATAAGTACCTACAAAAAATAAAGGTTACTTACAGCTACTGCTTCTTCAGATATCGTCAACATTCCCAGTCCCCTTTTCTTGTATAGATTTCGCGGGTATCATATTAGAAAGGTTTTAATTATATACCTGTATAAATAACCAAAGTAGACAGGTTTCCGCTCATAGACTTAAAATTAATTATGGAATAAATTTCCATACGCCAATCCCTTAAAATAATATATTATTTATTATTCTCAAATTTAACGAGTATGATAAAATTAGTTAATCTAGTTTTGTTTTTAAATTTTACTAACCGGATTATAATTACTTTTCAGTAATGAACAAGGGCCAAGTTTTGACACACTACTACAGGATAATGAACAAATTAGGGGGATACACTTGGATGCAAACCTGTGCTACAGTCGTGTGTTCATCTAAAAACGCCGAAGAACAAAATATTATTTGCGTCAACTACGTAATAAGGTATAAATTACGCATTCAATCTATTTTCTTGTCCATCGGTATCTTGAGTCTATAATAGTAGAGAGAGCATGTTTTCTTTTTCATTAGCTAAATAAAAAGTTATTCATACCTTTCCATACATTTTATTAATTTTATTTCATAGTTAATGGTGCGATACTATTCATGTGACGGATTCTAATGCCATATGAATAAGTTCACCCGCTACCTTACGGTTCAAACGTACCTACAACAATCCCATTTTAGAATTCAACGGACATTTTAACAGCAAGTATATACATACATACATACATACATATGTAAAAGGTATTTACATACTACGGAAGTCATGAACTCCTCAAACTTGCAGGTATATCTACTTTTCTTACTTTTAAAATAAGCAAAGATCTTTTTTTTTCTGTCATAAAGTTGATACTTGACACGTTTTATTTAGTCAAATGGACCACCAAAAAAGGTGAAGTATTTATTTTTAAATAGTCAAAACTACGGAATAAATTTGTTCCGTGGTCGAAACTATCATCACACAAGGCTGTATAAACCAGATAATCTTATTATTTAAAAAATAAAAATAAAATAAACGATAAAGAGTGATAAAAAATATTTCGCTTTGTTTTTACTGTTCATTCCTTAACTTTGAAGTGGTTAGAATCAAATTATTTTCATGACGAGCGATTTAAAAAACTATTAAATATAATTATGTTGAAGATATAGTTAAAAATATGATGTAATTTATGTCGTTTCTGATTACTAAAGTAACATTTTTAGGTTTTTCGTAAATTGTAGCCATAAGAAAAGTGGCCGTGATTTAATTTACATTTCAGAAGAAATTACTTACAAATTTATTTTAAGATGTTAAGCAGTTATTAATAGTCTAAGATCCTACTATAGAACGACCTTCACCTAGTTGGTTAATGGATGAAAAATATTTTATATCTAATAAAATCCATACTAATATAATAAATGGGAAAGTGTATGTGTGTTTGTTTGTCCGTCTTTCACGGCAAAACAGAGCGACGAATTGCCGTGATTTTAAGTGGATAGGTATAGTTAAAGGGATGGAGAGTGACATAGGCTACTTTTTGTCTCTTTCTAACCGCCCTTTTCTTTAAAATGGGTTTAACGCTAGCGAAGCCGTGGGCAAAAGCTAGTTTCGCATAATTATAGTTTATTATTCAGGGACACACCGAGGCTACTAATTTTTTTTTCAAAAATCAACTCTTACAAAACTGTATGGACGACAAGTTAATCTGGCAATTATTACTTATACGTTAGCTAGTATATCAATAAATATATTGATAATGGGTTGATTTAAAAAATTTAAGCCCAGAATACTTTCTTTTAAAACATTTCACTGGTTTGGTTAATAGACACATTCCATACCAATCGAAAATATGAAGCCGTTTGTAAATAGTAGATTGACTATTTTTTTCCGTCACAACTCTTGGGTAGGCAAGTATAAACAGGCAAATCGATACTAATATAACCTGCGCACCCAAGAGTTCGAAGAAAAATAGTCTATATAACGGTTGCATATTCTAATAGGTTTCATACTTTTGATTGGTATGGAATTTGTCTATTAGCTAAACCAGTGGAATGTTTAAAAAAAATAATTAATAGTTAATCATATTCAGGACTGCATTTTTAGCCAACTCATTTGTAATATATTTATTGGCATATTTTATTGGATATAAAATACTTTTTACTAACCAGCTCGATGAAGGTCGTCTTATAGTGGGATCCTATACTATAAAATGCGTTAGTTTATAGATGAACTCTTTATGGACAATTATTTTTTTTCTATATAACATACAGTCGAAATCCATTACACAGTAAGTATCATTATAACACTCATTAAATTGTTTAATCTTTTCACAGTGGTCGGGAATATCCAAACACGGTTATGGACTGCTGCCAACTAGAAGAAAGCGTTCAAGGTGTGAAAAGAGAGGAAACTACTCAAGACCCTGACAATGGTCCTCCCGATGCTGACACATCCGGTTCAGCTCAACCACCGACAAGACACAACGCTGAAAGAACTGAACCTCCTACTAATACGGATTCAGCGTCTAGTGCCCCTCCCACATCAGATGTCACACATTTGACTAGACTTAGCGATACTCAACCTGTACCACTACATACAACTCCGGAAAGAACATCTCCAATGCCAGCTAGAAGACTAAAGAAAAGAAAACACACAACAGACTGTGAAGATGATGGAGAAAGAGAGGAAGATAGAAGAAAGAATTCTTCTAACCCTGGTGCCACAATACCCTCAAATGATAGAGATATTAACAAAACTAATTTATCAATTCCTGAATCCACTGACGCAACATCTGTAAGAGACTTAGAAAATGCAATGTCAAAACACTTACCTTCAGTAGCTTTAGATGGCAAAGAAATTAACCACCGACCGACTGACTTTTCAACAGACGCGTTATTAAAACAACAACAACAGAAATCAACAATACAATGGATAGGAACTCAAAGCCATCATTTAAACCATTTAAACAGACAAATTCCTGGAAACCATACTTCGACACCTGCCTCGGCACTATTAAGACAATTATATGCTAATAGAGAAAGTGTAATTCGAACTAATATTTTAGGTGATGGTAGAACTCCTGGATACTACTCAGGAGATGGTCAGACAGGGCCTTTACCTACACCTCCTGGTAGCGAAGGGTCCGGTTATAGTGAACATTTAGGTCACAAAACAACAGATATAAGCTCTTTAGCGTATGGAGGTTACGCTGACTACCATTCAGCAATGACACCTCCTGGCTCAGTATCGCCAAGGGATAAACAACAATATGCTTTGTCATACGATAATAGTGCTTATTCCGAGGCATTACGTCATTCATATTTAGGAGAGGCTCCTTTGCCACTGAAACCTCAGGCTTACTCCGCTGTTCCCGGGCCATTAGATTACGCACCTTCATTAGACCAGTCACAGTTTTTCCACCCGCCTTCATCTTTCCATCTCTATCATCCCCAAGCACATGCAGCACATACATCTCACTCGCACCAGTCGGATAAATCAGCCCCGCCAAATACTAATTGGTATACAGCTAGTTCATAGCCGTACTGATTTAATAAATTTAATGACGTCCAAAATGTTGAATTTGTAAAAAATCATTTCTCTTTACATCAGAAATTTGTTATGTTATAGTTAAATTCGTTTTAAGCAACTTTTTATCTAAGGCTAATTGTGAGTATTGAACACATTTCACTTTTATTTTCCTTTTGGCTAGAAAATCTAATTTTCCAAAGTATTTTTTTACGTATACGTTTGTAACTGTTTGATTTTACGAAGCTAATGATTCCATACAATATTTTGGGTCACTAATTCAATTTTTTTAATTAAATAACCTTTGACAATAAATAATAAGTTCAGTATACAGAGGCTCCTATATACTTCTAGAAAGGCATGCGTCACATCACTAATTGTGGGCTAATAAAATGTAGTCCATGGACTACACCTACTTCATTCCGTTGTGAGCCACTGTGAGACGAGTTGCGTGTTCCAAACACTTATTAAAAAAAGACTTAAATTGCTTTACAGCATAGTTTTACATTTATAAATAAATTTTCTACCATTATATTAGGTACGTCACATTTAGTTCACGCATATTGCTTAACACTGTTAACGTAATGGTACACGATTTCTACTTAGTATAGCTTCTCTAGTACATAGTACATTAATCTCTCTGGCAATATAATACTTGATTAAAATACACAGAAAATGCCAAGAAAATGGGAATATTTCTTGATTAGAATCGTAAAACGTAAAAAATTATCTATACTGTGTCTCGTCGCTGATGTTTTTTGGTTCACTGTACATACAAAAATATTTTTAAGATTTCTTCAATTACCACGGATTGGTAATTTTAATGTAATAAAATTGGTATTGGCATAAATTAAAAAAACTGCGTTATAGAACTAAAGCAAAAGCTTAAGGAAGACTCAATTTTTCTTCCTTATTTATCATCATTTTGGAAATCATTAACTTCGTGAAATTGAAATGACTATTTAAATCAAAACTTTGAGACATCATACGTTTTGAAGCTGAAGGATTATTCTAATGTGCCAAACAATGTTCAAGTTATTTTAGAAGTTTTGTAACTCGACATTCCAATATCCCTCATTCCAATAAGTATTAAAATATTCCATTTATTTCTATTAATTTATTTTTATACAAGTTAAAGCAGTATTTTGTTAGATGCGTTAAATTATGTCCTAAGCTAATAATAGCTTTTTGCATATCATTTTAATTGTATAAGGCTTTGTAAATTATTGTAAAATATGACTGTATTTAGATGTATGGATTTTCTTGTAAATTATATATTAGTAGTTGTATATTAATAGGAATTATTTGTATATACGTATGGTAAGATCGCAATTTAAATATTAATGCTCAAAGACTTTTGTTATTTTTTTTATTTAACATTAGGTTTGTCAATTTTTGGGACGTTATATGTTTTTGGAGTTAAACAATTGTTGCTTAGATCGAAGCCTCTCTATGAAGTAAGAACAACTTTTTGACTTATTATGACATTTTAAATGTTGTGAACATGTAAAGTGTTAGGTGTTTGTTTTAAAAATGTTTTATTTATATTTTTTTAATATTGGTACAGTCTGCCTAATAATCAACTCAGTCTAATCAAGGTATGTAGTTTTTGAAAAATCTATTTTTTGAGTTAGGTTATTATTGAGCGTACGACTAAATTAATCTTTCGTTTAACTGTAACGACTTTATGATTTCCAGACGTTTTTTGACGATTTTATTTTCGAATGTAGTATTTAATTTGCGTCTGATTGTTGGCTAGTTTTTTTTATATTATGAGATAGCAAACAAGCAGATGGGTCTCCTGATGGAAAGAATCAACCATCGCCTATAGACACCAAAGGCGTTAATGGTGCGTTGCTATCTTGTGGCGAGGTCTAATGCCACATGCATAAGTTTACGGCTACCTTATCGTCCAAACCGGAACACGACAGTAAAAAGCACTGACGCTATTGCGGCAGGAATAGGTAAGGCGGTGGTACCAGACCCGGGCGAGACAATGCAGAACTCTGCCACATGAAGGCCACGATGGTAGTGACTTGTACCTATAGCCAATCGCTTTTACGACCAGCCTGGCAGAACGGCATTTGGCCTATTCTTTAAAGGAGCCCGGGACCAACACGGGGGGGGGGGGTTATGTTATTATATAGCACTGTATAACGTAAATCCGCACTTTAGTCACGCTTTTTGTGACCCAAATAATCTTTTTTCATCGAAAAGTATGGCTAACGTGCGGTTACATGTCACTCAAGTTATAAAATAATTTACAATAAGTCTGAGTGAAGTTGTCTGTTATAGCGGGGTTTAACATCTTCGCTGCGCTCAGCCGCTAACTTCATGCCGTGCGATAATAGTTAACTTAAGTCATTCAAATTGTAATGTACTATAGTTTTGTCATCAAACTATTTTGACTAAAAAAACAAAATTTAAACATTGTTGGAACGAAGTTCCTTACGGCAGGCTTGGAGGGGATAGGGATTTTGCTGCGCGACCGAACTGAAAAAAATGTGATAGTAAAACCGTAAGAAAAATGCGTGGAATAAAAGCGTTAAATGAGACGTGCGCATGCGCGACAGTCGCGTACACAAGCGAGTAGTGCCGTTTAGCCGAAGGAAGTTCGTTCCTGCCTGGTGTCCCGCGACACCACATCATTTTTTTTTTCATATCAATATCTTGTAATCATTACTGCGTACCTACAATATAATAATTAAAACAAGAAATGTATTTCATGAAGTTATTAATTCTTTACATGTTCAACAACATAACGATGCTATGGGCATTTAGTAATCACATGACATTTAGATAATACTCAAACATTCCTACATGGAGTACAGAAGTAAGGATGACCAATTCTGTGTCCATCAAAAATTTAAGTGTTCGCGCTACTTTCGCGTTAGAATTTTTAGAAAGAAAGCAGTAAAAGCGTTTTTAAATACGTTTCCAGTAAACTGTTACAACGGTGATTCAAACGTGTTAAATACTTATGCTCAGCATACTTTACCCCGTAGACGGAGTGAAGTGTGCTGAGTACGATATAAAGTTAGCTGTTGTAGACAACAGCTAACTTCATATCGTATTATCCCTATTAACCTATTATTCCTTTTCAAGATAAAATCTAACCCCATCTATACCCCGTGTTTTCTACCCACGAGCAACGCAAATAATTCAGGATGTCAGAAAAACACAGCATTTAAAGCATTGCATTTACATGGATAAAATCTGCATTCCTCATTCCTCAACGTGCGCATGCGATTAAAGCGTACGCCATTTTTATTAGTATTTATCGGCGCTTGTTTACACGTGTCTAGACCACAGGTTTGGAGGAACAATACAAATACTACTAAATCAATATTTTGTAAAACTACTATATTGTAGTCATTCGTAGCACTTCACATCTAAGTGGCAAAAGCTTTTATTACACATCTGAACCGTCGTATTTATTGTACCTCCATCAATATTTGCCATCTACAATCTACATAACAATCTACTTAATAAACACATCTTCACATTACTCTGACATCTAAAATACTTTCGAGTTAATTATTAATTGGATAACTAAATTTTAAATTGTATATATACTTTTAAATTGTGCAATATGAATAAACACGTTGTTCATTTTATTTTTATAGGCTTCGTTAATATATCGTAAGATAAGATTTTTGATAATTTAAAACTGTAAAGTTGTAATTAATATAATCAGGGATAAGCTTATTACGAAATTTATCTGTTATGTTACATTTTTTTGAACTGAAGAATATTCTTTTTTTATTTTTATTGATGAAAGCGAAAGAAATTTCTCCAAATAAAATATTAAGATTTTTTAAAAGATATTTGTTTTATTTTAACAGATTAATCGATCGTATCATCGCATCTTGTTTTAAATCTGATCTTCATGCATTAAACCATCTGCCTGTCAGTAAGGCTCACAAAGTGGCAAAGGCTTAACGAAGCAGCACTACCGGAACTCAAACCATAAATCTACTCAGGCTCGCATTGTGACAAAGGCTTAAGAAATCATACTAACAAAACTATTTAAAGAGCACAAAGCTATTCAGGCTTATAACAGCGAAAGCCTAAGCGCCTAAACAGCGAAAACTTGAGAAAACAATACTACCAGGACTATTTAATGATTGCGTAAAATCAGTCAATCTCGCAATGTAGCAAAGGTTTAAAATAATTTCTACGGTGACTATTTAATGAAGCTCAACTGACTGGTTCGCAAGGCTCATGATGTGGCGAAGGTTTGATGAAATACCACTAGCGTGGCTATTTAGTGAGGACTATAAAACCAGTCAGGCTCGCAATGTAGGAAAGACTTGAGGAAACATCAGAAACGGGACTATTTAAAAAGGAGTAAATCTAGTGACGCTCGTATTGTAGCAAAAGCTTAAAAAACACCAGTATCGAGACTATTTAATAGAGAGATTATGCTCCTTATCAATATAGCCTTATAATGAGAAGCTTATGCACTATATTAAGTAGTCTTGACTCCATTTAGGCTCGTAATGTAGCGAAATCTTGATAAAACACTACTATCAAGGCTATCAATAAGGAGCATACAACAAGCTCGCAATGTAGCAAAGGTTTGAAGAAACATCACAACCGGGACTATTTAAAAAAGTAGTCTAAATCTAGTCACGCTCGCAGTGTAACAAACACCAGTATCGAGATTATTTAATGAGAAGCTTATGCTCCTTATTAATATAGCTTTATAATGAGGAACTACTACTCATTAAATAGTCTCGACTCCATTCAGTCCGGAATGTTGCAATCTTAATAAAACACTGCTATCAAGACTATTTAATAAGGCACATACAACAGGCGCGCAATTTAGCAAAAGTTTGATGATACACCCCTTTAAAAAGGTTTGACGATACACCCCTTTAAAACTTTAAAAACTCTATAAATATAGTTTAACAATAAACGACCAAGTGGACCACCTGATGGAAAGCAGAACTTACGCCTAGGAAGGTCAACCAACAAAAGGATTTTTTTCTATATTCTTCAATGGCGGGCTTCTGAAAAAACTACTTTCCCAGTTTTATGTTAAAAAAGGTTGTCATGGAGACGGCTTACAAAAGTGTAATTCTAAACCTAATCCTTACGTAACGCCACCTATACTCCACAAGCATGGGCGTACCCAGGTTTTTGGCCAGGGGGGGCAACCGTAACATTTTTACACTACATTTTTATCTTGATACAATTTTATCTACAACAGTCTATAGAAGAGAGCTAACAAATTTCAGGGGGGCCAGATGCCCCAACCCCCTACCCCTCCCCCCTCACCTTGCCCCCCTCGGTACGCCTATGTCCACAAGTAAACAAATTATATACAACACTCAGCCAAATTCATATAATTATCTCGACACATTTATGACGCGTTTAAACTATAAAGTAATAAGTATTATTGTTTTTTATCATTTTACTCACCTACGCACTAACAAGAACATGGGAACGCACACGAACCCATACGTTTTGCTCCAACTAAAAATCTTGCAACAGGGCTCATGGAAAAGCGTATCCATTTCGTGGATACGCCTTTCAAGGCAATTTCTTAGTTTATCAGTGTAGCTTTTTTTACACAGAAAAACAGAGTTATACCTACTACTTAACGATGAAATAAAATCAAGGGTAATTTGTAATCCTCATCTCATTTGGTACGATAAAATAGTACAGTATGGCTTATTTCTATTTTGTCAGGATATACCGACAAATGTATGTCACTTTTAACAGTGATGTGAGCGTTTACTCCTATGCGCGGGGACACGTTTCCTTCCCAATGCAATGTCTATTAGTATTCATGTGGTCCGTGGCACCGACGCTATGTCGGCAGAAATAGGTGTTACCGAATTCGGTGGAAACGTTGCATAACCCTACCTACTTATTAGCCACGATTTTAGTGACACTTGCAAGTGTTCTATCGCCTTTCTTTCGTTTTCAGCGAGATGCCTAACACTTAGCAGTAAGGCGGATGATCTAAAAAGGGATCCGAATCATCAGGGTGATTTGTGTATTTCTGTATATTAATTTGACGTTAATAAATTTTGTTTGTAAAAAGTAATAATATGATGACCGCCCCGTTGGTCGAATGGTTAGCGACCCTGACTACGCAATCGACGGGGCTCAGGTTCGATCCCCGACGGGGACATTTGTGTGATGAGCGTAAATGTTTGTATTTGTTCTTCCGGGTCGGTGTGTTTATTATGTATTATGTATGTAAAAGTATTTATATATGTACTTCTATGTATTAGTATCATTGACTAACACCCATAACACAAGCAAGTAATTTGCTTACTTTGGGGTTAGATCAACAAGTGTAATTTGTCCCGTGAATATTTATTTATTATTATTTATTTATTTTCAACCAATTTCCCAAAAAAGACGAACTCATTTCGGCTGTTTTTTTTGTTACCAAAATTAACTCGTTAATTCACGAACCAATTAAGACAACTCTTTTTTTTGTTTAGGAAAATAAACTTCCCTTTCGGTACCATATCAATTTGGCGAAAATCTGATTTAGGAATACAGGAAACTGGAAGTCTGTATTTGATAGTCTACTACATTTAAATTATACTCAAATCTTGAACGACTCGAGGCTCGATACTTTCACAATGTATTAACGCTTGCAAGTATTATTTTAAAATTACGTAGAATCATTATAAAATAAACAAAATTAAAGAAAAAATATTTTATTGAGATTCTAAACAATTGCAATATAAAATGGACGGACTTTATCTTATTTCACTATAACTATTATTTATTATGTTAATTGGAATGTTTAACAAAGAGCTAAAAATTATTTTTAACGAAAGCCTAAAAATGGTTGTTTGAAAAACATTGATATAAAAAACCCAAGATGCACAGTTTCGAACAAAACTGACAAACAAAACTGTCGCTAATTTCACATAAGTGGTTATAGATATGGTAAAAATATATGTTTTTGCATATCCAACCTTAAGCGTATGATTTATAGCTGTTTTTACAAAGCAATGTATAAAATTGACAGTATCTCAATCGACGCGATTCTATTCGAATAGAGCGCACAATTTAAAATTTTACGCTCATTTTTAGAGGACGTTTTTGAGATGTTTTTAAAGCTCTGATTGTGTATCTTGGGTTTTTTTATGTCAATGTTGAAAAATAAACAGATTATTCTTGTCTAGTGAAAGCTTTCCGTTTAAGAAATGGGGGATACAGTCCAAGACAAAAATAAGCTAAAAGTGCTATAATCAGTGGCGTAGCTATTACAGTCATTCCAACACAATACTGTTCATGAAATGAACGTTAAAAAAAGTTGAAGCTACAGTGCCCGTGTGATAAGTGCGTTTGACTTCTCTGAGTTGGAGGATTAAGGTTGAATCTCCGAAGCGGCACCCTTGAGGTTGATCACCATTCGCTATCTTCGGAATGCAATCTTCGAAATAAGTACGAGGTATTTTTCTCTTGTTTTTTTTATAATAAGATTTTTTAATGGTGGGCTATATTTTTTCACGATCGGGTGCCACCCTTGAATCGATATGACCTGTAGTGAGCCGCCCCCTCACTAGCTACGCCACCGACCGAAATTCTAAGTGGTGATTCTGATCGCCACATCAGCGAAAAGTAGTGACTATTACCACAGTATACTGGAGACTAACAGTAGTAAATCTACATACACGTAATATTCGAGCAACGCACATATAGAAACCTCTCACGGACGCGATATCTCGGAATGGTTCGGGACAGTTTGTACCGTACCAGTCCGAGATATCGCCAGTAGTCAATCTACATACATGTGATAGTCGAGCAACGCACACATAGACACCTCTCACGGACGCCATATCTCGGAATAGTTCGGGACAGTTTGTGCCGCACCAGTCCGAGATATCGCCAGTTGTCAATCTACATACATGTGATATTCGAGCAACGCACACAAAGACACCTCTCACGGACTCAGAGACTTGTATGTAACGTTGACTTCTGTTAGTCTCTAAGTATTCTGTGCTATTACTTACTATTTCTGATAGCAGTAACCGACAGCTTTAGAGCGATTAAATTTGAGACGGCAATGATTCCCTCGGAATACATATGAAGCTGTAGGTCATGATCAGAAATAAAAACATACAAATAAACACAAATATGGATTCATAGAAGATAATTGATTCGATTCATTCATTCTTCATTCGATTGATAGAAGCGCTGGGTCTTACTTATTTCATAGTTTGAAAACAACAAGTCTGTATATCTCGTGCCAAATGCAATAGGAGTGTATCACAGCAGTTGGTATTTGGTAAGTAGTCTTTACCATAAATAGTTATTGATGTACATTTTTTAATACTAATTACTTTTATATTTCTTAAACTTAGAAATTGTCTTCAATTTAATCTATCAGAACAAGACATAGTCAGTTCTAACCGCTTCTCTATTCGGAATTGCAATTTATAATTTTGAAGGATTGATTAAACAAAAATTAATCAACGTTTGGGCTTAGTAAGATCAAAAGAGCGCGTATACTTATATTGCATTTGGATGCGATATGTCATATAGTAAAGGCACTTTAAACTTAAAAACTAATTTTTGCACTTCAGATATTTTTTTTTTATTTTTTTTATTAACCCTTAACAAGGCAGAAGTACTCATTTTGCACACTTGATTCCATCTAAAGTATCCATCTAGCTTATATTAAGAAAAAATCCTAAGCTTTTTTTAAAGTTGTCACGTGCAATATAATAATAATAAAGAAATGTTTTTGTACATAGTGCGCGATCATGATATACAGGCTGGCAGGCTTTAGCAGAGGGTCTTGTTAGTTATATGCATATATGTTTACCGGCTACCTTACCCTCCAAACCAGAACACGACAGTGACAAGCACTGACGCTATAGGTAACGCGGTGGTACCAGACCCGGGCGAGACAATGTAGAACTCTACCACTTAGTAGCCACGATGTTAGTGACTCGTATAGCCAATCGGTCGCCTTTTACGACCTGCTTGGCAGAACAGAAGTTGGCCTATTATGGGTTATATAACATTTTTCCTTTTTATTGGTGGGAAAAAATCTAAAGATAAAAAAATGTTAAAAAAAACTGTCATAGAAACATTAAATCGGGTCAGATTAAGGTATGTTAATTGCCACGTACAATTTAGAAAATGTGCCGATTCAAGTGTAGCGTAAGATAGTGAGAGGGTCACAAAGTTGCAAAGAAAAATTTGTTTTGACTTTCTCGAGCGCGTCTGAATTTTCTTTTATTAGGTATATAAGAAATTATGTAAAAATAACGAATAAAATAATATCTAACAATTTCCAAAAGTCGAAATTATTGGAATTTTGTTTTTTTTTTTGCCCTAGTTACCCACCTCTATGTAAAGGGCTTATAGTTGGTGGAGAGTCTGAACAGTATGCGAATTACTTCCCTCCCCCTCCATTATAATCGGACGCGCTCGAATAGATGCAAAAATCCCCTCTTGGGCTCCTCTACTATTACGCTAGCGAAAGATTACATAATAGCTACTGTGGTGAGCGCCAGCCGCCGTTTAGCCGAACGGTCAGTCGCAAAACCCCGGGTGTCTTCAATTTGTGCCATTGCAACGCGACGTCTGGAAGTGTTTCTGCGTAATGCAATAAACCGCCTCGCGTAATTTTGTGATAATATTTGACTAATAATAACAATGTTTCCGTATTCGAATGAAGAATATCGAGATATGGTACGTGGCTAAGCGTTACGTAATGATTATGTGTTCGAAATCGCCAAAGACAAGAATAATTCAACAATTGATATTATTGTACAATTTAGTTAATAATTAATTAATCAAGTTCGATAATTGTGAAGGGAATGTTTCTATTTACGCCAGAAATACTAAAGCAAATGACACAGCTCACTATGTCTTACACTTTTATTCATGCCTAGTTTTTTTTTTTAATATCACAATTCACACTAGTTTAAAATGGGGAGGTAGATTACATTTACATTATCTACCTACCTACTATCGATATTATTGTGATGATTCGTCAAATTTTGAATCGTGACGACTAGCGTAAGGGTAACCATGAGTTTCAAAACTTAACAATATTTCAATTGCGTTTTCACGGCTATTAAACACTATTTTTTAAATGTGTTTTTTCGGTATGTATAAGCGTGAGTTTCCACGCGTTTGATTCCGTACCACGGCTAAAAAACAGCCTGTATAATATGTTCGCAGACATTTTGTCAAAGCCGTGATATTACAATTTCACTAGCGATATTATAATTAAACAGTAGATTGTCAATCGACTTCATTCCTTACAATTTAAAGGCCTAGTTTTAGTGACATTTGTCACCGTAAAATTGTAATCTACCTTAGTAATATTATAATCAAACTGCTAACCTAACCAAATTACAAACTCTCTAGGTCAGGCTTTCCCAACCTTTATTTCGCCGAGCCTCCCCGAGCCAAAAATAATATTTTCATGCCCCCTAATATTCCTTATTTACCTACTCGTTAATTTTTTTTGGAAATGTTATCTTGGATATTACGTACGACGCCCCCGTAACATTTCTCTACGCCTCCCTAGGGGGGGTGGGGGGGGGGTGCCCGCCTGGTTAGGAAGTCCTGCTCTAGGTAAATTATAATCTTATAGTATTTACATTTTATGTTGACAAAATGAAGTCGATTGACAAACTAAAGTTTAATTTTAACATCACTAGTTAAATTGTAATATTGGCTTTGATTATTTATTGCAATCAAATCTAAATGCATCTGCCATGGTGAGATATTCATTATGATTTCAAAGTCAAAATTATTACTTCTGTTATGGTTTTTAACTACAATATTGTAATAGTTATTTTTCATGTTTCTAATGCTTTATTAAAAGTTAAAACAATTGAACAGTCTTTTCTTATATCTGCTACGTGCTTTATAACTAAAGTCTAGCCCTACGTATTTTTCTTTTAAAATATTCATACACTATATTACTTTATTATAAACATGAGAAAACTTACGTGACAAAATAAGTTTAAACTTTTCCGGCCTTATTTATATTAGTATAAAGATATATTTTTATGTATATTTATATTGTAATAAACAAGAAAATAATGTACAGTAGTACCTCAAAATACGTGTATTTATATTGATGCAAACGAGAACAAAAGTAGATTTAACCCAACAAGCCGCTTTTTTGGTTTGAATCGCTGTATTTTTCAATTTAAATGTTATGTAAATAGAATTTAAGTAATTTTTAATCATGCGGTGCAAAATTCATCCAACTCATAACTCAAAAACCTTACAACTAATTTTTTTGGACTACCGTACAGTATATTCGACTTACTTTGGTCAAAACACGTGCTATTGTACAATAATTGTTCTATTTATTAAATTTCATCCTTTTTTTTAAATCATAATAATAGTACATGTGTATGAAATCACATTCTTCTTCCTTATTTTTAATGGCATTATGATATATTACTATGTTATATGTAGAATACATAAAAAAGAATTCACAAGTACCTAGTATTACAAAATGTATTTATATCGATGCAAACGGAAAATAGTAATTCAACTCAACATTCCCTGTGTTGACTTGAATCACCATTTCTTCCTATTTATTTTTACTCATCCTGGCCGGCTTTAACATTTCAAAAAAAATTGTAGCTTATTTTTTAAACTTTTTCTGGCGAATACACATGCAAATTTTATAAAACATTCTTACAAACAGGTTCTCATAACACGTTGTCAATTCATAATAAATGTCTTAAGTTTACAACTTCAAAATTATTTTTACGCTAAAACTAACAATGGTAAAATAATTTAAAATACATTTTCATCCATGAACACAGATAAACTCACAAAGACTAACATACAATGATTATGTTAAAAACAGTTAAACAACTTTATTCAGAACATGCTCTATATTCGAACGCAAACCATATGTCATTTTGATTGTCATTCCTATGTACATTTATGTGAATGGTTACAAAAAATATGAGCCATGTATATGTTTTGGTCAATGTCATAATATTCCTGTGTAAGACTGACAATACAGTAAAATATATACATAACAATGTCTTTATATGGTTAAATCAATGATATATGACGATAGCAACCTTACGGTCTTCGTTAATTCGTATGTTTTTTTTTACGTTAGTTAGATAGGCAAATTGGCAGACGTGCCACCTGATGCTAAGTGGTCGACTTCGCCAATGAACATAAACTGGTTTACCTGGGACTAGCCCAGGTAACTCATTTATGTGTTGCCTATCCTGGGATATAACATGTCTCGGTGAGACTCAGTGCCAGTAATTACACTGCCTGTCTTGCCCTTCTCTCCGAAACACAGCAAAGCTGTTTCACGGGAGAAACAAACAAGATTGTAGTAATGGGTACCACAATCTTGTTTGTTTGTTTGCAGCCGGGAGCGCGGCACAGCGGATCCCTCCCACCGGTAAATGGATATGGAACCGGTATGTAGATATTTAATTCTTACAAAAAAGTAACTATGAGTAGAATTCTATGTACGGTATTATAGAAAACCGTTTGGTTCACTATGGAAAGGTTGTAAATAAATCTTTGGAATGCTCACATGTTAACGGATATTACCTTTCTGTATCCAAATAAGATTGACTCAATTCAGCACAATATGGCCAATAGCCACCCAATTGGTATAATGGTTTGTAAAACTGACTATGCATCGATGAGGCCCAGGATGGATTCTCAATAGGGACATTTATGTGATGCGCATGGAGATTTGTTATTCTGAGTTCGGGTATTTATGAAATATATTTAAGTATTTATGAATGTGTTTCTATTTACTACCATTGTTATGTCACAAGCAAATAATTTGCTTACTTTGGGGTTAGATCAATTTGTGTAATTAATCTAGCGATATTTATTTATTTACCTATGATATAAGACAATATAAGTATTATTATTTTCCTTAAATAGTACTACTATTTTATCTTTACAAAATAAAGTAATTTTGGTATAATTGTTAAAAGGTATACCAGAAGTATCATGTATCATTGATTTTAAGATGTACGCCTACATACTAAAAACATAATTTATTATCCAACATTCCTTGTGTAATATTTTATAATTAAAATAATTAAAAGGTTAGTACCTTTTAATGGTTTCTACGACCTGCCCTCATTGAAAAGCCCACGACTACAATTAACACATATTAAGCTGTATTATCTATTGAGTAGAATCTAAGTCCTTGAACATATAAATGTTAATACTCCATAAGTATCTCAATATTTGGAGACTGCATTTCTAATATTATTTGATACTGTGACAGCACACATAACCAGCAATAAATCTGAAACCAGAAAACGAAAAATATATATTGTTAATAGGTTAAGGCAAATGGACTGGATGCTCCTTTTTCCCTAAGATAAAACAGGATAGCAAACAAGCAGATTTCTGTTGGCGGAAGGAAATATGCATCAACTATAGACACCTGAAATGTTAAAGATGTTTTGCCATCCACATGGCGGGAATGTTTGCCATAATGCATAATATATTTACCGGTTATCATACCCTCTAAATCGAAACACGACACTAATGGTAAAACTAAGGCGAATTGCGCAGAATTTTACCTATTAGTCACAATGATAACCCATGATCAATCGTCAGCCTTTTACGAATTGACTGACGTAACAGCAGAAGGTCTAGATTTACAAAAAGGGGAGACCAATATGAGGAGGTCCAGAACCAAGACGGTGAACAAGTATGCTCTTATCTAGTTGGTAACCTAACAGTTTCTATATACAACACTCGGGATCGCGTTGGGATACTGGGATAAACATAAATTTATCATTTTTTTTAAACCACTCCACTCTGCAATCTGCTTGTAACCATGGTCAATGTAAATTGACCCATATACTATTTTTTAATGATGTCACCACCTATAAAATGGCAACAAGTTATTGAACAAAATGGCACATCTAGGTATATTATAACCAAATGTAAATAATATATGATAAAAAACATCTTAAAACTGACAGAAATACCAAAAAGATTTTCCCTTGACCTTATAATGTGGTTAAAAGTTGTCTTTTTAGCATGCGTTGATGACCCATTATCTTAGTACTTAGCTTTCCGCGTTATTTATCAATAAGTAATGGAAATTGCAATTATCGACAGACAGACATTACTAAATACTTTTGTTGTACTTACTTGAATAGTTAAATATTTTGTTTATTATATGTGCTATGTATGTATATACGAAAGTGGATTGAAAAGAACTCGGCCTAACACAGATCCGTTTAATTCTAAAAATCAAATCTACCAACATTATTTAGTTCAGTTCAGAGCAGTTATTTGTATGAAGTTTGAAATGCGTACAATAATTTTTTGTGATTTTATAAATTTTTCACAAAGCAATCGGACATACTTTCCGCAAATGGAGCAAATCGAGCAGCGTGCCGTCATTAAGTACCTCCATAAGAAGGGGCTATCACCGAAAGCCATTCATGATGATATGGTCATCACGAATGGTCATCACGAATGGTCACATTAGGAGATTCTGCCATGTCTTATTCATGCGTCAAAAATGGATAGCAGAATTCAAGCGTGGCTGAGAGAGTGTGAAACATGAACCCCTATCTGGAATGACTTTGACGTCCACTACTGACGAAAATATTAAAAAAGTACTTGATTTAATTATGGGAGACCGCAGATTAAAAATTAGAGAGATAGCCGAGACTATAGGCATCTCTTATGAATGAACTCAAAATATCATAGTCAACGAATTGGGTTTCCACCATATAGTGTCTGCGAGGTGGGTTCCACGACTGCTTTCAATTGAACAAAACAGGACGAGATTGACTATTTCACGTGACTGTTTGGAGTTATTTAAAGCCGATGTAGATGATTTTTTGAATCGTTTTGTTACAATGGACGAAACATGGTTTCATTATTGTACGCCAGAAACAAAACAACAATCAAAAAACTGGAGAAGACCTGGTTCACCACCCGCCAAAAATGCTAAGGCGTTTTTGTCGGAAAATAAGGTAATGGCTTCAATATTCTGGGGCTCGAAGAGTGTGATTATGATTGATTATCTTGAAAGGGGTCAGACTAGAAACTCTGATTCCTACTGTGTCTTATTACGTCGTTTACGAAAGGAAATAAAAGAAAAACGTCCAGAAATGCTCAGAAGAAAAGTCCTGTTTCATCAAGATAACGCCCGTGTTCATACGTCTGTGCAATCAATGCCTGAAATCCACAATTGTGGCTTTGAACTATTACCGCATCCACCTTATTCACCTGATCTGGCACCGTCAAACTTCTTTCTGTTCCCTAACCTAAAAAAGCACTTGGGAGGTCAGAGATTTTAGACAAACGACGAAATCAAAACAACAGTAGATGCATATTTTGACTCTAAGGAAGAATCATTTTTTTTCAACGGTCTAAATGCTTTGAATGGGAAATGGCAAAAGTACATCGAACTTGAAGATGATTATGTAGAAAAATATAACTGATTTAGTATGTGTTTATTTTCTTGGTTAGGCCGAATACTTTTCAATCTACCCTCTTATGTATGTTGCATGTATCTATGTATATTTTCCTATGTATTTGTATATAAAAATATTTATGTATGTTTTGTAATCTATATAAGTTAGATATATATTATTATTATTTTTATATTCCATTTAGCCATCATATTATTTCCTCTTTCCATTTAAAATATTTATTTGCACTTCCCATTAAAAAAATTCTGCTCCACTTACTGGTTGATTGGCAAAAAAATGCCCTTAAGGCATTAAGTGTAACCTATATGCAATTTAAATGCATAATATAAAAAAAATATAATATTGCCCATATTATGGTTTTCTTTAGTAAAACGAAAATTGTGTGTTAATATTAGCCGTTCTTCCCAAAATAAAACGACAAAGCAGCTTATTGTAAAAATGACTAAAGTTAATGTGCCTTGCAGTCTGTACGTCAATCAAATGTCTAATTTTTCTGGCATGATATACAGCTGGACTAAGTTTTTTCGTCAAATTTAACATATAAGGACCCTATTGTAACCTTTAATCAACAGTGTGATTAAGACACAAGGTATCATTGGGATTCTTATTTATTACTTTAATATTTAATTTAATATTACTATTTTTAGTTACATGTTTATACATAATTTGCAATGATTTTGATTTACAAGAGCACAATGGTTTTGGAATCCACCCATTAAGAATGTAAGAGACTATATTATTAAATTTGACAAAGTCTGTACTCTGTTGGTATATTCGTATTATAAATGCAAAAATGTGTCATCCGCAGACAGCACCCTCTCACATAGATTTTGAATACATGGTAAGTCTTTACCATTTGTTTAAAACCTTTACATAAACTAGAAAAACTTTGATCTAAAATTCATCCTTTAGGTACACCTACTTGCACATGTGAACCTTTAAATTAAGCTGCATTACTTTGAGCCTTTTTTAATCTGATTACCAGTTTAATAAGTAAGATTTGATGATACACTGTCAAATGGTCTCGATAAATCACAAAAAACAACTGTGGTATCACAAGCTTTTCCCACGCCCTCATTATATGAGAATAAAATTGCTGTTTTATTTTAGTTTATTATTAAAACTTATTAACTTACATTATAAGCCATCCACAAGAAATTTAAGAGTGCAGCAAATGTAGCCTCCAACTGAAAATAGAACATATTTGTACAGCATAACTCTAATTTAAAACGATATAGTGACAAGGTCTGACAACATGGTTACAGGAATATCTAAAACTGTGGTGCTTAACTCGGCCTAAACTATAACATCATGAGAAACAGTGTAAAGGTATGTTGTATAATTGTTAAGTACTATGCATTCCAACTAAGAATAGTATCGTACTTATTGTCAACTTCATAACATAAGAGTGAAATTAGTAATGTCAACAAAAAAATATTTTTCAAAAAAATTGAGCTGATTTATTGAAGAGCAAATAACATTCAAATATTTATATATTATATTACATACTAGCTGTTGCCAGCGACTTCGTCCGCGCGGATTTCATTTACTCCACACTGCTCCTCCCCCGTAGGTGATAGAATGATAATATGTAGCCTATATGTTGACCCGACCTGTTAGTAATATTTATGCAAAATTTGAAGTAAATCCATGCAGTACTTTTTGAGTTTACCTCGAACATACATACAGACAAACAGACTTTGCGTTCTCCTCCCCCCAATCCACATAATTGAATCAAAGCACGTAGGACTCTCACACACATAAACACAATAGAAAGTCTAGACATGCTATGACGCAGCAAAATATGTAAAAAAGCGTGTGTCTTAAATGCTTCGACTCACTTGCCGCTTGATTTCGTGAATAAGGCCCCTCGTCTTTTGGTTAGGAGGATAATGAACCCAGTTTTACATTACGTTGGCCTGGACCTAATTTGAAAAATGGAAGATCTACTCTTCTGCCAGGCAGATTAAGGCGAGCACTTGGCTATAAGTTTCACTTCCATCATGACTACTAGGTAGTAGAGTTCTGCAACTTCTTACTTGGCTTTGGGCACCCCTGCATCACCTATTCCTGTTGCAATAGCATCAATGTTTGTGACAGTTGTGTTCCGACTTGGAAGATACGGTAGCCGGAAAACTCATGCATGTGGCATTAGTCATTACCATCCACCAAATGGATAGAAATTGTAGATCACTTCTTTATGTTTGGCTACCTAATGATGATGTTATTATCATTAGGTTAACAACCAAGAAAAATCAAAATCAAAAATTAAGAAATAATTACTAGGCAATATATAGGCAAAAGAAAGAAATATCTATTATATATTAGGCATCAAAATAAAGTGATACTATTATAAATTACTTAAAAAAATGGTACTACCAAATATTAATTTATTTTGAAAAAAAACTGACATGATAACCAACTTTTACCGGTCCTTATTTTTTGTTACTACGATTTATTTCTTACCGCTAAATATCTAAATACAGTCCTTATAAGCTAAATAAACCTTTTATCCAAATTTTATAACTAAAAAACAGTAATTACACAAGACACATGCCAATTACTTTTGGTGCTAAAGTGAAATCATTTTACAGACTAAATATTCATATACTATTTGAATATTTTGAATGAATGATGAAAGAAATATACTAAAGAGCATAAGCCACACAACTTCTTCCTACTAAAGTAGTCTGTATTATTAGTATTTAGTATTTGAAAATCAAATGGGAACATGCTTGATCAGGCCTCTTGGTTGTCAACCGAACTCCACAAGATATGGCGGACGGCTCGATAGAGCCTCCTGAGGGCCTACCATGAACTCTTATAATACTTGTCAAGTTCCAGGCAGTTCAACTATGAGTATTAACCTGTCAGGTTTTACTATCGTACCATGAGCTAATTTTTGTTGAACTGCAATGCGTCGTCTTCTGGCCGGTTACATTATCTCTGGCAGAACATATCAAATTAACGTTGAGAAACACATAACTTGCCGATTTTTAAATTTTAGTATAAAGTATTATTATCAATGCATTTTAATTAGAAATCTTGAATTTAAGAATACAAATTGGCAAAAGAGATCAAGTTTTAAGTTATTTAAAGTCTACGTAAAATATATGGAACATAAAGTAAACCACGTAATATTTGTTACGCGGCATCCATTAAAGAACGCAACTCTGGGAATATTACACATGACCTTGAACTGTTTAATAAAGACATTTATGTTATGAGCGCGGTTTTTAAATTTCTTGAGTATGTCTTGATTTTTTGAGATTAGAGTTTTGGAATAGTTTGTGACTATTTTAAAGCTTAAAATTACACATTGATTTCATGAACGTGATTGATGTCGGAAGCAAAACGATCGTATGATATCAATATATTCAATGAACAATTGGAAGTTTTATGAGATATTTTGTATGAGATATTTGAGTGCACACTCAAAACGTTAATTTTCATCACACATCTAAATTTATGTGTATCTCCTCTGTGATCTAGTGGTCCGGTGTCGGAGTTGATCACATGGGGTCCCGGGTCGGACAATTCAACAAAATGTGTTTTTCAGTTTTCTGACAAAAGCAATGTTGCCCGGGATTGGAAAAAGTGCCCGGGTGGCGATAGGCTTTGGCTAATCGTGGGTACACTTGTTGTACCTCTGCCTACCTCTTTGGGGATACGGGCGTGAAGATACTTTTTTTATCTAAAATTTAAAAAAAATTAAAATTAAGTAAATATTAAATCATAAATAAATAACTTTATTTAGAAGTAATGAATTAGGTACTATATTTTATACCAATATCAATATTTTTCTAAAACGCGGTTAATGTCAAAAAATATACAGTATAAATTCCAAATAGGACTAGGGCTAGGAATAGCAGTAATAATAAAAAATACCTACGTTTACAGTATATTTAAAACAAAGCAATCCAATAAAAGTTACTTTTTTCCACCTGCAAGTGACCGGCAATATTATGACACTTTAGCAGTTCAAATATCGATTTCGGTCTGACAAAAACACTTCATGGTACGCTAATGCAGGGCAGAAGTTGGTTTGAATAGTAAAACGATCGCTCGCCGGCATAGGTCACGTGGTCGCTGACTGGCCTGTTAGATAACGCTTTCATGGTACGAAATAGCAGGACAGTTTAATTATCGGCTAAAATTGACCTGCTATAAGAGTTCATGGTAGGGCCGCTGGTTCTATAAGGGTTAAAACTGGTTGTATGTGATAAAGATGGTATAAAAAATGTGGTTTTGTCATAGTTATCATCAGGTATGGATGTAACTTACATAGATGTAGTATCCTCCTAAGAGCCAAAGACTAAATGCACACTGGAATAATATAATGAAGCCCATAATGATTAACCATGGCAACATTAGCCCTCTCAACCAAATATTAATGCCAATAACCTGAAAGTAAAACATTACAAGATTTTAATATATATTATGTACATACTGGAAATCAAAATGTAAATATCATATTATTTTAGAAGCATAAATAAACAATAAAGCACACTTTATAAATCAATTTCCATTTTTTTTGTCATCATTTTTTGATAAAATATACATAACATTTTTAAGCATACAATGCCCCATGGTCAGTACGAGCTTCTTTTGAAGAATAGATAATGTCTCAGGCATTTTAAAATGAAAACAATTGGCTATCATGTCACTACCATTGTAAGCACTAGGTGTTACGAGTTCCACAATGTCTTGCTTGGGTTTGGTACCGCCCGTTTACCTCTTCTTGTCGCAATAGCGTTAATGCTTGTCAGTATCGTATTTCTGGTTTGAAGGATAAGGTAGCCAGTAAACTTATGCATGTGTCAATACCATCCCGCAATATGGATAGCAAGCACGGTTGTCTCTTTCCATGATGAGATCCATCTGCTTGTTTGCTATGATATGATTAAAAAATATGCACAAGTTTATCAGCTACTCTATAAAAACTAAGTGAGATGCAATTTTTAGTAGCAATTGTAATATTTAATTTACATAATATTTTGAATTTGTAGCTTCTCAAAAACCTGACATTCTAACCAAAAAGATTTTAGTAAAAGTAAAACTACCTACATCTTTTTATGGAAATCACAAAAACAGATAAGCTAAGAACTCACTGAGCGGTTTCTACCTACGCCTAAGCTCTACGCCACGGCGGGGAGAGCATGTCTAGGGTAGAATATTAAATTGTGAATATTACACATTCACAAATTTGACAACGTGTAATAAATCAAGTAAAACTACTTCAGCCAAGTTTACAAGCATTCTCATAACCACTGCAACAGCAAGATCTCACAAATTTAAATAAAACAGCTCTCTAGAACCACAGCGGGTGCAGGCAGTAACCGCTCCGTGAGTTCCTAGCCGTACATAAATGGTTTTGCTTAGAATCAACATGTTTTGAAAAACAAAATATAGAAACTCACCATTAAAATTGAAGAAACTATTAAAGCTACCAGTATGATTATGAATATAATTCCAAACACCTGCAAAGCTGAAAATATAATTTTAAACACAATATTAGAAATTAAAGTACATAATAAAATGTAATCATTCATTCATTCACACAAAGTGGCCTAATACCGCCCAATTGAGCTTTTTTAGCAGTAATTGTGGTGGCAAGAATAGCACCATCCCAAAATTGCACCCTACTTGTGCTGCTTTTTACAGTTTCAGGTGTACCATATTTCAGTAAGAAGAATATACCTCTCAAGCAAACAGGCAGTAGTGCGACAAAGGCATTACACAACAGTACATCTCATTTTCTTTATTTATTAATAGTATTAGTAAGCATACAAGCGAGAGGTCTATCTGATGGAAAGCAGTCACCAATGCCCATGGATTGCTTCTGAGAATTTTGTTGATTTCCCTCTAAGAAACCCAGTATCAAAGCTACTTGGAAACACCTTATTTGGTGTTTAAACGAAATAGATAGAAATAGAACAGATAGTAAAACTACATATAAAACAAACCATATATGTATACAAAATATCAACCAAACATTATTCAGTTGCAAGCAGGGTCCCTCAGAAGAATTAAAACTCCATTAATCACCTAGCCTGACATTTGAATCCTATATTATAAATGTAAAATTTGTATGTGTTTTGTTAACTGTTAGTATAACAGAGTGCTAAGTGTGAGTTTTTCTTTTCGCATTCGATCGTGGGCGCGTTTCAAGTTTACTAGGAATTTGTATGTGATTTGTACAGCGCCACCTAGTGGTAAACTGGTTTCTCACGTTTATAACTAGGTGGCGCTGTACAAATCACATACAAATTCCTAGTAAACTCCAAACGCGCTCACGATCGAATGCGAAAAGAAAAACTCACACTTAGCAGTCTGATATGTGTGAAATACATATGTTTAATTGTAATTACATAGGGAAAAAACATCATGAATGGCATATATACCCGTTTGACTGCCTCATTGGGCGAGTGGTTAGTGACCCTGACTACGCAATCGACGGGGCTCGGGTTCGATCCCCGACAGGGACAAGCATTTGTGCGATGAGCATAAATGTTTGTATTTCTGGGTTTGGGTGTTTATTTAATATATTCCTGTATTTATATATGTAATTCTACATATTACTTTGGGGTTAGATCACTCATTGTAATTTGTCCTGTGAATATTTATTTATTTATTATTATATTTATATATAGTCCCACTGCACATTTTTTATTATGTACCTACTTTATATCTTTCACATAACCTGTCGACAAAAAATTTAACCATCCTGTAGTGAAATTGTATGACTGTTATATTTTTGGCTGATTATGATGGCTAATTTAAAGTCAACAGAGCTGATTTAAAGTAAAAATCTGAGCCTGTTAAACATTATATAGGTATCCAAATCAGATGTGGTTCAACAACAAAACAACTTACAATATCTGACATCAGCTTCGAACAGAGGATTCCACAGCTGTGTAGAATCTCCACCAGCCATTTGATATGCAATAAATGTTATTAACACTATGCTCATAGCCGCTGTGTAAACTGCCACCGCTCTGCTTCCACTTTTTACAGTCGAGGACCAAATACATGGTGACCAACAAGATTCCAACACCGGCATGTTTAATCTACAGTAGGTTCTTCAGATTATTTAATTCAAGAAGTTATACGAATTTCATCTGAAAGTTAACTACATGAGTAAACAACAAAATATTCAGCCACACCTAGGTACATTGGACTACATAAAAACTTTGATTATTAATTGTCACGAATAGTAAAACAGATAAAATATTTATTGATGATAACAATACATAAATAAGTAATCATAAATTAACAAAAAATAATATTTTTGTTATAATAACTAATTAAATATTATGAAAAATGAAAATAAACAACCCGTACCGATGCAATCGGTTTCACTTTCAAAAATTGACATTGGCGTTTATCAGTGTTGCCATTTGCTAACTCGTACAGACTACAGAATTTTTCCCCTAAGTTCATTTTAAAATTTTAAAAACCTCTGAATATTTTTTTAATACATTTAATATAGTTTATTTGGGTTTACAACACTTGCACTGTTTAGAAATACTTTTTATTAATTTAGTAAGTATATAAGTAGCTATTTTAAACACGAAATAAAAAAATAATAATGCAATATTATTTATTATCACCACCATCAGGGAGGTCCCGTTTTCGCCGTGTTGGTCCCGGCCTCCTTTGTAGAATAGGCCAACTGCCGTTCTGCCGTTCTGCCAGGCAGGTCGTAAAGGCGACCGATTGGCTATCGAGTCACTACCATCGTGGCTACTAGGTGGTAGAGTTCTACATTGTCTCGCCCGGGTCTGGTACCACCGCCTTACCTATTCCTGCCACAATAGCGTCAGTGCCTGTTGCTGTCGTGTTCCGGTTTGGAGGGTAAGGTAGCCGGTAAACTTATGCATGTGGCATTATACCTCGCCACAAGATAGCAACGCACCA
The DNA here is from genome assembly GCA_036924255.1 of Apodemia mormo. Classification (NCBI taxonomy): domain Eukaryota; kingdom Metazoa; phylum Arthropoda; class Insecta; order Lepidoptera; family Riodinidae; genus Apodemia; species Apodemia mormo. The sequence continues at coordinate 15,990,242 of JAUPFN010000021.1, read as the reverse complement.
TTAACATCTTTGGTTGACTTGACTCTTTCCATCAGGAGACCCATCTGCTTGTTTGCTATCTTATGACATAAAATAAAAAATAAATAAATAAAATACGTGCTAGTGTGATATGCGTGTAGACGTAGTGCTAGGCGGGTTTTTTAAAGTGGGAATCTTACCATCATGATGCTTTGTAACATAATGTCGAGCGATGATTTATATCTTAATTTATTTTTTAAAATGACATATCAAGAGAAAGAAAGAAAGAAGAAAGAAAATATTTATTTGCAAGAATATGGGTGTTACAAGTTGTTTAAAAATAAATTAAGTTACCGACATATTCTACCAATATATGGTGTGCAAATATTTAAAAAAATATCATTATATAATATTACATTTAAAACTATAAATTGTATCGATTTTTTAGAATTACTACCGGATCGGAACGCGGCCACACACTGAGAAGATCCGGCGGAAGAAACTCAGCGGGCTGGTCTTTTTTTCTCTATTTTATGTTCTTGTTATAAATATACAAGGATGATTCCATATTACAAAGTTATTTTTATAATTACAAGTTTCATATTTTGAGTAATTTTTTTTTTTATAATTTACATAATGTTCACCATTTACAAAAAATTTTTACTACATTGAAATTTTTTTAAGGACAATTCAACAAACTTATATTTCTATCCATTAACATTTAATTTTATCGGCTAAAAATTCTTTAATATACATAATAAGTTTTATCTAACAGCAAATCGAACAACTTTTTGCGAAATTTATTTATAGGCAATGATTTAAGACTATCAGGAATATGATTGTATATAATAATAGACATACAATACACATTTTTTGTAAAAATATTTAATTTTTAGTTAGGCACATATAATTTCTTACTATTCCTAAAATATGAGTTACCAGTGACTTCAGTATTTGTTTTAATGTAATAACTTTTGATGGTTTTTTACAAAGAAAGAAAAGAAGAAGCAACGCAAAAAGTAAGAAAGCACGCTTCAGCCAGGCAATTAATACAGGCAGCGTGAATAACGCCATAATAAACTTGAATATTTTCATAATGTTTGCAGTATCAGTATCTTTAATTTTAAACCTCTGTAAAAAGAACTAAACTATTCACATTTCTTTATGTTCTCGATGACAGTTCTAATTTGATAGTTTAGTGTTGTGACCAAATAAGTAATGATATCGATCGCATATATTTATCATATTTTGAACAAAGACAAATATAACAAAAACATTCAAATATATTTCAACGAGGTGGGAACACTCAATGGCCCAGCGCTATTTTGTGTTTGTTTTAATCTGTCACTCGCAACAACACGATCGTGCTAGTCACTTCATTTCTGTTCGCAGAGTTTTTTCACATTGTCCGTATGTTACGTTGTGCATTTTGTTTTCCTTCCTCTCAATATTAAAATGCCGTAAGGATCTGTTCTAAAAAGGCAGGTGAGAGAACTGATGATCAAGGTTCGTAATTACTTTGACGCAGAGTATAAAAATGGTGGCCCGCTTTTACCACTGTTGCAAGTGCGAGAGCATGTTGCGCCGGCACTAGGAATTAGTGGACCTACTGTTTCAAAAATTACTACCAAAGCTTACGGTACAAGCGGTATGCAGGAAAATAATGAAATAACGCCAACCACGTCGTGTGACATCGGTTGACAGCTTCGACGCTGATGCTATTCGCCGTCATATATATGACTATTACTTGCGCAAAGAAATTCCAACACTTGAAAAACTTGTTGTTTCTTTACGTGAATGTGTATGGTTTCTTTCATGGCCAAAAACCTTCTTTAAGCTTGGTTTTGAAAAAAATGGATTTTCTTATGAAAAATCGGACAAACGTAAAATATTGATGGAGCATCACGATGTTGCTATGGCTCGCTGCGAATTTTTGAACGAAGCCAAATAGATATCATATTGCTCAAATGTTATTTTTAATGACGAGACTTGGTTAAATGCAAACCAGACAGTATCTAAGAACAGAACTGATGACACCACCGCTTCCACTAGTTCAGTGCCAATGGGAAAATATGAACGCCTTATCATATGCCATGCAGGGTCTATATGTGGATTCGTGTCAGATGCTTTACTAGCCTACTACTACTACTAGTATTACCACTACTAGTACTAACTATACTTTTTACGAAGGATGATTTAAAGAAATGGTGCAATCTCTGGAAGAACCGTCCATAATTATTATGGACAACGCCGACGCAGGCCAACAAAAAACAAGAAATAATTGACCGGCTCCAACGTCATGACGAAAATGTGGATAGTACTTTATTAAAAGTACAATTAGTGAATATTTTAAAATCGAGAAAAAGCATCTCTAAAAGATATGTTATCGACGAAATAGCTGCCGAATGTGGTCATTGGGTTCTTCGACTTCCACCGTATCATTGTCAGTACAATGCTATAGAACTAATATGACCACAAATCAAAGGACACGCCGCTCGAAACAATACCCATCCCCCTTTTACGGCAAACAAGATGTTAAATTTATTAAAAAATGCTTGTGCGGAAGTAACTGCAGAAAACTGAGAAAAAGTTGTGAAAAAAGCTAAAACATTATAGCTTCGAATTGGGAAATTCATGTGGCATTCGATAATATACAAGAACCAGGAACTTATAATAAATATTGGGGAGAGCTCATCGAGTGACAGTGACGATTCATCAGATTTTGATTAAAATTAAATAAATAAATAAATAAAAACAAATAAAAGAAAAATAAATAAATAAAGATTACCTGTCGTTATAATTATTTTGTTTCATTGTCGAGTACTTACCTATACCTACTTATTTTACAACAGCTCTGAAAATTTTAAAGAAGTAGGCATTATCAATCAAGAATTTATACGTGTAACATCTTGTAATGAAATATAATATTATACTTATATATAACAATATTATAGTTCATAAATTTGTACAAAAGTATCTGGCAGTAGTTTAGTTTCTTACATTTTGTAAAAAAACGGGTCTGTTATTGTGTAACGTTCATCGATATAGCTCCTATAGTAATCATTATGTACCATCACTACCCGCCCATGAAGTGCAGTATTATTTGTGAGAAATTTTAACGTAAACAACACAAAATTAACTACAGTCTACATGGGCGTCGATCTGTCATCGAGGAAATAAAGAAATGGAAATAGTACCTATAATGTGTGTCCACTGTTTCTTTTGCAATTGATGTAATTCGTCACAAAGAGTATACAATCACTTGATTCGTCAGTTCACTGAAATTTCGTCAAAATCATGGAACAGAAAACAAGCGGAATTGGCAAGTACAAACATTCGTATCAGGACCGCGATCGCCATACTCACACATGAAATAAGCATTATTACATATAAACTACTAATGCAAACATTGTTTCATTGGTCGTTTTCATTTTAAACAACAATAATCCGAAACACACAAACAGAACATTTAAAAATATACCAAACTGCGTTACAATAAATTTTATTTAGCTACCAAAAAAAAGAGTATTTACGTCCTTTTGTAGTCTATTGAAAATAGACTCATCTATTTGTACAATAGTGAAACTATAATCTTAATAGTTTCGCTATTCTACAATAGATGGCAGTATTGATTTTTCCGTAGTTTTCAGTTGGTCATATTTGAGTAGAGAACTTTCTAGAACGATATACGTAATGACGGTCATTACGTATATCTTTCTAGAAAAATTAGGTCAACCTAAAATGAACTTTATATGTAAGGTGTACGTCTGATTTTAGCTTGACTTTCTATTATATCATTAGAGATTATATTAAATCAGGAATTTTATTAAAATAAAATGAAAATTGTACTTTCGGATGATATGAAATATCTCCATTTTTAATCATCCGTATTCTACTATCATTTCTGCATTCAATGATGGCATAATACGGCATAATTCAGTGTATAATAGATTTTCGCACGACGACTATCTCCTAAAGATGTGGTAAGTATCACTAAGGCAATTTAGAGTAACAGCGCATAATAGTGATGCACGCGGCACGTCCACTCTTCACTTCCACTTGTTTTTTTTGTTTCATGGTCAAAATAGTATTTAAACTGGGCTTTACATAAAATGTGGCTTTTTTGAGTTGAAGATTAGACGTTATTTTGTAATTTTAAAGTTGTCAGGCATTTTTTTTTTGTCATCTCAGTTGCCAAAGTGCAAAAAAGTCTTGTACATATTCTTTAACATTTAATAAATCTTTTCCTACAATTAAAGACTTAACTAAATTTTTAATTTTTTTCCAAGATAAATCCAGCCAAATTATTTTTATCTAGTTTTTGCAATTGAAATCATCACACCCGCTTCCCTTGCAGGGTAGGCAAAGTAAACCAAACGTTTATAGACTATCCAGTCAACACGACACACCGGCATGTCGGTTGGAGGGATGAGTGGCGATCCAAGTGAAACGTATCATCGTTTCACTGCCATCGTAACTACAAGGTGGTAGAGTTCCTCAACGTCACGCCCGGGTATACGATACCATCACCTTACCTACTCCTGCCCTAATAACGTCAACGCTTTCCACTGTTGTGTTCCTGTATTGAGGGTAAGGTAGACTTGCCCATATGGCACTGCCATCCCGTCGCACGGATAACAACGCACCATTATCATCTTTCGTGCCTATAGGCGATGGTTTTTCCTTCTATCAGGAGAGCCACCTGCTTGTTTGTTATCTAATGATATAAATAAAAATATCCTGGTCGACGCATTTTCCCGACCTGATAAAGATTATCGACTACTTCTACCGATAACCGGGACCGACGGCTTTAAGTGCTCATCCGAGGCACGGGAGTGGTAACATACCACCCGCCAGACTCCGAGCTACTACTGAGATTTTGGATTTTCAAGAAAAGCCCTGAACAAACACTTTTACTCGATACAAGGATTGAACCTGGGACCTGGTGATCTGAGCCGAATAGGCTAACCTCTAGGGCACAAGGCAATTAAGACACTTATGATAATAATTTATGTTGCCTTTAGTCAGGCTTTTAATTTATTTGCCCTTGTTCATCTTGGTATTACGGGCAATGTATGTCTAAAGTCTGTTTGTCTTGGGGGCCATCCACAAATTACCTGAGATGTTTAAGGGGGAGACGGGGTCGAGTCAAATCTCATCTAATCTTAGGTTGGAAAGGGGGGTCTCGGCAAATATCACGCAATTTTTTTCTGATTGAAACAAAAAAAAATATACTATTTTGTCCATTATCCAGATTGTACATGCTTAAGATTTTAGGTATTTACGAAACCCACAGTTTGAAAAATCTGACGTGAGATTGGGGATGGGGGAGGGGGTTGAATAAAATCTCACGACATATCACCAGGCGAAAGGGAGGGAGGGACAGAAAATTTAAAAAAACACCTAACTTAATTTATGGACGCCCCCTTGTGGATAACCTTACTTTATAATTATAAGTTAAAACTTTCGCTGACAAATGATGACCGCCTAAGCCCTAAACATTAACACGACGATATAAAAATGCAATTTTTATGGCGCGTTAACGGATTATCGATTAGCGTTAACTTGTGTTAAATCTCCCGAAATATAACGCTTTAACGTTTAAATTTATTATATAAATAAAATATATATCGTCGAATTTTATTTATATAATAATATATATTATATAAATAAAATTCGAAATTAACTTTTTATTAACGGATTAGGAATTAACGAAGTTAATTATTTGAACAACGATCCCCAGTTATGTTTTAAGAATTATGTATTTATTTATTGCGTTTATTTATATTCGTTTTTACAAAACCAAACAATGAATATCATTTCTTTAGCAGATTCAAAACTAATAAAGCCTCCCGTTCTATTTACTGCTTGGGTACTATACCTACGTATTAACGAAGCAATTTTCTCTATCAAACAAGCAAGTCTCTGATCAAGTTTATTTCTATGGTCATTTTTATAATTATTTAAAGCACGACAGATGCATTGAAAAACTGTGAAATTAACAAAAGCATGACTTATATTTCTAAGTTTGTGTGCATGTTTGTATGTATACATGTATGATTATTTATATCATATTTAAGTCTATTTTCTTTCAATTAACATATTATGTCAGCAATATGCATTTATTAGGGATAAAGTACAATGCATTACAAATACATTCAGTATTGTAATTAGTGTTGTAACTTTTGTTCTTCTCCTATCTTAAGAACTTTAGCCCAGCAGAATTCTTCAATTTATTGACGATAACATTTACAGTTAAAATAATAATAAAAAAGCTTTCTTGTATATCGTTTTATAATTAGTTTTATTTGTACACTAGCTGTCTCTCCGCACAGCTCCTCCCCCGTAGGTGATAGCGTGATAATATGTAGACTATATGTTGACCCGACCTATTAGTAATACTCATGCAAAATTTGAAGTGAATCCATGCCGTACTTTTTGAATTTACCCCGGACATACATTGACTTTCCTACGATTTATTATATGTAATATAGATTAAACTGTGAAACTCCATTTGTAATTAGGCAAATGGACTTGTACCTACGTACTGTTTGACAAAACATTTTATTTTGTTTATAGGTATCACCAATCAGTTTAGGTTTTTCTGCATCTTCACGGCTTCTTTTTTTTTAAATCTACTAGTCTGAATCGGTTTAATTTATCAGGAAGTCTAAGAATGACGGATCCTAATCGAGTGCGTCGAAGTTTTTTCGAGGGGTGAAGTTATTAAAAAGAAAAGAGAGAAAAGCTTCCTCAGACCTCAAAACGTGGAGATCTGATGAAATCTCAATTTTCGGAAATCGGGTTGAAATCAGTAACTTCCTTTAGCTGGAAGTCAAAATTTGCTAGTACATGAAAGATACATAGTTTCAAAATTCGTTTGTCAACGTTGGCGGGGTTTCGTAATGACACAGAATATATAATAGTACAAAATGATCTCTCTCGATGTAATAAATACTGTTGCGAATCCATACTAATATTATAAATGCGAAAGTAACTCTGTCTGTCTGTCCGTCTGTCTGTCTGTCTGTCTGTCTGTCTGTATGTTACGCTTTCACGGCCAAACCACTGAACCGATTTGGATAAAATTTGGTACAAATATAGTTTGAGACCCAAGAAAGGACATAGGATAGTTGTTATCCCGGAAATCCCACGGGAACGGGAACTATGCGGGTTTTTATTTTAGAATTGCATGGCTTTAATCGGCAATATGCATACTGCTGAGTATTTATTTTTTGAATATTGCTGACTGTTCGGCATTATCCAAACATCAACTATTAATTCTTACCCATTACTGCAACCACAACGCCAGAGGCTGCCGTGTTATGCTTTGAAATTATAAATGAAAGAAAAGAAGTATGTAAATGAAAATTAATATCCCAATGTTAAGGTGGCGACGCATAACCAACATCTTTAGTGTCTGTAAGAGTCATTTATTATATTTAGTGTAGTTTTAAGTATACTATATTAATATGTATGGTAGTCTTTATGGTATTTATAATATGGGCCATGTTGCCTGGAATAAATGGTAAAATAAATAAAATAAATAAATAAATATTGTCATTATTAGATTTTTTAATAGCCTAGGATAGCAAAAAAAAGATGGCTGATGAAAGAAGACAATCATTGCTTATATCTATGGAGCAGGGATAGAATGCCACATTCCACAAGCATAAGTCTACCAACTACCTTACTCTCAAACTGGTACAAGAGTGACAAGCACTGACGCTTTTGCGGCATCGTGGATACTTCGTGGTGTTAGAGTTTTGCATTATCTCACCCGGGTCTAGTACCACCGCCTTACATATTCTAGACGCAATACCCTCAGTGCTAGTTACTGTCCTATTCCGCTTTGCAGGGTAAGGTAGCCGGTTAACTCATGTATGTGTCATCAAGACCCCGCCACAAGGATAGCAACGCACCATTAACATCTTGTCTCTATCGGCGATGGTTGTCTCTTTCCGCTGATGAATGGATATATCATATGGCTCTCCTGAGAGAGGCATCTGCTTGTTTGCAATCTTATAACATAAAAAAGGCCGTCGTAACAAACTGTTAATGATGCAATGCATCATTAACATCGTAGTTGTCTCGGATCATCATCATCGTGTGACAGATATTTACGAAGTTTGCTGGTCCTATCACTCTACCACCTAATAGTCACGATATTCTTCCGCCTCTTACAAAGTCTATTCTTCAGAAGGGGACTGGACCAACCCAGGGAGCTAACTGTCTAATTGTTACTCACACAGCTGACTTGCAAACGGATGAGGAAGGCTTTAGCACATCGATGGAAGTTCGAAATTTTTTGAGGTGACTGTCCGATCCTTACAATAATAATCATGTAAAGTGTATAACGGAACAAGTTTCTCAGAATCCAAATAAGTTGCAAGATCATTGTTATTGAAAATATCTCATGTTTGCTTTATTGCTTTTATATCTGGTGGGTACAGTCAGCTTAATTGTATCTATTGCTTTATTTTTTAACCTGTTCGTTGCGGCGCATATTTTCCAAACTTTTTAGTAGTGCCGGGGTACAAATATTTCATGACACGGGTGCCATGTCAAACGCCATATAAAGTTACCGTGTCACCCACCACTTTACAGGTTCTACCCTTAACGAAAGTTCAGGCTAGAACCATTTAAAATGTAATTTGAGGGAGATATAATCGATTTAAAAATGACACGACTCCCGTTTCATACGCCATACGTTAAAAACAATCATGACACGTCTCCCGTGTCACTCGCAACGAATCAGTTAAAACGTGGTACATTTAGTTTCAGTGTCTGTGTAAATTATTTATACAAGGTATTTATAGCTTCAGCCTTTGCTTTATTGCTTTATACAATGTACGGTGAGCTTCATTGTCAGTATACATTTTGCTTAGTTGCTTCACATATGATACAGTTAGCTTCAATGTGCGTGTATATTTTGCTTTATTGCATTATACACAATACAGACAGTTTCAGTGTCTGTGTATATTTGGTTTATACAATGTCAAAAATTCAAAAAACTACAACTTATGTTATAACAGTTATAAGTTGCGTAATCGCTGATGATTGACATTCGTAAAACAAAACCTTCGTTTTAGCACGGTCGGCTAACAATGGCCCTTGACTCGTCCTGAGCGGCGTATCCCAAAGGTATTTTTCTTTAATGCACATTTTATCACAAAAACTGTCTTTATCAGCTGTTTATCATTATTTATTGACATTGCATATTTGCGATACGTTACGTGTATGTGTATAAAACCGATTTCGATTATCAAGATACGCTTATCGGCATTTATCGGTCATGTACTCGCGAAATGTAGACAATACCTTGTCCTAAATACATCTTTGGGCTTGTTTTTTTTAAATATATTTACAGTCGTATGAATGCCACGAAATACATCGAATTACCTTGGATTTTTGTCTCCATGAAGTGCAAAATGTAAATATATCGTTGGCACTTGATTGTAATACAAGATTATACATGTATATGGCGTAATATTGGATTTTTTTAATTAAATATGTGTGTTTCATAATAATAATTATTTAAAATCTATACATATATTAATAAGTAAAGCGAAAGTTGTCTCTGTGGTCTAATGGTCCAGTGTTGACTCCAGTGTCTCATGAGATCCCGTGTTCGATTCCCGGATCGGGCAATTCAAATGTGTTATTTCGGTTTTCTGTTAAAAACGTCTCCCCGTGTTGGTCACAGGCTCTTTTGAAGAATAGGCTAATTGCCGTTCTGCCAGGCAGGTCGTAAAAGACGACCGATTGGCTATGCGAATCAGTGCCATCGTGGCTACTAGGCGGTAGAGTTCTGCATTGTCTCGCCCGGGTCTGGTACCATCGCCTTACCTATTCCTGCCGCAATAGCGTCAGTGCTTGTCACTGTCGCGTTCCGGTTTGTAGGGTTAGGTAGCCGGTAAACTTATGCAGGTGGCATAAGACCTCACCTCAAGATAGCAACGCACCTTTGGAGTCTATAGGCGATGGTTGACTCTTTCCATCAGGAGACTCACCTGCTTGTTTGCTATCTTATGGCATAAAAAAACATGGTGGTTCTTAAACATGTTTTATCAAAATCGGTTCATTCGTTTCAAGATCATCAGCTCTTTTCAACATGATGAAATTAAGCAACTTGTGCAGGCCTGATAGATAAGAAAGTTGGCATTCTATCACTTCAATGGTATTGTAATGATGTCATAATCTTGACCTTTCAAAAATCATTAGCTTTTTTCATGATTTGTCCTATAAAACATGCACATCAAGCAGGAAAGTGGTATGTTAGTAATGGAAAGTGCAGAGAGCTTTTTAAATATTTAATTTAGAGTTAAGTGGTACCAAGTTTGTAAAGACGCGTGTGGTCGTGGGTTCCAATCCTGGATCGGGTAAATCGTTCTGAATCATTTTGGAGTTTTTCTTAAACGCATATCTTGCGAGACTGGACATGTGCCGGTTTTCTCGATGGGTCGGCAACGCTACATTAACATCTTTGGTATCTATAGGCGATGATTGACTCTTTCCATCAAGAGACCCATCTGCTTGTTTGCTATCTTATAATATAAAAAATAGCACACTTGGCTACTTTTTTCAACCGACATGGCACCTGATACCGGTAGTTAATTGCGAGTGCGTTGTATCTCTGTCTGTGGTCTTCCAGAATATGGGTGCAATGGCATTTTTTAATAATTATTTATTCCAGTTGAGGAAATAAATCCGAATAAACGTAGTGATATATTTAGTGTGTAATGTTGTGGTGGTCTTCGTGTGAGTTCCACGTCGGTACGAGCGAAAAAATAAGGAAGAAGGTAGACTGGCTTGTCTGCTCCTAATATTTTAAGTAGGTACCCACATCACTTTAGTTCCTCCGTGATCAAGGCCCTTGTAACATCATTCATATACTACAATATTAGTCAATGTTAACAGCGACGAAATATCGGAAAAATAGTTAATCTACTAATCGCGGTAAGATCCTGTTAATCATTAATAATTCATGTGAAAAAAAATCGCGAATGCTTAGAAGTGGAATTATTTATTTGTTGAGTTGCGTCTTGACAACTATTGTTGATGTCTATGAAGCATGATAGGTTAGAGTCGCAGGTACGTGAGCCAGCACGAGTCATAGCTAAATATGTGTATTATTACTTAGAGTCACAGGTACGCATACAGCGCCAGCACGTGTCGAAGGTACTCATGGCAACACGTCACTCGCAGCCAATTCACGTTGACTCGGCTCGGAAGCCAAATCTCAGAATTTCTTAAATTGTTCCTTACGGTTGGTAGGTTGTAGAAAATCCACCATTAGAACGTTTCGTACTTTCAGTACTAATCAGGTCAGCGAAGAAGATGACTACAATAAGTAGAATTATTTATTGTTGAAGTTTTAACCTACTACTCAATACTAACTTAGTTGAAACGAAAATTGTCCATTGTAGAATGAGATTCTGAGAAATTTGAAGTCTGTAATGGTAGTTCAACTTTTACAATAAAATTATAAGAACAAACACTGCCAGCTACTGGAAGTGGCGACTTATGCCTTATGCCTCACTTAAGTATAATTTAACTAAAATGCATAACAATTTACAGTAATTAGGAATACACAGAGTAATGGGCTGTCGCCCATCTGATGAGTACATGAAGTACGAAACGCTTTGTCATATGCTAACGTGTTGAGTTTCGGCTTACGTCTAAACCAGCACAGGGACTGGATGACCTATTGGTCTCTGGTTTTCCTCTTAGCTGACAAATCCCATACAACTTAGTCCGGCCTTAGCCGTGTCAAGCCGTAATGGCGATGCCGCAATGGCATTTCACTGTTTCGTCTTTTTTTCGACTCTTCAGGTGCGATGAGATCGCACGACAGTGTTTACGCATTGCTTCTCTCTTGTGAGAGTAGCTGTGTAGAATGGAACGGGTTCCAATCCTAACCGCTGAAGCGGCCCTCGGTCTAGCGAGTGTTGCTCCAATAGACTCAAGAGTGAATGGTCCTTCCCTGACGGGGTCCATTCTCACTTGTATCCTATGCGGATAAGCATCATCCACTCTAGAATCTATTGGAGCAACGCTCGCTAGACCAAGGGCCGCTTCAGCGGTTAGGATTGGAACCCTTTCCATTCTACACAGCTACTCTCACAAGAGAGAAGCAATGCGTAATTAGGAATAGTTGTTTGATGTTATAAGAAACTGTATTGGAATATTTTATTTAGCTTATTTTGTAATATTAGGGAGATAACTCGCATATATATTTTTTAAACTGTCGTGGCTCATGGTGTAGGGGTTAACTTGTTTGGCTCAGATGTCAGGGTTAGTATGTGATTCCTGCTTTGATCCCCGCGTGTTCGACGGGTGTCTAAGTGTTTTTGTGATTTTTTAGAGGTTTTCCTCGAAAAACAAAAATCACAGTAGCAGCTCGGAATCTGGCGGTTGGTTTGTTACAAACCCCGGCCTCGGATGAGCACGTAAAGCTGTCGATCTCGGTAATTGTTAGAAATAGATGAAACTCGTTATATCCGTAAAAATCAGCGATGGGATCACAACTTATCTTGCCAACCGACAAATTGGTATTTCATGGTAAAGTATCTTCACGCCCGTATCCCCGAAGGGGTAGGCAGAGGTAAAACAAGTACACCCACGATTAGCCGAAGATACTTGATCCCACAAATGTGATAGGTTGTCACCTATCTATCGCTAATCGGTCACATAATTCATGCTAAAGTCCATGGGCGTACCCAGGTTCTGGGCCAGGGGGGGGGGGGGCAACCGTAACATTATAAAGCTATATTTTCATCTTATTATCTACAACAGTATATAATAAGTAGAGGTAAACAAATTCCAGGGGGGCAGCTGCCCCTCTCTGCCTCCCCCCCCCCCCCTTGGTACTCTCATGGCAAAGTCTGTAGACGTTCGGTTCACTCTGCCTACTCCGAAAGGGAACCGGCGTAATTATAGTAATTAATATGTACTTACTAATTTCAACTTTCGCAATTATAACACGTATTAAGAGAAACAGTCTTTTAAATTTTTATTAATTAATTAAATTTACTAAATTAATTATTTATTTATAAAATAAATAATTAAAGTAACAATCATAAATTAATTAAATTAATTATTTATTTATAAAATAATTAAATTTTAATTACATGGGAAAATAAACAAAATAGCTAGATAGAGCGAGGGCGGATTCTAGCTCTGGCTAAAAGTGAGGATGATATGACTCATGTCTAACATAATTTAATTAAGGTGAATTACAGTTAACAATAATTAGGAATGGTTGTTAGGTATTATGGGAAAGTGTACTGGCATATTTTATATACCTTTATTTCACGAAGTGAGCGACGTTTTGGTTGATCAGACTCGATCACGCTCTCGACAGGGCAAACTTCATACCGGTTGGTTCAGTTTTAGATCGTCTCGCGTCCGCGCAACTGTGGCGTTGAAAATTGTAGCCGGCGAGTTCGAATTATTTCTTTTTTAAACAACAACAGAACCTAACAATCGATTAAAGCATGTGTGAAGTATTTTATTGTGTGGGATTGTGTACGAACAAGTGATTCATTTACATTGGAGTAGTGTGGTTTGAGTTTTGGAGGAGTGAAATTGCTATTTGGTATCTGATACCAATTGCTTCAAGTTCATTGTCATCGTGATTATCTTGATTCAGAAACTGGTAAGTGGATTTATGATTGGAGCACTTTCTTCATTGTTTCGCTTGAAACTTGCCTTCTACTTTTATTAGTAGTAACTTATAAATTAAGGCTTTTCACCGCGTGTCTTGCGATACAACTATAGGTAATAAGAAGATAATCATATGCCTGCCTAGAGGCGACAAGTTTAAATGTAAGCGTAAATTTTGTTATTTAATTTCAAAAGTAATGATACGAAAGGTAACATTTAATCAAAACAAAACACTAGATAGGTTGGAGATAAATTAACCTTTATTTTATCTATAAATAGGTAATAAACGTGATATACAACAAAGATGATATATCTTTGATTAAATGACTTGAGTATTTACGTCGATTCTTGTTTTTACGATACTCAGACTTCAAAAAAAATAATTTAATGACTCAATCAGGCAGAGATCAGAGATGCTAAAGTATGAATGTTTAGTATTTAGAATAACAGTGTTATAATCTAGTAACATATTTTTTTATATATCGTAAGATAGCAAACAGGCAGATGGGTTTCCTGGTGGAAAGTCAACCATTGCCAATAGACATAGGTAGACACCAAAGATATTAATGGTGCGTTGCTATCTTGTGGCGAGGTCTGTCACATGCATAAGTTTACCGGCTACCTTCCCTCCAAACCAGAACACGACAGTAACTAGCACTGACGTTATTGCGCCAGGAATAGGTAAGGCGGTAGTAGGTAGGTAGTACCAGACCCGGGCGAGACAATGCAGAACTCTAACACCTAGTAGCCACGATGGTAGTGACTCACATAGCCAGTCAGTCGCTTTTTACGACCTGCTTGGCAGAACGGCCGTTGGCCTATTCTTCAAAGGAGCTCGGGACCAACACGGGGAGTCTTCTCTTCTTTCCTTCTTTCATTATTTTCCTAAAACACTGCTAGGGAAAGAACTCCAATCAACCACAATCATTATTATTAGTACCATACATAGTTGCCTACCTCTTGATTAACCAATGATTAAACCAAATACAATACATTATTCAACAACAAATTAAGCACTATAAACCTACCTATATCGTTTTTAGAGTTCCTTACCAACCTCAAAGGTGAAACAGAACCCCATTACTAAGCCTCCGCTGTCTGTCTGTCTGTCTGTAGGCTGTATCTCATAAACCGTGATAGTTAGAAAGCTGAAATTTTCAAAAATTATGGATTTCCGCTGCCACTATATAAACAAATAGTTAATAAAAATAAAAAAATAAAGTATTAAGAGGGGTCCCCATACAATAAAGTTTTTTTTTGTATCTTTTTTGAAGTGAAAACTTCTTTAGGCGCGTTGAGCGTTTTGGTAGAGGGTAAAATCCTCGGTTCGCGTCACCGACATGCTAATGATAATAGTATATCTATAGCTATGTTTTGCATATAGTTTTAATTACTCTCAACTTAATAGTTCCGTTTTCACTTCTATCGGCAGTCCCACGACTGCTACTGTTTTTCT
Organism: Apodemia mormo; assembly: GCA_036924255.1. Classification (NCBI taxonomy): domain Eukaryota; kingdom Metazoa; phylum Arthropoda; class Insecta; order Lepidoptera; family Riodinidae; genus Apodemia; species Apodemia mormo. Next base: position 15,975,160 of record JAUPFN010000021.1, on the reverse strand, counting down.
ATGATGGTACGGAACCCTTCGTGCGCAAATCCGACTCGCACTTGGCTGGTTTTTAAACAAATTATCTATGGTAACGAGACCTACATTCACTGTGTGTTTAAATGATGATTCCAGCAACGTCTAAATTTAACCGACTTAAAAAATGAAGTTATCTATTTGACCTGTAAGTAGGTGTGGAATTTATAATATTTGAGTATGATTATTAATTTAGGTTTCCATGCAATTGTGCTAAATTTCTTAAATGTCTGCATGTTTGTCCACGAATTTCTTGCAAACTTAAAGTCATGAGATGACCCTTGTTTTTATCAGGTAGGTATATATTGCAATTTAGGATAAAGGTTTTAAAAAATCTCAAAGACTAGTTTTTGAAATATGGAGATATTTGAAAGATACTAGTTTAATAGATAGAATAATTTGAAAGATACGGTTTAATTTTTTAGTTACTTTTATTTATTTGACTGTGAAACTCAAGCCATGTTCAACTCAAAAATAACCCTTGAAGTGATTTTCTTTCGTCGGTAAGTAGTATATACCTGTTTTTCTATGTGTGATTGCAAGTTACTCTGACAATCTAAGAAATTTCCTTGAAAGGCGTATCCATTTAATCCGTGGTCTACGGTCTAGCACGTTTCGATCGTTAAGCTCATCACGCACGGTTAAGATACTATAATATTTTATCTTAAGATGCCCTAATATAAGTAAAAGCATATTTCAGAATATCGCTCACCATACAAATCTTAGAGCCATCACACACGACAAAGTTAATATAAATTTTGTCTTTAGTATCTTAAGATACCGAGCGATATAGAAATATATATTTCATATCTTAAGATATTTACCCAAAGATACGAAATATACATATCTTAATATAAATACAAAATGTTTTTATTTCGGGATATGCGCGATCGCATTGCCTCATACTCTATATTATAATAATATAAATGCGAAAGTTGTGATGTTTGTTTGGATGAATGCTTAGATGGATAGTTGTTTGGATGGATGGATGAATGTTGGTTACTCAATCATGCAAAAACTACTGAATGGATTTGAATGTAATTTGGCACATAGGTAGATGATGACCTGGAATAGCACATAGGCAAAGTTATATCCCGAAGAATTAAGTGTTCCCGCGCGATTCACTAAAAAATTTTAAATAAAGCGAGCTGCACGGTGCATCTAGTATAATATAAAGCTCATTAACAAAGTTATACGGCCTACTCTAACCGTTAGGTATATAGCGTGGCATTATTTTATAGCGCCGAATGAGAATCTATACAGCGTGCGCTTGCTACAGCGCGCTATGTAGATATACGTTGAGTACAGTAATACCTCGACTTACGCTACCCCGACTTACGCGAACCCGGAGTTACGCGATTTTCAAATCTCGTTGATTCATCTTTTATTTGACTTAGTTGCTCCACACTATTGCTTAGCCAATGTACGTATTCAGACAATTGAAAGACAAATTGTAGAAAAATGCACTCTAATGAAAGCGTAATTCTTCTACAAAACAAGGAATATATATTTTTTTGGGTTAGGAAATTTTGCGGAAAAAAAAAATCAAGTCGACAAACTACTTTGTTAGATTTTATGAAGCCTTCTATATCAACATAAATTTGGTTGGCGATTTTATACTCTGCTGATTTTATGCTCTGCTATATAGTTTGAGATCTTAATAAACATTTTTTGTCTACGTGTATTTTTAAAAGCCTTAATCAAAAATATTTTTTTGGAAAATTATACCCCGATTTACGCGAATTCGACTTATGCGGTTGTCGCTCAGTCCCACCTATCGCGTAAGTTCGGGGTATTACTGTACCTATAAGAGTACATAACGCTCTGTAGTATGGCGCTAATTACTATGTAATGTATTCCATCCCATTCTCTCGCCGGCTTAATTCTATCATGTGAATGTTTGTGAGGATGGATGGATGTTTCTCTTTCACGCAAAAACGGCGGAACCGATTTGGATGAAACATATTGTTACGTGCTTCGGGTTCGTAATTTGCTAGACAACGCTACTTATATTAAATCCGTGTACTTACAACACAATTACACAAAACAACACAATGTAATACTTAAATACTCTGATTAACAATAGTCACTCACTGTACCAACATTAACCAACTAAATAATAAAACACCTCACGCTTCGCACTGGTCGTTTGAACTTTGAAGTATCGCTCTCGATCGCTTTATAAGAACTGCTCTGTATTTGTCTACACATCCCTATTTATACCCAGGGTAAAGTTCTACCTGGATCTAGATTGTTTCTAGATTATTCGCAACTAATTTTTTAGATTTTGTCCCGGAGAATAGGTTGTTCCCGTGGGATTCGCCAAAAAATGTTTTGTGTGCAGCGGGCATGATGCAGCTAGTACATTTATGCGTTTGTTTTTGTATCGTGATTCGTTTCTCTTTTCTTTGACATTGAATTTCTGTGACATCGAGTTTCTAAAGAAGTTTCACTTAAATACAGTTATTTTTCAAAAATATTGTTAAGAGTCGCGGAATATCCTTGTAGTATGTATTTATTAAAAAACCCGGTTCAATGTATCTCTGCGGTTGCTGCATCTTGTTCACGCCAATTAAACAATTATCATATAGCAGGTTCAATTCTTGACGCGTTTACAGTCAAATTAACGATAAATAAATGTATAGTAGTTAAAAACAGTTATTGCTCGTTGGGATAATAATTTTTAAATGGTAATTACGGTATTACGGCTACCGGCCTTGCTTACCAGCAGGCTTAGGATAAGCAACACGATAAAATTTTATCGACCTCGTTTTCTCGACTTTTATGTCACTTTCTCGATTCGCTAACGCATTTGACACTTGATTCGACATGATACTTCAAAGGAAGAGAAAATGATCAATTTTACTCGACGGTAGTTATTTTCTCTATCGATCGAAACGTCTTGCTGTCATTTTATCGATTTGTCATTTGACACTTCGTTAAAATTTGGTTAAAATGTTGATAACCTTATCCACTATTTCATATTATTATACTTTAATTTATACAATAATTACAAAACTTTTTGATTTCTATTCATTTTATTAAATATAGCTTTCGGTCCAGTAGTATGTATGGCAGGCAGGCAGGCAGGCAGGCAGTATGGCATATATGTATTTAATAGTGGTGGCAGTTCCATATTATACCTATTATGTGCTAAATATCTACGGTTAACGGCAAGCCTGCAAAATACAAAGAAGGCACATAGGAAATTTGTGTGATCTTTTTACACAACGGACGGAGCATTCCAATCACTATAGCGCTTCAATAAACCCAATAACCATGGCTCTCTAAGTAATATAGACCCTTGTGAATTTTGAGGTTTAGAGCCACACACCGATCAAGGCATGCCTCTTTAGTTAAAGGTAAGTGAACAAAAGAGACTTGTAATTAAGTTTCTAGTAGATATCACAGCCATCCAACTTCATTAACTGTAATAACAGAATATCTTTGTAGTAAATACTAATTTGACTTAGGTGAACTCAATAAAGTTATATTTTTTCAAAAGTTATCTGTAGTTTTTCGAGTTTCTTTTTTAAACAGTTAATATGTTATATATACATGTCAAGTTTATGTTAAATTTCAGCTGGATACAAGTAATAATCCTTTTCTTGGTGGTCAACTTTTCACAATACTTACAGCCACATACCAACAAACAACAACAATGCTTACATCATAGAATAATGATGCAAATGTGTTATTCCTCTAAGGCTTGCATTGATTATGTATTTAAGGAGTTTTTGCTATACCCATTCAAGTTATATTTAGTCAAAAAAAGTATTTGTTTTAATCAGTTGTTTTCAGACCAAGTTCCATGTATGATTAACATACTACTATGATGAATTATTTTCTGTAATATTCATAACTTAAAATATCCAATATGACACATGTAGTTCTCAATTACCTAGGTACCTACATGTGTAAACATTATTATTTTATATTTAAAGATAATTTACCATACAGAAAGGCAGTCAGTTCTTGTTATTATTGTTTATTACAATAATATATGTCAATAAAAAATATAATTATTATTTGCAGATAAGACTTCAACTGCAGAATTTTTAATATTACTGACAAATATCCTAGAAGAACAAATGATGCCCTCATATGGCATAATTGAAATGGATGAAATGCAAAGACTACATAATAGAAGATATTGACGGATCCTATGTATACTGGTGCAACTTGCAAAACAACGGAAACCATTTTCTTGCCTCAAAAGCCTTAAAATTACCTTATATTTGTCCTAATGTAATAAAGTATCTGAAAATTTGTACAAATTTTCAAATACTTCTATTGATTTATGTCAAAACTAGCTGTTGCCCGTGACTTTGTTCGCGCAGACTTTGTTTACTCCGCACAGCTCCTCCCCCGTAGGTGATAACGTGATAATATGTAGCCTATATGTTGACCCGACCTGTTAGTAATATTCATGCAAAATTTGAAGTAAATCCATGCAGTACTTTTTGAGTTTACCCCGGACATACATTGACTTTCCTACGATTTTATTATATGAAGGTATAGATTACAAGCTACAGAACATTTAATCCGGCCTCCAGTAAAGTTGTGTCATTGCACTTGCACAAATATACGTAGGACCCTTCGATATGATAATTACAAGTATTTTCTTTTAGAAGTGTTAACTTTGTTACTTTTGTTGTTGTTTTTTAATCAAAGTGATTTTGGTAGTAACAATACTTAGTGGATTATTGGTATAATAAAATACTTTAGTGTTGTATAAGATTTATTTAAAAAAATATATACTCCAGGCAAACCTTCTATCTAAGTATTAAATAATTTTATATAATAAAAATGAAACTTATAGTCATCAATGGCTAATTTTAAGTATAAGTTTAATGACACACTATTCATAGTATTTAATGTTTTAATGCCAAACATAGATTTTACTATATGGAAAAGTCTTGAGAAATAATTTTTATTTTCTTTAATAAAGTTACAAAATGAATAAATCACACAAAATACAAAATGAATAATTATAAAAAGTGTGTAATATGAAGCAGTCTTGTAGAGAAAATTAAATTTGAGTTTTAAAAAATATACAAACACATCTACTTTACTAAACTAACAATTATTATTAATGTTTGTACTTCTCAGAATAGATAAATAATTTTCACAATTTATCACCTTATGACTTAAATTTATTAACATGTATCTATGAATTTTCACTAATGTAACAAACTTATAGAAGATTACACGCACTATATTAAAGCTATTATATTTTAAATTTAAATGTTTTCTACAATTTAAATATCTCTTGTTATCTCGCATAATTAATCAGTAATGAAAATTCAATATCAAAAATTGGTTTACTATATAGTATGAGTAGTATGGAATTTCACTTGAAACTAAAAAATCAACAAGTAAAATATTTTTTCCTAAGGTAACATTAACTTTCTATTAATTTAAATTTTAAAAATTACACATATTAGGTATATTAAGACTATCATGTTATAAACTTAATTGTTTTCTACAAGTTAAAATATATTTTTCAATCTTGCACAACCATTAAAAACAGCAAGAAAAATATAATATTCAGCATTAACTTATAAATCTTCTTAATCAACAATTTCAAAAAATGTAATAAATAGAAAGGCTTCTTTATTCTATTTCCATTACTCGCTGTTTAGTCAACCTGTAAACAAATATATCTTATCAAAATGTTGTTATATATGTTTACTTAATATATTTTTTGTCAGTTAACTCAGGACTTATGACTCCAGTCTTGCATGTTGCATTTTGTGTAGTGTTATATAGATTTGCATTGTAAATTATATAATGGGGTCGAAAAAACAATTGGTTACATTTATAAAAGGGAGTGAAAGAAGCCTACACTATTCTCCAGAGAAAGCTTCTCATATTATTCAGGATTTTTTTACAAGAATCAAGTTTTTGATATAATCTTGAATTTATGATATTAATTTTGTAAAAAACCACAACTTTTACAATGAAAGAAATATATTAAAATATGTTTAAAATTTGATTCTTTCAGTCTACCTTGTTAGATGATTTGTCATGGAGATATGTATGTAAATAAATACTTACCTACACAGTGTTCCATTGTTTTCCTTTCTTCCTCTAGAAACTATAATGTATGAAGTATTTGTAGAATATATGGTGTTATATTACTATGCTTTCCCAATATTAAAGACTTTAATCTTTGGTGCTACAAGTCTAGTCCATGAATCCACCATGGCGACAAAGTTAATTTATGCTTATTACTTCTTATCCTGAAAAGAAAATCATAATTATTTTTAATAACCTATAAAGGCTTTTAAAAAATATAAGTATAAAGAAGTACACTACTTACGTTTTATTTTGTGTTCCCATTTCACATACCTAACACAATTTAATTTTGTACTAGAATCGGAAGAATGATGATAATTTTAGAGATGTGAGAACCAAACAGTATAAATCAATAATTCCTTGTATGTAATGGTTAGATAATTAATTAATTTATAATTAATTACAAAATACAAATTAGTTAAAGTACAATACTTTTTGACGTAATGTAAATAAAAAAATAAACTTTTAATTTTTCTTTTTTTTTAAGTGTTACCAACTCTATTCAAAATTACAACTACTTACAAAGTTTTCTACAAAATTCAGTAGAAAACTAAATGTAAAATAAAAGGTTAATTTAAAGCTGGTGCTTATTTTGTATTATTTAATGTTACTATTAATAACATATACTCAGGAAAAATAATACATAAAAACATATTATAATAATCAAAATATTAATTAATCAATCAAAACTAACAAAAAAATCGAGTGTAGCTCACACTCGTTTTTTCGTTAGAAGTAAATGTAAGAAGACAAAATAAAATAAAATTTATATACTCTTTAAGTAAGTCTTTGAATCAAAGAGAGATAAACTGAAAAGTCGAAAAAAAATGTTTTTCGTTCTTGAGATGTAAATCACAGACCGTGGTCTCACAAACTAACTTTTTTTTGATTAACAACAAGCTGAATATTTGTGAAAAGCTTTATTTTGACGAGACAACCGTCTTTTCTATTTTCGAAAAATCTCGAATCGGGTAACTAATAAAGTTAATGCTGCGAAGACATTGGGTTTGGTAAATAATAAATATTTATTAATAACAATAATTATTTTTCGACTTTAATCGCTTGATTATATTATGAAAACTACGATGAAACTTTTGTCCTACATATTTGATGATTTTTCTGACAATCCCACTTATGAGATTTTTAAATTGATATTAATCAATTTAAAAATAACCTAATTTTCTCACAACAGCTTGTTAATTATTATTGTAATTCAACGGTAACTTTGTCATACACGTAAAGTGGAAACTTTTCTTAGTCTGACACTCTAAAGTTTCCTTATTTTATCTATCTTTATTAGTTACCCGATTCGAGATTTTTCAAAGATAGAAAATATGGTTGTCTCGTCAAAACGAAGCTGTTCACAAAAATTCAGTTTGTTCTTGGAGACCACGGTCTAACAATAAGTCTTAGGTTGGATTGCTTGCATCTGGCTGATTTTTGGAGCTATTAATAGATAACATTATTTGTAACATAAAATACTGTGAATTGTATTCTGTTCTATCTTGTTTTCTAGTTGGCATAATACTATACATTTATGTTTGTTTATCGTAATGCATTTTCGTGTCATTGTCAAATCACAACAATTCTATGGAAGTTTCTCATCAAAAAAATTAATCAAAAATGTAGATTGATTAGTCTAAAAGAAGATGTTAATTTACTCAATAATGTTAGAATTATAATTGAAAGGAATAATTATAGTGGAAAAAAATAGCTTGTTAATAATAATTGTTACGCACTTTTACGCATAATTAGTTACGCAGTTATACACCCAGAAATAAATACACGCTGGCATCTTAATTGCCCTTTACATTAAAACATCTTATGAATCATATTTCATTGTTTCAGTTTTATAGAATAAAAAACTAGTTTTGATGGTCAAAACTAAAAAGAGAGAATAATTCAAAAACCTGTAAAATATCTAATTACAATTGTAAATAGGTATGGCTACACTAGGCTTTGGTTATATTTCCTTCGACTCTGACAAAGAAGAGAAATGATGACAGGAAGTTATAAATGTAAACAAAAGCTCATAATGATAAACACAAGTTAAATGCACCAAAGGTGTATCTTAAAAATCAGAATTAGTATAATATCGATGTCATCTAGTGACAACATTTATTTCTCTATTCGAGTAAACTTTTTGTTTAATTTATCTCTGACGTTTTAAATGTTTATCGTGGCATGCTTAATAACGTCCATCGAGATATTAATAAATGTCAAGCAAACGTCACTTTCTCGATCGATATATATCTCGTGGTGCTTATCCTAAGCCTGCAGGACATCAATCAGATACCGAAATGGTGTAATAACAAAACCCTGTCCGTCCTGAAAGGGATATATAAGCCGATTACATTACAAAAGCTAACGTTCGGTCTAGAGTCGAAATTCGACCAAAGACCAAAAAATAAAATCTCTTTTTCGTTTCACAACAGACATTAGCCGTTATGTTGGCCGTAAAGAAAATAGTATAGGTACATATGTGTATTTATTATGTATGCCACATTAATGAAATTCGTGTATTTTTATTAATTTAATTTATGTATTTCTATTGCATATTATTTAAAAGTATTAAATTATATGCATTAGAATTTTTTTTTTCGCGCATTTGTTTTAAAAAGTGTACAAAGTTTATGCTTTACATATTAATACTCGTATTAATAATAAAATTATTTAATTTATAAAAAAATTATGGCATTTTAAACTGCTCGTATTTACCTTTCTTTTTCCCTAAATTTTAGCGAATATTTTAAACTGGATGTTAACTCCACTGGCGACGCTGGCGACCGCTAACTCCTGCTGAGTTAGCGGTCGCCAGCTTCTGTGATGTCGTGGGTAGACATTTTATTGTCAAAGTAATATTTTAGAATATCATTTAAAATTATTTTGATAAAGAAAAGATATCCACCCATGACCACCAAATAATAACGTAGATCGACATTTTGTTCTAATATTTTAAAATATCATTTGAAGTAAATTATTTTGATAGGGAAAAAAAATCTCCCTATGTTCACCAAATAATTGCATATATTAACTAACACCCGCATTAGTCTAGGTCCCCTCCAAACAATAGACCATCTGCCATTCTGCCAGGAAGTTCGTATAATGTTCGTCGGCTTTACGCATTACTACCATAGTGACTAGGTACTAGGCGGTAGAGTTCCGCAACGCTTCACTTGAATCCGGTACCACCGCCTTATCTATTGCTGCCGTAATAGCGTCGGCGCTTGTTACAGTCGTGTTATCGTTTGGAGGGTAAGGTAAGTTTACCGACTAGTAGGTAAATTTATGCAAATTGCATTACGTCCCGCTAAAACGCTTAATTGACGTATCTGGCACAGAATACCTAATAGTACTACTGTATCCCTGGTATCTATAGGCGATAGTTGTTCATATTCTATACCAGCGGTGGCCAACCGGTCGATCGCGATCGACCGTCGATCGCGACTATTAGCCTAGTCGATCGTGGCAAGGCAAAAAATATAAATAAATAGATATAAAGTAACTCCTAAGACTGTTCAATAAAAAATACTACATGATTGTATACTAAACACTAACTAAGCTGTTTCATTTAAGATTTCAAGAAGTATGTAAGTGGTAGATCGCACAGGGTTTCGTTAGTAAACAGTAGATCTTATGTCTAATCAAGTTGGCCACCCCTATTCTATACTTTCCAGTTTTAAGCGTATTACATCCTGAAGATGCTTAAAAAGTGAAACCAGTTGAGTAATGTCTATATTCCTCCGTATTGGTCCCGGGCTCCTTTAAAGAATAGGCCAACTGCTGTTCTACCAGGCAGGCCGTAAAAGGCAACCGATTGGCTATACGAGTCACTAACATCGTGGCTACTAAGTGGTAGAGTTCTACATTGTCTCGCCCGGGTCTGGTACCACCGCCTTACCTATTCCTGTCGCAATAGCCTCAGTGCTTGTCGCTGTCGTGTTCCGGTTTGGAGGGTAAGGTAGCCGTTAAACTTATGCATGTGGCATAAGACCTCGTCACAAGATAGCAACGCGCCATTAACACCTTTGGTGTCTATAGGCGATGGTTGACTCTTTCCATCAGGAGACCCATCTGCTTGTTTGCTATCTTATACTATAAAAAAAGGTGTCCGGATCCATGCTGGAAAAAGTGGATAAAGCCTGGTAGTAGATTAGACTAGCATGACTATATTTAATATGGTCTGCAGATTGCAGAATCTATTTGACCATCGGTATTTAAGCTTGAACATTAAAAAAGTCAGTGAACAAGTTTTAAGTTCCCTGTAAATTATTTTTACCGAGATATGCAAATGTGCATTATGTAGACATTTTCTTGCGAAATCATTATTTTGAAACAAGCTTTTTTTAAATGTCTTGCAACACAAGTTAGCGCTTGTGGCATGGTGGGACTTCGTGATCTTAATCGCTTATGAGGCTTGGATTTTTTTGTCAAAGAATCTCCCGAATCAATCAACCTGTTTTGTTCTCGTCTGTAGTATTTACGTTGATTTCTAAGGTTAGTCTAATCTAAGCTTATTAGATTTCAATTTTTTACAGATTTGAAATCAATCATTGCATAAGTCTAGAAGATATTTAAACGAAACATTCTTGCGAAGAATTTTTTTAAGATTTTTTAAAATTACTACATATCTACTAGATCGCATCGGTTCAAATTCAGAAAGTCTAAGTTTGATGGAATTTAATCGAATGTAAAACCACGTTTCGATCGGTCAAGCTGTTTAAAAGTTTACATACACACACACTCGCACTTACGCATATAGGCACACTCACCCACTCACACATATTTACACACACACACACACACACACACACACACACACACACACACAAGCACCCACACACACGCACACTCACCCAACACCTACCCACACACACACACACACACACACACACACATACACACACACACACACACACACACACACCAACACACACACACACACACACACACACACACACACACACACACACACACACACACACACACCAACACACACACACACACCAACACACACACACACACACACACACACACACACACACACACACAAACGTGCATAACATACTGAAGTCATCGTGAAAATAGAAAATTGTGGAGATCATTCAACGTCAGAATTGATTGAATGATTGGTTTTTGATTGATATATTTTGGTAATTAGGGTGACGAGATTAATGTAGCCCGTTAGTACGTAGAAGTCTTTTAATGAAATCAGTTACTTCCTTAAGCGAAATTATAGTAATTCATTTTAATTATGATTTGCGCACTTGTCTAAAGTGACTTTCTACCAGAGTATAAATTCAACCGAGTAAATGCATCGAATATAGCTCGGTTTTATATTTACTAAGTAACCAGAGGCAGGCCGGCAGAGAGATGGCTCGATGAAATGTTAAAAACAGTGGGAATAAATGGACAGATAAAGGAGTGACAGGATTATTTTGAGAAAACTTGAGAAGGCCTTTAAAGAAAGGGCTTTAATAATAAAAAAAATAATATATACACATACAATATACAAAAATTATATAAAAAATGTGTAAACGGTTGACCCTGCAGGCCATTCCTGAAACTTTCCGCTAAATTGACAATGATCAGTTCTGATTTTTCAATGTATCTGAATTTTTATATCTGAAGTATTGTTTTAGCTACATAATCGTTAGGTTAAAAAATTTCGAAGCAAGTTTAAATATTTTTTTTTAATTTTCATCATTGATAAATCCCAAACAAATTAATTAAATTAATTCCAATTATCTAACGGTATGTGACGTACTTTTTAAGGAGAAAATCTTATTCTTTTTTTAAGTCAATTGGCATTCTGAAAGTTATTTTGAAAATATATAAGTCAAAATCAGTAACTTCCTTGTCTACATACGTAGCAAGAAGTTAAAAATCAAATTAAAATTGAATTTGAATGAGATTATGCAACATCCCATCCAAGTTTGGATGTCGTCGTCTACCTACTATGTGCGAAAGGTATATCTTTTTGATACAAAGCAGTTTTTAATCGACAATAATGTTACGGCTGATGCACATAGCATATATTTTTTAGCAATCACAGTTTAGTATTATACACTGAACGCTTAGAATCACATAACAGTTTTTTATGAGAAAATTTGGTATGTAAACTAGGCATAATAGTAAAGATGTATAAATCTCCAAAAAGTGCATAAGCAGATATTCATTTGATAACGAAGATAGGTATGCCACAACAGCATTGCGTCGGCAGAAATAGGTAAGGCGGTGGTACCAAATACTCGGGCGGTGGTACCAAATAACAAATACAAGACGTAGCGGAATTCTACCAACTAGTACCCACGAAATCAACGAAGAATACTTATTATTCTATAAATATATACAAATAAATAAAGCTGGAGTGTCTGTTTGTAATATTAAAATAACCGCTTTTTATTAAATGCATATGGATGGATACAGGGGTACATATACGAAAACAACATTTTTTACAATTTTTGTCTGTCTATCTCTTTGTTCCGATAATCTCTGAAACGGCTGGACCTATTTTGACTGGATTTTAACTGGCAGATTGCTGATATAATAAGGAGTAACTTAGGCTACTTATATTTTAGAAATATTTCCACGCGGACGCTGTTGCGAGCACAGCTAGTTGGCAAATAAAAACTCATTATAAAGTATTCACGTAGATAATGACACGCTTAGCCAATCTTTCGCTTTTTACGAAATGCCTGGGAGAATGGTAGATAGTCTATTTTTCAAGTAAGGCCCAGACCAACTGCAGAATGCCTGCTTGAGAGCAATATCACCTAGTAACTGAGTTCTTAATTACATCAACACCAATAGCGGCCTTGCGGTGTAATAAAGAGGCCAATTTAACTCGTTAATGTGGTCGTGAATAAACTACATAACCAGACTTACAAGACCCATAAGTTAAGACAGTGTTCGTATTTAATATCAGAAACGCGATATTACTGACATCGTTTTATGAAGAATATAAGATTGGATTCATATTTAGTGTAGGGTTTGTAAAATAAATCAGTGGGCGGCATATTATCATAAATCAGACGTGTTTTTAACTGACTAAAAATGTGTTCCAATACGTTTGATATAATACACCGACCACACAACCCATAGACCCCTGATAACAGGCGAATTTCTTCTGTCAATACATCTGACTTATAGTTCCGATGTAAATGTCCATGCACCAATACCCAATCAGTGTCGACCAATCAGATCTTCTGTACATCATTATCTTTCACTGTGGCCTTGAGTAAGCCAATCACGATGTTGCAGCTCAGCTCAGCTAGTTGCCAGAATGCATTCAATACGGAAAATCGAACATTAGGCGTCTATGGGCTGTGTGGTCGATGATGTAATATTATTGGAACTGCACTGTATTCATATCCGTGTTGATCCGGGCTCTTTTGAAATATAGGCCAATTGCTGTTCTGCCAGGCAGGTCGAAAGAGGCATCCAATTGGCCATGCGAGTCACTATATACCATCGTGCTTGGCACTTTCGTGTTCCGGTTTTTGATGGTAAGGTAGCCGGTAAACTTATGCATGTGGCATTAGACCTTGCCACAAGATAGCACTGCACCATTAACATCTTTGGTGTCTGTAGGCGATGGTCGACTCTTTCCATCAGCAGACCCATCTGCTTGTTTGCTTCTTATGAAGCAACAAAATATATTACATAAGTAAAAAGTATCTTCACACCTGTATCCCTGAAATGGTAGGCAGAGGTACAACAAGTGCACCCACGGTTAGCCGAAGATACTTGATCCCATAATGTGATAGGTGGCAAGCCTATCGCCAACCGGGCACTTTCCAATCCCGGGCAATACATAAGTATATGATAATATTTTCGGGTTTTTAAAAAAAATATATACATTTTATCGGTGTATGTTTGTTTGTATGTATGTATGCTTGTTCACGGCTTTCTCTGAAACTTAATCAGGTTATGATCATTCCTATTTTTATTGGTTTAGTATTTTCACTTTTAGAATGCACGCAACATTTCATTATTTTGTTAATGCGAGTGTGTGTGTGTTTGTTGTGTGTGTGCATGCGTGGGATTATGCATATTTAATATGCATTTTATGTGGGCGTTGACTGTGGGAGTAGGGTAATGTATATGTGAGTGTTTGGGTGTGCGTGCGTGCATGTATGTGTATCTTTCTCTCTCTCCCTCTCTCGCTCTCTCTCTCTCCTTCTCTCTCTCTCTCTCTCCCTCTCTCTCTCTCTCTCCATCTCTCCCTCTCTCTCTCTCTCTCTGTGTGTGTGTGTATGTTACTCCTTCACACGTTAATGGCTAAAATAGGGCCTCCTTCAATGAACAGACCATCTGCTATTCTTCCAGGCACTTTTCAAACGCGAACAATTGGCAATGTGTCAGCACTGTGACTACTAGGTGGTAGAGTTCTACCACGTCTTGCCTGGGTATTTACTACCACCGCCTTATTTATTCCTATTCCAAACTGGAACAGCATTAGTGTTACCTAGTGCTGTTCCAGTTTGGAAGGTAAGGTAGTCAGTAAACTTATGAATGTGATATTACTATCCTGCCACACAGATATCAACACACCATTAATATATTTGTTGTATATAGGCGACAATTTCTCTTTCCATCAGGAGGGCTATCTGCCTATTTGTTATCAAATATAAAAAAGGAAGTAGTTAATATTTTATCATGCGAATGAAGGCGTTTGCGACAGCTAGTAAGAAATACCTATACCTATCATAATATCACATACCAGCGACTCGGACTGCTAAAACTCGAGACCCATGTCAAGAGTTATATAGAGCCGAATTTCTGATGTCACTTATCATCCAGATACTGCCCTAAGCCGAGGTTTGGTCTCACAGAAGACACCCTTAGGGCAAACTCAAAGCTCATTTAGATAAACTCTGGCTGCTCACCATAAAAGTTCGGTTTCGCAGTAACGATCAGTTGGATCAATTGCTTAAGTTAATTTGGAAAAAAAAAGTAAAAAAGAAACTGCTTTACACGATCGAATAATTTGAACGCAGTTAAACCACAACAGCTGACTTTTTACTTCCTGGTCCTCTGGAACCGTAAATCAAATTTTTACTAGGGATGCATCCGATGCCGATAGATATGCAAGTAGATTAGCGATATCGGATAATATATATCGGAATCGATGTTATCAATTTGCCAATACATACACCGATACATCTTGAATTAAGAGATATCTGAGGAACGAAGCAAATCCTCTCGTTCTATAGTGCAATGTTCTATATCTATTTTTTTTTTTAAAAAGTATCTTCACGCCCATATCCCCGAAGAGGTAAGCAGAGGTACAACAAGTGCACCCACGATTAGCCGAAGTTACTTGGTTCCACAAATGTGATAGGTGGCAAGCCTATCGCCAACCGGGCACTTTCCAATCCCGGGCAACTGTGTGTTTCTCAGAAAACTGAAAAAACACTTTTTTTTGTGCCCGACCCGGGAATCACCAAATTATCTAAAAATGTGTTTCCTCCATAAAAATCTTATAAATGTCAGAATTTTAAATATTATTTATAGTCTTCAGATTTCTGATCTGTTATCAATTTTGTCATTTTTAATATTATTATAATCATACACCCAGTAGTACGCTGACTAGTGTTATATTTTCATATTTTTGGTGAATCTGATGGTAACAGATTAGTTTTTCAGGATAAAAAGGATCCTGTTTGCTGTTCCATGTTATCATCTACGTGTGTGTCAAATTTTATTCAAACTGGTTCAGCCGTTTAATTGTGTGATTGAGTAACAAACATGCATATATGGATGCATGTTTTTCGAACATTTAAACTTTATTTAGCATTTATTATTAATTTTTGCTGTTTTTAAACCCACAACGTTTTATTCCTTTCTTTGAATCTTTGCAGCCCGCGTCTGTATTGGCGATACTTTTTTATAAATATCGATATCGTATTGGCTGCGTATCGCTGCATCCCTAAATTTTACCAAATTTTTATATTACCATCCATACGTGACATTTTTGTCCATACTTCCAAAGCTAATATAGTGTCGCCTGAATCTATAAAAAAAGATAAATCAATTGATTAATTGCGATTAGGAATGTAGATGTTAAGAAGAGATAAGTAATTAAGGTGCGGATGTTTACGGAAAACTATTTTAAATGGCCGTGTCATATAGAATCTACTCGTATAAAAAAGAATGTAGTTGAACTAGTTTGATCACAAAGTACTCTAAAGGATCGAACATACTGGGACGAACCGCAACGAGCCGGGGCGGGCTGTGTCGTAACGTAAATTGCTATAGTTCGAGTTAACCAATCAAATCACTCATAATTAGATTTCGAGTGGCTTGATTGGTTAATGGGCCAGCAGATAACGATGACTCACTGTATTCTTAACGCAAACGCACTATCATAGCATTTTGTTACAGCTTAGAGTTCGTATTGTGCAATAAAATACCACTTATATTAAAACCATGTATTTACCACACTCACGTTTGGTACTCACACTGCAATACAATATGTAAATACACTGAATAACGCTAATAGCATTGTTACTGTATTCAAGCTAAAGCTAACTGACTAAGTCGAACTCTATCAATAAGACCCTGCTGTTAGTGTATCACATGACTGTATCTTTTGAACCGTCACGGATAGCACTTGAAGGCAGTCAGGCAGTTCGTAAAAGCTAACGTTTAACCAAACATGTCACTACTATGTGATAGAGCCCTGCAACGTCTCGCTCGGGTTTGGTAGCCGTAACGTTTAACCCGTTTCCGTCGCAAAAGCCTCAGTTCTTGTTACTATTATGTTCCGATTTGGAAGGTAAGGTAGCCGGTAAACATTACCGGTAAACATTTCTACCAGGCACACAGAAGCCAACACAACATTAACGTTTTATAAGCAATGGTTTTTTTTTCAATTTTCTGTATCTATCAAAAGAGTTACCTGATTTTGTGCTATATTGCCTATGATTTTAAACTATCGCTGGATAAATTACACAAATTGATCCAACCCAAAGTAAATTAGTTTTTGTTATGGGTGTTAGTCAACGATACTAACACATATAAATGCTTGTATAAATACTGTCACATTCATAATAAACACCCAAACCTAGAAATATAAATATATATGCTAATCACACAAATGTTTGTACCTGTTGGGATTCGAACCCGAGCCCTATCGATCCGTAGTTAGATTCATTAACCACTAAACCAACGGGACGGTATAATAAAATCCATACTAATATTATAAATGCGAAAGTCTATCTGTCTATCTGTTACGCTTTCACGGCTAAACCGCTGGACCGATTTTCATGAAATTTGGCATGGATATAGTTGAAGATCTGGGGTCAAACATAGGCTAATTTTTTTTCAAAAATCAGTTATTGGAGGGCTGAAGTAGGGGATGAAATTTTTATGAAAATCTATTTGGACGACTTATTAATAAACCCGCGGGCGAAGCCGCGCGGGTCAACTAGTAATGAATAATTTTCACAGAAAATTAGTTATATCAGCCATATATTAACACTAGCTGCAGCGTGCAGCCCGCTGCGTTTTCCGAGATAAAACGTAGTCTATGTGCTATTCCAGGTCATCATCTAACTGTGTGACAAATTTTAATCAAATCCGTTCAGTAGTTTTTGCGTGATTGAGTAACAAACATCCATCTAAACATTTAAACGTTCGCGTTTTTAATATTACTAGCTGCAGCGTGCAGCCCGCTGCATTATAACAGTTTATGGTGAATCCCGCGGGATCACCTAATTTTTCCGGAATAAAAGCCTATGTGCTATTCCAGGTCATCATCTACCTGTGTACCAAATTTCATTCAAATCCGTTCGGTAGTTCGTTCGTTGCGTGATTGAGTAACAAACGTCCATCCAAACATCCGAACTTTCGCTATTATAATATTAATATAGATAATATTATATAATATAGACTAGCTGTGCCCGCGACTTCGTTCGGGTAAATTTTAAAAAAGTAGCCTAAGTTACTTCTTATTACATCAGCTATCTGTCAGTGAAAGTCCCGTCAAATTCCATTAAGCTGTTTCGGAGATTACCCGGAACAAAGAGACAAACAGAAATTGTAAAAAAATGTTATTTTGATATGTGAACCGTGTATACATCCATATGTATTTAGCAAGAAGCGGTTATTTCAATATTACAAACGGACACTCCAATTTTATTTATTTGTGTAGAGTATAGATGAGTGCTATATACACCTGAACATATTGTCAAAACAGAAAATAGCGCTCTAAATATTGATTCACTGAAGGACAAGCTATTTGCTTGGTTGGAATGGTGTCGTTATATTGTGACGTGAACCTTAGACTGTACAGTTTTGCTTTATCCAATCTTCCCACTATTAAAATCAAAACATCCGTTGATGTTGGCCGATTCTTAGAATAAATAATCGAATATTTATTATTATTATGGTCCACACGTTAGCCTGTTCGGATCAGATGAATGAGACATCGAGTTTAATGCCGGGGTCGGGTAAAATTGTTATTGAGGCTTTGTAAGCTCATCTTCGAAAATCGGAATCTCAGTAACTTTACTTAACTAACATAACTAACTTAGACGCGGTCACCAAACTGTTTTTTTTTATCATAAGATAGCAAGCAAGCAGACACCTAAGATTTTAATGATGCGTTGCTATCGGTATGGCGGGATGTTAATGCTACATGCATAAGTTTACCGGCTCCCTTATCCTCCAAACCGGAAAATGTCAGTGACAAGCATTGACGCTGCCGTGGCAGGAATAGGTATGGCGATTGGCGGTAGTACCAAACCTAGGCGAGTCATTGCAGAATTCTACCATCTAGTATTCACGATGGTAGTAGCTCGGGTCTTCGTATCACCTTTTATGAATTACCTGGCAAAATGGCAAATGGTCTATTATTTAAAAGGGGGCAGGACCAACACGGAAACCAACTAATGGTGGTGTATTACCAAAACCCCGGAATTTAAAAATAAAATATTATTTATTACGGAAAATGAGAAATCAAATTTGATATCAAATTTTTCTTGCGATAAACGGGACCTAGAATTTTATCCCTTCTCATTTTCCGTAATAAATAATATTTTATTTTTAAATTCCAGGGTTTTGAAGATGCAATGATTAGAACCACCTATCTTGTCGACCGAGAAACCAGTGAATTGGGGTGAACCGGCGGGGTTATCACGTAACTCGCAATGCGCAATTATTGTCGTTGCTTAGTTATTGCAAGACATATACACTAGTGAAAAAAATTGAAGGATCACAAAAAAATTCCAAATATTTTAGGGGTTTTTCAAATAGCTATTTTTTTGTTCATAATGATCATATCAAAATTTAAAACCAAGCATTTTAAAGTTTAAATTTTCTAGTTTCTAGACTTTATCATGAACAAGTTTATCAAACAACCTGTTTCGCTCAATCCTAAGAAATACGTACCAAAAGAGTTTTTATTTTTCAAAATTTTTTCGTTTGTTTTGTTCTGCGAACTAAGAAAAAATTACATCGACTTAACCACCATATGGATCGAATAATTTGTTTATTCAGCTTCAATTTTCTTTTTTTGGAAATTCGATACGAACATTTTTTACTGATATTATATCGAACTTTGCAAGGAAAATGAGCGATTTGTTTTTAATCTTGAATAAATTTTCCACAAAAACCAGTTACAATTTTTCCAGAAAAAATGTTTTGATTTCCTACATTAATTTGAAAAATTAAGAAAAAAGGGCTTTTAGTGACTTTTCAATCATGCGCTAAATTGAAAGTATCGAGAAAATGATCATTGTTAAGTGTGCCTTTGTGTTCTGTTCTGTACATTATTTTTTGCAAAGTTTTAAATTAATCCATCGAGCCGTTTTATTTGTTTTATGCGATCAAATTTCTGAAAAACATTCAAGGATCACGATTTTTCCTTTAAGTCTTTTTTGTATCTCTATGTAAAATACGGCGACGGGAATGCTACCCATCTCACCAGAGGGATTATCGTTAAAAAATTAGGGATTCGAAATTTCTATCTTTAACGTACGAAAACGGGCAAAACGTCGTACAACTCCATCACATACTACTAAATAATAGAAAAAATACATAATATATTTTATTACATACAACTTAATGTATCAACTATTCAATTGAAAGTTATGTCATTTTAAAACAGGTTTAAAATGATTTTAGGGTCCCGTACAAATCAAACTGAAGTCGCTTAAATTATTCTTTTTTCCCGTGTTGGTCCTGGGCTTCTTTGAAGAATAGGCAACTTGCCTCTGTCAGGCAGATCGTAAAAAGCAACCGACTGGCTATGCCAGTCACTACCGTCGTGGCTAATTGGTGGTAGAGTTCTGCATTGTCTCGCCCGGGTCAGGTACCACCGCCTTACCTATTCCTGCCGCAATAGCGTCAGTACTTGTCACTATCGTGTTCACGTTTGAGGGCAACGTATCCGGGAAACTTATGTATGTGGTAGCTCTCTAACGCAAACTGAAAAAAACACTTTTCTTATGTGCCCGACCCGGGAATCGAACATGGGACATAATGTGGTCTACGCCAACACTGGACCACTAGACCTATATATATATATATATATATATATATATATATATATATATATATATATATATATATATATATATATATATATATATATATATATATACATATATATATATATATATATATATATATATATATATATATATATTAATTCACGGGACAAATTACAAATTATTTCCTTGTGTTATGGGTGTTAGTCAACGATACTAATACATAGAAATACATATATAAATACTAGAATATATATATATAATAAACACCCAAACCCGGAAATACAAACATTTATGCTCATCACACAAATGCTTGTCCCCGTCGGGGATCGAACCCGAGCCTCGTTCATTTTTCCAATTCCAGGTTATCATCTACCTGTGTGAAAATTTCATTCAAATCCGTTTGGTAGTTTTTTCGTGATTGAGTAACAAACATCCATAAAGACATCGAAACTTTCGCATTTATAATATTAATATAGATAATAATAATTTAAAAATGTAAATAAATAAATACTTCAATCGCCTCAGTGATTAAGCCGATTTTGGTATAGGCGCATGAAGTCATAGGTTCGAATACTGGCAGTGTTTCGTTCTGAATAAGTTTTCTCAATTTTTATAGAAAACATAGTTTACCCGTGACTGGATATGTGCTTGATTTGTCATTAGGTAGCCACCACTCACACTATGATAATCTAATCGTATGGACACAAGTGTTTTTAATTATAATCAAATAATAATCTATACATATAATAAAATCGTAGGAAAGTCAAAACTGTACATTGAATATTTTTTTTAAAGAATACTTGGGGCGTGATGTACAATCGATATCGAAGCCAAAAATATAGTTTTTAAAATTTTTGTCTGTTTGTCTGTATGTATGTCCGGGGTAAACTCAAAAAGTACTGCATGGATTTACTTCAAATTTTGCATGAATGTTTCTAACAGGTCGGGTCAACGTATAGGCTACATATTATCACGCTATCACCTACGGGGGAGGAGCAGTGCGGAGTAAACGAAGTCCGCGCGGACGAAGTCGCAGGCAACAGATAGTAAATAAATAAATAAATATTCACGGTACAAATTACACTTATTGATCTAACCCCAAAGTAAGCAAATTATTTGCTTGTGTTATGGGTGTTAGTCAATGATACTAATACATAGAAATACATATATAAATACTTTTACATACATAATAAACACCCAAACTCGGAAATACAAACATTTATGCTCATCACACAAATGCTTGTTCCCGTCGGGGATCAAGCCCGAGCCCCGTTGATTGCGTAGCCAGGGTCGTTAACCACTCGACCAACGGGGCGGTCAAATATAATTAGAAAATTCGTTACAATTTTATTAAGTACAATTATGCAAAAAAACGTTTAAATATTTTTTTATTTAAAAATGATATAATTGAATCTTGTAATTCATATTTGACAGAACCTACGACACGGAACCTCAGGGCGCCGATCATGTTCGTACTTAGCCGCAGTTCAAACTTTTTTGTCATCAGTTTGATAAGTGGACGATTGACTTAATCTACGTTACGGTGTCGTGTCAGGAATCGGCTGGACATGTCAAAATAATTACCACTAATAAACTAATATCGACAACCTGATTTAAATATGTTATAGACGTTTGTAGAACTATGTTATTAATAGACATGCCTTTACAGTCATCTTCGAAGAAATGTAACGTATGTGCTTTATAACCATTGGTGATGCTTACATAATTGTACCTTAGGAAACTTTTGTTCTTAGAACAATGCCCTCAACCGCGTTTCGATCGGTCCAGCCGTTCAAAAGTTATGCGATGTTTACATACACACATACACACAGACATACATACATACAGACATACTGACGTCATCGCGAAAATAGTCGGAAAGGTGTCCTAAGACCTCAAAACGTGGAAATCCGCTGGAAACACGATTTTCGAAAATCGGGGCAAATTCAGTAACTTCCTATTTATGTAGGTACAGTACGTACCTACTACGTAGCGGGAAATTAAAAAATGAGGTACCCGTTTCTTTGTCTAACCTATTTAAAATACGTATACCAAATGTATGTACTTACAATCAACGGGACATTTTCACTTACGCGTTTAAGTTATGTTAAAAAATACTGTTTCGCCAAAAAAAAATTGGGGTATTTTTTTAAATTACTCAACATTTTATGGAAATTTTCAGGAAGTCTAAGTTGAGCGGAATCTAATCGAATGCCATCGACCGCGTTTCGATCGGTCCAGCGGTTCAAATTTCAAACATTATGAAAAGTTTACATACACACACACACACACGCACACTCATACCTACATACATACAAATGTACTGACGTCATCGCGAAAATAGTCGGAAAAGGTTCCTAGGACCTAAAAACGTGGAGATCCAATGAAAACTCGATTTTCGAAAATCGGGGCAAAATCAGTAACTCAATTTACATAGTATTTAAAAATAACAAAAATCTAGACATCCTCACAAACTTGCACATTAATACCGTATTTGTTTGTTTCGTATCGTATATCAATCTTTTGAAACATGGTTTTATAAACTAGAAGCTTTCGAATAGCTCCCGATGATGTGATCAAAGCTGGAATCAAATAAAACATGTGACGTTTGGACGTGTGATTCACAAAGAGGTTTACACTCGTAAAAACGTTTTTCTAGCTAAAAACACAAGGTCACGCGACATATGATTTTTGTATGCGCTTTTTGGCGTGTTTGCTGTAGTATACATGAAGCTGTATTATATCTGGAGTCAGCACTTCTAATACCTACCTGTAACACAATTTTATATACTGCTGTCGTCTTCTGAGGTCTTACTCTCTCTTTCTAACACATCTGTATAAAAAGAGATGGGGAGACCTCATAGACAGCGATATAACGTAAATATGTGTTTCAAGTGCTAGCTCCACCTATATTTAATACTTCATGGTAGTGTACGAATGTTGACATGTAAATGCTTCAGTTGTTTATATAAAGAGGATGAATTTTTAAGATGGTATTTTAGATTTGTGAAATGTGTTTTTTTAGTTTTCTGATAAAAACAACGTTGCCCGGGATTGGAAAGTTCCCGGTTAGCGATAGGCTTGCCACCTATCACATTGTGGGACCAAGTATATTCGGCTAATTGTGGGTGCACTTGTTGTACCTCTGCCTACGTCTTCGGGGATACGGGCGTGAATATACTACTATGTATTTTTCGATGGATAGGATGAAATGCCATTTTCATATCATGGGAGCCCAAGTAGCGCGTAGGTAGGTCTCTTGATGTAAAGAAATATGACATATATAGGGTTACTTCTAAAAGTCCGGCCAAATTTTCAGAGGCTGTTTAGAATCAATAATAAGTTCGAAGTAAGAAAAAATGATTTAAAAAAATTCAAAAATTTATTTTTAACCGCACAGAAAACAACGCATGGATATAATTTCAATTACGCAGAATTCAGCTGATTCGGTACTATCCCTCGCACCCCGCGCACACCGCCCGGTGGGCGATTCATACGACTCGAGGTATCCAATTCATAACTTTATTGGGATATTTTTAAACGAATATTTTTGTATTATGTTGCAATAATCTTACAATAATGTTTAAAACGCACTTTCAATTTAATATTTAGTTCTTAATTTTAATATTTGGACGGATACCTTTAAAAGTATCCCTGTATATCAAAGATTTTAATGCTACTTAAGTTTACTGGCTTCCGCACCGTCTAAAAGAACCGCGACGTACACAAGCATAGACGATAGTGCAGCTAAAATAAAAGTCAAAACCGGAAATAATTTGCAGAGCTTTACCACTTAGTAATCATTATGGCAGTGACATATCTAATTAGATGATAAACATAACGAACGATAACGAATATAGTATCTTCAAAAGTGGTCCAGACATACTCAGGGATAAAAAAAACTGTTTTTGAATGGAATTGAGTCTGCAAAGAAAAGAAAAGGTCACACACACACACACACACACACACCAAAGGCCCAGACGTTAAAGAAGACACCAATGACAGAATGGTCCTTCGTCATTTACAATTTCCATCAATAGACCTTTTACTTTGCAATTGAAATACTTCAGGAAATTCGGACAACATGTCACCGAAAGCTGCATAGTGCAATGCTGTCTAATTCTGCTATGGCAGGAATGTAATGCCTTATGTTCAGGTTACCCTATACTCCAAACCGGAACATTACAGTGACAAGGATTGTTGTTAAATTGGCAGAATTTGATAAGGCCGTGGTTCCTTACCCTAGCGTGGCTTTGTACAACTGTCTTACCTAGTAGTCACGGTAGCGATATATTTGCCATTTTATCGTCTTTTACAAACAGCCGACAGAAAGTCCGTTGATCTGTTTAAAAATTACTTGGATACGGTAAAAAGATGTACGTCTCATTTGCTTGCCTTCTATATGCAAAGTGCAGTTAGCACTATCAATTTAACTTTATACACCCCTTGCACGAGTCCATTTAATACTTCGTAATAATAAAATAATTGCCTTTAGTTAAAATAAAAAAAGTTCAAAAAACTAACTCGTTTTTGTGACATACTAGCAGTTACTCGCGACTTCTTTCATATAACAAAAAACCATTACTTCCCTTTGCTAAGTTTGGGTAAAAAAGTAGCCTATGTCACTTCTGTAAAATATAGCTTTTTAAAGGTGACAGAACTTTTAAAATCGTTCGAGTAGTTTTTGAGTTTGTAACAAACAAACAAAAAATCGAATTTAAATTAGAGAGTATAATATTAGTTTCGAAGTAGTCTGTAATATTTTTACTTAGCTTAGAGCACGGGAGTTATTTACAAATCACGTTACGTTATCAATTATCATTTAGGATGCCATTGTCCGAGTAGACGTAGTACTAAACACTAAATAAATTAAGAATTATTATTAATTATATTATATACATAACACCGTTTACGGCACTCTGTATAAATTATAATATATCGACACACTTTATTGATCTTCAAGTAATATGATCTTATTGTATTGACATCGTAAATAACTGTATTGCGAGTTGCGACTGATAGTATACAGGCGACACATCCGAGGTTACTATCATTTATCTCAATTTTCGTTCGATCAAATAAAGACTTGCAACTTGTTTTATGTCTACACTTAAACAGGAATATTGGGCATGATATTTTGTTAAAAAATACCGATAAATTTTAGATTTTACAAGTTTTTTACACAATAAAACAGTTTTTGGATATTAAGAAAGAATTAAGTTTTAGGATATATATATATATATATATATATATATATATATATATATATATATATATATATATATATATATATATATATATATATATATATATAAATGTAACATAACACGGGAGTTCTTGTGTATTTGTATGTTATTGGTTTCTCCGAAACCGAAAATTTTGTAGTTTAATAATAAAAGACAACCTACTATTAAAATCGATCTGGGTGTCATTCGTGATAATCCTCTAACACCACTAACCTCTTTATTAGACGTCATTGTCTATCATATAAAAAATACCATTCGAGCGAAACTCAGCCGCCCAGATAGTAAAGAATTAAATAAATAAATATACTATTATTAAAGAAATTCGCCAGAAATTAATTAATGATGTTATATTTATTTTACCATTAAAGAATATTTCTATTTGAAAATGGTAAACTATAAATTAGTGATTTAATAAACTTGTTCTCTATGTAAATGTCGCTATAAAATGAGAACAATCGTAAAAAACGCATCAAAAAATCAAATTTTATATTCAGATAAAATCTACAGCGTAATTAAGTCAAGTATTAATTAAAACATTGTTTACATGATAATTTCTTAAATTTACATGCAATATCATGTATTCATAATTAGGTAGTGTTTATATTCACTATACAAATTCACATTAACACACAAATACATTTACATATATCTTCAACTAATAATCTAAAATAAATGCAGGTAACAAAGTTTATCTTACATAGTCAGCATTATAATGTTAAGTGAAATAAATTAAATTTTAATAAAGATTATAATTTTATTTACTACTAGCAGTGCCCGCAACTTCGTCCGCGTGGAAGAGCTTCTAAAGTAAAAGTAGCCTAAGTTACTTCTTATTACATCAGATGAATTTTAATAAATTGTTCCGTTAACAGTAACTCTATAATAAATTAACCTATTTATTATTTTTAAATTTTGTTTAGACAACATTTTTTTATATTATAAGATAGCGAACAAGCAGATGGGTCTCCTGATGGTAAGAGTCAACCATCGTCTATAGACGCCGAAGATGTTAATAGTGCGTTGCTATCTTGTGGCGAGGTCTAATGACACATGCATAAGTTTACCGGCTTCCTCTCCAAACCGGAACACGACAGTGACAAGCACTGACGCTATTGCGGCAGAAATAGGTAAGACGGTGGTAGCAGACCCAGGCGAGACAATGCAGAACTCTACCACCTAGTAAAATTTGTGAAAAAATGTGTGAAAATCCATTTGTGAGGTCTTGAAATTCAACGTGTGTTTTATATTTAAACATAAACTGCTGGGACGATTTGGTTTTAACTTCAGGAAATCTAAGTTAAGTGAGACGTGTTTCTATTGGGCAAGGTTGTCGTAGACACCCAAGAGTATGTAATGTGTAGACGCATACAGATATAATGACGTCATCACACAAAAATCAGAATACAACTTTCTGGAATTTCAAAACGTTGAAATACGTAAACTCGATTTTCAAATATCGGGATGAATTCAGGAATTGATTTTTGCAAATTTTAAATTTTCTATGTGAGAAGTTAAAAAAGAATCAATGTATTAAAAAGAACTGATAAAAATCTTGACTAACCAAGTAGTATACGCGATGAAATTTCGGCTCCCCGATTTACTATAAAATAAAAACTCTATTTTAAAATAAACTGCATCTATTTCAGCTACATGAGTGTTCGTTTATTATTAGAAGTAGCATGATCCGTCGACACTAAGGGCTTAATAGTTGGTGTTAGATACGAAAGAGTGTAAAAATAATAGTCATAAGTGTGTCAGTCTCGCGGCCCTTACACAATTTTTGTTGGTGCGATGTACTGAGTGATTGTAATTTGTCTATAAGGTTATTAGTTTTTTATTTCATAGTATACTAGCTGTGCCCACAACTTCGCCCGTGTGGAACAAATTCTAAAAGATATACGTTAGTCCCGGGGTTTTACCCGCATAGTTCTCATTCCCGTGAGATTTCTGGGATAAAAACTCTCCTATGTCCTTTCTCGGATCTCAAACTATCTTTGTACTAAATTTCATCCACATAGGTTCAACGGGTTAGAAATGAAGAAGAGACAGACAGATAGAGTTACTTTCGCATTTATAATATTAGTATAGATGGATGTAGCAAGTTGACCTAAGAAACACTGCACTGGTTAGATGTTGTGGCTTAAGATATGCATGCTATATGTATTATATACATATATGTATTTTTTATATCGCAAGATAGCAAACAAGCAAATGACAGAGAGAGAAACCATCGCCTATAAACACCAAATATGTTGATGGTGCATTGCTATCCGTGTGGCGAGATAGCAATGACTCATGCATAAGTCTACCGGATACCTTACCCTCCAAACCGGAACACGACAATGATGAAGCATTGACGCTATTGCGGCAGGAATAGGTAAGGCGATGGTATCAAATACCCGGGCGAGACGTTGCAAGACTCTACTCCTCTACGAGCCAGTAGTCATGATGGACGTGCCACGTATAGGTAAGCTATACGTTTCACTACCATAAAACTCGTAAAAGGTGATAGATATTTATACGGTATGGTTATACCGTCACCTTTTACGTCCCTGCCTTGCAATTGGTCTTTTCTCTAAATGAGCCCGGACCAACACTGGGGACATCAGTATTAATAATTTAAAATTAAAATTACAAACAAAATAAAGATGCCTGATTCAAAAGTATCACACCGTGTCCCTTGCGGAGTACACAGTGAACTGAGCATTTTAAGGCCCCCATAATTCACTACAATTCACCGGTGTTTTGCCTAGAGAGATATATGATAATTCTTATTACCATATTTGCTAACATTTTTAATATCCAAATATAATAAATAAATAAATATTCACGGGACAAATTACACTTACTGATCTAACCCCAAAGTAAGCAAATTATTTGCTTGTGTTATGGGTGTCAGTCAGCGATACTAATACATAGAAATACATATAGGTATAAATACTTTTACATACATAATAAACACCCAAACCCGGAAATACAAACATTTATGCTCATCACACAAATGCTTGCCCCCGTCAGGGATCGAACCCGAGCCCCGTTGATTGCGTAGTCAGGGTCTCTAACCACTCGACCAACGGGGCGGTTAACATTACCTCGCAATCCATGTGGCGGGGTGCTTATGCTATATGCATAAGTTTACCTTCCTTAATATAATACGACAGTGATAAACACTGACGCTCTTAAGTGCCAAACCTGGGCGGAACTTGGCGGAACTCTACCATCTGTAGTAAATATGGCATTAACGCGCTAGGCCAATCGTTCGCCTTTTGTGAACTACCAGACAATAGGAAATGGTCTACTTTTTAAAATCGGATCAGTTAATCCGAATGCCATAGGTCATGGGGAAATTTGATAGATAATAAAAATATCTTTTTTTTTATATATCATAAGATAGCAAACAAGCAGATGGGTCTCCTGGTGGAAAGAGTCAACCATCGCCTATAGACACCAAAGATGTTAATGGTGCGTTGCTATCTTGTGGCGAGGTCTAATGCCACATGCATAAGTTTACCGGCTACCTTACCCTCCAAACCGGAACACGACAGTGACAAGCACTGACGCTATTGCGGCAGGAATAGGTAAGGCGGTGGTACCAGACCCGGGCGAGACAATGCAGAATTCTACCACCTAGTAGCCATGATGGTAGTGACTCAATAGCCAATCGGTCGCCTTTTACGACCTGCCTGGCAGAACGGCAGTTGGCCTATTCTACAAAGGAGGCCGGGACCAACACGGCGAAAATCTTATTGCTTTTTGTTGTATTCTGTATACTTAGAGAATGAGGGTCTCCACCGATTCACTGGTTCAGTTAGTCAGGGCCACCCTGCACTGTCTTATAAAAATCATATGCATGTGGTATTAGACCTCGCCACAAGATAGCAACGCACCATTAACATCTTTGGTGTCTATAGGCGATGGTTGACTCTTTCCATCAGTAGACCCATTTGCTTGTTTGCTATGTTATGTTATAAAAAATAAATATAAATAAAATTGAAGAGTTGGTCTGTGATTTTAAAATAACTAGGTTTTTCAAGTGCAGTGTTTTATTTTTAAGATACTAATACATAAATAAGCATTTTTAAAATTTCTGTCCACAGCGGCACAATAGTCCACATTAGTAGCAATGGCAGTAACATGCTAATTATGTACTCAACACACATTTTACTTCGCAACCGAAGCATCTTCAGGAGAGTTGAATAGCACTTTAATCTATGAAGAGTGAAGCATTAAATTTAATGCTTCACCTTATGAGTACATAATTTGTGTGTTTTACTACTGACGTGGAAATCTGCCTTTGCTACTGACGCGGAAAAAAGTGTGATGAATGTGGGTGGACTATTGTGCCGCTGTGGTCGCTTCCAATTTTCAGGCCTTGGAAAAATTTGCCCCACTCCCTACACTATCTTTTGTTTCAGTTGCATCACAGCAGTTTCATATAAGATTTAGCAGAAATTTTACAAAATAAATACCACAATTTCATCTTTAAATGTTCATATTTGATTAATCTGTGAGCGAATAAGCAGTGCGTGTGGTGGGGGGCGCAACTTTCCCTAACTAACTAAATGAATCGGCTTGACTAAATTATCCACTAATCTACTCGACTATATTTTTAGTGTTCAGGCATGTTTATTTATAAATTACTCACTACTCGACTACAATACTATTCTATTCAGAACGAGGCTTTAGAGATACGTGCACGCCCGATTATTGTGAATATAGCCTTTGATAGCTGCTATTGAATTGCAATAAAAATTAACGTGGAATAAACAGATGAGTTATTTAATTATCATGGGCTATAAATATTGGACATAGGCCATCAGCTTATCGTAAATTTGAAGTCATTAACATCTCATTCAGTTAAAGTTAGGTAATTTGCGATAACATTATGCTATCGGTCGATCAACGCAATTATTAAGCAATAAATAAATAAATACAACTGGACAAATTATACGAATAAATCAATCCCAAAATAAGCTTATTATTTCCTTGCGATTGGTGTTAGTAAAGGATACTAATTCACATATATGGGTCAATATTTGCTAAGTGGTGGTGGTAAATAACAAGTTACTTTCCTTTCGAACTATTTTTATTTAATACTTTTATATTATACCCGTGTGTCATTTAACTTTCAGGAAAGTAACTTAAAAATAAATACAAAAATAAAATATTCTAATCTTAAAAGTCATATTTCCTGCCGGAGAAAAATCCCGTTTCATGTACATAATTTTTCGTAACAAAACAATTTGAGTAATGTTGGCCCAAGTATCTATTTAATCTGTATGCTAGATACTAGTAGTTCATTTCTAAAGCCCATTTACTCTAGTTTCTTTAAAATTGAATCCAAATTCACACTTAAAGTTTGGAGAATGACTACCAGGTCATTAGTCTGCCAAAACTTCAATTTAAAAAGATCAGGCCACAAAGAAGCTGTAGCAAAACCAATCAAAGCCGTTGAGATAGATGTAATGACACTTGTTTAGATTAATGGATCGAAAAACGCTATTTTATCAGAACATAGGCAACCGGCGTCTCTAAAGCACGTTATCCTGCTGGTGTCTATAACTCATATTTCCTGTGCATCAAAAACGCAAGAAAACTTGGGCCAATTTTGCAAATAGTGGTGAAAATAATTGACTTATTTGATTATGTGCTCAGATATTCATTAATTTTTATTAATTTAAGTATTAAAATAAAAATACGGGAAAAATGTGCAATTCCGTAAATTTTCTGCCGTCTGAAAATTTCATGACAAGGGTAATTAACTCGCGAGCGAAGCTTCACGTGTCAACTTGTTTAAAATATTCTAAAACAACCATAACCTTTCATATCTTGGGAACACATTTGGCCAATCGTGGGTGCACTACTTAAGCTTTTGCCTACCATTTTTAGAGGTAATCGCTTTATTTATTTTACGAAGTTAAATCTTAATACATTAGAATAAATCACCAAATGTAAATTCGTACAAGTTTTGAAAATTTATAACAATAGATATACCATTTAAGCAATTCTAAAACTATCATAACTCTACACGCTATTGTTAAATATGCGTAGATTTTTTTTACCGATTGCCTTGCATAAATTATAGGCTATTAGATACATTTAAAAGATTTAACCGGCCATTGTAAAAAGAAACGCAAAAAACACTGACGTCCGAGTTTGAAATGGAAAGATACAGTTATACGTTTCTTAGAGATCCTTACGTTGAAACCAATTATTTTACAAGTATTTATAAACAAATTTTTAATAAGAATTAAAAATTACTTAGATTGGTTTTCAACATAGACCACACAAATACTATTAGACACGGTGTTTAGCTGGAAACGTGTCGCCGCTAATCTATGTATTAATACGTATCGAAAAAAACTTTGTACCCATTTTTAAGTCAATTGCGCAAACGGTAGCGTATACAATTTGGTACGTTTTAAGTTTACAATGCAGAGAACTGCAGATACCTAAAATTTTGAAATGTATTATTTGTTGCATATAGCATTAGAATTAATTAGAAATACATTAAATTTATAAAAAAATAATAAAACATTACACACGTTACATTCATGTGACATACATGATGCACACATGTATACCTATTTTGTCCGCCCCGTCGCATTGGTCGAGTGGTTAGCGACCCTGACTACGCAACCAACGGGGCTCGGGTTCGATCCCCGACGGGGACAAGCATTTGTGTGATGAGCATAAATGTTTGTATTTCCGGGTTTGGGTGTTTATTATGTATGTAAAAGTATTTGTATATGTATTTCCATGTATTAGTATCGTTGACTAATACCCATAACACAAGCAAAATAATTTGCTTACTTTGGGGTTAGATCAGTCAGTGTAATTTGTCCCGTGAATATTTTATAATTTATTTTATTTACGGCTAAAATCAGTTGTCAAACTTAAAATAGATTTTATTGTTTAGTCTATGGTCGAATTTCGGCCACAGGCGATCGCTAGCGCTTGTATTAGCAAACACTTGTAACTGTAAACGCTTGTAAATATATCGTGAAGAAATAGAAATATGCCATGTTGTGCTATTTTATCTTGCCAAATAAGAAGTCAAGGCTTAAAAAGTATCCCTGGAGTACGTCTTTCATCGGTATGAACTGTAACTCTGAATTTCTGGATGTAAATGCAAGCTACATTGACTAAGCAATGGAAAAGCCTATTCATTTAATCTGTGGTTTTGAACCATGATTTTCAGCCATAGCGAGACGACCTTCTTTATAGTCTATAGACGATGGTCTTTTCAACAGACTCCTCAAGGAGAGGTCACAGAGTACTTTGTAATATACCTAAATAGAGGCTTATCTTAAGGCATAAAATGTGTACGGATAAAATGATTTCTTCTTGCAAATATGACGGCGCCACATGTACATTGTATGATTCTGTTTCGTAGAATAGATATTCCCGAATCCCGAACTCGTTACTTATTCCGAGAGGCTTTTTGACAAAAAAAATCACATATTTTACCTTTGTCCTAAAACTTATATAAAATTTAAGAAAAGTTATCATCGCGATTTATTAATCGAACATTGTCATCTATATTATACTCTGAGAAACAAAACTTGTGATTCATTCTAAGATAAGGACACCTGGAGGAGGTTCCAATTTCGGTTGTATTTTCAACTGACTTCCTAAAAGAAGGAGGTTATCAGTTCGGCTGTATGGTTTTTTATGTTTGTTAACCTCAGAACTCGGTTATTAATGACCATTGACCATGACCATTTTAAAAATTCTGTTTTTATTTGAGACGCTATAATAGACCGGGATCCCAGGAACAAACTTTTTTTTGATTAATAACAAACTGAAATTTTGTGAATAGCTTCGATTTGACGAGACAACCATCTTTTCTATCTTCGAAAATCTAGAATCGGGTAACTAATAAAGATAGATAAAAAAGAAAAGTTTAGAGTTTTGGACTAAGAAAAGTATCTAAGTTTTGTATAAATAAATCATTTAGGAAAATTCAATTATAATAAAAAATATAATCATTTTAGAAAATTCCATTATAATAAAAAATACAATTGAATTTTCCTAAATGATGTATTTATATATTATTTAGGGCTGCATTTAGGAAAATTCAATTATCTAACAACTGTGATAGAAAGATAGTTGAAATTTTTCTAAATGATGTATTCCATGAGATACAGTATGAAAACATACGGACAGACAGACGGACAGGACTCTTAGTAATAGGGACCCGTTTTACCCTTTTAGTACGGATCCCTAAAAATCTTAGGTTTACTTTCCCTATCTCGCAAGGGAATCGACTTGTTTATTTATTTTAAGTCAATAGTGTAAAAATAAAAAGCTTGTAATCACACCTCAATTTGTCTGGCGCCTTTATTGAGACGACACTGTTTGTACAGAATATTTTGGCCAGTCTCAATATTGACATGTTATTTTGTCTTACTAATATGGAGCTTGCAGAATTTCGCAAGATCATAAACATCTGTGAGATTATTTGCTTTGAACTCATTGACTATGTCCATCATATTTTGTGTACATAGTCTCAGAGTTCGTGTCGTGATTTTCCTTCAATGATTTTCACTTAAAATTTTGCTAAAGCTACTGTTTTTTAATATCACTACTATGAAAAAAGATAACAATTGCCAATAGCCATCGCCAACACCTACAAGACATTGATTCAAGTGTGCATTGTATAAAATTTGAACGTAAATAAATAAGTGTTATTTTTAGTAACTACACAATTTCAGAGTTTTTCCATTAATCTGCTTTAGGAGCTATAGCTGTGCATCTGGTTGTGTAACTACGTATACAATCTTGCCTTTTCCTTTGCCATAG
The DNA here is from genome assembly GCA_036924255.1 of Apodemia mormo. Lineage (NCBI taxonomy): Eukaryota > Metazoa > Arthropoda > Insecta > Lepidoptera > Riodinidae > Apodemia > Apodemia mormo. Next base: position 15,940,512 of record JAUPFN010000021.1, on the reverse strand, counting down.
CCTGAGTGCTTGCTGATGGCGTATTTCGATTTAAAGGTAAAGTTAACCGATAAAAGTCGCTACCACACGATGGCAACGATCACTCAAATATCTATTGTGTTTTATAGGCGATGGTTACTTTTTTTCAACAGAAAAGCTTTTTTTATATCATAAGATAGCAAACAAGCAGATGGGTCTCTTGATGGAAAGAGTTAACCATCGCCTATAGACACCAAAGATGTTAATGGTGCGTTGCTATCTTGTGGCGAGGTCTAATGCCACATGCATAAGTTTACCGGCTACCTTACCCTCCAAACCGGAACACGACAGCGACAAGCACTGACGTTATTGCGGCAGGAATAGGTAAGGTGGTGGTACCAGACCCGGGCGAGACAATGCAGAACTCTACGACCTAGTAGCCACGATGTTAGTGACTCGATAGCCAATCGGTCGCCTTTTACGACCTGCCTGGCAGAACAGCAGTTGGCCTATTCTTCAAAAGAGGCCTGGTCCTGGCCTCATGGTTATTGTCAGTTCATCCATACTAATATTATAAATGCGAAAATAACTCTGTCTGTTTGTATGTCTGTCTCTTCTTCACGCCTACACCACTGAGCCGATTTGAATGAAGTTTGGTACAGATATAGTTTAAGACCCGAGAAAGGACACCGGATATTTTTTACCCCGAAAATCCCACGGAAACGGAACTATGCGCGTTTTATTATAGACATTTTTCCACGCAAACGAAGTCGCCGGTACAGTTAGTATAAAATAAAATGTGTACATTCTTAGACTTAAAACCTTCATCAGGAACTACATACATATCTTCATGCCAGATCCCTTACGGGGTAGGCAAAGAGAACCGAGTGCCATACATCACGATCCTTGCAGGCTTGTCTCGCTTCCTCCACATTCATCACTCTCTTCACACGCCGGTTGCGAAGACTCATGACACCACCTTCGGACAGTACTCGATCAATTTGATCGTGGTATGTTAGTCTTGGTCTTCCCCGGACCCTATATCCTTCCACATTCGCATTGTATATATGTTTTGTTAACCTTTCATCTACCATTCTTTCTACATGTCCGAACCAACGGAGCATGCCCTTTCTCATCTTTACACCGACACTTTCTTTTAAACCTAACCTCTTCATCAGGAACTGAATGAAACCTTTTTACAAATTTTACGATGACGAGAAATACGAAAAATTGTTATTGTTTGATTTATTAATACGATATATTTAAAAACATGAGTTTAAACATTTTAAAGACACGTTTTATTAATAAAATAAAGGCAAAATCAAAATTTCAAATAAAATTAAAAACCAAAAAGAAATTGAAACACGAACTCTTGCATTACAACAGTCAATATAAAAAGTATCGATTTGTAATTAACATACACTGTATTTGGATTTTAGTGATGTTTACAAGTTTTTCCAATAAATCGACAAAATTATTTAGTGGTATTTCAACTAAAAGAAGGAACCGTGAAATAACGGGAGCATCTTTCAAGGTGGGCGTGAGATTTTGTTAGTAGCCACTAGCCAGTAAGTTACTCTTAAGGCAACACCTTTACCATAAAGGTGTTAATCTTTAGTGGCGACGGTGCTTAAGTTGGGTTCACTTTATATTCTGTAGGTGAGTGCGTTGTCGCGATAATGTCTTCCCCCGTGTTGGTCCGGGCTCCTTTGAAGAATAGGCCAACTGCCGTTCTGCCAGGCGGTTCGTCAAAGCGACCGATTGGCTAATGTGTCACTACCATCGTGGCTAGGTGGTAGAGCTCTGCATTCTGCAACGTCTCGCCTAGATATTTATTAGCGCCTTACCTGTTCATGCCGCAATAGCATCAATGCTTGTCAATGCCGTATTCCGGTTTGGAGAGTAAAGTAGACTTATGGATGTGGCATTTCCAACCCGCCACATAGAAAGCAACGAATCATTAACATCTTGGTGTTTATAGGCGAAGATTTCTCTTTCTATAAGAGAGCCATCTGCATATTCTAATCTTATGAAATATTTTTTTTATAAAACTTCGAGATTGTGCTACACCAAATTTATTAACTACGTTTACTTCGTTGACAATTAATTGTCTACTTCGTTTCAACTTGCGACACGCACCAATGCAAAAACGAGAGAAACGTACTCGCGGTACCAACTGACAGAAGCTTGAAGTTTCGCGATTCAGCGAAGTTATGCATACTTCTATGCTGAATCACACACTTCTCGACAATGCGAATCTTCGCCGATAAGTAGGGCGATAATGTGGCCACAGCATTAGCATCTGTATGTTCTCTATTCTAAGCCTACAAGCTACAAGTAAAAATTATAATAATAATTAGATTAAAGTCACATTCCGTATTTTATATCTTATTAGATCATAAAAACTTGATTCATTTTGAAACATTTGATACTTATTCAATAGAGATATTTAAAGAAATAACGGCACATATAAAATATTTTATTGACATCGATAGACTACTGATATCGATAATTTATACAAACATCCTTTTTTCTTTGTCTTTTTATCGAATAAGAATTATAAACAAGTTTATAGATTATCTGATTAAAAGCAGCAAACATAGGTGCTACTGACGCGTTGCTATATATTCGAAGTTGAGATGCTAAGCATCATCTCCAAGTTAACAGACTACCATTTTCTTCCGACCTCCAGTCTAGTGACCTCATTCCCAAGCGTTAATCCAATGGCACAGGAATGTTGTCCCATCTGTTAGATGTTGTCCCAGGCAACTCTTACAGGTGCCTAGCCAAACACGACCAATAGACATATTATCTAGTTTGAGCAAGTTATATTATTCCAGAAAAATGAGAAATCTTCTTGTCTATGTTTTAGAATTTTTCTTGTGAATGTTTTAGAAAGAAATGTTTTTTTACCGGTGGGAGGGATGCGCTGTGCCGCGCTCCTGGCTGCATAGGTACCGCCATCTTGCTTGTTTCTGCCGTTAAACAGCTTTTCTGTGTTTCGGAGAGAAAGGCAAGACAGGCATTGTAATTACTGGCACCCAGACTTAACATCTTATGTCTTAGGATAGGCAACACATAAATAAGTTACCAGGTCCAGTTCCAGGTAAACTAATTTATGTTCATTTGCAACGTCGACCACTTACCATCAACTGGCACGTCTGCCAGTTTGCCTATCCAACTAACGTAAAAAAATGTAAATGAGTTTTTGCTTTTCATATCCCATTAGAAAATGTGTTTAGGGACTTGATAACTTTGGCAAGATCGAGATAGAGTTTGATACCATTGTATCAATAACTCAGCATCACTCAACATTGTAGGTAACAATAGCGAGTTTTACCTGTCAACCAACGGACTGTAAATAATATATAATAATAATATAATATTCACGGGACAAATTACACTTACTGATCTAACTCCAAAGTAAGTAAATTATTTGCTTGTGTATTGGGTGTTAGTCAACGATACTAATACATAGAAATACATATATAAATACTGGAATATATTTAATAAACACCCAAACCCGGAAATACAAACATTTATGCTCATCAAAACATTTATGATCGAACCCGAGCCCCGTCGATTGCGTAGTTAGGGCCACTAACCACTCGACCAACTGTTATAGGATACTAAATAATGGTCTATAGAGGAGAAAAAAAATCACTCAACACGAAGATGCTTCGGTTGCGAAGTGAAACGTGCGTTAAGTATATGCATACCTACTGTGTGCTTTTATTTAGGCCACTAACTCACCGGGACGCCATGGCGACGTCGCCGGCCATGTATCCAAATAATTTTATTTTATTTTACGAATTGGCTACGTTGCCAAGTGAGTTAGCCGCCAAATATTTCAATATAAACTGTTTGGATACGGTGGCTGGAGACATCGCCATGGCGTCCCTTCACTTCAGTAGCCCTTAGGCTACTGAAGTGAAGCACGGTGGGGTGAAAATTGGTTTTCGCAGGCTTAGGGATTTTAATTTGCAAGTGCCGGATTTTTTGCCAGATATCGCTTCTATTCGTTATTATTATTTACAAATATTACACCCGAGTTAATTCTGCACAAAAACGAAGGAATTATAATTTTTTTCAAAAAAATTGTATGAAGCTAGTAAGAAAAATCGAATTATATCGGCAAATAAAATCGTAATATCCTTACAGGTAGCTATAGAACTAATAATTTATGTTTTCTGTCATACTCGTCAAAACGTTTATTGATGGCATTTTTTTAAAAAAGTCATCAAATAGCTACTTTATTTTTACATATGTAACAGTTCCTTTTAGTGTTTTATGTAAATTAAAATTCCATAAGTCTAAGAAAGCCGATTTTCAACCCACCGTGTGACGTGGTGCAAAATGTCGTGGCCGATAGTGGATAATTGTATCACTGAATACTTCTTTATTTTCAGGACCCTCGGTCAACAGTGTTAGAAATGGAATAAACCATTTCTAACACTGTTTTTTTTCCTTTTAGTGACATTGCAGGGGTCACACATCCGCGGAAGGTTGTAAAGTAATTTGATGTCACCTTAGTATAATTTATTTTTTATAAACAAAATAAATCGTTGTTCTTATAATGGCTTAGAAGAAAAAGTTTCGACCGTTTAAAACGGGTTAGGTGTGACTTTATTGAAGAATATATATTAACTAGAAATATATATAAATTAGCGATATGTGTCGATAGATTATTGATATCGATAATGTGTTTTGAGCGTCGTTGCCCCGAATTACTATGTGATGACTACTGTCTTAAATTACCTATTAGATGAGAGGCAAAAGATACCGCGTATATAAAGTTTTATAGCCTGTAGATGGCCTGTAAATGGTATAATAGCAAAATGATGTCATAAGTTGTCAAATAACTATTTGATTTGGATTTTTTTTACGTGTCAAATTACACTTACTGATCTAACTCCAAAGTAAGCAAATTCTTTGCTTGTGTTATGGGTCAGCAGTCAACGATACTAATACATAGAAATACATATATAAATACTGAAATATATTTAATAAACACCCAAACATTTATGCTCATCACACACGTGCTTGTCCCCGTCGGGGATCGAACCCGAGCCCCGTAGATTCCGTAGTCAGGGTCGCTAGCCACTCGACCTACGGGGCGGTCAAAGGATATTTTATATTTCTTTGGATAAAATGTTTTTATAGGCATACTACATACATATCTTCACGCCAGATCCCTTACGGGGTAGGCAGAGAGAACCGAGTGCCATACATCACGATCCTTGCAGGCTTGTCTCGCTTCCTCCACATTCATAGGCATACTAATTAATAAAACTAGCTGCGCTTCGCAGCTCGTTGAATTAATACAAAATATTTTTAATTAATAAGAAAATTTTCACCATATAAGTAGTTTCATTTTTCTCCTTCTATTTGGTCCGGTTGTCGGTGACCACCTGTGAGGTCCAGGGTTAGATTCCCGTCGGGCAATTCAAAATGTATTTTTTTCAATTTTCTGATATAAACAACATTGCTTGGGATTGGATAATTTCCCAGTTTGCGATAGGCTTACCACCTATCAAATTGTGACACTTCGGTCAATCGTAGGTGCTCTTATTGCGCCTTTGCCTACCTCTTTGGGAATACGGATGTAAGGATACTCTTAAGTAATTTCATGTTTATATCTTAAAATTGGCACGCGGCTCACCTAATTGTGAGTACCACCGCCCATAAACAACTATACTACCAGGGGTCTTGGATTTGCGGAATGAGTAAGCTGTTTTCTTGAAGCTCTAAATCATATCCGTTTTGAAAAAAAATCTGCCGATAACTGGTTCCAGATAGGAGTAGTACGGGTAAGTGGCTAAGGTAAGACATCGAGGTGGTGAGGATAAAACTTTGAGTTTTGTCGCGACGTTCGATGATGAAATTCGGCAGTAGGAATTAATCCAAACAGTTCCTCGGAACATTCTCCATGTTAGAGCCGGTAAAAGATGCAGAGTGATGCCACATCTCTTTATACAGTTATCTTGATTAGTGACAAAAGTGACTGACTGAGGTATCAACGCACAGGCCAAACCCTTAGGGGTAGAAATTTGAAATTTCGCACACATATTTTCCTTATGATGTAGGCATCCACTAAAGAAGGATTTTTCAAAATACAACCCAAAAGGGGTTGAAAAGAGGGGATAAAAGTTTGTATGAAACTTATTCCCTGGACATATTTGCATTAAATCTCGTATGAATTGAGTACAAAAAAATAATGAATTACATGTTTAAGCGTTTTTCAAAATTCGATCCCAAGGGGGTAAAATAAGGGAAGTAGCTTATAAAGCTTAAATTAGTTCTAAAGTAAATATGCGCGAGCGACGCCGCAGGTAAAAGCTAGTTGTAAATAAATAAATACGTCAGCTGGCTGTATCTCGGTGGAATAATTGTCAGCTGATGCTCTTAAAGGTATAACGTAGGCGCCAGACTGAAACGTTTATCGCCTGCTTAAACGCACCAGCTGACGATTTTTCCCCGGCAAATTGCTAGCTGATTTGTTTTATTGCTTACTGGTTCATATTAACGATGAACTTGCAAATTTAGATACCTCATTTCTTTCCAGATAAAAATTTGTAAGCTGATAGTTAATACGATCCTGAAGGTTATAAAAGGAATCAGCCAGCAATATGCCGGAAGAAAACTCGTTAGATGGTGCATTTAAATAGGCGATATGTGCTCCAGTCTGGCTGCTGTGAGAGCACACCTTTAAGAGAATGACAATTATTCCACCGAAATACAGCCAGCTGACGTATTTATTTATTTACAATATTATGATAAATGTTTGACAAATTTTCAATTGAGAAGATATCACTTGAAAATTTTTTTTTTCATGTCCGTGTGACCGGCTGACGTATTATCGACCACATCATAGTCAGCTGACTATTTTTTTTTTCTTTAAAATATTGGACAAACTATTATTTGACAAATTTTCAATCGGGAGGAAATTACTAAACTTAATTTTTTTTGAACGAGGGTAAGAGGCTACCGCTGCTTAACCCATCCACCGAGCCGCAGCTGACGCTTACAGAACTTCACGATACAAGTATCTGTAGCATTTTACAAGTTATCACCCGAGAGGAACTTGGTCATGAAAATCTGACACTGGCTCGCATACTATAAGTTTTGTCCTTATAAAAAAAGGGTCAAGTGCGAGTTGGTTTAGCATACCAAGGGTTCCGTAAAAACTTGTATTTTTTATACTAAAAATATAGTTTTCGGATTTGTGCTGCAAGATTTTGCTTCTTGCCAAATTTCATTATCGAGGTCAACGGGAAGTACTACCCTATAGGTTTTGATTCTCTTATGAAACCGCAAAATATGCGACATAAATAGTCATAACTACTGGGTACGCCTAATGCTGGAGCCGCTTTTGCGTCTAATGTCCCGAAGTTATATGCGCGCTAAGGCACACGCAGTCCGGAATGTATTTTTTATATCATAAGATAGCAAGCAAGCAGATGGGTCTCCTAGAAAAGAGTCAACCATCGTCTATGGACACCAAAGGTGTTAATGGTGCGTTGCTATCTTGTGGCGAGGTCTAATGCCACATGCATAAGTTTACCGGCTACCTTACCTTCCAAACCGGAACACGACAGTGACAAGCACAGACGCTATTGCGGCAGGAATAGGCAAGGCGGTGGTACTAGACCCGGGCGAGACAATGCAGAACTCTACCACATAGTAGCCACGATGGTAGTGACTCGCATAGCCAATCTGTTGCCTTTTACGACCTGCCTGGCAGAACGGCAATTGATCTTTTCTTTAAAGGAGCCCGGAACCAACACGGGGAAAATCGGCTATTTTCTTATCTCCTACATATTAAAAATGAAAATTATTGTTACTTTTAAATCTATTTCGTTGGATAAAATTAAATAAAAAATCACAATGATTTCATATGTGAAATTTCACTGGCAAATGATTTTCACTCATAAAATTATTCGAACGTCAAATGAAAGTAAGCTTTTAATAAATAATGTATGAATAATTATAACCGCTGCTGATCCTATATGAATTTGAGATTTCATTGAGTGTGATATTTCCCAGACCAAATGAAGAAAGGTAGCAATATGAAAAAGCGGTTCATATGGAAATTCACATGCTACTCGCGGAATGTTCCATGCCTACTACACATATATATAGTGACGATATATGCAAATGCGGCTCCAGCATTATGCTAAGCTCCCTGTAAACGCAAGATAGAGGTTAATTATTCGCTATGGCTTGAGATTTCATGGATTTACTGAGAAATGCATTTTTTTCCTTTTTACACTTTCCATCGTTGACATATTGGGGACAAGGTTACAAAATTTTTTAGATGTTTTGACGCCCCCACCCGTTCTGCCACAGGATATCAGGCTTGCGAAACCCTCTCACCCCCTATCACATATTTTTTACGGTACTAATACCTAAACAACCATTTTTTAAAATTTTGTCTGTCTGTCATTTCTTTGTATGGGGTATCTCTGGACAGCTGGACCGATATTGATGGAACTTGCAATGAAAGATAGAGAAGTTTATAGGGCAGGACATAGGCTACTTTGTTACGAAGCGAGCAAAAGGAAGTAATGATTTCGATCTCGTGAACGGGAATACTTTTCTAATATTACTGAGGTTGACTGGTAGAGAATGCCATATAGCATTTAGTCCTCATTTGTTCATGTTTGTGCATAGAATTTTAAATACATAATAATATCATGTTGCCACTAATCAGAATAAGAAAACACGTCCTTGATCTCACTAATGGCAAAGAAATCAATATTTATTCATGTTATCAAGATATTTGCAGTGCATTCAACATTTCCATTGTTAACAATCTGCATACCGAGATGACGTGTTAGCATCTGTGTTTGGTCGCATTCCTTAGATAAAGATACTCGTTGATCTATACATAAAAATATATTTGAAGTGTATGTTAGTAATGTCAAAATAGCTTTTTCGAAATGCTCATAAAGTCTTGCACCTTGTTCTGGGTCCCCTGTCTTGGTCGGGCCTCCTTTGAAGAATAGACCAACTGCCGTTCTTCTAGGTAGGTTGTCAAAGGCTTTGAAATTGATTGGCTATACGCTCAACGTCTCGCCTGGGTATGTGGTATCAACGGCTTACCTACTTCTGCCGCAATACATCAATATTTGTCATTGTCGTGTTCCAGTTGAAGGGTATTGTACCCGGTTGACTTATGCATACGGTCCTGAAGATGCTCAAAAAGTGAAACCAGTCGAGTAATATACTATATATATATATATATATATATATATATATATATATATATATATATATATATATATATATATATATATATATATATATATATATATGTATATATATGTACAAGTGCATTGTTAATTGTGTCTAACAGTAATGGAATTTCACCAAGTGCCGACGATGGAAAGTATAGAATATATTATGCATATGGCATTGCCATCCCGCAACACGGATAGCAACGTATCATTAACCTATTTGGTGTCTATAGGCGATGGTAATCTCTTTTCATGCGGAGAGCCATGGTTGTTTGCAATTTTAGAATATATATAATACTAGCTATTGTTAGCACGGATTTTGTTTACTACGCTCCTACTGGTCGTGGCGTCAGCCCCAGATCTAAGGGGTGGGGGCAAGCCGGGGCCTATACCCCGGGCGGTAAGTTCAGAGGGCGGCAAATACAATCTTTGCAAAAGAGCACATATTATATGCACCACTCATTATTTACTTAATTTTGACCGTTGGGACGTCCAGTTATTACCCACCTACTCTATGAGCCAGGAACGCTTATCGAGTCTTGCAATCTTAGCGATAGAAAATCGAATTGAATACGAAACAAATTATGACAAGGCTGTAGATTTATTTGCTGAATAAAAAGCTCGTAGAGTTAAATTCTTATTTCGATTCACAATGAAATAAAATAATTGATTCTATACATATAATAAAATCGTAGAAAAGTCAACGTATGTCCGGGGTAAACTCAAAAAGTACTGCATGGATTTACTTCAAATTTTGCATGAATATTACTAACTAGTCGGGTCAACATATAGGTTACATGTTATCACGCTATCACCTACGGGGGAGGAGCTGTGCGCAGTAAACGAAGTCCGCGCGAACAAAGTCGCGGGCAACAGCTAGTATTAAATATAGTCATGCTAGTCTAATCTACTACCTAGGCTTTATCTACTTTTTCCTACTATCGATTAGTGAATCTGAAGGCTGAAATGAAGATGATAAAGGTAAAAATAAATATGAGTGGGCGGGGGCGGCATTTCTCAGTTTTTGCCCCGCCTAAAAAAATTCGGGGCTGCGTGGCGTTATGGTATATAGCCTATATTTTTCCTCGACAATTGGACTATCTAACACTATTAGAATTTTCCAATCCAACTTGTAGTTCCAGAGATTAGCGCGTTCCAAGAAACAAACAAACTCTTCAGCTTCATTATATTAGTATAGATGAAGCGATGGAGAATCATCACCTATCTCGCCAATCGACGAACCGGGTAATCCCCGTGTTGGTTCCGGGCTCCTTTGAAGAATAGACCAACTGCCGTTTGCCAAGTAATTCGTAAAAGGCGACCGATTGGCTATGTGATCACTACCATCGTGGCTACTAGGTGGTAGAGTTCTGCATTGTCTCGCCCGGGTCTGGTACCACCGCCTTGCCTATTCCTGCCGCAATAGCGTCAGTGCTTGTCACTGTCGTGTTCCGGTTTGGGGGGTAAGGTAGCCGGTAAACTTATGCATGTGGCATTAGACCTCGCCACAAGATAACAACGCACCATTAACACCTTTGGTGTCTATAGGCGATGGTTAACTCTTTCCATCAAGAGACCCATCTGCTTGTTTGCTATCTTATCATGTAAAAAAAACCACTAAATCACAATGCACAGAAAGCTCACAATACTTTAACGATTGTTAGTCTAATGCAGTCTAATAGGGTTCCGCAACGACTCGCCCGAGTATTTGGTACCTTCCCTATTCCTGCCGCAATAGCGTCAATGCTTGTCATTGTCGTTTTCCATTTTGAAGGGTAAGGTAGCCGGTAGACTTATGCATGTGGCATTGCCATACACAGAGAGGAACTTACCATTAGCACCTTTGATGTCCATAGGCGATAGTTTCTCTTTACATCAGGAGAGATATCTGCTTGTTTTATATCATGATAAAAAAGGGTATTTCACATAATCTTGAATTATGCAGACTACGATTTGAATGTTTGATGTATCGCAGTGCTGTTACGGTGAATAAATATTGATTTCTTTGACATTCGCGAGAGATCAAGGTTGGGTGCGCTTGCACTGATGAGTTCTTACACATGTAAATGTGACGTTGTTATATTATTAATTATCTGTTAATTGATTTTCTTGTTATATTTATGCTATTATTTATCTTTATTATGGTAATAAATTTATATTCCAGCATTTCATGTTTTGCCGACTATCTACGCAATATTTAGGGTTGCCATCCGTACTACATTTTAGTCGACTGTCCGATATCCATACTATCCATACTAATATTATAAATGCGAAAATAACTCTGTCTGTCAACAGACAGACAGACAGTCGTGAAAGCGTTGTTACGCTTTCACGACTAAACCGCTGAACCGATTTGCACAAAATTTGGTACAAATATAGTTTGAGACCCGAGAAAGGGCATAGGATAGTTATCCCGGAAATCCCACGGGAACGGGAACTATGCGGGTTTTTATTTTAGAAATTTTTCCACGCGAACGAAGTCGCGGGCACAGCTAGTATTATATAAAAATAATATATAACGAAAAATATTTGATACTCTTCAATAATTTGCTTTTTTATATTAACTGTGTCTGAAATGCGGGTACATTTGACAATGCATTCAGCGCAGTATGAAGAATTTTGAAGAATAGACCATCTGAAATTCTGCTAGGCAGTTCGTTAGAGTTGAACGATTGGCTACTCGTGAATTCCGAAACGTCTCGCTCGGGTATATGGAACCACCGCTTTACCTATTCCTCACGCAAAAGCTTCAATGCTTGTCATAGAAGCGTTCTAGCTTGGAGGGTAAGGTAGACGGTAAACTTATGAATGTGACATTAAGATCCCTCCACAAGTAAGATGCTAATCTTACCATTAACGTCTTTAATGTCTATAGGCGATGGTTTCTCTTTTCATTAAGATTCTAGATGCCTCCCGTAAGCATTGACTCTCTCCAATCTATTAGTGTGTCATGTCTGACCATCTGGTGCTTCACGGTATTGATTCTGTCACTAAAAAACAAATCCAATTTTGATTCCCCATTTCTTGCGACTGTCGCCTTTGTATTGTGATGTGCGCTAATGTCGTGTAAATTAGACCAGCGCAGCGGACTTTCTCTTTGTCATTTACCCTCAAGTATCTTCAATGCTGTATCCACGGTAAGCAGCGGTACAACCAGTGCACCTACGATTAGCCGAAGATGCTTAGTCCCCCAATGTAAGCCTATCGCTAATCGGACACTTTTCCAATACCAAGCAAATAATTTGCTTACTTTGGAGTTAGATCAGTAAGTGTAATTTGTCCCGGGAATATTTATTATTTTCACATTCCTAATTCTGATGCATCTTTCTATTCTATTGACACATAGTCGTAGTTTCATTTCCTACAATAACAATGGTATTTAAGTACATAATAAATTATTTATATCACTGCAACTGATGTTAATGTGGCTGTTACGATTTTCACAGATTGCGGCGAATCATGTGTTTTTCATAAATATTAAATAAAATTGGCAACAAGATACAGCCTTGACATACTCCCTTCTAAAATGGTTTGGAAATCGTTAATTATAATCACACTTGCCTTGAATATTAGAATTTTAGTTTTACAATAGATATATTCGACAACATCAATTTTAATATAAGCTAGGTTTAAAGCAATGACGGTCGCAGCCTAAGCGCGGACAATGCTTAGATGAAGGAAACTACTACTAGATATGAATTATCTGAGGGAAAACCGTGCCATTTCGTCCCTAAAAATGGCGGACTTATGAACAGCTGTTTACTGTCTGCCTAAAAATTGAAAAATTATACTGCAACTGGGCATGTTATTTTAACAATTAGTTTTTGTTTTAGATTGAAGGTACATACTAAAATTATAGAAAAATACAAATAAACGCACAAATTAATTTAATATTAAAAAAAAAAGGTTTTTTTGACATTAAATTTTAACTTACCTACATTGATTGATTTGTATTTTATATCACGGAAAAATTAGGTTATCCGTGGGATTCGCCAAATTATGAGTCATAATGCAGTGGGCTGCACACTGCAGATAGTCTGTAATAAACTAATAATATGTGTCGTAAAACAATTGACTCCCTACCGAACATTCGGCCGCCGAATAATCGGCGGCCGAATGTTCGGTATTCGGCCAAGGGCCAAGCCGGATATTCGGTATTCGGCATAATCACCAGTCGTGACATCTCTAGTCTCTACTTAATACGTAATGTATGTGTAGTTTTACTAAAAAATTGTTCACCGTTGCATCCATCTTTAGTACCCAATGTAAATGAAGAGATTTACTAGTTTAACATGTGTATATATTTACTAGTTTAATAGGCTCATCCATCAGGCAGGATGCCACCGGCAGTGGCATCCTGCCTGATGGATGAGCCTATTTTAATGTATTTGTATTAATTTTTTTTTAAATCATTAAAACGAGATATCTCTTTAGAGTATGTCTGACATAATCACGCAAAGCGAATAGTCTGCAATTTTCCCAGCTCGTTGATAATTAAAAGAACTTGTATCGGGTTTAGGCTCATTGGCTATAGTTTATTGCAGTGCAAGTGAATCACAAGCAGAAGAATGGTCTTAAAATGGAGTAGTGTCGAGGTTTTTAAATTTTGAGTATTAAGTTAATCATGAACATTCCACATTCTTTTAAATAATCACAAGACTGAAAAGAAGCAGATGGCGCTTCAGTTGGAAAAAGATAACAATGATTTACCATCCGTGTGGCAGGGATGTAATGGAACATTCATAATTAAACCGAAACACGGCAGTGACGACCACTAACACTATTGGGACAAGAAAGCATAAGACGGTGTTATAACCTGGGCGAGACGTTGCAGAACTCTACTACCTAGTCATTCGTCTTTTATCAAATGCTCAGTGAGAAGGCATATAGTCTATTCTTCAGGAAAGGCTAACCAATATGGAGTGATCAGTTATAACAAGAGATATGACTATTGATAATGTTTAAATAAATATCAGGAATACATATGGTTTACTAAGATATTTTGTGTTTGCAAGGTTGGTCAAGCCTAAATAAATTACCAGATTGCCCTCGAGGAAAGAAAATGTCGTAGTGGTAAAACCATATTAGGCAAGAAATGAGAACATAATATATCTTTAAACTTTTTGGATTCTTGGTACAAAAAAGGCAAACCCTTCAACGATAAAAACGTATTTATGGAGCGACGAAATGATTTATCATATGCTAAATATGCTAATATTATTTAACTGTATACCACTCATTATGCGATTAAGGTTAAAAATGCGTGAAGGGAATGAAATTTATTGCTTTTTAAATTCAAATTATTTCCTTGTATGAACCGAGTTAATCGGCAATTGGAGTTTTAATGTAATGGCCTCATTTTTGAGTTTCCGCACCTAAAGCTGGTCAGAGGAACTCTATTTTTTATTTAAATATCAAAGATGTTGAAGGTGCGTTGCTATCCGTGTGCCGGGAACAAATGCATATTAATTGATGCAGATGTGTACATTACACATCTGCATCACATATGCATTTGTTTACCCACTATCTTAATTTTTAAAAATATATATATACGGGTCTAAAATGCGTACATATATAGAACTTACTTGTAAAAGTTCGATGTTTCAGCCAAGTTACATTGACCTTGGTCACGAGGGACTGGAGCAGCGAGTTCCGTCGTTCACGTCGGGATCGATTTTCATCTAGCCCCGTCTGGTCTTGTTTTTTCGAATTTAGTCCACACAAAAGACCAGACGGGGGTAGATGAAAATCGATCCCGACATGAACGACGGAGGAAACTCGCTGCTCCAGTCTGCTCGTGACCACGGTCAATGTAACTTGACCGAAACTTCGAGCTTTACAATAAGTTCTATATATGTACGCGTTTTTGACTCGTTTATATATTTAAAAAAATGATAGAACGCGTTAGTTAAAAAGTCTACTATCTTAAATTGAATAAACCAAAAAAGTAATAGAAATTAAATAGTAAATTTTATTTAAGTACTGAGAGAAATCGATTTTTATGGATAACCTTGAAAAAATCTTAACAATTGTCGCCCAAAACCTTATCATCTGAGTCGAACTGGCTAACCACTAATCAGGGCTTCCCAAACTTATTTATACCGCGATGCCCTTGAATTTGCTATTTTTTTGCGAATCACCCCTACATATATATCCATACTACCAGACGTATTTCTCAGCATTATTTCTGGCCTATTAACAAGTTATCAAAAAATCTTCAAATAGCATTTATAATTTTTATTTGAAAATAAGAACAAAAGGAAAACATAGTAATCTGTACTATCTGTACTAATATTATAAAGCTGTAGAGTTTGTTTATTTGGTTGAACGCGCTAATCTCTGGATACACCAGCCAGATTTAAAAAATCTTTATTTGTATGATAGCCACATTCACGAGGAAGGCTAAAGGCTATCTTTTTACTCGACTTAGCAAATGTAAGTAATATTTTTGTAACATGCGAACATGATTTTTTTTATATTATAAGATAGCAAACAAGTAGATGGGTCTCCTGATGGAAAGAGTCAACAATCGCCTATAGACACCAAAGATGTTAATGGTGCGTTGCTATCTCTACATAGTCATGGGAAACAGCTAGTTAAGAATAAAAATTAAAAGATATTGTATTTGTTATACTTTTTTGGTTGGCACGTTATTCGTTAGAAACTGAGGTTCAAAATTAAACTTCTTGTCGTATTGAAGATTCAGACTGAAATCACTGGACAATTCTATTAATTGTAATTCGGTTACTTCTATTTTCAATCTCACTGGCACCTTGTGTATGTAGATTGCCTCACGACACCCTCGAAATGATTCTGCGTTACCCCGGAATGTCATGGTATAAAAAATTAAATATATATATAATATAAAACTAGTTTATACTAATTAATTATTCTAATTAAATTGCAGTATGCATATATTAGAGAAATTATGTAAATTTATAATTTATTCAGATAAACGTTGAATAAATAAATTATTTAATTTAACAGTATAAATTATGTATTATAGATAGTAAATAATTAAATGCTTTCAAGAGGTAGTCATTTTTATTTTTATTACTTTATATTTAAATATCTTTACGACAAATCTGTTACGGGATAAACAAAGAACATGTTATTATGTATCTAGTATCCAAAGTATCCAATATCACACTCCATATCGATATACCTTAAGCCTTGACTTGATTTAACATATTTTTACAAATAACTACTAAGGAATTTTATCAATTTGTTAATGTTACACCAGACTTTTTCTAGAGAATATTTTTATTAACCTCGATGCCAAAAGCGGTGTTATAAGTTTAATCGCTATATGTGTGTTTGTCTGTGGCACAGTAGTTCATAAAAGGGTAAACTGGTTGGATGCAGTTTTTTATTTGAAAGCTGGTTTTCGAGCGGCGGTTTTTAGACATGTTTTAGCAAAAGTAGTTCAGCCATTTCAAGGTCATTAATTCTTTTTTACTTTGAAAGGAACCAAGCAATTGGTAGAGGCCTTATAGATACGAAATTTGGTATTCTGTTATTTCAAAGATATGGTTACTAAAGTAAGTATCTTCACGCCCATATCCCCGAAAGGATAGGCAGAGGTACAACAAGTGCGCCCACGATTAGCCAAAGATACTTGGTCCCACAAATGTGATAGGTGGCAAGCCTATCGCCAACCGGGCACTTTCCAATCCCGGGCAACTTTGTGTTTCTCAGAAAACTGAAAAAACACTTCTTATGTGCCCGACCCGGGAATCGAACCCGGGACCTCATGTGGTCAACTCCAACGCTGGACCACTAGACCACAGAGGCGATTATAATAAAAATTATATAATTATAATCGATAAAAAAATACCATAGATATGGTTACTAAACTGCATATAATAAAGATATTGAAATGGTAACTAAACAATTATGATGCCTGCGAATTGGACGATACGTGATAGCCTTGCGGGCCCATTTTGAAGAATAGAACATTGACATTCAGACAGGCAGTTTATAAAAAGTAGGCATGGAAATTATTGCTAATTTAGGTTAACTGGCATGTTGTTAAAATTAATTAATATTTAACAGTTATTTATTTATGTTATGTTATATTATATCAGTAGTAGCCTATATCATAAATCAAAGTAGCTCAAATATTTTTAATAAAATTACTAGAAGCAACAAAAACGCAAAGCCGTCGAGTTAGCAACAAAAAAAAATTATAATTTTTAACAGTTATTACTATCATAAATCAAGGTAGCTCAAATATTTTTAATAACATTATTATCCTATATGAAGTTGTTGGTAATTTTAGTGATGCATAAAATTTTAACAGCATTTGCTAATATAAATAACAGTTGTTAATTGTTAAAAAAATTTAGTACAAAATTTAATATGTTAACTGTTAAATGATCCATGCCTAAAAAAGCAGCTAGACTCACTACTATCATGATTACTAGGCGGGTAGAGTTCTGCAATGACGCCCTGATGTTTGATACTACCGCCGTACCTATTCCTGTCGCAATAGCAACAATGCTTCTCATTGTCGTAGTCTAGTTTGGAGGGTAAGGTAGCCGGTAAACATATGCATGTAGTATTGCCATCCCGCCACACGGATAGTAACGCATCATTAAAATTTTGCTGTCTCAAGGCGATGGTGGCTCTTTCCACCAGGACAGCTTGGTAGTAGCTATAATATTATTGATCTATCAAATGAGTATGTAACGGTAAATAAAATTGACAACATCTCTGGTTTCTACAGGCGATGGTTATATATTCCTGTCACTAGAACTAACTGCTTGTTTACTCTCTATAATATATAACATACATGTGTTTTATGTAATCAAAACAGGAACTACCACAACATACTATCATTATATCACGCAATTGCTTTTCTTCCATAGCATCTGCAAAGTCATGTATGACAATAGCTAATTATCGTGGTTTATAAAAAGCTTTTTCTCTTACACAATGGCGCTACGACAAAAGATTAATCGTCACTATCAGTAGATAAGTACCAAAGGTAAATACTTTTGGATGAATTGAATATCTGAGATGAAACAAACACTTTTGTACTTTGTATTGTTACTCAATCACGCAAAAAGTACTTAACGTATTTGGAAAGAATAAAATTTGACACGAATAAGATTGAACCTTGCCTTGAGGCCAAGCAAAGTCAAACCTCTCTTAGACACGCTTTTTAAATTCCTCCTATCATTATCATCTATTTTACAGAACTTTTATCGTGACGAACTTTGTCTAGGGGAATCTATATTCAACTCAGAAAGGAGATTGATGAGGCCCCATACAAATTTGGCCTAAAACTCAACACATGATGATGGCTGCTTACCGCATTGTAATACATTATTAATTTCTTCTGAAATGTAAATTGTATCACGGACACTTTTTATAATACTAAAATTCACAAAACTCCTTTAAAGATTAATGTTACTTGAATTTACAATTGTTACATTTCATTTCAAGCCACTCACATCGCAATATATCGTCAACACAAATATAATTCATTTTTGTATTGCTTAACATGAAGATTATTTGATTTTAACCACTTAAAAGTTGAAAAACGATATAACTTTTGTTTACATTAAAATATTTATCACTCGTTCACAGTGTTAATAGATGACACTTGTTTTTTTTTTGTTTCTTTCGGATGATACTAAGAGTACCTACTTGTTTATACAGCCTTGTTTCGACTATAATAATAAATATTTTAATTTTTGTTGAATTTTATACAATAGTTTGTTTAAATATCCGACATGTTTATAATTTATTTTGGTTGGTCAGAAATAAAAGAAAGTGTTAATTTTAAGGTAGAAAAGAAAAATCTTTGCTTGATTTAGAAATAAGAAATAGCGTACAAGTTTGATTAGTTTCATTACTTTCCAACTAAAATCCTTATAAAATTAACTTGCTATTAAAAAGTGTCGTTTGAATTCTAATATTGAGTTATTGTAAATTAAATTAATTTAGTAATTTCGGGTGAGGGCATATTCTTGTAGCCCTTTTAGGCCGATATCATCACTCTCCTTTAAGTTATTAAGGTTAGTTTCGTATATCGTAAGTTAGTAATTAGTAAGATCATCTGCTATTCTGCCTATCAGTTCCTAAAAGGCGACTACCATCGTGACTACTAGGTGGTAGAGCTCTGCAACGTCTCGACCTGTTTTAGTCCCAGTGCCTTACCTATTCCTTATTTTATAACATAAGATAGCAGTTGACTCTCCTGATGGAAAGAGAAACCATTGCTTATAGATACCAAAGATTTTAATGGTGCGTTGCTATGGATGTGGCGGGATGGCAATGCCACCTGCCAATAAATCTACGGCTACCTTACCCTCCAAACCGAAACACGATAATGACAAGGATTGACGCTGTTGCGGCAGGAATAGGTAAGGCAGTGGTACCAAATATCGAGGCGAGATGTTGCAGAACTCTACAACATTCCTGCCGCAATATCATTAACGCTTTAAATATCATCACTGTCGTGTTCCGGTTTGAAAAGTAAATTAACCAGTACACTGATGCATTTGACATTGCCATCCCGCTACACGAATCGCCACAAACCATTAACATCTTTGGCGTCTATAAACGATTGTTGTCTCTTTTCTTCTGCTTGTATGCTATCTTATAAATATATTCACGCCAGATTCCTTACGGGGTAGGCAGAGACAACCGAGTGCATACGTCACGATCCATGCAAGCTTGTCTCGCTTCTTCCACATTCATTACTTCCTTCATACTCACATGCCAGTTTCGAAGACTCTTGACACCACCTTCGGCATCAATGACTCAATCAATCTGTACCCGGTACGCGAGTGTTACGTCACATATTTTTCGTAGCGATCTCATTTCGACCGCGTTGATTCTACTTTCATGCCCTTTCTGATATACCCAACTCTCACTTCCATACAATAGCTTTGGGATAAGCACATGATTACATTTGCTATACTAAAATATCAATTCAGAGGTCATACAATAAACAATGTAAACGCTCTGCATATAAATAAAATACTTCAATCTGAATCACTTTCGAGAGAGTCACTAACTATAAAATTCGCCGTGGACTCTTGCGATAGCAAAGGATTTTATTACAGCCTAATCGCCTTCGTCAGACGACAAAGTGCTTTTACCGTTTTTGACCGAGATACATATCGACTTTGGCTATTGATTCTTGATATCTCCCAATATCTGTGGTACAAAACTGGACCATTCCTTTATGGCAGCTGTAATGTGTATCACAGTTGTCATAAAAAAATGAAAGCTGATGAAGAAATACAACAACCGGCTATAAGACACCGAATTGATCAAATCCTAAAGTAAGCAAATTCTTTGCTTGTAATATTGGTGTCGGTCAACGACACTAATACATAGAAATACATATATAAATACAAATATATTTAATAAAAACCCAAACCCAGAAATACAAACGTCTATGCTCATTACATATACGTTTGTCCCTGTCGGAAATCGAACCGTGGTGCCATTGATTCAAATACGATCAATTAAAGTATTTAAAACAAACAAAACAATCCAACTATTATATTAATTCAAACATGTTATTTAAACACATGTCGCATAATGGCCACAGATAATAAGACGTACGATTTATGTTGATATTTCGTAGATTTCGCTACAAGATGGTACAGGCTCTTGGCAAACTGTTGGCATTCCGATATTCGCGCTCATTTATCACCTGACGAGGAAATCATGTTAATAGAAATATGAGGTTAATTCAATAACAATATTTTAATCTATGTGCACTTAACAATTATTGGATAATTGCATTACAGAGTTATAATAATAATAATAATAATAATTTATTTAATTATAAACAGATTTTAAAATTACACAATAAATCACTTCAATTTCGATCAATCTTGGTATCATTTACATTAGTTAGATGTAAGCTATGTTTGATTCATAACTATTTGTATTATATGTTATTATAAGAATATATCAGAGGTTCCCAAACTAGGCGTTGCCTGTATCTTGGGATATGGAGTAATATGTATAGTATAGATTTTTATTCATAGCGCATAAGTTTGATTTAAATATAACTATTGATTAACTGAATTAAACTAATTGAAATAAATTAAATTAATTGAATTAAATACTATGCAGTTTTTCCATATGTCTCAAGGTAGAAAATTAAAAATTTGAATTAAAACAAATTAAATTATATAAGAAAATTGACAAGATAATAGAATTTAGATAAGTTGATATGAATTAGAATAAGTCTTTATAATACAATAAATTACATTACGATCTAATTATACTATTTTATCACATGTCGAATGTTCGTCTCACAAATATATTCTGCTTTCATTAAATTTAGTGTAAGTATTAACTTTAATTTTGATAATAAGTAAG
Organism: Apodemia mormo; assembly: GCA_036924255.1. Classification (NCBI taxonomy): domain Eukaryota; kingdom Metazoa; phylum Arthropoda; class Insecta; order Lepidoptera; family Riodinidae; genus Apodemia; species Apodemia mormo. The sequence goes on along the minus strand of JAUPFN010000021.1, from coordinate 15,918,961 downwards.
AGGTGTACTTATGCAATGAAATCTATCATGTGTAATTCGTACAACCAACTAATTCTTCTTCTTGCTTCTGTTTGCTCATAATCCAGCTCCGATAGCCAGCACTTCAGAATGCGCTTTACCTCGGTAGTTGTACAGCTTTTAATATTGCATTTAGATACAACACGGTTGTAGATAGCTATCGATGAAAATTGGCCTAATTTTTTTGCAAAACGAGTTCGATGTCTTGGTAAAGGTATTTTATATCTTCTTTTTCTAAATATTAGTTCATATTCCGAGCTAGTAAATAAATTTCGCTGGGAAAATAATACGAATTATTTTAAAACTATAAACTATACTATTAGCCGATGCAAAAACGCATATAGAGAATTATTAAATTTGACGTAAAAATTAATAAAAAACAATTTTTTTGTTAATATATAAGTGGTTAAAGTCTATAGTCAAATTTAGAAGAGATGTTGTTGTTTAATTAAGTCTATGGTCAGAGCTTTGATTATGTAACCTAATCCAAACTGCAGTCTTGGTTTATTTTATCCTTCAATATCTATCTATCTATATATATATATATATATATATATATATATATATATATATATATATATATATATATATATAAATCAATTGCGGCTCGTTAGTCTCGCTAAAACTCGAGAACGGCTGAACCGATTTGGCTAATTTTGGTTTTGAATTAATTGTTGAAGTGTAGTGTGAAGAAGTTGAAGAAGAAGAAGGTTTAAAAGGTGAGAAAATATAGAAAAAAAAGAGTAGTAAAAAAAGCAGAACAACGTTTGCCGGATCAGCTAGTATCCAGTAGCTATTTAAGTTTTATCTAATATAATGTTACGTACTTCGGGTTCGTAATAGTAAGAAAACACCACTTAATATTAAATCCGTGTATTTGCAATAGAAATACACACAACACAACACAACGCAATGTAATACTTAAATACTCTGCATAACACTAGTCACTCGCTCTACTATCTCCAAACTTAACCAACTACACCATAAAACACTTCTCTCTTTGCACGGGTCACTTCAAGTATCACTCTCGATCGCTTTATAAAAACTGCCCTGTATTTGTCAACACATCTCTATTTATACCCAGGGTAAAGTTCTACCTGGATCCAGAAAAATCTAAATGTATCGGGAAACGATGAATCACCTCTTATTGTAATCAACTTATGATAAAAAAGTTATGACTCATCAATTCTAGTACACGCTACTTTCAACCTTATGCTCGATACCACAAAGTTCATTATGGTATAGCTTAGTTCAACTATTTGTTTGTCAATAGGAGTAGCTGTCTCTTTCTTTTATTTCTAGATCCGGCGTTCCAACTCTACACGTTTCTAGATTATTCGTAACAATAATTACGATCGAATTTTGAATATCGACTAGAGATAAATAAAACCCTTAAAGAACTAAAAACGGTCAAAAGGCAGGGACACATATGTTTTACCTTACTATCCCAACCGGATTGTGACAGTGATATAAGCACTGACGTTATTGTGACGAGACAAGGTGGCAGTGGTACCAATTGCAAAGGTTATTGTTATAAGATCAGGCCGATGGAAAATTGTTGGGGGAAGATACAGGGTATGTTATAGAACTTTTAATATATTGAACTTTAACCACGAATTGATGATATCCGTTTATATATCATCACACTGGTTCCTTAACGGGATAGGCAAAGTCAACCAAACATTAATAGACGGTCTGGTTCACCACGATTCACCGGTTTGTCAGCGAGACAGATGGTGATCTCCATTTTTTACCGATCTGATAATGATTATCACTTGTTTCTTATATCTGTGATCGACGAATTAACATGCTCATTCGATCAATGAGGATGTTAACATAACACTACAATATTGTGCGGTAACAGTTCTTATTCTTATATAAAATAAAAACATACGGAACTTACATAATTAGAGGTACAATCCCTTTACAATGACGTAAGAATATTAATATAATTTTACCAGACACTACAGAGCACTAAAATTTATTGGGTAATTCATGTACAGAGTTCCGTTATTAAGTGAGGTACAAAAATTCCTTCTTAAATGAGACGTTCTGCTTTTTTCATAAATATCTCAAATTGGACGGATTCAGCCAAGATTGTTAAACGTAGAAGGGACAATTGCAACGAATTTTAAAGCCTAAAAATATGGCTGAAGTAAAATCATTTGTTTATTTAAATTCTTTGTTGAACACAGAAAATAGCACAATTAGGAAAAATAAACATAAGTACAATGAACAAACTTATCTTCCCACGATTAGCCGAAGATACTTAGTGACACAGTGTGATAGGTGGCTAGCCTATCGCCAATCAGATATTTATCCAATCCCGGACAACGTTTTTTTTTTATCAGAAAAATGAAAAACAAATTTATTTTATTTGCTTGACCCCGCAATTGAACCCAGGACCTCATGTGGTCAAAGCCGACACCGGACCACTAAACCACAGAGGCGATGTTACAAACGATGATACGAACTGCTTGACAGAATGTCAGATGATTTTATCTTCAAAAACGGCACGGAGGAAAATATCAGTGTGAATAGGGACCCCTTATGACTAATTGGACAGTGGTTATTTTGTCTCCGAGAAGGGTCGTGAAAGGTGTATGAATGCTAATGTCACAATAGTTGCGACTAGATACTACTAGGTTGATCACTAGAGTCTTGCGGGGATCGACCAAGATTCTGCTTGTTTGCTGTTAGGGGCCATCCATAAATTACGTCACACAAATTTCATGATTATTTGACCCCTCCCTGTCCTTGTTACATTTGTGAGACCCCCCCTACCTGGGGTGACGTCACATATTTTACAATTTTACATTGGAATAATGATCTCATTCCATTATTTTTTTTATTTGAACAGATAGGTTTTTAAATTTAGTGTTGTAATACTAAACTTAATATTATATTTTGAAAAAATGTGATGTCACAAAATTTGGGATCCCTTTGGGACAAGGAGGAGGACATGTGTGAAGGACACACATAATGTCACACTTCTTCGACCCCCTCCCTCCCCCTTAACATGTGACGTAATTTATGGATGGTCCCTTAGATATAATGGGATCACTAAAGTCTTACGACGTTTCGACCAAGATTCTGCTCATTTGCTATTAGAATCTAATCACATAATTATCTGACACAAAATATTTGATATAAAAGACATTAGTAATCAAGTTTAGAGAAAACTGACCCCCCAGTACTTTCATTTGAAGGAGGTTCGTTTTCCGCGTCTATACTGCCCCATACATAGTAAATTAGACCAATATATTGTTAGGAATAATCTAGAAACGTGAAGAGTTGGAACGCTGGAGAGATCTAGAAATAAAAGAAAGAGATTGACAAACAAATAATTGATCGTTATCCGAATAGCTATGCCATAATGGACTTTATGGAATAAGGCATAAGGTTGAAAATAGCGTGTGTGGACTAGTTTATCATAACTTGTTTATTTGAAGTTGTTTACAATAATTGTCTATGGTGTACGAGATGATTGCCGAACATTCGCAATTGTTGTCGAACTTTACCCCGAGTATAAATAGGGAAGCGTTGACAAATAGAAGGCAGTTTCATACAGTGATCGAAAGCGATAGTACAAGCGACCAGTACGAAGCGAGGTGACGTTTAAGTGAATACGAGAATTGTTTTCTTTAAACGTAGTCGGTTAAGTTTAGTGCTAGTGCAGCGAGTTTGAGCAGTGTGTATAGTGTATTTACGTATTACATTTTGTTGTTTGTGTACTTGTGTTGTAAATACACGGTTTTAAATATAAGTGGCGTTTTCTTACAATTACGAACCCGAAATACGTAACAATATTATGTAATTCTCGTGTCTGAAAGAATCGAATAGAACTTTCTATGAATCTAAAATCGTCAAAGATTATAAGGGAAGCTAAAAGCTCGCTAAGATTTTTATAGATGAAGGATATAGCCCCCCAAAATTACGTGACAAAACGTAAAATCGCGTTAAAGCGTTTTACGTTTTAGCAAAGGGCACTTCCACACATAAACACGATACAAGGTCGCGTCGTGCTACGACGCGGCACAATATGTAAGAAAATGTGTAAAAGCCCTAAACGCTTCGACTCCATTTATGTTTTGTTACGTGAATTGTGCCCCAGATATCCTTAAACTAAACTAGACATTTTCTTTGTGATTCTTGCCGTAATGCCAATGCCTGTTATTATGACATGCAAACCCGCAGTTTGACCCAAAACTTGCGCACGTAATTATATATTTAATACATAAACATCTAATGCCTAATACCGAAAGTTGTCTACAATAATCAGCAGGATTGCTATCCGTTTGTTTGCTTTCTTGTGTTAAGAAATAAACCTTTAAATCTATAGCTATAGAATTTCTAGTGAACTCTAGTGATATTAATAATTTAGTTGTCTAAATAATGCAATTCTACTGTTAACAAATCCGAGACTTTCCAATCGCCCAGAATTTTTAAACATAAAATTGCAATAAAAACGTCGTCTCTATCTAAAATAGGTAATATTAAAATGTATGAAGGTGTTTAAATTAGTGATAAATTAGAAGACATCTTATCTAAGTTTTTATTTTATGTTATTATTGGCCCGGTCTTAATTTTTCCATTGAAATATTATGTTTTAATTTGTAAGCATTATAACTAAATTTGGATCAGAAACACGGAGCCACAAGAGATGCGCAGCGGTAAATGTGCTCGCTTTTTGTTATTTTTGTATTAATGTCTTGTTGTTTTTTTTTTCATTAAAATAATATGTTTTAATTTGTAAGGATTATAACTAAATTTTGAGCAAAAATACGGAACCACAAAAAAGACACAGCGGTAAATGTGCTCCCTTTTTTTAATGTCGTTATTGATTTTTTTCATTAAAATAATATGTTTTAATTTGTTATCTTTGAGGCGTAATATGCAGAAGCTACCTTGCAACTGGAACACGTAATTAAGAATTACTGAATCTTATCAAACCCCAGTAAACATGCATAACTCCACCAACCAGTAGCCACAACAGTTAGACCAACGATTAGTCTTTTACGAATTAGCTAACAGTAAGTCAAATGGTCAAGGTTCGATCAAAAAGAAAATCTTGTATTTCCAATTATTTTATATCTAAATTCTTCAAAAGAAGCCCGGATCAATCCTTGGAGTTATAACATGTTCCAGGCCCCCTTTGAAGAATAGACCCATGACAGATGCTATTCTGCCAACCAGTTCCTAAAAGGTGAATGACTGGCTATACCTGTCACGTACATGCCTTACCTGTTCCTGCCGCAATAGCCTCAATGGTTGTAATTGTCGCTATTGTAGCAGGTATGGTAAACTTTTGTAAGTGTCATTAACACCTCGCCACAGAGATAGCAAAACCAACCCAAAGATGTTGATGGTGCAACGTACCATCAACATCTTTGGTGTTATAGGCGATGGTTGTCTCTTTCTGTCAAGAGAACTGCTTGTTTTGTTATCATATAATATAGAAAAATATATATTAATTAATGTTTTTACATTACATTTTAAAATATGTTAACTATAAGCTTTTATAAATAAAATGATAGACCCTGTACCCTTTTCTTATGTCAGGCTTTGATTAAAAAGAAAATCTTTTATTAGCAATTAAGTTATATCTAAATTAAATATAAGAGAGGCTCACCCTGTAAAACTGAACATTTTAGGACCCCGTCTTACAACCCCTATACCTCGGCAAGCCCTTTACCAATTTTTGTCATGTCACTTAAAAATTCTATTTGGCTCATTATCTATTACATATAATAAAATCGTAGGAAAGTCAAAACTGTACATTGAATATTTTTTAAAAGAATACTTGGGGCGTGATCTACAATCGATATCGAACCAAAAATATAGTTTTTAGAATTTATGTCTGTTTGCCTGTGTGTATGTTCGGAGTAAACTTAAAAAGTGGATGGATTTACTTCAAATTTTGCATGAATATTACTAACAGGTCGGGTCAACATATAGGCTACATATTATCACAATATCACCTACGGGAGGAGCTGTGCGGAGTAAACGAAGTCCGCGCGGACGAAGTCGCTGGCAACAGCTAGTGTCAAAATAAGTTGTAAAAAGTTTTATTGAATAAAGTACTTCTGATTTCTGAATTCTGCTACCAAATTCCACAATGTTCCGATCAGCGATACTCGAGTTATGGCCGAACAAACATTTATACGTATATACATAAATACATACAAACAAGGGAATTATCCAGAGTGCTAAGTGTGAGTTTTTCTTTTCGCATTCGATCGTGAGCGCGTTTGGAGTTTAGTAGGAATTTGTATGTAATTTGTACAGCGCCACCTAGTGGTAAACGTGAGAAACCAGTTTACCACTAGGTGGCGCTGTACAAATCACATACAAATTCCTAGTAAACTCAAAACGCGCTCACGATCGAATGCAAAAAGAAAAACACTTAGCACTCAGTTGACTCTGAGAACTTCGCACGCATCGCTCACAGCCCTCGCTCTTTCTATAAAGAAAGAAAAGCGGATTTGTATATTTCAATGTTTGTTTGTAACAAATAAACTTAAAAACTACTATATCGACTTTTAAATTCTATTACCATTAGAAAGCTTAAATTTCCAGGAGTAACATACCTGGGCAAAAGAAAGCAATGTTTTTTATTCACGCAGACGAAAAGAAAAAAAAAACTTTTTTGCTTTAGGACACCACTAGAATAAGTTTTAATAATATATAACAAATAAATAAATAAAAATATATAATAGATACCACTATATCAAATATTACATAAATATTGGCATTATATTCGTAGCGATGACATTTACTTTTTACATATCACCGACTCCTAGAGATAGATATCTTATATCAATCGTCTAGCGAGCGAATTTTATGCGATAAAGCGGTATTTTATGTCTTTTTCCTTTTAACATAAACATCTCAAGCGAAGGACATGTGAAGATAAGGACTACCGGATATAGGCGATAATTTTACCTCATTTAAGAGAGTTAATATATACCAGGCCGGATGCTATGTATGAAAAATATATGTTATAAATCACTTGATGAATCAAATCTTTAGAAAATGGTTAAAAAAAATAAATTAGACTAAAAGTTTTTGTAATTAAATGTTAATACAATAAGGGTAGCTTTTACATCTATTTTTTTTAAAAGAATGTTGTTAAAACTGAAATAAATTGGAGAACTTCTACCTAGCGGCATCTATCGCTATCAATTAACGAATCGTATGTTTTGCGGCACCGTAACATCCCCACTTTACGCGTAAAGGAGATACTAAAAAACCTTTTTAAAGCGAAAACTTCTTTAGGCGTGTTGGGTATTTTTTGAGATTTTTTTTATAGAAGAGGGGGCAAACGAGCAGGAACGGTGCACCTGATGGTAAGTGATCACTGGCGCCCATGGAGTATGGACATCCGCAATACCAGAGGTCTTGCAGTTGCGTTGCTGGTCTTTTAAGAATGAGTTAGTTTTTTTCTTGAAGGTCCCTAAGTCGTATCCGGTCGGAAATACCCCTGCCTGTAATTGATTCCACAACAGAGTAGTGCGAGGCAAAAAGAGTCAGGAGAATCGCACAGTTGTGGATTTCTAGACATCGAGATGGTGAGGATGGAACTTTAAATTTCCGATGTCCGATGAATGTCCGATGATGTAATTCGGCGACAGGAATTAATCCAAACAACTAGTCGGAACACGCTCCATGATAAATACGGTAGAAGACACAGATGAACCTACATCTCTGTGCAGTGCCAGAGAGTCAAGCTGTTTCGAAATAGCCTAGTCGTCAACGATTCGAAGCGCTTTATGAGATAGGAAAAGCCATTGAACTGTCATTGAAATGTCCAACGTAAATTAGGGATGTTACGGTGCCACAAAACATACGATTCTTTAATTGATAGCGATAAATACCGCTAGCGACATTCCATACACTTCCAATTTTACAAAAAATTATTGACTTGTCACGTTAGTCAGAATGGGGCAAATATTGCAAGTTGCATTTGATCCATTTCCCAGTGTCCCATTGTTCTGAAATTTGGAATACACTTTTAGTTTTAATGACAATGCAATTGTATAATCAGTATTGATAACTGGTCGCCGCAACAAAATGGCGGATAACATATTTTTGCACAACCCATCCAACATGGGTATCAACTGACTGGACTTGACTTTTGCAATACAATACACCATGAAAAAAATTTCAAAAAGCTTAAAAAAGTATCTTCTCGCTCTTATCCTCCAGAGAGGTAGGCAGAGGTACAACCAGTGCACCCACGATTAGCCGAAGATAATTAGTCCCGCAATCCCGATTCGTCATGATCCCAATTCGTCAAAAAAATTTTTGTTTCATACAACAGTTCCCAATTCGTCGTAACCGAAAAATAAAATATTTTATATTTAAAAATGATGTCATGAACGCGTTTCAATCAGTTAAATCGTTCAAAAGTTATGAGATGTTTACATACATATAGACACACACACACACTTATACAGACTTACTGACGTCATCGTGAAAATAGTCGAAAAAGGTTCTTAGAACCTCAAAACGTGGAGATTTGGTGAAAACCCGATTTTCGAAAATTCAAGCAAAAACAGTAACTTCTTTACGTAGCGGTAAAAAGGTATCTTTACACTCATATTCTTGAAGGGGTAGGCAGAGGGACAACCAGTGCACCCACGATTAGCCGAAGATACTGTGGGAATACAATGTAATACATGTTTTATTACCTGTTAATGATGGTTAGTTAAGTTGGCAACACATGTGAAAGAGATAGCAATGGTTTATTTTTATATATCATAAGATAGCAAACAAGCAAATGGGTCTCCTGATGGAAAGAGTCAACCATTGGCTATAGACACCAAAGATGTTAATGGTGCGTTGCTATCTTGTGGCGAGGTCTAATGCCAAATGCATAAGTTTACCGGCTACCTTACCCTCCAAACCGGAACACGACAGCGACAAGCACTGACGCTATTGCGGTCCCCTCTTCTTTTCCGTTCTCTTTGATAAAATGTGTACGTGTGCATACATCGTGGCAATTACACTTAATTGCCACGATGTGTGCACACGTATACATTTATTTTATTATATTTATTTGTTTTATTTTACAAATGTCTAGACTTTTTAAATTAACATAAAACCCTTCACTTAGTTCTACAATGTGATAGATGGCAATCCTATCGCCAGTCGGGCACTTTTCCAATCCCGGGCAAAGGATAGAATAATTTTTATTAGAACTAAAAAATGAGTTTTTAGATTTGCTCGACCTGGACCTCATGTGGTCAACACCGACACCGGACCACTAGACCATAGAGGCGATTGCGGTAAGTTAAAAAATTAGAAAGAATATGGGCGAGACTCAATACATCGATTTCCGTAGTTCTTACCTTAAAGTTTAATATATAACTTAATTTATCAACTCCTTAATTTATCCACATCTATACAAATAAATAAAATTGGAGTGTATGTTTGTACAATTAAAATAATGGGTTTTAACTAAATGCATATGGATGTATACACACTACACAGTACATATACCGGAATAGCATTTTTTACAATTTTTGTCTATCTGTCGGTCTGTCTTATCTGTTTGTTCCGGCTAATCTTTAGAACTGCGGGACCGATTTTGACGAGACTGTCACTGGTAGCTGATGTAATAAGGAGTAACTCAAGCTACTTTTTTAGAATTTTCCCATGAGGAAGATGTCGCGGGCACAGCTAGTTTAATATATATTTTTAAGCTTAGGGAATAATAGTTAGATAAAATTAGAATTTAGGTTAATTAACGTTTAGTTCTCTTCTTAATAAAATCTTGTCAACAGAAAAAAATAAACGCTATAGTCATGAGGACAGTCCCAACTATTTTGACGTTATTTTTTAGTAGGAATGTGGTTTAAATTTAGTGTTGTAATATTTAGGTATAAAATATTATATTTTGAAAAAAATTGATGTTATAAAATTTAAGATTCCTCCCTACCCCTTGTCACACTTCACTCCTTCCCTCCCCCTCAACGTGTGACGTAATTTATGGATGGCCCCTTAGGTACTGCATCGGTAAAGCTAGAACATTAATAGAACCTGAGCATTTCGGTTGTGAGACGAGATTACTAACAATCCGACCATCGAGACGGTCAAGGTGTTGTTAAATGTCCCTCTCCCTCTGGCAAACACAAAAGCACACACACATTCGTAGATGTAGTGCGTGTAGGTGTGTGGGTCTACAAAATGGAATACCTACCTACCTTGTCTGTTTTTTTTTCTTTAATAAAAACTTAATAACACGAAATGAGAAACAGATGCGCGAACACACCGTACATTTAATAGCCCCCGCAAACACTCCTACACGTTAATGATGTATTGGAAATCAATTAGCATCCGAGACTTGTAATTGTCTATCAAATAACATCTCAAAACATGTGATTAGTAAACGGCTCATCCATCAAACCTATGTACGGTACGCGTACATAGATGTAAGCTACTGGAATAGACATTAAGTGTTTGTATGACCAACCCCCACAATATAACAAAATATCAATTTAATCAAAGCATTTAGACTTAATACGATATAACGTTTCGGCATGGACCAATATTTTTCTCAATATATATATATATATATATATATATATATATATATATATATATATATATATATATATATATTTAAATATATATACACCTAAGATGTTAATGGTGCTTTGCTATCTTGTGGCGAGGTCTAATGCCACATGCATAAGTTTACCGGCTACCTTACCCTCCAAACCGGAACACGACAGTGACTAACACTGACGGTATTGCGGCAGGAATAGGTAAGGCGGTGGTACCAGACCCTGTCGAGCCAATACAGAACTCTACCACCTAGTAGTTACGATGGTGGAGACGCGTATAGCCACTCGGTCGCATTTTACGACCTGCCTGGCAGAACGGCAGTTGGTCTATTCTTTAAAGAAGCCCGGGACCAACACGGGGAATATAATACGTTAAAAATACATTAAATTAATAAAAATAAACATAACACACACTACATTCATGTGTCATACATGATAAGATACACACATGTATAATAATTAATATACTATTTTCTTTAAGGCTAAAGTCTTTTGTCAAATTTTAAAGAGATGTTATTGTTAAGCCTATGGTCGATTATCGGAAACAGGCGGTTGCTAGCACATATAAATATTCATGTATATTTAAAAACACCCACGACCCAAACGCAGAAATACAAACATCCGGGGCCTAATTCACGTAATCAAATGGCAATCGAGTCGAAGCGTTTAAGACTCTTACACATTTTCTTACATATGCCGCGACGTAGCACGTCTCGACGTTATATCGTGTTTATGTGTGTGAGAGCCCTAAGCGCATTGACTCAATTATGTGAATTGGAGGTCTGATATTCAATGCTCATTACACAAACGCTTGTCCGTGGTTGCTAACCACTCGACCAATTTCTTCTACGGACCCGGCTACACTTTGATTAGTGTGAATGCGAGTGTTTAATGCAGGTGCTTAGTATTAAACAAACAAACACGTATATACAGCCGTTGGTTAGTGCGAGTGATTAGTAATCAGCGTATATTTAATTTACTATGTTGATTACTAATCACTCGCACTAATCAACTGCTGTCTTCAAGTATTTTTTGCTTAATACTTAGAATCTGCATTAAACACACACTAATCAAAGTGTAACCGGGCCCTTACACTACATCATCAACCACAACTTGTACAATGCAACGGAAGGGTAATACCGCATGTATAAGTTCACCGGCTACCTTACCCTCGAACTGGAACACGATAGTGACAAGAATTGACGCTGCTGTGTCAGGAAAAGATAGATGACGGATTCTTTTTTCTTAAAAGAACGGGTTAGTTTAAAAGTTTTAATTTTTATTGCGTATCTGTGGTTACACACAAGCTTGAGTTGGTAATGAATGGCTTATATTTAAGCTTAATGGACAGTCATGTGGCAATTTCTCAAACGTATTGATAACATCTGTCAACGTGCTGAATTAATGTGCACTTATTTTGTTGATAATCTAGAAAGTTTTGGCGATCTCGTATTTAAATAAAATATTTTTTATTTTACTTTATATTTTTATGACTATAAATATTTCATTTTACAATTATTTGTTTTTAGCACTTATCCCCTGCTTACGACAGGTTTTGAACTTGCGACATTGCCTTTGAGCCACATGCTGCTTGGTTCAATGTGATGAAATTCTTTTTTGCTTTGTGATCGATTCCGTTGATTATTCTGATAGCTTTAAATCCTGTGGTGTTGAAATTTTTCTTCTGTCAACATAGAATTGCCTTCTATGTTGACAGACAGTTGCCGCCCTATCCTTTTCTGTCGCTCAGAAATGTCATTTGCTAGAGCGAGAAAAGTAGCGGAAACGCTATCGCCTCGAGGATTCTGCCTATAGGGTGACGGAAAAACGCGAGTCTGTGCTGACAGCTCAACTCATAAGTTTTGTTTTACAATGCTTTGAGAATGCAAATGAATTTTTGGAACACGGTAGTAAAAGTATTTTCATTGTACGCACAAAACAATAATAAAGTAATATATTTAAAAAAGTATTTTCACGGCCTGTATCCTCGCAGAGGTACAACCAAAGCACCCACGATTAGCCGCAGATATTTAGTCCCACAATGCGATAGGCAAGCATATCGCCAACCGGGCAACGTTTTCTTTTTCAGAAAACTGAAAAACACATTTTTGATTTGCCCAACCCGAAATCGAACCCGGGACTCATGTGATCAAAACCGACACCGGGTCTAGACAACAAAGGCGATTTTTAAATTAAAAAAATATATATTTTATTTTTTATAATAAAAAAAAGATATATATTAAACTAGTGCCATTCGACCAACTTGGCAAAATTTGCATCCATAACGTCAACTGTCTTTTCAACTTAGACAATAGTGTTTTAATACATACTATATTATACTAATTAAATAAGAACTTTTGAAATGTTATATGTACTTAAAGAACTAACATAAAATATATAAAATTAAATCAATGACTTGTGAAGGTAAATTTTGCTAAGTTGATGGAATGGCACTACTATTCGATCAACTTAGCAAAATTTACCTTTCATATCCATTACGTCGACTGTCTTCGACTTAGAGAATAGAGTTTTAATACATACTATATTATACCAATTAAATAAGAACTTTTGAAATGTTATATGTACTTAAAGAACTAACATAAAAATATATAAAATTAAATCAATGACTTGTGCAATATACAGGTATTAAAAGCCTGTATATACCTACTGAAGGAATTTGTACAGTACTCGATTCGGTGCTTAAATTTTTACCTAATTATTGAAGTAAAATGTTTAGTACCTACGGACACCCGCGCAAATGCATAGAGGTTCATTGTTTAAAAACAGCGATTTTCTGAACTCGCTACAAGACTCGTCAGTATAACGCGCAGTGCCCATACTTTTTGAATATTACAACACTTATCTCGCTGAGGTTTACTTATGTGGTTGAGTAATATTTTCATTTTATTATAGTTTTATTGTTGTTTACTTATGACCATTACATTTCATGTCTTTCAATGTGTACAATTTTTAGCAGTCTCCGTGTTGGATCCGGACTCCTTTGAAGATTAGACCAATTGCCGTTTTGCCAGGCAGGTTGTAAAAGGCGATCAATTGGCTACGCGAGTCACTACCATCGTGGCTACTAGGTGGTAGAGTTCTGCATTGTCTCGCCCACGTCTGATACCACCGCCTTACCTATTCCTGCCGCAATAGCGTCAGTGGTTGTCGGTGTCGTGTGCCGGTTTGGAGGGTAAGGTAGCCGGTAAACTTATGCGTGTGGCATTAGACCTCGCCACAAGATAGCAACGCACCATTAACATCTTTGGTGTCTATAGGCGATGGTTGATTCTTTCCATCAGGAGACTACTACGTTGCGTATTTTAGTAATGATTTTAAGTACCTATTTTGTAAGGTATTAAAAATCCTTACTAAAATACGAATGTTGAAAATTCTTACGAGTGGTGGAAGGGGTTTGAGCAAAATCTCACATTTCATCAGGAGTCGAATATACGCCAAAAACGCCTCACATAATTTATGGACGCCCCCAAAGATGTTAATGATACGTTACTATCTAGGGCAATGTGGGCGAAAATGATTGAATAATAAATAAAACAATAAAATATTTATTTTATAAATATTATAATATATAATTTATATAAATTTATAATATTATAGATAAGGTGGTGTTAATAGCCTTTGTAACCGGCGTGTTTGTTTATAGAATACTTCTCGAAAGTTAAAAGCCATATCGAGATAATTCTTTTTTTTTTTCTTAAATCAGATATATTTCAACTTAGAGAACTGTCCAAGTTTTTGATTTTGATTACAAAATCGGTTTAGTAGTTTTGTGATCTATATCTATATCATCATTACATAGTATAAAACAAAGTCGCTTTCTCTGTCTGTCCCTATGTATGCTTAAATCTTTAAAACTACGCAACAGATTATGATGCGATTTTTTTTAATAGATAGAGTGATTAAGGAGGAAGGTTTATATGTATAATAACATTCAATATATTGTAGAGAAATACTGCAAAATTTGAGTTTTCTGACGTCATGTCGTAAATAATTATATTTTTTTCCGCTTACATTGCAAACGCAGGCTAAACCGTACGAGATTTATGAAAATAATGTACTAAGTATTTGTACACCTTGAAAAGGTCTACAGAAAACTCCGCGATGGTATATGTCTACTTCTTATGGATAGCCCACATTAGCATTTTTTTGTCATTTACTTTTTACGAGAAATAATGGCTTTTTTTCGAAGCAATTTTAAGCAATACAGCACAAATCCTTATCCAATTAAGTACCCTAAATATATTGTTGATTTAATATAGATCAATATGGACGTTCAGATAAATAAATATAGGACTTCAGCTGAAAACCGAAATTTAGTACATTTTTTTTAAACTAAATATCACCATATAAAAATCATGTGGATGATTAGAAATAGTATTAACAAATTATTTGTTTTAGAGAGTTTTTTAGCCTGTTTTCGGAATTTTATATGACCAAGTAAAGTACATTCAATCATGTAATACGTTAGCTCATTCCTTAGATAATATCTTCAGATATATCGTATATTTTTTATAAAATTGTTGTTTAACAATCAATGTAAAAAAACGTGATTTAGCAAACCAGTTTTTAACTTCCCACTACGTATGTAGACTAACTATGTAGAGTAACTTCCTTATTACTGATTTTACCCCGATTTTCGAAAATCGTGTTTTTACCAGATGTCCACGTGCTAAGGATCCTTGGAATCTTTACTGATTATTTTCACGATGACGTCAGTATGTCTGTATGTATGTATGTGTGCGTGTGTGTGTATGTGTGTATGTAAACATCTCATAACTTTTCGAAACGCGGTTGCTGGCATTCGATTGAATTCCGCTCAACTTAGATTTCCTGAAAATTTTAACCGATTCGGTCCAGGAGATTTTGAAAAATTTTGAAAAAACACCAAAAAAAATGGTGACGAAACAGTATTTTCTTAATATAACTTCCAGACTTATGTACCAGTTGAGTACAAAAACTAATCAGCTCTATTCCTCAAAAAATACGTCTAATACATAAATTGCATCAAAATCGGTTTATTCGTTTGGGAGTAATCGTTGACGAAAAATTTTGAAAAAGTGTGTTTTCGACATAGCTACGAAATTTTTTAACCAATCATTTTTGGTGTTCTATGATATTTTAGTACTAAAATAACTACGTCAAATGCCGTTTCAAAAATCAAAATCGAATCTAATTCTCAAAACTTATAGCTTTCAAACATTAAAATTACATTGTTTTTAGCAAACTTTTAAATAACTTTCAAGTTAATTTACCGATTGACTTTTTTTTTTTGTATCATAAGATAGCAAACAAGCAGATGGGTCTCCTGATGGAAAGAGTCAACCATCGCCTATAGACACTAAAGATGTTAATGGTGCGTTGCTATCTTGTGGCGAGGTCTAATGCCACATGCATAAGTTTACCGGCTACCTTACCCTCCAAACCGGAACACGACAGTGACCAGCACGGACGCTATTGCGGCAGGAATAGGTAAGGCAGTGGTACCAGACCCGGTCGAGCCGATGCAGAACTCTACCACCTAGTAGTCACGATGGTAGTGACGCAAATAGCCACTCAGTCGCCTTTTACGACCTGCCTGGCAGAACGGCAGTTGGCCTATTCTTCAAAGGAGCTCGGGACCAACACGGGGGACTTAAAAAAATTATCAGCTTTTGTTCTTTAAACTGCGTCAAATACCGTTAATTTAATTAAAATAGGTCAATTTGTTTGGGATTTATCAATGAAGAAAATTAAAAATAAAATGTTTTTTGACATAGCATCGAAATTTTTCAACCTATCGATTATTTAGCTAAAACAATATTTTTGATCTCAAAAATTGAGTTGAATGCCATCATCGTTTTCAAATATACAGCTTTTCAAAAATTAATAATAGGTACTGCCATTTTTAACAAAATAGATGTTTGAACTGAAAAATCTATGCTTATATTTTTTACTCTTTTGAGCTTAAAATACCTTAACTTAGTGAGAAGTTTCAGGGATGGCCCGTAGGGTCAACCATTTACACATTTTTTTCCGTTTGTCCCGATGCCTCGCTTTAATAAATCGCATTGTCAAATCTTCAACGTTGGCCAATTTTTCACATGGCCAACTATATATCGCTCTTTCAAGAGTAACCTCTAAAGAAAACATGTTTGTATTGTCTAATGGCAAGAAAGCTGTGACCGTTGTATATAAAGACATTCTGTAATATATTAATTGTAAAAATAAAAGAAATAGATAAAAATGTAAAAACCAAAAAATGTAGTACCTATATAAATTTATATATTCCAAAGATAGCAGAACCCCAAATTTAACGCGTGCGGGCCACGGGCAGTATTGAATTAATGAAAACTACTGGATCGATTTTAATCATTTTTTTCACCGAGTGACATAGGCGATATATTTTATACCCGTGCGAAGCCGGGGCGGGCCGCTAGTTAATATTATAAATGCGAAAGTTTGGATGTTTGGATGGATGTTTGTTACTCAATCACGCAAAAACTACTGAACGGATTTAAATGAAATTTGGCACACAGGTAGTATAATAACCTGGAATAGCAAATAGGCTAATTTTTATCACGGAAAAATTAGGCAATCCCGCGGGATTCACAAAAAAAAATGTATAATGCAGCGGGCTGCACGCAGCAGCTAGTATGAATATAATGATATTTGAAGTAGGTTTAATTTCTTAAATTACTAATATTATTAATGTGCTAGGTATAGTTTATTTTTCTTGATACTAATAAAAATCAAAAAGTTTTTTCTGTTGCAACTGTTAGTGTTCTAGTGAGTTTCTAAACAAAACCAGTAAAGCGGTGGTTCCAAACCCAGGCGAGACTTTGCAGAACTCTACCACTTAATAGTCACGATGGTAGATACAGGCTATTCAATTTCCACCTTTTAACGGACTGGCATAATCGCAGATGGTATGTTCTTTAAAGGGAGCGAGGTATAAGGACCTATACGGAGAAAAATGTGCCTAATTTTGTCTAGATTTGTTCATTTGTTCTGGTGTGATTGAGTAACAAACATCTTTTCAAATTTATATTTATATTATACTAGCTGTTGCCCACGACTTCGTCCGCGCGGACTTCGTTTACTCCGCACAGCTCCTCCCCTTAGGAGATAGCGTGATAATATGTAGTCTATTTGTTGACCCGACCTGTTAGTAATATTCATGCATAATTTGAAGTAAATCCATGCAGTACTCTTTGAATTACCCCGACATACATACAGACAAACAGACAAACAAAAATCCTAAAAACTATATTTTTGGCTTCTATATCGATTGTAGATCACGCCCCAAGTATTCTTTTAAAAAAATATTCAATGTACAGTTTTGACTTTCCTACGATTTTATTATATGTATAGATTATTAATAAAATGTTATTCAATGTACTTTGCGAGGCTATGAACCGGCTTAGAAATGGTGGGTGTTGACTTAATCGAAGTTCACATCTTGATTATTAATGAGATTATATTTAATATTAATGTTATTCATTAATATTTATGCGTTTTTGTCTGTACTATCATAATAATTCATACTTCTATAGAAATACATACATTTGTGTTGAATAAATATTACAATGAATTATTTTTTATGAAATATTATGACGTTGAAAGATGAATTACTGTTTATTCCGATATTATTGTACATATTATTAATTAGTTAGTTTGTGTCTGACATTCAAAAAAATGTATGTAAATACTTTGAATTAAAAATATATTATTCTGTTCTATTTGTTAATAGATTTTGTATACTGAATAGGGTATTATTTTGTTGCTTTATACGATAGTATATATGTAATTATATTAATATATTGATTGATGAATTTACCAACTAAAATAATCTCTACAAATAAATAAAATTGGGGTGTCTGTTTGTAATATTAAAATAACCGCTTTTTACTAACACATATGGATGTTTATATGGTACATATACCAAAATAATATTTTTTGCAATTTTTGTCTGTCTATCTGTCTGTCTGTTTGTTCTGGCTAACCTCTGAAACGACTGGACCGATTTTTACGGGTCTTTCACTGGCAGATAGCTTATATAATAAGGAGTAACTTAGGCTACTTTTATTTTAGAAAAAAGTCGCGGACACAGCAGCAGCTAGCGGGTCGCGGCTAGTTATTCTTATACATGTATACTTCCTGCACCATGCAGCCCGCTGCATTATAAAAGTTTTTTGTGAATCCCACGGGAACAACTAGTTTTTTTCGGTATCAAAGTATCCTATGTGTTGTTCCAGGTCATCAACTACGTGTGTGCAAAACCTCACCTATATTGTTTTAACCGTTTTTGCGTGATAGTGTAACAAATATCCAAACATACAAACTCACATTTATATGTATAGGATTCTTAATACTATATGATATGACAACACAAAATGTGACAAATATTGTAGTGTTCGTAAAAGGATTAAAATATTCGCTAAATTATAGGGAAACTGAAGGATTAAGATGAGTGTTATGATGAGAGAAAATATAAACTACTAACTTTTGCCCGCGGCTTCGCTTGCGTGCTCCATACAAATTCCACCCCCAGGGAAGTGGGGGGTTAGAAAGAGACAAAAAGTAGCCTATGTCACTCTCCATCGCTTCAACTATCTCCACTTAAAAAATTACGTCAATTCGCTCCGTTTAGCCGTGAAAAACAGCCAAACAAACACACACATACACTTTCCCATTTATAATATTATAGTATGGAGGTATGGATATTAAGATTAAGATAAACATTTGTGTGATGAGCACAAATATTTGTACTTCTAGGTTTGGGTGTTTATTAAATATATTTTAGTAACATCCAAATCAATAAAAAAGAAGTTTTGTCTATTTATTTTATATCATGAGATAGCCAAATAAAAAATGGCTCTCCTCTTGGAAAGAGATAACCTTCGCCTACAGACACCAAAGATGTTAATGGTGCGTTACTGTACATCAGGCTGGGTTGTAATACCACATGTGTTATTTTAGCAGCTATCTTACCCTCTGAATTGAAACACGACAGTGCCAAACACTGACAGTACAGCGTCATTAATAGTAAGGCGGTGACACCAACACCCGCGCGAGATGTTACAGAACTCTACCACCTAGTTGTCACGGTGTTAGTCACCCCTATAAGTAATCGTTCATCATTCATTTAATGTCAGATGATCTATTCTTAGAAAGCCGGGAACAATACAGAAAATAGTATCTTCACGCATGTATCCCTGAGGAGGCTTGCAGAGGGACAATTAGCCAGACAAGATACATAGTCCCAATGTGACAGGTGGCAAGCCTATCGCCAACCGGGCACTTATTCAATCCAATTCAGCACTTAATAAAAAAACGATTTTTGAATTGCCAGACCCGGGAATTGAACCCAGGACCTCAACACATCAGACCACTAGACCACAGAGGGGAAAAAATTCTTTAAAAATACATTTCTTATTTTATTGTAGGTATTCTATTGCTTCTGCAGGAATCTGATATTTCAAGTCTTTGACTTAAGCAATCGTTGAGAAGAATGTGCTAAAACGTGAACTAACTTAATTTATTATAACAGTACCGCAATCAATAATGTACATGTTTAAATGCTCTTAGCGAATCTAAAGGTCAAATAATAAGTTCGTTATACTCTAGAGGCCATGCCGCAGCCCACAACTACACATATCAGGGCTACCACATTTAATAAATCCTACTAATATTATAAATGCGAAAGTTTGTATAAATGGATGTTTGTTGCTCTTTCACGCAAAAACGGCCAAAACTATTTGGATGAAATTTAGCATACATATAGATGATAACCTGGAATAGTTTATAGGATACTTTATATCCCGGTTTTTTTCCCGTGGGATTCATCAAAAACTTTTATGAATGCAGCGGGTTGCCGGGCCAGTAAATAAAGATTGATGAAATACCAGAATGTACCTAGGGGGCGGATTTTAGCTTTTTTTAAGTAAGATCGTGCTAATAGGAAAATGTATTTAGATTTATCCCGTGTTGTTCCAGGCGCTGTTTGAAAAATTGACCATTTCCCATTCTGTCAGGCGGTTAGTAAAAGGCGAACGATTAGTTATAGGTGTCAATACCATCGCGATTACTAGGCTGTAGAATTTCGTAATGTCTTGCCTGGGTGTTTGGTACCACCGCTTTATCTATTCTTGCCGCAATAGCGTCAATGTAGTGTTCCGGTTTAGAGGGTGAGATAGCCGGTAGACTTATGAATGTGATATTATAATCCCGCCACACAGATAGCAACGCATCAATAACATCTTTGTGTTTTCGTTACTTCTAACGCCTATTGCGCCGTCGTTTTTTCTAATGCAATATTAACATTTGCTTGTTTGATATCTTATAATATGAAAAAAAATTAAACTAAAAATATGAACTACATACACTTTCAAAAATATAGACGGGTCAAAAACGCGTACAATATAGAACTTGTAAAGCTCGACGTTTCGGTCAAGTTACATTGACCGTGGTCACGAGCGGACTGTTAAAAGTTCATACATGCATTTTATTATTTATTGTGTCCAATTCGAAGGCTTATGTTAAACCGCTTAGGTACGCTGTTGCGTAAAAACATAAATAAATTGACTCTCATGTCTATTGTCTTGCTAGAAGAAAATTGACTTTTTCGAACTATTAATGCTCGAAATATTTCTTCCCACGTTTTCATTTGGCACAGCTTTCTAAAATATTTGACAGGATTAAATTGTACAAATTTAACAATGTCCGGACAAATTTCAATGCGTGGGAACCCTATCAAACACTGATGTTTTGATTCTTCGAAACCGAAGATATTTATTATACCCCCAACCTTGTATTGTATTTTGATCCTCAAACCATTGCAATAAGGATTATTATTAAAATTTCATTATTCATGAAGAAGAAAAAGGTACATGCATCATAGAAAATAATATTTCATAGCATTATAAAACTTATTGTCTATAAGATAAAGTGTAGATTGCTATGGATATTTTAATCATCTTATTTCATTTCAAACTAAAATTAACTTAAGCTTAACAGTGTAATGTAAGAACCATAAATCTCTGTATGGTAATTTTAACTACTGGTATTAATTTTTCGTTTGTTTATAATGATGTACCTGTAAAAAATAATGAAGTCATTATTCTCCTAGGTCCGGACAATGAAGCATTCATTGAGTGAATACAATATTTCAAAAAAAATTTACACTGCGTGAAAAAAAAATTTATAAAATAACCGTAAAGAAAAATGGGATCAATTTAACTGACTCGTACATAGCATCACAAGAACATTTGTTAAATCAATTAAATTAGACATATCACAAATGTAAGTAATGTAAGTATAATAACCTTCGCTTTCTGGTCGAAATTCCACCGTAACGGTATTTATGTTAAAGCAAAAATATTAGACAAATTATAGGGTAAACATAGAATGATTCAGATGGACCATAGTGTAATTGTAAGTTTGACCGCAGATTTTAAAAATAAAAAACCGGTTAAGTGCAAGTCGAACTCGCTCACGAAAGTTCCGTACAAACGGCAAAAAAATTACGTTTGTTATTTGCGAAAAATTTAACCCTTCAATTTATTGTGCTAAACCTTCACCGTGTCAAGCTGCCACCTCTCCCAGGCTCTCCGGCTTCTCCTCCTCAACTACCAGTACTGAAAACCTTCTGAAGCAATCCTTCATATTGCAAGGAATCTATAAGTTTGCACAAGCTTTGCAGACTAGCGTCTGCTGCCGCTACGCACTCTAGCGGCACACCAGCACCGCAACATGTATAATATGAATAACAATAATCGATAATAAAAAATAAAAAATGAATATATATAATTTATACATACATATCTTCACGCGAGACCACTTACGGGTAGGCAGAGAGAACCGAGTGCTATCAATTATATTATTTAATCAAATATTAAAACGTTATGTAGCATTAAGTTCGCCTTTGGACAGTATATAAATGTATGATACAAATAATATATATTTAAGAAAAAATAGTACAAAGTTTTCGCTTCTATTATTAGTAGATCACATCACCAGCAGACGAATTTGACTAACTTTCTTAGAAAGTAAAACAGGCAAAGATTTTTTTGTATTTTTTTATCAGTTTTGTGTTATTTGACTGTACTTTGTATGCAAAAAATATGATAACTGTTTACTTTACCACTTGATTTATAAGTGGAATGTTTGTAACGCGATCTAGTGGTAAATACTAGTGTTTACTTAAGTGAATTGACGTCTATTTTTCTATTTATAAAAAGTTACAATGGACGCTTTAATAACATACGCGTTTCTCCAAAACACACCACCGTTTTTACGTCTTTTCTTTTTCGTCAAAAAAGGCAAGGAGTGTATATTTAATGGGATACGTTTAAAACGCATAATTTTTTTTTCCTAATTTACTTTGTCATAATGAATATAGCATAATATGTAGTGTCATTATATAATTTAAGCATAATCTTTTTTTTTGCGAAATGTGTTTTAAGCATAATCTATTGTACTACATTTAATTCGACTATTGATGATACGCATAATAGTCTTTAGACATTTTTTATTTTTCCTAATGTTATCATACCATAAAAACACATGGCATAAGCCTCCCGCCACAAAGAAACAAAGCTATCCAATGCTACAGTTGAAGTAGGTTAGTTAGGTTCTCTTTAGATCCCACACCCAGAAATAGGGCTCCGTCGACTTGGTCCAACCTCACTTGTTACGGGAATAGTATGCTGCTACAATACAGTCTGCTATTGCTCTCACGTATTTTATTTAAGCAATGCTGCTACAGTCTATGCTATCCACCTATTTCTTGCATTTTAATTAGGACTTTTAAGTGTATGCCGTTGATCATTATGATAATGTATTGTTATGCGTTCCTCAATGTGTGCCTTTAAACATTATGCTATGTTACCTTTATGCTACATAGGGTTATGCTAGTAAAAATTTGCGAAAACAGTTATGCGTTTAGTTGTTATGGTAAATTATCATTAGTTGTAAAAACGTGATGCCTACTTAAAATAGTACAAAAATTGTTATGCTACTAAATATAGGCCCATAGTTAATTTGAATTGTTTGTAAAAATTTTGGACAAAGTGGCGATAAATGATGAAATGATGATGACAAATATGATGAATAAATATTTCTATTAATTTTATACAAACATTTTTTTCTTTTGTGAGAAATCTCTAACCTTCATAAGGGCCTCCAAACAAATTTTTATGCGGGGTACCCGCCAAGGCACGCTACGCCACTGAATGAAGGACACGATAGTGATACTCCTATGTAACCAAGAAAAATATATTAAAAAGATAATATTGCTTAACAAAATAGTAAATCTTCACGACATTAGTGTTGTAAAAATCAAAAAGTATGGTCACCGTGCATGCGATCTCGATCGAAGTACCCATTTTTTTAAATATTCCGTATCAGAATTGAATACTAAACACCCTTCTTCTGTATGTATAGTTTTTACAAGTCAACCTACGAGTATATTTTATTAAAATAATAGGAGGTGGCTTGTCCAGTATAAGTGTATAATACAGTTATTTCCAGTACAGTTCAAGTTGAAAGTAATTAAGTAAAAGAATGTGAAATAGAGAAGTGGGGAAAGTATTCCTCCTTGGGGTGCACCTGTTAATTGACGTCCTTAGACATGACGAAAAACCATTCAAATACATATGAAGATTATCGTGACAGCACACTACGAATCTTCGGGCGATAATATGACCTCAAGGTACGGAATTTCAAAAACTTCCATACATTTATTTGGGAAAATATACAATATTGTTATGGATGTAATGGCATTTGGCTGTTCTCATCGTTTAAACTTTTCATTTGTGCTTACGTTTTAAATGCTACATCTGCATGGTGGAGTGCCCATTGACAGTAGAGACGGTAATGAAACACTCGCCAGTGACACCTCAAGGGCGCACCCGTGAAGCGTTGAACTTTATCTCTGCAATTGCCACGCCATTATTACACTCTATACATGACAGCTGACATATCGCAATTTTTATATCACTCAACATTAACAATTACATGGAATTATGCATATTTAAAGACTTGGTTTTATTAATAAACATAGATTTAAATAAAACTAGTACCAATCAGAATAGACTTATATTATTGAAAATACTATTTATATAATATTCAACTTTATGTCCATCTAGTGCTAGGCATCTTTGTTCTGGTATGTATAGCTAGCGATCAGTACAATCAACGTAATTGATCATATAGCAAAGAAGAATTTCGCCGCCTCGAGCCTGTCGACACTAGTTCAGTGGAAGAGAGTCCCGGCTTTAGGGAAATGGTCGCAGATTCAAATCCCGCGTTTCGATATTTTTCTTTGTTGTTTTTAAGGTTTTTCCAGTTTCCCAAGCACGGGGTGAGTGCTATAACACAAAAATAATCTTTGATCTGTCTACGCATATCAATGTGCTCCAAGTTTTTAGGCCGTAATCCGTATCTCAGTGTAAAAATTGTCGTATTTCAGGTAACGGTATTTTTAATGTGATACCTTGATAACGTTAAAAATATTTAACGTTACTAAGAATATTAACAATATTACATCGTTATGCAGTAAAGTTTTACTTAATTTTAATATTGTCATTTGCTGGTCGCTAGTAGCTAGTACTATATTAGTCTATTGGAAAAGTACGTTTGGGGTTATACAGTTTTATTTTACTGTCAAAGTCGGGGTTAGTGTACACTTAAATCCATGTTTGTGTCATCTTGTAAAAATTGTTGATGTTATCTCAGGAAAACTTCTCCACGCAGAAAATTTGTCAGAACATTTTTTGTTGCTAATTAAATTCTCTACATTTTACAATCCATACTATCTAATAATAAAGTAACTCTGTCTGTCTGTCTGTCTGTTACGCTTTCACGGCTAAACCGCTAAACCGATTTGGATAAAATTTGGTACAAATATAGTTTGAGACCCACAAAAGGACATAGGATTGTTCTTACCCCGGAAATCCCACGGCAACGGGAACTATGCGGGTTTTTATTTTAGAAATTTTTCCACGCGAACGAAGTCGCGGGCACAGCTAGTATTCTTAAATAAAGTTATGAACGAATTTTGTGAATAAATTTTATTTGTTATCAATTATAGAACTAAAGTTGTGAAAAAATTATTTGCAACAAAATATGTTCCACATACTTTCTGTGCGACAAATATTTTGCTTAATGTTGCATAAAAACTTTTTTTACAAAATGGCGGCCGCGGGACAAGTGATACGACCCACAAAATGGATTTAACTTTACACTAATCCAAGGAACTTATATACGATAACTGGAATTATTACGAAGCAATATTTGAAAAATAAAAATGTACTTTATTTCATTATAAATAAAGTTAACATTTGTTTCTTACTTATCAGAGGAGAAAAACGTTCTGAGCAAGACAACGACAAGAGTGGATGTTGTCCCTTTCTTGCAATTGCCAGTGTAAATAAAACTATCTGATGGTAAATTTTTATATGTTCGGTAATCGTTAAATCCCTTTTATTCATACACGTCAATAAATACATTAGCATAAAATGTATTGTTATTAACACAGTGAGTTCTAAAATGTGCTTATTTTAATTATTACTTAATTACTTACGCAATGCAAAAACTGTTTCTCAAATTAGTAGAATTACTTAGTAGTAATTTGCATACTACGCATGGCCGCACTTATATATAGCGATTGGCGCTTTATTTAAAAGAAAGACACACTCCCCCCATGTCGTGGTACTCTTCGGAACGATTGTGAAGCGCGTGTGAACATTCCGGCGGGGTGATCACGTAATTCGCAATGCGAAATTATCGTGATTGTTTAGTTATTGCAAGACACATGCAAGACCTTGTAAATTAGTGGTATAGTAGTCGTTGCCGCTTCATTAGTTTTGACGCTGTGACATTGCAAAACTAGTGACTAGCAAGCAATTGGTGTCGTTTTTGATGATTTTTTTCATTACGTTTAAGAGTTATCGCTGATCGCTGGCGAAATGCAAACGTTAGATGATACGCCTACGGGTAGAATGTAACTCCTTCCCCATTGAAATTCAAAAAATAAAAGTGCATTCTCTAACTTTTGCACGCTAAGGATAAAACATGTAACATTTAACTAAACGTTGACAGCCCTAATATTATATAAATAATATTATGTAATATTCTATTAGGGCTGTCAACTGTCAAAAGATTTTATTTACACGAGAAACTATAAAAATCGTCATGCAATATTAAGACTTATAATATTATAACAATTTTTATATTATTTCGTCTGGAAGATCTATATCCTTGTATACGATAACGTAACGTAATTTTGTAACTAAGTTATTATTAATATTTCTATTCAGAATGGAAAAAATAATAAGAAAATTTCGGTGTGTTAAAGCGGAGTAATTTAATAATAAGTTTTAAAGTTTACTATTTAAACTAAGTTTGTATCGAAATATTTATTTCCTATTTTAAAAAGTGCGATTTTTACATTTTCATTCTTACATTTCAATTATAAAATATGAAAGCTCCCGTCCTTTTAGAAGAAATGGACCCAGAGGAGCTATTTTGTTGTCACCGAATCTTCTGGTTTACGGTTCGTAACGTAGCCGAAAAGCTAGTTCCTCTGGCTAATAGTTCAGCTACGCTAATAAATAATAAGAATGCTAATAAATACTGATAGCAAGGTATTATTAATTAAGATCTCGATCTTGAAGTCAGCGGAATTGAACATGCAGAAATGACAGCGGTGAATAATTTTTACACATAAATCTACCTATACATTTGAATAATTGCAATAGAGCGTTTGCCCACAGGGCTTTGTGATTGAATACTGATGTATACAGATGATTTTTTAACCGAATCGGGAAAGTGGTTTGCTGCTGTGCTGTAACATGCTATGGGACATTGCTAGATCTTTACATACCTTATTCCTACATGGTAACCACAATGATTCAATGCGCGTACTTAATACATTTATAGTAAGTAATAAACAACTATTTATCTATGTAAGCTGCAAAATGTCCAGCCTCCAATTCACATAATTGAGTCAAAGCGCTTAGGGCTTTCACACACATAAACACGATAGAACGTCGAGACGAGCTACGGCGCGACTAATATGTAAGAAAATGTGTGTCTTAAGGCGAGGCATCGCGACAAACGGGAAAAAACTGGTTTGCTTAATCACGTTTTTTTTTTGTATTGATTGTTGAATAACAATTTTACCAAAATTACACGATATACCTGAAGATATTATCTAAAGAATGTACTAACTTATTACATGATAGAATGTACTTTATTCGATCATATACAATTCCGAAAACAGGCTAAAAAAATCTCTAAAACAAATAATTTGTTAATATTATTTCTAATCTTCCACATGATTTTTATATGGTGATATTTAGTTGTAAATACAAAAAAGAATGTGCTAAATTTTAGTTTTCAGTTAATGTCCTATATTTATTTATTCGAAAATTAACACGTTTCCCAGCGGTTTCAGAACATACCGCGCCACCCATTTTCTATAGAATTGACGCGCGTCGAAATACCTCGCCTTAAATGCTTCGACTCGCTTGCCGCTTGATTACGTGAATTAGGCCCCAGATATGTCTGTTTTCCGCTCGGTGTTATGATAAAACCTCGTACAACTTCCAGCTTCTGTATATTTCAGGAATCCTGGATCACATCTCCACTCAAAAAACAAAATTAAACTCGTTAATAAATGACTAAGTTCTTAGATTCTAAATATGACTATTTTTTTATGTCTAAAAAAATAGTCATATTTAGAATCTCCTCCTTTTTGCATCAAGCATATGCTACACTTCTATTTTGGAGGTTGAAATTGTTCCTTATTACAGGTCTGTATTTTGAAAACACATTTATTTGTTCATTTTACTTATATAAAAACCGGCCAAGTGCGAATCGCACTCGTGCATGAAGGGTTCCGTACCATCATAGCAAAAAAAAATACATAAAAGAAAAAACACGTATATT
This sequence comes from Apodemia mormo, assembly GCA_036924255.1. Lineage (NCBI taxonomy): Eukaryota > Metazoa > Arthropoda > Insecta > Lepidoptera > Riodinidae > Apodemia > Apodemia mormo. Next base: position 15,890,420 of record JAUPFN010000021.1, on the reverse strand, counting down.
GTATGGGGACTCCCCTTAATATGATCTTTTTTTTTGTTTTTAGTATTTGATGTTATAGCGGCAACGGAAATACATAATTTGTGAAAATTTCAATTTTCTAAATTTATTTATTTATTTATTAGAAAACCAACAGCAGAGTTATATCATATCATCCAATTTTACAAATAGATAGTAAAGCTTATTACAGGTTTTCCTTTTTGCTTTTCACTAGATATCACGGTTTATGAGATACAGCCTGGTGAGAGACACCGGAGGCTTAGTAATTAATAGCTTTCCGTTTTACCTTTTAGGTACGAAACCCTAAAAATGGTAAGTTATATCAAAATTCTCCTGAGTTCACTCTTGATAGAGTGGTCGTGTTTCCTGACGATGCATTTTCGCTTGTTACAGCAGCCCTCGCGGTGCTCCTCCATTTATCGCAGTCTTCAGCGTCTCGGGGTATTAGCAAAACTAAAACTTCCTTCTATTTCGAGGACTAAAAATGATTTTTCATGCTGAACCGTTTAAGAAAAGAATATTTCTTTGTAAAAGGAAGAAATTGGAGTAAATATATATATATATATATATATATATATATATATATATATATATATATATATATATATATATATATATATATATATATATATATATATATTGGAGTAAATAAAGTAAAGAAATTGGAGTATATATATATATATATATATATAAATTATTATCGATTTACATTCGATAATAATTTTATATCGTAGTAACTTAGACACTCCTGTTTCTATTAATATTAACAGCAAATCATGTTTTATAAATAAAAAAGCCCGTAATCTAGTTTTCGCCAAACTTGATTATAGATTTATGGCAATTTAAACTAATTTTGTATGCGTAAACAATTTGTATTCTGTACAAATAATGTGAAAAACTGACATTTATGATTATTGATGGCTTACACAACATAAATTTCTTAATTGACATCCTAGAAATCGGTTAAATACAAAATTGGATAATATCCGTATCAATTTTTCATCAATAAATAACACTATATAATCTCTTAATTTATATTCGACAGGTAATTAGAATAATTCCTTGCGATGTAATTTTTATTACTTCCTTTCAGTTCTGGTGTTCTGTGATGTTTGAGCTTAATTAGAAAGGACGGTTACTTTCCAAATTGTCTAAACCCTACACAACAGAAAAAAAGTAAACAAATTATAATCAGTGCTTGTTTACCGTTAAATTTTCAAATCCAAATCAACGCAAGCACATAAGAGGCGATTTGTAAAGGTTGGGTCTATCTTAGCCTCAAAAATACCGGTTTTCTTATGGAGTAAAATCATATTGGTTTAAATTTTAAACTCGAAAACTCGTTTATTTTTTAAATCTTTTTTTTTATGTTAGTCGCTCCTAATTATTGACCGGACTGTGAGTGTGGAGGGCACCACTTGTGGGTTTTGGCTTAAACCGGTTTGTTTATAAAGCACTCTCATCTCAGCGCTCTAAGCATGGAACATAGAACAAGTGGAAGTGAAAAATGGGCGTGCCGCGTGCATCACTATTATGCGTTGTTACTCTAAATTGCCTTAGTGATACTTACCATATCTTTAGGAAATAGTCGTCGTGCGAAAACCTATTATACACTGAATTATGCCGTATTGTGCCATCCTTGAATGCAGAAATGATAGTAGAATACAGATAATTAAAAGTGGAGATATTTCATATCATTCGAAAGTACAATTTTCATTTTATTTTAATTAAATTCCTGATTTAATATAATCTCTAATGATATAATAGAAAGTCAAGCTAAAATCAGCCGTACACCTTACATATAAAGTTCATTTTAGGTTGACCTAATTTTTCTAGAAAGATGTACGTAATGACAGTCATTACGTATATCGTTCTAGAAAGTTCTTTACTCAAATATGATCAACTGAAAACTACGGAAAAATCAATACTGCCATCTATTGTAGAATAATTGTAGAATATTGTAGAGTAGAAAACTAAGTGCGTTAAATTTTCATTGCCTAATGTAAGATACCAGCGTTCAACTGGATGGAAACAACCTGGATCTGGTGGATTCCACTGTGTTTTTAGGTTTTACTTTAGATAAGAAATTACAATGGGGATCGCACATTAATAATTTAGCAAATAGACTTAGTTCAGCAGCTTATGCAGTTAAAAAATGAGACAGTTAACTGATGTCGACACAGCAAGAATTGTATACTTTAGTTACTTCAACAGCATTATGTCATATGGAATTCTTCTCTGGGGAAATTCTGCTGAAATAAATACTATATTTGTATTGCAGAAAAGAGCTATTAGGGCAATTTACAATCTTAGCCCGAGGGTTTCCCTGAGAGAAAAATTCAAAGAAATCAATATTCTAACTGTTATATCCCAATATATATTTGGGAACTTGATGTACGTTCGTAAAAATATTTGCTTTTTTAAAAAAAATGGTGACGTACATTCAATACAAGGAACAAAAACAATCTTGTTGTGCATGCATCTCGTCTCCACAGAATAAGTAAATCTTTTATGGGGCAATGTATACGCTTTTACAATAAACTTCCCGAAACTATAAGAGATCTACGAGTCAATAAATTTAAAAAATGTGTTAAAACAAAACTGTGTAAAAAGGGTATTATAAAATCTCAGATTATTTAGAAGACAAAAAAAGCCTGGGATTAATTGCTCCTCATACCGATCTCATATATATTTTTTGTAGTATTGTGATAATGTAAAAAAATCAATGATATAAAAAAAAGACAAGCCCGCTGAGTTTCTTCCGCCGGATCTTCTCAGTGTGTGGCCGCGTTTCCGATCCGGTAGTAGTTTTTAAAAAAATATGTAGACGTGTCAAAATAACTTGTAAAAGTTTTATTGAATAAAGTATTTCTGATTTCTGATTAATGCATCCTGTAGGTCATCTTATGAATTAATATGTATGTATGTATGTATGTATGTATGTATGTATGTATGTATGTATGTATGTATGTATGTATGTGTGTGTATACAATTAATAGCTGTTGCTCGTTTACTCCGCACAGCTCCTCCCCCGTAGGTAATAGTGTGATGATATGTAGCCTATATGTTGACCCGACCTGTTAGTAATATTCATGCAAAATTTGAAGTAAATCCATGCAGTACGTTTTGAGTTTGTCCCGGACATACATTGACTTTCCTTCGATTTTATTGGAACGAAGTTCCTTACGGCAGGCTTGGAGGGGATAGGGATTTTGCTGCGCGACCGAACTGAAAAAAATGTGATAGTAAAACCGTAAGAAAAATGCGTGGAATAAAAGCGTTAAATGAGACGTGCGCAGGTGCGACAGTCGCGTACACAAGCGAGTAGTGCTGTTTAGCCGAAGGAAGTTCGTTCCTACCTGGTGTCCCGCGACACCACATCATTTTTATATGTATATATAATAGATTATCCTTTTGGAACGCACATCTTGTAACATGTTTCAAATAAGCATGACCGCAGAACTTTCTTATATTATAATTTATGTAATTATCTGAAATTTAAATATGCGTAATGTAGAAAGACTAGTTTTGCAAAACCGTTAGGCCAACATGCCAAAAAGTATAAAGCTTAATACAGATAGTATTACGTCCCATGCTTCTTGGGAAGTTGGCAAGGTGGACTTACAAAGTCACAGATATATTTTTTTATTAAATATTCAACGTGTAAGGGAAAGTGTATCGAAAAATTAAGAAAACATGCTATTTTTACATTCTAGCTATGATGGTAATTCCTTTTTCTGTCGGGAGTGCATTTTATGATTTCTTATTTTCACGATACGCAATGTAAAGCGTACATTGGTACGGCTCGTCGTGCTCGCAGAATTCCTGAACCAGCTGTTTATTTTGTGCGATACGTAGCGCATAACACATTGCTTGTTTTGTGTATCTTCTCAAGTTTTACCATTTTTTAGAAGAAGCACTGTAAAATAATAACATAAATCAAATTTTACTAAGTTTAGGTAAAAAAAATCTTCAAAAAAAAAAAATCAAAAATTTCCCGTGCAAATTTCTAGCGGTTTTAATCTCAGAGTGCTAAGTGTGAGTTTTTCTAAAAGCTAGTGGTAAACGTGAGAAACCAGTTTACCACTAGGTGGCGCTGTACAAATCACATACAAATTCCTAGTAAACTCGAAACGCGCTCACGATCGAATGCGAAAAGAAAAACTCACACTTAGCACTCAGATTCATAATCGAATACCATGGTTTCGATTTTCGGCAGACCGCTCCTTACATTCTGTATTTTAAATTGCGAAATATCGTTCTACTATAACATTGTATTGGGACAAAGGTCAACCACTTTTTTGTGGTGGCCTAAAACTACTGTAAAATTTAAAAAATTAAGTGACTTGTATTAAAATATAATATCTGGTTGACCGAGCTTTACTTGGACCTGGAACCTTGATAAATCGATTCCTTGACCCGAAAAACCCCTAATTTGTGACTTTCATGAAAATCGTTGGAGCCAATTCCGTGATTCCAATTATATATATCCAAGAATTGCTCGTTTAAAGGTATTGGATATACATTTATCAACTGGCTTGATGCCTATGGAAACTCACCGTAAGATACAGAGTTTCAAACACAAACAACCATTCTGAATTTCATAAAAATCTAAAAAATAAATATTACCGTCACGCCATTATTTCCCGAAGACATAGGCAGATGTGCAACTAGTGTACCAACGATGAGCCACCTGTCTTAAGGCGCATGCTGTCGATAAATCTTAGACATAGAGTCCCAGGCAGCTTAAGTGTTTCTGAAAAAAATCTAAAAACTCATAATCATAAACTCAAAGATTTTGAGAAGAAAGAGAAGACATTAGTCGTTGGTAATGAAGACATCCAGAGGTAATTTATATATATATATATATATATATATATATATATATATATATATATATATATATATTCAGTTTTATAATAGTTTGAAAGATGATAATAAGCAAGTGCCACACAAGCGGCAACGATTACAACTGTCAGTTAAAACTGCGCGTCTGTAATCTGCTTAAGAAATAACCTGTACAATCAAACAACATACTATCCGTGATTAATGTTACATTGTTTTGACTGGAGTGGTGTTGAGCCTCGACGCGAATTTAACACTTCAAAGGTTTTGTTAAGTCAACAACTCTAAATCATTGTTATAAGTGCTGTTATGTGGAACGCGGTTATGAGGTGCCACATCTTGTAACGAGTTTCAAATGAATATGACCGCAGAATAGAACTTTCTTGTATTATATGCAAATGACGCCTGACCTTAAAATCAAATATGCGTAGAATCAAAATGGGCAGGTACAACAATACTAGATAGATAGTTACTTAGGTAGTTATATAGTTAGTTAGTTATTATTGCTTTAAGCGAAACCGATAGATTTTAAACGTTTTTGTGTCATAATATAGCAAACAATCGGATGGCTCTCCTGATGTAAAGACACTACCATCGCCTATAGATACCAAAGATCCCGGACCAACACAGGGGAGTCCGGATTAGCACGGGGTAATAAAAGTTTCTCAAACTTAGTTAACTAGCTTATTTTACTGGCTACCTTACCCTTCAGACCACATCTCGACAATGACAATACGTTATTGCCGTAAGAATATAAAAGTCGGTCATAAGAATATGACCGAACCCGGGCGAGACGTTGCAGCATTGTAACACAAAATAATCACGAAGCAAGTGACACATCATTTATTTGAGACGCGCACCACAAAACATTGTCAATTTAAATATATATACAGTTTAGACATACAAAACTTTTATTCACAATGCACTTATAAATCAATCTTTATTGCTAAAAGAGGGTTTGTTACATTGTTCTTAAAATTATTCATAACTAGCGGCCTGCACGCAGTTTCACTCGCGTAGCTTTGGTTCCCGTGGGAATATCGGAAAGGTTTATACACTAAAATCTCCTCAAGAATCAATATATCTATCAAAAAACCGCATCAAAATCCGTTGCGTAGTTTTAAAGATTTAAGCATACATTCTTCGTTTTATACTATGTAGTGATGTAGTTCCTCCTATTTTGCCATACAAGCGGGAGAGGAACAATAAAAATAAGACATACAAAGATAGTACGTAATGGTGGTGCGACATTACAACGGTGCGGCGCTGGTGGTAGCCAGTTACCTGAAAAAATGCCAATCCAAATTTAATCAATCGCTTGTGTCTTAAGAACTTCCTGTCAGATTGGCCGACGATCTGTTCTTCAAAGAGGGCCCAGACCAATCACCTGGTTGTGGTTTCCATTGCCCCATTTCCCAACCGCTATTCGTTGTCGATTGTCTGTAACGTAGCTATGTCAATGTAGTCAGTGTGTCTAAATCGAAGGGGTCTTCGATGGGCCTACTGCCGTTTCGTCCTACGCTCGACAATCCACGTTTTTGTTGAAGACAAACTAATGTTTTTTGTATTAGGGCCTGAAAAGCTAGTTACGCCACTGTCGTTTGTTATTGCTGTACTCTTCTAAGGTCTCGCACCTCGCAAAAATATGTAAAGCTGTTGGCCCCAAATGTTTGAAACAAGAAGTGATCAAAACCGGAACACGACAGTAACAGGCACTGACGCTAGTGCGGTAGGAATAGGCAAGGCAGTAGTTCCAGAGTTCAGACTCAGGTGACTCAATGCAGAAATCTACCACTTATTAGTCACGATGGTAGTGACTCGTATAGCCAATCGTTTGCCTCTTACAAACTGCCTGGCAGAACGGAAGATGGCCTATTCTCCAAAGGAACCGAACTTACACAGGGGAATTATTTTTAAACTTTAATAATGTAGAACTGAAACCTACAGCGGATAAAGTGTTAAAAGTGCCTAGCGACCTCTACTGGTAACTGCTGTGATAGCATAAACAAAGATAAAATAAATAAAAAAACAATTACTGTCTCAATAAAAATTCCAGCCTCAAAATAATACAAACTTTGAAATATTTACACAGTGTAATATAAGCAGTAACTCAATTTCATATACAATGTCGAAAACAAATTGAAATATTATTTAGAATACATATTTTGTATTGCTTTCGCTAATTATTTTGTTATTTAGAAATATAAAACAAATACAATCACTACTGGTTATCTTGAGGTAGAAATAGTTAAACAGGCGTCAAAAGACATTACTATTCACTACACGACTCACGAGATGGTCCTAGCATCGAGTTTTACTGTCCTGACTATTTTTACTTGTCACTTGTACAAACTTACAATTGACAAGTAAAAATCCTGGCTGTAGCCGGGACCACGGACTGTGAAGTATTAGTTGAAGGTGGAGCTAGCACTCGTATTAATCACTTGAAATAAATACCTACGTTATATCTCACTCTATGAGGTTTCGCCATCTTTTTTATACATATGATTAGGATTAGTCCTCAGAAGATGACAGCAGTATTTAGAAGTGCTGTCTCCAGATAGATATACAGCTTCATGGTCGGGACGGACAACATTATGTGCACATCCAAGGCACGGGGCTTTTAACAACCACCACCAGCTTCTGAGCTGCTGAGATTTCGATTTCGGAGGACAATTTCGAAAAAATTGCTGCCTAAGACGTCGGACCTTCACAGTTTCGTACTGAGACTCAAGGGCAGCTGCCAGATGGTGATTTTAGGCACTACATCCCTTTTGCTAATAGTGTAAAAGAGCCACCCTCTTTTACACTATTAACTTCATGACTTTAGGCGACGTTCGTGAAAATGTATAGCCATTTTTTGTTTCCTCCTAATCTATGCCGAATGCTTTGATTTCACTGATGCCGAAGTTTAAATATATAACAATACTAGCTCTTGCCCGCGACTTAGTCCGAACGGACTTCGTTTACTCCGCACAGCTCCTCCCCCGTAGGTGCTAGCGTGATAATATGTAGTCTGTTGACCCGACCTGTTAGAAATATTCATGCAAAATTTGAAGTAAATCCATGCAGTACTTTTTGAATTTACCCCGGACATACACGACTTTCCTACGATGTTATTATATGTATATAGATATATAGATTACATAGCAAGTAATCATGCTACATGTTATTGAAAATTGGACGTTATGAACCGACGAAAAAACGGGAGAGGTTCTCAATTCGACGCGTATATTTTTTTGTTAGACCGAACATAACTTTTTACAGAGTAGTTTGATTTTGATAATTATTTTTTGTTGGAATGAATTTTTTTATTGGACCGAGGGTGGTCCCATTTAATTTTTTTTTAATTTCAACTATAATCGTACGGAAACGAGGAATGATTGATTGTTCACACAAACACTGATATTAATGTATAAACATGTAACTTTTCGCCGGTTTAATTTTTTTGCTATAAAGATGTTTATGAGCACAAATATATTAAGTATATTTTTAAGATCTGTCGTCGATTCACACTGGTAAACATAAAAATTCCTCGTGAGTGCATAATTTTATGAACTTGGGTTACTCTTATTAACTTATTCTAGGGTATTTATAAAAATGTAACTGCCAAAACATCGGAGACTGTACGGCGAGTATGACAAGTGTTTTAAAATAGCACATTGTGGTAAAAAGTGCAGGGACCTAATAAAGAGAGCGTGGGAATTACATGGCGTGTTGCCAGTTGGGATGAACTAGTATTTATAAGAATCTATAATGTACAAGTCAGCAGTCCCGACGTCGCTCGTGTGAATTATCTGAGTTTAAAGGAACCATAACGCTTTTTATAATATAAAAACACTTGTGATGCTACGCATTATACATTAAATATCAAAAAAATATAGACAAACAACAAACTCGCTAAGTTTTTTCCGCTGGATCTTCTCATCGTGTGACAGCGTCATATTTTATAATAAACACTAAAACACCTAACACTAATAGTGTAAAAATGTTAGCTAATCAACAGTGTTCTGTATAATATGTTAGTTTGAATAAAACATGATTTTTTTTAAAATAATGATAACGATTCTCGGATCGAGCAGAAAGCGTAAGTGATTGTTTTCTATTTAGTATAATCTCAGTGGGAGCCTGAATTCTAATGGGGTTAATGAGCAACTACATGTCGAAAACCGAAACCGAAGCCGAAAACCTTAATGTTTTTATATGATATATGTATTATTTCAAAAGCTGTTTGTCGTCAGTCGTCAAAAACAGTAATAAACTCTTAATTAAAAAAATTAATATTAAAGAGACAGCTGTCGCCTATGGACACCCAAGTATTAATGGTTTATGCATCCATACTTCCATACTTTTCCATACTAATATTATAAATGTGAAAATCTATCTGTCTGTCTGTCTGTTACGCTTTCACGGCTAAACCGCTGGACAGATTTTCATGAAATTTTGCATGGAAGTAGTTCAAGAGCCGGGGTCCCGGGGGGTGGGATTTTTTTTCAAAAATCAACCCTTAAAGGGTTGAAATAGGGGATGAAATTCGTATGAAAAGCTATCTTGACGACATGTTAATCTACTCGCGAGCGAAGCTGCGCGGGTCAGCTAGTAAATAATAAGTTTACCCGCTACCTTACTTTTCAAACCCGAAGACAACAGCGCTGACACTATTACAGATGGCAGACGACCTATTTATCACAAGGGGCCCAGTTCACCACTGGGATGGTATTATATATATTTAAAACAGTTTGATAGTTTTAAAATGAAACCCATGTAAAAATAAGTATAAGAGCTCTGTTGTTATAATTATCTAAGTTAGACAAATTCACTAGAGTTACTCGAGTTAATTTCAAATCCGTATTCGACTTAAAATAAATTTTGCTAGATTCCGCTTGCACTTGAGCCAATTCAACTAATAGATTCGGTAAAGGCTAGATAAATGTCACACTTCATTAATTTATTTTGCGAAATTAATAAATTACTATTATGTTCAACTCCACTGATAAATTATAGATATTGAGTTGCAGTAACTGCAAAATGTTAACTGACTGGAAAAATCGAATTGAAATCGGGTGACATAATAAAATGTCCCGAGTAACACGTGTCACAAATCCCTACTCGAGTTACATTACGGAATCAAACTAGTCAATGAACCCAGCACTACATTGACGAGACAATTATTGATTGAATTAGTGCTTATGACACATGTTATAAATTACTTTAACTTGTCATCGCGCCTAGGAGCTATGAAAAATCGATTTATAAACTCACCTATTTATAACTGTTAACTACTGTATGTAAAATAAATGTGAATTATTCAGTCCAGATCGGTGTACAAAGACAAACTGCTGCTAACAGCAGTATCGTGTAGTTTTAAAGCATAGAAATAAATCGAAACAAACTTCAGTGCATGCCATAAATTATCAGTTAAGCCACGATCATACCATGCAAAAATTCGCGACGATCGGACAAAAGAAGTGTTTTCTCATTATTCATTAGCAAGCTTGACACATAATCTAGCCATGCTTTCTTCTTTTTCTCAATCACATAATCCTATTATGCATCACCTTTCATCTTTGCACTACCCCATGAAATTTTGGTACATCCGCCATGCCGTCTATCAAAAGTTTTCAACATTCGTCTACGTCTAAGACAGGTAGGTTCACTTTCGCCAATCCGTCCCGAAATTGAGTTTCATACTGATTCTTTTCGCTAAGATATTGCAACTTCTCGCTCTTTAGCTCTTTAGATCTCGAGATGGAACACGCTTACGCCAATGTCTTCCCTTTTTGAAAAGGCTGATTGTAATTTTTTTGTATCAAGAGTAGGGTCTCTATAGAATCTTTATACATTTCCGGAGTTTCTATCCGCCATGATCATATCACACTCTTTTGATAATTTCTAACCTGTGGGTACAAATAAATGTCTTATGTTGAAACAAAGAGATACTTTTCGATGCATAAATCCGCAATGTGCTTACCAGCATCATTCATTTTACTATCATCAAATGGACCCAAGACAGCCTAATACCCTGGCTTCCTAGTTCAAATCACTACATAAAACTATTTGTTAACATCAACCTTAGACTGTAGTATAAACGTGAAGCAAGATTTCTCGATTTAAAGCAGGTATTTGCCTTGTGTGACCATAGCCTTATTGTAAGTAAATTTATAAATAAAACGCCTCCAGTTTATTTTTAACGCGTTTATAACTTCCGACATTATTTAATGTTAAAGTGGCTTATTTATATCGGTATTTAGAATGGTCTTCTGTAAAATTGGAATTTTTATTAAGCAGTGACTAGTGAGGATATTTCGTTGGTACGAAAAGCATACGACATGACGTTTTAATAGAGCTTCCCCGTACACATCAAATCTTTCGAAGTATTTTTGCAGCGCTGGTGCAACGGTCGTAAAGCGCACCCGATTGGCTATGCGAGTCACTAACATCATGGCTACTAGGTGGTAGAGTTCTGCATTGCCTCGCCCGGGTCTGGTACCACCACCTTACATATTCCTGCTGCAATAGCGTCAATGCTTGTCGCTGTCGTGTTCCGGTTTGGAGGGTAAGGTAGCCGGTAAACTTATGCATGTGGCATTAGACCTCGCCACAAGATAGCAAAGCACCATTAAAATCTTTGGTGTCTATAGGCGATGGTTGACTCTGTCCATCAGGAGACCCATTTGCTTGTTTGCTATCTTATGATATATAAAAAAACTAAAACCGTTTCCTAATTCGAATATGAAACATAAAAAAATAAAATTATTGCATACCTAAAGCAATGTCAAATCTTAGGTGGTCGATCGTTAAGTTCCCCACTAAAAAACAATAAAATAAGAAAATTAACACGTTCATAAATAAATGAGATGTTTGTTTAATTAAATTCGAAAACAAGGCATTTCCGACTCCTAATATGCGAGCAGAAAGTTTAATGTGACGAATCAAGTTTTGGTCCACCGCACAAAATACTATTTCTCAAACATACGCGGAAATATTGTCCATTGCTTTTGAATAAAGAACACGCGAAGTATTACTATAACTATGTGCGAAGTGCGTGGTTGGGGTCATGTTAGCGTAGTTATTCAACCGCAGTGTACAAAGAGTATACAATAGCAGTGTACGCCGTGGTAGAAATTCGTAACTGTTCGGGCGATCTGTCAAACTTGACATAAAATGCGTTATTTAATTACGTTGAGATTTCCTATAATTTTTGTATTTTGAAATGGTAATACAGTATGTGTACATTATTGTGAGCGAAATATTATAACTTCACAAATAGTCGATGTAAAAATGCCTGAAAATTAGATCAGAGTAATACTAGAAGTAATAGTAGAAGAGTGCAATTGTAACTCACAGATAGAAATTGCTAATATAGTGGAGTTTCGAGTCATTTCATTTGTTACAGTAAGATTTTTATCATGATGATAAGGCTCTGAAGTTGAGCCGAAAAAATGACATTCGAACTTCAAGAATCCAGATTCAAAATGGAACTACAATGAACTCCTAAACTAAACGAGGTAATGTTTTTGAATTAATGTTACCTTAGTGCTGAATGATTTTCAGGATCTGATGATGGAACTGTAAGGTAACCATAAGAAATCTTAAACTAAATAAGATAAACTAATCGAAATTGGACACATTTGTTCTGTTTGGCCAAACATTCTAGTGCTAGACGATTTCCAGAGTCTCATGATAGAGGTGGAACTACGTTATGGGAACTTTCGAATAAAATAAAGCAACACTATCGACTTTGGGGTCGTTTGTATCGTTATTATAAGAACTTTAGAGCCTGGACTTTCGTTTCAGTGCCTGATGATAGAGCTGGAAGATGTATCCGAAAACTCCTAGGCTAAATCAGGTTAACCCATCAAGTAGGGAACACATTTTGGTTTGTTTTTGAAAACAATTTAGTGCTGAACGATTTCTAGTATCTTATGATGGAATGGGAACGTAGTCATGGAATCTTCTAAACTAAAAAAGATAAACCTATCGAGCTTAGGATCCTTTGTTGTGTTTTAACAAACGCCCTGGTTCTAGGCGATTTCCGGGGTCTTATAATAGAGCTAATGATGTAGGTCATGGGAACTTTGAAATAAAAAGGAGTAAATTAAATTTTATTAGGATTTTGAACTTCTAAGCGAATCCAAATAAACTCATTGAGTGTGGGCTGATTGGGTTTTCTTTGACATACACTTTGGTGCTGGATAACTTTTAATTTTTTCTAATAATGAAACTAGAAGGTGACCATGATAATTTTTAAACCAAACAAGATAAAACCATTAAGTTTAGATTCATTTGTTCTGTTGTGACAAATACACTAATGCTAGATTATTTCCAGGGTCTTATAATAAAGCAGGAAAGAGGAGGTCTTTTGAGCAGGATGGCTTCCAGTGTCAGACGATAGAGTGAGAAGAAGACCATGAAAAATCCTAAGCTAACCTAGAGAAACTCATTGAGTGTGGGTTGCTTTGCTAATGCTAGATTATTTCCAGGGTCTTATAATAAAGCAGGAAGGAGGAGGTCTTTTGAGCAGGATGGCTTCCAGTGTCAGATGATAGAGTGAGAAGAAGTCCATGAAAAATCCTAAGCTAACCTAGAGAAACTCATTGAGTGTGGGTTGCTTTGGTTTGTTTTGGCATATTTTTGGTGCTTGATGATTTTTTAAAATTTAATAATGAAAATTTAAGTTGGGTATGGGAGCGTTTGAACTAAAGAACATAAACCTTGCACCTTGGTGTTATTGTAATTACTGTGGTCCTATGATGAAGCAGGAAAGAGGTTATGGGAAATTTAAATTTAAATTGAGCAACGCCACGATTTAGAGCTCATTTGTTTCGTTCTAGTAAGGACTATGAAACAGAATGACTTCCAGTTTCTGAAGATAAAACTGGAAGAAGTCCATGAAATCTTGCTAAAACGGATAAACCCATCGAGTATGGGCTAATTGGGTTTGTTTTTGTATACTGTTTGGTGCTAAAAGATTTTAAGAAGCTATTGATGCAACTGGAAGGTGGCTACGGGATCTTTTAAAAAAACGAGGTAAACCCATCGCGTTTGGACTTATTTGTTCTGTTTTGACAAATAATCTGGTGTGAGATGATTTCCAGGTTCTTACAATGAAGTGAGAGAAGGTCGTGGGAATGAAAGGAACGAATGAATGAACATTGGGCAGCACCATAAATTTTGGTCTCGTTTGATTCGTTCTTTTAAGGACTTCGGAACAGGATGTTTTCCAGTGTTTGATGATGGAAATGGAAGAAGTCCATTAAAACTTTTAAACTTATCTTGATAAATCCATCGAATGTTGGCTCATTCGGTTTATTTTGGAAAATACTTAGGTGTCGGATATTTTCTAAGGTATAATAATGATGGAACTGAAAGATGGCCATCGAATATTGGGCTGATATCGGTGCTTTTATTACAAGGAGATTCTCAGGATTTGATACTCTCCTGCATTAAACGAAATAAGCCCATTGAGTGTGGTCTCATTTGTTAAATTTTTTTCAGAATCAAAATGATTTCCAAGGTTACTTAATGGAGATGGTGGCCATGGGAGCTTTGCAATAAATTAACTTAAGCTCATTGAATAAGGTACCGTGGTAACCTTAACCTGATGCTGCAAGATCCCCTTCCGTAGATTAGGTCCTTTCACGTTTTTCACTTAAAATGATGTATATGTAGCAGAATGACGGACTGTCGGGGATTTTCGAAATTTTTAATTTTTTCTTGCTATTCAGATAAGGTTTCAATCGTGTCTACAATTCCGTGACCATGTCCTTTGACAGAATTATTAATATAGATAGTTGGCTACGCGCTCTTAGAATATAAGGTTTTTTTTCAAAATGTATTTATCTTTATAATCTAACACTGCCGATTGTATACGGACGAATATTACGGACGAACTTGCTGCAACATATAGTATACATGAGGGACCATATTTGCTTTCCAATTTGAATTAACATATATCCATTGGGTATTACACAGAGCCATTGAAATCAATTTCTAGACCCGTATCAATATATAGGCAAGTTATCTAACGATAATATAAACAAGATATCTGATGACAGGGTGTTAAATTACATGTTTTATGACTAAAACCATCTGACTTCTCGGTAAACTTTGTATATTTATGATGTCGTGTTTGTGGATGTAATTTATAAAGATGTTTGCGGATGTTTGATGTTTTAATTCTTGTAGAAGTATCAGTTTTATATTAGTGTATTTTTAACCGAAGAAAACGGAGGCTAGTTTCGGTTTAGGAGTTAGTTTGACACGTATGTAATATTGTTGGATTATTTAATACTAGCTGTTGCCAGCGACTTCGTCCGCGCGGACTTCGTTTACTCCGCACAGCTTCTCCCCCGTAGGTTATAGTGTGATATGTAGCCTATATGTTGACTCAACCTGTTGGTAATATTCATGCAAAATTTAATGTAACTCTATGCAGTACTTTTTGAGTTTACCCCGGACATACATACAGACAAACAGACAAAAGTTCTAAAAACTATAGTTTTGGCTTCGATATCGATTGTAGATCACGCCCCAAGTACTTTCCTACGATTTTATTATATATATAAGTACATATACATATAATAAAATCGTAGGAAAGTCGAAACTGTACATTGAATATTTTTTAAAAGAATACTTGGGGCGTGATCTACAATCGATATCGAAGCCAAAAATATAGTTTTTAGAATTTTTGTCTAATTATCTGTTTGTCTGTATGTATGTCCGGGGTAAACTCAAAAAGTACTGCATGGATTTACTTCAAATTTTTCATGAATATTACTAACAGGTTGGGTCAACATATAGGCTACATATTATCACGCTATAACCTACGGGGAAGGAGCTGTGCGGAGTAAACGAAGTCCGCGAGGACGAAGTCGCTGGCAACAGCTAGTACATTAATAATATTGTTCTGGAATATTAAAACACTTACATCGATATTTGTTTTAACATGCTACATTTTAACAGTAAGACTAGGTATTGCTTGAAGAACCCCCAAAAGTACATATTTCCATTTCCAGGTACAGTACAGTACAGTACAGAGTGAAAAACAGTTCAGTGCTTCAAGGCCTTCAGACCTCCAAATCCGGCCCTGCCTAGCGGTGAAGCGTAGTGAGGAGGAGTTTCTTTGGATGATCGGTTGTCTCAAACTAGCCCGTAATGAAACCGTTACATAAACATACAATGTTTATGTAACGGTGTTGGTCCTGGCCTCCTTTGAAGAATAGGCCAACTGCCGTTCTGCCAGGCAGGTCGTAAAAGGCGACCGATTGGCTATCGAGTCACTACGATCGTGGCTACTAGGTGGCAGAGTTCTGCATTGTCTCGCCCGGGTCTGGTACCACCGCCTTACCTATTCCTGCCGCAATAGCGTCAGTTCTTGTCGCTGTCGTGTTCCGGTTTGGAGGGTAAGGTAGCCAATAAACTTATGCATGTGGCATTAGACCTCGCCACAAGATAGCAACGCACCATTAACATCTTTGGTGTCTATAGGCGATCTTTCCATCAGGAGACCCATCTGCTTGTTTGCTATCTTATGATATAAAAAAAATATAGAAAAACTCATTTCGCATAACTTGAATGCACCCAAATTCAGAATAATTAGTTTTTACGCCATCTTGACTCTAGAAAAAAATAATCCCTTATTTATAATAAAACTAGCTGTGCCCGCGACTTCGTTCGCGTAGAAAAAATTCTAAAATAAAAACCCGCATAGTTCCCGTTCCCGTGGGATTTCCGGGATAAGAACTATCCTATGTCCTTTCTTGGGTCTCAAACTATATTTGTACCAAATTTTATCTAAATCGGTTCAGTGGTTTGGCCGTGAAAGCGTAACAGACAGACAAACAGACAGACAGAGTTACTTTCGCATTTATAATATTACTAGCTGTGCCCGCGACTTTGTTCGCGTGAAAAAAATTCTTAAATTAAAACCCGCATAGTTCCCGTTCCCGTGGGAGTTCCGGGATAAGAACTATCCTATGTCCTTTCTTGGGTCTCAAACTGTATTTGTACCAAATTTTATCCAAATCGGTTCAGTGGTTTGGCCGTGAAAGCGTAACAGACAGACAGACAGAGTTACTTTCGCATTTATAATATTAAGTATGGATAGTATAGTATGGATGTGTAATAAATAAAAACACCTGTAATTTTTTTATTAAGATATTAACAAAGTTTTCACTTATTGTCGACGGCAACACTTTCCCGACTCAGGAATCAAATTTAATCTATATAATACTAGCTGTGCCCGCGACTTCGTTCGCGTGGAAAAAGTTCTAAAATAAAAACCCGCATAGTTCACGTTCCCGTGGGATTTCCGGGATAAGAACTATCCTATGTCCTTTCTTGGGTCTCAAACTATATTTGTACCAAATTTTATCCAAATCGGTTCAGTGGTTTGGCCGTGAAAGCGTAACAGACAGACAGACAGAGTTACTTTCGTATTTATAATATTAGTATGGATAATCTATATGATATAATCTATATTATATAATCTATATTATATTATCTATATGATGTTTGGATAGATGTTTGTTACTCAATCACGCAAAAACTACTGAACAGATTTACATGAAATTTAACACTCAGGTAGATGATAACCTGGAATAGCACATAGGCTACTTTTTATCCTGGAAAAATTAGGCAATCCCGCGGGATTTACGAAAAAAATGTATAATGCAGCGGGCTGCAAGCAGCAGCTAGTATATCATAATCTAAACCAAACGAATAGAAGACTATCGACTACCGAGGCAGTCCTTATAAAACTACTAGTCCAATTTTACGCAAGATTTTAACGTTTTTTCTACGTGAATTGCTTTTACTATGTAATGTGCGGTTTGCGGTTAGATCATAACCGCATTTCAAGAGCATACTATATGGACATATTTTGTTACGTGCACGAATGCAATACATAAATAAATTGTAACAATATTATAGAGGTATATTCGGATCAGATCATGATGGCCTGGATTCGATCCCGGGTTGGGCAAGTTTTTTTATATTATAAGATAGCAAACAATCAAATGGGTCTCCTGATGGAAAGAATCAACCATCGCCTATAGACACCAAATATGTTAATGGTGCGTTGATATCTTGTGGCGATGTCTGATGCTACATGCATAAGTTTACCTACCTTACACGACAGTGACAAGCACTGACGCTATTGCAGCAGGAATAGGTAAAGCGGTGGTACCAGACCCGGGCGAGACAATGCAGAACTCTATCACCTAGTAGCCACGATGATAGTGATTCGTATAGCCAAATAGTCGCCTTTTACGACCCGCCTGGCATAACGGCAGTTGGCCTATTCTTTAAAGAAGCCCGGGACCAACACGGGAGTGTTAATTTTTGTCCGAGGATCTCGAAAATCCAGGAAAAGGAGTACTCAAAAATCCAAAATCTCATTAGCAGCTCGAAGTGATATATGTGATATGCAATGGTTGACTTTCCATCAGGAAACACATCTGCTTGTTTGCTATCTTATGATATAAAAGAAAACTAACAAACATTTTCAAAATCAGTAAGTATTAAAACAAGTATATGTCAAAAAATTTGATCTAATGACAGACTTTGTATACTTATGTAGGTAGTATATCATCACGCCAGTTACCTTGCGGGATAGGCAGGCTGAATCAAACGTCAATGGCTATTTTCGTGAATATATGAGATGGTAAACTTATGCATGTGGCATTCCAATCTGGCCAAAACACGAATAGCATCGCGCCATTAACATATTTGTTTACAATAGACTATGGTTATTTTTCTCCATCAGGAGAACTGCCTGCTTATTTACTACATCTATATCTATATTAATTATTATATCTATATTAATTATTAATATTATAAATGCAAAAGTTTGGATGAATGGATGGATGTTTGTTACTCAATCACACAAAAAGTACTGAACGGATTTGAATAAAATTTGGCACACAGGAAGATGACCTGGGGTAGCACATAAGCTGCTTTTTATCCCGGAAATATTAGGTGATCCCGCGGGATTCGCCATAAACTTAAATATAATGCAGCGGGCTGCACGCTGCAGCCTTCGCATTTATAATATTTATATTAATCTATATTAATAATATTATAAATGCGAAAGTTTGGATGTTTGAATGGATGTTTGGTACTCAATCAAGCAAACACTACTGAACGGATTTAAATGAAATAAGGCTGGCCACAATGGCCTTTGTCTTGTCTAACATCGTAATATATCTTAAATAGGTAATTTTTTGAATATAAAAAATGTTATACATTTTTTGTAAGTCTCCATAGGGGGCCGTCCATTAATCACGTGATGTTTTTTTTGGCATTTTTAAACCCCCCCTCCCCCTTGGTGATATATGGTGATGTCTAAGACCAGCCCCACCCCCCACCCCCTATATCACGTGTATTTTTAGTTCCTACAAAGAATCTTAAATTTTTTTAAACATTTAGGAAATATAATGTAAGTATCATTTAATTATAGAAAATTAAAGACTACAATAATAACATCTAGAGGTAGACAGAAAGGTTGCAGGTTATTTATGGCTGACATAAGAATACAAGGAATGCGAAAAAGGTTTGTTGTACTAACACCTACATGAACATTAAAGCCCCGTTTTCACTTTGATTAGTGCGAGTGCGAGTGTTTAATGCAGGTGCTTAGTATTAAGCAAAAAATACGTGAAGACAGCCGTTGATCGGTGCGAGTGATTAGTATTCAGCTTAGTAAAAGTGAATAGACGCTGATTACTAATCACTTGCACTGCACAACGGCCGTCTTCACGTGTTTTTTGCTTAATAATAAGCACCTGCATCAAACACTCGCACTACACAAAGTGAAAACGGTACTTAATGTACAGTGTCCTCGGACCACGGATTAGCAAAACTTTCAACACCAATAACTGGATAATTATCTGGCAAATAAATACACGTGATATATTGCTACACCCCCCCTCCCCCCTTGTGATATTTCGTGATTTTTTATGGACCCCTCCCTCCCCCTTTCAAGCCTCACGTGATTAATGTACGGCCCCTAGTGAGCAGTTCGACGTAATAACAAAAAAAAAAAACAATTCCGCCATGTTGAATGTTCTTGTTTTAACACATGTAGTATAGAGGAAGGAGGACCACCTCTGTGAATAGAAGTGTCCATCAAAAAGCATCAAACAGTGGTCTCATCACCGCTGTAAAATATTGTTTAGGAAGAAAATAGTAAAAGTATTTATATGTTGTTATTTAATTTTATTTATGAAAATATAGAATATTTTAGCTCATTTATCCATTGAGATAATGTTGTGATAATTTAAATACGACAAAACTGACAACTCGTATTGCAAAATGTCAGTAATTTATAAAAAGTCGAAATATTATTTTATTAATACTTCTTTAGATACATTCATAAATGAAACTTGTTTTTAAATAATAAAACAACAATTCTGACACGAATTTCATTATAAGACATGATAATCTATTTACGAGTCCAAGCGATGTATGAAGCGTGGCCAGTGTTCTTTGGCACACAGGTATATAATAAACTGGAATAGCACATAGGCTACTTCTCATCCTGGAAAAATTAGGCTATCCCGCGGGATTCGCCAAATAAATGTATAATGCAGTGGGCTGCACTCAGCAGCTAGTAATATTATAAATGCGAAAATTTGGATGTTTGGTGGACGTTTGTTACTCAATAGCGCAAAAACTACTGAACGGATTCGAATAAAATTTGTCACACAGGTAGACGATGGCCTGGAATAGCACATATGCTACTTTTTGTCCCCTAAAAATTAGGTAATCCCGCGAGTTATAACATAAATAACATAGGTATAACATAAAATAAAATAAAAAATACGACATAATTTCATTGACGATGAAGAAATATATATCCTTTATTTTTTTATCTTCAATATTGATAAAAAAATATACATATAGGCCTATAATTTGCGTTTTAACTGTATACCAATTTGCATTAAGATAGGTCAAGCCGTTCTTTAGTTACAACGGAATTAAAAAGACTTTCTCCCCGTGTTTGTCCCGGGCTCTTTTGAGGAATAAGCGAACTGCCGTTCTGCCAGGCACGTCGTAAAAGGTGACTGATTAGCTATACAAGTCTTTACCATCGTGGCGACTTACCAGGTGGTAGAGTTCTCCATTGTCTCGCCCGGGACTGGTACCACTTCCTTGCCTATTCCTGGCCCAATAGCGTCAGTGTTAGTCGGTGTCGTGTTCCGGTTTGGAAGGTAAGGTAGCCAGTAAACTTATGCATGTGGCATAAGACCTCGCCACAAGACAGCAACGCAACATCTTTGGTGTCTATAGGCAATGGTTGACTTTCCATCAGGAGACACATCTGCTTGTTTGCTATCTTATGATATAAAAGAAAACTAACACACATTTTCAAAATCAGTAAGTATTAAAACAAGTATATGTCACAGAATTTGTCTAAAATTTGATGTAAGGACAGACTTTGTATACTTATGTAGGTAGTATATCATCATGCCAGTTACCTTGCGGGATAGGCAGGCTGAATCGAACGTCAATGGCTATTTTCGTGAATATATGAGATGGTTATCTATTTTCATTAGGAGAGTTTGCTATCCTGTATTCGAGTAGTTAGCGACCCTGACTATGCAATCATGTTAGGTTTAGATGTTTAATGCGTGTCGTATTTATGTATATTTTTTATATCATAAGATAGCGAACAAGCAGATGGGTCTCCTGATGGAAAAAGTCAGCCATCGCCTACAGACACCATAGATGTTAATGGTGCGTTGGTATCTTGTAACGATATCTAATGCCACATGCATAAGTTTACCGGATACCTTACCAACCGGAACATGACAGTAACAAGCACTGACGCTATTGCGGCAGAAATAGGTAAGGCGGTAGTACCATACGAGGGCGAGACAATTATTACAATTGTTGTTTAACACCCTTATCATAAACAAAGAATTTGCTTAAAGGCTAAGATCAATTTGTGCACTGAAGGAAGCGGAATTAAGCGAAAACGGAGGTAATCAGTTTGTCGTGTATGTATATTGTTATAATTGGATAATATTTAGTACTAGCTGTTGCCCGCGACTTCGTTCGCGCGGACTTCGTTTACTCCGCACAGCTCCTCCTCCGTAGGTGATAGCGTGATAATATGTAGCCTATATGTTGACCTGACCTGTTAGTAATATTCATGCAAAATTTGAAGTAAATCCATGCAGTACTTTTTGAGTTTACCCCGGACATACATTGACTTTCTTACGATTTTATTATATGTATAGATGATGATATATCAAGGGCACGTTTACTAAATTTCGTAAGTGTATATTTTTCCACAAATTTCTCGAAAAATATGAGTTTTAAAGTCTTTAAAAAGCCATATCGAGATAATTACAACTTAGGGACCAGTCAAAGTTTGATCAAAATCGATTCAGTTGTAGGTAGTTGAGATATGGGTAAAGGAGAGGGGGATTTTTGGGCCCAAATGTAAAGGGTTGAAGTATGGTTCTAAAGAATTATACTATTTTTCTTGTCAGATATTTTCAAGTGGTTTAATTTTTAAAATTATGTACTTTTATTATATTATTTATAAATAAAACTACCGAGTAGGTACATTTCTTTCTTCTTTTTTGAACGTTATGATTTGTTAAAGCGACATCTTACGTTTCCTTGGGTAAGTATTATGCCGCCCGCCCAAAGCTTGCGAGTGCCGCTGAAAGCGCATTTCATTAAATGTCAAGGAAACCCTGTAGATGTCGTTACACGTATTAATTTTGTACTATTATAAAACTGTACTTATTTATTTTAGTTTTCCCCGTGTTGGTCCCGGGTATCTTAGAAAAATAGGCCAACTGCCGTTTTGCCAGGTAGGTCGTAAAAGGCGACGATTGGCTATGCGAGTCACTACCATCGTGGCTACTAGGTGGTAGAGTTTTGCACTGTCTCGCTCGGGTCTGGTACCACAGCCTTATCTATTCCCGTCGCAACAGCGTCAATGCTTGTCACTGTCGTGTTCCGGTTTGGAGAGTAAGGTAGCCGGTAAACTTATGCATGTGGTATTATGCCTCGCCACAAGATAGCAACGCACCGTTTACACTTTTAGTGTCTAGAGGCGATGGGTGACTCTTTCTATCAGGGGACCCATCTGCTTGTTTGCTATCTTATGATATAAAAAAAAGTTAGTGATCGCTTATTGCGCGAAAATTCCGCTACTTTTATGAAGTTATACTTATTAATTTTAGTTAGTGGTTGCTTATTGGTCGAAAATCATATGCACAGCACTACCCAGAAGTACAAATATCTGTGCTCATCACATAAATGATTATCCCTATTGGGAATCGAACCCGAGTAAGTCGATTTTGAAGTCAGATGTGCTAACGTCTCGGCAAACATGGTGGTCAACCATGTTAAGTCCACTCAGTTGTATGTAGTTGCAATATTTATTTTTCCAATTATTTTGTTGCAGAGGCCCAAGTAGGTGGACGCAGCATGCGAGGAGTCACGTGACAGATGGCGTCGGACGCGCGCCCGCGATCACCGCAAGATGGCGTCCGAAGACGACGTGACCTCTCCAGGTTCCCTGTATTTACCAACATTCATTTTGTTTTTTGACACATCCGCAATTATTCATTATTAGATAAATACAATTAAATGTACTTGTATTGTTAGGTACTCGGGTTCGCAATTGTAAGAAAACACCACTTATATTAAATCCGTGTATTTACACAACACAACACAACGTAATACTAAAATACACTTTACACAATAGTCACTTGCTGTACTATCACTGAACTTAGAACACTACACAATAAGACACTTCTCGCTTCGCACTAGTCACTTGATGTATCGCTCTCGATCGCTTGATAAAAACTGACTTGTGTTTGTCAACATATCTGTATTTATATGCAGGGGAAAGTCCTAGCTGGATCCAGAAAAATCTAAATGTATCGGGAAACAAGAATCTCTTCTTATCGTAAACATGTTATGAGTCATAAATCCTAGTACACGCTACTTTCAACCTTATGCCATTCCCACAAAGTCCATTATGGCATAGCCCAGGTCAACTATTTGTTTGTCAATAGGAGTAGCTATCTCTTTCTTTTATTTCTAGATAATTACCGCGCGCGCGCTCCAACTCTACACGCTTCTAGATTATTCGTAACACTACCCCCCTCTTAGTTATGTTCGTCCCGAACATCATTACTTCCATTATAGATGGCTAATCGATCAACATGAACAATCTTCATGGTCCCTCTTGGTTGCTTCTGCACTCGGTAGGTTACGTCATTGATCCGTGTGATTACTTTGTACGGCCCATCCCAACGTCGCTGTAACTTAGGTGATTTTCCTTTTCGTCGAACCGGATTATGTAGCCAAACAAGAGATCCTTTCTGAAAACCTCGATGATTTGCGTTTCGGTCGTATCTGGTCTTCATCCGCTGACTCGATTCCAATGCGTTTTCACTTATTAACGAGTGTATATCGCGTAACCTCTCACGAATGTCTTTAACATGTTCCGGTATACTTAATTGGGTCTCCGCATTCGGTGGCGGGCCTCCAGTCATTAAGTCTGCTGGTATACGTAACTGTCTGCCGAAGTTGGCATAGGCTGGCGTCACTTTTATGCTTTCGTGTTCCGCTGTTCGGTAAGCCAGTAAGAACAGAGGTATGTATTTATCCCAGTCCTTTTAGTGATCTTCTACCAGCTTGGCTAAGTGTCTTTCCAAAGTTTGGTTAAATCGTTTGACCATTCCATCAGATTGCGGGTGATAAGGTGTAGTTCTTGTTTTGTACACTCCTAATAATTTACACATTTCCTGGAATACATGGGATTCAAAGTTTCTGCCTTGGTCTGAATGAATCTCCAGCGGAACGCCAAATCTGCATATCACCTCATTGACTAATTTCTCAGCAATCGTGGCTTCCTGATTAGGGATTGCGAACAACTCCGGCCATTTCGTGAAGTAATCCATCACGACCATAAAATACTTGTTTCCGTTATCTGTCTTAGGAAATGGCCCAGCCACGTCAATCGCTATCCTTTCCCAGGGGGCTCCCACGTTGTATAGTCTAAGGTTGCCTCGGCTTCTAACCTGCGGACCTTTCACTGCTGAGCATGACGTACATTTTCGACACCAATTCTCGACATCTTCTCGGCAATTCAACCAGTAAAAACGCTCTCGTACCTTTACCAATGTTCGTCGTACTCCAAGATGTCCCCCAGAAAGCCCATCATGCAACTCACGTAGTACGTCCTTGATAAGTTTTCTTGGCACGACTAACTGTAGATGATGTTCTCTTCCTGAAGGTTTTTCCCATTTGCGGTACAGTAAGCCGTTTTGCAACACAAGGCTTTCCCACTGCGCCCAATAACTTTTCGTAATAGCGCTGAATGGAGCCAGCTCTTGCCATTCGGGTTTTCCCGTGTCTTGCTTCATCCAATTTATCAGAGGCCGCAAATCTCTATCTTCATATTGGGCCTTACGCATCTCATCAGTTTCCCACCTGTCATCCGTAGGCTTAGCTCGCAGTACTTGAACCCATTCCTTCGTCTCCATCCTTACACAATTTTTACAATCTTCCGCACAAGGTCGTCGTGATAATGCATCTGCATTCGAGTGAGACCTTCCACTGCGATGTTCTATGTTAAAGTCAAACTCTTGCAATTGCTCAATCCAGCGAGCTACTTGGCCTTCCGGGTCTTTGAATTGTAACAACCACTTCAAAGCAGCATGGTCGGTACGCAGCTTGAAGGGTCGCCCAA
This sequence comes from Apodemia mormo, assembly GCA_036924255.1. Lineage (NCBI taxonomy): Eukaryota > Metazoa > Arthropoda > Insecta > Lepidoptera > Riodinidae > Apodemia > Apodemia mormo. The sequence continues at coordinate 15,864,850 of JAUPFN010000021.1, read as the reverse complement.
TCAGATACTTCTTGAAGTGTCGAAGAGTCTTCGCTACTGCCAATAGTTCTCTTCTTGTAACACAATAGTTTCGTTCCGGCCGCGACAATGATTTGCTGAAGTAGGCTATCACAACTTCTTGGTCACCTTGCTTCTGTGATAAGATACCACCAATGGCAGTGTTACTTGCATCGGTGTCTACGATGAACTGCCCTTTCCGATCAGGATAGCCCAAAATTGGTGACTCACACAACCGCTTCTTAAGTTCATCGAAAGCTTGTTGACACATGTCATTCGAATCGAAACTCTTCTTTTCTTCAGTGAGTCTATGCAGCGGTTTTGCTATTTCAGCAAATCCCTTCACAAAACGTCTGTAGTAAGAGCATAGTCCTAGAAATGCGTGAACTTCGGTCTTGTCTCTGGGTGTTGGCCACTTCTGTACTGCACTAACCTTTTCAGGATCTGTCTGTACGCCGTTTTGTAATATCACGTGACCCAGATAGTTGACTTCCTTTCGAAATAAGTGATACTTCTTTGGGTTCAACTTTAGCCCTGCAGCTTGTATTTTATTAAAAATTCTTTCCAGTTGGTATAGATGATACTGAAAATCTTTTCCTATGACTATTACGTCATCTAAATACACTAAGCAGGCATCGCCTACAAGTTCTGCTAGAACACATTCCATTAATCCTTCAAAAGTCGCCGGCGCATTGCATAATCCAAACGGCATCACTTTAAATTGCCATAATCCTTGTCCTGTGGAGAATGCTGTCTTCTCTTTATCATTAGGGCTAAGTTCAACCTGCCAGTACCCAGATTTTAAATCTAAAGTTGAGAACCAAGACATGCCTGCCAGAGTGTCCAAAGTGTCATCTATCCGAGGTAATGGGTAACTGTCCTTTTTGGTGACTTCATTGAGCCGACGATAGTCGATGCAGAAACGTGTAGACCCATCTTTCTTCTTAACTAACACTACAGGAGAGCACCATGGACTAGAAGATTGCTCTATAACTCCGTTCCTTCTCATTTCATCTATCATCTCCTGTACCTCCTTTTCTTTGGCTATTGGGACACGTCTAGCTTTCTGCTTTATAGGCTGCGCGTTTCCAGTGTCAATCATATGTTTGACTATAGATGTTCTGCCTATATCTCTATCAGTCTTAGAGAAAATGTTGGCATAACGTGAAAGTAGATCCTTAGCCTGCTGCCGTTGTGACGCGGTAAGGTATCCGCACTTGTTCACCAAATCCTTGAGTTCCTGTGATACGTCTCTTGATGCTGTACTTCCTGTCGATGTCAGTTTTCTTAACGTCAACTACATCACTTTGTCCTACAACATCACCTGCTTTAAGCACCACATCACTGTCACTCAAGTTGACTACCTGCACCGCTGCCAAGCCCTTGTCACAAACCAAACTCCGGCCTGTAATACAGTGTGGAATTGCTCCATTGTCTTCAATTAACACACTCCTATTACCCCGGCCCTTGTAACTGGTTGGTAACTTCACGCGTACCAATGTCTTTGATCTTTAAGGTAAGATGGTTCTTCTAGCCACTGTTACCTTTCCTTTTGATCCCCCATCCATGAAAATTTCTACTAGCCCACATACGAAAACTCCTGTTTTGCAATCAATCTTGCAGGCATTCTTCTTCATGAAGTCTAAACCAAGCACACAGTCATCCATAATATCGGCCACTACGACGTCGTGAGTGTAATACTCGTCGCCTATTTGCATCACTACAGATGTTTCACCGAAGACGGGTATTGGCTGACCTGTGACAGACAGAAGCTTGCTTTTCCCAAAATTCCTCAATCTCAGGTTGCCATTATCAGCTACTTCTGGTCGCACTACAGTTCGTGTAGCTCCAGTGTCCAGCGTTAAGCTACAGTTCTTGCCATTAATCAGTCCCTTAATGGATAAACTGTTGCCGTCGCACACCTGGGATATGACAACATTTGGGGTTGTTTGTCGATCAGCCATCACCTGCTGTTTGACCTTGGCTGTTACTCGTTTCCCTGCTGGTTCAACAGGCTGTTTAACCTGCCTGCTCTCTTCAGCTGCTGAGTCTCCTACCGCTCGCTGTCGCCAATTTACTGAAACAGTAGGTTTAGGTTTGGCTGGGCAGTTAACCCTAATGTGCCCACGTTCACCGCAGGAGTAGCACATGGGGCCCAGTCTCCTAGGTTCCACTGCCTTTACTCGAGCCACAACTTCTGTAAACTCGCGTCCCTTATATGCGCGTGGTTCGTGGCGAACAGCTTCTACCTCCAGTGCATGAGCCAAAGCCTCCTTCATCGTCACGTGGTGCTGAAGGCGAACAGCAGCACGCACTTCCAGGTCTCTAATTCCATCAATAAACGCGTGGACGATGGTGTTATTCACTGTGTTAGCGTCGGCTGAAGGATACGCCTTCCTCACAAGCTTCTCAATTGCCACGGCCCATTGTTGGAGTCCCTCGCCGCTCCTCTGTACACGGTCCTTTAATTGGGCACGGAACACATGCTCCAAGTGACGCTCACCGTAGCGAGCTTCCAATGCCTCCATCAAATCAGCGAACTGATACTCTTTAGGCATTGCATCCAACACAGAAAGCGCCTGTCCCCGTAACGCCGTGCTCAGAGCTGTTAGGCAATGTTCATCTGTCCAACCACTGGCCATCGCTGCTATTTCAAACTGGGTCCGGTAGGCACTCCATGATGTAAGACCATCATAAGTGGGTACTTTTACCCGAGGACCCATCTGGTGAGAGCAGCTTGTGATGGTAGCACCCGACTTAACTCCCGTGATCTTCATTTTCATAAATTCCTTCTCAAGTTGATCCATATTCACACTTATTTTATCGCAGTTCGCCTCCAACTGGTCAACCCTCTTCTCAACACCCTTCATGTCGCGCTTGACGAGGCCCACATCGCTTTTTAACTGGTCTTGCTGTGCCAAGATAACAGTCAATTTCGTCAAGATAATCGTCAAAACCAGATAAATGTTCTTTAATTTGTTGCTGTTGCCCTTGCAGCTGTTGTAGTTGCTGAACTTGTTGCTCCCTTAGCTGTTCCTGAAGCTTTTGTTGTTGCTGTTCCTGAAGCTGCTGCTGTTGCTGAAGTTGTTGCTGAATAGCTGCCAGTATGGTAGAAATATCAGTAGCGGCTGCGTTCGAAGATAGTGACGTGTTGGCAGCACTTGCAGCTTCATCACCAGCACGCATCTCAGTGTCTTCTGACACCCTCTGTGTCTCAGCCTGAGACCTGGTGGTAACACCCTCCTTCGGAATAAGTGACATTTCAAAATTTCACTTCCGACACCAGTTGTTACGTACCTCGGGTTCGCAATTGTAAGAAAACACCACTTATATTAAATCCGTGTATTTACACAACACAACACAACGTAATACTAAAATACACTTTACACAATAGTCACTTGCTGTACTATCACTGAACTTAGAACACTACACAATAAAACACTTCTCGCTTCGCACTAGTCACTTGATGTATCGCTCTATCGCTTGATAAAAACTGCCTTGTGTTTGTCAACATCTCTGTATTTATAGGCAGGGGAAAGTCCTAGCTGGATCCAGAAAAATCTAAATGTATCGGGAAACAATGAATCACTTCTTATCGTAAACATGTTATGAGTCATAAATCCTAGTACACGCTACTTTCAACCTTATGCCATATCCCACAAAGTCCATTATGGCATAGCTCAGGTCAACTATTTGTTTGTCAATAGGAGTAGCTATCTCTTTCTTTTATTTCTAGATAATTACCGCGCGCGCGCTCCAACTCTACACGCTTCTAGATTATTCGTAACAGTATGTTACACAGTGAGGAAGAAAAAAACTCTGTCCGATTTAAAAGGGGTATATAGGCAGCTCAGAGACATTATCAAAAAATAATGAAATGATTATATTAATAGATTATATTAATAAAAATGATTATATTGTTTTAAAGTGATACCCTTCTATTTCTCTAAAATTGGGCAAATATTTTAAACTGGATAACACCACATCGAGTCAGTGACTGTGGCGTCTTTGATATCGTAGCTGCCTTTATGTCTGTCCATGGGCGTACCCAGGTTCCGGGCCAGGGGGGGCAATCGTAACATTTCAAGACACAGGTTCTGGTCTGGGGGTGGGGGGGGGCAACCGTAACATTTTAAGACCCGTTTTAACCCGTTAACCGACCCGTTAACCGTAACATTTTTATCTACAAAAGTAGATAGTTAGTAGAGAGGTAAAAATATTCCAGGGAGGCAGTTGCCCCTCCCTGCCCCCCCTCTTGGTACGCCCATGTGTCTGTCGATGTTTTTTGGATAGTGATATTTTTTGTTATAATGTTTAAATGTCACTTACGACTATGTAAGTATTTTGGTTGCGGAAAATTGATTATCGGTTCGTATAGCCACGAAATAATACGATTAAGCTACCAAACAATCTCTGACGATCGGACGGAGTTTTCGTTACATACTGTATATCAAAAAAATATAATTGTTTGAAACCGGTTTAAATGTATCACTTTATAGAGGTATTTAGCGGAATTTACTAAAGGTTTCTCTCGTAGAGCATTTGTAATGAGAGCGCTTCATAAAGCTAAAGAAACCGGTTTAAGCCAAAATCGTGGAATTGTAAGTAACGCACAATGCGGACAAAAATTAGGAGCGGCGAATATCAATTTTTTTTAAAAAAAAAGGTTTATAAACCGGTTTTTAGATTCAAACCCCTTACAGTTTTTCCCTAAAAGGAAACCGGTATTTTTGAGGTTAAGGTAGAGCCAAACATTTACAATTCGCTCCTTATATAGGTACTTGCGCTGATTTGGTTTGAAAATTAACCGATTAAAATGCCCTGGTATATTGTACATACATATAATTAAATAAATTAAAAAATACCACTGGTCGAATAATACGAATTGATCTTTTCACGAAGAAAATTATTTGCATGCGCGTTTTAATCCACAATACGCAGACCATTGATATATAAATATCAATGACGCAGATATGCATTAATACATATCTATACATATAATAAAATCGTAGGAAAGTCTGTACATTGAATAGTTTTTTAAAAGAATACTTGGGGCGTGATCTACAATCAATATCGAAGCCAAAAATATAGTTTTTAGAATTTTTGTCTGTTTGTCTGTATGTATGTCCAGGATAAACTCAAAAATTACTGCATGGATTTACTTCAAATTTTGCATGAATATTACTAATAGGTCGGGTCAACATATAGGCTACATATTACATGGGGCACACTAAAAGTTTTGCTCTTCTAGCTAATCGGAACTATTTGAATTTCGAATGTTATATTTTTAAAACATTGCAACCTTCTTGGTAAAAAAAAAAAACAATTGGCGGGAAATGATTTGTCAATTGTTTTTTATCGCACATCAAAGTTCTACGTACGCAACGAAAATGGAATTAAGTCGAAAAGATTTTAGAGCGATGATTTTTTATGATTTTAAAAGTTCTCTTTCTCCGCAAGACTGTGTCGCTCGTCTTCAAAAGGCTTTTGGGAGAGAAGCACCTTGTTTGAGCACCGTGAGGCGATAGTTTGCTGAATTTGAGTGAGGTCGAGTTTCTTTACATGACGAATTTCGTGAAGGGCGGCCTTCAACTGCCGTCAACGAAAATAATGTGGCTTCTGTTAAGCGGTTAGTTAAAGAAAACCCCGGATTACCTATGAGAAAATTCGAGGACTATTGAGGATTGATATGAGCCAAATTCAGAAAATTTTACACGAATAATTAAAAGTTCGGAAAATTTGTTGTCGTTGGATCCCTCATGAACTGACAGCGGAGCAGAAGCGGGCTCACGTGGAATGCTGCTCACAGATGCTTCTGAAGTATGACCACGGACATTCTAATGCTGTTTATGACATTGTCACAGGAGGCGAAAGTGGATTTATTGTTTTGAACCCGAAAAAAAAACAGCAATCTTGTGAATGGGTGTTTGAAAATGAGAACAGGCCAACAAAAGTGAGACAGGCGAGAAACGTTGGTAAAAAAATGATCGCGTATTTTTTCTCAGCTACGGGTCCCATCTATACAATTCTACTTGAAAATCAAAAGTGTTAATGCCGAGTGGTATTCTACCATTTGTTTACCCAGGGTATTAGAAAATGTTCGCGAAAGACGACCCAAAAGCCGCATTCTCCTACACCATGATAACGCTTCTTCACACACGGCCAACAAAACAAAGTCATTTTTAGCTTCCGAAAAACTACATCTCGTCACTCATCCATAGTCCCGATCTAGCAACCTGTGATTTCTGTATTTTCCCCAAAATCAAAGATTTGATGAGAGGTTTTACTTTTACCGACTCCGAAGAAGCAGTGATAGCGTTCAATCAGCATGTAGAAAACATGCCTTCAGATCTGTGGTCCTCCTGTTTTAAAAAATGGTTCGATCGCATGAAAAAATATTTAAAATGTAAAGGAGATTATTTTGAAATGCAATAAACGTAATATTTTGGTTATAACATGTTATTTTTTTTAAGTTACGCAAAACTTATTGTGTGACCTACGTATCACGCTATCACCTACGGGGGAGGAGCTGTGCGGAGTAAACGAAATCGTGGGCAACAGCTAATATATAATAAACACTCTAACCCAGAAATACAAACATCTATGCCCATCTCACACTTGTTTATGTCATGAATCGATCACGAGTGCTATCAATTACGTAGTCAGGGTCACTAATCTCTTGACTAATGTACCAGTGCATACATTTTTCAACTAGTTTTAAGTTTCTTAAAGCGTTAGAAGGTAATAAAACTTTTCTTCGTATTAGTCTTGGTCCAATTTCAAAATGGACCAAAAAAGCAGGTGGCCCCCTCTTGCCAGGCAGTTCGTGAATAGCTAACGACTGACAAAACATGCCACTAGCGATGTTGCTGGTACAGTTCTGCAACGTATTGCCCGAGTTTGGTACCACTACCTTGTCTATTCGTGTCACAATAGCGTGAGTGCTCGTTACTATCCCATTCCATTAATAAAACCAATAGTATAGGCGATGATTATCAGTTTCTTTCAGTAGAGCTATCTGCTTCTTTGCTATCCCATGCTATAAAAAGTTATAGAAACGAGACAGTTTACTGATATTGAAAAGATGTTCAGTTATTCCATTTGAATTAAAAATACTGACGAACATGTCTGCTGCTGAACCCTATCTAACTTATTAAAGTGATATTCCCTATTCAATTTTTAAATTAGTAACTAAATTCATTATGATTATGAAATTCCCAAAAAAAGATTTTCCCCGTGTTAGTCTCGGGCTCCTTTGAAGAATAGGCTAACTGCCGTTCTGCCAGGCAGGTCGTGAAAGGCGACCGACTGGCTATGCGTGTCACTACCATCGTGACTACTAGATGGTAGAGTTCTGCATTGGCTCGACCTGATCTGATACCACCGCCTTACCTATTCCTACCGCAATAGCGTCAGTGCTAATCACTGTCGTGTTCCGGTTTGGAGGGTAAGGTAGCCGGTAAACTTATGCATATGGCATTAGACCTCGCCACAAGATAGCAACGCACAATTAACATCTTTGGTGTCTATAGGCGATGATTGCCTCTTTCCAATAGGAGACCCATCTGCTTGTTTGCTATCTTATGATATAAAAAAACCACTTGCATGTTTTGTAAACACGAGCGGTGTTTTTGGCGCGAAAAATTTATAGTGGTATTTTATATCAATGGTGGAAAGCGTTAGTTTTGTCAGAACCCTACAGTAGACGTGGAGATACCAGATTTAACATTATCTTTAATTATAATTTGCTAATGTAGTAGTTTAATAAGGTGGTAAACTTCTGTAACAATGCAATTATTATGGAAAATTCAAGATATATGAAGCCTTAAAAACGTGATTTTTGAGAAAAGGTGTAAATCTTGGCTCTTTTATTCTAAAGATGTAAATCTTGGCTCTATTATTCTAAAGCTGTAAATCTTGGTTCTATTATTCTAAAGGTGTAAATCTGGGCTCTATTATTCTAAAGGTGTAAATCTTGGCTCTATTATTCTAAAAGTGTAAATTTTGGCTCCATTATTCTAAAGGTGTAAATCTTGGTTCGTACAAAGCGAACGATAGGCCATATATGTGACGTAACGTTATGACTACTAGTTAGTAGAGTTCCGCAAAGTCTCGCCTGGGTTTTGTACCAACATCTTACCTTTATCTGCCGCAATAGCGTTAATATTTGTTGCAGTTGTGTTTCTGATAGAGTTTAAGGTAGCCGACGAACATTTGCATGTTGCATTACCATATCACCACATTAATATCAAAGCACCATTAACATTTTAATGTCTATTGGCGCTGGTTATATCTTTACATCAGGAGATCCGTCTGCTTGCTTGCTATTCTATGATAGAAATATTACTTTGGTAGGTATGGAAAGAATAAAATGTCTGCACGTTTGAAAAAAACTTATTTAAACATTTTGTTCTTATATTATTTAAACTGTATTTTCCTTATCTTTTTAAATCCGACAAATTGAAAACTAAACTACCAGATATCAGATGTAAATATTATTTCGGGGTCGTCTTTTTGCCAATTTGCCAACGGTCGCCTATTTATATTCATCGCGTCTTCCGACCGTCTGTCTGCCACCTGCCATCTTTACGTAGATAACTAACGAACAGTGTTATTATTAATGTTAAAATTGTTTAATTCTCTTTGAAGTAATTGATCTATACTATATAACCACGTTACTATCCTTAATGCCTCTTCAAAGAAAAATTTAGATACGAATCATCTGCTCTAATATAACTCTCATTGGGAGTGGGTCGCAGGGAATCCTCCCGGAATTCGGAGGCGAGTCGCGGGGGAAGCTCGCCCGCTCTAAATCCGTCGCACTCGCCTTTCGAACGCTCGGCGAGTTACACGTGACGCTAAATATATCGGCGTTTGCGCAGGTCGCCGTACGTGACGCTGGGTGCGGTGCGGTACACGGTTCGTCGAGCTCCGCCGCCGCGTGCCTGTCCGTGCCGCTGCTGCTCCGAGGAGGCGGTGGCGGCGTGCCTCGGCCGCGCCAAGCCCGACCGCCGCACGCTGGAGCGTATCCAGCGACGATTGGGCCGCGGTGCGCGCGAAGAGCGGCCCTCGCGCCATCAACGTCTCCGCGACTTTACCGAGCGACTGCTGCCGCGCGCGCAGCCCGCGCCTGTTCCACCGCCGCCACCGCCACCCCTACCACCCCCACCACACACGGCACCAGTGCTTCCTCCGGTACCGCCACCACGATCTCGACATCGACACAGTCCACCCCGTGGCCTTTCTGTCGACCGATGCGATAACTTCGATTGTGATAATATAACCCTTATCCGAGTCGAACCACGTTCAATCGTTGGGTCGTACGCGCAAAAGACAATACCGTATCGTAGTGCTTCCTTTTCTCAGGGAGATTTCGCGCAAGATAAGAATTACAGAAGAAAACAGCCGTCGATATTTGACTTTGGAAAACGTGTTGCAAAAACAGACAAAAATGAAAGTCACCGAGATGATTCCACGAGTGTTACTGAGGAGAATGTGACTGAAGGTGGATCGGTTGCATCTGTTGATTCTGCGGTGGGCTCGGATGAAGGGTTGTTAATAAATGCCTCGCCGGCTTCTCGAACGTCTCCGCCGGAAACATCTCATAAGCAGTTAGGTGCACGGTCGCTAACACACCCGCTGCCGCGTCGCGTGCCTCCAGTGCGGGAGGAGGTTCCGAGTGAGACTGGTGGAAGTCTTCCGGTATTGATGACTCCACGTGTTTTGCATGAACTTCGGGAAGAAAGTGATGGCTCTCAAGCTGATAGTGCGCAAGCGCATAGTGAAGGCACGTCGCCTTTAGAACCTGCCCAACCTTTTTCGTTCCCACCACTTCCTGCTTTACCTCCTAACGCGTGTGCAAATTTAGACTGTGAATGTGTAAATCTTCATCCAGAAAAAGATTCCACTTGTGAGTTGGATGGATCAGTCCCTATCCCAGTGCCAGTGTATGAGTGTATAGTGAAACAGTGGTCACAAGAACTTCCTTCAGATGATGCTCAGCGTTCAGACGCAGCCTCTGATGGTTCATTAGATCGTGATAAAGAAGATGAAACAATCACAAGTGAACAAGTTGCGAGTCTATTAGCTGCTGTACAAAATCCATGTTCTCCAGCTCCTGTATATGCTAGAGAACGTAGAAGACCCTTAGATAAAACTAAAAGGAGAAAAGGTATTTACATAACTACAGCTAGTGACGATGGTGGTGAGGAAGATCCACCGCCATCTTTAAATGGTTCATGTCAACGTGGAAGTAGTGACGTTTCACTTTCTGATATGCGTTTATCAACAGAGGGGAGAACCTCATCAGTTCTCGGAGAAAAATCAGATGATTCGTGTGCAAATGGCCCACCAAGTCCCAGTGATTGTTTAACGAGCAACTGGCCTCGATCAGAAGAATTAATGAACAGAAGAGCGAGATTTTCCCACCAAAGCTCCGATGAACGGGATGATGACGTATATCGAATCCGACGAAAATATGGAGTTGTATCTCGTGGTGATTCTCCATCAGAAGCAGAAAGTGATTGTTACTCAAGAGACAGAACTGCATCACCGTCTCCTTTTAGTCCATCAGATACGTCTGATGTTGAAGCGAAAAAACAACAGTTTTCCCGAGGACCATTCGGGAAAACTTTAGAAGCGCCGACATGTAGGTCAGCGGAAGTTGGTCGTAGAAGCTTTTCAGATGCAACAGTTCCAAGCCGTAAAGTTAGTGTTGGTGCTGTGACTAACACAACTGGTAGACCCAGAGGCCCCACTCACGTCCGGGCTACTTCTTCACCATCGAAGTTGGCTGCAGTGAAACCAGGCACTGAGTTGTTAGCGGAATTACTTCGGGGCAGTTCTGAAGCTCTATCAAACTCTTCGACATTTGACAACGTGATACTGACACTACATCAACATAATGTAAGTACATTTCATTTTTAGACAAACAGAATTTATCCTACAATTTCTAAGTCTTGCAATTACGAACATATTTGGTTTTTATAATATACATAATTTTTAATCGCCTCGCTTCACCAGTTATTTACCAGATGATCTAAGTTAGGGTTGCCAATCCTATATTTCAAAAACTAGGATTTGAAGCTAGAGGAACTAGGACCATCCAGGGTAAAAACAGGATACAGTAATAACTAAAGAAGCAGTAGTTAAATTAATATTCTGAGAAAATGAAATTTATATATAAATAATAAGCTTCTTATTAGACACGAAAGATGTTAATGGTGCGTTGCTATTCGTGTGGCGAAATGTTAATATCACATGCATAAGTCTATCGGCTACCTTACCCATCAAACCGGAACACGACAATGACAAGCATTGACGCTGTTGCGGGTGAGATGTTGCGGAACTCTTCCACCTAGTAGTCACGATGTTAGTGACATATGGAGCCGCCTTCACGACCTGCCCTTTAAGAACCCGGACCAATAATGTGCAACTGAAGGACCAAATGAAGGCCAAACATGACCCTACCAACATGATAACTGATAGTTGTAGAGTTGTTATGGTCAGTGGTACCATCAACTTACCTTTTCTCATCGTAACTTCGCCAGTCATTGTCATTGTAGATTCCCAGTTTAAAGGGTAAGGTAGTCAGCGAAGTCATTCATATGACATTACATTCCTGCTACATAGATGATAAACCACTATTAACATTTTTAGTTCTTATTTATAGGCGGTGGTTATCTCATTCCATCAGAAGAGCTATATTTGGGTTTCCGTACCCAAAGGTAAAAGGTAATAAACAAAGGTGACAAACAAAACTCTAAAAAATATCTCCGTTGTCTGTCTGTCTGTCTGTCTGTCAGTCATGGGACTGTCGCTTGAACTGATATAAGTAAGCTTCTGAAATAAAAGAAGTATAATTGTAGTCGCTATTCAACAAATAAGTACAAAAATAAATAAAAATAATTTAAAAAAATAACCCAACTTCAAATATCTGTCAAAAATACCTATGTCTCAAAAACTACTGAATCGATTTTAATGAAACTTGGTCTATTTCTCTCTTGGTCTAATCTAAATAAAGACTTTCGGTTCCAAAGAAATTTGTGAACAAAATTCATTCATTCATTTAAAAGGTATACAAACATACATACTTTTTCGAAATTTAGTATATGTGTTTGGTAGCCTAAGTAGATCATTATACTCAAATATTCAATTCCAACAATATCACATTCATAAGTAGGTACATACATACCAAATTGACAACCGCTCTTTTTTCGTCGGTTGAAAAGTTAGATCCCTATACAAGTAAACTCATTTGTAATTGCTCAGTGGTAAGTAACTTAACGTCTATGAGACCGACTCGTACTTGACAGGGTTCTTTTGTTTGTTATCCTGATATAAAAATCAAGTAATAATTAAAAAGTACATTAACCGTTTTGCCGAAGGGTAGGCGCTTCTCAACAAAGGAAACATTTATTTTACATACTTGAAATTAATCGAACTTCAAAGCGAAAATATATAAAACGAATATAAAAAATTTCCAAAGCGAAATCAAGCAAATTTTTTAACATTATTAAAAATGTCGGCTTAGAGAAAATGATGGCCTTTTTTTCGAAATGAACTTTTGGTCCAGTTGAATAGTTGTTCCAAATGACCGTTGCTGCGAAACCGGGCGTTTCGGGCGAGCAGAGTGCTCAGCCAGAGTTTATATTAAGTGGGCTAAGCCAGGGCGGGCAGAGCAGCGCCTGTGAGATCGATACTCGGCTTGGGGCAGTATCTTGGAGATAATAAAAAAAAGTGATGACAAATATTTATATTTATTTTGTTAAAATAGCAAATAAAAAAATGGCATTACTAATGGAAAGACACCACCATCAACTATAGACACTAAATATGTATTTGGTGCGATCCAATCCGTGTGGCGGGATGACAGCAATGCTACATCCATAAGTTTATCGGCTAGCATAGGTTATATAACCCTTCATTTCGGAACATGACGATGTCACAACCATCGTGACTATTATGTCACAATAGTGTCAATGCTTGTCACTGTTGTGTTCTGGTTGCTTGCTTGTCACTGTTGTGGTAAGGTAGCTGGTAAACTTATGCATTACCATCCTGCCACTCGAATAGCAACATACCATGATATCTACAGGCGACGGTGTTCTCTTTCTACAAGAGAGTCGTCTGCTTGTTTGCTGTCTTATGATATTAAGGCGAGGCATCGCGACAAATTCTTAATTACGTTTTTTTTTTGTATTGATTGTTAAATAATAGTTTTACAAAAATTACACGATATACCTGAAGATATTATCTAATGAATGTGCTAACTCATTACATAATAGAATGTACTTTTTTTGATCATATAAAATTCCGAAAACAGGCTAAACAAATCTCTAAAACAAATAATTTGTTAATAATATTAATAATCTTCCACATGATTTTTATATGGTGATATTTAGTTGTAAATACAAAAAAGAATGTGCTAAATTTTGATTTTCAGCTGAAGTCCTATATTTATTTATCCGAAAATTAACATGTTTCCCAGCGGTTTCAGAACATACTGTGCCACCCATTTTCTATAGAATTGACGCGCGTCAAAATACGTCGCCTTAAAGGAAGTACTTAATTAAATCAATAAAGTCGGCACTGCGCTCGTCCAAATCAGCTAGTCTATAAAAAAAGTCACCTTCTCATCCGATATCGACCCCGAACGGATTAAGAAACTGAATTAAGAATTTTGTTATGATGTTTATGTTAGCAGAAATAGACTTTATACAGAAGAACTTGTATTATTGCCAACGAAAACCGGAATTATGCTTCAACGATTTTTGCACGTCAGTGAAAAACGAATAATGTTTGGTTACGGCTCTTTAAAGATATAGTTCGGTGGCATCGTATGAGAAAAAATGTTTTTGAGTTAACATAGAGCTATCGTTATCCACTTATAAAAATGCAAGCTTGAGTATAGTTTGTTGAGTCAATTCTATAAGGAGTTCACTTAAAAAATTAAACAAAAAAAGAATGATACAGCTGGATTTGAACGACACGTAGCTCAGTTGGATAAAAAAATGTCACTAATAAAAAGTGTAAACTTTTTTTTACATTCAAAACTTAACGCAATTACACAATTCTAACCGTTTCTTCTGGAATTTACTATTATATATGCTATATGTTGTTGTAATAATATACTAACATTTTGGAGAGAGGAAAACCATACACCCTTATATCTAAGTAAAGTTCTACGTGAATGTAAGAGCTTTGAGATCATTAAGTAGGAGCAAAATGCTTTCTAATTGTAGTGGCTTTGTGAAAAACACATTAAAAATTCAAATATTATTTTGCCTCAACCATTGAAGATTAATGGCGATGACAATATGTTATTTGAAAGACCCATTTCACTGCAGTTGTGTTGCTACATAATTCTCTCAATCCACGATCAAATTCAGGGTCGTTTAAATAATTCGAGTTCCCTGATATTTCTCGGTCCAATGTCGTATGATTCATGTTACAGCTGTTTCGAAGACATTAAAAATCTTAAGGGCAGTACGTTTATTATTAGTTAATAAAACGAGTAAATTTTGTAAATATAATTAAAACTATCTCTTTGTTCTCGTGGTTGACATGTTCGATTCAGATGCCTGGGTTCGATTCCCAGGTCAGAGAGTTTTATTGGATTTTTTCTATCTAGAAATCTAGAAAAATCTTGTTAAGTGGTGGACGATGGTGCATTGTTGATGTTCCTAAGAAGCGTATAATGATTTTGGTACCGGTTATAATAATAATATCGCTGGACAAATCACACGAATTGATCTAACCCTAAAGTAAGCAAATTATTTAGTTGAGTGCTAGTCAGCGACACTAATACATAGAAATATTTATAAGAATATTGTTATGTATGGATCTATTCTGAGTGGATGAGATAATATTGATTATAAAATAAAGTGAATTCATAAATCCAATCAACTTATTTCGGGTTTATAGACACAAAATAATAAACTAACGGCCATCAAAATTTTTTTAACGAGACTTTTTAGAATAATTAACTCTCTTCAAAGGCTTAAAGTTATACAAAATTTGAAGAATTAAGGTTTCTCTTTATAATTATATACTTTTTATAACAAATTAGTGTAAGAATTTATACTGAGTGTGATTAAAGTTGTTAGAGCCATGCATTTTCTTCAACTGATAATAATGCATGCATAGCATGGTGATATATATGATCACCAATTGTCTCCCTAGCCAACAAATGTGGTAAATAAGAAGGGTTTTTTAGGGTCCCGTTTTACCTTATAGGTAATGATATACAGCCTGGTGACAGAAAGACTTCTGTCACCAGGCTGTATATCATAAACCGTGATACTCGTAGCTAGAAAGATGATATTTTCACAAATTAATAATTATGTATTTCCGTTTGCGTTATACTAAAAAGTAAAAAAAATATTAAGAGGGTCCCCACAATAAACGTACTTTTCTCGTATTTTTCGTTCAATATTTACTTGTATATTACCTTTCAAAATAAATAATTAAATAAAAATAAAATAAATATAAATTTATATACAACAAACGTAATTTAAAGCAATTTTATTCGATTTTAATAAACTGGTGGAAATATGAATATTTTCAAAAAAGTAAGTATTTGAAAATATGTTAACTGTAAAAATAAATACCTGCAAAATGCATAAAATTTTATGTTTTAGGTATTTATTTTTACATAAATATTTAAGTATAAATAATAAATAAATAAATAAATATTCACGGGACAAATTACACTGACTGATCTACACACTCGTTTATTTGTTAGAAGTTCCAAAATTTTAAATCTTTATTTTGAATTTACTGACGGGGAAAATGTTAGCTTACTTGTAAATAAATAATTTAGTAGCAGAACTGTAAAACGGAATAATAAAAAGTATTTTAATTATTTAAAAAATGGATTTTTTAAAAAAATATTTAAAATACTTTTTATAATGACAAATCACTTTTCCTACAAAAATGCGGAAAATTATTTAACCTGCATGTCACCCCTGTCCATATTATGCTATTTTCTGGAAATTCTCAAAAGACGATATCTTTTATTCGAATATTTTTGAGGTGGCATTCGACGCAGTTTTAAAAAGTAAAAATTGTAATAAGGGGCCATAAATTTATTGGGCAATAACTAACATTGATAAGTTAAACCTGGAACGTGATATTCTATTGATTATTAAAAAGAAACACTTTTTGCAAATTTTCAAAATGAGATTTTTGAAATGCGTCGACCGATTTAAAAAGTTGCATGCCATTCGACGCACTTTTTAGCAAAAATTTTTATAATGGTCAAAAATTTATTAAAAATGTAAATTTCATTTTTTAGAGAAAACAGTATTAAGTCCCATCGTATACGATGGCTAAACTTTCGACAAATCGGACAGATACCGGTTACCGATAAGTTGTTAAACTAAGTAAACCAAGTTAAGAAAAAGTATCTTCACGCCCGTATCCCCGAAGGGGTAGGCAGAGGTACAACAAGTGTACCCACGATTAGCCGAAGATACTTGGTCCCACAAATGTGATAGGTGGCAAGCGTATCGCCAACCGGGCACTTTCCAATCCCGGGCAACTTTGCGTTTATCAGAAAACTAAAAAAACATTTTTTTAAGTGCCCGACTTAAGTTGAGAAATTTATTTAAAACTATATGTGCCTGCGACTTCGTCCGCGTCAAAAATTTTCTAAGAGTCGAGGGGTTTCACCCGTATATATTTACCGTCCCCGTGAGATTTCCAGGATAAAAACTATCCTATGTCCTTTCTCGGGTCCCAAACTATCTTTGGACCAAATTTCATCCAAATCGGTTTTGTGGTTTAGGCGTGAAGAAGAGACGGACGTAAGACAGACAGAGTTACTTTCGCATTTATAACATTAGTATGGAAAAGTATGGATAGTATGGATATATTGCCCGGCCCTGTATTAAAACCCAAGACTTCATCCGTCTATACCAAAGTAAAGTTTATCTAAAAAAATCTTGAAGTGGTTTTACCACAGTACTGTCGTGTCTTATGTTTTATTCAGTATAACTAAATACTATCATGATTGAAATTTGTAATTCAATTTGTTACGAAACGGAATCTTAATAAATGTTTGCATATTTTAACTTATGATGACTGTGGTCTAATTGTCATTCTTTCCAGCACAAATAAAGTGCAGGTTCGATTTGTGGATCGAGCAATGGGTTCTTGGATATTTTCTATTTAAATAATATAATAAAAAGGAAAGATTTGATTTATTTTTTAGGATTTATAACTCAAAAACTACTCGAACCTATTTCAAAAATTACTAGTGGTCGCCTGTGGCCGAAATTCGACCATAGACTTAACAGTAAAATCTCTTAAGTTTGATAACTGACTTAAGAATTAAACGTAACCCGGTCAAAAATACAAATTTTAATCGCGAGATCCCCCCTGTTTGTCTGGGTTATTTTGAAGAATAGATCAACTGCCGTTCTGCCAGGTAGGTCGTAAGAGGCGACCGATTGGCTATGCAAGTCACTACCATCGTGGCTACTAGGTGAGTTTAGCAACTTTAGCAATTAGCAACCAATTGAATAATAAGTTGTTTGGAGAATTGGTAATTTGACATTTATAGGGACAGCTTTAGCTTACGTCTCGTAGAAAATGTTAATACTCGTAAATATAATGAGACATTTTGGTGATATAGGATAATAGAAACCGGGCATTAGGCGGATTTTTGGGATGCGCCCCGGCCCGCTTCGCCCAGGCATAATGTTTCATTTATCCTGACATGGATGCCACGAGAAACGTGTTTCTACTTGGTAAACAAAAAGACCTCCGACAAATCTTGAGTATTGACATATTAATTCGAACTAGCGATAACCTCAACAATAAAATTTATTTTAAGGTTGACAACTAACTTTAGACGTAAAAAATAGTCTACATGTGTGTATATTATCATGTATGTCACATGAATGTAGCACACTACATATGGCACCATTATCATCATTGGTGGCTGTAGGCGATGGTTGACTCTTTCCATCAGGAGACCCATCTGATTGTTTGCCACTTTATGATATATAAAAAAAAAACTATTAAAGATTAGGATATGGACGTGTATTTGTTCTTAACTGTATTCCTTTTAAGTGGTCGTAAAGGCCCCAGTTTTAAGAATGCGCGATATAATATTAATTTTGGATGACACGCTAAGATTGTTTTCAGAGCTTTGTGGTAAGGTCGTGACGGCTTAACGGCGATCTTGTGGGAAATATATTTTAACCTGTCAACGCTTTGTTGTTGATACGATTCGTTATTTCCTTCTGATCTAAAAATTTGAACCAGATGTTCAGTTTTATATTTATGGGATTTACAAAGAAGTAATTTAAAACCAAGATATAAATTAAAAGTTACTGTAAAAATGTTAATTAATAACTTTAACTGAGGACTCAGTCATACGGAAACTATACTCGATGTTTCGTACACACACACACACACATCTACACATATAATAAAATCGTAGGAAATTCAAAACTGTACATTGATTTTTTTTTTAAAAGAATACTTGGGGCGTGATCTATAATCGATATCGAAGCCAAAAATATAGTTTTTAAAATTTTTGTCTGTTTGTCTGTATGTATGTCCGGGAAAACTCAAAAAGTACTGCATAGATTTACTTAAAATTTTGCATGAATATTACTAGCAAGTCGGGTCAACATATAGGCTACATATTATCACGCTATCAATTACCGGGGAGAAGCAGTGCGGAGTAAACGAAGTCCGCGCGGACGAAGTCGCAGGCAACAGCAAGTAATTTTATTTTCACGCATTCACACTGTTCTAGGTTTGCAGGAAGCATCTCTTACAGAGATAAGCCCGCCTTTTGTGGAATTTTCATTAATTAAAATATAATTTGACCTCTGTATAATAAAATATTAAATGAACGAAGAGGTTCTGGTTTCCAACAGAATCTAGGGTTCTGTTGGACTGAGCTGTCACCTCAGTTATCTCAGTCAAATAAATGAAAACAAATATAATCCTTCATATGATTCACCCGCGAAATAGGTCAGTGGCGTTGTACTGGCGCCCGTGTTTGCGTTTATGTCTGTTTCTAGGTTACATCATAACGTAAATACTACGAGCTTATCTAGATAGTGAAACAGTTTGTCTATCTATACTTCTAAATAAATATAAGGCGTCTGTCTGTACATTCTTTTCAACAGACATCCAAAATTAAGAAGGTTATCAATTCGAATGTACGTTTTTTACGTTTGTCACCTCAGAACCCTATCAATTATGGACCATTTTTTAATTATTTTTGTTTGGGAGGGTATAACTGCAGTGTAGTCACATCTTAATTTGGTAAAGATCTGATGTCTGATTCTGGAGATATAGGAAATGGGAAGGTTGCTGCAGTTTTACTGCGTTAAAAATATATTTTGTCAGATTTCGTGATAAATATTCATGTTATGTGTCCCTAACATTAATTTTACTATTATAAAAATTTTTGTCTGACCGTCTGAATGCTCCGTTGTAACTTAAGAACCGTTTATAGATCAGTACCACGTGATTATGCAAATGATAGGCCTTATTATTTTTCCCGAACGATACTCTATCGCTATTGTTAAAGAACCGTAAGGCACATGCACGTTGCTTACGGCAAATTATCACAACCATTAACTGTAGCTAATATCTGTCAAATATCTTTGCAGTGTCACTAAGACCCCGTTTACATTTCGATTAGTGTGAGTCCGAGTGTTTAATGCAGGTACTTAGTATTAACCAAAAAACACGTGTAGACAGTCGTTGATTAGTGCGAGTGATTAGTAATCAGCGTATATTCAGTTTACTACGCTGGTTACTAATCACTCTCATTAATCAACGGCTGTCCACACCGGTGTTTTACTAATCACAAAGCACCTGCATTTAACACTCGCATTCGCACTAATCAAAATGTAGGTAATCGGGTCCTGACTCACTCATTTTACACAAGGTCATGGTTGACGGGCTTCTTTTTCTAGGTTTCGGACCTAAAGGCAACCTGATGGTAACCCTGATGGTACTTCTATTGCACATCCTCATAAATTTCTATCACAAAATACAATATAAACTCTAACGATTGTAACGTAATACAGACACTTAGAAAACTATCAAGTTTTGTAGTTAGTCTAACTGTCTCTAAAAAAAATTGTCAACTACCCCCAACCACTATTTTACGTTGACTGAGTAGATAACCTAAAAATACTCAATTCTTAAACAATGTAAAAAGAAGGAAAATAATTTTGCACTTTTATGAACACTATGACATAAAACTTGAATATATTAAGATTTCCTAACATTAGTTAAAAACAATTGTAACCTCCATTTATAAAACGTATAAGATTTATTTAATTAAAACAAGAACTGATAAAATACAGAGTTAAATTAAATACAAAATACAATACTGATTACACTTTGTTGTATCTGACTTTCAATCCTCAATTTCACAAACACGAATGTCTCGAAAATATATCTGTCAGACCTTTTTATAATGTTTTATTCTAGTCGATTACAATTTTTACAATGTTTTATTCTAGTCGACTACCTTAATTATTACCTTAATCAAATATTTGACTTTATTTTAGGCTAAAGGTAATATTAATGTTAAATAGGTTAAATCCATACTTTCCATACTAATATTATAAATGCGAAAGTCTGTCTGTCTGTCTATCTGTTACGCTTTCACGCCTAAACCGCTGGACCGATTTTTCTGAAATTTGGCATGGAAGTAGCTGAAAATCCGGGGTCAAACATAGGCTAATTTTTTTTTCAAAAATTAACCCTTAAAGCGTTGAAATAGGGGATGAAATTTGTATGAAAAGCTATCTTGACGACATGCTAATCTACTAGCGGGCGAAGCTGCGCGGGTCAGCTAGTAATTAATAATTCTAAAAATTTCATAAGCTATGAACTTCGTCCGCTCGTGACCACGGTCAATGTAACTTGGCCGAAATGTCGAGCTTTACAAGTAAGTTTGGACGCGTTTTTGACCCGCTTATATTTTTAAAAATTCGTAAGATATACGAGTTATTTTATTAATAAGTAAAGAATAAACTCTTCAGCTTTAGTTTGACACAACAATTTAGAAATTGATGGCCGCATATGCTCATTTCATATTATAATGTTTGTGTAAAATATTGACAACACCATATTCTGATATTTTTCACTTCGGACAAGTGTAAGGGTAATTACTCAAAAGCATTTCAAAGTTTTAAATCATGTGAGGCGGCCGAATTTTAGACAGTTAGCCAACCTACCCCTATAGTCAACCATCAACGCAGGCGTATCACCTAACGTTTGCAATCCGCTAGCGACCAGCGATGACTTTTAAACGAAACGAAAAAACCATCAAAAACGTCACCAATTGGTGACGTTTTTGATGGTTTGCTGGTCATTGGATGCACTTTTTGCAATGACTCAGCACCAAAACTAATCAACCGGCAACGACTGCCACTAATAAACAAGGATGTTAAGTGTCTTGCAATTACTAAACAATTACGATAATATCGCATTGTGAGTTACGTGATAACCCCGCCGTTTTGAGGTTAGATCTATTCGTGTAATTTCTTCACTGGTATTTATACTTAAGTATTTATTAATTGTTTTGCCATTTTAGACCAATATACTAGTCTCTCATCGGGTCTTTGTTACAATCGCATGCCATCATTATATACAGAGTGTCCCAAAACTTGACGTCAAGCGCTTAATTTTTTTTCTTATTAACTGTTCATATTACTCATCGTATTTATAACTGCAACCATATATATATATACCCTTCCCAATATAAATCAATTCACGAAACTCATCAAACCAAACGTTTTAAGTTAGAATGTGTCAACTTGAAAGTCATTAAAAGTAACGGAGCGTGGCATTTCAATTCGTACTCAATTGGAATTCTATATTGAAGTTACAACTTTGTATATTGTTTTAATATTTTTATCCCATTATATCTTGTACTATGGTACAAGATATAATATACTACTACTACACTATGATACAAGATATAATAAGTGTAATAAATAACTATTTAATAAGCCACTTATACTAGAAGACGAAGAGAGAACCATCGCCTATAGACAAAAGATTGCTAATTGTGGGTTGCTATCTACGTGGTGCGAATCTAATGTCAAATGTGTAAATTTACCTACCTTGTCTTCAAAATTGGAACAAGATTCTCAAAATTGGAACAGTGACGCTATAGCGGCAGGAATACGTAAGGCGGTGGTACGTAGTTGTCACATTGAGCGCTATACTTTTGGCCAATCGTTTAATTTTATTGAATTGATTTACAAGTAGACAGATCATCTATTCTTCATAAAGGGGTCTGAAAATTGCACCTCAGCTTGTCCCTTCGAGGGTAGATGAGTAATTTCAGAATCTATCGCAGACATACACTGTAAGAGATTTTTGTGTTAGTTAAGGTAATATTTAGAAATAGTATGTAAGATTAATTATTTTAATTGGGAAAATTTACATATTAATATCCACTTTTTTATGACTGCCGCGTGGTCTAGGTTAGCCTATTCCGATTTATCCGATTCGAGATTTTTCGAAGATAGAAAAGATGGTCGTCCCGTCAAAACGAATCTGTTCACAAAAATTTAGTACATTAATGCCAAATTTCATAACGATTGGTCAAATATATGAAGTAGGTTTTAGTTTGACGATTTCATACATTCAAACATTCACTTTTATATACTTAGAAGGTAAGATATGTATTAGTGTCGTTGACTAACATCCATATCACATGAAAACAATTTGTTTACATGTTAGATCAATTCGTATAATTTGCGTCGTGATATGTATTTAATTTGCAATATTTCACGTATAACTGTAGTCTCCCGCCGATTCCTAAATTACTCGGCCTAGACGACACATAGACGATGGAACACAGATGAGAGATTGATATAAATAAAAGTATTCCTAACTGTGCTAATGCGATATATAAAGATGCGAGCCGTATCTAAATCTATAAATAAGTGACTGAGTTAAAAGTAAATTCACGCAGACGCCATGAAATTGATGATAGAATCAATGCGATAGAAAAGATTGATGCTAGGGTGACCATATAGATTATTTGTAGTGAGTACTTTGGTAGGGTAGCAAATAGATAGTGCCGTAAATTGATGCAATATAACCATATACCTTCGGTATGAAGGTAATTCAAGAGTTCTAAAGTTTACAAAGACTAACTAGTTTTACTCCGAACGTGTTACTGGCAAATCGGAAATACTTATATGCGAATACATATTATTTTTTCGATATTAGTGGGGTTCGGACTCCCCTAAACACGCCCCTGAATATAATACTCGAAAAACAAGCGTAATAGCGAATTAGTCGCTATCTGACTGGTAACACTGGTAACTTGTCCGCTGTGTTGGTCCGGGTTCCTTTGAAGAATAGATTAACTGCCGTTTTGGCAGGCAGGTCGTAAGAGTCGATCCATTGACTATTACATGTCACTACCATCTTGAAAACTAGGTGGTAGAGTTCTGCAACTTTTCGCCCGAGTATTTGGTACCACCACCTTACCTATTCCTGCTGCAATAGCGTCAATGATGTTATCTCCATAATTCGAAAAGCACTAAATTTTTGGCTCCCGAACCCATTTATTGCAAATAACAAATGTTAATGATTAAATTGGCAAATGTGGCGATGTTAGTAACCACCTATTTCGCTTAGTTTAATAATAAAACAATATTTTATTATAAATATAATAGAAATTATCCGTGAAGAAAATAGTATACTTGTGTATATATTATCATGTATGTCACGTGAATTCAGTGAGTGTAATGTTAACTTTTATTAATTTAATGTATTTCTAATACATAGTATTTAAAAAATAAAAATATTAGGTTTCTGCAGTCCTCTGCAATGTAAATTTTAGCTGTGCCATATTTCATACTCCACCGTTCGCGTAATTGTTTTATAAGAGGTACAAAGTTTTCGCTGCACGCAGTAATATATAGATATAATAAAGAGAAGTATGCAAATAGATAATATACACTCATTCAATTAAGACGAATCAAATGACTTCTCATAATATTTTAAAATCCATTGGAATGAAAGACAATCTTAAATCCACATACTTTCATACATGTGTGAACGTATGTCCATTTAACATTACGTCTTTTAAATAGCAAAAACATACTTTTTACTAGCGAAAATGTGACAGTGGTAAAAGATTATATATTCTATACTTTCCATCTTCGGCACTTGGTGAAATTCCATTGTTATTAGACACTTTTACATAAATTTCACTTTTACACAATCTTTTATTATATTACTCGACCGGTTTCACTTTTTAAAGCATCTGTAATTACATCCTGAAGATGCTTTAAAGAAGTGAAGATGCTTTAAAAGGATGTAATTACATCCTGAGGATGCTTTAAAAAGTGAAACCGGTCGAGTAATATAATAAAAGATTGTGTAAAAGTGAAATTTATGTACAAGTGGAATAGTAAAAGTGTCTAATAGTAAAAGATTATGAATAAAACATATTTTATAAATACTATTTTATTATAAGTATATTTTTATAATGTTTTCTAAAAGTTCTTTTGGTTAATTTATGAATTACAAAAGTACAAGTTATTTGACGAAGAATATTCGATAGAATAAATTCAAAGATTTCGTGACGGTCGTGTACATTTTTATGAAATAAATCTTTCAGGTCTTAATAATCGTACAGAAATCTGTAAACATCTTGGCCAACAACTTTTTCCCATAGAATAGAAATTCAGCTATTAGTCCAGGAGGAATCGGCGCGTGAGTACCGAAAACTATTCCACCTAAATTTTTTTATGCGATCCTCTTCAAATTGCCCTACTGATAATATAAATGCATGTTGCCATGGGGCAACCCGGTGCCATATTGTTTAAACCGAAATTGTTTAAACAATTGCAAGGAATTGTTATTTTTCAACCAGGCAATTTTTTTTTATATTCTTTATTGAAGTACCAATAAAAAAGGTCGTATGACTTTTCACGATAAAGTTAATATTTTTAAAGATATGAATTTTTAAAGGTTCGAAAAATCTCAAATTTGGGTAATTTCGACCCATGAAAAATATATTAAAAAAAACATAATGTTTAAGTAATATTTTTTTTAAATTCTCTATACAATAGTTAATATATAATATTGTTAATAGAGATTTAAAAAAAATCATTGTTTATATCTTTTTTAATTGTTAATTTCGCGCCCTCACAAGTATGCGTCGCTTACCTTTAAGTATCGCTGTCTCTCTCTGACTCATGCGTTGCGTCGGCCTCTCTGCGTCTTGAATCATTATTTATCATTTATCTTAAAAACTATCAACTTTATCAAGATTTTTAAAGAGAGCAATGTTATTAATAATTAAATTGTCTACAATTTGTTTTTAATCATTTTTTTTCTGAAATCAATTTTTCAAAAGTTATTTAAGCATAAATCGGAACATGTCATTAAAATTACTTTTTATCAGTTTATATTATTTTTTTGTTATTAAAACGGAAAGTAAAAGACCCAGTTATTGACACTGGCCTAGTTATTAGGCCAACAAAATTTTCTTAAAAAACCAATTATCTTAAAATTTATATTTCAAAAATTATATCTATTAATTTATTAGAATTTTGTCACAAGAACAAAGATCTTGAGGTTTTATACAAGGAGTAACCTTGAAAGAATAAAAAACAAACAAAAAAGAATCTTTTTCTTACTTAGACACAATCATACACACACTATGATACATATACGTAAAATTATTTTTATTCAATTCATTTGAATGTTTTTTCTAAACATTCAAGTGCGTACCCAATATATATTTATTATTTATAAATAATTGTGATTTCAAAAAATTTTCAAATACCATTATATCTTATTGTTGATATAAATGCAAAAACTACTATGATAATAACAAAAAAGTAATATAAAGTTAAGCGACGCATACTTTTGAGCGCGCGAAATTAACAATTAAAAAAAAGATATAAACAATGAATTTTTTTTAAATCTCTATTAACAATATTATTAACTATTGTATATAGAATTTTAAAAAAAATATTACTCAAACATTATTTTTTTTTAATATATTTTTCATGGGTCGAAATTACCCAAATTTGAGATTTTTCCAACTTTTAAAAATTCATATCTTTAAAAATATTAACTTTATTGTGAAAAATCATAGACCTTTTTTATTGGTATTTCAATAAAGAATATAAAAAAAATTTGTCCGGTTGAAAAATAACAATTAATTGCAATTGTTTAAACAATTTCAGTTTAAACAATATGGCACCGGTTTGCCCCATGGCAACATGCATTTATATCATCAGAAGGGCAATTTGAAAAGGATCGCATAAAAAAATTGAGGTGGAATAGTTTTCGGTACTCATGCGCCGATTCCTCCTGGACTATATCAAAATATACATATTTTGAAGTTATTACGTTGAAGTTTTATGTTTTTTTTTTTTCGAAATTCAGCTAATGTTTTATAAAATTGTAGGTTA
Organism: Apodemia mormo; assembly: GCA_036924255.1. Lineage (NCBI taxonomy): Eukaryota > Metazoa > Arthropoda > Insecta > Lepidoptera > Riodinidae > Apodemia > Apodemia mormo. The sequence goes on along the minus strand of JAUPFN010000021.1, from coordinate 15,838,409 downwards.
AGAAAAGAACAACCCACATAAATTCTCAAAAACATTACCTTCATTTTGCCACAGTCGAAAAACATTTCATCCCGAACAAAACGATTATAATAACCCGACAACGCCGTTATAATATTTCATAGACTTCCACCACATATCATGTTAATGTATACACACTATCTGTCTGTGTCGGACATATTTTAAATGCGGCCCTTTTATTCGATATTAAATTATATTAGAAGGCACATTTTTTATCTTGAGTCTTCTTTGACATGGCACTCATGTCATAAGTCACTTTGCAGGCCATGACTCAACGTAGGTGGAGAATGCCTATGACATATAATCCAACATTATTAAGAGAAAAGATTTGTTGTTTCTTTTTTAGGATTTACGTGAAACTACTACTGACAGTATAATACTTACTAGTGCTATACGAATACTGCCAGTATTACTTACACTCGTATTGAGTGAGGTAGTATTCGTTTCTCCTGAAGAAGCTTCAGTTACGAAGTGAAACGTGCGTTGAGTGCGTAAATTATGTGATTTTGTGCTTGGTGTCGCCGTGGGTGAAATTATGGCGGATGTGGGTAAATAATTGTGCCTTGTTTTTTGTCCAGCCATCGGTGAGTCTTATCCATTATAAAACCGGGGTTTTTCTTTTCGGTGCCATCGTGGTGGTCACATAGAACAGTTTGCGGACAATAGCAAATTTAAATAATTTTACCTTTTTAATTATAGATTTCCGCAAAGTAACGCCTAAATTATCTCTGTCATGTAGGTACCCGTTCGGAATATAAGATAGTCGGTAAATTTATGCATGTGGTAAGATACGAGTAATATCATCTTTGGACATCATCATACGTATGGCAACCTATCATTATTACCCTTAGTGTCTATAGATCAGAGGTTCTTAACCTTTTCAATATTTTGCCCTTATGATGTACTAGCTGTGCCCGCGACTTCGTTCGCGTGGAAAAAAATCTAAAATATAAACAATCATAGTTCCCGTTCCCGTGGGATTTCCGGGATAAGAACTATCCTATGTCCTTTCTTGGGTCTCAAACTATATTTGTACCAAATTTTATCCAAATCGGTTCAGTGGTTTGGCCGTGAAAGCGTAACAGACAGACAGACAGACAGACAGACAGACAGAGTTACTTTCGCATTTATAATATTAAGTATGGATGTAGTATGATGTATATTTTTTATTATAAGACAGCAAACATGCAGATTATTGAAAAGCACCAACGTTATTACGACAGGAATAAGTAAGGCGGTCGAACCAAAAGTCCTGGCGAGACGTTGCGGAATTCTACCACGTAGTGGTTACGATGGTAGCGACTAGGCATAGATCATTTAACAGTTAACATACTAAATTTCGTACTACATTTTTTTAACAATTGGCAACTGTAATTTATATTAAATACTGTTAAAATTTTATGCATCACTAAATTACCAATAACTTCATATAGGATAATAATGTTATTAAAAATATTTGAGAGATCGTTTTTTTTTTTGCTTGCTACCTTGATTTATGATAATAAACACTGTTAAAAGTTATAAAACTACTCCAGAGGACTCGACAGCTTTGCGTTTTTACTGCTTCTAATACTTATTATATATAGGCTACTACTAATATAATATAACATAAATAAATAACTGTTATATATGTATTAATTAATTTTAACAACATACCAGTTAACCTAATCTATATACACATGGGGCACACTAAAAGTTTTGCACTTCTAGCTAATCGGAACTATTTGAATTTCGAATGTTATATTTTTAAAACGTTGCAACCTTCTTAGTAATAAAAAAAAAATGGCGGGAAATGATTTGTCAGTTGTTTTTTTATCACACATCAAAGTTCTACGTACGCAACGAAAATGGAATTAAGTCGAAAAGATTTTAGAGCGATGATTTTTTATGATTTTAAAAGTTCTCTTTCTCCGCACGACTGTGCCGCTCGTTTTCAAAATGCTTTTGGGAGAGAAACACCTTGTTTGAGCACCGTGAGGCGATGGTTTACTGAATTTGAGAGAGGTCGAGTTTCTTTACATGACGAATTTCGTGAAGGGCGGCCTTCAACTGCCGTCAACGAAAATAATGTGGCTACTGTTAAGCGGTTAATTGAAGAAAACCCCCGGATTACCTATGAGACCATACGAGGACTATTGGGGATTGGTATGAGCCAAATTCAGAAAATTTTACACGAAGAATTGAAAGTTCGGAAACTTTGTTGTCGTTGGATCCCTCATGAACTGACAGCGGAGCAGAAGCGGGCTTGCGTGGAATGATGCTCACAGTACGACCACGGCTATTCTAATGCTGTTTGTGACATTGTCACAGGAGACGAAACGTGGATTTATTGTTTTGAACCCGAAAAAAAAAACAGCAATCTTGTGAATGGGTGTTTAAAAATGAGAACAGGCCAACAAAAGTGAGACAGGCGAGAAACGTTGTTAAAAAATGATCGCGTTTTTTTTTCTCAGCTACGGGCCTTATCTGGATAATTCCACTTGAAGATCAAAAGAGTGTTAATGCGAGTGGTATTCTACCATTTGTTTACCCAGGGTATTAGAAAAAGTTCGCGAAAGACGACCCAAAAGCCGCATTCTCCTACACCATGATAACGCTTCTTCACACACGGCCAACAAAACAAAGTCATGTTTAGCTTCCGAAAAAGTACATCTCGTCACTCATCCTACGCATAGCCCCGACCTAGCACCCTGTGATTTCTGTATTTTCCCCAAAATCAAAGATTTGATGAGAGGTTATACTTTTACCAACTCCGAAGAGGCAGTGATAGCGTTCAATCAGCACGTAGAAAACAGCAGTTCAGATCTGTGGTCCTCCTGTTTTAAAAGATGGTTCGATCGCATGAAAAAATGTTTAAAATGTAAAGGAGATTATTTTGAAAAGCAATAAACATAATATTTTGGTTATAACATGTTTTTTTAAGTTACGCAAAACTTATAGTGTGACCTACGTATAATAATATCGTAGAAATATCAAAACTGTACATTGAATATTTTTTTAAAAGAATACTTGGGTCGTGATCTACAATCGATGTCGAAGCCCAAATTATAGTTTTCAGAATTTTTGTCTGTTTGTCTGTATGTATGTCCGGGGTAAACTCAAAAAGTACTGCATGGATTTACTTCAAATTTTGCATGAATATTACTAACAGGTTGGGTCAATATATAGGCTACTTATTATTTTGCTATTACCTACAGGGGAGGAGCAGTGCGGAGTAAACGAAGACCGCGCGGACGAAGTCATAGGCAACAGCTAGTTTAACAATAATTTCCATGCCTAGTAGCGACACGTATTGCCAGTCGTTCATTTTTTTCGAACTGCCTGGAAAAATGGAAGATGGTCCATTCTTCTAAAAGGGGCCCGGACCAACACAGGGAAAACTAAGTGAAGAGACTAGTGTGAAAAATAAAATTAGTGTAAAGGCTAATAGTGTTCTAAGTTCCACTCTGTCTTGATTTACTCTTGGTATCAACTCTGTTACATCTTTTGTAATAGATCCGCTGGGTTCGGCGGGGAGAATCACCCCCAAGTTCGGTATCAAACTATCCATACTAATATAATAAATGCGAAAGTGACTCTGTCTGTCTGTCTCTTCTTCACGCCTAAACCACTTTACCGATTTCAATTAAATTTGATACAAAAATAGTGTGAGACCTAAAAAAGGACGTAGGATAGATTTTTATCCTGGAAATCCCACGGGTACGGGAACTATTTGAAAAAAAAAATGAAATTAATTAAATTTGCTATGATCCTCAAACTATTCTATGTATTTTTCGCAATGGCACCAAAAAGAAAAATTTCGAAAAAAAAGTAGCCTAAGTTACTCTATTACATCAGCCAGTGAAAATCCCGTCAAAATCGATTAAGCCGTTCCAGAGATTAGCCGGAACAGACAGAGAGACAAAAATTGTAAAAAAAAAAATATTTTGGTATATGTATCGTGTATACATCCATGCATTTAGTAAAAAACGATTATTTTAAAGTTACAAACAGACACTCCAATTTTATTTATTTGTATAGATTTATTCCACGTGAGCGAAGCCGCGGGCACAGCTAGTAGACGATAATTATCTTTATAAAGTAAGCGACGCTTGTTTACTATCTAATAATATAACAAATCTTAGATCCCTTAGAATTCTAGGGCTTGGCTGTTCGACCAATGCACGAATGGCCTAGGTACGGCCTATTGACACATAACTTTAGTCACCAGTAATTTGGTTGCAAGCTAGTCACAAGAACAATTTGTCATATAAATTAATAGATTGTCGCTACTATGAATAGACCGTTTTTTTCAACCACAGAGCACGACATTCCGTCTGGCGTGTTGCCAGAACTCATTTCAGGTTCCTGTTTTTCTGGTATGTTATGGTGCCCTTCTGCTTGTTATTATAATGTTTTAGCTTTTTAATTTTAATCAGGCGATGGTAGTAGTTTTTGCATGTCTAAAAAATCTCTAAGTTATAACAACATGGTGGTCTCGGGTGCACGGGTAGGGGGGAACGGTCACGGACGCGGGAGCGGGTGACGCGTTACTCTTGCTACTGGTGTCGTAACGAGCCTTCCGAAACTTAACTAGAATTATTACTTCTATTAAACCTCCTGATACCGGTACACTACAGTTATTATTTAGATAGTGACATTTTCGTTGCAACAGAAAAATGTATCTTTCGACCTGGGGATTACTTGTATATCGAAGCTGGACCATTCAGGCAACATTGTAAAAGTTCCATAAACTTTATAATAATAATAAATAACCTTGGATAAATAACACGAGTCGTGTATTTTCTGTGGTCTAATGGTCCGGCATTGGCGTTGACCACGCGAAATCCCGGGTTCGATTCCCAGGTCGGGCAACTTAAAAAAAATATTATATAGTATTTTTCAGTTTTCTGATAAACACATAGCCAGAATTGGAAAGTGCCCGGTTGGCGATAGGCTTGCCACCTATCACATTTGTGGGACCAAGTATCTTCGGCTAATAGTGGGTGCATTTGTGGTACCTCTGCCTACCCCTTCGGGGATACGGTCGTGAAGATACTTTTTTGTGTATTGTGTACTGTCGGAAATTGAACCCGATCCTCATAGGTAGATGATTTATTATACAGTGCTCTGTTAATAAGAAATTTTTAATTTTTATTTGAGCTAAAAGAAACTTTATTTTAGCGGATTTCGTCGCCGAAATTGTAAAATGATTTATAACTACACTAACTGACTCACACGGCTTCGTCTGCAAAAATAAGAAATGAAATAACATCCTTCTTATTTTCGGTTCTTTCTTTCATCACCTATACCTATTTCCTCTCCTAGGGGTTGCCCCAAAAGTAGCCTATGTTTGACCCCATGTATTTAACTATCTCCTCGCCAAATTTCATCTAAATCAATTCATCAGTTTAATCGTGAAATCGTTACAGACAGATAGACTATCGCCATAGAGTAATAACGCTTAGAGGGATAATTGCATTCAACGCTTCGTTCATATTTTAGGCCAAAACCGTGTCAATGTCCGTGTAAGCTTTGTGTAATCACTAGCGTCGTCACGCACACAAAGACTCCAAAGACTCGAATAGTGTTGCAAGTAAATAAATATTTTCCCAAGACGGTATTTAAAATATATCTACCTGACCGGTATACAAATAATCTTTCATACTATAACATTATTAATCATTTAGTATAAACTTGAAACTTACACTTTTTATTCGGTTAGGTAAAATATGTTAAATGCCGGGAAATATTCTAGATGTTCTCAAGATGATTCCAAAGCTATTTAACCTTATATTTTTTTAGCTTTTGTGCTTTTATTTGTGATTTAAAATATTTTTACCTCACTGAAATAAAAATTGTCTGTCTTTCCAATAGTATTATTAGTTATATAGAAAATTTAGAACTTACAATTTTTATTCTGGTGAGGTAAAATGAGTAGAATTACAGGAAAATGTTTTAGAGGTTCTCAAGATTTTTTTTTAAATTTCAGTAATTAAACAGCGGTAACCAACCGGCACCGAGCGTAAATAAAAAATATGGTCAATACGAATTTACGTTATTTAAGTTATAAAAACAGTGATTTAAGTAATTCTTACAAAAAAAAAAAACCTTATTGATATGTATCTACTAATATATTATCCTATATCATACAAATGTTTGAAATACATTGCTTGGCAAATACTTGTGTGTTATTATGTGTATGTCTGTGTGCGTGTATGTGTATGTATGTTTGTTTAAAGCTATTACCTTGGAACCTTTTTTATTTTAATTTTCATACAAATCTTGCCATGGTTCTAAACCTTAAACTATCTTGAAAATTAGCAAATGGGTGGGCAAGCAGAAACAATACTTACATTATAGACGAACGTTTTAAGGTAAAAATTAATAAGATACTTATTAATCAAGTATTTATTTAAATCAACTTAAAAAATTTAAATGTTTTAAGCTAAACGTACTATATTGGCTACTATTGGCTCTGTGCACGACTTGAGCACCACCTAGCGTCCGCAACTGTTTTGGTTCTGATCTTAGAATAATAACGCCTAGAAACCACAAAAAACGAGTAAATAAAACTGAACCAGAAACGGCTCAATTCGTTTTGCGAGTTGTCAATGCTTAATAAGATCAGGTTATATCGGACACAGTTTACGAAAAATAATTCGAAATGACTTATTGCATTATAAAGAAGTGTTTTAACACCTTAGAAAAACAAAAAAAGTGAACATTTCACAGGTAAATACTTACAATTTATAATTTTTCTGTTATGTAAATCGACTAAAAATAGATAATTTGAAACACATAACTTATCACTATACAGTTGCTAGTTGTGGGAAAAAAATTGCGCACAATATTTTTAGTTAGACCTTAATGTTAAGAAAATTAATTATTGTATTTGCTTTAACTATTATTTATACTAAGTCTTATGAAAATAATTTAGCTCGAGGGTACTTTTTGATAATTCAGCATTTATTTTATTTGTCTTTTTTTGCCTTTAACAACACAGTAAGTCATATTTTTTTCGAATTGTGAGACCTGCACTCCGTATGACATGTATCGCGATTCTGAGCGGACGGCAAGCGCATGCGTAGCCTTTTAAGGCTACTTTGAAATGGCTTAAAACATCGCGGCCCACTCGGTTTCTACGTGTTATAATTCTACGTTCCAAAGCTATTTCACCTTGGATTTTTTCGTTTTTGTGCAAATTGTGACACGAAAATATGTATACTTAATAATCAAATTATTTATTTAAAATTTTAAAAATTAAAATTAATCTCAGTGATGTAGAAATTTATAGGGTAAAATAGCCAAATTTCGGCCGCCTAACCAAATACGTAACTTTCGGACCCTATTAGGCTTAAACCGTTATCGGGAAGAAAATATTCATTTTCTTTTTCGTCTTAATCAATATTTAAATTTTACACTATTGATGTTTCGAATTGATTTCAACAACGAAATAAAAATATGTAAACGTGTTAAGTTTTAAATGATTGACCCTCTCTATCCTGGTTTCTTTTCTATTGTCGGTCAATGTTTCTCTGATTTCAGCCCCATTTTTCTCTAATGTTAGCCAGTAAAGGATGTTTGAAATTGAAATAAGGTATTGACTTTGCATTAAAATTTACTTTAATTTTATTAAATAACTTTTGTAAACATAATATGCCCTCAATTTTTTATGGTATGTATTTAAATGATCTTTTTAATTTGTTAAAAACTGCAAAGAAAAAATCTAAATGGTCACCAATTTTAATGATTGAGTCTCTTTCTTTGAGACATAAAATAAATGAAATAAATTGATATTTTAGTCTCTTTAAAACTACGCAGAAAAAATTTGATATGTAAAAATTACATTAGATCGTTACTTGCTGGTCCTCAAAATTAAGAGAAATGAGCATTAAATATTCAATATTGTGATATTTTTTTAAATAAAACGATTTATATAAATTATTTTTTGTCTATATCAAATAATCTTCAATATAACTATTTTAGGGTACTTATTTTTATTAAGTTGTAGTCAAAGAAAGGAAACAATTTAAAGACAAAGTTTTATTTTTCACTACTAGACTAAAACTAGAATAATTTTCTATGATTGTTAAATCAATTAAATAAAATATATCGCTAGGAACAATTATACAAAAAATATTGAGACTTTAATTTGATTGAATTCTATCATCAAATTTAAGTGTTATCATTGTATAAAACTTAATTTACATTTTCATTAAAACAGCAATAAGTTTATATATTATAATTTTCATTATAAGTATCGAATAAAAATTCTCCCTGTTTTTGTATTAAAGAATAGTTAAAGCTAATTTATTTTTTGTTCTTTTAAGTACCTATAAAGTGTCTTCACAAAAACTTAGCTCAGAATTCTGTCAACCTAACTTAGATTTCTGAGATTAACAGCTGTTGTACTGAAGACACCCAATGACAAGATAAATATCTAACCACAGACTACTAAGGAGAGAACTGATTGCTTTCGTTAATCTTACCTAAATTCCAACTTTATTTAACTACTCTTCCCCAAGTTAAAAAAATATTTATTAAATGCGGATAAATTAAGCAGTTGATATAGAATCTTAAGAAACACATTAAACTTTAAGATAATAATTAAAAAACGATGTATGAAGTCTTGCCCGCGTTCTTAAAAGTTATGTGGAATATTAGCTTAATTATCAGTATAAACATATTAGGAGGTCGACATTAGGCGCAAACCGATTTTAGGGCACGTTACCCTGCATGTTTTCGTGGATAAAAGTCGAAAATATCGCTAGTAAAACTACTTGACACTAAGCAATACGAAATAATGCAGTACGATGGCATATTATTTAATAAGAAAATTTAAAAAAAAAATGACTTTGGTAGTGTCAGAGTTGTTTTCTGATGGTCACTGTGGCATCTAGAATGCTAGTTGGAACATTTTTTTGTCTTCTAAAAGTCCTCATTATATACGAATAAATGCTTCATAATATTGGTCTGACAAACGGATTTGTAATATTTGTGCCAGTATAATGGGTGAGTCTCAACACTTAAAAACTATTTTTTATGCAAAAGCAAAGTCCAGGATATGTAATATCGCACACAAAATAGGAATACACATATTATTAATTATAATGAAAATAGGTAAAAACAAGTACGTGGTAGAATATTTTTCCCTTTGGCTGGCAACATTTTGAATATCGTTCTACTTAGATATTTATGATTTATTTGTTTGGATTTTATACAAAAATATCCGATGCCAAGTAGTTTTTATCGGTGAAATGTTATCTTCAAGTCCTAAATACGCTTTAGTGAAGCACGGTGACAGCATTTCACCACACAGTGACTCACATTTTTTGAAATTGCGAGAGCTGTACTCCGCGTGGCATGTGTCGCATGCCTGAGGGGCCGGCGAACGTAAGAGGCCTTTTCAGGCTTCTTTGAAATGGCTTAATATTGCGCGGGTCGACTCGGTTTCTATGCGTTATTATTCTATGACTATCGCATAGTACGGATATGGAGATACTTCTTGCTTCCTTTATTTTCGAAATATACTTAGGCAGTACCTGAATATTATGACCGCTAGTACGAAACCGGTTTTTGAAGAGTAGAGTGTTTAGCAAAAGTTTATGTTTGATGTGCTTAAAGCCCGCGCTATAGGTCGACGGTCCCTACGTATAAAGGAACATGTCAAAAAGGGAGGATTACAGGAGAGCGTAATTAATGTTCAAATCTCATTTGAAATAATTCTATGCATAGTTTTAACATTTTTTTCTACAATGAGTTATTAGATTAAGGGAGCTCATAATAGTATTTAAGTGTTTAAATTTTTTTAATATTATCCCGAAAAAACTGATATGTGTCTCTTTTTACACCGACGTTCATATCACACACGTCGGACATATGCTGAAAACAAAAAAAACTTGAAACATAATTCGATGAATCCATAAAATATAAATATTTTATGAAAAATAAGGTATGGTATTTAAAACTTATTTTGTTTTAAATACCATACCTTAAATAACTTAAGATCACCACTCAAAAATTTAAAGAATACATCAATAATACTTGTCATGGCATGTCACTTTATACGGCGTTTTAAATTTTAAAACGCGCGTTTTACGCGCTACAATGAGTTATTAGATTTAGGGAGTCCATAATAGTATTTAAGTATTTAATTTTTTTAAATATTTTCCCGAAAAAACTGATATGTGACTCTTTTTACACCGACGTTCATATCACACACGTCGGACATATGCTGAAAACAAAAAAAGCTCGAAACATAATTCGATGAATCCATAAAATATAAATATTTTATGAAAAATAATGTATGGTATTTTCTTACATTGACGTTCATATCAGACACGTCGGACATATGCTGAAAACACAAAAAGCTCAAAACATAATTCGATGAATTCATAAAATATAAATATTTTGTGAAAAATAACAAATTATTTTATTTTAAATACCATACCTTAAATAACTTTAGATCACCACCCAAAAATTTAAAAAATATATCAATAAAGACATGTCATTAAATACGGCGTTTTAAATTTTAAAACGCGCATTTTATAACACAATACACAACGAAAAGTATAGATATCCGCGTCTACGACACCTATGTTTGTAATTATTACAATTGTTCTCTTATTCAATTTGTATAAGTAGCGAAATACATAAAATGAAAAAAAAAATCTTATATAGATATGAGCGTTTGGACAATTTAAAGCCATATGTGTAATCAAAAAATTACATTTTTGACATGTCCTTATATACGTAGAGACCGTCGAGGTGTCTTCTATGAAACGGAACCTCGGCTTAGCTCAACATATTGACGACAAGTGGGAGAATAAGTGGCATCAATGGTTCAGCTCGTCAAACATTTAAAAAAAAAGTGTTTTTGAAACGAAGTTCCTTATCGCGCGCTGTGAAAGGGGGGGCTAGACGGAAAAAATTCTTACGAAAAGTTGTCACGACACTTTTTGCTATAGTAAGGTATTGTAAGCACAGAAATATCCTGCCACTTCCCTTTAGCTCGTGCATTGAAAGTGAAAGAGTCTATCTATTTGATTGTTTTTGATTTTGTAGTGCCAAATGTTCTACATTTATACAGAATTTCGGCCGAATGTCGAATTTCGACCAAAAGTTGAATTTCGACAGATAGTCGAATTTCGAACGAGTGTCGAAATTCGACCGAGTGTCGAAATTCGACCGAGTGTCCAATTTCGATCGGTTGCCGAGTTTCGACCGCCGGTTGAATTTCGACCGGGTGCCGAAATTCGACCGCGGGTCAAAATTAGACCGGGTGCCGAAATTCGACCCTGGGTCGACATTCGACCGGGTTCCGAAATTCGACCGGGTGCCAAAATTTGACCGTGGGTCGAAATTCGACTGGGTGCAGAAATTCGACCGCGGGTCGAAATTCAAACGGGTTCTGAAATTCGACTGAGTTCCAAATTCGACCGGGTGCCGAAATTCTATTTCGCATTGAACAGTGCGGTGTCGCGACGATTATTTTTGTTGAGTGTATACAGGTTTTTTGTAAATAATAATAAAAGGAACTTCGTTCCATCCGGGTGTCCCTTGACACTTCTCAAGTTTTTTTTTGTTTAACATAACTTCGAGATTTTATTAACCAGTAATTTTTCGCCCCTCTATCAAATTTTAGTACTTAATTAAACAATACCCTCCGGCAGTCGGGTAAAAACTACGTCAAATGCAGTTTCAAAAGTTACAGCTCCTTAAATATGAATATTTTATTGTTTACAGAAAATTTACTAAATACTTATTTTTAAAATAACTTTCAAGCTAGCATGCCGATTGACTTAAAAATTTAATCAGCTTTTCTCTTAAAAAAACTGCGTAAAATACCGTAAATTGGATAAAAATCGGTTGATTTATTTAGGATTTATCAATAACGAGAAATTTTTTTTATAAACATCGTAATTTTTAGCCTATAGATTACGTAGTTAAGAAAACATTTTAGAGCTCAAAAATTATTTTAAATGTCATTCAAAAGATTAAAATCGATCATCGTTCCAAAATGTACAGCTTTTCGAAAATCAAAGTACTGACATTTAAAGAAAAATATTTTTGAAGTCTGAAAAAATCTATGCTTAGGTATATTTTTGTTCAGTTGAGCTTGAAATACCTCAATTTAGCGGGAAGTTTCAGGGATGGCCTGCAGGATCAAGCGGCTTACAGATTTTTTTATATTTTTTTGCGTCCAATATAAGTTTCATATTGTCGCTAACCATTACAACAACGGCCAGTCGCTGGAAATAAAATCGTTAGTTACCCATTTACCATTTTGCACTTGAAACAGGAAAGTTAATTTAGGTCACTCTATTTACGAGTTCAACATCAAACACTGAGATGTTAACTACATTGTACATTATGTTTCATTGAAATAGGTTCAATATGTATATTGGTATATGAAACAATGGATTGAGTACATGATTGGTACGATCAGGTCCCTAAATATCTCAAACATATCTTAACGCCAAATCTTTTATGTTGTATGCAGAGAATCCGAAAACTGAGTGACATATCGCAGTCCAGGCAGATATGCGTTGCTTCCTCCTCATTCATAATCAGGGCCCTTAACTCCTTTGTCTTGATCTCCTCAAGTATCTATTTATACGTCTATCTTCGTATTGTTTATCTTATATGTACATTTTTCATCCTACATTATTTCTACATGTCCGATGGAACGGATTGTACCTTTTCTCATTCTCACAACTTTTTTCAAACGCTATCTCTTTTATATTCTATACTTTTCATGGTCAGCACTTGGTTAAATTCCATTGGTAACGAATTAATTCTTAATGAATTAATGGGTAAAGTTAACTAGTATATTACATCCTGAAGATGCTTTAAAAAGTGAAACCGGTTGAGTAAAATATATGTTTAGGCTGATTTTACTGTCACGCTGACCGCACGCTGACGGTCGGCGCTGCATACAGCGTACGGCCGTCAGCGCTGAACAGCCAGCGGGACTCAAAAACGCTCCCTATGACTACATACATATACCCATGACGGTCAGCGTGACACTAAAATCAGCCTTAGAAGTGAAATTAAAGTACGAGTAAAAGTGTAATAATGATAGTGTTTAAAAGCAATCTCTTTCCTTTCAGTATCATGAACACGATCTGCGATTTTGACCATGTCAATTTTATATTAACAATCGTGTGCTCGCATCTCTTCTATATAAGTAACTAATTACAGACAGTATATACCACGGATTAAATGGATATGCCTTTCACGGCAATTTATTCGTTTGTCAGTGTAGCTTGCATTTACACACATATAGATTTATACTACTAGCCAATGAAATAAAATCGCTTCAAGGGTAATTTTTAAACCTTGCAATTTTATTTGGTACGAGAAAACAGTACAACCTAGCTTATTTTTATTTTTTCACGACATAATATATCTATAAATGTATGACACTTATGACAGTGATAGGAGCATTTGCTCATATGCGCGGCTACACGTTTCTTTCCCAATATCGTGTCTTAGTATTCACGTGGTCTATGATATATAGGTACGAATTTACAATAAGTTTCTCAAGATTATAAAACTTCAGATTATTTGGAAGGCAAAAATCCTGGGATTAATTGCTCAGGGCTGATGTTGCAGCGGGATATGAATGCCACATAAATTTATCGCTACCTTACCCTCCAACCTGAAACACGAATATGACAAGCATTGACCCTACTCTAGCAGTAATACGTAAGGTGGTGTTTACATATATCCGGTTGAGACGTTGCGAAATCTACGTGCTCCCGCGCATTTGGCCGTTGTTCGCGCGGCCAGCGGCCAGCGGCCAGAGCGCGCAGCTCATAAAAATTAAGCGACCACATCAAGCGACCACATACGTCAGTTGAATGCACAACGTGCTCTAAAATAAAAGAAACGAATCGAAGAAGGAATTATGCGCGCGTACTGAACGTATTTCATACGAATTGGCGTATCTCGTTGGCCGCGGCGGCCAAATGGCCGCATGTTGGGTCGCGGTGTTTTTGTTGGTCGCGCGGCCAAAACGTGGCCGCCATTGGCTGGCCGCATAATGCGCGCACTTCCATTATTTTGGAGGAATTCGTTGGCCGCGCGACTAAATGCGCGGGGGCCTTTACCTTAACCTGTCACGACGGTTACACGTATATATTTACAGATGGTAGATACACTTAACAAAATCCTGGCAGAAAGACAAATGGTCAATTCTCAAAGGAGCCCGGGCCACGATATACAAGCACGATATAAAAAAAATCCCATTGTTGGCCCCAGGCTTCTTTGAAGAACAGGCCAACTGCCGTTCTGCCAGGCAGGTCGTAAAAGGCAACCGATCGGCTATACGGGTCACTACCATCATGGCTACTAAGTGGTAGAGTTCTGTATTGTCTCGCCCGGGTCTGTCACCACCGCCTCACCTATTCCTGCCGCAATAGTCATGCTTGTCATTGTCGTGTTCCTGTTTGGAGGGTAAGGTAGCCGGTAAACTTATGCATGTGGCAGTAGACCTCACCACAAGATAGCAACGCACCATTAACATCTTTGGTGTCTATAGGCGATGGTTGTCGAAACCCATCTGCTTGTTTGCTATTTTATAATAAAAAAAAGGAACACGTGGAACTATTGTCAGTACTAATTTAGATGCACATTGCACCTGTCGATTTATTATTATGTATAGTGTCCGTGTGTGAATGTAGTCCGATTGTAAATAAGCGGCGGTATCTGAAACGATTTTCAGTTGGCGAGCGGTTATTTTTAAACTCCCGTTTGGCTTTGTTGTGGAGTTCTCCCATTGCCAAACTCTAGGGTTTGTTTATTGGACTGTTCTGAAATTTTGCTTTCGTTTCGCTTGAAAGATTTCGGTATAACTTCAATGTTATGATGATCGTTGTCTAGAATGAAAAAGATGAAAGAAAATATTAAAATAATTGTAATTTAAAAAATTAAACCGATGAAATAAGTATAGCATTTATAACTCAAAAACTGCGTACCGATTTTTATTAAACTTACAGTTCTCCCTTTTAGTTCCCGAAAAATTCGTGAACAAACATACAAACACACAAACATAAAAACTTACAAACATACATACGCTTATGAAATACACGTGCTTAGACACCTTAATAGATTATCAGACTCATTGTTGGATTTTGTAGTTTTACTGCATTAAAATTATAGATATACCTGTTTTTTTAACGTGCAATCAAACCTGAAGGATCTCTATTCTTTTATTATATTATATATATATATATATATATATATATATATATATATATATATATATATATATATATATATATATATATATATATATATATATATATACACTATATTTTATTTACATTTTTAATTTTATGTTTTGGTTTAAATAAAAATACTAATTCCATATTACTAAGTTGTCAGTTTTCGTACAAAATAAAATCAAGCATATTATTATACATTTTTAATAATAAGTTATAATTCTTTTTTTTTTCATAAGATAGCAAACAAGCAGGTCTCCTGATGGAAAGAGTCAACCATCGCCTATAGACACCAAAGGAGTTAATGGTGCGTTGCTATCTTGTTGCGAGGTCTAACGCCACATGCATAAGTTTAGCGGCTACCTTACCCTCCAAACCGGAACACGACAATGACAAGCACTGGCGCTATTGCGGCAGGAATAGGTAAGGCGGTGGTACCAGACCCGGGCGAGACAATGCAGAACTCTACCACCAGTAGCCACGATGGTAGTGACCCGTAAATCTAATCGGTCGCCCCTTACGACCTGCCTGGCAGAACGGCAATTGAGTTCGGCAATTCTTCAAAGGAGCTTGGGACCAACACGGGGAAAAGCTTATTCTTTATCAGCCAAATTAAGACCGTGAGAGTGTGACTATATGTATTTTTACTCGTGATTTTTCGCTAAACAACGTCACCAATATTTACGTTAGTCATTCAGGTTTAAAAAACTTCGCTTATGCCAAAACATCCGTCTAACGTTTTCGTCACATTAAAAATACTTCTCGTTATATTTGGCACTTTTCATCACTCGTTTGTGCGTAAATTTTGATTTATCTGTATCTTTACTGACGTCCCTAAATTTTTTCCAATTTTATTCATCTGTATTTACAAATTACCGAGATCTTAATGCAATTAGTTGAAGAATTGTTTTCCCGATGTTTAAGCTTAAAAGAATATCATTAGGACTTGTGCCGCCGCTAGTCCGTAGTCCGTACCGCTGAAGGGTCATAGTGATAGAAACAGCGGGCCAACTTTTTGTCAGGTGACGTCATAATTGCGGAGGTTGATGACGTCACACTAGGACTAGGAAGGGGAAAAGGAAGATCTTCCCAGCCAGGCAAGGTGTACTGCCTGGGGACCGAAGTGTCGATCGTGGCAAGGCAAAAAATATAAATAAGTATACCAGACTGCGCAAGTAAATATATGTTGAATAAACGTCATCATCTCAAGACTTCTATTCCAAAGTGTTAAGTAAATTTAAGGAAACAATCTCACATGTGATATGTAAAGGAACTCCTAAGACTGTTCAATAAAAAATACTACATGTTTGTATACTAAACACTAAACAATGCTGTTTCATTTAAGATTTCAAGAAATATATAAGTGGTAGATTGCACAGGGTTTCATTAGTACATAGTAGATCTTATGTCTAATCAAGTTGGCCACCCTGGGCTATACGTATTACTACCATCGTACCTACTAGGTGGTAGACTTCCGCAACATCTCGACCGGGTTTTGGCATCAACGCCTTATCTATTCCTGCCGCAATATTACCAATGCTAAACATTGTTATGCTCTGGTTTGGAAGGTACGATACCAAGTAAACTCTAGGAAAAAAGGAGAAGCTACTTAAATTTAAGAAAAAGATTTAGGGTTCCGTGCAAGGAAAAACACTTGAATAAGTCATACGGCTAGTTTTAAATTGAACAACGTTTGAAGAAAAAGTAAAGAATAACGTTTTCTCTTAGAAAAAGTATTTCTCTTATTGTGTCATATTTTTTTTAAAACCTTTATTTTACGCATACGTATTTGCTACGTACGTAACGAGTGTACGTACGATGTGCCGTACGTACGTACGTACGGGACACATCGGAACAATACGTAATTACGTATTGTTCCGATGTATCCCACCTACCAGAAGTCCCATTGCACTACATTTTTTGTATATAACAAATATCCAAAAATTTAATTCACTTATTTTATCAATAACATAACCTCAAACATCAAAGATTTCGTTTGGACTTGCCCATTATCTCTTAAAATGGTATTTTCTTCCAAAGGTCAGTGGCAGATGTAACTTTCAATAATTTTATGGATATTGAATTTCCTTAAAAGGTTGAATCAAAATATCCAGTAAATGGTTGGGCATAAGATATAAATAAAATTATTACGGGACGAAAGTCATTACTTAAATCGATCTTAAAAGATTTCAATGATAATGGTATGTTTAAGTTGTATGCAACTTAAAAAGTCATGTATATTTTTAATCGGCTATTAACTGCCATTGCGTCAGACAACTTGTAAAAGGTGAATGATTGGACGAAAGAGTCACTACCATCGTGTCGAGAGGTAGAGTAGAGATGGGCGAAAAACTCTTTTTAAACGCATTGATATGCGATTGCGAATCTGAGTGCTAAGTGTGAGTTTTTCTTTTCGCATTCGATCGTGAGCGCGTTTCGAGTTTACTAGGAATTTGTATGTGATTTGTACAGCGTCACCTAGTGGTAAACTGGTTTCTCACGTTCACCACTAGGTGGTGCTGTACAAATCACATACAAATTCCTAGTAAACTCCAAACGCGCTCACGATCGAATGCGAAAAGAAAAAATCACATTTAGCACTCTGTAGTTTGTATTGTACGCCTTCAGCCGTGAGCGTGCGGGCTAGTAAACTACTGTAAGGTTTCCGTCCATCCGCACGATAGCTTAGAGATCCTTATTACTAGAAAACTATAATTTGGCATGAATATACATATTAGCAGATATTAGTCACTTCAACAAAGTAGTAACATAAAATCTTGAAAAAATTTTTTTTTTCTGGGTAGCTGCCCTGTAGGGGACAGAGTACATATAAAATGGGGGAATGCTATTTTCTTTTTCTCACGTACCCAATTGTGTGGGGTATCGTATGGTGTGTTTTTAAAAAATATTGTAGGTTTGTGAAAACAAGTTTTCGATTAAGGGACTCGTTTGTAAAATATTTTATTAAAATATTATATTATATTAGCTTTTAAGTGCTAATTTTTGTTAGAGTCAAGCATCCCCCCTTGCAGGCTAAACGGTTGGTTTTGGGGGTGGGGGAAAAAATCATGGTAGGTAGGTAGGGTAAGGTAGCCGGTAAACTTATGCATGTGGCATGAGAACTCGCCACTAGCTAGCGACGCACCATTAACATATTTGGTGTCTATAGACGACAGTTGACTCTTGCCATCTGGAGACTCATCTGCTTCTGCTGCTGCTGCTATCTTATAAGAAAAAAATACCACCTTACGTATTACTGCTGGAATAACGTCAATGCCTGTCGTTTTCGTGTTCCAGATTAGAGGGTGCTTGTTTGTTTGCTATCTTATGATATTAAAAAAAATTAAAAAATTTAGTGTGTGATTTACCCATGCTTGGACGCATAAATAGATCATCATATTTACATATTATTATTACACAATTCCAACTATATATATATATATATATATATATATATATATATATATATATATATATATATATATATATATATATATATATATATATATATATATATATATATATATATATATATATATATATATATATATATATATATATATATATATATATATATATATATATATATATATATATATATATATATATATATATATATATATATATATATATATATATATATATATATATATATATATATATATATATATACATAGACGTCAATCTGATAATCTCTGTTTTTTTGGTCGCTTGAAAATTGGCTATCTAAATCTACCGCGTTATATTGTTTCTAGCTGTGCCTGCGATTTCGTCCGCGTGAAAAAATTCAAAAATAAAAGTCCTGGAATTTTACCCGCATAGTTAGTTCCAATTCCCGTAAGATTTCCGGGTTATAAAATTCCATGTCCTTTCTCGGGTCTCAAACTGTCTCCATTTTTACCAAATTTCATCCAAATCGTTTCATTGGTTTAGGCGTGAAGACGAGACAGACAGACAGAGTTACTTTCGAATTTATAATGTTTGTATGGATAATAAATAATATTTGAAAACCGGCATTTCGATATTAAATCTCAAAAATAATATTTTTTTTAATGTCTTGGCAGGCTTGATACCAATCACATTTTTACGATAGAGCCTTTTCACAGCCGTGTTTCAGTTTGGAGGGTATAGTAGCTATTTTCTTAACTTGTATATAGGTAGTAAATTTATGGATGTGGCATTAAACATCTGCCAAATTAACATCTTCAAAGTCTATAACCAATGTTTATTATTTACATCAAATGAGCCATCTGCGTTTCTGTTGTATGCGAAAATCTGTCTGTTCGTCTATTAAGTCTTCATGGCTACACCACTGAATCGATTTTGATGATATTGTGTTGCCACTAAAAGGGTAAAATAAAAAAGGGGTATAAGAAATGGGATAAACTCATCGTAGGCCTGAAAAATAAAAAAAATACCCCAGCGGCACATATATCCACCCTCGTCCATCACACTTTCCACCATAACAGCAACAAGCACAAAAGTACACAGTATCACTCAACAAACGTTTCAGTTCGCAACCAAAGCATCTTCAGAAGTTTCATTCGATTGCGAAGTGAAACTGCCGCTGGGGTCTTTATTTTTTTCAGGCCCATGTGAGTTTGTTCCATTTCTTAACCGCTTTTTTATTTTTTCATTTTTTCATTCAGTGGCATCGCAAGGGTACACATAAAAGTTCGCGGGTAAATTACTAGTTTCCTTCGTTGAGATATGAATTTCCGCAAAGTATTGACTAAATCTATACTATAAACTAGGCTACATATTTTCACAATTTAATCCCTAAAGATTTAAAATAGGAGATGAAAGTTTGTGCGCAAAATTATATTTATGACATTTAACTATACATTTTTTAAAAAATCAACCGCTAAAATTTTAAAATGGGGGATGAAATTTTGTATGCAAAATTATATTTATGACATTTAACTACACATATCTTCAAAAATTAACCCCTAAAGGTTTAAAATAGGGAATGAAAGTTTATATGCAAAGTTATATTTATGACATTTCATTATACTCAGCCAGCTAGTCTGTCCACTAGTCAAAAATATTTTTAAATATAATCATTAAATGTTGCATGTAAGCTATTTCAGGGAATGGATGCCAATGCCAAGGAATTCATGTGTCGTTATGCAAACGTGGATGTATTATGAATGGAGATACTGAATTATTTTGGTGGACGGGACCACATTATTTGTGTGATTCATTGGGATTGCAGTGAAACTAATGAGATATAAAATCAAAACACTAACTCGTATATTGAAATTAGCGCTCATTCCCGTTTTAGACATTTTCAGC
Organism: Apodemia mormo; assembly: GCA_036924255.1. NCBI lineage: Eukaryota > Metazoa > Arthropoda > Insecta > Lepidoptera > Riodinidae > Apodemia > Apodemia mormo. The sequence continues at coordinate 15,817,887 of JAUPFN010000021.1, read as the reverse complement.
CGACGATTTGTTGCCTCTGCTAAACCAGCAGTTCGGTGTCGGTGTTGATCCGATCTCCTTTGAAGAAAAGACCAACTGCCGTTCTGCCAAGCTGGTCGTAAAAGGCGACCGATTCGCTATAAGTGTCACTACCATCATGACTACGATAATACTAAACTGACATAATTTCTTAGTTCTGCTATCAAATACTTCCATGCTTAATACTAGTAAACTGACAAAACTGAGACTGTCAATTCATCGTACGCTCCGAACGAATCCTGTACGACGTATGTACCCTGAAGTGTTGGTACACCACAGACTTCATACTCCGAATTGTTACTAAGGTTCCGAGCTGCTACTGCTGAAATGAAAAAAGTAAATTAAAATAAAATAAAAAAAAACTATTAATCAAAGTTAGGGCGATATGACCCGGGCCTGGTTGGATAATTCCATTAAAAAAATACAAATTTTGTACTGACACTGTCCAAACCCGCAACGTTCAGTTACCTTGACTATTAAATCAATAGGATTCTGTTTGAATTCTCGACATAGTCAAGCATTTGTGTGATAATCATGATATTTTTAATTTTTGGGTTGGGTGCTTTTTAAATAATTATGTACATTCATAAATCTTCAAGCCAATTCCTTACAGAGATTATTGAGTGTCATATTTCACGATCCAGACAGACTTGCTTTGCTTTTTCGACATTCATTGATATCACACCGGCATACTCGCTAGTTGGCTGGCTGGCTGGGTTTGGAGACTCTTGACACTACCTTCGGTTAGTACCCGACCAATACGTTTACGGTACTTCAGTCTTTGTCTCCCAAAGCATCTTTATACGTCCACATTCACATTGTATATCTGTTTTGTTAACGGTTCATTTGCCGTTCTTTGAACATGTCCTCACTAACGTGCCCTTTTGTATTGGTACACCGATTCGGCCTTTCATACCTTTCTCATAACAATAAAAGTATTTCAATATTTATCACAAACAAAAAATATTCTTATTTTGGAGTCAAAACAATTTGTATGATTTGTCGAATGATAAAAATCAAACCACAAGCATCATAAATTAGAACAATTCGTTTAAGAATTTTCTGTCCAAATATTTAAAGCAATGCATGTACTCTCTACATTGTTTATACCCGTCACAGCATGAGATCACCCCGTGCCACAAATCAGAGTCATCAGTCAACGACCGGGCTTATCTCCGGATCACGGGCCGACATCGCACGTGGGATTGAGCGAATCAAATAATAGACTCATTTGAGTCTGAGTAATTTGCTCGTCTTATATAGTATTTCGGAAACTACCCGATGGTTGGTTATGGTTGGGGCTGCCAACTCTTATATTTATTTATTGAGAACTGCCAACACGACATACACAAAATAAACACAAAACGATAAATTACAATTATTATTATGGTCTAAGACATTGCCTCAGTTATGGACAATAACAGCATTTTTTTAATTTATAACTTAACACTATTTTGATTGCATATTTAAAAGATGATAAATAGCCATTTAAGAGTGACAGAAAATCTTAATAACATATTGCATTTATATTAGGAAAAATAAATAATAAAAAATAATAGTGACACTGGAAATTAAAATTTAAAAAAAATACAAATATTAATAACAAACGATTCGCAAAAAAAAGAAAGAATACTTACACATATTTGTAGGAACCATGTGTAAATTATGTGTGGAACTTGACAAAAAATGAGAAACTTGACAAAAAATGCGGAATTTCCCTCGTGTTCACTTGGACTCCTTTGACGAATAAACTAACTGCCAGGCAGGTTGTAAAAGACGAGCGATTGCCTATACCTGACGCCACCGTCGTGACTATTAGTTGGTAGAAATCGGCATCGTCTCGCCCAGGTATTTATGACGAAATTCAGTATACGTGATGATCATCATACTCAAAATATATTTCAACCCCAAATTCCAACAATATTACATACAGACATGTCAAACTCCCCCTCCTACGTTTTTTCGTCGGTTGATAAGTAACACGCACACAGACACACACCACAGAATACTGGAGTCTTTGAGTATATACCTCCAGAGAGAGTATTCCTAAGCAAATGACAATTAAAAATGCCCTCCGAAAAATCTGCTTGTGTGAAATGTCCACGAGTGTCACTTACAGTAATCAAGCCACGCACACTAGCGTGGTTGGTGTGCCCATCCTTAATTTTTTGTTATCTCTGCTTTCAATATAAAAAAGTGAATGTTAAAGTAAATATTATACATCTGTATTTAAATTAAATAGATATAATTCAACAATATCAGAGAAGCCCTGGAGAAGGCATCAACTAGTTCAAACCCATCTCGTCTCCTCCCATCCTTACCCAACTTCCTTAGGGATAAAATCCAAAAAAAGAGAAGACTACGCCGCCAATGGCAGAACAATCGATGCCCTATCCTGAAAAATGCTCTCAACAGGATCTCGGCTGAAGTTAAAGCCGACCTAGAATGGGTTAACACCGAAAGCTGGGACACCCGACTACAAGAGGCCGCTGACGACTGGGGTTCTCTTCATCGCCTCTGCCGCCAGCTAACAAAAGCACCACAATCGGTGAGACCACTGCGACATGAAGACGGCACTCCCAGATACCGTGCGGAGGACCGAGCTGAAATTTTCGCAAACTACTTAGAGCGCCAGTTCAGCCCAAACCCCAGCCACGACCCTGCCCACGACCAGAAGACCGATGAGTTTCTCGAAGTCTACCTTACACCAAATCTCGACCCAGCAAAAGATCCTATCTACATCTCTCCACAGATGGTACGGAGACAGATCTTTCAGACAAAACCTAGAAAGGCCCCGGGCGCAGACAATATCACCAACAAAACTCTGAGATACCTACCCTACAAAACCATCGTTTCGATTACCAGACTCTTTAACGGCATTCTGCGCTCCGGTGAGTTCCTCAGAGTCTGGAAGATAGGCCATAACATAATGATACCAAAACAGGGCAAAAACATCTTGGACCCAAAAAGTTACCGCCCCATCACGCTGCTACCATCAATATCCAAGGTCTTCGAGAAACTCTTCCTGCACAAACTGGAACCCCACATAAAACCTCGAGACGAGCAATATGGCTTTAGGGCTGAACACAGCACGACCCGACGACGAATTACAAAAAACGCGTATAAATTATTATACGATTTGGAACTTGAAAGTTTTTGCAGGAAATGTAACTTAAATTTCAAATGCGAAAAATTGGTAGGTAGGTGTAAATAAATAAATACAACACGCTCGTTTCCATGCGAAAGTAGATGTTTTGGTTATTCAGGATTTAAACTGATCTTTAATTTATTGAAATTAACTTTTATACGTACTTTTGGCGTGTTGACATTCATAGAATAACTACCAAATCGAAATGCGGCTCTACACTGAGTTGTAGACATGGCTAACTCAGCTAAATTACTTGCGTTAACTCAGTAACTCAAGCGCAGTGTACTGCGCCGGCTCATTGCGCTAACTCAAAATTGCGCCATGGCGCAACAAATCTGACGCAGCCCGGGGGTAAAGAGAAGTGAGCAGCGAGCGAAACGTGCGCCGTGCGCTACACGGCACACTACAGATTCATAACACAAACAGCGCACAGCGCATGAATTGCGTTGGTTCATTGGTAACTCAAAGAGTGAGTCGCAAGACAAAGAGTCATGACTCATGATAATTGTGTACATGAATGAGAGTTTACTACGTATAGTCTCTAAGTAGTCTGGTATAATTATGCTGCGCCGTGCGCTAACACATTTTGAAGTGAGTTGACATACCCGCACAGTGAATTGAGTTAGCGCAATTGCGCGGCGCAGCGCAGTGTTAAACATGTCTACTGAGTTGATCTGGCGGAAGAACTTTAGCGAGATTATCTTGTCTTATTATTTTACGATATTTTAGTACTAAAAAATAACGTCAAATGCCGTTTTAAAAATCAAAATCTAATCTTATTTTCAAAACCTACAGGTTTATAATATTAAAATTAAGTTGTTTTTAGTAAACTTGATATTTTTGAAATAATTTCAATCTAATACACCGATTGACTTAAAAATCTTATCAGCATTTTTCCTTTAAAAACTGCGTCAGCCGTGAATTGGGTCAAAATCGGTTAATTTGTTTGGGGTTTATCAATGACGAAAGTTTTTGAAAAAAAGTGTTTTTGACATTGCTTCGAAATTTTTAAACTTATCGATTATTTAGCTATATAAATATTAAGATCGCAAAAATTGATTTGAAAGCCATTGGAAAGACGAAATTGATTAACGTTTCCCAAATGTACAAAATTTCGAAAATCATGAATTTTTATGCCTTTAAAAACTGCGTCAACCGTAAATTGGATCAAAATCGGTCAATTTATTTGGGATTAATCATAAAGTGTTTTTGACATTGCTTCAAAATTTTTCAACTTATCGATTATTTAGCTAAATCAATATTTCAGATCTCAAAAATTGATTTGAATGCCATTGGAAAAATGAAATTGATCAACGTTTCCAATATATACAGAATTTCGAAAATCATCAAAATGTATGCTATTTTTAAGAAAATAGATGTTTGAACTAAAAATATCTGAGTTCATAGGTGCTCTTTTGAGCTTAAAATGCCTTAAGTTAGCGGGAAGTTTCAGGGATGGCCCGCACGGGCAACCGTTTACATTTTTTTTGAATCGGATAACCTTAATGTTACGCTTCGTCCGCTTATAATGCACACGTCAGATTGGTTGACCGCCAAGGATAAATTTGTCATTGTGACGTTTACTTTATAAGAACACGTAATGAAATATTCACGTACCTATTTAAATTTGTCATCAACGATCTTAGGATACGCAGCGTGAGAAGTATCACGCATGACGCAATAGAAAAGAAATATCCGTTTACTGTTCGGTTTCACCACGAATATTCGTTTAATGTTCGGTAATCGGCACCTTTGATCGTTATTCGGTATTCGGCCGAATATTGCAAACTATTCGGCCGAATACCGAATACCTAGTTGTGAGAAGTCCTACATATTACTCAAAAAATTATTAAATTTACTAAGAACTATCCCAATTTTACTTAAAATTTATTAGAGACTAGCTGACCCGACAAACGTTGTTCTGCCTTTTTAAGTACTCTTAATTTTTTTTCTATATTTTCTCACCTTTTAAACTTTCCCTGGACTTCAACAATTAATTCAAAACCAAAATTAGCCAAATCGGTTTAGCCGTTCTTGAGTTTTAGTGAGATTAATGAACAGCAATTGATATAGATAAGTCGTTATGAATGAAAACACGTTTTTTCAGCATTTGTTAGACACGGTTGGTCCGGGCCCTTTGAAAATTGACTATAGGTGATGGTTTCTCTTTCGGGAGAACAATCTGCTTGTTTGCTATCTTTAATGATATAAAAAAAACAGATTATTATTCTTTGAACAATCAGATAGGCAATATTTTTAGCAATACAACACATCAAGACTTCTTAATTGCAGCAAGTTATTAAATCTGTCATAAACAAATAATAGGTCTTGTGACACTATCATCTCGCTAATGAAATAAATACTTGGTACTCGCCCAAGGGCCATAGCAGATATTCGGTATTTTTTATATCATAAGATAGCAAGCAGATCTCCTGATAGAAAGACTCAACCATCACCTATAGACACCAAAGATGTTATGGTGCGTTGCTATCTTGTGGCGAGGTATAAATCCACATTCTACAAACCGAAACACGACAATGACAAGCATTGACGCTATTGCGAATTATCTTATTACCTTGTGGATTGCACTTGCCACTGGCTTACCACCCACCCATTTTACTTACATATATTATTATGTCTTTGCATATCCAACCTTAAGTGCAAGACTTATAGTTGTATTTACAAAGCAATGTACGAAAATAAATAAAATTGATAGTGACGCGGCCGACGCGATTCTAATTGAAATGAGTGCACAATTTAAAATTGTGCACTCATTTTTGGAGGACGTTTTGACACACTGATTGTGTATCTTGGGTTTTTACATCAATGTTTTCACTAAAATATTTCAATACTAAATTAATTTCAGTTACACTTCCTTTGTGTACTATTTTTAAATCTGTACGCACACGGAGTATTTTCTTAGGTACTGCCAGGTATCGAGAGCTGTCAGCTCTCGAAAGCTGGCAGCTTGCAGAGGTTTGGCCGATACTGAAAATCAGCTTTGGGATAAAAATCTCAACATTAGCAAAGTGTTGACCATTTTGAGACATCACACCACTCAATGTAGTTAACATTGGACACCAAACGCTAGGTTACAATTAATAGATTCTCTGTAGGTTCTCCTTTGAAGAATAGACCAACTGCCGTTCTGCCAGGCAGGTCGTAAAAGGCGACCGATTAGCTATGCGAGTCACGATGGTACTCGTGGCTACTAGGTAGTAGAATTCTGCATTTCTCGCCCGGGTCTGGTACCATTTACCAACGCCTTGCCTATTCCTGCCGCAATAGCGTCAGTGCTTGTCGCTGTCGTGTTCCGGTTTGGAAGGTAAGGTAGCCGGTAAACTTATGCATGTGGCATTAGACCTCGCTGCAAGATAGCAACGCACCATTAACACCTTTGGTGTCTACAGGCGATAGTTGACTCTTTCCATCAGGAGACCCATCTGCTTGTTTGCTATCTTAGCTTTCCATGATAAAAGGCTAAGAATTGCAGACACGCATACCATGCATGTTTTTTTTTTTTTATATCATAAGATAGCAAACAAGCAGATGGGTCTCCTGATGGAAAGAGTCAACCATCGCCTATAGGCACCAAAGATGTTAATGGTGCGTTGCTATCTTGTGGCGAGATCTAATGCCACATGCATAAGTTTACCGGCTACCTTACCCTCCAAACCGGAACACGACAGCGACAAGCACTGACGCTATTGCGGAAGAAATAGGTAAGGCGGTGGTACCAGACCCGGGCGAGACAATGCAGAACTCTACCACCTAGTAGCCACGATGGTAGTGACTCGATAGCCAATCGGTCGCCTTTTACGACCTGCCTGGCAGAACGGCAGTTGGCCTATTCTACAAAGGAGGCCGGGACCAACACGGCGAGGCCGGGACCAACACGGCGAATTTATAATAATTGTGGTATAGATTCGAATCCATTCAGCCTTTTTCCCCTTCTCCACAGTTTTTTTTAATTTCAAGTTTTTTACCTGGTATTTTATTATGTTTGTCAAATAATCCTGTTTTTTTTTTTGCGTTTTATCCTTTGTATTTTGAATTTGCTACTGTGTGTGTTAATTACTGTAGTCGTTGTGTATGTCTTAAATAAACGATTTCTATTCTATTGCGGCAGGACTAGGTATGTCGGTGGTACCAAATACGTGTAGTAAGATGTAGTAGTAGTAAAGATGGTAGTAACACGGTCACGGTCAGTATAGCGAATCGGTCGCCTTTTGCAACCTGTATGGCAGCACGGTAGTTGGTCTTTTCTTCAAAGGAGACCGGACTAGTTGGGGGAGACCTAATTTTCAGTCACGTTGTTAGTGGCGTGTTAGCCTTTTCGTACAAAATGTCTAGTAGCAAGACTGTGGCTCGGGCTAAAAAGATTACGCACACAACACATCACTAGACTCCTGGCTGCTACTGAGATTTTTAAAAAAGAATCCGACCTTAATGATCTCAGGTAAACATGTTTACTATTGTACCAATGAGAAAGTCACAATTTAGCAGTTTATTTCCTATAAGTAAAGACCTATCGTGAGTTTCGAATCGTGGTCATGAATAGGATCTTTTTCATGGAAATCAAATCTGCCTGCCTATACAACCTAGGTACCATTAGAAAGATTTTTTTTACTTGTTTTGTCAACATTGAAGCCATTGTCTCTACATACTGTAGCTAATAAATTTGTACTCATTATCTATATATTAATACGGAAAGGTAAAACGTTGGACCTCTAATTAAGACAATTACGCGAACAGTGGAGTATGAAATTTGGCAGAGTTAAAGCACAGTGTACTGGAGACTAACAGTAGTCAATCTACATACATGTGATATTCGAGCAACGCACACATAGACACCTCTCACGGACGCGATATCTCGGAATGGGTCGGGACAGTTTGTTCCGCACCAGTCCGAGATATCGCGTCCGTGAGAGGTGTCTATGTGTGCTATGCTCGAATATTACTTGTATGGAACATTGACTTCTGTCAGTCTCTAAGTATTCTGTGGCTAAACGTTAAGATGCTGATCGACGGGCGAGCCTTTACTGCGGTCTTAACTCCTAATGTTCTAAGAGCCCTCGACACAAAAACTTCTGGCCAATTGCACTATATAAAACCGCGGCGATCCACGGGCGAGCTTTACCGACGAGCCATAAGATCGCGGTATAGGGTCACTCGTTGATCAGGACCTTAAAGGTCCTGATTTATCGGACATAAGTTTTGTGTCGAGGGCTCTTAGACCATAAAGGCCGCGGTATAGGCTCGCCCGACGATCAGGGGGCCAAGTCTGCTATTTAAGTAAAATTACGATTCAACTGCCAGGCTATTACGACGCGATTATGATTGTGACAAATTTGGTATTCTGCTAAATGTTAACCATAATCGTAATAGTATCACAATTGGATTGTAATAGCATCTCAATGACACTATTCTAAGTGTTGCTTACTAAAATCTACCATTACATTGAATTAATACATGAATGATTATTTTATTTTAAAACGACGACTTTTTTATTTTCTATGATCAAATTCGAAGTAATTATTATTATATTGAATGTCTAGTCAATAGAACATAACTATGGGTTATTTAAAAACACTTTATTTATAATACGTTGGCTGTATATAGTGATCATCCATGCCAAATCGAAAAATTGAAAAGTAAAAAGCCAATCGATCATCTGTTTTGGAAAGGTCAACCTAAGTAAATATTTAAAAACAATTAACTTAAATCATAGATTAAGATGTGTATTGCCTTAAAAGAAATATATTACAGCGTAATAATATATACTGCGTATATTTCCGTGACTGTTTTATAATAAATCATATAATGTACTTATACAAAATAGGCCTGCCAAGAATGAAACTGCACCGAAGAAAGATTACTAGAAATCGAATATAAAGTAATCTGCCTTTCATGATCTTCAAAAAGAAAAGCTCATAAGAATAGACGTGAGAATCCTCGAATGACGATACCAACCAAAAACTAAAACGATTTCAAACGAACTTACTTAAACTTAAATATGTATTATAGTATTATGCATACGATTCAAGTCAAATCACAGATACAGGGCTGCCTTCATCTTGAAAACAGAAAAAAATATTTAAAAAACCCATTCAAGTTACTCCACAAACAGACGAAGAAATTTCAAGATATCTAGAAATATCGTATGGCACAATCGCCAAAATACGGTTATCCACCAACACGATCAAGTTTCAGTCCAAATTTATTATAATTATGTAGTTTTGTTCTATCGAAAATAGCTTAAAATATAGCTGTAATACATAGGTAGATACTATAAAGGCAGCAAAGGAAATGCTACACTATTTCATAATGTGTGAAAAAATAACACGAATAAGAGACAAATGATGAAGTCCAATCTAGAGTAATGAAGAATGAATTTATTTTGTTGTTCACATGAATTTGCATTTTAGTGAATAAAGTCTTGCTGAACGATGATTTGTGTATTTAATATATAGACATAAATGATTTGAAATTTATTAAATAATGTTTGAGTGAAAAATATTATATTTTTTAAGTGGAAGTGTTTTCTTACTTTAAAATAAAAAAAGCTTTATTTATTTGTTTTTATGACTACTTCTTTAGGCATATTATAGTGAATCATTTTCTGCAATAGAAATGAGTTTACTCTGAGTTTTAAGTTTTTTTGACTATTTGGGAGGACAGTTGAAGCTATTTATTAGTTTGTGCGCATGCGCATAAGTCATGCAATAAAATAAAATGTATTCAATACCCAAAATTAGTAAACAATCACCAAATAATAAGCAAATTTTTGTGTTATTACTACCCGGTACCCAAATATATCACAACTTTTGCTTTAAAATGTACTACTTGTCTGTTTAAAATGTGATTTCATGATTTTTGAAGACTTTTCTTCTTAAGATCTTCATTATGATTTTAAAATAATTATAATTAAACAAAGAGGACTGAGTATTAAAGTTTTCGAAGATTGATCCTTCATTAAGATTTTAAAATTACAAGGAAAGACTTCCTTATTAAGTTTTAGGTTCATTTTTAAGTAACATGTTGACTGTTGAATTTATTAATAATTTGAAAAAGATTTAATAAATACTTGAATTATAATATTGTTTTAGTAGCCATTATTTTATTTAAAGCTCTAAGGTGGTGCGTGGTGCTCTAAGGTGCGCACTTAAGTAGAAGCTTGAACTCCCTTGAAACTTGGTTTGAGATACATTATGAAATGCACTCTTGCCAACGGACATTTAGCAAGTGCCGGTTACTTAAAATGTTAACATAATTGCTTAGCATAGTAGTAATAGGCTTATGTTTAAACATTCACTAGATATAATTATATAAAATGCCAAAAAAATCACTATAAACTACTAAAAATAGTAATTACCAGAATTTAATCCTCCTTTTAGTATGAAATTGTAACCAATAAATTTAAAGCCTGGTAACTTATATCCAAAATAATTCTGTATCTCCAAAGTAATTGCTGAACAACCCAGATATAGTAAACAATCACCAAAATATTACCGCATTATAATTTGAAAGTTTATCCAAGTATGTGATATATTTTCTATCCTACAAAAGAAAACAAAATCTACATTTAATGTAGATAAATAATTGTTTTCTCAAAAATTATAAATGATTTTCTAAAGTTTAACTTATGGTACCGAAAATGTTTATTAAAGTCTGACCTTAGAGCTTTAAATAAAATAATGGCTACTAAAACAATATTATTATTCAAGTATTTATTAAATCTTTTTCAAATTGTTAATAAATACAACAGTCAACATGTTATTTAAAAATGAACCTAAAACTTAATAAGGAAGTCTTTTCTTGTAATTTTAAAATCTTAATGAAGGATCAATCTTCAAAAACTTTAATACTCAGTCTTCTTTGTTTAATTATAATTATTTTAAAATCATAATGAAGAATCAGTCTTCAAAAATTATGAAATCACATTTTAAACAGACAGGACAGACATTTTAAAGCAAAAGTAGTGATATATTTGGGTACTGGGTAGTAATAACACAATGCTTATTATTTGGTGATTGTTTACTAATTTTGGGTATTGAATACATTTTGAAGCGCAGGCATGACTTAAATAGCTAGATAGATGTTATTTAAGGTATCTTATTTTTGGTACAGATTTAATTTTTTTGGTGAGACATTTTATAGTTACAATTTTTTTTTGGTGGTCATTATATTTCATCTTAAGTAATAAGTATAATATTAGGTATCTGAAACGGAAAATCAACACAACAAAATCTGTTCAGAGTATCTTCTGAGTGGCAAAGATTATCAGAATAGATAGGGTATGATTTTGTCTTTTGATCCGAGTATAAATATTAACCTGCTGATATTCACACCATTGTGCAAGATTTTAATTGAATTTTGGAATTGTTTGCTCTGGAAGTTCTTTTCCAAGTGGGAAACTTTACCAAAATGCTACTACAAGATTGTGAAAAGCATTTACATAAATTCACAATTTCACAATTACACCGTGGTTTTGGGATTAACCTATTTAGCTTATATCTTGGGTCCTTTTCTCGGGTCGGGCAAAATTAGTGTAAATGAGATATTTTTGGTAGCTCGGAGTCTGTTGGTGATGTGGTAGCACCACCGTGTTTTGGATGAGGCGATACTCCGTTATTACGTTTATAAAAAAACAGCAATGAGGATCACCATTTATCTTGCTAGTTGCTAACAGGCGAACTGGTGAATCGTGGTGAACCGAAAATTTTATCGACCTTCTCTTTGCTTTCCACATTAGGGATCTTGCATGAATATGTGTGTGTGTGTGAATTATTCTGCAGTCTGCAAAGGAACTAGCGTGATAATACTTAATCCGACGGAAGATTTACCTATCATGCTATTGAGCTAAAATCTACACCAGAGACCAGAATAAACCAACATAGGCTTGGTATTAATGGACTCCTATAAGAATAATAACAATAATAATAATAAGCCATTTTTAATTCCTTAACACTAATAGAGTACATTTTTTTATAGGAAGATACATTATTGTTTATTTATGTTACTGCATTTTAAAGAATTTATTTTTCACTAGTTTTTAAAATTCTTCTAATTATTTAGGACCTCTAGACGAATATAGACCTTCTCCATCTCTCTCCACTTTACTCTGTCTTGAACAGGGGGGGGGGGGGGGGGCAGCCCATGTAATGATTTTTCTAGCCCATCTCTCTTTATTTTGACATGTTACGTGGCCAGCCCATTTCCATTTTAATTTCTTACAGTGGGTCAAAGCATCCATAATATTGGTCTTTTTTCTTATTTCACTATGTCGTTTTTTGTCTCTTAGTTTCAAATATTTCTCTCCATGGCTCTCTGACATGTTACAATTTTTCTTCCCGTGTAATTATTATACATTCACATTTGGCTTGCATTAGAGAGGCAAGGTAAGATACACAAGTCAGACTTTCTTTTTTATTGTTAAGGGTAAATCATATTTCAAGACCTCTTTGTTATGCCAAGACATGAACTTACCTCCTCTTCAATTCGTCTGTGTCTGGATTTTGAAAAAGATGTTTGTTTATCTAAGTTGCTAAGGTAGCTTCCTTTAATATTTATGCCTTTATTTGACCACTTCAGTTGTTTCATGGTGATTTGCAGCACAGTTATAAATAATGTGGGCGATAACGGGTCTCCTTGTCTTATACCTCTAGAAATGTTTATTTCGGGGCCGGTTTTGTCTAATTTCACTTGGCTGACGTTTTTTTGTATATATCTTATGTTAATTCAGTTGTTTCTAATTGCACATTACATTCTCTCATGTATTTTGCTAATAATTTCAAGAAAATTCAAAGAAACAGTTTTAAAAAAGCTATTGTTGTTGAATTGTACTTCAATAGTAAGATTGTCACTGAGAGGCAATTGAAATAAATGTCAAACATACGTCAAATACAGAGCAGACTACCGTTTAGTGCGCGATCGAGGGACAACTGTAACGCTACCCGATAAAAACCTACCCGATCGTCAAAGGCATTACTTGGTAGCTTAATACAATCATATCTGTGTCATTTCATTATTTTATGGATATTGATAGTTTTTTTTAAATATTTGCTTGATTTAAGGGGAAGTTCCTCAAGCATGGTTATAAAATTGACGCAATTTAAAAAAAAAAAATATTTTATTTAAATAAAAAGAATTTATCTTATAATATTTTTGATAATGTCATTGACCTACTTTTACACCTGTTTTTTTAAACCTGTATAAAACTTTTAAAACATTTTGCAATAATCATTACCACTCCTGCTTATTTCATAGTGTTTATTATAAATCACGAACGACACAGAAATTAATATATTTACATATCGTACTTTTGTGTCGAAAAAAATATTATGATTATTGTATGGAAGTGAGAGTTGAGTATGTCAGAAAAGTTGAGTATGTCAGAAAAGATATGCGGTCGAGATGTTTGAGAACAGAGTTCGTAATACTGAAGTGAGGGAGAAGTTAGGCCTGAATGAAAGTGTTGGTGTATGTAAAGTGGATGAGAAATTATGTAGATACTGGGGAAGATCAAGGCTGGCCATAATCAGATTGATCGGGTACTGTCCGAAGGTGGTGTCAAGAGTCTTCGCAACCGGCGTGTGTGTATAAATAGAGTAATGACTATGAGGGAAGCAAGACAAATTTGCAAGGATCGTGACATAATTTGACACTCGGTTCCCTCTGCCTATCCCGTGAGGGGATGCCTGAAAGGAAGAAGTTAAGTGAATTTACCGAGTTTCCATAAAATAAAGATACTTATTGCTTGTCTGTATACGGGCTACATTAATAAATTTTTTACTAATTTTTATTGCAACCTTGCTGTATGTCATTAAAACAACTTAGGAGACGTTACGGATAGTTTCTTGCAATGTCACAGCACTAAAAATTTATCAAGCGGCAACGACGGCCACTAATATACAAGGCTGTTATGTGTCTTACAATAACTAAACAATTACGATAATTTTGCATTGCGAGTTAAGTGATAACTCGACGGTTTACTTTCGTAATTTGAACAACACACTCGCCTCACTGATGGCAACACACCATATTTTCATCTTTAGTGAATATAAGCGATGGTTATCTCTGTTCCATCGGGAGAGTTAAAGTCCTACTTATCAAACAGAGTACAATATGTAGAAATTATGTCAATTAATAAATATGGTTATGTAAAACTTCATAAATCAAAAGGTAAAACTAATAATTTGGGTGTCCCTCAAGGCAGTATACTTGGAGCTCTTCTATTTCTCTTGTACATTAATGATTTCCCAGACATTTCTAATAACAAATGCACATTGTTTGCCGATGACATTTCAATAATAATCACAAATGATCATAATAATAATATTAATTTTTTGACCGCCCCGTTGGTCGAGTGGTTAGAGACCCTGACTACGCAATCAACGAGGCTCGGGTTCGATCCCCGACGGGGACAAGCATTTGTGTGATGAGCATAAATGTTTGTATTTCCGGGTTTGGGTGTTTATAATATATATTCTAGTATTTATATATGTATTTCTATGTATTAGTATCGTTGACTAACATCCATAACACAAGCAAATAATTTGCTTACTATGGGGTTAGATCAGTAAGTGTAATTTGTCCCGCGAATTATTATTATTATTATTATTAATGACGAAATAAATAATACAGTCCAAAAGGCGAGAAATTGGTTTATATGCAATAATTTAAAAGTAAATCTGACTAAACCTAATTATATATTTTATGGCAACGATCACAACCAAAATTACTAACTACTAACTAAACATTCAATTTGGAAATCAGGTAATACAAAGAGTGCATCAATCGAAATTTCTAGGCATCCTCATTGACGATAAATTAAAGTGGAACGCACAAGTGGAAAATGTGTGTACCAAAATAAATAGATTTGTTTATGTGTTAAGGCGGTTAAGGCAAACAACAGGTCTTTCTACTGTGCTGAAAGCGTATCATGGATACGTGGCTTCTGCTATTGTGGGGAAATTCTACAGATATAAACAAGGCGTTTATTGCACAAAAAAAATGTATCAGAGCTATATGTGCAAAACCATCATTCGTTTCATGCAAACCACTCTTTAAGAACTTCTACCACTTCCATGCATGTACATATACGAATTGGCATGTTTTGTTTAGACAAATTATAAACTGTTTTCTGAGGCACGGGATATATATCCTAGAAATACACGCAATTCCAATAGGCTGATTTATAAACTCGTGCCAAGGACAGCGTTGTATCACAAGCAGTATTATTCTATGTGTATACAAGTATATAATGCTGTGCCAGACAATTTTAAATCACTACCCCTAAAGAAATTCAAAAAAGTTTTTTGGAGAGGCTAAAGGGCAGAAATTTTTACAATGTACGAGAATTTTTATTAATTCCAAAATTTCGTCAACGGTGCTAATTCATTTTAGGTTTTATTAATTGTATATTGTATTTTTAATTATTTTTTTTCATTAACATTTCACAATATTGAAACATATACATATTTTTAGAAAATACTAATTAACTAATCTTTATAACTAATATAATTCGACATTGTAATAATATTATTAATGTACTAATAATTTTAATGACAATTTTATTTTTATATGTTATTTTTACATAAATTAAATTTAAGTTGCATGCTGTTCATACGGCAAAATAGGAGGAACTATGTTTATGTAATGTAAGATCATATATAACCAACACTATTTCTGCAATAAATGATTAATTAATTGATTGATTGGGAGCCATTTGCTGTATTATAACTCTATGACATAATAAAATCTACTTAGTGTAAAGAAAATGTAGAAATGTGAAACATGAAATGGGACAGTCAGTCAGCTAAATTTAGGGTTGTGTCTGCGTAGGCATTATTGATCCTCAACTGATTTTCGGACAACATTTGACAGCTGATATGTGCAATAAAAATAAAAATGTAAATGAGTCCTTGCGAATTGTTATAATTGTTTTATATTTTAAAATAGAAATCAAGCAGATGACTCCAGATAAAAAGACAATCTTTGCCTATAGACTTCAAAGATGTGAATAGTGCGATGCTATCCGTGTGGCCAGGTGTTAATACCACTTGCATAAGTTTACCGCCTACCTTACCCTCCAAATTGGAACACTCGTCTATTATCAATAAATAGATCAGCTGGTCTATTATTTAAAAGAGGCGCAGACCAATATGGAGAATACTACGTGCAAATGAGTCGACTGAAAATATTGTAGCGCTTATTTTATTAGTTGTTTGATGGGCTAAGAAAATCGACAACGGTCATAAATTAGTACAATATTTTTTGCAGCTGACTGTACTATACACTATACGTAATACGTAAAAAAATATACGACGCATTAAGCCCACGCACAAACTAAAGAAAGGCTTAAATACATTTGGGGTAACAAAATTGAATCTAAAGTTATTAGTCATAAAATATATTTTACAATATCCAATTTACTGTATCAAATGTTTATATAGAATACCTATGGGGTTATTAAACTAAAGATAATCTTATTTATTGGTAACCTTTTACGATTAGTATGTGATTTTTTTGTGTTAGTTTGGGTTTCTGGTGGTTAGTCTATTTAATCCAGGCTCCATTTGCAAAATAGACCATTTGCCATTTTGCCAAGCATTTCATAAAAAGCCATTGATATAAAAAATCCAAGATGCACAATTCCAAACAAAACTGACTCTCAAAACTGTCGCTAATTTCACAGAAGTAGTTATAGATATGGCAAAAATATATGTTTTGGCATATCCAACCTTAAGCGTACGATTTATAGTTGTTTTTATAAAGCAATGTACGAAAAGTAATAAAATTGACAGTATTGCAACTGACGCGATTCTATTGGAAATGAGCGCACAATTTAAAATATTGCGTTCATTTTTAGAGGACGTTTTTGAGACCTCGGGCCGTGTAACTTAGGTCTTTTATATCGATGTAAAAAACTAACAATTGGCTATATAGTATACAATATGTCACTGCCATCATGACTACTAGTTTTCCGCAACGTTTCGTCCAGGTATTTGTTACAACCGCCTTACTTAAATCCTGCCGAAATAGCGTTGTTATTGTCGTGTTCCGATTTGTAAGCGTAAAGTGGGCGATAAAACTGTGCAAGTGGCATACTATCTTGCCACACGGATAGCAGCACACCATTAACATTTTTGGTGTCTATATGCGATGTTTGCCTTTTTCACCAAGAAAGCAAAAAGAGAGATCTGCTTGCTTCCTGTTTTATAACCTCAGATTTGGTTCCTAGCTTGAGCAAAAGTGATATTTGAGCAAGGTATAGAAACGGTACTGTTATAGCGCTTAATATTGTTTATATTACTAAAAAATTCGGTTATTGATTTACCGGTTTGTTACCAAAAGAGCGGTTTATTACTTATTATGAAATATAAATTTTGACTCGCGCGTAAATTGAATCAATCGATTAAACTCAGGATTTACTTCTCCTGATGAATGGGAAATTTAATTGGAGATCAAAAAAATATATTTAAACAAATAAACACTGCCGATTGCTGCCAAATCGACCATTCAGATTGATTAACACTTTTCCAGACAATCTAATAATTATAATCATAAAACATGATAATGGTGAATTTGATAACCCCATTGAATTAAAATTCATAATAAAATTAAAAAGTGTTTTTTGATAATCCTCTATAGTATATAAGTATTCATTCATGACAGTAAACAATGAGAAAACGAATATTGATATAGAAATTTTCAAATGACAATAAATTTAAAAATCTGTAAGCTGGTTGACACTGCAAGCCATCCCTGAAACTTCCCGCTAAATAGAGGTACATTAAGCTCGAAGAAAAAAACTATGCCTAAGCATAGAGTTTTGAGTTCGCTGTAGCAGCATTAATAAGCCCCGATTACACTTTGATTATTGCGAGTGAGAGTGTTTAGCAGCTGCGAGTGATATTACCAATAGTCAGTGCGAATTATGTCCAACACTGTTTAGCCACATTCATTAGCTTCAAGTGTTAAAATATAGATGAACAAACTCGACAATGATAGACTTAACTTAACTAAACAAATTAGGCAACAAATTAGGCACGGAAATTATTGTTAAATAAGATGAACAATGCGGTTGATAAACCCAGATTTATTTATTTTAACAGTTTTTATACGCTAATTAGGTATAATATATAGGTATAATAGATTTTTCTATTCTATCAAAGATCAAATTCAACATACCATTTAAAACAACTCTACATATATACCTAACTATTTCTCATTAACAGTATCGTTCAGTACCTACGTTATTATTCAGAAGTTTAAGTGATACTTTTTAGTGCTGATATAAATAACTTTTAACAGTATTTGATTATATAAATAGCGATTGTTAATTTTTAATAAGAATTAGTACGAAATTTAACATGATAATTGTTAAATGATCCATTCATAAAACAAGCAAAACGTGCTCAAGGACCGGCAAGCCGCGAGTTTGAGGTAGGAAGGGCGCGCGAGGCAGGGCTACTCGCAGAAAAATAGAACACGCTTCTATTCACTTTACTATGCTGATTACTAATCACTCGCACTAATCAACGGCTGTCCTCACGTGTTTTTTGCTTAACACTTTGCACCTGCATTGAACACTCGCACGCGCAGTAATCAATGTGAAAAAAAACTAGGCTTAAGTAATAGTAACTGAGCCTGAGACGCTGACATGGGTTGACTCGAGCATCGTAGGGACGAATTTATATGCATTTGTGTGTCTGGCAACAGCCGATTTCTAATTTGACTTATCAAAAAAATAATTTTCTACTACATATTTTATGAAATTGAAAGGGTTTTGTAGTTTTATTGCACATAAGATTATGTCGATTATGTGTGTATAAATCGGCTGAATTTAATATTGTACAGCGCCATCTAGATAGATGGCGCTGTACAATATTAAATCAGGCTATTAATCGCACAAGTTTTTAACTTAAAGGTGATACATTTTGATAACAACTATGTACTTTGTTTTTATTCATTAACACCATTTTTTGAAAACGCACAAATTTGTGCTGATAAAAATATAAATGGTAGATATGGGCCGGACTAGGTAAGTCAGAGACTAGGTGCTAGACATGCGCTAAACTAGGCTTGGGCCTAACCGGTCACTACAGAGAGCGCTCAATTTAGTTCAAAATCCAAGGATGAACTAGTTCGTTCTATTAGTTCATTAGTTCTTTTCTTGAAATAATTTATTAAGAACAATAAATAAAGAAAAAATATAGTTATGATTGTTGTAAGTTTTGTTTATTGTTATTTAAAAAATACAAAGTATTACATGAAAATTTTACACGTCCATTTATGTAATATGAGATTTTTTATTTAAATAATGAAAAATAAAATAATTTATATTAATGATTAGTCAACAGCTAGGCTAGTTCCTAATATAATGTGTAATTATATTAGAATACTTAAAAAGTATGAATTTTTACAATTAAAGTTGACTTTTTTGTTATGGCACATAAAATCTTTTATCTAAATAAAAACGAAAAAATAAAATGATTTATATTAATAATTAGTCATAATTAACGTGATATATAATAATAATAATCAATTATTTGTAACAATAAATGGGAATAGATGAGAATTTTTTTAATTTTAATTTAACTTACCGTAAAATAAGTCATAAATAGTATTAGTATTCGGTTTGATAATTAGCCAGCAATACTTCAGTTGAAGATTGTTATGATTTCATATGATTTGATAAAATTTTAACCATGGGGATTTGAAGTTGTTTAGTATCGATATCGATTATCGAAATATCAAGGCGCGCACAGTAAAAGTAAATAACTCGGTTGGTCACATAGTGCCACTGTCTAGTAAAGTGGACGCTAACAGAAATATAAAAAGAACTAAGAGCGGGATTTTCAATGAACTAGTTCGCATAGTTCACCTAAAAGAGCGCTCTTCCCACCTAGGTCGCTTGCGAACTACCCAAGACTACGCTAAACATCACCTTATGAAGTAATGTGATGCAACATTACCTTTTCGGTCAGGTGATATCACTCGATAACATTACGCATTACTCGAAACATTACGCGACGCAATCGAAAGATTTGATAACGTTTGTACTTCAACTGTACTATTACTTGAGGTGATACGTAATATACGTATTACTTGTTGCACTGCCGTAAATCGTAATACATTTACAGTTTGGAGTGTCATTGTCTGTCCATTGATGGTTTGCAAATTAATTTAAACTTAACTGTTTTTCGTCAATGGTCTACGGCCAACGCAATTGACAACACTCAACAGGTTAAACAAATAATTATTAAAAAATTCTTAATTTAATTCGTCAAACTTTCAAAGGCATGTGTCGTTTATTCGATCAGAAAGAACCGTATCAATATTCAATACTGACATGTCGTCAGAAAGACCCAGGTCTCATGATCCGTTCAATCGATTGTTTGATATAGTTTAACACTTCAAGTTCAATGTAATCATGGGTTGTGATCAAGTGCCACAAGTTACGGTTCAATCAATCGACTGATTTGTTTTGTTTCGATCAAGTTATATTGATTAGTGATTGAGTATTTTATAATATACATCTTAATATATTTTTCGGGTTCCGTAGCCAAAATCCAAAAAGGGGAACTCTTTTAATTACTTCATATCCTTCTGTCTGTCTGTCCATATCCTCGTCCGTTCGTCCGTCCGTATGTCGCTTATTTTACTCTGAGACTATGGGTACCGTGTGGTTGAAATTCAGAATTCATTGATTTTTTGTTTATGTAAAAAAATAATTAATTAATTAAATACACTTATTTTATACTTCATAACGCACTACATTTGTTTTATGTATTAAGGTTTCTATGTCTTGGGTTAAAGATAAACTCGCCCAAATTTCGACCGGACTTCGAATTTCAACTGAACGTCGAATTTTGGCCGAACGTCGAATTTCGACCAAGTGTTGAATTTCGGCCGAATATCGGCCCATTCTAGTAATAAACTGTTAAATTAATAATATAAATAAAGTAACCGTTTTTGAACTAACGGAGACGCGATATAACTAAAAAACTAATTTCCAGAAATTAAAGTTACCCCGTGTTGGTTCCGGGCTCCTTTTTAAGAATAGACCAACTGTCGTTCTGCCAGGCAGGTCGTAAAAGGCGACCGATTGGCTAAGTTAAGTCACTACCATCGTGGCTAATAGGTGATAGAGTTCTGCATTGTCTCGCCCGGGTCTGGTACCACCGCCTTACCTATTCCTGCCGCAATAGCGTCAGTGCTTGTAGCTGTCGTGTTCCGGCTTGGAGGGTAAGGTAGCCGGTTAACTTATGTATGTGGCATTAAACCTCGCCACAAGATAGCAACGCACCATTAACACCTTTGGTGTCTATAGGCTATAAGTTGACTCTTTCCATCAGGAGACCCATCTGCTTGTTTGCTATCTTATAACATAAAAAAATGCGTGACGGATCCTAACAAAATCTAAAAAAACATTTTATGTCACCGAAATTATGTTTTATTTTTGGTCTCCAAAGTCAATACGCTTTAATAAAATATAATACATAAGGTAGACAGCAGCGTTATTCTGGTAAACAAATGAAACGTTTACTATGTCGAGCGGGGACAAAGACAAACGATTCGTTCGTCTTCTCGTAGACAGCCATTCAGCGAAGAACGCGTGACCCGACTCATTACCGGACTTACGATCGTGAATCATCGCGATTGAACGAATCACTTTCAAGTAAGTGACCCAATTAGACATGTGAAAAACAGCTCCTTAAAAAGAAACGAGAGATGTAGCTCTTTTGATCAAAAGAGCTATATCACTCTTTTAGCTCTTTAGCTCATCTAGAGAACTAGTGTCTTCATCGCTTTGGAATCATTCAATGTCTTGACTACGCGTGTCGCTCACGCGTCGCTAAGCCGTAAGCGACTAGTTCATTCTATGCAACACGCGTCGCTAAGCGACTAGCTAATTCAATGAACTAGTCGCTTAGTGTTAGTGGCGCGTACGCAACTCTCGTAGTCCGCGTATGTTACCGTTCTCTATTCGTCGATTATCGGGGATACTCGTGCCTACCACGGCGCGCTGTGCGCTCGGTGTCGTGGGTGTGGCGCTCAGCCGGCTAGCGATTCAAAGAGCTAATTGAGCCGTTGGACTGTTAACTAAGCGACTGAGCTAATTGGAAGCTAGATTAAAACCAAGAGTTAGTTCATTTGTATCTCTCATTCAGGAGCTACCCAAGTCTACTATCAATCACACAGAGTCTAGGACCCGGTTCTTTTTATTCGATTAATCGCGAACGACACATATCTCAACGGGTTTTCTATTAACAGATTATACATAAACTCAAAATAGGTTAAATAATTAATAATTGCTTCAGCATTATGTCAACTCATTACGAGCTGCGAAAACGTTGACGGTTATTAGCTTTAATATTTTCAACGTAATCACTTCGTTGCATTGCAAAGAATTTATTAGGTTTATATTTTTAACAGCTTTTTAAATGGAAGAAAAATAGTTTATTCTTTGACGAATATAAAACTGTTAATAAAAACAGTTTATTGAATTAACGACCACCTCTACTGTTAATTGTTAAATCTCATCTCCGAACTCCGAAGTCTGTACTGTATCCAATCTAACAGTTTAAGAGCTAGTGAGAGGCTACCTGTATGTATTTCATTATATGACCAGACCTAGGGTTCCGTACAGGAAGGCTCCTATACCCTCCGTATATGAGATGGGGAGTCACTAAATCCAAAGTGGTAGACGCGGTGGGCGCCCAGGTAAGATAGGCATCGTTTTTTGGTAAATTTTAAATCAAATTGACTACGTCTGCCATTTTATAATTTGAAAATATATTATTATCGGAAAAAAACAAGTGCAGACCATTACTGAGCATATAACCTTGTGGCAGACAATTTTGAAAATGCTGAAAAAATAACATTTTGAAAGTAATAGACAAGATCTTTTTTTAGAAGAGTCGACCATCGCCTATAGACACCTAAGTTTGATAAAGTTTGACTTTTGTAAAAAACCACACAAAAAAAACACAAATCTACGTTTACCGAAACTATAGTATCAGAAGCCTGTCGTCGTCGTTCGACAGTCGATGACTCTGTCGAATCTTCAGATGGTTCTTCCTCCAACCACTCCAACGGCTGTATTCCTCTGTGTTGGTCCCGGGATTCTTTGAAGAATAGACCAACTGCCCTTCTGCCAGGAAGGTTATAAAAGGCGACCGATTGATTATCCGAGTAACTTCCATCGTGGCTACTAGGTGGTAGAGTTCTGAATTGTCTCACCCGGGTCTGGTACCACATTCTTAACTATTCCTGCCGCAATAGCGTCAGTGCTTATCACTGTCATGTACAGTGATAGCAACGCATGGTGCGTTTTGTGTCCATAGGCGATGGTTGGCTCTTACTATCAAGATACAATCTGCTTGTTTGCTATCTTCTTATATATAAATTTCTCGTGTCATAATGTTCGTTCCCGTACTCCTCCGAAACGCTTGACCGATTCTCATGAAATTTTGTGAGCATTTTGAGTAGGTCTGAGAATCGGCCCTTAGTGATAAGGGTTTTCTAAATTTTCGCCATTCTAAAATCAACCCCTGTTTCTTAATTCAATAATTTATATGGCAAAACAACGTTTGCCGGGTCAGCTAGTATCATACTAGGATATAAAAATATAAAATGAACATAAAATACATACCATGAATCCCGACAGACGTTGTGCTGCCAGTACCACATCTACACGATCGAACTGCTATCTAGCAGGTCAAATTAAAAATCTAAACTACTCAGAGACCCACAGGGGACTCAAACACATACAAACACGTTCATTATGTTTAATAGAATGATTATCGAAAGTTATATTGTTCACAGTATATCATAAATCACATTTAACGCTTCACTTTTTGAGCCTTGGGGGCTTAATGACTTAGTCGTAACCTACATCCGTAGTAAACCTGTTTATAAATACGGCTTCAATAGAACACTCGTAAAGATGTGAAATGGGTTATCAAAATGACGGGCAATTTCTATAATTTACAAGGAAAATAACGAGTAAATGAAATTAGAACAAAATTAAGGCTGCGACCTTTTAAATTTTTTTTCTTATAAATTTTTATTTAAGTCTGTTATATAAAAGGATAACAAGCGAACAATTCTCCTAATGAAAAGATAACCGTTACATATAAACTCAAAAGGTAGCTACTTTAGCGAGGGTTTCATACCTTAAGCATAAATTTATTGAATATCTTACACCTATCAGAACACGACTTTAACACTAGACACGTCGAAGTAAGCATTTTCCGCCGTGTTGGTCCCGGCCTCCTTTGAAGAATAGGCCAACTGCCGTTCTGCCAGGCAGGTCGTAAAAGGCGACCTATTGGCTATCGAGTCACTACCATCGTGGCTACTAGGTGGTAAAGTTCTGCATTGTCTCGCCCGGGTCTGGTACCAGCGCCTTACCTGTTCCTGCCGCAATAGCGTCACTGCTTGTCGCTGTCGTGTTCCGGTTTGGAGGGTAAGGTAGCCGGTAAACTTATGCATGTGGCATTAGACTTCGCCACAAGATAGCAACGCATCATTAACATCTTTGTGTGTCATCATGTCTATAGGCGATGGTTGACTCTTTCCATCAGGAGACCCATCTGCTTGTTTGCTATCTTATGATATAAAAAAAAGGTTACCTTGAGGAGTATGCAGAGTGAACCGAACGTCTATAAACTTTTCGGTTCATCATGATTTACCGGTTTGTCGGTTGACGAGATGAGTGGTGATCCTCATTTTACAGACAATGCCTATAATTATCGCTTATTTTTAGCGATAACCGGGACCAAGGCAGTATAATGTAACAGTAGTCAATCTACATACATGCGATATTCGAGCAACGCACATAGACACCTCTCACGGACGCGATATCTCGGAATGGTTTGGTACAGTTTGATCCGCACCAGTCCGATATATCGCGTCCGTGAGAGGTGTCTATGTGTGCTATGCTCGAATATTACTTGTATGGAACATTGACTTCTGTTAGTCTCTAAGTATTCTATGACCAAGGGCTTTATGTTTTCATCCGAGGCACGGGAGTGTAATTTTAAAGTAGCAAAGAAAATTGGTAAAATAACAATCCTTGTCAATACAAGCTCCTGTCGTTTGCCGGAAATTGCGATTACTGCTAGCTTTTCATCAATCTCCTGTCTCCGAGTATTTGACTTTACATAAATGGGTGATTCCGTTCTAACTGTGATATTCAATGTCCTGTATTGTTTGTTCTCACAGGTCATTAATTAATAATTAATTTATGAAATTTTTGTACTTATTGGAAAATAATAAACATATTTCAACATTATTTTCATATAATATAACTTGCCACTTACAGAAAACTTACAATATATCACTTAAATGTCAGTACCGTGTCATGTCCATTTCTAGAATTTATTTATAAATTGTTAGTTTTTTTGTCGTAATAAATGATTTAAACTAATTACCTCATAAATTCTAATGTTTACGACAAAAAAAACTAACAATTTATAAATAAATTCTAAAAATAGACATGACACGGTACTGACATTATATCACAGTTAGAACGGAATCACCCAAATACGAATAAAAAATTCCTAAAAGAAAACATTCCTTTGTTTTTAAAAATGAACAAAACTGCGTACAAATTTTTTTGAAAATAAGTTTGCTTTCATCAAAAAAAGAACGGTTAAATACAAAATTCTTATACATTTATGGCAACAATCGACAATTTCAATCATACGAATTAATTTTTTATAATAAACACGCATTGTAAATCAAATGAAAAGAAAACTGAAACGTATGGGAAAGATTTAGTGAGAATGTTACTCAACTAAGAGTAAAATAAGATTTTCTCTCAACGTTTGGAGCGGCATTATATTATGTAACTGGTTAATTATATAGGCTTCAGGTTTTTTTTAATATCATAAGATAGCAAACAAGCAGATGGGTCTCCTGATGGAAAGAGTCAACCGTCGCCTATAGACACCAAAGGTGTTAATGGTGCGTTGCTATCTTGTGGCGAGGTCTAATGCCACATGCATGAGTTTACCGGCTACCTTACCCTCCAAACCGGAACACAACAGTGACAAGCGCTGACGCTATTGCGACAGGAATAGGTAAGGCGGTGGTACCAGACCCGGCCGAGACAATGCAGAAGTCTACCACCTAGTAGTCACGATGTTTGTGACTTGCATAGCCAATCGGTCGCCTTTTACGACATGCCTGGCAGAACGGCAGTTGGTCTATTCTTCAAAGGAGCCCTGAACCAACACGGAGAAAAATTAAATTAATCATAATTAGTTAGTAATAGAAGGCTTTTCAATGATCATTTTGAGTGTTTTTGGTTTTGCGTTTTAACGCAGCGTTGGGGCAACAAATTAATATTGTTTATTTACTATAGTTGACAGTTTGACAATTTACTAGTATATACTGAAGGTAGATGAAAATTTTAATTTAAAAATATATTTGTCTATATCTGTGCTACTACCCACACATAAGAATTACCCTTTCAACGGGGTGAATTTTGTATAGTAATTTAATAATAATCGTTAAGGCTACAAAATATTACCATATATTAATTTATTAATTGAACCTTACACATTTGTGTAAGCTGTATAGTCTTGCCAGTAGTGTTATTCACGATTGTCCGGGATTTTAATTTATGACTTCATGCGTCTATACCGCTAGACTACTGAAGCGACCAAGGCGATATTTTTTTGCAGGAAAACGGTTTATTCTTAACCGAAACAACGATATCTAAACATCGTATATCGGAAAGTTTTGTAAACAATGTTAATAAGTTCTCGCGAATTAAGTCGCAGTCACAGTTACGATCTCAACGATCCTATAATAGTGGCAATTAGTAACACTATAAACGTTAAACACATACAGCACACTGCACCGTCACGGGCTTTGTCGGCGAAAAATGCCCCTTTGCGTTGCGCTTAACACGGCACGCAATGCCATGACTCCTCTTTCCATAATTAGTGAAAACGCTACATAAAGCTGAGGTTTTGTATCACAGGAGAAAGCTCTTAGTGTGGATATTAGTAGCCCAAATCTGGATGAGCTTTATGCCCTAAAAGTCCGGTGTACAGTTAAAGTCCGTAGGGTTAACTCTAAGGGTAGCAATTTCGAAAAACTCACAGCTCGTTCTAAAACTATGTTAAAAACAAAAACAGACCACATTATTATATCTCATACCTAATTTTTAAACCAGTACTGAAACTTGAAATATTTTAATTTAGAACTTTATAGTAACTTAAGGTTATGGGCATTATGAGAATATTTCACGAAGTATTTTGTCTATACTTGTGAGCTACGAATGACACGGATGTTTCAGAACGACTATGCACTTATTGCGACGAGGAAAATTGAGTTAGATGCAGGCGTAGCACTTTGGCGCTGGTTCTACGTGCCCCGACTGTTAAATTGAGAATAGCTGGCATTGTAGAATCCTTTTCATTTTGTAGAATTTTTACTTCATATTATGTTTTTCTTGGTGTTATAGGAATATTTCTTATTAAGCTATAATATCTAAGACCTAATTATACAAACCATAATATCTAAGACCTAATTTTTTAACTCGTACTAAAATATTTTAATTTAGAAGTTTATAATAACTATTAATGTTATAAGAATATTTCGCGAAGAATTTTATCTAAACACAGGACTTATGAACGATGCGAATGTAAATAATTACTATGCACTTATTATGATGAGGAAAATTGAGTTAGATGCAGTAGTGTACTTTGGAGCTGTCTCTAAGGGGTACGACTATTAAACTGAAACCTCGGGAATTGTAGACCAATGTTCATTTATTACAATTTTGTTTCACAATATGTTATGTACCGTTAGAATACTCTTCTATGAAAAAAAAAACATCTGTACATAAACTTGACGTTTTACGAACGGCGCGGATGTAAAGAACAGCAAAGCGCCTATTACAACAAAGAATTTTTCACGGTACTAATGGATACGCCTTTCCAGGCATTTCTTAGTTTATAAGTGCAGCTTGCGTTTATAGACAGAAATACAGTTTTCTGTCTGTCGACGACACGTTTTCTTCTGAATAGCATGTCTATTAGTATTCATGTGGCCTGGAATTTTCAGACTATTTATTATATACTTCATTTAGTAGAATTTTAACTTCACAATATTATGTTTCGTTTAGATGTTTCAAGAATATTTCTTGAAGAATTTCATTTATACACGTTGCGTCTTATGAATGACGCGAATGTAAACAACGACTATGCATTTAATGCGACGAGGAAAATTAAGTTAGATGCGACCGTGTACTTTGGAGCTGAAACTACGAGACCCGATTAAGATTATTAACCTGAGAATCGCGGGAATCGTAGATCACTTTTCATTTATTTGAATTTTTATTTCACAATATGTGTTGTCTCCAATTTTAGGGTTCCGAAATAAACTAGGAATCCTTATAGTTTCGCCATGTCCGTCCGCACGATAGCACAGATCCTGAATACAAGTACTAAAAAGCTGTAATTTGACGTGAATATACATTTAGTCATGGCAACAAAGTGGTAACGTAAAAAATTGAATAATAATTTTTAGGGTATTAGCTTCTCTATATGTAAAATGGGGATGTTAATTTTTTTTCTCGTACCCAATAGTGATATCGTTGGATAGGCTTTTAAAAAATATTGTATGTTTGCTAAAACAATTTTTCGATTAAGTGACTCGTTTGTGAAATATAAAGCCTTAAACTGCTAATTTCTGTTAGAGCCAAGTGTCTCCCCTACCCCTCTGCCAGCTAAATGGTTGGATTTGGGGGTGGGAAAACTTTATGGTAATAAGTAAATATAATTAATTTAAAAGGAAAACTATCATGGTTAAGCAGGTTTTACAAGTTTACGAGTAATAGTCGACCAAAGATCCTCCCCATTGTGTGAAAATTGTGACAAACCTGAAGATATTATTATTCACTTACTAATTGAGTGCAGTCAGACCATTTAATTAAGAAAAAAATTTAATTTAGATAAAATAAAAGATATAATTGAAATCATTCTCATACTGATAGAACCCTTGTCAATGAAGGCGAAAAAATATTTACTTATTTATAAAAGAATATTTAAAATTAAGAAACTAATGTATACTAAACCCTTACGTATTTCCCTATGAGGCCGGCATTGACTAGTTTTGTCAAAAGGCCTCATTAAATAAATGAAAAAAAAAATAGTCGACCAAGTTATAAAATGTTGTTTTACAAATTATTTTAAAGCGTATGCAGAATAGTTCGTTATGCTATTCATATTTGGCTCTATACGACAATCAGATCACACTATTATATTCGCCGTTTTATTTTATAATGTATGTAGAATTTTTGGAACTTTGGAAAATGGAAAGTCCATATGTTCCGAAATTTCGGCTTCGTTTTTAATTCCTCTGGCACAGTACATCCTTCGACCTTCCATTGACTAAATGTTTTTATTTTTATTGCTTTTTTTATATCATAACATTTAAGAATACTAGTGATCGCCTGTGGCCGAAATTCGACTATAAACGAAACATTAAAATCTATTTTAAGTACCACAACAGGCTTTAGCGCTAAAGAAACTAATATACACATGTCTATATTATCGTCACATCACATATATGATATGTTTGTTGTATTTAATGTGCTTTATAATGCATATTATTTAAAATATTAAGTTTTTGCAGTCCTCCGCAATAAGCGTAAGCTTTGCCAAATTTTGTATTCCACCGTTCGCGCAATTGCTGGGAAAAGTGGTACAAAGTTTTTACTTCGTGTATTATTTTAAGAATATTTCTTAAAGAATTTCATCTATACGCGTTACGATTTATGAACGACGCAAATGTAAAAAGAACGACATGCATTTATTACGACAAGGTAAATTGAGTTAGATGCAAGCGTGTACTTTGGCTAAACTCAGAAGACCACTTTTCATTACTTCATAGAACTTTTACTTTACAATATATTTTGTCTTCACTGCATATTATATGAAGAATTTCATTAATACACCGAACGATTTACAAACGACGCGATAAACAAAGACAGACTATAATATCTGATACCTAATTTACACCAAAATATTTTGATTTAGAGGTTTATAATAACTAGTAACGTTATAAGAATATTTCACGAAGAATTTAATCTATACACACATTAGGAGTTCTGAACGACGCGGATGTAAAGAATGACGATTCACTTATAACGAGGAAAATTAACAGACTATTAAGAATAGGTGTCGCTTTAGACCACTTTTCATAAGGTACAATTTTTACTTAACAATATGTTTACGTCACAAGAATATTTCATAATTTCATTTATACACGTTACAGTTACGAACGACTCAGGTGTTTTAGAACGACGGGAAAATTAACAGACTATAAAACTGAGAATCGTTGATACTCTGCAACACTTTTCCTTTAGAAGAATTTTAATTTTGCAATATATTTTGTCTTGACTTTTTAAGAATATTTCTTGAAGAATTTCGTCTACACGCTTTACGGTTACGAGCTACGCGAATATTTTAGAACGACGATGTATTATTATTACGAGGGAAATTGAGTTAGAAGCAGGCGTAGCACATTCACACTGATGTACATGCCCAGACTATAAAACTGAGATTTGATGAAATTATTAAACGACTATAAATCTGAGATTTCATTTTTAGTAGAATTTTCACGTGACAAAATGTTTGTTTTGACGTTTCAAGAATATTGCTTGGCAAATTTGATGTTTATAGTAGGGGAGCCCAAGAGGGGATTTTGGTATTTACTCGAGCGCGTCAGATTAACATAGGAGGGGGTACCTCGCATACTGTTAAGGCTCTCCACCAAATATAAGCCCTTTCTATAGAGGGGCGTAACGATGACAGAAAAAAAACCAAAATTAAGATATTTTTGGCTTGTGGAAATTGTCAGATTATACTTTTTTCGCAATTCTTACATAATGGCCTCCATAATAAAAGAAAATTCAATCGCGCTCGAAAATGTCAAGACAACATTTTCTTTGCAACTTTGTGATCCTCCCACTCCCTTACGCTACATTTGAATCGTAAGATTTTTTAAATTTTAGCTGGCAATTAACAGACCATACTCTAATCTAACGCGCTTCAGTGTTTCCATGTCACTGATTTTTTAAAACATTTTTTTAATCTTTAGATTTTTCCCCACCATTGAAACGAAAAACATTATATAACCTTTTATTTTTCCTATATACTATACCCTATCCCGTTTATCATCCTGGGCTTCCCTACTATTAAGAGGTTTATAGTATCTTTAAGATTATGAGCATTTTAAAAATATTTCACGAAGTATTTTTCTGTACACATATGAGCTACGATTGACACGGATGTTTTAGAGCAACGATGCACTTATTACGACGAGGGAAATAATTGAGTTAAGCCCTGTTTTCACTTTGATAAGTGCGAGTGTGAGTGTTTAATGCAGGTGCTTAGTATTAAGCCAAAAATACGTGTAGATAGTCATGGATCAGTGCGAGTGATTCGTAATCAGGGTAGTAAAAGTGAATAGATGCTGATTTCTTATCACTCGCACTGCACAACGGCTGTCATCACGTATTTTTATCTTAATACTAAGCACCTGCATTAAACACTCACACTCGTACTAATCAAAGTGAAAACGGGGCTTTAGATGCAGGCGTAGCACTTTAGTACAAGTGCTACGTTTATCAATTCTCAAATTCATAGGCCTATGAAACTGATAATTCATGAACTTGTAGACCACTTTCCATTCAGTAAAAACTTTAATTTACAATATAATTTTTCTTGACATCACAAGAATATTGCATAAAGAATTTCATCTATACACGTTGGTTACGAACGACGATGTTATTATGACGAGGGAAATTGAGTTAGATTCAGGCGTAGCACTTTGGTACTGCCACTAAGTGCTCCAACTATTAAACTGAAAATAGCTGGTATTGTAGACCACTTTTCATTTAGTACAATTTTTATCTTACAATACGAGTATAATTTTTGTGTCATGGGATATCAAAAAACAGATATAGCTTTCTTGTTGGAAAGAGAAACTCTCGCCTTTCTTGTTGAAAAGATGACAATATTGCGGTGGTTAATGATACGTTGCTATCTTGACAGTGATAAGCACTGACGCTATTGCGGCAGGAATAGATAAGACAGTGGTACCAGACCCGGCCGAGACTATGCAGAACTCTACCACCTAGTAAACCAAGTCTACCTCCTGTCTGGCAGGATGGTATCGCCACTTGCATAAGACGGCTACTTTATCCTCCAAGCTGAACACAATAATGACAAGCAATGTGCCATTTACACGGGCGAGACATTGCGGAACTCTACTACCCAGTAGTTACGAGGGTGCTTTTCACGAATTGCCTGGCAAGAAAGCAGGCAGCCTATTCTTATAAAGGGGACTGGTCCAATACGGGAAAGTACAACTAACTAGCGAAGTTTATTCTATACTTTCTTTTTTGTGAAATTCCATTACTATTAGACACAATTAACAATGTATTTGTGCTTTAATTTCTCTTCACAACGTGTATATTTTTAGTTATAAACTTAAGAATATTACATCTTGAAGATGCCTAAAAAGTGAAACCGGTGGAGTAATATACCGAAAATATTTATGTTGTGAAATAAAATTAAAGTACAAACTGTGCATTGTTGTATTTAACGGCATAGTTTAGTTTCAAGTATATGTTTTTAAACGTCGCGATCAGATTGAGCGAGTATTCTTCGAAGGCGATGTCGAGAATCTTAAAAATGTAGAACGCAAAAAGGCATAGTTTCTTAATTTATCGGTAGACCGTCCCTTGCAACCTGTATATCAGAGAATCATATATGTTAAGGAAGCTTGGCAAATCTGCAAGAATGGGACTCGCCTTTTATTTGAAAATATGTATGTACGTAAATAAAAAAATCTTTTTGTACGAGACTATTAAGTCTCGTACAAAAAGATTAAGGGGTTGAAAGATTGTATGACATTTTTTACATTGATGACATGTTAACTACTCACGAGCGAAGAGGCGCGGGTCAGTTATTATTATATAAAAAAAATAGCTTTTTGCTCTTCTTCATATGAATTTTAACTGTGCCAAATATCAAACCGTCGCCGCCGCACCTGACAAGTTCCATATATGTGATATTTATAAGGTTTTGGGAAGCAACAAAAAACGTGTTATTAAATTAACAAATAGACTATTGGTATTAACAAAAAAAATTATTGTTGCTTGCCAAAATATTTCAAATATTACATATAGATCTTGTCAGGGGCAGCGACGATACTCTTGAGTTCGCGTAATTTTCATAAAAAGGTTTACAAAGTTCTCGCTTCACATATTAATATATTAAAACCAATGAAACTAATATTAAAATCTTCAATAACAGGTATATAATCACAATGAGGAAGTCAGTCGCTAAATAAAAAGTCGGTACTAATAAAAAATTTCTATTAAAATACGATTAAGTGCTTAGTGGAAAGTGGATACATATATTTTACTTAATGTTTGTTGCGAAAAAAAATTACGTGATATTTGGCGCTTCACGCCCCCCCCCCCCCCCACGAAGATTTGTTGAGAATATGCTCAACCTGCCCCCCTCTAAATACCTCATGTATTAATGGATATAGGATGTCCCTTAACCACTCAATCGACGATTTCTCGTTACGCGTATCTTGCCAGACTCATGCATGGAGTAATCAATTTATTTATTTACAATCAACATCCTTTCAAATTATTTCACTAGATACATACAACAAAAGAGACACATAAACCTTAAACAACCAGTTTAATACCCACTAAACGAAGGTACCTACGACTGTCAATATAACGATTACTGTAGCTCCCTAATGAAACAGAATACACTAGAACGAGCGGAACAAACGTGTTTCAACAAAAGGGACACCTATACACACGCATAATTATGTAAATACGCAAATTTGAACTCTAACTCCAAAAGAATACATCTTGATTTGCATAAAAAATATTTGTAGTTTTGCTCCGTTCCTGTGAAAACGATGCCGATTAATGAAGCCAGGTTTAGTAGATTTTTACTTTCATGGTAGGTTTTAAGATCTTTGCAATAGTATCTCATATGTAATATTTTGGAGATTTTATAAGAATTTGTATATTTTTACTCCGAGTAAAACATGTTTTGCAAACTGTACGTTTGATATAAGCAGTAATCTCTGTAACTCTAGTTTTTTCGTTTTGCAAGAAACCTCCAAAATGAAACACGACAGCATCAAACTCTATTGTCATGACAATAGAAAACCTTAAGACAGGGATACGCTAATCTCTGCCGCTTATTAAATTAGTAATACCAACATTAAAAAACGTGCTATTTTTCGCGTCTTTAATGTGTGAGAAGCGAAATATCTCACTAATAAATAATAAATAAATATTCACGGGACAAATTACACTTATTGATCTAACCCCAAAGTAAGCAAATTATTTGCTTGTGTTATGGGTGTTAGTCAACGATACTAATACATAGAAATACATATATAAATACTTTTACATGCATAATAAACACCCAAACCCGAAAATACAAACATTTATGCTCATCACACAAATGCTTGTCCCCGTCGGGGATCGAACCCGAGCCCCGTTGATTGCGTAGTCAGGGTCGCTAACCACTCGACCAACGGGGCGGTCACTGAGTTTGAGAAGTGGATATTTTAGGTAAGGTTTTAAGCCTATATGAAAATGTTCCAGTGTACTTTTAGTATAGTCATTAAAATAACAAGAATTCTTTATATAATAATTTATATTATTCTATTATTTACTTTATGTACTGTAATAAATTAATAAATACATTATTTTTCATATATAAATGGAGAGGAAATGAATTTTTCTACTTTTTTCATGAGATCTGGAAGCTATTGTGTGAGTTTGGTATCTTTTCACCCCATATTTCAGTAGATTCGCTAAACAAAAGCTGGCCACGCTGAAGCCGATTTCAGTCAGTGCCGCGCATGGCGCCCCTATCGTCGGTGGGCGTTGCGACGCTCCCGAAAATAACCGCGCTCTATATCAAAAAAATATCAAAAATAATCACTTAAGATACAATTACAGAACAAAATGATGTTACTGTGAATGACTGTACGTTATAAATGGTATATCATCTAAAAATAACACAACGAAAATCGTGATTTATACGAATTTTACGGTATGGCGACTAACTGCGCGGGTTTCAGTAGAACAATAATGGTGAATTAGAAATCTATGCACTACCTGAATTAACACGCGGATTATTCCGCGCACATGATTTGCGGAATCATACTAGAAAATAGTACCGTGTGTCCTCTTTAATTCTGTAAATATTTAAAGGTGTATCTAATAATCATAATGATGTAACTAATTTAGTAACATCACAGGAATATGCTCTTAATGTAAACACCTGAGATGTATGGGGTTTCAGGTGTTTAAGTGTAAGATATACAGTCTATAATTGAGTACAGGTGCTGATATTAAAAATTAATGGCTAAGCCGGCTTGAAACATTAATATTATGAAATGTTAGACAGAATAAACAAATACATTGTAAAATAAAAAACTCGCTAGAAATTATATTAATTCATGTTTTGAAGTGTTTGAAATATCTTGCGGATGTTTGCGAAAATGGTAGTATTCTAAACATCCGCATTTTTTCACATGTGGGTCCAAGCTTCCTTTGAAGAATAAGCCAGGTGTCTCATGCTGAAGAACTCATAAACGGCGAGTAAAGTCTAAAGGTATCATGAAGGCTCCGGTTAAACTTTCATTAGTGCGAGTGTTTAATGCAGGTGCTTAGTATTAAGCACGATAAAAAACACGTGTAGACAGCTATTGATTAGTGCAAATGATTAATAATCGGCGTAGTAAATTGAATAAACGTTTATTACTAATCACTCGTGTGCACGTGTTTTTGCTTAATACTAAACACATGAATTAAACACTCGCACTCACAACAATCTAAGTGTAACCGGGGCCTAGTGCGGTTACTAGGTGTTCTACTAGATAGCTACTAGGAGTTCTGCATTCTTTTGTACCAAATTAGGCCGAAATCTTTGGTACGGTCGTACGGCTTTGCCTAGTGTGGAGTCCGTTAGAAATATAAACTATTGTACTGTATTTTTAAACTAAAGCCCCGTTTTCACTTTGATTAATGCAAGTGCGAGTGTTTAATGCAGGTTGCTAAGTATTAAGCAAAAAATACGTGAAGACAGCCGTTGATCAGTGCGAGTGATTAGGAATCAGCGTCTATTCACTTTTACTACGCTGAATACTGATAACTCGCACTAATCAACGGCTGTCTTCACGTATTTTTTCCTTAATACTTAGCACCTGCATTAAACACTCGCATTCGCGCTAATCAAAGTGAAAACGGGGCTTAAGTAATAATAATAATTCTTATCTATCTTATCATATTCCTGCTGAAACAGCCTTAATACTTGTTGCTTTTGTCCTGCGATTGGAAGGTCAAGGTAGTCGGTAAAGTTATGTGGCTTTACGTCCTTGACAAATTATGAACTTAGGGAGAAAATATGTGATTAGCATAAATATTTGTATTTCTGGGTTTGGGTCTTTGTTATATATAATTTTTTTTATACCATAAGATA
The DNA here is from genome assembly GCA_036924255.1 of Apodemia mormo. Lineage (NCBI taxonomy): Eukaryota > Metazoa > Arthropoda > Insecta > Lepidoptera > Riodinidae > Apodemia > Apodemia mormo. The sequence continues at coordinate 15,781,152 of JAUPFN010000021.1, read as the reverse complement.
GCAAACAAGCAGATGGGTCTCCTGATGGAAAGAGTCACCCATCACCTATAGACACCAAAGATGTTAATGGTGCGTTGCTATCTTGTGGCGAGGTCTAATGCCACATACATAAGTTTACCGGCTACCTTACCCTCTAAACCGGAACACGACAGTGACCAGCACTGAGGCTACTGCGGCAGGAATAGGTAAGGCGGTGGTATCAGACCCGGTCGAGCCGATGCAGAACTCTACCACCTAGTAGTCACGATGGTAGTGTCGCGCATAACCACTCAGTCGTCTTTTACGACCTGCCTGGCAGAACGGCAGTTGGCCTATTCTTCAAAGGAGCCCGGGACCAACACGGGGAAAACAACATAAACATAAATTTAAAATAAAAAAGTATCTTCAAGCCTGTATCCCCGAAAGCGTAGGCAGAAGTACAACAAGTGCACCCACGATTAGCCGAAGATACTTGCTCCCACAATGTGATAGGTGGCCAGCCTATCACCAACCGAGCACTTTTTACAATCCCGGGCAACGTTGCTTATGTCAAAAAACTGAAAAAACCTATTTTTTTAACTGCTAAGTTGTCACTGCCTGACAATTGCTTGTCCCCGTCGGGGATCGAACCCGAACCCCGTTGCTTGCGTAGTCAGGGTCGCTAACCACTCGACCAACGCGACGGGGCGGTCGAATAAAACATGCATACAAGGGTGTAAACATAAAATCTTACGAATTTTACCTTACAACCTAAATACTTGAGTAGGGATAGTACGGAACCCTGCGTGCGCGAGTCCGACTCGCACTTCGCCGATTTTTTACTTTTACTTCCTTTAAAATAAATATTGGTCTATGTTAAATCTTTAGAAAAGCTGCATTAAAAGTAGCTTTCTAAAGACACTTATTATTTATTAAAAATGTATGCTTCTGATAAAGATATTTCTATTAGTGATGGGCCGAATGTGGTTTGAACCGAATTCGAACTTCGGCCGAACATTCGGTGAAAATAAGAAATTCGGCCGAATTTCGGCCGAACTTCGGTTTAATTTTGGGGAGCTTTCTTAAAAGCGACACGTCGTGACGTTTTTACGAATTTGCTTAAAATTTAATTATTTTATACAAGCTATTTACCTATTTTACTATTTACTACTAGCTATTATATTGTCCGCGGCTTCGCTCTCGTAAAGTAAGAGAAAAAAGTAACCTATGTCACTCTCCATCCCTTCAACTATCTCCACTTAAAAAATCACGTCAATTCGTCGCTCCGTTTTGCCGTGAAAGACGGACAAACAAACAAATACACTTTCCCATGTGTAATTTTAGTATGGACTAGCTGTTGCCCGCGACTTCGTCCGTGCGGACTTTGTTTACTCCGCTCTTACTAGTCGTAGCAAGATGTTATATAGCCTATAACCTTCCTCGATAAACAGGCTATCCAACGCAAAAAGAATTATTCAAATCGGTTCAGCAGTTTTCGAGATTACCGCGTACAACCAAACAAACAAACAAACTCTACAACTTTATAATATTAGTATAGATATATAGGATATCGTTAATGGGTTTCGCAACGCACGTGAATTAATGACGTAACAGCAAAATTTTGATACATTGAGTTACATTGTTCCAATTTAGGCATGGATTTTTATTTTTAACTTTCTGCTATGTAGGCATATAGATAAGGAAGTTACTGATTTTGCCCCGATTTTTGAAAATGGAGTTTTCACCAGATCTCCACGTTTTGAGGTCCTAGAAATCTTTTCCGACTATTTTCACAATGAGGTCAGCATGTCTGTATATATGTGTATCTGTAAACATCTCATAACTTTGTACATAAATAACATACATAAATAAATAACTTTGTATAATCTAAGTACATAAATGTATAGATTAGGTACAGAATCTAATCAGCTCTATTCCTACAAAAACTGCGTTCAGTGCATTAATTGCATCAAAATCGGTTATTTCGCTCAAGAGCTATCGTTGACAAAAAACTTTAGAAAAGTGTTTTTTGACATAACTTAGTAAGACGAAGAAAACTAGTTATTTTGCAATTTTCCGCGAACTTTAATTGTACCTTTGTGATGTTACTGAAAAGGAAAACATATAAAAGCGGTGTAAGAAATGGAACAAATTTCCGTAGGTCTGAAAATAATGAAGACCCCAGCGGCACAGTTATCCACCCTCGTCCACCACACTTTATACCACGACAGCACCAAACACAAAAGCACACAATTGACGCACTCAACGCACGTTTCACTTCGCAACCGAAGCATCTTCAGGAGACACGAGCACTACTACACTCAACGAGAGCCGCGGTAGTACTTACTACCGCGGCTCTCGGTAGTACGTACTACCGCGGCTTTTTTCCCGACATTTTTTAACCTACCGATTTTGGAGCTAATAAAACCATTTAAAGGTAAAAATTACGTTGAATGCAATTAAAAAGATCTAAATCATTATGTTTTAAAATATATGTATGCATCTTCATCTATATCAAACTTTAGATTTTTAACTTCCCGCTACGTATGGAACATTTTCTGACTAGTTTCGTGACGTCAGTATGTCTGTATGTCTGTGTGTGTGTATGAGAGAGAGTGTATGGTTGTATGTATGTGTGTATGAAAACATTTCATAACTTTTGAACGGCTTGACCGATCGAAACGCGGTTAGTGGCATAGAATTAGATTCTGCTCAATTTAGACTTCCAAAAATTTTATCCAATTCGGACTAGAATATTTTGAGAAATTTTGAAAAAATCGCAAAAATATTGCCGAAACATATTTTTTTAATATAACTTCCAGATTAATGTATCGATTGAGTATAAAATTTTATCAGCTCTTTTTCTTAAAAAACTGCGTCTAATTCATAAATTGTATCATGATCGGTTAATCCGCTCGGAAGTTATCGTTGACGAAAAAATTTGGAAGTGTTTTTAGTGGTAGCAAAGGTCATAGCAGTAAGTCCACCTCTGTACATGTTTATGCATACGTTTTTAGAGTAAAGTATCTTCACGCCCGTATCCCCGAAAGAGTAGGCAGAGGTACAACAAGCGCACCCACTATTGGCCGAAGATATTTTGTCCCACAATGTGATAGGTGGCAAGCCTATTGCCAGCCGGGCACTTTCCAATCCTGTGCAACGTTGTTTTTATCAGAAAACAACAAAACAAAATTTTGTGTCGCCCGGCCCAGGAATCGAACCCGGGACCTCATGTGGTCAACTCCGACACTGGACCACTAGACCAGAGAGGCGATTTAACATAGAAATTAGGGATGGGCCGAAATTCGTTTTACATTCGGTTTAACCGAATTTCGGCAGCTTAAACCGAACTTCGACATTCGGCCGAAATTCGGTTTAAATGCCGAACATTCGGCACTAGAAAAAAGTATCTTCTTGCACTATTTTGCTTGAAATCTACGCTAATGTTATAAAGAGGAAAGATTTGTATTCTATATTTTTATATATTGCATCATCTAAACTCAAAAACTACTACACCGATTTGAAAAAATCTTTCACCATTAAAAAGATATGAAATCATCCCCGAGTAACATAGGCTATAACTATACTTTCGTAAATAATCCGTAAAACGGTTGACCCAGCAGGCTATCCCTGAAACATCCCGGTAAATAAAAAAACATTAAAACAAAAATTAAAAAACTTCAGCATAGATTTTTGAGTTCGAAGAGTTCAAAAAATATGTAAAACGGTTGACCCGGCAGGTCATCCCTGAAACTTCCCGCTAGATTTTTAAGTGAAGCTTTCATTTACACCCAGAAATACAGTTTTAGTTATTACCGATTTACCGATGAAAAAATCTCTCCAGCGGTATTATTTACCCCGTGTTTATTCGGGTCCCCCTTGAATAATACAATATATAAAAAAATCATCATAATTACATATTTTATTATTATATTCTTTTAGAAAGGATTGATTACTTTCATATTATCTTTCTATTGTATCCCCAAGGCCTGGAGGATTAGCGGAGGTTCAATAGCTGAATTAAGTTAGAATTTGTCTATGATAAGCGCCAATTTGGCGGTAGGAATAAGTCACCGACCACACAGCCTATAGACGGCTAATGTTTGATTTTCCGTATTGAATGCATTCTGGCAACTAGCTGAGGTAAGACGAAGTGGGGTTGCAACGCCGTAATTGGCTAACTCAAGGCCACAGTGAAAGATAGTAATGTACAGAGCATCTGATTGGTCGACACTGATTACTCAACCACTACTTATTGGCGCGTGGACATTTACATCGGAACTATAAGTCAGATGTGTTGACATAAGTCATTCGTTTATTATTAGGTGTCTATGGGCTGTGTGGTCGGTGGAATAAGTACACCGGTTTTTGTAATAAAGCTTCAATAAGGTAAGTCGAACCTAATTAGAGCTGTAAATATTTAGCACTCCATATTGATTTAACGAAATTTTTAACTTTCCGCTACGTATATAGGTAGTTAGTGATTTTGCTCGGTTTTTTACACGCTTTTTATTAGCTTCACCTGTATGTTTGTATGTTTGTATGTTTGTTTGTAACCGACTTCTTTGGGCGCGATTTTGACCAACTTTAAACGGCCAGATTTCGTTCAAACTTTGTAGATTTATCGAGGACCGATGACAATACACTAATTTGATAAAATTATTCCATTTTTAACCGACTTCAAAAAAAGGAGGAGGTTTTCAATACGGCTGGTATATTTTTTTTATGTATGTACACCGATTTCTCCGAGGTTTCTGAACCGAATTACGTGATTCTTTTTTTTGTTTGATGCGGAATAGTTTCGAATTGGTCCCATAAAAATTTGATTCAGGTAGGCCCAGTAGTTTTTGTTTTATGAGCATTTTTTTATTTATTGTACCTATCTCGATGTCTGAAATCAAATCTCGCAAGTAAATTTGATGCACTTCCCGGTTACCGATTGAGCTGAAATTTTGTATACGTATGTTAATTGAATGACAATGAAACCTTATTATGACATGGAGCTGATCTGATGAATCTTAATCGGAAGGTGACCACAGGAACTTAATAATTAAATGGTTAAAAATCGGTTAATAACAAGTCTATTGAGTTTGGACTCATTTGATTCATGTTGACGAGCACTTTGGTGCTTGGTGGTGACTAGGATCCTGCAGGGTCCGATGATGTAGCTAGAAGATGGTCATAGGAGCACAGCAATTAAATGACACAACTCTATCGAATTTGGGCTCATTTGATTAGTGTTGACGAGCACTTTGGTGCTTGGTGCTAACTAGGATTCTGCAGGGTTCGATGATGAAGCCAGAAGGTGACCATAGGAGCTCAGCAATTAAATAACACAACTCTATCGAGTTTGGGCTCGTTTGATTCGTGTTGACGAGCACTTTGGTGCGGGTGGAAACTAGTTATAAAAGGAACTACTCTTAACAAAAGTCTTTGTTCTACGTCTGTCAAGTCGGTCAGTTCAAGAGGTAAAGATATAACTTCCATGTTGTTCCAGTAGGCCTGAGAAGGAACTTTTCTTTTTTTTATGGTAGTCGAGCAAAAAAAAATCAAAACGTGCTTTAACTAATGACGTCTGTTGTTCTGGATATAATAATTTCTTACAGATTGTACATGGTACTTCAGCATATTGATTTATGGTGGATATAAAATTACGCTCAGTAATTGAACGAAGTCTTTGTGACGTCTGACGCGCTACCGCCAGGCGGTTCTCACGTGGCTGAGCAGACTCGATTGCTGTACGGTTTCGTATCACTACTAATCCACGAGCTCTCTGCTCGGCGGACTCCTTAGCTAAACGCTCCTCAATGAGACCAATTCTATGAGCCTTCTGCTCGGCAGACTCGTTCGCTAGTAGTTCTCTCGCTAGTCGCTAGTTCGCTAGTTCGCTCAATAATGAGATCAACTCTAATAGCTCTCTGCTCAAAAGACTCATTCGCTAGAGGCTCTTGGAAAGCAGGTTTACAAGCATGGGCCAGAGATAGACAGCATTGCGCCAAGCATGGCCCATATCTGGCCCCGTCGTATTGTCCTGTATGGGAGTACGACAGGAACGCCTTGCACACTTACACACACACACACACACATATGTCTACAAGCGTGTAAGTAGTTCCGTGCTTCTACCGCGGCACTCGACTAGGTATGCGCATTAGAGTTTGCAACAGTGTCTGCGCATATAACTTAGATTTCACGAGCCACGAAGAGTCCGCCACCGTCTCTGTGACTGAGTTTAATTGACTGAGTAAAAAAACAAAAAAAATGTACATAATATTTATAGATATAGATATATCACCATCCATATTAATTTTACATGGATATATATATATATATATATATATATAAATATATATGGATATATATATATATATATATATATATATATATATATATATATATATATATATATATATATATATAAATATATATATATATATATATATATATATATATATATATATATATATATATATATATATATATATATATACAGCCTTGTAGTTTTCGTTTTTTATTAATTGTAATTAAACGACACTGAATTTATTAGCCATTCGCATTCGATGATCTACAATTGCCGATTACAATTAAAAAAAATAACTCAAATAATTGATTTTTTCATAAGTACAGTGTTTCCGGAGTTTCATACATGACGGACAGGAAATTTTTTGACCTATTTTCATATTTTTTCCGTTTCTATTGCACTAAATTAATTTTTAGCAAGTATAGAATTAATCTCCATTAAATTATCTCGACAATAGTATGCAAAATATCTTGATTCTGTTAACTAACAAGGCTATAATACTAAAAATAGTTTCCAAAATAAGGCGAAAAATAATTCCGAAGGTGGTATCAAGAGTCTTCGCAACCGGCGTGTTTGTATGAAAAGAGTAATGAATGTGCAGGAAGCAAGACAAGCCTGCAAGGATCGTGATGTATGGCACTCGGTTCTCTCTGCCTACCCCGTAAAGGATCTGGCGTGAAGATATGTATATATGAAAAAAAATTTTCAATCGTAAAGCACTCTCTGATGCTTCGCATCATGAGTCGTGCAATAGTTTAAAATTAAAAAAACAAGCTATTATAAATAAACCAAACTAAAAAGTAGAAAATAAATAATAGTTTAAAAAAACTAAAAAACACGCTTTTTATAGAAAACCGAACTAAAAAATAGAAAATAAATTTTAATAAATTTAAATTAAGAATAGTGTTAAAAATTTCAATAATTATAAATTAATAATAGTGTGAATAAAAAAATAATTTTATTTTAAAAAAAGCGTGGGGTGCTTTTTAAGATATTACCGAAATGATAATCACTCTACTCTACTCATATGTGTCAATAAAATATTTATAACTATTGACACCATGCACCCCACGCTTTTTTTTAAATAAAATTATTATTTTTTTATTCACACTATTATTAATTTTTAATTATTGAAATTTTTAACACTATTCTTAATTTAAATTTATTAAAATTTATTTTCTATTTTTTAGTTCGGTTTTCTATAAAAAGCGTGTTTTTTAGTTTTTTTAAACTATTATTTATTGATAATCGATTTTTCACCAGATCTCCACGTTTTGTGGTCACTTTCCGACTATTTTCACGGTGACATCAGTATGTCTGTATAAATGTAGGTATGTATGTATATGTGTGTGTGTGTGTGTGTGTGTGTGTGTATGTAAACATCTCATTACTTTTGAACGGCCGGACCGATCGAAAGGCGGTTGATGGCATTCGATTGGATTCCGCTCAACTTAGACTTCCTGAAAATTTGACCGATTCGGTTCAGGAGATTTTGAGAAATTTTGAAAAAAACACCAAAAAAATTTTGACGAAACAGTATTTTTTTTAATATAATTTCCATATTAATGTATCAATTGAGTACAAAAACTAATCAGCTCTATTCCTAAAAAAACTACGTCTAATACATAAATTGCATCAAAATCGTTTTATCTGTTTGGAAGTAATAGTTGACGAAAAATTTTGAAAAAAGTGTTTTTTCGACATAGCATCGAAATTTTTCAACCAATCATTTTTTGGTGTTCTACGATATTTTAGTACTTACTAAAAAAAATACGTCAAATGTCGTTTCAAAAATCAAAATTGAATCTAATTCTCAAGACTTATAGCTTTTCAAATATTAAAATTACGTTGTTTTAAGCAAAATTACTTAATTTTTTTAAAATAACTTTCAAGTTAATTCACCGATTGACTTAAAAATCTTATCAGCTTTGCGGTCAATTTGTTTGGGATCAATGAAGAAAATTAAAAATAAACTGTTTTTTGACATAGCATCGAAGTTTTACAACCTATCGATTATTTAGCTAAATCAATATTTTAGATCTCAAAAACTGAGTTGATGCCATCATCGTTTTCAAATATACAGCATTTCAAAAATTAATATTTTGCCATTTTTAACAAAATAATTGTTTGAACTGAAAAATCTATGCTTATATTTTTTACTCTTTTGAGCTTAAAATACCTTAACTTAGTGGGAAGTTTCAGGGATGGCCCGTAGGGTCAACCGTTTACACATTTTTTTACTGTATAAATAATTTAATGACAGTTCTGCATTTTTCAAAATATATTTGCGTGTAACAAAAAGGAGAAAATCATACGCTCAAATATTTTCATTACCGGCAGAAAAAACCAAACCTGCAACCCACAAAAATAGGTTAAATAAAAAACCCATTTGTAACCCATTTTTTAATAAACTCGTTTTGCTTTAGAAGGATTTCCTATTTCATATTGCTATCTAACTCTTTCTCGCCATGGCTTCATTATTGCAATAATATCGTTTGGTCGAACAGTGAGAGGTATCGTGGCTACGAAACGAAATTCGCTGTGTGATCTTTTTGTGATTGTTCCACCGTGTCGTGTCAGTTTTCATAAGAGCCATATCACGAATTTCCCGATATATATAAAAGCTCATACCGCGTTATGATTGCTGCAAAGCATCTGCTTTGCAGCAATCATAACGCGGTATGAGCTTTTTTTACGTTTTTCGATCTAGCGAGTAATACTTACATGTTTAAGAACAACACTAATAATCTTCAGCTTTTTTTTTTCTTTGTTTCATTTTCATTCTCAACTTTAAAATACGATATTTTTTTATTTTAATAAAAATAATTATTTTATCGTTTTTTGATTATATCTATATATATAAAAATCAATGCCACTTTTCGTTGTAATTTTATAACTCAAGAACGGGCTCACCTATCCAAACCAAATCTTTAGGCTTTGTTTGGAATATTTAGTAGATGGTTTAACTAGTTATGTGAAGTTTCCACAAACTCGGTAGAGCGGTTCTTCATTTATCACATTTTTTGTAATAAATAAATTCAATAAATGGCGGTCTTTTTAAAAATATTTAACTTTATACGTATGAAGCACGTACCGGGCCGCTAGTCTATATATAATATATATATATATATATATATATATATATATATATATATATATATATATATATATATATATATATATATATATATATATATATATATATATATATATATATATATATATATATATATATATATATATATATATATATATATATATATATATATATATATATCTGTAAAATCTGTAGAGTGGTTCTTCATTTATCACATTTTACAAACAAATGAATTTAATAAATGGCGATACGTAGCGAGGCACGTAACGGCCGCTTGTAGATTATATATATAATGCCTAAAAACCTTAAAACAGCGTTAAAGTGGATCATTTTTCTTAATTGTAGAAAATGAAATTAAAGCACAGAAATAATATATATGTAGGTAGTAGACTCGTAAAGTTTGCAAGATGTACATTCATTTGGTAACTTTTTCAATTACAAAACAATTTTTCACTTTTACAGATCTCATCCATCCACTATACCATCGCATCGTCTTCTATAGACCAACCATCGTCTATACACATAAAAGATGATGACGGGATATCCATTTGTACTGCCATAGCCTAATGGTAATCTTATTAATGAATTTAATGATTCAATCCCTTGTCCTCCTGAATCAAATCCTACAACAACGTTAAAATTTGGCATGGAAATTATTGTTAAATTAGGTTAACTGGTATGTTGTTAAAATTAATTAAATATTAATTTATTTATACAGTTATTTATTTATGTTATATTATATCAGTAGTATTTTTTTATACATCATAAGATAGCAAACAAGCAGATGGATCTCCTGATGGAAAGAGTCAACCATCGCCTATAGACACCAAAGATGTTAATGGTGCGTTTCTATCTTGTGGCGAGGTCTAATGCCACATGCATATGTTTACCGGCTACCTTACCCTCCAAACCGGAACACGACAGCAACAAGCACTGACGCTATTGCGGCAGGAATAGGTAAGGCGGTGGTACCAGACCCGGGCGAGACAATGCAGAACTCTACCATCTAGTAGCCACGATGGTAGTGACTCGATAGCCAATCGGTCGCCTTTTACGACCTGCCTGGCAGAACGGCAGTTGGCCTATTCTTCAAAGGAGGCCGGGACCAACACGGCGGAGAGTAGTAGCCTATATATTACAATAAGTATTAGAAGCGGGCAAAAACGCAAAGCCGTCGAGTTAGCGACCAAAAAAAAACGGTCCTTTGGAGTAAAAAAGGTCCTCTGGACTAGGTTTTCAATTTTTAACAGTTATTATTATCATAAATCAAAGTAGCTCAAGTATTTTTAATAACATTATTAAAATTATATTAATTAAATTTATATATATAGAAGCATCTAATAATTTTAATAATGTTGCAAAAACGCAAAGCCGTCGAGTTAGCGAGCAAAAAAAAGGTCCTCTGGAGTAGTTTTACAATTTTTAACAGTTATTATTATCATACGTCAAGATAGCTCAAATATTTTTAGTAACATTATTATCCTTGTTATCCATCGCCGTGTTGGTCCCGGCCTCCTTTGTAGAATAGGCCAACTGCCGTTCTGCCAGGCAGGTCGTAAAAGGCGACCGATTGGCTATCGAGTCACTACCATCGTGGCTACTAGGTGGTAGAGTTCTGCATTGTCTCGCCCGGGTCTGGTACCACCGCCTTGAAAAAATGTGATGTCACAAAATTTGGGACCCCTCCTTACCCCTTGTTACACAATGTCGCACTTCGTCGACCCCCTCCCTCCCTCCCCCTTAACGTGTGCCAAGTCTCGTCAAAATCAGTCCAGCCGTTTCAGAAATTAACCGGAACAAACAGATAGACAAAAATTTTTGGTATATGTATTATGTATACATCTATATGAATGTAGTAATAAACAGTTATTTTAATATTACAAACAGACACTCCAATTTTATTTATTTGTATAAAAGATAGCAAACACGCAGATGGCTCTCTCTAATAGGAAGGAGATACAACCGTCACTAATAGACGTCAAGGATGGTAATAATATTTTTTTAAATTGTATATATATGTAATCTTAATAATATATAGATTTTCCCCGTGTTGGTCCCGGGTTCCTTTGAAGAATAGACCAACTGCCGTTCTGCCAGGCAGGTCGTAAAAGGCGACCGATTGGCTATGCGAACCGATTGGCTAAGAGTTCTGCATTATCTCGCCCGGGTCTGGTACCATCGTCTTACCTATTCCTGCCGCAATAGCGTCAGTGCTTGTCACTGTCATGTTCCGGTTTGGAGGATAAGGTGGCCGGTAGATTTATGCATGTGGCATTAGACCTCGCCACATTAACATCTTTGGTGTCTATAGGAGATGGTTGACTCTTTCCATCGGAAGACCCATCTGCTTGTTTGCTATCTTATAATATACAAAAACGAAAACAGATTATAATTTACGCCTTGTTGGTTCGGGCCCCGTTTGAAGAATAGACCAACTGCCGTTCTGCCGAGCAGGTCGTAAAAGGCGACCGATTGGCTATGCGAGTCACTACTATTGTACCTACTAGGTGGTAGAGGTCTGTATTGTCTCGCCCGAGGTACGCCCGTACCACCTCCTTAAATATTCCTGCCGCAATAGCGTCAGTCGTGTTCCGATTTGGAGAGTTAAGGCACAGAATACTAGAGACTAACAGAAGTCAATGTATATACAAGTAATATTCGAGCAACGCACACATAGATACCTCTCACGGGCGCGATATCTCGGAATGGCTACAGATAGTTTGTTTCGAACTAGTTCGAGATATCGCGTCCGTGAGAGGTGTCTATGTGTGCTATGCTCGAATATTACTGGTATGTACATTGACTTCTGTTAGTCTCCAGTATTCTGTGGTTAGGATAAAGTAGCCAGTAAACTTACGAATATGGCATTAAGACCTCGCCACAAGATATCAACGCACTATTAACATCTTTGGTGTCTGTAGTGCACCGATATCAAGTGGCGCAACAATTAATGTAATAATTATTCTTACTATGGTTTCGGATGGCTCGTTACGACACCAGTAGCAGGAGTAACACCATCACACCGCGTCCGCGTCTGCGACTGTTCCCCCCTACCCGTGCACCCGAGACAACCATGTTGTTACCACAGATTAAACAACAAACACTACAGTGTCTAAAGGCTATGATTGTCTGTAGGCTTGATTGTCAAGCCATCTATTTGCTGTTTTATAACGTAAAAATAATATCTGTTTTTTTTAAGTTTATGAGTTTCTAGGAAGAAATCTCTGGAACTGCTGTACCGATTTTGAAAATTCTTTCGCCAGAAGATAAGTTACATTATTCTTAAGTGACATAGGTTTATTTAAAATACAAGTACAAAATATAATGTCTGTATAAGTTAACGGTATTAATATGTTCCTTGATTTGATGGGCGCCCGACGCGGACATACAGATAATTCGGGAACATATTATATAGTGCAAAGTTTGCGAAGTTCTGAAGTCTGAACTTCAGACTTCAGAAAAACATTTTATCAGTACACCAGAATACCATTCAGAACAATTTGCCCAACCTGCGATTCGAACCCAGGATATGATGCAAAAGCATTATGAAATGAACAACTAAAACCAAGCTAACCTTGTCTAAACGTTTCTATAATTTTATAGTTTCCTTTATAAATGTATTAATAAATTTTTCATATTAACTGTATCTTCATTCTTCCTACTCCGTAGACTACAACCTTGAGAAATGAGTTATTATTTCCATCCATTGAATAAAGTTGTATGTACATATTTGATTTATTATGTCCTTCTACTGCGAACATGTAAAATATAGGTATCATAGGATTTTTTTTTTCATACTTGAAAGAAAAGCTTTGTATCCGTTTTTAAGACAATTTCGCGAACGGTGGAGTGTGAAATTTGGCACAATTAAAATTTACATTGCGGAGGACTGCAGAAACCTAATTATCTATACACATAATAAAATTGTAGGAAAGTCAAAACTATACATTGAATATTTTTTTAAAAGAATACTTGGGGCGTGATCTACAATCGATATCGAAGCCAAAAATATGGTTTTTAGTATGTTCGTCTGTTTGTCTGTATGTATGTATGTCCGGGGTAAACTCAAAAAGTACTGCATGGATTTACTTCATATTTTGCATGAATATTACTAACAGGTCGGATCAACATATAGGCTATATATTATCATGCTATCACCTACGGGGGAGGAGCTGTGCGGAGTAAACGAAGTCCGCGCGGACGAAGTCGCGGGCAACAACTAGTTTTAAATAAAATACATTAGAAGTATAATCAATTAATAAAAATAAATATTACCAATACTACATTCATATGTCCTATCATTGATATACACACGTCAATACTATATATATATATATATATATATATATATATATATATATATATATATATATATATATATATATATATATATATATATATACATATATATTTAAATCTTTAAAACTACGCAACGGATTTTGATGTGGTTATTTTAATAGATAGATTGATTCTTGAGGAAGGTTTTAGTACATAAACCTTTCCGATATTCCCACGGGAACAAAAGCTACGCGGGTGAAACCGCGGCAGGTCGCTAGTTTTAAATAAAATACTTAGAAGTATATTTAATTAATAAAAATAAACATTACCTATACTACATTCATATGACCTACTAGCTGTTTCCGTGGCAGATTCCGTGGCAGACAGTCAACCAGCCAAAGGCTTAGTTAGAGTTCCTTTTTTATTGATTCAGGCGTTACTTTGCGGAAATCCAAAATGAAAAGATAATCAATTAAATTTGCTATTTTCCGTAAACTGTTTTATGTGAACTCCGCGATGCCACCGTAATGTAAACTAAGGTGATGGTTTAATAAATGAATAAAACTCACCAACTCGGACATCTATATCTATATATATAAAAATTAATTGCTGTTCGTTAATCTCGCTAAAACTCGAGAACGGCTGGACCGATTAGGCTAATTTTGGTTTTGAATTAATTATTGAAGTCCAGGGAAGGTTTAAAAGGTGAGAAAATATGAAAAAAAAATAAGAGTAGTTAAAAAGGCAGAACAAAGTTCGCCGGGTCAGCTAGTAACAGATATTATTTAAAATATTAGTTACTAGCTGTTACCCGCGGTTTACTCACACATATTTACTTTAAGACTTGTTTAACCTTCTTTATAAGCTACTTCCATTATTTTACCTTAGGGATTGCATTTTGAAAAACGCTTAAACACGTAATTCATAATTTTTTTTGTACTCAATTTATAAGAAATTTCATGCGAATATGTCCAAGGAATAAAAAGTTTCATACAAACCTTTATTTCGTATTTCACCCTCTTCGAGGTTGAATTTTGAAAATCCTTCTGTAGTGGATACCTATATTATAGGAGAAATACTTGTGTGAACTTTCAAGTTTCTAGCCCTAAGGGTTTGGCTTGTTCGTTGATACATCGATCAGTCACTTTTGCGTTTTATATATATAGATTAAAATATTAGTATCTCGCTCTCCATCGTTGTATTAAAAATGGGTACAAAGTTTTTACTTAACGTACCTATATATAATTAGTGAGAATAAAGAAGTAAGTTTATTCATAGCTTTTTTCCATTTGGTACTTAAAATAATCAATTTACAATTTATTGGGTAGATAAGTTCCGTGACGAATACGAATAATTCCGGTATAACCGTCTTTCCTACTTCTATTGTCTTAATGTCAGTGCTTGTCACTGTTATATTTTACTTGTAGGTTAAGGTAGTAACTTACGCAAGCGATATAAATATCTTTGGCGTTGTTATAAGCGAAGATTTTCTCTCACTGTCATGACAGCTGTCTGTTTGTTGTCTATCCTATGCTATAAAAAGAACAAGAATTCATTTTAAAGTCGATAACAAAATTCTTCCCGAACAGATAGATTCCTACTCGTCAACCTTGGACTAACGCAATGATGACCTTGGATTAACGCAATGATGAAGTGTTTGTTGTTGTGTGGGCATACCGAGGACTGTTTATAAATTGTTCATTTAATGACAATATTTTTAGACTAGCTCTAAAGGCCCTGATCGACGCGGATGTACGGGTTTATACCGTGGGTTTAAAGTACGATGGTTTTATTTGCAGCTCGTTGGTGCTGATCGACTAGTGATTAAAACTGTAATGTCTGAAGAGTAGTGGAAAAGAATGAAGGAAAAGTTACGGCCCGTGAGCCAGCCTCCTCTGTATAAAAAACCGTGGTATTGCACTGACGAGCCATAAGCCATAAAGCCGTGGTTTCACTCGCCCGTCGATTAGGGCCTATACTCTTCCTTTTCGCTGGGCATAAATTCATTGACGATAAAAAGACAGGCACATTATGTGGCTTATACTGCCGTCCTAAGAAAAAGTACAGTAAGTTACCCAAAACCGATTCTGAGATAAGCCCCCTCAAAGCTGTGTTGGATATTTTTGACGACTGTGTGAAAACCTGTGATTTCATATAAAACTATTCATTAGTTTATTGCACTTACTGCACTGTTGGTTAGTTTTATGATTTTCTTAGTAAATAACACAATATGTTAATTAAAACATGACAACATACTGTTCTATTTCTTAGGAACTCTTAACATGTGAATTAAACATACTGTATTTTATTTACGAAATAAAATACAGTATGCTTACGCGGGAAAACATAATACAACAATGAAACCTAGAGAGAAAGACGCGTAATTTTTCAGAGATTATTTCTGTATAATTCAATTGATTTTGCCAAAATCACGACTTACTGAACTCTTTCTTAGGACGGCAGTATAATTTACGCAATAACGCGTTCGCAGTGTATACCAATTTTTATAAAAGTAAGTTAAGCAGTTCTTAAATTATAACAGGACATTTAGAATATAGATATCTTAATATATATAAATCACGTAACACGTTGTTTGTCCGCGATGCACTCCGAAACTACTAAACCGATTTCAATGAAATTTTGTAGATATCTACTGTTTGTTCAACCTAAAAAATACGATAGTTTTTATCTCAATTACCCCTTTCAAGTACCCCACCAAAATCTTCAATACAAGTAATTTGTATAGCAAAATAACCTTAGCTGGGTCAGCTAGTATAGATATCTATAAAAATAAATAAAATTGAAGTGTATGTTTGTAATATTATAATAATCGCATTTTACTAATTCCAAATTGATGATTAAGCTTTTGCCCGCGGCTTCGCTCGCGTAAAATAAGAAACAAAAAGTAGCCTATGTCAGTGTCGGATGGACACATCACTATCATTCAACTATCTCCACTTAAAAAATCACGTCAATTCGTCGCTCCGTTTTGCTGTGAAAGATGGACAAACGAACACACACACTTTCCCATTTATAATATTAGTATGGATACACTATGGGGGGGGGGGGGGGGGGGGGCAACTGCCCCCCCCCTTCGGTACGCCCATAATCGTGACTATTCACTTGGTAGGGTTCGGCAATGTCACGCGCGATTTGTTACCTCTACCTTACTAATTCCTGCTTCAATACGGTTAGTGCTTATTGCTGTCGTGCTCCGATTTCAAGGTAGGCGATAAACTAATGTCCGCAGAATTATACATCGCCATACATATCACAACACAACGCATCATTTACATCTTTGGTGTTTATACGCGATGATAGTCTCTTACCATCAGGTATAATGGTAATATAACGCGCTTATAGCGTTATAATAGCGCTATAATAGCGTTAAATTATAGCGCGCTATGTTTACTCAACGTATAGCGTACGCTATTTAGATTCGCATTCGGCGCTATAACATAATGCCACGCTATATACCTAGCGGCTAGCGTAGGCCGTAGTTATAACATTATAACCTACGAAGTTACGAATTACGCGATCTAACAATTGATGTGCTACTCCGTAGACGTTAGACGTTATAACATGGTTTATAGCGTTATAATATAGCGCTCAGTCATCGCTCATTGTGATGAGTCACGCCCTATCTCGGCCGGCTCGCGAACGTGTTCCAGTTACACGTTATAATATAGTCTATAACGTAGGGTGCTAGAAAAGTATAATTTATAGTCTATAACGCGGTATCATAAAAAAGTTTATTTGAACAATACTAATCAGGTGAGCCATTTGTGTATATAGCAAACAGCAGGCCTACTCTTGAAAACAATATAAATCTTAAACTAATATTGATAAAAACAATAAGTTTCGAATATCGTAAAAAAACGATACGCTTGAAACCGATATTGCTCACATTGATTCAGTATAGTAACGACCATAGACGAAATTTTAAGTACCGTTTTAAACAAGATAACGAATAAAAGCAATAATGACTATGAGTAGTTCCAAAAAATTTCGAAATTCGTGTGGCGCTGTCGCCGAATCCAATAATTGAATATAGTTGTCCAGAGTACGAAATACTTCAAAATTCATTAAATATTTATTTAAAATTGAAATCGGTTTTCAAGAGTAGCCCTATAGATCCTATAGACTCGGATTATAAAGTCAAGTGCGAAAAACTAACCTTTGTTGAGAAATAGGTTGAAATAAATAAGATTTATTTTGGTCTCCTCCGTGTTGGTCGCAAAATTCGACCAATTGGTTATACGTGTTACCATCACGACCACTAGAGGGTAGAGTTACGCAACGCCTCGCTGGGGTATTTGGTACCACCGGCTTACCTATTCCTGTCGTAATAGCGCCAATGCTTGTCATTGTTGGGTTATATATCGAAAAAAAATTACATTAAGCAGCCTTTTTCGTCGGATTTCGTTAGTCATGTACCACATCAGCTGTTTTAATAATATTAAATATAGTGTAAACTCTGCCTACCCCGCAAGGGCACTTGTACGATATTTATTTATTTATGCAAAGTTTAAAAGGCAACATTTTCAAGACACGAGCCAGATCCGGTTATGCCGCAAAGAAGCCTGGGCGGATTCGTATGTCCGAGCCAGGTGTTGAGTGTCGCATGCGTGGGCTCGAGTACTTTGTTACCATGAGTTTGGAAAATCATGGAATTCAGGTCGGATACTTTTTTTAAGGTTCCGAAGTAAACTAGGAACCTTTACAGTTTCGGTATGTTCGCCCGTCCGTCCGCTGTTTAGCGCAGATATTTTTGGTACTAGAAAGCTGTAATTTGACGTGAATGTACATATAAATCACGGTAAGAAAGTGGTAACATATTGAAAAATATTTTTTTAGGTTAGACCTCTTTATGTAAATTTGAGATACCTACTATTTTTTTGTCCTGTATCCCATAGTGTGAAATATCTTAAATAGGTTTTTTAAAATGTAGATTTGTAAAAATATTTTTTCGTTTAAGGGACTTGTTCGTGAAATACTAAGCTTTAAAGCGCTAATTTTTGTTAGTCACATAATATCTTCCCCCTCTGCCAGTTAAACGGTTGGTTTTGGGGGTGGGAAAAAATAACGGTAGTAGAAAATATAATGAAGTTAAAATGAAAACTATCACGGCTTAAAAGACTACAAGTTTTTGAGTAATAGTCGACCAACTTATAAAATGTACTTGGAGAACTTGTGATGGGGATATATCTGTCATTGTCAATGACAGATATTTCCGCACCACAAGTATATCCATTCATTGACAATAAATAGGGTAAAAGTTCATAAGATGAAACAACGAAACCTTCTTCTTTCAACTATTACGTTAATTTAATACAGACAACACAATAGTGTTGCTATTTTGTAATTTCTACTCTTTTATGAACGAAGAGAAAATAAGTTTCACGATAATCTGCGCTCCGTTCCACGATACTTTAACAAACGCTCACGCCATCTACACCACATATTTGTAACCTTTAAAGAAATATGGCCGATTTGTCTATCAGCACCGTTAGAATTTTTAGTCACTATTTTAACAAAATACTCGACCATCCGAATTTTGCGGATATATGTTGTCGACTCAAAAATTTTTTTTACGCTTTATAATTTAGATAAGGTTCCGATTGAGTCTTCCGTGACCCTTGACGAAATTATTAATATAGGTTTAATTATATATATAACTAACTGGTACCCGACGCATAAATGATCATCAGGGCAATTTATAGTTACAAACTATAAATTGCCCTGATAATTGCAAACTAAAAATTATGCTTTTATAAGTGAAACCAGTTGGAAATAAATGATAATAGCTTTATTGTGAAACGGTACAAGTGTATAAGTAATAAAATATTACATTAAAATTGAGTTTCACAAGTGCCGAGCGACGATAAAAATTGTAGAATAAATCTATTAATATTTTTGAAATACACCACGGCATTTTTGCGTCGCACAGCTACTCTGTGCATCCAATCCTATGCAAGATTAAATGACTGGCGGTATGTTATCGACTTGTCCTACATTTTATTCGGTAAACTGTGGTTACTCTATGTCTGGGGATGGTAGCGTTCTTGCCAAACGAAGCGAATAATGTCCACCGCATAATGTGACGTGTACACACTTGATTAGAGTCCGTATTGATTAAGGGAAAAGCAAAAAGTTTATTGACTGAAAATAGATTCAAAAATAATAATTCAACAATATTGCAGACATTCTTGTTAAAATAATATATCAAAACGCGATTTAACAATTAAATCCTATATATAAACGAACAATTCTTGTGTGTATATGGTGTTGGAGATAGTTTAAGACGACTTTTACGACCTGCCTGGCAGAACGGCAGTTGAACGTTGTTGAAAAAGTTCAAAGGAGCCCAGGACCAACATGGGGAATGGAAGGATGGAAGGGTGTGGGGTGTGTGTTTATTTGTCCGTTTTTCACGGCAAAACGGAGCGACGAATTGACGTGATTTTTTAAGTGGAGATAGTTGAAGGGACGGAGAGTAACATAGGCTACTTTTTGTCTCTTTCTAACGCCCCACTTCCCTTAAAATGGGGGACGGAATTTTGTGTTTTCAAGGTAGAAAGCTAAAAATTGGTTTGTGGACTATTTGTGACTAGCAAAATACTCGTGCGTTATTTTTTTTTTTTGGAAATCTGCTCCAATTTAACGCAAGCGAAGCCGCGGGTAAAAGCTAGTATAGTATAAAGTAAATATTTCTTATATTGGAAGTATAATTCCATAATACAAAAAAAATTGCACTGAGCTACATCCGCTGTATATAAAATTTTTAATGCGATGACAGAGGGGTGTCACTCCGCAGTTTAATTAGGTATAATAAGTACTGGAATTTCTTCAGGGATTGTTAATAAATGTCTTAATTTAATACCATGACTTAGGAATTTCATCAGTGAATCCTTACGTTTTTTGTCTAATGTTTAATATCATGAGTTACAATATGGAAATTCTCTCGGGCATTCCAAATTTTTAATTTCATGATGTACAATACTCAAATTTACTCAGCGTTTAAGTTTTATTGCCTAATTTTTGATTAATGATGACACTAAATTATGGTATAGAAATTTTCTACAGGATTTCGATTTTTTAATAAAATATAATTAAATAAAATAAATAAATAAAATTCACTAATATAGCTTTTGATAAAAAAATAAAAACGGTTTTAAAGGAAAACTTTTCCTATTACACAAGAAATCTTTCCTATTTATAGAATACTGTTAGAGAAATACGTGGCAAAAAACAGTGATTGGCAATACCATAATATAATTATGGCATATAGCATTAGATACGTCCACTTCTGTACATGTTTGTGCATATTCTATACATATAAATAAAATTGAAGTGTCTGTCTGTGATTTAAAAATAATAAGTAAAAGTAAACGATTTAAAAATAACTAGGTTTTTTCAAGGGTAGTGTGTTATTTTGACGATATTAATAGCGAAACAACCTTTTTAAAATTATTGTCTACCGGTTGTTCTGTTTGTACAATACAATTTCTGGAACTGGACCGATTTTGATGGAACTTTCACTGAAAGATAGAGCAGTTTATAACAAGGACGTAGGTTACTTTTTTAACTAAGGAAGTAATGATTTTAGATCACGCAATCGAAGCCGCGTGTAATAGCTAGTTTTAAATAAATTAATCTGTATATTAATACGTAGGTAAAGGAAAAATTTTGGACCCCTCTTTAAGACAATTACGCGAACGGTGTAGTATGAAATTTGACACCGTTAAACTTTACTTTTTGGAGGACTGCAGAAACTTAATATTTTTAAATTATATGCACTAAAATATATAATATTAATTAAAATATACACTACACACGCAAAATTCATGTGAGATCCGTGATACTATACACACATGTCTAACATTTTAAAGTTAACTAACTAACTAACTGCTAAAGTCAGTCGTCAAACTTAAAAGAGTTTTTAATGTTTAGTCTATGGTCGAATTTCGGCCAAAGGTGATCGCTACATTTTAATCACTACATAGTATAAAACAAACTCGCTTTCTCTGTCTGTCCCTATGTCCCTATTTTTTAATAGATAGATTGATTCTTAGGGAAGGTTTTAGTATATAAACCTTTCCGATACTCCCACGGAAACAAACGACTACGCGGGTGAAAACGCGGGCAGGTCGCTAGTAATTTAATAAATCTAAATCAATAAAATATAATAAATACCCGTATTTGATAACCCTAGCAAATATTAAATATCTAAATAATTTTATATATTAATTCAGCCAGTAGTACAAACAGAAAACATTCCCAAAGATATACCAAATACGTAAAGAGAACTTAGTGTAAGTGTAATGTACGATGCGACGTGACTGCTTGAAGTTGAGACTGAGTGATCAACATTCTGCGTTTCCACATGGTTCTGAATCCGACGATGATAGTGAGAGAGGCAAGTCGAGGACTGGCGGAGGAGACGCCAATATGTTTCCTGCCATTATTTCTGCTGCACAAGTAAGTTTATTCTAGTTCTATAAGTTGGTTAATCTTATGATGGATCTTATGATGGATTATCTACTCCAATGATGGTTTGTAAGCAGTAGAAGATATCGAAAACTTAAGAAAGAAAAATGTTGACCCGACTGAATATGAGTCAGCAACCATACCTAAATCTGAATAATCTGCCAACTGAGCTTCGTGTCGATGGTTCAACTTGGTGAAATTTTTCTATTCTTTGTGATAGATCCTGTCGATTTTTCCTTGTTAAGTTTTCAAAGTTTTCCCAAGCACGGGCTAAATGCTAAAACACATATATAGTGGTGATTTCAAAGGTTACTTATTTTACTAACTGTAGGTAGGTATGGTTACCTAAATCTGGATAATCTGCCAACTGAGCTTCGTGTCGATGGTTCAACTTGGTGAAATTTTTCTATTCTTTGTGATAGATCCTGTCGATTTTTCCTTGTTAAGTTTTCAAAGTTTTCCCAAGCACGGGCTAAATGCTAAAACACATATATAATGGTGATTTCAAAGGTTACTTATTTTACTAACTGTGCTCGCGACTTTGTCCGCGTCTCTGGAAATTAATTTTTCTCTCTTGGGGAAAAAATCTGGGTTTTATTATAGGTATTATTTTACATGGAGTCCAAAAATGCTTCATCATGTGTAGCACCTTTGTGCTAAATTTTGTAGGTATATGTATGTTTGCCCACAAATTGATCGGAAACTAAAAGACATATCGAGATGATCCTGTTTTAAATTAGGTACCTATATTCCAACTTAGGGAACAATCTAAGTTTTATAAAATATGTTTTAGTAGTTTTTGAGATATATTTTTTTAAAAGGGGATTCAAAAGTTTTGCTTCACGAATTGACATAAAGATTATACACGTATTTACACTAAGGTCCAGTTGCACCAAACTATGAAATTACTTTTTGATGAATTTAACCATAATAATAATCAGTAAATAAGTATTTAAATATTTTGGTATAAATATTAAATGTTTTGATAAAATAAAATTATTTCAATTAATTTGAATTTGAAGCGGACTTAAATACGCTGTTTTGTACAGGTTTTTTCGATTGCTGTTAATAGGAATTTACGTAATGCCGGCCAAGGTTAATTAACGATAGATTAAGTAAAAGCGATAAAGTATTTGCGGAATAATTTAATTATATCCTAATCTATATACATAAAAATGAATCGTCGAAATGTTTGTATGCCCATACCTTGGGAAACACGTTTAATGGGGCATGGAGAGGGTGAATCTTTTGACCGCCCCGTTGGTCGAGTGGTTAGCGAACCTACTACGAAGTAGTAATTCGAGGGGGCTCGGGTTCAATTCTCAGAGACAAACGTTTGTGTGATGAACATAGATGTTTGTATTTCTGGGTTTGGGTGTTTATTATGTATATAACAGTATTTATATATTTATTTCTATGTATTAGTATCGTTGACTAGCACCCATAATACAAGCAAATAAATTGCTTACTTTGGAGGTTACATTAATTGGTGTAGTTTGTCCAGCTATTTATTTATAATTATTTTAGAAGAGACTATACAGACTGGGGTAGAAATTACTTCACATTTATCTTTATCACTTCATTGTATAAAACAAAGTAGCTTTCCGCTGTCTGTCGGATTTTGATGCGGTTTATTTAATAGATAGACTGATTCAAAAGGAAGGTTTATATGTATAATAATATCCATTATGTAGTAGAGAAATACTGTTATAAATATATATTTAGCAAAACAACGATACGATATTATATATATACTTATATATATATATATATATATATATATATATATATATATATATATAAAATTACGTGTCATGATGTTTATCCGTCCGCGATGGGCTCCGAAACTACTGAACTGAAATTTTGTAGGCATGTATTGCTATTTGGTTTGGTCTAAATTAAAAGATTTTAGACTTTAAAACCATCCAACCAACTGGTTTCATTTGAAAGGCAATAATTTCGACTTTTCCCATATAAAAAATTTCGCATATAAACAAAATGTATTTACTTTGTAGGCGTAGCAACACACGTTGGGTATCTGCTAGTAAGAAATAAAAAAAAAGTATGTAGGCAGTATAAGTAGGTAGGCAGAGATACAACAAGTGCACCTACGATTAGCCGAAGATACTTGAGTCCCACAATGTGATAGGTGACCAGCCTATTGCCAACCGGGCACTTTTCAATCCCGGGAAATGTTGTTTTTATCAGAAAACTGAAAAAACACATATCTGATTGTCCGACCCAGGAATCGAACTCGGGACCTCAACTTCGACACCGGACCACTATACCACAGAGGTGATTAACCGTTTCTACATACCATTTAAGGAAAAATTGGTAACTCAATCTAAATAATGTTTAGATATTTGATTTCTGCAAATCCAAACCAGATGTGTTTCTAAGAAATAAGAAATATTTTAAATGGAATTTCACTCTTTATTTAGAATTTTGCACATCACACATGTGATGAAATCTAATAATATAAAAAAGATGCGTTCAAGATCCGCTTAAAAAGAAACGGATACGGATATCCGGCACATCACTAGTCATGATACGTGTAGTAGTGGCACCCATAGCCAACCGGTCGCCTTTTACGACCTGCCTGGCAGAACGGCCGTTGGCCTATTCTTCAACACAACTGTATAAAAAGAGATGGCGAAACTTCATGGTAACCACTCGACACACGGGGTAGTTATTAGTTTTTATTGTTTTGTTGTCATCTATGAAGACAATTAACTCTAAATGGGGTTAAAAAAAATATTTGCGTGAAACAAATTCGTGGGTAATAGCAAGTTTTGTGATTTTAGGCTCAAAGCCAAATAATATTTCATCACGGAAAAGCCTTTTGTTGAACAACGTGAGCTATAAATGCAAAATTTCCTTTTATATCGCTCTTCAATTTTCTTTTAGAAAAAGCGCATCCCCTTTGAACACTCGTAACATTATTCCTATGATCTGTGAACATGAGAAAATTAAATGGGTAATTGGATAGCCTGACGTTTTAAAAGAATTGTAACTTATTGCATTATTTTAAAAAAAAAGTGTATACGGTTGACCCTACGGGCCATCCCTGAAACTTCCCACTAAATTAAGGTATTTTAAGCTCAAAAGAGTAAAAAATATAAGCATAGGTTTTTTCAGTTCAAACATCTATTTTGTAAAAAATGGCAGTATATTAATTTTTGAAAAGCTGTATATTTAAAAACGATGATGGCATTCAACTCAATTTTTGAGATCTAAAATATTGCTTTAGCTAAATAATCGATAGGTTGAAAAATTTCAATGCTTTATCAAAAAACATTTTATTTTAATTAATCAATGAATTAAATTGAAAGTTATTAAAAAAAATTAAGTAAGTTTGCTAAAAACAACATAATTTTAATATTTGAAAAGCTATAAGTTTTGACAATTACATCCGATTTTGATTTTTGAAACGGCATTGGACGTAGTTTTTTTAGTACTAAAATATCGTAGGACACCAAAAAATTATTGGTTGAAAAATTTCGAAGCTATGTCGAAAAAACACTTATTTCAAAATTTTTCGTCAACAATTAATTACTCCCAAACGGATAAACCGATTTTGATGCAATTTATCTATTAGACGTAGTTTTTTGAGGAATAGAGCTGATTAGTTTTTGTACTCAATCGGTACTTAAATCTGGAAGTTATATTAAGAAAATACTGTTTCGTTAAAATTTTTTTTGGTGTTTTTTCAAAATTTCTCAAAATCTCCTAGACCGAATCGGTTCAAATTTTCAGGAAATCTAAGTTGAGCGGAATCCAATCGAATGCCATCAACCGCGTTTTGATCGGTCCAGCCGTTCAAAAGTCATGAGATGTTTACATACACACATACACACACACACACATACAGACATACTGACGTTATCGTGAAAATAGTCGGAAAAGATTCCTAGGACCTCAAAACGTGGACTACTGGTGAAAAATCGATTTTTGAAGTTAAAAACACACTTGTACTGTTTCACAACAAATTAAACATAAGTATATTATCTAACCGCTTTCCCTTTTACAAGCATCATCAGGGCAATTAAACCTTATAACTAAAAACAAAACAAACAATACTAACCGTCATGATTTATCATTTATTTTGGCACGTATTATGCTTTCAAACTATAAAATGTAAAATCATGACGGTTAGATTTTGTTTTGTTTTTAATTATTTGTTGTAATTGTCCTGATGATGCTTAAAGCGAAACCTGTTGGATATTATATTGTTATGTATTAATTTATTGTGAAACAGTACAAGTGTTTTTCATCCATACTAATATAAATGCGAAAGTAACTGTGTCTGTCTGTCTTTTCTTCACGCCTAAACCACTGAACCGATGAAATTAGGTACTAAAATAGTTTGAGACTCGAGAAACGAAATAGGATATTTTTAATCCCGAAAATCCTACGGGAACGGGAACTATGCAGGAAGTATGCGGAAAACCCCTAGACTTTTATTATAGACTAGCTGTTGCCAACGACTTCGTGTCGCGCGGACTTTGTTTAGTCCGCAAAGCACCTCCCCCGTAGGTGATAGCATGAAAATATGTAGCCTGTATGTTGACCCGACCTGTTAGTAATATTCATGCAAAATTTGAAGTAAATCCATGCAGTATTTTTTGAGTTTACCCCGGACATACATACAGACAAACAGATAAAAAGGCAAACAGACAAAAATTCTAAAAACTATATTTTTGGCTTTGATATCGATTGTAGGTCACGCCCCAAGTATTCTTTTAAAAAAATATTCAATGTACAGTTGTGACTTTCCTACGATTTTATTATATGTATAGAAGTGTTTCCACGCAGACAAAGTCGCGTTAGTATAAAATATTATAATGGAAATGGAGTTTCACCAAGTGCCGCGGCCGCCGGCAAAGACTTTGGAATTGTAATTTATATTAAGTTGAATAATTTAACTTTCTATGTTATACCCACACTTTGCACCTTCGATCTTCTGACAATATGACACTATCTATACCTCTACACCGTTCCGACTATGTTTCTGACTCATTAACTGTATATGCGGCCCGAGTGTTAAGTGTAAGTTTTTCTTTTCGCATTCGATCGTGAGCGCGTTTCGAGTTTACTAGAAATTTGTATGTGATTTGTACAGCGCCACCTAGTGGTAAACGTGAGAAACCAGTTTACCACTAGGTGGCGCTGAACAAATCACATACAAATTCCTAGTAAACTCCAAACGCGCTCACGATCGAATGCGAAAAGAAAAACTCACACTTAGCACTCGGGCCGCATATACAGTTAATAGTACTCCGATTGTGGAATGACCTAACTTTCTCGTTGCGTCTAGTCGATAACAAATTTTCATTCAAACGAAACCTAAAAATGCATGTGCAAAATAGTAGTTAGCTAACAGGTATATGTCTATATATGTGTGTTTTTATGTATATATGTGTATATATAAGTAATATGTATATGTAATAATTTGTATAGTATAAGTAGTATATATTTAATTTACTAAGTTCTATGTTCTTATATGATGTATATTTTCTGAGGCACCGCTTACATACTTTCTGTTTGCCCAAAGGTTGACTGGAGGAGAATGCCAATAGGCATTATGTCCGCCTTTGTACAAATTTATTTAAGGTGTACGATAAAGTTAAATAAATAAATAAATAAGTACTAGTTAACCGGCGCAGCTTCTTCTGCGACTAGAGTATCGTGTTTTCTTATGTCATACGATAACAAATAAGCAGTTGGTTCTCCTAATATAAAGAGATAACCCTCGCCGACATCAAATATGTCAACGGTGCTTTGCTATCCTTGTGGTGGGGTCTTAATGCTACATGGATAAATTAACTGGCTACCTTACCCTTCACGTCTCGCATCGATTTTGATACTACCGCAAGCGGTGGTACCAAAATCGGTCCGAGACGTCGCAGAACTCTACTACCACCTAGTTAGCAGTAACTATGTTTAGTGAAACAAATTAGCCTTCTCTCGTCTTTTACGATATGCCTAACAGTAAGGCAGTTGATCTATTCTTAGAAAAGGGCCCGGACAGTCTTACCATCTGACAGGATTTTACCGCATTTGACAGGCATTCAAATGCCTGGTTTCGTCAGGCGTACGGCCGGCACAGGTCAGGCATTTGAAATTTCGCGCATTTTTATCACATTTCGAACGTGCTCTGTCGCACTGACTGGGAAGGGCAGCATCAAAGCGAGGGTGAGTTTGCTTCGTTTTAAAAAAGTAAAAAAAAGTAGGTATACTAGGCATTGACATATTATTACTATGGAAGTCGGGTCCGCGCTAAATAATGCCCGAGGTAAATGAGCTACAAAACATCAAAAAAGTCCCAGTTACACATCACAAAAATTAACATATCTATTTTTGTGATGTGTAACTGGGACATTTTTATCGCGATTTTAGTATGAGACCCGATGTCCATGTTTTTAATATGTCAATGATACTAGGTGGTAGAGTTCCGCAATATCTCGACCGGGTGTTTAGTACCACCGCCTTACCTATTCCTGCCGCAATAGCATAAATGCTTGTCATTGTCGTGTTTCGCTTTGTAGGGTAAGGTAGCCGGTAGATTTATGCATGTGGCGTTGCCAACCCCGCACTGGGATAGTAACGTACCATTAACATATTTCATGTCTAAAGGCGATGGTTTTCCTTTCCATCAGGAAAACTTGTTCGCTATCTTATGATATAAAAAAAATACAAGCCCGTATCCCGAAAGTGTTAGGCAGAGGTACAACCAGTGCACCTAAGATTAGCCGAAGATACTTAGTCCCACAGTATAATAGGTGGCAAGCCTTTCGCCAACCGGGCATTTTTGTTGTTTTTGTAGTAAAACGGAAAAAAACGCATTTATGAATTGCCCGACCCGGGAATTGAACCCGGGACTTAATTTGGTCAACGCAAATAAACAAAATATATTTCTTTTTAGGCGTAGCAATACACGTTGGGTATCTGCTAGTAAGAAATTAAAAAAAAAGTATCTTCACGCCCTTATCCCCGAAGACGTAGGCAGAGATAGTACCAGTGCATCCACGATTAGCCGAATATACTTAGTCCCGCAATATGATGGGTGACAAGCCTATCGCTAACCGGGCACTTTTGTTGTTTTTATGATAAAACTGAAAAAACACATTTATGAATTGCCCTACCTAGACATCGAACCCGGGACCCCATGTGATCAACACCGACACCGGACCACTAGAAACAAGAGACCATAGATTTTCTTTCGCCTATAAAGATTATACTTTAATTTGTTTATGATTTCTTTGTAAATATTTTAGACAAGTATTTCTTTGATAATGATTTCCAAGATGCCTGAATGTCTAATTTCAGGCATCTTGGACGGCCATCCCTTATGTATGGTTAATCTAGGCCCGGATCAACATGAGGGGAAATAATGTCTCTAAGTCGGTGTGAACTGTGAAAGGTTTACGCAAACGTGATACTGTGATGTAATAATGGCTGTTGCAATGAAGTCGGCCGGATAATATCGACTGACCGAGATTGACATTGTCCTTCGTTAATTGCTTGCTGTCTGTAGTCTGACTAAATTGAATATGTCACTGATTGCGTAATTGTAAACGCCGTGATTACAGGCGATAGGATTTGCAGTTATTTGTTTCCAACCAATGAAAAAACCAAGGATTTGAAACTTTACCAGATAATATAATTTATTTTACGATACATAACGTTGTTACTGTAGGGATACCTCAGTAACAAAATTATTTTCAAACACAATATGTATTGCTACTCAAATAACAGAATGAAATTGTTAACGCTAAAAACGTTATAATATAGCGTTTCATGCTGTTTCGTGATTGGTTTGACAACTAGCGCTAGAAGACAACGTCATAATACTTTATACCATAACGATAATTCGTAGTGTATATAACAGAACGCAATGAATAAGTTATTAAATAGTAACAAATTTTGTATCATTTTTGGATAACGTTATGCTTGAAAATAACCTTATGTCATACCGCGATCAAATAACGTAACCACAAAATACCGGTATTTAAATCCTAGGAAAAAAGAGGTTAATTTATTTATTTAATACTTTATTGTACACAGAATACAATACAAAAAAGATAATATTAACTTAACATAAATACAATGGGCGAGCTTATCTCTACTTAAAGAGATTTCTTCCAGCCAACCCGTTAAAGGAGAATAAAAAAAATGAAAATAAAGAATTTAGTAGACCTAGTGTACAAAACATAACAAATATAAACTATGAAACTAAATTAACATATACTTATAAAGTATTTAAAAAAAAGAAATGATGTAGAGAAAAAAAACACATACAATATAAGGAAAATTTACATTTCAGCTAGGAAGTGTTCTTTTACTCGTTTTTTTAAGGACTCTAAAGTCTGGCAAAGGCAAATCTCACTGGGCAGGGAATTCATGTAATTCATGACTTACAGCATGTACCGTAAACGAGTGCAAATAAGCAGCAGAGTTGCTAGGAGGAAAACGCGACAAGGTTCTTACGCTAGAGCGACATGGGGATTCAGGAGAGTGTAAAAATCCAAAGGAATCACGAAGATACTTAGGAGATTGTGGATTAAAAAGAATCTTAAATAATAAACAAAGTATGTGAGTTTTTCTGCACTGTCTAATTGGAAGCCATTTAATTTCTGCCCGAGAACCAGAAACATGGTCAAATTTTTTCATGCCATAGATAAAGCGGATGCACAAGTTCTGCAACCTCTCAAGTTTGTCTACTATGTCCTGGCATCAAGGTAACAAGAATCTGCATAGTCTATAATTGGAAGAATGAGAGTGTGCATTAATAAAATTTTTGTATTAAACAGTAGAAAATTTTGAAGTGGTCTAAGGGAATAAAATGCTTGATGAACTTTACGGCTTAAATTATTAACATGAGAATCCCAAGAAAAGTTGGAATTGAAAATAATTCCCAGATTAGAAGCACAAAAGGTTATCAGTTTCACATGTTTTAATTATTTATTTAATACTTTATTGTACATTGTATTTAGTACAATGTAGTGGCGTGCAGTCCATAAATGCATAAAAGCAGTGCTTTACTTTAATTAATAGTAAATAAATGAATAAACAAAATATATTAATTACAAAACCCCTAATATTTTATAAATAGCACCTATTTGCAAGCACACAAACATTATGTTTGCCAGGGGTTTGGTTTCTCCAATCAAACTAATGCCGAGCCGATCTGCAGTGTATTTGTTAGCATGTGTGTAGTAATTTTTGTGTTTGTACATGGTTTTCAAACGCACACACCTATGAATTTCGTAAGCATGTTGTGAATTTTAGACTTGGGTGTTGGTCCCGGCCTCCTTTGTAGAATAGGCCAACTGCCGTTCTGCCAGGCAGGTCGTAAAAGGCGACCGATTGGCTATCGAGTCACTACCATCGTGGCTACTAGGTGGTAGAGTTCTGCATTGTCTCGCCCGGGTCTGGTACCACCGCCTTACCTATTCCTGCCGCAATAGCGTCAGTGCTTGTCGCTGTCGTGTTCCGGTTTGGAGGGTAAGGTAGCCGGTAAACTTATGCATGTGGAATTAGATCTCGCCACAAGATAGCAACGCACCATTAACATCTTTGGTGTCTATAGGCGATGGTTGACTCTTTCCATCAGGAGACCCATCTGCTTGTTTGCTATCTTATGATATAAAAAAAAAGCAGCGATGACGTAATCCACTGTGGCAGCCCGTAGCCTGCTGTTCAGCAGTTCTCGAGAGTAATCGAAAATGTTGGCTAATGTCTATAATCCGACTAAAAATAATAGATGGAAATCTAATAATTATCCCCGTGTTGGTTCCAGGCTCCATTGAAGAATAGACCAACTGCCATTCTGCTAGGCAGGTCGTAACAGGCGACCGATTGGCACTGCAAGTCATTACCGTCGTGACTACTAAGTGGTAGGGTTCTGCATCGGCTCGACCGGGTCTGGTACCACCGCCTTACCTATTCCTGCCGCAATAGCGTCAGTGTTTGTCACTGTCATGTTCCGGTTTGGAGGGTAAGGTAGCCGGTAAACTTATGCATATGGCATTAGACCTCGCCACAAGATAGCAACGCACCATTAACATCTTTGGTGTCTATAGGCGATGGTTGACTCTTACCATCAGGAGACCCATCTGCTTGTTTGCTATTTTATGATATATAAAAAAAAATCACTGCACATTTTGCATTTTTGTTTATTAAGGTTTTATTTGTTTAAATAGGAGAAATGTATTTGTGTTTTACGAAAGCCATTTACTTTTTTCGTGTTTTTTTTGTTTGCATCATATATTTATTATTAGTTTTCTTAGAAGATTTTTTATTTTAACGTTTGAAAAATTGTACATTTTTTTACTGAGAGATGTTTATTACTGAGTTTCTATAATAATTGTAGTGATTTGCTTTTACTAGTGCATTAATTGTAGATTTTTTAAAATGTTGTTTGAGAAGTTTGTGTCGAAAATGTGTGTTTATTAAAAATTAAAAATAACAAGTTCTCACAATTGTCATTCAGTGAAAAGATTCAAATTGTGTCTAAAGGTAGGTGTGTACCCACCCGGTTTACAATTAAACCCGCAAAAAGTAAACGTAACTCGTAAATTTCATATTAAAAGTTATGAAACGTATAACTGGCTCTGTGATTCGGGATATTGTTGCCGTAGAAGATGTACATGAATAGTAGTACGTCTAAGACTTGTTCTGTTGTCATGGTTTCCGACTTAGAGATCCGTAGCGTGGCTGTGGCTATCCTAAAAATCTATAAAAGAAAGTTTTTGTGACAGAGTACCCCTCTGCGTAGTGCATACCCAGTGTCATAATCCTGTGCACGCCGCTGGAAATCTCTCTAAGTGGAGATAAGTTAGCCCATTGTAGGCTAACTTATCTCCACTTAAAGAGATTTCCTCCAGCCAACCCGTTAAAGAAGATAAAATAAAATAAAATTATATACATATATATCTTCACGCCAGCTCTCTTACAGTGTAGGCAGAGAGAACCGAGTGCCATACATCACGATCCTTGCAGGCTTGTCTCGCTTCTCCACATTCATTACTCTTTTCATACACACACGCCGGTTGCGAAGACTAAAATAAAATTAGTAAACTTGTTGTATAAAAACGAAATATTATGGTTGCATAACTAAACTAAAATATTTATTTATTTATTTAAATTTATGCACAATTAAAGTACAGTGGATGACTTAATGCCCATGAGCATTCTCAACCAGGCAACCCCAAGCAATAGCGAGAAAATATATTAGTGATAATACAAAAAAATATATGATATACATATAAGGAAAACTTCCAATTCCGATAGAATATGTTCTTTGACGCTGACGGAGGCAAATCTCATTGTTGGAATTGGATAATATTTGAGTACGATGATCTATTTCGGCATCCAAGCAGGTGTACTGAATTTCGTAAGCGAATATATGTTTATGTGTTTGTATGTTTGTTCAAAAATTCCTAGGGAACTTTTAGCCATATCGAGATAATTATTTTTGATTTAAGTCAGGTATTAATGTTCTTGGAATGTTTCAAATTATGGAACATTCCAAGTTCATTCAAATTGGTTTGGTAGTTTTTGGATATGGGTTTAGTGGGCAGATATTTATAGTCGGTTTAATTTTTTAACTTCCCGTTTTGTATGTAGATAATTAAGTTAATGATTTTGCCCCGAATTTCGAAAATCGAGTTTTCATCAGATCCCCACGTTTTGAGGTCTTAGTACCTTACTTTTTATTGATTCAGGCGTTACTTTGCGGAAATCCATTATTAAACGGTGAAATTAATAAAATTTGCTATTATCCGCGAACTTTCACCGTTTTCACCGTTTAGTACCTTACCTTTTTCCGACTGTTTTGGCGACGATGTCAGTATGTCTGTATATATGTAGGTATATGTGTGTATGTGTTTTGAACGGCTTGACCCGAAACATGTTTGACAGAATTCGATTGGATACCGTTCAACTCAGATTTCCTGAAAATTTGAATCGATTCATGTACGAAATCAATAAGAAAGAATCAATGTAAGAGTTGCAGTCGATGAGGTAGTGCTGGAACAAGTGGACGAATTTGTATACCTTGGATGTGCTTTTAGCAGGGATGAAGGTACACCGCTGATGTCTAACAAAGAGTGTGTGCAGGGAACAGAGTTAATGGAGCGTTAGGGAGATTACTTAAAAGCACAGTTTTCAGCGTCTAGCCCTGCATAATTATGTGCTTACTTCAACGCTATTGTATGGAAGTGAGAGTTGAGTATGTCAGAAAGGGCATGAAAGTAGAATCAGCGCGGTCGAGATGAGATCGCTATGAAACATATGTGGCGTAACAGTCGCGGACCGGGTTCGTAATGACTGGGTGAAATGAGAGAGAGGTTAGGCTTGAAAAAAAGTGTCGGTGTAAATATGAGAAAGGGTATGCTCCGTTGGTTCGGACATGTAGAAAGAATGGTAGATGAAAGATTAAATAAACAGATATACAATGCGAACGTGGAAGGATGTAAGTATCGGGGAAGACCAAGACTGACATACCACGATCAGATTGATCGAGTACTGTCCTATGGTGGTGTCAATAGTCTTCCCAACCGGCGTGTGTGTATGATTAGAGTAATGAAAGTGGAGGAAGCGAGACAAGCTTGCAAGGATCGTGATGTATGGGCACTCGGTTTTCTCTGCCTACCTCGTAAGGGATTTGGCGTGAAGATATGTTGTTATTATTGTTGTTTGAGTCAATTCGGTCCAGGAGATTTTGAGAAAATTTAAAAAAAAACTAAAAATTTTTTTTGGCGTAACATTGTTTTTTAAACATAGACCGTGATCCCAGGAACAAACTTTTTTTTGTTAAATATGTATATAAAAGCTGCATTTTTGTGAAGTTTCATTTTAACGAGATGCACCTCTTTTCTATCTTCGAAAAAACTCAAGCATTGTGGGACTAATGGCCAATTGCACTAACATTGTCTTAGCTTAGGAAAATCCTTATCAGTATGCTGTCACTTTTTGTCTCAAATGAAAAGAATGTGACAGCACTTACTTACTTAGGACAGTTATTAGTGACAATGACTGTCCTAAGTTAAGACAAGGTTAATCCAATTAACCATTAGTATCTTCGGCTAATCGTGGATGGGTACCTCTGCCTACCTCTTAGGGGATATGGCCTACGGGCTACGGGCTACGAGTGCACGCTTCACTGGGCGTAAATTTATTGAGAATAAAACAATTGTAAGGTTGTATTAGTTTTCATCAAGATCGGTTAAGCTATTATTGAATAATGACGAGACATATAGACAGACGGACAAAAATTATCTGATCTGTTAATTGCGCTATTCGTGTTTGCACAGTATACTAAATTTCATTAAGATCGGTCTAGCGGTTCTTGAGTTCTAACGGAACATAACTTTGACAAGAGAAAGATAAGGACTTGGCATTAATTTCCATAAACAATCAAAATTATAAAACTGCATGCATTTCAACGCTGAACAAATAAAAATGGCTTTGTCTCTGTCTAACATGTTAGAATTTTCATAATAAACAAAGCTACAAAAATTTTGTCAGTGTTCTAATTTCAAATCATTTAAGAAAATTAATGTCACATTAAACAGATTGCGGCCAAAACGCCATTACTAAAATACGCTGTCAATGTAGGTAAGTTAAAATTTAATGTCAACTAACCCTTTGATTACAAAATATTAAATTGATTTTAGCGTTTATTTGTATTTTACTATAATTTTAGTGTGTACCTTATATCTAAAATAAAAACTAATTGTTAAAATAACATGCTCAATTGCAATATAATTTATTAATTGTTATGTAGACAGTAAACAGCTGTTCTTAAGTCCGCCATTGTTAGGGAAGAAATATCACGGTTTTCTCTTGGTTATTTCATATCTAGTAGTAGTTTCTTTCATCTAAGGAACATAACGACTGTATTTCTAATGTTGCATTTTTATAGGTGTTTTATTTTTTGTATGGATTTTTTTACGAATTCAAGGCGAATGTTTATCCAGTATAAAGATAAAAGAGACAAAGCTTATTACACTGTGCACGCCTCAATGCTAACTCCACAAGGAACTAATAACGTTGATGGGCGTGAAAGTAACGCTATTATGGCGTTGTCTCCCCATTCACCTTTGACTTTCCTTTGTAAGAGCCATAATAAAAGTACTTGTCAACCGCACAGTGCTGCAAACTAGTACCTAAGTGTCTGAGCACTTAGGGTCTACTCATGCTGGTGCAGTCGAGTCGTAGTTACATGACGCTGACGCATGTAGTTTTAATATAAATATTCTACCATAAATTAGAATCGACAGTGTTGTTGAATCGATCGGTACTTTCCAAATCCCTTATGAAATAAACTAGGGGAAATTAGTGTTGACTGATTAGTATGAATGCAAATAACAAAAGTTATTCAACGAAGAAACAAGGTTTGAATCATTAGATTTACCCGCGACCTCATTCGCGTGATCCGAAAACATTACATCATTTTACCCACTCGGAAAAACTATGTTAGCAGCATATGTTTGTCCTGAATTTTCAAAATTATAGTAATAAAGTTATTTTTAATGCATTGATTATAAACGAATATACGTAATAAAAATACAGTTTTTTCCTACTTATAACGTTAGTGTAGAATCTACACTAAAGTTATGCGTAGAATTTTTTTTATCATCTACACTGTAGATAATAAAGTCCTTGGTCGTTTACATTTTTATCTTTCACCATGTAAATA
Source organism: Apodemia mormo (assembly GCA_036924255.1). Taxonomy (NCBI): domain Eukaryota; kingdom Metazoa; phylum Arthropoda; class Insecta; order Lepidoptera; family Riodinidae; genus Apodemia; species Apodemia mormo. The sequence goes on along the minus strand of JAUPFN010000021.1, from coordinate 15,744,324 downwards.
TTCTTTGAGTTTTATATCACCGCTTAACATACAAGGGACAAAGGAACTATTATTAATTATTTTATTTTTTTATAATATAAGAAACAAGCAGATGGGTCTCCTGGTGGAAAGAGTCAACCGTTGTCTATAGACATCAAAGGTGTTAATGGTGCGTTGCTGTTCTGTGGCGAGGTCTAAAGCCACATGCTTAAGTTTACCGGCTACCTAACCTTCTAAATCGGAATACGACAGTGATAAGCTCTGACGCTATTGCGGCGGGAATAGGTAAGGCGGTGGTACCAGACCCGGGCGAGACAATGCAAAACTTTACCACCTAGTAGTCATGATAATAGTAACTCGTATAGCCATTCGGTTGGCTTTTACGACCTGCGTGGTAAAACAGCAGAAGGCCTATTCTTCAAAGGAGCTCTGGACCAACCCAAGGTAATTTATCAAGAAGGTACTTAAATTTAAATATTTTAACTCGTTTTAATAAATAAATATTCACGGGACAAATTACACTGACTGATCTAACCCCAAAGTAAGCAAATTATTTGCTTGTGTTATTGGTGTTAGTCAACGATACTCATACGTAGAAATACATATATAGTACTGGAATAGATTTAATAAACACTCAAACCCGGAAATACAAGCATTTATGCTCATCACACAAATGCTTGTCCCCGTCGGGGATCGACTCCGAGCCCCGTCGATTGCGTAGTCAGGGTTGCTAATCACTCGACCAACGAGGCGAGTTAATTAGTTTCAAGTAAGTTTTTCTTATGTACTATTCATCTCCGCGTCATCGGATTTATGTGTTTTTCAGGAACATTAAATAAAATGTTGCTAAAGATTTTTTGGCAATTTTTTTGCAAGATGTTAAAATTAAATATTTAAATGTTATTTATGCGATTAAATAAGAAGTCGGAAAGTCTCTCATTGACATTGTAAAATACAACCACTTAGCTCTTGTTATTGTCACAGAAAATTATTCATTATATTGTGAAGATTTAAAAACTAACATTAGCCACTGCCACAATACGGGTCAGTTTAAACATACCTTTATGTCTTGGGGACAAGAGAGCGCTTGTTAATTTTTTAAGAAATTAGAATATGAAATGAGTGACCTTCTCTTAGCTTCTTTAAAATGAATATATTTTAGGTTTATAAGATAATTAATTATCATCTTTTAGTGCACTCATTGTAAACAAAAGAGACATGAATTTTTCGATTTTGTAACTTGAACTTTCATGGTCGCTGTTTTGTGAAACATTATTCTTAATTATTCAAATGATACCCTGTTTTATAACATAGGCTGTCCTATGTAACCAACACATCTCTTGGTGGAAAGATGGTACTTTACCATCCGAATGAAGATGTAATCCATGTGTATGTTTACCGACTCCCTTAAACAAACACTTAAGTGACAAGTGCGTACGTTTTTGAGGAATGAAAAGGTAAGGCAGCAGACAGGCAACTTCGTGTTGGGCCGGGCCTCCTTTGATAAATAGACTATCGTTCTGCCAGGCAGTTCGTAAGATGCAAACGATTGGCTATGCGAGCCACTACCATCGTGGCTACTTGCGGGTACAGTTCTGCATTGTCTTGCCCGAGTCTGGTACCACCGTCTCACATATTCCTGCCGAAAAAGCGTCAGTGCTTGTCACTGTCATGTTTCGGTTTTGAGGGTAAGGTAGCCAGTAAACTCATGCATGTGGCATTAAGACCTCATCATAAGGATGGCAACGCACCATTAACATCTTTGGTGTTTAAAGGCGACAAATTGTCATTCCTATCAGAAGAGCCTCCTGCTTGTTTGCTATTACCTATTCATTGATATTTGCTTTTATTATATTACGTTTTTTTGCAATAACATCTTTAGTATCATATGCTTTTAAAACAACATTATTATTATTATTACATAAATTTGTAAGACGTTTACTTAAGAAATATTCATCACCCATAGCCATCAAAGATGTAGGGTAGGTACTTTTCAGTCCATTGCCTGACAAGAGATGCCTCCCGAACGCGCGGAGTAGGTAGCAACCCTAATAAAACAGCTGCCAGCATCGTGGCACGCGTAATAGACAGATTCATCTAGAAATACAATTCATTTATCATTTCATCAATTTAATAAAAATATTATGTTACTAGCAGACACGAGCGGCTTCGTCCGCGAGTAGATAAACATTTTTTTTATAACATTAGACAGCAAACAAGCAGATGACTTTTCTAATTGAAAGAGGAATTTGTGGTTTACACAACAAAATACATCAAATCCAGTTCCAAACATCAAAATCGAATCAAGTTTACAAATGTTACAGCTTTTCAAATATTAATATTTTGTTGCTGTAAACAACAAAATATTAATATTTGTAAAGCTGCTTGTTTATTTATTTTTTAAATAACTTTCAGGCTAATGTACCGATTAATTTAAGAGTGTGATCAGCTTTACACTCTAAAATGCGGCGTCAAATGCCGAAAATTGGATTAAAATTGGTCGACTGATTTGGAATTTTTCAATGACGAAAGAAAAAAAATGGTTTTGACGTAACTTCGACATTTTTCAACCTATAGATTGTGTAGCTAAGAAAACACTTTAGTTCTCAAAAATTGCTTTGAATGCCAATCGAGAGATCAAAATCGATTATTGTTTTTTTAAAATCAAATTACTTACTGCTATTTTTAACATTTACAGTTTTAAACTCTAAAAATAATCGACGCTTTGGTATAGTTTATGTTCCTTTGAGCTTAAAACACTTCAATTTAGTGAGAAGTTACAGAAATGGCCTGCAGGTTCAGCCTGTTTACAGTTTTTTTAACTTACCACAACGTATGTAGATAAGGAAGTTACTACTTTTACCTTGTTTTTCGAAAATCGAGTTTTCATCAGATGTCCGCGTTTTGAGGTCCTAGGAATCTTTTCCGACTATTTTCCCGATGACGTCAGTATGTCTGTATGTATGTATGTGTGTGTGTATGTGTGTATGTAAACATCTTATAACTTTTGAACGGCTGGACCGATTGAAACGCTCAATTTAGATTTCCTGAAAATTTGAACTGATTCGGTCCAGGAGATTTTGAGAAATTTTGAAAAAACACCAAAAAAAATTTGACGAAATAGTATTGTTTTAATATAACTTCCAGATTTGTGTACCGTTTGAGTACAAAAACTAATCAGCTGTATTCCTCAAAAAATTACGTCTAATACATAAATTGCATCAAAATCGATTTATCCGTTTGGGAATAATCGTTGACGAAAAATTTTGTTTTTTTAGTTTTTTCGACGTAGCTTCGAAATTATTCAACCAATAATTTGGTGTTCTACGAAATTTCAGTACTAAAAAACTACCTCAAATGCCGTTTCAAAAATCAAAATCGAATCTAGTTCTCAAAAATTATAGCTTTTCAAATATGAAAAATTACGTTGTTTTTAGCAAACTTATTTAATTTTTTTTAAATATATTTCAAGTTAATTCCCCGATTGACTTAATAATCTTATCACCTTTTCTCCTTTAAAAACTGCGTCAAATACCGTTAATTTAATCAAAATCGGTCAATTTGTTTGGGATTTATCAATGAAGAAAATTAAAAATCTATACATATAATAAAATCGTAAGAAAGTCAAAACTGTACATTGAATATTTTTTTAAAATAATACTTGGGGTGTGATCTACAATCGATACCGAAGCCAAAAATATAGTTTTTAGAATTTTTGTCTGTTTGTCTGTTTATCTGTTTGTCTGTATCTATGTCCGGGGTAAACTCAAATAATACTGCATGGATATACTTCAAATTTTGCATGAATATTACTAATAGGTCGGGTCAACATATAGGCTACATATTATAACTCTATTACCTACAGGGGAGGAGCAGTGCGGGGTAAACGAAGTCCGCGCGGACGAAGTTGCGGGCAACAGCTAGTAAAATAATAAAATCGTAGAAAAGTCAATGTATGTCCGGGGTAAACTTAAAAAGTTGTTTTGTTTTGCTTTTCTGTATTACTATAACTGAATGTTACTTTTATTTTTTTTTTATTTTTTTTTAAGAGCATAAAAACTATAATTTATCTTGTGGTTAGCACCACTTTTTCTAGTATATCGTTATCCTTATTATAAAGGTTGTCTGGAAGAGATCACTTTATTAGTGATAAGACCGCCTTTGTGTATCTTACTTGTATTATTTTTATGTTGTAACTTAAAAAGTAAAATAAAGAGTTATTGTATTGTATTGTATTGTATTGTAAAGTACTGCATGGATTTACTTCAAATTTTGCATGAATATTACTAATAGGTCGGGTCAACATATAGGCTATATATTATCACGCTATCACCAACGGGGGAGGAGCTGTGCGGAGTAAACGAAGTCCGCGCGGACGAAGTCGCGGGCAACAACTAGTTAAAAATAAAATGTTTTTTGATATAGCATCGAAATATTTCAACCTATCGATTACTTAGCTAAAGCAGTATTTTAGATCTCAAAAGTTGAGTTGAATGCCATCATCGCATCGTTTTCAAATGTACAGCTTCTCAAAAATTAATATACTGCCATTTTTAACAAAATAGATGTTTGAACTGAAAAATCTATATTTTTTACTCTTTTGAGCTTAAAATACCTTAATTTAGTGGTAAGTTTCAGGGATGGCCCGTAGGGTCAACCGTTTACACATTTTTAAGTATGTACCTACCTAATAAAAATACTTTACCTTTAAAATATCACTTCATTTAAAATATAACAACAGAAAAATTTCTATGAAAATTAAAACAATGAAAATTCTCTAAACGAATGAACATGAAAATGATTAATATAGGAAGAATTTCCTGTAAACAAGTCAGACTTCCTGCGAAGCGCCTTAGAATAATAAAGAGTTTCCGATTGTTTCCAACAAGAGCAGCCAACTAAATATTATAATAATTGTACCGAACATAATCAATTCCAAGAAAAGTTATAAATTGAATATTCATTCAATTATTCAATTGAGTAAGTGATTGAAATATTCATTCAAGCAATACACTTTTATATTTTGAATTTGGAATTGGTACGAATGTTTAATCTATCATACGTCAGAGTCGAGTTTTTTTTTTTATAATGTCACTGACCCACCTTTCGGATCGGACACGGTTTGTTTACACACTGTATAGCCGAGGGTTATTTTCTTCCTCATCTTGACCGCCCTGTTGGTCATGTGGTTAGTGACCCTGACTACGCAATCGACGGGGCTCGGATTCCATTCTCGAAGGGGACAAGCATTTGTCTGATGAGCATAAATGTTTGTATTTCTGGGTTGGTGTTTATTATATGTATCCTAGTATTTATATTTATAGATTTGAACATTAATTACGCTCTCCTGTAAACCTCAGTTTTTGACATGTCCGTTTATACGTAGGGACCGTCAATTTGTGCGATGGGCATAGATATGTGTATTTTTGGTTCTGGTTGTGTATTATGTATGTAACAGTATTTATATATGTATTTCTATGTATTAGTATCGTTGACTAATACCCATAACACAAATTTGCTTACTTTGGATTTAGATCAGTAAGTTTATTTTTTCCCGTGAATATTTATTATTACTCTTATTTTATTATCCTGAGAAGGATTTTTTTTGACACATCTACTTGATTCTTATTCTATGATATAGAAAATACCCCTAGTGGCACAATGGCTCTTTTAGTCCACCATTTTTTCCCAGATATTAGCAACACAAACATACCTAACGTACGTTTAACGTCGTAATCGGAACATTCTCGAGAGAACTAACTACCGTTGTAAACGAAAAAAAAAAAAAAGTAATTTCTTGATTAGTTACTTTTTGTTTATATTTCTGATCGAGTGAAAAGTGTAATCAATTTTTCTTCTCATTCTTAATAGGCCGACAACGCAACTGCACCTGCACCTTCTGCTCGTTTGCCCTCTTCTATGTAAAAAATGTTTGCACCACTTTTTGTCAACCAATGAAAAAACGGAGAAGGTTCTCAATTTGATGCGTAATTATATATTTTTATGTTAGATCACGCCTAACTTTTTACAGAGTAGTCCGATTTTGATAATCCCCGATTTTCCCCGTGATGGTTCCTTTGAAAAATAGACTAACTGCCGTTCTGCCAGGCATGTCGTAAAAGGCGACCGATTGGCTATGCAAGTCACTAACATCATGTCTATTAGATGGTAGAGTTCTACATTGTCTCGCCCGGGCCTGGTACCACCGCCTTACCTATTCCTGCCGCGAAAGCGTCAGTGCTTGTCATTGTCCTGTTCCGGTTTGGAAGGTAACGTAGCCGTTAGACTTATGCATGTGGCATAAGACCTCGCCACAAGACAGCAACGCACCATTAACACCTTTAGTGTCTATAGGCTATGGTTGACTCTTTCCATAAGGAGACCTATCTGCCTGTTTGCTATCTTATGATATAAAAAAATCTTTTTTGATTGAAATAGATACACCCCGACCGTAAATTCTAAAAAAAAAATAATTAACGTATTACTTTCGTTGGCTGAAATTTTCGTTAAAAATAGGTTAAGTATTTATTATGTTTTAAAAGCACAACAGTAGTCACAAATAAATATTCGTAGGAAGTTGCTAATTAAACTAATTTAGCAATTTCTCCTTTTTTATTTTCAACCGACTTTCCAAAGAGAAAGTGGTCTTTTTTTTGTTTGTGTGTATTTACTTTTCGTGTAGTTTCATTTAAATTTCGCAAAGTTCCAGAGATATACATTACAGTAAAATGGCAATCAGTTTTACACAAAGAAAAACACGAACATATGATTTTTGTAAATTAATTATTGTTCTCATTATAATAAGTCTTTTAAAATTTTCTTAATGGCGGGACCTTGTCTTTATATCTGGAGATCCAGTATCAAAGTAACGAGTCAATTAGGGCAAGGTTACCGCAGTGGGTCAAAATGTTCTGAACCATCTCATTAGAGCTAACGAGGTACACGACTAGCGAAAGAACAACCGGAGAAAACAGTTGTTTGATGTAAATTTTGTTTATTTTAACCGATTGCTCAATGAAGGTTAGTTTTTTCGCACTTAAATAATCCGAGTTGCATCACCACTAATGTTTTAGACTGTGGTTTTAGAATGGTACGTGTACGTATACATTTGTTAAGTAATCTTATTTTTCTCTTGTTAATAGAATTTTATCGCCCCGTTGGTCGAGTGGTTAGCGACTACGCAGTTGATGGTACTCGGGTTCGATCCCCGACGGGGACAAGCATTTGTGTGATGAACGTAAATGTTTGTATTTCCGGGTTTGGGTGTTTATTAAATACATTCTAGTATTTATATATGTATTTCTATGTATTAGTATCGTTGACTAACACCTATAACACAAGCAAATAATTTGCTTACTTTTGGGTTAGATCAGTAAGACTAATTTGTGCCGTGAATATTATATTATATCTATTTATTTTATAATCAAAACTACCTAAATAAAAATAGAAATTTAATGTCATATTTATTTTTTAGTTTTATTGTTTAATAAGGCAATAAATAACAGTAACACATAAATGGTTACATAAACATATTATCCTAGTCGGCTCAGATCATGAGGTCCCGGGTTCATTTCCGGGTTGGACAAAAGTGTTTTGAGGTTTTTTCGAAAACTCGAATAGGTACTCAGTAGCAGCTCGGAGTCTGGCGTATGACGTGTTATCATTCCCATGCCTCGGGAAGCACATCAAATTTTCAGCCCCAGTTATCGCTAGAAATAGGCGATAATCATTAACATGTAGGTAATAATGCGGCGATGGGGATTACCACTAGTCTTCCCCAACCGACAAACCGATGAATAGTGGCGAACCGGAAAAACGTTCGGTTCATTCTGCCTACCGGGCCCCGCAATGGAACCGGTGTGATAATACTTTTTAAAATTGTTTTTCTACCAAAAATGGAATGATGTTACTTACATCATTCTATGGAACTACTTTTCATTAAAATTGTCCCCGTGTTGGTCCTGGGCTCTTTTGAAGAAAAGGCCAAGTGCCGTTCTGCCGGGCAGGTTGCAAAACGCGTCCGATTGGCTATTCAAGTCACTACCATCGTGGCTACTAGATGGTAGAGTTCTGCATTGTCTCTGTCTGGTACCACCGCTTTACCTATTCCTGCCGCAATTGCGTCAGTGCTTGTCACTGTTGTGTTCCGGTTTGTAGGGTAAGGTAGCGGTGAAATTATGCATATGGCATTAGACCTCGCCACAAGATAGCAACACACCATTAACACCTTTGGTGTCTATAGGCGATGGGTGACTCTTTCCATCAGGAGACCCATCTGCTTGTTTGCTATCTTATGATATAAAAAAGCAAAACCTTATCTATATACAGACTAATGCAAATCGTTAGATTTGATTCCGAGATATACTCATAGGTGTGACAAATATATTCGGATACACTGACAAGAAAAATATATGGATTAGATATATTCAAAAGAAGAAACTGACTGCCACACCTAGGTTTACCATACATAAGTGAAGAGATCCTTGTCCAAGATGCTTTAAATGCCTAATTTTTCAAAAAAAACCTTCTATAATAAACAAATCATATTTGTATCATGCTTATGGGCGAAAGGAAAGCTAATTCCACCCTCAGCCCTCGCTTCGATCTCGCCCCCTCCAGTCAATGCAATGTATGTCTGCCTTATCGATGTTAAACACACATGACGTGACACATTCAAAATGCGACACAAAGGCACTAAATTTTATAGTGCATGTCTCTGACCAGCACCGGCGAAACGCCTTATAGGATAGGGGGGCAAACGGACAGGAGGCTCACCTGATGGTAAGTGATTACCGCCGCCCATAGACAACTACACTACCAGAGATCTTGTAGTTGCTTTGCCAGCTTTTAAGAATAAGTAGGCTCTTTTCTTGAAGATCCCTAAGTCGTATCCGTTCGGAAAATTTTCTGCCGATAGCTGGTTCCACAAAGGAGTAGTGCGGGGCAAAAGGTGCCTCGAGGATGGCACGGTTGTGGACTTTTAGACATCAAGTGAAATTAAACGGCAGGAATTAATCCCAAAAGTTCCTCGGAACATTCCCCATGATAGAGCCGATAAAAATGCAGAGTGATGCCACATCGCTACCTAACGCCAAAGAATCAAGCCGATTTGAAATAGACTCGTCATTGACGATTCAAGCCGCTCTACGTTGAATGCGATCAAAAAGAAGGAGCTAATACTGAGGAGCCCCTGCACATAAATGAGAGCAGTACTCCATATATGAGGCCGGATTTGCGCCTTATAAAGCAGTAAACGACAGGTCGGTGTGAAGACTCCCTAGCTAAAAATACGCCTGCCTAAATCTCAAAATGCCTGTCAGATGGTAACCCTACGGACACTTGAAATCGCTGCGTATGAAAGCATGAAAATTTTCACAGGGACTTCTTTTAAGGGAAAGGTCTTTACAAACTGTAAGTATGAGAGTAGAATGAATTGTTAAAAAATCAACCCTTGAGGGATAGAAAAGGGAATGAAAGTCATATAAAAATTAAAATATTTATGATCAGAAGTTTAAATATATGTATTGGATTAATTATTATAACAGAAGTTTTTTAGTACCTCATAAGAATAACTTAAAATTATGCTGTTTTTTCGGAATCTCTACCAGAAGGATAGGCTTTCGTATTACTTTATCAACATAGCCAGGTATTATATAAGGTCAACTATAATAGCCATTTCGAAAAAAAAAATATATTTTACTATATTAGTCGTCGTCCTGCATAGATTTGTACTGAATTTCAAATGAAAGTTACATCGGCTGAACCTGTCATAACTTGAATTTCTTAATCGAGTCGGTACAGGCCACTCGAATGGTCCGAGTACTCGAGACTCGTAATTCGAGTTATCATGTATTTTACTTGAGTTCGAGCAGAATAAAAGCTACTCGAGTGTAACACATTTCTCAAGTCCCATCACTGATCTATGCACGCGTGTCTAACTACTTCCTGCCGTCAATCTTACCGACATCCTTAGCAAGCAAATAATTTGCTTATTTCGGGTTATATCAATTTATATAACTTGTCCAGCAAATGTTTAATTTAAGTAAAATAATTTTCGTATGATTTGCAATATACAGTAATTTATGCATTTAAGTCAGTATGAATAGTGCGTCCACTTTAAGCGGATTACACTAAATCCTAAATAAATCTCGCAGTATAATGATCCAAACTTTGTATCAGCAACACTGAGAAATTGAGCAAGCCTTAGGATATTACAATTACACCAAAGACTTGTGAAATTATAATACGAGTAAATCTAGAAATGCTTACATTTGTGCAAACGAATCTCAGTCTAATTTAAACGTTATACAGTACGGAATATATTATTATAATATTTCACCATTATCTAGTGATGCAGATATTGTAATGAAAAACGTCGATATATAGTATGTAAAAAAACACGTCCGACCCGAACGTTGTAGGTAGGCAATGACATTATCAAAAAAGTAAAAAAGAGATACTATTTATAAAAATAAAGATAAAACGGATTTTAGACTCTCATATCTACCCATTAATTTCCAAAAAATTAAGGGAATATTTCTCTGAACAGCACATAGTTGAGTCAGCGGCCGCAACTACAAAAAACCGCTATTCAATATCGTTGCCGGGTAGCCCGATCGGGGTAATCATAAATTGTGTTTTTTCAGTTTTCTGATATAAATAAATTGCTTGGGATAGAATAAGTGCTCGGTTGGCAAAAGGCTTGCAATCTATTATATTGTAGGAGTTGGGATTAAGTATTTTCGGCTAATCGTGGGTGCTCTGGTTTTACCTCTGCCTACGTCTTCGGAGATACGGGCGTGAACATAAATATTATCTCAAAAATACTCAAACATTAGTCCAAATCCAAGTCATCCAATATGTGTAAGCAATGTTTTTCTTACAACAATGTCAATAGCAAACTTAAATAAAAATTAAGAACATCGACATTTCGAAAATATCGATATGTTATTCACATTTCTAGTCACAACAATGCAATGTTCCCGATTTGGAGTTGTTACATTTTACCACTTTCACAAGATCCGAAATCAAGATTGACGTAACAATAGACATGGCACGAAATAAACGCCCCTTATAAATCATTGGCAGGTGTTAATTGGAGGCGCTGCAAGATTGTAATCAAGTGTTCGTCGACTTAATAAGAAATTCTCCCCTGGCCCTAAAGGGGGTTGGGCGAGAATAAAATAGATCTTGAAACTGCTGCTCTGTTACGTAGCTTGCTAAAGACAAGAAAATAGTAGACGAAAATATTTTGTAGTAAACATAGAATCATCGCGTCTATGCTCTAGTGGTCCCGTGTCGGAGTTGACCACATGAGGTGCCGGATTCGATTCCTGGTTCGAGCAATGCAAAAATGCGTTTCTTCAGTTTTCTGTAGAATAATATTGCCCGGGATTTAAAAGTGCATGGTTGGCGATAGGCTTGCCACCTATCATATTGTGGGTCCAAGTATTTTCGGGTAATCGTGGGTGCACTTGTTGTACCTCTGCTTATCTCTTTCGGGATAGAGGCGTGAAGATACTTACTTACTTATGTAAACATTTTACTAGTAAAATGTTATAGATGCCACGAATATTCGGTTACTATTCGGCCTATTCCGCCACATTCTTTAGTATTCAGTATTCAACCGAATATTGGGAACAGTCCGGTCGACTACTGAATACCTAATCATGTGAAAAAACGCACATATTTATATTTCTATATATATATATATATATATATATTAGGGTGATTCATTTGCGACAAACATTTTTTTTTTTAGGTGCTCAAGCAAAATTTTGTTCTACATATTGAAAAAAAAATTTCCACCAAGTTAGAGCTCTTAATTCGAGTTTGAAGTGCTTGCCGTTTTAATTTGATTTTTTCCCATTAGAAATGCATGTAAATATTTTTTTTTTTTTTCAAATTTCTAATGCTTGGACACATTTAATGATATTGGCATTCTGATTGCTGAAATATATCCAGGATTCTACGCTCTTTAAATGACTTTTCGTCAATTTTAATGTCGCCTGCTTTGGTCCACTGGTACCATCTGTCAAAGTTATGTTTTCGAATAAAATGCACATTTTTTTATTTTTACAGCGAAAATTGATTGATAGATGGAAAAAATAATACATATTTTTATAAAAAATTTGATTCTCTTCAAAAAAGGTCGTAACTTAAGTCTCTCAGACTCATAGTTTTTAACTTGCAGTAACTTTTGTAACTAAAAATGTAGAAAAATGATAAAACAATTACAAATTATGATGTTTAAATTCAAGTTTTTGTTTCAAATTTATTTTTCTCATTACATTGTCAATTTTACTTTTTGTACTTTTATACCTGACATGTTACACATACTGACATACAGACACACATACACACACAAATAAATAAATAACACAATAAGCGGGAAACAAAAAAGTTAATACAAAATTTTAATAAATTTGTAATTTATCATAGTTTATATTTTTATTAGAAATACAACCGAAAGAAAATGAATTGTTATTTTATAAACGTTAAATTAAAGCTCTGTTTACTAAATATATCTTCACATATATTTATATATGTATATATATATATATATATATATATATATATATATATATATATATATATATATATATATATATATATATATGTTTTTAACCAAAAAAACATAACAATTAACACTTAAAATTCATGAGAGGTAAGTTTTAACGAATGAAAACATTATTGTCAGCATTTCTCGACGAGGACTATTCTTTTGACAAGCAGATTACAATATTTTTAGCTACACAATGATATAATATCGCTGGACTAATTACACAAATTGATCTAACCCCAAAGTAAGCAAATTGTTTTCTTGTGTTATGGGTGTAATTCAACGATACTATAGCATAGAAATACATATATAAATACTGTGACAGACATAATACACATGCAGACCCAAATATACAAATATCTATGCTCATCGCACAAGTCGACGGTCCCTACGTATAAACAAACGGACATGTCAAAAACTGAGGTTTACAGGAGAGCGTAATTAATATTCAAATCTCTCATGAAATAATTCTATGCATAATTATAAACATTTTTTACTACAATGAGTTATTAGATTTAGGGAGTCCATAATAGTATTTAAGTATTTAATTTTTTTAAATATTTTCCCGAAAAAACTGATACGTTGCTTTCACGTTGACGTTCAATCAGACAAGTCGGAGATACCTCTTTATACGCTGAAAACAAAAAAATGAAAAACATAGTTCGATGAATTCATAAAATATAAATGTTTTATGAAAAACAACAATTTATTTCATTTTCAATACCATTCCTTAAACAACTTAAGATCACCACCCAAAAATATTAAAAATATATTAATAAAGACATGTCTCTTTATACAGCGTTTTAAATTTTAAAACGCGCATTTTAAAACACTGTACAGAACGATAAGTATAGATATCCGCATCTACGATACCTATTGTTTGTAATTATTACACTTGTTCTCTTATTCGATTTGTATAAATAGAGAAATACATAAAATGAAAAAAAAAATCATATATAGATATGAGCGTTTGGACAATTTAAAGCCATATATGTAATAAAAAATGTTACATTTTTGACATGTCCTTAGATACGTAGGGACCGTCGAAATATTTGTCCCTGTTGGGAATCGAACGCAAGCCCCATCGATTCATAGTTAAGTTCGCTAACCACTCGACCAATGAGGCGGTCAAATACAACAAGACTAATAGTTACTCAATCTGTAATAAACAAGTAATACGTGTCGTGACATCATCAACTCGCAAATGAAACAAATGAATATTCGGTATTTGCCAATATATATAATCAGGGCGAGCAAAGCGAGACCTACACTAGGCGACTTTCTATGCACTTTTGTGGTACATTTTACTGGAAAAGTATCGCACTTTTAAGTTTGAGCTTTGACATGGTAGTTTAAATTCATGTCGAGATATGTTCTACCATTAAAATACCATTTTATAAACATTATTGCTTATATCTTATATTATCGCCGTGTTGGTCCCGGCCTCCTTTGTAGAATAGGCCAACTGCCGTTCTGCCAGGCAGGTCGTAAAAGGTGACCTATTGGCTATCGAGTCACTACCATCGTGGCTACTAGGTGGTAGAGTTCTGCATTGTCTCGCCCGGGTCTGGTACCACCGCCTTACCTATTCCTGCCGCAATAGCGTCAGTGCTTGTTGCTGTCGTGTTCCGGTTTGGAGGGTAAGATAGCCGGTAAACTTATCCATGTGGCATTATACCTCGCCACAAGATAGCAACGCACCATTAACATTTTTGGTGTCTATAGGCGATGGTTGACTCTTTCCATCAGGAGACCCATCTGCTTGTTTGCTATCTTATGATGCAGATAAGGAAGTTACTGATTTAGTAAGTAAGTAAAGTAAGTGTTTTCTTGCTGTTTTTTGTGACTTAGCAATTGAGACATTTCAATATTTCTTAGAACTGAAAAAATCTATGCTTATAGTTTTTACTCTTTTGAGCTTAAAATACCATAATTTAGCGAGAAGTTGCAGGAATGGCCTGCAAGGTCAACCGTTTACCGATTTTTCACAATATGATTACTGTGAAACAGTACAAGTGTATTAATTGATTAATATTGTATTGAGATCAATTTCCAATCTTAGCCCGAGGGTAAAAAGTTAAAAAAGTGTGTTTTTCTTTATAAGATCAACTTTCATTTTTAATACCCATTTTTCCTTGAAAACTCTTTTACAAGAAAGTTACCATAAATAAAAATTGATTTTTATCAATATAAGACTTTAAGGGCGAAATGGTGGCGCGAGCTGGATCTTGAGTTGCTACATATTATAGGCAGACTATACTATATTATAGGTAGATCAGAAAATATGGTATAAAATATGTAGATAACCTTTATATTTGTTCTGTGTAGATAATATTGATAATTATAGAAATCGTGTTTTTAATAAATTAAGAAAATTTTAAAGAATTTTTTTTGTAAAGTACTAAAAAAATTTAGTCTTAGAAATATGTTTTTTTTTATTTTGGTTTTATTTTACTGCGAACCCCTAGACCAAAGCCTGACGACGCCTTTGATGCGAATATAATGTTTTTAGCTGCAATTTTTAAGAGGTTAACATGTTCGGCTATAATTTGTTTCTATACTGAATATTTTATTATTTATTACTATAGATTTAGGTCCATCTGACCCACCAACCACCCATGGCCAACCATCTTAGTTATAGAGGAACCGAAACGCGGGAGATGCACGGTTTCCACGTAGATTCTCTTCTTCGTGCATTTCTTGACTCCCTACAAATTCTTCTCATCTTATGTTCAAAAGTCACCTCTCCTAAGGGGGCGGACTAAACACGGTACGAACTCGGTCATCATTCACTATCGATATGTTCTTAACCTCCAGGGATCTTCGTTTTTTGTGCCATTCATGCACGAATTTTTTAAATGCCATAAATAGATAAAGATTTTTGTTTTGGGTATGACGGAATTTGACACTCTATTGTTGCGAAGAAATATATCATTATTACTTTATATTTGGCGTATACTGTCAGGCAATATTAGCTTGCCATCAATCCTGGAACGTATATTTTTTAATGTGCCTAATAGGGGATGCAATGTACGTATAAGTCGCTTGTTTTGTTTGCCTTTGGCCAGAACAAACATAGAGTATAATAATCCAGTTTCGCGTGCTTTACGAATGATCAACGATATTGCTCGCTCAGTTGAAAGCGAAGTAGATATTTTTACCTCCAAAATGCAGGTAGTAAAGAATTGTGCCAAAAGACACTTGAAACGGTCACCATAAAACATTTAATTAATTAATTACTTCACACATGTATGACTTGGAATTTATATTTTCTGTAATGTGCATGGTGTGTTTTATAAATAAAAAAATAAATAAAAATAAAAGATATACCTAGGTCTTAGGTCATAGTTTTAGTGTTAGTTTGTGGCTTTAAGAATAAACATAAAAAAGGGTTTCTGTTGTGCGATCAGTATTTATCAGTACTGTTTTGTCGCTACCGACCGCTGATCAACTTACAATAAAAAAATTGAACTAACAAATTACAATAACCGATTACAATTTCCTTAGGTATCTTGAACTCAGCAGTTCAGCACTTAAATTTAAATCTTTACTTTCCTTCCGTGTTGCTTTGGAAATCTTTTGAAGAATTAGCTGCTCTCCTGCCATACAACTTAATGACCATCACAAATAAAATAGAATCCTAACCTATGGTATATGGTATGGTATGACCTATATCATCATCAAGTTTCACTACCACAACAGTTTCACCATAACGATATTGCTGCAACTCAAATATCCTGATAACCTAGAAGATTTGCCCAAATATCGTTCGTGTGCTCATAACTATTAAAAAATTCTGTTACTTTGTCATGAATTTTTTCATCAGATTCTGACCAAATTTATATAAGACTACACCTGAATTATCTCTTTTCTAATATAAATAGGTTTGTCTGCCATTCTGCTATTCATCCATTCGTCGTGAACATGCTAATGCATATTATTTAACAAAATTTTGAGGGTGTCTGGGTAAAATGGACCTCAGATTTGGAACAAAGCATCGAAATACATAGCGCTCGATGGGTGTCGTCAAAAGTACACAGCATTTTTTGTAATCCTGTATTATTATTACACTTAAATTATACTACTCTGTCAAGAAAGTATCGGAAAACGATCAATAATATACGACATGTTAGTAATTCATCCAAATTTATTTTATTACCTTCAAAGTGTGCTCCTTCAGAAACGACACACATACGCCAACGAATAATCCAATCACCAAAACATTTTTGAATGCTTTTTCCTGAATTGAGTTCAGTTCTCGCTGCGAATTTTCCTCTATGTATTCTATCCAATGAAAACTGGTATCACGATGTGACAAAAAGAAATAAGTCGGCTGGGGCCATATCGAGTGAACAAAGTGGTTGCATGATGGTACTTGTTGAGTTTTTGGTCAAAGTTCGTTAATAATGTTGGCCTTGTGCGAAAGCCAATCGTGTTGCAAATTCCAAAAATGTTCTATCCAGAAATCTGGCCTTTTTCCCCAATTTGCTCTATTAAACGCTGCACAACGCTCAAATAAAATTCTTTATTTACCGTTTGACCTTCTGGCAAGAATTCCAAGTCGCAACAGCGCGATAGGCAAAGAAAACAGTCAAAATGACTGAGTTTTGATCGACTGGGGCGTGGTTTTTTCGGTTTTGTTTCAATTGGAAGGCGCCACTTCGAAACTTGTTGACTATGATAGTTTGCATGTAAAACTTGTAAACCCACGTCCCGTCACTAATAACAATGCCTTTCTTGAAAACTGAGTGGGAATGCTATCAATCAAAAAAAAAAAAATTGAATTTGGAACCATAAACAAATCATCCATTCCCGATACTTTTTGACTGACTGTATACCTACTTATAGTTACTTATGCGGGAATGAAAAGTTTCCTCAACGATTCAGGTGTGCATTTTCCTGTTTGTTTTCCTTAAGATTATGAAACAAAATCTCTATAAATAACGTTTGTTTGCCGATCAACCGTCTAAATTTTATAGCTATCTTTGAACTGAATGCTCATAAATATGGCGTCTTTATAAACAAAACACTCTTGCTTTGTAATTGAAAGTCCCATTATTACTTTATAACATATAATTCTTAAATCAATTCATTCATTCAATCAACTGATCATCGGGAAACTTTCCATTGTCAGATGTTTTCAATAGCGTCAATGCTTGTCACTGTCGTATTCCTGTTTGAAGAGTAAAGTACATGTAAACTTTTGCAAATGGTATTACCACCTTGCCACATCTTTATTAATACATCATTAACATCTTTTATGTTTATAGGCGATGGTTTGTTTTTCCATCAGGATAATCATCCACTAAGAAGACATGTTAGACTTAAAATACAATGTACTGATAGTTTCTTTAGAATCAAGAGTTTTTTTTATCATAATACAGTTACATACATAGCAAACAAGCAGATGGGTCTCTTGATGGAAAGAGTCAACCATCGCCTATAGACACCAAAGACGTTAGTCGATGCGTTGCTATCGTGTGGCAATGTTATGTGCATAAGTTTACCGGCTACCTTACCCTCCAAACCGCAACAAGGCAGTGACGAACACTGACGCTATTGCTGCAGGTATAGGTAAGGCGGTGGTACCAGACCAGGGCGAGATAATACAGAACTCAACCACCTAGTAGTTTCCCAAGCAACACAAATGCTCGTTTTTGTGTTTTTTTTTCTTAGGAAAGGTTGTAATCTATATTAATATTATAAATGCGAAAGTTTGGATGTTTGGATGAATGGATATTTGTAACTCAATCACGCAAAAACGACTGAACGGATTTAAATGAAGTTTGGAACACAGGTAGATGATGACATGGTGGTCCTACGGGATTCGCAAAAAAAACTTATAATGCAGCAGACTGTACGCTGCAATATAAAAGCTGGACTCGTATAGTCTAATCGTTCGCCTTTTACGAGCTGCCTACTGCAGGTGTCTATTCTACAAACGGGATCTGGATCAATACGGGGATGACTAAATACTAATCTAACCTAATATTATAAAGGCTTGATTTTTTGGTTGTTTGTAATGGTTTGACTCAAAAAGTATTCGACTGATTTAAAAAAAATGAGCTTTAAAACCCACCAAGATAGTACTTAAATAATATAACTTGTAATCTATACATATAATAAAATCGTAGGAAAGTCAAAACTGTACATTGAATATTTTTTAAAAGAATACTTTAGGCGTGATCTACAATCAATATCGAAGCAAAAAATATAGTTTTTAGAATTTTTGACTGTTTGTCTGTTTGTCTGTTTATCTGTTTGTCTGTTTGTCTGTTTGTCTGTATGTATGTCCGGGGTAAACTCAAAAAGTACTGCATTGATTTACTTCTTTGGCATGAATATTACTAACAGGTCGGGTCAACATATAGGCTACATATTATCACGCTGTCACCTACGGGGGAGGAGCTGTGCGGAGTAAACGAAGTCCGCGCGGACGAAGTCGCTGGCAACAGCTAGTTATCTAATAACTGTGTAAAACATCCCTGATGATTCTGTAATAAGCGAAACTGGTTGGGGGTACGGGCAAAATACGTACGGGAAAAAAAATAAAACTACATGCGAACTGGAATTAGAAGTGAGTTTATATTTTGTAATATATAAACCTGCAGGTTTAGGATAAGCATAAAGCAGCGCGATAAAATTTTATCGATCCGTTTTCTCGACATTTATGGCAATTTCTCTATATCAAAGGAAAATGATCTTTTTTACTCGACAGTAGGTGTTTTCTCTAACGATCAAAAATCTTGCCGTCGTTTTATCGATTTGACACTTTGTTAGGAAATTGGTAATTATTTCTTTGGAATAAACTTCGATTCATTTAATTAAATTCTCTCGTTTTATTATAAGTTAATTGAGAACCAAGTAAGGTTATTTTGGAGATACAGGTCCAATCTATACGGTGTGTAAAGAAAACCCTGTCCGATCCGAAAAAGGCATATAGGTTGGTTAAAGGCATTACTGAAAAAATATTAAAATGACTTTATTTTAGAACATAAAAAAGATATATTTTTTTTAATATTCGTATTTTTATTTATATTTTCCTAGAGGTAAGCAAATATTTTAAAAATGACAAAACCTTGTTACTGTTTGTTTCATTGTTTCGCTTTGACGGCTTTCGCTCAAACAGCACTCGAAGGTGCGCTATTTGTTTTTCGGCTTTTTACAAAGAAATTTTAAACGCGCCTCACACGCGCTGCTTGTCCTTCGGTAGCATCCGATTTGCGCGGCATTCTTTACCATTTAAGATTTTTTTTATTGGGAAAACTAAATTATTAATATTCATAAAATAATTACACATATGTAACCGTATTACGCTACAAAATAATTTAGTTAGCCGACAGGGTTTTCTTTACACACCGTATACGTATATAATAATGATGGCAGTACCATATTATAATTACGTACTATTCGACATTGATTTCTTATTCGAGTAAATTTTGAGTAATATATCTATGACGTTTCAATTTTATCCTGGCATGCACATTAGAATAATATCGAGATATTAGTCAAGATAGAGCAAACGTCACTTTCTCGATCAATACGTATCTCGCGTTGTTTATCCTACGCCTGCAGCAGGTGTGACATAGGCCAATATTATACCCGACCGAACAAAAGGAAGTTATGATTTTTGGTCACGGGAACAAAGTCGCAAGTAACTGCTAGTTTAGATATAAAATCGTACACGTGCAGACATATCAAAGTCCAATAGATATTCCCTCATTATTTCGGTTGGAGTAGTATTATAATCGTGATTTAAGAACCGTCTGTTATCTGCCAGCCGACCTCGGCCGGTTTGTACGATCAATACCTTGTCAATTATTATTGTTTCCAAGTGCTTGGCACGAGTACTGCCTGTCTTTGATACAGACTAAATTAATTTTAATAATATTACTAGCAATACTACCTACACGACCTGGCTTCTCACGACTATACTTAGGTTAGACTTTATGGATTGATATCTGACGTTGTCCAACGATACTAATATATAGAAATACATATAAAAATATATTTAATAAAAAAAAGTATCTTCAAGTCCGTATCCCCGATAGGCAGGTAGAGGTACAACAAGCGCATCCATGATTAGCCGAAGATAGTCCCATGATGTGATAGGTGGCAAGCCTATCGCCAACCCGACTTTTATCCAATCCTGGGCAAGGTAGTTTTTATCAGAAAACTCGAAGAAACATACTTCAAATTTCTCGACCCGGGAATCAAACCTCATGCGGTCAACTTGTATTATACTATACTAACTTATATTTAATAAATACCCTAACTCAGAAATACACATAATATCTCATCAGACAAATGTTTGTCTCTGTTGAGAATCGAACCGAGCCCCATCGATTTTGTAGCTGGGATCGCTTACCACTCGACCAACTCGAAATAAGAAAGTACTGACGTTATTGGGAATTTAATAATAAATTTAATAATTTAATTTTTTATTTTTTTTATTTAATTCATGCCAAATTATTAAATTCAAATACGTTTTATTTGAATTTAATAATTTAATAAATTGAATAACTCAAAATATGTTTTACTTTTCATAAAGGGTATTTCTTAGAAAATTTGTTCTGCCCACTTAGAATAAGTAGTGTGATAAAATTTCGTCGACCCGTTTTCTCGTTGTTAAAGATACCTTTATTGCTACCGTGTTGGACACATTATTCGACGTAATATTTCAGAGAAAAATAGTTAGATCCGCTTTGTTGTGATGCTCGGATTAAAATTCGTAGCAATTTATTTTTATTTATTTATAATGATATGTAGTTTAATTAAATAATATTAATGAAGTGTCCATTTTATCGGTATAGAAACATTTTGGTCCTGGGATTGAATTACTGATCGGGCCATCTGTAACTAGTAAAGATTTCAGTTTTCTGGAAAATATATTTGGTTTGAAATCGGATACTGTCGATAAGTCGTCCACCTGTCACCTTAATGCACTGAACATACACTTGTTGCACCTCTTCATACCTCTTTGGGATGTATAGTCGTGAAGGTATGAAAAATAACCTAAAATGAAAGCTTGCAAAATAAGCAGAGTGGACTAAGGTGCTTCAAATGCGTTAGTTTACCGACTATATTATCCTCCACCCCAGAAGATGACATTGTCAGGCACTAAAGTTTCAGCAGCGGAAAAACTTTAGCTGGTGGAACCACGTTTGGGAAACACATTGAAAAATTAATCGCTACAACGAAATGTTCTAATTTGCATAAGGCGTCCAGCAAGATTTTAAGAAAATAAATTGATAATGGCATATTAGTACGAGTATTTATATCGGCTAATAACTATTGGCTAATATGAATTTATATAGGTGTGTGCCTACGTAAATGTATAAAAATATTATTATATCCATATGTATTAAAATTCTTTTTATTCTTCTTTATACGAATGGCAATTATCAGAGAATTCTGCCAGTGTCGAGTAAACTTAGGAAGTCACACGTGTTAACCATATATTCGAGTTGTAAGTACATTTATGAGAATAACAATATAACATCAAAAACAACAGTATTAGGTTAAAAGTAAGTAGCATCTGGCAAGTGTAATTGCAATGTCACATACCAATTCACAATTTTTGGTGGGAACCTAGTCTAAGGATTTTTCTTTTTAAGGTTCCGAAGTAAACTAGAAACCCTCATAGCTTCGCTATGTCCGTCCGTTCGTCCGAAGTCTAGCTCTGAAAGCTGTGATTTGGTACTAATATACATATTAGTCAACGTAACAAAGTGTTAACATTAAATCTTGAAAATATTTTTATGGTAGTTCCTCTACATGCATTGGATGTTAATTTTTTTTCTCGTGTACCCCATAGTGTGGGATATCGTTGGATAGGTTTTCTAAAAATATTGTAGGTTTGTAAAAACAGTTTTTCTATTACAGAATTAGTTTGTGAAATATAAAACTTTAATGAAATTAAAAGGAAAATTATCACGGCTTAGAAGACTTTACATGTTTTTCAGTAATATTCAATCGACTCATACAATGTAGTTAAAAAAGGTTTTACAGGTGTGGAGCGAATATATCAAGTATAAGTTAAATATTTATAGTATAAAAAAATAAAAGCCCTCTTTAGTCCGTATTATAATTGTGACAATTACGGAACCCTACATTGCGCGTGGCGCGACTCGCATTTTATCAATTTTTCTAGGTGTAGAGTCTAAAGAGAACCTAAGAAACGTACTTCATATTTATTTAACAATAACCACCGCGTTAGTGGAGTGGTTAACGACTTTGATTACGCAATCGACAGGGCTCGGGTGTAATTCCCGAAGGGGACAAGCATTTGTGTGATGAGCATTTAAATATTTGTATTTCTGGGTTTGGGTATTTATTAAATATCTTCTAGTATTTATATATGTATTTCTATGTATTAGTATTGTTGACCAACACCCATAACACAAGCAATTAAATTGCTTACTTCGGGGTTAGATCTGTAAGTGTAATTTGTCCTGTCAATATTTATATGTATTTATTTACATTTATTTAACAAATTGAGACTATTTTCAACTATATGACGCAATTTACAGCACTATAACTGATTACACTTTATTTTTCTTCATTGTTATAAAATATTCCATGTTTTTCGGAACGTCCTATATTATTGAATGAGTCGCCGAGAAAGACCTTGTCCCGTTTTTTCTTCGTATTGTTATAAAAAATATTGATTCATCAAATATATCTCTTTTGAGATACAAAAGCAGAAAATGTATTTCAAATAAACCTTCATAGATAGATACTTGACGAGTCAACAATTTTATAGCTTCCACTGGATTAAATGCGGCCTCACATTGAGATCTGAGAAACTCAGCGGACTTTTGTTGTCTGCATTTTTAAAAATAATATTTTTTATTAGCTGCGCCCGTGACTTCGTTCGCGTGGAATTTTAAAAAAAATGAAAACTCGCATAGTTTCCTTTCGCGTGGGATTTCCGGGATAAAAACTATCCTATGTCCTTTCTCAGGTCTCAAATTATCTTTTTGCCAAGTTTCATCCAAATCAGTTCTGTGGTTTAGATCTGAAGAAGAGATAGACAGACAGACAGAGTTATTTTCGCATTTATAATATTAGTATGGATTAATGCCATATGTAAAGTTCATCGGCTACCTTACCCTGCAAACCGTAACACGAGAATGACAAGCATTGACGCTTTTGCGCCAGGAATGCTTACAACCATCGCCTATAGACACCAATGATGTTGGGTTGCTTGTGGCACCAGTGTGGCGTGATGGTAATACCACATGTATTGTAGCAGGAATAGGTAAAGCTGTAGTACTAAACCCGGACAAGACTTTACGTAACTCTACCACCATGTAGTCACGATGGTGGTGACACGTTTAGCCAATCGTTTGCTTTTTAGGAACTGCCTGGTAGGACGGTGGATGATTTATTTTTCGAAAGGGAACCGCACCAACACACGGAAAAATTACTAGTGATATAACTTTTGAAAAACTTTAAAAATAACAAAGAAATATTTCGACCCGGAAGGACTTGAACCTGCGACTTTCCAACGCGTTGGGCGGGACGCTCCAACCACTGTCGACTGGTTCAACGTGGCGAAATTCTTTTTTGCTTTGTGATCGATTCCATTGATTGTACTGATAGGATTTACATTAGGTATACATATAGGTATATTTAATTTATGTTTTTTATTAACACCCTTACAGATTGTCCTCTTATCACGGCTCTTAGCCTTGGTTCCTACTAGAGACGTGCCGGATCGTTAAAAAACGAAATGCGCTGATGCGGATACGAATTAAGATCATTGTTGTTTAGATCCGCGAATACGGATACGGATACAGATCTCGACTGTTTTGCATTTATTTTATAACTCAGTTGGGTTTTTTAATACTACAAATGTTTAAAGCTTTTATCTGATTACAGAAGATGATATAATTAATATTATGTTTTCTATATAAAATATTTCGTTTTGTTTATAAACATATTATCATATAGATTTATGATGATATAATTATGAAGACCTTTAAGTACTTTGTTTCTATTCCGCCGTGTTGGTCCCGGCCTCCTTTGCAGAATAGGCCAACTGCCGTTCCGCCAGGCAGGTCGTAAAAGGCGACCGATTGGCTATCGAGTCACTACCATCGTGGCTACTAGGTGGTAGAGTTCTGCATTGTCTCACCCGGGTCTGGTACCACCGCCTTACCTATTCCTGCCGCAATAGCGTCAGTGCTTGTCGCTGTCGTGTTCCTGTTTGGAGGGTAAGGTAGCCGGTAAACTTATGCATGTGGCATTAGACCTCGCCACAAGATAGAAACGCACCATTAACATCTTTGGTGTATTTAGGCGATGGTTGACTCTTTTCACCAGGAGACCCATCTGCTTGTTTGCTATCTGATGATATAAAAAAAAAACATACCATTTAAGGAACTAAGTACAAACAATGTTTCGATTTTTGATTTTGTAAATCTAAACCAAATGTGATCTTAAGAAATAAAAAATATTTTAAATAGAATTGAAAATATTTTGTATTTAACGCTTACCTAATTCTAATTACCTTTATTTAGAATATTGTACTTGTAATGAAATCTAATAATATAAATGATCCATTTAAGATCCGCTTAAAAAGTAACGAATACTGATACGGATACGGATCTTTCTCCTTCCTCGGATATCCGCGAATACGGATATCCAGCACATAACTAGTTCTTACTACTTGATAGTATTTGACACATTTTTTTTCTTGTTGCAGGACACAAGGACACACGTCGTGGTTGAGCTTTACGAGACGGAAAAATCGTACGTCGAAGCCCTGGAGATTTTAGTTAAGGTTAGAAAAATACTATTTTTTTTATATATTTTTTGTTTATTTATAACACATCATTTTTAGAATTTCATAACAAAAACAATAACGGACAAACTGGGGGTCTGTTTGTCTATCACTTGGCTCCATCTTGAAAACGAAAATAAGGAAGGAAGATAATAAGTAAATAAATAAATAAATATTCACGGGACTAATTACACTTATTGATCTAACCCCTAAGTAAGCAAATTATTTGCTTGTGTTATGGGTGTTAGTCAATGATACTAATACATAGAAATATATATATCAATACTTTTTTTTTTTTTTTTTTTTCTTTTTGGCATGGGCGTTAAGCAACTGCCATGATCAAGTATCAATACTTTTACATACATAATACATAATAAACACCCAAACCCGGAAATACAAACATTTATGCGCATCTCACGAATACTTGTCTCCGTCGGGGATCGAACCCGAGTCCCGTCGATTGCGTGGTCAGGGTCGCTAACAACTCGACCAACGGGAAATTAAATTTTTACAAAACGCGTGTTATTGTGGCCACTGACATAACAAATAATAAAAAAGTAAAAACGTTGGATCCCACACAAGTAATCTCAAATAATATCGCTCTGTGGTACGGAATCTTACGTGTGAGAGTGCGACTCGTACTTGACCTGTTTTTTATACTGAGGCATAAAAATGAGGCATTCAGTTCAGGAGTGAGCACATTAGGTCGAGCCGCAGCAGGGCGGAGCAGGCCTAATCGCAACGTAGCGCATTTCTTTCCAAATGTTATTCTGCTTTGTTAATCATCATAACGTGAATGTTGCAAATTATATAACTCTTTGTAGCCTTAAACTAAAATTATAATTCATTCTTCGTCCATAATTACGTGATTTCAAAGATTAGAAAGAAATTACGTCCATAATTATTATCAAAGAACAATTAATTGTTAATAAAACTCCAAATAAATAATAGTCGCCTCTGTGGTCTAGTGGTCCAGTGTTGGCGTTCACCACATGAGGTCCCGGGTTCGATTCCCGGGTTGGGCACATAAAAAAGTGTTTTTTCAGTTTTTTGAGAAACACAAAGTTGCTCGGGATTGCCGGGATTGCCGACCTTTACCGATAATAGATTATGCTGATTCATGTTTCTTGGATGCTACGGAAGTGCTTGTGGATAAACTCGAAAGGCTACAAAACACCTGTATTTGTTATATATTAGGTCTTCGAAATTTTGACCATATATCCAAGTATAGAACCCAACTTAAGTGGCTTCCGATATGTTTGCGTGGGAACACTCATATCCTTTGCTTACTCTATAACATTTTATTTAACCCTTCTTCTCCCGCTTATCTACGCGATTCGTTTAAGTACTTACACCCTCCTGATTCTACTTGTAGAAATAATGTCAGCAATCTTCTCCGTTTTCCATCTCATAATTCCAGTTTTTTCTCTAACTCTTTTACGATTCAGTGAATAAGACTTTGGAATTCATTACCAATTCAAGTTCGCCTGAGTCAATCTATAAATTCTTTTAAATGCAATCTATTTGTCTATTTCACAGTAATATAATTTGTGATTTATTTATTTTCTTTTTTTTAAATGGATCTTACGAATTCCTATTTTTTTAAGCAACACGTACTCATCTTGAGAGGTTAGTATTATTTAATGTTTCACAGTAGTTATATATTTTTTTGTTTTTATTTCTAGTAGATACCTAACGCTGTAAATAATTTAATAGTGCCTGTCTAATCTAAAATAAAATAATAAAAATTTAGTCCTCCCAGCATTTCGCCTTCGAAGTACTTGTCGCAGTAGAGATTTACACCACCGGGGCACACAGTTGACGTTATTTACTCGGTTTTTCGTACATATCTCGTACGCAGTTAGATCCTGAGATAAGGTTTCGAGTTCAGTTTTTACGTTCAGTTACGACTTAGGTAATTTTCTTTTTTCATGACTCTTCACACAAACACGCCTGTTACAGACCTTCGGACAGCGCCCAATCAATCTGTACGTGGTACATCTGTCTTGGTCTCGCCCGAAACCAACACTCTTATATGTATATATGTTTTATGAACCTTTCATCAGTTCTTAGATGTTCAAACAAACAGAGCATGTCCTTTCTCGTCGTTACACCGACACATTCTTTCAGTCCCAACCTCTTCAATTAAGTATTACGAACGCGATGGTTCCACGGTCATGCTATTTCTATACCTACCCAAAACTAACTTCCATACAAAAGCGTTGGAATAAGTACAGAACTGTGTGGGACAAGATTGACAAATTGTGCTTTTCAGTAATTTTGTAAGTCTCCATTGTTCTTGTCCTACACATAATATTTTCTACTAGCTGTAGCGACTTCGTCCGCGCGGACTTCGTTTACTCCGCACTGCTCCTCCCCCGTAGGTGATAGCGTGATAATATGTAGCCTATATCCGACCTGTTAGTAATATTCATGCAAAATTTGAAGTAAATCCATGCAGTACTTTTTGAGTTTACCCCGGATAAACAAACAGACAAACAGACAAACAGACAAACAGACAAACGGACAAACGGACAAACGGACAAACGGACAAACGGACAAACGGACAAACGGACAAACGGACAAACGGACTACGGACAAACGGACAAACGGACAAACAGACAAACAGACAAACAGATAAAAAGACAAACAGACAAAAAAATTAAAAAATATATTTTTGGCTTCGATATCGATTGTAGATCACGCCCCAAGTATTCTTTTAAAAAAATATTCAATGTACAGTTTTGACTTTCCTACGTTACGTTATACGCTACGTTATTATATGTATAGATATCAGCGGTATGTCTCCCATTCCCACTAAAACCACATCCAAAGTATGAAACTCATCCACTTTTAGTTGGTAGTACATTTCTGCAACGACTTGCCTGGGTTTTGTGCTTCTGCTTTACCTATTCCTGCCACAATAGCATTAGTGCTTGCCACTGTCGAATTCCGTTTGGGAGGAATAGGCACCGGTAAACTGATACGTGATATCGGAATCCGCCACACAAATTGCAACGAGATTTAGTGTTTATAGGTGTTTATAGGTATATTGATTCCCTCTCGGAAGCCATCTGCTGGTATAGTATGACTGATAAAAACATTTTCATGTGATTGTGAAAATTGTATCCTTTTAATAAGTACTCTTTCCTTTGTGTTACATAGTGAAGCAAAAATATCATTCACACATCACGATTAGTCGTTAGTAGTCTCATAAAATATGAACACAATTTCCTGGTTCTCTTGAAGTTGAATTATCAAATCCAAACAGGCGGATAAATATCTTTAATTTTCTTCAGGTAATAATTTAATTGCGCATTACCTGATCCTATTAACCACACGATTCAAGTTCTTATATTCTTAGTGGTAAGTGCTATAATTACACATAATAAACTCCACAAACGTTCCCTTAATTTGCATATGCCATATGTCACTCTGTAAGTTATAAGAGCATCATAAAGTTATAATTATTACTCAGTCTGTGCATTTATCTGATCTAAATTAACTGTCGACTGACAAATTCATTATATTTAAACATTCATTGAATATTTAGGGCTGTCGTTCAATTAATTTTATCAACTGCGTGCTGGTTAACTTATGCCTTGACTCGAGTTTTATCCCTGATAGAGTCAGGCATGTAAGAGATAAGTATTGCTTTTCTATTTATGAGTCTAGGTAAATATTATTTATTATTAAACATAAACTTAGTTTAATATTTTGCCTGGTATTCCACTGTATGAATATCGTTGACTATCAATCTTTTAAAAATAATTTAAACGCAGTTAAAGTGCAACAACCGACTTCAATTTTCGTATTTCTCTGAAACTCAGCACTAGGCACGGAACATTTCACGAGTAACATGTAAAATTTCAAATGAAATGCTTTTTCATAGATCGCATTTGCTACCTCTCTTTATGTGAAATATCACAATGAAATTTTCCATTGCATATAGGAGCGGAGTGGTAATAATTCATATTTAATTTTTAATAGCTTATGGTTATTTGGCGTTCGGTTAACTTTAAGAGTGAAAATCATTGGCAGTGAAATTTCACGTGTGAAATCATTGTTATTTTGTTGTTTCGTTTCATCCAATGAAAATGAAACAAAAGTAACAATCATTTCCACGCTTGCTCAACACCAACATCACTTTTATCCGTGTTGGTCCGGCCTTCTTTTAAAGGTCTGCATCCCTGCCGAATAATGTGATTACAAGCAGTTAGTAATCTTAGCATATAACTGGATTTCTCTACCAAAGTTATGTTCTCTGATCGGTTTTACTTACCAGGTCTTCAAAAACGAATGATTAGGGATCGTCTATTTCAGTATGTATCCACTTTCGACTACTGCATTGCTTTCGAATACATGGTGTGAAGGCCATAATACTGGACTGCTAATGATATTTTTTTTACAACGGTCAACAAATAAACAGTGAATCTTTCAAGATAAGAAAAACACGGTATAAGTCTGAAAGATGTCAGTCGACTCGTGCGTACTATCTATGAAGCTGGGATAAAAATCTCAAATGCAAGTTTATCGACTACCTTACTCTCTAAATCCAAGTGATATGTATTAAATCTTCACCAGTCGGTATATCCTACATATTCCTGTAGTCAAAACTGCATAGTCTGCGAAGCCAGAGTGATTCTTTCCAGAACTATCACCTTGTTTGCGCAAATTTTCAAAGCAGGAACTCTCTCTAAAAACATTTAAAACGAATTAGTGAAAACTGTCAACCCTAGTGTGTGGAAAGCAATCTCATTAATATTAGAAATGTGACAGTTCGTGAAGATGTTTGGATGTTTTTATTATCAACACCGTCCATGGACCCTCTAGTCTTGCTGTTGCATTGCTGGCCTTTAGGCTCTCGCCTGTAGGTCGGGTTACAATGGGACAAACAAAATAGACAAAAGATTACAAAATGTTAATATTATTTTTGGCTAATATAATCTATATTACCTATATTAATGTTATAAAAGTAAAGGTTTGGATGTTTGGATGGATGGATGTTTGTTACACAATCACGCCAAAACTACTAAACGGATTTGGATGAAATTTGGCACATAGGTAGATGATGACCTGGAATAGCACATTGGCTATTTATCCCGGAATAATGAGTTGTTCCCACGGGATTCACCAAAAACTTTTATAACGCCCTGTTCCATTGCAGCCAGTTGGCTGCACCATGCAGCTTGTCTATTATACAGAAAAAACATTTCTATTATTGTATTATTGTAACGAGTACACTTAAAAACTTAGTAGTTTTTAAGTTTACTCGTTACAATCATACAAGAATTTTTAAGATCGCTTTAGTAACCGATCTTAAAAATTCTTTTATCATTAGAAAACTACATTATGCAGGAGTAACATTGGTTTACTTTCTACTCGATTCAGCAAAAGGAAGTAACAACTTTTGGTCACGCGAACGAAGCCGCGAGTTACAGCTAGTGAGTCATAAAACGGATTTATTACACTATTTGCGCTGTAGCATGGTACGCGTCACAGTTGCCTATATGACGTTAACATCTGTCAGTACCACATGACTATAGGGATGTGACGTTATGCAATTCATTTTTATCGCTAACAAAACTCGCAGCATAAATCTAGTTCTTATTGATAGTGTTATGAAAATTAGTGACTACCATCCAGACTACAAGGTGTTCTTCAACGATTCGCTCGGGTACCACCAACACCTTACATATTCCTGCCGCAATAGCGCTATTGCTCGTCATTTTCGTGTTCCGTTTTGAGGCTAAGCTGGTTGATAAACTTATGTATGTGGTATTATTACCACCGTACGATAGCCGCACCATTAAAATCTATGGTGGCGAGAGTCATTTGCTTCTTTGCTATATTATGATATAAAACACTCGTGGTTAACTGTTTGTGTGTGAGGTTTTACAAAACTGCCTGTTAGAACAGCAGATGCTAACTAACTGGACTTGACGACTAGACTATCACGGGAACGTCGGACTATTGGTGGAGAGCGAGCTATACTAGCCCCAATGCGTGTCATCCGTAATACCTCGACCGCATTTGCGTCATTCGTCACAAAGTTTCGTGCAATCATACAATAAATGCAGATGTTGTTGTTCTCCCCGTGTTGGTTCCGGGCTCCTTTGAAGAATAGACCAACTGCCGTTCTGCCAGGCAGGTCGTAAAAGGCGACCGATTGGCTATGCGAGTCACTACCATCGTGGCTACTAGGTGGTAGAGTTCTGCATTGTCTCGCCCGGGTCAGGTACCACCGCCTTACCTATTCCTGCCGCAATGGCGTAAGTGTTCCGGTTTGTAGGGTAAGGTAGCCGGTAAACTTATGCGTGTGGCATTAGAACTCGCCACAAGATAGCAACGCACCATTGACATCTTTGGTGTGTATAGGCGATGGTTGACTCTTTCCATCAGGAGACCCATTTGCTTGTTTGCTATCTTATGATATAAAAAAAAAAATCAGATGTGACCGGCTATTTTCGCAAACATTCCGGACTGCGTGTGACTTAGCGCGCATATAGCTTTGGAACAATAGATGCGTGCGGCCCCAGCATGAGTGCAAACCTTTAACAACTATGGACATTAGAATGCTCTGCGTTCGGTGCTTGGCGAATAATTTTAATCTATATTCTATATTAATATTATAAATGCGAAAGTTTGGATGTTTGAATGGATGTTTGGATGGATGTTTATTACTCAATCACCCGAAAACTACAGAACGGATTTGAATGAAATTTGGCACACCGGTAGATAATGACCTAGAATAGCACATAGGCTACTTTTTATCTCGAAAAAATTAGGTGATCCCGAGGGATTCGCCAGAAACTCTTATAATGCAGCGGGCTGCACGCTGCAGCTAGTAAAATGTATTATATTAAAAAGATGAAAGATTTGATTTTTGTTTGTTTGTTACGATTTAATTTAAAACTGTTCAACCGAAATCGGTCCACTGGCGATCTTCTAGCATATGCCAACTACATGTTTAGCGCAGCCATTGAAAATCATGGTGAAGCACTAGCTGTCTCCCTTGATATCTCGAAAGCTTTTGACAGGGTCTGGCATGATAGTCTTATTGGCAAGCTTCCATCGTATGGTCTGCCTTCTGGTCTTTACACCTGGATCTCAGATTTTCTGAGTGGCCGGTCGATTAGGGTAGTCGTCGACGGCTGCTCGTCCAACCAAATGCCTATAAATGCCGGAGTTCCTCAGGGATCAGTTCTCTCCGCAACTCTATTTCTGCTACATATTAACAACCTGCTGAAGCCCGGTATCTATGGGTACACAGACGATAACACTGTTGTGGAGAGTTACGTATCCAGCGCGCGGGCTAGTACGGCATAAATCCGGTCTCTAAGGGAGGCGATGGTTGATCGTATGAACCTGTACTTGCAGGCAGTATTCGATTGGGGCGATACTAATCTGGTCAAGTTTAATGCAACTAAGAACCAGGCGTGTTTATTCTCCGCTAAATGGAGTCCATTCCACCTATCTCCGTCTTTCCAGGGTCCGTGCCGATAACTGACCACCTCGAGCTAATTGGTATCACCTTAACGCCTACTCTCAACTTTGGTTCGTACATTGAATCTAAAGCCCAAGTTGCCTCAAAAATGCTTGGTATTCTGGCGAAGGTGAGACAGTAATTCAGCCCGGGACAGTTGCTCAACTTTACCAAGCACAATTTGGTTCGTGCATGGAATACTGCTCTCCCCTCTGGGATGGATCCGCCAAATACCAGCTGGAGACACTTGAGGCGATAGAGAGGCGCGCCAAGAGGCTCATAAACGATGATGATCTGGTAGACGAAAAACTCCAGAGCCGCACTCATCGACGTAGATTGGCTTGTTTTGTCATATATATTAGGAAACCGTAGCGGATAAACAAAGTGACACGTAATTTAAATATAAGTATACGGAATTGTCCTTCCAGGCAGCCGAAAGGACATTGAACTTTATATGGTGGTTAAGTGTTCTTAAATTTTCTAATTTTCCGCGCAATGTTCTTAATATTTTCTTTTATAAGAACTTTCTCGTGACAATTAGAAACACAACAAAAAAGAATTAGCGAAATCGGTTCAGCCATTCACGCGTGATGTCGTGACCACGGAAAATAGGGATTGATTTTTATATATATAGATATATTACCGACCAGTCATTAATCCATCTTCGTTAATATATCGATCATTATCTGGACATGTATGCGTAGCCATCTATAAGAATCGGTTAAAAAACAATTATCACCAACCCTAAATCTCTAACAAGCTGACTTTATCCAATCTGAAATCCGTAACCGCTTTACTGTTCAAATTTTCCGCTCCAACGTTTCGCTCAGTAGGTCGGGGACTATTTATTGTGTTGTTGTAATCAATCGCTTTCAGCGACGCTTTGTGTTTTCCTCATGGATATTCGTCGGAAACGAAAGTGCTTAAACCGCTTTTGATTCACACCGGCTTTATTTACACTTGTATGACTGCCATGGATGAAATTTGTTAAGACGCAATGACGTGTTGTTAAAATAATTTGCAAATAATTTAAACATGAACAACGAACACAAGTTGTAACAAGTATAGACGGAAGGACAAAGGATGTTAATATTTAAGCTAGTTGTTTAATCCTGTAAACACTAATGGTGCTATTTATAAATCTATTTGAGATTCATTCTCATTCGATAGCATCCACTGCAGTACACCATCCAAGCAGTCAATATTATAACGTTATAGTTATTTGTTTTCTTTTTCCAGAAATATCTCCAACCTCTAAAAAGTCCAGAAAATACGGGACTGTTGGATGCGTTTATGGTAGATGAAATTTTCTACCAAGTGCCAGCGATACTGAACGTACACCAAGTGTTTTTGGAACAATTGCGCCGTCGGCTTGAACAATGGGATCTACATCAAAAAGTCGGAGACGTGTTCTTGGACGTGGTAAGTTAACCCCAATGGAATTTACAAATCTGTTCTCATTTCAATTTTTACACCTTAAAGTAGTAAATAACATTGTAGGATTACTTATAATTTTTAGTGTCGGAGCTAACTAATAACTATTGCATATTTGTGAAACAAGTCGGATAGGGGTTTAGTTCTGAATCAATTACCCATTTATGTGGCAAGACAGGGTAAGGTTTTGGGACCTAAAAAACAAATATGTGCGGAAGTCAATGTACAATTAATAAAGGCCGTTCGAGCAACGCACAATAGACTCATATCACGGATTAGATATCTCAGAATGGTAGGTATTGGTGCTAGCGTGAGTACCACACGCTTGATGCCTCCACTCCACAATGGGCCATGACGGCCCATCAAATGATCGTCCAGTATCGGCGCTATGGTCGCAACTCTACACACAATCGTGAACGCTCACTTTACTAACTGTCTACTGTTATGTTATGACGTCTACCGAAAATAGATGAAAATGGATAGCGAGGTGATCGCGGCTGCAGAAAATTTTTACTTAGTTGTTATAGTCACTTACTTAATATCTACACCGTCTAGAATTATGAGAGACGACCAAAGAGTATATAATCAATACTAGCGGTGTGTAGTTCACGAATGAATCCTTCAAATGAAGTACTTCATTTCAAATACATCATTACTTCATTAGTTCAGTTGAATTTCATTTAGTTCACTACTTCATCTAGTTCTAGTCCATCGTGATACATAAGTAATCTGTGCATCGTGGAACGCCGAACGTCAGACAAATGAACGAAATACGAATTGAAGTACGTTGACTGACCGCACTGGCGATGGCTGATCGTATTAAACGAATCTAACCGAGCACCTACACACACGCGTGCGATTTGCTATCCACATCGCTATCACGTATTATATTTAGTACTGATACCTCTTAGTCATCAGATTTTAGGCGAAAAGTTATTTATGACCTTTATTACATTACGTTAAAGTACATTTCAATTTCATTACTGCATTTGTTTATAAATGACAATAATATTTATTTATAATCCCAATACTACTATTTTGTACATTTTTTTTATGTCATAAGATAGCAAACAAGCAGATGGGTCTCCTGATGGAATCAACCATCGCCTATAGACACCAAAGATGTTAATAGTGCATTGCTATCTTGTGGCGAGATCTAATGCCACATGCATAAGTTTACCGGCTACCTTACCCTCCAAACCGGAGCATGACAGCGACAAGCACTGACGCTATTGCGGCAGGAATAGGTAATGGGGTGGTACCAGACCCGGGCGAGACAATGCAGAACTCTACCACCTAGTAGCCACGATGGTAGTGACTCGATAGCCAATCGGTCGCATTTTACGACCTGCCTGGCAGAACGGCAGTTGGCCTATTCTTCAAAGGAGGCCGGGACCAACACGGCGAAAAACGTAATTGATTTTGAAAAGTATAGTCAAAAGATACTGTAGTAATTATTTTATAGTTGAATAAACAATTCTGTACTTGAATGGGAACGAGTTCCAAATGCCAAACGAAATCAAAGGCCACGGTATGATCAACTGAACTAAATGGACTACTGAAGTAGGTGAAGTCAATTAACATTGACGAAGTGAAGGAGTTAAGTATTATGAGACATTCTGCGCATATCTCATAATACTTTACACTGACTTTCATTCATACATTAGATGGACTAGATTAATCATAAAATTCACTGAAGGAAATGAAGTACTGAACTAAACCAATGAAGTACTTCATTGGGCGAAAAGAAGTACTTCATTCATTTCATTTCATTGACACATTTTTCGCATGTCTAATCAATACGTTTGAGACAGCTGTGTACTTACTGATTAATCGGCGATTGTGTGTACGCGCACGCAAACATAAGCCATCATTCCTTTGATGTATCGACACCATGGCGATTGCGCTCGATCATACTCGATGATAGCCCATCACAGACATTTATGATCTCTGCACTATAGGTGGTTAATATAACGCATAGCGTTATATTATAGCGCGCTATGTGTACTCAACGTAAAACGTACGTTATTTAAATTCGCATTTGGCGCTATAACATAACGCCACGCTATATACCTAGCGGCTAGCGCAAGCCGTAGTTATAACTTTATAACATACGAAGTTGCGATCTAACGAGTAACGTGCTAGACTATGTACTTCTCTTCCTCCCTACTATGCCCTCCTGTATTTTATAGTCTAGACCAAAGGTTCCCAAACTTTTTTCCCTCATAAACCACTTTCAACATTTTGCTGGTTTCTATGGGGTCCATAGTCCTGACACTTAATTTCTACCACACTCCCAAAACTTAAGAAAAAAATATGAAGGATAGATCTAACTATGGAAATTTTCTTTGCAGCTGAATTCACGGTTAGAACTGTTAATTCATGGTTGGAAACCGTGAATTAATAGTTTTTGGAAAAAAGTGAGAAATTAATGGGTAATTAATTCATATTTTACGCCCCCATTTTGATCACGCCAACGAAGACTCTCGTCGAGTCTCCCGTGGACCTCTGGGGGTCCACCTGGATCAATTTGGGAATCAGTGATCTAGGGGTTCTCCTATTTGAATTAGATTACGAGGCCCTAGTTTGATCCCCGGGTCCCACTAAAAATGTTATTAAGTTATATTCGTCATATCTGTGGTCTAGTGGTCCAGTGTCTGTGTTGACCACATGAGGTCTCGGGTTCGATTCTCCGGATAATCATGGGTGCACTAGTTGTACATCTGCCTGCCTTTTTGGAGATACGGGCGTGAAGATATTTTTTTTTCAATTTTTTTCAATTATTTCAAGGAGAAATTTCAGTAGCCGCTCTGAATCTGATGATTGTGGGTTATAAGAACTTCTTATCTCGGATGAGTAATCTCGCTAAATACGGCGCTGGTGGCTAATCATATCGCCAACTGACCAACTGGTGAATCGTGGGGAATTAGAGCTTCTATGCACATTCGGTACACTGCCTACTTCAGAACGGAAGCGAAATGATTATTCTTAATTCTTTAATTTTCCAGTTCACGAAACCCACCGTCATGGATACCTACATTTCTTTCATCACAAACCTGAAGAAGGCAAAAGCTACTATCAAGAACGCAGCATCATCAAGACCGGCTTTCGCCAAGTTCCTTGACGCCATGGCGAGGGACCACAAGGGGAAGCTGTCCTTGGACAATTTACTGATAAAACCTGTACAGAAGTTCCCAAGCTACAAACTGCTAATACAGAGGTTGATCAAACATACAGGTAATTTTTGCTATTAGTGATTTCTAAAATTTTCATATATTGTATTATTTACAAGTATAATTTTCTAAATGATAATGTTACGAGTTTCGGGTTCTTATTGTGCAATAAAAAGCCACTTATGTTAAAACCGTGTATTTACAACACAAATATACAAAACACCACAATGCAATACGTAAATACACTGATAAACACTAATAACATTCACTACATTAATACTAAAATTAACCGACTACACTGAATATCTTAACTAAAACACTTCTTGTATTCACTGAACTATATCACTTTACACTGGTCGTTTGTACTATCACTTCGAATCGCCGTATAAAAACTGAACTCTATTCGCCAACATATCCCTATTTATACCCAAGGTAAAGTTCGACTATGTTCCCGAATTTTCCGAAATCATTGTGTAACATTTAATAATTTTAACGTAAACAAGTCCTAGTACACGCTCTTTTCACCTATCCCTTCCTTTTATTTCTAGATTTGTCCAGCGTTCTAACTCTTCACTTTTCTAGATTATTCGCAACAACAAGACAGCAAAAAAACAGATGGCTCTACTGATAGCAAAAGACCATCGCTTATAGACACCAAAGATATTATCCTGGCAGGATGTAATGCCACATGCATGCGTGTATTGGCTACCTTACCCACTAAATCAGAACAAGCCAGTAACAAGCTTTGACGCTATTGCGGCTAGAATAGACGTTGGTACCAAATTTCGGGCGAGACTGTGCGGATCTCTACCACCTAGTATAAACGGTAGAATGAATTATTAGATGAGTGAGAGAGAGAGTATTGATGAGATGTTTATAATGTAGATCTCCGGATAGCTAAAAACATCCATGTCAAAATTATAGTAGTAGGAATATGGAAAGCGGTGGTAGCAAATTATCCCCGTGTTGGTCCCGGGCTCTTTTGAAGAATGTGCCAACTGCCGTTCTGCCAGGCAGGTCGTAAAAGGTGACCGATTGGCTATACGAGTCACTACCATCTTGGCTCTAGGTGGTAGAGTACTGCATTGTCTCGCCTGGGTCTGGTACCATCGCCTTATTTATTTCTGCCACAGTAGCGTCAGTGCTTGTCATTGTCGTGTTTCGGTTTGGAGGGTAAGGTAGCCG
Source organism: Apodemia mormo (assembly GCA_036924255.1). Lineage (NCBI taxonomy): Eukaryota > Metazoa > Arthropoda > Insecta > Lepidoptera > Riodinidae > Apodemia > Apodemia mormo. The sequence continues at coordinate 15,705,715 of JAUPFN010000021.1, read as the reverse complement.
GTAAACTTATGCATGTGGCATTAGACCTAGCCACAAGATAGCAACGTACCATTAACAACTTTGATGTCTAGAGGCGTGGTTGACTCTTTCCATCAGGAGACCCATCTGCTTGTTTGCTATCTTATGATATAAAAAATGTACTTATCATGGCCAAATTGGGTAAAATCTTAAATTGTGTGGTTATTCTAGTCTGGAATGATACATATAACATGCGTAGGACCTGTTTATAAATATTTTCATCATGTATCATCAGTTTTATTGTTATCTTGGAATGTAAATCTCTATTAATGATGTTACGTAAATTGATTCATCACGTTTCCAAAAAAATAATGATACGATCGTCTTGGAATTCGTAAATTCCTTATTGTAGCTGCAGTATCTTGTAAACTGATTTCAGTAGTCACTTAAGCTCAAAGTTTTATATACACAGAATAGTTTATCTATATATTGCAATTGATGCTGTTCGTTAATCTCGCTAAAATTTGAGGACGGATGAACCGAATGAAATACGAGTATCATTTCATTACATGTTTTTTTTATTTATTTTACTATAAAACTACTTCACTGTGAATAATATAGATTTTTATGTCACTAGATAGCAAACAAGCAGATGGCTTTCCTGATGAAAAGAGAAACCTTCGCCTATACATACTAAAGATGTGAATGGTGCGTTGTTATCCGTGTGTGGGAATGGTCATGCAACGTGCATAAGCTTATGAGCTACCTCACCCTACCCTCGAAACCTTAACAGGAAAGTGACGAGCATTGATGCTATTGCGACAGGAATAGTTAAGGCGGTGGTACCAAAGACCTAGGCAAGACTTTACAGCACTCTACACCCTAGCACTCATCATGATGGTAGTGACACATATAGCGAATCGGTCGCTTTTTATGACAAAAAATATTAATACACAAAAACAAAGTGTGTTAAATATTCACTTTCCAATGTTATTCCATTCTAAACAAATATGTACTGCCCAACGTATTTCTGCCGCAATAGCGTTGCTGCTTATCACTATCGTTTTCGGGTTTGAGAGGTTGAGAGCAGAGGGACCAGGAGAGAGAGCGCATCATTATCTGTTGTATCTGCGGATGATGATTATGTATTCTCTAAATTTTGAAGAAATTTATTTTTTCGACCAATCGATTTTGTATCTCATGTTGCGGCCGCAGTTGCGTTTATCGTCATAAAGCTTCGCACAATGACGCGATACATACGATGCGATCTGATATTATCGGCTGTCGTCACAAAAACATTCCGACTGCGTGTGCCTTAGCGCGCTAATATCTTCGGGATGATACATACAGGTGCGGCCAAAGGGTAAGACAATGTTTTCAGCTCGTCTCATATGAGCTAAAAGCAACAATTTTTTCACTGCGTTTATTTCTGTGAGAAAATTTAAATCGATCATTGCATTCACAGTTATGGTATAACAAAAATTAAAGCAGGTACTGTTGTTTTCCACAAACTTTAGATTTTTGAAGCTTTCTCGCTAGTTTTCGCGTTTAAAAATCTATACTTACGGGTAGGTACCTTGAATTTAAAATTCCTCAATTTATCGAAAAGTTACAGAGATAGCCTGCAATGTCTAACGGTTTATAAATTTTTTACCGTCTTGTATTTGATAAAAAATATATTTATTACAGAACAATCACATCCAGACCACAAGCTATTACTTGAAGCACAAAAAGAAATCCACAAATTGTTAGAACTTATCAATTGCACGGAGCGAGAAAGCCTAGAATTAGAGCAACAGCAACAAACATTGAGGGAACTAGAACAAATGATCGAAGGGCTATCGAACCTTGCAGCTGCTGAGCGAACATTCATCAGACACGAGATGGTGACAATGCCATCAGTTCAAGGGGCCATTAAGGACAGAGCAATATTCCTATTCAATGATACTCTATTAATTACCAGTGTCAAACGAAGAACTGGTACAATTAAGAAACCCATTCCGTAAGTATTCTTTCTTATGTTTCTTTTTTCCTACAAGTTTAACATTGTATATCTAATATCTATCTTTTTGGGGTTCCGAAGTAAACTAGGAACCCTTATAGTTTCGAATGTCCGTCCGTCCGTCCGCACGATAGCTCAGAGATCCTTATTACTAGAAAGCTGTAATTTGGCACGAATATACATATTAATCACATCAAAAAAGTGGCCACATAAAATCTTGATAAATATTTTTTTTCAGAGTAGTACATGTAAAGTGTGGATGTTAATTTTTTCTTACGTACCCCGTTGTGTGAGGTATCGTTGGATAGGTTTTTAAAATTATTGTAGGTTTGTGAAAACAAGTTTTCGATTAAGGAACTCGTTTGTAAATTATTTAGCTTTTAAGTTTTAATTTTTTTAGTCAAATGTCCCTCCTCTGAGAGGGGGGGCCTCTGCAGGCTAAACGATTGGTTTTGGGGGTGGGAAAAGAATCTTAAGATTGAGCTTTAATGTTTATCATATGAAACTATAAAAGCCTTCTTTTTAGTCAGCATTATTGTGATGGGCAACTTTAAAACACTACATTGCACGTGGCCAACACATACTTTGCCAACTTATTTTATGTAGGTAATATCTTTTCCCTCGATTTCCTGCAATCTTTGGGTGAGATTTCGCAAAATCCGACGGAAGAAGACGCTAACACTTTACCTAAAAATGTTAAAATAACAAATTTTCAAACAACTTGTGGAAAACCTCGCTGTCAATATTAGTATTATAAATGCGAAATTATGGGTGTTTGGATGGATGGATTTTTGTTACTTGTTTAAATTTGAATAAAATTTGGAACACAGATAGATGATGACCTGGAATTGAACATAGGCTACTTTTATCTAGGTAAAATGAGGTGTTCCCGCGGGATGCGATAAAAACATTTATAATGCGGCGGGCTGCACACTTTAGCTACATTCTTTTGACATGCACGATAATACAATATTTTCTTTGCGGCTAAAGTTTATTATCAAACATAAAATATATTTTATTGTTTATTTTATGGTCGAATTTTGGCCACCAGGCGATCGATGTTAATAATGTTTGTGTTTTTTTATTTCCAGAACATACCAAAGTAGTATAGCAAGCCAAATGGAAGGAAATAAATATAAGCTTTTAATGAGGATATCGTTAGCTGATTTAGAAATTGTTAAGGGTAAGTATTTATTGCATTCGGAGTTCATTCTAAATCCATACATGTTTGCGAATCGTTAGTCTGGAAATTTATTTATTTACTAGCTGACCCGGCAAACGTTGTTTTGCTACACATATTAGGAATCCATAGCGAACAAAGAACGTGACACGTAATTTATATAAATATACGGGATTGTTCTGGGCAGCCGAAAGGGCATTGAACTTTATGTGGTGGTTAAGTATTCTTAAATTTTTTTAATTTTCCCCGCAATTTCCTTAATATTTTATTTCATAAGAACCTTCTCCTGACAATTACAAACACAACTAAAAAAGAATCAGTGAAATCGGTCAAGCCATTCACGCGTGATGTCTTGACCACAGAAAATAGGGATTGATTTTTATATATTTATTTATACTCCTCAGATGGAAAAAGATAACCATTGCTTATAGACACAAAATATCGCACCTCCGCTCAAATAGTGTCACAATACAAAAAATCGTAAAATCGCTTTTATCGTACCATTCGTATCGTATTATGCCATCGTTTTTTCTCGAATGGTGATCTACTACTGTTTTCAATGATTTGATACTATATGGCGTTAGTGACATTAGTAGTGTGGTTGGAAAAGCGAAAAAATAGGCAGAACCAACTTTAAACCCCTTTAACTCGAGAATAGTTTTTTGACTTGTGACACTATTTGAGCGGAGGTACGATATGTAAATCAAGCGTTGTTATCCGTAAGGTAGAAAGTAATGTGACAAGCACAGCTGAAGCTATTGCGATAGGACCTATTCCTGAAAATGGATCAGACATTATCTACTCTAACACTTTTTTCACGAATAACGACACATTTGCCAATCGTATATTAAGCTATTGCATAGCTTCTATCGCGGGCCTTGAGCGTGGAGACCGAATCCAGAAATTCCGTAACGAAAAATTCTAACACTCCCCACTCCGACCGGCACACTTTAGTTTTTCCATCTATCGATAAATACCAGAACTTTTAATGACTTTTTGAAATATCACGCTTGTCTCTTTAGTTCAGCAACCCGCCTTTAGATTGCATTGGTTGTATTGGAAAACTACCGTTATCAGCTGTTTGTGAGAAAGTATATAGGTGTATAGGTATTTATCATCTACGTACAACAGTGAATATCTGTACTCGTATAAAATTATACAAATGTGTACAAAGTGTTTTAAATATAAATAAACAAAGAAAAAAAAATACTGCATAAATAAAATTTTGGCGGCGTCGGGACGTGACGACCCCATCGCCCGCTGGTGGAATAATCTTCTTCTGTGAAAATATTCTACCGGTGCAGTCAGTCAATAAAAGTGGTAGTGCTATGCCTAGCTGAATGGGCCGGCACGACCGGGGCAATACCACTACCTCACTTAAAACCAACGTAAAGTAACAGCTTTGCTGTTGCGTTCCGTTTGGTCTGTGAGGTTCCCGGAGGCCCTTTCCCCCCTCCCCCTAACACTATGGAAGTGCGATTCAAAGGTAGTAGTTTACCCCAGGGGGGTACCACTAGCGTTAGCAGTGGAGAATCCCCCTCTGGACATCCATGTTCAGGAATTTGTCATCAACCTAATCATGGATGCCCAGGCTGCCCTGCGTACTCTGGGGGGGGCAAAATCGCGCTCACACACTTCGCTGCTCGAGGCAAACGGAACAAAAATCTTCAGGCATCCCCTACCACACTCCACGTGGACTTTACTAATATTAGGGGTCTTCACTCGAATTTAAATGCCGTCCACCACCACCTTGAGACGGCCAAGCCGGCTTTGTTCTTTTTAACCGAGACGCAGATATCTTCTCCGGCTGATACTTCATATCTCTCCTACCCTGGGTACAAATTTGAGCATTCATTTGTACCCCGGGCGGGAGTTTGTGCTTACGTCAGAGAGGATATCTGTTCTCGACGTCTCAGCAGCCTTGAAGGCAAGGACCTATCCATCCTCTGGCTACGTGTAGACTGCGACGACCATCCCCGCATCTATGCGTGCCTGTACAGGTCCCACAGCGGAAATGCCGAATCGGACCGACTCATAGAAGACATCCAAATTGCAACAGATTCCGTGCTGCAGCAGATCCCCTCCGCAGAGATCGTGATCATCGGTGATTTTAACGCCCACCATGCCGAATGGCTCGGTTCACGTACTACCGATCATGTGGGGAGATCTGTTCACAATTTTGCTTTAGCGTATGGTATGACACAGCTGGTTACCTCGCCTACGCGTGTTCCAGATGTGGACCACCATCTTCCTTCCTTGTTAGACCTTCTGCTGACCTCACACCCAGACAGTTATCAGGTTTCTGTAGACGCTCCACTTGGTTCATCGGACCACTGCCTAGTACGGAGCAAAGTGCCGATTACGCGCTTATCACGGCCTCGTTCTTCAGGCTGCCGTCGCGTTTGGCACTACAGGTCAGCAGACTGGGACGAGATGCGGTCTTTTTTTGCATCTTACCCATGGAGGCGTGTGTGCTCCTCACTGGAAGATCCAGATGTCGTTGCAGACTGCGTCGCTGATGTGGTGCTGCAGGGAATGGAACTTTACATTCCGTTTTCTGCTGTACCCGTTGGTGGCAAGTCTAAGCCATGGTTTGGTCACCAATGCAAAACGGCTTCACGCCGAAAGCATGAATCCTACCATGCCTGGGCTGCGGCGTCGGCATCTCAGGATGTAAATACCAGCACACTCAGAAAGGAGTACAATTATGCCTCTAGGTCTTTTAAAAGAACCATCGCTAAAGCAAAATCCGAGCACATTGGCAGAATTGGCGGGAAGCTAGTTCGCCTTCCTTCGGGAACTCGTGCGTTCTGGTCTCTAGCCAAAGCTGTTCAAGGTAATTTCTGTATGCCCTCTTTTCCACCTTTGCACAAAGATGATGGCTCTCTGGCCCATTCTGCAAAAGAGAAAGCTGATCTCTTAGGCTCATTTTTTGGAGCCAACTCGACTATAGACGACCAAGGAAATACACCACCTACTATCCCGCGGTGTGATACTTCCATGCCGGAGGTAAAGTTCTTGCAAACTACAGTGCGTAAGGCACTCTTTTCCTTGGACGTCCATAAGTCGAGTGGGCCTGATGGCATCTCTCCAATCGTGCTAAAGATGTGTGCTCCAGAGTTGGCACCGGTTTTAACGCATTTGTTCCGACTCTCCTACTCAAAAGGCGTCGTGCCCATAACTTGGAAGACCGCTTTAGTGCACCCAATCCCTAAAAAAGGCGATCAATCGGTCCCGTCCAACTATCGGCCTATAGCGATAACCTCCTTATTCTCCTAAATAATGGAGTCCATTATTAACTGCCAGCTTCTGAGGTATCTTGAGGAGCACCAGCTGATTAGTGACCGCCAGTACGGTTTCCGTCGCGGACGCTCAGCTGGTGATCTTCTGGTTTACTTAACACATCGATGGGCGGAGGCAGTCGAGAATAAAGGAGAGGCATTGGCAGTTAGTTTGGACATAGCGAAGGCCTTTGATCGGGTATGGCACAGGGCACTTCTTTCCAAGCTTCCATCCTATGGGCTTTCTGAGAAATTGTGCAAATGGATCACCAGTTTTCTGACGGATCGGAGTATAAGGGTCGTTGTTGATGGCGCATGCTCTGACCTTAAACTCGTCAATGCTGGTGTTCCTCAAGGTTGTGTGCTATCGCCTACGCTGTTTCTTCTGCACATTAATGACATGTTGCGATCAAGCAGCATTCATTGTTATGCCGATGACAGTACGGGCGATGCTTTGTACTCTGGCCGCAGCGGAATTTCTCGGGAACACGTCAACGAGTGCCGGAACAAACTAGTGTCAGAAATTGAAGCACAACTTTCTGTTGCTTCGGAGTGGGGTCGATTAAATTTGGTCCAATTTAACCCCATTAAGACACAAGTTTGCGCGTTTACCGCTAAAAAATCACCCTTTGTCGTATCACCTCGTTTTGAAAATACTTCCCTGAAAGCCACAGCCAGTATTGGAATACTTGGAGTCGACATTACGAGTGACGTTCAGTTCCGCGATCACTTGGAAGGCAAGGCTAAATTAGCCTCTAAAAAGCTGGGAGTTCTCAGTAGGGCCAGGCAGTACTTCACACCGGCCCATCGCTTATTACTTTATAAGTCGCAAATCCGGCCTCATATGGAGTACTGCTCTCATTTATGGGCGGGAGCTCCTCAGTACCAGCTCCTTCCTTTTGATCGAATTCAGCGTAGGGCGGCTCGAATTGTCGAGGACGAGACTCTTTCAAATCGGCTTGATTCTTTGGCGTTACGTAGAGATGTGGCATCACTCTGCATCTTTTATCGGCTCTACCATGGGGAATGTTCCGAGGAACTGCTTGGATTAATTCCTGCTGCCGAATTTCACCATCGGACATCGCGACAAAATTCGAAGTTCCATCCTTACCATCTCGATGTCTGGAAATCCACAACCGTGCGATTCTCGAGGCATTTTTTGCCCCGCACCACTCCTTTGTGGAACCAGCTATCGGCAGAAATTTTTCCAAATGGATACGACTTAGGGACCTTCAAGAAAAGAGCTTACTCATTCTTAAAAGGCCGGCAACGCAATTACAAGACCTCTGGTAGTGTGGTTGTCTATGGGCGGCGGTAATCACTTACCATCAGGTGAGCCTCCTGTCCGTTTGCCCCCTCTTCTATAAAAAAAATATATATATGTATTATGTAATTGTAATTGCATAAGTTGATAAAAAAATGCTATGCAATAGCTTTACCGCGGCAGTCTCCGAGTGCCACACGTCTTTTTTTTATACGAATTGCCTGATAGGAGTGCAGATATTCTATTTTTTAATAGAAGTCCTGAGCAAAATAGAGCATTTTTATAATCACATTTTTGTCGCAATCAAATATGATGTTTCTACAAGGTCGTACAAATCGGTTGAGTGTATAATCTTGTAAGCATATGCCACAATAGCACCAGTGCTCGTCACTGTCGTATTCTGGTTTGGTAGCCATTGATATAAAAAACCCAAGATGCACAGTCCCGAACAAAACTGACACTTATAACTGTCGTTTATTTCACATAAGTAGTTATAGATATAGTAAAAACCTATTATTCAACCTGAAGTGTAATATTAATTATAGTTGTTTTTACAAAGCAATGACAGTATCGCGACTAACGCGATTTTATTTGAACCGAGTGCACAATTTTAAATTGTTTGCAAACATAATAATAATATCACTAGACAAATTACAAAATCAATCTAACCTTAAAGTAAGCAAATTATATGCTTGTGTTATGGGTGTTAGTCAGCGATACTAATACATAGAAATACATATATAAATACTAGAATATATTTAATAAATAACCAAACCCAGAAATACAAACATTTACCTCATTACACAAATGTTTATCCCCGTCGGTAATCGAACCCGAGCCCCGTCGATTGCGGAGTCAGGTTCGCTAACCACTCGACCAACAGGGCGGTCAGTTAGGTTCGCTAACGTTAGTTGAGGTAACGTTTGTTGTGTCATTAAACGAGATATAAGTTCTTATTGGTCAAACGTCTCTTTTATTGTGCACGATAGGTATATTACGTTTATCCTAAGCGGGGTGGAGTAAGAATTAATTGTCTTATCGTCAAAAATGCGTGCTTTTTTGCTACCTTATGCTTTAAATACTAACAATTACTATTGTGTTTCAGCGAAAGATGAAAACTTGCGGCGAATAATACATGAAGTAGAGATTTTGACAGAGGATATGAATACATTGACACAAATATCAGATCTCGTTGCGGCGTTACATTCCCAAAATACACAGCTAGAGGAGTTGGTGCGAGACAGGCTACAGTCGGTGAACAAGCAGCTTTCTGAGCGACAGAATAGTGACACACAGTTATGTTATATGGAGATTAGTGTCAACACTTCGTAAGTACTTTGTATTAGACTATTTGAGAGTGATAAGTTTCCTTTCTAGAAATAAAAACCTACAGAACCTCCCCGATAAGAAATTGAACAATTTAGTAAAATCAAAGCATACTACAAAATCAGTGACTACATTGATAACAAATATGTTAAGAAAAAAATCTTGTTTTATGAGACAGCGACAAAATCTATTCAACTTATGTAAATTTTAATGATTTTTTGCAATTCTAATTGTATATTTATTTTTATTGTTACTACTTTTTTGACACATTTAAATTTACTAATAATTTGTCTTTGATATGTGTGACATTCAATAAGTGGTACAATTGTATCCTATTTTGAATAAAAATGATTGACTATTGAAAAGTTAGATCACTTGTTACGTGAGGTGGAGATGGTGAAATGACAATTATTGTCTGGGTTGTCTGATATTGTAATTGACTATTCGAGATTTACTATTTTCATGTTCGTCTAGAGCTAGAGCAGTTGTTATGATACAGACGGTGAAGTAATAATTGTCTGAATCGCAGGATAATGATATGCATTTTGATATTGAACTATTTGAATGTGATAAGTTTCATGTTTAGTCCAGAGCTAGACTAGGCCAGTTATTATTAGAGATACTAACGGTTATGTGACAATTGTCTGAGTGGCAGGGTACACAGTCTGCTATTGTATTGGATGATGAGATTCATCTAGAGCTAGAACAGTTGCTATGAGATATACAGACGTTAAAGTGACAATTTTCTGAGTGACAGAATAATGATACAGTCTGATATTATATTGGATGATGAGGTTCATGTTTAGTCTAGAGCTTGACCATTTGTTATAAGGAGGGACAGTGAAGTGACAACTGTCTGAGTGGCAGAATAATTTAACACAGTCTGATATTGTATTAGACTATTTAACAATGATGAGTTTCATGTTTAATTTTGACAATTTTCTGAATGGCAGAATAATGATACAGTCTGATATTATATTGGATGATGAGGTTCATGTTTAGTCTAGAGCTTGACCATTTGTTATAAGGAGGGACGGTGAAGTGACAACTGTCTGAGTGGCAGAATAATTTAACACAGTCTGATATTGTATTAGACTATTTAATAATGATGAGTTTCATGTTTAATTTTGACAATTTTCTGAGTGGCAGAATAATGACAGTCTGATATTATATTGGACGATGAGTTTCATAGTCTAGAGTTAGACCTGTTATGAGAGATGCATAGCGGTGAAGTTATAACTGTTTAAAGGGCAAGTAGCTTAGGACATAAACTTAGTTTTAATGTTACATCTGTATCTTGTAAAGAATGATAAATTTCTTTTCTATGTTAGAGTAAAATATATAGTAAAGAAAAATATAGAAGGTTAACAGATAGTTGTAAAAATTGACTATTTGAGGGTGATAAGTTATACAAACCAGATTCTTACAAAGAAAGTAATTTGACTGCTCCGTTTGCGACCCTAGCTATACAGTCGATGAGAAGAAAGATGATGACAAGAACAAACATTTGTGTTTGTATTTCTGAGGCTGGGGTGTTGATTAAATTTACTTGAATATTTCAATATGTATTTCTATGTGTTGGTATCACTGACTTACACCCATATAAATAATCAAATAATTTGCTAAGTTTGAGGTTAGGTTATTTCGTGTAATTTATCCAGCGATATTTATACGTACATTATAATTGTTGCTGATACACAAAAACTTTTCAGAAGTGGACCAGAAAATATAACCATAATATTTCCGAAGACTGAAAAACGGAGTGGTTGGGAAGAATTAATTAATGAGACCAAACAAAAACTATGTAAGTATTTTTCAATATAGAATGCTTTTCGATTCTTTCGCGACGTCCATCCCAATAAAGAGTGATAGTTTCTCGTGAGACTACGCGACCGGAATATCGTGCTTAGTTCTTTTGACGTGAATACGTCTTTAATTTTGCATTCATAGTAAGTAGAATTCAAAATATGTATGATAAAAAAGTTATGGGATAAAATTTGATGTTATTGTTACATAACTATCACCAACATCCAAAATCGTATTATACCGCCAGATAGCTAAAGAATCAAAGAATTTGATAAGTTGAGCGCGGATTAGGATACTTCGCAGGGAGTGGAGTAGGAAGTGCCGACATTTTAAGGTAATTTTGTTGCGTTGCTTTTTTTGCATATAGTATATTTTTTAACTTAGAGCTACTATGACGTTCGATTGAGCTGTATATAAAATTCTTGTAAAGTTTTATTGATTGTGTAAATAAAAAATATATTTTAAATGTCTATAGTAAATAAATATGGCGTTTAAGTGAAAAATTTGGAAAAAATTTGTAATCAGCTAAAAATTCTTTAAAAATCCAAATCAAATACAAGGAACGTGTACCGTCTGAACGGAATTTTGAATAGCAAACTAATGATACGTATAAACCCGCATATAAAAGAGGGTAGAAGTGCCGAGAACGTAAAAAGATGGAGGCATTCGAACCGATCAACGACGGCACCTGTACGACGAATGAAAAATGTTTACCGTCGCAAAATATTACCCGTCACGTATACGTACTCACGTTAAACTTATACGGTTGTGTCCATGACACAGCCACAACTCGTTTTTTTCTCTTGATAGTAAACAAGCATCTCTTCTGATGGAAAGAGAAAACTATCGACTATAGTCGTAGTATTGCTGCCATCGTGGCTGGGGTTCAATGCCACATGCATACATTTAGTGGCAACCTCATTCCCCTAACCGGAATATAATAGTGACAAGCAATGATGATATTTTTTTTTTAAATTTAGTAATAATTTTTGTTTGACTTTCCATTTGACACCTGTTTTGACATTACTGTAATTTTTATGCTAGTTTTATCTTTTAATTTTCCAAATTAATTATGACTTTTAATACATAATTATGTATTCGATTTTTATTTTTATTTTGATGTAATCAAATTTTCAAAATTCTTTATGCATATTGATTGTGACTTAAATTATACATCACTACATTTTTGTCTAAGTAAATACGAATTCAATTTATACCAATTTATCAATTTTATATAACATTTGCTTCTATATTTACTTAATTTTTTTTTTCAAAATATTTAAGTATAAGTCATTTCTGTAGACAAAGAATTCTCTTTAGCTGACTTTATTTTTCTGTATTTTACCTTAATGTATTTTATAACTATTGTATAACTTGTCATGTATAATTTTGCTTATAAATGACGTCGATAAATGTTCTTATGTGTACCTACGTCGAACAAAATATTATTTGATTTGATTTGATGCTTCAGCGTTAGAAATAGTAAAGGTGTCAATATGAAACCCGTGCTAGATGTTACAGTGGTCTATTACCTCATTTGATGTTCACTGAGACTGAAACTATGCTTTCAGGTATATATGGCTCAGAGAGGTCTGCTCCCGAGTTCCTATCACCAGTACCTATTAGAAAAACACGAGCTGGATTACAGTTCACTTGCGCAGCCTCTACTTTACCGCCAAAAGGACAGTCGCCTGACGTTTGGGTATGCATTCATAACTTTATATGAAAATCTTTTTTTAAGTCATTAAATAGGAAACAAGCAAATGCCTCTCCTGATGGAAAGAGACAACCATTGTCTATAGGCATACAACAGTGACCAACATAGACGCTATTACGGCAGGAATAGAGAAGGTGATGATACCAGAGCCGAGTGAGATATTGCAGAACTTTACCACCTAGTCACGGTGTCACTATAATGGTAACTCATATAGCCAGTCGTTCGCTTTTTACAAACCATCGTGCAGAACGGCTAATGGCCAAATGGGCCCGGACACGGGAATTTTTTCGTGAGTTTTCGGGTTGTAAATAATATTTTTCAGCTTTTAACAATTTTAACAAATTTTTGTAAATCTGATAAGAAACATTCTGTAAAAAATCATCCGTGACCCAACAACAACTTTGGATCTGATGGTCAATGCGAACTCTACCGCGGCCCGCGCCCTTCATTCGAATAACGCGTGATTTCTCGACTTCCTGTTATGGCCACACTTGCGTCTATCGTCACAAAGCTTCGCGCAATGACGCGATACATGCAGATGTTGCCGGCTATTACCGGCTATCGCCGCATATATTCCGACTGCGTGTACCTTAGCGCGCTAATATCATCGGGACGATACACGCAGGTGCAATCTAAGGGTTACACAATTCCGTTGCATTTCATGAAATCATTCTCACAGATTGCAGGAAAGCGAGAGGAAAGATTTTACACAACACAACAACCCACCAAGAATGAATCGGATATATTGTAGTTTTTAATGAATAATTATAATAAGGAGATAACAAACAACTAAAATATTTGTTATAAAAACAATAATATTTTTAAGACATAAATTCGGCAAAATAGACATTAAATCACGTGACCAGTTAACGCAAATCTGAAAGTGTTACACCGTGGTTAAACTTGATGTCATTTTCATAGAAACCACAGAGTACTTATGTAATGTAAATATTACTACAGCGTGATGTCATTAGGACGCCATGACAGTCCAGAGCGTTTTATTTATTAATAAGACATACCATTGCATTTTCATAATAGGTACATTAACTATTAAAATATAATATATTAAAAACATAAGACCGTATGAAAATACATTTTAGGTATGAACATGTGTTTCGCGGGAAATTTTAATTTCTGTTATAAAACTCACATTTTTTATTATAAATGTATGTTAATTAACAAAAATAGGTAGTTTTATGGTTAATATACATAATAAGGTAAATTATTAAAAACTTTAAAATTTAGTTAATAAGCTTATTGTTTGATTACAGGTTTGTAACAGTGACGGATACGTTGGTCAAGTATGTGTGCTGACATTGACTCCGAAACCTCAAGTAACATCCTGTAACGGCGTTTGTAACGCGCGGATACTGTGTGTAGCCTGTGTTCCCCCTGCCCCGGCTTTGACTAGACAACAGACACTAGATATACCGTAAGTTAGTCTACTTTTAGTCTAATTCTCGTAACTAACATTGAAAAGGGAAATCAACTAAAATTGAGACCTATGAGACTCTCTTTAATTGATTTTGTCGTTAAAAGTTTAAATTTTTTTTCTCATATTATTATAATTTCTGAAATAAGATATCAGGTGATCTATGCATTCTAATGCTTTAAAAAATCTGTACAAATAAATAAAATTGGAGTGTCTGTAATGTTAAAATAACCGCTTTTTACTAAATGCATATGGATGTATACATGGTACATATACCAAAATAACATTTTATTTTTGTCTCTCTGTCTGTTTGTTCCGGCTAATCTCTGAAACGGCTGTACCGATTTTGACGGGACTCACTGGCAGATAGCTGATGTAATAATGAGTAACTTAGACTACTTTTATTTTAAAAAAACACGCGGAAGTCGTAGACACAGCTAGTACTAACTATAATAAGCTATGTTTATTGTAACTGTGGTAATTAAATATAATGTTATGATTATATGTGAAGCGTGCAACATCTGAAATTAAGGTTTATGGAACTTTAGTCGCCCCTGTGGGTATAGTGGTCTGGGGTCTGTGTTGACGGGGTTCAATTCCTGGGTTGGGCAATTAAAATAATGTGTTTTCTGATAAAAACAACGTTGCCCAGTTTTGGATAAGTGCCCGGTTGCCGAACCACTTGCAACATATCACATTGTGGTCCCAAATTTTGTTATATCACATTTTTTCAAAATATAATATTTTATATCTAAGTATTTATTTATTTAACTTTATTGTACACCTTAAATAAATTTGTACAAAAGGCGGACATAATGCCTATTGGCATTCTCCTCCAGTGAACCTTAAGTATTCTGCAAAAATAAAATGAAAAAGGCACCTGTATAGATAAAAAATAATTAAATGATATCATTATTCCAATGTAAAATTGTAAAATATGTGACATCACACTAGGTAGGGCGGTCTCACAAATGTGACCAGCTGTGACAAGGATGGGGAGGGGTCAAAAAATTATGAAATTCATGTGACGTAATATATGGATGGCCGCAAAAGGCTCAGTCAAAAAATGCTGATTCTACGGCCATCTACAGTCACAAAAATGTCGATGGTGCGTTCTTAAAGTAATTTAATTTTTCTTCTTAGTTGTTGCTACGCTGGCTGACACCAGGGGGAGGGGTCAAAAATGAAATTCGTGTGACGTAATTTATGTATGGCCCCTCATGATTAGAACGTAAAAACGGCACGTTTTCTTAATTTTTCGGTAAACTGTCCCTTACAACCTGTATATTTACTCTTTTGTTTCCAGAAGTACGAGTTCTTTAAACAGCACTGGTTCTTTGAAGCCCGGTATCAGTATATCAGATCATGATGAGAGCCGCAAAAATATGCAACTTGAAAGGTTTGTAAGCTTTGTGATTAGTAGGGTCCTAATTTAACACTTTATAGCAGTAATATTTTAAGTTTTTATTTTGAAAATCTTCTTGCCTTAAGACATAATTGTTATAAAAGACATCCCTTTCATAAAAATCATAAGGAAATCCCTTTTAGGGGCTATCCATAATTACGTCACATAAATCTTATGGTTTTTTGACTTCCTTATCCTTGTCATAGATGATCACAACTTTATAATTAGAAGTAAACCGGCCCTGACTACGCATTATATATCTATACATATAATAAAATCGTAGGAAAGTCAAAACTGTACATTGAATATTTTTTAAAAAGAATACTTGGGGCGTGATCTACAATCGATATCGAAGCCAAAAATATAGTTTTTAGAATTTTTGTCTGTTTGTATGTATGTCCGTGGTAAACTCAAAAAGTACTGCATAGATTTACTTCAAATTTTGCATGAATGCTACCAGCAGGTCGGGTCAACATATAGGCTCCATATTATCACGCTATCACCTACGGAGGAGGAGCAGTGCGGAGTAAACGAAGTCCGCGCGGACGAAGTCGCAGGCAACAGCTAATATTTGAATATTTCTATATGTATTTCAATGTATTAATATCGTTGACTAGCACTCGTATCACTTGCAAATAATTTGCTTACTTTGGAGTTAGATCAATTCGTGTAAATTGTCAAGGAATAATTATTTATTTATTTGATTAAAGAAAAACAGTTATTCCAAAGTTGCATTCGCGGACGACTTAAACTTACTTAAGCCTTATAAATATAAATTGAGTTTGTAAGTTTGAGTGAATTTGCAAGAAATAATTTGGTTTAGATATAATTTTGTATTTTAGTATTTAAAATAAGGTGACGTCGTCACAACGCTTTTGACTCCCCTCCCCTGCACCTTATCACACATGTCACATTTCGTTTGCCATCAAGGGAGTAGATGTTTACTTAGGTATTTTTTTGTATCATAGTAAACAAGCAGATGGCTCTCCTGATGGAAAGAGAAACCGTCGCCTATAGAGATCAAAGATATTAATGGTGCTTTGCTTGTAGCGAAGTCTTAATGACACATACATAATATTACCTGCTACTGTGCCATCCATGACAAAACATGACAGTGCAAAGCACTGACGCTATTGTAGCAGGAATAGGCAAATCGGTGGTACCAGACCCGGGCAAGACAATGCAGAACTCTACCACCTTGTAGCCACGATGGTAGTGACTCGCATAGCCAATCATTCGCCTCTTACGAACAGCTTAGTAGAACGACAGGTGGTCTATTCTTCAAAGTGAGTCCGTATTAACACAGGGTTATTTTACGAAATTGTAAGGATATATTGATATTGACACGTTTGACCGTTAATTATTCTTTTACAAAGTGTCTGTCGATAGAGTTTGTTCATTAAAAGAGATTTAAAAGTACATTGCAAAAGTTACGGGCCTTGTCGATATTTTCCTATGTAGAAAAACCCATTAACAATTTGCTTGCCGTCCGTGTGGTGAGGACGTAATTCTTCATGCCTAAGTTTACCACCTGATTTATGCTTACCACTTGCTTAACGTTATAAACTGGAATATGATAGTGACACTGAGGCTATGGATGAAAGATTATTTCTTTCTTTAAAAGGGACTCTACAACTACAACAATTTATTTTTAAATTATTGCCTATGTATAGTATAAATGTAGCAGAACATTTTTATAGTTTCGTAAAAATTACTGACGAATAAACTTTAAATACTTTCCAGTTCTTCATCTAGCGAAGAAGATGATGACGGTTCAACTACGAGCGAGAATCAGGATGCTTTATCAGATAAGAGCCATGAGTCAGCCAGCTTACGACTACAGAGTAACCTAAGCTCCAGTCTTGGAAACCGGAATACCACCCTTACTCCTAACCACAGTAAAAGCCTTAGTACACCACACACTGGTCAGAGTATACAAGTACATCCTGTGATGAAATCTAATTCAAATCCAGCTGTTGATAAGCAGGCGATGGGGATTACTTCAGGTAACTACCATTGTACACGTTATTTTATTGTAGTTGATACAGTTAAAGCCAAAAAATGTTTTTTTAATTAACCTTTTCGGGCATTTTTAACAATTCTTTCAAAACAAACAACATTTCTTTAATAATTGCAGGGATTGGAACGTGGCCATACAATAATCAAAAATTGTGCTCAAACGCAAATTTTATATTAATTACGAATGTTACGAGATCATAATTGTCTAAATGTTAGCCGTAACAGAGATACATGGTGTCCAGTTCTGACGTTGAATAAAGTAATAGAGAACTATTTTTGCTTAGATGTTTTTTACTGGGCAATATTATTGATGTTTAGCATTAGTTTGGTGCACTTAACTCATTTTTGATCATATTGTGGATTGAATCCTTTTCGTTTAACTACGTCCAATTTTGAAATTATCTCAGGGGCCCGCCCTGAAGATGTCTTAGGCGCCCCATAGATGTACAATAATATTGCGCAATACTTTTATTGTGCAATAATATTGAATACCCCCTTGGTTCCAAACGTTCAAAAAATCCACTCAATAAAATTCACAAACCAGTCTAATCAATATTTTCGTGCGAGTAACATGTCTGATGACGAAGTTTTGGCGGCAACCATGCTGTTGATTTTGTTAAATAAATCTATATAATTCTATACACTCAGTGAAAACTCCCGTTCTTCATCTTTTATTGATTGGTTTTGTTTCGATCAACACCTATATTGATTAGTGAATTGGCCTGAATGTCGAATTTCGGCCGAATGTTGAGTTTCGGCCGAAAGTTGAATTTCGATCGAATGTCGAATTTTGGCCGAATGTCGAAATTCGGCGGAATGACGTATTTCGGTTACATGTTCAATTTCGACCGAGTGTCGAATTTCAGCCAGTGCAGCAGTGGTCGAAATTTAGGCCCATTCCAGTAATGAACTATTAAATTAACAAGATGAATAAAATTACGCGAAATTACGAAAATTTCTTGCTCGCCATTTTGCTTACGACCATACACCAAACACCGTGACTGACCGACCGCGACCGTTCCAAGCTCTGAAGGAAAAAATATTGTGCAATATTAAACCTACACAGTGCAAGAAAAAAATATTGCACAATAAAAATTAAACCCCCTCAAACTTTCGTTCAATCATTGTGCAATCTTCAATATTAACCCTAAACAGTCAATAATATTGCACAATATGTAATATTGCGCAATATTATTGTAGGTCTATGGGGCACCTTACAGGACAGGTCTTGAAAATTTTGTAATGGCTAAGTAAATCAGTTTGATATAATTACTAATATCAATGCGGAAGTGAGTTTGTTTATTTATCTGTTACATTTTTACGTTTTAACTATTTAACTGATCATCATTAAATTAGCATATATTTTGTTAGGAGTGTGTTATAAAGTATATAGGGTGTATTTCTTTCATAAAAAGAATAGAAGTAACTTCTAATGCGAGCAAAGCTGCTGGCAAAAGCTACTACAATAAAATTGCGTTCAGTTTAATTTGTTCACAGATCAAGTTATAACAGTGTATTTTTGTATGTTTTTTTTTATACTAACATCTTAAATTTCTTTTAACATTGTAGCTACCTAGATTTATTCCTTCTAGTTCTATGATATTATTATAATATTATTATTATTATAATATTAATTAGTATTATTTATGGTGCATTTCTAATAGTGTTTATTTTATTTTACTTTGTACACCACCTAAACACTATATTTCTGCTCTCTAGTACCCGGACGAATCATGGCTGGTATGACCTTTCACTTTTCTTATTTCTTTTTTATCATTAAGTGTTACTTCTTTGATACTTTAAGATAAGTTAGTATGAAGTATCTTTTTGGTAATTATTTAGACATCGTTATTGTTTTCTTGCTAATTAGTCACCTATGTTCGTAACCTATGTTTTCTTGCTAATTCATAACCTATGTTTGTAACCTATGTTGTTGTTCGTAACCTAACCCGCCCTTACGAACAATATGCCATCTAGCTTCCTAACCAGGTAGCTCGCAAAGGGCGAGCTAAGGCTATTAAGATGCTGCCTTACCTATTCCTGCACCAATAATACCAGTACTTGATATTGGTGTGTTCAGGTTTGGAGAGTAAAATAGTCGGTTATTTGCTCATGAGGTTTAAAAACTATGCTTCGAGAGGGTGGGTATTTGTTAACTGTTAGTTTATTAACTATTAAGACATTTTCAATAGTTAATAACATTAGTAGAAAAGTCACTTTATTATATTGCTAAGAAATTTAAAAAAGGTATATTCCATATCCATACTTAAATTTTAAATGCGAAATTCTGTCTGTCTGTCTTCTTCTTTTACGGCAAAACCACTCAACCAATTTCGATTAAATTTGGCGTGGAGATAGTTGTAGATTAGGGGTCAAACATAGGGTAACTGTCATTTCAAAATTCAACCCCTAAGGGGCTGAATTAGGGGACGAAATTTTGTAGAAAAACTATATGGACGACATGAAAATCTATTCGCGGGCAAAGATGCGCAGGTTAGCTGGTAGTAAATATAATAATTTTACATGTATGAAGTAAATTATATTCTCCACCATTATGTTTGCTATACGAATAAAGTTAATGAGGCCGCTACTTTAATTTATTTAACTATTATTTTGCTTCAATTACAGATTATTCATACTAGCCTATCCTTATATACTACTTACGTATACTATATAATGTTTTTTCATGTAGATGTAGAATATTCTAGAATTATATATTTATCATTAGACAAATCACAACATTTTTGAAACACAAACTTTTGTTATTCATTAAGAAATGAATTACTGAATCGTAAATGTTGAAGGCATAAAAAAACGTGGTCTCGGGGGACGGATTTAATAATATTTCAGTACTAAATATAACGTTTCTTTACGCACGCACACACGCGTAAATGTGCTAAAGTAACACAAAGAAAGTTTTCTCCTAACCGTAGGCCGTTTCAGAAAATTGTGTTACATTCTTTTTCAAATAATAGTCACACTAATTGGGCTCCTGTCTATATTTTGGATCCCTTAAATAGAACAGACGTATCCCCGTGTTAATACAGTGTCCCTTTGAAGAATAGAACATTTTCCGCTTTGCTGTTTTAAAAGGCTATTGCTATAGCTGGTATCGCTACCATTTTGATTACTAAGTGGTGGAGTTTCGTAACGTTTCAGCCGGGTTTGGTGCCACCGCTTTAGCTATCCCTGCTACAATACATGTGGCATTACCATCACGCCGCACTAGTGTAATAACAATAATAAATATATCTGGATAATTTCACGCGAATTGATCTAACTCCAAAGTAAGCAAATTATTTGCTTGTGATATGGGTATTAGTCAAAGATATAAATACATATATAAATACTCAAGTATTAGCTGTTGCCTGCGACTTCGTCCGCGCGGACTTCGTTTATTCCACACTGCTCCTCCCCTGTAGGTGATAGCGTAATAATATGTAGCCTATATGTTGACCCGACCTGTTACAAATACATATATAAATACTTAAATATATTTAATAAACACCCAAACCCAGAATACAAACATCTATTTCTCATCACATAAATGCCTACCCCTAAACCCGAGCCCCATTAATTGCGTAGTCAGGGCCGCTAACCATATGACCAAATTGGCGTTCAAATCTCGTGTATTGCACGTGCTTGATTTTTTTTAAAATAATATTATGTAATTTCGAATATCTGAGAGGTTGCTATTTTATGTTAAATTACTTTAGTACACTCTTAATATTTAATATTTTAGTATTATTATTTATTATACAGGTACTTTTTCTTCACCTGCTAGTCGACAGTCTTCCGAAGATAGCAGTACCAATGCGAACCAGTCAACTATGTGGCTTGGCACTGAAGATGGCTGCATACACGTGTACAACTGCCTAGATAATATACGAATAAAGAAAAACAAAGTCAAGTTGCAACATAATTCCGGCGTTCATTCCATTGTGTAAGTACTTTTCCTAGTCACACAGATTACGAACGAGCAGTCGAAAACTAATATACAAAGATTTAAATATCGGTATTATGTGGTAAAGTTATTGCTCGCGGCATGACATAACGTTATTTTCGAGCATAGCGTTATCCAAAAGTGATACAGAATTTGTTTCTGCTTAATAACGTTATTTATTACGGTCTGTTATACCCTACGAATTAACGTTATGGCATATGGTATTATGATATTGCCTTCTAGCGCAAGTTGGCGAACCAATCTCGAAATAGCATGAAACGCGGCGAACCTATCACGAAACAGCATGAAACGCGCATACATATTCATATTATAACGTTATTTAGTGTTAACAATTTAGTTCTGTTATTTGAGTAGCGATACATATAGTGTTTGGAAATAATTTTGTTACTGAGGTATCGCTATAGTAATAACGTTAAGTATCGTAAAATAACGTTATCTGATAACGTTTTAAATCCTTGCTAATATAGTTCCCTGCACGGTTCTTTAGCGCGCGGCTATGGAGTGGGGAAAACTTTACCTTTATAGTAAAACTATAAGGGCTAAGTTTACTTCGGAACCCTAAAAAGAGGGTGTGGCTGGATGTGATTGGTATTCTGGATACAGCCGTGTGTTTTCGTGAATTCGTGTAACGGATTGGCTTAGCTTCTCCGAGTCAGTTATTATTTTTTCATTTTTCCATTACTGCGAGTCAAGTCGGTTATATTAAACGCAAATTATGAAATGACCCTAGAATGGCAGCACTTCCCCATCCACCCATCTTTACCCATTGCATTGCAGTCTCTGCATTCATGTTGCAGGAATATACGAGATGAGGGAGCATTTAGTCTATGTCAATAATTGTTTTTTTGTTTCAGGTATGTGGAGGGAAAAGTTTTTGTTGCGCTTGGTAACGGTGATCTCGTGGTATATTGTAGAGAT
The DNA here is from genome assembly GCA_036924255.1 of Apodemia mormo. NCBI lineage: Eukaryota > Metazoa > Arthropoda > Insecta > Lepidoptera > Riodinidae > Apodemia > Apodemia mormo. The sequence goes on along the minus strand of JAUPFN010000021.1, from coordinate 15,683,443 downwards.
ATTGGTAAATATTATTTACAGTTGTTATAAATACCAGCCATATTTAACATAAGCAAAACAAACCTGCAAAATTTTGGGTCTTTCAAAGAAAAGTAAAGTACAGTAGTAAAGTAAAGTTTTTTTTTACATAGGGATAAAGAAATTTGTCATTCTTAACGTTTATACTTTTTAGCCGTGGGACCTATTGAAGGAGTGTACTCAGTATTCGATTCTGATCCCAAGTATCTATAAAATATATTTTTTGCTTTAATTTTTGACCTAATTATCCATAAAATAATTAAATCATCACGTATGTATCTATACATATACTAGCTGTCGCCCGCGACTTCGTCCGCGCGGACTTCGTTTACTCCGCACAGCTCCTCCCCCGTAGGTGATAGCGTGCTAATATGTAGCCTATATGTTACCCGACCTGTTAGTAATATTCATGCATGCATGCATGCAAATTTGAAGTAAATCCATGCAGTATTTTTGAGTTTACCCTGGACATACATACCGACAAACAGACAAAAATTCTCAAAACTATATTTTTGGTTTCGATATCGATTGTAGATCACGCCCCAAATATTCTTCTAAAAAATATTCAATGTATAGTTTTGATTTTCCTACGATTTTTTTTTAAATCTAAATTTCCTACGATTTTATTATATGTATATAGATACGTACGCGGCCTGTGAGGCAATGAACAACAAGATTACATAATAGTGTGCCGTGAGCTCTCGTAGATAGTATTATATTCTTTGGGCGTGAGCGCTGGTCACGTAGCCCCACGCGTCTGTCAGTAGTGCCAGTGAATCATGATGTCCGGATGTGTTTCCGCGAATGCAATAATATATTTGTGCGTATTTTTGTGAGTGTTACAAGGGAAATTGGGATAGGTACGGGACGTGCCTATGCGTTACGTAATGATTATGTCCTAAATCTCCAAGTATAGGAGAATAATTCAACGATTGAGCTTATTGTAAAATGTTAATAATTAATTAAGTCAAGTCAAGTTTGTTCATTGTGAAGAAGAGGATTAAATTTACAGAAATACTAAGGTAAATATTAGCTGTGTCTTGCACTTTTATTGGTGCCTAATTTATTTTTTAAATTATAACACGCTTAAAACATTTCTTATTATTTAGTGCCTATTTATTTTTGCCTGTCTTTCCTAACTAAACCAGGAACAAAGTATAAAAGGAAAATGAATCACAATTTACACTAGCTTAAAATGGGCAGATAGATTATATTTACATTATCTACCTACCTACAACTGATATTATTATGATGATTCGTGAATCGTAACGACTCTGATGACTAGAGTAACCATGAGTTACGAGACTTTTGACAAAATTTCAATTATTGTTTTCTTGGGTTTTTAACACTTTATTTTTTTTTTGAAAATGTTTATTCGAAAATTATGAACGTTAATTTCCACGAGTTTAATTCCGTCCCACGGCTAAAAAAAAAACACCCTGTATATAAAGAAATATAAAAAGTTAAAATGTATTCAAATTTTGAATTCGACCAATAGGCGATCACTAGTCTGAGTAATTCACAAATCCACTAACTAAATTGTCTATAATTCATTTGAAGAACATTTAAAATTCTAATGGGAAAACCAGGAACTTCCTACACACAAATACCAAAGGAATTTATATTTAATCAGATTCAAAATATTAGCATGATTCGACAAATTTCACTTTAAACTAGAAAAAAATTAAATTTACCTCAAAGAGAAATTTTCTTAAAGTTTTATAAAGAGTTATTACCATGTCGGTTCTTTTGCAAGGTAGGCAACGTGATTCGAAATGTCCATTAATTTTCTGGTTCACTATAATTCATCGATTTGTCGGTTGGCGAGATGAGCGGTGACTCCCATCGCTGTATTTTACCAATTTGCTAACGACTTCCGCTTGCTTTTTGCGTTAGCCGATTCCGACAGCTTAAAGAACTCATTCAAGGAGTGTGGGAGTCTGATTGATGATGACTTGAAGGTCAAACAAAGGAGGTTATCAGTTTGACCTGTATGTATATAATTATAATGTTGGAATTAGATAATATTTGAGTATGAACTATTTAGGCTTTCAAGTATGTATGCTAAATTTCGTAAGGTCGGTATATCTGTATGTTTGTCCACAATTTTCTCGAAAGCTAAGTTTCATATTATCATCGAGATTAACTTTTTTGATTGAAATTGAGTATATACCAACTTAGGGAGCAATCTAAGGTTCAATATTATCGGTCCAGTAGTTTTTGAGGTATGGGTATAATTGGCAGATACCTGAAGTACTTTTTTTATTTTATAGATGTTGTTTTGAGGTTTAATCCTAAATCTTAAATAGGTAATAAAGTATTGGATGTGGTATTTTGTAGATGGGTCGTGGATGGAGCGGACCACGCTGAACATGGGGTCGGGTACAAGCCCCGTGAGCAGCATGCTGCTCTCCGAGGGTCGTCTCTGGTGCGCCACGCACTCATACATCAAGATCATCAACCCACACTCTTTGCAGGTGTGCCTTATCTCACAATCTTCACATGTTTTATTATAAAAATATTTATAGACTTCTTTAAATCGTTTGTAAGACTGAAAAGCATACTTATAATAAATGTTTGATGGTATAGAAGAGCTATTAATAGTAAAAAATATTTTTAAGAATTAGTATCAACCGTTCTTCTATTAAAGATGCCCATAAATTAACCAAAATTAGAATATTCTGACAAGTCAGTTCTTTACGCTATAATATTCAAAGTTGTTTAAACTATATCTTTCAAAGATGTTGTAACTTTTTTATGTCATAGGGTCGTAAATAGCAGATATCTCTACTGTTGGAAAAAGAAAATATGTCACCTTTGGCCAATACTTGACAGGAAGGCAAGGTCTATTCTTCGAAATGAAACAGTACAAACATGGGGAAAAAAATGACATGACAGGATGAAGTTTAACGGGTTTGTTAGGACGAAATTATGTTTTGATGTTGCAGGTAGACGAAACATTCCAAATTAGCAGCGAGTCGAAGCCGATCAGCCACATGGCGGTATCGGGCGGCGCGCTGTGGCTGGCGCTGGCGGGCGCCGCCTCGCTGCGGGCCTACCGCGCTGCGCGCCCGCGCGACCCCGCCGCGCCGCTGACGCCGCTCGCCGACATCAACCTCACGCCGCACGTCACCAAGATGTTACACGGTACCGACCTACACTACACTGTTATAAACCATTGATAACGGTGTGTCATTTGACATTGATAGCCCATGCGACTCCGTCAAACCCCTCGCGCCGGTACATTAAGCATCACTAAGATACTAAATGGTACCGACCACAGACCTTTGTCTGTTACATCTGACATAAGCACTGCGTCACGCGCCCGCATGATCTTGTACCCCTCGCGTCGCCAGTATCTTAATGACGTGCGGCATGAGGTTATATTCGCTATAACCTCCATTCAGTCATTAAGATACTACACGGTACTGAGCAGAGGCGAAGCTGTATCATGCGAGGTTTGTTGCACACTCCGCGTGCACACTGCACCTCTTGGGCTCAATCAATCGGACATCAATCTCCTGCATAGATTTAATTTGCAACATGTTAATTTACATAAAATACATACCATTGGAGTAGTCTCGCAACTTCGTGATGGCATTTAATATAGTCTGCCTTCATTATAAGGTATTTGTTGTTAACATTTATATGTATGTAAGTCTCATGTCTACGTGTAGTTTAACTTGAGAATGAATCTCGTGTACATGTGAAATTATTATTTTTTCAAAATAAAAATGTACTTTCGTAGAGTGAACTTAAATGTGGACTGTATACTTCATAGATTTAAATGGTATACTTATATTTTTCATAGCCGCTGGTATAGATACAAGACTGGTAGGCTCTTTTGCGCGGTAATCGTTATTATAAAATAAGTTCACGGATGTAACTTCTTATTCATATGGATGAGTGGTGGCAACTGGTTTAGGGATGCATAGCAGACCGCTTGACGCCGTCATGTGCCGCACCCCACACATTGCAATCGTCTCCTATTGTGTTAAGTTGTATCACAAGACGCTGAACAACTATACTATAAAACTATACCAAAAAAAACCTGACTTACGTTTCTTTTTTACGAATTGTCTGGCAGAAACTTCCATTTTTCGCAAGGGGTATAAATACACTGTTATATATTGTATACGTAGGTCACACTATAAGTTTTTCGTAACTTAAAAAAACAACATGGAATAACCAAAATATTATGTTTATTGCTTTTCAAAATAATCTCTTACATTTTAAACATTTTTTTAAACAGATCTGAAGGCATGTTTTCTACGTGCTGGTAGAACGCTATCACTGCCTCTTTGGATTTGGTAAAAGTAAAACCTCTCATTAAATCTTTGATTTTGGGGAAAATACAGAAATCACAGGGTGCTAGTTGTACTTTTTCGGAAGCTCAAAATGACTTCCTTTTGTTGGCCGTGTGTGAAGAAGCGTTATCATGGTGTAAGAGAATGTGGCTTTTGGGTCATCTTTCGTAAACTTTTTCAAACACCCTGGGTAAACAAGTGGTAGAATGCCACTCGGCATTAACACTCTTTTGATCTTCAAGTGGAATTGTACAGATGGGACCCGTAGCTGAGAAAAAAAACGCGATCATTTTTTTTACCAACGTTTCTCGCCTGTCTTACTTTTGTTGGCCTGTTCTCATTTTCAAACACCCATTCACAAGATTGCTGTTTTTTTTCTGGTTCAAAGCAATAAACCACATTTCGTCTCCTGTGACAATGTCATAAACAACATTAGAATGTCCGTGGTCGTACTTCAGTAGCATCTGTGAGCACTATTCCACGCGAACCCGCTTCTGCTCAGCTGTCAGTTCATGAGGGATCCAACGACAACAAAGTTTCCGAACTTTCAATTCTTCGTGTAAAATTTTCTGGATTTGGCTCATACCAATCCCCAATATTCCTCGAATAGTTTGATAGGTAATCTGGGGATTTTCTTCAATTAACCGCTCAACAGTAGCCATATTATTTTCGTTGACGGCAGTTGAAGACCGCCCTTCACGAAATTCGTCATGTAAAGAAACTCGACCTCTCTCAAATTCAGTAAACCATCGCCTCACGGTGTTCAAACAAGGTGCTTCTCTCCCAAAAGCATTTTGAAGACGAGCGACACAGTCTTGCGGAGAAAGAGAACTTTTAAAATATTAAACATCGTCGCTCTAAAATCTTTTCGACTTAATTCCATTTTCGTTGCGTTCGTAGAACTTTGATGTGTGATAAAAAAAAACAGTTGACAAATCATTTCCCGCCAATTGTTTTTTTATTACTAAGAAGGTTGCAACGTTTTAAAAATATAACATTCGAAATTCAAATAGTTCATATTAGCTAGAGCCTAGAAGTGCAAAATTTTAGTGTGCCCCATGTATTCCAGGGTGCGACGACATTATTCGGCAGCACAAGGCAGCGTGCCTGCGCGTGACGGCGCTGTTGGTGCACCGCGAGTCGCTGTGGGTGGGCACCAGCGCCGGCGTGCTGCTCACCGCGCCACTGCACGCCTCGCCGCACCCGCGCACCGGCGCCTTCGCCGTGCCGCACCTCACCGGTACGTCTCGCTACATCACACTGTTGCTCACTATACCACACTTTACTCCCCTTTACATAGCTGCTCAGCAGTACAATGGCGCCTTCGATATATCGAATACAGCACCTTGCTGGTATGCCACATAACATCGCGCCGCACCACACTACATCTCTCTACAACGCGGTATACGTGACAATTGCTCACTACACCACACTACACCTGTTGCTACCGTGCCACTACATAGATCGCCGTGCCACACCTTACCGTTACGTCGCACTATACTACACTGCTCCTCATTACACCACACTTTACTCTCTATTTCATGACACGGCTGCTCACTAAATCGCATCACGCCTCGGTGCGCTGGTCCCTTGCCGTGTCGCACTTCTCTGGTATGCCACATAATATTTCACCATACCGCTCTACATTTCACTGCAACACTGCCGTTGCATGCATCGCCAAACTTTATCGGTACGCCACACTCGCGTGGTGGAGTGTACCCCACAATACTCACTGTACCTCTGCTGCTCACTGCACTGTTGCACGCCTTGTCATACCTGCGCATCTCATTGGTGCGTCATAACACACTACACTACGTTACGTTACAATATGCCACTGCACGCCTACAAACCTACACCTACCAAGCTGCTACCTAGACCAAAATGGCGAAAATCTCAATTTTTTTTCACCGAGACAATTATTCATAACGCTTTTTTAATTTTAGGTATCACATACGGACATACCGGCCACGTCAGATTCTTGACGATTGTAGAAAATCCAGTTGCACACAAACCAACAAAACCATCACAACCACAAAAAACAAAAGCTCTCAGTCGACGATCAGCAAATGCAGAGAAACTGCAAAAGCAAGCCGAAAATGCTCCAAATAATAAAGAAACGTTGATTATATCTGGCGGGGACGGTTATGAAGACTTTAGAAGTTCTTCTATGACAGAAGACGCCGGTCGTGAGGATTCTACAAACCATCTTCTATTATGGAGAGTTTGAACGGATTTTCCAGTCTACAGGGTTTTAATTTGAACGAATCTTGCCCAAGGCAGATGTTAATAAGGTCAGTCAGGACACACGCGGCAAATATTACTTAAGGTATAGGAAAATATGTTTTTGTTCATAATTGGAATATGCCGTAATTTGAATGACATTTGAATTCTTTCTCCTGATTGGCTATTTCAAATAATCCGTTAGACGCGTACTGGTTAAAGTTTACGGCCTAATAAAAGCGTCATAATAAATAACTTAGTATAATGTTTTAGTTGGTGTTTTCGCTTACTAGATATAAAGTTTAACATCCGATTCGCTGTTGAGCGCTATTTGAGATTATTAACGAGTAATATAAGACATGAAATGTCTATTGCCATATAATATATATCATACGGTTATGCAATACCTAACTAAACACAGTATTATGGGTGTATTATGGACCAAAAAAACGGCCTGTTTTGTACCTATTGACGTTTTATTTTAAAGTGTTTTAGAACCATTTACATGTACCTATCTAATCATATCAATATAGATGTCCATAATTATTGCTGTTTTAATAGTTGTGGCATGTACTAGAAATACGAAATAAAGTTAAGATTTGTTCTGACATTTTAAAATCTGTAACCTAGAAATATATTGTTACCCCATTCGTTTGTTAAGAATTGTATATTGAATCCAAAAGGTAGACTTAATATTAGACATATGAGTATTTGGAACAAATTGATGTTAGAATATAGGATATATCTTTTGAAACATTCACATGATTTATTTGGCTGTTATTTAATCGTTTGAGGTAGTGATAGTAAATCTTTGTAGTAATAGTAAGATAAAAAAATGTTGTTTTCAATGGATAATTTCCAAAATGATTAAATCGATTTTAGTTAAATTACAGCGAATTACAGTTAATTATAATCAACCAGTGCTATAGGCTGTATTTATTTTGAAATATAATAACAGGGATCCTTTTTTATGAAACGAAAGTGCGAGCGTGAATTAACGCCATTTGACGTCATTTGACGAAACAATTATAACTTAAAAACATAAATTTGTAGAGTCCTTACTTCACTTCTTGGGTATTTGTGTGTGTTATTGCGCGCAACAGATTGCCTTCCTCATCCTTAACGTGAAAGATAAGGAAGGCAAGAGAAGAGATAGATATAGAGCTTGACGAGAATTGCATAATGCGACATTCCTTTATATTACAATCCTACAATCATCCCAGTAAAGCTAAGATTTGTTGTAAACAAAAACAACAGGTTTTTTAATGGCATGGGCATTAACAACTGCCATATAAACAAAAGGTTTGCTATCACTGAGCCCAAAAGCATTTGATAAATTTTAATTAATTTTATATACGTTTAATAGATGGCGCTGTTATAAATAAAAATAAATAAAAAAGTAATAATAATAATATTATATTCATTATGTTTTCAGAGCGATAAAAAGTGATAGAACGGTCATCTTTATTTTAATGTAATATTTTATCACGTATACACTTGTATTTATAATGTTGTAATAAAATGTTTATTGTGTAACGGTACAAGTGTATAAGTGATAAAATATTACATTAAAATGGAGTTTCACCAAGTGCTGATAATGAAAATTGTAGAATATCTTTATTTTATTTTTCAAAGAACCGGACCAGAATGAGACCTAAACTATTTTTTTAATATCATCAGTTCTTAAAGCATGGCAGATGAATAATAATTAATCTGTTAACACATTAATTACAAGTATTTCACTCGGAACTGTGAACTCGCGATGGCATAGTTTTAACATTAGGTTTTTATAACTCATGAAACTTTTTCTTACAACCTGGGTGGATTTCCCTAAAGGCAAAATAAGCCCGGGCCTAGAGCGGCAAATTTTAAGGGGCGGCAAAATTTGGCCGTTTTGTCATTAATAACGGTTGCTACGGTCTTTAGATTGTGATGTTTCTCGAGACTTGAGGTCTTTAGATATTTGTTGTCAAACAAACACAATTTGTAAATAACGATTCATTGTAGTCACTCACAGACAGAAATGCTAAGGATCAATATCTGAAATACTGATTGAGACCATTTAATCATTTACTGACTATCGTTTTTTTGTTTTATTTTAATTTAATTTCTATAGTTCATTTTATTGTTCATACTTTATAGCGAAAAGTGGGGCGGCAATCTTTTGTAGGCCTGGGGCAGCCAACGCATCAAATCCGCCCCTGCTTACAACTCCTTGCGATCCCCTCTTACAAACGCCTATATATCAGTAACTTCTTGACTGATTTGGCTGACGTTCAAATTTAAAGTTCTATTTGTCTCAGTAATTCCCCTACCAAATTTCACGGCGAGTTATTGTCGAAAACATTCATACACACAAATGAATTGTTTTAATAGACTAGAGAACTTCGCTTGCTCGTTCAATAAAATATATCTTATCATTCAATCGTTTTCGAGAAATTAAATTATTAAACAAAGAAATAAGAAGTAAAAAGGGGGTGTCGTTTGATATAACAGATGATAATATAAAAGGCTGTGGACCTAAGATACATAGCGTGCAACGAAAACCCTGTCCGATCGGCAAAGGCATTGTTTAGTAGCTTTATATATTATGCTGCTATTTTGTAGGTAAAATAAACGATACGTAAAATCTTCAAAGTAAACGATACTTCAACCGCCATAAGATAGCAACGCACCATTAACATCTTTGGTTAATGGTGCGTATATATTTGCTATTTTGCTATTTTGTGATTTCAAAAAATTGGTGTAGCAACATTAAATGTTGACCATAAAAACTTAGTAGACAGAGGCGACTGCCTATGACCGCGTAATCAAGCGCGGCCTCTTTTGATGTGACAGTAGTTTATCCGACGTATTTGCCCAGTTTAGTATATTCCCTAGATTTAACTAATTTGCATAGGTCTTTAAATTTGCAGTGTAAATGCTAGAATTTTTAAATACAATACTATTTTTATAAATAGAATCATTTAATTATTTTTTGATAATGTCATCGATCTACCCATATAGCCGCGTTTCGATCTGGTAGTAATTCTAAAAAGATCGATTTAATAGTTTTAAAGTTTTAAAATGATAATTTTTAAATATTTGCACACCATATCATGGTATAATATGTTGGTAACTTTTAATTAATTTTTAATAACTTATAACACCCATATTCTTGCAATAAAATATTTTTATTTCATTTAATTTTATTTCATTTACATCCGCTTCGGGTCGGAGAGGGTTTTTGTTACTCACTGTGTATTTAACGTATTTAAATAATATTAAAATAATGTAAAGGTAATAGTAAATTTACAAGTGTTTTAAGTCAGACCTTTACCTTGTCTGAAAACATATGTAATAAGATTTTGTTAACGATATCTGTCAAAATTAGAAAAGAAAATCCTATAATAATCCCTATTTTGTATAGCGCCATCTATGTTCTCTTTAATTTTACATAAGTTTGCGTAAATGGGTGTGTTCCTGACAACTTTTTAAACTTAGACTTCTAACGAAATTGACAGATGGTTTAACCAAATTTTTTTCAGGACACTATACATAGTAAGCAGAAGTTGTATTATATCTGGAGGCAACACTTCTAATACCTACTTGAAACCAAATTTCAAATACTGCTGTCGTCTTCTGAGGTCTAACCCTCTCTTTCTAACACAGTTGTAAAAATAGAGATGGGGAGCCTCATAGACAGAGATAGAATGTAAATATATGTTTCAATTGATTAATACGAGTGCTAGCTCCACCTATACCTAATACTTATGATAGTAAGACATAATCTAATGCCGCTATTTTACTTTGTAGGTCAAGGGGCCTTTGCATAATTCTGTTTTTCTATAAGTTTCGACAGTTAAAGATAGAAAATGTGTCCGAAAAAACCGGCTATACTTAGATAGTCAATTAGCTCAGTCAAAAACATTTTGTTTACTCTTAAGGTCTAAGTAAGTGCGGTAGATAAACATACTTAAGTCAGACAAGTTAACAGGAACACACCCATTGTTTCCGTACAATTTTAAATTAATATATTAGTGACAGGTGCGTGATTTAAAAACGGTTAAATAAAAGCAAATTAAATGACAATTCTCATTTCTAGATGTCAAAATAGAAAACTTAAGATTTGAAAATGTATAGAAGCCCTCAAAAGGTTACCAAAATTTGTAATTTTGATAGGTCCTCTGGAATTTATTATTTTGGATGAATATTTTGAATTGTTCACCAGATTTATATGAAGTTGTTTAATCAATTTTTCGAAGCATATTGCTCAAAAGCCGAAAACGTTACCTACCCCCAAAACATAACTGTAAGATAATATAATTGGACGATGTAGGTACTACATAACCTTTGTATGTGAAACAGGAAAATAAAACGTTGCACTTATGGTTTTTTGTATTTATTATACCTATTTTTTTCCTATTTTTTCCTATTTTATCTATATCTATATTATATCTATTATAATTATATCTATCTATATTATACCTATTTTTTCCGCCGTGACGGTTTGTCTGGCTGTTTTTGTTTTCGCGCTTGAAGGTGAGGTAATCGACAAAATGTACATAAGGCTAGGTATATATATGCCTTATGTACATTTTGTCGATTACCTCACCTTGAATAAACTTGAAAATTTATCTTCGTTTTTCAAAGTATCCACGGAAAAAATCGCGGGATCCGGGGATCAACACTGAACCTTATCTGAGCTGAATTGACTACATCATCGCTCAGTATTTTTATCACATTTACGGGCTCACCCGCGTATGTCCGGACGCCTTTGAAGAATAGACCAATTGCCGTTTTGCCAGGCAGGTCGTAGAAGAAGACTGACTATATGTCACTACCATCGTGACTCTACTAGGTGGTAGAATTCCGCCCGGGTATTTGGTACCACAGCCTTTCTTATGCTGCTATGGTATCGATACTTATCATTGTAGTGTTCCGGTTTGGAGAATAAGGTAACCGTTAGACTTATGCACGTTGCATTGTCATCCCACCACATGGATAGCAACGCAATATCATCATCATCATCTCCATCTTTGGTGTCTATAGGCGATGGTTTCTTTCTCCATTAGGGGAGCCATCTGCTTCTTTGCTATCTTTTGATATAAAAAATATATATCCAAAAATATTAATGTCCTACGTACTACTACGTACGTAGAATCTATGCTGAGTAGAAATCGTGTTCCATTTCGTTAAAAGCAAGGATTTACGGAACTGGAATCACGAAACAGCAAATATATCGAAATTATAACGTTTAATTTCGATATGTTTGCTGTTTTGTGATAGGTTTCATGTTGTTTCGTGATTGGTTCGCCAACTAGTGCTAGAAGACAACGTCATAACATTATATACCATAACCAATCACGATGACGTTAGAATATATAAATCACTGGTTAAATGTGTAGATCCATTTGCGTAAACTTCTGTCATAGGTAATAGATATTAGTAGAAAACTTAGTAAAAATGTAATATACCATGCCGCAAAACAATTTAGGCTTTTTTTAAATGTTGTGTTTAAAACGCACATCGCGTCTCACAACAGAATGAAGTAGGTGCAGTCCATGGAATCCACTTTAGCAGTCCATAAGTGGCGTGGCGCATGCAATGCATCTACGTATAGTACAATAGTACTACTGTATGTGTGTACATAGAAGTTTTTGCATCTAGCATGGGGAATGTTCCGAGAAAGTGTTCGTATTAATCTTACCATTGATTTCATCATCAGACAACGCGGAAAAATTCAAAATATCCTCACCAACTCGATGTCTGGAAATCCGGAGCCGTCCGATTCTCTGGGTACTTCTTACCTTGTACTTCTCCTTTGTGGAATCAATTACCGGCAGTGTTGTATCTGAATGGGTACGACGTAAGGACTTTCAAGAAAAGAGCTTACTCATTCTTAAAAGGCCGGCAACGCAACTGCAAGACCTCTGGTATTGCGGGCAGCCATTTAGCAGTGATCACTTACCATCAGGTGAGCCTCCTGCTCGTTGGCCCCTTCTTCTATAAAAGAAGACTAATCTCTCAATCACGAAGCATGCGAAAAAGTATTAGTTCTCTGGTCTGCTTTAATAGTTCTACGAGTACATTGTAGTCACAATTTGCTTATAAGAATACATGAATTATAATTCATGTTCTGGTTTCCAAGAAGGTTTACAATAAAATTACTTATTGCATTTAAAAAAATGACACAGTAGACAAAAAATTTGTTTGTATAAACAAAATCTGGTTTCGATATTTACTCATCGTTTTTATGCAGAGAAATATTTGTGTATTTAACACAAATATTTTTCTGTGTGTATACTTATTGCTTCTAATTGAACACCCTACTAAATATAAGGCATATTATATATATAGACTATAGATAATTTATATGTTCCGTATTGTATAAAACACTAGTTGTTATTCCATTCGCGTGACTCAAAATCGTTACTTTTGTTTCCTCATTCGGTTAAAAAAGTAAGTAAAAGTAAGTAAGTAAAGGCTAGGTATATATATGCCTTATGTACATTTTGTCGATTACCTCACCTTGAATAAACTTGAAAATTTATCTTCGTTTTTCAAAGTATCCACGGAAAAAATTGCGGGATCCGGGGATCAACACTGAACCTTATCTGAGCTGAATTGACTACATCATCGCTCAGTATTTTTATCACATTTACGGGCTCACCCGCGTATGTCCGGACGCCTTTGAAGAATAGACCAATTGCCGTTTTGCCAGGCAGGTCGTAGAAGAAGACTGACTATATGTCACTACCATCGTGACTCTACTAGGTGGTAGAATTCCGCCCGGGTATTTGGTACCACAGCCTTTCTTATGCTGCTATGGTATCGATACTTATCATTGTAGTGTTCCGGTTTGGAGAATAAGGTAACCGTTAGACTTATGCACGTTGCATTGTCATCCCACCACATGGATAGCAACGCAATATCATCATCATCATCTCCATCTTTGGTGTCTATAGGCGATGGTTTCTTTCTCCATTAGGGGAGCCATCTGCTTCTTTGCTATCTTTTGATATAAAAAATATATATCCAAAAATATTAATGTCCTACGTACTACTACGTACGTAGAATCTATGCTGAGTAGAAATCGTGTTCCATTTCGTTAAAAGCAAGGATTTACGGAACTGGAATCACGAAACAGCAAATATATCGAAATTATAACGTTTAATTTCGATATGTTTGCTGTTTTGTGATAGGTTCGCCGTGTTTCATGTTGTTTCGTGATTGGTTCGCCAACTAGTGCTAGAAGACAACGTCATAACATTATATACCATAACCAATCACGATGACGTTAGAATATATAAATCACTGGTTAAATGTGTAGATCCATTTGCGTAAACTTCTGTCATAGGTAATAGATATTAGTAGAAAACTTAGTAAAAATGTAATATACCATGCCGCAAAACAATTTAGGCTTTTTTTAAATGTTGTGTTTAAAACGCACATCGCGTCTCACAACAGAATGAAGTAGGTGCAGTCCATGGAATCCACTTTAGCAGTCCATAAGTGGCGTGGCGCATGCAATGCATCTACGTATAGTACAATAGTACTACTGTATGTGTGTACATAGAAGTTTTTGCATCTAGCATGGGGAATGTTCCGAGAAAGTGTTCGTATTAATCTTACCATTGATTTCATCATCAGACAACGCGGAAAAATTCAAAATATCCTCACCAACTCGATGTCTGGAAATCCGGAGCCGTCCGATTCTCTGGGTACTTCTTACCTTGTACTTCTCCTTTGTGGAATCAATTACCGGCAGTGTTGTATCTGAATGGGTACGACGTAAGGACTTTCAAGAAAAGAGCTTACTCATTCTTAAAAGGCCGGCAACGCAACTGCAAGACCTCTGGTATTGCGGGCAGCCATTTAGCAGTGATCACTTACCATCAGGTGAGCCTCCTGCTCGTTGGCCCCTTCTTCTATAAAAGAAGACTAATCTCTCAATCACGAAGCATGCGAAACAGTATTAGTTCTCTGGTCTGCTTTAATAGTTCTACGAGTACATTGTAGTCACAATTTGCTTATAAGAATACATGAATTATAATTCATGTTCTGGTTTCCAAGAAGGTTTACAATAAAATTACTTATTGCATTTAAAAAAATGACACAGTAGACAAAAAATTTGTTTGTATAAACAAAATCTGGTTTCGATATTTACTCATCGTTTTTATGCAGAGAAATATTTGTGTATTTAACACAAATATTTTTCTGTGTGTATACTTATTGCTTCTAATTGAACACCCTACTAAATATAAGGCATATTATATATATAGACTATAGATAATTTATATGTTCCGTATTGTATAAAACACTAGTTGTTATTCCATTCGCGTGACTCAAAATCGTTACTTTTGTTTCCTCATTCGGTTAAAAAAGTAACCTAATCACTCCTGGATAATGTAGATTTATTTATAAAGGTGAAAGAATTTTTTGAGTTAACAAACAATAAATCAAATCTTACCTCTTTATGATAAGACACTTTCTTAAGATGTCAGTGTCGCTTGCATTTACACCAGAAAATACAGAGTTATAAAACTTACCGATGAAATAAAATCGCTCCAGAGGTATACCTTAAACCTTATTATTCACACCTTTTTATTCACACGACACGATAAAATAGCACTATATAGTATATTTCTATTTTTTTTAGTTTATAATATAGTCGATGAAGTACCAATAGTTTAAGAGCCCACGACACAACCTAGTCCCATAAGACTACCGGATGGCATATACATAGTTAGATTCGTCCGTTTCATTGATCCGTTTGAAAGATATTAAGTTTTAAAATGCTAACTTTTGTTAGAATCGCTTATATATATATATATATATATATATATATATATATATATATATATATATATATATATATATATATATATATATATATATATATATATATATATATATATATATATATATATATATATATATAAAGGCAATGCGTGGATGGCGCTTTATATTAGAAAACAAATTATATTGCAGGGGTTGTTTTGTTTGATATGACAACGAATTAGTTTGTTTTATTTTAAGTCAAAACAATAATTTAATTTTTACTATAACGAACTAGCTGACCCGGCAAATGTTGTTTTGCCATTCATATTAGAAATCCATAGCGGACAAACAACGCGACACGTTATTTATATAAGTCTACGCCCTACGGAATTGTCCTTCCACGCGGCCAAAATGGCATTAAACTTTATATGGTGGTTAAGTATTCTTAAATTTTCTACTTTTCCGCGCAATTTTCTTAATATTTTCTTTTATAAGAACCTTCTCCTTACAATTACAAACACAACAAAAAAAAAATACCGAAATTGGTCCAACCACTCAGGCGTGATGTCGTGACCAAGGAAAATAGGGATTGATTTTTATATATATAGATTACTAGCTAAGCCCGCGACTTCGTCCGCGTGGAAAAATTTAAAAAAAAGTAGCCTAAGGTACTCGCTATCATATCAGCTATCTTCCAGTGAAAGTCCCGTCAAAATCGGTCCAGTCGTTCCAGAGATTAGCCGGAACAAACAGACAGACAGATAAAAATTCAGGCGTGATGTCGTGACCAAGGAAAATAGGGATTGATTTTTATATATATAATGATTTTTATATATATAATATAGAATAGATAGATTATTTATATAGACTGGTAAAAGGCGTGTAAAAATTGTTATACTCTTTGTATAACCTTACACATATTTTTGACGACTCTGTATTTGTCACAAACTAACAGTTCCTCGCGACTTCGTTCGCGTGACCAAAAATCATTACTTTCCTTAGTCAGTCGAGTAAAATAGTAGAATATGTCACTCTTAGTTAATATAGCTTTCTAAACTTACAAGGATTTATGAAATCGGTTTTTTATTATCGATAGGGAAGCGCTTGACCACGATCTCGCCTGATGGTAAGTTAAGATGCGGCCTAAGATGGAAGGCGCTTCCCTAGAAGGTACCTGTTCACTCTTCTCTTGAAGATACCCAGATTGTACTCGTCGGAAAACACAGACTCAGGAAACATGTTGCAGTCCTTTGCGGTTCGGATGAAGAATGTTGAATCGAACCGCTTTCTCGGGGTACGTGGAACGTCCACCATATGGCGATGCCTATAATTCGTGCGTCTCGACGATCGATAGAAAAACGGCGATGGCGGAATTAGGTCGTGCAATTCCGCAGCACACTCTCCAAAGTGTGTCCGATAAACTAGCCACTCTACGTCGATGAGCGCGGCTCTGGAGTTTTTTGCCTACCAGATCATCATCGTTTATGAGCCTCTTGACGCGCCTCTCTATCGCCTCAAGTGTCTCCAGCTGGTATTTGGCGGATCTATCCCAGAGGTGAGAGCAGTATTCCATGCACGAACCAAATTGTGCTTGGTAAACTTGAGCAACTGTCCCAGGCTGAATTACTGTCTCACTTTCGTCAGAATACCAAGCTTTTATGAGGCAACTGGGCTTTAGATTCAATGTACGAACCAAAGTTGAGAGTAGGCGTTAAGGTGATACCAAGTAGCTCGAGGTGGTCAGTTATCGGCACGGACCCTGGAAAGACGGAGATAGGTGGAATGGACTCCGTTTAGCGGAGAATAGACACGCCTGGGTCTTAGTTGCATTAAACTTGACCAGATTAGTATTGCCCCAATCGGAGACTGCCTGCGAGGACAGGCTCATACGATCAACCATCTCTCACTGGCTCGCGCGTTGGATACGTAACTCCACAACAGTGCTATCGTCTGCGTACCCATGGATACCGGACTTCAGCAGGTTGTTAATATGTAGCAGGAATAGAGTTGCGGAGAGAACTGATCCCTGAGGAACTCCGGCATTTATAGCCATTTCGTTGGACGAGCAGCCGTCGACGACTACTCTAACTGACCGGCCACTCAAAAAATCTGAGATCCAGGTGCAGTGACCAGAAGGCAGACCATACGATGGAAGCTTGCCAATAAGATTATCATGCCAGACCCTGTCAAAGGCCTTCGAGATGTCAGGGGAATCATGCAAATATAGATTATATTCTATATCTATAGATTGGATTCACTACATTGATGCTACTTTTTTATCCGACTAAGCAAAATGAAGTAATATTTTTAGATCAAGCGAACGAATTCGCATTGCAGGCGATCCCCATCTGCAGGGATTTTACCGAACTGAAAGCGATTGTTTGGCACCAACTGCTTTACGTGTTCATCTTAGGCACGGGAGCACTAACTCATCATTACCAGACTTGAGTCAGAGTTGCTACTGAAATTTGTGTTTTCGAGAAAAACTTAATATCCCTTTTAACTAATCCGGGGATGGAAACTAGGACCTCATGATTCAAGTCGTAAAAGCTAAATATTAGGCTTTGATTCAGGATATAATAAAACTAGTAAAATCAGGCATTTTAATTTGCCTCTTCGTATATTTTAATCAATAAATAATATACATTTTATTTACGGACGTACACAATTTTGTATTTTTAATTTTTTTTTATTTGCATAATGTAACCTCTTGATTTTTAGCCCACAAATAGAACTTTTTAATCTATTAGGATTTACATTTTAATATGTTGAATAACTCATACTAGTTAAATTTAAATACACATTGCAGTCAAATGGTTGAAAAATGTATTTAAAGTTTCTATGTTAACATCTGTTCTTTCCTTTACATCTTTCTTTCCTCTGCTTAGAAAATAGGGATCAGTTTGTAATTGTAGGGCTAATTTTTTTAATATAGTACGTCGATCTCTTTCGTTTACGTTCGTTACTTCTCGTTTGACCTTGTTATCTTGATGTCTTGATAGCATATCTACTATTGCACAAATAAGTTCTTTAGCTTTTATAATATCATCTTTCAATACTGAAATATTACCGATTCTTACAAAATCTATACTTTTCTTTCCTCTGGCAATATAATACGGGTCATTACGTACCGTTTTAACGAGCTCTTCCAGGGCGCCACGGCGATCTCTTGCAGAATCAGTTTCTTTAGGTTCACTGTATTTCTTTCCTCTCGAGATATAAAATGGATCTATTTCACCAGAGGATCGACTACTTCGTTCTACTAAAATGAAATGAGGTTCTTCTACGTACATTTCGCTATTAGTCACAGTATTTGGATTTATAGGTTTAAATAAATCTTTTTGCGTTCGATATCTAGCGGGCCCATTGAACAAATGTTTTATTTTACTATCCCTTCCCCTGCTAGACCAAAATGGTATATTCCCACTTTGACTTTTTGAAATTTCGTCAATATTTTCCTTAACGTCATTAATTGCTTCGATTATTGACTCTTTAAGACCTAATTTTCTTCGGCCACGATTCCCCCAAAATGGATCTGTTTCATCATTCATCAAATAGTTGATAGATTCTTCTTTCTTTCCACGACTACTCCAGAATGGGTCTAACAAATCCCTCCTTCCTCTGTTGCCCCAAAATGGTTCAGTCTCCTGTCGTCGTCCGCGATTGCCCCAAAATGGATCGTCTTCATCCGGTCGTATCAAAAAGTCTTGCCGTTGTCCTCTATTTCTCCACGGTGGATCTTCTTCTCGTCTCCCTCTAGTTCCCCAAAATGGTTCATCCTCTTGTTTTCTTTCTCTGTATTTAATAATTTTCTCACCGGAATAAGGGTGGTTTTCTACCCTTTCCAATGAATCTCGTCTGCCACGATTACCCCAAAATGGGTAATTATCTTCCAATTTTCCTTGCACTGTATCATGTGTTGGTTTAAAACCCCGAATATTACCAATAGATTTAATATTAACTGGTGCTTGAAAGTTATCAAAAATCTCAGAACTCTCACGTCTTCCTCTATTAGCCCAGAAAGGTTCATCTAATTTAGGATCGGAATAAAATTTTATTTCGTCTAAATTGGTCTTTGAGGAGACGTCGTTAATACTTGTTGAGAATAGAGTATCTGAATTGTCGTTGAAAGATCTCTTATTGCGATCAAGTTGTTTATTTTTTAAATCACTAGATGTTTTGTAAGCGGGGCTTACGGATTTCGTTTTATTCTTATGTTTACCAAAAACTATGTCATTTGTTATTATAAACAGAAACAGAAACAAAGAAAATTTCTTCTGCATTTTCGAACCTGAAAAAAATAATGCATTAATTTTTTAAACTTTAATGTTACTAAAATTTTAATTCGTTTCCATGAAGTGGACACTTCATGTAACCTAGTTCTCACATATTTCGTTGTTGAAATGCAAAATTTAATATTCCTATATAAAAGTATTATAAATAATTCCTGTACCAGTATTAAGTAGGTATTTGTGTGTGTGTGTTCATAATTATTTTTCTTTGTAAGAGATAGATATATTTTGATAATTTTTAGGGTTCCGTACCTAAAAGGTAAAACGGAACCCTAAGCCTCCGCTGTCTGTCTGTCCGTCTGTCTGTCTATATGTCTATCTCATAAACCGTGATAGCTAGAAAGCTGAAATTTAAAAAAAACGGTATTTCCATTGCCGCTATAACAAGATATACTAAAAATATAAAAAATGAAAATAAAAGGGGGCCCCCATACAATAAACGTGTTTTTTTTCATATTTTTGTGCTATGATGGTACGGATCCCTTCGTGCGCGAGTCCCACTCGCACTTGGCCGATTTTTACATGGACTTATAAAGCCCCGTTTTCACTTCGATTAGTGCAAGTGCGAGTGTTAAGCTAAGTATTAAGCAAAAATTACGTGAAGACTGCTGTGAATCTATTCACTGTTGCTACGCCAAATACTGATTACTCGCGCTGATTCACGGCTGTCTTCACGTATTTTTTCCTTAATACTTAGCACCTGCATTAAACACTCGCACTCGCGCTAATCAAAGGGAAAACGGGGCTTAACGCAAATTTATAATTATGGGCTTGCCTAGATAGTTCTTACTTCTTAGCTATAATTGAAACTTCTACTCGCGGTCGTTGAAGCTTAAAAATAGCCAGGTAGGAGATGCATAATTTATTAGGTCATTAAATTGTTTTTTTCTCATGTAGTCATAATATAACAAAACATATATAATTTATTAATTAACCTTGGTAACGCGTTAATACGCGAACGCGGCTTGACCCAATTTATTTAGGTTTTGCGCCATCGCCTTATCTCTACCTGCCGCAATAACGTCGATGCTTGTCTCTGTCGTGTTCGGTTTGGAGGGTAAGGTAGCCGGTAAACTTATGCACAAGGATCGGATCCAGCCTACGGTTCTGGGGGGGTCACATATACAAGGGCCGATGCAGTCTTCGGTTCAGGGGGGTCACATATTTGAGATTCTGTCATGATAGGCTCTAATCCTTATCTAACCCTAATAAATCCATACCTAGACCGTAGGGGTCTAGGAGGGGGGGGGGGGGTTCATGATCCCTAGTAGATGTAGATGATAGTAGATAGTAGATGACCCTCTCCCTAGATCCACCCTTGCTTATGCATGTGGCATTCCAACCCAGACATCAGCATCCATACAGATAGCAACGCCCCCTAATTTCTTTGGTATCGTGTCGGTCAAGGATCCCAAAGTTTTCTCTGCCGACCTTGAAAATGGTAAAGAAATATAAGTTTAGTCAGGTGTATTATATAGACATCTAAACTATGTGCACTTTTTCGAAATGACAATAGCTGTTAACAATAGTTGCAACACAACTAACTTTTCCCCGTGTTGGTCCCGGGCTCCTTTGAAGAATAGGTCAACTGCCGTTCTGCCAAGCAGGTCGTAAAAGGCGACCGATTTGCTATGCGAGTCACTACTATCGTGGCTACTAGGTGGTGGTAGAGTTCTGCATTGACTCGCTCGGGCCTGGTACCACCATCTTACCTATTCCTATCATGATAGCGCCAGTGCTAGTTACTGTCGTGTTCCGGCTTGGAAGGTAAGGTAGCCGGTAAACTTATGCATGTGGTATTAGACCTCGTCACAATATAGCAACGCACCATAGTCGATGGTTCGCTCTTTCTTATATATATTTAAAACCTAAGCAATCCGACTAAATATACACTTTTTACCATTTTCAAGTTTAGCAGAGAGAATCGCGTGATCTGTGACTAGGGTTGCCATCTCAAAAATTTATTAACCAGGACAAGCAACATGAAAACCCCGGATTTCCGAGCTTACAACCCGGATATTTGAACAGAGTATTTCTTTATGTTAGTAGAATAAAATGTAGTTTTATTGCTTTTAAATTAACTTTATTTTTTAAGCACGTCTTGGATAAACAAAACAGAATCTTCTTAAATTAAAAAACTACAATTAATAATTATCAGGAGTCGCGGGCGTGATTTGAATTGAAACCTGGACTACAAATAAAGTCCCGTCCGGACGCTCCCCGGACGCCTCCTAAATTAGGACAAATTAGGACATTTTTTTTAAATTAGGACAAATTCGAGGAAAGCCGGATGGATGGCAACTATATCTGTGACCAACACGATACCAAAGATGTTAATGGTGTGTAACTATCTGTGTGGCGGGCTGGTAATACAATTGGCATAAATTTACCGGCTACCTTAACCAGAGAACCAGAACACGATATAAAGTAGGCGGTAAACTTATGCAACAAGCATTACCACCCCGCCACACGGATAGCGATGCACCATTAACATCTTTGTATCTATTGGTGATTGTTTCTCGTTCCATCAGGAGACCAATCTGCTTGTTTGCTATTTAATATAAAAACTAGCCATTGCCAGCAGCTTCACGGGCTTTTGAATTTTTGAATACATTGGTTAAATATTGCATTTTTCTTTGTGATTTTTAAATATTTTAGGAACTTTTGTATATCATACGATATACAAAAAAAAATGTAGTTTTGTAATAAGTATAAATATGTAATAAGTATAAATATATTTATATATAAGATATAAGCAGAGATATAAGATAGATGGTTAGCAATCGCCATAAGAAGCTGTTAGTTTTGTATCCATCTATCTTATATCTCTTCTTATGTCTTATATATTAAAATAAGATATAAGAAGAGATATAAGATAGATGGATAAAAAATCAATTGCTGTTCGCTAGTCTTGCTACAACTCAAGAACGGTTGAGCCGACTTGGCTAATAAAAACTTGGATAATAAAAGAGCGACCGATGGGGTTCGGCTTCGGTTCCCGACATAGACAAACATTTGTGTGATGAGCATAAATGTTTGTATTTCTGGGTTTGGGTGTATATTATATATATTTCGGTATCTATATATATTTCTATGTATTAATATTGTTGACTAGCACCCAGATCACAAACAAATTATTGCTTACTTTGGGGTTTGATCTATTCGTGTAATTTGTGAAGGAATATTTATAAAAAAAGATATCTATATCCATTAGGGGAGCTATCTGTTTGTTTGCTTTTCTATGTTATAAAAAAGTTATGGTACAAACTGGCACCCGGTTCATTGGTTGGTTAAACTGGTTTTCTAAGTTTGTTCACTAGTACCGTTATTTTATTCATCTCCATCATTTTAAGTTGAGTAACGGCCTGGCCGCGGGAAATTCGCGCCCACGATTTTTCGCGCCGCGCGAACGGCGAAGGGGAATTGTTAATAACAAAGTGAAAATTAACATTTTTTTTTAAATTTTTGCGGGACAACGGGAATCTTTTCTATAGCCATTTGTATGATAGCTCCATAAAAGCAAAAAAATTCCAGGTTAATAGTTTAACAACTATCGTACTTTCAATGTTGATGTTCGTGCTACAAAAAATTGTTAATTAATTAATGGATATTTAATTGGAAAATGGCGATAAAAATTTTTGATTGCCGGATTATAGTTCATTGATCTATCTTATAGGTGCCTGAATTTTTTCATTACTTAATTTTCATATTTAATAAGTTTAAATAATATTTATTCATTAAAGGTCAAAAGTGGGCAGAGCTTACGCAAGCGAGAGTTACCGTTTTCGGCCGTATTTTCAACCCTCTAAAAAAATTATAAATATTGGTCCTAGAGTTCCGGGAGGTAGGAATTTTTTTAGGTAATTTCTTCCTCTTTATGGATCTTTTTTAAATTTCAAAAATATTGAATACTTTTTGAGATATTTGCAAAAAACAAAACCACCCATTTTTTACACGCTTTTTATTAACTTCACCTGTATGTTTGTATGTTTGTTTGTATGTTTGTTTGTATGTTTGTTTGTATGTTTGTTTGTAACCGACTTCTTTGGGCGCGATTTTGACCAACTTTAAACGGCCAGATTTCGTTCAAACTTTGTAGATTTATCGAGGACCGATGACAATACACTAATTTGATAAAATTATTCCATTTTTAACCGACTTCAAAAAAAGGAGGAGGTTCTCAATTCGGCTGGTATATTTTTTTATGTATGTTCACCGATTTCTCCGAGGTTTCTGAACCGAATTACGTGATTCTTTTTTGTTTGATGCGGAATAGTTTCGAATTGGTCCCATAAAAATTTGATTCAGGTAGGCCCAGTAGTTTTTGTTTTATGAGCATTTTTTATTTATTGGACCTATCTCGATGTCTGAAATCAAATCTCGCTAGTAAATTTGATGCACTTCCCGGTTACCGATTGAGCTGAAATTTTGTATACGTATGTTAATTGAATGACAATGAAACCTTATTATGACATGGAGCTGATCTAATGAATCTGAATCGGAAGGTGACCACAGGAACTTAATAATTAAATGGTTAAAAATCGGTTAATAACAAGACTATTGAGTTTGGCCTCATTTAATTCATGTTGACGAGCACTTTGGTGCTTGGTGGTGACTAGGATCCTGCAGGGTCCGATGACGTAGCTAGAAGATGGTCATAGGAGCTCAGCAATTAAATGACACAACTCTATCGAATTTGGGCTCATTTGATTAGTGTTGACGAGCACTTTGGTGCTTGGTGCTAACTAGGATCCTGCAGGGTTCGATGATGAAGCCAGAAGGTGACCATAGGAGCTCAGCAATTAAATAACACAACTCTATCGAGTTTGGGCTCGTTTGATTCGTGTTGACGAGCACTTTGGTGCGGGTGGAAACTAGTTGTAAAAGGAACTACTCTAAACAAAAGTATTTGTTCTACGTCTGTAAAGTCGGTCAGTTCAAGAGGTAAAGATATAACTTCCATGTTGTTCCAGTAGGCCTGATAAGGAACTTTTCTTTTTTTTATGGTAGTCGAGCAAAAAAAAATCAAGACGTGCTTTAACTAATGACGTCTGTTGTTTTGGATATAATAATTTCTTACAGATTGTACATGGTACTTCAGCAAATTGATTTATGGTGCTTATAAAATTACGCTCAGTAATTGAACGAAGTCTTTGTGACGTCTGACGCGCTACCGCTAGGCGGTTCTCACGTGGCTGAGCAGACTCAATTGCTGTACGGTTTCGTATCACTACTAATCCACGAGCTCTCTGCTCGGCGGACTCCTTAGCTAAACGCTCCTCAATGAGACCAATTCTATGAGCCTTCTGCTCGGCAGACTCGTTCGCTAGTAGTTCTCTCGCTAGTCGCTAGTTCGCTAGTTCGCTCAATAATGAGAACAACTCTAATAGCTCTCTGCTCAAAAGACTCATTCGCTAGACGCTCTTGGATCTTACCGAGTCTACTTCTACCAAGGCTGGGCCAAAGCGGGTTTACAAGCATGGGCCAGAGATAGACAGCATTGCGCCAAGCATGGTCCATATCTGGCCCCGTCGTATTGTCCTGTATGGGAGTAAGACAGGAACGCCTTGCACACTTACACACACACACACACACACATATGTCTATAAGCTTGTAAGTAGTTCCGTGCTTCTACCGCGGCACTCGACTAGGTATGCGCATTAGAGTTTGCAACAGTGTCTGCGCATATAACTTAGATTTCACGAGCCACGAAGAGTCCGCCACCGTCTCTGTGACTGAGTTTAATTGACTGAGTAAAAAAACAAATGTACATAATATTTATAGATATAGATATATCACCATCCATGTTAATTTTACATGGATATATATATATATATATATATATATATATATATATATATATATATATATATATATATATATATATATATATATATATATATATATATATAGATATACAGTCTTGTAGTTTTCGTTTTTTATTAATTGTAATTAAACGACACTGAATTTATTAGCCATTCGCATTCGATGATCTACAATTGCCCATTAGAATTAAAAAAAATAACTCAAATAATTGATTTTTTCATAAGTTACAGTGTTTCCGGAGTTTCATACATGACGGACATGAAAATTTTTTGACCTATTTTCATATTTTTTTCCGTTTCTATTGCACTAAATTAATTTTTAGCAAGTATAGAATTAATCTCCATTAAATTATCTCGACAATAGTATGCAAAATATCTTGATTCCGTTAACTAACAAGGCTATAATACTAAAAATATTTGCCAAAATAAGGCGAAAAAAATTTCCGAAGGTGGTATCAAGAGTCTTCGCAACCGGCGTGTGTGTATGAAAAGAGTGATGAATGTGGAGGAAGCGAGACAAGCCTGCAAGGATCGTAATGTAAGGCATTCGGTTCTGTCTGCCTACCCCGTAAGGGATCTGGCGTGAAGATATGTATATATGAAAAAAATTTTCGATCGTAAAGAACTCTCTGATGCTTCGCATCATGAGTCGTGCAATAGTTTAAAATTAAAAAAACAAGCTATTATAAATAAACCAAACTAAAAAGTAGAAAATAAATAATAGTTTAAAAAACTAAAAAAACACGCTTTTTATAGAAAACCGAACTAAAAAATAGAAAATAAATTTTAATAAATTTAAATAAAGAATAGTGTTAAAAATTTCAAAATGTGAATTAAAAAAATTAATTTTATTTTAAAAAAAGCGTGGGGTGCTTTTTAAGATATTACCGAAATGATAATCACTCTACTCATATGTGTCAATAAAATATTTATAACTATTGACACCATGCACCCCACGCTTTTTTTTAAATAAAATTATTTTTTTTTATTCACATTTTGAAATTTTTAACACTATTCTTAATTTAAATTTATTAAAATTTATTTTCTATTTTTTAGTTCGGTTTTCTATAAAAAGCGTGTTTTTTAGTTTTTTAATTTTTACTAAATTGTTTATAACTTTTGTAATTTTTGCAATCAAAACTCCAATTTTTCCAAAAAGTTTTTAAATGCGATGACGAATCGAATGACACCTCGATCATAATTTTCCGAGGCGAGCTAAAAATTTAGACCTCAAAGGCACATGTTGACCAGACTAATGGGAAAGTACTAAACATGCCACGCGGCGTGGCGGCCGGCGGGGGGGTTACCGACGAATTTTCGCCGCCGCCGCCGCCGCTGCCGCCGGTTCGCGTGGCCGGGCGGTAAGATATTATTTATTTGACATTTTTTAGTTTTTAGTATTATGCCTATGACCTTCCCGCAATTGAAAGCAATATCTATATTAATCTATTTATATTAATATTATAAAATAATGCGAAAGTTTGGATGTTTGGATGGATGGATGTTTGTTACTCAATCACGCAAAAACTACCGAACAGATTTGAATTAAATTTGGCACCCAGGTAGATGATGACTTGGAATAGTGCATAGGCTAGTATTTATCTCAGAAAAATAAGGTGATCCCGCGGGATTCGCTAAAAAAAATTATAACGCAGTGGGCTGCACACTGCAGCAAATACTGGATAATTAATCAGTAAAACTGCGACAAATGACTTCCCATTTCCTGTATCTTTGGTGCCCTGCATCAAATCTTCACCAAATTGAAATAGGAAAATGCAAGGACTATATTCTTCCCAATGACGTAAAAAAGTGTAGATGCGTTGTTCACGAAACGACGCAACGAAAAAAAAACAACAAAACAAATTAATAATCAAAACAAGTTAAAAACGAAAAAGCAAATTACGAACGACCCACACATAAGCGCATTCCACGGTGAAAAAATATATTATATAATATACTAGCTGTGCCCGCGACTTCATCCGCGTGGTTTTTTTAAAGTAGCCCAAAATACTCCTTATTACATCGGTTATCTATCAGTGAAAGTCCCGTCAAAATCGGTCCAGCCATTCCAGAGATTAGCCGGAACAAACAGACAGACAGACAAAAATCGTAAAAATTGTTATTTTGGTATGTGTACCGTGTATACATCCATATGCATTTAATTAAAATCGATTATTTTAATATTACAAACAGACACTCCAATTTTATTTATTTGTATAGATATAACAGTACCGTCAGTCATCCGTCCGATAGTGCGAAATATGACGAAACAAGTTTACCGCCACTGATTGACACTACCTGGTACCACGACACGTAGTAGACAACTAAACACCGTTATAGCGATGTATAATTGTATGGCAAGCGATGATTATCGCTTTTTTCGGCGCTTACGTAGTACCAGGGTAGCAATGCACGAGTTTCTCGAGCAATTCTCGTGATTTACAGAGTTCGGCACAGTTTTTCAAAGAAAATACTCGTAGCTGGTTAAATTTTGAAATCAAATTTAATCAGCTTTTTTTCTGTTAATATTTTTACTATACATATTACAACAAAAATTGGTATATTAGTCTGGAAGTACGTTAGTCTGAATTTGGGCAACTTCTTTTTCAGGATTTTTTTGAAATTTATCAAATTTACTTAACCAAATCGATTCAAGTTTTCAGATAGAAATAAATTCAAGTTTAGTGGGACCCAACACAATGTCATCAACCACGTTTCGAATGTCAAGCGACAAGCAAAAGTTTTGAGCGATTTTTCATATCCACCTACATACTGATGTGATCGAAAAGTATAGCATTCTAGTTTTCGATAAAGGCTTGATTTTTGAAAAATTAGTGGAACAACTTCAAAAATTTTGCAAATATTCAATTTTCGTAGCTGAAAGTTAAAAAAAAATTACACAAGTTTAGAAATGCAATACTTACGGTTAAATATTATTTCTAAATAGTGAACTCATAATCACAACTGTAATGTCGTAGGAACTACCTTCTCTTCCGCGTGCCCCAACTAATGTGGTTTCAAAATCCAGCACGCCGTCTTTATAAAGGGTTGTAGGCGAAGTTCCCAGGGGCGGCAGAAGGAATTGTATTTTCTGTTTTTTTCCTTACGAGTCTAATCCCATCGAGACTATGTGACCGTTATTAAATTAAACAATGCTACTTGGTTATTGCGTTGGACTTGTGTTAAGGGTAAGCGCTATTAAAGGGGAAATTGATAAATAAAATAAATAGATAAATATCGCTGGATAAATTACACGAATTATTCTAACCACTAAAAATTTCACCGAACAAATTTTTGTGATGTTGAGATTATACTATGCTATGAATTAGAACGTTTTTATCCATAAGACGCAGTTTTTTGAAAAATAGAGCTGATTAGATTTTGTACTTAATCAGTACATTAATTTAGAAGTCATATTAAAAATAATGTTTCGGCAAATTATTTTTGAGGTTTTTTTAAAATTTCTCAAAATCTCCTGGACCAAATCGGTTCAAATTTTTAGGAAGTCTAAGCTGATGAAAATCTAATCGACTACCATCGACCGCGCTGCGACTGGTCAAGCCGTTCAAAAGTTATGAGATGTTTACATTCACACATACACACACACACACATACATACATCGCTGTATGTATGTATGTATATACATACATACAGGGATCGTGAAATTAATCGAAAAAGGTTCCTAGGACATCAAAACGTAGAGATCTCGTGAAACCTCGATTTTCGAAAATCGGGGCAAAATGAGTAACCTTATCTCCATACGTAACAGAAGTTAAAAAAATCCATTATTTCGTTGTATGAAAATGCTAAGAATCTGAGTTAATTTTATGCATTGTTTAATTTTACGTACGAAAATGCAACGATACTGAGTTAATTTATTATTAATACGTTGTTTAATTTTACGTAGGAAAATGCAACGATACTGAGTTAATTTATTAACCATTGTTTTTCAAAATGCATCAAAATTAAACAATGTAAGATTATTTTCTTCAGTTGTTTCGATTTTAAAATGCGACGATATGAGTTAATTTACTATGCATTGTATTTCAAAATGTATCAAAATTTAACAATATTAGATAATTTTCTTCAATTGTTTCAATTTTAAAATGCAACGAAACTGAGTTAATTTACTATCCATTGTTCTTCAAAATGTATCAAATTAAACAACATTAGATTATTTTCATCAATTGTTTTGATTTTAACGTAATGAAAATGCAACAAAATTGAACTTTAATACTTTTGGTTGTAAAATATTATGAAAATTTAACAATAAGTGTTAAGTTCATTCTTTTCGTATTTCTACAAATATAGTTTTCAAGAAAAAGGCAAAAAGCTTATCTGAAGTCTAAAGCTATTAATGTCATATATGTATATTCTATGAACATCTGCAGCATAAGAAATCTTTGAGGTGCGTTACGGCCTTATCTTTCGCAGATTCTCTTACGATGTCTAATCAGTTTTGAAAATACCCCTCCCGAGATCTAGTTTAATAGAAAATAGTTGGTATTGTGTAGGTACTATTTATTAGTAATTGTTTTTTTTTAAGGTACGCAAGATGTTCTTGCAAACAAAATAACAGATAATTCATCTATTGGTTTCTATAGGCTCCAACACAAGAGAAATGGATGGACAATGGCGTCTTCTGCACTCGGTAATTCTTATCTATATATACAGGTTGACTGGTTGTACACATTGAAGGAAGATGTTCAGTTTCGGTTTCTGATACCGAATAGGTAAAAAATGTATTTAAATGTTGATCTAAATATGTAATAAAAATGTTTAGTATTTACAAACACCCGCGTACAGATATCGCATTACATTGTGATTTGCCACCGCTACATGTCTCAGTCAAAGCTATTGCTTTAATCTTTTGACTGCCCTGTTAGTCGAGTGGTTAGCAAACGTGCCTACGCATCAATGGGGCTCGGGTTCGATTCTCGACAGGGACAAACATTAATGTGGTGATCATAATCTGTTTGTATTTCTGGATTTGGGTGTTTATTAAATCTATTTGAGTATTTATACAAGCTGTTTTTTAGCCGTGGGATCTATTGAAAGAGTGTACTCAGTGTTCTAAACCCAAATATCTACAGAATATGTGACCTTAGTTTTTGAATTAATTTTCCCATAAAATACTTATTAAATCATATTCCTATAGATACGTACGTACGCACGCCATGGCCAATGAACTACGCTACGCTAGCGCAATGATTACATAATAGCTATTGTAGCGAGCGCCAGTCGCCGGCCGGTCTTGGAGCCCCGTGCACCTTAGTTGTGCAAGTGCATGGCGACGTCCGGATGTGTTTCCACGTGATGCGAAAACCGACTCACGTAGTTTTGTGATAGTGTTTGACAAATAATAACAATCTCATCTTACTAGTGTTCCAATGAAGAATATTGGGATATGGTACGTGCCTACGCGTTACGTAATGGTTATTTGCCCAAACCCAAAAAAATTGAAAAATAATTCAGCAACTGAGATTATTGTAAAATGTTAATAATTGATTAATCAAGTTCATTCACTGTGAAGAGGATGATTCCATTTACGCCAGAAATAGTAAGGTAAATATCAGCCTTTTTTTTAAATTAAAACACGTTTAAAATATTTCTTATCATTTAGTTCCTAGATATTTTTGCCTGTCCTTCCTAACTAAGCCAGGAACAAAGTGTAAAGGGAAAATGAATCACAATTCATCCTAGTTTAAAACGGAGAGGTAAATCACATTTACATTGTCTACCTACCTACAGCTGATATTATTATGATGATCAGCGGCGTGCACAGGATTATGATACTGAGTATGCGACGGAGTACTCGGCCACAAAAACTTTTTCTTTTATAGATTTTAGCGGCGTGCACATGATTATGACACATTTTATTCATTTACTTACTATTAATTAAAATCATCTAAAACGTACGAACGTTTTATTAAAATATCTGTGAATGGCAAGTAAAGCACTGCTTTTCTGCCTACAAGGAGCGCACGCGCCTGATGATGATTCGTAAATCGTGGCGACTAGCCGCGTAAGGGTAACCATGAGTTACGAGACCTTTGACAATATTTTAATTACTCTTTTCTCGGTTATTTAACACTTTACTTATTTTTGAATATGTTTATTCAATATATATAAGCATGAATTTCCGCAGGTTAGATTCCGTCCCACGGCTAAAAAAATGCCTGTGTATGTATATCTATGTATTAGTATCGTTGATACTAATATAAAGCTACTATATAGCAGCTATGTATCAACGATGTTGATGCGATGATACTACAAGTAAATAAATTGCACACTTGGGTTTAGATCAATTCGTGTAATTTGTCCAGTGATATTTATTTATTATATTACTATACCAATTTCGGTAATTTACTGGGTGGTTAAACAACATTCTCGTTTCGAAATATTTATATTGTTTAATTATGAACATTAACTATCGTGTCCTTCTGTATGTACAATCTATTACCATTCCACCTGTATGTAAAAGAAAAAACTGATTGGCCGATTGACTGATCGATCAACGCACAGCTGAAACCGTTGAACATCTTGAAGCATTAAATTTTACACGGAGATTTAATACAAACTGTAAGTGTGCATATGGAGGGATTTTTGGAAATTCAACCTCTAAAAGGGTAAAAAAGAAGTGGAGGAGGGGGGATAAAATTTTTTGAAAATATTTATATTTTATGATCCCTTAAACGGGTAAATAGGGACATAAGTTTGTAAGTATAGGAAAAAATGTTAGTGCACAATTACGTCATTTTAGAAAAGTTTATGCAAAACAAGATGGCGTTGAACCATCTGATTTATTTATTGTATCCCCTGTGATGCCCGATGTCAACTACTATGTGAATGAAAAACTTTAAAACAACAAAGAAAAACATCGCTACGCAGGAATTGAACCTGCGATCCTCTCCCTAAAGCCGGGACGCTCTACCACTGAGCTAGTGTCGACAGGCTCAATATGGCGAAATTCTTCTTCGCTATATGATCGATTCCGTCGATTGTACTGATCACTAGGTATACATACGCATAACTAGTTGAATGAGTTCATCGTTACAGATGAAAATCACATTTATAATTTTGATCAGTACTTTCGTGTTTCTAATTATTTTTGTGTTATAGCACTCACTCAGCTTGGGAAAACTTAAAAAACTTTTAAAACAACAAAGAAAAATATCGACACGCAGGAATTGAACCCTCTCCTTAAAACTGTTTTTAAAGTTTTTCAAGTTTTCTCAAGCACGGGGTGAGTGCTATAACACAAAAATATATGGATGAAGTCATTGTATCATTTAAATATATTTTACTAGTGGTTTTCCCCGAACTGTGAATTTGCGATGGCATAGATTTATAATTAGATTTTTGGACCCTCTTGGCAGCTATTTAAACGGGTACAATTGGGTACAACATAGTAATTTGTATATTTTATTATATATATGTGCAATACAGAATAGTATTGTCCCTTAACAAAAGCTTGACATGTTTGTCTTGTTGCTTTGATTACAGCCCGGGAGCAGCCGAGCTAGGACGTTGGGGTAAAAAGATAAAACAAGACCTTTTTATAACTAAAAAGTTTTTTCATATTATATACCGAAATTTAAAAACGTATTTAAATACGCACATTGCAGATATCTCGGTTGGGTCATTTGGAAACACAGTATTTTAAGGAATCCGTGGAATGTAAAAAGAGGTATATACGTAAGCTAAGTGATTTTGCACTTATCTTACGTATATATCTAATTATGTATATATCATTATGCCTCACGCACACACACACGCACAGTATAATGAATACTCGTAGTGACAGACAAAAGTACAACGATGGTAACGTATCCCGGTGAGATTTTTTTAAAGATTTCACCGCATGGACTGTTGCTATCGCTGTAACCTTTAGACTAAAAGATCTATAACTGTAATCAATTTTATTTTATTTTTTAATATATGTATATACACTACACATATATTTTTTTTACCCGTTCCGCTCCCTCATGCTTGCATACGGCTTACATTACTATTTTATTGCCTAATAAAAAAAATAATAAAAAAACAGATTGCTGTATCCGAATTACACCATCTATTTGTACATTTTCTAAGCTTAACTTGGTTATTGCTAGATCATTGATCAATTCAATCTATTGTTGACCCATTAGCCCTTGCAGCCTTCCTTATGATTTGGGGGGCGTATTTTAAAAATGGGTCAATGAGATCCTTATTTCTTATTACCTCGTTTAGATTCCCCTCGTTTCCCCAAAATTCAATAAGCTTCCCCGATGTCCTTGAAGTATAGCTTTGTAACTGAGCCTCCCTCTGACTGTAAGTATCGATCCTGCCAGAGTTCTATAGTTTTATCTCTTGGGGTTCTCTTGCGAAGGATATCGATAAGCGATCATATATTGGGGCCTTTTTATCCTTCAGAGCCGCCTTTTTCGTTAGTGTGGCAGCCCGTTCGTTTCCCGGAATCCCCGTGTGTGCTTTGACCCAGAGCCGTATCTCTTGTCCTGAGTTGTCGGCATCACGGATCCTGTTCTGTATCTTGGTGGCGACGGGGTTCTCAAGGTTCGTCTGGCCCAGACATTCCAGCGTTGACCTGGAGTACTAATAATGAAAGCCTTCCTTTCCCTTGCCAAGACATCCATGGCTCTCAAGATGACGGCTAGTTCTGCCTGGTAAACACTGCAGAAGTCAAATAGTCGATACGATGAATATCTGATCTCCGATCCTTTCACCCAGAGAGACACCGCTATGCCCACTCTCCCCTCGATCTTGGATCCGTCTGCTGACGTCGTGCTGATGGCCGTTCACTGTGTCTCCCGGTGAGATTAACTTTTCAACTTCTACGGTGACAGTGACTTTCTAAGTCCTATCCCGCTGTATGTATCTATGTTGCAGATAGATAGATTAGATAAGAGCGGCTACTCACTCTAGGAACTCATACAGGAGCAAACTAGGAAGAAAAAGTGGGGACGACCCTTAATTGCCTCCTTAATTGTTATGTGTGTAGGCAAGCAGGCGTAATTCCCTAGACCGGTCCTGCGGCAGGGCGGCAGGAGCGAGATTCCACCCTTGATTCCTAGATTGCGCCTGCCGCCCTGCAACGTTGCCGCGTGTGTAGCGCGATTGGGGCAACTTTCTCAAACAGTTGGCTGATAACAGTGATACGAAGCGCACGTATGTCGATTAAAATATGGCAACGCATAATAATAATAATAATAAATATTCACGGGACAAATTACACTTACTGATCTAACCCCAAAGTAAGCAAATTATTTGCTTGTGTTATGGGTGTCAGTCAATGATACTAATACATACATAAATACTAGTATATATTTAATAAACATGAATAAGCATGAATATATGTATGTATGTATATTTTTATTTATTTGTTACGTGTGTGTGTGTTATATGTTTAATATATTTTTATTTATTTATTTGTCTATGTATTTCTTTCTTATTTAATAATCTAAAATATATAGATAATCTCCAGAACTTAGATTACTTAATTTAATGGTATCTTTACCTACAGTATATTAATTATAAGATCTCCTCTATGTAAAAGTTTGTATACACCTATATACATAACTGGCTGAGCCCGCAACTGCGTCCGCGTGGAAAAATTTCTAAAATAATAGTAGTAGCCTGAGGTACTCCTTATTACCATGGTTTAAAAGACACTAACGCAATTGTGATAGGAAAAAGTTATGCAGTGGTACAAATCCGAGCAAGCCGTTGCATAAATAAAATATTTATTAATTCCATATTTTTTACATTTTTTCGTTGACACATAGTAAAATTTCATTTTTCATTAGGTTAATGTAAACTTATAATGTTTCACAAATGCTATTACTTATTAATTACATGCTAACTGATTTCACTTTTTACGGCATCTTCAGGGGTATGATAAAATTAGGCGGTTTGCAGATATAAATTTATAAAAAAAAAAGTAATGGTACAAGTGCATTTCAATTGAATGCATTTTATTATTTAAATATTATTTAGAAGATAATGCTGCTTGCACTAGGTTGTGAAATGAAAATAATATATCGTAAAATAATTAACAGTTACAATTTTGAGACAGAGAAATTTCAATGATTGTCTTTCTGACCGAGTTTTACAAAGAAAGTAGTAAATTAGTTTTTCCTGTTCATATCTCATTAGAAAAGGCAGTTAGGGACTGGGTGACTTTTTCAAAATCAAGAGAGAGCTTTTAAGCTCTCTCTTGATTTTAATAGAAAACTTACTTAACTTAACTTTTAAGTGATAACATTGTATAACTAACATAAGATCATCTAAAACTAATTTACCTGTCAACCAACGATATAAATAATCCTCGCAAATTTAACTGCGAGCTTTTGTTTTATTTGACAGAATTATAATAATATATACTTAATGACATAATTAAGAAATAAAACACATGGTATAGACGCTGAATATAGTGATATAAATTTCATGTTAGCACATTCAGCGGTATATGCATAATGCGCGTTAAAAACAGCTTTATTTTTGTAGATATAAAAAAATATATCTATGAAACAAAAATATTTGCTTCATAATAAATACAAATAATACATAATTTAATTCTTAGATCCTCTTAACTAGAGCAACATTAAAGGTCATGATAAAATATTTACGATAACATGACTTGTGTATTTTGCCCCTGCTTCCTCAAAGTCGGCTATTTTAGTTTTATATGTTATACTTATTTATATGTTATTATTGTATTCATTACACGCTCCCGTTGAGACGAATATTATTTCAAATATTATGTGTTTGAGTTACGAAAATCCCTCAGTCCTGAGATATTGTAGAGTTCGTAATAAAAAGTCGTAAACTAATAGCAAAAATGTATCTAACAGAGTTATTTTCAACCACTTTCTTAAAACTAGGAAGAATATTTTTCTATTAATTCCAGTTAATTTAGATGTTCATATTTTTTAAATATCTCCGGGCATAGTTCTCTCATATATAGACGGAAAATATATTTATGTTTAGGAGAGTATATTTCCCGTTTCATTTATAGTAGATCAGATTCAAAAATCCTGAATTATACATGAGGTTAGAAATGTGGAAGGTGATACAGCTTTAGTGCGTTTCAATTATTCAATTATAACGCGTTTCAATTATCAACATCTCAAACAGTATTTAAAGATACAACAGGATTACTTCAATGATCTAGCAGTAATGTTTGAGGTACAGACGCATGAAATCTGAATCCCGAGTTGGAGAGTTTGAGTCCCAGAGTTTTATTAAGTTTTCTGAAAACCATAACATATCTGTTTTTTTATAAGATAACAAACAAGGAAATAGCTTTCCTGAAGGAAAGAAACAATCATCGCCTATAGATATTAAAGATGTTAATGGTGCGTTGCTATCATTGTGGCGGGGTCTCAATGCCATGTGCATAAATTTACCGGCTACCTTACTCTCCAAACATGGAACACGACTAGAAATGTAGTACAACGAACGTGCCAGTAACTTCAAATTTTTGCATTCGCGCATCTTCATCTACAGGGAATTTGAAACTTTAACCCCAATTCTTAAAGTGTAAATGATCACCAACTCTAAATACGTGAACCTGGGCATGAAAACTGATGAATGATATAATAACTTAATCCATTGATCACTGAGTCTAATTTAGGATGGTGTTAATTGCATCGTAACTCAGATACACAAACTTGATTGATCAGATACATAAATTTGCTAGTGACAATTTCTATTATATTTGCAACATCAGTGCAATTTTAGGTTGGAATATTTCTTTTTTTAATTTACTGTCGGATTATGCTCTTTATGAAATAATTTCAGCTGTCACTAATATTAATAAATAAATATAAAATTGTTTAGTAAACTAAAGGTTGCACATATGTAAAAAAAATACTTTATGTAAGGAAGAGCGAGGCCTCCTGGCATACTTATATAATATACATCTTTTGCTTAAAAGGAAGTTATTATTGTAAAATACATTGTGATCTTCTCACAAGTTACGAGTACTTCCACATTTCCTTTACTTAATAGTATTATTCGAAAAAGTTTGAAGATCACAAAATGTATGACTCATAATAATCGTAAACAATATGGAAAATACAGAATGGGCATTTGGTTGCACAAAAGTCCATAGACCATGTCTATTTGGGCTGAAAAATTAATAAAATACCATTATGTATGCTACAGTGTTTAGGTATATAATATGTATTTCTATGTATTAGTATCGTTGATTAACACCCATAACACGAGCAAATAATTTGCTTACTTTGGGGTTAGATCAATTTGTGTAATTTTTCTTGAAATATTTGTTATTTATTTATTTTAAGGTAGTCAGTTAACTTATGCACGTGCCATTAGTCTTTAGCTAAGGCCATAGTCGTATTTTCCCATCAGGATAGCTATTTGATTGTTTCCTATTGTAAGATATAAAAAAATCGAGATTCAGAATTGATTACTTTCGATTAATAATCTCTAGAAAATACAGACCATACAACTTCCGCTGAAGTAACATTAAAAGCGTTAAAATAATTATCGGTCCACTTATAAATAGCCGCGTCAAACATATTTTATTATAGGTTAATTATATTTAACTTTCATCTCCGCCCATGAAATCAAATGTATATTTACATTTATTCCAGATCGACCCTGAAATGTAAGTAGGAAGCCCGGCTATATTTTTAAACCTTTGATATTTGTAAGTGTTGACTGTAGGTATATAAGAAGTAGTTAATACAAAGTAAACACCATATAGAATTTGTAAATTTTCCCAGTATTTGGTTATTTTTAACGGTTATTTATTTGAAGCGATTTTGTTGACGATGTGGACGGGCCTCAGTAATATAAACTTTTAATCATCACAATTCACTGGTTTGTCTCGTTGGTTGAGTTATTTAAAAGAAATAATGATCCTTTGTTATATATTATAAGTTCATAATTTAAAGGATAGCAAACAAGCAGATGGTTCTCCAGATGAAAACAGAATACCATCGCCTAGAGACACAAAAATGTTAATAGTGTGTTGCTATTCTTGTGGGGAGGTTTAATGCCAGATGTATAATTTACTGGCTACCTTACCTTCCAAACCAGAACACGACAGTGACGGGCGAGACAATACAGCACTCTACCACTTAGTAGCCACGATGGTAAAGAATCGCATAGCCAATTGTCTGGTAAAACGGCAGATGGTTTATTCTTCAAAGGGAGCGAACTAACACGGGATAAATCTTGCGCGTAAGTCAGCGCCCGTTCTGTCTCCTTCTTTGTCATGTGATGCTACATTGAAGTCGATGCGACAGAATGAACGTTAATCGACACGCTAACGACGCATGCTCAAATAGCTTTATTAATAGTATCGATGGTCATCTAATGACGTTGATCAAGAAGTGTCGAGTGATAGGGTAAGATGTTTGTATTTCTAAGTCTGGGCATTTATAATGCAAATATTATAATACATAATGTTTACAGTATCAAACGACTTTCTAAAAAACCTCAAAACTTGGTGAATTATTAAGTGATTTAAAAATTATTGTCTTCTCGCTTCTGTAGTCTAGCTTTACGGTGATGACCACATGAGGTCTCGGGTCATTCACGGGTCGGATAATTCAAAATGTGTGTACTGTTTTCTGATAAAAGCAACGCCCGGGATGCTTGACACAAATTAATAAAAATGGGTGTTCAGTTATCACGCAGTATCATAAAAATAACACCCTGCACTCGAAAAACTTGGCTATTATAAAATCACAGACAAACACTTCAATTTTATCATTACATAGTATAAAACAAAGTCGCTTTCTCTGTCCGTCCCTATGTCCTTATGTCCCTATGTATGCTTAAATCTTTAAAGCTACGCAACGGATTTTGATGCGGTTTTTTTAATAGATAGATTGATTCTTAAGGAAGGTTTTAGTGTATAAACCTTTCCGATATTTCCACGGGAACAAAAGCTGCGCGGGTGAAACCGCGGCCAGGTTGCTAGTTTATATATAAAAATGAAATATATTTAAAAAAATAAATAGGTTTTTGGTTAATACTCTAATAGAGTAAGATCTTAAACAGTTTTTCATATTAAATCAAATGGCCTATTTCCATTATTATATTTATTCTGGTTAAAATTAAATATTCATAGCTAAGACAGGACAACGACTTTCTGGTCAGCTAGTTTATTATATTATATACTAGCTGCAGCGTGCAGCCCGCTGCATTACAAAAGCTTTTAGTTAATCCCGTGGGATCACTTAATTTTTGCGCGATAAAAAATAGCCCATGTGCTATTCCAGATAATCATCTACCTGTGTGCCAAGTTTCATTCAAATCCATTCAGTAGTTTTTGCGTGATTGAGTAACAAACATCCATCCAAACATCTATCCAAACTTTCGCATTTATAATATTAATATAGATTATAGTCGAATTTGGACTATTAGATGATCACTATTTTTTTTAATATTAAGAGATAGCAAACAAGCAGATGACTCTCTTCATAGAAAGATACAACCATCGCTTATAGACACCAAAGATGTTAATGGTGCGTTGTTAATTGCTATGCTTGTAGCGGGGTCGTAATGCCACATGCATCAGTTTAGCAGCTATCTTACTCGCCATATCAGAACACGACAATGGCAAGCACTGACGCTATTGCTGCAGAAATATGTTACGTTGTGGTACCAGTATCCTGGCGAGGCTTAGCAGAACTCTATCATCTAGTGGCCACGATGGTAGTGACTTACATTGCCAATCGTTCGCCTCATACGAACTGCCTGGTAGAACGGCAGATGGTCTATTTCTCAAAAAGCCCGAACCAACATGGGGAAAATTAGCATAATTATAATCGAATATCATCCATTATACGAAATTATTTATTGATCTATTTATGTATGTAATAATATAGGCCAACAAGGCTTAGGCCAACAAGCACGTGTACTAAATTTCATGTGTCGATATGGCTTTTAGTGCCTCTGCGGTCTAGTGATCCGGACTCCGGTGTGGGTCTAATTTTTGGCCAAATCAGAAATGTGTTTTTTCAATTGTCTGATAAAAACAACGTTGCTCTGGATTGAATAAACGACGATAGGGTTGCTACCTATCACATAGTGGGACCAAGTATCTTCGGCCAAGTATCGGCAGCTCATGGGCGCATTGGCTTCTGCCTACCTTTTCTGGAATTCGGGCGTGAAGATATATTCACAAATATTTAGATATTTTTTTTTATTTACACCACATTCTTTATGCTCTTCCTTGTTTTTCATTATTGGTGCGCTTAGAGGAATAATTTAGTTGCGCTTCATTAGGTGCGCTTGTAAATGGTTGCGCTTTTTGAGGAATACCCCTTCATC
Source organism: Apodemia mormo (assembly GCA_036924255.1). Lineage (NCBI taxonomy): Eukaryota > Metazoa > Arthropoda > Insecta > Lepidoptera > Riodinidae > Apodemia > Apodemia mormo. The sequence goes on along the minus strand of JAUPFN010000021.1, from coordinate 15,642,705 downwards.
TATTTTTTAAATTTAATTTACTAGAATTAGCCTAAAATCCGATTACGGACTTATATTTTTTAATATTTATGTTTAAGTACGTCACTAAGTAGTATTGACGTGCGTGTGAGTGTATGTTGCGGATATGCGTGTACTTGAGTGTGAGTGTGCATGTGTATGTGTGTACATAAATATAATATTAAGTGCGTCATACAGTCATCAATTCGCACAAGTGTTATTCGATTTCAGTTTTATTATAAACAAAATTGGAAACGCCATCACAATATCTTTTGACAGTAACCACATGTTCCGCGCCGAAACAACGCGCGGTAATACCGTGAAGTATTAAATTAACGTTATATTGAAATACGATTTCCCTTTTGTTATTTATCAATAACAATAAGTAATTATAACAACAATTTAAATGCAGTAAAATTGCAACATTCTGTATGTCTGGAATCCTGGATGGATCTTCAATACTAAACTACCGTACCGGTGGGCGGGATGCGCTGTGCCGCGCTCACGACTGCATAGGTACCACCATCATGTTTGTTTCTACCGTGACTCAGCTTTGCTGTGTGTTCGGAGAGAAGGGCGAGACAGGCAGGTTGATAAGAATTACTGGCACTGAGACTTAACACTTTATGTCTCAGGAAAGGAAACACGTAAATGTGTTAGCTGGGCCAGTTCCAGGTAAACTAGTTTATGTTCATGGGCGACGTCGACCACTTACCATCAGGTGGTACGTCTATCAGTTTGCCTATCCAAGTAACATAAAAAAACTCTTCTAGATACCCTTCCAAACAAAAATATATTTCCCAAATCAGTTTATAGATGACCGAGTTCTGAAGTAACACACATAAAAAACAGCCGACTAAGAACCTCCTCCTTTTGGAATGTCGGTTAATAAAAAACGCCAATGTGATCCTGATCGGAAACTATTATACTCGTATAGCTTATACTAGCTGTACCCGCGACTTCGTTCGCGATTGCCATCCCTGCATAATAGTTATTCATATTTGACCACAGTATTTCTCATATTTCAGCAAACTTTGGACGGTGAAACACTTTTATGAAGAAAGGAAATTTTTAGTGTGGTTTTGAAAACGCGTTGGCTTTGATATCTACCCCTGCGTCTTGTGGGACTTGTGGGTTTTTTGTGGTGACTTCAGTTAGAATTCACAACATTGCAACGCCTAACACAGCCCTGTCGTAACGCATGTATTTTCTACAGTCAAATTCACAATTTTCTTTGTGCGCGTGCGTATACTCAATCGATATGATTAAATTTGACTAAAGAACAGTTTTGTAAAACCTATTTTTTATTGGGAGAAAGGACACACACCGGTGATGCAAGTTTCTATATTGTCATCTTAAACATGGCTGGGGCTATCCTTTCACAGGATAAAAATGTTGCTACGCCACTGCCCAGGCGACCATACTAGCCAAGCGGTTGCGAATTTGATCCTAATATATAAAAAAAATAGTTTCGTAAACCTCAATGTCCGTCAAAGAAACCGTCAAAGAAAATAAAGTCCAACTCGAGTTGCTTATGGCGTTATCGCTTACTCCATTGAAAGCTTTCCGCTGTTTAACGACTGGAAGGTTTACATTTGTAATATTATATAATACTAGCTGTTGCCAGCGACTTCGTCCGCGCCGACTTCGTTTACTCCGCACAGCACCTTCCCTGTAGGTGATAGCGTGATAATATGTAGCCTATATGTTGACCCGATCTGTAAGTAATATTCTTGCAAAATTTGAAGTAAATCCATGCAGTACTTTTGAGTTTACCCCGGACATACATACAGACAAACAGACATACAGACAAACAGACAAAAATTCTAAAAAATTTTAGAGTATTGTTAGTTTAAACAACCTTAGATAGTAATGTCTTAACAACTTATAGCTTTTTTGAGGAAACATGTTGAAGGTGGTGGTGAAATGTAACAATTTAAGACTATATTTTTATCTACAACCATAGATAGCTAGTAGAGAGGAAAAACATTCCAGGGGCGGCAGTTGCCTCTCCCGGCCTCCCCCTAGATACGCCCATGCGTATAGAAATATACATGGTTACTTTTAAACGTCCTGCCAAATTTAAAAATTAGGAACTAAATGTTGAATTGAAAGTCCGTTTTAATTAAATAATAATGTAAAATTATTACAAGATAGTAACAAATATTCGTTAAAATGTAACCCACTAAATTCATGAATTGCGTGCGAGTCTTGTGAATGAACACTATAAAGCTGGCAGTGTATCATTTTACATTTACCTATAATTACGATAGTAACTATTATGTAATCTATCGCCCTGAGTACATTTTTCCTGATTACTTTTAATTTGGTTGGAGGCACTAAAATTTTTTAGTTCAAATTTTGCGTAATTGAAATTATATCCATGCGTTTTGGTTTGTGTGTCGAAATTTTGTTTTCTTTTTTATTTATTTTTTATTACTTAAATCAAACATATGATCAAATCTGAACAGCCTCTGAAAATTTGGCCGGACCTTTAAAAGTAACATTGTATACGTATAAAAATATTAAAAAGTACCTTGAAAAATTTTGAAATAAAAATATATTATTACTATCTGTTGCCAGCGACTTCGTCCGCGCGGACTTCGTTTACTCCGCACAGCTTCTCCCCCGTAGGTGATAGCGTGATAATATGTAGCCTATATGTTGACCCGGCCTGTTAATAATATTCATGCAAAATTTGATGTAAATCCATGTAGTACTTTTTGAGTTTACCCCGGACATACATACAGACAACAAGTGGATCACCAGTTTTTTGGCTGATCGGAGCATCAAAGTCGTAGTCGACGGTGCGTGCTCCGACCTTAAATTTGTCAATGCTGGTGTTCCGCAAGGTTGCGTGCTATCGCCTACACTGTTTATTCTGCACATCAATGACATGTTGCGAATTAGTAATATTCATTGCTATGCAGATGACAGTACTGGTGATGCTTTGTACTCCGGTCATAGCGGTATTTCTCGGGACCACGTCAATGAGAATCGGGACTAGCTAGTGTCTGAAATCGAGACTCAGCTCGAAAACATCTCGGAATGGGGTCGACTCAACTTAGTCCAATTCAACCCCAGGAAGACACAGCTGTGTGCGTTCACCGCTAAAAAGTCGGCCTTTGTCGTATCACCTCGCTTTGAGAACACTCTCCTGACAACCTCAGCCAATATTGGAATTCTTGGCGTTGACATATCGAACAACGTTCAGTTCTGTGATCATTTGGAAGAAAAGGCTAAATTAGCCTCAAAAAAGCTCGGTGTGCTCAGTAGAGCGAGACAGTACTTCCTGCCTTCTCATCGCTTGCAACTTTACAAAGCGCAAATTCGCCCGCACATGGAGTACTGTTCTCATCTCTGGGCGGGTGCTCCGCAGTATCAGATTCTTCCACTTGATCGCATTCAGCGTAGAGCGGTTCGAATCGTTGACGACCAAGCAATCTCCAATCGGCTTGACTCCTTGGCTTTACGCAGAGATGTAAGTTCGCTTAGCATCTTTTACCGCATTTATCATGGAGAGTGTTCCGACGAACTGTTTGGATTGATCCCTGCTGTTGAATTTCATCATCGGACATCGCGGCAAAACTCAAAGTTCCATCCTCATCACCTCGATGTCTGGAAATCCACAACTGTGCGATTCTCTAGGCACTTCTTACCACGCACTACTCCTCTGTGAAATCAATGACCGGCGGGGGTGTTTCCGAACGGATACGACTTAGACACCTTCAAGAAAAGAGCATACTCCTTCTTAAAAAGTCGGCAACGCAGGTGCAAGACCTCTGGTGATGTGGCTGTCCATGGGCGGCGGTAATCACTTACGATCAGGTGAGCTTCCTGCTCGTTTGCCCCTTTTTTCTATATAAAAAAAAAACAGACAAACAAACAAAAATTCTAAAAACTATATTTTTGGCTTCGATATCGATTGTAGATCACGCCCCAAGTATTCTTTTAAAAAAATATTCAATGTACAGTTTTGACTTTCCTACGATTTTATTATATGTATAGATTATTAAAGTATAGCCAATCGTTCACCTTTTACGAACTGCCTGACAGAATGGCAATTCTTTAAAAGCGGTCCGGACCAGGATGAAGGAGAAAGAAAATAAAGCTGTAGTTTCCGGTTATCGAAAAAAAAGAAAATATAGTTCGGTAAAATGCAGCAATGGAGCCAAAGTATCCAGTGACGTAAGGTTAACTTCGTCTTGTCTGAAAGTAAATTAGCGTGATGTTTGTTGATAATGTTAAGTGTTGTGGCTAAAAAGTGGAAAGATTACGTTTAGACCGCATCACCTCGTTAACTGCTATAAAAGGGTGAAATTTAATTAAAAAGGGTTAATTTATTCCTAAGCAAATGTTTGGTTATAGTCTGTTCTAATAACATGAGAAATTATACTTAATTCACATTACTCTTGATCACTCGACTCGAGATTTTATCGTTTAGTTTTAGTCTATGGTCGAATTTCGGCCACAGGCGATCGCTGGTTATAATTAAATGACACAGAGTTAAATAGAAATTTAAACTAGCAAATTCTTTTAGGGAATACGTATCTATTGCATGGTTCTATCTTATGCGTATGTGCAGTCTTTCATATTTTATTATTATTTCTCGTAATATATTTTTTTCACATTTGAATGAGCATTATAAGTCGGACACTTTTGGATTTTCCAAAGTATTTTATATTATTGGGATTTGGTCACTTTTACGAGTATTCAATAAAGTCACGCTAAATTGGTTAATGTTTATATTATCGTCGGTTTGATCTCGAATGACGCCAAACCAGATGATTGATTATATCGAAGGATAGAATCGAGAAGTAAATAAAGTAACATTCCCAAATGGCCAGCATCTGCATATACATGGATTTTGAATTAGGACATGTACACAAATGAAGAGTGAGATGGTCGTAGATGTTAAGTGAAAATTTATAGAGCTTTTTATCAAAATACACGAGTTTCTAAATATAGACACCTAGATTCCTCGGCGGTTTATTTATTTGTCTGTTCGGATAACATTTATGGATCTCAAGTTCGTTTACCGGATTAGATAACTATTATTAAAGAAGAAATTAAGGTAATTGAATTTGCAATTTTCCGCGGACTGGGTTGTACTTATACTCAGTGCCTCCTAAAATCACGTGAAACCGTTAATATCGCTTATCGCAAATAATAAACGATGAACGTACAACCATTTCGTCAGAAAATTTACTAACTTTTGCTTTACTCTGCCTACCACGCAAGTGAACTGGCGTAATATTTTTTTTTATGCTAAAATACATAAAATGGTAGGTACACATAAAGAAACATGTCGGCTCAATACTCAGACTAATGTTTTTTTTTTATTTCATTGGATAGCAAACATGCAGATTAGATGCAGATGCAGATAGAAATAGAGGCTCTTCTGATGGAAAGAGGATCCATCGACTATAAACCCCAAAGTTGTTAATGGTGTGTTGTTATCTGTGTGAAGGGATGGCAGTGCCACATGTGTAAATCTACCGGCTTCCTTACTCTCCAAAATGGAACACGACAATGACAAGCACTGACGCTATTGCGGCAGGAATAGGTAAAGCGGTGGTACTCGGATGAGATGTTGCGGAACCCTATCGCAAATAATGAAAATGAAAATGAGAAATATAGCCAATTGGTCGTCTTTTATGACCTGCCTGACAACGGCAGTTGGTCTATTCTTCAAAAGAGCCCGTACCCACACGGGGGAAAATCCCAATGTTATGTCAACATCCGAGTGCACTTAGAAATTAGCTACGATTCTTGAATATATTGCGTTTGTCGTATATTAACGGTGAATTGAAAATTACGATATATAAAATAAATAATTCCAAAATACTTTTTCCTCTTCTATTTCCTACTTTTTATTAATACCGGTAGGATAGAAAACAATCGCCTCTGTGGTGTAGTGGTCCAGCGTTGGCGTTGACCACATGAGGTCCCGGGTTCGATTCCCGGGTTGGGCACATAAGAAAAATGTTTTTTTCAGTTTTCTGATAAACACAAAGTTGCCCGGGATTGGAAAGTGCCCGATTGGCGATAGGCTTGCCACCTATCACATTTGTGGGATTAAGTATCTTCGGCTAATCGTGGGTGCACTTGTTGTACCTCTGCCTACCCCTTCGGGGATACGGGCGTGAAGATACTCTAGGATAGAAAACAAGGGTTTATGCCTCGTTTGTGCTATTGATCTTTGTCTTACTAAACAATATTCCACTTTGTCCCAATATATATTCATTGTCCCAATACATATTTTGTACTTATGTATTCTGTGGTAAAATATGTACATTTTTAGCGACAATTTCGCAAACGTCGGAGTTTGAAATTTGACACAGTTAAAGTTTATATTGTGGAGGAGTGCAGAAACCTAATATCTCTAAATAATAAGTATTACAAATATATTAATAAAACTAAACATTACACATACTACATTTATTGGACGCACATGATACACATATGTACAATATTACGTTTAGCGCTAAATACTGTTGTCAAACTGAAAAGAGATTTATTTTTTTAAGAATTCTAATTACAGGATGATTTCTAGTATTTTAAAATATGCCAAAATATGTATACATACCTGAATGTCATTAAAAATATATCCTATCAACCCTCCTATATCTAAGACACTGCGGAATTATTAAATTCAAAATATGACTTTGTTTTGAATATATTGTTGAATTGTTCTTAATAAACAATTGAAAACTAAATAAAAGATTTATTCGTTATTTATTATTAAATAACGAATAAAACTTTTATTTAGTTTTACCTCAACTAACTTACGTTCACTTACTCTTTGCGCTTGTACCTTATAAATTACTATAAAGTACTGATCTTTGTAAAACTGCTCCAGAATCAACAAGTTCTTGACCTTTTCGCACAGGAAGTAGTTTATATACTATAAATAATTTTTCATAATTTTTTTTATATCTATGTTTTGTTTTGTTGTCGACAACATCTATCTATACATATAATAAAATCGTAGGAAAGTCAAAACTGTACATTGAATATTTTTTTTAAAGAATACTTGGGGCGTGATCTACAATCGATATCGAAGCCAGTAATATAGTTTTTAGAATTTTTGTCTGTTTGTCTATTTGTCTGTATGTATGTCCGGGGTAAACTCAAAAAGTACTGCATGAATTTACTTCAAATTTTGCATGAATATTACTAACAGGTCGGGTCAACATATAGGCTAAATATTATTACGCTATAGCCTACGGGGGAGAAGCAGTGCGGAGTAAACGAAATCCGCGCGGACGAAGTCGCTGGCAACAGGTAGTATTTCATAAAACGTATTTGAAATGATTTGATATTGTCTAAACAGGTTTTTGATGTACGACCATACGTACATAATCCATAGCTCAGAAATCAGGCGCGGTTCCAGGCTTCAAAAAAGATTATGGGCACAGTCACCCGAAAATCGACCAAGTGTTCAATTAACTAGTTCATAATCGATGTAGTGCATCCCTGATATTTATATAATATGTTATGACGCCTTGGCCAAGATATTGTACTGTACTTATTAACTTAACGTAGGAAAAACTGTTAGTGAAACACTAGTTAGTTAATAAACGGGCAAAATTTTAGTTTGTTCGATCACAAAAATTACAAAAGTAAGTAAGGATTTTGGGACCCAGCAAAACTTATTACTTTGCTGCGTTCCGAATCGCGCACGATTCATATTTCTTGTTATCTATACATATAATAAAATCGTAGGAAAGTCAAAACTGTACATTGAATATTTTTTTAAAAGAATACTTGGGGCGTGATCTACAAACTATATCGAAGCCAAAAATATAGTTTTTAGAATTTTTGTCTGTTTGTCTGTTTATCTGTTTGTCTGTATGTATGTCCGGGGTAAACTCAAAAAGTACTGCATGGATTTACTTCAAATTTTGCATGAATATTACTAACAGGTCGGGTCAACATATAGGCTACATATCATCACGCTATCACCGCGCGGACGAAGTCGCAGGCAACAGGTAGTGAAAACAATAAAGATCTATATTTATGATATATATATATATATATATATATATATATATATATATATATATATATATATATATATATATATATATATATATAATTGATATCTACATATATGAAATTGCAATAGACCCTAAAAGTGTGACGTCATAAGTCTATTAAGGGTTGTGGGAACATGACCATCGTGCCCACAACGGTGGATCCGCGCCTGTTACGTTACAGCCCTCGGTCCTACAGTTAAATAACTTGGCTCAGTAGATTCAGTGACAATCTATCATGCGCGGGGCATCATATCGTACGCTTCTACTTTCCGATTATTTTTGCCATTAAACAAGCATCACAACGCCTTCTTGTGTATTCAACATCACTCTAAGAAAAAAAAATAAGACGCGCCCGATTACTTTCATTCGTAAGTACGATTAAAACAATTTGTTTGAAAATAAGATTAAATTATTGTTTGGTTCGCCATGTTTATGAGAGTAAGATACTCGTAGTATAATACAAAAGTAACGCGACGACCGTAATCTGCAGAGCCTAGGTTTAGCGACTGCAATGTTAGAGCGTAACATATTTTCCTTTTTAGGGTTCCGTACCTAAAAGGTAAAATGTGATCCTAATGCTAAGCCCCCGCTGTCTGTCTGTCCGGCTGTCTGTCTGTCACTGCATTTTATAAACCGTTTTAGAAAGCTGAAGTTTTCACAAATTTTGTATTTCCGTTGTCACTATAACAACGAATATTAATAATATTAAGAGGGGTCCTCAATTTTTTTATAAATTATGGTACGGAACCCGTCGTACGCGAGTTCGACTCGCACTTGGTTGGTTTTTTTAAATATCAATAACACGCATAGTTTTTCTACTCAATGGTGCTCTTAATGTTTAGAACCTACTCAGTACTGCCCGGAGCTTTGTGCACACTGTGTAAACTTGCAACCTCCAGTTCAAATTATTGCGATCTACCCACAGACCTAGGTACTTAAACCTACTCCAAGCTACCGCAGGCACAGTTGACCATCCTTGCGTGCAGGAATTCGTACGTGTGGTCCACGATACTTATTTATTTATTGAGTACTGCCAACAAAACAAACACTAAATACATGCAAAGCCACAAATTACAATTATTATGGTTAAGGGCGAGGTGTTTTGACGCGCGTCAATTCTATAGGAAATGGGCGGGCACGGTATGTTCTGAAACCGCTGGGAATCGTGTTACTTTTCAGATAAATAAATATAGGACTTCAGCTGAAAACCAACATTTAGCACATTCTTTTTTGCATTTAAAATTAAATATCACCATATAAAAATCATGTGGGAGATTAGAAATATTATTAACAAATTATTTGTTTTAGCGATTTTTTAGCCTGTTTTCGGAACTTTATATGATCGAGTAAAGTACATACCATGTAATAAGTTAGCACATTCCTTAGATAATATCTTCAGGCATATCGTGTAATTAGTAAAATTGTTATTTAACAATCAATATATAAAAAACGTGATTTAGCAAATCAGTTTTTTCCCGTTTGTCTCAATGCCTCGCCTTAAGCGTTGCCTCAGTTATAGGCAATAACAGCATTCTCTTAATTATAACTTAACACTATTTTTACTGCATATATTTTGAACAGGCATTTCTGGGCTAGTGATTCTTTTTGCTACTGTAATGTGATAAGTGTAAATGCATTGCTTTAGTTTTTTTTAGGTTTGTATAATGCCACTATCGTTTGCCCACTCCGATGTGTTGTGAAAGTCTGTCTGCAATACAACTCTCGTTACTTGTATGTTCCTAGAGGAGTATATCAGACACATGTCATCAGCGTACATATAGACAATACACCCTACCACTACTTTACTAACGCTATTATCGTGCATTTTATAGCCGACGCACAGTGTATCGCGTGGAACATGCTAGGTGGACAATATTATTTTATGTTATATAACGATGCTCTTACTTATTTCAAATATGGGTAGTCATGTTTTTGTAATAAAAAACGAAAAAAATTATGATAGCAAAAAAATATTTTCAAAAATAATATATGAGCAACAATTAACTTAGCGAGTACTATGAATGCTGTAAATTGCATGCAGTTCAGATCGAATAAGTATCAAGAGGTATGTACAATATAAATCTAAATACATAAAATTACAAATAGTAACAAAACAATCATAGGTTTATTTACAATAAAAGAAAATATATGCATGAAAACTAAAACTAAGCAGCAAAGATAATATTTCATAACGTAACCTAATAATCATCATCAGAGTCTTCTGATGAATCGTTTACTGTGTAATCGTCATCATTTTGTGGAACTGTGCGATAATATGATGACGTTTCCAGTCTTGATTCTACTATACTAGGGCTTAAAATTAACTTTAAAACCTCTGAACATATTTTTTCCGGCTTTTTTTGGGGAATCTCTCGAAGGCTATTGATCAAGGGATCAGATGTTATAACCAACATTGACAGCAAGTCTCTGTTCGTGGCAACACGCGAGCACTTGCGGGTGTTGTACTCCCTAAATCTGCGGCAATCTTTATTACGTGCTTCCTGAGCCTCTTCGGAAAGCTGCCCAATTGGAAGCAATGCAGCTTTGATGACCTCTGTACTATGAATTAATATTTTATGTACAGTAGCAGGCATACAGTACCACGAATAGAGACTTAGATAATGTCTTCTGGTTTCAAGACAAAATTTATTAAATTCAACTAAGTTTATCTCGAATCCAGAAGACAAAGTCCTCAATATTACATCGAACTGTTTGATGATTTCAACATCCAATCCCGTGATCTGAGCACTCATCTCAGCATTCTTAAAAAACCGACGAGCCGTGTTTCCATCGTTTGAAGAACCAAATCCTGGCTTTGGTTTATCTACAATAAGTCCCATCTCGTTCTTAAATTTTAACTTAATTTCGTCGGAACGAACCTTGATATCTGCTTTGTCTTCGTTGCTTCTAGCCTGCCATTTCTTAATATTCAACTTGTAGCTGATATGTAAAAGGCATTCGAAGCAACGAATCCAAGCATGAAGTGTAGATAAACCAAAGCCAAAATGATCTTGGTTGCTGTTGAAGTTCGCGGGTTCATCATTCATCGTCTTGGGGGTGGCGCCACAGATGAAACACTTTTGAGTTGAACGAGTTTCCGTTAAAGCGTTGCATACCTTTCCGTCTGTCATTGTCAGCAAAAGTTCGTGTTTCACAGAGATTTGAGAATCACCAAAGTCGATACGTGTTGGAAGAAGAGCGTTAACTTCTTCCAACAATCTATTTGTCTCCGTTAACGTGAAGTCATTCGTTTCTTTAGCAAATATTAATTTGATTGGGCGACAATACAATGTTGATGAAGACCGAGGATTTTGCCAAACAATTTTGGCCCCATCATATAATCTAAGGGGAACTAAAGAAAATACGAAAAGAAATTCGTCCGTATCTTCAGTGTTCTCAAATCTCTGTTTGTATGTGCTGTGCCCAGAACTTCCATCACATCCCCATTTACTTACAAGTGTAAAAGACGAACTTGTTGCGAGGACACTGCTGATAACTTCATGCTGTGCTAATACTAAACGTTCCACTGTTTTGTTTAATAATGCTTGCAAATTTATTTCAGCACGTGTTTCTGTTACAGCAATGTGCTCCTGTGCAGGATAACAGGCCTGTTTAGATTTTGTCAAACTATAATATGATGGAAACACATTATGTCCTGCCTTCATAGACCACTTTCTTGTTTGTTTGTACGCATGTGTTGTTGACTTAGAATCTATATAGCAAGCTAACGCTTCGTCACTACTTAACTGCCTAGGATTAACATTACTGGTATCCTTAGACTTAACATTAATAACTGAGCTTTCACTAATGTCTCTAATTACGCTGGCAATTTTCCGTTGTCCTGCTGAACGCGCAGCAATTTCGGCAGCTGTCACCAATTCACTGACACTTCGCGATTCTACGAGATCCACGACTCGACGTTTTTTGGTTTTAAACGACGATTCTTCGAATTCTTTGCGAGGCCTTCCTGCTGAAATCACAGCCTCACTCGAAGTTGATGGTTGTGGCTCAAAAGAACTCACAGTAAACTGTATATCTTCTTCATCCAGCCAGGTCTTATTTTTAATTAAAAAACGCTCCTTCGATTTTCCTGAAGCCAACCATTTGACACCAATTTTATTGGAAAAGTTGGATATCTTCAACTTTATTTCTTTTTGGCTACATTCAGTAATGTTACCAAAGTGAAATTTTGAAGAAAGGTACTCATATATACCCGAGTTCTTTTCATTTTTTGTGGGTTTCAACCACTCTTCAAAAAATTCTACCCTAGAAATAGAGTATAAGCGTTCTGAAAAAAAAAAGAAAAGAATATGTTGTACTGAAGTGTGCTAAACAATTTGTGTATTTTTATGAAGAATAAAGTATTTCCTATGATATATCAAAGAACTAGCCCGGATAAAGGTGAATGTCTGCAAAATTAACTCTTTAAAACTATTCTTTCATAAAAAAAATACGTTAAAATATATAAGCTATGTTAAAATTATACCTAAAATTCATTTGAACAGATTCAGATTTTAAAAAAGGTTTTTTAAATAATAGGACTTACCCTCCGTGTTGATATCCATCACAAACACTCAAAATATTAACTATAAGCCACTATGGATGTGTACGAAAGTGTCACTAAACTGCAACTGATTGACTGTAACGATTTCATTAAACTCAATACCTGACTTCTAACCACTATTCCTTATCAGTTAAGCATTTGACAAACAACCGATTCTTGGAATCTGGAGATTAGGGGTGTTGTTTACGTTTTGCAATTAAGATTTCCTGGAAATGATAACATGAATTTTGTCCACCTAGCATGTTCTAGGCGAAATACTGTGCGACGGGTCCAAGCACCAAACCCTTTGGTACACCAAGCTTGAACACAGCCTCTGGCACAAACGCTCCTGTAATGCAAGTCTGTAATGTTCTGCTATTCAGGTAGTTCCTGAACCATTCGTTCGTCGCTTCCCTGATCCCGTATTCATCCATAGCCTGGAGTAACACATCGTGATCTAAAGTGTCGAATGCTTTTTTATAATCAACAACAAGTTCCAGAACTTGGTGACCCTGGTCTAAACTTATATTTATGTCCTCTGAATATTGCGGCAGTGCCAGTATTAAGCAACATAACTATTTCCTAAACATTTCCTCGAATCCGTGAAAAATCACAAACTTTATACTTGTGATATTCGGGGTGTTGTGGCGTAAGTTCATATACGTGAGTCTAGTTAGACTATTTCAATGAAGTCTGGGTAATACAGTAATCCTTAAAATTTTAACAATATTGTTATCTCATAATATGGTAAGCTCTCACATCGATACGAATCTCTTACAGAAAAACGAATTAAAAAAACAAGTTAACTTTCGTGAATAATACGAATAAGGCGCCGTGATTTTATTTTCAATATAGGGTTTCGAAGTTGCCAATCCCAATAATGTGGACTAAGAAGAGGGTTTGTATTGTTTAATAGTCTGAATACTTAACCTATATTTAACGTCCTTGACGGATATATTTGCACCACAGGTTTTTCGCTTGTAACAATTTCTCTAAGTACATTTAATAAGTTAGTTGACTATTACTCAAAAACTTGTAAAACCTTCTAAGCCGTGATAGGTTTCCTTTTGACTACCTCTTTTTTTTTCTATCCCTCAAAACGTTAAACTCTAATAAAAATGACGTGGTGTCGTGGGACACCAGGTAGGAACGAAGTTCCTTCGCTAAACGGCACTACTCGCTTGTGTATGCGACTGTCGCGCCTGCGCACGTCTCATTTAACGGTTTTATTCCAAGCACTTTTTTCCCACGGATTTTTTCTTACGGTTTTACTATCACATTTTTTTCAGTTCGGTCGCGCAGCAAAATCCCTATCCCCTGCAAGCCTGCCGTAAGGAACTTCGTTCCAAAAGTTAGCACTTTAAAGCTTAATATTTCACAAACGAATCGAAGAATTGTTTTCACAACCCTACTTATTATTTTTTTTTAACCTATCCAACGACACCCTACATAATACAACACTTTACATGTTGAGGAGCTATCCTAAAATATTTTTCATGATTTTATGTTACCTCTTTGTTGACGTGAATAAAAAGCATACTCATGCCAAATTATAGCTTTCCAGCTCTAAGGATCTCTGAGATAGACTGCGGACGGACGGACGGACAGACATAGCGAAATTATAAGGGTTCCTAGTTTTTTTCGGAACTGACGCTATTGCGACAGGAATTCGTACGGCTGTGGTAACAAACCCGGACGAGAGGATGCAAAACTCTACAACCTAGTAGTCACGATGGTAGTGACTCCCGTAGCTAATCGTTCGCCTCTAACGAACTGCCTTACATTAAGGCAAATGGTCTATCTTAGGTGTCGTCAACCTGCGGCTCGCGAGCCACATGCGGCTCTTTGGATGTAAAGCAGGGGCCCCAAAGATTATTTATTTTATAAAAAAAATAAGATTTTGTACTTGAATAATCAGGAAAAACTCGCTCCCATTGAATTTGTTTGCTCAATTTTTGGTTATTGAAGTAGTTAACAGTACTTAAATTAAAGAAAAGGTGTGATTAAATGTTTAATTGTTTAAATTTTTACTTAAATAATTTATTTATTATCTAATTATAATATAATATTATATTATAGTTATGTTATATTCATACATATATTCGTTTTTTATGAAAAAAACACAGCTACTATTTATTGCTGCGAAGAATTTTTTGTAGCTCCTTAAAAACTTTGAAATTTTGTAAATTGTAATTATTGACTCTTCCGACTCAAAAGGTTGCCGATCCCTGGTTTATCCTTTAAAAAAAAAAAGTATCTTCACGCCCATATCCCCGAAGGGGTAGGCAGAGGTACAACAAGTGCACCCACGATTAGCCGAAGATACTTGGTCCCACAAATGTGATAGGTGGCAAGCCTATCGCCAACCGGGCACTTTCCAATCCCGGGCAACTTTGAGTTTCTCAGAAAACTGAAATAACACTTTTTTTTTAAAGTGCCCGACCCGGGAATCGAACCCGGGACCTCATGTGGTCAACTCCAAAGCTGGACCACTAGACCACAGAGGCGATTTAATTGTTTAAATTTTTACTTAAATAATTTATTTATTATCTAATTATAATATAATATTATAGTTATGTTATATTCATACATATATTCGTTTTTATGAAAAAAACACAGCTACTATTTATTGCTGCGAAGAATTTTTTGTAACTCCTTAAAAACTTTGAAATTTTGTAAATTGTAATTTTTGACTCTTCCGACTCAAAAGGTTGCCGATCCCTGGTTTATCCTTTAAAGGTATGGAAGGGATCAACGCGGGAAAAATTCTGAAAGTTTGTTCTGTTTCCTTGCAGGCCCTGCACAAAGAACTATTTGTTATACTAATTTATACTTAATATTTCAAAAGTGAAAGTATCTATCCATCCATCTATCCATCTGTCTGTTTGTCTGTTACGCTTTCACGGCGAAACCGGTGAACTGATTTTATTGAAAGTTAGCGTTGGAGATTTGGCGAAGAGATGGCATAGACCCGCGGTCAATGATAGGCTTTTTTCAAATATCGACCCCTAAGTGCTAAAAAGAGGATGAAAGTTTGTATGAAAGATTCTAATGATGACACGTTACTCTACTCGTGGACGAAGCTGCGCGGATTAGCTAGTATTAAATGTTTGTTTTATTTTTTACTTTTATTTTTTTATTTCAGTTTAGCTTAACTTAGCTTAGCCTATGTTTGTTGGCCCTGTGGTCTAGTGGTCCGGTGTCGGGTTGACCACATGAGGTCCCGGGTTCGAGTCACTGGCTGAACAATTTAAAAATGTGTTTTTTAATTGTCGAACAAAAACAACGTTGCCCATGATTAGAAAATGTATCCGGGTGGCGATAGGCTGGCTACATTGTGGACCTTAAGTGTCTTCGGGTAATCCCCACGATTACTATTTTTTTTAACCCACGATTACTATTTTTTTTAAGATGGTAACAATTGCTGCGCTTAAAACTGTGTCAACTTAGTATTACATATGTGTATAATCAATATTGGATTCGTTATAATTCTAAGATTTGATTGATTGCGATGGGTGCAAGCAAATCAAACTAGTCCTCTATCAGGTAAATCCATGGCTTTTACGCATCCTGTCTAGAATTACAGAAAAACGTGTAACGGTTATTATCGGGGTAATTACGGAATATGGTTCCTAGGAAAAAAATTAAACTAAAAATAAAACAAATGTTTAGTATCTTCACGCTCGTATCTCCGAAAAGGTATGAAGAGGTACAACCAGTACACTCACGATTAGCCGAAAATTCGGCCGGTTTCCGAAACGCAAATTAATTTTAACAAGCAATTAATCTGTGTTTAACAAAGTTTTTGTAAGCAAACGATCTGTTTAAACACAAATTAATTGCTTGTAAAAATTAATTTGCGCTTCAGAAACCGGGCGTTAGTCCCACAATCCCACAATGTGATGGGTGGCAAGCCTATAGTTAACCAGGCACTTTTTCCAATCCAGGGCAACGTTGTTTTTATCAGAAAACTGAAAAAACTCATTTTTTTGAATTGCCCGACCCGGGAATCGAGCCCGGGCCCTCATGTAGTCAACGCCAACACTGGAGACTAACAGTAGTCAATCTACATATTACATGTGATATTCGAGCAACGCACACATAGACACCTCTCACGGACGCGATATCTCGGAATGGTTCGGGACAATTTGAGCCGCACCAGTCCGAGATATCGCCAGTAGTCAATCTACATACATGTGATATTCGAGCAACGCACACATAGACACCTCTCACGGACGCGATACCTCGGAATGGTTCGGGACAGTTTGTTCCGTTTTGTCTA
Organism: Apodemia mormo; assembly: GCA_036924255.1. Classification (NCBI taxonomy): domain Eukaryota; kingdom Metazoa; phylum Arthropoda; class Insecta; order Lepidoptera; family Riodinidae; genus Apodemia; species Apodemia mormo. The sequence continues at coordinate 15,625,841 of JAUPFN010000021.1, read as the reverse complement.
TGTGTGCTATGCTCGAAAATTACTTGTATGGAACATTGACTTCTGTTAGTCTCTAAGTTACTGTTTTCGTTTGTTATTCTCTGTTATGTATATTTTTTTTTGTGTACAATAAAGTTTTAAATAAATAAATAAATTAAATTAATTTTATTTAAACATAATTAAAGAATTATTTGTACTTAACTAATTTATTTATTTTCTTGTAGTAAAATATGTTGGTAACTTAATTAATTTTTAACAACTTCTAACACCCATATTCTTGCAAATAAATATTTTCTTTCTTTCTTTCTTTCTTAGCTGTAGTAGAAAGTGTTAAGATTTTTATCTGTAGTATCGCTACAGACTCTACGACGTAGAATCTACGTAGATGTGTGTTTTTGTCGAAATTAATTTAGGCAAATGGTATGTAATCTGTATGACTGTAAATGCGAAATGTGGGCTTACAGCCCATTCAAAGGGTGTTTCTCGTGAGACTAAACTTCGGCTTAGGGCAGTATCTTGACTATAAGTGGGAGAGTCAGTGATATCAGGATTTCACCTCGTTTATAACTCTTGACCAGGGCTTTTAGATATTTGCGGGCAGAAATAGTGGGTTGCTGACTTTTGTGTATGAACTGTGATAAGTAAACTGTGATGATATCATCGGGATCGGATAGGGGTGTGGATTTACCACTAATGCCGGATTGCTATAGTCAACGATACGACATTCGTAGCAGTAACCATAAGCAACCAATCTAATAAATAAGGCGGTAGAAACTGAACGGAATTTTTTTGTCTATTATTTTTTTGAATAAGTATATTAAGTGCGTTGCAATATTATAATGTTAAAAGAATGTTAAAAGAAATTGGCAATTAATCCTAAGCTTTTTTGTCTTCTAAATAATCTGAGATTTGTAATCTCTTTGAAATTACACAGTTTTGATTTAACCCATTTTTAAAATTTGTGTATTGATAGATCTGCTATAGCATCGGCAAGTTTATTGTAAAACTGTATACACTAAAGAGTATCATTAAAGAGTATCATATTCTATGGAGGCGAGATGCATACACAAATGCATGTATCGATCCCGCTTGTCATTTATTTTTAGTAAAAAGTATCCTATAATACTTCTAATACCTCCACGAATATGTGTACAGTTTTATAATAATCGGTTAACTAGTTTTTGCGTGAAAGTGTAGCAAACAAATTTACATTCGCATTTATAATATTAGTAGGGATTGACTCTGGTGACCTCGCAAAGGAAACTGCATGATGACATTCTTGTTTATAAGTTATTTTTTTTTGTTTATTTATTGCTTTTTGCTTATTATATCTTGAATATTTTGTTTTAGAATAAACAAATGTTTTTTTTTAAACTTGAAAGTTTCTCAAATCTTTTTTGAATAATTGAAAGAATAACTCCATCGTGTGCCTTTACATACATAATCTGTTGTAACCCTGGTGTATCAAAGTGATTTCATAGTTTTGGCAGATTGTAGTCCGTGTTGGTCCGGAGGTCCGGAGGAGGATAGACATCCAGCTCTGCCAGGCAGTTCCTAATAGACGAACGATTGGTTATGCGAGTCATAACCATTGTGGCTATTAGGTAGCAGATTTCTGCATTGCCTCGCCAGTTCTAGTGCCATCGCCTTACCTATTCCTGCTGCTACAGTGTCAGTGCTTACCACAGTCGTGTTCCAGTTTTGGGGGTCGTCAAACTTATACATGTGGTATTAAGACCCCTCAAGGATAGCAACGCACCATTAACATATTTTTTGTCCTTAGGGTATGGTTTGCTTCTTTTATTACTAACTCTAAATTAGTTAACTTAAATTAAGTTCGGCTGCGATTTTATTACACAAAATAAGTAATGTCAAACGCGTATTATGTATGCGCGTTGTTGCGTTTTTCGTCTGTGTATTATGCGCCACATGTCGGGCAAAATAAACGGCTTGTTGGAGAGTTCTGCGGAAGGGACGAGTCGGAGCAATGTACGCTTAAAATTGCGTGGTGTGAAAATAAGAAAAAAACATAAAACAATCAAAACAAAAAAAGAAATTGCCACCATGATAAGTACGTGTAAAAATGGTATGTCTTCTTAAATTTTCGGTAGACCGCCCCTTAAACGCTGTATTAAATGAAACTCTTCTTATTTACATTTTATATATTTAGGATTCAATCTCGGAATCCCTTGATCTAAATCCGAATAATCTAAACATAAAACCAACGAGGCACATTTGTTTGTTATTATATTCAACTTTGTTTATTAATAAAATATTTGATAAAATTAGATTTGACTGACCTTGGCTGATGGACCATTGTCAATCAGAAAAGAACCTATAAAGATCAGAGCTTTGTCTGCTAAAAGCATCGTCAGCGTCCACCTCATTCTCTTTATGGACTGGGTAAAAGTTCCCACCCCCCAGTCAATAAGCTGTTGTTTTACGATAAAGAATCGTGCGATAGATTAAAACTTAATCCTTATAGTTCATTTGCTAATTACCTTCTCATAATATTATATACCTGCTATCATAGACTCTTGCTATATTATATGACGTCATTACGTTTTTCTCATCTTAAATTTTCTTCACAGCACCTGTGAAATTAGCGACATCCCGTTTATTCTTCCTGGAAAACTATGTATTTGTCTCTCTCTGGCAAACGCGGGAAATTCGTGGCAATGCGGTCAGGCAGACCTGTAGATTCGCGCGCGTAGCACAGACGTTTATTTTCGCAAGCTTTCATGGTTCCGTAGGTTCGCGCTGTAACTTTCCGATTTTCTCTTCTTAGTGTCGTACATGTGTTGTGTTTATTTGTTAGTGTAAGTGATGTGTAAATATTGAAAGACATAATAGTGAGGTAAATATTTTTAGTGTTTTTCGTCTATTGTCGCTTTATTGGTATATAAAAATAATAATAAATAAATGTCGCATGTATGTATGTCGTATAAATGTCCCCAAAGTAAGCAAATAATTTGCTTGTGATGGTGTTACTTACTAATACGATGAAATAGATTTATAAATACTCAAATATATTTAATAAACACTCAAACCCTAACATACAAACATCTATACTCACCACACAAATTTCTGGAATCGAACCCGAGTTCCATGAATTGCGTAGTCAGAGTCACTAACCCCTCGATAAAGGGGGCGGTGGTATGGATGAAATTTTGGAAAATAGAAGTACTTACTATAGGCGTTCACATATTCTTTATATACGTAATTCAAAGATGAGATGTAAGCAGTCGTATCATGTATAATTAAAAAAGCAAAACTGACTTCAATTCCCGTACAATATTTGAAGAGTTTCATTATTTCAAGACCCGTCATCAGATACTGACCTGATGACAATGGGACTACCTATATATATATATATATATATATATATATATATATATATATATATATATATATATATATATATATATATATATATAACTTATTTCTTATATTTCACTTTTGATTAGAGTATTTTGTCCTTAAAATCCAAAAACTATGGAACAAACAATATGAAATTTCAAAAAATATTGGTGGGACTTGGTGTAACTCAAATCTTCCTGATAGGGCATCCCCACAACCGATATCCTATGGATTCAACTGGCTGTGGTTGTAGAGAGACGGTAAACTGTAATAATGTTTGTAATGCGTAGCCAGGAGGGTAAGATTGAGAAGTTGTATTTTTTACATCGTAATAAAGCAAACAAGCAGATTGCTCTTCTGATTGACAGCCATTGTCAATAGACACCAAAGATGTTAACGGTGTGTTGCTATCCGTGTAGTGAACTGGTACTGCCACATGCATAAGTTTACCGGCTTTGTTACGCTCCAAACCAGACACGACTTCACGAGCAATTGACGTTAGTGCAGCAGAAAATGGTAAGGCTGTGGAACCAAACCGGGGCGAGACGTTGCGGAACTCTACCACCTAGTAGTCGCGATGGTAATGTCACGTGTAGTGTAGCCAATCGTCCCCTTTTACGAACTTATGGCCGCGTTCCGATCTGGTAGTAGTGTTTAAAATGTCGACTCGTTAAAAGTGCCTGTAAAGGTTTATCGAAATAAAACGTTTCTTGATTTTGATTGATTTTGAACTTGTTGCGTGAATAGGAGATAGTCTACTCTTCAAAGAAAGCTCAGAGCAACACGAATAAAAATTCTTATAAAATATTGGCTTTTTCACTGCGAAATAATATATAATTATACCAGTTCCCTTGCGGGGTAGTCAGAACAAGATTATTAGATAGTCAAGTTCAACATGATTTATTGGTTCGTCAGCTGGAAAGATTATAAATACAATTTATCTTCAATTAGATCATGCTAGTCGCAAGAGCAAGCATAAGGAATGGAAAACGGGTCTGAGATGACCAGAAACTTTGTTTTAATTAAATTTTAAAATTTTCATAAAGAACGTGGTATACAGACCACATTTTTGTACCTTACTGTGAGTCGAATTGGAGTAAAGTATACGTGTCGAATCTGTCTAATGTGCGAAGGCCTTTATTCCCCTTTATAAATTGCCTTACAAAAGGGCAAATAAAATTTGCTTTAAAACAACAACAATCCACGAAAATGACCTCTAGAAACCAACATACAACCTACATACAATCTTAAATTCGTATACAGGGTACAAAACAATTAACCTTTACTTTGTGAGGTCGTGGTTGCTGTAATATTATATTTTGTGTTGTGAAAATTCAGTGCATCTCTAGAAATTAACTCCACGTATGTTTGAATAAATTATAATATTTCCGGCATTTCAGTTGTTAACTGTTTTAGGTGTAAATAAATAAAATCACAGGTTAGATTCTTAGGTTGGGTATAAATATTTTTGAGTTTTTTTCTGTAGCCCGATTTCAAAAGTTGGCAATAAGATTATAAAGTTTTTCATGTAGCCCGACTGCAAAAGTGGGCACAAATATTAATCAGTTGATTCTGTAGCCATATTTTAAAAGTTGACATAAATATTATTGAGTTTTTTTCTGTAACCGGACTTCAAAATTTGGCATTAATATATTTGAGTTTTTTTTGTAGTCGTACTCCAAAAGTTGGCATAAATATTGTTAGTTTTTTTTTCTAGCCGGACCTCAAATGTTGGCATAAATATTATTGAGTTTTTTCTGTAGTCGGACTCCAAAAGTTGGTATAAATACTATTGATTTTTTACTGTACTTACTTACGTACTTCAAAAGTTAGCATAAATATTATTGAGTTTTTTCTGTAGCCCGACTTCAAATAACGAAGATAACTTCCGAGTTGGTTACGGCTTCTTTGAAAAATAGATCAACAACTGATCTGACAGGTACGTCGTAAAAGGCGACCGATTAACTATAATTGTCACTACCATTGTGATTACTAGGTGGTAGAGTTCCGCAACGTCTTGCTTAGGTACTTCGTACCACCACCTTACCTATTAATAGTCAATGCTTGTCACTCTCGTGTTCCGATTTGGACGGTAAGGTAGCCGGTAGACTTATGTTTATTGGTATACCGCTATACGGATAGCAAGGCACTACTGACAACTTTGGTGATATTTCCTTTTTCCATCAGAAGAGCCATCTTTTTATTTGCCATCGTATGATATGAAAATATCTGTAAACCGGTTGGCCTTGCATGCCATCCCTGGAACTTCCCGCTAAATTGGGGTATTTTAAGCTCAATGAAGCAAAAACTATACGTAATCATGAATTTTAGAACTCAAGGAGTTCAAAAATCTTAAGTTTTTAAAATAATAATATTTTAATCTTCAAAAATATGTATATTTTCTATTTTTTTTATTTGTTTTGAGAAGTTTTGATTTTTGAATAGCATTCGAAGCAATTTTTAGACATAAGTTGTTTTATTTAGCTACAAAATCAATAGGTAAGAAAAATTATAGTTATATATAACTAGCAAAAAGCAGAGCTTTATAAGGGCTCGCTAAGTTATATTACCTAGTAATATTCTTAGGAAAGTATTTTTATGCGAATTACATCTTTTAAGGTATTATGGACTTTATTTATTATGTTCGCATCAAAGGCATCGTCAGGCTTTGTATCTAGGGAGGCGTAGAAAAATAAAACCAAAATAAAAAATAAAATGTTTTTAAGATTTTTATCCAATTAACGGTATGTGGCGCAGTTTTTAAAGGAGACAAAATTCCTGGACTGAACCGGTTCAAATTTTCTAGAAGTATAAGTTGAGCGGAATCAAATCGAATGCCAGCAACCGCGTTTCGATCGGTCCAGGCGTTCAAAACTTATGAGTTGTTGACACACACATACGCATACATACAGACATACTGACGTCATCGCGAAAATAGTCGAAAATCGTTCCTAAGACCACAAAACGTGAACATACGGTGAAAACTCCATTTTTGAAAATCGGAACAAAATCAGTAACCTCCCTATCAACATACGTATTGGGAAGTTAAAAAGTACAAGTGTTTTAATAGATTAATATAGTGTTAAAATCGAGTGAACGAAAATGAATTAAATGAAATAAAACTACCACGCCAAAGCTTAAACCTAAAAGTGCGATATTTTTTCAGTAAAATGTACCACTAAACTGCACAGATCGTCGCCTAGTGTAGCTTTGTAGCATTTTAACTCGTTAGTTTTATAATAGATGGCGTTAGCAGTAATGAAATTCTAATACAAAATGTATCTTCTATTTTTTTAATGTTTATGAAATAGCATTTTAATGGCAGATAACATATCCAGACATGAATTTAAACCACCACGTCAAAGCTCAAACCTAAAAGTGCGATACTTTTTTAGTAAAATGTACCATAATAGTGCATAGAAAGTCGCCTAGTGTAAGGCTCGCTTCGCTCGCCCTGATAATTTTTTTTAAAAATATAGTATTTTAAACTTCAAAAAGATGTATATTTTCAAGATGATGATCGGTTTTGATTTTTGAATGGCTTTCGAAGTAATTTTTGTTTCGATTCGAATTCGAATTCGAAGTAAATCGATAGTTTAGAAAATAGTTTAAAAAAATCAATAGATTAGAAAAAAATTGACATTTCTTCGAAATGTCAAAATTTCAAAAATTTGCGTCATGATGAATTCCGAACGAATCAACCAATTTTAATCTAATTTACGCAGTTATTTAAGTAGACGAGTTAAATAGATTTTTAAATAAATCGGTATATAAGCTTGAAAGTTATTTTAAAAAATATGAAGTAATTTTGCTTTAATATTTGAAAAACTGTAACTTTTGAAAATTTAGTTCGATTTTCATTTTTGTAACAGCATAAGACGTAATTTTTTTTTAAAGTACTAAGAGTTTACGTTCGAAAAGTATTTTAGAAGATTAAAATACGTTTGGTTGAAAAATTTCGAAGCTATGTCGAAAAAACACTTATTCAAAATTTTTATAAACCAATTTAAATGCAATTATGCATTGGACGAATTTTTTTTAAGGAAAATAGCTGATTAGATTGTGTACTTAATCGGTACATCACTTTGAAAGGTATATTAATAAAATACTGTTTCGCCAAAATATAATTTGAGGTTTTTCAAAATTTCTCAAAATTTACTTGGCCAAATTGGTCCAAATTTTCAGGAATTCTAAGTTGAACGGAATCCAATATAATGCCATCCGCGGCGTTTCGGTCGGTCAAGCCATTCAAAAGTTATGAGATATTTACATACACACACAATACATACATACATACGGACATACTGACGTCATCATGAAAATTGGCGGAAAAGGTTCCTAGAACCTCGAAACGTAGAGATCTGGAAAAACTCGATTTTTGAAAATCGGGGCAAAATCAATAACTTCCTTATCTACATAAGTAGCGGGAAATTAAAAAAAACTTCTTGATTTAGCATATGTAGTTACGTAAGATTGTAAACACTATAATAATATCATATTATATCATCACATTAATAAAAGATACATTGATATACATATTATAAAAGTTGTCATAAATATATAGAAACATCGTTGTTATAAGTACTCTTCCGCTTACTTTATGTAACAGAGTACAAACACTACATAAATATCGATAGTTTTCCCGATTTGAAGAATCTAGTTTAATAGGCCAATGAAATATTTACATGTAAAAATATCTTCCGCTGGAAGCCGCAGAAACATTTCTCGATGGATCATTTCAAATTAAAATAATAGTTCGCTCTACAAAAACCGTAGTGTTATAATATTTTACGTGACATGTATTTCAGTATGTGAATTAAATCCCTGATGGTCCGGGTCCTTTTGACGAAGATGTTTTATGAAGGCTTTATGAAAGATTCCAAGCAAGCAGATGGCTCTCCTGATGAAAAGATACAATCACCGCCTATAAACACCAACATTAATGGTGCTTTGGTATCCATGTGGCGAGGTGTTAACGCTACTGACATAAATTTACCGGCTACATTACCCTCCAAACCGAAACACGTCAATAACAAGTATTGATACTATTTTGGCAGGAATATGAAAGGCGATGATATTTCTTATCCTTTTAATACGATTTTGAAACGGATGTAGGTATATACTTTAATCGGATTTTAACAAGAAAAGGAAAATTTACTGTAATAACAATAGTGTAAGAAATTGTTTTTGATCTCCCTATGTTTCTCTGTATTGATCCGAACCCCTTATAAAAAATGGACTATTTGTCTTCCTGCTACTTCCTGGCACTTTGTAAACAATGAAGGATAGGCCAAACGTGCTACAAACATTGTAATTACCATTAGAGTCTGCGACGTCTTGTCCGTTCTGATATGATGTTTAGTTTAATTTTTTATCTTGTTTAGAATCAATAATCGATTTATCTTACAAATCCTAAGAAAAACAATGAAGTATCTAATTAAGGCTAATTTTAAATATCTAAGGAAATTTGCGCTTGGTTTGTAGGAAGCAGTGACCGATTAGTATCATATGTCCCGTAACGAATGTCGTTGTTATTTTCCTTTTATAAAAAATAAATCGATTTCTTATTAATATTTTGTCTCAGGATAAAATAACAGAGGAATTTAATACATTAAAATAGAATTAATAAAAAGATACTGAAGTTGATAATAAAAACAATATGGAGGCGAAAAAAAGATTGGGTATTGATGTAAAAATAAGAAATGGCGTATTTCGTTAGTTTAGAAATTACGCAAGCTTTTGCTGAATCCATCTGCCATTCTGTCAGAATGTTCGTAAAAGGCGAACGATTAGCTATATATGTCACTACCATCAGGACTACTAGGTGACAGAGTTCCCCAACTTCTCGCACGGGCATGTGCACCACCGCCTTACATATTCCTGCCGCAATGCTTGATACTGTCGAGTTCCGGTTTGAAGGTTAAGGTATTCTGTAAACTTATGCAAGAAGCATCAACACCTCGCCACACGAATCAAGGGCGGATCCAGCCTTCGGTTCAGAGGGGTCACATATTTGAGGTTCAGTCATGATGGCTTTAATCCTTACCTAAGACTGAGAAATCCATGCTTAGACCCCTGCCTAGGCCCCTCCCTGGGTCACGACCCCCATGACCACCCCATGGATCCGCCCTTGACACAAATAGCAATGAATCATTAACATCTTTGGTGTCTATATACGATGGTTGTCTCTTTTTATTACGAAAACCATCTATCTGTTTAGATGCTATGTTATAATTTAAAAAAATGTAGAAAGAATAACAGACGACTGATGATGATGATGATGAGACGATATTTTAGGCCGGCAACGCAACTGCTAGACCTCTGGCATTGCGGATGTCCATGGTGGATGCAATTAACGGTGATCACTTAACATCAGGTGGATCTCCTGCTCTTTACCCCCTCTTCTATAAAAAAAAAGAAAAAAAAGATGAAAATTGACAAAACAGATATACCGATAATGCGAATGAGGATAGATGTAGGTACTGGGGGAGATCGACCAAACGTACCATGATCTAATAAAATTGATCACTGTCGCCGAGGGTGAGTGTATGAAGAGTTATAAATGTAGAGAAAATAACGCAAATTTGTAGGAATGATTAATATACAGTACTCGGTACTATCTCTCTACCAAGAAAATTGGATTTTTTTTTAAATAAAGCTTGTTTGGCTTAGATCATGAGGGCCTGCGGTCGATCCCTAGGTCGGACAAAAATATTATTGAGTTTATTTGAAGTTCTTTTTTGAAAATTATAATTTGCCTCTGTGATCTAGTGGTCCAGTTTGGATGTAGGCCAAATGAGGCACCAAGTTCGATATCCGGGTCGGCAATTCCAAATGTGCTTTATTCAGGTTTCTGATAAAAACAACATTGTGCGGGATTGGACAAGTACCCTGTTGGCGATAGTCTTGCCACTTCCCACATTGTGGGACTAAGTATTTTCGGCTAATCAGGTACACTTTTTGTACCGCTGCCTATCTGTTCGGAGATACGAGCATGAAGATACTTTTTTTTCGAAAATTAAAATTATCAGTATCAGCATGGACTCTGATGATGGTGTATTAGTATCCCTGTAGCTCTGATGAACACGTAAAAACGGTCCCGGTTATCGCTATAAATAAGCGATCGTCGTTATCAGGATAGTCATCAGTTACCACCCATCTCGTCATCCGACGAACCGGTGAATCGAAAAATTTTAAAACGTTTGGTTTACTTTGTCTACTCTGCAAAGGAACTGGCGTGATGCTACTACTTTTATAATATACTAAAAAAAATCTATTAGGAAGAAAATCGCGAAAGTTTATTTTAGTTTCATCTTTAAATTATTAGAATACTAGCTGCAGCATGCAGCCCGCTGCATTTAAAAGGTTTTTGGCGAATCCCGCGGGATGACCTAATTTTTCCGGGATAAAAAGTAGCCTATGTGCTATGTCAGGTCATCATATACCTGTGTGCCGAATTTCATTCAAATCCTTTCAGTAGTTTTTGCTTGATTGAGTAACAAACATTCATCCATCCAAACATCTAAACTTTCGCATTTATAATATTTTAATTAATTAATCAATATATTAATATATACACAATATAGATATGTACACATAATTTATAATTGTAATCATGTCATCATATTCACATCTAGATAAGCTCCGGTGTGAAGGTTGAGGATGCTTGAGTAATTATCAGGACATGGAACCTTCTAATCTGAGGACCCCGAATTGATTGATTGAAGTTTCATCATGTTACACCACGGGAGAGATTAGCAATTTCCATAATAACACATTACTTAATTGAATTAACATAGAGCTGGCTTTGAATGGAATTGTTATTCTACATCCAGTTTAATCAACACTGAAACATCCAATTTTATATCTATTTATCTTGTCTTATATAAAATATTAAGGTTTTCTTAAACACTTGCCAGTCGTATTTTATTCTTTTTATTGCGAATACGTGTCGATCTTTCTTTTATCTTTTGCAAGTTTTTATTTGTGTTCATTCGGGCTGCTTAAGGAAAATGGATCAACTGTCTTTCTGTTAGGAATTTCGTAAAATGTGATATGGATAATTGCTTAATTTCTTGAATCAATGGCTGTGTTCCTGTTGAATGTCTTAAATCGGACTTCTAACAAAATTGAGAGGTGGCTTAACTAAGATTTTTCCAGGACACTCGATATAATGCAATGCCGCCATTTTACTTGTAAGTCAAGGTGTATTTGCATAATTCTGACAGTTTCGTAAAAGGCGAGGTACAGTTGTAGTGAATCGTATAGCAAATCTTTCGCCTTTTACAAAACTGCCTGGCCTAGTGGCAATTGGTCTAATCTTCAAAAATAGTAGGGAGCCCAAGAGGAGATTTTGGTATTTACTCGAGCGCGTACCTCGCATACTGTTAAGGCTCTCCACCAAATATAAGCCTTTTCTATAGAGGGGGTAACTATGGCAGAAAAACAAAACAAGATTAAGATAACTTCGGCTTGTGAAAATGGCCAGATTATACTTTTTTCTTAAATCTTACATCATTTCCTCCATAATAAAAGAAAATTCAGACGCACTCGAGAATGTCAAGACAAAATTTTCTTTGCAACTTTGTGACCCTCTTACTCCCTTACCACATGAGTAGATAAGGGGAAGTAGTACTCTTTGCCCTTACGCTACACTTAAATCGTCAGATTTTCTAAATTTTAGCTGGCTATTAATCCACCATACCCTAATCTAACGCGCTTTAGTGTTTCCATGTCACTGATTTTTTAAAACTTTTTTTATCTGTAAAATTTTTCTCCACAATTGAAATGAAAATATAGTCTTTTATTTTCCTATATATTAGTCTCCAAAATCTAGATATACGCTCGAGTAACTACCCATATAACATCTTGGCTCCCCTACTAAAAGGGCCTAGACCATTGCGGCGTAATATATGTATTTAGTTAATATTAATTTAAATGCAAGGCAAGCAAGCTAGTGGACAAAATGGATACGGAACCGGGGTACGGTTCTTTTCTTGCAATGCTCTTATTTAAAGTTAAATAAATAACCTTACAAAATTGCGCTCACACACTTCGCTGCTCGGGGCAAATGGAAAAAAAAATTAACGCACCCCCTTCCACACTCCACGTGGACTTTACAAATATTAGGGGTCTTAACTCGAACTTAAATGCTGTCGACTACCATCTTGAGATGGATAAGCTGGCTTTTTTTGATTTTTAACTGAGACGCAGATATTTCTTAGGCTGATACCTCATTCCTCTCCTATCCGGGGTACAAACTTAAACATTCATTTGTATCCCGGGCGGGAGTTTGTGCTTACGTCAGAGAGGATATCAACTGTTCTTGACGTCTAAGCAGCCTTGAAGGTAAGGACCTATCCATTCTCTGGCTACATGTAGACTGCGACGACCATCCCCGCATCTATGCGTGCCTTTACAGGTCCCATAGCGGATATGCCGAATCTGACTGACTCGTTGAGCATATCCAGATTACAACAGATTCCGTGCTGCAGCAGATCCCCTCTGCAGAGATCGTGATCATCGGTGATTTCAACGCCCACTATGCTGAATGGCTCTGTTTACTTACTACCGATCATGCGGAGAGATCTGTTCACGATTTTGCCTTAGCGTATGGGCTAACACAGCCAGTTACTTCGCCTACATATGTTTCAGATGTGGATCACCACCTTCCTTCCTTGTTAGACTTTCTGCTGACCTCACACTCGGACAGTTATCAGATTTCCGTAGAAGTTCCACTTGGTTCATCGGACCACTGCCTGGTTTGGAGCAAAGTGCCGGTAACGCGCTTATCACGGCCTCGTTTTTTAGGCTGCCTCCTCGTTTGGTACTACAGGTCAGCAGATTGGGACAAGATGCGGTCCTTTTTGCATCCTATCCATAGAGACGTATATGCTTTTCGCTGGATGATCCAGACATCGTTGCTGACTGCGTCGCTGATGTGGTGCTGCAGGGAATGGAATTTTATGTTCCATTTTCTGCTGTACCTGTTGGTTGCAAGTGTCAGCCTTGGTTTGGTCGTCAAGCAAAATGGTTTCACGACAAAAGCAGGAATGTACCAGGCCTGGGCTACGGCATCGGCATCGTAGGATGTAAATAACAGCACATTCAGAAAGGAGTACAATCATGCCTCTAGGTTTTTTAAAAGAATCATCGCTAAGGCAAAATCGAAGCACATTGGTAGAATTGGTGGGAGGCTAGTTCACCTTCCTTCGGGAACTCGTGCGTTCTGGTCTCTAGCCAAAGCTGTCCAAGGAAATTTCTGTCTGTCCTCCTTTCCACCTTTGCACAAAGATGATGGCTCGCTGGCCCATTCATCAAAAGAGAAGGCTGATCTGACTCTGGAGGACCAAGGGAAAGCACCACCTACCTTACTGCAGTATGACACTTCCATGCCGAAGGTAAAGTTCTTTCAAACTGCAGTGCACAAGGCACTTATTTCCTTGGACTTTCATAAGTCAAGTGGGCCTGATGGCATCTCTCCTATCGTGCTCAGGATATGTGCTCCAGAGTTGGTACCGGTCTTAATGCGTTTCTTCTGACTTTCCTACTCACATGGCGTCGTACCCAAAACTTGGAAGATCTCTTTAGTGTACCCAGTCCATAAAAAAAGGCGATCGCTCGGTCCCGTCCAACTATCGGCCTATCGCGAAAATCTCCTTATTCTCCAAAAGAATGGAGCCTATTATTAACTGCCAGCTTCTGATTTATCTAGAGGAGCACCAGCTGTGTAGTGACCGCTAGCAAGGTTTTCGTCGCGGTATATTTAGCACTTCGGTGGTCGGAGGCAGTGGAGAATAAGGGAAAGGTATTGGCAATTAGTTTGGACATAGCGAAGGTCTTCGAATGGGTATGGCACAAAGCACTTTTGTCCAAGCTCCCGTCCTATGGGCTTCCTGGGAAATAGTGCGATTGGATCACCAGTTTTCTGACGGATCGGAGTATTAAGGTCGTTGTTGATGGCGCATGCTCTGACCTTAAACCCGTCAATGCTGGTGTTCCTCAAGGCTGTGTGCTATCAACTGCTCTGTTTCTTCTGCACATTGATGATATGTTCCAATCAAGCAACATTCATTGTTATGTGGATGACAGTACAGGCGATGTTTTATACTCTGGCCGCAGCGGATTTCCTTGGGAATACGTCAACGAATGCCGGAACAAACTTATGTCCGAAATTGAAGAACAACTTTCCGTAGGTTTGGAGTGGGATCGATTAAATTTGGTTCAGTTTAACCCCATTAAGTTTGCGAATTTACCGCCAAAAATCACTTTTTATCTCTTCTCGTTTTAAAATACTTCCCTAAAAGCCTCAGCCAGTATTGGCATACTTGGAGTCGACATATCGAGCGACGTTCTGTTTCGCGGTCACTTGGAAGGCAAGGGTAAATTAGCCTCTAAAAAGCTGGAAGTTCTCTGCAGGGCTAGGCAATACTTCACACCAGCCTATCTTTTACTGCTTTATAAGGCGCAAACCGGCACCATATGAAGTGCTGCTCTCATTTATGGGCGGGGGCTCTTCAGTACCAGCTCCTTCCTTTTGAACGCATTCAACGTAGAGCAGCTCGAATCGTCGATGACGAGACTAGTTCAAATCGGCTTGATTCTTTGGTTTTACGTAGAGATGTGGAATCACTCTTTTTTTTATGTTTTAAGACAGCAAACAAGCAGATGGGTCTCCTGGTGGAAAGAATCAAACCATCGCCTATAGACACCAAATATGTTAATGGTGCGTTGCTATCTTGTGGCGAGGTCTAATGCCACATGCATAAGTTTACCGGCTACGTTACCCTCCAAACCGAAACACGACAGCGACAAGCACTGACGCTATTGCGGCAGGAATATGTAAGGCGGTGGTACCAGACCCGGGCGAGACAATGCAGAACTCTACCACCTAGTAGCCACGATGGTAGTGACTCGATAGCTAATCGGTCGCCTTTTACGACCTGCCTGGCAGAACGGCAGTTGGCCTATTCTTCAAAGGAGGCCGGGATCGTCTCTATCATGGAGAATGTTCCGAGGAACTATTTGGATTAATTCCTGCCGCCGAATTTCACGATCAGACATCGTGACAAAATTCAAAGTTTCATCCTCACCATCTCGATGTCTGGAAATCCACAACCGTGCGATTCTCGAGCCACTTTTAGCCTCGTACTACTCCTATGCGGAACCAGCTATTGGCAGAAATGTTTTCCAAGTGGATACGACTTGAGACATTCAAGAAAAGAGCTTACTCATTCTTAAAAGGCTGGCAACGCAATTACAAACCCATTGGTAGTGCAGTTGTCTATGGGTGGCGGTAATAACTTACCATGAGTTGAACCTCCTGTCCGTTTGCCCCTTTTCTATAAAAAAAGATGATCCAAAAATACGACAGCGAATAACACTAATGCTATTGCGGCACGAATAGATAAAGCGGTGACACTAAACCAGCGCGACGTTGCAAGAGGTACACGTAACGTAAAGACACGTTGAAAAATCTTCTGTATAAATCTTGAAATATTTCAGTGGACTCAGACCGCTCAAACTAGATTATTTGATATTAATATACCTACCTTCATTTAATCCCATTTGAGGTTAGATATGAGTCTATGAGGTATCAAATATCAAAGTTTTTAATTTCTGCTTTTGGGGTTAAAGGTTCCCATACCTCTGTATTTCTTGATTTAAAGTCTAGTCTATTCTAATGGCACCGACAGCCTTGCAGGGCTTGACGTAAAATCTGTTATTTTAGGGTTTTGTTTTCTTCTGGAAGTATTTATGTGTTCCATCTTTTTAACTCGTTGAATTCTGCTACGGTATATTTACAGTAGATGAGCGGAGAGCAAAAGCCACGGTATGCACCTGGACAGGTTCTTCTACATTTTGCATCATTTTGCTATAAATATAATAATATAAAATGCAATTACCAAGGAATGTTTTGCATATTCTACGATTATGGTGATATAGTTAAAATGTTCTTGTTACCGCCAAGGTAGGCTTTCAAAATTTTACAAAATTCTATTAAATTTTCACTTTGCTTGTTTCTTTTGACAAACCCATATTACAATGCCAATCGAATATGACGAATTGGAATTCACTTTTGCATTCAAATTTTCCTGGACATTACATATTAAACGTGTTCTCATCACGTTTAGGTCTTTTTTCGTGGAATTTAATTTATGCGGCTTTCGAGATCTAGTTGCTTGTGTAGGCTACTTTTACGAGGCGCGGCCTATTTCTGGGCATTGGCGTATTAGCGGCTGAAATATTGCCACCAATAATTAGTCCTAGTTAAAGGATAAGTACAATACCTTGATAATGCTGTATATCGTGAAAAAAATATTTTTATTAGAAAAAGTAAATAAAAATACAATTACAAAAATAAATATCTCAGGACAAATTACACAAATTGACCTAATCTCGAATTAAGAAAATAATTTGCTTGTGTTATAGGTGTTAGAAACGATACTAAAACATAGAAATACATATATAAATACTTAACACTTAAATATATTTAATGAAAAACCCAAACTCAAAAATACAAACATTTAAACTCATCATAGGTATAAATGTTTGTGCCTGTCGATAACTTAAACCAAACCCAACAATTACCTAGGCAAGGTCGCTAACTTAACCACCACAACATTTAAATATTGAATAATATATTTTGTGTTATAAAGTTTCAATGAGTATAAGTGATAAGTGTGTGCAGTGCAAAATAAACGCAATTTACTAGCTGATAAAACAGGACGAATAAGCTATCCAATTAGATGTTAGATGCTATAACAACACTATCCGAAGTTTATAATGGATTAACCGCTTTACAATGAAGTTAGCTTTAGCAATTCAATTAAGTGATGAGTTATTATCAAAATTTACTCTTACACTTAGTGGAGTTCATACTAACATGATGAAATATTAATCAATCATTTTGGGTTCTTAGATGAGATGACCGCTTTTCCATGTAATTATTTTAGTCTCCTCTCGTATGACTGATGACATCCGGTCATATATTAGACCGGAAGCCAAGTTACTTCCGGTGACTTGCTAATAAGGCGACATGGTTATATTTACAAGTATCATATACTCGTATACTAAACTGTATGATACTGCTTTAAATTGTGTATTGAATGATGATTAGTATTAGGTCCAAATAATTAAGATTATATATTATTGTTTTTTTTATATCATTAGATAGCAACAAAACAAATGGCTTATAATTTGTAAACTATTTTTTATATACAATATATAATTTATATACTTTATATACTTATATATATACTTATATATACTATAATATATAATTTATATACTTAATATACGTTTCACTTTGTAATCGAAGCATCTTCAGGAGAGTCGAATAGAACTTCTCTATAAAAGCATTAACCTAAGTTTTACCTAACATTTGACCGCCCTATTGGTTGAGTAGTTAGCGAACCTAGCTAATAGCTACTAATCGATGGGACCCGGGTTCGATTCCCGGCAGGGACAAATATTTATGTCATGAGCATAGATGTTTGTATTTCTGGGTTTGGGAGTTTACTATGTATTTATTAAGTTCTGCATTGACTGCATAGTCTCGCCCGGGTCTGGTACCACCGCCTTACCTATTCCTGCTGCAATAGCGTCAGTGCTTGTCACTGTCGTGTTCCGGTTTGGATGGTAAGATAGCCGGTAAACTTATGCATGTGGCATTAGACCTCGCCACAAGATAGCAACGCATCATTAACATCTTTTTGTCTATAGGCGATGGTTGACTCTTTCCATCAGAAGACCCATCTGCTTGTTTGCTATCTTATGATATAAAAAAATGAAGCAGTATATATATGTGTATTTGTGTATATATATTAGTATCGTTGACTTACACCCAGCAAATAATTTATTTAATTTTGGGTGAGATCGATTTGTGTAGTTTGTTCAGCGATTATTATTATTATTTGTTTCTGATATAGGCATTGGTATGTTTGTGATGTAGTCACCGATATAAATATGCAGGCATTCATGCATAAAATAATGAAATATACTTACAGTGTGTAAGAGCCGATGAACCGAAAACTAAAGAAAAAATAGCATTTTTACGTTCCAATCAATCATGCTGGCAATTCTTTCTTTGTACATGACATGTGATGCACAGCTTAGGTACTTTGCAAGGACTCGTCGTGCCCGCAGAACTCTGAACTCTTGAACCAGCCGGCGATTACTTTACCGCGATTACTTGCTACCGGCGATTACTTACTACCGCTCGGTATGTGGCACATAATACATTGCTTATTTTATTTCCTTAAATTTTACTATTTTTTTAGAAATACAATAAAGAATATACCGTAGAAAAAAAAAAGAAATAGAAGAAAGAATAATACTGTAGAGTATTTGAATAAATTAAATTATACAAAGTTAAGAGGCTGACAAGACCTAATTTGTTGAAATTGATGTTATTTGAGCAGTTTTTGAAGCAAAACTATTTGTTACAGCAATCACAAAAATATATGTTAATATTCATCATATGTCAAATACCGTGGCCGAACTCGATACATAATTGAACAAAATTGGGTCGACGGAAAATAATTGCAAAGATTGGTCTAAAATCATCATTAAACGGTTCTATATCTATATTTTTTGATGTATGGGTCTGCAGTTAAAAACATGAAGTCTTCATATTCATATCTGAACCGCTAGTGAATCATATTTGACAAATAATCTACACCCCTTTATTAATTTCAATATTTATTCATTATATGACCAGCCCCCAATTCACGTAATTGAGTCAATGCGCTTAAGGCTTTACACATAAACACGATAGAACGCCGAGACGTGCTGCGACGCGTCATAATATATAATAAAATGTGTAACGCTTCGACTCGATTGCGCGCTTGATTACGTGAACTAGGCCCCTGGCCGCCCAGTTTCACTTGTAGTAGGGTCTCGTTTACTGCGATAGAAATAGACAGAGTGCGCGTTTTTGGTGTTGACAGCGCCTTAAGGTAAAAACTTCGTCAAAAAGATTAAAAATTTCCAACACGAATTTCCAACGAATTTCATCTCAGAATCGTGGTCCAAATTTATGGTTTTTATTTTCGGTAGACCGTCTCTAACACACTTTATTTAATGAATATTCTGACCTAGAATCCTATATTTTTCCTGTCATGAATCGAAATCGAACCTTGACATGTTCGATAGGTAACATGCCAACTACTTGACCAAAAAAGTTTGGAAAATCCAAAAGTTCACGCCAGAACGTTTTTTTTTTCTTTAAATTATTTATTACTAGCTGCAGCGTGCAGCCCGCTGCATTATAAAAGTTTTTTTGGGAATCCCGCGGGATCACCAAATTTTTCCGGTATAGAAAGCCTAGGTAGATGATGACCTGGATTAGCCTATGTGCTAATCCAGGTCATCATCTACCTGTGTGCCAAATTTCATTCAAATCCGTTCAGTAGTTTTTGCGTGACTGAGTAACAAACATCCATCCAAACATCCAAACTTTCACATTTATAATATTACTAGCGGCCCGCCCCGGCTTCGCACGGGAAAAAAAGGTTAAAATTGATCCAGTAGTTTTGATTTATTCATTACTTCCCGTAGCCCGCACGCGTTAAATTTGGAGTAAAACGATTCCTCTTTCCCTATGAAGATTTCCTGCTATCTTTGGAATATCTAAATTCATATAGGTACTACATTTTTAGTTTTCACATTTTTACCTATTTCTTTTATTTTTACAATTAATATACTATGGAATGTCTTTATATACAACGTTCACAGCTTTCTTGCCATTAGACAATACAAATATGTTTTCTTTAGAAGTTACTCTTGAAAGAGCGATATATAGTTGGCCATGTGAAAAGCAGTCAACGCTCAAATCTAAGCCTGCAACGTTGAAGGCTTGACCCTGCGATTTATTAAAGCGAGGCATCAGGACAAACGGGAAAAAAATGTGTAAATAGTTGACGCTACGGGCCATCCCTGAAACTTCTCACTAAATTAAGGTATTTTAAGCTCAAGAGTAAAAAATATAAGCATAGATTTTTCAGTTCAAACATCTATTTTGTTAAAAATGACAGTATTATTAATTTTTGGAAAGCTGTATATTTGAAAACGATGATGGCATTCAACTTAATTTTTGAGATCTAAAATATTGTTTTACCTAAATAATCGATAGGTTGAAAAATTTCGATGCTATGTCAAAAAATATTTTATTTTTAATTTTCTTCATTCATAAATCCTAAACAAATTGACCGATTTTGATTAAATTAACGGAACAAAAGCTGATAATATTTTTAAGTCAATCGGTAAATTAACTTGAAAGTTATTTAAAAAAACTTAAGTTTGCTAAAAATAACGTATGAAAAGCTATAAGTTTGAGAATTAAATTCGATTTTAATTTTTGAAACGGCATTTGACGTAGTTTATTAAGTACTAAAATATCGTAGAACACCAAAAAATGATTGGTTGAAAATTTTCGAAGCTATGTCGAAAAAACACTTTTTCAAAATTTTTCGTCAACGATTACTCTCAAACGGAGAAACTGATTTTAATGCAATTCATTTATTAGACATAGTTTTTTGACGAATAGAGCTGATTAGTTTTTCTACTAAATCGGTACATAAATGTGGAAGTTATATTAAAAAAATACTGTATCGTCAAAATTTTTTTGATGTTTTTTCAAAATTTCTCAAAATCTCCTGGACCGAATCGGTTCAAATTTTCAGGAAATCTAAGTTGAGCAGAATCCAACCGCGTATCGATCGGTCTAGCCGTTCAGAAGTTATGAGATGTTTACATACACACCTACACACACACACACACACACACACGCATACACACATACATACATACATACATACATACAGACAGACATACTGACGTCATCATGAAAATAGTCGGAAAAGATTCCTAGGACCTCTAAACGTGGACATCTGGTAAAAACTCGATTTTCGAAAATTGGGGTAAAATCAGTAACTTCCTTATCTACACGTAGTGGGAAATTTTTTTTTCAAATAGCCTATGTCACTCGGTGAAAAAAAAGAAAAGTAAAATGAAAAGTAAGTACGTAAAGTAGTAAAAAACTGGTTTGCTAAATCACGTTTTTTTACATTGATTGTTAAATAACAATTTTACAAAAATTATACGATATACCTGAAGATATTATCGAAGGAATGTGCTAACTTATTACATGATCGAATGTACTTTACTTGATCATATAAAATTCCGAAAACAGGAAAAATAATTTTTTAATACTGTTTCTAATCATCCACATGATTTTTATATGGTGATATTTAGTTAAAAAAAGGAATGTACTAAATTTTGGTTTTCAGCTAAGTCCTATATTTATTTATCCGAAAATTAACACGTTCCCCAGCGGTTTCAGAACACACAGCGCGCGCGCCGCCCGACCGGCCGGTAATCCCGCAACCGCTATGCCCCTGCATTTTAAATCTGTAATATCTTCGAAAATATTCATTTAAGTTACATGCTGTAAACGGCCATATTGATTTATATTAAATCAACAATATATTAAAGGTATTTAATTGAAAAAAAGCCATTATTTCTCGTAAAAAGTAAATGACAAAAACATGCTATTGTGGGTTATCCATAAGAGCTAGACATATACCATCGGGGACTTTTCTGTAGACCTTTTCAAGGTGTACAAATACTTAGTACATTATTTTGATAAATCTCGTAGGGTTTAGCCTGCGTTTGCAATATAAGCGGAAAAAAATATAATTATTTATGACATGGCATTAGAAAACTCAAAAATTGCAGTATTTCTCTACAATATATTGAATGTTATTATACACATAAACCTTCCTCTTTAATCACTCTATCTATTACAAAAAACCGCATCATAATCCGTTGCGTAGTTTTAAAGATTTAAGCATACATAGGGACATAGGGACATAGGGACAGACAGAGAAAGCGACTTTGTTTTATACTATGTAATGATAATGATGATGATTATATTATATTAATATAATATAGAAATATAGATGTAGATAATATATAATATAGAAAATAGAAATATAGATAAAACAGAAACAGATCCGAATGAAGTTATTTTCAATAGGGATCTATTCCGAGTGAATTAGGTAATATTGATAATAAAATAAAGTGAATTCATAAAGCCAATCGACCTATTTCGTGTTTACAGACATAATTACAATATAATCAACTGACGGCCATCAACATTTTTTTTCAAATATATTTTTTAGAGTAATTAATTCTTTTCAAAGATTTAATGTTATACAGAAATTGAAGAATTAAGGTTACTCTTTATAATCATATACTTTTTATATCAAATTAGTGTATGAATTTAATACTGATTGTGATTGAAGTTGGTTGAGCCATAGATTTTATTTCAACCGATAGTA
The DNA here is from genome assembly GCA_036924255.1 of Apodemia mormo. Lineage (NCBI taxonomy): Eukaryota > Metazoa > Arthropoda > Insecta > Lepidoptera > Riodinidae > Apodemia > Apodemia mormo. The sequence continues at coordinate 15,603,159 of JAUPFN010000021.1, read as the reverse complement.
ATGCACAGCCTCGCCATATAATATTTTATGTGGTACCCCGAGTTGGTCCGGGGCCCCTTTGAAGAATAGACCATCTGTCATTCTAACAGGCATTTCGTAAAAGGCGAACGATTGTCCAAACATATCACTATCACTTAGTGATGGTAAATTTCCGCAACGTCTCGCCCGGGTTCGGTACCACCGTCTTACCTTTTTCTGCCGCAATAGCGTTAGTACTTATCATACTTGTCATACCGTGCGATTCTCGAGGCACTTTTTTTCACGCACTATTCCTCTGAGGAACCAATTACCAGCAGGGGTTTTTCCAAGCGGATACGACTTAGGGACCTTCAAGAAAAAAACCTACTCTTTCCTAAAAGGCCATCAACGCAACTGCAAATCTTCTGATAGTGTGGTTGTCCATGGGCGGCGGTGATCACTTACCATCAGGTGAGATTCCTGTCCGTTTGCCCCCTTTTCTATAAAAAAAATAGTTGCACTCCTATTTTGGAGGATAAGGTAGCCGATAAACTTATAGATGTGGCGCTACTAACTAACCCGCCACACGGATAAAAACACACCAATAACACTGCCATCTGCTTGTTTTATATCATATGGAATAAAATTTTTAGCCGTTCATAATGACGAAAGTCTCCTTAAACAACGTTTTAGAATGTTAAGAGTTATCAATTTTTTTTATAGGAGAGGGGGCAAACGAGCTTGAGGTGCACCTGATGCACCGCCGCCCATGGACATCTGCAATACCAGAGGTCAAGACCTCTGGTACTGCAACTGCAACTGCAAGCAGTTGCGTTGCCGGCCTTTTAAGAATGAGTAATCTCTTTTCTTGAAGGTCCCTATGTCGTATCCGTTCGGAAATACCCCTGCCGGTAATTGGTTCCACAACAGAGTAGTGCGGGGTAAAAAGTGTCGGGAGAAACGCACAGTTGTGGATTTCCAGATATCGAGATGGTGAGGATGGAACATCAAGTTTTGACGCGATGTCCGATGGTGGAATTCGGCGGCAGGAATTAATCCAAACAACTCGTCGGAACACTCTCCATGATATATACGATAAAAGACACAGAGAGAACCTACATCTCTGCGCAATGCCAAAGAGTCAAGCTGTTTCGAAATGGCCTGGTCGTCAACGATTTGAACCGCTTTACGCTGAATGCGATCAAGAGGAAGAAGCTGGTACTGAGGAGCTCCTACCCAGAGATGCGAACAGTACTCTATATGAGGCCGAACCTGTGCCTTATAAAGTTGAAGGCGATGGACCGGCAAAAAGTACTGTTTCGCTCTGCTGAGCACACCGAGCTTTTTGGAGGCTAGTTTAGCCTTGCCTTCCAAATGACCGCGAAACTGAACGTAATTCGATATGTCAACTCCCAGGATTCCGACACTAGCTGAGGCTGTCAGGAGAGTATCCTCAAATCGAGGTGATACGACAAAGGGCGTCTTTTTTGCGGTGAACACGCAAAGCTGTGTCTTCTTGGGGTTAAAAGTAACCAGGTTTTGGCGACCCCATTCCGAGACATCGGTAAGTCGATTCTCGACTTCAGACACAAGCTTGTTTCGGCACTCTTCGACGTGTTCCCGAGAAATACTGCTTCGGCCGGAGTATGTAGCATCACCAGTACTTTCATCCGCATAGCAATGTATGTTGCTAATTCGCATCATATCATTGATATGCAGAAGGAACAGTGTCGGTGATAGCACGCAGCCTTGGGGAACACCAGCATTGACAGATTTAAGGTCGGAGCACGCACCGTCGACAACGACCTTGATGCTCCGGTCAGCCAAAAAACTGGTGATCCACTCGCATAATTTCTCAGGAAGCCCATAGGAAGGCAGCTTCGCGAGAAGTGCTTTGTGCCATACCCGATCAAATGCCTTCGCTATGTCCAAACTAACTGCCAATGCCTCCCCCTTGGACTCAACTGCTTCCGCCCATCGATGAGTTAGGTATACTAGAAGGTCACCAGCTGAGCGGCCGCGACGGAAACCGTACTGACGGTCGCTAATCAGCTGGTGCTCTTCTAAATACTTGAGGAGCTGAGAGTTGATGATTGTCTCCATAATTTTGGAGAACGAGGAGGTTATGGCTATGGGCCGATAGTTAGACGGGTTAGAGTGATCTCCTTTTTTAGGGATGGGATGCACCAAAGCTGTCTTCCATAAATTCGGTAACACGCCGAGTGAATAGGAGAGCCGGAATAGGCGTGTTAATACTGGTGCCAACTCTGGAGCACACATTTTTAGCACAATCGGAGGGATGCCATCCGGCCCACTCGACTTGTGGATGTCCAAGGAAAGTAGTGCTTTACGCACAGATGACTGCCGAAATTGTAGTTCTGGCATAGAACTATCACACTGCGGGATGGTAGGCGGTGCGTTCCCTTGGTCATCGAGAGTCATCGAGAGTCATCATCGAGAGAGAGAGAGTTGGCCGCAAAGAAGGAGCCCAGGAGATCGGCCTTCTCCTTTGCGGTATGGGCCAGAGAGTCATCGTCTCCGTGCAAGGATGGAAGAGAGGGCTGCGAGAAATTCCCTAAGACAGCCTTGGCGAGAGACCAGAACGCACGAGTGCCCGAAGGAAGGCGAACTAATTTCTCACCAATTCTGCCAATGTGTTCCGATTTCAATGTGGCGGAAGCACTGGGTTCTCTTTATCTGCCCCATCAGAGATTTGGGTTATATATGTATGTATATTATGTTGTACTTAGAATTATATACAGCATGTAAGAGACGATCTAACGATAATCGAATCTGTAGATTTCGACCATAACTCTGAAATGGAAACCGCTGGAATTTCTGTAAGAAAATTCTGATTTTTTTGAAGTATATTTTACTTTAACGTTATATAATTTGATTTATTTTAATACAGTGTTTTTTCTAAAAAAATGTAACTTTTTTCTGAATAAACGGCTGGTTCGAGGGTTCTGAAGGCGCGACGAGTCGGAACAATGTACGCATTACATTGCGTGGCATGAAAATAAGAAAAAAATCATAATTTTTCGTTTCCTTTTCCATAAAAAAGAATGTCGTCATGATTAAAATTTAAAAATTGCGTGTTTTCAATATTTCGGCACACGATCCCTTACACGCTGTATGTAACTTGTATCAATACGAAACTGCCCACATTTCTCGAGCCAATGGACGTGTTCCTGTCGAATGTCTAAAGTCAGACTTCTAACAAATATTGACAGACGGCTCAACTAAGATTAGTAACTAATTGGTAGTAAGGGTACTATAGATAGAGAAGACATAACCATTGATATAAGAAGGTAGAGGATAAGAAATAAACTCACGTGACCGGAAGCTAAAACTTTCCAAATACGGCGTCGCCCATAATCCTTTTGCACGCAACCTTTTGTCATGATGCTTTTTGCTCAAATAACTAATCAAACACAACCAAAAGTCACAAAACACACATACTTCATTTTAAAACTAATAATAAACTTCGATCACAGATATTTAACAGACGAACTAATTTATGAAAGTGAAATTATAAAATGGCGACGTGTGAAAAATGTGCATCAAGCCGCGGCTGATTGAACTCACAAAAAATATTAATCCAAAAATTGAAATCAATGATATATTCTTAATATCTTTTACTTGCATAAATAATGACGTGTTACAATGTGACGGATATGTTTTTGTTACTGATGTACATATTGGCATCATATTTGTATAACGAAAAAATATATTATATATGCAATTTAGGGCTTCCCTACCTCATGTCATTGGGCTTATGCCAACATTTTACTTTGTAAGTTAAGGCGCCTTTGCATAATTCTGACAGTTTTTCTATAAGTCTTTTCAGTTAAAGAAAGAAAGTGTGCTCGAAAGAAACCGGCTAAACTAAGGAACTTATATACGATAACTGGAATTATTACGAAACAATATTTGAAAAATAAAAATGTACTTTGTTTCGTTACTTATAAAGTTGACGTTTGTTTCTTACTTAACAGAGGGGAAAAACGTTCTGAGCAAGACAACGACGAGAGTGGATATTGTCCCTTTCTTGCAATTACCAGTGTAAATAAAACTATCTGATGGTAGATTTTTATATATGCGTGCGTGCGGCGTGTATGAATAAAAGGGATTTAACGATTACCGAAATCGTTAAATCCCTTTTATTCATACACGCCGATAAATACATTAGCATAAAATGTATTGTAATTAACATAGTGAGTTCTAAAATGTGCTTATTAAAATAAGTAAAATATTACGTAATTAATTATGCAGTGCAAAGCTGTTTCTCAAATTAGTAGAATTACTTAGTATGAACATTCTGGGTACAATGTAACTTCCTTGGGCTAAACTTAGATGCTCAGAATAAATTTTTTTTACTCTGACAGTTCTAAGTAAATTTGGTAGACAGAGACTTAAGTCGGACAATTTAACAGAAACACGCCCAATTTTTCCCCTTTTACAGCGTATTGAGCTGAGTTTAAAAACTTATAGTAAAAGGTTTATGATTCTCTTTTTTATTTTTATAGAAGAGGGGGCAAACAAGCAAGAGGTGCATCTGATGGTAAGTGACCACCGCCACCCATGGACATCTGCAATAGCAGAGGAGTTTTAAGAATGAGTAAGCTTTTTTCTTGAAGGCCTCCAAGTCGTATCCGTTCGGAAACACCCCTGCCAGTAATGAAGAATGTTAACTAATTTTGATTATTAGCACTCCATATTCTCTGTGAAAAATAAAAAATACTAGTGAAAGAATTACTTCGATACGTCAATTAGTTTCCGATTTAGAAGTAAAATAAGTTGAACCGCACGACGCTGGCTGCCGTTGACGCTGTGACGTCATCTCACAACACGCTCAGTCTAGTTCGCTCGGCGGCTCGAAATTACACCTCAATACTTTTCCAAAAAAAATGTCCAATCCAAATACTAGGAAATCATGAGTTGTGCCTACTGAACGGATCTGGACGAAGTCTGGAATAACTCACGGCTCCTTTTAATTCTGGGAAAATGTACAGTTCCCGAGGTTTTTTTTTTCGGAATGTCTCAATTGCTGTTAGCCTTATGGGCTGTTACAGCTTCACCGGTCGCGGGGGCGAGCAGAGTGCTCAGCCAGAATTTAAAGGTGTAGGGCTGTACGCCCTCCGCCCTAAGGGTGTCTCCTGTGAGACCGAACCTCGGCTTAGGGTGGGGTCGTGATTTGCGATGAGAGGGCTAGTGGCATTGTTTTGTCCGTCCGCCGAACCTTGCCCTTGGGCTCGGTTCGCCGAAGGGCGAAACAGGGGTCCTCGACGCCGCCGGCGGCGACGGTGTCGCGAATGTAGGTGTGTAGTGTTATCGTGTAAACCGTTGGCCAGAGTTATCGGGTCATCGGGATCGGTAAGAACGTGGCGGGGCCTACGTAGTTTGGGATCGGGATTAGGGTCTGGGATGTAGTCAGCCGCGGCTACCACCAGTGGGTTCGGATGCGAGATGGCACGATCGAAGTATCTTTCGGAGATGTCTTTGAAATGCTTTACTAAGCTCGGCAATTCAAGATCGTTATGGAGGTCTACGTTGCGCAAATACCACGGTGCTCCCGTGGCAATACGCAGGAATTTATTTTGTACCACTTGCAACGGATGCAAGTCCGTACGGGGGAGATGGGCAAACGCTACGCAAGCGTATGAAAGGATGGAGTTCCCGAGGTATTTATTTAAATTAAGAAGAACGGTAGGTACCTATACACGTACATATACCTACGTCCTACGTACCTACCTATAGCTACAAAACTAATACATATTTGTTGTCTTTAACGTAAAAATTTAATGGTAGGTAGGTCCTTCTATTATTTGAGTTGCATTCTTTCATTACGCCATTAGTTGGGTATTTTGTTTTGATAAAATAATTTAGAACAGGTAAACTATTAAGCATAAGTAGTAGCAAGGAAAGTTTTCTTACCTTTGCATTTTTCTTCCTCGCATTTCGGCGCCAACGAAATGACCGCCCCGTTGGTCGAGTGGTTAGCGACCCTGACTACGCAATCAACAGGGTTCGGGTTCGATCCCCGACGGGGACAAGCATTTGTGTGATGAGCATAAATGTTTGTATTTTCGAGTTTGGGTGTTTATTATATATATTCTGCTATTTATATATGTATTTCTATGTATTAGTATCGTTGACTAACACCCATAACACAAGCAAATATTTGCTTACTTTGGGGTTAGATCAGTAAGTGTAATTTGTCCCGTGAATATTTATTTATTTATTTATTTAATCACTATTTGTTGATAAATAATGCGCAACCATTAATCCATCTATTTTAGGTGAAATATCCGATTGCCCTTTTTCGAATCCTTCATTCATTTTATTAATCGAATAATATTTACTATTAATAGACTATTAAAGTAATACGCTGACGAAAACAACAAAATACTGCGCAAGCTATTACACCTTACTATACTATAACCGCTGGAGACTTGATTTGATACTAAGCGAGGCGCGGCGCGTTGTGCCATGACGTCACAAGCGGTCACGTGGCTGTTAGCGAGACTTGATATTTTTCGAAACTTTGAATGCCTATAAAATCAAAACTACTAGGTATTTTTTACTACAACAAAAACTAGTGTATTTGTATACATACAGGCTTTACTGAGACAAAATTGCAAGCGATTTGGCATACCTAGTAACATTCTTCATTATTTCCACAACAGAGTAGTGCGAGGCTAAAAGTGCCGAGAGAAACGTTTAGGTGTGGATTTCCAGACATCGAGATGGTGAGAGTGGAATTCCAAATTTTGACGTTATGTCCGATGGTGGAATTTAGCGGCAGGAATTAACCCAAACCACTCTTCGGAGCACTCCCCATGAAAAATACGATAGAAGACGCAGTGTGAATCGTTATTTATTCCAATTCGTAGATTTCATTCGTTTAGTCGTCATTCCATGCAATCGCTCATTATTACAGGAAAATCACGAATAAATAAATCCCATATTATCCTCTTCTATCAGGGATTAATAACCTTTTCATGGGTACGTTGCATCGAGGTGATAAATTATACATGAGTAAAATGATTTCATAATAAACAATGGAGCTACAAGCACATAATATGTTATTGTATTTATAAAATATCCCGTTTTTGTTACTAAAAAGCTTTTGCTTGTGGTTTCGCTCTCATTCAAAGATATTTTTATGTGCCACAGAAATTGTATTTTTTTTAGATAATTGTACCTCTGCGAAGTGTATGCAAAATCTTGTGATGATCGATTTAGTAGTCTTTTTTTATATCATAAGATAGCAAACAAGCAGATGGGTCTCCTGATGGAAAGAGTCAACCATCGCCTATAAACACCAAAGATGTTAATGGTGTGTTGCTATCTTGTGGCGAGGTCTAATGCCACGTGCATAAGTTTACCGGCTACGTTACCCTCCAAACCGGAATACGACAGCGACAAGCACTGACGCTATTGCGGCAGGAATAGGTAAGGCTGTGGTACCAGACCCGGGCGAGACAATGCAGAACTCTACCACCTAGTAGCCACGATGGTAGTGATTCGATAGCCAATCGGTCGCCTTTTACGACTTGCCTGGCAGAACGGCAGTTAGCCTATTCTTCAAAGGAGGCCGGGACCAACACGGCGAGAAAGGGTTAAAACAAATTTACATACGTACATATTTTACGCAAAATCCCTTACGGGGTAGGCAGAGAGGGCTGAGTGCTATAAGTCATGGTCTGGACTAGACAGACTTGCCTTGCTTCTGCACATTCATAACTCTCTTCATGCAAATATGCCAGGTTCGAAGACTCTTGACACCTCCTTCGGATAGCACCTAACCAATTTGATCATGGTATGTCAGTCTCAAGGTCCATCTATCTACATTCGCATTGTAGGTCTGTTTTGTTAATCGGTCATTTGCCATTCTTTTAGAATATCCGAAGCAATGGAGCATGCCCTTTCTCATTTTCACACTGATGCTGTCTTTCAATCCCAACCTCTCTCTTACCTTGGTATTACGAATGCAATCTACTAGTGTTATACCACAGATTTTTCTGATGGATTATTAATAAAATTATTGTGTTGTCTCGATGTACGATCTATGTCCTCTATTTGCTAATTTAATGTCATAACGATTTGGACAAAATGTGTTCGCACGAATTTAAATTTTCTTCGTTATTACTCGCACGAGCGAGTCAAAATTTATATGAATTTAAATTCTCACTCTCTCATGCAAAATCATTATTTTAAAATTATAAAATTATATAAAACAAATATTATTTTGCACGAGGGAGTGAAGCGAGTAAATTTCTAGGAGTCCACTGGAACAATCTGACGTTTGTAATTTATAGTTTATACCTTCTACATATAAATCTGTATCGTCTGTCTATACATTCAATTTTTGTCTCAAATTTCGTGATAAATGATCATTTTATGATGCACCAACATAAATTACACCATAATATATTCTACACTTTTCATCGTTGGTACTTGAAACTCCATTTCAATACAATATTTGTTACATAATTATATTATATTTTATACCTGTATTGTTTCACAATAACACATTTTTTTATATTATAAGATAGCAAATAAGCAGATGGGTCTCCTGATAGAAAGAGTCAACCATCGCCTATAGACACCAAAGATGTTAAATGGTGCGATGCTATCTTGTGGCCAGCTCTAATGTCATATGCATAAATTTACCGGCTACTCTACCCTCCAAACCAGAATACGACAGCGACAAGCACTGACGCTATTGCGGCAGGAATAGGTAAGGCGGTGGTACCTGACCCGGGCGAGACAATCCAGAACTCTACCACCTAGTAGTCACGATTGCAGTGACTCATATAGCCAATCGGTCGCCTTTTACGACCTGCCTGGCAGAACAGCAGTTGGCCTATTCTTCAAAGGAGCCCGGGACCAACATGGGGAAAACGTTGTCTTGACATTCTCGAGCGCTGAATCTGAATTTTCTTTTGTTATGAAGGAAGGAAGGTACGATTAAGGAAAAAAATAATGTGGCGATTTGAAAAAGCCTAAGTTATCTTAAATTAGTTTTTTTTTGCTACGCTAGTTACCCGTCGCTATATAAAGGGATTATATTTGGTGGAAAACCTCAACAATATGCGAGATATCCCCCTATGTTAATCAGACGCGCCCACATCCTAAAATCCCCTCTTGGGCTCCCCTAAAATAACAAACGCATCGCTATTACGACAGTTATATGTAAGTCAGTGGTACTAAACTCAAGTGAGACGTTACCCAATATTGTTCAATATATATTATACGAATATATTGATCAGGTGAACGTAGAACTGGATTCGTTAATTATTTATTTCAAGATACATAAAAAAGATTTAAGTTGCTGTTTTAAAAGACGTGATTTATCAAATGATAAATAGTAGTTTAGATGTTTATGGTTATAAGAGGGTAATATTTCAACGAGATGGATATCTGGACATGATCTCTATATATAGATATATAAAATCGCTATATAAAATCGAGTTAATAAAAAGGAATTAAGCAATTTGATGGAAACAAATTTAGTACTTATTCTGTTATGTATCATTATACAGGAAACTAAGAGATGACTCCCCTGATGAAAAGAGAAAACCATCGTCTATAGACACCAAAACGTTAATGGTGCGGTGCTATCCGTGTTGCGGAATGGCAATGTCACATGTATATATGTCTACGGGCTGCCTCACCTCCCAAATCGAACCACGACAATAGCAAGCATTGATGATATTGCCGCAGAAATTCAAATATTGGTCAAGTGGTAGCGTCTTGTGAATTGATAGAAAGTAAAGTTATCGAAAAATTAAATATTCTAAGAACAAAAACACGACTGCGACCTGATCTGAAAACACACGAAACCCACCTTCTAGCGCTATAAGGTAACAATTATATAGCCTTTGCCAATTTCAGAATAGACGAATCTAATGACATCTCTCAAGCTTATACACACATAAAATCTATAGGTATGAGTGTATAACTATACAAATCTGTATTCTCGTTTAGTATTATTCCACGTTAGATATCTGTAAATATTTACGTTGTATGATTGCAGTACTGTAGTTATACTGAATTATTACCTATTAATATAACTATTCAAGACCTCTCAACACTTTCCTTTATCACTATACCAACTTCCAATCTCATTTGTAGAGCAAATTATGAAAAAAGCTGATGTTTAAAATATTAAAAATATTTTTGTAACATTTTTTAATATATTTTTTTTAATTTGAAAACTAATTTCTCTTTTTGGAATCATGCAACCTCAAGCCAAAGTTACACCTGTTATGTTTTAGCAATATCATGAAAAAACAGAATTTTATTAGTTACTAAATTACTTAGATCAGGCTTTTATTAGTTACTAAATTACTTTCATTTTTTTTTACTTTTTTAAATTACTTTCATCAAGTAGAATTTTTTTTACCTTGAAACACCTGAAACAATTTTGATAGAGCACAGATCCATCTAACTGTTTAGGCTACAGAGCGTCCCATAAGATATACATATATATGTACACTCGAAAAACATAATCCTCTATCTATCGAAGTTGGGTAAAAATAAAGGGGAGACCATTTCTCAACCACTGTAAATTTTTTCGGTACTGTTTATTTAACCTTAACATCCTACTCTCCAATTTGACAAAAAATCAATGTAGAGCAGTATGCCTTGTCGACAAATCTAGTCGTACAAGCGGTCTTGAACCACTTAAGTCATATGAAAGACATGGAGCAAATTTGTTCTTACATTTTTGTTAATAAGGAACTTAATATTAAATTTCTTTGTTGCAGGTTAAATAATTTCTTCAAATTGCCAATAATGTAAATAAGCTTCTTTTGCTGAACGTAATAAAAATAAATATTTATAATATTCGTAACAGTCTCTGAATATATTTGCGATGTTAATAGATGTTTAAGCTTTGTGAATAGTGATCTAGTCATTCAATGTTAAACGATTTTATAATCTATTTATGAAGCAGAATAAAAGTAATGGTTAAAAATAATATGCTCCAATAATAGGGACCAATGATTTGATATTTGAAAAAAGAACACTTAAGAATATTTGAAAATCAAAATGGCGTCACCATCGTCTACACCAAAAGCTCCTTCTCCGCCACCGCCTGGACATGGGCCGAGTAAAATGGAACGCAGGATGTCACATTTCAAAGAATATAAATTCTTCAGGAGTTTTAGTGCCAAAATTGAGAATTGGCCGATGCGCAAAGCTGAACAGTTATGGAGAAAAATGAGAGAGCGAAAAATTGCAGGTGAGTGACATAATTTTCATTTTATATAAATATTCGTTCTGTAACATTGATATAAAAAGCCCATGATTCACAGTCCCAAACAAAACTGACACTTAAAAGCAAAGAGTATACAATACTATAACACAAAAGTGTCGTTTGTTGTCGGTAATTTCATTTAACTAGTTATACATGTAGCAGAAACATACGTCTTAATTGCATAAAGATTTATGGTCATTTTTACAAAGCAATGTACCTATAAAAAGAAAACTGACAGTGTCGCGATGGACGCGATTCTACTCGTATTTGAAATGAGCGCATAAATTAAAATTGTGCGCTCTATTTTGGAGGACGTTTTTGAGACACTGATTGTGTATCTCGGGTTTTTTTTATATCAATGTTCTGTAACTTATAATTATTATACTTTTATATTACAATATTGGTGAAGGTTAAACACAAATAGAACGTTCTTAAATATTAACTCCAACCTCATCAAATGTTTATGTGAACATGTCTATACATACATAAAATAATCCTCTAAGTTTGCATACATAATGAGTATTTAAAAAACATTGTATTGGGTGCAGAAAACCAGTGCAAATAAGATTTATTTTTTATTCATACTTAAAATAATTATCAGGGCGAGCGAAGCGAGCCCTACACTAGGCCACTTTCAATGCACTTTTGTGGTACATTTTACTGAAACAATATCGCATTTTTAGGTTTGAGCTTCGACGTGGTAGTTTATATTCATGTCTAGATTTGTTATCTACCATAAAAAAACCATTTTATAAAAATAAAAAAATAGAAGGTACAATTAGTTTTAGAATCTTATTACTACTAACGCCATCTCTTATTAAATTAACGAGTTAAAATTGATAGAAGATACATTTTCTATTAGAATTTTTGAACTTATTAAGTAGGTAGTACTTCATGAATTGTTTCTTCATATTTGACTGGCGGCGCGCGGTTATCGTGCCCTCGTATAAAGGCGAGGTTCAAGTATAAACTGCAATAGCTTTAGGGCCATCAGTTTGGTATCAAAGGTGTATGATAAAGTCATTGAAAGGAGAATGCAAGGGAAGTTCGAAGTAATATTGTGGGAGGCACAAGGAGAATTTAGGTCTAGAGCAGGGATGTTTGCTGGGAACAGAGTAAATAGAGCGTTAGAGAGTTTCACAATATGCTTATTGAGAAACAGTACAGATGTATTAATTGATTTATATTGTATTGAGATCAATTCCTAATCTTAGCCCGAGGGCGAGGGTAAAAAGCTAAAAAAAGGTATATTTACGCACGTATCCCCGAAGAGGTAAGCAGAAGTACAACGTGTGCATCCACGGTTAGCTGAAGATACTTAAGTCCCACAATGTGATAGGTGGCCAGCCTATCGCCACTAGGGCACTTTTCCAATCCCGGGCAAAGTTGTTTTATCAGAAAACTGAAAAAACACATTTTTTCATTTGCCTGACTCTGGAATCGAACTCCGAGGGTTTCTCTGAGAGAAAAATTCGAAAAATGTATTCGCTGAGTGTCTACCGTCAATTCTTCGTGCCTGCATAGTCCAAAAATTTTGATGGTTTATTTAAATAAAACATTTTTTGATTTTGATTTCGTAAATCGACGTAAAACCAGGAACTTCCTGACTTTAGAAAAAAAAAAACAATTATTTCAGCAAAATGTCAAAAATGTGTTTTTTATAAGATCAACCTTCATTTTTAATACACATTTTTCCTTGAAAATACCAACAAACAAAAACCAAATATTCCTAGTCCAAAGCCTGACGACGCGGGCCTTTGATGCAAATGTAATGTTTAGGAGAAAATACGCTGAGTTTTTTAGGTTGGATAATTATAAACAAAGTCCATACATTAAAAGATGTAATTCTCATAAAAATACTTTTCTAACAATATTACTAGATAGTATAACTTTGCGAGCCCTTACAAAGCTCTGCTTTTTGCTAGTATATTATAAATGGGAAAGTGTATGTGTTTGTTTGTCCGTCTTTCGCGGCAAAACGGAGCGACGAACTGACGTGATTTTTTAAGTAGAGATAGTTGAAGGGATGGAGGGTGACGGACGGACGGAGTGACGGAGGCAGAGATAAAGGAGTATGAATTTTACCGTACTTAAAGTTTATATCTCCGGAGGATTGCAGAAACCTAAATTTTTAAATAATATGCATTAGAAATACATTAAATTATTAAAAATAAATTATATTCATGGGACATACTCGATACACATGTGTACTATTTTATCTACGGCAAAAGTCTGTTGTCAATTTTAATATGATCGACTTTTAATCACAAGGTAATCGTTAGTTATCTTATCTTATCTTTTTTATGTATATATATATATATATATATATATATATATATATATATATATATATATATATATATATATATATATATATATATATATATATATATATATATATATATATATATATATATATATATATATATATATATATATATCTATATATATATAATACTAGCTATGCCCGCGACTTCGTTCGCGTGGAAAAAGTAAAAACCCGCATAGTTCCCGTTTCCGTGATATTTCCGGGATACGAACTATCCTATGTCCTTTCTTGGGTCTCAAACTATATTTGTACCAAATTTTATCCAAATCGGTTCAGTGGTTTGGCCGTGAAAGCGTAACAGACAGACAGACAGACAGACAGACAGACAGACAGAGTTACTTTCGCATTTATAATATTAGTATGGATATGGATTTAATGATTTAAGTACACAATACTTCCTATGAACTCCGTTGGTATACGGTTATATCATAAATTTTAAATTGCTTATACATATGCAAATAACTTTCATCAATTTAGAATTGGTTATACTCGTACATATGTAAATAACTCTTTAATCGTAGTATTGTTAAATAATTAATATCATGTTCTTTAAATTTGTACCATAAATAACTTTCTTTCTTTTTTTATATCATAAGACAGCAAACACGCAGATGGGTCTCCTGATGGAAAGAGTCAACTATCGCCTACAGACACCAAAGATGTTAATGATGCGTTGTTATCTTGCGGCGAGGTCTAATGCCACTTGCATAAGTTTACCGGCTACCTTACCCTCCAAACCGGAACACGACAGTGACAAGCGCTGACGCTATTGCGGCAAGAATAGGTGAGGCGGTGGTACCAGACCCGGGCGAGACAATGGAGAACTATATCACTATTTAGCCACGACGGTAGTGACTCGCATAGCCAATCGGTCGCCTTTTACGACCTGGATGGTAAAACGGCATTTGGCCTATTCATCAAAGGAGCCCGAGACCAACACCGGGGAAAAGCACGGGATAGCAAACAAGCAATTGGCTTGCTTGATGGAAAAAGACAACCATCGCTTATACACACTCAAGATGTTAATAGCACTGCTTTTCTAGTATCGGGGATGAATTAATGACACATGTGTTCGCTCCACTTGGTAAAAGGGTATAATATTTATCAATTTAAACAACTGACGGAATATTGGATTATATTAATTAATTAATTAATTATTAAATATTAAATACAAAATACACGACTGATGACACTTTATTGTATGTTACGACACTTCACTTCTCAGTTTTACAAAAACGAATGCCTGGAAAACATATCTGTCAGGCCTTTTATAATATTTTTTCTAATAGTTTATTTACTTAATTATTACCTTAATCAAATAGTTGACTTAATTTCAGCTCAAAAATCATATTAATTTTAAATATGTTAAATAATTAACAAATCTTAATATTCCATTAGATATTTTAATAATAAGTAAAAATTAACACTTTATCTTTATCTTGACATAACATTTAGAAATTGATGGCCGCATATACTCATTTTAAATACGAGTGTGTAAAATATTGACAACACATGTATATGTTTATCAGTTATCTTACCTTCCATGTCTCCTCTGTGGTGGTCTAATGGTTCGGAATCGGTGGTGACCGCATGGGGTACCAGGTTCGATTCCCGGGTCATAATGTGTTTCCTCAGTTTTCTGATAATAACAACTTTGCTTGCTACCTATCACGTTGTCTGGGACTAGTATTTTCGGCTAATTGTCGGTGCAGTAGTGATTCCTCTGCCTACCTCTTCGGGCGTGAAGATACTTACCTAATCAAACCAGAATATGAGCAGAAATTACTGCTACTAGCATTATTATGTTGGTACCAAACTTGGGGGAGATGTGGCGTAATTCTACCACCTAGTAGTTGCGATGGTAAAGTAGCAATCGTTTATGCTTCATAAAATGTCTGACAGAAAGTTCTATTCTTTGAAAGTGGACCAACATGGAGTGAAACGAAAATCACGAATTACATTATGTCTTTTCCCACAAATGCAAATAAAGGGTGTTATAAATAGCATCATGAGCTCGGACACCTATTTCTCGAAATGTCTTTGCTCTACGATCCTCTTAAGACTTTTATACTTAAGACAACATGTCCTTTTTTACTGCCAATCTCGTATCTGTCCGTTTTATCTATTGTATAATCTAGGTTTACTGCCGACCCTGACTTGACAATCCCTTACTTTTAATAAAAATGCCACAAAAGATACTTCAAAGCTCAATACGGCTTTGGATGTTAACGGCGAGTAATTTAAGTGTAGGATTGGTAGATTAAGTACAATGATACTAAAAACGCCAGTACAAATCAAACGCACAAATATAATTGTTATTTAGTTTAGGATAGATGATGAAGGAAATATTTATGATAATTAGTTTAGAATGTTTAAGTTTTACGTTAAAACTTATATTAAATTATTCACAGGATGGTTGGTTATTAAGCTTTGCTTAACTTTACGCGTATGTTCAGCAGACTAAGAGTGAAGGTTATTAAAACGTTCTTTATATAATAATTCAAATATGCTTAAGGTTGATTAGAAAGTTCATATTTTATTTGAAGACATGAGTATTTTTAGTTGTTGTTTGCATGACGCAGGGTCATTGTCTTTTATTATCATAAAATAGTTGATAAGTAAAACGACTCGACTTGATTTAGTACCACCGCCTAACCTATTCTTGCCGAAAAATCGTCAGTGCATATCACTACCATATTAAGGTGTGGAGGATAAGGTAAGCGGTAAACACATGCATGTGGTATTATCATCTTGCCGTATAGATAGCAACCAGAATCATTATCTTTGTAGTGTCTACTAGCTCTAACGCGCGACTTCTCCTGCGCACGTTTACTTTAGAACTTCTCTAAACTTTATAGGTACTTTAGTATAAAACTTTCATCTCTGTTTTATCTTTTAGGAGTTGAATTTTGGAAAACGCTAGAATACGTAACCTATTATTATAGCCATACTCAACGAAATTTCATGCAGATATGTCCAAGGAATAAAAAGTTTCATACAAGCTTTTAACCCCTATTTCATTTCCTTGGAGGTTGAATTTTGAAAAATCTGTCCTTAATGGATACCTACGTTATAAAGGAAATACGTGTGTGAAATTTCAACGGGCTTAGCCCGTACGTTAATACATCAGTCAGTCACTTTATAGCATAGATAAGCATTAGTTGTCTCATTCCATTAAGAAAGCTACTCTTGTTTGCTTTCTAATGATGTAAAAATGGCTTTTCTTGTACACACCGTTAGGTGTCATGCTATCCGTGAGATGGGACTGTAATACCATACGAATTAGCCTGCTAGTTCATCCTCAAAACTGAACTACGATAGAGAGAAGCACTAATTTTATTGCGAGTACGTGAGCAAAACAGATGTAATGAGCGATATTGAAACTTAATCTTACATCCCATTAATCTTCCATTTTCGGCTAACTATTTCTGCTCTCTTTGAAAATAGGTTCACTGGTATATAATGGCACATCGCAACAAGCTGCTGGCCGTTTCACAGCTTCACCTGGTACGAGACAATAATTTTAATTGGTTGTGTGTAAATTAAAAAAGCACGGCCCCTGTCTGCTATATCATTTTAACTTTACACTTAAAGCCACAAGGTCTTTACTTATTTGTTCTTTACGAACCGTTTTACTCTACGTTTCTTTGCAATCACGTGTATAGGCAAATAATGCTCATACAACATTTTTTATGCCCTTACTTTGTTCTCAGTAATATTTCCAATTTCGATACTACGATCTTTTGGTATTTATTGTTCGATGTCATTAAAGGAATATCTTTCGGGCCTCATTATTTGAGAGCGCTAACAATCTTCGTCATTTTGGGAGCATTTTGTCACAGCTGAAATATAAAATTCATCTTATTTTTTGGGATGTACGAATACAGCTTTTCAACCAGGCATTGTCGATAATATAGAAGGCTTTTTGATTCTCCTCCATTCCATGAAATGATGAAAGATATATTAAAATCGATTTGAAAGTTGCAGACTTTATCTGTGGGTGTATATTTACAGGGTTTTTGTTACATACTATATATATTTTACACTTAATGTATATGAACTCAAAAAACGTTTTTCTGCCTTATTGCTAGCTGACCCGCGATGCTTAGCCCGCGAGTACATTAATATATCATCGATGTGGTTTTTCATATAAACAATAATCACCTGTTTCTTAGGGCGTGATTTTTGAAAATAAAACTAACCTATTTTCGACCATAGATCTTCAACTAACTCAAACAACTCGAAAAAATGAAATTCAAAACAAAATCCTGAATCGCGATATCACAATTATTTATCTTGAACACTATATACAAGTTTCAACGCTTCTCAATTGGACTTCGGTCCCCAGGCAGTACACCTTGCCTGGCTGGGAAGATCTTCCTTTTCCCCTTACTTGTCCTTGTGACGTCACCTGACAAGTAGTTGGCCCGCTGGGTCCATCACTATGACCCTTCAGCGGTACGGACCAGCGGCGCCACAACGCTATTGCGGCAGGGATAGGTAAGGCGGTGATACCAATACCCAGGCGAAACGTTGCGGAACTTTACCATCTGCGCGATGTAGATGGTAATGTAACACCTTTATGGTGTTACATACGAACTGGCCATTTTGTCGACTTTCAAATGTAGAATTGTTTAGTATGTAGAGAAAGAATAAATTGTTTTTAGAATAGGAGTATCTTTTAAGATTTGACGTAAGATAGACGTCTCTGAAAATAAACGAAGATATATACGAAAAGTCTAATTTCTTAAAGAATCCCAAAAGGTCCTGCTACTAATTAGTACCTCAAGCAGCCAAGCGAGTACCAAGAAGGTTCCCTGAATAAAAAGGGATATCGTCGGCAAAGTAACACGTCCGGCACGTAGTACGCTGGGCGGCGTTACAAATTGGCGGAGGCGCCGTGCAGTTGCTGTGGGAAGTTGCTGTGTGAAGTCGCTGCGGGAAGTCGCTGCGGGAAGTCGCTGCGGGAAGTCGCTGTGTGAAGTGGCTACGGAAGTCCCCACGTTCAGGCGCTACGCGCAATCACCACGCTAGAAAAACCAGGAGAGCTAAGTATTGGTGTCAGAGGGTAAGAGTTGAGATGGAGGCCATCAAGCGCTTCAACGGAACGCAAAACTTGGCGTTCGCTGAGTTTATTAAAGATTTCAAAACGGTCGCGGCGATAAATAAATGGGACATGGAAAGCCTACCGTTACTTCTGGGACTATATCTCGACGGTCCGGCATTAGCATTTTATAAAATGATATATACCGACACGGCCAATTTCGATGAATTATGTAGAAAAATTGAAAACGAATTCCCCGTTTCAATAAATTATGTGGAACGATTTTATGTATCTAAGCAGGGCCGCGATGAAGAACTACTAACCTATTTTTACAGACTCAGCGACATCGCAGCCAAAGCTGAGATTTCAGAAGTAATTTTCATAAAACAATTCCTTAAAACGATATTGCCCTCGTTTAAGGAAAAATTTGGATTGCAATTATATAAGTCATGGGAGGAGCTGCGTGACACGATAAGGCAGTATAACGAGTTATTTGGAGGAAAACCGCATTCCACGGTTGACCTTCCATTGCAGCCACCAGTTGGGTTGCCACTGAAATATTTGTATAGGGAGGAAACAAACGTCCTCCCTGTTGCGCCTGTGTGTTCACAACAAGAACATCAAAAACCGACGGAAGTTTTTCGTACGCCTCGATATAACAAAACGGCCTTATGTACACAAAGTTCTTTCAGAAGCAGTCCGAAGTCACAACAACACACGGATGGCGTGGGCCATCGCATCAATATGTTCGAAGCAGTTACGCCCGCGCCACTTCAAGACGAACAAGAGGAAAAAATATCAGGTGTAAAAAATCCATGTATTCGCTTATGTGTTAGGGGACAGGAATGTCTCGCTTTAATAGACACGGGGGCAAGTGTCTCATGTATGTCCGCGAGTTTAGCAAAAAAATTAAATCTGCCATATGGAGCCAGTGTTCCATATAGCAGAGATAAAATTCAATCTGTGACAGGGTCCACACTAAAAGTCGTTGGTGAGGCGAGAGTAAATCTCCTCATTAATGCGAGAGTCTTCCCCAACGACATGGTGATTGTAAATAATATTGGTTACGAAATGATCCTGGGGCAGGATTTCCTTAATAAATATGATGTAGTTATTTACTGTAGAAAGGGTTATTTGTGTATAGATAAAAAGTTTTTTGTAAATTTTAATTTAAATCGCTTTAGACAGTTTGCAAATAATAGAGATAGTTGCCATAACAACATGCGCAATATATGTAATATTATAAAACGAGCTGACATAAAGTCTTCGTATTCATTGACTGCGATGTCAAAAATGAATACGAAGAAAATAGAAACTAATATATTTAATTTCAGAGAAAATAAGAGTGATCGCAATGATTCATACGAATTATGTAGAGGTAAAAAGATGAAAAAGGGGTGCGCGGACACGCGAAAGAGTGAAAATGTTGTTACAAAATGTGATGAAGGGTGTAGATTTGTGCCATTAGTTTGTCATTCATATAACACTAGCAAACAATCAACCACTAAAGCTTCACCATATATGATGTACGCTAGGGAACCGATATTCCAAAGCGACATGGGGGTAAATAGGGATAGTCAAAGCCGAGAAGTAAATTATGCCGAGAGACATAATTTACAAGGTGCGTTAGTTCAGAAGGCGGTACAAAACATTAGGAGGGCACAGGTTAGGCAAAAGAGATATTTTGACAAAAGGGCTAAAGTAAAGGACTTTTCACCGGGACAATTAGTATTAGTTTATACACCAAGACGGGTGGACCATAGAAGTTTGAAATTATGTAGGTTATATAAAGGGCCGTTCAGAATAGTGAAAAGAATATCTAATGTAAATTATGTAATTACGAAATTAAGCAATAGGAGATATAGAGATATTGTACATATAAATAGGTTGAAAGCATTTCATGTACGTATGTAAAAAAAAAATATAGTGTACTTATAGTCATTCATCGTAATGAAAATTGTTACATGTTAGACCATTACTTTTGTTTGGGCTTATGTATGAGAATACTAATACTTGTATTTGTTTCATGTAATATGACGGGCTCAACCAATGCTGTGATGATGGACCGAAGCTAAAAGAAAAAAGATGACCAAAAGAATATTAAATGAAGAAATATCATATTTCATGTATTCCTCTCAAGTTCTTCTATTTAATAATAAACTTATGAATACAATGTATACTAGGGGCAGAGCCGCCTTAGTATGAAGTCGTAAGAGTCAGTATAGGTTAAGGGTTGAAAGTCTTTTGAAGGAGAGTTCAACTTTGTAGTACGACATAGTCGACACAAAGGATATCTGTATAGGATATACATGAACTCGGATAGTTATGGGAGAAATTATAATGATGGTATTAATATGATTCATAGTAAGGAATATTTATGATCGTGGTATGTATATATTGGGGCGAGCTCGATGTTGAGAGGAAGTAATACTTCAATCTTTTTTCTTTTGGTCCACCAAGGAAAAGAAGTTTGAATTGTTATGCCTTTCCATCTCTTATTATCTCTTATACAGCTAGAGCCCTTCAGGCTAAATTGTAATAAAATAAAAATGTTTGTGGTAGGATAGGTTAGGTGAGGGGACTGTGGTCTGTCTTTTAGAGGGGTTTTGGGAGACCAAAGTTTGTGCCATGGTGTGGTGGTAAATGAACAGAACCACACATGGGGCAAACTATCTTTTAGGAAAGGACAGTCCCACCAAAATGTACCTTCCCCTCGTAGGTAGGGCAATCAGGATAAGGATAGGTAGACCATATGAAGGTAGACAAATGCCCATCCAGTTTCAGCTGCTCCCACCTTGGGGGGTAGCTGATGTAACACCTTTATGGTGTTACATACGAACTGGCCATTTTGTCGACTTTCAAATGTAGAATTGTTTAGTATGTAGAGAAAGAATAAATTGTTTTTAGAATAGGAGTATCTTTTAAGATTTGACGTAAGATAGACGTCTCTGAAAATAAACGAAGATATATACGAAAAGTCTAATTTCTTAAAGAATCCCAAAAGGTCCTGCTACTAATTAGTACCTCAAGCAGCCAAGCGAGTACCAAGAAGGTTCCCTGAATAAAAAGGGATATCGTCGGCAAAGTAACACGTCCGGCACGTAGTACGCTGGGCGGCGTTACAGTAACGTTCCGCAATGGTTTTCTTGATGCTAGTGATATGTATAGCCAATTGGTCACCTTTTACGACTTACCTAGCATATCAGCAGTTGGTCTATTCTTCAAAGGAGCTCGGACCAACACGGGGATGGTTAAGTCCTTAATAAATGTTTATAAAGGGTTAGTAATATATTGTGCTGTAGCATTAAATCCTTCTTGCTTCTATTTCTTTTTTCAGTTCCAGTAGTTATTTTCTTTAGAACTTTAATCATATTTTATCTGTCTCGTAAACAAAGATTTGAAAGAGTAACAGAAGAGTCATATTTAAAACAGATGTAACTAGAGGCGGTTAAGTACACGTTTTATTTATTTATAGGGGTGAGCTTTGTTCACGTTAACGGGGTCGTCCAGGGGTTAATGATATGAACCTCGAAATATCGATGTTTGGCAAGTACCTACATTTTAACCGCACCTTACGTTTAGGCTACATTATCGGTATGCTTTGAAGATTCGTGTTGTATCGTTCCGATTCGTTGATTATTAGGGCTGACGCGAAGGTTTCTAGCTTGCGTCAGTTTTCTACAGCAACAACTAACATATTTTTATTTCGCTTTTGCGTTCATGCTCATCGCAAGCTGAAGCGAGAGAGTTAAAACTGTGTCAAATGCCGTAAATCAGATTAAAACCAGTAGATTTATTCGGCAAAAATTTTTGAAAAAGTTTTTTTTTGAAATTTCATTTTGTAATGTAAAGCGTCACGTAATGTAAAAGCGTATGTGGTTTGATCGTTACGCTCGCCGAACTCACGAACCAACGCGAACGATTTATTTGCGTGACATGGGTGCTTAATACATTGCGTATTTTGTGTATTTCCTTATTTTTTACTATTTTTTAGAAAAAAACACTGTAAATTATTAGAACAAATCAAATTATATAGTTAAATTAAGGTAAAAAATTCGTCAAAAAAAATCAAAAATTTTCAACGATTTCATCTCAGAAT
Organism: Apodemia mormo; assembly: GCA_036924255.1. Lineage (NCBI taxonomy): Eukaryota > Metazoa > Arthropoda > Insecta > Lepidoptera > Riodinidae > Apodemia > Apodemia mormo. The sequence continues at coordinate 15,580,460 of JAUPFN010000021.1, read as the reverse complement.
CATGGTCAAAAGGTTCATAATAATTCCGGGAAAGGCATAATTTTGAGTTTCGGTAGACCGTTCCTTATACAACGCTGTATACTAAAAGTTTTAAAGAAAAATAAGAACTACAAAAATATAAAATAAAGGAGAAACACAGAAGATGAAACAAAAATATAATTAATTTTAAGACAAATATTAAAAAAGACGAACAATAAATGACAAGACGAAGAATACAGAAAATAAGCACATTGATTCAGACAAATCTGTAAGGATCTTGATATATTCAAAAAAAAAAATATTTCCTCAAAAATATTTATTTTCATACAACAACTTTTATAACTTAGTAGCTACTTTTACAAGTCGCGCAATTATGAGCACTTGGCATGACTTATATATATGGCACTTGGTTGTCTCTGCCACAAAAATTATATATATATATATATATATATATATATATATATATATATATATATATATATATATATATATATATATATATATATATATCACAAAAAAATAAGATTTACAACACAGGAGATAGTATAATAAATTTGCAAGTGGCATAAATTAATGAAAGAGATAGCTATTGGTTATAAAATAATCGTAAATTATACGGAAATTGAGAGATTTAAAGACATTAGAACCGTTTTAATGTTCCGGCGGAATCATTAAACAAACAATCTTACTGCAAATATAAACAATTAGAGGATGTTTTACAATCACGGAATTTATCGTTTCCTTGTTTTTAATGTGAATATCAGATACTTTTATGATCGTAATCTTTGAAGCTGTTAAACAGGTGTTTTGAGGGCCTTGGTTGGACAACGTTCTTTTTTTTATATAATAAGATAGCAAATAAACAGATGACTTTCTTGATGGATACTAAATATTATGTTAATGATAAATATTATGTTGCTCTCCTTGTAGTGGGGTCTTAATGCCACAAGCATAAAATCACCGGCTACTTTACCTTCGAAACCGAAACACGGCAGTGACAAGCATTGACGCTATTGCAGCAGGAATAGGCAAGGCTTTGGTACAGACCCGGGCGAGGCAATGAAGAACTCTACTAAATTTTCCAACCATTACGTCCATCGTGTTTTGCCAAAACCTTGACCAAAACCTTTACGTGCTGTTAAAATATTACTGTGTTGAAAAAAAAATCTGTTTAGAAAAATGTCGATAGCAGTTCGGAGTCTGGCGGTGTTAATACTCCCGTGCCACGAATAAGAATAAAAAGCTGCTGATCTCCGTTAAGCCCCGTTTTCACTTTGTTTAGTGCGAGTGAGAGTGTTTAATTCAGGTGCTTAGTATTAATAAAAAATACGTGAAGACAGCTGTTGATTAGTGCAAGTGATTAGTATTCGCGTAGTAAAAGTGATAGGACGCTGATTACGAGTGATTAACTCGCACTGATCAACGGCCGTCTTCACGTACTTTTTGTTTAATACTAAGCACCTGCATTAAACATTCACACTGGCACTAATCAAAGTGAAAATCGGGCCTTATTGCAAGAGCAATCTGTAGCCGTTATCAGATCATTGAAATGTGGCGATGGGGTCACCATCTATTTCGTTAACCGACAAACCAATGAATCTTGGTGAACCGAAACGCCTATTACGATGTTATATATATCGGGCTACGGCGAAGTATCACGCTAGCACGATGATCGAGCTATCGTGGAACTGCATCGCGAAGGGGCTTAACGCGTCACTGCAGTGCAAACTGTGCCCCGCAGGTAATATTAGTGCAGCTCACGACATAGAAACAATAACGTGATTACGATAAACAATAATAAAAATAATAGCAAAAAATATGTTAAAGTAACTTCATGTAGAAGCCGTATTTTGATATTCACCTAGTGTATCGACGTATGCTATTTTATTTTCATCTATGAGAGAAAAAAATAGCATACGACGATAATATGACCTTTCATGTTTATGAAGGAGTATCACAAGTTCGTAGTCTTTGAGCGAATGAAATACAGTAAACAGTAGGTTTCCCTTTATCAAAGAATTTAAGGGACGATTGTTAATTCATAAAAAATTGAGAAGAAAAGAATTTAAGGAATTTTACAATATTCTTGTTTGCTTTGCCGTGGGCCGCTCAAATATCATCAACAGGCCGCACAAATATCATCAACAGGCCGCACAAATATAATCTACGGGCCGCGGTTTGATGACCAGTGATGGCATGACGTCATTATGACGTTAGCAGTTATTGCGATATAATTCACGGGACAAATTACACTTACTGATCTAACCCAAAAGTAAGCAAATTATTTGCTTGTGTTATGGGTGTTAGTCAACGATACTAATACATAGAAATACATATATAAATACTTTTACATACATAATAAACACCCAAACCCGGAAATACATACATTTATGCTCATCACACAAATGCTTGTCCCCGTCGGGGATCGAACCCGAGCCTCGTTGATTGCGTAGTCAGGGTCTCTAACCACTCGACCAACGGGGCGATGCCATTAAATTTCGATACAATATTTCTATCCTTCTATATGTCGCCCATGCAAGAGAAGAGATTTTGTCGATATCGACTAGTATAATATTTAATTTATCGTGACGTGCATCCTTGACACGCATAAACAAATGTTCGGATCACTGGTAATTCATGAAAATATATGTGCCTAGTTAAAAACTTTATATAAACATCCATATTATATGTCAATCAGTATATAGCGTCCTTCTAAAATAGGTGAACCCAAAAAGAATGTCATTCAGGCCACTAAAACTTTTTGATTTTTACGAACAAAATATTTTTTCTCATAACGATTTATGCCTTTTTGTATAAACTAATACACTATGTGTTTATTTACCACTTACTACTCATTATTACGTTAAAATTGGATTATTTTATGCAAAAAGGTGTAAATCGTTATGAGAAAAATTATGTTATTTGTAAAAATCAAAAAGTTTTAGTCCCTGGAATCACGTTCTTTATGGGCTGGATATCTTTGGTTAGACGTACTGAACACTGTGTTAAAATATGTTCACCTATTTTGAAAGGACCATATAATATATGCAATTATATTTTTGATAATCTTAAACCATTAACTGTAAACAAGTTTCGCAAAATACTGTTTAGATTCAATTTACTTTTAAATAAAACTAACTAACTAACTTTTAGATAAAAAAAATTATGTATCACAGATCTTCTTGTTTTATATCGATGGACTTAGATATAAAACAAGAAGACGTTCGCATTTTCAATTTAACAATTTTGCAGTAGGTTGCCAATTTTTTTGGAGTCCAACTTCATTATGTATTTTAAGCACTTCAACATGTAATTTATCCAGAAATTTTAAGTTCAAGGCTAATTTGACAAAATAAAAGTAAAACTGAGCATTTTTGCAATAGCCTACTATAGTATAAGCAATAGAGACATTTTTCCTGCACTGAATTGCAGGAGTTATTTTTACAGATGAGTTTAGTATGACGTACTGAATGTAAATGCATAATATACTAACAAATTAGACGGGCGAAAGTGCCACCATTTTGTGAAATGCCTTTTTGAATAAAGGTTTTTTGCAAAATAAAAAAAGTCAAATTTTAAGTCTTATGAGTCGTAAACAGTAAGTGATATGAAAAAATATGTATCTAAAATATAGGAAATTTAATTAACTACAATAAAGGTCCTTACCATTTTTGGTCTCAAGTGCACAGCTACAGAGATATAAGGCGAAACGTTTTCTCGCAAAATGGCGGCACTTCCCCTCCTCTAATTTGTAAGTATTTTGTCCATGGTGAATATGAGATCTAGCGTAATTATATATATTAATTCATTTGGTAATAGCGTCGCTTTGAGTATTACTCCGTATAATATAGTATAACCAGCAAATGACTCTACTGATGAACGAAGATAACAAGCATCAGTAGTCACCAAAGGTGTTAATGATATATTGTCGTGTATGTTACATTGTTACATTTGGTCCATTTTTCGCGTTTTACAAACTGCCTAGCAGGAACACAGGTAGTCTATTCTTGAAATCGGCCTCAGATCTACGATTTACGGAAGCGAAGGAAAAACACTTTCTCCTCTTATTACGTTGATCAAATCCAAATTACGAAGACATTTCAATATGTAAAGAGTAATTTCTATTTCTTCTGTTAATGGATGTTGGAATGAGCTGTGTATAAAACTCATAAATGGAGCACTTAAGGGCCATTCTAATAAAAATAACATTAACATAAAAGTAATGTAAAGTAACGACCCGTGAATGCCCCATTACAAGTCACGACGTTCTATCGTGTCGGAATGGGTGTAGTGGTGTAGGCAGATAATTTGTAGAAAAAATAAATATTAAAAAAAAACTGTAGACGGTTGACCCTGCAGGCCATCCCTGAAATTTCCCGCTAAATTGGGGTATTTTAAGTTCAAAGGAGTAAAAACTACAAGCATAGATATTAACGGAATCAATTCATCAACTGCATTTTAATCGTTTAAGCCGTTCAAAAGTTATGAGATACATACACACATACCCACACATACATACAGACATGCTGACATCATCTTAAAAATAGTCGGAAAAGGTTCCTAGGACCTTAAAACCTGGAGATCTGGTGAAAAATCGATATTCGAAAATCAGGCCAAAATCAGTAAATTCCTTATCTCCATGCGTAGCGGTGAGTTAAAAAATATAAGATGTATAAAAAATAAGGTATCTTTAAAATTGGAGATATTGAGATATCTCTAATTTTGTAGGTAACGTCATTATAGACAAAACATTGACCAAACATACAGGTTTAGGATTTTCGAGAGTTCTGCGATTTTTCGCATGGTTCATATCACCGCCTTGTCTATTCCTTCCGCAATAGCTTCGGTGTTTTGTTGTTGTCTTGTTCTGGTTCGGAGGGTAAGGTAACCGGTTATCTAAAACATCTAACATTACATCCCTGTCACACGCAACACCATGGTGACGTAATCGTGGAAAAATCTTTGGTGTTTATAGGTGATGGTTATCTTATTAATCGTTATTATCATCAGACGAACCATTTGCTTGTTTTTTATTCTATGATAAATAGATAGAGAGGGAAAACGGGTTTATTGCTTTCAATTTTATCTGCTAGTAAACCTTTGGGTCTTAGGAGAATAAAAAAGTAGGCTTTTAAAAATACGTTAAAAAATGTTGTATAATGGCCATATAATAGCTGGTTTTTTATATTTTCGCGATCGATGAGAAGACAAAAAGACATAGTATAGCTAGGAATTATTCCAAGAGTGTGCGGTCATTCAGCTGATCAATCGTCCAATAATTTCATAAGAGATCATGAAAATAACACCTGCTTAGTGAATAAAATTAAATAAATCAGTTCTAAGATATGCCAACGCACATTAATTTGAACCAAAAACCGATTATGAAAATGGTTTACACAATTAGTGAATGAAAAAGTGTAAAAGAAAAATTGATCTCATAAATATGTATGGACATATTATAATTGCTTAAGTAATGTTGTTATCCAGCGGCAAACATGTCTCAGGCGTAGAGCCTCACAAGTAATTTTACAATTTTTTTTTTTTTGGAAATTAAGAATAAGTTTAATTTGTATGATCAAGAAGTTAAAAAGCAAAAGTCTTCAAAACTGCCTATTTTTCTAAAGTGGTCATTGTTTAGTGTCCATCCTGGCTATTCCCATGCAAAGTGAAACTAAATATCTATACATATAATAAAATCGTAGAAAAGTCAAAACTGTACATTGAATATTTTTTTGAAAGAATATTTAGGGCGTGATTTACAATCGATATCGAAGCCAAGCAAAAATATAGTTTTTAGAATTTTTGTTTGTTTGTCTGTTTATCTGTTTTTCTGTAAGTATGTCCGGGGTAAACTCAAAAAGTACTGCATGGATTTACTTCAAATTTTGCATGAATATTACTAACAGGTCGGGTCAACATATAGGCTACATATTATCACGCTATCACCTACAGGGGAGGAGCAGTGCGGAGTAAACGAAGTCCGCGCGGACGAAGTCGCAGGCAACAGCTAGTAGTAAATATTTCTAAAAATAATTAACTAGACTTGACTGTTTTATTTTAATTATTAAAAAAAATATATTTAAATTAATTAATTAATTTAAACTATAAAAAAAGACTTGACTGGTCGCGTGCAAAGTGATTCACGGAAAACTTGGTAAAAATTGTAATTTTGTCGTTTGTGCGGCTTCGATAAATTGTTACCTCAATATTACAACCTTAGATAACAATATTAGTATAATAGGACAAACCTAATACTTTAAGGCGATAGGTAATGCCAAACCACTAATAGACTCCAAATAGACTCCTCTTTGAAAGCCTACTACTGCTAACCGGTTGGTCCAATAATTTATAAAAAATATATATTATACGTATAATATAATTAAGTTTAAATTTTAAGTTCGGGTTTTTTAATTTTATTGTTATTTTTGACGGAAAAAAATCGAATATCTTTCTTATTTTTACTCGAAAATTTGCTTAGAACTTCCAAACTACTGTAACGATTTTGATGATTTTTTCTTTTTATTACAGACAATTTATTGCTTTATAAAATTTAAGTTCAAAATTTTACAAAATCATTATAGTGTGCAATTAAATCAATAAAAAAAAGTATCTTCACGCACGTATCCCCGAAAGGGGAGGCAGAGGTACAACAAGTGCACCCACGATTAGCCGAAGATACTTGGTCCCACCAATATGATAGGTGGCAAGCCTATCGCCAACCGGGCACTTTCCAATCCCGGGAAACTTTGTGTTTATCAGTAAACTGAAAAAACACTTTTTTTATGTGCCCGACCTGGGAATCGAACCCGGGGCCTCATGTGGTCGACGCCAACGCTGGACCACTAGACCACAGACCAGAAAAAAGTAGAGATATACCTAATTTAATTTAATGTTTATAGAGGAAAGTACTAAATAAGTTGGTTTATTTAGACTATTTGTAGGTATAATATATTTTATTTATTTATTTTTAATTGCGAAGACTTTACTATCTTCAAATAGTACCGGTTTTTATTTTCTTGTTTTGTTTTTTATTCACTTGCTTGAATTATCTTCGTTGTTTATATGTTTTATTCTTTTTGTACATTTATACAAAATATTGACAAAATACTTATCTATCTATAGCTAATAAAACAAAAGAATTTAAAAAAATCCCCAAATATATGATTCTTTAATTGTGTTGAAGAACATAAATGCCGAATTTCAAGCTATTTCGACCATAAGCTTTGATTTTTCATATAATTTGTAACACCCACTTTTACTCCTTTAATGGATGAAACTCCGAACATCATTACGTCCCACAATATGATAGGCTTGCCACCTACTGTTGCACTTGTTGTATCTCTGCCTACCTACTTATACTGCCTTTTTTTGCCGTTTGCCGGTTTGCCGGTCAGCTAGTCTATATATATATATATATATATATATATGTATGTATGCAATTGTGGGTGCAATTGTTGTACCTCTGCCTACCCCTTCGGGGATATGAGCGTAGCGTGAAGATACTTATTTTGAAACAAAAACTAAGAAGCTAAAGTTTTAAAATATTATTCCATTTTACAAAATCAAATTTTGAAAGGTTTTGTTAAATATTAATTGTTGATTGTATGTATTAAAGTGCTTCACGAGATGTATATTGTATATTACAAAACTTTAAAAAAAAATAGGATACGTAACTGTTATTGTTATGGAAAATGTTATATGATTTTTTGTCGATTTTCAATATATTTTTTTTTCTTTAGATATTGTTCGTTTTTTCTAAAATGAATGAATATGTAATCGATAAATAAGCGATTACTGGTTATTGGTTTTGAGTTTGACAACATTCAGTCGATTCATGATGATAAAAGTTCATATAGATGAACAAAATGTTAAAACGTATCTGCATCCACTGTAAATACTCTTTGTCGCCGGGGCATACCAGCGCGCGAAATAGTTCTTGCGCTGCTTCTGTCAGAAACTCAAGGTCGTTCGCAGGTATAATCGCCTTAACATAACCTTACCGTCCCGTTGGTCGAGTGGTTAGCGAACCTAACTACTAATTGACGGGCTTCGGGTTCGATTTCCGACGGGAGCAAACGTTTGTGTGATGAGAATAGATGTTTGTATTTCTGGATTTGGGTGTTTATTATGTATGTAACAGTATTTATATATGTATTTCTCGCTATTAGTATCGTTGATTAATACCCATAACACAAGCAAATAATTTGCGTACTTTGGGATTAGATCGATTTATGTAATTTGTCAAGCGATATTATTATTATTTTTATTTACATTTTTCCTCTTATTTTACATACATTTATAATTATAATATTAAAAAAAATACAATATTATAAAAATAAATATATAAAAATAGGTTTCCCGCCGACGCACAGTATTTCGCCTAGAACATGCTAGGTGGACAAAATTCATGTTATCATTTCCAGGAAATCTTAATTGCAAAACGTAAACAACACCCCTAATCTCCAGATTCCAAGAATCGGTTGTTTGTCAAATGCTTAACTGATAAGGAATAGTGGTTAGAAGTCAGGTATTGAGTTTAATGAAATCGTTACAGTCAATCAGTTGCAGTTTAGTGACACTTTCGTACACATCCATAGTGGCTTATAGTTAATATTTTGAGTGTTTGTGATGGATATCAACACGGAGGGTAAGTCCTATTATTTAAAAAACCTTTTTTAAAATCTGAATCTGTTCAAATGAATTTTAGGTATAATTTTAACATAGCTTATATATTTTAACGTATTTTTTTTATGAAAGAATAGTTTTAAAGAGTTAATTTTGCAGACATTCACCTTTATCCGGGCTAGTTCTTTGATATATCATAGGAAATACTTTATTCTTCATAAAAATACACAAATTGTTTAGCGCACTTCAGTACAACATATTCTTTTCTTTTTTTTTTCAGAACGCTTATACTCTATTTCTAGGGTAGAATTTTTTGAAGAGTGGTTGAAACCCACAAAAAATGAAAAGAACTCGGGTATATATGAGTACCTTTCTTCAAAATTTCACTTTGGTAACATTACTGAATGTAGCCAAAAAGAAATAAAGTTGAAGATATCCAACTTTTCCAATAAAATTGGTGTCAAATGGTTGGCTTCAGGAAAATCGAAGGAGCGTTTTTTAATTAAAAATAAGACCTGGCTGGATGAAGAAGATATACAGTTTACTGTGAGTTCTTTTGAGCCACAACCATCAACTTCGAGTGAGGCTGTGATTTCAGCAGGAAGGCCTCGCAAAGAATTCGAAGAATCGTCGTTTAAAACCAAAAAACGTCGAGTCGTGGATCTCGTAGAATCGCGAAGTGTCAGTGAATTGGTGACAGCTGCCGAAATTGCTGCGCGTTCAGCAGGACAACGGAAAATTGCCAGCGTAATTAGAGACATTAGTGAAAGCTCAGTTATTAATGTTAAGTCTAAGGATACCAGTAATGTTAATCCTAGGCAGTTAAGTAGTGACGAAGCGTTAGCTTACTATATAGATTCTAAGTCAACAACACATGCGTACAAACAAACAAGAAAGTGGTCTATGAAGGCAGGACATAATGTGTTTCCATCATATTATAGTTTGACAAAATCTAAACAGGCCTGTTATCCTGCACAGGAGCACATTGCTGTAACAGAAACACGTGCTGAAATAAATTTGCAAGCATTATTAAACAAAACAGTGGAACGTTTAGTATTAGCACAGCATGAAGTTATCAGCAGTGTCCTCGCAACAAGTTCGTCTTTTACACTTGTAAGTAAATGGGGATGTGATGGAAGTTCTGGGCACAGCACATACAAACAGAGATTTGAGAACACTGAAGATACGGACGAATTTCTTTTCGTATTTTCTTTAGTTCCCCTTAGATTATATGATGGGGCCAAAATTGTTTGGCAAAATCCTCGGTCTTCATCAACATTGTATTGTCGCCCAATCAAATTAATATTTGCTAAAGAAACGAATGACTTCACGTTAACGGAGACAAATAGATTGTTGGAAGAAGTTAACGCTCTTCTTCCAACACGTATTGACTTTGGTGATTCTCAAATCTCTGTGAAACACGAACTTTTGCTGACAATGACAGACGGAAAGGTATGCAACGCTTTAACGGAAACTCGTTCAACTCAAAAGTGTTTCATCTGTGGCGCCACCCCCAAGACGATGAATGATGAACCCGCGAACTTCAACAGCAACCAAGATCATTTTGGCTTTGGTTTATCTACACTTCATGCTTGGATTCGTTGCTTCGAATGCCTTTTACATATCAGCTACAAGTTGAATATTAAGAAATGGCAGGCTAGAAGCAACGAAGACAAAGCAGATATCAAGGTTCGTTCCGACGAAATTAAGTTAAAATTTAAGAACGAGATGGGACTTATTGTAGATAAACCAAAGCCAGGATTTGGTTCTTCAAACGATGGAAACACGGCTCGTCGGTTTTTTAAGAATGCTGAGATGAGTGCTCAGATCACGGGATTGGATGTTGAAATCATCAAACAGTTCGATGTAATATTGAGGACTTTGTCTTCTGGATTCGAGATAAACTTAGTTGAATTTAATAAATTTTGTCTTGAAACCAGAAGACATTATCTAAGTCTCTATTCGTGGTACTGTATGCCTGCTACTGTACATAAAATATTAATTCATAGTACAGAGGTCATCAAAGCTGCATTGCTTCCAATTGGGCAGCTTTCCGAAGAGGCTCAGGAAGCACGTAATAAAGATTGCCGCAGATTTAGGGAGTACAACACCCGCAAGTGCTCGCGTGTTGCCACGAACAGAGACTTGCTGTCAATGTTGGTTATAACATCTGATCCCTTGATCAATAGCCTTCGAGAGATTCCCCAAAAAAAGCCGGAAAAAATATGTTCAGAGGTTTTAAAGTTAATTTTAAGCTCTAGTATAGTAGAATCAAGACTGGAAACGTCATCATATTATCGCACAGTTCCACAAAATGATGACGATTACACAGTAAACGATTCATCAGAAGACTCTGATGATGATTATTAGGTTACGTTATGAAATATTATCTTTGCTGCTTAGTTTTAGTTTTCATGCATATATTTTCTTTTATTGTAAATAAACCTATGATTGTTTTGTTACTATTTGTAATTTTATGTATTTAGATTTATATTGTACATACCTCTTGATACTTATTCGATCTGAACTGCATGCAATTTACAGCATTCATAGTACTCGCTAAGTTAATTGTTGCTCATATATTATTTTTGAAAATATTTTTTTGCTATCATAATTTTTTTCGTTTTTTATTACAAAAACATGACTACCCATATTTGAAATAAGTAAGAGCATCGTTATATAACATAAAATAATATTGTCCACCTAGCATGTTCCACGCGATACACTGTGCGACGGGATCCTTGCAGCTAAGCCGCCGGTGGTCAGGGCGACAGAGAAAGAAATTATTATTATTATTATTGATTATTATTATTATTATTACTATTGATCTTCGGAATCCCCACTTAATCGATTGTTGTTTGTTTCAATTTATCTGGCTGTAATTGAGCAGAGAGTAGAGAAAAAATATTTTAAACTTTTACAGTGTGAAAATATATTTAGGTCCGTACTAAAAAGGACTCAAAGTAAATTGAAGTTTTCCAGTTTGAAATTTAAAATTTTTAACGTTATTTCTGATTTGTGGGTATATGCTTTATTTTAGTTTAAGTGTATTAATAAAACTGTTAAATTATGATAGTTTTCTTTCGGTTTCTCCTTTAAGATTATATAAATGTACCTTAAAAATGTATGAATGTATATTGTACATACTTATTGTATGTATGGTATCCAAAAGATTGATAAAGGTGCTTCCAGTTAGCTATTAAATCTATTTATTAGTATTATAAAATTGTAGAGTTTGTTTGTACGCGCTAATCTCTAAAATTGCTGAACCGATTTTAATAATTCTTTTTGAGTTAGATAGCCTGTTTCTCAAGAAAGGTTATAGGCCATATAACATCACGGCACGACTAACATGATTGGAGTATCAAAGAAAAATGTGGTCTTAATGGGTTTTTCCCCCTTTTGAGAGCTTTCCTGGCGTGTGCTGTAATCATGTATGATCCAATTGTTCGTCTTAAAAAGTAGTAAAAAAGTCCACGATAGTGTACATCTATCTCTTAAGGTTTATATTTTATGACCCTTTTTATGGGTAAGTAATCAAAATTGTTCTAAAATAATGCATTATTTGTGACGGTTTTTTAAAAAAACATGGTATTAATCTTTACCAAAAAAATTAGTTATTCATCACAAGTACTTAATTTTGAATGAAATTGCCATGTACTTATTCGATTTCAACCAATAACTTAGGATATATATCACAGTTTTTTGATATAATATTATTTATTATCAAGCACTGCGCAAGGCGTGCATGCGTGGGGAGAATGCGTGTTAGCGAGGTCAGACGGTAGCCAGCTCTGTGAGATAGTATGGTATTATAGGTCCCTATGACGCGCAACTTCGTCTGCTTCACGTAAGAGGGAGTTGCCCTCTTATGAGAAGCAGACGAATTTGCGCGGGTCAGCTAGTAATTTATAAGACATATCTCTTGGTGCTTATAAAAGCATCAAAATATAATATCAAAATATCAACATATAATAATAATAATTCAAGGTTGTATGGCTTTAGACCCACCTACTAAGTCGTTAGTTAGCTAATGTTATAATTTTCCCTAAAGCGCTCTTACAAATGCACAACGATCGTAAACATTAAGACGTGGCGCTGAGCCAAATCTGCCATAGTATTGCGTCGTTGACTACGAAACGACGGACGCTCAGTTTTATGTTCGTTTTATTTAAGTTGTGAATATAAAAGCGCCTGTTAAATATTTGTTAGAGTTGTGGTAAAAGTTTAAATTGTAGCATTAAAAATTCAGGAGTTTCTTTATTATCATATAAAATAAAATTTTGAAGTTATTTTCATATCATGGGAAAGCGAACATCATTGAGTATAGATACCTATTATGTTACTGATGTGTTTTGCCTAAATTTTGGCATTTCTTAATTGCTAAATGGGAAAGAAATGCCCAATTTATCGACTAGCTTATATCCTCCAAACCAAAACACGGCAATGACAAGTACTGGCTCTGTTGCGACAGGAATCCATGAGACGAAATTATTTGTATATATATGGTGTTAAATAAATAAATATAAAAACAAAGATGAACAGTCAGTGTGATAAATATGTCAGGGTACTCTCCTCTAAATTATTCAACTCAGTTATTGTTTTAGGCCGTGGGACCGCAAGCAGATGGTTTGATGGTTCCTGATGGTGGAATAGATATTTACTATAAGCAAAAAAGTATTTTACTTTTGCGTTTAGGATCTAAATCCTTATACTAGTCCTGGTATCTTTTAAAGGATAGGCCATCTGCCTTCCTACCAGTCTGGCAAAAGACGTAGGAGCTATTGGTTAAACTTGTTTCTACAGTAAATAACTGTAATAATACGTCTGTTTATTTTATGTCTGTATTTCAAACGAAGTTAGAAAATACATTCCGTAACAGCGAAATACAATATCATCCGTCTGATAAGTCTAAAAACTTGAGCTAACTAATATTAGATACGTGCACTGATAAAGGCTATGTTTTTTTTATATCAAAGATAGTAAACAAACAGATGGGTCTCCTGATGGAAAGAGTCAACCATTGCCAATAGACATCAAAGTTGTTAATGTTGTTGCTATCTTGTGGTGAGGTTTAATCCCACATGCATAAGTTTATTGACTACCTTACCCTTCAAACCGGAACACAAAAGTGACAAGTACTGACGCTATTGCGACAGAAATAGGTAAGATGGTGGTAACAAATACCCGAGCGAGACAATGCAGAAATCTACCACCTAGTAGTCACGATGGTAGTGACTCACATAGCAATCGGTCGTTTTTTACGACCTGCCTGACCGAACAGCAGTTGACTTACTATTCAAAGGAATCCGGGACCAACACGGGGAGAAAACACTACGTATATGTGTGTAGGGGTATGTATCCCACGTGTTGGTCCGGGCTCCCTTTGAAGAATAGACCATCTGTAATTCTACCAGGCAGTGCGTAAGAGTTACTACGAGTCACTATTATCTATATTATCGTAGTTAATAGGTGGTAGAGTTTTGCATCATCTTGCGCGGGTCTAGTACCACCGCCTTACCTACTATTGCCGTAATAGAGTCATTGCTTATCGCTGTCGTGTTCTTGTTTAAAGGGTAAGGTAGCCGGTAAACTTATGAATGTGGCATTAAGACCGCGCCACAAGGATAGCAACGGACATCAACATCTTTGGTGTCCATATAATGATGGTTGATTCTTTCCATTAAGAGAGCCCTCTGCTTGTTTGTTATCTTATGATACAAAAAAAAAATGCGCGTAATGTCAGCGTCATTCTAATATCGAAGCGCATGCGTATATACTTTGTATGTAGTATTATATGTTACGACTTGCGGCCCGGTACGTAATTCGCTACGTATAAAGTGAAATATTAAAAAAAATAATTAATTGGAACATCAAATTTATTTATTCAAACAAAAAAATATTTTAATAATTGCTAGTTATTTTAAAACTTAATTCCAAACATTTGGATGAACAATATTTTTTGTTTTTCATTTTGAGAATTAATAAACAAATGGCAAAACTAAACAGCAATCTTAGGTAAAACGTTTTATTTATTGAATTCATTTGTTACAAAAATGTGATAAATGAAGAACCGCTCTATCGATTTTGTGCAAATTTTATATAAGCCATCTACTAAATATTCCGAACAAAGTCTAAACATTTGGTTTGGATGGGTGAGCCCGTTCTTGGTATAAAGTTACAACGAAAAGTGACATTGATTTTTATACATAATAATAAAAGAGAAGAAGATATAAGTTAGAGACAATGCAGAATTCTACCACCTAGTAGTCACGATGGTAGTGACTCGCATAGCCCGGTTTTTTTGGTCCGGGCTCCCTTTGAAGAATAGACCATCTAAAAAGAGATGAATGAATCTTCATCTCGCAGGCAAATTCCATAATTCGTCCGTATACAAATGGTGTCTTCAATTTGCAAAGATAAACACGTTTTAAAAAATCCGCTAATCTAATAATAATCAACTAATCTCCAAATCTTTTTTTTGTATTATCAAAAAAAGTTATAAAAAATGTAATAAATGAAGAACCGCTCTTTCGATTTTGTGCAAACTTACATAAACCATCTCCTAAATAGTCTAAACAAAGCCTAAACAACGAAAAGTGGCATTGATATATATATATATATATATATATATATATATATATATATATATATATATATATATATATAGATTAATGTGATGTTAATGTGTATTGCATCGAATATTTTTCATCTGTGCCAACATGCGTGCAGATGGCAACAGGAAAATGTAATGAGTGAGACGAACAGTCAGTTGGATAAACATAGGGCAGGGTTAAAGACCTATGCGCTTTAGTGTACGGTGACCATAAATGTCGTGTTAGGATTGCTAAAGTTATAAGCCATACCTTTACACATATACATTTAAGAGGAAGAGAGAATCATCACTAACAGAATTTAAATTCGATAGCAGCTATAACATTTATGACCCGTTAAAAGTTCCTGTAAATATTAATTCGAATAAAAAATATTTGATTTAATTAGACATCAAAGAAGGTATGTATTATGTATTAATAAAATTAAATTCTTTTAAATAACTCATACAAATACTAAACTAAATTCTATCCAAACCAACTTACGACAGTGAAAAGCACTGAGTTCATTCCAGAAAGAAAAGGTAAGGCTGTAGTATCAAATTATATATCAACGGACGACACGTTGCAGAACTCCAGCGTGATTCTATTAAGAAATGTAATAAATTTTCTTTGTTATGACAATCATGATATCATTTTTCAAAGAATATCTAGATAAATACCACAACATATGAATTTACGTAATACATGCATTTACATATAAAGTCATCTTACACAATCTTACAAAAGGAGGAAGCGATGTTGACATCTGATAATTGTCACGTAACGTACCAAGATAATCTTAAAGTATGCGGTAGTTAAAAATTGTATAAGTTGCTTAATTTTTTTATTATAATTAATCATTTGATAAATTATAATTAGTCGTTTTTTGATAGCATATCTATATGTCGCAGGCAAATTCTAAAATTCGTTTGTATACAAACGGCTTCGTCATTATTATAAATGTAAACTTACAATACAATTTTTATTGTTGTTTACATTTAAATTACCCTAGGCAAATTGTTGATGACATAAATAGCGTCAATGTATTAAACTCCGATGTCGCCGATGGTTGACGGAGCCCTGTTGCGCGGGGCCCATTTTTCCCGGTGTAGGACCTAAATAAATACAAACATCTATGCCCATCACACAAATGCTTGTCCTTGTCGGGGATTGAACCCGAGCCCCGTCGATCGCATAGTCAGGGTCACTAACCACTCGTCCAACGGGGCGGTCATATTGCAGAGGAGTGCAGAAACCTAATATACAATATTCTGTGCCTAATATCTGTATATAGTATGGATTAAACTAAATAAATAAAAATACACATTACATACAATTAAGGTAGTGTACATTCATTTGACATATATAATATATAAACATTATTTGGCTATACGAGTTACTACCATCGTGATTACTAGGTGGTAGAGTTCTGCATTGTCTCGCCCGGGATTGGTACCACCGCCTTACCTATTACTGCCGCAATAGCGTCAGCGTTTGTCACTGTGTTGTTCCGTTTTGGAGGGTAAGGTAGCCGGTAAACTTATGCACGTGGCCTATTAGACCTCGCCACAAAATAGCAACGCAAAGTTAGACATTAGACTATGTAAAATTTCAATTTATTTTGCGGTATTTAACACTAGGCAAATGGCAAATCAAGAGTTTAAAATAATTAGCGATTGACTGTGGCTGAAATTCGACCATAGACAAAACAATAAAATCTCTTAAGTTTGAGAACTGATTTTAGCCATATAGAAAATATTAGACATGTGTGTATTTTATGTATGTATGTCACATGAATGTAGTATAGGTAATGTCTTATTTGTTTAATGTACAGACTGACTGGTGAGTTACCTTCGATACTTCTGGAGAGTACTCGATAGGTGCTCGATTCTCGTTAAAATGAAATAATAAAATTAGGGGCTTAATTTTTAGATAGATAGATAGATAGATAATTTATTGTACTTACTGTCAATTTGTACACAATCACTACAGTTAACAAACTTAATTTAGTTTTAGTCTATTGCGTTTTAGGTACAATGCAAAAACCTTTACCTCCCGTACTAGTTATAAACTGTGTTACAGCGAGGTAATGATACTTCTGGAGAGTACTCGATAGGTGCTCGATTCTCGTTAAAATGAAATAATAAAATTAGGGGCTTAATTTTTAGATAGATAGATCAATAGATAATTTATTGTACTTACTGTGAATTTGTACACAATCACTACAGTTAACAAACTTAATTTAGTTTTATTCTATTGCGTTTTAGGTACAATGCAAAAACCTTTACCTCCCGTACTAGTTATAAACTGTGTTACAGCGAGGTAATGATACTTCTGGAGAGTACTCGATAGGTGCTCGATTCTCGTTAAAATGAAATAATAAAATTAGGGGCTTAATTTTTGACCAATATTTCTCTAAAAATAAGTGAAATGTGGATATTATATTCTTCAAGCACGCCGCACTGTTTGTTTTATACTATCTATGTATTCTGTGTTAATAGCGCGCTGGGCGACACTTGTGTCCGCGCGGTGTCCAAGTATGGCGCATGTTAATGTAGGATTCTCGGTGTACTATTTACTAAGTTTACTAAGAAGTATTTTAATATTTATTTTCAATGTTTTTTTTCTCGTCATATGTGATCACCAACTATCACGTCCTGAAATACTGAAGGTAACTCACCAGTCAGTCTGTGTATAATATTTGTTTAATATAAGGTTTCTGCGTTCCTCCGCAATGTAAACTTTAATTCTGCCAAATTTCATAATCAACTATTCACGCTATTGTCTTAAAAAGGGGGTCCAAATTTTTCCCTTCACTTATTAATATTTTAGATTAGGATTATCAATTAATCCGTGTACCTAAGTATTAACTAAAAGCTTAAAGAATTTAGGACAAATATAACTATGCCAAATATTTTTCATTCAAATTAGGCAGATATGAACACCCATTCTTCAAGAATAATCCTTTTCTTTTTTTAAAGTTACTAATAAAGTTTCAAGTAAGCACTAAAAGTAACACCATTAATATGTAAACTCATTAGCGAATGTCCAAAGACAGCGTACAAAATACATTTCTTTATTTGTATAAATGTAAGATTGCATATATTACTGGACATAATTGAGTACATACTTGTAACTAATTAAAAAGATTAATTGTGTAATTTATTTGCATGCTAAAATTTAATCTTGAGACCACACGTATATTGTATGTTTTGCTTATGTAATTTGCAGTAATACGAGTGAATTTATAAAGCATTTGGCGATCACATTTAAGTTAGAAATTATATTGACAATTTTGACATCAGCGAAATTTCACAAATGCTTTTATAATTAGCTCTATCTAGTTATGTTAATTATACGCTATGTTAACATTTTTCGTTTTGTACTGGTGTGGAATATATAAATAATAATTTATAAATATTTTGATGTGTCTGCAACAATAATTCTTTGTATCCTTAATGGGTTATTCCCATACTTAAAGGCATTTTCATAAATAGTTATATTCGGTATATTTTAATAGGTTTTGAAATATTATAGTAATTTCAAATCTATTTAGATAATATTTCTATCAAAATATATAAGATAACTTTGACAACACTTATAAATACTACAATTACACATTATATTCCAATGAAAATTTAAAAATTTAATATTTCACATGTAAAAATATGTATATTTTAATTTGTTCCATTTGAAATTTGTTGGTAGAATCTAGGAAGAACTAGGAAGCAATCTTCCTAGTTAAAAAATATACTATTTTCAGGAAATTATCTACCACGAAGAACTGAAATCATTTTATTTATTCAGTAGATTTATGCCTACCTTAGATATATTAATGCTATATTTATAAAAGTCTCGCAGCCCTGAAGATGCCGTAAAAAGCAAAACCGGTTGGCAATATTAATAAAATAAAAAGCAAAACCGGTTGGCGATATTAATAAAATAAAGTGTTTTGTGAAACAGTATAAGTGTATTTATGTAAATACACATAATTACATTTTTATAAACCTCTTGGTTATATTTATAAATACATTTATAGAAAGAAATAATATTCAAAGCAGAACTATTCTTCGTTCAACACCAATATTATGAGTTTACGTGTAAATATGAGATCCTATTAAAATATTATTAATAGCACTTAAAACCATTTCATTGCAGTTGAGAGAGCCCTACTTATAATAATGTATTAAAAAAGAAGCGGAAGCACTTATTTCGGTTTTGTCACTTTTGTCGGTTCGAAAATTATATATCCTGCATATAATGGTATCATTATAAAAACTCGTAAGACCATAAATAAAATCCTAGTAAGTGCAAAAATGTTTGAATTTAATATCAAAACAGACTCAACTATTAAAAAACTGAGATCGATTCCACATTATCTCTTTAAATAAATTAAATATATTTTATAACCACACACGCATATCTATATTAATATATAAACACAGTATACTGGAGACTAACAGTAGTCAATCTACATACATGTGATATTCGAGCAACGCACACATAGACACCTCTTACGGACGTGATATTTCGGACTGGTGCGGAACAAACTGTCCCGAACCATTCAGAAAGTTTGGATGTTTGGATGGATGTTTGTTACTCAATCATGCAAAAACTACTAAATAGATTTGAATGAAATTTGACACACAGATAGATAATGACCTGGAATAGCACATAGGCTACATTTTATCCCAGAAAAATTAGGTTAACCCGTGGGATTTGACAAAAACCTTTATAATGCAGCGGGCTGCACGCGGCAGCTAGTTATTATAAATATAATTGCGAAAGTTAGGATGATTGGGTTCACGTATCACGTCCGTGAGAGGTGTCTATGTGTGCTATGCTCGAATATTACTTGTATAGAACATTGACTTCTGTTACTCTCTAAAAATTCTGTGATATAAATGCTAAAGTTTGGATATTTGGATGGAAGTTTGTTTCGCAATCACGCAAATACTACTGGACGGATTTAAGTGAAATTTAGCACACCGGTAGGTGATGACCTGGAATAGCACATAGGCCAGAAAAAACGATGATCCCGCGGGATTCGCCAAAAACTTTTATATCAGCGTGCTGCACGCTTCAGCTAGTATACTGATATTTGAATAATAGATTTGGTGGTTAGTAGTATGTTAAATAATTTTTAACGCAGTAAAAATGCAGTAACCGACTTCCTAATTTCTATATTTTTTTGGACCCTGCATGAGATCTCCACTAAATTAAAGTGGGATAACACGGGGCGTACACCCTCTTAAAAAACAATTTTCAAAATCGGTTTATGACCGAGTTCTAAGGTAACAAAGATAAAAAAAAATAAAAACACGTATTGTTGAATTGATAACTTCCTCCTTTTGGGAAGTCGGTTCAAAACGAAAATTATCACAATTTCGCTGTAAAAGTTAAAAATAAAATATTTGACTAATATGAGATACTAGCTGGAGCGTGCAGCCCACGGCAATATAAAAGTTTTTGGCGAATCCTGGGGATCGACTAACTAATTTTTCCGTGATAAAAAGAAGCCTATGTGCTATCTCAGGTTATTATCTATCTGTGTGTCACAATTTCATTCAAATCCGTCCAGTCGTTTTTGCGTGATTGAGTTACAAACATCCATCCAAACGTCCAATATATATATATATATATATATATATATATATATATATATACATATTCATATATATATATGTATTATAGATAATAAAAATTGCGTAATAAAATGTGAAATTTCTTTTATGTATGGAGTGTAGTCTTAGGGTACAGGCATATTTTGTTTAATATGGTTTCACTAGTAATTACACATACATAATTTGAGACATTGTTGTATTTTTTTGACAAATAAAGAAATTTAAGTTTTAAATTTAAATGGAATTATTATAATCCTACTTATATTATTTATTTATCAAGGGCGTAGCTACCACCGTATCTGCCGTATCAATAATACGGGGCGCCCGGGCTACGGGGGCCCTGCGTAATCCTGCGTAAGCAAAAAACATTAAGAACTTCCGAAATGGCAAAAGTAAAAAAATAAACATTTCTTTATTTTTCAAAAAAAAAAAGGAAAAGCAAAACAATGTTTATTTAATTTCAATAGTTTGTAAAAATTTTGGAAAAGTGGCAGATACATAATTATTATGAATTTTCTTTTAATTCATATTATGTAAACAATTTTTTTTTTAATTAATTATATATATATAGTTCCATGTACAGAGAGAAGTATGGAAATAAATGAAATATTTGGCACACGGATAATTTATAACGTGGATTAAGAAACAGGTAGTTCTTTTTATCCTAGAATAACGTTTTTACGGTAATAACGGTTTCACAAAAACTTTAATGACAATGGACCGTGGGCTACAAAAAAAAAATTTTTGTACATAGTATACAATAATAATATATTGAGCATAGACAGTATAATATTAATATGTTAAGCGGTGTTATTCCCCACTAGCTGTGCCCGCGACTTCGTTCGCGTGGAAACATTTCTAAAATAAAAACATGCATAGTTCCCGTTCCCGTGGGATTTCCGGGATAAAAGTTATCCTATGTTCTTTATCAGGTCTCAAACTATCTTTGTACAAATTTCATCCAAATCGGTTCAGTGGTTTAGGCGAGAAGGGACAGACGGATAGAATTACTTTTGCATTTATAATATTAGTATGGATGTTGGTCCGGGTCCCCTTTAAAGAATGGACCATCTACCATTGCCAGGCAGTTCGTAAAAGGAGAATGATTAGTATACAAGTTACTAAAATTATGTCTTCGTAGTGGTAGAGTTATGCGACGACTATTATAATTATCTATTCTTTTCCTGTCGCAATAGCGTCAATGCTTGTCATTGTCATGTTCCTGTTTGGAAACTAAAGTTTACCGGTCGGAAAACTTAAACTTATGTATCTGGCATAACACCCTGTTACGCAGATAACAATGCACCATTAACTCTTTGCTATATGTAGGCGATGCTATGAATGTCTCTTTCCATCAGGAGACCGTGTTTGCTATTTTGTAAAAAAGAAGTTTGTTTGCTTTCAATATTACTCAAGACTCAATTCTTTTGTTATTTTGACGGATTTTTGACAGATCTAGCCAACTCGTATCCGTCGCGGTTATCGGCGTATCCGCGGGTATTTACAAGAACATGTTGAAAGTGAGTAAATTTACGCATCAAAATCTGCACAAACCGATTGTTTAATAATAAAACCGGCCAAAATGAGATATCATACTTGCCCATCGCAATATGCGAGCTCATATTTACTAGCTATATGACAAATTTATATTTACTTTCTGTTTTGAACAGCTAATTTACATCACCTCTATTGGCTAGTGGTCCGATATCGGTATATAAACACATGAGGTCCTGGGTTCGATTCCCGGGTCAGGCTATTCAAAAAATGTGTTTTTTCAGTTTCCTGATACAAACAGCGTTCGGATGGCGATAGAATTGCCACCAATCTCATTGTGGAAGTAAGTATTTTCAAATAATTGTGGGTGCAATGGTTGTACTTCTGCCTAGCTCTATAAGGATACGGAGATGAAAATACTTTAATTTAAATCACCCAGTATTTTTTCATGGAATTAATACAAATATTTTTTACTTTGGGCGATGGTTGCCTCTTCTTATCAAGGCAGCCATCTGCTTGTCATAATATCTAAATGTATAAAAAACATTTTTTATTTTCGAAATGACAACCACAGTTGACCTGTCGGTCGTTACTGCGTCACCGGTCTTCTAGGGCCAGCAGTCATGCTCAGCGAGAGTTTAGTTCTTAGATGAAAGAAACTACTACTAGATATGAAATAATCAAGGTAAAACCGTGTTATTTTGTCCCTAACAATGTCGGACTTAAGATCAGCTGTTGACTGTCAACATAATAATTTGATATATTATATTGCAATTGAACATGTTATTTTAACGATTAGTCTTTATTTTAGATTTTAGAAAAATACAAATAAATGCTCAAATCAATTTAATATTTTGTAATCAAGGGGCTATTTGACATTAAATTTTAACTATATGTAAGTAATGTAAAAATGTAGGTAACATTGACAGCGTATTTTAGTAATGGCGTTTTGGCCGCGAGCTGTTTAAGTTGACGTTAATTTTCTTAAATGATTTGAAATGAAAACACTGACAAAAATGTTTGTAGCTTTGTCTATTATGAAAATTCTAACTTGTTAGACAGAGATAAAGCCATTTTAATTTCTTCAGCGTTGGAATACATGCAATTTTATATTTTTGATTGTTTATGGAAATTAATGCCAAGTCCTTATCTATCTCTTGTCATAGGTTTAAAAAAAAGTCCCTCTATGTTATAACTTGTAGTCACCATAGAAACTCATTGATGCGCGCTAGCACGCACTCATTGTATGGTAATTATGAATCGTGTGTCGTGTAGCCCGACAGACTAAGATTAGTACGGCTGTCTTCAGCTTAAGGAAGCACTTGTATGAAATACAAATTGTCCGTACCAATCTAATGATCGCTTTACACTATAGATCGCGGGCGCTGACAGAAAATATTGCTTCTACTTGGATAAAGACATAAATAATATCGCATTCGTCTAATTAAGGCACTTGTACCAATAAATTGTATTATGGTACAATTCAACCTAGATATATACCTGACGTTCCAGTCACATATCAACTTCTAAAACCATGGATATTAAAGCTCACAGTCACAAATGTCTGCATACTGTATCAATATCACAACATTGTGAATGGTCGCCTCTGTGGTGTAGTGGTCCGGTGTCGGAGTTGACCACATGAGGTCCCGGATTCGATTCCCGGGTCGTGCAATTCAAAAATGTGTTTTTTCAGTTTTCTGATAAAAACAACGTTGCCTGGGATTGGAAAGTGCCCGGTTGGCGATAGGCTTGCCACCTATTATATTGTGGGACCAAGTATCTTCGGCTAATCGTGGGTGCACTTGTTGTACCTCTGCCTACCTCTTCGGGGATACGGGCGTGAAGATATTTACTTAACATTGTGAATGTTTAAAACTTGAGCAAGTCAATAAATATAAATACCTAGGACTTATAATAGAATAAAGATTTAAGGGGAAGTATCACATAGACTATGTATGTGACAAATTAAGAGCCATAATGGCAAAATTCCGTATAATTAAAAACAGTATACCTTATTGCATAAAACTGCAAATGTATAACGCTCTTGCTGGAAGCATTATATCATATGGGCTTAGTAGCTACAGACGAACATTTTAAACTTATATTGATAAAATAGCACAATTGCAACTACGCCTATTAAAAATTATTGTTCCAAGTGTAATCAAACTTAACTATAAGAAAGACCCTGATTATCTATTTAATTATTGAAAAGTTTTACCAGTTATATAATAAATAAATAATAAATAAATAAATATTCACGGGACAAATTACACTTACTGATCTAACCCCAAAGTAAGCAAATAT
Source organism: Apodemia mormo (assembly GCA_036924255.1). Lineage (NCBI taxonomy): Eukaryota > Metazoa > Arthropoda > Insecta > Lepidoptera > Riodinidae > Apodemia > Apodemia mormo. The sequence goes on along the minus strand of JAUPFN010000021.1, from coordinate 15,555,838 downwards.
TTGCTTGTGTTATGGGTGTTAGTCAACGATACTAATACATAGAAATACATATTATACATACATAAATACCAGAATATATATAATAAACACCCAAACCCGGAAATACAAACATTTATGCTCATCACACAAATGCTTGTCCCCGTCGGGGATCGAACCCGAGCCCCGTTGATTGCGTAGTCAGGGCCACTAACCAATCGACCAATATATCAATTAAACATGCTACTGATAAAGGAAAATTATTTTAAATTTATTGAAAAACAAAAAAAGGATATATAACAACAAGACAAATTGCGTTAAAAAAGTTAAATACTACTCGTGCTAATAATTTCTATGGACAAAGAACGACAGATTATATTGTGCCCAGATTAATTAACACAGAATTAAATAAAGATTGCATTAATAAAATTAACGAAAGAAACCTATTAAATGCATATTAACAAACATATTTATAACAAAAAAAACCTAAAACGCATATTAACAAACATATTTACGAATAATGTACGTCACATTTTACAGTCTTTCACTAAAAAAAACACTTCATATACAAAAACACCCTTTGTCGTATCACCTCGGTTCGAAAACACTCTCCTGACTGCCTCAGCCAGTATTGGAATTCTGGGAGTCGACATATCGAACAACGTTCAGTTCCGCGGTCATTTGGAAGGGAAGGCTAAACTAGCCTCCAAAAAGCTTGGTATACTCAGTAGAGCAAAGCAGTACTTCATGCCAGCCCATCGCCTCCAACTTTACAAGGCCCAAATTCGACCTCACATGGAGTACTGTTCTCACCTCTGGGCCGGAGCTCCTCAGTACCAGCTTCTTCCTCTTGATCGCATTCAACGTAGAGCGGTTCGAATCGTCGACGACCAGGCTATTTCTAATCGGCTTGACTCTTTGGCGTTACGCAGAGATGTAGGCTCGCTCTGCATCTTTTACCGTATTTATCATGGGGTGTGTTCCGACGAGTTGTTCGGACTAATGCCTGCCGCTAAATTCCACCATCGGACATCGCGTCAAAATTTAAAGTTCCATCCTCACCACCTCGATGTCTGGAAATCCACAACCGTGCGCTTTTGTCGACACTTTTTGCCTCGCATTACTCCTTTGTGGAATCTATTACCCTCGGGGGTGTTTCCGAATGGATACGACTTAGGGACCTTCAAGAAACGAGCTTATTCATTCTTAAAAGGCCGGCAACGCAGCTGCAATACCTCCGGTATTGCGGATGTCCATGGGCGGCGGTGATCACTTACCATCAGGTGCACCATCTGCTCGTTTGCCCCCTCTACTATAAAAAAAAAATACATACGAAGTTATATAGGCTTAATATTAATTTAAAATGTATATGTAATAATATTACACACACATATATATAAATTTATTAAAAAAGTAAAATATATAGTAATTTAACGCGTTATCAACAGGAGCAACCTGTATTTAAACCCTACGCAACGCCCGGACCCAAGAAACGTAATGCACGTCACGGAAAATATGTGTAAACAACAAAATACCTATCTACCGTTTTATTTTGTGTGCAGCGTTAAAGTACTGAGCAATATTGATACTGAGTATGTTTAAGCTAAGATAATTATTGTAACTGTTAGTAATATATTCTGTAGTGTTAAACTTATACCTATTTATATGTGGAGTGTGCAACATCCGCATAAACCTCTAATTATAGGTTTAAGGGTGTTTAGCAAATAATTATGATGTATGTTTTTTTTAAATAAAATAAATAAATAATAAATAAAAAATAATAATAAATATAAAACTTTATATCTCTTTTTACTACGCGAATAGACGAGTATGATATGGTACAAGTCAACCTATATACTAATACGTGATATATGAAATTGGTACCTATTTTTACTACGCAAGTATGGAATTTGGCACAGGTATTTTTTTTATATCATATGCCAATGCCAGTTAAAAACGAGTTGTATTTACAAGAACATGTTGAAAGTGAGTAAATTTACGCAGTAAAATTACGCAAAATCGGTTTGTGCAGACTTTGATGTCTGCACAAACCGATTGTTTAATAATAAAACCAGCCAAAATGAGATTTCATACTTGCCCATCGCAATACGCGAGCCCATAGTTACTAGCTTTATGTCTAATATTTACTTTCTGTTTTAAACAGCTTTTTTTGTATCATAAGATAGCAAACAAGCAGATGTCTCTTGATGGAAAGAGTCAACCATCGCCTATAGACACCAAAGGTGTTAATGGTTGGTTGCTATCTTGTGGCGAGGTCTTATGCCACATGCATAAGTTTACCGGCTACCTTACCCTTCAAACCGGAACACGACAGCGACAAGCACTGACGCTATTGCGGCAGGAATAGGCAAGGAGGTGGTACCAAACCCGGGCGAGGCAATGCAAAACTCTACCACCTAGTAGTCACGATGGTAGTGACTCATGTAACCAATCGGGCCCCTTTTACGACCTGTCTGGCAGAACAGTTGGCCTATTCTTCAAAGGAGCCCGGGACCAACACGGGGAAAACCCTTAATTTTTTTGTCAAATTTTGGATAAATATTTGTTTTTTGACTGTATGACTAAATTATACTATTTTAAACATTTTTATCTGTCCGTCGGTATGTTAATAACTAATTATTATTATTACTCAAGCTAGAACAATTTCAATTTTTTTTATATCATAAGATAGCAAACAAGCAGATGGGTCTCTTGATGGAAAGAATCAACCATCGCCTATAAACACCAAAGATGTTAATGGTGCGTTGCTATCTTGTGGCGAGGTCTAATGCCACATGCATAAGTTTACCGGCTACCTTACCCTCCAAACAGAAACACGACAGCGACAAGCACTGACGTTATTGCGGCAGGAATAGGTAAGGCGGTGGTACCTGACCCGGGCGAGACAATGCAGAACTCTACCACCTAGTAATATTAAAAATGTGGTTTTTTTATGTTTGTCTGTACACTTGCGCGTTTATAAACATACACTGTTCGTTATTTATTTACGCGTCAACTCCTGAATGACTATTCAACTCCTGCATGAAAATTGAAAATATTTTATGCTTGTAATTTTGTGTAGGGATAGTCCAATCCAGAGTTAACACAGGCTACCTTTTATTGGAAACATCAGAACTTTTTTGATATTGAAAAGAAACTTTAATAATAAAACGCCTGTGAAATAGATCCCTTTAGACATAAATTATCCGATCAATTAAAATTGGAAGAAAGTGACAATATTTTTTTAAACAGTGTGACTGGTAAATATAAATTAACTATTTAATTAATATCGGAAGAAAGTAATAAAAGTTTTCTATGTCTGATAGATCAAAAGCTTCTAATTAATAAATGCCACTACAGAGTAAACGAGTTCTTGAATGGCAAAGCTTAATTAAGACGATATTGATTGGCCAGGTACCAACACTCAACAACCCATTATGGATAATACGTTCGCCCTTTAGGGAAATTTGTGGTCTGCGACTTTGTCTGTGTGGAATATTGTTTTCTTTTCTAATGTAAAGAGAAATACGTGGTATTTTTATGTTTTTCCCAATTCATAAACTTAAAAACCTATAACAGATTAATATATATTTTTTCATATCATAAAAGAGCAAACAAGCAGATGGTGGACCTCTTGATGGAAAGAGATAACCATCGCTTTAAACACCAAACGGTGCGTTGCTATCCGTGTGGCGGGGTACTAATGCCACATGCGTAAGATTACCGGCTACCTTATCCTTTAAATTGGAACACACAATGGACAGTGACAAGCATTGACGTTATTTTTTTTTTTTTTTTTATAGAAGAGGGGGCAAACGAGCAAGAGGTGCACCTGATGGTAAGTGATCACCGCCGCCCATGGACATCTGCAATACCAGAGGTATTGCAGTTGCGTTGCCGGCCTTTTAAGAATGAGTAAGCTCTTTTCTTGAAGGTCCCTATGTCGTATCCGTTCGGAAATACCCCTGCCGGTAATTGGTTCCACAACAGAGTAGTGCGAGGTAAAAAGTGTCGGGAGAAACGCACAGTTGTGGATTTCCAGACATCGAGATGGTGAGGATGGAACTTCAAGTTTTGACGCGATGTCCGATGGTGGAATTCGGCGGCAGGAATTAATCCAAACAACTCGTCGGAACACTCCCCATGATATATACGATAAAAAACACAGAGAGAACCTACATCTCTGCGCAATGCCAAAGAGTCAAGCTGTTTCGAAATGGCCTGAACGATTCGAACCGCTCTACGCTGAATGCGATCAAGAGGAAGAAGCTGGTACTGAGGAGCTCCGGCCCAGAGATGCGAACAGTACTCTATGTGAGGCCGAACCTGTGCCTTATAAAGTTGAAGGCGATGGACCGGCGAAAAGTACTGTTTCGCTCTGCTGAGCACACCGAGCTTTTTGGAGGCTAGTTTAGCCTTGCCTTCCAAATGACCGCGAAACTGAACGTAATTCGATATGACAACTCCCAGGATTCCGACACTAGCTGAGGCTGTCAGGAGAGTATCCTCAAATCGAGGTGATACGACAAAGGGCGTCTTTTTTGCGGTGAACACGCAAAGCTGTGTCTTCTTGGGGTTAAAAGTAACCAGGTTTTGGCGACCCCATTCCGAGACATCGGTAAGTCGATTCTCGACTTCAGACACAAGCTTGTTTCGGCACTCTTCGACGTGTTCCCGAGAAATACTGCTTCGGCCGGAGTATGTAGCATCACCAGTACTGTCATCCGCATAGCAATGTATGTTGCTAATTCGCATCATATCATTGATATGCAGAAGGAACAGTGTCGGTGAAAGCACGCAGCCTTGGGGAACACCAGCATTGACAGATTTAAGGTCGGAGCACGCACCGTCGACAACGACCTTGATGCTCCGGTCAGCCAAAAAACTGGTGATCCACTCGCATAATTTCTCAGGAAGCCCATAAGAAGGCAGCTTCGCGAGAAGCGCTTTGTGCCATACCCGATCAAAGGCCTTCGCTATGTCCAAACTAACTGCCAATGCCTCCCCCTTGGACTCAACTGCTTCCGCCCATCGATGAGTTAGGTATACTAGAAGGTCACCAGCTGAGCGGCCGCGACGGAAACCGTACTGACGGTCGCTAATCAGCTGGTGCTCTTCTAAATACTTGAGGAGCTGAGAGTTGATGATTGTCTCCATAATTTTGGAGAACAAGGAGGTTATGGCTATTGGCCGATAGTTAGACGGGTTAGAGCGATCTCCTTTTTTAGGGATGGAATGCACCAAAGCTGTCTTCCACGAATTCGGTACCACGCCGAGTGAATAGGAGAGCCGGAATAGGCGTGTTAATACTGGTGCCAACTCTGGAGCACACATTTTTAGCACAATCGGAGGGATGCCATCCGGCCCACTCGACTTGTGGATGTCCAAGGAAAGTAGTGCTTTACGCACAGATGATTGCCGAAATTGTAGTTCTGGCATACAACTATCACACTGCGGGATGGTAGGCGGTGCGTTCCCTTGGTCATCCAGAGTCGAGTTGGCCGCAAAGAAGGAGCCCAGGAGATCGGCCTTCTCCTTTGCGGTATGGGCCAGAGAGTCATCTTCTCCGTGCAAGGATGGAAGAGAGGGCTGTGAGAAATTCCCTAAGACAGCCTTGGCGAGAGACCAGAACGCACGAGTGCCCGAAGGAAGGCGAACTAATTTCTCACCAATTCTGCCAATGTGTTCCGATTTTGCCTTGGCGATAGCTCTTTTGAAGTACCTCGAGGCGAAATTGTACTCCTTACGTAATGTGCTGGTTTTTCCATCACAAGATGCGGACGCTGCAGCCCAAGCCCGGTAGCACTCCTGCTTGCGGCGCGAAGCCGTTTTACAGGAGCGACCAAACCAAGGCTGAGACTTACCACCAATTGGTACTGCAGAAAATGGAATGAAAAGTTCCATGCCCTGCAGCACCACATCGGCAATAGAGTCAGCGACGACATTCGGATCATCCAGCGAGAAGCACAACCGCCCCCATGGGTAGGACGCAAAAAAAGACCGCATCCCGTCCCAATCTGCTGACCTAAAGTGCCAAACGCGACGACAGCCTGCTAAAGGAGGCTGTGATAGGCGCGAAACCGGCACTTTACTCCGGATCAGGCAGTGGTCTGACGAACCAAGTGGGACGTCCACCGATACCTGATAAACTCTACCAGCTTGTAGTTACGATGGTCGTGATACGTAAAATCAACCTTTAGTCTTTTACGAACTGCCTGGTTCTGCTAGGCAGATAGTGTACTCTTTTAATGGGGCTCTGATCTACATGGACTAAAATGTAAACCAATTTTAATAAGTTTTTTTAAACCAATTGATTTTATAGCACAAATAACGTATTAAGAATTTGAAAAAATGTAGTAGAATGCCATTCGAAATATCAAAATCAGAAACCGCGTTCAAAAGTTACAGCTCTTCAAAAATTACAATAGTTTTTTATAAACTTGAATTTTAACGCCTCGTCCTCCAAAATCTGAGCTTATTTTGTATTACTTAAAAACTTAAAATCCCTTAACTTAGCGAAAAGTTTTAGGATTGGCCTGCAACGTCAACCGGTTTACATTTTTTTATATCGTAAGATAGCAAACAAGCAGTTGGGTCTCCTGATGGAGTCAACCATCGCCTATATACACCAAAGATGTTAATGATGCGTTGCTATCTTGTTGTGAAGTCTAATGCTATATGCATAAGTTTACTGGCTACCTTACCCTTCCGGTTATTGCTACGTTATTGCGTCAAGAATAGGTAAGGCGGTAGTACCAGACCCGGGTGAGGTAATGCAGAACTACCACATAGTAAGATTTTTTCCTGTTTGGACCGAACCATGCCAATCCATGCTTTAAAGAACTTTTCATCTGCTACTTTGCCAGTCAGTTGATAACCGGCAAACAAATAGCTAAACATGTTACTAATATCGTGATTACTAGATGGTAGAGTTCCGCAACGGCTCGCCCTGGTTTGGTAGCACCGTTTTATCTATTCCTGCCACAATAGGGTCAATGCTTGTTCCGGTTTGGAGGGTAAGGTTTTTCGGCTGGTAAACTTAAACAAATGCAAGTGGCATTAGAACCTCGCCACAAAAAAACAACGCACTATCAACATCTTTGGTGTCTATATGCGATGGCTTCTCTTTCCAACAGGAGAGCCATTATTGCTATCCTATAATATAAAAAAGCAAAACTGCTGAATAAAATTAGTAAAGCGATATAAATGGTCTAATGTTTTTTAATAAAAAAATATTTTTTCAAAGAATTACAATTTTAAATTGTATTGCATGGCCCAATCAGACTGTATTGATATTTCATTTCATTTTCAATACAGAATTGAATATCATCCCAACATCTATCTATTCTATACATATAATAAAATCGTAGGAAAGTCAAAACTGTACATTGAATATTTTTTTAAAAGTATACTTGGGGCGTGATCTACAATCGATATTGAAGCCAAAAATATAGTTTTAGAATTTTTGTCTGTTTGTCTGTATATATGTCCGGGGTAAGCTCAAAAAGTACTGCATGGATTTACTTTAAATTTTGCATGAATATTACTAACAGGTCGGGTCAACATATAGGCTACATATTAACACGCTATCACCTACGGTGGAGGAGCTGTGCGGAGTAAACGAAGTCCGCGCGGACGAAGTTCCGGGCAACAGCTAGTTATTTATAAAAATATAAATTTTTAACTAAAAATATAACTTTTTAAAAAAAAATATAACTTTTATATAAAAAAGAAAAAAATATTACGTCTACACATTCATCACGTAATCCAATTAATGTCTAATCAATGTTTTTAAAATGTTTATATTGTAAATCTAAATATAGTCGAGGAGTTATCTTTCTCTTTTTTGCATGTTTCATGAAACTGTAGCGTTGTTATTGCTGAATTTATGCGCTATAAATGTATGTGTTTCTTTCTTTTTATTGTCGCTTTTTCTTTTTATCGAGTTTCAATTCACAGCGATTCTAAAAAAGTTTTACCTAAACAATGTGTTACTGTATTTAAATATATTGTTTAAACTTTAAACTGCTTTAATATAATCGGTTTAAAATATGTAAAATGTGATGATATTGTTACGTACTTCGGGCTCGTAATTGTAAGAAAACACCACTTATATTAGATCCGTGTGTTTACGATACAAATAAACACAACACAATACAATGTAATACTTAAATACTCTGAATAACACTAGTCACTCACTGTACTATCACTGAACTTAGAACATTATACAATAAAACACTTCTCGCTTCGCATGGGTCGCTTCAAGTATCGCTCTCGATCGCTTGATAAAAACTGCCCTGTATTCGTCAACACATCTGTATTTATACCCAGGGTAAAGTTCTACCTTGATCCAGAAAAAATGTAAATAATAAATGTAAACAACTTATAAGTTATGACTCATAAATACTAGTACACTTTACTTTTAACCTTATGCATAGGGCATAAGGTTAAAAGTAAAGTGTACTACCACAAAGTCCATTATGGCATAGCTTAGGTCAACTATTTGTTTGTCAATAGGAGTAGCTATCTCTTTCTTTTATTTCTAGATCTTTCCAGCTTTCCAACTCTACACGTTTCTAGATTATTCGTAACAATATGTTATTTATTTAAAAAACATAATACTTATAATATCTAATGCAAATATAGTCTTAAGTTAGGCCTTTTTAGGGTTCCGTATCCAAAGAGTAAAATAGGACTATGTTACTAAGTCTTTGCTGTACGTCTATCTGTCTCTGCTGTCTGTCTATCTGCCTGTCTATATATCTGTCCCTCTTTCATCGGGCTGTATCTCATTTAACTCGTAATAATGTCTATAATGAACCGTGATAGTTGGACAGTATTTCTGTTATCGCTATAGCAACAAAAAATAAAAAGAGAGTAAAATAAATATTTAAGGAGGAAAAAAACACTTTTGCTGTATGGGAATGCAACAAATATGATTTTTTCCTCGATTTTAAAAATGCCAACTGGTAGACGCTTCAAATATTCACGGAATATTTAGTTATATAATCACTTTTAAAATAAATAATTAAATTGAAATAAAATAAAATATTTAATGGTACACAAGCGCGATTTTTTGCCGTTTTTTGAAGATGATGGTACGGAATCCTTCGTGCGCGACTAGACTCGTACTTGACCGGTTATATGTAGCCTCCTTTAGAACAAGTTTTTTAGCCACTTTTAATATCTCGTATAGTATATATGTGAGAACGGTTGTAAAGTGAGTTTTACTTGTAATTATAATAAAGTATATTTTATATAAAACATATGTCATTTTTGATCACAGCACTATAATATTGTAAGTTCAGTTTAATCTAACTAAATTTTAAGGTGTGTTCGAGATTGGAGGATAAGATAGCTAGTAAAATTATGCTCCTGGCATATTCCCATCATATTATGTATATTTAGCATTGCACAGATAACTTCTATTGTGTATATCTTTACATAAGAAGATCTATTTGCTTGTTTGCTATTCTATAATGTAAAAAAATATCTTCTGTGTTGTAAGGTACGTGTTATGTCACCGTTATACATAATTAATGACTACACTAATTAATTTTTAATAACATCACTATAGTATGTTATCTTCAGTCAAACGTAGAAGCTCAGAGCGTAAAGTATTTAATAAATTTACTGATAATATACCTAGGTACTGATAAATATTAGAAATACAATAGTCAAATGTGTCACAGCTCTTAAACTACAAATTATTAACAAACACTAAAAGCTTTGCTAAAATTGATAGCTTACCAGAAATTTCATGTTAAACTTTCTATTTAATGGTAGTCGATTCGCAACTCACGAGACTTAATTAATATGAGCGGGGCTCAGTGAAATTAAAAGCGTTACTTTTTTATAATTAGACATGACGGCAGTTAATTTTGTAGTCATTTGTTATGACATTATTAATTGACGAAAGTATATGACACGGGAAACCTATGTTGAATAATAAATAATAGATAATATTGATTGCGAATAAATTTAAAGTTATTAATTTCGGCGAGAACACTTTTATAACTCGTGAGTAATATTTTTTTCGCAGCTCCTGATAGTAGTAAATAATGGTATCATTAATTAGAATTTACAGGCATATCGACCAGTATTGCTTTTACCTGACTGTGCTAGGTGACCCTGTGTTGGTTCGGGCCCCCATTGAAGAATAGACCAACTGTCGTTCTGTCAGGCAGGTCGTAAAAGTTTGTGTCACTACCATCGTGACTACTAGGTGATAGAATTCCGCAACGTCTCACCAGAGTGTATGGTACTGTAACGGCCGCCCGGCGACTATCAGCCGGACGTGTTACTTTGCCAATAATATCCCCTTTTTCTAGGGAATCTTTCTTTATACTCGCTTGGCTGCTCGAGGTACCGAAGATAAGCAAGATTTTTCGGGATTCTTTAATAATAGACTTTCGTAATATATCTTCGTTTATTTTTGGGGGATGTCTATCCCTTGTCAAATTACAAACAAGACTCCCATTCTATCGTATAGCTTTTTCTAAACAATTGCATTCTACATTTGAAAGCAGACAAAGCTGCCAGTTTGTATGTAACAACATAAAGGTGTTACAGTACTACGACCTTAATTATTCCTGCCGCAATAGCGTCAATGCTTGTGATTGTTGTGTAACGCTTTGGAAGGTAATAAAGCCGGTAGACTTGTGTACAGTCTGCGCGCGCTCCAAGAAATTTTGCGGAATGTTGACGTGCAGTGAGTTAGTTGATATTACATAGAGCACATCCGCCTCTACCTCAGTCCCCGATTCCTCGGAGCTCGCGCACGGACTGTATGTGGCATTGCCATCTCGCCACACGGATAGCAACGCACAATTAACATCTTTTGGTGTTTATGGACGATCATTTCCTTTCCACCAGGAGAGCCATCTGCTTATTCGTAGCTAACGATATAATAAAAAATGTAGGGTCAGCAAAGAATTTCCAATCTTGCAAGTTTGGTTACTATGATTTTTGCGTAACATGGGATTATGCAGCAGTAAAAAAGGCGCGTGGTTTTAATATTTTATATATATCCAGTTTATTCATAACTTGCCACTTATTACAAAAGATAACCTTATTATGTAGTGCTCTTAGTAATTAATTCTGATCGTATTAGTTAGCAAGACTAGTATCATGACGAAATAAAATTTATTTAACACACATCATGTCATTCAAGTAAATGCCGAATTTGTTTGGCAAATAGTTGATTCGACGAGTTTAAGGTTTTCTCCCGTGTTGGTCGAAGCCCATTGGGAATAACTTTTAATTAAAAAATTAAAAGTTCGCTGATGTCCCCACTCATTCTTATGCTTAATGTGCATTATTTGCAGAGTAATATATTAAAAGATGATAATCTACGATTAGAAATGCTGCAGAATCTTTTCTTATATCATTACATAGCAAACAAACAAATGGCTCTCCTATTTGAAGGGAAACCATGGCCCATAAACTAGGGACCATAAAAAATGTAGGGTAAGCAAAGAATTTCCAATCTTACAAGTTTGGTTATTTAGTAACTGTGATTTTTGCGTAACATGGGATTTTGCAGCTGTAAAAAGTTTTATCTTATTACTGCGTGTGGTTCAGTATTTTATATATATCCAGTTTGTTCATAACTTGCCACTTATTACAAAATAATATTTTCGTATTTTGAATGTATTATTAGTAATTAAACCTCTTTGGGTGTACTGAATGTAACTGGCTGGTTTTAACACATACAGACAAACAGACAAAAATTCTAAAAACTATATTTTTGGCTTCGATATCGATTGTAGATCACGCCTCGTACAGTGACTTTCCTACGATTTTATTATATGTATAGATTAGCTATTTTTTTTAAATTTATTTATATCTTATATCATATAATTTATTTATATTTATATATATATATATATATATATATATATATATATATATATATATATATATATATATATATATATATATATATATATATATATATATATATATATATATATATATATATATATATATATATATATATATAATAAAATCGTAGGAAAGTCTATGTATGTCTGGGGTAAACTTAAAAAGTACTGCATGGATTTACTTCAAATTTTGCATGAATATTACTAACAGGTCGGGTCAACATATAGGCTACATATTATCACGTTATCACCTACGGGGAAGGAGCTGTGCGGAGTAAACGAAGTCCGCGCGAACGAAGTCGCGGGCAACAGCTAATAGATTATAAAATAAAGAAAATATTTCGGCTTAATTTAATGATTTTCTCGTTATTACTCTAAATTAATTTCTGAAAATGACAGAATTAATCTTGATCAAATTATCTGTACAATGATATATCTATAAACTTCGTATTGTCTATGTAGCAGCAAGAGCATTACAATAAAAATAATTGCAAAAAGGAGGCGTAAAGGATCGTAGAGCACTCAAGTAACAACAATAATAAACAAGTATTTGAACAATATTTTAACTTTCTGTTTGTTGTGTCACTCTTGTTTTTGTAGCAGTAGACATTTGAATGAAATCAAAACTTGATGAATATTTAAAACTTGACGAGTTTTGTTTTAGGTTCGCTTGCATCAAAAGGTGCTAGCTGACCTTAATCTACGTTTATTAATTATTAAATAATGATATTTAGGAGAATTATCGCGCTGGTTCTATTACAGATAGGCAAAGTGAGCCAGACGTCCACGATCCACGTCCAGATTTTTTATAGATACGAGCGTCAAGCGTTACATTGCAAAAATTCATAATTCTTTTATTATACAACAATAGCAAACAAGCAGATGGGTCTCCTGATGGAAAGGGTCACCCATCGCCTATACACCAAAGATGTTAAAGGTGCGTTGTTATCTTGTGGCGAAGTGTAATGCCATATGCATAAGTTCAGCAGCTACCTTACCCTCCAAACCGGAACACGACAGTGACAAACATTGACGCTTTTGCGGCAGGAATAGGTAAGCCGGTGGTATCAGACCCGGGCGAGACAATGCAGAACTCTACTACCTAGTAGCCATGATGGAAATGACTTGAATAGCCAATCGGTCGCATTTTATAACCTGCCCGGCAGACCGGCAGTTAGCCTAGGAGCCCAAGACCAACATGGGGAAACATATAAGCTTTCGAGGACATTTGCTAATTAAATATATCAATTTTGTATACGGACTGGTTCACCATTATCCACATGTTTTTCGGTTAGCGAGATGAGTGGTAACCCTCAACACCGCATTTTTACCGACCTGTTACCGATTGTCGCCTATTTCTAGCGATAACCGTGGCCGACAGCTTTACGTGCGCATCTGAGGTAACCCACATACATTTACTACTGAGATTTTGGATTTTCGAGAAAAACCTTGAAAAAACTCACTGACACTTTTTCCCGACCCGGAGATCGAACCCTAGACCTTATAATCCGAGGCGAGTAAGCTAATGCACTCGAATAATTTAGTTGCATTAAATTGTATGTTTATCTTAATTTACTGGTATGGGATAAAAATATTTTTAAAGTATATTTTTGAACGTAACAATTCAATATTAAACTTTTCGTAAATATTTAAAATATTTTTGCATCATATATAAGTTTGTTTTCTTTTAAATATGAACTATTAGCTGCACCTTGTAGCCAGCTGCTTTATAAAGGGTTAAAAATATTGTGCTATTTTTCCCGTGTTGGTCCTGGGCTCCTTTGAAGAATAGGCCAACTGTCGTTCTGCCAGGCAGGTAAAAGGCGACCGATTGGCTATGCGAGTAACTACCATCGTGGCTACTAGGTGGTAGAGTTCTGCATTGTCTCGCCCGGGTCTGGTACCACCGCCTTACATATTCCTGCCGCTATAACGTCAGTGCTTGTAACTGTTGTGCTCCGGTTTGGAGGGTAAGGTAGCCGGTAAACTTATGCATGTGGTATAAGACCTCGCCACAAGATAGCAACGCACCATTAACATCTTTGGTGTCTATAGGCGATGGTTGACTCTTTCCATCAGGAGACCCATTTGCTTGTTTGCTATCTTATGATATAAAAAAATGCTATGTGCATGTGTATTCCAGGTCATCATTTACATGTGTGCCAAATTTCATCTAAATCCGTTCAGCTGTTTTTGCGTGATTGAGTAACAAACATCCATCTATAATTTAAACATCCAAACTTTCGCATTTATAATATTAATATACTTAGATATAGATGTGTTTAGATATCATACAAGAATGTTTTTGATCTAATTCTAGGTTTCAAGATTATAAAAATACCCTAAACCAATTTCAAAATTAACATTCATCTAGAACCAGATCCGCAGGTTGGGGTTTAATACTTTGGTGTACTTAATTGTGTATTTATAAATTCATAGTAGCACCCTAGAGTTTGCTGATGGTGATTTAAAACCCCATGCCTCAATAAATTAAGTAAAGTTTGGTTATCTTAAGAAAATTGCGACAGTTGTTATCAGTTCGATAAAATGCGGCTATGGAGATCACCACCACCTCTCAAAGAAGCCAATATTGATGTTCGATTCACTTTTCCGAAATTTCTCAATAAATTGGCTTATATTTGTTGATTACATATTCACATGTTTTTTTTTATAGTGGCTAATGGCTATAGGTAAGTTCATAATATTCATTGGGACATATAATTAAAATTAGAAAATAAATATTGTCAATTCTGAAATCTCAGATGGGATCCCGTGTTAGCCCAGAAGAATATAGAATTTGAAGAATAGAGCATCACTCTTCTTTCCAGGCAATTTGTAAAAGGCTAAGAATTGGCAAAACAAGTCACTACCATTGTGACTATTAGGTGGTAGAGTTCTGTAATGTTTCGCACGGACTTTGCACCAACGGTGAGCTTTGAAGCAGTCGGTAAACTTATACATATATACCATTTCAATCAGACACACAGATAGGAACGAACCATCGATATTTTTGATTTCTATAGGCGAACATTGTCTCATTACATCGCGAGCGTCATCTCGCTTGCTATCATAAGATATAAAAAACCGGCCAAGTGCGTGTCGGATACGCGCACTAAGGGTTCCGTACCATCATCTACAAAAACTGCAAAAAATTACATTTGTTGTATGTAAATTTGTTGTACCCCCCTTAATATTTTCATTCTTTTATTTTTAGTGTTTGTTATAGCGGCAACGGAAATACATAATTTGTGAAATTTTCAAATTTCTAGCTTTCACGGTTTATGAGATACAGCTTGGTGACAGACAGACAGACAGACAGACAGCGGAGGCTTAGTAATAGAGTTCCGTTTTTATCTTTTAGGTACGGAACCCTAAATAGAAGATAAATACAGAAGCTGTCATAAATATCGAATAACCAGTTTATCGGATTTTATAGTTACAGTGGAAAATTCAAGATAAAATAAAATATATTGCATATTTTAGCAAACGAGACATCTCTATTATGCATTTACATTAGTGACATAAAATCAAATTAACATAACATGAAAAAATATTCAAATTAATCTTTTCAAATATTATATTAGGTATATAAATCGCTATCTCGTGGCAAATCTAGGTTAATTTAAAATATTGATCAAGTAAAATAGCTTTATAATATCGCCGCGAGCTATGAACATTTTATTAGAGATATTAATCTTTAGATTTATCCTGACGTCGAAAAAATTATGTTGTGGGCACCCTATAAAACTTAATTTCAATTAATAATACTTACAGTTAATTGACCGTTATTAACTATGATAGAAACTAATAAATATAATATTTTTAAAAATATGAGTAAAATTATTAAATTAGTAATGTTTTATATTGTAAAATAGTTATTGTAGAAACAAGCAGTGGCTCTTCACGTAGAAAGATTTTTTTTTCCGTAATGACTATTACAGTTGATCTTAAGGGTCGGTAATGCGTCATAGGACTTTTTAGGCGAGCAGAGTGCTCAACCAGAGCTTAAATTAAAATTGGGGCTATAAACGCCCGCGCTAAGGGCTGTCTCCTGTGAGACCGGACTTACGGTCCGGTACGGACGACCGGAGAGACGGCTTAGTGCTGTGTTCGGACTAAATGTGGTGGGCGGATACGTAGCTGTGTGCCTCGCGATAGGCCCGGGGCGATAAATAAGTTTTCGTCGTCGAGACCGGCGATGATGGTGTATTAAAAAGAAAAATCTGTTGTTTATATATGCCATATATGCGTACTATCAGTGTGGCAAAGGAGCCACAGGATAGGGTAGATTGGGGATAGGGTAGCCACTAAACCTCTTCATTTAGGAATATGAATAGGTTTAGTGGTTACCCTACCCTCATAATTAGAAACGACAGCACCGATTATGTAATAGTTACTTACGACAGCGATAAGCACTAATGCTGTTGACACAGGAATTTTGGTCCTAGCTCGTTTGAAGAAAAGACCAACCAGGCAGGTCGTAATAGGCAACCGACCGATATGTGTCACTATTAGGTGGTAGAGTTCTGTAAGGTCTCGCCCGGGTATTTGGTACCACCGCCTTACCTATTCCTGTCGCAATAGCGTTAATGCTTGTCATTGTCATGTTCCAGTTTGGAGACTAAAGTAGCCGGTAGACTTATGCATGGCATTGTCATTTCGCCACGCGGATAGCAACGCACCATTAACATCTTTGGTGTCTATAGGCGATGGCTTCTTCTTAAATCAAGAGAGCGTATGCTTGGTTGCTATCTTACGATATAAAAAATCAGTGGTTCGAACGTTGGCAAAACGTTGCGAAACTTTACAGCCAGTTAGTAATTACGATGACTGTGACACGTTTAATCCGTTTTATTCCGGTCTCCTGATGAAAAGAGTCAACCATCGCCTATAGACACCAAAGATGTTAACGGTGCGTTGCTATATTGTGAAGAGGTCTTAAGCCACATGCATAAGTTTGCCGGCTACCTTACCCTCCAAACCGGAAAACGACATTGACCAGCACTGACGCTATTGCGGCAGGAATAGGTAAGGCGGTGATACCAGACTCGGGCGAGACAATGCAGAACTCAACCACCGTTCCCGTTTTTTCTCGGATTTAGGTAGGTGTGGTGTTACTGTGTGTATTACTGTACGTATTAATAAAATATTTAAGAGGCTTTACTCATAAATGGAAATATTAGCAGCACGTCGTAAACTGTTACCAGTTGCATAAGAAAGCATTGGTCTTTATCAGATCGGTAAATTATTGCGATAAATCACTGATCTTGCCAATCGACAAACCAAAAATATGGTGAACTGGAAATTCTTGCTAGAGCTCGCTTCCAAGAAGGTAAAATAGCAAGCAGCTGTAGCACTTAGTGCACCCACGCTTAGCTAATAATTTCATTTCATCATCTCACGATGTCATAGGTGCCAGTCCTGACGTTACGAAACAAGCCCTGGAAAGGTCTTGTGAAAAATAAATAAATTTTCATTATGTTTGTTTTATATTTATCACAGGATAACAAATAACAAAATGGTTGCCCTAATGGAAAATGATAAACCATCGCCTGCAGAAATCAGAAAAACTTTATTCAATAAAACTTTTTACAAGCTATTTTGACACGTCAACATATTTATAGAAGATAAAGATGTCACTGGTGTGTAGCGGGATAATAAAGCCACATGCATAAGTTCACCGGCTACCTTATTTTCCAAACTTAAGTACGAGAGTGACAAACATTAACGCTATTGTACCAAGTGTATGGCACACCCGGGCGAAATGTTGCGGAAATCCACCACCTAGTAGTCACGATGGTAGTGACACGTGTAGCTAGTTGTCCGTTTTTACGATCAACCAGGCGTAATGGCTGAGAGTCTATTTTTCAGAGAGGGCTCGGGCATAAATAATACAAACAAGAAAGAGGTACAGTGGTACAAAAGTGGCAGAGTTCCGTAACGTCTCACCCAGACTTGATACCACCGCCATATCTGTGTCTGCCGCAAAAGTATCAATGCTTGTCACTGCGTAAATCGGTTTGGAAACGAAATGAAATGAAGAATATTTCTTTCCAAGAATGTGGGTGTCACAAGTTATTAAAATTTAATTAAATATTGCCGACATGTTCTACCATGTTATATATTTTTAAAAACTATTATATTCTATTAAATGAAATTTTCTCTACAATCCGGAATAACACGACGAAAACTAATTGTAGAAATTATGTTACGTAAGATTTGGATCTCAAAGCCCCATCTTTCTTTACAGATATATTTACTAATAGACCAGTGTGGCGTATCTAATTTTAGAAATCTTTATGAGGCCATATAAATTATATTCGCTAATTGATGCTCGGCTTTAGCCATTGGAAAGCGACCAGTATGGGACATTGCACGTTAGAAACTTTTTATAGTATTATCGACAGATGGATGTTTAAGGCGAAGTCTAATCTAACATACGTATCATTTATACACGATAACAACACTATTAGTTTTTCACAACTTCATTCGCGTGGTTAAAAAACATAATTTGTTTTGGACGTCGGTTAAAAAAGTACCTCATAGCATCTTTCATTTATGTGACTATCAGAAACAAAAAAAAATTTCAAGCCTGACTAGTTCGTCCAGAGATTAATGCGTTCAAATAAAGAACAATCATTCAGCACATTAGTGTGTTTTATAGGTTATAAAAGTTACTATATTAGTGTATTTTGTAGGTTATAAAAGTTATTATATTAGTATGTTTTGTAGGTTGTAAAAGTTAATATATTAGTGTGTTTTATTATATTTAAAGTGATAATATTTAATAGAATATTTTTGTAACTATACATTAATTGGAATAACTTGTACTAGCCAATTTTTTTACAAATAAACTAGCATTCTTTGTGCTTATTTCTATCATTACTTATTATTATTAGCTGTCTCAATATATTAGCTTTCTGTACTTAGAAAAATCATATTATTTTCCCCACGTTGCGTTGGTACGGGTTCCTTTGAGGAATAAACCAACTGCCGTTCTGCCAGGCAGATCGTAAAAAGCGACTTATTAGCTATACATGTCACTACTATCGCGACTACTAGGTGGTAGTTTTTCGTAAAGTCCGCTCAGGTATTTGGTACCACCGCCTTACCTATTTCTGCCGCAATAGCGTCAATGCTTGTCATTGTCGTGACACTTATGCTTGTTGCATTAGATCTCCACCATCAGGATGGCTACGAACGATGCCAACGACAGTTTTGCTTAGCTATCTCTATCAAGAAAACCATCTACTTTCAGTGTTATCCTGTGATATAAAAATAGCACCCATATTCTTCTTCTTCATTTAATTTTATTTCATTTCAACTGTTTCTGAATAAATAAGTTCTCCCCTTGTCGGTCTCGCGCTCCGTTGAAGAATACGCCAACTGCCGTTCTACCAGGCAGGTCGTAAAAGGCGACCAATTGGCTATAGGAGTCACTACCGTCGTGGCTACTATGTGGAAGAGTTCTGCATTGTCTCGCCTGGTATCACCACCCTACCTATTCCTGCCGCAATGGCGTTAGAGCTTATATTAACACCTTTCACTGTCGTTATTTTATATTAACACCTTTGGTGTCTACAGGCGATGGTTGACTCTTTCCATCAAGTGACCCATCTGCTTGTTTGCTATCGTATGATATTAAAACAAAAACCTATTACTTCTATTTATTGACAAAAACCGCATTAAAAACAGTTGCGTAATTTAAAAGATATAAGCGATGCGACAGCCGAAGAAGATAAAGAAATAGGATTTACAATTTGTTTTTGAAAGGCATTCGCCTTAAAATGTTAATTTGGAATTAATAATATACGAGTTAATAAGCAGTTTCGTACAATATATTTATAATCGGCTCATTGATAAACGAGTTGCCTTTGTTGCCGTGTAAGGTGTTCATAAATATTGTTATTGATTCTAAATTAGCTAGCCATATTGTTAAAACGTAAAAATTCATTTATATTAAAATATGTTTATATTAAAAAATCGCCTCTGTTCGAAGTCCGGTGTCGGAGTTAACAACATGAGGTCCTGGGTGCGATTCCTGGGTCGGGCAATTCTAAAATGTGTTTTTTCAGTTTTCTGATAAAAACGACGTTGCCCGGGATTGGAAAGTGCCCGGTTGGCGATAGACTGGCTATCACATTGTGGGGCCAAGTATCTTCAGCTAATCATGGGTGCACTTGTTGTACCTCTGCTTATCTTTTCGGGGATACGGGCGTGAAGTTACTACTTATGTTTTATATTGACTTCAAGGAGCAGGTGCTATATTGTATTATATGTTATTTTTATGTTTCTTTTATTGGTAAAGATAAGATAGCAAACAAGCAAATGGCTGTCCTGATGAAAAAGACAAAAATTACCGTATGTTCACGCTCGTATCCCCGATGATGTAGGGAGAGGCACAACCAGCTACGATTTGTCGAAGATACTTAGTACCATAATGTGAGAGGCAGAAAGCCTATCGTCAAGTGGGTACTTTTTTCCTTTCATTTATCATTATGGCATTTTCTTATGCTGTCAGCGTCGCTTGCATTTACACAGAGAAATACAGAGTTATAATACTTACCGATGAAATAAAATCACTCCAGAGGTATTCCTTAAGCCTAAGGTTTTTATTCGACACGATAAAATAGCGAAACATGGCATATGCCTATTTTTTACGATATAATATAACTACAAGCATTTCATATTTTTCCCCGTGTTGGTTCCGGGCTCCTTTGAAGAGTAGACCAACTGCCGTTCTGCCAGGCAGGTCGTAAAGGCGACCGATTGGCTACGCGAGTCACTACCATCGTGGCTATTAGGTGGTAGAGTTCTGCATTGTCTCGCCCGGGTCTGGTACCACCGCCTTGCCCATTCCTGCCGCAATAGCGTCAATGCTTGTCGCTGTTGTGTTCCGGTTTGGAGGATAAGGTAGCTGGTAAACTTATGCATGTGGCATTAGACCTCGCCACAAGATAGCAACGCACCATTAACTCCTTTGTTGTCTATAGGTGATGGTTGATACTTTCCATAAGGAGACCCAACTGCTTATTTGCTATCTTATGACATAAAAAACATACATTTGCTCATATGAGCGGCTACGCATTTTGCGCCCAACACCATTTCTATTAGTATTTGTGTGGTCTGTGATTTTACCTTTCTTTGTTAAATATGTGGTCATGAAATGAATTGAAATAAATTTTGATTTACAATCACTCTGGCTTCAAGGAATTCTTACAAAACATTGTTGGACTCCCGAATAATATAATTATGTTGTTTACTAGGTGGTAGAGTTCTGCATTGTCTCGCCCGGGTCTGGTACCACCGCCTTACTTATTCCTGCCGCAATAGCGTCAGTGCTTGTCGCTGTCGTGTTCCCGTTTGGAGGGTAAGGTAGCCGGTTAACCTATGCATGTGGCATTAGACCTCGCCACAAGATAGCAACGCACCATTAACACATTTGGTGTCTATAGGCGATGGTTGACTCTTTCCATCAGGAAACCTATCTGCTTGTTTTCTATCTTATAACATAAAAAAAATGTTAAGACTGTTTTGATATTTCGGTTATCTCTGCCTACACTATTAGGGATCTGACTTGAAGCATTTGTATGAGTGTTTTGGATTTTTTTTCCAAAATTAGTCCGTTTTGATTTAGGCTCCGTTCGGAAAAAGGACCCTCTACCTTTCTGCCAAACTTATTACTTTCATCGTACCTACCAGCGGGTAGAGATCTGAAACGCCTTACCTGAGTTAAACATCGCAATAGTATTCGGTCGCGTTCCGATGGATGGCACATGGATGGAAAAACCTTAAAAACAACAAAGAAAAATATAGACACGCGGGATTTGAACCTGCGACCATTTCCCTAAAGCCGGGACGCTCTTCCGCTGAGCTAGTGTCGACAGGCTCGAGGCGGCGAAATTCTTCTTTGTTATGTGATCGATTACGTCAATTATACTGATCGCTAGTTATACATACGTATAACTAGTTAAATGAGTTCATCGTTACAGATGAAATTCATATTTATAAATTTGATCAGTACTTTTGTATTTCTAATTATTTTTGTGTTTTAAGGTTTTTCCAGATTCCCAAGCACGGGGTGAGTGCTATAACACAAAAATAATTAGAAATACGAAAGTACTGATCAAAATTATAAATGTGAATTTCATCTGTAACGATGAATTCATTTAACTAGTTATACGTATGTATAACTAGCGATGAGTATAATCGACGTAATCGATCACATAACAAAGAAGAATTTCGCCACCTCGAGCCTGTCGACACTAGCTCAGCGGAAGAGCGTCCCGGCTTTAGGGAAATGGTCGCAGGTTCAAATCCCGCGTGTCGATATTTTTCTTTGTTGTTTTTAAGGTTTTTCCAGATTCCCAAGCACGGGGTGAGTGCTATAACACAAAAATAACATGGATGGCAAGCCATCTTTCACATGCTTGTCAATGTCGTGTTTTAGTTTGGAGGTAAGGTGTCCGGTAAACTTACGCACACCCACGTAAGTTTACCGGACACCTTACCTTAACTTATCCCAACACACGGATAACAACGCACCATTCACAATTGTGTGTCTAAAGACGATTGTTTTCTCTTGTCTATAGAGCATGATATTTTTTATATTTTATGATATAAAAAAGTATCATCATGCCAGATTCCTTTGCCGAGTAGTCAGAGCAAACCGAACGTCTATAGACTTTCTAGCTCACCACGATTCACCGGTTTGTTGGTTGGCAATATTAGTGGTGACCCCCATCGCCGCATTTTACCGTCCAGTGACGATTATCGATTATTTGTAGCGATAACTGTGACGGATGGCTTTATACGTTCAGGCCCAAGGCATGGGAATGGTAACAGATCACACACCACATTCGAGAAAAACCTCCAAAAATCCTCTGTAACACTTTTGCTCGAACCGGGGATCAAAACCAGGATCTGAAGATCTGTTCCGAATAGGCTATCCCCTAGACCACAAGGTAGTAAAATATATGATTTTAAAATATACATGAAAATGAAATTTTTTTACAAAACAAAGCTATATTTGAACGCAACGTTGTCATCAAAATTTTCCATTTGTGATATTTAGATAAGATGTTTAGCTCAGTAAATAAATGGAACTTCGCCTTGCAACCTAATTAACTTAGTAAACAAAGTATTTATTGTTTTGACTAGATGTCTGGGTTGTTAAAAGGGAGACAAAACAATGTCGAAGCTAGAACAAGATACTAAAATATTATAAAATAAAAACCTCTCTAATGAGAGTAGTAGTATCTTCACGCCCATATCCCCGAAGGGGTAGGCAGAGGTACAACAAGTGCACCCACGATTAGCCGAAGATACTTAGTCCCACAATGTGATAGGTGGCAAGCCTATCGCCAACCGGGCACTTTCCAATCCCGAGCAACTTTGTGTTTCTCAGAAAACTGAAAAAACACTTTTTTATGTGCCCGACCCGGGAATCGAACCCGGGACCTCATGTGGTCAACGCCAACGCTGGACCACTAGACCACAGAGGCGACCTCTCTAATGAGAATTTAATAAAAATTCTCAATTCATTCGATTTGATTTGTTTTTGTTTTATGGACGGATTAAATGGATACGCCCTTCAAGATAATTTCTTAGTTTAACAGTGTAGCTTATATTTACAAATAGTAACACAGACTTGTAGTATTTACTCACGAAATAAAATCACTTAATGGCTATTTTTAAGCCATGACTTCTTGTTAGACATGCTTTAATAGCACAATATAGCATATAACAGTCTGTAAAAAAACCCTGTCCGATCTGAAAGAGGCGTATATGTTGGTTAAATGGCATTACTAAAAAATATTAAAATGACTTTTTTCTGAAAATAAAAAGATATCGTTTTTTAATATTCGTATTTTTACTTATATTTTCCTAGAGTTAAGCAAATATTTTAAAAATGACAACACCTTGTCGTTGTTTCATTGTATCACTTTGGCGGCTTTCGCACAAACACCACGCGAAGGCACGCTATTTGTTTTTCGGCTTGTTACAAAGGATTTTTAAACGCGTCGCGTGTTTTTAGGTAGCATCCAACTTGCGCGGCATTCTTTGATAATAGAATTTACTTATTAGTAGGTGTTGTATGTATGAAAATACCATTTAAGATTATTTTGTTTTATTGGCAAAACTAATTAATTAATATCCAAAAATAATTACACATGTGTAACCGTATTACGGTACCAAATAACACCTTTAATTATCCGACAGGGTTTTCTTTACACACCGTATAATTTTTTTTTATATCATAAGATAGTAAACAAGCAGATGGGTCTCCTGATGGAAAGAGTCAACCATCGCCTATAGACACCAAAGATGTTAATGGTGCGTTGCTATCTTGTGGCAAAGTCTCATGCCACATACATAAGTTTACCGGCTACCTTACCCTCCGAACCGGAACACGACAGCGACAAGCACTAACGCTATTGCGGCAGGAATAGGTATGGCGGTGGTACCAGACCCGGATGAGAACTCTACCACCTAGAAGCCACGATGGTAGTGACTCGATAGCCAATCGGTCACCTTTTACGACCTGCCTGGCAGAACGGCAGTTGGCCTATTCTTCAAAGGAGGCCGGGACCTACACGGCGAAAATTTTGTAATATATGGTAAAATACTAAATACTAAGGAGGGGTGTTTAGTACTTGATTTTGATATCGAATATTTAAAAAATAGGTAATGAAATCAATTCGTGAATTTATTATACACAAATTGATATTCCCGAAGTAAGAAAATGTTAAATATTACTATATATTTATTTTTGGAATAAATTTTCATTACCATTATGTGGTAAGTACTTAATAAAAGTATAATCGTTAAATACTTGCCACTTAGCAGTCACGTTGGCAGTGACCGTTCGAGCTGTCTCGTAGAAGAGGTGACAGTTTATTCCACAGATAGCAGAAACGAGTATTTATTATACTCTGTGGTCTATTCTTTGTAACGGCTGGAATAAGGACATGTAGAGTTGTGGTAAATATGTATATGTCGCAGTGAAATTATCAGTTCCGTTAGATTATAATCTACCTAAGTGATACTATAATTTAACTGCTAACCTAACCTAACCAAATTATAAAATCCCTAGGGAGATTACAATCTAACGGCTGTTGACAATTTCACTGCTACATATACATGGTGCTTCTTACTTGATAACAAATCCGAAATACCCCCATCCTATTATTACACGCATATTTAACCCATTTTATATTATAAATGCGAAAGTAACTCTGTTTGTTTGTCTGTTTCTCTGTCTGTCTGTTTGTCCGTCTTCTTCACGCCTAAACAATTAAACCGATTTGGATAAAATTTGGTATAAAAATAGTTTGAGACCCGAGAAAGGACCTGGAAGTTTTTATCCCGAAAATCACATGGGAACGGGAACTATGCGGTTAAAACTCGGAGACTTATTTTAGAAATTTTTCCACACGGACGAAGTCGCGAGCACAGGTAGTAAAACATAAAATTAAACAGAAATCACAAATTTTAAACTTTGTTAGTCCGGGCTTCTTTAAATAATTGATTATCTGTCGTTCTGCTAGGCAGTTCGTAAGAGGCGAACGATTGGCTATGCGAGTCATTAACATCGTGGCTGCTAGGTGGTAGAGTTCTGCAACGTCTTGCACGGGTCTGGTATCATCGCCTTGTCACTGTCGTGTTTTGGTTTGGAAGATAAGGTAGCCGATAAACTAAGGCATGTGGCATTAAGATCCCGCCACAAGGATAATATTCTTTAACATCTTTGTTGTCTATAGGAGATGTTGACTTTTTCCTTCAAGACAGCCGTCTGCTTGTTTGCTATCTTATGATATAAAAAATACTATTCGAGTTTTTGGTAGACTAAGTTTTACCAAAGACATTGCATTATTATTATCAATTAACTAACCTACGCGTCAATGAACCTGACCGATTACCTAAACCCGGTAAGTATTACTGAAGATGTGATGGCAACATTTCCCAACACACAGGTTTGGACCGTGAGAGTAGTTCATTGATAAGAATTTTGGTGATTCAAGCAAAGAATAATTAGGTTACTAGTGTGTCCGCATAAATAGAATTTTATCGAATTTTAGATAACAAACCATTGATATAAAAAATCCAAGATGCACAGTCCCGAACAAAACTGACACTCAAAAGTGTCCCTAATTTCACACAAGTAGTTATAGATATGGCAAAAATATATATTTTTGCATATCCAACCTTAAGCGCCAGTCTTATAGTTGTTTTTACAAAGCAATGTATGAAAAGAAATAAAATTGACAATATCGCGACCGATGCGATTCTATTTGAAATGAGCGCACAATTTAAAATATTGCGCTCATTTTTGGAGGACGTTTTTGAGACACTGATTGTGTATCTTTATATCAATGTAACAAACCTTAAAAACTATTGCAATCGATTTTTCGATTGCAATCGAGACTTCTAATTCTGAACAAACTAGTTTGGGCTTTCGTTTCAATTAAGAGACATTGTATTAAGAGCTGAGCACCTATTAAGTCCGCTACAGGTTTTGATTAAGATTTTCTTGTATATCACGGAAAAGCCATCTTATTCCCCTTGTAAAATGAATGACTCCCGTTTAAATGTCAATCACCTATTGTCTGTTTAGCGAGGGACAACCTTGAATATATAAAGCTCGGAGGTTATTTACAATTTTAATTTATACTGCTAATGAAAATTGTACTTTGCACCAGACATGACTCATAGAGCGGTAGTGTAAAGTCCCTGTACTGTCTGCTATCAATGTTAGCGTATGTATGAGTAAATTGCAAGTGCAACGTTATACCATTTTTATATGTGCGGCTTCGTTTCTTGTTGGATATAATTTTTCCTTAATAAATATGTACTACTATTACAGTAATTGTTTTATTATTGACTCTGTGAAACCATGGAATTCACTTCTTTTCATATTAAAAGCAGATAGAATTTTATATCTGTTTATAAAAAGACATTACTACGTACTAGGAAAAACTTTTCCCCGTGTTGGTCCCGGGCTCTTTTGAAGATGGAGTCAACTGACGTTCTGCCAAGCAGGTCGTAAAAGGCGACCGATTGGCTGTGCGAGTCACTACCATCGTGGCTACTAGGAGGTAGTGTTTTGCATTGGCTCGCCCGGGTCTGGTACCACCGCCTTACCTGTTACTGCAGCAATAGTGACAGTGCTAGTCGCTGTACTGTGCGTGTGGCATTAGACCTCGCCACAAGCAACGCACCAATAACATAATATTTGATGTGTATAGGCGATGGTTGACTCTTTCCATCAGGAGACCCATCTGCTTGTTTGCTATGTTATAATATATAAAAAGACTAAATTAAAATTAGTTTTCGTTTCAGTATCGTATATTACTTAATTAATAATTTGTACACATTGTAACGGTTCAAGCAATCTACAAACGCTACCAGAAAAAATAATAAAAAATGGAAAAAATGAAATTCAAAATAAAATCCTGAATCGTGATATCACAATTATTTATCTTGTACAAGCTATATACAAGTTACAACGATTCTCAAATGCACATCGGTCCCCAGGCAGTACACCTTGCCTGGCTGGGAAGATCTTCCTTTTCCCCTTCATTGTCCTTGTGTGACGTCATAAACCTCCACATTTATGACGTCACCTGACAAGAAGCTGGCCCGCTGGTTCCTTTACTATGACCCTTCAGCGGTACGGACCGGCGGCGCCACAACATGTTTTCTACATTTCTTTCACGCATTCTCACTCTTTTGGGTTTGCTGGAAGAAATCATTATATTATACAATGATAATTTTTTAAATATTTGCACACCATATAATGGTAGAATATGTTGGTAACTTAATTAATTTTTAACAACTTGTAACATTCATGTTCTTGCAAATAAATATTTTCTTTCTTTCTTTCTTTAATCGAAGAAATCTCTTACAGAGATAAGCTCGCTTTTTGTGTTATTTTCAGATAAACATTGGCCTTATGACTTGGAGATATCAATTTTAAAATTTGAAAAAATTATGTCCTGTTATAACTCAAGACCGTTAGACCAGTCTTGATGAAAATCGCTGATAGTCAAAAATTTGTCAGGTGGCAGCAGAGGTTAATGGCTATCTAGTCTAGTATGCTATAATCTAACTTCTATTGATATATTATTATTCCCCGTATGGTACGGGAAGATATTGAAATTAGAAAATATAAAAATTTCAATAGGGAAGACGGATTTAAGTTGTCTCCTGCTTGGAATCCAGTGATCAGCAGAATAAATAAAGCCTTTGCACATGCAAACAAATAAAGTCCAAGGTACGGTTAGTGTTGTGTGTAGGCTAAATTCGCAAAAACAAGACCAGAAGGGGGTAGATGAAAATCGATCCCGACGTGAACGACGCAGGAAACTCGCTGCTCCAGTCTGCTCGTGACCACGGTCAATGTAACTTGGCTGAAACGTCGAGCTTTACAAGTAAGTTCTATATATGTACGCGTTTTTGACCCGTTTATATATTTTTTAAAATATATTATTATTATTATTTAGGGGTTTTGCGGGTTTCTAATTTACTTTTTGTTTAGCAAACAAAAACATACGGAACTAAGTTACTTCTATTGTCTTTTAATTGTTTATATTAGTTTTAAACACGTAAAAATTGTGTTCATATAGGAACACATAGTACGTACGTAGCACATTTTTATGCATAAAAATTAATAATTTTTAGGTTTCCGATTTCGAACAGCACTAAATAGAGATGTGACGAGAACTGAGTAATTATTCGGTACCCGGTATATTCGATGTTTTGTTTACTTTTCTAACAGGGTCGTATAACAAGTCAAGTCGGTTCAAGTAACGAATATTCAGTTTATTCAGTAATAAATAGGTTTTTGTGTTTGACAGATGTAATGTATCTAATAGCATTACGTTGGAAACAAACAGACAGTTTTTTTATATCAAAAGATAGCGAACTAGCAGATGGCTCTCTTAATGGAAAGAGACAACCATCACTTATAGACACCAAAGATAGTAATGGTTTGTTGCTATCCATGTGGCATGGCGGGGTTAAATGCCACATGCATAAGTTCACCGGCTACTTTACCCTCCGAACCAAAAAACGACAATCACAAGCATTAACGCTATTGCGGCAGGAATAGGTAAGGCGGTGGTAAAAATACTTACCCGGGCGTGACGTTGCGGAACTTCACCACCTTTTAGCCACGATGTTAGTGACATGTATAGCCAATTCACCTTTTACGACTTGTCTGGCAGAACGGCAGTTGGTCTATTCTTCAAAGGAGCCCGAACTAATACGGGGGAAATGTTATTATAACATTTTTAATATTACCTACCGCGTGTTGGCAATCGGACAGGTTCATTGGCTCGTAGGGTGACTATAAGTTTTCAACGTCGTTGATACAACAAATTCTACCAAAACTCTGAGTAAGAGTATTTGTTATTTTCGTTATAGTTTGGTCAATATTTTGAAGATATTTCAATTATATAACACGAGCTGTTACCCGCGGCTTCGCTCGCGCATACTCACTTTAGAACTTATTTAACCTTTCTTTATAGGCTACTTCCCTTATTTCACCACTTAGAGATCGAATTTTGAATTCGAAAATGAAAAAATTGCATTTCCATTTGCAACGCAATTTGCATGAAATTCATACGAAATTTCATGCAAATATGTCCAGGGAATAAAAGTTTCATATAAACTTTCATCCCCTATTTCACCCCCTTCGGGGTTGATTTTTAAAAATACTTCCGTGATGCCTATCCCATCATAAGAGAAATACATGAAAGGCATATATATATATATATATATATATATATATATATATATATATATATACCTTTCATTTTGAACGAAAAATAAATTAAATAACCGATAATTTATGATAATATTTATCATAAATTATAGGTTCTATGGCCTATGCTACATGCAGTATATACGTCCGACTGTACACAAAGGTCGCGTGTTTTTGCTTTGTTTGTACGTCCTTCAATCGTAATTAGTCACAACAAGAGCTTGTTTAATTTCAAGTAGTAATTACGAGTATTTTATCTTTTTCAAGCACATGTTTTTACTGCTTTTCATATTATTTCATTATATGCTTAAAGTTAATAAATATTATTCTCTTCATATTTAAAATTTAATTTACAACCGATATAAAACGTGAAAGAGAAATTTTAATTTTGAAATATTTTACCCTTTAAACCCAACCTGTCCCTTTCGCGCGCGCGTCATACGCCACATATTTTTCGTAACACTAATTTCGACCTTCTTATTTTTGCTTTCATGTCCTTTCTGACGCACCCAATTTTTGCTTCCATATACTAGTGATAGGGAAAGCACAGAATTATGCAAGGCAAGACGGACACCCTACTTGGGATAGAGCTTCGAAGCAGTTACCCTAACGCTCAGTTCATCCATTTACTTAGTTCCCCGCACACACTATTCTTTTTATATCTATATCGCCACTAAAATCACACCCAATATATATAAACTTATCCACTTGTTCCAACATTTCATCATATAATATAAAACCTTTTATTAATTTTATTTAATTTAATTTAGTTCGGCATCCACGGTCGGCCATCGCACTACATGCCGTAATAAGAGATTTCGGCTATACCATACCTATTGACAATTGGTTACCCACGATTGTTCGAATTACTCATACCTTCTTTGAACGAATAGTCAAACTCTAGAACAGCTTCACATGGTTTTTCCGAGTGTTTCAATATTAGGATTTTTAAGAGGAGGGACAATAAAACTCTCCAAAGTTGGCGTCGCATTGGCAACTAACTTTTTGTGTTGCAAATGTCCCTGCGCAGTGGTGACCGCTCTTCGCCACTTGTTCGTATGCGTGAAGGACGCCGCAGGTCGATACCACTAGAGAGCTGCTCGGTAGAACTAGCGTGCCAAGGTTGTCAAGTGACCTTATAACCGTGGAGGTTGATGACGTCACACTCGAGATGAGGATGTGGAGAAGGAAGATCTTCCCTTCCAGGAATGGTGTGCCAGCGAAACCCATCTAAGAAGGGTTAACACTTATATATACTGTTGTAACACTATACGGATAAATAATTGTAATACCGCAATTCAGGATTTCAGTTTTGAATTTCATTATTTTCTATTTTTTATTATTTTTCTTCTAGCGTTTGCAGATTGTCTGACCCGCTACACCTGCAGATACTAAAAAAAAATATTTTACACACACACACACACACACACACACACACACACAGTTGGTCTGTTCTTCAAAGGCGTCCGAACCAAAACGGGGAATCCAGGTGGAATGTTGCAAAAGTCTACCATCTAACAGTTACGAGACTCAGGCCGGCTCTATGGATGGATATCTAGATGCCCTGGAGCAACGATGGCATTGATTATATCAATGAACGATGGATTCCTTTTTTTGAAATCTTATTTCACAAATTAATGACGAACGTAATTTAGCAATATATTCAATGCCGCGACTTTTCAACCGGCGATAAAACGGAGGAAGTTCTCAATTTGACGCCCATATTTTTATATTTACCATACCTTTTTTCAAAGTAGTCCGATTTTGATAATTGTTTTTTATTGGAATAGATATACCACGACGATGGTCCCATTTTTTTTAATCCAACCATAGGGAATGTAAACTAGAAATAATTGATTGCTCATTCATTGATTTGATATCACTATTTACAGAGTGATCCGATTTTGATTATTTTTTTTTTATTGGATAGAATATATCCCGAGGGTTGTTTCATAATTTTTTAAAAAGAATCAACCCAAAATCTACGGAAACAAAGGATGATTGATTATTCACTCACTGATTTATGTATGACCGTACATAACTTTTGGTGTGTGTGGTGTGTGAAAGTGACAAATTTGACTAAATGGTCGCATTTTAGAAACTTTCTGGCAGGAATGTAACTGTCTATTTTTTAAAAGGGGCTTGGCCGAACATTGGCTTCCAAATCACCTGAAACTACTTCTCTATAGAACTTACTATCGGCTGGGATTTTTCCAAATGAATACGACAAATGATATGACCTGATTATTATGTATAACTATGTATATGCTCTTATATATAATTATATAAGAGCATATACATAGTTATATAAATAAAATAAGAATGTTATTATATTTTTCTGTTTGCTATATGTATTTAATATGTTTCTGTAACTTTACAGAAAACACTTTCGTTAAATATTTAAGTAGTAAATTGTAGGTGTCAGAAGTCATCTAAATTACATGCCACATGCGTACCATAAATACGTGTGACTGTACACAAAGGTCGCATATGTTTTTGCTCTCTTTGTATGCCCTTCGATTGTAATTAGTTACAATCTGAACAAGGGCTTGTTCATTTTTGAGCTGCCGTCTGGTTTGTGAAGCGGATGTTTTACTCTACCGGTTTTCACATTAAAAAGCCACATTGTTCGATATCTATCAATACAAAATGTCAGGGCAAAATATGAAACATGCACTTAAAGATAGTCGTGTTGGTCCGAATAACTTTAATGAGTACATTTTTATATCATAAGAGAGAAAAGAAGTTGTTCTCTTGATGGATAACATAACCATCGACTATAATCATCAAAGGTGTAAATATTGCGCTATTATCTGTGTGGCGAGGTGTTGATGTCACATGCATAACTTTACTATCATTTTCATCTATTTATCAGTGTTAAGCATTGTCGCTATTGCGGCAAGATGTTGCAGAAATCTACCACCTAGTAGTGACAATGGTAGTGACTCAATAAGCCAATCGATTGCCTTTTACAAACTGTCTGGTAAATGGCAGATGGTCTATTCTTCAAAAGAGCCACGACTAGCACGGGGAACTATTTTTCTTATGGATAAAGTCTGTTGACATGCTTTTTTTATTATACTAGGCCACGATCTATGCACTTTTGTGGTACATTTTACTGAAAAACCATCGCATTTTTTAGGTTTGAGCTTCAACGTGGTATCATATATTTATGTCTAGATTTGTTATCTACCATAAAAATACCATTTTATAAACATTAAAAAATAGAAGTTACAATTTGTATTAGAACTTTATTACTACTAACGCCATCTCTTATTAAAGTAACGAGTTAAAATTGATAGAAGATATATTTTGTATTAGAATTTTTGAACTTATTAAGAGACTACTTCATGAATTGTTTCTTTATATTTGACTGACGGCGCGCGGTCATCGTGCCCTCGTATAAAGGCGAGGTTCACATATATACTGCAATAGCTATAGAACCATCAGTTTGATCAGCTTGGCATCGAAGGTGTACGATAAAATCATTGAAAGGAGAATGCAAGGGAAGTTCGAATGAATGAGGCACAAGGGGAATTTAGGTCTAGAGCAGGGATGTTTGCAGGGAACAGAGTAAATAGAGCGTTAGAGAGTTTCACAATATGCTTATTGTGAAACAGTACAGATGTATTAATTGATTTATATTGTATTGAGATCAATTCCCAATCTTAGCCCAAGGATGAAAAGCTAAAAAAAGGTATATTCACGCCCGTATTCCCGAAAGTAGGTAGAGGTACAACGTGTGCATCCACGGTTAGCCGAAGATACTTAAGTCCCATATACTGTGATAGGTGGCCAGCCTATTGCCATTAGGGCACTTTTCTAAATCCGGGCAAAGTTGTTTTTATCAGAAAACTGAAGAAACACATTTTTTTATTTGCCTGACTCTGGAGTCTTGAATTCCGATGGTTTCTCTGAGAGAAAAATTCGAAAAATGTATTCGCTGAGTGTCTACCGTCAATTCTTCGTGCCTGCGTTAAGTCCAATATTAAGTCCAAATGTTAAAAATGTGTTTTTATAAGATCAATCTTAATTTTTAATACCCATTTTTCCTTGAAAATAGACCAAATATTCCTCCAAAGTCCAAAGCCTGACGACGCCTTTGATGCGAATGTAATGTTTAGATGAAAATGTGATGGGTTTTTAGGTTAGATAATTCTAAATAAAGTCCATACATTAAAAGATGTCATTCTCATAAAAATACATTTCTAACAATATTACTAGATAGTATAACTTTGCGAGACCCTACAAAGCTCTGCTTTTTGCTAGTATATCATAAGATAGCAAACAAGCAGATGGGTCTCTTGATGGAGTCAACCATTGCCTATAGACACCAAAGATGTTAATGGTGCATTGCTATCTTGTGGCGAGGTTTTATGCCATATCCATAAGTTTATCGGCTACCTTACCCTCCAATCCGGAACACGACAGTGACAAGCACTGACGCTATTGCGGCAGGAATAGGTTAGGCGGTGGTACCTGACCCGGGCGAGACAATGCAGTACTCTACCATATCGTAGTCACGATGATAGTGACTCGTATAGGCAATCGGTCGCCTTTTACGACCGACCTGGCAGAACAGCAGTTGGCCTATTCTTCAAAGTGACCTGGGACCAACACGGGGAGCTTAAAAGAGATTGTAATATAGTTTTCATTTCAGTCAGATTGAATTATCGTTTTTTAATCTACAATTTATCTAATAAATATTTGTGATTCAACATATTCGAGTTATGGTTGAATAATTCGACAAGAAGGCGATTGCTAGTTTACATAAAAAATGGATTTAGTTATATAGGTTTAAGGATATTACGAGGTGTATTAGTAGCAAATTATTTGCTTGTATTATGGGTGTTAGTCAATGATACTAATACATAGAAATACATATATATAAATACTAGACTATATTTAATAAACACCCAAACTCGGAAATACAAACATTTATGCTCATCACACAAATGCTTCTCCCCGTCGGGGATCGAACCCGAGCCCCGTCGATTGCGTAGTCAGAGTCGCTAACCACTCGCCCAACTGGGCGGTCATTGCAATCGAATATTTTCTTAGCAGAATCTGTTCAAATTTCATTAATAATGCTGTATATATTTGATGTATCGGAAGCATTCCAATCGCTGAGATTTAGTCCCGAAATTCTTAATTTAGTCCTGAAACAATCGTGGACTAGACCAATTGACTAGTATCTGCTGTCAAATGGTCAGTTTTCCATCACAGCTTTCAATTACTGACAATAAAGATCTGCTCTAATTTTCACTTACTACAAGATTTACCTTCTGAGCCTAGAATTGTAGTCTTCGGAAACAGTGAAAACTATCTCATTGCAATCGAATATTTTCCTTAGTAGAAACTGTTTAAATTCCATAAATAATAGTGTGTGTATTTGGTGTATCGGAAGCATTCCAAACGCTGAGATTTAGTCCGGAAATTCTTAATTTAGTACTGAAACAACCGGGGACTAGACCAATTGACTAGTATCTGCTGTCAAATGGTTAGTTTTCCATCATAGCTTGCAATTACTGACAATAGAGAACTGCTGTAATTTTCACTTACTACAAGATTTACCTCCTGACCCTAGAGTTGTAGCCTTCGGAAAAACAGTGAATTGAGATCATTTTAAGTGGTAGTACAATTCCGTAGTCTCGCCGTTTGGTACCACAGCTTTATCTATTCCTACCCTACAGTCAGTGCTTGACCCAGTTAAACTGTCGTATTTCGTTTTGGAGGGTTTCGAAACGGATAAATTAATGTTTAAGGTATTACCGTCCCACCACGCTATTGTCTTTCGTCTCTATAAGTGATAGCTGTCTTTTGACATCGTGAGAGCCATCAACTTTTTTGCTATTTATGATATATGGTGAAAGTAATGGTTGCAGCCACTTTACACTTTGTGACCATCAAGTATAAAGAAAATTATAAATATACATAATTCTATATGGTCAATAGACAATCTATATATATAAAAATCAATCCCTATTTTCCTTGGTCACGACATCACGCCTGAATAGCTGGACCAATTTCGGCATTTTTTTTGTTGTGTTTGTAATTGTAAGGAGAAGGTTCTTATAAAAGAAAATATTAAGAAAAGTGCGCGGAAAATTAGAAAATTTACAAATACTTAACCACCATATAAATTTTAATTCCATTTTGGTTGTGTGGAAGGACAATCCCGTAGACTTATGTAAATTACGTTTCACGTTGTTTGTCCGCTATGGATTCCTAATATGTAATCTATATATATAAAAATCAATCCCTATTTTCCTTGGTCACGACATCACGCCTGAATAGCTGGACCAATTTCGGTAATTTTTTTTTGTTGTGTTTGTAATTGTAAGGAGAAGGTTCTTATAAAAGAAAATATTAAGAAAATTGCGCGGAAAATTAGAAAATTTAAGAATAATTAACCACTATATGAAGTTTAATGCCATTTTGGCTGCGTGGAAGGACAATCCCGTAGTCTTATATAAATTACGTGTCACGTTGTTTGTCCGCTATGGATTCCTAATATGTAAGGCAAAACAACGTTTGCCGGGTCAGCTAGTATCATTATATTTATCATCATAATATTCCATGCATTGATTCAAATTTCAGATTGCCAAAAAGAGTACTAAGATGGCCGGTAATCGGTACTTCTATAGCAGAAGAATAAAGTCTAACAATTTTTGTTAAACTTGTCAATTATTGCTTGTCAATAGTAATAATCTGGGCCAACAATCTTTCGTGCTGTACGCGATGCCCAATTGTATTTTCCTTTTTATCGTTTGATTTTGTTTTATAATTTTGTTTGATATTTGTTTGATAATCGTTTGATTATAATTCTATTTAGTTGATTGCATTGCAAGGAACATTTTATCATCAAGTAATGATTCAACTCCATTTCGGTGAAATTGAGTTAAAACGTCCGTTCTGTGCTGAATTTTTTAAGCCTATGTTACGAAGAGATATTACATGTTTGAGTTAAATGAAAAGGGGCAACTGTTTGGAAGCAGGGTTTTTTTATTTGTAATTGTATCCGACGTGATACAAAATTTTAAGACATAAGCGACAAGCGGTAACAAAGTTTCGGCTAATTATATTTTCGCAGCATAAGTTTAATTTAAAAT
Organism: Apodemia mormo; assembly: GCA_036924255.1. NCBI lineage: Eukaryota > Metazoa > Arthropoda > Insecta > Lepidoptera > Riodinidae > Apodemia > Apodemia mormo. Next base: position 15,519,098 of record JAUPFN010000021.1, on the reverse strand, counting down.
TTACTATTTTTAAACTCATTTATAAACTCAAAAAAGAGTGTAAGTACTACAAGTGTTAAAAGTATATTAATGATCGAACAGTGTATATATAAACCCAAGGCAGAATTACTAGGTGGTAGAGTTCTGCATTTCTGCATTGTTACGCCCGGGTCTGGTACCACCGCCTTTTCTAATTCTGCCACAACAGCGTCAGTGCTTGTCACTATCGTGTTCCGGTTTAGGGGGTAAAGTAGCCGGTAAACTTATGCATGTGGCAGTAAACCTCACCACAAGATAGCAACGCTCCAATAACATCTTTGGTGTCTATAGGCAATGGCTTACTCCCCATCTGCTTGTTTGCTATCTTATGATATAAGAAAAAATTGGAATGGGGTACTAAAATAAAGTTATACTTGTGGTTAAGGTTTTGTCAAGATCAAGCTGATAAGTGATATCGACTTAGTTTAAAAAACTAAACAAGTTATCTTTATTTTTGATATTTTACATATTTATATTACATTTGTGCAACGCAAGAATTAGAAGTGTAATTAGATTTAGCAGCACCACCTTAATTTATTTCTACCGTGATAGCGTTAGTTTTTGACATTGTAGTGATTCGTTTTGGATAACAAAGTATCCAGTAAGCCCATAGATTTGGCATATATGCCTATATATAATTTTATATAACCATGAAGCCGCTCTAAGAAATGGAACAAGTGCATTTTTAATCTAACATCATGCGTCTGTCATCTCTGTTACACATTTAACATGACATTTATATTTTTGGCTTCCATAGGTGATGCTTATCTCTTTCTATCAGAGTGTCATCTGCTTATTTGCTATTTTATGATATAAAAAAGTGCTAGCATTGTAGAATGTTAAAATATTAAATTCGCTTTATCCTTTGAGTTGAGGTAGCGCGACAGTGTCTCATGTTGTTTACTTTCGCGCACGCGTTTGCTACTTCCCGTCGAAACCCGATCGCCTTTTTAATCTACGAACGATTAATTACACGGAAATGAGTGTTATATCCAATTCACGGAGGGGATGTTTTATCTACACATGTATGATAATAACAGGTTGTATGTACTGAATACATAAAAGTTTTACTCGATTTCAGTTTAAACTTTTAAACATATTATTTATTTATTTTTTCTTTATTGTACACATAATTCACTTACATTAAATAACACAAGATTAATGAAAAAAATATAATGACAGTGGATGAGTTTATCTATAATAACACACATTTCATAAATAATTATATATAATAAAATATAGTATAATATAGTATATATACTTAATGCAAAAGTTGGTGTGTGTGTTTTGCTCCTATTTTAGGGTATCGAAGTAAACTAGCAAACCTTATAGTTTCGCTATATACGTCCGTCCCTCCACATAATTGTACGACATGATTTTACAATTATTATGAACTGTATTGTGCACTGTTTCACAATTTTTGTATAGATACTAGTCAATAGGATTAGTGTGGGTTAAATTTAATAATTATATTAAACAAATTTGGTTATTAAACCAAATTTGTTCTATTTAAAGCATACTTGTACTTTTTTAAATATTATATAGTATAGCAAAGAATATCTAATTGATAAGAATAAGATGGTGGTGACAAACTCATGCAAGACATTGCAAAAATATACCACACGAAAATGGTAGAAAAACGATTGGATATAAAATAAGCATATAAATAAGATGCTATGAAGAGAACAATAGACATATGATGATGACATTACATTAATGTTATGAGAATTAGGATTAGCAAAAATAACAACGATATGATTCTATTTATAACAATAAAAATATTATGGTATTTTAAAATGCTCGTATTTATCCCTCAATTTCGCTAAATTAAAGCAACTATTTTAAAGCGAGTATCCCGGCATCGTGTAAGCAGCGGCGGCATCTTTGTGATGATCCTTTTACTTACACTAAATTTGTGTCACATTAAGTGTTGCTCATGGTAATATTTGAAAATAGTAGATTAGAAATACCCGTTTCTGTCATATTAGTATCGTTGAGCTTAAGTGGCCAGCACTTGAATAAATGTACAAAAAATTACAATGTTTAATAATATTTTAGTACATGTTCACAATTTCATAATCAAATGAATCTAATTTATTTTTATGATATAATATGATATTTTTATATTTTTTATTTTAATGATATTAAAATAAAAATAAAAAAATATTTTTATTTTAATATCATTTTAATGTCATTTGATATATAATTATTATATGTATACAATATCATTATAAAATATCACATTAAATGGCCACCAATGGTATAGTGGTCGCCACAGATTTTTTTATATATCCTTAGGTAGCAAACAAGCAGAGGGCTTTGATGAAAGGAGAAACCATTGCCTAGACACCAAAGATGTTGATGGTGCTTTGGTATCTGTAAGGCGGAATGGTAATTACTCATGCGTAAGTCTATCGACTACCTTACCCTCCAAACTGGAACATGACAAAAAAGCGTTAAAGATATTGCGGCATAAATAGGTAGGGTGGTGATACTGTAACACCTTTATGGTGTTACATACGAACTGGCCATTTTGTCGACTTTCAAACGTAGAACTGTTTAGTATGTAGAGAAAGAATAAATTGTTTTTAGAATAGGAGTATCTTTTAAGATTTGACGTAAGATAGACGTCTCTGAAAATAAACGAAGATATATACGAAAAGTCTAATTTCTTAAAGAATCCCAAAAGGTCCTGCTACTAATTAGTACCTCGAGCAGCCAAGCGAGTACCAAGAAGGTTCCCTGAATAAAAAAGGGATATCGTCGGCAAAGTAACACGTCCGGCACGCGTTACAAATTGGTGGAGGCGCCGGGTAGTCGCGGTGTGCAGTTGCTGTGGGAAGTTGCTGTGTGAAGTCGCTGCGGGAAGTCGCTGCGGGAAGTCGCTGTGTGAAGTGGCTACGGAAGTCCCCACGTTCAGGCGCTACGCGCAATCACCACGCTAGAAAAACCAGGAGGGCTAAGTATTGGTGTCAGAGGGTAAGAGTTGAGATGGAGGCCATCAAGCGCTTCAACGGAACGCAAAACTTGGCGTTCGCTGAGTTTATTAAAGATTTCAAAACGGTCGCGGCGATAAATAAATGGGACGTGGAGAGCCTACCGTTACTTCTGGGACTATATCTCGACGGTCCGGCATTAGCATTTTATAAAATGATATATACCGACACGGCCAATTTCGATGAATTATGTAGAAAAATTGAAAACGAATTCCCCGTTTCAATAAATTATGTGGAACGATTTTATGTATCTAAGCAAGGCCGTGATGAGGAACTATTAACCTATTTTTACAGACTCAGCGACACCGCAGCCAAAGCTGAAATTTCAGACGTAATTTTTGTAAAACAATTCATCAAAACGATGTTACCCTCGCTAAAAGAAAAACTGGGGATGAGAGTGTATTCGTCACGAGAAGAATTACGAAACACAATCATTCAATACAACGAGGTCTTTGGGGGTCAATTGAGAGCGAGTAACCTTCCTTTACAACCGCCAATGGGGGTACAACAGAAGGTGAAATTCAGGGAGGAACCAGACATCCTGCCCAATACGCCCATACGCTCACAGGCAGAACATCCACAGCCATCGGAAGTTTTTCACACGCCCCGGTATAATTTAAGGCCGAGACATTATGAAAGAACGGCCTCAAACACACGTAATGATTTCAGACGCAGCCCGATGTCACCGAAACACCCAAACGTACAGGGACGCCGCCAATGAATGAAACGCGGGAGATGAGAGCTGCGTCCCAAACAGATGAAGATCTCCCGGCAGAAAGCAAAGGTTTGTCCAGTCCATTTATACAGGTCATAATTAAGGGTCATTCGTGTTCGGCGTTAATCGATACGGGAGCAGATATATCGTGCATGTCAAATGATCTCGCGGAACATCTAAAAATAACATTCAAAGATGATGCACCCAATAGGCATTTTGTAAAATCGCTAGGAGGATCGTTACTAAATGTGATAGGAAAGACGTGTGTAAATTTAATGATAGATAACAGTATTTTTGCGAATGAAATGTTAATAATAGAGAATATTAAAACTAAACTTATATTAGGTCGAGACTTTCTGAAAAAATATGATGCGGTAATAGACTTTTCAAAGAATTTCATATGTCTTAAACAGCGTTGCTATGTAAATTTCATTAATACCTCATTGCTACGAAACAATGATGATCGTTCCAGTATGGACGGCTACCATAGAAACGTTATAAATAGTAATGTCACTGATGTAAATGAATCATATAAATTGTTAAAAACAGATTACATGTATTATGTGAATTATGTAGAGAAAAATGAGGATAAATTATATCCGCACGTAAATTCTAACAATGAATGCGAAATGGATGAAATTAACATTAATCCGGAATTATGTAAAAAGCAAAAGAATATGTTACGAAATCTGTTTAGTAAGTATAGGAAATGTTTCGCATTTAGGCCCACAGAATTAGGTAGGTGTAAACTAACAGAAGTAGAAATAAAAACGGTAGACCAGGTAGCAGTACACCACCCGCCATATCGTGTCTCACCTAAGCAACTAGAAATAATCAATACACAAGTGAGAGAAATGTTAGACAACGGTGTCATTCGCGAATCTAAAAGCTCGTATGCTTCCCCAGTAGTGTTGGTGCGGAAGAATGATAACACATGGAGATTCTGTGTAGACTATCGTAAGTTGAATAAAAAGGTGGTGACAGATAGCTATCCATTGCCTATTATAGAGGACATTTTAATATATCTTTCAGGTGTCCACTATTTCGCTGATTTAGATTTAAATTCTGGCTATTGGCAACTTATGATTTCGGAAAGTGATAGGCATAAAACGGCATTTATCACACCGTCAGGATTGTATGAGTTTAACGTGTTACCTTTTGGCTTAAAAACAAGTCAGGCAGTATTTCAGCGTACAATGGATAAGGTGTTAGGGGATATCAAATACAAGAATGCCATCTGTTATGTTGATAATATATTAATATGGGGGAAAACTTTCACAGAATTTAAGGAGGCATTAGAAAAGGTGTTAATGCGCCTTAAGGAAGCGAACCTTACGCTTAAACCAAATAAATGTAGTTTTGGGTATGGAAAGATAAGTGTGCTAGGGCATGAAATATCGGGGGTTGGTATTCGGCCAGATAGCAGGAAATTAAAGGCGATAAAAGAAATGCCTGCACCTACAAATGCAAAACAGGTAAAATCGGTACTGGGAGTATTCTCCTATTACCGTAAGTTCATTAATAATTTTGCCAAAATTGCTCTACCCTTAACAAAATTACTAAAGAAGGGGTCGAAGTTTTGTTGGTCCTCGGAACATCAAAACGCGTTTTCCATTATCATAGATCGAATGTGTAACCCGCCTATTTTAAGTCATTATTCTAGTGATAAGGATGTTTTAACTAGGTTGTATATAGATGCTAGTGGAGAAGCTCTGGGATGTTGTTTAATGCAGGGAAAAATAGAGATGCATCCGATATCGTATGCGTCGAGGAAGTTGAGTGAGGCAGAAAAGAAATATTCCACTACTGAGAAAGAATGTTTATGTCTAGTGTGGGCGTTAAATTATTTTAGGCATTTTTTATGGGGATTGAAGTTCCAAGTCGTAACCGATCACAGGGCGTTATGTTGGCTTAGAGATAAGAAAGATATGAATGGAAGATTGGCGAGATGGTCACTGAGCATACAAGCATATGATTTCGATATCGTGCATTGTGCAGGCAGAGAGAATGTAGTTGCCGATTTTTTAAGTAGAAACCCGTTGAGTGTGGAGAGTACAGCTGAGAACGCTCAGAAAGAACAAGAGGATGGTTTGGAAGTATATAAATTAGAGGTAATTAAGGTCCAAGAAGAGCAAGGGATGGATGAGTCATGTAGGCGTTGGTTATCCCGAGTAAGGATGAGCAATACCGGAATATATAAGGGGTATATTTTGAAAGAAGGGGTTTTGTGTAAGAGAGTAAAGCGTGGACATGTTATGAAAGATCTTGTAGTTATACCAAAGGGTTTGTTATGTGAGACCTTACAGGAACTGCATGACGACCCATGGTCAGGGGGTCACTTGGGTTTGGCAAAAACGTTGTGTAAATTCCGAAACAGTTATTATTGCGAGAATGCTGAGAGGGAGATTGAGAAGTATGTAAAAACGTGTAGGTTGTGTCAAGAAAGAAAAAAGGTCAGACAAGTAGCTGAACTACAACCTATAACTGTGACCCATATGATGCAAAAGGTAGGAATCGATATTTTAGGGCCTTTTAGAAAATCTTTAAATGGAAATAAATATATTATAGTATGTGTTGAATATGTGTCGAAGTATGCGATATGTAAAGCGGTACAAAGAGTTACGGCAGAGAAAGTGAGTGAATTTCTGATTGAGGAGGTGTTTTGTAGATACGGAGGTGTTAAGGAAGTAATTTCTGATAGGGGAGCAGTATTCACGTCACACCTAGTGAAAGAAACTGTAAATCGATTTGGGGCAAAGTCGCGATTTAGTACGGCGTTTAGGCCAGAAACGAACGGGTTAGTAGAGCGGTTCAATAAAACGCTGGTTCAAATGTTGTCGATGTATGTTGCCAGGGACCAACGGGACTGGTGTAGATTTGTGCCATTAGTATGTCATGCATATAACACTAGCAAACAATCAACCACTAAAGTTTCACCATATATGATGATGTACGCTAGGGAACCGATATTCCAAAGCGACATGGGAGTAAATAAGGATAGTCAAAGCCGAGAAGTAAATTATGCCGAGAGACATAATTTACAAGGTGCGTTGGTCCGGAAGGCAATACAAAATATTAGAAGGGCACAAGTTAGGCAAAAGAGATATTTTGACAAAAGGGCTAAGGTAAAGGACTTTTCACCGGGACAATTAGTATTAGTTTATACACCAAGACGGGTGGACAATAGGAGTTTGAAATTATGTAGGTTATATAAAGGGCCGTTCAGAATAGTGGAAAGAATATCAAATGTAAATTGTGTAATTACGAAGTTAAGCAATAGGAGATATAGAGATATTGTACATATAAATAGGTTGAAAGCATTTCATGTACGTATGTAAAAAAAAATAAAAAATATAGTGTACTTATAGTCATTCATTGTAATAAATAATTGTTACATGTTAGACCATTACTTTTGTTTGGGCTTATATATGAGAATACTAATGCTTGTATTTGTTTCATGTAATACGACGGGCTCAACCAATGCTGTGATGATGGACCGAAGCTAAAAAGAAAAAAGATGACCAAAAGAATATTAAATGAAGAAATGTCATATTTCATGTAATCCTCTCAAGTTTTTCTATTTAATAATAAACTTATGAATACAATGTATACTAGGGGCAGAGCCGCCTTAGTATGAAGTCGTAAGAGTCAGTATAGGTTAAGGGTTGAAAGTCTTTTGAAGGAGAGTTCAACTTTGTAGTACGACATAGTCGACACAAAGGATATCTGTATAGGATATACATGAACTCGGATAGTTATGGGAGATATTATAATGATGGTATTAATATGATTCATAGTAAGGAATATTTATGATCGTGGTATGTATATATTGGGGCGAGCTCGATGTTGAGAGGAAGTAATACTTCAATCTTTTTTCTTTTGGTCCACCAAGGAAAAGAAGTTTGAATTGTTATGCCTTTCCATCTCTTATTATCTCTTATACAGCTAGAGCCCTTCAGGCTGAAGTGTAATAAAATAAAAAAAATGTTTGCGGTAGGATAGGTTAGGTGAGGGGACTGTGGTCTGTCTTTTAGAGGGGTTTTGGGAGACCAAAGTTTGTGCCATGGTGTGGTGGTAAATGAACAGAACCACACATGGGGCAAACTATCTTTTAGGAAAAGACAGTCCCACCAAAATGTACCTTCCCCTCGTAGGTAGGGCAATCAGGATAAGGATAGGTAGACCGTATGAAGGTAGACAAATGCCCATCCAGTTTCAGCTGCTCCCACCTTGGGGGGTAGCTGATGTAACACCTTTATGGTGTTACATACGAACTGGCCATTTTGTCGACTTTCAAACGTAGAACTGTTTAGTATGTAGAGAAAGAATAAATTGTTTTTAGAATAGGAGTATCTTTTAAGATTTGACGTAAGATAGACGTCTCTGAAAATAAACGAAGATATATACGAAAAGTCTAATTTCTTAAAGAATCCCAAAAGGTCCTGCTACTAATTAGTACCTCGAGCAGCCAAGCGAGTACCAAGAAGGTTCCCTGAATAAAAAAGGGATATCGTCGGCAAAGTAACACGTCCGGCACGTAGTACGCTGGGCGGCGTTACAATACCTTATATTCTTTCACGACGTTGCGGAATTCTACCACCTAGTAGTCACGATGGAAGAGACACGTATAGCCAATTGGTCGTCTTTTATGACCTGCCTGGCAGAACGGCAGGTGATCTATTTTTCAAAAGGGGACCCTGTTTAACACGGGGTAAATGCATAGTAGGCAGTGCAGCACACGTGAAGTAAGTGATTACTGCCGACCCTGAACAACTGCACTACGACTCCAGAGGTCTTGCAGTTACGTTACCGGCCTTTAAGAACTGTGATAAGAAACTACGTCACAAATACGATTTATAATGAAGTGAGTCGCATTATAAATTATATTCTTTGGTTTGTGAAAGAAATATCGACTTTGATTTAATTTAAAAGTTCTTAAAAACTTCGCAACTTCTTCCTTCTTTAAAACTTCGCAAAGTTTAGAGATTTTTAGCAGTACTTTGAAAAGCCCAAGTTTTATCATTAAATGCCAATTAAACCAAGTTACAGGTTGGTAATTATTTGATTTTGTTATTCTTTCATTTTAAACTCTCAGCAAATTCTGACTCTTAGCTCTTATGTCACGAAGCAACACAACGTAATTTAAAACATTTTTAAAGGGCAATGGGTCCACCTCTCGTTTCCACCACTGCCACTTCTGTAAAACAGGATTAACAGTGAATGCGTCTTTAAGATAACTGGGATACGAGCTCAAAGATGCCCTGAGAAAACAAAGCAGTCTTGAAACCAGCAAAGAATTTAATCAGAAATGTATAAGAAGAGTAGGAAAACATATCCAGTTTCCCTTCCTTTTCTAAATATAACCACACTACACTGCTCCATAATCAGTGTGTACTATAGGCAAAAGTGTGTGTCAGGCACTTTTTCCCTGTAACTGGATTTTTTTCCCGGCGTCAGACCTTTTTTCCGCGTTAGTTCAGGCTCCCTTTGAAGAATAGACCATCCACATTTCTGTCAGGCAGTTTGTAAGAGGCATAGTCATGATTATTCACCTAAAAAGTTAAAGTTAAATTTAAAGTTACAAGCTAAATTTACAAATTATAACTTGTAGCTATTTAAAACAAAATATCCCTGATGATGCTGTAAATAATAATAATAATAATAAAGTGAATAGAAATACGAATTTATTTGCAATATTTTAAGTTGTAAAAAGTTTAATTGAATATAGTGATGTTGTCTCTATAGTGTAATGGTCTGGTGTCGGTTTTGACCACATGAGGTCCTTGGTTCGATTCCGGGTCGAGCAAATCAAAAATGTGTAATTTGAGTTTTCTGATAAAAACATAGTTCCCCGGGATTTTATAAGTGCCGGTTGGCAAATAGGCTTGCCACTTATCATTTTGTGGGACCTTATTCCCAATCCCATTTTTAAAATTGATACTTATATTTGTGGCTAATCGTTGGTGTATTGGTTGTACCTCTGCCTAACTTTTCGGGAATACGGACGTGAAGATACTTTACTCTTTACTTCTGATTTATGAGCAAACAAGCATATGGTTCTGATGAAACGAGATAACAGTTAATATACATGAAACATGTTAATAACTAGTTTCTATTCGTTTCACAGGAATGTACTTATATAAACTTACGTGTCATCTTGCCTTGCATTTGTCTAATCCCAAATTTAAATGTGGCAGCGACAAAAATATAGGTTACTAAATTTATAATACGTTACTTAGCTTAGGTGATATTTTACATACTATGAGCATATTTAAATGAACGATTCTTATAATAGGGAGCCCAAAAGGGGATTTTGGGATTTACACGAGTGCGTCAGATTAACATAGAGACCTACCTCGCATGCTGTAGAGCTTTTCGAATAATTACAAGCACTTCATATAGGCTGAGTATTTAATTTTGGGACAGTAAAAAAAATCTGTAAACCGATTTATCCTGCAGGCTGTCCCTGAAACTTCTCTCTAAATTGAAGTATTTCAAGCTTAATGGACCAAAAACTATACCTAAGCATAATTTTTTCAGTGTTCAAAAATCAAAATTTTGTTATAAATTACAGTAAATTTATTTTTGAAAAGATGTACATTTTGGAAACGGTAATCGATTTTGATTGATTGGCTATGCGTTACCATCGTGGCTACTAGGTGGTAGAGTTCTGCATAATCTCGCCCCGGTCTGGTACCACCGCCTTACCTTTACCTGCTGCAATAGCGTCAATGCTTGTCACTGTCTGGTTTCGGTCTTAAGGAAAAGGTACCCGGTAAAATTATGCATATGGCATTAAGACATCGCCACAGGGACAACAACGCATCATTACCATCTTTGGTGTTTATAGGCAATGGTTGTCTCTTCCCATCCGGAAAGCCATCTACTAGTTTACTACCTTATTTTATAAAAAAAAGAAAAAAAATTGTAAACCGGTTGACACTGCAGGCCATCCCTGAAACGTTTTGCTAAATTGAGTTATTTTAAGCCCAATGAAGCAAAAACTACAATTGGGCATAGATTTTTGAGCTCAAGGAGCTCAAAAAGAGTCAAAACATCTAAAGTTTGTATAACGGCAGTAATTTGTGTTTAAAAACTGTATATTTTCAAAATGATGATTGATTTCGATCTTTTGAATGGCATTCAACACAATTCTTGAGCTCCAAATTGTTAAAATCGATAAAATTTTGAAATCAATGGGTACATTAATCTAAAAAATATTAAAATAAAATAAGTAAGTTATGGTAAAAAAATAAGTAAGTAATCACCTCTGTGGTCTTGTGGTCCGTTGTCGGTGTTGAGCAGTCCTGGGTTTCATTCGGGTCGGACAGTTTAAAAAAAAGTGTTTTTTTTAGTTCTGGTGAAAACAATGTTGTCAAGGATTGCATGTGTCCGGTTGGCGATAGTTTTTGCCACCTATCACGTTGTGGTACTAAGTAAGGTAAGGCTAATTCGGGTGTAACAACAAGTTGTAAATGATATACTTTTAATATTTGAAAAGGTAACTTTTGAAAACTTTATTCGAATTTGATTTTTAAAACGGTATTCAACGTTTATAAGTAGGTACTAAAATGTTGTAGGTCAAAAAATAAATGGTTGAAAAATCTCGAAGTAATGTCGAAAAAACATTATTTCTAAATTTTTCGTCAACGATAACTCCCTAATGGATAAACCGTTTTTGATACAATTTGCGTCATTAAGCGCAGGTTTTCAAGTAAAAGAGCTGATTAGATTTTGTAATCAATATAAAAATATTAAAAAAAAATAATATAAAAAAACCTTGTTTCGCCGATTTTTTTTGTTTTTTTTTTAGATTTTCAGGAAGACTCAATTGAACGTAATCAATCGCGTTTCGATCGGTCAAGCTGTTCAAAAGTAATGAGATGATTATATATACACACACAAACACACACACACACACACATACGTATATATATATATATATATATATATAGACATATTGATGTCATCGTGAGAATAATCGGGAAAGGTTTCAAGGACCCCAAACGTGGAGATCTTGTGAGAACTCGATTTTGGAAAATCGGGGCAAAATCAGTAAAGTTTTGTTTTACTACTGACGTAGTGGAAGTTAAAAATTCAACTGTTCGTCAAACGCATGGTAAGGAATTTCGTTTTAAAAATGTTGTTCTGTTATAATGAAGTGAATATTTCACTCGCAGAAATATTTTTTGGTTTGTTAAAGAAATCTCGAGTTTGTATAAATTCAGAAGTTTTAACGTCGGAAAGTTTAGACATTTGACACAGTACTTGGAAAAGCCTCACAAGTTTTAGAAACAGCATTTAAAAGATGTGATGAGTTTGTATTTAATTGTTTTTGTTTCGCTCTTCCATTGTATCTCATAAAGAAATTTTCGCTCTTAAGAATTTGAAGTTGATATCGTGAGATGACACAAAGTAAAATTTTGCTCACTTTGTAAATACATACATATACAGCTATTGTATGTTGCTACACGCCCCATGTCAGTCTAGGCTGGATTATCATAAACCATCTGCCTTCCATTAGACTGCTCGTAATAGGAAAACAATTGGACTAATATATTACACAACCATCGTTACTATTGTTTGGTAGAAATCTGTAACGTCTCGCTCGAGTTTTGTGACAGAAACATACGTAGTGCTGGTGCGGTACATACGTAGTAGCTGAAGTTCTGCAAAATCTTGCCTAGGCTTTGTTACAAATTGCCTGGCAGAATGGCAGATTGTCTATTCTTCGGAGAAGGTCTAGACCAATACGGACAAAAAAAAATACATCCAATTCTCCTCCACTAATCGATTATCGACTAGCCGCCCAAGAAGGTTCACTTCCAAAATCAATTTTATTAACGGTTAATTAATATTTTGAACAAATAGTGTAGAAATTTAAATGGCATTCAGTTTCTTGCCTATCCTGCAATAACAAGTAAACAATGGGGAAAAATTCTCAATAGTTGTAATTTGGCCTTCCGTTTAAGTGATGACCAATGCTCTCATATTAAAGTCGCTAATATTGAATCATTATGGCCCATTGCGTCATTATTCTAATTGCTTAGTCATGTACATAATTGTAGAGTCTAATAGTTTTTACTTATACCATACCCGGCTATGGTAGGGCTGTCAGAACATCTTTAAAAATAGTTTGAAAATAATTTTTAAAATCAACCCCTAAGGGTTGAAATAGGATGTGAAAGCTTGGATTAAAGATTTTTATTAGATTTTGATAAGCTTTTACCATATTCGCAAGTGAAGGTGCGTGGACACATTTCTACAATAAAAATAGCCTTACTTACTCCTTATTACCATGGTTTTAAATCGCGAAAATTGGCCTAGTAGTCCCGATGGTAGTGACACGTATAGCCAATCGTTCATTTTTTTACGAGTCGCCTAGCAGAGTGGCAGATGATCTATTCTACAAAGGGGGCCCGCACCACACTATTATTATTAAAAAGTATTTGTTATTTCGGTTTTATTGTATAATAATTAAAACTAGCGGTCAATTGACCATATTTTTTTAACTTGGGGAACAGTAGCTAAATAAAGTTGGAATTTAGATAAGGTTAATGTAAACAATCAGTTCTCTCCTTAGTAGTCTGTGGTTAGGTATTTATCTTGTCATTGGGTGTTTTCAGTACAACTGCTAATCTCAGAAATCTAAGTTGACAGTATTTCGAGCTAAGATTTTGCAAAAACCATTTTATAGGTACTTAAAAGAACAAAAAATAAATTAGCATTAACTATTCTTTAATACAAAAACAGGGAGAATTTTTATTTGATACTTTTAATGAAAATTATGATATATAAACTTATTACTGTTTTAATGAAAATGTAATTAAAGTTTTATAAAAATGGCAACACTTAAATATGATGATAGAATTCAATCAAATTATAGTCTCAATTATTTTTAAATGATTGTTCCTTGCGATATATTTTATTAAATTGATTTAAAAATCGTAAAAAATTATTCTACTTTATCTAATATTCGTCACTCCAAAAGAGACGCAAGGGTTGTACAAAATTAAAATGGCCTGTGTTCTTTTGTACTCTACCGTTCGTGCAATTGTTTTAAAAAGGGGCCCAAAGTTTTTCCTTCACGTATCATGTATATATAGATAACACTTTTAAAGATAATCTAATTTCAATTTACATTCCTCAAATTTCACATCTGAGATATCAGAAGAAAATAAAATTGCTTAAAAATTTAAGTTAATAAAAATCGCAGTTAAAATATCGTCTAGCAAGCATCACACAAATATTTTTTCTATTTATTACTAGAATATGCAAATTGATGATTTATTGAGACTACGTCGAATCGGTAATTGTTTAGGAATGTGAAGGAGTTGGTGAGATATATCTGATTGCCTTTCTAAACCTGATTACAATGGGGTTAAAAAAACTACAGTGAAAGAGCCATACTTAATTCCAGTATGACGTGAATAAATATACCCTTGCCAGATCATGTGGTCCCCAAATCGATCACTGGGTCGAAAAGATGTTTTTCGAGGTTTTCGAAAAAACCTCCATATCCTCTCGAAAATCAAAATTTCAGTATCAGTTTGGAGTCTAGTGATGGTCTAATACACTCTCTATGCCTCGGACGAGCAAGTATAAATGTTGGTCCCGGTTATCGCTAGAAGTAAGCGGTTATCGTCATCAGGTTCGTAAAATGCAGATATGGGGATCACCACTCATCTCGCCAACCGACAAGACGTGAGTCGTAGTTAATCGGAAAGTATTATCCTTCGGTTTACTATATCCACTTCACAACGGATAAAGCCGATGAGATTTATTTACTTTAAGGTTTAAATCTAATTATATGCCTAGTTTATAAATGTAAATTAGGAAAGCAACTCTGAATTACCGTCTAATTGTACCATTCACAGACATTCACATTAAGCGCGAGTGAACGTGTTTAGCAATTGCTAAAACGTTCCGACATGCTCGTATTCTGTTGCTTAAATTACTTGGATTTAAGTCGTGAATTAAGGTTGTTAGAGATGTGAGAGAGCGAAAATAATTTTACATATTTTAGAGTTCTCATTCAAAATTTACTCATTCAATTTTGAGCTTGCGTAGGAAATTGTCAAAGAATTTTTCATAGTTTTCACCGTTGTCTTTGCCACTTTGAAGAATAAGCCATCTGACGTTCTGCCAGACAGATCGTAAAATGTAAACATTGGACAAACATGTCAATACCTCCGTGGCTAATACTAAGGGAAAGAGTTCTGTAAAATCTTGTCCGTGGTACTTTTTCTACTATATTGCAAATGTCCTTAGCGGCGTTAATCGGCTCGCTACTTTCCGTGACTTTCTCACATCACCAAGTTATTGAAGCCCAATGATTCCAAAAAAAAAATCGCTACAAAAACTCTCGAATTACAGAAAAAATCCTATAAATTATGCGATAATTATTGGGAATTCGTGTCAAATTCTTATATTAAGATATCAGAACATTATAGGCCACCGCTTCGAGATTACGATCTCCGCAATGTAATTTATTTAGCAACATTTTCGCACCTTTTGAGTAAAAATTAAGAACCGGTTTTTGGGAAAGTGAGTCTCAATGAATGTGTCCAAAACACAAAACCTACTAATATATTTAAAAACAAGCAGTTCCATGTGATTAATAACTCTTATAAAATCAATAACTAGTTAGTTAGTATCTTCACGCCTACATCCCCGAAAAGGTAGACAGAGGTACAATCAGTGCACCCACGAATAGCCGAGGATACTTCGTCCCATAATGTGTGAGGTGGCAAGCCTATCGTCAACCGGGCATTTATCTAATCCTGGGCAACTTTTTTTTTTTTATCAGAAAACTTTAAAAAACATTTTTATTTGCACGACCCGGGAACCGGGATCCCGGGACCTCATGTGGTCAACATCGACACCGGATCACAGAGGTGACTAAAATCAATAACATAGTAGTAGTAGTATCTTCACGCCCGTATCCCTGAAGTGGTAGGCAGAGATATATCAAGTGTACACATGATTAGCCGAAGATACTTATGGCTAATTGCACTAACGTTGTTTTAGCTTAGGACAATCCTGAATAGTATGCTGTCGCATATTCTTTTCATTTAAGACAAGTGACAGCATACTATTTAGGACTGTCCTAAGCTAAGATAATATTAGTGCTATTGGTCATTAGTCCCATAAATGTGATAGGTGGATTGTTACGTTAGTGATTTTTGTGCCCGGTTTGCAATAGGATTGCCTATTGCAAACCGGGCACAAAAATCACTAACGTTACTAAAATAAAAGTCGAGTGCGAGTAGAACTTATCCACGTAAGGTTCCATTTCACTGAGCTATTTTAATAAAGGTTACTTGCGTTGGGAACTTCTTTGGGATCAAACTTTTTTTTTTAATTTTTTATTATTTATTGTGAAATAAAAAAAATTGCCCCTGTGGCCCAGTGGTCCAGTATCGGTGTTGATGTCCGGATTCAATTCCCGGGTAGGGAAATCCCAAAATGTGTTTTCAGTTTTCTAATAAAAAACAAAGTTGCCCGGGATTGGATAAGTGCTCGGTTGGCGATAGGCTTGCCACCTATCACATTGTGGGACTAAGCATCTCCGGTTAATAATGCGTGCACTGGTTGTGGCTCTGCCTACACCTTTGAGGATACGGGCGTAAAGCTACTTTTTATTGTGATAGCGGCTACAATCGCATTATATGATTATTTTATATTATAAAATAGCAAAAAGCAGTTGGCATTCTAGATGGAAAAAGACAAGCATCGTCTATAGACCACAAAGTTGTTAATGGTGCATGATAGTAACGCATGTGACAGGATATTAATAACATAAATAATAATAAAAATTTACGGGACAAATTACACTTAGGGCGACTTGCACCAAAATGCTTAAATCATTTTAAGTCACTAAATACGTTTTAAGTGACAGTGCTAAACATGTTTAAGGGACTAAATGCATTTAAGCATTTTTGTGCAAGCCGCCCTTACCGATCTAACCCTAAAGTAAGCAAATTATTTGCTTATGTTTTGGGTGTTAGTCAGCGATACTAATACATAGAAATACATATATAAATTCTGTACCATATTAAATAAACATCCAAGCCCAGAAATATCATCACACAAATGCTTTTCCCCGAGGGGATCGAACACGAGCCCCGTCTATTGCTTAGTCAGGGTCGCTAACCACTCGACTAACGGGGCGGTAACATGTGCATAAGTTTATCAGCCACCTCTAAACCAGAACCTAACAGTTACAAGTATTGACGCTATTGCGACAGTAAATGGTAAAGAGGTTGCACCAACACGTTGCAGAACTCCATCACCTAGTAGTTACGATGGTAGCCACTTATACAGCCAATCGTTTAAAAAAACAAGAACAAGAACAAGAACAGTAACAGAAACAGGAATAGAAAGAGGAACAGGAACAGGCAGAGGAACGGAAACGGGAATGGGTACAGGGGTAGGGATAGGGATAGGGATAGGGATAGGGATAAGGATAGGGATAGGGATAGGGATAAGGATAGGGATAGGGATAGGGATAGGGATAGGGATAGGGATAGGGATAGGGATAGGGATAGGGATAGGGGGTAAGAGTAAGAGTAAGGAATAAGAATAAGAATTGTTTCATTTACCACACGGTACTATCTATTCATATTATAATAAAATCGTAGGAAAGTCAAAACTGTACATTGAATATTTTTTAAAAGAATACTTGGGGCGTGATCTATAATCGATATCGAAGCCAAAAATATAGTTTTTAGAATTTTTGTCTGTTTGTCTGTATGTATGTCCGGGGTAAACTCAAAAAGTACTGCATGGATTTACTTCAAATTTTGCATGAATATTACTAATGGGTCGGGTCAACATATAGGCTACATATTATCATGCTATCGCCTACGGGGGTGAGGCTGTGCGGAGTAAACGAAGTCCGCGCGGACGAAGTCGCTGGCAACAGCTAGTACATTATATAAATAACAATAACATGCATACAGATAAGAGAAAAAGGTCAACAAATACAATAAACAAAGAAAATAAAACATATAACATATTTACATGTAAAGAAAAATTTAATAATGTTTATGTATAGCAGTTAGCAGCGTTTGCCTTTTATGAAATGCCTGGCAGAATTGCAGCTACTCCATCACCCAAAGGGGGTCCGGAACAAAACGGGAAATTCTAGGTGTTCAAGAGATAGAGCTCTGTAACAGAGAGACAGTGGAGATATATTACCAGGGCTCCGTTTGTCAGCTTTTGGGTACGAAGCAATAAAACCAGTTAAACTTACGGTCACTGCCTCGTGATCTAGGGGATAGCCTATTTGGCTAAGATCATGAGGTCCCGGGATCGATCCCCGGGTAGGGCAAAAGTGTTATCGAGGCTCAAGAATTTTCTCGAAAATCTAAAATCTCAATAGCAGCTCGGAGTCTGGTAGGTGGTATGTTACCACTCACGTGCGTTGATGAGACCCGTAAAACCATCGGGTCCGGTTATCGTTAGAAATAGTCTATAATCCTTATCAGGTTGGTAAAATGCGGCGATGAGCTCATCACGCTATCTGACAAAATGAAGAGTCGTTGTTAATCGGAAAGTCATTGTCCTTCGGTTCACTCTATCCACTGAACAACGGATCAAGCGGATTCACCAAATCGTGGTGAACTGTGAACTCCATAGACGTTTGATTTACTCTGCCTACCCCTAGAGGGAACCGGGCGTGATGATACCTAATTTTACGCCTAATTTTATTAAAGGTAACGCCTTACCTATTGCTGCCGCAATAGCGTCATTGCTTGTTGTTGTCGTGTTCCGGTTTTGAGGGTAAAGTATGTAGTTGGTAAATTTATGCATCCACACAATGCCACATGCATTGCCATCCGACGGATTGGTAACGTAATATTAACATCTTTGGCTTCTATAGACGATGGTTTCTCTTACCATCAAGAGAGTCATCTGCTTTTTTTCTATCTAATAATATAAAAAAAAAATAATACACGACAGTTATTTCGTAACATTTACAAAAATATTTCGGATGTAGTGACATGTTTTCCCGAAACGGGATTCAAATTATATTAAAAAATTCTCTTTGCAAGAAAGCGTAAGTAATATATTTTATTGATAAGAAACCCTGGTTTAGTTAACAAAAAAATGATAATTTTATGTCTCTATTATCAATCACATTATCATTTTTTTAAATATTTATTTGATTTTATTAACAACAGTAATTTAAATGATTTTATTTTATTCTTTAGCTTTGACATTATTTAGTTTTTTACTTAATTTATAGCATTTCACAATAACATTGATATTTTTTATTAAATTACAAATTATTTTTTATTTTCGTTCCCATTGTGACATAATTTCAATTAAATTGATAGTAAAATTTTAAATTAAATTTTACTTTTTAAATGTTTAATTAGCTGTGACCGCGACTTCATCCGCTTGGAGAAAGGAGAGTGATGAATTCGGCCTAAATAGACTAGAAGAATATAGCGACAGCCGAAATGATTAAATTAATTTCATTCACAATAAGTCATTATTAGAATTCAGCGGACACTTCTTAATAGCAAATTAATTTTAAAAGGATTTTAGTCGGAAAGTCATGAAACTAATCAAACTTGTACACTTTTTCTTATTTCTAATTCAAGCAAAGATTTTTCTATTCTGCCATAAAGTTAACACTTTCTTATACTTTTGACCAACCAAATAAATTATAAAAAGTGTTGAATAGATAAGACGCAAAATTTTAAACAAACTATTTTATAAAATGCAACAAAAATGAAAATATTTATTATTATAATCGAAATCTACAACATAGAAGGCCGTATAAATAAGTACTCTCAGTATCATCCGAAAGAAACAAAAAAAAAACAAGTGTCATCTATTTACGCTGTAAGCGAGTGATAAACATTTTATGTTAACAAAAGTTTTATCGTTTTTTAACATTTAAGTGGTTAAATCTAATAATCTTCATTATAAGTAATACAAAAATGAATTATATTTGTGGTGACGATATATTGCGATGTGAGTGGCTTAAAATGGAATGTAAAAATTGTAAAATCAAGTAATATTAATCTTTAAAGGAGTTTCGTGAATTTTAGTATTATATAAAAAGTGTCCGTGATACAATTTTCCATTTCAGAAGAAATTAAAAGAATGTATTACTTCTATACGGTAAGCAGCCATCATCATGTGTTGTATGGTGTCAAATTTGTATGGATTTTTTTATAAAATAAAAGTAGTCTGAGTTACCCCCTATTACTGTGGTTTAAAAATATAGGCATTTTTGGGTTTTTAACTTTATTATTCCTTTTCCCGTGGGATTTTCGGGATAAAAACTATCCTATGTCCTTTCTCGAGTCTCAAACTATCTTCGGACCAAATTTCATCCAAATCGGTTTTGCGGTTCAGGTGTGAAGTAGAGACAGACAGAAAGACAAAGTTACTTTCGCATTTATAATATACGAGTAAGTATGGATTTATTCTACACTAGGTGTTGTTCGCGACTTCGTCCGCGTGGACTTCTATTACTCCGCACAGCTCTTCCCCCGTAGGTAATAGCGTGATAATATGTAGCCTATATGTTGACCCGACTTATTAGTAATATTCATACAAAATTTGAAGTAAATCCATGCAGTATTTTTTGAGTTTAACCCGGACATACATACAGACAAACAGAAAAAAATTCTAAAAACTATATTTTTGGCTTCGATATCGATTGTAGATAACACCCCTAGTATTCTTTTAAAAAAATATTCAACGCACAGGTTTGACTTTCCTACGATTTTATTATATGTATAGATTATTGTAAATTTCAATAGTAAGAAAATTATGTGACACAAATATAATTATTAAAGAGTTTAATTGACGTTCAGAAAATATACTCGTACTTATGTTATACTTACTTAAAAATATTTAAATCGAATCAGACATTACCTTTTTATAAGAAACTTAGCTGTTCCCGCAATTTCGTTCGCGTGAACCAAAAACATTAATTACCTCCTTTTGGTCAATCAGATAAAAATGTAGCTTTTAACTTTTCTCATGAATGTAGCTATTATATACAAAAATATATTTCAAATCCGATTGATTTATCGAGAGATTAGCACGTTCAAAGAAAAACCCATTGGGTTTGTTATATTACTATGGAGAAATAAATACCATCATAACCATACCCCCGAAGATGTCAGAAGAGATGAACCAAAGGAAAGAAAGGAAAAGGAGGAGAACCAAAACCTACGATTAACTAATGGTATTAAATCTCATGAACGACGCGGCGACATCACGCAAAGTGTCGTCTGTGTTTGGTACCAGCGTTGTTGATGATACAAGTTTTTACTGTATCAGCGGATGCTGATGCTGATGCTGATTTTGTAAATCAATATCAGTGGATGTTGATGTTGAATCTGATATTAATAAATCACTGACATAAAATACATTCAACTTTTGTAATTATTTACAAACATGATGTGTTACTTTCAATAAAACACAAGTTATACCTAATAGTTGTTATATTTTTACTAGGTGAGAGTGCACGTCTCACCCGGGTCTGGTATCACCGCCTTACCTATTCCTGTCGCAATAGCGTCAGTGCTTATCACTCTCGTGATCCTGTTTGTAGGGTAAGGTAGCCGGTAAACTTATGATTGTGGCATTAGAGCTCGCCACAAGACAGCAACGCACCATTAACACCTTTGGTGTCTAATAATAGTCCTATAGGCGATGGTTGACGCTTTCTATCAGGAGACCAATCTACTTCTTTGCTATTTTATGATAAATTTTTTTATGTTAATAAAATATACTACGACTCTATCTGAATTAATAGTAAGTATACTATTAATTCATATAAGATAAATGTTTTGTAATAATAATTTATATTTTAATCAAGTTATCGGTTTTGTTTATAAAGAAGAAGATAATCATGAGCATTTTTATAACATGATCTTTGAGTATATAGACGTTAAATATATCTGTAAACATGACAATAATAATCAGTAATACGTAATGTTAAAACTGCAAAAAATTTCGCTAGGCGGTTGCTCCAATGAAATGTTACGACTTGAATATCAGCATTAAAAAATCAGCATCGATCGTGCTGATGTTGTCAATAAAATTAATGCTGATAATCCCCGGATGCTGATGCTGATGCAGATATTTGCAACAACCCTATTTGGTACCACCACCTTATTTAATCCTTATAAACACGGGGGACAATGCAAAAGACTGTTTTCTCCGAGAGAACCTTCTTGTTTACTAAACTATGGTATGAAAAAGTCATCTCGTAGAGATATATTATCACTCGTAATAACATCTACAAACAGAAAGCGGGGTTGGTTTGTTTATACATCGTTATCAGCTGAGACAGAACATTACTAACGAGATTACACATTGTCATAACCCGAAATTATATGACCCGAGAGAGTTGCGTCAAACGAGATAAAAATGTATTACACACTAACTGTTACTATTTAGCTTTTTTGGTCCCATGTTAAGCCCACGAACGGACAAAAGTTTTTTGAATTATTTGCCCATGTTTACCGTTGGTCAAGTGTTTATTGTCCTTGGCTACGCAATAGATAGAGCTCGGAGTTCAATTACCGACAAAGAAACACTTTCGTATATAAGCATAATTCAAATTGTTTTATTTTTGGGTTTAGGTATTTATTGAATACTCTTATTGTTAATTGTATGAAATTGTTAAATATTATAATGTATATTGAATACAAAATAACAAAAATTGTGCTTTTATTGAAGTTATATAAATAAATGATGAATGAATCAAAGAGGTTTTTTAATTTATGTTAAACATTGTTTCGTTTGACTGCACTAGTTTTGGATTGAACAATAGATTTTTAGATTAATTTATGCGTGGTCCAAGTGACAGGAAGAAAAATATTAAAATTAAATCAATCCGGCAACTGGGACCGCAATTCCAGTTAATGTGGTCCGTTGCGTGACCCAAAACCATTATTTTCTCTTTTCAAGTCAAATAAAAAAATTTTAACCTATGTCATTCCTGAACAGTGTAGCTTTCTAAAGGTATTTCTTTTAAGATCTGACCAATAGTTTTTTTTAGTGTATTCGTTACACACATACAAAAACCAAAGAGTTTAATGTACTACGTACAAAAATACTAAAATTAATGTTATACTATAATTGGACTTAAACGAAAAGGATCCAATCCACAATATGGTCAAAAATGAGTTAAGCGCACCAAACTGATGCTAAACATCAATACTATCGGCCAGTAAAAATATTTAAGCAAAAATAGCTCTCTATTACTTTATTTAACGTCAGAACTAGTCCCCATGTATGACACGTTAAAAAATTAAAAAATGTCCAACTTCAAACTTCGATATTTCTAAAGTGATTTTGTGTGGATTGGATCCTTTTCGTGTAACTACGTCCAATTTATAATCTAACATTAGGATGGATAATTGAGTATTTTTATGTGTTAATATTGTTGAATAACACCCATATTACAATCCAATAATTTGCGCACTTTGGGGTTAGATCAAATGGTGTAATTTGTGCAACGATATTTATTTATTTACTATCGAAAATCTAAATTTTTTGTTTGACCCAGAAATCAAACCGGCACATTTAGATCTGAGAAAATCAGTGTTAACAGTTGGTTGTTATGAATTTTGGTTTTTAAAAGTTTGGACAAATCATCGAAAACTATCTCTATTATAATGTTTTTACGTACATTTTTTATAACATAGGATAACAAAAGGCTCCTTTCCGCCGTGTTGGTCCCGGCTTCTTTTGCAGAATAGGCCAACTGCCGTTCCGCCAGGCAGGTCGTAAAAGGCGACCGATTGGCTATCGAGTCACTACCATCGTGGCTACTAGGTGGTAGAGTTCTGCATTGTCTCACCCGGGTCTGGTACCACCGCCTTACCTATTCCTGCCGCAATAGCGTCAGTGCTTGTCGCTGTCGTGTTCCGGTTTGGAGGGTAAGGTAGCCGGTAAACTTATGCATGTGGCATTAGACCTCGCCACAAGATAGCAACGCACCATTAACATCTTTGGTGTCTTTAGGCGATGGTTGACTCTTTCCACCAGGAGACCCCTCTGCTTGTTTGCTATCTGATGATATAAAAAAAGGCTCTTCTGATAGAAAGAAATAACCATCGGGTTAAGGTTAAAGTGGGAGTGGACTGGTCATGTAGGCGAGCAAGACTAATGTCGCAAGAAGTGATTGATTTGAGACCATGGGGTGAGAAACTCTCACGAGGAAGACTACAGCACCCCGGTTCACGTAATTGAGTCAATGCGTTTAGGTCTCTCATACACATAAACATGATAGAATGACGAGACGTGCTACGACGCGGCTTAATATGGAAGCAAATGTGTAAGACCTTTTAACTCCATTTCCGTTTTGTTATGTAAATTAGGCCGTAGATGCGTGAGTACGACGATATTGTCAGGTGAGTGGTAGGAACAAAATGGTTGGAAATGGCTTAAGATCGAAAAAAATAATAAAAACTAAAGGAGGTTTACCTTAGCGGTTTAAAAAGGCTAAAGAAGAAGAAAGATGTCAGTCCGGGCTCTTTTTAAAGAATGGACCATTTGCCATTCTGCTAGGCAGTTCGTAAAAGGCGAACCATTGGCTCTACCTGTGACTACCATTATGACTACTAAGCAGTAGAGTTCTGTAAAATCTCGCTAGCGTGTTTTGGTACCTCGGCCTTACCTATTCCTGCTGCAATAACGTCATTATCTCTGTCGTGTTTTGGTTTTAAGAGTAAGGTGGCCAGTAAAGTTATGCAAGTGGAATTACCACCTCGCTACACGAATAGCAACTCACCATTAACAATTTCAGTGTATCTAGGCAGTGGTTGTCTGTCCATCGGGCGAGCCATCTGGCTCATCTGGCAGATAACCACCGCTTGTTTGTTACTTTAAGATATAAAAAAACACAAAATATGGTACTCAAAACAAAATAGGGCCCATACCGATTTTTTCACAAAAAATGATTTTAAATTTTATTCTTTCATTTTTATGTGTATGTTTTTTTTAATCATTTACTTTGAATAATTAATAAAACTTTACAAACTATATCTATGCACAAAAACTACAAAAAAATATGCATTTTCATTTTAAAGGCGGAAATCAAAGTGGGCTCTATTTTGTTTTGAGTAGTTTATATTAATACTACGTTGCTATCAGCGTGACAGGGTAGTATTGCTTCATACATATGTTTACCAGCTACTTCACTCTCCTGAATACGACAGTGACAAGCATGGACGCAGGACGATATTGCGGCAGAAATAGGTAAACTGGTGGTACCAGTTTCGGGCTCTTGGGAACTCTACTACCGAGTAATCATGATAGTAGTAACACATACAGCCAATCATTCACCTTTTACGATCTGCCTAGTAAAATAACAAATTGTCTGTTTTTCAAAGGGGACCTAGTCTTTAAAGGAGTATCCTATCGGCGTATTTGCAGAACTTATTGTTATGTGTATTTGTAATATTATTACTTGTGTTTACTTCTCTATTAACCTATCGTTATTAATGTTATATGCATATTTCACCAGCTTTTTCACCTTCTAAACTGGAATACGACAGTTACAAGCATTGACGGTATTCCGGCAGGAATAGAAAACGCTTTATTTACCTATGTCTTTTTCCAATCTCGGGTGGAACGTTACGGGATATTACCATCTAGTCACGGTGGTATTGATGCTTATAGTCAAACGTTTGCCTATTACGAACTGCTTGATACAATGACAGACAGTATATTCTTTGGAGTATCTAAAGGCGGGATATCCCATCACAGCATTTGTAAAAATTGTTTCTTTCTTATATAAAAATCATAAACAGGATGGTTCTCCTGATGGAAGGAAACAACTGTCATATGTAGACAACAAATATGTTAATGATGCGTTGCTATCCTTGTATCGAGCTTCTAATGACGTATGCATAAGTTTACCGGCTATCTAACCCTTTAAACCGACACGACAGTGACAAGCACTAACGCTATTCCGGCAGAAGATGGTAAGGCGGTGGCACCAGACCCGGACGAGACAATGCAGAATTCTACCATATAGTACTCACGATGGTAGTGATTTCCATAGTCAATTGATAGCCTCTGACACGAACTGCTTGGCAGAACGGCGGATAGTGTTTTCTTTACAACGGACGAGACCAATTTGGGGTTCCTACTTATTTATTGGCCTGTCGTTACAAGTGCAATTGACTCATCCATGATTTCACCGAAAGTTTACTACAGTATGCGCACAATACCTATTGATATCGGCCGCTTGATCTAAATTTTAAACTTTAGTCTACTGTGTCACTGTTACTGAGGTTTTAATATTTTTTTATTTTGATAGATGTTGCCATGCAAATCATACAGCCTTACTATTTTTTTCTTGTAAATTTACTTGTTAAGCAGTAACTTATCGATGGTGTATCGTTTTTAAGGACGTGACATGTCGGCCCCCCGCTTAGAGTTCGTTCATCGTATTCAGTTAGTGTGCTACGGCGACGCGCGGCGCACGTGATTGCTGCGTTTGCGCATCTCGTTCGTTAACCCCAACTGCGATCGGATCGTCAGCTGTCAAATTTGACGTTTCGTAACGAGTCACAAGCAATCGAATCTGTATCGTTTTGATCGTCAAAAAAAGTGTTTTAAGAGTGTTATGGCGCGATTTTTTCGTATGAATAATTCAAACTACAATATAAAAACGTTTTGACGTTATACTTGGCGAGTTCATGCTAGTGTTGTGATGGTAGCGGTATCGATCTTGTGTTGTGTTTAACCTAATTGATTGTTTCGGTGGAATACTATTGATAACATGACATATTGATGTCATACAACGCTGATATGTCTATACTTCGCGAGCTACGATGGCTGCAGGACGACGAGCTTTTCGCTATATCCTTGCAAAACGGTATGTTTCGTATTAAGTATATTTTTAACTACGCGCCGGTTTATTCAAAACAAACTTTACTACATACTTATTCAAGGTTACAGTAACAGCTATGTATCGCGCTATTACACGTTACAGCAATAATACCTATTTTGTGAACTTCACTAATAAGGTGTTTTATATTAACTTTTCGGCGTACTGGAAAAAACAAAACACAAAATTCGATAGTGCCAAATTTATTTCTGTGTTACAGTTGACTTTAGTTCGTAATAGAGATTTTGATCCAAAAACAATGCAAATTAACTTATTATATTATAAACTTAACTATATAAAAATATGTATATTTTAATTCAGAGTAAGATTCTAAGTTCCACAAGAACATAGCCATAGTTATTTAAAACTTAAAGCACTAAGTACGTAGTTGATTCAAATCCGATATAATTTAGATGCCCCATAAGCAGTAAATAAATACTTGATTACATATTTATTAAAGTAAAAACTTAAAAAAAAATTCGAACATGTAATATCTTCAATATTAGATATTCGATAAGTTCTTACCAAATTAACAATTTATTAAATAACAAAATGAGATAATCTAAATTAATGTTAATAGTTACTGTTAATGTAAGGTATTATAATTCCGGAGTATTATTATAAGTTAAGATAAACGTAAAAGAATAGTCGAAAGTCCCTTCATTTTGTTAAATAATTGTCAGTAAAATTAAATATGGTAGTAATAATCTAAAGTTATAGGTGCGACGTAATAATAAAAAAGAACGATAAATTCACGTAATGCTTAAATTTAATATTAATTTTATAGGACTTTGTAAAATTTAATGTTATATCTCGTTTGTACATAAAACAAATGTCATTAAGGGTTTATGAAGTCATAATTCATTAAAATCCCCTAAAATAACTTGTTCAAGATTTTAAATTGTTATGACTCTACGACTTCGTCTCATAAAAATAGTGGTTATGAATATAATTATAACGATTATTTAAGGGTTTACCTTCAAGTTTGAATTTAAATTTAAGTATTTTAAATGACAAGATGTTAAAATTTAAAATTTCAACGTAAAGAATTAAAAATTGTTATAAATTAGTGACCATATATTATTATAATGTATATAAGCTTTAGGTAGGTACTATTATATGTACAATTTCTTTAGGATTTTTGTGAACAATCGTAGGTAGTTGTCCTTAAATATTTTTTGGATGAGTGGTTAGCGACCCTGACTAAGCAGTCCATGATGTCAGTGTTCGATTTCCGACAGGAACAAACAATTAGGTAGATTCATATATCTTACATACTTGCATACTTGTTTGTTTTTCTAGGTTTATTTGTTTATTAATAGCTTATAATTCAACATATTTAATTAATTACTTAAAAATACAAAATATTATACTAAACACCTATGTTATTAAGGGATATTTCCTATTATTTACACAACCTTGAAACTAGAGATGCAATGTTATTTATTACTTTTGTTAACACAAATCTGTCACAATACAAACATATTCTTAAAACAAAAATAAAAAAATATTTATAACTCGTCATATCAATTCCAAATCGGCGAAGGAAGAAGATAGAGTTCGTTGATATTAACGCGATATACCCAACGAACTCGGAAAAGCATCTTCCCTCGCCGGATATACCTAAATCTTTTTCACGGCGACTTCTAAAATTATTAAATTCAAAATTTTGATTTACCATTTGCAGTTATTGCAGACTTTTAATAACCAGTAAACCAGCAACCAGTAAAGCCTTATTTGATTATGATGTTTATTTTTTTAATTTATGTGAAATACCTAGAGGCTTTTGAAATGTGGTGTTGGAGGAGAATGGAATCAGTTGGACGGAAAAGATAACAAATAAAAAAGTGCTAGAGTTGGTAAAAGAGAAGAGGTTGTTAAGAACAATAGAGAGTAGAAGAGGGAAAATGTTTGGGCATCTGATACGACACGACAGTTTTATAAAAACATCATCGAAGGTAATGTACAACGAAAGAGACGGAGAGGAAGCCCTAGACGCTCTCATCTCGTGTGGTATCAGGAAGTCAAAACCATGACTATGAATAAAAAAAGAATGGCGATTCCTTCACCGTCAAGAACAGGACTCTTAAATCAAAGAAGAGAAAATATATATACAAACATGTACACAGGCGAGCTTAACCCCCCACGCCCCATTTAACGCGAGCGAAGTTGCGGGCAAAAGCTAGTATTAATATAAATGCGAAAGTTTGGATATTTGAATGGACGGATGTTTGTTCCTCAATCACGCAAAAACTACTAAACGGAATTGAATAAAATTTGGTACACATTTACATGATGACCTAAAATAGCACATAGGCTACTTTTTATCCTGAAAAAGTTAGATTATCCCGCGGGATTCACCAATAACTTTTATATTGCAGCGGACTGCACGCTGCAGCTAGTATAATATAATTATTACTGGACATTTTAGTGATGGGGACGGAAATATACTTGGGACAGTTAAAGTGTTATATTAAATTAGAAAATAATTACACAAACAATCACTGTAAGACGTCTCGGGTAATAGTAATTAGCGGTTCCACCGCGATGTTAGTATCCCAACGGTAGGTGTCTAGGAAATAATAGCCAAGGTGAACTAGATTCTTGAAACTAACTTGACTGTTTATTTAACTTAGCACTCAATTCAAAGACAATATTACTATCTTGACGTATCACATAAACTTTGGCTTGTATTCAGAATTGTTTTATCAGTTTAACCTAATAGTCTTAAGCCAGTTTCGAAATATTAGAAGATTGATTTGCATAGATGTTGTAAATTCGCTTAGTAATTAAGCAATAGTTATTTATAATGGTTCCGTCAAATTGGCACGTTATATCTATTTATGTTAATACGTGATGCGAAAACTTCGTATCTCTTTTTACGAAAATCACACGAATGGAGTATGGAATGTAGTACAGGTTTATATGGAAAAGAAATGCATAAAGCTAACATTGTGGTATATTCTACGTTAAGAATACATTAATTTAATGAAAATAAAATTACACACATTATCATACACTTGACACGCATCATAATATACGCAAATTATTTACCTACTAACTTATTTATAGTGAAACTTAATTTGTCAAACTTTAAAGAGATTCTACTCGTAATATAAGTCTATGACTAGCGACCTGCCCGCGCTTTGACCCGCGTAGTTTTTGTTCCCGTTGGAATATCGGAAAAGTTTATATACTAAAACCTTCCTCAATAATCAGTCTATCTATTAAAAAACCGCATCAAAATTTGTTGCGTAGTTTTAAAGATTTAAGTATACATAAGGACAGACAGAGAAAGCGAATTTGTTTTATACTATGTTGTGATTAAACGAAGTTATAAATTTTGGTCGAATTTTTAGCAAAGAGCATTCGCTAGTATTTTTTAAATATATAATAAATATATACAATAATGAGATACTAGATGTTCTTTAGTAAAAATAAATAAAATTGGAGTGTCTGTTTATAATTTAACCTATTACTTATTATTAGTTATTATTAACGATAACTAAATGCATATGAATGTATACACGGTACATATACCAAAATAACATATTTTTTTTTACAATTTTTGTCTGTCTGTTTGTTCCGGCTAATCTCTGAAACGGCTGGACCGAGTTTGACGGGACTTTCATTGGAAGATAGCTGATGTAATAAGGAGTAACTTAGGTTACTTTTATTTTAGATTTTTTCCACGCAGACGAAGTCGCGGGCGCAGCTATTCACACATAAACTTGTCATGTCTGTGTCCTAGGAAAAGTCTATTACTTAGGATACAGGTTCTTCAAAAAAGACAGTTCTCCGAACCGTATGTTTGTGTATCCGGATTTTGTAAAAACTATTGACACAGTTTGAACGGAATTTAGTTTAATAAATACATATTTTTTAGAAAATATTTTAGTGTAATATTTTAAATTTGGTAAAGATCTTCGAAAATAGACGTTGAAACTCTTCAATCAAACAGCAAATAACTCGCAATCACTGTGTTTATGTATTGTTTCCACCATTCTATAATATAATGACTGCACTGTTCTAAAGGGTAAATAGACGTGAATAATTAATTATTAGTTTTAAAGGCTTTGGATGTTTGAAGTTTGAGTAAAATTTATTTCATAAAAAATTAATGAGACTGCTTAAAGAATACTAATACAAAGTTGAAATTAATTGATTTTCCCACAATTTTTCGTCGGTCATACTCACCGCAGTTTAAAGGGTAAGGTAGCCGGTAACTAGGCGATGGTTGTCTCTTACGATAAGGAGGACCACCGTAATGTTTGCTATCTTATGATTAAAAAATGTGTCTGTCCACATATTTATGGTATATCTGTTTTATGCATAAATATGTAGTCATATGTTTCCACGAATGGAATGCAAATCCATTTGCAGTAATTACATATAAATTAGCGTAACACCTTATCTGATGTAACGTGAGGATGGAATTTAATGTCGAAGTAGAAGTATATATTATACACATTGACTTGTGAAAGACTTTATATATACCTACTTATTTAAAGATACAATAGTTAATGGTCATATGCAACCAATAAAATATATCAAAAAAAGGATATTGCTTAACTACATAGTATCTAAACTTCAACGAAATTAGTGTAGTAATATTCAAAACGCATGGTCACAGTGCGAGCGATAGCGGCTTACTAACGATCGTAGTCACGTATTTGGCAAATCGCTCTTAGTAAACATTGAACTGCGATACATCTGTGTGCGTGTACATTAACAAACATTTTTATTGAATAATTAGGTCAAAAAATAATTCCATATTTCTATGTTTTTTATATTTCTCATTAGCTGTTACTCGCGACTTTGTAGCGTAGCTCTCTAATAATAATTTTTAAAACCAATCCATTAGTTTATGATTTTATTCGTTGCAAACATACAAATATATAAAAATGCAAAAATACAGATATTTACTCATTATAATGATAGTTAGTATAGATATCTCTGTTTGCATTATAAAACGAATTCATAATGGGTTTGAATGCTTAAATTGGTCGTTATAATGAAACATTAATTAATTTATTTTCCTTTCCTATTAATGAAACCAGTTAATTAATATGTATCTTATAAATAAATTAATGTTTGTAATTTGGCCAAAATTCGTAGCTCTATCCACTGCGTAACACGCTATGGCTGATCGAGAATTACACTAATAAAACTATTTAATTAATTATAAAGTCGTAAAAGTTGCATAGCAGTAAATTAAACAGTTACTAATTTTTGAAGTTATATTTTTGGGTGTTTGAAAAAAATGTTGAGTAAAATTTTTAGTAAAGCTAGAGTCTATATGGAAAACTATTGCGGCAGGAATAGGTAAGGCGGTGGTACCAGATCCGGGCAAGACAATGCAGAAAGAACTCTATCACACAGTAGCCACGATGGTGGTGACTCGTATAGCCAATCGGTCGCCTTTTACGAATGACTTTTTAAGACAATTGCGAGAACGGTGGAGTATAAAATTTGGCATTGTTAAAGTTTACATTGCGGAGGACTGCAGAAACCTAATATTGTTAAGTAATATTCACTGGAAATAACTCTCGCCTGAGCTTTGGTCTAGTGGTCCAGCGTTGGCGTTGATCACATGAGGTCCCGGGCTCGATTCCCGGGTTGGGCACATAAAAAAAGTGTTTTTTTAGCTTTCTGATAAACACAAAGTTACCCGGGATTGGAAAGTGCCCGGTTGGCGATAGGCTGGCCACCTATCACACTTGTGGGACCAAGTATCTTCGGCTAATCGTGGGTGCACTGGTTGTACCTCTGCCTGCCCCTTAGGGGATACGGGCGTGAAGATACTTCACTGGAAATAGTTACCTACATCATAATAGTAAAAATAACACATTAATTCATTTGACATCACTACATAGTCACTACGTAGTATAAAACAAAGTCGCTTTCTCTGTCTGTCCCTATGTCCCTATGTATGCTTAAATCTTTAAAACAAAGCAACGGATTTTGATGCGGTTTTTTTAATAGATAGATTGATTTTTGAATAAGGTTTTAGTAGGTATATAAAACTTTCCGATATTCCCACGGGAACAAAAGCTACGCGGGGGAAACCGCGGGCAGGTCACTAGTACATGATAATTTACACATAATATGTGCTTTTGCTTTACGACTAAAGTCAGTTTAAGTTTGACACTTAAAAGAGATTTTATTGTTTAGTCTATGGTCGAATCTTTACCACAGGCGATCGCTAGTAATAGCCGAGCCACACTGTTGAAAACAAACTTCCAACACGGGTGACCTTGGCTTGATGGGAGGCTTGTGGAGTTCAGATGAATTTTTCAAAAATACACACGAATAAGGATTTCTGACATTTGAGGCAAGCAAGTGTTCACACTGTTGTAAACCGCCGGTGGGGACCCATGTGGAGGGCTTGTTTCCTACAGTGTGGCTCGGCTTTCAACATAAATAAGGCCACCAATGATTATAATAATAAATTGTTATAAAATTATATTTGATTTGAAATCACGTTTGAATTACTCCTTGTTCAAGGTCGACTAGTTTTACGAAATAGAGCGTATTTTGTTTTTTTTAGTTTGTTAATGACGCTTATTAAATAGAGAATACCTACTCAAGGTATTGTATAATTATACAGTCTAGCGATCGCTCTGTGGTCGAAATTCGACCATAGAATTCAAAATCTCTTTAGTTTAACAAGAGACTTTAGCCGTAAAGAAAATGGTATGCATAATAATAATAATAATATAATATCGCTATGCAAATTACACTATACA
Organism: Apodemia mormo; assembly: GCA_036924255.1. Taxonomy (NCBI): domain Eukaryota; kingdom Metazoa; phylum Arthropoda; class Insecta; order Lepidoptera; family Riodinidae; genus Apodemia; species Apodemia mormo. The sequence goes on along the minus strand of JAUPFN010000021.1, from coordinate 15,485,735 downwards.
ATTGATTTAACCCCAAAGTAAGCAAATTATTTGCTTGTGTTAGGGATGTTAGTCAACGATACTAATATATAGAAATACGTATATAAATACTTTTACATACATAATAAACACCGTTACCCAGAAATACAACATCAGCACATTATACAATTTTTTTTCACTGTCGGGAAGCGAACCCGAGCCCCATCGATTCGTAGTTAGGTTCGGTAACCATTCGACCGTAGTCGGCGGGGCGATCAATCTGTCTATTATTATGTAAGTCACATGAACGTAGTATGTAAATTTTTTTTTAATACCCAGTAGAGGGGCAAACGAGCAGGCGGTACACCTGATGGTAAGTGATCACCGTCGCCCATGAACATATGCAATACCGGGGGTCTTGCAGCTGCTTTGCCGACCTTTTAAGTATGAATAAGCTCGTTTCCTGAAGGTCCCCAAGTCGTATCCGTAAAGAAACACTCCCGCGATGTTATTATTTTCATTAATTTAAGGTTTTTTTTTTAAATTATATATTTGTTTTATTTAATAATTATATTTTTTAAATATTTATTTTTAATAATTATAATACATTAGATATTTAATTAGCACCCTAATGTATTGTAATTATTGAAATCTAGCTGTACTTTGCGCGCGTTGCTACGCCACCGATTAACAAGGAGATACACTAACTCAGAAACTTTCGTGGGCTCATGCACAATAGCTTTGCTAAAGATCATCACATGATCACATGCATAGTTTACGATTCTATAAAGGATATACAGACAAACATTCATTTTTTTATATATAGATAACTTAGCAGGGAGCCTGGAAAACTTAAAAATTGACACATCGAGTAACTGTCGCTACTCCTCCCTTAACGCGATACGTTAGAGTTATGACACATGATTGTGCACATGAATGAGAGTTTATTGCGTATAATCTATGCTGCGCCGTGCGCTAACACATTTTGTAGAAGTGAGTTGACACACCTGGTGACCTGGCGGCGGCGCAGTGAATTGAGTTGCCACGATTGCGCGGCGCAGCGCAGTGTTACACATGTCTACTTACAAGCAGTCTTAACTCTTAATCTATATATTAATACGAGAAGAGAAAATTTTGCACCCCCTTTTTAAGACAATTACGCGAACGATGGAGTATAAAGCATAGTTAAAGTTTACATTGTGGAGGACTGGAGAAATAGAATATTTTTAAATAATATGCATTAGAAATACCTTATATAATGTAAGGTTGGTTCAATACTTGTTTGAATTTTGTAGAGCGCAGTATTGTTGGTTATGGTTGGTTGTAGAGGACAGTGAAAATGATCTTGTAATCAATAAGGCTTTGGATCGAGTTTGATTTCCGACAGGGTCAAACATTCTTTTGATGAACTTAGATGTTTACATTTCTAGGCTTAGGTGTTTATTAAATATTTATTTATTTAATACTTTATTGTACACTTAATGAAAAAAACACACGAAAAAGTATAACAAAAATTGCACAAAGGTAAGCTTATCTCTACTGGCGGAGTTTTCTTCCAGCTAGTCGTGTGTAGTTCGCGAATGAATCCTTCAATTGGACTACTTCAGTTGCGTTTAGTTCATCCTTCACTAGTTCAGTTTCAATTTATCTATATCTCTAGTTCGCGTAGTTCACTGCGAACGAAACGATTACGAGAGTCGAAGATTGCCAATCACACGCCGACGGGAGTGACGTAGCAGACACACTCTCGGCCCGGCTGAACTTGATACCGGTTAACTATATCACTCGTACTTTCTTGTACAATGTACATACATACTTGCAAAGAGCGATAAAATGAATTCTTTAATTATAAGCGTTCATTGCTTATTGCGCATGAAGGTAGTTTTGATCTTCAATTAGTATAAACGCAATGCATAAAATGTCCTAATGTTTGTTTGAATTTATGTAATAATAAGTAATAAAAGTTTAGAAAAATCAGCTTAAAGTTAAGGCCATAAGAAACATTTTGCTATATTCGGCAATTGTAAACACTATTTTAGTAAAAAATTTATTCTTTCATTAGTAAAAGTACGAATAAAAAAACGAAAAAAATAGTACAAATAAAAAATATACTTTATTTTAAAATTGTTTTACTATCGCTTCAACGTTTATCTCATTCGCAGAAATCATAAGATTCATTACACACTACTTAGTTCGATTAACAAACGAAGGAAAATCAATGTACTGAGAAATGATAGCGACTCAAGCCATTGGACTAGATGAACTACTGAACTAAAAGAGTGATATACTTCGCAGTGATCAAAAGATATATTCATATCTTTTCAATTCAGTGACACATTCTGCACACCTCTACTTCCAGCTAACCCGAAATGTGGAGTACGGATACTTAATAAATGGAAGAGAATATTAACATATATTTTTTGTGATGTCCATTAATTTCAACAAATTAGGTCTTGTCAGCCTCTTAACTTGTGGCTTAACAACGTGCCACACGGAAAGTAACAAACCATTAACACATTTTTGGTGTCTATAGGCGGTGATTTTCTCTTGTCATCAGGAGAGTCATCTTCTTGTTTGGTATCTTATGAAACATAAGATACCAAACAAGAATTATAAATATATGTATTTATCTTCATAATATGTTGCGTGCTTAATTTCCTTCAGTTCCGTTCAGCTATTTTTGTGTAAATAAATAGTCAATCCAAACATAAAGAAAAGAGCATACTCCTTCTTAAAAGCAGCTGCAAGACGTTTGGTGTTGTAGCTGTCCATGGGCGGTGGTAATCACTTACCATCAGGTGAGCCTCCTGCTCGTTTGCCCCTTTTTACTATTAACAAAAAAATATTCATATTTTTAAATGAGTACGATCTAATGGTGGCAAGTTGAAACTTTTGATGGTAGCAATATTAATAGGTATTATTTTTTATTACTATTATTGACATAAAAAAATAAAAGGTGTTTTCCAATGCCATTACTCTGGTGAGAAAGGCATATTTAATTTGACACAAGCTATTAATTTCGACGTTGTCTATCAATGTCACGAATGTGATGAGTTACGACAAACAAACGGAATATTATATGTAAGATATAATTATACCATATTTGTATAAGTGATATTAAGAATACCACAAACAATTTAGTAGCGGATGTAACACTTAAGGGGATAGTCTAGCTCGGAGAGTGATTTTATATATTTTGTAATAGTTTATATCATGCTAGGGATCTACATAAATAAGTGTGTAATATTTACATTTCTAAAATATTTTAATTTTAGTTAGCTCTAAACTCAAACAGTCGATATTTATTTTACAATATATTATTTAGAAATTAGAATAATTTAAGTCACGTGGCCACGGTTCGGTTTCACAGGAGACAACCTCTAAGTAGGTAGCCCTTTCGAGTAGTCTGTGTAGTTTTTTTAATAAAAAAAATATATTTTGGTATTGCCAGAAGCCATTAAAGCATGTATAAGAAGTATATAATTATAATACCTTTAAAACAAAAGCAGGTTTTCAACTACATTGTAGTTTTGTTTGTTGTATGTTGTGTTTTTTATTTATCAACTGTTACTATAATAAAATTTGATTTTAATCTAATTTTTTATTTGTAAGGTATTGGGCAAGTTTAGATTTTGACATTTTTTAAAGTGCAAAGTACAAAGGACATCTCGAAACGTGAATAAAACGTGAAAATAGGATAGAATGATTGCCTGCCTAATAATTTTTAAATTAGTCAGTTTTGCTTATCACCTTCTTTGTCACAATTTTCACGCATTTTTTGAGCTTGATACATTATTTAAAACTGCTTAATGAAACTTGTATATATTTACATATATACCAATATATACTCTTATATATTTACATATATACCATCCTCACCACCTCAATGTCTGGAAATCCACAACTGTGCGCTTTTGTCGGCACTTCTTGCCTCGCACTACTCCTTTGTGAAATCAATTACCCGCGGGGGTGTTTCCGAACGGATACGACTTGGGGACCTTCAAGAAACGAACTTATTCATTCTTAAAAGGCCGGCAACACAGCTGCTAACCCCCCCGTGTTGCAGATGTCCATGGGCGGCGGTGATCACTTACCATCAGGTGCACCACCTGCTAGTTTGCCCCCTGTACTATAAAAAAAATACCAAAATATACTTGTACATATTGGTTTGTAAAAAATGTTCATAAATGTAAATAGAATTTAGAATTTAGGATAGCATTTGGTGTTGCAAAATATTCCCCCTTTGTATGAAAAGAAATACACACTATACTATCCTCTTAAGCTGCACAGAAATGTACCATCCATTAGCTAATGATAATGATGATGACTGTACTAGACTGCACATCTAATCACAAATTTATATTTGCATTTTAGTAAAGTAATTAGCACTTTATGGTAAGTAAATAAGAGTTGATTTACTAAGTCTGTAGATAAAGTTAATTTTACTCCAGACGTTAAGCTTCTGCGTATCTCAGATGAAAGCTATGTCTGAAAAATTCTTAAATATTACACAGAAAAACTCATATAGATACCGCGCTTGAGGTAAATATTGTACTGAGTATGCGATGTGGGCATAGTAAGACTTCAACGCGTTTGCGTTCTAAACTTTTTTTATGCAATACCACTGAAAGTGAGCACTCGTTCTGTCTATAAACTCTGTACGGTATTTATCATAAAATAAACCGGCCAAGTGCGAGTCGGACTCGTGCACGAAGGGTTCCGTAATAAGTAATAGGGCCCTGTTTTATCTTTTAGGTGCGGAACCCTAAAAATATGTAAGTATGTATGATTGAATGTATGTATCTTGATAGATGGAAAGTTATTAACAAATTTAGCTACATTCATCTTCATCAAATTCATATGAACGTGGGTACGCAAAAAAATGCATGCAACCTTATATCCCCCATATTTTTTTATATATCATAAGATATCAAACAAGCAGATGAGTCTCCTGATGGAAAGAGTCAACCATCGCCTATAACACCTATGGTGTTAATGGTGCGTTGCTATCTTTTGGCAAGATCTAATGCCTCATGCATAAGTTTACCGGCTACTTTACTCTCCAAACCGGAACACGACAGTGACAAGCGCTGACGCTATTGCAGTAGGAATAGGTAAGGCGGTGGTACCAGACCCGGGCGAGACAATGCAGAACTCTACCACCTAGTAGCCACGACGGTAATGACGAAGAACCAGAGGAAAAATGCCCCATGGCATGGACACAGAACTCCTAATAGTACTACCGTACAGAAGATTCACTACCTCAAAAAAATCAGGTTTTGCTACAAAAATATACCTAGGCTCGCCCGAGACACGTCTGCAAGTACTTTTTTTAATTTTATGAGATAGCAAACAAGCAGATGAATCTTCTGATGGAAAGAGCAAAGCATCGCCTATAGACACCATAAATGTTAATGGCGCGTTGCTATCTTGTGGTGAGGACTAATGCCATATGCATAAGAACACGACAGCAACAAGCACGGACGCTATTGCTATATTAATAAGGAGTAACTTAGGCTACTTTTATTTTAGAAATATTTCCATGCGGATGAAGGCGCGCGTACATCTAATAACGAATAAATTTAGTTCACATAATGTATTTCATCTCAATAGTATGATTACATGTCAGATGTTACATATCACTACCTACTGTTTTTTTAATTTTTGAAATGCTGTATATTTCCAATATGATGTACGATTTTAATCTTTGAAATGACATCCCTCGCAATATTTGAGCTCTAAGGGCGGCTTGCACCAAAATGCTTAAATCATTTTAAGACACTAAATACGTTTAAAGTGACAACATTTAAGGCGTTTTGGCATTTACTAAACAGGTTTAAGGGACTAAGGGCGGCTTGCACCAAAATCCTTAAATGCATTTTGGTGCAAGCCGCCCTAAATTGGTTTATTAAGTACAAAACCGATAGGTTAAAAATATCAAAGAAACGTTAGAAAGAACTTTTATCAAACATTTTCGTCATTGATAAATCTCGAATGAATCGACCAATTTTTATCCGGTTTACGATATTTGAAGGAGTTTTCCTAGTAGAAGAGTTGATTAGATTTTAAAATCAATCGGTATATAGTATCTAGTTTGCTGCAAACAACATAATTTTAATAAAGTTTGCTGTAAAAAACATAATTTTTAATAATTCTCGTGTTGGTCCCGGGCTTCTTTGAAGAATAGGCCAACTGACGTTCTGCCCTTCGTGGTAGGTGGTAGAGTTCTGCATTGTCCCACCCGGGGCCGGTACCACCGCCTTACCCATTCCTGTTGCAATAGCGTCAGTGCTTTTCGCTGCCGTGTTCCGGTTTGGAGGGTAATGTAGCCGGTAAACTTATGCATGTGGCATTAGACCTCGTCACAAGATAGCAACGCACCATTTACATCTTTGGTGTCTATAGGCGATGGTTGACTGTTTCCATCAAGAAACCTACTGCTTGTCCGCTATCTTATGATATAAAAAAAACATTTAAAAAGCTGAATTTTTGAAAACTTGAGTCGGTTTTGATTTTTAAATAGTATTTGATGTAGTTTTTTAAGTAATAAAATATAGCAGAAAATCAAAAATTTATTGATTAAAAAATCTCAAAGTTACTTATGTCAAAAAACTTTTTATTAAAAAATTTCATTAACGATGACTCTCGAACGAATAAATTAGTTTGGATGGAATTTGAAGCATTGGACGCAGATTCTTAAGGAAGAATTGAATGGATTTTGTATTCAATCGTTATATAAATCAGTAAGCTATTTAAAAAAAAACATTGTTTCGCCGAATTTTTGTAAGGTTTTTCAAAATTTCTCAAAATGTCTTCAGCAAAATGGTTCAGATTTTTAGGAAGTCTTAGTTTTGCAGAACCCATTCGAATACAATCAACCTGGTTTCCATCGGTTAAGCAGTTCAAAAGTAATAAGATGTTTACATACACGCATACAAACAACACAGATACATACACACATACTGACGTCATCGTGAAAATAGCTGTAAAAGGTTACTGGAACCTTAAACGTTGAGGTCTGGTGAAAACTCGATTTTCGAAAATCGAGGCAAAATCACTAACTTCCTTATCTACATACGTAGGGGGAAGTTAAAAATTGCGTGTGCTGTACTACGTGATAAAAGTGAAACTTCTTACTTAAATAATCACAAAACAATGATAACCCTTCTACTAGCGCAGTCAGGTAAAAACACTCTTAAATTCCAGTGTACAGGAGTCTAAAGCTACTGCATAACCAAACAAATTATTCATAAGATGCAATTATATAATCAGTAATCGCCTACAATCAGGTTTGGAGATTGACTAATATTTAATGACCGTCGGAATATGTCAAGTGGGTTTAGCGGTAGCCCTGACACGATGATGTCATCACGATAAACTACTAAATTCTGATGTCCAGCGGATCTGGGTTTAGATCACTATTATATTTATATTATGTTAGTATTGTGTTTATATTTTTATATATACAACTGCTACAACGTCTTTGATAAGCTCGTAAAACTGTCGGTCCCAGTTATTTATTTATATACTTTATGCACTAAAATTGTACAATGGTTAAACTTAATGCCATTAAGGCATTTTCTGCCAGTCAACCAGCAAGTGGAGCAGAATAATTTCAATAGAGGGTGAAAATAAATATTTTAAATGGAAATAGGAAACAGTGTGATGGGCTAAACGGAACAAAAAAAAATAGTTACTAAGAAATAGAAAATATAAATAGATACAGGTAACATATTTACATAAACATATATTAATAAACACATGATAGACTATATACATACATAGCACATATAATAAACAAAATATTTAAATATGCAAGCAAGTATAACAAAAGTATTTGGGTAGTAATGTCTGGCTGTAGATAATTGTTAACTATATTCATATGTAAAGTGAAAACTTTTTGACCTTTTTTAGGACAATATGAACTGTGCGAATATGAAATTTGGCACAGTTAAAACCTGCAATTCGTAAAAGTGCAGAAAGCTATTATTTTTATATAATGTGTATTACAAATACATTAAATTAATAAAAATAAACATTACCCAAAGCTTAGAACAATTAGACACTTTACATTTACGTGAAATACATGATATTATACACACATGTATACTGTTTTATTTATGATTAAAGTTTGTTGTAAAGAAAATTTTATTGCTTGGATTATATGGTCGAATTTCGACAGAGGGCAATCGCTAGTTCACGGAATAACTTAAACCTAATACCACGATAACTAATCTTATTTGCCTTTATATTAAAGTCCATCTGCTAGCAGGAAACCTCCGAAATTAGATTCTAAATGTGAATCAACCTACTTGAGAGTACTCAACCGCATAAAATCGTCCTTATTGTCCCAACTCCCATATAATTGAATAGTGGAAACATGGCCTTTTGTTATAATGTGTGCCCTGAAAATTTGATTATACGCAAGACAAATATGGATTGCTGAAATTAGACATGTTTCCGCCGTGTTGATCCGGGCTCCTTTCAAAGATTAGATCAACTGACTTGCTGCTAAATTACTTACGCGGAATTACTGTTAAATTAAATTAAAAATGCGGTTGTTAAGCTTTGAGCAGTAAATCAACTTAATACTCAAAGTTGTTAAGTCCAGCTTGGCTTCAACAGTTATTTTTATACGCTAATTATATTATACAGGTATAAAAAAATTTAATTACTGTTAAATGGAATTGCTGTTAAATTAAATTAAAAGTGCGGTTGTTAAGCTTTGAGTATTAAACCAACTTAATACTCAAAGTTGTTAAGTCCAGCTTGGCTTCAACAGTTATTTTTATACGCTAATTATATTATACAGGTATAATTTTTTTTACGTTTTAATATGTATCTATATATTAATACGCAAAGGAAAAACTTTGGATCCCTTTTTAAGACAATTGCGTGAACGGTTGAGTATGACATTTGGCACAGTTAAGTTTACGTTGCGGAGGATTGCAGAAACCTAATATTTTTAAATAATATGCATAAGAAATACACTAACTTTTCGTTTCATTTCGTTATTCCTGTTTCGATTACTCGTTTCGTTACGAGGGCATCGTTGCGTATGCGTTTGGTCGCCGCACGCGTTCGCTTACATTGCCGCTTATAAAATAAAAATAAAAATAAAAATTATACACACTACCTTCATTTGACATAGGTACATGATAATATACACACATGTATATCAATTCTTATGTTATAATATTCTTTTTTTTATTTTTTATGGCATGGGCGTTAACAATTACCTGCAAGTTTAAAAATAAATGGCTTTGTTATAAACAAAAAAGCAAAAAACACCTAATTATAGAGATCTACATTTTCAAGTTTTCAACTATTTTCTTTACGGTTAAAGTCAGTTGTCAAACTTAAAAGAGATTTTATAGTCTATGGCATTGATATAAAAAACCTAAGATGCACAGTCCCGAACAAGGAACTTATGTACTATAACTGGAATTGTTACGAAACAATATTTGAAAGATAAAAATGTACTTTATTCTGCAACGAATAAAGTTCACCTTTTTTTTACAGAACAGAGGGGAAAAACGTTCTGAGCAAGACAAAGACAAGAGTGGATGTTGTCCCTTTCTTGCAATTGCCAGTGTAAATAAAACTAAATAAAATCTAGATAAGATGGTAGATTTTTATATATTCGGTAATTGTTAAATCCTTTTTATTCATACACGTCGATAAATAAATTAGTATAAAATGTATTGTAATTAACATAGTGAGTTCTAAAATGTGCTTATTTTAATTATTACGTAATTACTTATGCAATGCAAAGACTATTTCTCAAATTAGTAGAATTACTTAGTAGTATATGCAAACTACGCATGCCCGCACTTATATGTGGCGATTGGCACTTTATTTAGTAGAAAGAGACACACTTCACCCATGTCGTGGTACTCTTCGGAACGATTTTGAAGCGGGTGTGAACATTCCGGGTAGAATGTAACTTGCTTGGTCCCGAACAAAACTGACACTCAAAAGTGTCGCTAATTTCATTTAAGTAGTTATAGATATGGCAAAAATATATGTATTTGCATATCCAAACTTAAGCGTAAGATTTATAGTTGTTTTTACAAAGCAATGTACAAAAGAAATAAAATTGACAGTATCGGATACGACGCGATTCTATTTGAAATGAGCGCACAATTTAAAATGGTGCGCTCATTTTTGGAGGACGTTTTTGAGATACTGATTGCGTATCTTGGGTTTTTTATATCAATGGTCTATGGTCAAATTTTGGCCACAGGCGATCGCTAGTGTGTTACTAAGTATAGAGATAAAAGTGTGTTACTAAGTGCCGGTGATATCGTGTTGGAAGTTGAAAAATAAGCTTTTACTTTTAATAATATTAAATTAAATAAGTTCTACTTACCAACATGAACTGTGGAAGAGCTCTTGACACGAAAGTATTGGAGCGTGCGAATAGACACAAATTCTCTATTCTATGTCGTTATTGTTGTTCAATGTAAACATTTTTTTGTTTTATATGATACTAGCTGTGCCCGCGACTTCGTTCGCGTGGAAAAAATCTAAAATAAAAACCCGCATAGTTCCCGTTCCCGTGGGATTTCCGGGATAAGAACTATCCTATGTCCTTTCTTGGGTCTTAAACTATATTTGTACCAAATTTTATCCAAATCGGTTCAGTGGTTTGGCCGTGAAAGCGTAACAGACAGACAGACAGAGTTACTTTCGCATTTATAATATTAGTATGGAGTATGGACTAGCTGACCCGACAAACGTTATTTTGCAATATAAATTATTTAAATAAAAAATAAGGGTTGGTGATAGAAGGGTAAAAATTTGGAGTGATATGTATTTATTTTTCAATGCTGAATTAAAAAAAAAAAATTGACCATAAAATAAAAAATATTTTTAGGGGTGGATAACCCTTATCACTTAGGGGTACAAAAAATAGATAGTAGCCGATTCTACCTACTGAATATGCATACGAAATTTCATCAATATCGGTCAAACCGTTTGTGACACGAGACTTTTAAATATAAGACTAACTGTACCCTGTGACATTGTGTGACCTATACACATAACTTACCTATACTTAGTCGGATAAAAAAGTAATCTATGTTACTCGGTGATAATGTAGCTTTATATCAATGAATTTTTTCTTAAATCGGTCCATTAGTTTTTGAGTATAACTATTACAAACAAACAAATCTTATCTCTTTATAATAATAGTATGGAAAGAGCAAAAATCCAGAGAATTTATGTACTAGAGAAGCTATACTAAGTAGAAGTCTTGTTCCATTTCTTTAACCAACCGTCAACCGTCTAACCAACGTCAAAATTAAGCAGCGCTGCAGTGTAAAATAGAGTATATCAGTGACCAAAAGTTCGTAACCGCCGTGAATTACATCGTGCTTACCCGTTTCATTCAACGAGTTCTGACGTAGGTGTGTTCCATGGACTGCATTTTAGCGGAACACAAGTATTGTTGCACATGCCTTGTCTAGTACGCTAGTACATAGAAGGCTTAGCAAACATAAAATGTTTTTCCTGGTAAAATAAGGCTGCATTACTGTCCATTATGTAGGTATCTTATGCCACAACAATTAATTGGACGTCGTTAAACGAAAAGGATCCAATCCACAATATGGTTGAAAATGAGTTAAGCGCATCAAACTGATGCTAAGCATCAATACCATCGGCCAGTACAAAAACATTCAAGCAAAAATATATTTTTTTTTATATCATAAGTAAACAAACAGATGGGTCTCCTTATGGAAAGAGTCAACCATCGCCTATAGACACCAAAGATGTTAATAGTGCGTTGCTATCTTGTGGCGAGGATCTAATGCCACATGCATAAGTTTACCGGCTACCTTACCCTCCAAACCGGAACACGACAGCGACAAGCAATGACGCTATTGCGGCAGGAATAGGTAAGGCGGTGGTACCAGACCCAGGCGAGACAATGCAGAACTCTACCACCTAGTAGCCACGATGGTAGTGACTCGATAGCCAATCGGTCGCCTTTTACGACCTGCCTGGCAGAACGGCAGTTGGCCTATTCTACAAAGGAGGCGGCGGCGAACACGGCGAAAAATAGCTCTCTATTACTTTATTCAACGTCAGAACTAGTCCCCATGTATGGCACGTTAAAAAATAAATAAATATCCAACTTCAAACTTCAATATTTCTAAACTGATTTTTTGTGGATTGGATCCTTTTCGTGTAACTACGTCCAATTTTCGCTCGCGTTAGTCCAGGCTCCTATTGAAGAATAGACCACAAAAAGAGAGAAGAAAAAGAATGAACAATAGACCAAAAATATTTTTTTTAGTCTATTGTTCATTCTTGGTCATTGGACCGCCTCGTTGGTCGATTGGTTAGCGACCCTGACTACGCAATCGACGGGGCTCGGGTTCGATCCCCGACGGGGACAAGCATTTTTGTGATGAGCATAAATGTTTGTATTTCCGGGTTTGGCTGTTTATTAAATATATTCTAGTTTTTATATATGTATTTCTATGTATTAGTATCGTTGACTAACACCCGTAACAAGCGAATAATTTGCTTACTTTGGGGTTAGATCAGTATGTGTAGTTTGTCCCGTGAATATTTATTTATTAATTTATTATTTTTAAAAGTACAAAAAAGTATCTTAATGCCCATATCCCCGAAGTAGTAGGCAGGTGTACAACAAGTGCATCCACGATTAGCCAAAAATACTTGGTCCCACAAATGTGATAGGTGGTAAGCCTATCGCCAACCGTGCACTTTCCAATCCCGGGCAAAGTTGTTTTTATCAGAAAACTGAAAAAACACTTTTTTTGAATTGCCCGATTCAGGAATAGACACCCGAGACCTTATGTGATTAACGCCAACGCCGAACCACTAGACCACAGAGGCGATAAATATTTTTAACGCAGTAAAACTGCAGCAACTGACATCCCATTTCCTATATTTCCGGAACTCTGCGTCAGATCTACACCAAATTAAAATGGGGCTAAACGGAAAGTGTACCTACTTTCCAAAGAAAAAAAGAATTCTTAAAATCGGTTCATAATTATTTTTTTATATTATAAGATAGACAAGCAGGTGGGTCTCCTGATCGAAAGAGTCAACCATCGCCTATAGACACCAAAGATGGTAATGGTGCGTTGCTATCTTGTGGCGGGGTCTTATACCACATGCATAAGTTTACTGGCTACCTTACCCTCTAAATCGGAACATGACAGTGACAAGCACTGACGCTATTTCAGCAGGAATAGGTAAGGCGGTGGTACCAGACCCGGGCGAGACAATGCAGAACTCTACCACCTAATAGTGACGCCTAGGAATAAATGACCGAGTTCTGAGGTAACAAACGTTAAAAAGCAGACAGCCGAATTGATAACCTCCGTCTTTTGGAACGTCGGTTGAAGAAGAAACAAAAGAATGATGAATAGACTGCCTTTTTGTCAAATAGTTCATTACATGCTATAACTCACTAACTACCATTGTGACTACTAATTAGTGGTAAATTTCTGAGACGTCTAAATCGGGATTTTGTACCGATGTCTTACGTAATTAAATCGCCATTTCGACACGAGTACTAGGGGGGCTATTCAAGTATTATGTAAGCAGATTTTTACAATTATTGACTTCTCCCTCCCCCATGTCAGCAAAAGTAAGCAAATCACTTACCCTCTCCTCCTTGCTAGCACAAGTGATTTTACATTTAAAAGGGGATCCCAAACTTTCTCTTTGTTTATTGTTGTACTGGTTAATGAAATAAACAATTTTTATTTATTTATTTATTACTAGCTGCAGCGTGCAGCCCGCTGCATTACAAAAGTTATTGGCAAATCCCGCGGGACTACTTAATTTTTCCGGGATAAAAAGTAGCCTATGTGCTATTCCAGGTCACCATCTACCTGTGTGCCAAATTTCATTCAAATCCATTCAGTAGTTTTTGCGTGATTGAGTAACAAACATCCATCCAAACATCCATCCATACATCCAAACTTTCGCATTTATAATATTAATATAGATTAATATAGATTTACTTGCTTACGTAAACATTTGTAAATTGGACGTAGTTAAACGGAAACGATCCAATCCACAATATGGTAAAAATGAGTTAAGATCAACAAACTGAAGCTAAACATCAATAACTGGCCAGTAAAAAACATCTAAGCAAAAATAGCTCTCTATTACTTTATTCAACGTCAGAAGTTCAGAACTAGTCCCCATGTATGGCACGTTACAAAATTAAAAAATATCCAAATTCAAACTTCAATATTTCTAAACTGATTTTGTGTGGATTGGATCCTTTTCGTGTAACCACGTCCAATTTATTTAAAAATCTGTTCCTTAGTTTTGTGATTGACTCATGAGTAGCAGTTTATAAGTTTAAATGTAAGTAATAGAGTTAGGTAGGTAAGATAAAAGAGTTTAACGCAAACATTTAATGTAGCAAGCAGTAAATATATAGAAAAATTGAAAAGTAAAAAAAAATGAATTTTGCCGACGTTAGACCCCTCCACCCCCCTTTAGTGCTTACGTAACACTTGAACTTGTCACTGTCGTGTTCATGGTGGTTTGGAGGGTAAGGTAGTCGGGTTTCGTTCAGGTTTGCTGCTATCGTTTACTAATTATTTATTATGTATTATAGTTTACCGACACAGAATAGTTAGAGACTAGCACAAGTCAATGTTCCATACAAGTAATATTCGAGCATAGCACACATAGATACCTCTCACGGACCTGATATCTCGGACTGGTGCGGAAAAAACTGTCCCGAACCATTCCGAGATATCGCGTCCGTGAGAGGTGTCTATGTGTGTGTTGCTCGAATATCACATGTATGTAGATTGACTACTGTTAGTCTCCAATATACTGTGTTACCGATCTTTAACAATTTCTGTTTGTTGCTTGCGGTTTCCAGGTAAGAAAACTTTGCGTGCTTATAGGCAAAAGTATGTGTTAACATGTGGTGTTTTAACACGTGGACTGATAATACGCGGTGTGCTAATATATAGTGTTAACACGTGGAGATTTAACACGTGGTGGGTAATTACGTGGTGTGTTAACACATGGCATGTTGTATCCTTGTGTTACACACTAAACTCCAAGCGACTTCTAAGATTTAGATTAGGAGTTTTTAGTGCTACCAGCCAAAATCTATATGGCGAATAGCACTAAAAATTCTTAATAACATTTTTGATCGACCCAAGAACACGAGATCTTAGAATCTAGGATGACTAGTCTAACTATTAAGTCACGAGGTAAGCTTACGTAATTATTATTTCCTTAATTATGTAGGTAAAGTCAAATGCTGTAATGAGGAGCGGATATGACGCGCTGATAAGAGTTAAAACAACGGGTGGTTGATTTCGGCAGATAACACGTGCTGCTAATTGCTATAAAATTAACTCGTTAAACTGACGATTCATTTAAATTTAATAAACATACAACTAATGTACATTATACACTACTAATATACATTACAGATTTTTATAACGTGCAAAACCGGTTATTCCGATCTGTTACCCTAGAGAATTCACCCTAGGGTGAATTCTGGGAAACGTATGTCTGAGAATTTACCTTAAACTGGGTGAATAATAGGATTTTTTATCTATACTCACTTCCTATTTTTCACCTCGATAATGTACATTTTACTAAAGATTTTCTAATACACTTGATATAGAGCACACATAAAAACAATAATTAATGTGCACCTGATGAATTTATTAATGTCATTAATGATGATTGCTTATGTATAAGGCAAAACCATCACCACTACGTAAATTGTTAATAGGATTAACTGTACAAACTTTTGGTCAATTTTGGGTTGAAATTGTAAATATCATAGAAAAATATAAGTAGTGAAAAAAATCTGTTCTTTTGTTTGCTTTATTGGCCCTGACGGTTGGTGCTACTCCGCATCGTTTAACCGGGGTCAAAATATAACGACAACAATCAATTTATGTTATAAAAATCAAAGATATTATAAATACACACGCTGACTGTACCTAGGGTGAAAAATCGCAATAAGAATCAAAAATAAATTCCATATTTTAACCTACCATAGGGTAAATTTTAGGACATATGTTTCCCAGAATTTACCCTAGGGTGAATTCTTCAAGGTAACAGATCGGAATAACCCTGCAAAATATATGTATAATATATGGAATAAATGCGGCTAATGAGTATATACATTATATGTATAGTACATATGACTATTGTACGTTATGGATGCGACTAATAATAATTAATCGTTATATGTACGACTAATGTATTAATGCATCAAATGTACATCATACATACGACTATTGTACTTTGTTGATGTGCTAAATGCATATTATACGTACATACGACTAATGTACATTAAAGATGGGACTAATATACATTATATCTATGCGACATCAATTTTGTACTTTTTATAGAAGCGACTAATTTACGTTATTCGCATGACTAATAATTTATTCTATACATTCGACTAAAGTACATTTTACACACGACAAATACGTATGTGTTATTCATGATATTAAGAGTCTTTAAAACCGATGTGTTTGCATAAAGAGTTTTGTTTTATATCATAAGATAGCAAACAAGCAGATGTGTCTCCTGATGGAAAGAGTTAACCATCGCCTATAGTCACCAAAGATTTTAATGGTGCGTTGATATCTTGTGGCGAGGTCTAATGCCACATGCATATGGTTTTGGTTTCGCCGGGTTGGTCCCGGCCTCCTTTGAAGAATAGGCCAACTGCCGTTCTGCCAGGCAGGTCGTAAAAGGCGACCGATTGGCTATCGAGTCACTACAGTCGTGGCTACTAGGTGGTAGAGTTCTGCATTGTCTCGCCCGGGTCTGGTACCACCGCCTTACCTATTCCTGCGGCAATAGCGTCAGTGCTTGTCGCTGTCGTGTTCCGGTTTGGAGGGTAAGGTAGCCGGTAAATTTATGCATGTGGCATTAAACCTCGCCACAAGATAGCATGGTGCATCCATTAACATCTTTGGTGTCTATAGGCGATGGTTGACTTTTTACATCAGGAGACCCATCTGCTTGTTTGCTATCTTATGATATATATAAAAAAAAAGTTTGCCGGCTACCTTACCCGCCAAACTAGAACACAACAACGACAAGCACTGACGCTATTGCGGCAGGAATAGGTAAGGCGGTGGTACCAGACCCGGGCGAGACAATGCAGAACTCTACCACCTAGTAGCCACGATAGTAGTGACTCGCATGATCAGTCGCCTTTTACGACCTGCCTGGCAGAACGGCAGTTGGCTTATTCTTCAAAGGAGCTCAGAACCGACACGAGGGAAAGAGTGTTATGAATGTGAAGGAACCAAGACAAACACTGGGATATACATGTCACTCAGTTTATGTTTGGGATGTATTATGTCACTCAGTTCTTTAAGCCTACCCCGTAAGAAATTTGCCGTGAAGATAGTATGTAACTGGATTGAAGTTCCTTACGGCAGGCTTGGAGGGATAGCGATTTTACTGCGCGACCGAACTGAAAAACATGTGATAGTAAAACCGTAAGAAAAAATCCGTGGAAAAAAGTGCGTGGAATAAAACCGTTAAATGAGACGTGCGCAGGCGCGACAGTCGCATACACAAGCGAGTAGTGCCGTTTAGCCGAAGGAACTTCGTTCCTACCTGGTGTCCCACGACACCACATCATTTTTTATGTAGAAATGAAGACGAAACAGATGAAGTCGCCGATAATTGCTAGTCTAGAATAAATCCAATTAGTGTGGATAAGTAAGATAAATATGACAAGAGAGTTGATTACTACCGGCCCAAGGCTAAGATCGTCTAGGTTCAAGTTAAATGAGAATTTTAATGCTTTAGCGCCCCGCGATTTATGACGCACCATGTACTTTTACTATAGTAAATAACTGACTACCACTTCGCAATTAAGGCTGGCTAAAGGCGGTGGAGTTAATGGCCGCCAAAGTACTACAGTCAACCACAGTAAAACGTATACACATTATATTTTATATATTTGGACATAGCATGGACGCGGGCTTTGATTTGTTCAAGAGTCTAAAGATGTACAAGCTATTATAGCTTTGTTATGAGGGATGTTCAAGAGTTAAAATGTACAAGCTATAGCTTTGTTATGAGGGGTGTTCATCAGATTTATAATGTACAAGCTATAGCTTTGTTATGAGGGGTGTTCAACAGATTTAAAATGTACAAGCTGTAGCTTTGTTATGAGGGATGTTCAAGAGTTTTAAAATGTACAAACTATAGCTTTGTTATGAGGGATGTTCAAGAGTTTTAAAATGTACAAGCTATAGCTTTGTTATAAGGGGTGTTCAAGTTTTCTAAAATATACAAGCTATAACTTTGTCATGGGCAGTATTCAAAGACTTCAAAATGTATACAAGTAAATAAGTTGTAGATATCTAGGTAAGGGGCGATCCGGACCCTATAATTCCCCTTATGCCCATGTGACATATTACATACATACATATATTTATTTATTTATTATTATTTAGGAGGAATAACGGCACAAGAAAAACATAATTAAAACTGAAACTAGCGTCAGAAGGCTTACAAATTCCCCACTAGTAGTTTATGCCAAATCCCTTACGGCGTAGGCAGAGAGTTTTCCCCGTGTTGATTCCGGTTCCTTTGAAGAATAGGCCAACTACCGTTCTGCCAGGCAGGTCGAAAAAGCGACCGATTGGCTATTCGAGTCGCCACCATCGTGGTTACTAGGTGGTAGAGTTCTGCATTGTCTCGCCCTGGTCTGGTACTACCGCCTTACCTATTCCTGCCGCAATAGCGTCAGTGTTTGTCACTGTCGTGTTCTGGTTTGTAGGGTAATGGCCAGACGATAGCAACGCACCATTAACACCTTTAGTGTCTATAGGCGATGGGTGACTCTTTCCATCAGGATACTCATCTGCTTATTTGTTACTTATGAAAAAAGCGAGAATTGAGTGAGATAGATAGAAAGTGTTATTCTTCCAGGCAGTTCGTAAAAAGTGAACTATTGGCTATACGAGTCACTACCATTGTGACTAACTGGTAGTAGAGTTCTGCAACGTCTAGCTCGGGTTTGGTAGGAAGTAGTAGGAAGTTGGCAGGAATAGATTAGGAGGTGGTTCCGGACGTTACTTCAGAACTCAGACATTTATAGTCTGATTTTCACTCGTATTACGCTTTTGAAATTTATGGAAATCGCTTAAAAATACAATAAACTTGCAATAACTGTAAATAACGTGCATAAATACAAGGATTAAGCAATTTCAATCCTTAAAGTAAACGGTTATGTATTGCTTTATCACTTTATCGTAAAACCACTACAGAACATTTAGTAATTGCACTTCTATATTGGTTTTTAGGGCTCTGTACTTAAAAGATAAAAATGGGACCCTATTACTAAGCCTCCGCTGTTTGTCCGTCTGTCTGGTGTTACCAGGCTATATCTCATAAAACGTGATAGCTAAAAAGCTGAAATTTTCACAAATTATATATTTTCGCTGCCGCTTTAACAACGCATACTAAAAATAAATAAAAAATGAAAATATTAAGGGGGTCTCCATACAACAAACGTAATTTTTAAACAATTTTTTACTCTATCTTAATAAACAGATAGAAAATTGAAAAGGAATGATACGGAATCCTTCGTGCGTGAGTCCGAATCGCACTTGGCTGGTTTTTTTATGTTTGTAAGAGTTTTAGAGGTTTTTTTTAAGAAGAAGTTTTTTTCATAACATCAAGAACGAGAGACAAGAGGAGGGGCAAGTGAGTGGAAAGGGGAGGACCTGCTAGCTAGGCTTGGATCCGGGCCCCCTGTAAATAATAGACCATCTGTCATTTATCCAAGCAGATCGTAAAACGTGAATAATTTGCTACACGAGTCAACTGCAACGTCTTGCTCGGCTTCGGGTTAGTTTGACGCTATTTCAACAAGAATAAATAATGTGGTAGTACCACATTATCTATTCTTGTTGAAATAGCATCGATGCTTGTCGCTTTGTATAGGAATCTTGCAGACTCAGGTCTAAGTTACTATGTTCTTGCAATATCATTGATCCAAATCAAGCCTATACCAGTTGCTTAATTTTGACAAAAACCCACCGCTTTAATGCCAGTTTTAAAATAAAATACGCAACACAAGTAGTCAGTCATAACACACGCACACAGTTGTCAAATTTTCGACCCCATTCTTGCGTCAGGGCTCAAAAACTATATGTTTGGATGTTTCAACTTAATTACGCAAGGATGGCTTCTAATTGGATGAATTTCGTACACATGTATTTGGACTTCACACAGAGTCTAATTTTAATCCCAGCAAATGCATTATGACCGTGAAATTCACAAAACTTTAATCATGTGACGGATAGCTTACATATAATTTATATAAACCAAAAGCTCGAACGCATCTTGGAGTTTGTATAGCAGGTGCCGTGTTATCTTGTGGTCGCATTCCTCGCCATGGCTTGATTGATAACCAACGTGTCAACACTTAGCTTTATATTTTAAATATTCATGTGTTTATATTATCAAATTGACTAATTCAGGGTGTAGAGGTTAGCTTATTCGGTATAGTTCCTGAGGTCTCGCGTTCGATACCCAAATTGGACGAATCTTTTATTATTTCACAGGATAGCAAACAAACAAAATAAGCTCCTATTGCTGTCGCTTATAGACACCATAAATATTAACAGTGCGTTAACTAACAATGTCTGGTTGAGTTGAAATGCCACAAGCATAAATTTACCGGCTACCTTACTCTCCGAACCGGAGTACGACAACCGGAGTACGATACAATCACCAACGCTATGGTGCCAACCTTACGAGTACACGACTGTTGCTTTCCCTTGCACACTGCCAATGCCAACACGCGGGCGGTAGTGCTCTACTATCGGTTTAGAAATTTAGGGGAAAAATAGCATATATACGTGCAGAAAAATCCATAATATATAATAATATATGCGAAAGTCTGTCTTTTTGTTACACTTACACGGCCTAACTGTCGTGTGATTTTGATGAAAATTGGCATGGAATTGCTTGAAGATCCGAGGTCCAATATAGGCTTTTTTTTTCAAAACTCAACCGTCAAATGCTTGTAATAGGGAAGCATGTTAATTTACTCGCGGGTAAAGTAACAGTGCGTTTCTCTCCACACTTTTTGCCTCGCACTACTTTGTTGTGGAACCAATTACCGGCAGGGGTGTTTCCAAACGGATACGACTTGGGGTCCTTCAAGAAAAGAGCTTACTCATTCTTAAAAGGCCGGCAACGCAACTGCAAGACCCCTGATATTGTGGATGTCCATGGGCGGCGGTGATCTCTTACCATCAGGTGCACCTCCTGCTCGTTTGCCCCCTATTCTATAAAAAAAAAAAGTTGCACCAGTTAGCTTGTCACATAATATAATTTTCAGCCTGATTGGTAAAAGACTGAACATATTGAAAGACACGATAGTAACTACTTATAAGTAAAGAATAAAAATACAATGAAAAGAAATTATTACTTAACACCATGTAAACCTCAACAAAATCATGTAATAATATTCAAAATAGTATGGTCACTGCAAGATGTACTAACACTCGTCAGTCGCGAGTTCGGTAAATCGAACGAATTTCTGTGTGCCGTGCGCGGGTTCACGTACTAAACATTTTAATTGGAAAATTTGTTCAAAATTTAGGTATCTATGTTTTATACATATTCGGGTATCAGAATCGTTTACCGAAAACCCCCTTCAGTGTGTACAATCTTTTACCAGTCAGCCTGTATAAAGATTAAAAGCAAAAAGTTAGAAGTTATAGCCCCGTGTTGGTCCGGACTCCTTTGAAGAATAGGCCGACTGGCGTTCTACCAGACACATCGGAAAAGGCGACCGATTGGCTGTGCAAGTCAATACCATCGTGGCTACTGATGTAAATAAATAAATAACAAATAATAAAAAAATAATACTAATATAAGTAAATAATAAATAAATAAATAATAGGAATAGGCCAACTGCCGTTCTGCCAGGCAGGTTGTAAAAGGCGACTGATTGGCAGTAAGAGTCACTACCATCGTGGTTACTAGGTGGTAGAGTTTTGCATTGTTTCGCCCGGGTCTGGTACCGCCACCTTACCTATTCCTGCTGCAAAAACGTCAATGCTTGTCACTGTAGTGTTTCGGTTTGGAAGTTAAGGTAGCCGGTAAACTTATGCATGTGGCATTTCTAATTCCACATGCATAAGTCAAAAAATAGCAACGCAGTATTTACATCTTTGTCTATAGGCGACGGTTCCTATTTGCATCAGGAGATTCATCTGCTTGTTTGCTAACTTATAATATATAAAAAAGTTAATGAACATTAAACTATCAAAATGCATTATTGCTTATTTGGTAGCTTAAGGAACATATTAAGATTGTAAGATAATAAACTTCTTTAAAAAGCAAGCTTAAAGAACTTCTGTTTTTAAATAAATGAGACGATTACATTTAAAATATGGTCAATGATAAGTAACAAATGTTGCAAAGCACAATATGAATGTATTTCCAAAGACTTGTATTGACTAAACTAGTCTTGCTATCCTTGTTTATAAGATAGAAAATAAGCAGATGGAATGAGATGACGATCAATTATTGACTTACTAGATACATTTTGCCTATTTGTCTCGTATCGGTGCTTGGTACTATCCTATCCAGTGGTGGATTTACCCATAGGCCCATAAGGCTCAGGCCTAGCGCGGCTAACTCTAGGGCATAAATGAAATGATTAATTTCAATAATCACTACCTCATAAAGCAAAAAGTGGACATATCTGACGGCGGCGTAAATCCGTTATTGATCCTGTCCCAGATTGCAAGAAAATATAGTCAATAAACTAACGTATGTAATCTTTCCATTACAAAATGTAATGACATCATTACCATTGAAGGTTTAATAAGTCATATAAAAGAAGAAACATATGGAAACCGGATAATATAGTGTGAATGTTGTTGATATTGTTAGTGTTCTAGCACTATTTGAGATATGAAAATATGTGTTAAAATGTAGAATTTTGATAAATATACTTTTTTATTCGCCTGATTAGCGATATCAGCCATGGTATATATGTATGAGGATTGAAATGCTGAATATTTAAAATCAGTCGGGCAATATGGTCTGCAAATTTTTTCAGAATTTTGTTAAATTATGATTTGAGCCTGAGGGTTATGGAGGTTCGCCTTCTGTATCGTCGATAGTTTCGCCGCCAGTCTTATCACCTCATCAAATATCTTGGCTAATCGCGAGTTTATTGGTTGCTCCATTGTCAACATTTTCAGAAACATTAGCTTGACAGTATTAAATATAAAAAAACACGCTATTTTCCTTGCAATGTCAGCACATTAAACGTCAATAGACGTTTCTGTTTACTATGATGCACTAGTGTGTTCGGTTGGTGAGATGGGTGGTGATCCTTTTTATATTTTCTAGAAGCTGGCACCCAACTATGATAAAAATGTGCTTTCAAATACATTTACCATTTAAACACGCGCCACCTTTTTTTGTTAATTGTACATTGTTTATAACCTTCAAGTACGAGCTATTAGTTCTTTTATATATAAAAGAGGGGGCAGTTGACAGTTGACAGTGGACACAGTTTCATCCCAATCAGATAAATGTAAAATACGAGCAAACAAATGTTGACTGTTATAACAATACACAATGTCTACTTTTGTTAAAATAGAAGTGCTTGTACTTTTTATCTCGAAGTAAGTCTACAATGTAATGAGTTGTGTTGTAATTCACGGATCTGTATCTGGGAGTCGGCGTTATCGCGCCCTTTTAGAGTTTTATCAAACGAAGGTGCGTTACTTTTTATACAGTTCATTGGCCTTTTACATTAGAATAAATAAATAGCTCATTATGTTTTAGTGATTACAACTATCAGAAGATAAGGTTTTTTAGGTTGATTAAAATTGTTTTATTTTTTAGGGGTCCGTATCCGTAGAGTGCACATTAATATTGCTAAGAACTATCTCAATAGATAAAGTTTTCTTAAAGGTCTGTCCGTTTAGGAGTTATATGACAACATACAGCACATAAATGCACAGACACACATGTATTATATATTTTTAATACAAGGATATTATAATATTATATTTATGATTGAAATATTTCTTATCGGGAGTAAAAGTATGATCCGAAATTATCATTACACATGTTAATTTAAAATAAATAAAATATATTACGTGAAAAATAAATACCCTGGTATGCGAATTAAAATTAGTTAAGATACAATAAAAATATGTAAATAAAATAACATTTCCCCTGAATGTAAGTCAATAGACTTAATTTGTTATGAAATTCAAATCAAAGTACCCTGGAATGCAAATCAAAGTAACCTAATTTATAATAAAACATATTAAATGTGACAAGTAACACATCCCAATTATTTTTGATATAATATTTATATTTAATTTGCTTCGATTGTTCAAAATAATTTAACTTGTATCGATAAAAATTATATGTAAATAATAACAGTGCCCTGGTGTACAAAAAATATTAAGTTAATTTCTATCAAAAAAGATTGTATGTAAAAATAACAATGGTTGGTGTGTAAATCAAAAGTATCAAATTATCTCTGAGAGGATGCCTGCCCAATTAATTTGATGAATCGTAATAAAACCAATTTGCATCAGGCTGGCGTTCTGATTGATAAAAGTTGTCAGACCTGAACCGACCCGACCTGTTTATAACGCGAAATATTGAATCCCATTGAAATGAATCACGTTCATTGAGAAATGTAGGTGAAGAGAACTCCACAATTGATTCCAATGCTGTCAAGGTATCCTCCATTGTGAGTTGTTTATCGTGACTATTTATGGAGCTTGATAGCGGGGATTGGTATTTGTTTTGCTATGAATATGTTCGTATTTCGAAATGGGTGTATTTGAGAGAGAGAGAGAGAGAGAGAGAGAGAGAGAGAGAGAGAGAGTAATTTAAAACTAAAAATATAGCCGCGCATAGCAATGCACTATTAATAATATCTTTGGTGTCCAAGCGATAAGTGTCTCTTTTTTTATAGTATGAGATAGCAAACAAGCAGATGGGTCTCCTAATGGAAAGAGTCAACATCGCCTATAGATACCAAAGGTGTCAATGTGATTTTATAAATGTATATAAACAGTCAGA
This sequence comes from Apodemia mormo, assembly GCA_036924255.1. Lineage (NCBI taxonomy): Eukaryota > Metazoa > Arthropoda > Insecta > Lepidoptera > Riodinidae > Apodemia > Apodemia mormo. Next base: position 15,460,679 of record JAUPFN010000021.1, on the reverse strand, counting down.
GCTAATATATGCAGTATTAACTGAATTATGACTTAAAAAACCAAACATACATATTTACACGCTGAAGATACCTAGAGGGTTAAGCAGAGAGAACCGAGTGTCACATGTCACGATCCTTGCAAATTTGTCTGGCTTCCTCCACATTCGTTACGATGTACGTAAATAGGATAATGATTCATTATTTTACATATAAAATAATATACTATTTTTTCCATCTTCATTAGCCTCATAGAAAAGCTGCTATTTACCCCTATGGTACCCTGGCTCCCTGGGCCTAGACGCATTAGCAACAAAGCTTATCAGTGTTGAATTCGGGTTTGCAAGTTAAGCTAAAGCTAAGTAAATCTGTATTCCCTAAGCTAGCTGATAAACTTATGTACATGATAATAAATGTGTACTCTGTGGGACGGTTTGCAATCCTGCTAATATTATAAATGCGAAAGTTTGTGAGTATGTATGTATGGATGTTTGTTACTTTTTCACGCAAATACTACTGTACCGATTACGATGAAAATTGGTATTAATAATTATTGCGACGGCGCAGCGATAGTACAGAACATCGATAAAGCGTTCGATTGTCTGTAATTAAAAATTACTAAAAATATCTAAAATTTAAAAAAATATCTTCACGCCCGTATCTCTGAAGATACAGGCAGAGGTACAACAAGTGCACCCACGATTAGTCTCATGTTGTGATAGGTGGCAAGCCTAGCGCTGCCAGGCACCTTATCCGATCCCGGACAACGTTGTTTTTATAAGAAAACTGAAAAAACACATTTTCGAACCGGGACCTCATGCGGTCGACATCGACACCAGACTACTTGATTACAGAGACTACTTTCTAAAACTCAACAAAAACTTAGAAAGAAATAAAACAAAATGGAAGAGTTGTATAACGTCGCCTAGGTTTATTAGACTTCACAAAATCTTACCGCAATAGCGTCAGTAATTGTCTCTGCCGGTTTTCAGTTCGAAAAATGACATAGGCAGCATGAATGTATATGTTACTAGCTGACCCGGCAAACGTTGTTCTGCCTTTTTAACTACTTTTATTTTTTTCTATATATCTTCACCTTTTAAACCTTCCCTGGACTTCAACAATTATTTCAAAACCAAAATTAGCCAAATCGGTTCAGCTGTTCTCGAGTTTTAGCGAGACTAACGAACAGCAATTGATTTATTTATATATATATATATATATATATATATATATATATATATATATATATATATATATATATATAGATTACCTTCCCGACATACGGATGGCAAGGTTTCTTTTTGTTAAGTTTTCTTTTTACATCATAAAAAAATTGTTTGTTGGCTAACCGATGATATATACGTATAACGAATAATAATAATTATTATTCGTTATAATTTTAATTCGTATAATTATAATAAATAATTCGTTATAATTAAATATATAATAATTATTTTATGGAATAATTTTATGGAATACAAGACAAAATATAAAATAATGTGATTTTCTGTTGATATTTTATGTTCATCTAAGGTACTTTTTATTATGGAATTTAGAAAAAACGACAAATTTAAATTAAAAAAAACGCGTAAGTGGTTGACCCTACTACAGGTCATCCCTGAAACTTCCCGCTAAATGAAGGTATTTTAAGCTCTAGTTCCAACATCTATTTTGTTAAAATGGCAGTATATTGATTTTTGAAAAGTTATATATTCTGGAATTTGATGTTTCGAATGACATTCAACTTAATTTTTGAGATCTAAAATATTGCTTTAGCTAAATAATCGATAGGTTGAAAAATTTCGTAGCAATGTCAAAAAAACATTTTTTTCAAATATTTTCATCATTAATAAATTCTAAACAAATTGACCGATTTTGATCCAATTAACGCAGTTTTTAAAGACGAAAAGCTGATAAGATTTTTAAGTCCATCGGTGTATTAGCCTGAAAATTATTTTAAAAATATAAAGTAAACAAGCTGCAGCGTGCAGCCCGCTGCATTATAAGTCTTTGGTGAATCCCGCGAGATCATCTAACTTTTCCGGGATAAAAAATAGCCTATGTGCTATTCCAGGTCATCATCTACTTGTGTGCCAAATTTCATTCAAATCCGTTCAGTAGTTTTTGCGTAATTGAGTAACAAACATTCATCCAAAGATCCATCCAAACATTTATCCAAACATCCAAACTTTCGCATTTATAATATTAAATATAAATTTGCTAAAAATGACGTAATTTTAATATTTGAAAAGCTGTAACTTTTTAAAATTAGATTCGATTTTGATTCTTGAAGTGCCATCTGATGTATTTTTAGTATTAAATTATCGTAGAATACCAAAAATTTCGAAGTTATGTCTAAAAACACTTTTTTTAAAATTTTTCGTCAACGATTTCTCCCAAACGGATAAACCAATTTTGATGCAATTTATGCATTAGATGTAGTTTTTTAAGGAATAGAGCTGATTAGTTTTTGTACTCAATCGGCACATTAATCTGGAAGTTATGTTAAAAAAATACTGTTTCGCCACATTTTTTTGGGGTTTTTTCAAAATTTCTCAAAACCTCCTAGGCCAACTTAGTCCAATTTTTCAGGAAGTCTAAGTTGAGCAGAATACAATCGAATGCCATCAACCGCGTTTCGACCGGTCCAGCCATTCAAAAGTTATGAGATGTTTACATACACACATACACACACACACATACATACAGACATACTGACGTCATCGCGAAAACAGTCGGAAAATATTCCTAGGACCTCAAAACGTGGAGATCCGGTGAAAACGCAATTTTCGAAAACCGGGGCAAATTCAGTAACTTCCTATCTACGTACACTACGTACTACGTAGCGGGAAGTTAAAAATATACAAAATCATTATTAAAGTTTCGGCCAAATTTTCAGAGGCTGTTCAAAATCTATAATATGTTCCATTAGTGTAATAAAAAATGATTTAAAAAATCAAAACGTCACTTTTGCCCTATACAAAAAACAAAACGCATGGATATATTTTCAATTACGCAAAATTCGAACTAAAATACTTTAGCGTCTTCAACTAAATTAAAAGTGATTGGGAAAAATATACTTAGATCGACAGATTACATAATAGTTGCTATCCTAATTATAGTTTAATGTAAATTGACACACTGCCAGCATTACAGAGTTCATTCACAAGACTGGGTGCATCAAATTTATGAATTTAGTGGGATATTTTTAAAAGAAATATTTTTATATTATCTTGTCAAAATATTACAATAATAATTAAAACGTACTTTGAATTCATTATTTAATTCCTAATTTAGGCCCGACTTTTAAAAGTAACCCTGTATAAATAAACCTAAATCTAATATGCTTTTCATAACTATAATGTGCAGTGATATAAATAAATAAAATAAAATTAATATCCCCGGACAATATATACAAATACATCTAACCCCAAGTCAGAAAATTACTTGCTTGTGATATGAGCGATAGTCAGCAATACATAGAAATACATAGTAAATACTGAAAATATGTTTAGTAAATACCCGAACCCAGACGTACAAACATCTATGTTTTTCACACAAATGTTTGTTAGGATAAACATTTGTATGAAAATTTGTATGTTTTTCGCCGTGTTGGTCCTGGCCTCCTTTGAAGAATAGGCCAACTGCCGTTCTGCCAGGCAGGTCGTAAAAGGCGACCGATTGGCTATTGAGTTACTACCATCGTGGCTACTAGGTGGTAGAGTTCTGCATTGTCTCGCCCGGGTCTGGTACCACCGCCTTATCTATTCCTGCCGCAATAGCGTCAGTGCTTGTCGCTGTCGTTCCGGTTTGGAGGGTAAGGTAGCCGGTAAACTTATGTATGTGGCATTAGACCTCGCCACAAGATAGCAACGCACCATTAACATCTTTGGTGTCTATAGGCAATGGTTGACTCTTTCCATCAGGAGACCCATCTGCTTGTTTGCTATCTTATGGTATAAAAAAAAATGAAAAGCATAGATGCTTGTGTTTGACAAAGGAATCAAAATCTAACCCTATCGATTGCGTAGCCAATCTCGCTACTGGAACAAGGAAGGTATTTAAAAATGTGGTCATTTGCTTAATTCCTGTCACGCAATATGTGGTTTAATTTGTGTGGTAACTATAAATTATTTTTAATAACTTTTAATATCTATATTCTTGCAAATAACAATCTTTATTTATTTCTTTTTTCTTTTTTGTATCAGTTAAATAATAGAAGACAAATTAAATACAAATAAAGCTTTATGTGTCATGATTTCTAAATCCAAAATAAATACCCATTTTCTATCTGTATTCAAGTGCTACCATAACAGTAGAAGACAGTTATGGAGGCACCCTTTGACCGCAGTTTAAATATATTTTCAATGTAGTCGTGGAGCTGACGACTGGTTCTTTAAAACTTGCGAATATTTCTGCGCTTGCATAAGATATGAAAAATACATTGTTTTTTAATAAAAATTATGTTGACTGCAGTCGCTTAATCTAAAATAGTAAATTAGTTAAATTTGAAAAAAATAAATAAAAGGTATTTCGGGACATAAAGTACTTTTTGTCTCAGCAGGTCGTCACTGGATGCCAAGCAAATGTAAAACAACAAAGTTCCTAATATAATTTATAATTAATGAAAATCAGTTATGATTTTCAGAAATCTAAAACGTGTTTACAAACAATTGCGGTACACGAGATTCAAATCTATTGTACCGAGATGTAGAGTAAAAGAGTAAAATAAATAAATAATTTTGAAATATATAAAAGTGTATGTCAAGTAATAATTGCGTAACGCCTTAAGAGAGCATCATGCTGTTTTTCGTCACATTATATGGGTCGATTTTCGGTTATATCAAATCATGCCAATTATATTCTTATAATTTTCTTCAGATTTCGCCATTTTGTGCTATAAAAAATTCTGCGGTAATTAGTATTTTAAAACCCGGTGTCTTTAATTGGGCCTTATTTGTAGATTAATTTATTTAGGTGTTGAAAATATATACATATAGCGTAATAGTTTGATATTTATATTGGCTAAATGTCATACAAAAAGAATGATTTTCGAACTAGCCTGGTCAATATATCACTACATAGTATAAAACAAAGTCGCTTTCTCTGTCTGTCGCTATGTCCCTATGTGTGCTTAAATCTTTAAAACTACGCAACGGATTATGATGCGGTTTTTTGTAATAGATAGAAAGATTAAAGAGGAAGGTTTATGTGTATAATAACATTTAATATATTGTAGAGAAATACTGAAATTTTTGAGTTTTCTGATGTCATGTCGTAAATAATTATATTTTTTTTCGCTTATATTGCAAACGCAGGCTAAACCCTATGAGATTTATCAAAATAATGTACTAAGTATTTGTACACCTTGAAAAGGTCTACAGAAAAGTCCGCGATGGTATATGTCTAGCTCTTATGGATAACCCACAATAGCATTTTTTGTCATTTACTTTTTACGAGAAATAATGGTTTTTTTCAAAGCAATTTTAAGCAATACAGCACTAATCTTTACCCAATTAAATACCTTAAATATATTATTGATTTAATATAGATCAATATGGCTGTTTACAGCATGTAATTTAAATGAATATTTTCGAAGATATTACAGATTTAAAATGCAGGGGCATAGCGGTTGCGGGGTTACCGGCCGGTCGGGCGGCGCGCGCGCGTTGTGTTCTAAAACCGCTGGGAAACGTGTTAATTTTCGGATAAATAAATATAGAACTTCCATTGATATAAAAAACCCAAGATACACAATCAGTGTCTCAAAAACGTCCTCCAAAAATGAGCGCACAATTTAAAATTGTGCGCTCAAATAGAATCGCGTCGGATGTGACACTGTCAATTTTATTTCTTTTTGTACATTCCTTTGTAAAAACAACCATAAATCTTTCGTTTAAGGTTAAATATGCAAAGACATATGTTTTTGCCATATTTATAACTACTTAAATAAAATTAGGGACACTTTTGAGTGTCAGTTTTGTTCGGGACTGTGCATCTTGGGTTTTTTATATCAATGAGGACTTCGGCTGAAAACCAAAATTTAGTACATTCCTTTTTTTACTAAATATCACCATATAAAAATCATGTGGATGATTAGAAACAGTATTAACAAATTATTTTTCCTGTTTTCGGAATTTTATATGATCAAGTAAAGTACATTCTATCATGTAATAAGTTAGCACATTCCTTAGATAATATCTTCAGGTATATCGTATAATTTTTGTTAAATTGTTATTTAACAATCAATGCAAAAAAACATGATTTAGCAAACCAGTTTTTTACTACTTTACTTACTTACTTTTCATTTTACTTTTCATTTTTTTTTTCACTGAGTGACATAGGCTATTTGAAAAAAAAACTTCTGACTACGTATATAGATAAGGAAGTTACTGATTTTACCCCGATTTTCGAAAATCGAGTTTTTACGAGATGTCTACGTTTAGAGGTCCTAGGAATCTTTTCAGACTATTTTCACGATGACGTCAGTATGTCTGTATGTATGTATGTATGTATGTATGTATGTATGTATGTATGTATGTATGTATGTATGTATGTATGTATGTATGTATGTATGTATGTATGTATGTATGTATGTATGTATGTATGTATGTATGTATGTATGTATGTATGTATGTTTGTATGTATGTATGTATGTATGTATGTATGTATGTATGTATGTATGTATGTATGTATGTATGTATGTATGTATGTGTGTGTGTGTGTGTGTGTGTGTAGGTGTGTATGTAAACATCTCATAACTTTTGAACGGCTAGACCGATCGATTCTGCTCAACTTAGATTTCTTGTAAGTTTGTCCGGATTCGGTCCAGGAGATTTTGAGAAATTTTGAAAAAACACCAAAAAAATTTTGACGAAACAGTTTTTTTTAATATAACTTCCAGATTTATGCACCGATTGAGTAGAAAAACTAATCATCTCTATTCGTCAAAAAACTATGTCTAATAAATAAATTGTATCAAAATCGGTTTATTCGTTTGAGAGTAATCGTTGACGAAAAATTTTGAAAATGTGTTTTTTCGACATAGCTTCGAAACTTTTCTACCAATCATTTTTTGGTGTTCTAAGATATTTTAGTACTTAAAAAACTACGTAAAATGCCATTTCAAAAATCAAAATCGAATCTTATTCTCAAACTTATAGCTTTTCATACGTTATTTTTAGTAAACTTACTTAAGTTTTTTTAAATAACTTTCAAGTTAATTTACCGATTGACTTAAAAATATTATCAGCTTTTGTTCCGTTAATTTAATCAAAATCGGTTTGGGAGTCAATTTGTTTGGGATTTATCAACGAAGAAAATTAAAAATAAAATATTTTTTGACATAGCATCGAAATTTTATTATATTTTTATTTAGGTAAAACAATATTTTAGATCTTAAAAATTGACTTGAATGCCATCATCGTTTTCAAATATACAGCTTTTCAAAAATTAATAATTATATTATATTACTAGGTGTTGCCAGCGACTTCGTCCGCGCGGACTTCGTTTACTCCGCACTGCTCCTCCCCCGTAGGTGATAGCATGATAATATGTAGGTATTATGTTGACCCGACCTGTTAGTAATATTCATGCAAAATTTGAAGTACTTTTTGAGCAGTACTTTTTGAGTTTACCCCGGACATACATACAGACAAACAGACAAAAATTCTAAAAACTATATTTTTGGCTTCGATATCGATTGTAGATCACGCCCCAAGTATTCTTTTAAAAAAATAATCAATGTACAGTTTTGACTTTTCTACGATTTTATTATATGTATAAAGATTATATTTTTTTACTCTTGAGCTTAAAATACTTTAATTTAGTGAGAAGTTTCAGGGATGGCCCGTAGGGTCAACCATTTATACATTTTTTCCCGTTGGTCCTGATGCCTCTAAAGAAAACATGTTTGTATTGTCTAATGGCAAGAAAGGTGTGGACGTTGTATATAAAGACATTCTGTAATATATTAATTGTAAAAATAAAAGAAGTAGATAAAAATGTAAAAACTAAAAATGTAGTACCTATATGAATTTAGATATTCCAAAGATAGCAGGATACCTTCATGGTACAGAGAAAGGGGAATTCTTTTACTCCAAATTTAACGCGTGCGGGCCACGGGCAGTAATGAATAAATCAAAACTACTGGACCGATTTTAACAATTTTTTTTCACTGAGTGACATAGGCTATATATTTTATACCCGTGCGAAGCCGGGGCGGGCCGCTAGTTTACTTATAAAATTCACTATCGTCAGCTCTTTGTCCTTCAGTATCGACATGGTTATCACTTGGAAAGTTCACGATTTCACCATAATGGACAATATTTTCATTATAAATCCAGAAACCAATCACCAGCATCCATTTCGTGGGTGTTAGTCGTTATTTCACAGTTTTGTGAGCTTAAGTGGCGTTTGGTGGAAATGGGTATCGATTCTATCTGCACACGCGACCAGTTTCGAAATTCATTTTAAGTGAATTGATTCATTTTGTTGCCAATATTTATTTGTTTTATGGCTTAGTAATACAAAGGGCTTTGTCCGCACATTAAAGTTGAAATAAAATATATGTATAGTAATAATAATAAATATTACGGGAAAAATAACATGAATTGATCTAGTCTCAACGATTTAGACTTTGGCGTACACTTTTTTGAAGTGAAAACTTCTTTAGGCGCGTTGAGCGTTTTGGTAGAGGGTAAAATCCTCGGTTCGCGTCACCGACATGCTAATGATAATAGTATATCTATAGCTATGTTTTGCATATAGTTTTAATTACTCTCAACTTAATAGTTCCGTTTTCACTTCTATCGGCAGTCCCACGACTGCTACTGTTTTTTTTTTTATATCATAAGATAGCAAACAAGCAGATGGGTCTCCTGATGGAAAGAGTCAACCATCGCCTATAGACACCAAAGATGTTAATAATGCGTTGCTATCTTGTGGCGAGGTCTAATGCCACATGCATAAGTTTACCGGCTACCTTACCCTCCAAACCGGAACACGACAGTGACCAGCACGGACGCTATTGCGGCAGGAATAGGTAAGGCGGTGGTAATATAGTAACTATAGTAACTAGGGCGTTTTAGGCTGAGTCTCGACTCCAAACAAAAATATGGTCAAGTGCGAGCGGGACACGCACACCGAGGGTTCCACAAAAACTTGTAACTACAAGATTATGGTTTTTGGACTTTTTCTTTTACATGTGCTGCAAGACATTGTTCCTTGCCAAATTTCATAATTTTAGTTTACCGAGAAGTACTCTATATAGTTTATTTCTTCTAAAAAAGAAGTATGTACGAGTACATAATATATTCCTCGATTGTACCTAGATAATAAAGTTGTATCTTCACTCCCATATCCCCGAAGGGGTAGGTAGAGGCACCCACGATTAGCCGAAAATACTTGTGGGATAAATGTGATAGGTGGCAAGCCTATCGCCAACCGGGCACTTTCCAATCCCGGGCAACTTTGTGTTACTCAGAAAACTGAAAAAAACATTTTTTTATGTGCCCGACCTGGGAATCGAACCCGGGACCTCATGCGGCCAACGCCAGTGCTGGACCACTAGACCACAGAGGCGACTAGATAATAAAGTATTTGATTTAATTTTATTTGACGCCTCTGTGGTCTAGTGGTCCGGTGTCGGAGTTGACCACATGGGGTCCTGGGTTCGATTCCTTGGTCGAGCAATTCTAAAATGTGCTTTTTCAGTTTTCTGATAAAAACTACGTTGCCCGGCATTGGAAAGTGCCCGGTTGGCGATAGGCATGCCACCTATCACATCACATGGGACCAAGTATCTTCGGCTAATTGTGGATGCAATTGTTGTACCTACCTCTGCCTACCTCTTCGGTAATACGGGCGTGAAGATACTTTTTTTTAACTGATTTATTTTTTTAAGTTTTTTTAGTTGTCCAGCCTAAAATTTCAAACTGGTAACTCAACATATAGAATATACACCCCCTCTATATACGTCAATGACTAGTCTACAAGGTACATGGTCATAGACTTCATTATTATTCTAAGTACCTAGTATACATATTCACATACAATCACAAACATTTTAATTTCTATTAGTTAGTAGAACAACAAAGCGAAATTTACATTTATACAACACAGTATCAAACACCATCACCTGCGTAATTTAGCCGGTAAAGCACATTGAGGTCATGAACAAAATTACATACATTAGTGTGCGACCACCCATACTATTTATATATTATGTACTTGTATGAACTCCTATTATTCTGTCATTGTAACATAATATAAAGTAGTAAAGTAGTAAGTAGGGGAGCCCAAGAGGGGATTTTGGGATTTACTCGAGCGCGTCAGATTAACATAGGGGGGATATCCCGCATTCTGTTGAGGTTTTCCACCAAATATAAGCCCTTTATATAGAGGGGGTTAATTAGGGCAGAAAAAACAAACAAAATTAAAATACTTTGGCTTGTGGAAATTGTCAGATTATATTTTTTTCGTTATTCTTACATCATTTCCTATATAATAAAACAGAACGCGCTCAAGAATGTCAAAACAACGTTTTCTTTGCAACTTTGTAACCCTCCCACTCCCTTACGTTACACTTGAATTGGCAGATTTTCTAAATTTTAGGTGGAAATTAATCCGCCATACCTTAATCTGACGCGATTTAGTGTTACTATGGCACAGATTTTTTTAAACATTTTTTTTATCTGTAGTTTTTTCCCCACCATTAAAATGAAAAATTTTATATAACCTTTTATTTTTCCTATAATTTAATCTACAAAATCCAATAGGTTTCAACGACGCTCGAGTAACATCCTATTTAGCTTCGTGGGCTCCCCTACTATAAAGTAACTGACCCGGCAAAATTTGTTGTGCCATACAAATAACTTGTGAATATTTTGATGGAATACTTGAGAGGGGGGAGGAAGGTTAATTAAGATAAAAATCATTTCTTTTAAGTTAGACCAAACAGTAGGTCAATCTACAAAATTTCATTGAAATCGGTTCAGTAGTTTAGGAATCCATAGCGTAATATATAATATACGTATATGATGTGGGAAATTCCCTAAGATGTGGGAAATTTTTTAATTTACAATTATTGAACTACTTTAGCTATAACTATGGATAAAAATATGTAAATTATAAAATGTCAATGAAATAATTATTTCATAATAATTACATCAACAAAATAAAATTAAAATAAAGAATAGATTACACCAATTGCATATTACACACATATTTAATCTTATATCTTTAAACGAGCTATTCTTGTATATATATATATATATATATATATATATATATATATATATATATATATATTTTTTTTTATTTTTTTTTTTTTCAAATTTTCCTAAAAACGGGGTGGGTGCTAAAATTCATATAACATAACTAGCTATCTGCAATTTCGTTCGCGTCATCCAAAAATAGAATTTAATACCAGGTTTAGTTCTAGTACTAAATAAAACGTTATTATAAAACCGGGCTTAGCGCTAGTCCGAGGAAAGAAGAATGAATTTTAGCACTGGAACTAACTTTAATACCGTAACAAACTGACTTCTTAGTCTTGGTTTAAACCCGGTACTAAGTATGTTTTTGTAATAAGGCGGATAATATTTAACGCAGTAAAACTGCAGCAACCCACTTCCAATTTCCTGTATCTCCGGAACCCGACATCAGATCTTCACGAAATTTAAATGGGTGAGTAAAAATAAAAGATGACCGATCGGCTATGCAAGTCACTAACATCGTGGCTACTAGGTGGTAGAGTTCTGCATTATCTCGCCCGGGTTTGGTACCACCACCTTACCTTTTCCTACCACAATAGCGTCAGTGCTTGTCACTGTCGTGTTCCGGTTTGGAGGGTAAGGTAGCCGGTAAACTTATGCACGTGGCATTAGACCTCGCCACAAGATAGCAACGCACCATTAACATCTTTGGTGTCTGTAGGCGATGATTGACTCTATCCATCAGGAGACCCATCTACTTGTTTGCTATCTTATAAAAAAAAAACATACAGCCGAATTGATAACCTCCTCTTTCTGGGGAGTCGGTTGAAAATTAGAATTGGTAGAGAACAAATAGTTTTTATTCTTACTTTTGTTGTGAGAAAAGTAAAATTTTAGAAAACCGCTCAAGCGTGTATCGTGCTACGTGTGATGAAGGGTTCCGTAATACTCTCTAGTACAGATACAGTACCCGGCGATAAATATTGCACATCGAACTTTGGAAAGAGACAATCGGATAATTTCGGCTTCGTAGAGCGTTATCTCTGTCGCACAAAATACAAACAGTCCGGTACCTATTAGGAGCTGTTAAAACAAGTATGATTTGCTTCTTTTGATATTTTTATTCTTTGTATAAAATACACTAATTTTTCTATAAGTGATGGCTTTAGGTTGGGGTAAAATAAAATAAAAAAACATTTTTACATTATGTTTACGTATTTAATTATTTTGGAACATTACAGCTTTAGTGTACATAATAAACACCATTATACCTATTGCTAAAATGAGACATTGCAATAAAAATAATAATAATTCTAATTCTCAATTACTTCCATTTCACTATCTGTGCTCTCAAAGAGGTCAATATCACTGTCACTATCAGCCGTATTTATTACTAATCTATCAGTGTAATTGTCTAAACTGTGTTGAATGCTTCTATATTCATTCTCACATTTGATTGCATGATCGCAAACCTTTTTCCACTCTTCAGCGCCGATCATGTTTACTTTTTCAGTCAATAATGTTTTTACTGTAGTTAAGTTCATACCCACATTTCTAGAGGCTACATAGCCTTTCAGTTGAGACCATATATTTTCAATTGGATTAAAATCCGGATGATATGGTGGTAATCGCAACACAGTGTGCCCATGTTCGGCAAGTATTTTGTCCACAGAAAACTCTGTATACCTCTCCTTGTGCTGACATATAATAGCGTAAATCTGGGTTTTTGTTAATTTTGGATCAACTGGAATTTCATGTCTGTTTAACCAGTTGATCATTTCCCGTTTAATGGTGTTTGAGTTGGGGGGTCTCTCAACATACTTGTTGTGATAGGGTGCGTTGTCGATAACTAGAACAGAATCACTGGGTATATTTGGGATTAATTGGTTAACCAGCCATTTCTCATAGTTATCGTTATTCATTTCATTGTGATAGTCACCTGTAGTGTCCGTGGATTTATACGTTAAAAAAGCACCGGGTACAAAGTCTTTTTCATTTCCCGCATGAACTATTATCAAACGTTGACCTTTTGAAATTGGCTTTTTTACTCCTTTTTTCTTATCGTCACTCCAAGATTTCCCTTTAGTGTGGGATGCATGTATATATGACTCATCCCTGTAGACGATATTTTTTCCTGTTTCGCGAAATTTGCGTATTTTATCAAGGTATTCCATTCGTTTGAGACTAACGTCGTGCTTTTCCATTAGAATTTTTCGATTATCTTCCATTTTAGTGAACTGAAATCCCATGTCATGAAGTATTTTTCTCAACGTTTTTTCAGACCCATTGTAATTAATAGCTTCAGATAACTTAGCTTTTAATGATTTTATTGTTGGCAGTTCATTAAATCGTAAGTGAAAATCATACACCATTCTTCTAACAACATCGTAATCAAAATCGTCCATATCCAAACGAAATTGCTTTTTTGGTCTCCCTTTTTTTGGAGTGCTGAACTTAATTTCAGTCGAATGTGTTTCAGTACTGACTTCGTTTAATATATTGTTCAAAGTTCTTCTTGAAATTCCAGTGGCATTTTCAACTCGCTCTTGAATCTTCTTAAAATAACAACTTACATTTTCATCTACTTTTTTTTTAAATCTATCAGCTTCGCTTACAAAGTATTTATAAACATTGTAGATAATTTCACGTGACTGACCTCGTAAAGGTTTCCCTCTTTTTCCGAAAGATGCCATATTACAACTTTAAATTATTTAAATTTGTGGGTGTTATCAACTCTAAATATATATTTTTAATCGGGACGCGACTGCACTCTATCGTACTTGAACAACGACTGACTAAACGTCACATAGGTAGTGTGGGACAGAGATAACGCTTTACGAAGCCGAAATTATCCGATTGTCTCTTTCCAAAGTTCGATGTGCAATATTTATCGCCGGGTACTGTACAATCATACTGATAGTACGTTAAGAGGTATCGCACGCGAAGTATCATTGCGTGATTATTGGGATAGTTATTATGAGGTCAGTATAATGCCTTAAATAAAGGCTTACCCCTCATGCCAACCGACAAACCGATGAGTAGGTAAATTGGAACTTCACTCTGCCTAATGCCTCAAGGAAACTGACGTAATAATATTGTAGTTTATTAATCAACTCATTAATGTTATCAAATTAATTAAGTTAAATTTAAACTATTTACAATATCATAAATAATTCATCGTAACCAAACAATTCAGAGTCACGTTCCAATGAACTCTGAATATGACGAAACACCAGCTTTATTACGAATAAACCAACATAGCCGCTAATGTATCGCAAACCACGATACCAGAAATAGTTCTAATGTAACAGACATTTAACTATCTCCAGCTATTATTTAATGCTTCATACCAAATGAGTCGAGACCTTATCTTATCTGCATCCTTTGCTAGTCAGATTTACAAATATTTAGTGCCTACCGCTGTCTTCGCTAAGGCAATTGCACACTACAATAATTTATTTCTTTATTTAAACTATTATATACATTTTTTATATATCATAAGTTGTGATGTGCCGGATATCGGTACCCGCGGGTATCCGAGGCAGGAGAAAGATCCGTATCCGTTAGTCTTTAGGCGGATCTTGAACGGATCTTTTATATTATTAGATTTCATCACATGTGCAAAATTCTATATATAGAATGAAATTCTCTTCATTAAAATATTTCTTATTTCTTAAGATCACATCTAGTTTGGATTTGCAAAAATCAAATATAGATATCTTAACATTATTTGAACTGAGTTCTTCCTTATATGGCATGTAGAAACGAAGTTCTTAAAATTCTTAAAAATTATATCATTTACTAATCTATGTGTTTCTATTTAAAAAATATTTAAGGGGCTCCCATACATCAAACGTGATTTTTATGCAATTTTTTTGTCGAGCTTAACAATGACAACTGGTAGACGCCTGAAATAATTACAGAATAATTAGTTCTATTTCCTTTATTCAAATTAAAAATAAATCATTAAATTAAAATAAAATAATTTAGGGCCCCATATACAGTACCCGGCGATAAATATTGCACATCGACCTTTGGAAAGAGACAATCGGCTAATTTCAGCTTCGTAGAGCGTTATCTCTGTCGCACAAAATACAAACAGTCCGGTACCTATTAGGAGCTGTTAAAACAAGTATGATTTGCTTCTTTAATATTTTTATTCTTTGTATAAAATACACTAATTTTTCTATAAGTGATGGCTTTAGGTTGGGGTAAAATAAATTAAAAAAACATGTTCACATTATATTTACGTATTTAATTATTTTGGAACATTACAGCTTTAGTGTACATAATAAACACCATTATACCTATTGCTAAAATGAGACATTGCAATAAAAATAATAATAATTCTAATTCTCAATTACTTCCATTTCACTATCTGTGCTCTCAAAGAGGTCAATATCACTGCCACTATCAGCCGTATTTATCACTAATCTATCAGTGTAATTGTCTAAACTGTGTTGAATGCTTCTATATTCATTCTCACATTTGATTGCATGATCGCAAACCTTTTTCCACTCTTCAGCGCCGATCATGTTTACTTTTTCAGTCAATAATGTTTTTACTGTAGTTAAGTTCATACCCACATTTCTAGAGGCTACATAGCCTTTCAGTTGAGACCATATATTTTCAATTGGATTAAAATCCGGATGATATGGTGGCAATCGCAACACAGTGTGCCCATGTTCGGCAAGTACTTTGTCCACAGAAAACTCTGTACACCTCTCCTTGTGCTGACATATAATAGCGTAAATCTGGGTTTTTGTTAATTTTGGATCAACTGGAATTTCATGTCTGTTTAACCAGTTGATCATTTCCCGTTTAATGGTGTTTGAGTTGGGGGGTCTCTCAATATATTTGTTGTGATAGGGTGCGTTGTCGATAACTAGAACAGAATCACTGGGTATATTTGGGATTAATTGGTTAACCAGCCATTTCTCATAGTTATCGTTATTCATTTCATTGTGATAGTCACCTGTAGTGTCCGTGGATTTATACGTTAAAAAAGCACCGGGTACAAAGCTTTTTCATTTCCCGCATGAACTATTATCAAATGTTGACCTTTTGAAATTGGCTTTTTTACTCCTTTTTTCTTATCGTCACTCCAAGATTTCCCTTTAGTGTGGGATGCATGTATATATGACTCATCCATGTAGACGATATTTTTTCCTGTTTCGCGAAATTTGCGTATTTTATCAAGGTATTCCATTCGTTTGAGACTAACGTCGTGTTTTTCCATTAGAATTTTTCGATTATCTTCCATTTTAGTGAACTGAAATCCCATGTCATGAAGTATTTTTCTCAACGTTTTTTCAGACCCATTGTAATTAATAGCTTCAGATAATTTAGCTTTTAATGATTTTATTGTTGGCAGTTCATTAAATCGTAAGTGAAAATCATACACCATTCTTCGAACAACATCGTAATCAAAATCGTCCATATCCAAACGAAATTGCTTTTTTGGTCTTCCTTTTTTTGGAATGCTGAACTTAATTCCAGTCGAATGTGTTTCAGTACTGACTTCGTTTAATATATTGTTCAAAGTTCTTCTTGAAATTCCAGTGGCATTTACAACTCGCTCTTGAATCTTCTTAAAATAACAACTTACATTTTCATCTACTTTTTTTTTAAATCTATCAGCTTCGGTTACAAAGTATTTATAAACATTGTAGATAATTTCACATGACTGACCTCGTAAAGGTTTCCCTTTTTTTCCGAAAGATGCCATATTACAACTTTAAATTATTTAAATTTGTGGGTGTTATCAACTCTAAATAATTATTTTGATCGGGACGCGACCGCACTCTATCGTACTTAAACAACGACTGACTAAACGTCACATAGGTAGTGTGGGACTGAGATAACGCTCTACGCAGCCGAAATTATCCGACTGTCTCTTTCCAAAGTTCGATGTGCAATATTTATCGCCGGGTACTGTACCAAACCAGTTTTTTATAGATCATAGCACAGAAACCTTCGTGCGCGAGTCCGACTCGCACTTGGCCAGTTTTTTAAATCATTACTCGTTAGATAGCAAACAAGCAGATGGCTCTCCTGATAGAAAGAGAAACTATCGCCTATAGATACCAAATATGGTAATTGTGTGTTGCTATTCGTGTGGCAGGATGACATTGTCACATGCATAAGTCTACCAGCTCCCAAAGACACTCCAAAGAGGAACACAATGACAAGCACTGACGCTATTGTGGTAGGAATAATTAAGGCCGATGTAAGGTAATATCCGGGCGACACATTGTGTAACTCTGGTTGCCTTGTAAGACCTGCCTGGCAGAATGGCAGTTGGCATATTCGTCAAAGGAGCCCGGACCAAGATGGAGGGTTTATAAACATAACAAAATATTTATTACAGAAAAATAAAACGTATTAATTATATTATCTTTAAATATTCGTAGTATTTAAATGCCTGGCCGAGTAATAAAATATTTGTACGAAAGTTAAGATCCGTATCCGTATTCGCGGATCTTAACAGTAATTATCCGTATCTGTATCCGTTTCCGCGGATCTAATTTTTTAACGTTACAGCACGTCTCTAATCATAAGATAGCAAATAAGCAGACGGGTCTCCTGATGGAAAGAATTAACCATCGCCTATAGACACCAAAGATGTTAAATAAAAAAAAGATATCGCATTGACGTTGTTGCGGAAGAATAAGTAAGGCGGTTGTACCAAGTACCAGGGCGATACGTTGCGAAACTCTACCATCTAGTAGTCACGATGATTGTGATACTTATATCCAACCGATCGCCTCTTACGACCTTCCTGGTAGAATGGCAGTTGGTCTATTCTTCAAAGAAGCCCGGTCCAACACGTAAGTCGACTTATTCTTGTATAACAAAATTTCTCACCTCCTCTCATCAGAGTGCTAAGTGTGAGTTTTTCTCTTCGCATTCGATCGTGAGCGCGTTTCGAGTTTACTAGGAATTTGTATGTGATTTGTACAGCGCCACCTAGTGGTAAACTGGTTTCTCACGGTGGCGCTGTACAAATCACATACAAATTCCTAGTAAATCCAAACGCGCTCACGATCGAATGCAAAAAGAAAAACTTACACTTAGCACTCAGCTTAAATCACGCAGTGGACTACGGGGCGTACTAAGTGTCTAATATCTGTATGTGACTTTTTCATAACACGTTTCCTAGGTATTGTGCATGTAGTTATTTATACATTTTATAGTCGACTTTGTCAAAGGTCGTAGTACCGGATTCTTTGAAACAGGTTGGTGTTCATTTTGCCGTTTAAAAACTAGCTTTTCGCTTTGAGTACGCTATTTTTTATCAGACTTTACATGTCATAGCGTCAGCGTCAGGTGACCTTCGCGTGAGGATGTTAAGGTTTTTTTATCAAGGTGAGTTGAGGTTGGATTTTAGCTGTAATTATCATGTTGCGTCAATCTTTATGATTTTCCTTTTCATCTGGCATAATAATAAATATTATAATGTTTTGTAATGTTTGGTTTTTAGTTTGTAATATTACTAGCTGTTGCCTGTGACTTCGCGTGACGAAAAAACTATACATGGTGGTGTACAGCCATCACCGTATTGCTCTAATTTATAAAAAGTATCTTCATGCCCGTATCCCCGAAGAGGTAGGCAAAGGTACAACAAGTGTACCCACGATTAGCCCATGATACATAGTCCCACAGTGTGATAGGTGGCAAGCCTATCACCAGCCGGGCACATTTTGCAAAATCGGGCAACGTCGTTTTTATCAGAAAACTGAAAATAATTATTTTCTTGAATTGCCCGACCCGTTAACCGAACCCGGGAACTCAAGTGGTCAACTCCGACACCGCGCCACTAAACTACAGAGCTGAATTTT
Source organism: Apodemia mormo (assembly GCA_036924255.1). Taxonomy (NCBI): domain Eukaryota; kingdom Metazoa; phylum Arthropoda; class Insecta; order Lepidoptera; family Riodinidae; genus Apodemia; species Apodemia mormo. Next base: position 15,441,642 of record JAUPFN010000021.1, on the reverse strand, counting down.
TATAGTGTACCGAAATCCCACTAAACAATAAATAAAACCTGAATCGACTAAAAATAGTAATTGAAAACCAGTATGGAAACCGCGTGGAAAAAATTCTAAAATAAAAACCCGCATAGTTCCCGTTCCCGTGGGATAAGAACTATCCTATGTCCTTTCTTGGGTCTCAAACTATATTTGTACCAAATTTTATCCATATTGGTTCAGTGGTTTGACTGAAAGCGTAACAGACAGACAGACAGACAGATAGACAGACAGAGTTACTGTCGCATTTATAATATTAGTATGGATAGTATGGATATTCGCCCGCTGTATCATATCATATCCGCCGTTACCACCCCGCCGTATCATATACCTCTATTCCCGCCCGCGGGAATAGAGGTATATGATACAGAATACTGGAGACTAACAGAAGTCAATGTACATACAAGTAATATTCGAGCAACGCACACATAGACGTCACGGAAGCGATATTTCGGATAGTTCGGGACAGTGTTCCCGTTATTCCCAGACGGAAAAAGGAGTGTTATAAGTTTGGTCACTATGTATGTGTTTGTATGGACGACAAACCGATTTAGATGCGGTTTTTTATTTGAAAGCTAATTTTCTAGGGGTGGTTCTTAGGATTGTTTTAAACCAATTCAAGGTCATCACTGCCTTTTTAAATAGTGAAAGGAATAAAGCCTGGGGCTCGATTCACGTAATAAAACGTCAGCGATTCGAAACGTTTTAGGCTCTTTTACACATTATACACCACCGTAGCACGATGCGACATTGTATCGTGTTAATGTGTATAAGAGCCCTACGCGCTTCGACTCGTTTCACATTTGTTACGTGAATAGTGGGCTGATCGATGCGAAATTTGGTATTTTTTTACTTCAGTGATATCCCTTATATGGTAACTTTTGACATGTGGACTGAGGATTTCTTTTAGGAGATAATCAGCTCTTTTCTTGATTTGCTCTGCAAATAATACATATGGGGCAGAAAGGAGGTGTTATAATAAATGAATGTGTCGGGGGATTTTTAATTCAGTTATATTAGTTTAAAAAATTATATAACACAATTAATGAGACTAATTTATTTCCATCACAGATATTAAAAACTTAATTTACAACTTAGTGGGTGAATGCGCAATTTCTTTTGAATCTATTTCATGAATAAAAAGATTTCTTGCTAATATTACGTTCCATGAATATTCATTATAATCGAAGTTAATCAACTCCAAATTGGCCAATATGGAATTTATTGCATTTTGGTAAAAACAAATGATTTAACTTTATAAAAGGTCTTAAGGGCTTATGCACAAATAACTTTTTGCAAAGATGTTGATATTTTGCTACTTAATGATATTTTTTATGTCATAAGATAGCAAACAAACACAAGAGTCTATTGATGGGAAGAGTCAATCTATGCCACATGTATCTGTGTATCATGCCACATACATAAGTTTACCAGCAGCTGTACCCTGCAAACCGGAACACGACAGTGACAAGCACTGACGCTATTGCGACAGGAATAGGCAAGGTGGTGGACCCGGTGAAGACAACGCAGAGCTCTATCTAGCCACGATGTTAGTAACTCGCATAGCCAATTGGTCGCCTCGTACGAGCTGCCTGGAAGAACGGCAGTTGGTCTATTCTTCAAAGGAGCCCGGACCGATACAGAGGAAGTTATACAAATTATCATACAGATAATTATAGTACTCACAATTATATAAATAGTTATTGCACTTACAATTTAAGTGGTATCTTTGATACGAGAATCCTAGATTCTTATTTGAAAGTCATCAGCTGTTTTTGTATTTTGTTCTGCAAATGATGCACATGAGGAAGGAAGGTGGTTTTATGATAAAGATGTCTGTTTTTTTTTACTAAGAGTAATTAATATACTAGTTTAAAAAATTATATAACAAAATTAGTGAGCGTGATTTACTTCCGTCAGAATTATTTAAAACTAAATTTATATCGCAAGATTCGAATAGATGAATGAGTCATTTCATTTAAATCTATTTCATGAATAAAATGATTCGATTCTTACAAATACAACACTTTATAAATATTCATTAAAATCGAAATGGGCCAACCTAAAATTTATCGTATTTTGTAAAAACAAATGATTTAACTTTCTAAGGAGTCTTAAGAGCTTATGCGCAGATGACTTTTCGCAACCTTATAAATAATAGGGGAGTCAAAGATGCTAAATAGAAATTTACTCGAGCGTCGTAGGGACCTATTAGATTTTGTATATTAAATGATAAGTAAAAATAAAATGTATGATAACGTTTTTCATTTCACTGGTGGGGAAAGCGTCTACAGATTTTCAATAGTTTAAAATAATAGTGGCATAGAGATACTGAAGCGCTTTAGAATGAGGAATGGTTGGTTACAATTGTCGGTTGTGATCTTCTTCTTACTATATATAAATTACGTGTCACGTTGTTTGTCTGCTATGAATTCCTAAACTATTGAACCGATTTCGATAAAATTTTGAAGACATCTACTGTTTCGTCCAACTTAAAAGATAAGATAATTTTTATGTCAATTAATTCAAGTACCCCACCAAAATATTCAATACACGTAATTTGTATGGCAAAACAATACACGTAATTTGTTTGCCGGGTCAGCTAGTTGTGAGCTAAAAATTGTAGGTATATTTAGAAAATGTGACGATTTGGGAGATGGAAGAGTCATAAATTTGAAAAAAAAACTTTTTTTTTATTAACATTGTTGAGTGCGGTTGAATTATTTTATTTTGAAAGAAATGATTTAATAATAAAAAAAAGCTATAACTTAACAATTTTCACAAGCCTTCGGTTTCCCGGCTCTATATAAAGGGCTTATATTTGGTACAGAGCCTCAACGGTATTCGAGGCATCCTCCAATGTTAATCTGACGTCCTCGAGTAAATCCCAAAATTCCCTCTTGGCTCCTCTACTATATAACTGTCGGAATATGAAGGTAAATTTTGCAGTGTTTAATGATAGCAAAAAGGTAACGCAGCTAATATAATATTTATAAGAAAACGTAACTCCCTGTCGAGTAATGGATTCATCTCTAAAACATCTCAACCCTCGATTTTCACCTGAGTCTGAGAGTGAAATCTTTTATTTAATTCGTTTTCCATCCTCTTTATTTTTAACTTTGTTTTGCCTAAAAACGTATGTTATAAGATATTCATCTGACCTTATTATCGCAAAATCAAAACGGTTAAAATGTTCAATTGCATTTTTTTAATTTTAAAATTAGTATTTTTGTATTTATCTTTTTCAAATATAGGAAAACTTGAGTAATATTACTGGCATAGTTTTTTATCGCAGCAGATATAAAAGTAATGTTTTCATGATTTGGTAGTTTCGAGATTTTTAAGGCATAATTGTTTGATAGTAGCCTTAGCAGTGTTGTATCGGCAGTGGTCCCAGGAATATTTTTTTTGTTTTTTTTTTTATATCATAAGATAGCAAACAAGCAGATGGGTCTCCTGATGGAAAGAGTCAACTATCGCCTATAAACACCAAAGATGTTAATGGTGCGTTGCTATTTTGTGGCGAGGTCTAATGCCACATGCATAAGTTTACGACAGCGACTAGCACTGACGCTATTGTGGCAGGAATAGGTAAGGCGGTGGTACTTGACCCGGTCGAGCCGATGTAGAACTCTACCACCTAGTAGTCACGATGATAGTGACGCACATAGCCACTCGGTCGCCTTTTACGACCTGCCTGGCAGAACGGCAGTTGGTCTATTTTTCAAAGGAGCCCGGGACCAACACGGGGATGATGTTTATCATCTTTGTGATTAATAACAAGCTGAATTTTTGTGAACAGCTTCGTTTTGACGAGACGCTCATCTCTTCTATCTTCGAAAAATCTCGAATCGGGTAACTAATAAAGATACATAAAAAAGAAAACTTTAGAGTATCGGACTAAGAAAAGTTTCCACTTTACGTGTAGGACAAAGTAACCCTTAAATTATAAAAATAACAAGCTATTGTGAGAAAATTAGGTTGTTTTTGAATTGATTGATATGAATTTAAAAATCTCATAATTTCGAAACTTTAGAGAACTTGTCAGAAAAACCATCGAATGTGTAGAACAAAAGTTTTTTCGTGTTTTTCATAAAATAATAAAGCGATTAAAGCAAAAAGAAATAATTATTATTGTTATTAACAAAATATTTTTCCTTAACCGAATTAAAATTTTCGAAGCTCCCTAACTTTATTAGTTACCAGATATAAGATTTTTCGAAGACAATTAAAGATTTGCGTCTTGTCAAAACGAAACTGCTCACAAAACTTCACCTTGTTATTAATTAAAAAAAAGTTTGTTTCTGGGACCACGATCTAGTAATCATTTAAAAGTATAATTTATAATTTTACCTTTAAAAAAAGTATCGTCACGCCTGCATCCCCGAAAGGGTAGACAAAGGTACAAGTGCACCCACGGTTAGCCGGAGATACTTGGTCTCACAATGTGATAGGTGGCAAGCGTATCGCCAACCGGGCACTTTTCAATCCCGGGCCCGTATTATAATAAATTGCCTGACCCAGGAATCGAACCCGGGACCTCATGTGGTCAACTCCGACACTGGACCACTACACCACAGAGGCGATCAACCTTTAAAAGTGTAATTAAATTAATACTCTACTGAATTAAATTTACTATGAGTAGATAAACGCTTCGTTTTGTTACGATGTAATGTTTAAATGTTTTTTTTTGTTTTTCTTAACATTTTAAAAGTCACTATTAGTTTTTAAACAAAATAAAGCAATAAATAAAATTCGGCTGCTTGACATTTATCGTGAATATTGGGTAGCATTTACTACGGCGAGTAATTCGCCGGTGAATGACCACTGGAGAGATTAGATTAAGTAATTATTCAATAAATGGGATTTATTGAATTAATTATAATTAATTCAATAAATCCCATAGTATGAACGATAGAGTATACAGAGATTCCACGACTATCTAAAGACTAAGGGCTCAAGGTCTCTTATAAGTACAGGATAATTGATTATGCGCTCAGTTCGTCTTTGGATTTCTACCCGACTTGCCTAAAATGGGGATTATGTTTTTCGAGTGTATATTTGTATAAAATATCGTTCGAATCGAGTCACAGTCGAGTTGTTTTTTGTAATTACTTATTTCAGTTTATGTATTGCATTCTATTCTGTGCTCGTTCTGATTAGAAGGTAGGTGAATTGTTTTCTTGAGTCAGCACGTACTACGATTTGCTTTTGAGTGGGCAAATAATTCGCACTTATTATTGTAAGAATCACGTAGAAATGCCTGCACAGACACTACAAAGATGTTAAAAGTTATATTCAATGTAATAAAATATAAATTAAGGTAGTAAACAGTAGTTTGCCTTTGGGCTGATTGTGGTCAACTCGCGATGGCATAGTGTTAACATTCGATTTTTTGTTTATATATTATTAGATAGCAAACAAGCAGATAGATGGCTCTCCTAAAGGAAAAGTAACACCTAAAAACAACAAATGTTAATGTTGCGTTGACATGAGACGCGATGTTAATGTCACTTGCATAAAATAGAAACATGAAAATGACAAGCTACAATGTTGTTGCAGCCGATATAATATGTAAGGCGTTGGGACCGAACCCTGGCGAGACGTTGCAGAAATTTACCGCCTATGGTAGTGACATGGGTAGTCAATTGTTCTCCTTGTATCAACTGCCTGGCAGTTAATTTTTCATCAGGGCCCCGGGCCCCGGATCAACACCGGTTTACTTGAAAATTCTATATTTCTCATTATTCCAGTGAACCTAATTTCAGGACGCCGATTTCCGATCAACGCCTTTCGACTTATTTTCGAATAAAACAGTTCAGTTGACTTAGAAACCTTTGCTCAGTTCGCTCGCTTTATCAATATTAAAAATTTGGTTTTCTCTGAAAAATAGAGAAATCTGAAGTGTTTTAATATAATTTTTAAAGCACTCGTACTGTTTTACTGTGTTTTATTTACTAATATCAACGGGTTTTGCGTTTTCACTAAATCATATATATTCTCCTTTCAGTAGGTAGGTACTAATATAGCGATAATGCGTTAAAACGCGAAACCGGTTGGTGTAAGTAAATGCTACTTATGATGCGTTTCTATGCGAAACCGGCTGTGTTAGTAGATGACTACTAGGAATTGCAATTTCTGGATTCAGCATCCAGTAATTCAGCTGGATCCAGCGCTTTTTTTGACTTGCTGAATCCAGCAAACCGTGCTGGTTGCAGCAGCACGGATCCGCAAGCGTATCAAATTCAAAAGAGGTTACTTTATATCTTCATTAGCCGTTTTTTGAAGTAAAAACTTCTATACACACGCTTGACTTGGGGAGTAAGCTGGTGAACGCATGACGAGAGTATTATGCAGTTCTGTGCGAAGTAGGTTAAAAGATATGCCCATTGATAAAATATGTTTTTTAAGGTCTCACTTTCAGAAAAGTCAAAAATCTATTTTTTTTTGTTTATGTTAATTACTATTATTAATATTATTGTTTATTTTATTTACTTCACAAAACATAATGAACAAGTGACTGTATTTGTATTGTTATTTTAAGTCAATTATTTTGATCTCAGATATTAAAGAATTAAAAAACCAAACCAAAATTGATATGATTACCACCAAATAATTATTTTATTAGTTTGTAGTAAAAAGTTTAAAAACTAAATAAGCAAATAGAAATACAAACAATCATGTATTTATTTTGATTCCATATTTTGCTGGATCCGCGCTGGATCCAGCTGGATTCAGGCTAATCTTGCAAAAATCCAGCTGGATTGAAAATGGTGCTGGATTGCAATCCCTAATGACAACTTATGATGCATTACAACGCTAAACCGGTTGGTTGTATTAGTCGATGAGTACTTAAGTACGATGCGTTACTATGCAAAACCGGCTGCGTTAGTAGATGTTTACCTATGATACGAATTCGCGTCAAAACGCTAAACCGGTCGGTGTTTAGTTAATAAAATAGTGTAAAACACGTGTTTTTAAAATTATATTAATACACATTAAGATAGAATTTTACTAAGTGCCGGTGATATACAGTGTTGAAAGAAATCTCAAATTTCTTGACAAGTTTAATTTCTGTATTCCGGCTTCGAAAATAAGGTGGCAGAAAAATTGGCGTTTGTCGTTCTAATTTTCCCACCATGAAAAGGTACAGCAAGACATCATTAACAACATCAATGTTATCAACAGTCTGTGTCAGATAGAAATAGAAAATAGAGGGATTTGAAAAACAGTTAATAAACTTTCACTTCGGTAGTGCGTGCGAAAAAAGAAACTTATAATTCCCACAAACAGGGATCTCATTTTACTGGTCATTGTTCCCAAATTGTGAGAAAATATAGTTTTCATTTGTAAAACAAACGCGCCGCTTTGAAGTCAGAGCGCACGCGGCCCGTAAACCAGCCAATTAGGTGAAATCTAATTTACACTTTCAGGTCAACCAATCTAAATTCCTCTTCCATTGACTCCAATTTTTATTAGAAATTTAAAAAACATGAACAATGATTAACTATTATTTTTTTATATATATCATAAGAAAGCAAACAAGGTGATGGGTCTCCTGACGGAAAGAGTCAACCATCGCCTATAGACACCAAAGGCACAGAATAAAGAAACGACAGAAGTCAATCTTGTGTATGTACATCACTTTTTATACCTAAATACACACACACACACACACACACACACTAGTATCTTACTCCAGTAAAATAAAATTTTAAATCAAAATATGTCACTCTTCTTTACATTTTGCATATAATGTAGTCTTAATGATATGAAAATGATGTGTAAAGGTAATTTGGTCGGCAACCACCGGCAAGTGTTGGAAAAAAATTAAATCGGTTTTTGCTTTTCTGAAAAAGTTCTGAACAAAATGCGTAGAACTTATAATTTTACATCAAAAAGGTTATATGACTTTTCCTCCTCTGGTCAAAATTAACCGAGTTAGAGAGGTTTTTAAGTTTAAGGTGAATGATTTTATAAATGCTAGCTGAGCCCGCGACTTCGTCCGCGTGGAATTTTTTTTAAATTAAAGTACCTTAAGTTACTACTTATTACATCAGCTATCTGCCAGTGAAAGTCCTATCAAAATCGGTCCAGCTGTTCCAGAGATTAGCCGGAACAAACAGACAGACGGGCAAAAATTGTAGAAAATATTATTTTGGTATATGTATCGTGTATCCATATCCATATGCATTTAGTAAAAATCGATTATTTTAATATTACAAACAGACACTCCAATTTTATTTATCCGTGTAGATGACTTAAATCTTAAATGTGACCTTTTTTAAATATGTATAATGACATTAAATAATCAAATGTGAAATAATAATACGATATGAAGTTGATGTCCTTTTTATTTTAAAATAGCTGAGCCCGCGACATCGTCCGCGTGGAATAAATTCGAAAAAAAATAGCCCAAGTTACTCCCTGTCACATCAGCTATCTGCCAGTGAAAATCCCGTCAAAACGGTCCAGCCGTTCCAGAGATTAGCCGGAACAAACAGACAGACAGACAAAAATTGTAAAAAATGCTGTTTTGGTATATGTATTGTGTATACATCCATATGCATTTAGTAAAAAGCGGTTATTTTAATATTACAAACAGACACTCCAATTTTATTTATTTGTATTTATAGACTAGATGTGCCCGCGACTTCGCGTGGAAAAAGTTCTAAAATAAAAGTACCCTAAGTTACTCCTTATTACATCAGCTATCTGCCAGTGAAAGTCCCGTCAAAATGGGTCCAGCCGTTTCAGAGATAAGCCGGAACAGACAGACAGACAGACAAAAATTGTGAACAATGGTATTTTATTTGTAGTTGAGTTGATGACATAAATGGCGTTCTAAATAAGTATATAATAATAATATAATCGAAGTTCAAAATATATAACCCACTTACAAACAAACCAAAAATAACTTAAACAATATGCCGCGGCGGCAGTTTGTTAACGGCGGCGGAGAATATCATTAACATTACAAACTAGCTGTATCCGCTCTCGCATTGAACCGAAACTACCGAGATTTCGCGTCCGTGAGAGCTGTCTATGTGTGCGTCGCTCGAAGACTAGGTGTATCTAGATTGTCTTCAGAGTGCTAAGTGTGAGTTTTTCTTTTGCATTCGATCGTGAGCGTGATTGCAGTTTACTAGGAATTTGTATGTGATTTGTACAGCGCCACCTAGTGGTAAACGTGAGAAACCAGTTTACCACTAGGTGGCGCTGTACAAATCACATACAAATTCCTAGTTAACTCGAAACGCGCTCACGATCGAATGCGAAAAGAAAAACTCACAGTTAGTACTCTGTAGTTATTTTGTGCCAAAGGTGTTTATCGAGCGTTGCTATCTTGTGGCGAGGTCTAATGCCACATGCTACTATGTACATGAACTTGTCAGAAAAACCATCAAATGTGTAGGACAAAAGATTTTTCGTGTTTCCCATAAAATATTTTTTTAAATCATAAGATAGCAAACAAGCAGATGGGTCTTCTGAGGGAAAGAGTCAACCATCGCCTATAGACACCAAAGGTGTTAATGGTGCGTTGCTATATTGTGGCGAGGTCTAATGCCACATGCATAAGTTTACCGGCTACGTTACCCTCCAAACCGGAACACCGCAGTGACAAGCACTGACGCTGTTGTGGCAGGAATAGATAAAGCGATGGTACCAGATCTGGGCGAGAAATGCAGAACTCTACCACCTAGTAGCCACGATGTTAGTGACTCGTATAGCCAATCTGTCGCCTTTTACGACCTGCCTGGCAGAACGGCACTTGGCCTATTCTTCAAATGAGCCCGAGTCCAACACGGGGGATCTATACAGCGTTACTTTTAAAGTTCCGGCCATATTTACAAATTAGGAACTAAACATTGAATTGAAAGTGCGTTTTAATTTATTATTGTAAAACTATTACACGGTAATATAAAAATATTCGTTTAAAGATATCCCACCAAATTCATAAATTGGATGCACCGAGTCTAATGAATGAACGCTGTAATGCTGGCTATGTGTCATTTTACATTTACCTGTAATTATTACGATAGTAACTATTATGTAAACTGTCTCTCTAAGTACATTTTCTCCGATCACTTAATTTGGTTGAAGGCACTAAAATCTTTTAGATCGAATATTGCATAATTGAAATTATATCCATGCGTTTTGTTTTTAATGTCGGATAAAAATGACATTTTGAATTTTTTTTATTACGTATACCGAACATATTATCGATTTCGAACAGCCTCTGAAAATTTGGCTGGACCTGTAACCCTGTATTAAATACGTAAAGGAAAAACTTTGGGCCCCTTTTTACGACAATTGCGCGAACGGTGGAGTATGTAATTTGGCTCAGTTAAAGTTTATATTGCGGAAAAATGCAGAAACCTAATATTTTTAAAGAAAATGCATTAAAAATACATTAAAGTAATAAAAAGAAACGTTACACATACTACATTAATGTGATATACATAATAATACGCACACATGTATACTATTTTCTTCACAGCTAAAGTTAATTGTCAAACTTAAAGGGGATTTGATTGTTTAGTCTTTGGTAGATTTTTCCCTGTGTTGGTTCCGGGCTCCTTTGAAGAATAGACCAAAATTCTTCAAAGTTCGATTCCCCGATGGGGCAAACCAATAAAAAAATTTTTTTCAGTTTTTTGTCAAATACAACATTGCCTGGATTTAGAAAAGTGCCCGGTTGGCGATAGGCTGGTCACCTGTCACATGTGGAACGTAAGTACCTTCGAATAATCGTGGGTGCACATGTTGTACCTCGGTCTCTTCGAGGATCTTTTTTTGCTTTTTACGCTATTGCGGCAGGAATAAGCAAAGCGGTGGTACCAAATTAGAGCGAGAACTGTGCAACCTAGTGGTCACAATGGCAGTGATACATTTTACCAATCTTTCACTCTTTAAAAACTACCTGACAAATGTTCCATTAATCATAGAGGGCCGATAAGTTAACTTTTACAGATAGACAGACTTTTGACTTTTACCGGTGGGAGGGATGCGCTTTCCCGCGCTCCCAGCTGCATGGGTTTTGCTTGTTTCTCTCGTGCAACAACTTTGCTGTGTTTCGGAGAGGGCAAGACAGGCAGTGTAATGACTGGCACAGAGACTTAACATCTTATGTCTCAGGATAGGCAACACATAAATAAGTTACCTGGGCTAGTTCCAGGTAAACTAGTTTTCTTCTTCGAGTCGACCACTTACCATTAGGCGACACGTCTACCAATTTGTCTATCCAACTAACATAAAAAAGTAGTATTTTTTTTAAATTATGAACTACCGGATCGGAACGCTGCTACATACTGAAAATATCCGATGGAAGAAATTTTGCGGACTTCTCTTCTGTTTTATCTCATTTGGTCTCTTGCTCTTTTATCTTTTGTTTGGTCCCGCTGATCGAGTGGTAAGCGAAATTAACTTCGAATCAAGGGGGCTCAGGTTCGATCCCGACAGGGATAAACATTTGTGTGATGGTCCTTAATGTTTGTATTTCTGAGTTTGAATGTTTATTATATATGTAACAGTATTAATATATGTAATTCTATGTATTAGTATCATTGACTAATACCTATAACACAAGCACATAGTTTGCTCGCTTTGGAGTGAGATCAATTCGTGTAAGTTGTCCAGCAATATTTATTTATTTATTTATTATATTTAATGTACAATATGTATATTAATAGTCCACAGTAAATTATCTTGCGGAACCCTAGTGACTTCCACGAAACCTACTTTAGGAACGAGAACACAGCAAACTAACACACATAATATATACGAAGACAACAATTACAATCAGTAAGTTATTAATAGTAATTGTACACAAGCGGTCATATTATCACCAAAACGCGATAGACTTCCAGATAACCTTCTTATTAGAAGAATCCATTTCAAGTAATTATAGTCTCGTATTATATACGATAAAGATGTAAGTCTATGTTTTATATATGTCGCAGTAAAATTGTCAATACCGTTAGATTATAATCTACCTAAGTGATATTATAATTTAACTGCTAACCTAATCTAACCAAATTATAAAATCCCTAGGTAGATTATAATCTAACGGCTATTAACAATTTCACTGCGACATATACATAAATAAATAAAATAAGCCTTTATTGCTATGTTAACATTAATTTACAATGAAATTTTACATTGGTAATATGATACTCCTAAACATCGGTTATTTTTACGACAGCTTGTCTTTCGACAAATACTTAAGGCTTCTTCCAAAGGCTTCCATCTATCTCTGTATCTTGCAATTCTGAACCATTCTGGACCAGTGGCTCTTTTGAGGTCGTCTTCCTAACGTTTCAATTGTCAACCTTTGCTTGTTTTCCATCACTGAGGTACTACTCTCTTAACTACTGCCCTTGAGCATATGTACTTATATACGTATTATATATAAAGAAAAGTATATCTATATTATAAATGCGAAAGGGATGTTTGGATGGATTTTACTCGATCACGCAAAAACTACAAAACAGATTTGAATGGAATTTAGCACACAGGTAGATGACGACCTGGAATAGCACATAGGTTACTTTGTATTCCGGAAAAATAAGGTGATCCCGCGGGATGCGCCAAAAAATGTTATAACGCAGCAGACTGTACGCTGCAGATAGTATAAAACTAAATTAATAATACTAGCGATCACCCTGTGGTCGAAATTCGACCATAGGCCCACTAAACGGGTTGTTGTAAATATATCGCATACCTAGATCTAAAGGGAGCTAACTCAAAAATTAAGGTTTTTGCGTTAGGCACACCATCGAATTTTTTATCTCAATAACTACCGACCAATTGTACAGAGTTAACAATAACTCTACTACTCAAGACACTATTCTTTATTAATAAGAGTTATTTTTAATTGTACCACTACTCTTGAAATTTGAAGTGAGTATTATTTTGAATTGTCGACATTTTGGTGGTCAGTGTTGAGTTATTACGATAAAAACACGTACAACATTTTGAGTTGAACCAGTATTGTTGGCGGGGTGAGTAAAATTTTTATTTTTATTTCAAATTGTTGCAGTATTGTTGAATCATTTGCAGTTGTGTCTGTTGAGCAATAGAGTAACAACTACAAAAATTCAATTTTTAGCTCCAAAAAATGTTTAAAACACATATTTTTCTGCAATATCGTTGTTTTAGCTGCATTCAAAAATAAAAAATTCCGAAAGGAAACTCCTACAGTTCACAGTAATCAGTTTTTCACGTTTTTCTGAAAAAAGTGCTTTTTTGAGTTAATACCTGTTTAGATCTAGGTGTGCGATATCAAGAACCTATTCTCAGATCTACTGAACATACATATAGAATTTCACCAAACACGGTCAAGCCGTTTCGGAGGCGTATGATAACTAAAACTATGACACGAGAATTTCATACATATATAAGGATTAGGAGATTAGATATTAGTTAATAAATCAGTTCAACGTTACAGATGAAATTCACATTTTATTGATCAACTATCTAGCTGTCGCGTGCAGCCCGCTGCATATAAAAGTTTTTGACTAATCCCGCGGGATCATCTAATTTTTCTGGGATAAAATGGTGCCTATGTGCTATTCCAGGTCATCATCTACCTGTGTGTTAAATTTCATTCAAAGCCGTTCAGTAGTTTTTGCGTGATTGAGTAACAATCATCTATCCAAACATGCATCCATCCAAACATCCAAACTTTCGCATTCATAATAATAATATAGATTCTTTCATGTTCCTAGTTACATATGTATTGTGTTTTAGAACTAAAATCACAGTGGCACTATAATCACAACAGCACGGTATTAGTGCTAAAACACATATATAGTTAACAACCGGCAAGTCTTTTCATTCTTTAAATATCCAAAAACGGAATACGAAATTGATAGGTTGACATTGGAATCGACATTTTTAATACACCTTTAGGCCTTTCCAGGCGTGTTTGTGCACCCGAGGCGTGTTTGCTCAATGAAAGTGGGGTCACACGGTAGCGTCACTCGTACAGTCAACGAAGTTTACTTAATACTAAGCAATCAAAGTAGTTTATCCTCACTAAATTGATTGTTATCATGGTCGGGGCTATAGCTTTGTTGTGGAAGTTGTTCAAAAGTTCAATGAGGTACAAAAATAAACTAATTTTATTAGATACACAGATAAAGCACTTGTACTTGTACACAACATGTCACACATTATGTATATTTTTATTTATTTATTTTATTTAACTTTTTATGTACAAAAATAAAATATAATAAAACAGTCAATGGAAGAAATAATATACATAGGTGTGCTTATCTCTTTAAGAGATTTCTTCCAGCAAAACCTGTACAAGAACAGGTGTTGAAGAAATATTAGAAAGATTTTTAGTATATTACTCAACCAGTTTCACTTTTTAAGCATCTTAAGGATGTCTATAAAATTTCTATAAGGATATCTATAAAACTTCTGTACTATAGTTTTGCTATAGAGAAGTTTTTTATATCATAAGTAAGCAATCAAGCAGATTGGTCTCTTGATGGAAAGAGTCAATCATCGCCTATGGACAGCAAGGATGTTAATGCAGCGTTAATATCTTATGGCGAGGTCTAATACCACATGCATAAATTTACCGGCTACCTTACTCTCCAAAACGGGCAATGACTAGCACTGACGCTATTGCGGCAGGAATAGGTATGGCGGTGATACTAGACCCGGGCGAGACAATGTAGAACTCTACCACCAAGTAGCCACGATGGTAGTGACATGTATAGCCAATCGGTCGGCTTTTACAATCTGCCTGACAGAAAGACAGTTGGCCTATTCTTCAAAGGAGCCCGGGACCAACACGGGAGAACTAATTTTATCCTGAACTTCTGATTATTTTTTTAATATAAATATAAATTTATGTAATGTATTACAATTTAAACATATTTTGGGAACCAGATCAACGTCCCCACGCTGGACCCCCTGGAAAAACAGACCCTCCTCTTCACGCAGAAGAACGATTAGTCAAATGATTCTCCATAATTTTAACCACAACATGGTAGATTACTGCAACGTCTTGTCCTGATTTGGTATCATCGCTTTATCGCACGCCGCAATAACGTCAGTGCTTTCTACGGCCATTTTTATATTTGGAATGTAAAATAACTGATAAACATGTGCATGTGGAATCTGAACCAACCACACAGATAGCTGCACCATTAACTTCTTTAGTATTTACAATCAATGTTTGTCTCTTTCCAACTTCAGAGCCATTTGCTTATTTGCTATCCTATGGTATGTAAAAAAGACTAAAATATTTAAAGGTGATTAACTATTTTTAATTTGACAAAACAAATTAACGTGCAGACAGATACTACATATTTATATAGTGGCAAAAAACTAGTAATATTATAAAATAATTTGGTGGATATAAAGTTATGTTAAAATATTTTGGATTATATTGTCAAATAAATATAATATCTGACTGCTTGTTAATGTGACTAAAAGTAAGTGATAATTTTTAAAACAATTTAAGTATAAAACGTGCAAACGTTTACTAATTTAAGCCTAAGAAAATCTATTAGATTTGTTATGGATAATTTCAAAATGCATCAATAATTTAGTTTTGTTACGGACTTGCACGTCATGAAGTTATTCAAAGCGACTGTACATTAAACTATATTTGGACAGCCACATTAGAAAGTGTGAATTTTCAATTTATGTTCTTTTTGTCTTGCTTGCATTCTAAACAGTGATAATTTGGGAAACGCGATTTCGACAAACTCACTTAGGATCGCAAATAAAAAGTTTTTGATAGACGTGTCATGTGTTTGATTTAAATAAACAAAGTTGCGTTAGATCACACCATAATTATCTAACATTATGAGCGCTTTTGGGTATTTTGTAGCAAATGAAAATTAACGGAGGACTTGAATTCCCCGGAACCAATTCCGGGCTTCTTTGAAGAATAGACCAACTGCCGTTCTTCCAGGCAGGTCGTAAAAGGCGACCGATTGCATATGTAAGTTATTACCATCGTGACTACTAAGTGGTAGAGTTCTGCATTGACTCGCCCGGGTCTGGTATCACCGCTTTACCTATTCCTGCCGCAATAGCGTCAGTGCTTGTCACTGTCGTGTTCCGGTTAGGAGGGTAAGGCAGCCGGTAAACTTATGCATGTGACATTAGACCTCGCCACAAAATAGCAACGCACCATTAACATCTTTGGTGTCTATAGGCGATGGTTGACTCTTACCATTACGAGACCAATCTGCTTGTTTGCTATCTTATGATATAAAAAGAAAAAACAACAACTAAGAAAACTATCGATATACGCAATTGGATTAAAAGCTGGAAATAAATTTTCACAAGCGGCACGTATTTTGTGGTGTTTCATTAGTTATACTGACTACTAGCGGCTTTGTTGTAAAGTTCACAGCGATGGAAATAAAAAAGTTTTTATATTTATTTTTAATAATTTGTATTTTTCAATTTTATAGTTATAATTTTATAAAAATAAGACAAAAATAATATGTATTATATGCTAAAATACCAGCAGCAGTGTTGGCAGACCCGTGAAAAATTATTATTGAACCAGAGTCATAGAATTATTGTACTTTGAACAAAATTATTGTACATTATTAAATTATATTTAATTTCTAAATATAATAAAAGAAATTATTAATCAAAAACGTAGTTTGAATACGGTAATATTATTTAAAATTTGCCATAAAGTTAGTATAGAAAATTGTCAAAACTTTTATACAATGAAGTTTTAACCGGTAATTGTATTTTTCTAAGGATTGTACGCTTAAGATTGACGACTGAAAAAAAACCATGAAATTATGGTTTATGTACAATAATTATTATACGTCTGCCAACACTGATTAGCAGATATAAAAAATGTACACTCATTTAACCAATTTAGGACAGCATAAACAGAACACATTATTATTTAATTAACAACTTGAAATAAAATTACAGTACCACCATTTCATCATTGTGTTTAGTAAAAAAAATTGAAACTACAGCCGCCATTATGTGAAATGATATTCTACTCTCAGTTTTATGCTCTGAATGCATTATGGGCGCCATCATCTACTAGTGGTACATACTATTATATATATAGACATATACTATTGTACGTCTTGAATTTCTTAAGTAGTAACTCTAAGCGATTAAAAGCTAGCGACGTCATCTGTAGGATACATCAATTGGTGGTAATATAACACAGTAAAAATATCTAAGTGTCTAGCGGTTTGTCTATTTGATTTAGATCGTGTGGTCTTGGGTTCGATCCAAGGTTCGGGCAAAATTCTTTTGAAGTATTAATGAGGTTTTTTCGAAGAATTTTTCTAAAATCCAAAATCTCAGTAGCAGTT
This sequence comes from Apodemia mormo, assembly GCA_036924255.1. Classification (NCBI taxonomy): domain Eukaryota; kingdom Metazoa; phylum Arthropoda; class Insecta; order Lepidoptera; family Riodinidae; genus Apodemia; species Apodemia mormo. Next base: position 15,424,291 of record JAUPFN010000021.1, on the reverse strand, counting down.
CGGACTTCGGAGTCTGACCGGTAGTGTGTTGCTACTCCCGTACTTCCGACGAGCATATAAAGCTGTTGGACTGAGTTATCGCTAGAAAAAGTTTATATAACCGTTATCAGGTCGGTAAAATGCGGTAATGGGGACCACTCGCCAACCTAACCCGGTAACCAACCCGCCCACTAATAACCTGTTGAATCATGGCAACTGAAACATCATACACAAACAAACTGTCGTATTTATACAATCGTATATGCTCATATTTACCATTAATTTATTATGCGTAAATGTAACCCCTCCGATTACTGTCACGATGCTTCTGATCCGACTTTATTGACTTACAAACAGGTTGCTTAAGAAATTTGATCGACGTTAATGTGTCTTGTTATCTTATTACGATAAACTTTATTAATACGGTTAGTCAATCTTGTTCGAAAGGGATGTGTAGATTCTTAAAATGTTTTATTTGTTTTAGAAGTTTTTTATATAAATTGACTGATCATCGCGCGGCACGCTAACGAGTGTATTCTCGAGTTTTCCAAATAGCTGTTTGTATAAAATTAACTTCAATATACATATATGCGTCCGTAAATAAAGAGAAGATGAGATCGGCCTCAAAGTGCAATTAAAATATAGCGTCAGTCAATTTAATGTACAATAAGTAATGGTGTGACTGATATATTAGTATTCGCTAAGATATTAGTAATATTGAAAGGATTCGTGGATTAGTAATCCGGCGAACTGTAATATGCTAATATTTCATATTCGCCTAATATCTGTAACGGCTATTCAAAATGAATCGGATAATATCATTCGGTATTCGGAATAGTTCAGATTCACTAGATTGGCGCCCGTCGGATTCGTGAAAATATTAAAATATTTTCACGATACGCCGCGTCGTACGTACGAATGAGACAGACGTATTTCCTGCAGTATCAGATCTTATTAATGTTGTTTTAAGGTCCAAATTACAGTGAAATATTAGTTAATACTGATATATTAGTAAAGATATTTTCCTGCCGTATCAGTATAAGATCTTATTTCAGTTACTTTAAGGTCCAAATTACAGTGAAATATTAGTTAAGATATTTTCCTGCCGTATCACTATCAGATCTTATTACTGTTACTTTAAGGCCCAAATTACAGTGAAATATTAGTTAATACTGACATATTAGTTAAGACATTATAATATTTCAAAGTGAATATATTAGTATCACCTAATCTTGAGAAATATCGGTATTAACCCATCTCTAACAATAAGCATATATTAGAATTCGACGGATACTTTTTACTGGCAAGTAAATTTGAAAAAGGAACACACTTGGAAGTCATGAAACTAATCAAACTTGTACGCATTTCTGAATCATGCAAAGAATTTTCTTTTATGCCATAAAGTTAACACTTTCTTTTACATTATATGTCCAACTAAACATATGTGAAATGAGAAAAATGTCGGATAGGTAAAACACAAAATGTTAAACAAATTATTGTTTAAAATGCAACAAAAATGATACTTTCATTTACTATAGTCGAAACAACTTGGAAGGCTGTATAAACAGGGTACCTTAGTATCGTCCTGAAAAAACAAACAAAAAACAAGTGTAATCTATTTATTTAATCTATGAACAAGTAACAGATATCTGTAAACAAACGTTGTAAATCTTTTAACTTCATAGTGGTTAAAATTTAATAATCTTCATAGTAAATGATTCAAAAATGTACTATATCTATGTTGACGATATATTGCGACGTGAATTTTAGCATTATAATAAAAAGTGTCCGTGATGCAATTTACATTTCAGAAGAAATTAATAATGGATTACAATACGATAAGCATCTATCAAAATGCGTTGATTTTGAGTTCAACTTTGTATGAACCCTCATCATTCTACTTTGATTAGATAATTTGATCAGAATTTAAGTACTTATTTTTTTACATGTTCGGTAACAGAATCGAGTACTGAACGCCCTTATTCAGTATGTATAGTCTTTTACCAACCTGTGTATATAACATATGATAGCAAAATAGATGTTTCTCTTGATGGAAAGAGTTAACCATCATCGCAGCAACGCACCGTTTATTCTTCCATCACGCGAGCCATCTATACACTTGTCAGCGTTCTGAGTCTAAATTTTAATTTTATGTCCACTGAAATGACGTATTCTAGCTTCATTTATTCAAAGCTAAGGATGTATTGATCTGTAAAGCGGTAAATATTATCGAATTACAAGCATAGTAAATTCTCAATATAAATACCTTACAACGAAATAAATATCTTTTTAGTTTTCTATATAAAGTGTGTAAAAAACTTGACACTGATGTTAAGGAATGTACGTACAAAATAAACACATCAAAAACTTGTTTGGAAAACCCAACGTCTAGAGATGGACACGTGAAAAATATAGATCTTTGTTGCATCGATGTTTTTGCACAGCATCGATTTTAATCGTGAACATCGATATATCGCTATTACTAGTAATTTTAAAATTTATATAAATATAATAAATTCTCATAAAAATACACTAAATGTAATTTTTTGACATGTTACAGAGGCGAGATTTTAAATTTGACAACTGACTTTAGCCATAATACTAAGTTTACATGTATGTATATTACCATGTATATTATTTGGATTTTGAGTTTATAAAGTACATTTTTAATAATTTTATGTATTTTAATACATTTTATTTAAAAATATTAAGTTCCTAGTCTACAGTCCTCTGTAATGCAAACTTTAACTTTGCCAAATATTTCATACTCTACCGTTCGCGCAATTGTCTTTAAAAGGGTTTCATAATTTTCCCTTCGCCTATATAGATGAAGATGAAGCGTAATATTACAAAATTAAATAATTTTGTTAAAATATTTCTAAATTGATAAGAATTCGATATTTGAATATATATATAAACCTACTAAATTTAAATATTTTTTAATAAAAAATATCATTGATATAGGTATATCGATAATTATATATTACATATTGATACTTCGATATGTTTTGTCCAAGCCTACCACTGTCTTGACAAACCCTTCATCTGACATATTAATTTACCAACTCCCATGATAAACAGCTGAGATCACAATCGAACTCAAACACAATGATTTAGCGTTTATTCTGATGACTTAAGGTTTTGAAATTAAGATTATGTCCTGTTTATTGACTGTATTGATATTCCAGAATATTTTATTCGAATTCCTTCCTGAACCGTTACGGTGATACTTATTTAATTAGTTTGCACTATTTTAATTAGTTTTAATTACATTAATCTTTTTTTAATTTAAACTCCATTTATAAGTCCATACTTTGTGGTTTATTAAATTAAAGAAATAAAAACTAAGATGACATCAATTTTTTCTGCAAAGTTCTGCGGCTGTGTGAGCTCTGCATTGCAACTAAAAGGAATAAAGCAGTGTTAGAAATGGAAGTTCACCGAAGGTTCGAAATGTAAAGAAGACCCCAGCGGCACAATTGTCCATCTTTGGCCGTACACTTTTTATTGCGTCCAGGGCGACAAGTTTTCACGGCCGTCAAAATTCAGAGGGTAAGAAAAAAAATCTTCGCGTTATTGGGAATGCCAGGAGTACGTCAAGTGCATTAACAATAACCGAACGTCCGCGTCGCAACGGTGCATCTACAATTTACGATCGAAGATGAAATGCTTTTATCATTACATAGTATAAAACAAAGTCGCTTTTTCTGTCTGTCCCTCTGTCTCTATGTATGCTTAAATACTTAAAACTACGCAACGGATTTTAATGCGGTTTTTTTAATAGATAGATTGATTGAGGAAGGTTTTAGTATATAAACCTTTCCGATATTCCCACGGGAACAAAATCTACGCGGGTGAAACCGCGGGCAAGTCGCTAGTTATAAATAATATTATAAATAAACAAAACCATTTCCCCTTTGATCAAAAACAATTGAATTCAAGACTGTGGTCTTGGTAAAAGTGGCTAATCTAGTAAGAGCACGAATAAATTGTGTGGTCTTAATTCGTCCAATCACAGCCAACGTACGGACGCGTCATATTATGAAAACGTCTTATGGGTAGCATGTGACTTGCATTTTGGAAACGTTATACTTAGTTGATTTTTTTAATTTTACGGTAAAGTGGAGCAATTATCGAAACAAAACCATAACGTACACAAATAAGGTTGGTTATTATTAAGATGCTTTTATGACGTTAGATATTTTTTGTGTTTCTGTATACCTATATCATTTTCAAGCAATTCTCTTGCGCTGAATTTGTAGACAACGCTGAATATTGTTATTTTTGACACAAGTTTAATACAAAAGTTGTACTTGTTTGATCTAAAAGAAAGGCGGCATTGTCAATTCCAAATTAAAAAATTAGTAGACAAAATATGTATTCGGAATTAGACCTTAAGCCTTGATTACACTTTAATTAGTGCGAGTGCGAATGTTATATAGTAGATAGCGTAGTAAAAGTGAATAGACGCTGATTATTAATCACTCGCACTGATCAACAGGTATCCTCAGGTATTTTCGCTTAATACTAAGCACTTGTATTAAACGTTCGCACTCGCTAATTAGTACGAGTGCGAATGTTATATAGTAAATAGCGTAGTAAAAGTGAATAGACGCTGATTATTAATCACTCGCACTGATCAAAAGGTATCCTCAGGTATTTTTGCTTAATACTAAGCACTTGTATTAAACGTTCGCACTCGCTAATTAGTACGAGTGCGAATGTTATATAGTAAATAGCGAAGTAAAAGTGAATAGACGCTGATTATTAATCACTCGCACTGATCAACGGGTATCCTCAGGTATTTTTGCTTAATACTAAGCACTTGTATTAAACGTTCGCACTCACACTAACGAAGTGTAATAGGGGCTTTAAAGCAATGCGTTAGTGTATGTTTTCTGTCATCTCGGTATTCGATGTGAGCAATAGGGTGGTCACGAATAAAAAAAACAATAGATTTGCTAAGATATTTGCAATACATGTACCTATTAAAATATTTAAACATCACATATAACAGAGTGTTAGCCTTGACCATTTTGCACTCATTGTATGCAGAATTTTCTCTGTAGGATAAAATAATACTAGTACTCGTCATAGGCGCCTTCGTCATGGATATGGCGACATACACTAAAATAAAACTTTCAAATCCGACTGGTTCATTTACAGATTAGCGCTTTCAAACAAACAGACGAAAAACTCTTCAGCTTATTCTATTAGAATAAATCAGGGCTGTCCAAACCAGATACTATCCTGGCCGCAAAGACAACTCACCCGAATAAAAACGAATAAAAATTAAAAAGAAATGATAAATAAGTATACAGGTAAGGAAAACACACAAATAGAGTTAAGCGATTTATAAAATAAAGCATAATAGTACAAAAGGTAAGCTTACCTCGTAGGTATTGAGATTTTTTTGTATTTTGCGGTAGATTAATAACATTTCGCGAGCCACACAATCTCAAGCTGTGGGGCGCATGCGTTGGACAGCTCTGTTATAAATAATAATTATAATAATAAATAAATATTCACGGGACAAATAACACTTACTGATCTAGCCCCAATATAAGCAAATTATTTGCTTGTGTTATGGATGTTAGTCGACGATACTAATACATAGAAATACATATATAAATACTAGAATATATTTAATAAACACCCAAACCCGGAAATACAAATATTTATGCTCATCACACAAATGCTTGTCCCCGTCGGGGGTCGAACCCGAGCCCCGTCGATTGCATAGTCAGGGTCGCTAACAACTCGATCAACTGGGCAGTTATATTATGTTGATTTATTGGGTGAATTTGTAAACGAATTCGATGTTTTTAGCTTTAGTGCCTTTGGGCAACATAGCAACACCCTTTTAAGGAATACTGACTTTAAAGCATTTGTAGACAGCTTGGCGTCATCGTAAAAGTCTAGCGTTTCTTAATACTGTTAGAGACTTAGGCATACTGTTTCATAAATAACGATTTGGAGTATTTTCATCATATAAAGTATTTTTTTACTGTCTATACGGAAGCGCTTGACCACGATCTCACCTGATGGTAAGCTAGGATGCGGCCTAAGATAGAACACGCTTCTCTAGAAGGTACCTGTTCACTCTTCTCTTGAAGATCTCCAGGTTGTACCCAAGAGGGAACGCAGACTCAGGAAGCATATAAAGTATGGCGGAGTATTGAAGTCAAAACTTTGGAATAGATTTTCGCCAATATTAGATTTAGGTCCTCTGAATATTGCTTGCTTTTTCAATATTGTTAACTATGTAGAGAACCCACGTAGAGAAATGGACTTTACCCATATCAATCCCCATTGATGTGACCTCAAAGTAAGTTATTTACATGTAAATTGGGTGTTAGTTCACGATACTAATATATAAAATACACATATAAATTCAAATATCTGACCACAAGTAAGCAAGAAGAATTACATACATATGTATATAAATAATTTTACATCTATATTAATATTATAATTGCGAAAGTTTGGATGTTTGGATGGATATTTGTTACTCAGTCACGCAAAAACTACTAAACGGATTTGAATAAAATTTGGTACACAGATAGACGATGACACGGAATAGCACATAGGCTACTTTTTATCCCCAAAAAAATACGTGATCTTGCGGGATTCAACAAAAACTTTTATAGTGCACCGGGCTGGATGCTGTAGCTAGAAGATAATAAACACTTAAACATAGAAATAGAATCATCTATGCTCATCACTCAAATGTTTGACCCTGTCGGGAATTGATCCTAGCTTTTCTATCGAGCGTCGAGGCGCACAGATACTGGGCATCGCTATTGGTGGACGTTCCACGTACCCGGAGGCGTATCACCTAACGTTTGCAATCCACCAGCGACCACAGATGACTCTTAAACGTAACGAAAAAATCACTTTTTACGATGTCACACCACTAAAAATAATCAAGTGGCAACGACTGTCACTAATATACAAGGCTATTACGTGCCTTGCAATAACTATACAATTACGATCATTTCGCATTGCGAGTTACGTGATAACCCCGCCGAACAAAGCGGTTCAACTCGACTTTCTTGATCCGATACCGCAAGGGCCTGGAATATGCTCCCTGAGTCTGTGTTCCCCGACGGGTACAATCTGGGGATCTTCAAGAGAAGAGTGAACAGACACCTTCTAGGAAAGCGCGTTCGTGGTCAAGCGAGATCAGGCGAGATCGAGGTCAAGCGCTTCCATATAGACAGTAAAAAAAGCCTCTTTTCGACTCCTGTTTTAAGGTATATGTACGCTAACATTTAGATCAACGAGATGGTCTAATATCTTTTTTCTATATCTTTATTAGTCAATAGATTACTGTGTAAGTAATTACGCGTTAACTATTACAACGTAGTTAGTTAATTTAAAAAATAATGATATGCATACTTGACTAGTCTAAGAATTAAGATTAGCTAATTAGTGTGAATGTTGATATTATGAATGTTGAGACAAATTACACTTCTGATCTAACCCCAAAGTAAGCAAATTATTTGCTTGTGTTATGGGTGTTAGTCAACAATACTAATACCTATATAAATACAAAAATATATTTAATAAATACCCAAACCCGGAAATACAAACATTGATGTTCATCACACAAATGCTTGTCCCCGTCGGGGATCGAACCCGAGTCCTGTTGATCGCGTAGTCAGGGTCGCTAACCACTCGACCAACGTGGCGGTAATAACTTTCTTTCCTCCATAAAATAGCTGTGTTAATCCCGTAGGAGTAATTTCTCTTCATATTCGGTACCAGTGGTCTAGCTACATTGAAGCTTAAGCTCGGCGGCAGCTTAGGTATAAACATATAAGGTCCCGGATTCGATCCCCGTATCAGAAAGTCATAGTAGATCAGAGTAGGGAAGTGATATGTTAACATCATCGTGATTGGAATGAGCACGTAATTGCATTTATTTGGTCTGTACAAAGCGGCGATGATTGGACTCCGTGTTGGTCCGGATCCCTTTGAAGAAAAGATCATCTGCAGTTCGTAAAAGGCGAATGATTGGCGATGCGAGTCACTACTATCGTGACTACTAGGTGGTAGAGTTCTTCATTGTCTCGCCCGGGTTTGGTACCACCGCCTTAACTATTCCTGCCGTAATAGCATTGTGTTCTGGTTTGGAGGGTACGCTAGCCAAAAAACTTATACATGTGGCTTTTAGCTTATAGAAGATAATCGTATAAGAAAAACCGTTGCTTATAATAATCCAATAATACAGCATTTGCGTTTGTCTATGGGCCCCACATCCGAAACTTTTAAACTCTGGCTGAGCACTATGTTTACCCCTGCGACCGCTCAAGCTGTCACGGCCCTTAAGGCCAGTAGCGATTCAGACATCCCAAAAAAAAAATCATTCATCGTACAGGTGCCTTTGTCGATTGGTTTGGATTCCTTCATTTTTTGCGCTCTCCAAACTTCTTCACTCTTTCATATGGGAGTAATTTTTCATTTGGGTCTATAAATATGTTTTTATTTAATGATTGTATAAAGCTGGAAATTGAATTCTATTATTATTTTTTCTTTTTTTTTTACAGGTAAAAATCTAAAAATATTCTGTTTCTGCCATGGAGCTTTATTACATCCGACGTAGATTATTGGTATGTAAATTGAAATAAATATTTTGTGGTTTAACACTTACACTTTTACACGCACTGTTAAACCATAAAAAATGTATCTAATTTGGTAAGAAATATGGGCGTATTTTTTATATTTTACATGTTTAAATAGTTTCGCTATATATCAGTTTTTTAACTTTTAATTCATAAAGTTAGGCTGAATAGCTAGCGTCTTTGTCAAATGAATATGTTACATGTCATAAACAATTGTGAATACTTCATTGGTTTTAAAGTTTTTTGATGTGAAACATCTATTGGCGCAAGTGTAAACTAGATCGTTGGCGTGGCGACGAGGCATCCGTGGCGACAGGTCGCCACGCTATAATATTATGTACTAAGGTAGGGTATACAGCGAAGTATACAGTCCATATTTAGTAGCGTGTACGATGTGGCGATGTGTCGCCATGGCAACCAACTATGCGACCCCGATGTTTCACATCTGTCAGAATTCCCGTGACGGCTCAGTTTTTTTTTTTCATTGATCCGGATCCCTTTCTTCACGGATCACTCTCTTCATACTCACACGCCGGTTGCGAAGACTCTTGACGCCACCTTCGGACAGTACTCGATGATTGATCGGTTTTTCACATTCCCATATCTTGGGATATATATATATATATATATATATATATATATATATATATATATATATATATATATATATATATATATATATATATTTCGGGTACGATAATTATCCATCTAGCTAGGTTTCAATTTTAGTTAACGATGTTTCTAATAAAAAAATACTCGTTCGTCCAGGTACTTAATATTTAAATGTATAATATGTTTCTTCTCCCTATTGTCAGCATTAAGTATATGTTATATCAGAATCCTATTTGCGCGCAAGTTTCATCAAATTGGTCCAAAGTTTTCGTTTCACATATTCATAGAAAGTTAACATTAGAAGTGAATTCAAATTGAAATTGAGATCACAAACTAGTTTAATTTATAGTTGTAATTAGAATTTACAATCATTATTGATGATTATATCACATAAAATCGTAATGGCTTTCATTACATATAATGGTCATGATTACTCGTTACTACCTAAACAAACTACAGCTCTGATTGAAACTATTAATCCGTTTGAGACTTCAATTACCATGGGAAAGTTTTGGAAAGCCGTATAACAGCTTAAAACCTGACCCCCAGTACAGTATTCGGGTTGAATTATCATAGGAAAAGCTAATTAAGGCAATAATTAACAAATATTATTACGTTTACACATCACAGCGTCCGTAGGTATTAGTAGCGTAAGAAACGCTTGTCGTTTTTTAACCAATGAATTTATTAAAAAAAAATATATTTACGTGATAACCAAAAATTTGGAACGAAGCTTATTACCAATCGGTGAAAAAACGGAGGTTATTAGTTTGACATTATTGTTGGAATTGGATAATAACATAAGATAATTTCCAAAATCATTACAATTAAAGTACAGTTTTAGTAATTGTATATTTACACTTGTTATTTTAGTATATTTAAGTAGTACTTAACGTCTGCTACTGTACTAAGCTGCTTGATCTTGTATTACAGTTAGTGAGCCTTTCCCCGCTTCGTAATGTAATTTGTACGGTGTACTTTTAGTAAAATTAATATATATTTATATATAAAGATTCTGATTTAAGCATTAATTTAAATACATATGTGTCTATAGGTGTTTGTGTTTGTGTGTGTGTATGTGTATGTGTCTGTGTGCATGTGTTTTGTGTAATCTTTAGAGTATGATTATCTATTTAGGCATCCAAGTAAGTGTACTAAATGTCGTAAGTATATATTTCTATATTTATCCACGAATTTCTCCCGAGCCCGAGCTTACAGGCGTCGCGTCGCGTCGAAGAGCAAAGAAAGCCCAAGTCAAACTTTGTTTGCTTTTCGAACTCATCTATTTTGTTATAGACCAAGTGCCTCAAAACAGGATGATAACTGGCCCATACCTCTCACTGAGATAGATCTATCTGGCATCGCTTCATGTGCCTTCTCTAAACATCTTTGTAAAACTGACCGCCTTATTTTCTCTTCTTCTCTTCTTCAGAGAAGAATATGCGTTTAGCTACTCGCTTGTCACACTGTAATACATGCGTGAGATATTCCCGCATCGTTGGAGTTATCGCCGTATGAGATAAGCATTCCGCAGGCGGTCGCCCGTAGAAGTAAACTAGTCTTTCTCACTCGATCCGACCACTTGATGTTTTCTCATGTCTCGAAAAAGTCCTGTAGATTAGAACTACCCTCAAGTACACAGAGATCTTCGTTACCAACTTAAGGTTATGAGAGTGTAGAAACTTACCGCGCAGCTTGTCAGATGCTAGTGTTTTTCATTCGATCCAACCATTTGATGTTTTCCCATGTCTCGAAAAAGTACAGTAGATTAAAACTACCACCAAAAACACAAAGATCTTCGTTGCCAACTTAAGGTTACGAGAGTGAAGAAAGTTTGCGCGCAGCGTGCCAGATGCTGCCGCAGCTGCCATAATGCTATGATATCCGTTTACGATTTTACTTGCAGAAGGTATGGTCAATTTTTAAAAGGGGCCAGGAACTAAACCTTGTGAGATTCTGACTCCCAGTTGAGTAATTGTGTCTGCAATGAATCATTAATTACAGATTTCCTCGTATTTTATTACAAACGACCATATTCTTGATTTGTGTTGTTGATTTAAAATTCCAATCATAGCTCAGTTAAAAGACATACCTAAACGGTTACAATAAGTTTTGTTTTCTAGGAACATACGAATCTGTAGAATTCCATTTTAAATTTCGTCGTACATTTAGGAATTTTTTTAACCGAATGCGACGAAGCCGAGAGGAGGGTTATGTTTGACATGGAGGTATGTATGTATTCATGTCTGTTTTTTTCCGCTCGTAACTACTCACCGGCTCAATATATTTTGATTGGAAAAACTATTTTTAACTTATTCACTATTCCGCTATGCCCTGATTTTCGAAAATCGAGTCTTTACCAGGTCTTCACGTTTTGAGATCTTAGGAACATTTTTCGATTATTTTCACGACAACGTCAGTATGTCTGTAAGAATGTATGTGTGTATGTAAAGCTCTCATACTTTTTGAATGGCTAAACCGATAGAAACGCAGTTAATGGTATTTGATTGGATTCTGCCAATCATAGACTTCCTAAAAATTTTGACAAAAGTGTTTTCTCGACATATTTTCGTATTTTTTCTACTAATTGAATTTTAAACCTTGTATATTATTTTAGTACTTAAAAAATTGCGACGAATACCGATTTAATATCAAAATCCAATCAAGTTTCTATGCTTCAAAAATCTAGGGGCCTAATGGGTTTATGCTCCTAAGAGCTTAAAATACGTAAGTTTGTTAGGAAGTTTCAGACATGGCCTACATGATCAACCAGATTACAGCTTTTTGACATCGTAAAATAAATTATATTAAAAACATTATTAGAATTATTATGTTACAAAACAAATTAGAGAATATATCGATTGAGAGAGGTAAAAAATGGTGTCCTTAATATTGATAAACAAAATTCTTTATATCAGGACATTTTGCTTTTACCTTTTAATCACTCGAGTTTTTTCTATTTTACAATAACTTATTCTAATGTAATAACTACTTATGTATACTTCTGTTTGGACTCCATTAAAAATAACTTAGAAACGAAGATGGGTCTTAACGAGAGGGATTCTCGTGTGCAAATCTTTTGTTGTTTTTGTTGGTATCATGACTAGCCGATTATTACAGACGGCTTCGTAATTGCAAATCTCCTTCTTGACTTTATCTTGTCAAACACATTGTTATTAGCCGGGTACAGATGAGCATACAAACAGTTTTCTTATATTAATAATAATAAAATTGTTATAAGTCTGTATACTTTAAAAATAGGTTCGTGATTTTCTTCCGCTTGTGTATATCATTAGAGAACAAACATTGTTCATAGACATGATAGAAAGTCATTACCATGCCTATAGATATCAAAAATGTTAATGTTGCTTGGTCATTCGTGTAGCAATATAACGCCACATGTGTAAGTCTACCGACTACCTTAGCTCATCGTAGTGACAATCACTAACGCTATTGCGACAGGAAAAGGTAAGGCAGTGGTACCTAGCCCAGATGAATGATTGTAAAACTCTACCATCTAGTAGTCACGTTGGTAGTGATAAATTTAGAACTACTTAACAGGAAGGCAAATGGTCTATTCAACACAAGGCGCCCGGACCAAAACGGATTTGGGAACCTTTTGAAGAATAGTTCATCTTCCTTCTCGCTAAGTACTTCGTTGCCAGGCTAGCGTATTGCTAACATTGTAAATATAAGAGATACCATGATGATGATTTTATTTATTACACCACCCTGATGATGCTATATTTAGTGAACGATTAAGCGACAGATTATATTAGTAAAACAGTAGTACAAGTGAGCACTAATAGAGTTTTATATAATCTATTGATTACATTTAAAAAAAATGACATATTACAAGAGTGAAGTAGCAGTGTCAGTAAGCACCAAATGAATTTTGAAAATATGCTATGAGTTAGTTCTAAAAAATATATACATTTTAAAATTATTTTTATACCTATATAGAAAGCTACATAATTGAAAAAGATACTCTAAGAAAATCGTAATATTTAATCCAAGGTATCAAAAATTCAGTAATAAAAGTCCCCGGACCGAAAGCTCCTGGTTTTACTATTTTATTCACCAGATATAAAGTACTTGCTTATATTGCGAACTGTATATTTTAATGGAACAGAAAATTAGGAGTATGCTCGAAACAGCGCTGAGTGTTCTTTCATCCATTATCCTCTTAACTTTTTTATTTAACGTCCAATTGCTTTTGTATCTGGAGTTAAAAATGTGATAATGGAAGACAACTCTTAAATCATGTTAGTTTCACGGAGTTTTCCAAAGAAACGAAATAGCATTAGAGTACGTGAGCTTCTTTTCCTACGTGCGTTGTTGCGTATCTTTTAAAAGTAGGTGTCATAAGGTTGTCGCTATTGTTTTTATAAATGTGTGTTGGTGTCTAGTACTGTAGTCATAAAGATAATATAAAGATAGAGGAGGCGTTGTCATAACAAAATAAATGTTTGTTACGTAGCGTTCATGAAAAATGATGGAATATTTTTGCAAAATAAACTATGTAATAGGTCAGGAAACTGGGGTTCGCTACATAAATACGAAAAACTTTGTCATGAATCACAAATATGAATTTAAAAATAATTTTCTTTCTAAAAATAACTTTCCTAATTTCAAATGGTTCAAAATTCCTAATGCGAGTATAATAAATCTATTATCATTCACCCTATTTTTATAATTCCGAAATTTTATATTCCTAACGTTTATAAATTACTAGTATCAGAATACCGAGTTTCAATAGATTGAATAACAAAATGTCTGACTTAATAAAAATTCGAAACATTAAAAATACAAATTCCGAGTATTAAAGTACCGATAAATTAGAATTCTGAAATATACATTAAAAAGAATCTGGCGCTCGGCGGCCGCTGCTACAGCACGCTTCTTTTGCTCGTTCGCGCGTATGCATCTAAGTAAAAAGATCTCATTGATAGCATAAAATAGATCATAACATTTAGAAGTTTTTCACTTTATTGACGCATGCGCTTTATTTAATGGTATTGATTGGCGTCCTTTGTAATTGATGTGTGAAGCTGTCATGTTTTTTCATATATCTTTGCTGCGGATGCGTCATTAAAAAGATAAACTAGTACCAAAATCATTTTCTTTTTCTCTCGATGCACCGGACGGCATGACTTTTTGCTCGGCCCGCCTACTCTATCTGTAATTCTTCTATGATCGTAGTAGTCAAAGGTTCAATTATGCTCTACAGAAATAAGTTAATCTTTGTTTGTTTTTCACCCGTTGTTGTACTTTTCTGGAAAGGGGAAAGCGTTGTGCTATTTTTTTTTATCATATGCACACATAAAAAATATACACATTATGTCCATGGCTGTACTTGAAGAATTTTTTTGCAACAATCCGTTCGGATTATGTAAATCAGAAGCGTGAATGAATAATCCGAATAACGCTAATATATAATCTTTGTAATCGCAACTGTCAATCACGAATTTAAATGTCATTTACACTATATTCTTCGTGGCGATGTCATCTCATTTTTTATTTATATTGAACCTTATTCCCTGGTGATACTGCTTCGTATTGTGAATGGTTTAATGTGACTTGGCTAATTATTTTGATATCAAGTATCATCGTTCTTAAGTTTTTTGTGTAAGGCGTAGTGAATTACATGTTAGCTAATAATATCGCGCAATAAATATTCGGCTCACTGGTTACAAATAATCTTGTTGCTTAGACTTTGGTATAAGTATTCAATCGTGTGTAAAACACTCAGAAGGGTTAGAATTAGTAGAGTGATTCGAGGCGTGTTTCAAACTTGATTAGTTTTTTTAGTTGTGACATCGCAAACGAGATTGACACGAGATAATATGACGAAGCGTCTTTTTGTCAGCTTAGTTAAAAAAAGTATCATCACGAGCGGTTACTTTGCGGGGTATAAGAATAAACCGAACCCTTTATAGATTTTCCACTTCACCGTTTTGTCTGTTGGCGAGATGAGTAGTGATCCTCACTGCCGTGTTTTATTGACCTGATAATGATTATCGACTATTTCTAGTGGTAACCAAGACCGACGGGCTTAAGTGCTAATTCAAGGCATGGGTGTGATAACACGCCACCCGCCAGACTCCAGCTGCTACTGAGATTTTGCATTTTTGGGAAAAATTTTTGAAAAATTTTGCCAGGCAGGTTCCTTTGAAGAATAGACCAACTGCCGTACTGCCAGGCAGGTCGTAAAAAGCGACCGATTGGCTATGCGAGTCGTGGCTACTAGGTGGTAGAGTTCTGTATTGTCTCGCCCGGGTCTGTTACCACCGCCTTGCCTTTTCCTGCCGCGATAGCTTCAGTACTTGTCACTGTCGTGTTCTGGTTTGGAGGGTAAGGTAGCCGGTAAACTTATGCTTGTGACATTAGACCTCGCCACAAAATAGCAACGCACCATTAACACCTTTGGTGTCTATAGGCGATGGTTGACTCTTTCCATCGGGAGACCCATCTGCTTGTTTGCTACCTCGAAAATACCTCAATAACACTTTTGCCCGACTCGGGATCGAACCTGGGACCTCATAATTTGAGCCGCAAAGGCATTCCCTAGACCACGAAGCAGTCAATGCTTCGTTAAGATTTTTATTTCTTTTAATATTTATTCTTATAATTTTTATTTTTATTTTATGTATATTTTTTTATTTATTTATTTGGAAAACCATCCGTTTTAGTTTAAAATAACAAATATGAAGTTTAAAAATACGAAGCCTGTTACAGGTTTTTACGTTTAAGTGACAATTTGGCTGATATTATTTAAGTGACAACCATTGATATATATCAATGGTGACAACACATAAAGATAATACATAATAAACTATATAAACATAATACACTGAATTTGAACGATGTAAGTTATTTATTTCTAATAGTTAAATAAATCGAGGGTCATTGCCTTTCTTGCCTCAGGTACGCTCATTGTAAATGGATCTAAAAGGTATTTTTTACAAGCTATATTGTAACTGTGTTACTCACTCGCACCAAAAATGAATTTTCCCCATATTGGTACAACATTGGGGTACCGATAATGAAGGTTTATATCTAATAGATTTTGATGAAACCGTAAAATTAAATTTGTTCAGAGAGACTTTAGTCATAAACAAAATCATGTCTATATACCTATATTATGATTAGGTATTGTATCCTCCTTGTATTATGACGTGTTTCGAATAAATAGTAGTGTGCGTATTTTTAATTTTTAATGATGTGTTTTTATGTATATTATATGAAACTTAATTTTAGATTTCTACCCCCCTTTCTCATGAAAGCTTTAACTGTTCCGAATTTCTTAGTTTCTTACTCCTCCGTTCGAGTAATTGTCATAAAAAAGGGTACAATGTTTTTGCTTTAAGGTTAAATGCCTTATATAAAGAAAGACATTTCTTGAATTTTCAAAACAATCTATTTTCAACCACTAACCAATTATTTGGAGGATAACTTTAGTTTGCTTGAATGAAACTAGGGTTGCTGAGACATGCTTGACGGTACTTCACGTCTTGCCTTGCTTTACAAGGCGCAAGGCGGTGCTGTCTAAGGCTAGAGCTGTAGTTACGCCTATAGTCACAAAGCTTTGTGCAATGACACGATAAATGCAGATGTGTCCGGCTATTATCGGGTATTTTCGCATACTTCCAGACTGTGTGTGCCTTAGCGCGCATATAACTTCGGGACAACAGACACAAGTGCGGCTCCAGCATGACCTGAACAAGAAGTTGCTGAACTTTACTACGTAGTCACGTTGGTACTTATTATATATCTATAATAAGTGGTAGAGTTCTGCATTGTATACTTTTATCTGCATTGTCTCGCCCGGGTCTGGTACCACCGCCTTACCTATTCCTGTCGCAATAGCGTCAGTGCTTGTCGCTGTCGTGTTCCGATTTCGAGGGTAAGGTAGCCGGTAAACTTATACATGTGGTATTAGACGTCGCCACAAGATAGCAACGCACCATTAACACCTTTGGTGTCTATAGGCGATGGTTGACTCTTTCCATCGGGAGACCCATCTGCTTGTTTGCTATCTTATGATATAAAATAAATCTAGCCAATTACTTGCCTTTTTACTAACTGCCTGGCAGAAAGCCAAATAGTCTTTTCCCCAAAAGAGGCCCGGAAACTTGGAACGCAAAGTAAACAAAACCAATTAATTAAGCTATTACAAGTGGAATATTGTTATGTTCTTAAATGTTAAGTTTACTCAAAGTATTCGATTTTGTCAGAAGGAGAATCATGTCGACGACTTAATTAGATACCAACAAAATGTCACCTAAAAGTCATACATAGATTGATGCTACGGTTGAGTTCTGAAAGGGGTGATGTCTGCAGTTGTATTTTTTATGTATTTTGTTTATAAAATCGTTAATCGTGGTGAATGAACCCAACATGGAAAATGCCACACGAATGGAACACACCATATCATCTTTAGCGCTTAAAGACGATGATTATTGTTTGCCCTCAGCAGAATCATTAATTGCTAGTTAATTATCCAATGATATAGAAACAATGTATTATTTATACTTTTTGTCACCCATCATTGGTAAAATTGTATGTGTGTTATTTTAGATTTATTTTATTTTGTTCATATAGATTTTAAGATGACCTTCACCGACATGGTTAATGGATGAAAAGTATTTTAATATCCAATAAAATATACCAATAAATATATTGCAAATGGGTTGACTAAAAATTTAAGGCCAGTTTTTTTATTTCACTGGTTTGGTTGATGGACAAATTCGAGAACAATCGAAATTATAAAGCTTTTAGAATATGCAAACAAATAAATATAAGAAGTGTTTTAGAATATGCAAACGTTAGGTTGACTATCTCGTCACAATTGATGAAATTTCGAAGAAGGAGAATTTCATCCAGCTCCGGTTGGATGAGATTCTTCTACTCTTCTAAATTCCCAATTTTTATGAGTAGAATTCTAAAATAGCAACACTGAATGCCTCATTAGCGACGCCGTCCACTGACAAGATAACTTGGTGGCACTATATTTTGACATGTTATAAAATGGCCGTGATCTTGCAAAACTCGATCTGTCTTGTCAGGTTTCTGACTAATCAGGCTTGAAACTTTTTTAATTAGTTTTATTGTTACACTTAATACAATAAATGCCATTTAAAAATATCAAATACGTTCAAATGGGCGTTTTTTCTGGGTGTACATATATTCATATAATTTCAAAATCACAATATAAATAAAATAGACTCATTTTAACTCAAAAAGATGCGTGATTTCGATTAAACGAAAGTAGAGCACAACCTAAACGCTTCACGTTGAAACGTGCATTAGTATGAGTTTACTTTAAGCAAATCAATAAAAAAATCTGTAAGCGGTTGTCCCTGCAGGCCATCTCTGAAACTTCCCGCTTAATTAGCTCTAAGGAGTAAAAATCAGACGCCAAATTTTTTCAGTTCAAACATATATTTTGTTAAAAACGGCAATAAGTATATTGATTTTTTAAAAACTGTGTATTTTGGAAACGATGATCGATTTTGATCTTTTGAATGGCATTCAACTCAATTTTTGAAATCTAAAATATTGATTTAGCTTAAAACTCGATAGGTTGAAAAATTTCGAAGCAATACCAGTAACCATTTTTTTTTCAAAAATTTTCGTCATTGATAAATCCCAAACAAATTGAACGATTTTGATCTACTCGACGGTATTTGACGCACGTTTAGAAAGAAATAAGCTGATAAGATTTTTAAGTAAATCGGTGTATTAGCCTAAAAGTTATTTCAAAAATATTAAGTAAGTTCGCTAAAAATAACGTAATTTTGATATTTGAAAAGCTGTAACTTTTAAAAATTAGATTCAATTTTGATTTGTGAAACGGCATTTGACGTAGTTTTTCTAGTACTAAAATATTGTACTCGTAGAATACCAAAAAATGATTGGTTAAAAATTTTCGAAGTTATGTCGAAAAAACACTTTTTGAAAATTTTTCTTCAACGATTACTTCCAAGCGGATAAATCGATTTCGATGCAAATTATGCATTAGACGTAGTTTTTTGAGGAATAGAGCTGATAAGATTTTGTACTCAATCGGTACATTAATCCGGAAGTTATATGAAAAAAATATTGTTTCGCCAAACATTTTTTGAGGTTTTTTCAAAATTTCTCAAAATCTCCTGAGTTAATTTGGTTCAAATTTTTAGGAAGACTAAGTTGAGTGGAATTAAATCGAATGCCATCAACCGCGTTTCGATCGCTCCAGCCGTTCAAAAGTTATGACATGTTTACATATACACACATACACACACACACACACACACCGACGCACGCACGCATGCACGCACGCAGTCACGCACGTACGTACGCAGCGCGCACGCACGCACGCATGCACGCACACACACACACACACTGTAATCGTGAAAATAGCCGGAAAAGGTTCCTAGGACCTCAGAACGTGGAGATTTGGTGAAAGCTCGATTTTCAACAATCGGGACAATATCAGGAACTTCCTTATTTACACACGTAGCGGGAAATTAAAAATATAGTAAACTAGGTAATCGAGTGAAAACAGCCATCTAAAACACACACCGTTAAGCCCTTAGGTAAGCATACAGAAACGTAACCATAGGAAGGCATACGATATCACCACGCACTCTCCGTAAATAGTCGATAAAGGTGTGTTTGTTTACAAACTTCGACATGCGTTAGATAGAATAATGCTGTTTCCGCAACGATCAGCTTGTTTATTGAGAAATGTGTACCTTTTTTGGTAAGATATGCGTACGTTAAAATGCGATCAACATTTAAATAACATTGTTATATTACGCCATTTTGACATGTAATTTGTAAAGTGAAACGATTGACCAAACTGTTACTATGAGGACTACTACGACGTCTCGCTTGTCTTTGTTACCGCCGCTTTACCTTATTCCTGTCGCAATAACGTCAATGAATAAGAATAAGAATTGTTTTATTTACCACACATTATTATTATATATTACATATACAGTGAACAACAATAACATGCGTACAGATAAAAAAACAACAAGTACGGTAAATAAAGAAAATAAAACATATAACACATTTAAAAGACATGAATAGTTACGATTCATACAGCATATTTACATGCATATTTAATTCCATACTAATATTAAAATGGGAAAGTGTATGTGTGTTTGTTTGACCGTCTTTCACGGCAAAACGGAGCGACGAATTGACATAGGCTACTATTTGTCTCTTTCTAACCCCCCCCCCCACTTCCCTAAAATGAGGGGTTAAAGTTTGTATTGAGCATTCTCTAATTTTCAAGGTAGAAAGCTAAAAATTAGTATGCTGACTATTTGTGACTCACAAAAAAAATCATGCGCCATTTTCAATTTAACGCGAAAGAAGCCGCGGGCAAAAGCTACAGCTTTATATTTTATAGATTCAAGCGTGTTGGTCTGGGCCCGATGAAGAATTATAGACGATATGTCATTCTGCCAAGTAGTTTGTGAAAGCTGAACGATTGGCTATACATGTCATCCATACTAATATTATAAATGCGAAAGTAACTCTGTCTGTCTGTCTGTCTGTCTGTCTGTCTGTTACGCTTTCACGGCCAAACCACTGAAGCGATTTGGATAAAATTTGGTAGAAATATAGTTTGAGACCCAAGAAAGGACATAGGATAGTTTTTATCCCGGAAATCCCACGGGAACGGGAACTATGCGGGTTTTTATTTTAGAATTTTTTCCACGCGAACGAAGTCGCGGGCACAGCTAGTTATAAAATAAATAAATATTCACGGGACAAATTACACTTACTGGTCTAACCCCAAAGTAAGCAAATTATTTTCTTGTGTTATGGGTGTAAGTCAATGATACTAATACGTAGAAATGCATATATAAATACTTTTACATACATAATAAACACCCAAACCCGGAAATACAAACATTTATGCTCATCACACAAATGCATGTCCCCGTCGGGGATCGAATCGGAGCCCCGTCGATTGCGTAGTCAGGGTCGCTAACCACTCGGCCAACGGGGCGGTCAAAATTTATTAATTATCATCGTGATTACTATGTGGTAGAGTTCTGCAACGTCTCGCCCGGGTTTTTGTACCATGGCTTTACATATTCTTGCCGCAATAGCGTCAATGCTCGTCACTGTCGTGTTTATAATTGGAGGGTAAGGTGCCGGTAAAATTATGCATTGGTTTTTACATCACGCCACAGATAGTTAACATCCTTAGGCGATAGCTTCTCTTTCTATTAGGAGAGCCATCTGCTTGTTTGCTATCTTATGATATAAAAAATAATGTTGAGTTATTATTCGTGTGGCAGAATAGAACATTTTATCGCTGTCTTTTTTAATTTTAATTGGAATATGCGTTTATTTTCCATTTCACCTGATGGAAATTGTCGATGAAGACAAAGATGGTACACGTCCAACCAAAAGAAACCTATTCATTCTACTCTTAAAGGTTCCGGGACTATATTTGTCAGGAAAAATAGATCCAGGCAGTTCGTTCCAAACTTTGGCGACTGAATCAAAAAACCACCACGTATGAATGGAAATTCTGCCTGCTTTTACTTATTAACTAAAATGTTTATTATCACCTAAATCAATATTTATTTTTATACACATATATAGCTCAATTTAATATAATAAAACTGTAGTTCTATGCATATCTAGTTTTATGGTTATTGTTCACTATTTTAATGTTATGATAATCGTGTTTTCACTTCTTAGAGTTGGAAAAAATCTCTTTTATTGGAGATAAGCTCGCCTTTGTACTTTTGTTTTAAATAAGTTGTTATGTATTTTTTTCTTTTAAATGTGTATAATAAAATATTAATTAAAATTTTATTGTGAAACAGAACGAGTTTTTTTAATTGCTTTTAAAATGAAGTTTGAACAAGTTCCGACAATGAAGAGTAAAGAACATATTATAGTATATTATTATATTTAAATCTGATGTCAGTAAAGATAGAAAAAAGTATATTAAATTTCGCACGGACAATGTAGTCTACATCCATACTCATAAACGCGAGTCTATCTATCTGTCTGGTATGTTTTCAAGACTTAACTGCTAAACCAATTTTGATTAAATTTGGCGTAGACTAGTTGAAGATACGGGGTTAAAAAAAGCTAACTTTTTTTAAATTAACCCCGATAGGGTCGAAATAGGGGATGAAAAACTGAAAGTCCATTTTGGTTAAATTTGGCACAGAGATAGTTGAAGATACGGGGTTAAACAGAAACTAACATTTTAAATATCAACCCCTAAGAGGTCGAAACACGGGATTAGGAAACTGAAAGTCTATTTATCTGTCTGTCACGCTACTTTGATTAAATTTGGCAAAGAGAACTTTGCTAAATTCAACCTTAGGGGTTGATTTTTTTATCAAACACTAAATTTTTTTGAAAAATCAAAAATTTAGCTAAGATTCAGTGGAATCTGTTCAGCCGTTTCAAGATAACCAGCTCTTTTCAACTGATGAAAGGAATTAAATAACTTGTAAATGCTTTATCAATACTAAATTTTGTATTCTGTTACTTTGTTGATATTGCAATTACATGGTAACGTTGAGCTAATACTTTGAGATTCTCATTCGAAGATCATCAGTGTCTATTTAACTGGCAATTTTCGTATTTAAATAACAGATTTTCTAAACATTGCAAGCCACTTTTTAACGACTTTTTGATATCCGTTAGTACAAAAACTTGACAGACTTGTGAAGGAAATGCAAATACTATGGTACCATCCAACTGAGCTCGTAATGTAGCCTGCATGTAGGGACTGGAACTGTCAGATGCAGAGTTTTAACAAGACAATCTTGCTTAGACTAAGTCTGGTTGCTATAAGTACTAAGTTTGATTAGTGCTCATGATGACGAGGATTTGAAGATGGAGCTGATAAAGTGCTACCGAAACCCACGCGTAGAATGTAGAAAGAGATAAGATAGTCAAGTTCGGACTCGATGAATTTTTGATGATGTTTACTTTCCATTACATATAATGTCGAAGAACTGAACATGGAGCCGTAAGAGTGTTATTGTAACTCACAGATAGAAATTGCTAATATAATGGAGTTTGGAGTCATTTCATTTGTTACAGTAGGATCTTTCTGATGATCATATCGGTCTGAAGATTGAGCCGAAAAAGTGACATTGGAATTCCAAGAATCCAGATCCAAAGTTCAACTACAATGAACTCCTAAACTAAACGAGGTAAAGTTTTTGAATTAGCACTTAATTGTCTTGTATTGTATTTTGTATCTTAGTGCTGGATGATTTTCAGGATCTGATGATGGAACTGAAAGGTAACCATGAGAACTCCTAAACTAAATAAGATAAACTAATCGAAATTGGACTTATTTGTTCAGTTTGGACAAATACTCTAGTGCCAGACGATTTCCAGAGTCTCATGATAGAGTTGAAAATACTTAATGGGAACCTTGGAATAAAATTAGCAATACCATCGAATTTAAGGTAGTTTGTATCGTTATTTCAAGGACTTTGGAGTGGAATGGCCTCCAGTGCCTGATGATAGAGCTGAAGGATGTAACCAAGAACTCCTGAAGAAGAAGAAGAAACCAGATTAACCCATCAAGTGGGGAAAAAAAATCAGTTTGTTTTTGCAAAACATTTAGTGCTAGACGATTTTTAGTATCCGATGATGGAATTGGAACGTCTAACGTCTTGGAATCTGTCGAATTTCGGATCTTTTCTTGTGTTTTAACAAACATCCTGGTACTAGATGATTTCTGGGGTCTTATAATAGAGCACATAATGGAGGTCATTGGAACTTTGAAATAAAATGGAGTAAATTTTTACAAGGATTTTGCATCACGTTGTTTATCAGTGCCTGGTTATAGAATTGGAAAAAGTCTATAAGAACTTATAAGCAAATCCAAATAAACTCATTGAGTGTGGGCTGCTTGTGTTTGTTTTGACATATACTTTGATGCTGGATAATTTTTAGGATCTGATGGTGAAACTAGAAGGTGACCATGATAATTTTTGAACTAAACAAGATAAAACCATTGAGCCCCGTGTTGGTCCGAGCTCCTTTGAAGAAGAGGCCAACTGTCTTTCTGCCATGCAGGTAGTAAAAGGCGACCGATTAGTTATGCGAGTGACTACCATCCTGGCTACTAGGTGGTAGAGTTCTGCATTGTGTCGCCCGGGTCTGGTACTACCACCTTACCTATTCCTGCCGCAATAGCGTCAGTGCTTGTCACTGTCGTGTTCCGGTTTGGATGTTCCGGTAAGGTAGCCGGTAAACTTATGCATGTGGCATTAGACCTCGCCACAAGATAGCAAAGCACCATTTACATCTTTGGTGTCTACAGGCGATGGTTGACTCTTTCCATCAGGAGATCTATCAGCTTGTTTGCTATTTTACGATATAAAAACAAGAGCTTAGATTCATTTGTTTTATTTTGACAAATACTCTAACGCTAGATGCTTTCCAGGGTCTTATAATGAAGCAGGAAAGAGCTTCTTTGGAGCAAAATGGCTTCCGGTATCAGATGATAGTGGGAAGAACTCCATAAGATATCCTATCGAGTTTGGACTCATTTCTTCTACTTTGAGAGTCACCCTGATGTTAGTTATATTTCTGTGGTCCTATGACAAAGCAGGCGATTTGAGATTCATTTGGTTCCTTCTAATAAGGAATTTGCAACAGAATGACTTCCAGTTTCTCAAGATAAAACTGAAAGAAGTCCATGAATTCTCGCTAAACCAGACAGGCCCATCGAGTATGGGTTAATTGGGTTTGTTTTGGTATACTGTTTGGTGCTGATTTTAAGAATCTATTGATGTCACTTGATAGGATCTTTTAAACTAAACAAGACAAACTCAACGCGTTATTTGTTCTGTTTTGACAAATAATCTGGTGTTAGATGATTTCCAGGCTCTTACGATAAAGTGATAGAAGGTCATGGAAACGAAACGAACGAACGAATGAAAATTGAGAAGCACCATCGATTTTGATCCCGTTTGAATCGTTATTTTTGTTTTTGTTTTCCAGTGTCTGATAATAAAGCTGGAAGAGGTCCATTATAACTTTTAAGCTAATCTAGAAAAACCCATCGAATATTAGCTAATTCGGTTTGTTTTGGCAAATATTTAGGTGTCGGATGTTTTTTAAGATAAAATAATGATGGAACTGAAAGGTGGCCATCGAGATTGGGCTGATATCGTTGGATTTTATTACTAGGAGATTCGCAGGGTTTGATAATATAAATAGAAAGTGGCCGTGGAACTCCTGATATAAACAAAATAAGTCCATTGAGTGTGGTCTCATTTGTTATATTTCACATACACTCTGGATCAAAATGATTTCCAGGACTACATAGTGGAGCTGGAGCCCATGGGAGCTTTGCAATAAAATAACTCAAATTCATTGAATAAGAATCCATGGTAACTTTAACCTGATGCTGCAAGATCCCCTTTCGTAGATCATCAGGTCTTTTCACGTTTTACTCTTAAAATAATGTGTATGTAGCGGAATGGCGGTCTGAGGATGTGTCGGGGGTTATTGAAATTTTTAATTTTATCTTGTTATTACAAATAGGGAAGTTTTGATAGTTTGCAAGTTTGTAATTGATTAAATTAAAAATTTCTTAACCGATTAAAAATCCATACATTATTCCGAAATAACAAAGGCTACTTTTTTATCCGTCTACGTAAAATTAAATGATATTTGCATGACGCGAACGAAGTCACGGGCCACAGCTAGCGTAATACTATATAAGAAGTTTTACGCTACAATTTTATGTTAAAGTTATTGTCAGTTACTGTCACTGGCGAGGAAACTAAACAATAAACAAGATTTATGGCCCAATGCTGATAGCAAACGACATTCCTCACTCCAATACTATAAATAAACAAGCAAATTCTGAAAGAGAATGCTCAAACATCCGAATTCAGAGCGACAGGTTGAGTTCTCTGGCCATAGACTAAATAATTTACTTAAATGTATATCAAAGGTCATCCACAAATTATGAAAGATAACTATTTGACAAGAATTTGAGTGGAGGTATGAATCATATTCAATAAAATCTCAAAAGGTGGGAGAGGGGTGGTTTATCATTCAATTTTTTATACTAAAAAATATTTCGATACCTAATACTAACAGAAAATTGCGTTGGAATAAATAACATATTTCTGTTGCAAGATATAGCTGAAATCTGTCTACGAATTTTAGTATTTTCTATTTTCGTACTTTATTGTTCCATTTTGCCAATGCTATTTTGGACTCAACTTTCAATTATAGACTTAAATGGTGTGAATGATCGTCACTGACGCCATTTTGTCTGGTTTTTCCATCCCGCCGCCACATGAATTAACATCTTTGGTTTCTATAGGTCATGGTAATATTCCATTATTAGAGCTCTTTAAATATTGTATGATACAAATCCATTCTAGTTTCGTAGCTAAATAAGTATCCGTATTAATATTATCTATATCTATACATATAATAAAATCGTAGGAAAGTCAATGTATGTCCGGGGTAAACTCAAAAAGTACTGCATGGATTTACTTCAAATTTTGCACGAATATTACTACTAACAGGTCGAGTCAACATATAGGCTACATATTATCACGCTATCACCTACGGGGGAGAAGCTATGCGGAGTAAACGAAGTCCGCGCGAAAGAAGTCGCGGGCAACAGCTAGTAAGTGCTAAAGTAACTTTGTATGTCTGTATGTCTCTTCTTCACGTCTAAAGCACTGAACCGATTTGAGTGAAATTTGGTGCAGACAGTTTGAGACCTAAGAAAAGATATAGGATAGGATAGGATATAGTTTTTATCCCAGAAATTCTACTGGATCGGGAACTACGCGGGTAAAACTCCTGGACTGTATCTTTTAATCCACGGTAATAAGGAGTAACTTTTTTACTTTAGAATTTCCACGCGGACGAAGTTGCAGGCACAGCTAGTTTTTAATAAATTAATTTCAATCAAACACAGATTAACTTAATTTTTTTTATTTTTTAACGAGCTACATGAATCGAGCTAAATCTTAAGAATCCCCATCAGGGAGTGGAGGAGTTTGGAAAAACTAGTTTTTATTAAATTAAGTTTAATGAAACACAGATTAATGTATTTTTTTTTTTTATTTTTTTAGAGCTACATGAATCATGCTAAATTGTAAGAAATCTCACCAAAGAGTAGGGGAGTTCGGAAAAACATTAAAATCGCCTCACTTTATTTATAATCGTCTCCAAGGGCCTGTTTCAGAACAAAATACATGCGGGCGAAACCTAATTTATAAATATAAAACAATATAAAAAATGTTGCTTCTGTAGTTTGGCGGCAACGCATCTGTATCGACGCAATAGGACCTGGTATCAAATCCCTAGGGATACGGGCAAATTGTTCTTATTAAGTTTTACAGTTTTTCTGGAAAACGTAAACGTATCAGACATATAAGTATACCTGGTATTTCTATGTATAATAAATCAAATAAAAAAAAACTCTGTGGACTAGTGGGTCGCTCCTGTGGTCTAGTGATCCAGTGTCGGTGTTGACCACATGAGGTTCCAGGTTCGATTCCCGGATCGGGCAAATCAAAAATGTGAGTTTTTTTTTTATCATAAGATAGCAAACAAGCAGATGGGTCTCCTGATGGAAGGAGTCAACCGTCGCCTATAGACACCAAAGATATTAATGGTGCGTTGCTATCTTGTGACGAGGTCTAACGCCACATGCATAAGTTTACCGGCTACCTTACCCTCCAAATTGGAACATGTCAGCGACAAGCACTGACCCTATTACGGCAGGAATAGGTAAGGCGGTAGTACCAGACCCGGGCGAGACAATGCAGAACTCTACCACCTAGTAGCCACGATGGTAATGACTCGGTAGCCAATCGGTCGCCTTTTACGACCTGCCTGGCAGAACGGCAGTTGGCCTATTCTTCAAAGAAGGCCGGGACCAACACCGACCAAGTTTTTAGTTTTCTGATGAAAACACCGTTGCCCGAGAATGGATAAGTGCCCGGTTAGCGATAGACTAGTTACCTATCACATTGTGGGACTAAGTATCTTTGGCTAATCGTAGGTGCACTGGATAGTATTTCTGCCTACCTCTTCAAGGATACGGGCGTGAAGATATTATCTTTTTGTGGTCTTCAGTGGTCAGGTATCACAAGCCTGTTTAGTTTTAACTTACGTCACTCTTACAATGAAGACAAATATTTAATGCAACTTTTTATGTTAAAACTTAAAACCCGTCAGTGGGTACAGGCGGCCAAAAAAATGAAAATATGTACATATATATTATATTTACTAGATGGTAGAGTTCTGCATTATCTCGCCCGGGTCTGGTACCACCGCCTTACCTATTCCTGCCGCAATAGCGTCAATGCTAGTCAATGCTAGTGTCGTGTTCCGGTTTGGAGGATAAAGTAGCCGGTAAACTTATGCATGTGGCACTAGACCCCGCCACAAGCAACGCACCATTAACATCTTTGGTGTCTATAGGCGATGGTTGACTCTTTCCACCAGGAGACACATCTGCTTGTTTGCTATTTATGATATGAAAAAAGCCTTGCACTAACCTATTACCGATACCGATAGTATAATCTATTACCGATGTGGGTGTTTCCCACTTAGGGACGACTTAGGGACCTTCAAAAATCGATCATAATCATTCTTAAAAGACCGACAAGGCAATTGCAAGATATCTGGGGTATTGCGGATGTCCATGGAAGGTGATGATCACTTACCACCAGGTGAACTTTCTGTTCGTCAACCCCTCTTTTAAAAAACAATGTACGTAACAGAAACTAAAACAATTAAATCGAAATACTAAAGTTGCATTAAAACAATAAGCCTATAATCTAAGTCTGCTATTTCTAAATAATATCTTTAACCGTATCTGTTAAAACACAGGCGCCAAACTTATCTCGGTTACAACTTAACAGACCTATTGTGATTTAACACTTTCACTTAGCAAACAATGCCTTTATATTGATTATTCGACATTTACGCCATAATACGCGACATTATCAAGTCGCGAACTTTAAACTGCTCTAGTACTTAACATATTGTGCGGCGAAAATGCTAATACAAAAGCTGATAATGTAGGATCCCTTTATGTTTCTGAACTACGTAAGTAATTATACTCTATTGCTATGTTACAAATAATGAGTTTATTTATATCTCAGGATAGCAATAAGTACATGGTTCTCAGATGGAAAAATATAACCATCTTAATATAAAGGATCGATTACACTGGGATGGGCCACAACGGATCGGGACGGATCGCATCGCAATGGAAAATGCTAATATAGCACATTAGGACGTGCCGCATCGTATCGTCGTATTAGAATCGTGTAATCTAACACATCTGTATACACTCAATATTCCTTGGATAAAGGTGCGGCTGAATTTTCAGAGGCTGTTCAGAACCCGACATAAAAAACAAAATGCAGGGATATAATTTGAATTGCATAATATTCGAACTAAAATATGTTAGTGTATTCAACCAAATTAAAAGTGATCAGAGGGCCTACCATGAACTCTTATAATACTTGTCAAGTTCCAGGCAGTTCAACTATGAGTATTAACCTGTCAGGTTTTACTATCGTACCATGAGCTAATTTTTGTTGAACTGCAATGCGTCGTCTTCTGGCCGGTTACATTATCTCTGGCAGAACATATCAAATTAACGTTGAGAAACACATAACTTGCCGATTTTTAAATTTTAGTATAAAGTTATTATTATTAATGCATTTTAATTAGAAATCTTGAATTTAAGAATACAAATTGGCAAAAGAGATCAAGTTTTAAGTTATTTAAAGTCTACGTAAAATATATGAAACATAAAGTAAACCACGTAATATTTGTTACGCGGCATCCATTAAAGAACGCAACTCTGGGAATATTACACATGACCTTGAACTGTTTAATAAAGACATTTATGTTATGAGCGCGGTTTTTAAATTTCTTGAGTACGTCTCGATTTTTTGAGATTAGAGTTTTGGAATAGTTTGTGACTATTTTAAAGCTCAAAATTACACATTGATTTCACGAACGTGATTGATGTCGGAAGCAAAACGTTCGTATGATATCAATATATTCAATGAACAATTGGAAGTTTTATGAGATATTTTAAATACTCATAAAGATATTGCAACAAGATTCAATAAAAGTGCACACTCAAAACGTTAATTTTCATCACACATCTAAATTTATGTGTATCTCCTCTGTGATCTAGTGGTCCGGTGTCGGAGTTGATCACATGGGGTCCCGGGTCGGACAATTCAACAAAATGTGTTTTTCAGTTTTCTGACAAAAGCAATGTTGCCCGGGATTGAAAAAAGTGCCCGGGTGACGATAGGCTTTGGCTAATCGTGGGTACACTTGTTGTACCTCTTCCTACCTCTTTGGGGATACGGGCGTGAAGATACTTTTTTTATCTAAAATTTAAAAAAAATTAAAAAAAATTAAAATTAAGTAAATATTAAATAATAAATAAATAACTTTATTTAGAAGTAATGAATTAGGTACTATATTTTATTCTAATATCAATATTTTTCTAAAACGCAGTTAATGTCAAAAAATATACAGTATAAATTCCTAATAGGACTAGGGCTAGGAATAGCAGTAATAATAAAAATATCTACGTTTACAGTATATTTAAAACAAAGCAATCCAATAAAAATTACTTTTTTCCACCTGCAAGTGACAGGCAATATTATGACACTTTAGCAGTTCAAATATCGATTTCGGTCTGACAAAAGCACTTCATGGTACGCTAACGCAGGGCAGAAGTTGGTTTGAATAGTAAAACGATCGCTCGCCGGCATAGGTCACGTGGTCACTGACTGGCCTGTTAGATAACGCTTTCATGGTACGAAATAGCAGGACAGTTTAATTATCGGCTAAAATTGACCTGCTATAAGAGTTCATGGTAGGGCCGCAGGAAAAATGTACTTGAGCATCAGATAATAGTTACTATCGTAATTATAGGTAAATGTAAAATGACACTCTGCCATCATTATAGAGTTCATTCACAAGACGCTGTGCATCCAATTCGTGAATTTAGTGGAGTATGTTTAAACAAATGTTTGTATATTATCTTGTAATAATTTTAAACAATTAATTAAAACGTACTTTTAATTCAATATTTAGTTACTAATTTTGAAACTTGCCCGGACCTTTAAAAGTAATCCTGTGTAATTAATTTTGCTCGCGAATAAATAAAATTCACAATCCTGGTTCCAATTAATTATCTGATTGTATATTGATTTTCCGCTTTTTCAAGCTTCAAAAATACAAATATTAATTAGTGTAGTGTCTCGAGTTACTGTTTGTGATTCAGTCTATTTTTACACATATAAAACGGAAAAATGTAACCTTTTTATAGAAATTAGGGTAGGCCGAGAAACCAAGTCTCAAACGTCACGGCTGTTTATGAATAAAAACAAGAATAAGAATACGCTTATTTAAGCTGCACACCACAAAAACAAGTCAAATAAAATATGTGTATACAATTTAAAAATACAACTACACACAATATACCTACTTATGCACAATATAATACACATATACACTTATGTAAACTAGGAAAAATAGTTTATAATGGTGGTGCAACAGCCATCAGATATTATGTGGCAATCCCAACGCTGATATTCTATGGTAGCCAGTTATCTGAAAAAAAAAATTGAAATATATTCTTTAATTTTCATAATAATTGATCAATACTCTTTATTGAACTATACTATACTCTTTGATCTAGATAGATTTATCAAACTTCTTTCACTTTTATAACTCTGTTCATAAAAACAGGCCCGTTTCGGAGCCTCTTGAAATCACCCTCAGAGAGAAAGAAATAAATTTTATAATTGTACGTAAGTCTTGCCCGCTTAGGATAAACAGAGTGTGTTATGTTGCTCGCGATAAGAGAGAGGTTTGCCTATTAATCTGCTAGAATCTCTTTTCTACTCTACCTTATAGAAGAATTTACATCTCGTTTATTCTGATACGCATGCCATGCCAAACTTTTCCTCGAAATGCCACTTTTTCCCTGTATGTCACGAAAAATTTTACCATCCAAGACACACTAGCATAAACACTTTACTATCAGACTTTGAGTTGCTACCGACGCTTCAAATTTAGAGGATAACCTCGGAATATGAACTTTTAAACTAACGCGTTCTACTATCATTTTTAAAAATATATAAACGGGTCAAAAACACGTACATATATAGAACTTACTTGTAAAGTTCTATATATGTACGCGTTTTTGATCGGTTTACATATTTTTAAAAACCTCGGAATAACTTAATTATGATTATTTTCGAAATGACGCGGACGATGCCATTTGAAATGAAAATAAAACCAATTGAGCAGGGTTATTATATTACTTATACACTTGTACTGTTTCACAATAAAGTTATTATCACTTATTACCAACCGGTTTCGCTTACACAAGCATCATCAGGGCAATTTATAGTTACAAACTAAACATGAAATTAAATGTCAACAAAATAAGTGATAATAGCTTTATTGTGAAACAGTACAAGTATATCATTACATAGTATAAAACAAAGTCGCTTTCTCTGTCTGTCCCTATGTCCTTATGTCCCTATGTATGCTTAAATCTTTAAAACTACACAACGGATTTTGATGCGGTTTTTTTTAATAGATAGACTGATTCTTGGGAAAGCTTTAGTATATAAACCTTTCCGATATTCCCACGGGAACAAAAGCTACGCGGGTGAAACCGCGGGCAGGTCGCTAGTAAGTGATAAAATATTACATTAAAATGGAGTTTCACCAAGTGCCGAGAATGAAAATTGTAGAATTATTGTACTAAAATTGATAATATAATAGTAACCATCGCGTGATTGAGCCTCGAAATCACTCGACTAACCGCTTCGTTGGTGGTTCGCAATCGATAGGGCTTGGGTTCAATTCCCGACAGGAAACATGTATGCAAGCATAAATGTATGTATTTTTGGGTTTAGATGTTTGTTAAATATATGTGAGTACTTATATAAGGGGTTGCGATCGCTCTGTTGTCGAAATTCGACCATAGACTAAAAAACAAAATCTCTTTTATGTTCAGTAACAGACTTTAGCCGTAAAGAAAATAGATTTGGGAGTTGCCGATGGGCTTACACTATGACATGAGAATATATCATGTAAGTGACGGTCTGCCGAAAATTGAAACTGAGATCGAAATCGATTCGGAGATGAAAACCGTTATAAATTTGTGTTTATGGAATGAGGTGTGTAAAATTACGGTATATGAGCGGGCATAATAAACGAGAGTTCCGCGGGCACAACGAGTTGGAGCAACGTACGTTTAAAAAGGTGAAATTAATTGAATTTGCTATTATATAAATATAGAAATTAATTAAATTTGTTATTTATACTCCGCAATGGAAATAAAAAGAAAGGTGTCGGTTTAATAAATGGATAAAACTCACCGATGGCCCGGATAAAAATAAGACCCCAGCGGCACAATTATCCACCCACATCCACTACACTTTTCCATCCACATCCCACGCTGTACTAAGAACTAAATCACACAGTTTATGTACTCAAGTAGTATATATATACTATAAATAAACGGCTAGAATGCTACTTTTTAGCCTATTCTGTACAAAGACAACCCAAACCTACAAAAATCGCACAAAATTGGCCCCGTCGTTTTTGCCTTGTATACTTATATATTTAATACGACTTTATATATATATATATATATATATATATATATATATATATATATATATATATATATATATATATATATATATATATAAAGAGCCAGACTGATATTTTTTAATAATTTTTTTATTGATGAAAATAATATTATTAAAACGTTATATTTTGTTCTTCAATGAATCAGCAATATTTTTTGAACAAAAATTGTTAGTTGACATTACTAATTTCACACTTGTGATATGAAGTTGATAGCAAGCGCGATCCTATTCTTATTTGGAACACAAAACACAAAAAACACAGGCGATTTTGGTTTTGTACATCCCTTGTGTGTTTTTTGGAGTGACAAATATTAGATAAAATAGTATAATTTTCTACATTTTTTAAATTAATTAAACAAAATATATCGCTAGGAAAAATTATTTAAAAATTTTGAGACTTTTGCTTGACTTCTATCATCATATTTGAATGTTACCATTGTATCCAACTTTAATTACATTTGCATTAAAACAGCATTAAGTTTACATAAATATAATAATTTTCATTATAATTATTAAATAAAAATTCTCCCTGTTTTTGTATCTACTAAAGAATAGTTTAAAGCTAATTTCGTTTTTGTTAAGTAACTACAAAATGTGTCCTGGCAAAATCTTAGCTCAGAATTTTGTCAATCTAACTTAGATTTCTGAGATAAGCAGTTGTACTAAAGACACCCAATGACAACTGAACTGAATGTTTAGGTTAACCTTACCTAAATTCCAACTTTATTTAGCTACTATTCCCCAGGTTCAAAAATATTTATTAAATACGGATAAGTTAAGGAGTTGATATAAAATCTTACGGAATATATTAAATTTTAAGATAATAGCTAAAAAACTATGTAGGAAGTCTCGACCGTGTTCTTTCGTATTTTCCACAAAAAAAAATGAACTGCCATCGTGACTAGGACGTAATAATTGTATGTTTTTTTAATTTTTCGATACACTGTCTCTTGCACGCTGTACACAGAAATCTATAATTTTTCTATACTTAAGTACATGCAATTCTTTACTTTTATTGTTTTAAATTGGACTTTCACATACTGTGAGAAAACAATGCTCTCATTTCGCTTTTCGTCTCCGAAAGTTGTTTGATATTCTTACGTGAAATAAAAAAGTTACCATTACATAAACAGAAAGCAAATTGTTATTAAGGTAAACAATATTTTTATGATTGTGATGTGATATTGCTCGTTTTTATGAGAAAATATTTTCCCGTACCATAAATAAATGAAAAACCCTAGTAATTTAGAAGTTTGTAGGCCTGTCTCGCTTCCTCCACATTCATTATTCTCTTCATATAAACACACCGATTGCAAAGGCTTTTGACACTACTTTCGCACAGTACTCGATCAATCAGATCATGGTACGTTAGTCTTGGTTTTCCACGATACCTACATCCTTCTACATTCGTATTGTGTATCTATTTTGTTAACCATTCATCTACCATTATTTCAACATGTCCGAAACAACGGAGCATGCCCTTTCTCGTCTTTTCATCGAAACTTTCTTTCAAGTCTAACTTCTCTCTCAATTCACCATTACTAACCCGGTCCGCGAGTGTTAAGCCACATATTTTTCGTTGCCACCTCATCTTGGCCGTGTTAATTTTACTTTCATGCCCTTTCTGCCATATCCAACTCTCACTTCCAAATAATAACGTTTGGATAAGCACATAATTAAGCAGGGCAAGACGGGTACCATGACTTAAAACTGTGCCTTCAAGTAATCTCCCTAACGCTCTATTCACTCTGTTCTCGACACACACATTTCTATCGACATCAGCAGTGTTTTTTCCACACATGTGTGTATATTATGATTTATCATGTATTTCACTTGAATGTAGTATGTGTAATGAATATTTTTATTAATTTAATGTATTCTAATACACATAATTTATAAATAAGAGATTTCTGCTGCCCTCCGAAATGAAAACTTTAACTGTTCCAAATTTCATATTCCACTGTTCGCATAATTATCTTAAATATAGACACAAACTCTTTGCTTCACGTATTAATGTATAGATAATCACAAAACAGTTACATTCTTCGAAGTTAATGTCACTTTTCCTGTCCATGAGCTTTTACAGTCGACCGGGAATTTTCGTCATCCTCTCACATATAAATTGCTTCTGGCTACTGGCTTGAAGATAATTTTATGGCCCTATAATTATGGTGTGGTGTAATTTTTTATTTGATCAATATTGAGATCTAATCGATAAACGACAATTAAAGTAAATGTTGTGATGGCTTAATGTGACATCACGAATTAACTAAAAAAATTTTAAAAACCAAATTACTTATAATTGGTTTTACATCTCTTTGCATAGGTGTCAAAACTTTATATGATTTCGGCGTAAATGGAATCTACGTGTATCTACGGCTTCTGTCATATAAGAGCTTTGTTCAAAGTTTTTTCCTGTAAATATCAAAATAACAAACAAAATGTTATCACGTTTTAATAATATGAGACATAAAGAAAACATTGAGATCATTTTGTACAAACAATATTGTAAACTCCGACGATATTTATAAAGTTTAGTCGTTAAATCTGTTTGAATTTGATATAAAAAATGAAATAAGTGCTTCGTAAACAGTCAATAAAGCGAAGTATTTGTATTGAATTACACATTTCTGGACGAGTGGATCGAATCTCTGATGACCAAGATATTTCTAATCGACTCAGTTTTTTGGTAATGCTCAGAGATGTAAGTTTGCTATGCATCTTCTTAAGGAATATTGCGAGGAATTCTTGGGATCAAAATCTGCCGTTGAATTTCCTCATCAAACATCGCGTTAAACTTCCATCTTTACCACCTCGACGCCTAGAAATACACCATTTGGCCCGCACTATTCATTTGTGGAATCATTACTACATTTAAACTACGTTCAAAAAATAACTTCACTCATTTCATTTCACTCAAAACATAACCTGCCTATATGAAGAGTTTTCACTCTTTATACAGGCAGGTTATTTTTAGAACTTTTATTACCATTATTATAACCATTCCTTTACTGAAGTCTAGAAGCCTGATGATTAACCATTATTCGTTTTTCACAAACATTCTTTGCTGGAACGATAAAATTCTATAACGATCTCCTTCATATGCTGTTTCCAAGAAGCTCTGATAGGAGAATTCTTAAGAGGAGGATTAAATGTTTCTTCAAAGGTCCGCTTTGCATTTGGAAGTAACTGCTTCTGCTGCTGATATTCATAAACAGTGGTGACTGCTTTTCTATAGGTGGGCCACTCGTATGTCATTAATTTCTATAGAAACTAGGGCCCGATTCACGTAACAAAACATCAATCGAGATGGAGTATTTAGGGCTCTTACACGTTTTCTTACAAATGCCGCGTTGTAGCACGAGGCGTCGTCGTTATATAGTATGTATGTGTGTAAGAGTCCTAAGAGCTTTGACGAATGGATGTTTTGTTACGTGAATTGGTAGGCTCGTGTATGTTGGTAGTGTAATAATACTCGGCACACGGCAAGTATACCCTCTCAAACATAAAAAAATCAACCGAATTGAGAACCTCCTCCTTTTGGGAAGTCGGTAGAAAATACATTTTTTTTATTATTATTTTTTTTGGGATACATACAATATTATTTTTAATTTATACTAATATAACAGACAAATATACATAAATCAATTAATTTTCCACTTATAAATATGATATTTATATTAATATAATAAACAGCATGCTGCTCTTACTATTCGTTTGTTCGTAAGGGTTGTTATTGTAAGTGCTCATTTACATAAAATACAAAAATACATTTTTTTCTGTTGATAATTGTTTTAAGTCGGCAAAGGCAGATCACATACATTACATTCAATTTTCCACCTTACAAACAGTAAATTTTGGTGAAACTGAGTATTTAACGGCATTTGGTTCACCCAGCTAATTCACCAAAAGAACCGGCGTGCCTTTTGGTAATTATAAGTTATAAGTATTCTCACAATTATTCCTGCACCTCTTTTGAATTCTATTGAACAAAGACTATTCAACTCGACTAGAGTAACGATTATAATCCATTCACAATAGGAAAACCACAATTTAATTCATAATAATATAGTGCAGGCGCAACTATTAACCTCAAAATATATTGAATCGATTATTTTCTTACTATTATATTTTTTTGGTCACCTCTGTGGTCTAGTGGTCCAGCATTGGCATTGACCACATGAGGTCCCGGGTTCGATTCCCGGGTCGGGCACATTAAAAAAAATGTGTTTTTTTTCAGTTTTCTGAGAAACACAAAGTTGCCCGGGATTGGAAAGTTCCCGGTTGGCGACAGGCTTGCCACCTATCACATTTGTGGGACCAAGTATCTTAGGCTAATCGTGGGTGCACTTGTTGTGCCTCTGCCTACCCCTTCGGGGATATGGGCGTGAAGATACTTTTGTTATATTTTTACACATCATTAGATAGCAAACAGCCCGATGATTCTGCTGATGGAAAAAGCAACCAACGCCTATAGACACCAAAGGTGTTTGTAACAGGTCATTATTTTTATGAAATGATGGTTTTTATACTTCCAGAGGTTTATTTTTTTGCATAAAACACAATGTGAATTACAACACATTTATAGCAAAAGCGCGTTATAATTGACATAAAATATAACCAGAGACAAGAAACCAAGTCTTAGTTTTTTTTTTTTAAATTTTATAGGCATTGGATATTAAGCTAAAATTACACTCTCAACAGTGTTAATGTTACGATGGCAATAAATAAAATATTCACGGGACAAATCACACTTACTGATCTAACCCCAAAGTAAGCAAATTATTTGCTTGTGTTATGGGTGTTAGTCAACGATACGATATAAATACTAATATACGATACATAATATAAATACTAGAATATATTTAATAAACACCCAAACCCGGAAATACAATCATTAATGCTCATCACACAAATGCTTGTCACCATCGGGGATCGAACCCGAGCCCCGTCGATTGCGTAGTCAGGGTCGCTAACCACTCGACCAACGGGGCGGTCAAAGATGCAATGTTAACATATTTAAATATTGATTGTTAACAAAAATATAATCAGTAAGAGCAACAGATGAGCTAATTAATGTTCTGGTTATTTTGCTGTGGTTCGGTTTACGAGCTTAAATATAAATATAAAAACCTAAAAAGGCAAACAATTGGCTCTACGTTTTTTTTTATATATCATAAGATAGCAAACAAGCAGATGGATCTCCTGATGGAAAGAGTCAACAATCGCCTATAGACACCAAAGGTGTTAATGGTGCGTTGCTATCTCGTGGCGAGGTCTTATGCCACATGCATAAGTTTACCGGCTACCTTACCCTCCAAACCGGAACACGGCTATGACAAGCACTGACGCTATTGCGGCAGGAATATGTAAGGCGGTGGTACCAGACCCAGGCGAGACAACGCAGAACTCTACCACCTAGTAACCACGATGTTAGTGACTTGTATAGCCAATCGGTAGCCTTTTACGACCTGCCTAACAGAACGGCAGTTGGCCTATTCTTCAAAGGAGCCCGGGACATCTTTGGTGTCTATAGGCGACAGTTGTCTCCTACCAACAGAGCCACCAGCTTGTTTATTATCTTATAATATCGAAACAAATGTGTGTGTACTTATGTACGCACGTAATAAGTTATACTTAGCTATTTTTTTTTCTGTCGATGTGCGCGCCCATCGTAGTATCAGTATCAGCTAATTTCATATTTCTGGCTGCTGGTGTACGCGTAAATCGTAGTATCAGCTAACTTCATGTTGCTAGCTTCCGATGCATGCACATTATCTATCAGGTGTTCATAATTTTTTTCAATCAACCCCTTGGCTCGGGCTCCCTTTGAAGAAAAGACTATCTGCCGTTCAGCTAGGCAGTTCGTAAGATGCAAACGATTGACGAAACTAGTCTCTATCATGGTGACTACGACGTGATAGATTTCTGCATTGTCTCTCCCGTGTCTGGTATCACTTCAATGTCGATGAAAAGCGACAATGATTCTCACTGTCGTATTCCGGTTTGGAGAGCTCTTTACATCAGGAGAGCTTCTATGTTATAATAAAAAACCTACCAAAGAAGTATAACTTCAAAAATATATATTATTAAAAAATAATAAATTCGAATTGTGCTCATATCTAATACTCGCTAAAAATTTTAGTCGAATGAATATCGGTTCGAGTACCATTATAGCAAGGTTTTTCAAAATAGATCTATCAATCGTGATGCAATACATTCAGAGAATCGTAATTGTAGGATGTTGCCCACGCGCTCTTCAAGGTATTCAAGTGCTGGAATCAATGGCCAGTATTGTGAGGAATAGATCTAGGCCGTGAGAAAGGCTACGTCTGACGTTGGTGCAGAAAAATTTGCGTACACGTAATGAGATTGACAATAATATGATTGAATCTTAGATTGAAAAAATTAGCTCGCGGTTCATTTTTTTTTTAATTTCAATTTTTTTTCTAAAAACTATTTATGAAAATATTATCAGACTGGACTCTGAAATTGTGTTGCCGTACATAAACCTGTAAACTCGGCTACTGCAAGTAAGTAAATTGATCAGCTTAACTTACGAGGTGATTAGGATAGTTACCGAATAAAATAACAGTGAATTTCACGTCGAAAAAAATATAAGCTAGACGAAACCGAAAAAATATAATCCTCCTTAGAAAAAAATATAATCCTCCTTGGGTTATACTTTATTCGGTTTGGGTCTAGCGCAGGCGGACAAAAATTACATAGCCTATGTTACTCTCACAATAAAGAGAAATCTGATGGAAGCTCACAAGCTTTAATCGAACAAGCCGTTTAAGCTACAGAGCCTGCCGAATAAATATACATGCATACACTCGAAAACATACGTAGCTCTTCTTCCAGCGCAGTTGGGTTAAAAGAAACTGCACAATTATATATGTTTTCTGTGCTGCACAGTAGTAAACGAAATTTATTAAATTTTAACACAACATAATCTTATTAAAACGGAACGAAGAAAATTGGAATTTGACGTCATTTTATGAAATATTTAATTAAATACTAGGTACTTAGATTGAAAACTGTTGTAGCGAAATAAATTCTAGAGAAATAACTAACTGTCCTTAAGAGCGAAACTCAATAAATGGAAACAACGCTCCGACATTCGCTCCACTTCTGTTATGTGACGCTGTTTTCAAAACTATTTCAAGTAAATACTGTGCAATACTGAAACAATAGTGATGTTAGTTTCTTTCGATTGTAAGCTCATACATGATAGAAATGTGAATTATGACTGAAGAAGAAAAAAAAAACAATGGAGAGGGAGATAGGTAAACTAAAGGTTTTTCGTACTTTGAAGTAAAAAGTTACAGTCACATCTTTGGTTATATTGTGTGCAGACGTGGATCCAGCCTTCAAAAAATATTGTGGGCACAGACACCCGAACGTATCGACGTATTAACTAGTTTATAATCGATATAGTGCATTCTTGATATTTATATAATATACTAGCTGCTGCGTGCAGCATGCTGCATTATAAATTTTTTTGTTACATCCTGCGGGATTGCCTAATTTTTTCGGGATAAAAAGTAGTCTATATGCTATTCCTGGTTATTATCTACCTGTGTGCCAAATTTAATTTAAATCCGTTCGGTAGTTTTTACATAATTGAGTAACAAACATCCATCCAAACATCCAAACTGTCGCATTTATAACATTACTAGCTGCAGCGTGCAGCCCGCTGCATTATAAAAGTTATTGGCAAATCCCGCGGGACCACTTAATTTTTACGGGATAAAAAGTAGCCTATGTGCTATTCCAGGTCACCATCTACCTGTGTGCCAAATTTCATTCAAATCCATTCAGTAGTTTTTGCGTGATTGAGTTACAAACATCCATCCAAACATCCATCCATACATCCAAACTTTCGCATTTATAATATTAATATAGATAATATAATATAATATAGATATAGAGACCGCCCCGTTGGTCGAGTGGTTAGAGACCCTGACTACGCAATCAACGAGGCTCGGGTTCGATCCCCGACGGAGACAAGCATTTGTGTGATGAGCATAAATGTTTGTATTTCCGGGTTTGGGTGTTTATTATATATATTCTAGTATTTATATATGTATTTCTATGTATTAGTATCCTTGACTAACACCCACAACACGAGCAAATAATTTGCTTACTTTGGGGTTAGATCAGTAAGTGTAATTTGTCCCGTGAATTATTATTATTATTATTATAGATTATGACTCCCTGATTACCTATCATACACTGTATTTATTAATTTAACATTAGCAAATATGTGGGGCAAACACTAGTTAGTTAATAAACGTGTAAAATGTTAGTTTGTTCGCTCACAAAAATTACAAAAGTAAGGGTTTTGGAACGCAACAAAATTTATTACTTCGTTGCGTTCCGAATCTCGCGCGATTCATTGTTCTTATAGCATTATCTTCTATACATGTAATAAAATCGTAGAAAAGTCAAAACTGTACATTGAATATTTTTTTAAATAATACTTGGGACGTGATCTACAATCGATATCGAAGCCAAAAATATAGTTTTTTAGAATTTTTGTCTGTATGTATGTCCGGGGTAAACTCAAAAAGTATTGCATGGATTACTTCAAATTTTGCATGAATATTACTAACAGGTCGAGTCAACATATAGGTTACATATTATCACGCTATCATCTACGGGGGAGGTGCAGTGCGGAGTAAACGAAATCCGCGCGGACGAAGTCGCTGGCAACAGCTAGTCCATACATATAATAAAATCGTAGGAAAATATAAACTGTACATTGAATATTTTTTTAAAGAATACTTGGGACGTGATCTACAATCGATATCGAAGCCAAAAATATAGTTTTTTAGAATTTTTGTCTGTTTGTCTGTATGTATGTCCGGGGTAAACTCAAAAAATACTGCATGGATTTAATTCAAATTTTGCATGAATATTACTAACAGGTCGGGTTAACATACAGGCTACATATTATCACGCTATCACCTAAGGGGGAGGAGTTGTGCGGAGTAAACGAAGTCCGCGCGGACGAAATCGTGGGCAACAGCCAGTAGATCTATATTAGTGATATATATTATTAATATTGATATCTACGTATATGAAATCGCAATAGACTGTAAAAGTGTGACATCAGAAGTCTAT
Source organism: Apodemia mormo (assembly GCA_036924255.1). Lineage (NCBI taxonomy): Eukaryota > Metazoa > Arthropoda > Insecta > Lepidoptera > Riodinidae > Apodemia > Apodemia mormo. Next base: position 15,381,246 of record JAUPFN010000021.1, on the reverse strand, counting down.
TAGGGTTGTGGGCATGCCCATCGTGCCCACAACGGTGGATCCGCGCCTGACTTTGTGGCAGGTTTTAAGGCGGTGGTACTAAACCCGGCAAGGACTTTACGGAACTTGACCATCTACGTAGTAGTCACGATGATAGTGACACGCTAATCGTTCACCTTTTACAAACTACCTAGCAGAATGCAGCAGAGCTAGCAGAGCAGATGGTCTATTTTTCAAAGCGGGCCTGGAACAAAGTTTCATAAATAGAAAAATGATATTATTATGAGGTAATAAATATAAAAATACTAGCTGCAGCGCGCAGCCCGCTGCATTATAGAAGTTTTTGGTGAATCCCACGGAATCTACTAATTTTTCCGGGATAAAAATAGTATATGTACTATTCCAGATCATCATCTACCTGTGTGCAAAATTTCATTCAAATTCGTTCAGTTTCATTCAAATTTCATTCAAGTCCGTGAGTTTATTACTCAGTCACGCATGAACTACATACACTCTTTGCGCTGTAGCATGGTGCGGGTGACAGTTTCAGTAACGTTTCGTTTCACTCTTGAAAGTGGCCGCGATATACAAATTATGACTTCGTATTTTAGCTGTATCACATTTCTAATAAATTAAATCATTAATTACTGTAATAAATTAAATTAAACCTAACCAGAATGCTCTAGTCCACAAATAAAATCTAATAGAAAAAAAATTAAGCGAAGTATTATGCGTATAACATAACGTCATAGACGTTTAGTGATGGGTGTACTGCTACGATGGATTGTTGTATGATGTTTTTTATAATACAAAACGTATATTGAGCGTAGTTCAATTTTTTATTGTAAAAATTCAATTATTAGGTATATTAATGAAACAACAGAACATATATAAAAATAGATTTTGTTCGTCGAAACTCATATCAGAGTCGGAAACATCTGAATTGTCACTAAATTCATCATCATCATCCTCTATCTGTGATGGATATTATTATTGATTACTCCATTATATTGCCAATATGGATGTCATGATTCCAATCAGACATTATTTCCCTTTTTGTTAACATTGTTGATAGCCTCTTGTAATAGGGTCAACATATTATTTGCCGTAAACGGCGGCGAAGTATTATTTCTTGCGGCGTGACCTTTTATTTGGGTACAAATCAGCTCAATAGCATTATACTGGCAATGGTAGGGTGGTAGTCGAATGAGCTGGTGGCCTTTTTCTTTTGCCATTTCGTCCAGAGCATAGGTAGGAGTTCGTGGCTTATGACGCTGTACTAAGGAAATAAGCTCTGTCTTTAAACATTTTTATATATGCTGTAACTCCGTTTTCATTCAGCCACTTCACCAACTCGCTTTTGCGGTTGGATTGGTTTGGGGGTTTATTAAGTTGTACCGACTGGTAGGGTGCGTGGTACGTTATTATGATCATAGGCTGTTTTAAATTATTTAATATGCCTATGAACCAATCATTAAATTTTTCGTAGTTCATCTCCTCATGACACTCTGTAGTTTTTTTTTACTTAAAAGCCACCAAAAAATTGACGAATGCCAAAGTGCCGGAGGGAAGGCGTTCGCCTTTTCCCTCCGTTATAACAAATAACAATTTAACAAAATGAAAACAAACTATAAAATAGTAATATATATGTGTCACATATAAGGCGTTAGCACTCGTAATGACAGCATTGCACGAGTAAACAAAATGATCGCCGTGCCGATGCGTTATAATACAAAAGTGTTGTCACGAGAAAAATCACAAACCCGAATATATTATTATATAACCATAATATATATACACATGTATATATGTTTATTCACGTAGTTACACTGCCCAACTGAATAACATATTAACTTTCATAACACTATTAATGAGAACTAGATTTTTGCTGCGAGTATCGTTAATGATAAAAATGAATTGCATAACGTCTCATCACTAGTCATGTGGTATTGACAGATGTCAATGTCATACAGGCAACTGTCACCCGCACCATGCTACAGCGCAAATAGTGTAATGCGAGATTGAGTAACAAACATTCATCCAAACATCCGAACTTTCGCATTTATAATATTAATATAGATACGACTAAATTGACAGCTACTTCTTTTTTACACAATACACGAGCTCATATTAAGTTAACGAAATTTTTTAAACATAAGAACATTTGATATTATCCTCTCTTCATCACCTTCACCTCTTCACGTCTTTGCCAGTCTGAAAATTGTTTGATATTTCTAAAGAAAACGTGTTCTTATTACGAAAACTCAACAACTCAGCCAACACTCTAACATCCTCTCGAATCGTCCTTACATGAGATTATTTTCCAAATAAGCGTAGAAATACTGAAATAATGCAGTGTTATCTGCTTGATAGGAGTATTTTTAATTTGTAATCCATAATACAGTTTATATTTATATTATAAAGAGGTAAGATTTTATTTGTAACGAATGAATCAAAAACTACTGAGTCGATTTTAAAATTCTGCATATTTACTCAGCAAAATGAAACTATTGTCTGTGGGTTAAGTGAAAGAGGTCACATGGAACAGCTTTTACTAAAAAATACCATCTCGGTGAATAATTAGAGATGTCAACGGTATTAAATTGTATGACGGGTAGCCAATCTGTTTGCAAATCAGGCATATTAAAGTCACGGGAATATTATATTTTCGAAAAAAACAGCAAAACTCATTCGGAATGGGTTACCCGACCCAGGATATTATTTGTACCGCACGATTACTAAGGCAAACAATAATCCTATTTAAGAAACCAATATCTAATTCAGTAGGTAGAATTATTGTTTTGCACCATTAAATTAGCATTTATTTTGCCGTATGCATTTGAATGAGAGTCTTCTACCGTATGTCTGGGGTAAACTCAAAAAGTACTGCATGGATTTAATTCAAATTTTGCATGAATATTACTAACAAGTCGGGTCAACATATAGGCTACATATTATCACGCTATCACCTACGGGGGAGAGGCAGTGCGGAATAAAGAAACTCCGCGCGGACGAAGTCGCGGGCAACAGCTAGTTTACAATATACATACTGATTGTAACTATTTACAAATTCTTTAAATTCTAAACTCTTAAAACTGTCCAAAACATATGTGATAATGCTGTAAACGTGTTTGGCGTTTGGAAGTATAAAACAGTACGAGTAATAATGAAGTGAACTGGAAGTACAATTATGTTTATTACAAATATAATTACAAATAAACTTATCTATATACATATAATAAAATCGTAGGAAAGTCAATGTATGTCCGAGGTAAACTCAAAAATTACTGCATAGATTTACTTCAAATTTTGCATGAATATTACTAACAGATCGGGTCAACATATAGGCTACATATTATCACGCTATCACCTACGGGGGAGGAGCTGTGCAGAGTAAACGAAGTCCGCGCGAACGAAGTCGCAGGCAACAGCTAGTAAATTATAAACTTATAAATATTTGAAACGCAGTTACGCCAAGTGCCGACCATGGAAAGTATGAAATTTGTTTCAACAAGAGATTTAATGAAAGCTAGTCCGGTTCTGGTTCCTAGTTCATATGAGGTCCTGAGTTCGATTGCCGGATCGGGCAATCCAAAAATGTGTTTTTTCGGTTTTCTGATAAAAAACAACGTTGGTCGGGATTGTATAAGTGCTCGGTTGGCGATAAGCTTCCCACCTATCACATTGTGGGACTAGAAGTATCTTAGGCTAATCTTGGGTACACTGGTTGTACCTCTGCCTATAATTTCTTAAATTTTTTTTATATCATAAGATAGCAAACAAGCAGATGGGTCTCCTTATGGAAAGAGTCAACCATCGCCTATAGACACCAAAGAAGTTAATGGTGTGTTGCTATCTTGTGGCGAGGTCTAATGCCACATGCATAAGTTTACCGGCTACCTTACCCTCCAAACCAGAACATGACAGCGACAAGCACTGACGCTATTGAAAAAAGAAAAGGTAAGGCGGTGGTACCAGACCCGGGCGAGACAATGCAGAACTCTACCACCTAGTAGCCACGATGGTAGTGACTCGCATAGCCAATCGGTCGCCTTTTATGACCAGCCTGGCAGAACGGCAGTTGGTCTATTCTTCAAAGGAGCCCGGAACCAACACGACAACCACCAACCACACCAATACCAACTCAAGTTAACATTGCAAAAGTAAGGGAACTAGTGACTATTTTCAGTCATTCAGGTTTAATAGATAGCCGCTATATTCTCTATGTATCTCGAGTAGATCCGCATTTATAATATAAGTAAGAATGAATAGTATTAGTCAAATACTTTTTTTGTAAATTTCACTATAACAATATATTTTTAAGGGACAAAAAGTATAGGTATATGAGGAGCTTAAATGTTTTAACTTTGAGTAATACTACCAGCTTGAAAAATTTCACTAGAATCCGTCCAGCTGGCTTGATGTGAAGTAGTAACAAACATACACAACACACACGAACCGTCGCATTTATAATATTAGTAAAATTATGAACTAATTAGCGATCAAACAGGTATTAGAGGAACCGTATGAGATTATACCATAATTCCACTAAGAGTGTTTTTCCCGAGAGCTATGACATCAGAGGCAAATTAACACACTTTTAAGAAGGCATCGCAATAACAACTGATCCCTTATGTTACGAATCAGATAACTAACGATGATATCATAGGTCAGCCCTCCACGAAACCACATATAGGAATTAATATGGATTTTCCTCAGTGTTGCTTCCTTTAAGGAGAATGGACGATCTACCGATCTGTCAGACCGGTAGACTTATCACCTAAAATTTGCGATTCGACAGCGATTTACAATGACTTAAACGTAACAAAAAAAAAACATCAAAAACGTCGCTAATTTCTTACTGAACGCTATATCCACTTTTTACGATTACAAGCACCAATAATAATCAAGCAGTAACGGCTATCACTAATACACTAGGCAATTATGTGTCTTGCAATAACTTGCCATAAATTAAGCACAAAAAAACAAACAACTCATTTTAGCGTTCCGAAGTCAATTAGGAACCCTTACATCGGACGGACGTACATGTCCATCCGTCCGTTCGTCCGATCGGCCGCTCGTTCATCCAGCATCCACAGTTTAAGGCGAGGCATCGCGACAAACGGGAAAAAACTGGTTTGTTTAATCAGGTTTTTTTTTGTATTGATTGTTAAATAAGAATTTTACAAAAATTACACGAAATACCTGAAGATATCATCTAAAGAATGTGCTAACTCATTGCATGATAGAATGTACTTTACTCGATCATATAAAATTCCGAAAACAGGCTAAAAAATCTCTAAAAAAAATTTGTTAATAATATTTCTAATCTTCCACATGATTTTTATATGGTGATATTTAGTTGTAAATACAAAAAAGAATGTGCGAAATTTTAGTTTTCAGCTGATGTCCTATATTTATTTATCCGAAAATTAACACGTTTCCCAGCGGTTTCAGAACATACCGCGCCACCCATTTTCTATAGAATTGACGCGCGTCGAAATACCTCGCCTTAACTCAGAGATTATTAGTACTTGAAAGTTTTATTTGGTTCGAATATATATACATATTAGTCACGTCGACAAGGTGATAAAATAAAATCCTGAAAAATATTTCTTAAAGTTTTTTTCGAAATTAGTTTCACGTTTTATCACTTTGTTTTCTCTGGTGACTATGATACACAATCACAACTGCGCATAAAAGTTTTAACAAGATCCTGCGTAACAAGCTCTTATGGAACAAGTTGTAAAAGTTATTAAGGAAATCGCGTAACGACGACCTTTTAACGACACTAAGGCATTACTAAGTTTACTATAGAATTAGAAATTATAAACAAGGTGTAACATTTATTAACCAGAAACTTTGCTAAATGTTTTGGAGCTTTGGGAATAATTATGCAGAGACTGAGTTTCTAATATAGATAAACTTACATATTACTTTTCCTACATTCCTACTTTCGACGAATGGCCCAACATATTGTTACGAGCTTAGAGATCGTATTGTGCAATAAAATACTACTTATATTGAAACCGTGTATTTACAACACAAAGGTACAATACACTACAATGCAATACGTTAATACACTGAACAACGCTAATAACACCGTCACTATATTCCGCTAGAATTAACTGACTACACTGAATCACTAAACTAAAACACTTTCCGTATCACTTTCTACTATACTATATCGCTTCACACTGATCGTCCTAACTATCGCTTCCAAATCGCTATATAAAACTGACTTCTATTCTCCATCACATCCTTATTTATACACAAGGTAAAGTTCGACCATATTCCCAAAAGTTCCGAAAATATCGCGTAAACAATACAAAATGTAAACAAGTCATAGTACACACTATTTTCACCCTTATGCCCTTTGCGAGAAGGTCAATTATGGCATGGCTGTCTGGGTAACGGCGGGTATTGTTTATCGGTAGAAACAGCTACCTCATTCTTTGATTTCTAATTTCTCCAGCGTTCTAACTCTTCACTTTTCTAGATTATTTGCAACAATATCAATAAAATTGTGACTATGAGGGCGTAGAGTTCTGCAGAGTAAGCGTAGTTCATGTTATTATCGTGTTCACGTTTACAAAGTTAGGCTCCCATTAGACGGTCATGCAGGCGTCATTCATTACCGTCAGTCATGAATTACGTTTGCATGTTTGAATGATATCGACATCAGATGCTCAGTCATGACTGATGGTTAATAAACAAATGTTTACAGAGAAGAGCATGTTTCCACTCAAGATATTCATAAAAGAAAAGCCTGTTTTGGGATTATAATTGTAATATTAAGCAGAAAATAAATAAAAAAAAGCGTTGGGTGAAATAATAGCTTTTTAAAAGGGATGGATTTCTATAGTCATTTAAACTTGTTGGCTAAAAACGATGACTCGAAAGTCATAACTGATAGTTGCATGACGTCGAAAATCAAATAAGTATCTAAATAATCGTCACTTAACTTCATGCAAACATCAGTCACATCATTACACGATAGGTTAGCTATCGGTCATAGCATTGAATGTGGCAAAACTGACAGCAAAACCGCCCTTCTAATGGAAGCCTTAGATAGTCGGTAAACTTATGCTTGATGCATTTCAACCCAATACATGCATAGCAACACACACAGACCCCATGAATACTAATAGACAAGCCATTGGGAAGGATTTTTTCGCGTGTCGCCGCGCATTTGAGCAAACACTTTTATCACTGTCGATAATGTCATACATTTGTGATATATTACGTATATAGTGAAAAAATTAACTTAACAAAAAAAATAAGCCATTTTATACAAGTTTCATCATACCGAGTGAGATGACAAGGTTTAAAAATTACCCTTGTTTATTTTATTTCATCGGTAAGTAGTATAATTCTGTATTTCTGTGTGTAAATGCAAGCTACACTGACAAGCCAAAAAATTGTCTTCAAATGTGCATCCATTTAATTCGTAGCAACGCACCTCTTGTAGAGGGTATAAGTGTTCTATGCAATGCACCATTAACATCTTTGTTGTGTATATGCGATAGTCGCCTTTGTATGGTACAATGGGTAGCCATCTGCTTGTTTGCTATCTTATGACATAAAGATAAAAAAACAATCAAAGAAATGAAGTTTAATTCAAGGTCGTTTTCTATCTGTGTTATACTACTTCATAAGCTCAGCACTTATCAGTTGATTCCACTGACCTTGCTAAACACATTTGGTTTCGATAGCAAAGAAAATGATGTTAAATCAACATTTGTATTAAATATGCAAACGAACAAGGCCTTATGTACTTAACTTTTAGCTATTGAGTGTTAGGTAATGAAACCATATTTTTGTACAAACGTGGATTTTACGTGATTCCGTACTAGTTTTATTGATTGATACTTGATTTGCGATTTTACGATTTAAATATTAGTATTGTATCATCATGTTTTTTGTGTATCATATGTTTTTCGTACCAATGTTAGAGAAAACTTAAAAACTTAACAAAAACAAATTTCTGGGTGACTCAAATATTAAATAAAAATAATAAAAATATTTTATTGTTTGCCTTCTAAGTAAACGATTAGCTGAGCGTGTAAAGATATAGGCAAATATGCAACACGACCACGACTAGTCAACGGTATTGCCAATATGATGCGATAGGTGGCCAATCTATAGACAAATCAGGCACATATCCAGTTTTAGGTAAATTATGTTTGCTACAAAATTTAAAACATGAGGATGAAATCCTTTCCTAGGATTTCAATTTAGACCTCATGTATCTATGCTAAAGCTGGTAAGGCTAAAAAGGCATTTTTTTTACAGTATCTATAAGGGAACCTGCCCATACTACATAGTACATGACCCATTCAGAGGGGAGGGTCTTCAAAAATATCACGCTTAGGTTTTCTTCATGTAGTTAATATCTTTCATGAAATTTTGCACTTTTTATTTAAATATGGTATACAGCGTTGAACGTTTTTTAAACTCAATGTTTTTGTTGAAATATTTTCTACTAGCTGTTGCCCGCGACTTCGTTCGCGCGACTTCGTTTACTCCGCACAGCTTCTCCCCTGTAGATGATAGCGTGATAATATGTAGCCTATATGTTGACCCGACTTGTTAGTAATATTCATGCAAAATTTGAAGTAAATCCATGTAGTACTTTCTGAGTTTACCCCGGACATACATTGACTTTTCTACGATTTTATTATATATATAGATAGAATATATATATATATATATATATATATATATATATATATATATATATATATATATATATATATATAATAAAATCGTAGGTAGATAGGTATATATATAGAATATATACAGATATAGATTAAGTAATTTTTTATGATGTGCACGTACCTTTGGCGTTACGCAGCTGGCGCCGTATTAATAAAGACTAATTTAAGGCAAATAAATATTTTTTACTTTTGGTTTGCAAAAAAAAATTAAAACCATATTTATGTATTACTTACTATGTGTAAAGTAGAGGGGGGAGGGGTCTTGCCATATACTACAAGTGGTCACCGAGGGGAGGAGGGGGTAAAAATGGTTAAATATGGGTCACTTTTATCAGTACGTTCCCTAATCGATTTCGTGTATACTTCTTTAAGACTGTCTCACTAATTTAAAACATTTGGTTACATTGTCTTCAGCTTTTAATACCACAAACAACTTGAAAAGTTCGCATTAGTTCTGTTAATACGTGTTTAAATTTGTAAATATTACAATTTCTATATTTGACTAGACCTCCAGACGATCAAAAAATACTTTTTTGACTGTTCCGATTCTTTCATCGACGGTTGGGACGACGAGTGTGACATGTGGAGGAATATCTAGTTTTTTTTTAAATCTAGAATCTGAAGATGATATAGAAATTTCCTCTAGTAGGTAGAAAATTCCTCTGTCTTAGAAAAACACGTAAAACTATTGATTCCTACTATTAAAGCTGTATAAAAATCATTGTGAACTGGATCGTTTGATGAACTTGTTAGGGGGCGTCCACAAATTACGTGAGATGTTTAAGAGAGAGAGGGGGTCGAGTCAAATCTCATCTAATCTCACGTTGGAGAGAGGGGGGGTCTCGGTAAATATCAAGCAATGTTTTTTTCTGATTGAAACAAAAAAATTATGCTATTTTGGTCCATTATCCAGATTGTACATGCAATCTTAATCGTAATCGTAATACGATTAAGATTCGTTCGAAAGAAAATAATTTCATTCATGGCTATCGAGTCACTACCATCGTGGCTACTAGGTGGTAGAGTTCTGCATTGTCTCGCCCGGGTCAGGTACCACCGCCTTGCCTATTCCTGCCGCAATAGCGTCAGTGCTTGTCGCTGTCGTGTTCCGGTTTGGAGGGTAAGGTAGCCGGTAAACTTATGCATGTGGCATTAGACCTCGCCACAAGATAGCAACGCACCATTAACATCTTTGGTGTCTATAGGCGATGGTTGACTCTTTCCATCAGGAGACCCATCTGCTTGTTTGCTATCTTATGATATAAAAAAAAAAAAAAACTTCGGCGTTACACAGTCTTTCGTTAATAAAAGCACGAAACAATTTTTTTTCTTTTTTTTTACAATAAAAATCCAACGCGTTTACATATTTAAAAAACCCACATTTTGAAAAATCTCACGTGAGATAGGGGGATGGGGGAAGGGGTTGAATTAAATCTCACGACATCTCACCATGGGGGGAGGGAGGGACAGAAAATTTTAAAAAACACCTCACGTAATTTATGGACGCCCCCTTACGTATACTCAGTAATTGATTGATGATATTTATTTATTTAACTTATAAATTATCGTTACGTCAGTTGTCTAGGGTTATCAGCTTCGGCATAGACGCAAGATCTTAAGTTCGAATTCCTGTAAAGACAATTCGTTTTAAAAAAGTAATTTATAATTTTAGATAATATGTGTGCCGGATTCGTTAATAGCTTGGATACCTATCATATCATATAAAATACAAAATTATTATGGGAATATAACAAATTTAACTATAATTATAGATAGTAAATAATGATACCGAAGACAATAATTAAAATTACTTTAATTACCCAAAGAATTTAGGCCAAGTACACAGTACAAGCAATATTTATATAATGGTCCGACGTGTGAGGTATATTTAGGTTTAATAACGTTCCACCTTGTCCATATCTCGTCTATACATAAAACGTGTTGTCCGAGGTGTCTGTGTATTAAAATAGCACATTACGATATGTGTGACTTCAGTTGTCTAAGCTGGGCGTGAAGTTAAATGCGGGGCGTTAATATACAACTTAAGTCACCCATATTGTATTTTATAGCTCGTGTGACATAATTACGCACTTTTCGGTGTAAAAAAGACTATATAGGTCACGGAAATATATGAGAACACTTTAAATATTTTTCTGGTGTAATTGGTATGGCACCTAGTACACTCATTGGTGTAAAGGAGAGGGGGATTTTTGGGCCCAAATGTAAAGGGTTGAAGTATGGTTCAAAAAAATGATACTATTTTTCTATTTCAAAGTTCAAAATATGTGCTTAATCCGCTTTCTGAGAAAAAAGAAATCACGAAAATAAGTTTGTGGTACTATAATTGTACAATCGATATAATTATAATCGATTTATGTAAATAATTTTAATCGAAATATAAGCTCGTAAATATATGTAAAAGTGTATTTTTGATTACCATTTAGTATAATCAACAATAAACACCATCATTATTTCACAAACCATTTATAATACAAAAAGAAAAAATAAAATCGATACAATTTATATAATCGATTGTTTACGTTACTTCAAACTTAATACGATTTAGTGTCTGTGGATTTAATACAGCTAAAATTGACAATTACAACTGACATCACTGACGGCTCGCAAGCGGCAAGAGTCGCATTCGTAAGTCGCGGACTTCACTCTTCGCTATTTTACGTACCTACCTACAGAGAGGTATCCTGCAATTTGTGTTTTCCAAAAATGTGTTTTAGTATTGTGTCAATTTATAAACATGAAGCATAGTTGCCTGTATTACAAGTATCAGTTGTTTATATAATAGTAAACGTTTACAGTGAGTTAAACTATACCATAGTACCGTAACCTTACTTCTAGTGAATATCTTATATCTCTATTCTCAGATTGATAAAATCTGTAAAATTTTCAGTATTTATATAACGTTAAACTAGCTATTAATTAACATAATATTCATCTCATTACAAGGGGGCCCAAGTTTATATGCAACGGTATCAGTCTCCTTTACCCGTTGAATCATGTCACATCTAGTAAAAGCAGATCTGAGTATCTTTTGACACTCAGTTGCGTCGTCGTTACACTCGTAAAATATTGTTATTGTGATTTAAAACTACCTGTATTTATCTTAATTTATATAAATTAATTTTACATTTGTTTTTAACAAATGGTTTTTTATATTATTCGTTCGTCGAAACGATTACCACTTGAAACTTTATTCCCATAAAATTGTAAAATTTCTTAAACCACTTCTCTGTGCAGAAGAAATTACTGGACTCGTTTTGATGTGCTGTACAAATGCTATTGGATTTATTCACGAGACATTCTAGTCATGATCGATGTTTCAGCCATTATACAATAACCATGTTCACCGTCGTACAAAATTACTTAAATTCATCTAAGCTCACAATAAACAATTTATTTCCTTACTTTATGTTTAGAATAAACAAGCTGATGGGACTTCCTGATAGAAAGAGTCAAGCATCGCCTATACACAGCGTTGCTATCTTCGCGAGGTCTTATGGCACATGCATGCATAAACACATGCATCGTGTTAATCAACAATTATCATACACAAAAAAAAAAAAACAATCGTAACTCAAACATATATGTACTTATTACAAGATGCCATCCCCTGTCAAGGATCGAACCCGAATCCCAACCATTAGGAAGTTATGATTTCTAGCCAATTAATATATAATAACCAAAAGATAATGCCCATGTTCGGTGGTCATAAATGATCGTATAATTCATCGATAATATTCTATTTATTGATAATAAACAAATACTTATAAATATATTACCGAACTAGCTGTTGCCCGCGACTTCGTTCGCGCGAACTTCGTTTACTCCGCACAGCTCCTCCCCCGTAGGTGATAGCGTGATAATATGTATCCTATATGTTGACCCGACCTGTTAGTAATATTAATGCAAAATTTAAAGTAAATCCATGCAGTTGCACTTTTTGAGTTTACCCCGGACATACATTGAATTTCCTACGATTTTATTATATGTATATAGATATATCGCAAGTGCCTACATATTAGAATGACGCCCTGTATTTCGTGGCCCTTATGCTCGTAGGTAGACGTGAGCCAATAATTTTGTAGTTAATAGCAGCGGTTCAAGGTTCATTGCAACCGTTTCGTGATTGCTTGCGTAATAGTGATTTGAAATTCCATAAAAACATTAAGTACCTATCTTGATTACGACATTAGGGTTTTTAGGATTATGTTACATAACATAGTAGAGACAAAACCCTATTGAAATACTTTATTTTATACGATAAAACAGTATTTACTTACTTTCTAAGAAAAAATATGCTATATTCAAATAATACTCTACACACTTTTATTATGAAAATTACTGTACTTTTTTTTATTTATTTAAATGTTGTATACATACATTTGCAGAGGTAGACTTAAGGCCCAAGTACATTCTCCACCAGTCAACCTCAAAAGCAAACAGAAAAGGCGCAAGGGGTGTAAATATACATTATTAAAACCTATACTTATCTATCTATATATATATATATATATATAAATCAATTAGTCTTGCGAAAACTCGAGAACGGCTAAACCGATTTGGCTAATTTTGGTTTTGAATAATTGTTTAAGCCCACGGAAGGTTTAAGGCGATAGGTAATGCCAAACTACGAAATAGACTCCTCTTTGAAAACCTACTACTAACTACTTTAATTTCGTTTTTTCAAATTTTATTGTTATTTTTGACGGAAAAAATCGAATATCTTTCTTATTTTTACGCAAAAATATGCTTATAACTTCCATACTAACAACATACTAACTACAACTTTCCAACTACTGTAACGATTTTGATGATTTTTTCTTTTTATTACAGACAATTTATTGCTTTATAAAATTTAAGTTAAAAATTTTACAAAGTCATTATAGTGTGCTATTAAATCAATAAAAACCTTATTATTTAATTCGCGGACAGCGCTCGCGTCGAAAGTCAGTCTCCCGGTAGCGTTCATACGGGGAGGTTGTGTCGCATGTTAGCGTGCTCCGCTCTCCATATTCGAGTCAAAGAGTAATAGTACAGATAGAACGATTGGCACTATAGTAAGGTTGTGCCGTTTGGAAATTGAACATTTCGTTTACGCTTGGATGTTTTTTATAGTAGATAATGAGCTTGGACCGTGATGGCTGTTTTTTTACAGATGTTGTTCTTATGATATAGACAAGGAATAAGAAAGGATTTTTTTTAAATTCATCCCCTAAGATGGTGAAATAGGGGGTGAAAGTTTGTATGAAACTCTGTCATTTTTGAGTTGTAATGAATGATATGCCGTAATTAAATTATCCTTTAACTGAAAAAAAATTAAATACAAATTTAATATTTTTTTGAATTCTAGCCCACAGAGAGTTCAAAAGAGGCTTTAAAGTTTGTATCAAAAATGAATTGTTTATTTATTGCATTACTATGAAATCTAAATTATTTTAATTTAGTATTTATGATTTTTAATACAATTAAGAAGTAGGAATTTTCGGATTTTTTAGTACTTATGCTCTTCAATCGAAATTAAAGAAACATGCACGTAATGTTCGAAGTTTCATCCATTAAAGGAGTAAAAGTGTGTGTTAAAATGTATATGAAAAATCAAACGTTTATGGTCAAAATAACTTGAAATTCGGCACTTATGTTCTTCAACACAATTTAAGAATCATATATTTGAGGATTTTTTTAAATTACATTCCTTAAAGGGTAAAAAAAGCATTGATGTTTGTATAAAAAATAGATTGTTTATTGTAGAATATTGAAGAAATTATTTAAAACGTAGTATTTATGATTTTTAATACAATTAAATGAATATGAGTTTAAGGTTTTCAAATGTCATCTCTTCAAAGGATGAAAAAAGTGGTAAAGTTTGTAAAATAAAATATGTTTTATCAAAATCTCTTCAAATTTATTAGTCATGTTCTTTAATTCAATTAAATAAACGTGCATGTAAGGATGCTGTGAAATTTATCTCTTAAAGAGGTAAAAGAGGGTATTAAAGGGGCTGAAAGCTAGTACTTTATAAATAGTTTTGTTTGCGAGTAGACGCTGAATAATATTTTGAGACTATTCATGTACTTACCTACGTTTACGCTTTAATGTTTTATTAGCTATAGATAGATTTTGTCAATATTTTGTATAAATGTACAAAAATAATAAAAAAAATATAAACAACGAAGATAATTCAAGCAAGCGAATAAAAAGCAAAACTCTAAAGAAAGAAAAAACTGGTACTATTTGAAGGTAGTAAGGACTTCGCAACTAAAAATAAATAAATTAAATATATTATACATACAAATAGTCTAAATAAACCAACTTATTTAGTAGTTTCCTCTATAAACATTAAATCAAATTATATATCTACTTTTTTCTTACGAGATTTTGAAACAAAAACTAAGAAGCTAGTTAGTTTTAAAATATTATTCAAGAGATTACATTTTACAAAATCAAATTTTGAAAGGTTTTGTTAAATATGAATAAAATTGTTGATTGTATGTATTAAAATAAAGTGCTACACGGGATGTATTGTATATTACAAAACTTTCAAAGAAATTGGATACGTAACTGTTATTATTGTGTAAATTGTTTTATGATTTTTTGTCGATTTTCGATATATTTTTTTTCTTTAGATATTTATCGTTTTTCTAAAATGATGTATATGTAATCGATAAATGAGCGATTACTGATTATTGGTTTTGAGTTTGACAACATTCAGTCGATTCATGATGATAAAATTTCATATAGGTGAACAAAAATGTTAAAACATAGGTATCTGCATCCACTGTAAATACTATTTGACGTTGCGACATTCCAGCGCGCGAAACAGTATTTGCGCTGCTCCTGTTAGAAACTCAAGGTCGTTCGCAGCTGTAATCGCCTTAAAAGGTGTGAAAATATAGAAAAAAAAAAAAGTAGTTAAAAAGGCAGAACAGT
Organism: Apodemia mormo; assembly: GCA_036924255.1. NCBI lineage: Eukaryota > Metazoa > Arthropoda > Insecta > Lepidoptera > Riodinidae > Apodemia > Apodemia mormo. The sequence goes on along the minus strand of JAUPFN010000021.1, from coordinate 15,365,602 downwards.
GTTTGTCGGGTCAACTAGTATATAATAAAATTCTATTATGAATATATACATATTGAATTTACATTAACACTAATATTTAAATATATAAAAACAAAATACATACACTCATAACTAAAGACAAATATAAACTATTATAAATAGATAAGAAAATGGAAACTGATTATCTTAATAAAATTATTAAAAATCTATTTGTTTAAAAAATGTAACTATATAAATTGAGGAATATTAAAAGGCTAATTGATTTATTATTTATTTTATTAAACATAAAAAGTGTCTGTGTGTGTATGGCTTTTTTCAATCTGTACCTGAAATTTAGTAATAAATAGCTAGTAACTTATTATAACTATTCACAACATACATACGTTTTTAAACTATATCATTATTTAATGCTGGAATACGCGATTGATGTACCTTTAAAGTATTGAGTTCTGAGCGATATTGAGCTTCTCCCGAGTAATAAAAATATCTATCGGACTAGGGTTGCCAGATGTTTATTATTAGTTATGATAATCTTGTCAAGTTTTTAGATTCAGGATTTTCAAGGTTTAACGGCCATAAGCCGAAATTTTTTCTGAAAAACACTAATATTTAAACGCTTGCCAATAATCACATCGTATTATAATATAATATCGTTGGTTAAGTGTATGTATTTGCTTTCTGAAATTCTATAAATATAATTAAACAGAGGAACTCAGTACATCTATAAATTAAATTTACATCAAAAATGGATAAAAGCCGCACACCTTATTGTGGTTTTGAGGGATAGATAGAGCATAGTTCAGATAGGATAAACGTTATTTTTATTATATCGCTATTTGAAAAAAAATACCTGTTTTATAAAACATATGCAATCGACGACGGCATAGTTGCGGGCAACAGTTAGTTATAAAATGAATTTATTTTTTGTATTACGATAAATTTTCGACTTTTAATATTAATCTTAATTTTATGTAACGTTACTAACAAACATCCAATTATTATTCCCACTAAACTTTTGTGGTAGGAATATGCCGCAATAGCATCAGTGTTCGTTACTGTCAAGTGTCATGTTCAGGTTTGAAAGGTAAGGTAGCTTGTAAGCTTACGCATATGGTTACGCGGTTAAAAATCCGCCACTTAATTATCCAATTAATCTCTTTCTGTCAATTAATATCTTTGGATTCTATTGTTGATGGTGATCTCTAGCCATTTTCAATCAGCCATCTGCTTGCCATACTTTGATATTAAAATACGTAACTCCTAGTACTGTATATTTAGTATTTCAGAGACTAAAAAGTCTTTAAAATCATTCTAGTTGTATCGCTTTAATAACATCGCAACGCATTGCAAAATTATTACCCGATGTATCTATACACATATTATTAAAGCTATGTTTAATACATTGAGTATTTAAAATAATCACTATTACTTTATTATATTTACGATTTACAACGAATTTAGTTTTTATAATTGTTATGATTTTTTAATATTGCCTGTTTTATTTTTTAAAAAACTAAATTAAAATGCTCGCGAATCTCATATTGAACAGATACTCGTATCTTGATTAAATGATTTTTGTCAACCCTTTATACGTGAGAGGAAATTCAATGCTAACCTTACTCAATTCATTTTATATATCAGTACCTTTTCTAGTCGCATCGCTTTGTAAGCAGAGATCCAGTTTTCAGCATGAAGCGAACGGCTTTATTGCCTATTAAAAATTGTTATAAAGGAAAATCTGCACACCGTATTTTTTGAAGCTTAGTTAGACATATGGACATAAGGGTATAATGATGCTATGTATGGAGTTAGATTTTTTTTTCATTTATTACGTTACTAGCTGACCCACGCAGCTTCGCCCGCGAGTAGATATAGTTTTTCATTCAAAATTCATCCCCTATTTCAGCTCCTTAGGGATTGAAAAAAATAGCCTGTTTGATCCCGGATCTTCAACTATTTCCATGCCAAATTGCATGAAAATCAGTCTAGCGGTTTAGCCGTGAATGCTTACCAGACAGACAGACAGTCAGACTTTCGCATTTATAATATTAGCATGGATATGGATATCAAAGAAAACAAACAAGCAGATAGTTCTCCAGATGGAAAGAGACAACCATCGTCTATATAAACCAAATATGTTAATTATGTGTTGTATAATTGTGGTGTGATCTGAATACCACATGCAGAATTTACCGGCTACGTTACACTTTAAACCGGAATACGACAGTGTTAAGGGGCCATCCGTAAATTACGTCACACGAATTTCATGATTTTTTGACCCCTCCCCGTTCTTGTCACAGCTGGTCATATTTTTGAGACCCCCTACCTAGTGTGATCCAATGACGCTGCCGTAGCTGTGGCGCGGTTTTGGTCTAATAAAATATACATGGCTGAACTTCCTGACACGAAAAGAAGAAGAAGAAGTGTGATGTCAACTATTTTACAATTTCAGATTGAAGAATAATGATCTCATTCGATTTTTTTTATTTGCACAGGTAGGTTTTTAAATATAGTATTACAACATACTTAGATATCAAATATATTTTGAAAAAATGTGAAGTCACAAAATTTGGGACCCCTCCCTACCCCTTTTCACACAATGTCACATTTCGTCGACCCCCTCCCTCCCTCTTAACGTGTGACGTTATTTATGGATAGCCCCTAAGCACTGATGTTATTGCGGCAAGAGTTGGTAAAGCGGTATTACCAGACCCGGGTGAAGCAATGCAAAACTCTTCCGTCTAGTAGACACGATAGAAATGACTCGCATAGCAAACCGTTCGCCTCTTACAAATTGTCTGGCAGAATGGCAGATGGTCTATTTTTCAAAAGAGGCTCGGGTTACACGGGGTGAGTCCAATATGACTGCTCCATAAAGGAAGACTTATGTGAATTAGTCTGATGAAGCAGACTTAGCCAGGTCTTATATCCAACTGATGGAAAGTTACGTTTTTCGAGTGTATTTCTTTGACACGCTCTGTAGACTAAATGTTTTTTTTTATAGAATAGAGCAGTGTTTCCCAAACATTATTCTGCCATGGCCTGGTAATTTTCGCATTGCCACTTTGTGACCCACTTACTTTTAAACTTAAGCTGGTTCCATTAGATAAAATAATATATATTTATTAATAGTAAAAAGGTTTTATTAGTACTAAATATTTTGGTTTTGTCTATTTAGTCACTAAATTTTAGTGCGAAGTATGTAGCTGCTTCTTATTTTGTACTTAAGAATCCAAGTTCACGGAAAATGACGAAAATTTTATCCTAAGGTTATTTTTAAGGTAAACTAGTGTTGAAAACCCAGCCTTACATTTATAAGTTGTGAAAAAGAAATTAAAAGTGTTGTTGCTTGATAAGCTAATTTTGTTTATTCTTGACGACAAGAAAACTAAAATTCTTTCAGTTGTCGATCAATAGTAGGTAATAATTTTAAAACAAGGAGGGAATGTTGCGACCGAGAATTTTATTTTGATGGCCCGGTACCGTGTCGCAACCCGGCAAATGGGAATCCGCAAAACCAGAGGGAGAGTTGCGTTGCTGGTTCTTAAAAATGAGTAAGTTCTGTTCTCGAAGGTCCCCAAATCGTATCCCTGCCGGTAATTAATTCCACAGAGGCTTAATGGCTTTGAGCTTGAGAGATGTCATTATCATAAGATTCGTCTTAATTGAGCGTGTCATCTATGTTAATCTATATTAATATTATGAATGCGAAAGTTTGGATGTTTGGATGGATGTTTGTTACTCAATCACACAAAAACTACTGTACAGATTTGACTGATGAAAATAGGCACACATAGATGATGACCTGTAATAGCACATAGGCTACTTTTTATCCCGGAAAAATGAATTTTTCCCGCGGGACTCACCAAAAACTTATATAATGCAACCGTGCATTCCGCCACGGTGCAACTGCTGTTATAAAAACGAAAGTATGTTTGGATGGATAGATGGGTGTTTGTTACTCTTCACGCAAAAATAGCTGAACCGATTTGGATGAAATTTAATACGCATTTAGATGGTGATCTGAAATAACACATCAAAAACTTTTTATCCCAAAAATTAATTTTTTGGGATAAAAAGTTTTTGATGTGTTGTTCCCGTGGGATTCACCAAAAATTGTTATGATGCAGCGAGTTGCAGGGCGCAGTTAGTTGGCTATATAATGTCTTTCGGATCGGACAGTCAGGTTTCGTTTATATAAAAACTAGCTGACCCGGCAAACGTTGTTTTGCCATACATATTAGGAATCCATATCGGACAAACAACGTGACAAGTAATTTATATAAGTATACGGAATTGTCCTTCCAGGCAACCGAAAAGGCACTGAACTTTATGTGGTGGTTAAGTATTCTTAAATTTTCTAGTTTTTCGCGGAATTTTCTTAATATTTTCTTTTATAAGAACAATCTCCTAACAATTACAAACACGACAGAAAAAGAATTAGTGAAATCGGTCCAGCTATTCACGCGTGATGTCGTGACCACAGAAAGTAGGGATTGATATGTGATAGATTACTTACTTATCATAGGACAGCAAACAAGCATATTATAGTATATCGATTCAGGCATAACTTTGCGAAAATCGATATAATTCAAATGTGAAGTTAATTATATTTGCCAGGAAAGACGAACGAACACGACTTGACGCGAGTTTTAGTAAGTCGAGTAAAGTAGCGTTCGTTTCTCCTGAAGATGCTTCGGTTGCGAATTGTGCATTAAATGCGTATAGTGTGCTTTTGTGTTTAGCTGCTGACGTTGGTGACAGTATGATGAATGTGGGTGAATAATTGTCCCGGGGTCTTGTTTGTTCTTCGGCTCGGTTCTTGTTTTATCCATTTAATTTCTTAATCTGGCGCGGAAATTAGCAAATATGATTAATTTCACCTTTAAAACGTGCAAATGGCTCCCCTGATGGAAGGAGGAAAACAATGCATATGGACAAAAAGATCGTAAAGTTGCGTTGCCATCCGTGTAGTAAATTTAATGACATGTGCATCAATTTACCGACTACTATATCCTACACATCAGAATACGACAATAAATTACCATCACCGATTCATTATCCGTCAAGACAAATATAGATTTACCATCGCTGAATTTCAATTTAATGATTACCGACAACTTCAGCCTTACAAATTTTTCCTCGAATAAATCTCAATAACAATTTTATCTGATCTGGGAATCGAACTTGCTATAATCGGAACTAACGAGACATTCCGAAAAACCAGTTGATGGAGAAATTTACCTTAAGAAAAATTTTCAATTGATTCTTAGAAATACAGAAATCACCAGACTGCGAAACATTATTGAGATTTTTTATAGATAAAAAATATTGATAAATACGTTTCAATCAGCGCAAAAAGCGCACAAAGCCGCTTCATGAATTGTATGCAGGACCTCATGATCTAATCTGATCAGCCGTTAGACAAACAAGATAGGCAAAAATCAATCTTTTCCGTTTATTATTTTATAGGTAGGTATATCATTACCAAATTTCCCAACTTAAACAAATACCGCAATTATGAAAGCGAAACTTGGGAAAGGCGTTTAACCTTTTTTTACCTATTAAATAAGTACTTTCCCACTTCGTAATATCTTTTTCGTTTGTTTTCTATTATTTAAGCCTCTTAAAGTTTTCATTTAATACTTATTAACGGTTCCTTAGGTCTGAGTGCCTACACATTTGCAATTCAAATGTGTTTACTCATAAACGCGAGTACTTACATAGGTTATACAATCACTAGTGTTCATTTGAATTGCTATAACTTTATCTAATTTAAACTTTAACATGTGGTAATAAGAGTCATTGTTACTTTGTTGATTTGTTGTAGTGATGGCATAGCAGTAGTTCAGTGTCACCGAACCGATGTAACGCTATCGATTTAAATATCGAATTCAAATTGCACGCACAAACCGTATCGTTAAGGGTTTTATAGCTTGAAATTGTATTTATGCGTAGCTTTTTCTATCGATTTGTCAAAGGAAGTATTCTTGTAAGGATGCATCAAACAGAGCTAAGGCGTACGTATGTTTTTTTGAGTTGATATCGAATATCGGTTCGTACAAGTATAGTAAGTCGTAAAGTCACTCACATTACCCTTTTTTATGCTAGTACACACACTTTGTATATTTTTTAAAGTAAAGAATAATTCTAATAGAGTTGACCGTGTGGATCTTGCGTCTGTTTTCGTCTCGAATTTTGCTTCCATGAAAGCTTCTTTACTTTTAAAAAGCTGGCAACGCGAATGTAAGACTAAAAACGTATTAAAGTCTAAAAATTAAGGATTAATTAAATAATTGATCATCTGCCATTCTGCCAGGCCTTTCGTAAGAGGTGAACGTATCCAACCAATTACAACGACTTGCGACGAAGTTACGAGGATAGCAAGGAGGTATTAGAGATCGAAATTTTGAAGCCATTCCTGATTTCTCTGTTAATGTCTGTGAATCTTGTCTCGATAAATATGAAAAATCGAACGATGTACAACAAAAAAATATATCACGCCGGATCTGATAAGTTATAAGAAGATTTTTTAAACACACAATTCACCAATTTGTTCTATTGCTGCAATTGTCGATTTATCAAATTGTGATTGTGATAACCGATATCAACAGCCTTATACTTATATATTAGAGTTATTAGTTAGAGTTATACTTATTTATTTCAGGCTACTACTGAGATTGTTGAAAAAAGGTTTAATAAAACTTTTTCTTAACCGAAAATCGAAACCGCATGCTGATCGTAACAGGGTCACAACTTATTGTTTAAGTTGCTTGTGAGTCAGTTTGAAAAAAAAAAAATTAAACGTAAGACCCATATTGTGACAAGTGGCCCGCTTTAGGCTTATCTACAGTCTCAGGCAAGTCATATTGTTAAAAAAACTATAAATCTTACACTGATACGAATATAGGATCCGTATCCAGGACCACCGAAGCGACTGAGAGAGGAATTTCAACCTAGATAAAAAAAACAGACGGCGTTTAATACAACTATGGTACTCGCACTAAGGTTAAATACCCCACAGCCTTGTAATTACGGACACTCATTAATTAATAGGCCGCCATTAAAATAATGATAGTGTACACGTTCAAACCAATTGTGAGTGTGCACACGGCTTTAATTAATTTCTACAAAACTGTAAAGAAAATTGTATAGAAAAAACAACCGTAACATATTTATTAAGAGCTTTAATTAAACATCTCCCAGTATTGGTGGGTCCCTTTTGAAGGAAAGACCACCTGTCTTCTTGCAGGATGGTTCGTGAAAGGTGAATAAAACAAAACGTCTCTCTAGCGATATGATTTTATAACATAAGATAGCAAACAAGCAGATGGGTCTTCTGATGGGAAGAGTCAATCATCGTCTATAGACACTAAAGATGTTAATGGTGTGTTGCTATCTAGTGGGGAGGTCTAATGCCACATGCATAAATTTGTCGGCTACTTTACTCTTCAAACCAGAATACGACAGTGACAAGCGCTGATGCTATTGCGGCAGGAATAGTTAAAGCGGTGGTACCAGACTCGGGCTAGACAATGCAGAACTCTATCACCTAGTACCACGATGATAGTATTTCGCATAGCCAATCGGTCGCGGTTTACGATCTGCCTGGCAGAACGACAATTGGCCTATTCTTCAAAGGAGCCCGGACCAACACGGGGGAAATTAATTCTGTGATAAATCTTTAACCACATTTTTTGAAGAGAAAAACTTGAGTTCGCGTCACGGTAATGCCCGACATCCTGGTGACCCGTAGTGGCCTATGTATAATCCCCAATATTTTTGGAAGGTTTAAAATGAGCGTTAAGACGAACTTGCTCATAGTATAGTTGATTGGACAATCTACATATATGCATATTATTAATATTTGAAGTATTTTGTACTCATTTTTCCGACGATTATGCGAACGGTGTAATACCGGTAACAAAAGTTGGTAATATCTAACGGTTACGATGGTAGTACGAAGTTTAGCCAATTTCAAAATTGCCTTTTACAAATTGTCTGGCAGGCTGGCAGATAATTTATTCTTCCTCACCTTTATCTTTGCAAACGTTATTGTCATTTTTTATTAGTTAGTTTTATGTATAGGATTATAAATCACGAAGTGCTATACATACATCTGTAAACATTATTTATCACTAAGAAAATAGCGGAAGTCATCATATAGACCATATGTATCATAGCTTTCTCCAATAAATATTTCAGAACATCCGGCACAGTCCAGTGTACACTGCTGCATGACGTCATATGTAACACATGGATCAAACCACTTGAATGAAACTAACCCGTAGTCCGTACTTACTAATACATTCGTGTTTTAACAGTCCCTTTGGTCGAGTAGTTAGCGACACTGACTACGCAATCGACGGCGCTCGGGTTCGATCTTTACAGGGACAAACATTTGTGTACGCAAACACGAGCTTTAGATGTATTTCTGGGTTTGGGTGTTTATTAAATACCTATGTACTCATAACATCCATAAAAATAATATAAATGCTAGTCTCACCGTCTGTCTGTCTGGCTATTACACTGTTTTAGCTAAGCCACTGAACAAGTATTGATGGGCATGGACATAGTTGAAGATCCGGAGTTCAATATGGACCTTAGTTTTTAAAAAATCATCCCTTTAGAGGTTAAAATTTGTTATGAAAATTTGAGTGAAAAATTATATTCACGACATGTTAATCTCCTCGCAGACGAACCTGCGTGGTCAGCTAGTTAGCAAATAATTGTTTTCTTTGAAGATAAATTGGACGTAGTTACGCGTAAAGGATCCAATCCACACAAAATCGGTTTAGAAATACTTAAGTTTGAAGTTGAATATTTTTTAATTTTTTAACGTGCCATACATGGGGACTAGTTCTGACGTTGAATAAAGTAATAGAGAGCTATTTTTGCTTAGATGTTTTTACTGGCCAACTGTATTGATGTTTAGCATCAGTTTGGTGCAATTAACTCATTTTTGACCATATTGTGGATTGGGTCCTTTTCGTTTAACTACGTCTAATTCATTCATGTATTTTATTATTTGTTGAAACTACTTTACAATACACTTGTACTTTTATTCCACAATAAGTATCCACTAAATTATTTAAAATGATCGCACAGCTTTTAAAGCATCTTCAGGACGTAATTTGTCCAGCGATATTTATAAATATAAATAAATAAAATTGGAGTGCCTGTTAATTGTTAAAATAACCGCTTCTTACTAAATGCAAATGAGTGTATAACTGTATTCACGGTACATATAAAAAAATATCATTGTTTTACAACTTTGTCTGTATATCGCTTTGTTCCGGCTAATCTCTGAAATTTTACTGATGCTGATGAAATGAGGTGTTACTTAGGATACTTTTATTTTAGATTTTTCTACGCGAACGAAGTCGTGGGCACAGCTAGTTTATGTATGAATGTATTCCAGTCCTCTATTTGACCGAATTTTAAAAAGGAGTAGGCTAAAAATAATTGAAATTAATGTCCTGATCTAACACCGTTGGATAATTTTGGGTGAATTAGTTGCACCTCAGCCTACTCAGCCTATGGTGTTCATCGATGTTATGGGATATTGATACAAAAGTTGTACAAAGTAGACATATCGTAGATAATGCCAAACATTAAAGTATCAGGCGCAAATTTGCGGAAATCCGTAATTCAAAGACGAAATTAAGGTAATAAATTTTTAACTTTCTACGAAATGTATACTTATACAATGCTACTGAAGTAGAAAGTAGTGCAAGGAATGAAACGAACTTACCGAAGGTCAGGAAATCAAAAGAGACCTAAGGGACTGCGGCACTTCGTCTCCCACTCCGTCCCACATGTCAGTAGGAAATACAGAAGCACATAGTTCCCTTCGCAACCGAAGCATCTTAAGGAGAGTTAAATAGGCCGTCACTCTAAAAAAAGTTGAAGAATTAATAATTTTAATATACGTTCGTTGAATTTTACCGGCATTCTCGTATCGCAATTTAAAAAGTACGTATTACATACTTTTTACTTTGTTCTCTCTAAGGGAATTCTACGTAATCCTTTTGAGAAATAAATTCTTTAGCTTAAAAGAAACCTTTATTTTCCATATAAATTTTCTATATATATATATATATATATATACATATATATATATATATATATATATATATATATATATATATATATATATATATATATATATATATATAATTTTGGTTTTGAATTAATTGTTGAAGTCCAGGAAAGGTTTAAAAGGTGAGAAAATATAGAATAAATAAGAGTAGTTAAAAAGGCAGAACAACGTTTGCCGGGTCAGCTAGTAAATAATAAATATTTAAAGGGGGCGAGATCAACCTGGGCCAAGACAAATAAATTCTACTAAGTGAATCTCAAATGAATGATATAGCTTCTGGTCTTTATTTAACACATCGTCCGCTTTTTAACTAACAAAGTCTTTATAAAGTTGTTTTCTACTTGATTATTAAATGAACAGTGAAATAAGTAATAATCGACCGTAACAAATCTTCGATTTTCCGGCCTCCAGTAACGCAACGAATCCATTGTTGCCTAAAACAATAAAAAATGTTCGGAACCATAGCACAAAGAAAAATTAGGTAAACTACGTAACTTCGACAGAACTGGTGTACGCTGATGCAATTCGTGGCTAGTGCGGGGATTAGGAATTTTTGTAACGATATTTTTGGTAACAAAAATGCATAGTTTTTTAGGTATATTTTAAGCAGGTAATATGGATTATATTTATTAATAAAATTAGGTAAACTAAGTGACTTATACAGCATTAGTGTACGCCTATGCAAATCGTGCCTTGTACGAGGATTTGGAATTATGGTAATTATATTTTTTGCTAACATAAATTCGTACAGTTGTAGGTATTTTTTGAGCACATTACATATATGAATTTCAGTTTATCAATAAAAATCAGGTAAATTACGTAATTTTGAAAGAAATGAAAATGCAATTCGTGCTTAGTGCGGGAATTTGAACTTTTGGTATCGATATTTTCTGATAATAAAAATGCACACTTATGTAGGTATATAGCAGGCAATATGAGTTACAGTTTACTAATAAATTAGGTAAATTACGTGTCTTCGACATAATTGGTGTACGCTGATGAAATCGTGGCTAATCTGAGATTTCGGAATTTTGGCAAAGATGCACACTCTTGCATATTTTGAGCAAGTAATATGAGTTACAGTTTACTAATAAAATTGGGTGAACTAAATAATTTTTATAGAATTGGTGTATGCTGATGCAATTCGTGCCTAGAACGGGGATTTGGAATTTTGGGAACGATATTTTTTGGCAACAAAATGCACCCCCGTTTTGGTCCCGGGCTCCTTTGAAGAATAGGCCAACTGCCGTTCTGCCAGGCAGGTCGTAAAAGGCGACCGATTGACTATACGAGTCACTACCATCGTGGCTACTAGGTGGTAGAGTTCTGCATTGACTTGCCCGGGTCTGGTATCACAGCCTCACCTACTCCTGCCGCAACAGCGTCAGTGCTTGTCACTGTCGCGTTCCAGTTTGGAGAGTAAGGTAGCCGGTAAACTTATACTTGTGGCATTAGACCTTGCCACAAGATAGCAACGCACCATTAACACCTTTGGTGTCTATAGGCGATGGTTGACTCTTTCCATCGGGATACCCATCTGCTTGTTTGCTGTCTTATGATATAAAATAAATAAATAAATAAAATAAATCTAGCCAATTGCTTGGCTTTTTACTAACTACCTGGCAGTAAGCCAAATAGTCTTTTCCCCAACAGAGGCCCGGAAACTTGGAACACACATTTGTAAACAAAACTAATTAATTAAGCTATTACAAGTGGAATATTGTTATGTTCTTAAATGTTAAGTTTACTCAAAGTATTCGATTTCGTCAGGCTGACTCTTTCCATCTAGAGACCCATCTGCTTGTTTGCTATCTTATGATATAAAAGAAAAATCGGTTCATAAATAACTGAATTCTGAGGAAATAAACATAAAAAAGCATACAGCTGAATCGATAACCTCCTCCTTTTGGGAAGCTCGTTGAAAATCGTCTACCCTACTATTTTCGGCTTGTGCTAATATTTAGTATTTTGGTAATGATATTTTAATATTTTATTCTTTTACATAAAATAGTAGTTACACGCAAATGAAAAACTACATTTAAGATTTTAAAAGGCTTTTTATGCAGATGCATTTTTCCAAAACTTTCGGCCAGTAATTTATTGTATAATATCCTATTACATTACTATCACAAACATGTTGACATCTCTCCTGCTATGCGTGGCAGGTGATAACACCAAAACAAGTATTATTACGTTGCTTTTCCTTGCAAGGTAGGTATGGTAAACCAAACATCAATAGACGGTCTGATTCACCACGATTTACTGTTTTTGTTGGTTGACGATGTGGGCGGTGTTCATTACAGTTATTTAATGACTGAATTTCAATTTGTGGATAATCCCCAAAAAAAAAACCAACAAAATAACACATTGCCGGGAATCGATCCGACGACTTCTTGATCTGAATCGAATAAGTTGAACACTATGTGACGACACTTACAAACACCTAGCATGTTAATGCCCTATTGCTATCTGCATATCGGAAGGTAATGCCTACGTTGACGTTGACAGCTACTACGTTGTTCACACAGCTCCTCCCCCGTAGGTGATAGCGTGATAATATGTAGCCTATATGTTGACCCGACCTATTATTAGTAATATTCATGCAGTACTTTTTGAGTTTACCCCGGACATACATTAACTTTCTTACGATTTTATTATATGTATAGATTCTATTCTATTCCTAACTTTACTGATTACGATACCGCCAAGTTGTGATTTGAGGAGAAAATAAAATTAAATAGTGTGGGTTTCTTCATTAATGTTGAGGCGTATTTTTTCTTTTTTCATTAATATCTTATCTTTCGCATTTGATAAAATTATTCTATTTTATTCAATGTAAGCTATAACTTATAAGAAAAATGTAGCAAATATGTGTAAATGTTTTTTTCTCTTTTGCAGGTATGTACTTTGATTAATTCTAATCAGAAAATAAATTAAGGCGTTAACGGGCTTTACTGGTATGTATGTTATTTTTTTAATTTAAAATTATACTGTAATGAGATTTTGAATTGATGTATTCGACCGGACAATGACGATATTACTTGCATATTATATTATATTTCATACATAAAATGATTATTATTATTTGCATTTATAAAATTAATGGTGCATTATTTCACATATAAATACATAATATTATATATAGTGCCTGTCAAGTAACGTAAACTCAAAGTACATTTTGAGTACCTATAGACCAATAGAAGAAAACACATTTAGTCGTTCAGTGTTGAAGGTATGTTTTCTTCCATCATATTAATCTAGCTGTTCTCTAAGTCTCCTGTGTGTTCAATTTCATTGGAACGAATACTCGGTTATATGGAAGTGCTTATGCCGAATCGCGTCAGATGCACTGAGATCGTGTCATCATTCTCTCTCTTGTGTATGTTCACTTCGCTTCTAACAATCATTTTATCCTTTAGATTCAATCTTACCCACTTGAACTGAACGTCACACGTAATGACTTCACTGTCGCTTTTTGATATGATTCCACGCTTTATAGAATTTCTTGAACTTACTGAAGTTCTCCTTTTAATCTAAAAATGTACTGAGCACCTTTCTCGTTTACTGATTCCATATATTAATTCTTCTTTATTTACAGTGGCACAAAGTTCCAAGCCAACAGTCTATTGTACAGGTCTTAAAGGTGTAAGGATTTGGACAACTGTAATGATATTGTAAATGAATAATAAATAAGTAAATAAAAAAATAAAATAAAATAAAGTTTAATATTTGTTAAATCTAGAAACAGACTACTATAATACTAAGTTTCATGCAAATACATCCAGGTATTACGTTATTTATTACTGTAGACATACACACAAATTTATAATTTAAAATAGTAGCGGAATAAGTTTTAGATTTAAAAATACGTTTAAATATATTTAATACGTTTAATAATCTGTTTGGCATGTCGGGAATAGAATTAAACTTTTTTTGAGGTAAGAATCACTATATCACTGCAATGGAAGCGAATGCTCTTAGATGAATCTGTTGTTGATCTAATAAGCACTATATCACTGCATAAATTAGTTTATGCGTAGCGTATAATTCTCCATCAATTACATCTTTAAAATTTTTGTTATTACTGGATAACCTTCATTTGATAACATCCTTTACCATTTTACTATATTTTTATCTCAGATCCTTACTTATCGACACTTTCACGTCTCTAAAAGTCAAAGCTTGACCTATATCGACGAAAAATACGCTTCCTCGTTGATTCACAATCGCCGCACTGTTTGAGTGTTGTGCTGTAATAGTGGTATGTGGGTCGATGACACCAAATGTACACATTTCGGACACCGCAGATGCTAAATCTCTTAAGAACGCCGGCCGTAATTGATAGCAATAGAAATAATAAATTGCAATAATAAGGACCTACATTTTTCTAGCGCATCAATTGTAGCGTGATATTAATTACATAGTGTTCAATTGATTGTCTAAATAATCTAGCGGTACCAACACTGATCCTGGGTTCAAATTCTAGGTCGGGGAATTCGTTCTAAGTTCTTCAGTCTTTTGAAAAAGTAACTTGTCTATGATTAGATATGTACCCGATTTGTCGATAATTTCGTCGCCTTCCACATTGTAGTACAAAATACCGTTGGATAATCATGAATGCACTAATTGCGACTTTGTCTGCCATTTCCGGGATGGGCTGAATGGTGTTTTATTTATTTTGTTTTATGTACCTCGTATTTGTTGGTGCACATATAAAAAACAGCTATCAGCTTGCTTACCTAGCAACTGGTAAAAGGCGAAAGAAGGTTAACGTGCCGCTATAATTGTTGCGACTATTACTAAATTTTTGCAGCGGTTTTTCAGTAAATTGTTCAGAGCAATTGTTTTCCAGCGATGACGTTCTATGACCGTAAATAGTGGAAAGCTGGTGAACTTGAGGATATGTTACTTAACGTAAGCTTTATAAACTATTTGCGAAGTTACTACCTAATCTACTAGATGAGAGGAGGTTCCCATTTCGATCGAATTTTTTATGTTTGTTACCCAAGAACTTAGTAATTCGTAAACCGATTTGAAAAATCGTATTGTGTCTGAAAGCGTATACTTTGCATTTAATCCCATATAAACTACTGTAAAAATTCAATTCAGGGTTTCAGAGATAAAGCAAGTAGGATTTAGGTCGTTTTTTATAGAAAAAGGGGGCAAACGGACAAGAGGCTCACCTGATGGTAATTGATCACCGCCGCCCATAGACAACTACACACTATTATCAGAAGACTTGCAGTTTAGTTGCCGGTCTTTCAATAAAAAGTAGGTTCTTTTCTTGAAGGCCCCTAAGTCTTATCCGTTCGGAAAAACCCCTGCCGGTCACTGGTTCCACTGAGGAGTAATAGTAGTGGAGTAGTGCTGGGAAAAGGTGTGTTGCAGTTTTACTACGCTTATTTTAATAGGTGATAGAGTTCCGTAACGTCTCGCCCGGGTAAGTATATGATACCACCGCCTTACCTATTCCTGCCGCAATAGCGTCAATACTTGTAGTTTTCATGTTTCGGTTTGGAAAGTATCCGGTAGATTTATGCATGGAGTATTGCCATCCCGCGACACGGATAGCAACGATGGCGATGGTTTCTCTTTTCATAAGAAAAGCAATTTGCTTGTTTGCTATCTTATGATTAAAAAAGAGTAGAGGAATATGTCATCAATGTAATCTTCCATACAAGCTTTCATCCCCTTTTCAGTCTCTTAGAGGTCTATATTAGTAGTAGGGGATTCTTGTTTTATCTCTAATGATATAAAAAATAAGTAGACTATAACTATTGTAAACAAATCTTATAATATTCATATTTCTCGTAATAATGTCAGTAGATGCATAGCTAGATACCCTTTGTGGGAGGAGTTGATTGTCAATTTTCATCTCCGTCCATGAAATCTGTAATAGGATGTGCTCCGCTGATAATTTATTTAGAATTACAATACCGTAACGGTGTTGTAAATTAGTTCCCGGCTACCGTTAGCTGATTGTAATTGGATGGTCGATTTTTGCTTTAATGTAGATATTATAAAAGAGACTAGAATATTGTTTTTCAACAACCACCCGCGCCACTGGGCGTAAATTTATTGACGATAAAAAGTAAACAGATTACCGGTTGTAAGGGACGGTTTATATAGAAAATCGAAACCATACATTTGGACAATAGTTCTGAGTCGTAAACTGTTGAAATATTTGTGTAGGATCTTTAAGTGTTTTGTAATTAGAATTATCTATTGTACAGATATCTGTATATAAAAAAGTATCTTCACGCACATATCCCCGAAGGGGTAGGCAGAGGTACAACAAGTGCACCCACGATTAGCCGAAGATACTTGGTCCATAAATGTGATAGGTGGCAAGCCTATCGCCAACCGGGCACTTTATAACTAGAATATACGTATGTATATCTACAACGTATGTATCTAATACCTTTAAACGAGCAATTCTTGTATATACATGAAATCTCGGAATCGGCTCCAACGATTTTCATGAAAGTCACAAATTAGGGGTTTGTCGGGTCAAGGAATCGATTTTTCAAGGTTCCAGGTCCAAGAAAAGCTCGGTTCCCAAGATATGGGTATGTGAAAAACCGAGCAAAGCTCGGTCAACCAGATATTATTTTAGTTAAATGAGTTCATAGCTGCAGATAAAATGCACGTTTATATCTAACTCTAAGATAAACCTTAAGGTTTATTGATGTTACTGATATGTATATTGTGTTTTTCTTTTGTAGTAATAATAAGTATATAACAAGTAAATGAATAAACTGTACCTACCTATATGTGCAGCACATATCCCGTGATAGGGATTTTTTTTTTAATTTTACAAAGAAAATTTTTCTTTGCTTAATTTTAAATCATTTTTAAAATGACAAAATCAATGTGAGCGAGCCATAAAATAATTTTTTATGACGAAATTTGATGAAAAAATTTAATAATAATACAGACATAATAGATTATTATTGTAAAAAGTAAAGTTTTTATAGTAGTTTAGTAACTCATATCTATCACGAAATTAGGTACATATAAATAACATATATTTACGATGTAATATATATTGTCATAACAAGCTTTTGACATTTACAAGCATTTGCTCATATATATGAAATCTACAAAAAAATATTTTTTGTGACACGCAAGGATTTAAACCTACGGCCTTCCCTCTAGCCGAGACGCTCTGACCAACTGGTCACAAAGCAATGAAGAATTTCACCCCTTTGAACTAGTTGATACTGGCTCAGTTGGTTAAAAACGTCCCGACTAGAGGGAAGTTCGTAGGTTTAAGTCCTGACATGTCGAAATTTTCCTTTATTTTTAAATTTTTTTTAGTTTTCCCAAGCACGGGATGAGTGGTAAAACACATATATAGTTGAACATTAAATTGTTAATAATTTACCAGATATTTGAGACTGAGACTGTTTGTTACTACAGTGACCAGGAAGATATGAGAGATAAAAAATATGTTTCAAAGTCACCAGAATTTACGTAACTTAATTTCAAACTTAAGCTGAATGGAAACTGAGCAAAGGTTATTAGTCATTATCACTTTTCAGTAACGCGCGTCACAGAGTAGTTAAAGAATAGAAATAGCGGTTAAACTGTGTTTATGCTTGTTTCTAAATCATGTTGATCGATTGGTAAGCGCCCTTGACTACACATTTGATGGGGCTCGAGTTTGAATCCCGATAGGGACATGAGCCTGTTTGATGTACATAGATAATTGTATATCTAGATTTGGGAGTTTAATAACCAGCCAAATTTTCAGAGGCTTAGGATCGATAATATTCTTGATATATGTAATAAAAACATCCTAAAATTTCATAATTTCATTTTTATCCAACACCAAAAACAAAATGCATGGATATAATTGAATTACGCAAAATTCGAACTAAAATATTTTAGTGCCTTCAACCAAATTAAACGTAATCGGGAAAAATGTACTAGAGCGACCGATTACATAATAGTTACTATCGTAATTATATGTGAATCTAAAATGGTACACTGCTAGCATTACAGGGTTCATTCACAAGACTCGGTGCTTCGAATTCATGAATTTAGAGGGATATTTTTAAACGAATATTTTTATATTATCTTGTAACAATTTTACAATAATAATTAAAACGCACTTTCAATTAAATATGTATACAGTTCCTAATTTTAAAATTTGGCTGCATTCTTCAAAACATCCCTGTAAACTATATTTCACTTATATGTATTAGTATTATATTGTGAAGGAAATAATTTGCTTGCTTTAACGCTTAATCAATTTCTGTAATTTATCCAAGGATATTTATTATTATTTATTTATGTTTAATACTAGATATTATCTGTGTTGGTCTCCGCTTTGAAAATTAGACCATCTGCCATTCTTGGAGATAGTTCGTAAAAAGCGAACAATTGGCTATAGGAGTCACTACAATCGTAACTACTAGGTGATAGAGTTCGCTACGTATCACCCGGAAATTTGGTACCACCGCCTTACCTATGTAATAGGGTCGATGATTGTCATTGTCTTGTTAAGGTTTAGAAGGAATGGTAATCGGTAAGCTCATGCATGTGGTATTCCCGTCCCGCTAAATGGATAGCAACGGACCATTAACACCATAGTTGTCTAAGGTGGTGGTTTCTCTTTAGTCAGGAGAGCCATATGCTTGTTTGCTATCTAATAATGTAAAAACGGTGAGTCATGTGCCTGTGTACCATCTTATAATAAAAAATACTACCCCTTTTGGTACCGTCCCGTCTCGTTGTTGTGTAATTGTGAAACCAACGAACGTTAACGGCGTTTTAGTTTAAGCAAGGTAAGGTACGGATAGAAGTGATTTCACCAAGCCCATGGAGTGTCTCCTTTCTCACTATTTTATTTATTCATAATATAAATAAGAACGGTGGTGATATTAGAGCAATTATGCACATCAAGGTCATCAATAAGATTATTAGTCTTTTGTAGTTCTTAATCTGACTTTCATAATATGAATTATTATGAATAAATCTGTATGAACAATAATACCTTTATTCATGTCACTAGGAAACTTTACTTTCTTCTTTTCGGTTTGGTTAAAGAGTGGCTTTTCTCGTAAATGCGGGTATCATATATAAAAAGTATTTTTCAAATCTGACTTGATCATTAAGACATTGATGTGTTCAAGTAAACAACAATAATAATAATAATTAGTCTGCTTTATTATATTATTATGCATAAGTATGATGTATTAATAATTTTGTAATTAAAATTGGTTTTCGCAAGACACATAGAAATTGTTAATTACTAAATGTTAATATTAAAGTTGAATATTCATTATATTTCCCAGTTTCATTACTTACATAAAGTGTAAAACAAAAACGAGCAACTCGCAATTAGTTTAGAATAAATTAAAGAAAACATTCAGCGATCTAGTTATTTCGTGGTCAGTTTAACACTCATTATATTTGAGAGCTTCTTTTGTTTTGTTCTCTTAACATCATTTTCAATGTATACATTGAAATGTTTTGAAGTTTTCTGCTGTCGCAAAAATATTCGCGTTTAGTTAGTGCCCTGTTGTTCCGTGATGATAGTTTCGCTCAGTTTTAAAATTTACTGCTAAAATAAACATCTATTTAAGAATAGTAATAAATCCTATTTTGCTACTAGAAAAGGCCAACTTTATTACGTGTTTTCATTAATATATTGTGAACTTGGGTTTGATATAAAAGAATGGTTTTTTTCATGCGTTTCTTTATATAATATATCAGTACAATCCAAGCTATAGCGTGTGTTAACTAAATCTATGTGCACATTATAATTCATATTTCTACGGTCATTTCTACATTATGGGTCATTCTTCAAAGTACAATTTTTGAGCGTAACAGATTCTTATCTCCTATATAAACAAATAATGTTTACATAAATCTACTATAACATGTTTATACATTTTATATGCATCGTGTCATATAGATTTCGTTATGTAATAACCATGTATATAAGAGTTATTTACCCTCAACACCTCAAATCCGGTTAATTTTGCACGTTTTACACGCGTAGCACGCTCTCCGTCTTCTGATCAATCGCAGATATTTTTTAATTCACTAACGTTTTTAATCAGATTTATACACAAAATTTAAAAATACAAATCATTTAATATCCTGGCTAAACTTCTAATCCAATTGCAGTGAATAGTTTTTATTTTATGAGTGTAAGTAAGTATGTCACACACTTGGCAACATTTTAGCTTCTCTTATTGCGACGGGTACTATTCTGAACTGGTGAGGTCTAGAGGTATCGGGATTGGTTTTTCTGATTCTGTTTTTATGCTGCAGCTTATGGATCAGGTATTCGTATCCCTAAATCCCTCAATTTCGTTGTAAGAGTAAGTTCTTCACTTTTTCAATTTTTGGTTCTCAATTTTTAAGAATATCCATGTCACGTTTTTGGAATGTAATCGTACTATTTTTAGTAAACGGGTATTGCGGTCTTATACCTAACTCCCAAATGTAGATAGCCAATAACAAACTAGTAGCCTATATCTTTCCAATGGCGAGAAATTTCAAAATATATGCTTTTGGTGATTTCCATGGTGTAATTTCCATGTATAAAACACCATGGAAGTTACATAAAACCCATGGAAATTACTTTATTTTATTTTGTTTGCAATAATTAAAATGAAATATTCAATGTTTATACTGTAATTCATGCAATCACCAGATTAAGTGATGAATATTGTTTATCAGTTATTTTTTTAAATTTAAATCTGTTAAACCAAAGCTTATCATTTAGACTGCTCATAGTCCTAGATTCGATCCCCAGCTCGAGCAAAGGTGTTATTCAATTTTTTCGGAGTTTCCTCGAAAGTCTTAAACCTCAGTAGCTGCTCAGAGTCGGGCGGAGTGGTGTATTACCACTCCCGTGCCTTGGATGAGCACGTAAAACTGTTGGTCCCGGTTATCGCTAGGAATAGTCGATAATCGTTAACATATCGGTAAATGCAGCGATTAAGATCACCACTTACCTCACCAACCGACAAACCGGCGAATCATGGTGAACCAGAAAGTCTATAGACGTTTAGTTTAATCTGCCTTTTTTATTTAAATTTGTTAAGCCGAAGCTTATTATCATTTAAAGCAATTATTATCATGCTCAAAGTGCCAAAAATGAGTCTACTATTAATGTTTTGATGTTAAGGAAAGTATTCAACGTAAAGTGTAGTACCACGCCTAAGC
Organism: Apodemia mormo; assembly: GCA_036924255.1. NCBI lineage: Eukaryota > Metazoa > Arthropoda > Insecta > Lepidoptera > Riodinidae > Apodemia > Apodemia mormo. The sequence continues at coordinate 15,344,334 of JAUPFN010000021.1, read as the reverse complement.
TAGGCTAGTTAACCGCTCGGTTGAGCATACATTCATATTTTTCGCTAATACTTCTTTTTTAGTAATATATAATAATCCTTTAATTTTTCGCTAATTCTTCGGTACTCGACTACTTACTTATGTACCAATATGATTACATCGTCGCTACAATTGTAATTATTTTTATGAAAATACGAACACTAAGTTTTTCACACACTTCAATTGCATGGCTTAGTAAAGCAAAAGGTAATAGGAAATGTATACATTTCATACATTTGTAGCACACGCACTTTATCGTTAATTTGTTTTGTTGTATCTTAGTTTAGCATAGAAGTGAAATTCGGAAAAAAAGAGTTGCTGAAAAAAAATTGCCTAATATCGTATTAATATATATTGCAGATGTTCATAGTTCCCCAAACCACTTTTATCTAATCTTATTTTCATATTTGATACGACATTTAGCAAAATTTTACCTGCTGGGTAACTTCCGTGGGCTGTTATGTAATTTCCATGGACAGCAAATGTTCAATATTTTTTTTAAGGAAAATTATAGATCCACTACGTGTCGAATTTGCATATGTTTTTTAAATTTGCATAAACTTTTAAAATGTTTGTGTAATTTACTTTAATTAAGCGATTTCAAAAATACCATGGAAATTACACGGAGAACACATTTTTGAAGAATCACCCTTATATCATTTTTACATTTTATCAATATTATTTCTGGGTTTTAAGTAGGCAATAGCCCTGGGGTCAAACTGAAGTTACTTAAATTTTTAATGCAAAGTTGTATAGCGTGGTTAGAAAACAAAAATATTTTCCCCGTGTTGGTCCGGGCTCCTTTGAAGAATAGATCAACTGCCGTTTTGCCAGGCAGGTAGTAAAAGGCGACCGATTGGCTATGCAAGTCACTACCGTCGTGGCTACTAGGTGGTAGATTTCTGCATTGTCTCGTCCGAATCTGGTACCACCGCCTCATCTATTCCTGCCGCAATAGCGCCAGTGCTTGTCATAGTCGTGTTCCGGTTTGGAGGGTAAGGTAGCCGGTAAATTTATGCATGTGGCATTAGACCTCGCCACAAGATAGCAACGCACCATTAACATCTTTGGTGTCTATAGGCGATGGTTGAATCTTTTCATCAGGAGATCCATCTGCTTGTTTGCTATCTTATTATATAAAAAAAATATATTCCTTTTTTTTAATTATTCTTGATATAAAAAATATATGTATATCATGTCGTTTGGCGTCACAACATACGAGTAGCACCATAACATGTTCAACGCCAAAAGTCACATACTTAATTATATAGTTAAATGACATACTAAAACAAACATTTCAAAATATGTATATTTAATTTAATTATTTAAGCAAACTTTCACCGTAAAACTGTGTTTATTTACACTGGTATATACCTACCTCACTAAATTATAAAGTTATATGTTGTACTAGATCGATTAACCTTTTAAAATATGTTTGATATTTAATTCAAATAGACAAACACATTTTCACTGTCAGTGTCTGTTTTAGTTACACTGTGGTTACGTCACTCTCTTGTTAACATAAGCAGTCGAATAGAGACATTCACGAGATAGATAATTGATACATGAGTGCCGTGTCTTGTGTCTGTGACGAAAGTGTTAAGGCCGAGTTCACACATGCAACTTAGATGTATCCCAATTTCATGCCAGTAATTTTTAAACGAGGAATTTAAACTGCTACCGTTTTGCGGAAGGAAAACTGTAGGAATTTAAAAGGACGTTATATCTTTACGTCAAATACTTTCGAGGTATGTAAAAAACTCGAACGCTATTATTAGTTTTTAAAACTTAAACCAATTTTTATATGTGATTTTACTTATAAAATAACATTGCAATGTTGTTCGTTCTGTCCTTTTTATTTTTGAAGGCAATGTATGGACGCCAGGCACCTTACGGTGTGTACAGAGAGGACCGAGTGCCAAAAATTACAATCCCTGTAGATTTTACCTGACTTGATGAAAAAAATCGCGTTGCGGAGCATGTTAGTGCCATAAATACGTATCACTCAATCAATATAAAAAAAGTTTGTCTGACGTACGAGTAAATTGGCAAAATAGTTACGTATGGAAAAAATAGGCACGTGTGAGCCTAACTCGCTCATCGAAGTTTCCGTACACATTTCTTCTTATTGCTTTACGTCGATGATTGATTATGTACTTTAGATAAAGACTATATTTTTTATGATTTGAGTATAACTGTATAGTTTTCAGATTTTTCCCTGTGCTTGTAGTATAAGACGATATTATTTGGCAAATGTCATAGTTCTAGGTCAACGGAAAGTTGGTTTTTACGTTTTTTTCACAGATACTGTTGACCTTAATTTTAGTTTTAATTTCGACTCAATACCTTCACGGGCCTAGCGGGCCTCGATAGATAAACGTACAGATCGATAGACGGGCAACAAAGTGATTAGAGTTCCGTTTTTCCTTATAAGCTACAGGACCCTAAAAATACAACCGAATCGAGAACATCTTCCTTTTTGGGAATCTCAACCGACATTGAAAGTTTTCAATCGTAGCATCGCGAGCACATAATTCAAGGCGAACTATTTGTAAAATAAATATAAACAGGACTTATTTTTCTTGTACATAACATTCATCGAAGTTAATGACTTGAATCAATACGTTGCAACATTGCGATGCACAAGTACCGCTACTCAATAACGAAACGTAGCATCAATGAGTAGTGACAGCATTTGACGCCTTTACAAGTAAGTGTGTAGCCGCTTTAACGTGACCTCTACTCACCTCTCAATTCTCTTTCGAATTCAATAATATCTGTTTCATTAGTACCATTGAACCATGATTGTTGTAATTTATACTCATAAAAATTGTTTCGAGGACAGTAGAAACTTTATATTTGATAAATTTTGAAATTCTAACTAGTGAAGCTGGTTTATATTTATTTTATTCAATGTTATCGGTTTATATTTCGTCTTTTTTTTGTATTGATCTAGGCTACTTTTGAAGAATAAATACTTGCATAATACATTTTTCAGCAGGAAAATTGAGACGAACCATCGCATACTGGCACGATATGTTGCAGAAATTTAGCAATAATATTTACGATTGTAGTAACACATACGAACTTCTCAGGCTTTATAAGAATCTTTCAAGGCTTTTATACTTTGATGATGAGATGACAGAACATTTCTCGTTGGTACTTGGTGAATATCCTTTAGTTATTTCGTTAAAATACACATTTCACAAATACTTTATTAAATTTATGTGTAGTATCTTCACGCTCATATACCGGAAGGGGTAGGCAGAGGTACAACAAGTGCACTCACGATTAGCCGAAGATACTTGGTCCCACAAATGTGATAGGTGGCAAGCCTATCGCCAACCGGGCACTTTCCAATCCCGGGCAACTTTGTGTTTCTCAGAAAACTGAAAAAACACTTTTTTTATGTGCCCGACCCGGGAATCGAACCCAGGACCTCATGTGGTCAACGCCAACGCTGGACCACTAGACCACAGAGGCGACTAATTTTATATGTGCCAACCGTATTCCCTTTTTACAACATCTTCAGGAATAAGATAAAATTATTGTGCACAGCCAGCGTGATCGTGTGGGCGTAGTGCTCTACTATGGCTCAGAAATTTAGGGCAAATTCAATAATTTAAATTTAGGGGAAAATAAAGATTAAATCAATTTGTAGATTCATATATTGCAATAAATTTATTTTATTCAGAAAATCCAGCGCCGCGCCGTCAATAGAAATTTCACTCTCTTGAAACATGATAACAGTCTACAAAGCAAAAAACATTATTAATTGATCTTATTAACTTTTAATAGGCCCATAATTGATGACATAATTACATTTATTTCATTATTATCTGATAACACGAGTCCTGGCGGCGTGCTGTATTGAATTTTCCTTTTTTTTTTAATTTAATGCTGAAACCGGCTGATAAAAATGAAAAACAAAAATTATTTGTGAATCTGTACAAATGCATTATAATATTCGTTTTAATGAGTACCACAATTTGGCTAAAGCGTTTTATTACAGGGCGTTAAATTCTGTATCAGAACTGGCAAAACGGTGAATTAACATATTAGGTTAATACTAAGTAGGTTAAAACTAACGATGGGTTAGTTGTGACGGCTTTATTAGATTTTAGACTGTAAATTATCCCTAGCCGGAAGAAACAGTAATTGTTTAAACATAGAAATTGTAGAAAAGCGAACTCAAGGCGAATAACAATAATGGACGGAATGACATAGTAGGTTTTAAACAGATGACATATATATGTATTTAAGTACATATTGCATCAGTTTCGTTGCGGGGTAGGCAAAGTATATTACAACATCCATAGACGTTTTACATTTTTATATCATAGGATAGCAAACAAGATGGTCGGTGGACAGAAAAATACCATCGCATATAGATTGAAGGTGTTAATAAAGCGTGGTTTTACCGCGGTTATTCAATTTATTGGTTGTTTAGATGGGTGGTGATGGGTGGTGGTGGTGGTGATGAAAATATAGCTGTTAAGACCGCCTATCCGCGGACCTTTTCCTGCTGCTTGTTAATATCGTCTTTCTGCTTCGATTGTAAGGTCGCCGGTAAACTTATAAAGTTTTGACTCTATTCCATATCGATAGTATTATACATTTAATTAACATCTCTGTCGTCTTATATCATTTTTCTGTTAAAAGATACATTGGCTTCTTTCGTATCTTACGATTTAATAAAAAGTGATTGCAACAATTAAGCCGTCTTAAAATATTTGTCAACTATACCTATATCTCAAAAATTACTGAACCGATTTTAATGAAACCGAGACTGTTTCCTAAGTTGTAATATCCCTGCTTTAAATAAAAAGGAATTATCTCGATATGACTGAGTTCCCGAGAAATTCATGGACATACAATCATACACTTATGAATACACGTGATTTGACGCCTAAATAGATCATCAATCATCGTACTCAAATATTATCCAATTCCAACAATATTACATACCTACATACAAATCAAGCTGAAAACCTCCTTTTTTCATTGTTTAAAATACTGCTATTTTTTTTTCTGTCTGTTAAAGTGCAATTATTTAGTACTAGCTGTTGCCCTCGACTTCGTTCGCACGGACTTCTTTTACTCCGTACCTCCCCCGTAGGTGATAGCGTGATAATATGTAGCCTATATGTTGACCCGACCTGTTAGTAATATTCATGCAAAATTTGATGTAAATCCATGCAGTACTTTTTGAGTTTACCCCGGACATACATTGACTTTCCTACGATTTTATTTTATATAAAGATATAAAAAATATTGCTAAAACATGAAAATTCCTACAAAATGTGTAACTGTGTCAATTAATTGCACTTCATTACATGAATTCCAAAAATTTATCAAACTGGCATCATATTTTTCCAATTTAAAAAGCACTGACATAATAACAGAGTGGGATGTTTTCGCTTGCGAAAGCAAACAAATTGTTTATCACGATCCAAGATGGCGGACATTATGCCACATCAAGTTGTCACCTTGATTACGAAATGTGGCACTTACGTTGCGCACGCGCCGCACCGTATCTCGTGTGATATCGCCATACACTTTTATTAAATTTCAATTTTGTAATATCTTTAAAACTTTAAAAACTCATAGAGCTTATATTTTATCGTCTCAACTATTCCTGCTGCAATGCTTGTCACTGTCGTGTTCCAAGTTGAAGGGTAAGGTAGCCGATAGACTTATCCATGTGGCACTGCCACGACGTCACACCAATAGCAACGCACCATTAACATCTTTGTAGTCTATAGGTGATTGTTATGTCTCTTCATCTGGAGACCCACCTGCTTGTTTGGTATATAATAAAAAAGTAATTGTTTTATGGATATTTAGATTTTTAAATCACATGTTTAATTTTGAGGTAAGTTGCATTATATTGATATTAAACTGAAGTATTATTAAATACGAAAATATTTTTATTTTCTATAAAAGGAGTTGTTTCATTTTTTTATAACATCATTGGCCTGTACCTGTATTCCTCTTTCTGATCGAACAGGATTTAAGATACTCATTGTGACGTAGACAATACCACTTCTAGACACATATATTATAACATTAATAGGGAACTGTCGCATAAAAATATTAATCCTACTATGCATACTAATAAATCCATACTTCCATACTAATATTATAAATGCGAAAGTAACTCTGTCTGTCTGTCTGTCTGTCTGTCTGTCTGTTACGCTTTCACGGCCAAACCACTGAACCGATTTGGATAAAATTTGGTACAAATATAGCTTGAGACCCAAGAAAGGACATGGGATAGTTCTTATCCCGGAAATCCCACGGGAACGGGAACTATGCGGGTTTTTATTTTAGAATCTTTTCCACGCGAACGAAGTCGCGGGCACAGCTAGTAATAATATAAATGCGAAAGTAACTCTGTCTGTCTCAATTTCAAGCCTAAACCACTACACCGATATGAATTAAATTTGGTACAAAGATAGTTTGAGACCTGAGAAAGAACATAGAAGCGTTTTTATCCTGAAAATCCTACGAGAATGGGAACTATGCGGGTGAATATAATATATAAACTATATAAAACTATATAACCCCGGGACTGTATCTTCATTCAGAAATTTAAACTTATTCGTCATTTTAGAATTTTTTCCACGCGGGCACAGCTACATAGTTACAAATGTGTGATTTTTTGTATGCACATTGTTTGCTTTACACGTTAACGTCTGGTCAGATTTACATGAATTTACTATAAGATTAGTGACATTCTTAGGCCAAAAAAGCATAACTACAGAACGCCTCAAACATTTATTGAAGGCTCGAACCAAGCTGAGCCGTGTAAATAAATACAACGCTCACGCACACACACTCCAAACCAAAGCTGATCCCTATTACGATACTATCATATCTAAAAATATATTCTAAAAATATATAACAATATAATTTAGTATTTATATATGTTTTTTTCCCCGTGTTGGTCCCGGGCTCCTTTGAAGAATAGGCCAACTGCCGTTCTGCCAGGCAGGTCGTAAAAGGCGACTGAGTGGCTATTTGCATCACTACCATCGTGACTACTATGTGGTAGAGTTCTGCATAGGCTCGACCGGTTCTGGTACCAACGCCTTACCTATTTCTGCCGCAATAGCGTCCGTGCTGGTCACTGTCGTGTTCCGGTTTGGAGGGTAAGATAGCCGGTAAACTTATGCATGTGGCATTAGACCTCGCCACAAGATAGCAACGCACCATTAACATCTTTGGTGTCTATAGGCGATGGTTGTCTCTTTCCATCAGGAGACCCATCTGCTTGTTTGCTATCTTATGATATAAAAAAATGTATCTCTATGTGTTAGTATCGTTGACTAATACCCATAACACAAGTAAATAATTTGCTTACTTTGGGGTTTGATCAATCAGTGTAATTTGTCCCGTGAATATTATTATATTATTATTATATATTATCATTGCATGTCAATGCATATCGAGGCGTCATAACATATAATAAACTCACACTTGTATCTAATAGTGGCGTCCTAATGACATAATGGCAGTGCTCATTCTTAATTTTAGTTCATCTGCGATGACATCGCGTATTTTTTTATTCAGGAAAAGAGCAATTTCTATGGGATTCAATGATAATTTCAATTATGTAACGATTGTAATGCACGTAAATTTACTATATAAAACCTTATTCAAAAAATAAAGGTTTATTATTTTGTTCTACGTCGCATTAAAAATCTAAGTACAAAAAGATTATTTTATTACAAAGGAGACCGCATTACAAATTTATTGTTACGAATCGGTAAACCCAAGGTATTATTCAATTACGTTTTACGGTCTCCAAGTGGCAACATCGCTCTGTAAATTGCGCTTTGATTTATCGCTTCGTTTATTCTCAGTTTATTGTAGCGGGCAACCCCGACCGTTAAGCCGCATACTTGTAAGGGTGACTTTACAGTTGTTTAACTTCTGTAAATTTTTTTCTCCCCGTGTTGGTTCAGGCTCCTTTGAAGAATAGACCTGCCATCTGCCAGGTAGTTCGTAAAAGGCGAACAATCTGACAATATATGTCACTACCATCGTAACTATTTGGTGGTAGAGTTCCACAATATCTCGCTCGGGTATATGGTACCACCGCCTTACCTATTGCTGTCACAAATCGTCAGTCTTAGTCATTGTCGTGATCCGGTTTGGAGGGTACGGTAGCCAGTAGACTTATGTATATAGCATTGCTATATCGCCACACGGATAGCAACGTACCACTAACATTTTTGATATCTATAGGCGAAGGTTCCCTTTTCATTAGGAGAGCCGTCTGCTTGTTTGCTATTTCATAATTATTTAAAAAATATTACACCATTCATAGACAAAAAATCACAAACCATAGATTAAAAATCTTAATGGTATACTAAGATACGTGTTAAGCACGGCTGTGCTCTTATTTCCGGAACAACTAAAGTATTGGGTTACTAAAGTGCAGGTACTTGGTCAGCGTTTTTTTTAATATTGATATTTAAAAAAATGTGTCACGAATCATGACGAATACTTATTTTGAACAAAAGCTTATTATATACCAGCGGTGGCCAACCGGTCGACTATTAGCCCAGTCGATCGTGGCAAGGCAAAAAATATAAATAAGTAGACTTCCATTGCAAAGTGTTAAGTAAAGGAGAGGGATGAGATCGGCCTAAATGGACTACAAGAATATAGCTTCAGCCGAAATTATTAAATTAATTTTATTCACAATAAGTCAGTATTAGAATTCAACGGACACTTTTTAATAGCAAATTAATTAAAAAGGATTTTAGTCGGAAAGTCATGAAACTAATCAAACTTGTACGCTTTTCCTTATTCCTAATTCAAGCAAAGATTTTTCTATTCTGCCATAAAGAATATTTTCTTTTATTTATGACCAACCAAACAAATTATAAAAATTTTGAATAGATAAGACGCAAAATTTTAAACCAACTATTGCATAAAATGCAACTAAAATGAAAATGTCATCTATTTACGCTGTGAGCAAGTAATAAACATTCTATGTAAACAAAAGTTTTATCGTTTTTCAACATTTAAGTGGTTAAAATCAAATAATTTTAATGATAAGTAATACGAAAATGAATTATATTTGTTTTGACGATTTACTGCGATGTGAGTGGCTTAAAATGGAATGTAACGATTGTGAAATCAAGTAATATTAATCTTTGAAAGAGTTTCGTTAATTTTAGTATTACAAAAAGTGTCCGTGATACAATTTACATTTCAGAAGAAATTAATAATGTATTATAATACGGTAAGCAGCCATCATCATCTGTTGCGTTTTAGGCCAAATTTATATGGGGCATCATCAATTTCCTTTAAGGAAACAATTTCACATGTGATATGTAAAGGAACTCCTAAGACTGTTCAATAAAAAATACTACATGATTGTATACTAAACAGTAGGTAAACACTAAACTATCCTGTTTCATTTAAAGCCCCGTTTTCACTTTGATTTTGGTAAAGATGAAATTGATAGATTTTGTTCGGGGCAACTAAATGTAGCCGCGGCGGCCAGTAAAAAGTAAGATTTTAGAACAAACACGGATTCGACGTTTCGAAACTTTACCACACAGTAATCACGAAGGTACTATAACAAAAAGTTCCTGAGGCGTAACGTAAACTGAGTCGTGGCGTTTAGGGCTCTTACACATTTTGTTACATATTATACCGCGTCGTAGTATGATGCGGCTTTGCATCGTGTTTGTATGTGTAACAGCCCTAAGCGTTTCGAAACGATTGATGTTTTGTTACCTGAATAAGGGGCCAGTTTGTAGTGTGTGTATTTTATATTTGTACTTGTGTTATACTTACACATATATAGCTCGTAAGCCTTATGTCAGCGTTTTAGACTAATTAATATATTTACCCAATATTGAGGGCATTACTAGAGTATAGTTTGTACCGTGATGACGACAATATTATTATGTAATCAAGACTACTATTCATTTCGCCAATCCTAGTACCATCTACCATCGGAAGTTTTCGCTTTCTTATTAAGAGCTGCCTGCCAGGAAGACTAAAATACACCTATACATATCTTCACCAAACCCCTTGCAGTTTAGGTACTAGAATGCAAAATTAAAATACATAATTAATCTTCTTCGGATTTTGCACTCGGATAACAATTGCACTTTTCTGTAGTGTGTGTAATACCCTTAAATTTAATTTTTAAATGCAGTGCAGATTTCAATAAGCGACTTGGGAATCCGATGCGATTTATGCCGTAGATTTTTGTCGCGGCTGATTGGGTTTAAGATTGATTCTTAAAATACCACCTCCTTTTTAGTTGTTTTTTTCGGGCTGGTTTAATCCCCTTCTGAAGAATAGATTAACAGTATTTCTGTCAAGCAGTTGGTTATCAAAATGTGTCACTTCCATCATGACTACTAGGTTGTACTGTAATAAGCGGTAGGTAATCTTTATTCCTTGGGGTGAATTTATTCACTTATTCCGGCTCCAGGCACGCATATGCGTGCCTGGAGCACGCATATGATTCACCTTATTTATTCCTTTATTCTTTTGGTTCACTTCGTTCTTTTTACGTTGCAGCATATCATATTCTGTGATCACAGAATATCAATCGTATTTTTAAATGAACGTTTCCCTATATGTTTTTCTCGCTCCCACCAATTACACAGTACTATGTATTACAAGTAGTTCTTTAAGTTGATTATCGCTTGTCGCGCCTCACTCTTTCTCTCATTCTAATCGCAGTACGCTCAGTAGCTCATCATTCTGGCCGGAATAAATAATTCTGCTGAGACGATAAGGATTTTAAGGAATAAATAAGCTTATCGTATCCGGCCCTGAAACTGTAACATTTCGCCGTTTTGATACCACCGTCTTATTTTTGTAACCGCAATAGCGTCTGTGCTTTTTTTATATCATAAGATAGCAAACAAGCAGATGGGTCTCCTGATGGAAAGAGTCAACCGTCGCCTATAGACACCAAAGATGTTAATGATGCGTTGCTATCTTGTGGCAAGGTCTAATGCCACATGCATAAGTTTACCGGCTACCTTACCCTCCAAACTGGAGCACGACAGCGACAAGCACTGACGCTATTGCGGCAGGAATAGGTAAGGCGGTGGTACCCGACCCGGGCGAGACAATGCAGAACTCTACCACCTAGTAGCCACGATGGTAGTGACTCGATAGCCAATCGGTCGCCTTTTACGACCTGCCTGGCAGAACGGCAGTTGGCCTATTCTTCAAAGGAGGCCAGGACCAACACGTGCTTACAATAATCATGTTATTTTGTCTTGGATCAACACGGGAAATACTACATTTGGATATATGTTGGTTGCTGGAAGCGTTGATGAATCTCCAATAAACAACAATTGACCACACATGCAATATACTTTCCGCCATATCGTCAGTTATATTGCTGTATATTCGTTTAAGTTTTTGGCATTGAGGCTATCATCGCATCAGTAGAATTAGAGTTATGTAATTTGTTAAAAGTTTTGTTATTACCTAATTTTTTGCTATAATTTTTATTTAACTACAAGAGCATAATAATAATTTAATAATATAATATCAGTGAAAAAATTACACGAATTGTCTGTCTATGATTTAAAAAACCGACCAAGTGTGAGTCTGACTCGCGCACTAAGGGTTCCGTACCATCATCTTTAAAAAATACGGGAAAAAAAACACGTTTCTTGTATGGGGACCCTTAATATTTTCATTTTTTTATTTTTAGTATTTGTTGTTATAGCGGCAACGAAAATACATAATTTGTGAAAATTTTAGCTTTCTAGCTATCACGGTTTATGAGATACAGCCTGGTGATAGACAGAAAGACGGACAAACAGACAGCGGAGGCTTAGTAATAGGGTCTCGTTTTACCTTTTAGGTACAGAACCCAAAAAACAAAGGGTTTTTCAAGCGCAATGTATTTTTCGATACTAATACTTAGGTATTTTTAAAATTTACAATTTTCGTCTCTTTGTCATTCTGTTTGTACGGGAATCTCTGGAACAGTTTGACCAATTGTGATGAACCTTTCACTGAAAGAGGAATTTATAGGGCAGGACATAGGCCATTTTTCACCCGAGTGAACAAAAGGAAGATTTTAGATCACTCGTACGAAGTCATGAGTAATAGCTAGTACTAAATATTATGCAAATTTGTGTAGACGTTGAGGTGTGAAAAAAGATAAATATATATTATGTCGCAGGAAAATTCTATAATTCGTCCGTATACAAATAGCGTCGTCAGATTCCAAAGATAAATTCGTTTTAGAAAATGCCTTACACCGAATATAAAATGTCGTCATTATATAATATGCATGACATTTACCACCGCCGTTAACAAATGGCCGCAGCATATTGTTTAAATTACTTTTTATCTAAGTTGGTTATTTACTTAAAACTAGAACCTTATCCGCCTTCTTATATAAAAAAATATATAAAATATAAAAATAAGTAGGTTTGTTAGATTGCCTATAATCCCCACACCTGGAAAAGGGAGTCGATCGATGACGCCGACATCAGAGTTTATATGTAGTTGACATTGACGCCTTTTATGTCATCAACAGTTGTATTGAAAGTTTACTTTCATAAAACGAGTACGCCATATTTTGTACACGGACGAATCATAGAATTTGCCTGCGACATATAAACATTCACACACACATACGTTTCGTATTTATATTAGTAGAAACGCAGACCGAGGGGCACCGGCTTATTAATAAGCCAATAAGAAAATATCTTTAAATGGACCGAGTAATGGTGTCTTCAGACGAAACAGAAACTAATGCAAAATTATTATTTTTTGTTTTAATTCGATAATAAGTCCTTTTACTCATAAACCACATGAATACTAATAAACACGCCATTGGGAAGGAAACGTGTCGCCGGGCATTTGAGCAAACGCTTCTGAACGTTTAAAACGGAACTATAGCCACCACACGAATTAAATGGATATGCATTTAAAGACAATTTCTTAGTATATCAGTAGCTTGCATTTACACACAGAAGTACAAAGTTATATTATTTACCGGTGACATAAAGTCACTCCAAGTGTAATTTTTAAACCTTGTCATCTCATTCGGTACGATAAAACAGTATATATGGTATAATTCTATTTTTTCACGACATAATATATGTATGACAATGGCGTGTTTATTAGTATTCATGTGGTTTATGAGTAAAAGCACTTATTATCGAATTAAAGCAAAAAATAATAATTTTGCATTCGTTTCTATTTCATCTGAAGACACCATTACTCGGTCCATTTAAAGATATTTTCTTATTGGCTTATTATTATTTACGTGTACTATGAGCCACCCTAAACATTTGTACCTTGAATAAAAAAATTTACTTCGACTTGACTTTGACTTATGACACATTTTAGCGTTTTCTCGCCTTCGAAAGTGATCCAGATCAGCAGTCGTCACACTTTTCTGGCCAAGGGCCACACAGAGCAACCTGGGTATCAGCACCAGGCCACAGAGTAAAGGCGTTTGCCCACTTAAACAAATTCGGTTATTATCTATAATGAATGATATACTTTCCTCGGTAACTACGTTTTCTCCTAAAGGATGTTTTCCTATATAAGCTTATAACTAGGTTAATTTAAAAAAAATACCGCATTAAAATATAACCTGGATTAAGAGAATCTTAACTGAAAAACACTTGTTATACAATAGTGACCTGAGATAGGACAGTTATGTAAGCGACAATTTATTTATTTATCATTTATTGTACACAAGACATATACACAGAATATGGGACAGTTTATTCCGAACCATTCCAAAATATCGCGTCTGTGAGAGGTGTCTATGTGTGCGTTGTTCGAAAATTACTTATATGTACTTTGACTTCTATAGTGTCCAGTATTCTATGACATAACATAGAAAAAATGCGTCACCAGATAAACCTAGTTGACCATTGAAATAATTAGCCGCGGGCCGCAGTTTGACGACCACGGGTCAAGATCAATAAAGGGAACAAACTTACAATCAACGGGGGTCGGGTTTGATCCCCGACGGGGACAAGCATTTGTGTGATGAGCATAAATGTTTGTATTTCCGGGTTTGGGTGTTTATTATATATATTCTAGTATTTATATGTATTAGTATCGTATTGACTAACACCCATAACACAAGCAAATAATTTGCTTACTTTGGGGTTAGATCGATAAGTGTAATTTGTCCCGTGAATATTTAATATTTATATTATATATGTTGTTTTTTTTGCTATGATATTTACAAAAAAAATCGTATGTAGACAGCCTTAAGATGGCTATTAAGTGCATACGGAACGCACCATAAAAACAATTTACTTACACAATCACGTCATCTGGATCCAAATATGACGCCCACAGTCGTCATGTCGACGGTTATTATACGCAACTTGTGTGGAAAGGACGACTTCAACTAAGTTTTAACCTTGGAGGGAACACTAATTTTAGAATACGACTTTGCACGCATAACTCTGTACTTCCATACTAATATACTAATAATTGCGAAAGTTTGTATATTATAAATATAGAATGGATGTCACGACGCAAATTATAAACCAGAGAAAACCTCAATGATACTGTCCCGAATCTCAGGATTTTAAAAGAATACTTGGCGCGTGATCTACAATCGATATCGAAGCCAAAAATATAGTTTTTAGAATTTTTTTCTATTTTTCTGTTTGTCTGTTTGTTTGTATGTATGTTCAGGGTAAACTCAAAAAGTACTTCATGGATTTACTTCAAATTTTGCATGAATTACTAACAGGTCGGGTCAACATAAAGACTACATCACGCTATCACCTACGGGGGAGGTGCTGTGCGGAGTAAACGAAGTCCGCGCGGATGAAGTCGTAGGCAACAGCTAGTAATATATATAAATTACATTTCACCTTGTTTGTCCCATCCGAAAATAACCAATTTCAATGAAATTTTGTAGATATCTACTGTTTGAACCAACTTAAAAGTAGGCCCAACCAGCCCCTCCCCCCTCCCTCTAGTACCCCACCAAAATATTTAATACAAGTAATTTGTATGGCGAAAATAAGTTTGCCGGGTCAGCTAGTTATATATCATTTTTGGACAGTTTTGAGAATAAGATAGCCGGTTGCGAGAAATCAAATTATTTATATAACATCTGTTATTTATGACTGGTTAAACCATACACAGCCACAACACTTAGTAAGAGAAGTAAGCAAGCTCTTTTTCCCCAATCGGTGTCTATCTGATTGGAAACATATGCACTAGCAATTGCTTCCACACAGTCTATAGTTGTGCGTGCCAAATAATTGAATTGAATTGAAGGTTTATTATAGCATATAAGTTACAAGTTACAAGTTATACTTAATGTACAGTTACAAATATATTCTACTAAGTTATATTCTAAACTACTACTTATTTGATTCATAATTTTAATTACTTCCTTCATAAATAAATAAATAATGCCTTAATAATCGCACTTTAGTGGACTTTCCGACATCAAGGCAGGAAAAGTGAATTTTCATATTTTGCTATGATGTCTGATGATATAGTTCTGAAGGTAGAAATAAGCGAAACAGTTTCTCGGATCTCTCCCGAAGATATATGTATACATAAGATATTTCACACTATTCTTTCTGTGTCCAACGATAAATATACGTATTTCCTTATATAAGTGTTATAGTATGGAAACTATTTAGTATATAGTTTTCATACTGAGTATCTATAGTTACAGTTTGTATGTAATTACTGCGTGCAGGAATCTGATACCACAGTGCGGTACTTTTGATGCACGTTATGCCAGCCAGTGACGTCATTCTATTCTGTGACATCTGTTGGAGTTGACAAGGCGTGCTCCTTTCCTATAGATACAAGTGCTAATAGGGCGGCCATGTCTTCATTATTTAAATACACCTTTCTCAATCTTTAATACATTTAAGTGTACTTCCGCTCTATTGTGTACATATGTATTTATTATTTATAACATATATATGTTTTATACCTATGTGTTTATTTATTTATCGATAATTCTCTATGCCCCAAACTCGATCATATTATTGCATTATTATTGATGTCTAAATGCATCGAAAATTTGTTTGAACTAGGAAAACTATTGTAGAATTATTAATTACTAGATACAATGTAACAACCGTTAGAAAGCAGCCTTAAGATTAGCAGATTACCTTCTACCCGGACGATCAAGAAATGCTTAGCAATGCAATGATATAACATTTTAGACTCTAATTAATCATTTTAATGTATAAGTAGCGTGCAGAGTGCAAAATCTTAAGTGTTTTTATGAACTTAAATATTACCGTTTTTAAATTTACGTAATTCTTACCTGTTCTCATTTTGTGCAAAAAGAAGTTATCTTGGATTTTCTTATTTTTATTTTAATTTAAATCGTAATTCTTAATGTGAAACGATATAGATGTCATATTATAAAGGAGTGTGAAATAATTTATCTGAAATCTAAAACGACAAATATGTCTTATCTGAAGGAATATGAAATAATTTAACTTAAATTATGAAAGTATGTTATAACAAGTTGATCATTAGATGAAGCTTAGTATAATATTTGAAATAATAATAATTGATTGTTGAAGCATACTTACATTCGCTTATAAAACTAGATAACAGCACTTTCAAAACTATTAAAGTTTTTTTACTTAATCACTTTTATAATTACAATTATATTTGTTATTTACTATTATTTACAGCTACATGAAATAATATTAAACAAATTATACAATAAAATACAAATTCATGGTGAACCTATCCGTACTGTTAAAGTTTTAACGACTGTGGACCGTTAACTATTCATCCTGAAATCGCCTTATAAAGTGTTCCTTTTAACTTAAATTACTTATTACTGAGCGTAGTGGTCGTTTTTAATAGCAATTACATCTTCACTAACATCTACGTTTAGAATGTTAGAGAGGTTTAAGAATACTTTCTTAAAGTCAAGGAAGAAATAAACCTTTAGTTTGAAAGAAAGTATTGGCACAGGTATTGGTGTAAATCGGAGTAGAAGCGCATTTAAATTTTAAATGACTGTAAGGTTGATTTATTACTTTCGTGCGTTCAAAAAAAGATTACCAAGTTTTCATAACTCGACCAATAACCAAAATCAAGTGTAGGTAATCTCACCTTTACCTTGAATATAGGATCATTAATTTTGGATTGTGTTTAGGGGTTTACTTGTACTTTCAAATTATACCAGCCATAATTATTTGTACACTTATTAAACATATTAACACACATATTACAGCATTTTTCATTTCTAGCGACTTGCCCGACTTTTTACTATTTGTCTATGCCATATCATACAAAGATTGAAAATTTCAACAAAATTACTCCAGCCGTTTTGAAATCCATATGGAACATACTGACACATAAAAACTTTTAAACACTAAATTATTTCTTTAATTTAGTAATGTCAGCTACCAAGACGTTTTTAGAACTATCTGTCCTTCGCTGATCCATGATATAATTTATAATAAGCTTGCTGTTAGTAATATTTAGTTTGTTGTAATTGGTATCATGTTTTTTATATTGGAGGATAACAAATCAGCAGATGGCTCTCTCGAAGGAAAGAGACGATTATTGTATATATACCCCAAAGATGGTAATAATGCATTGCCACCCATTTGGTTAACCTGTATCACGATAGCGACATATCACTGACGCTATTGCAACAGGCATTGCAGAACTCTACTTATCTATTAATCACGATGGTATTATTACGTTTAACGTATTGTTCGCATTTTACCAGAAAATACATGCTCTAATCTTTAAGGCTTGGTCCAATATGGGGCTTGCTAGTTTTCGTTCTCTTATTGTTCTAATAAGTGTTAAATAAATAAAAATATTCTGCATGAGTTGGGCAACCCTATTTGTCGGTAAGCCCTCAAACTAAAGCCGGCATTTCTAGTGGCAGAGTGTGTAGATAGCCTTACACGATAAAGCAAATCTGCCGACAGTGTCGTCGAGGAATGTGTACGAGTTTTGAATGCTAATACACCCACCGGTTTTTGAGTCTATTTAACTAGATAAAGCGATAGTGTGCTTAAAACTGCTGTAAAATAAGGGCACTTTTCTTTTCTTTAATGTGATTCAACTATAATTAAATTACAAGGAAACTCTCCTTGTGGTCAATTGTGATAATATATAAAGTTAACTGATACCAAAAAATCTTCAAAATTTTTAATTTTGTTGCGGAACAAAACCAATAGTTTAGCCTCACAATCAGTATACATTTCGAATAGTGATAAAATTTGGCTTAGAACTAGTTTGACTATTCAAATAAAGTCGAATGGCCGAGAAACTGCTCGAAATAAAATTCCAAAATATTTTTTATTGTATTATAACATAATCAACTTAAGGCCTGTATTGTTTTTAAAAAAGTTTGATCAACATCTTGAACCAATATTAACCTACTTTAGCTAAAAAAAGTATTTAACAATTTATTGATAAATGCTTTACTCACCAAGACAATTTCAGCAGATTTAAACATTTGTAAAATATTGAATAATTTATGAAGTTTTTTAATTCTGCTATAACAACGTCATATTTTTATACCGTAGGATAACAAACATGTAAAAGGACTCTCCCTACAAAAAGAGATAATGATCGGCTATGACTACTAAATATATTAATGATGTGTTGACTTCTGTGTGACAGGAATCACCTAATATTCTAAGTTCCAAACCAGTAAACAAAAGTGGCAAGCACAGACGCTATTGTGGCTAGTTTGTAAGGCGCCAATATCAAATCCAGGCATCTTGTTATCACGATAGTAGGGACGCATTTAGCTAATCGTTCGTTTTATAGGAATTGATCGATACAAAGGAAAATGGACTCGGTATTTATTAAAAGGGTTCCGACTAACATGAGGCAAACGTCTTTTTTTATATCATAAGATAGCAAACAGGCAGATGGGTCTCCTGATGGAAAGAGTCAACCATCGCACTATAGACACCAAAGATGTTAATGGTGCGTTGCTATCTTGTGGCGGGGTCTAATGTCACATGCATAAGTTTACCGGCTACCTTACCCTCCAAACCGGAACATGACAGTGACAAGTACTGACGCTATTGCGGGAGGAATAGGTAAGGCGGTGGTACCAGACCCGGTCGAGCTGATGCAGAACTCTACTACCTAGTAGTCACGAATCACGATGGCAGTGACGCGCATAGCTCGTCTTTACGACACAACATTCTTCAGTAGTAAGCTTGTTCAACTGCAGATTATGAGGTCTTGCTTTAAAGTTAAGTACCAACGTGTTTCTATCAAAAATAATTCTAACATACGAGAAAGTATCTCAATCAATAATACTTATCACGTTTTTTAAGATATTATAACGTGTAAATCTAGTTACAGTTGTTGATCAAA
Organism: Apodemia mormo; assembly: GCA_036924255.1. Taxonomy (NCBI): domain Eukaryota; kingdom Metazoa; phylum Arthropoda; class Insecta; order Lepidoptera; family Riodinidae; genus Apodemia; species Apodemia mormo. Next base: position 15,324,969 of record JAUPFN010000021.1, on the reverse strand, counting down.
GTCACCGGTGCTTTTAGGGGCAGTATTACAAGCTCAGCTAGTAGTTATTTGATGCGATAAAAATATACTGATAAATGCAACATTACCCTGAAGTTTTGAGATAAATTCTTAGATCAATCTTTAGTTTTATCCTTTTTTTAAGTGACGGATGATATTTCAAAAGCTTTAGTTTTTATGAATATAAACCAAAAATATTTAGATGGGTTGGAATTTTAAATAGGTTAATGCTTTAAAGGCAGCAAAACTTAACGACGACTAAACGACTTAAATTTGCCCATTTTTCTGGAATCCTATTCTAAATTTTCAACACTTTCATAAAAATTCGATAACTTATACGAAACAATCTTTAAAGTTTACTGTAAATAACAAAACGATGCATTTTCGTACATCATAGGATAGCAAACAAGCAGATAGTAATCTTGATGGAAAGAAATAACTATCGACCTTAAACACCAAAGACATTAACGGTGCGTTGATATCCGCGTTGTAGAGCTGGAATGCTAGATCCAAAAGTCATCGGCTACCTTACCCTCCAAACCGGATCACGAGAGCGACAAGCACCGACGATTGTTCTCTATTAACGATGTAATGAACTTTGTTCATTGTTTAGCCACTTGAAATGTTAAGTCTTATTTTGAATTGTAAACTTTAATGGAAACAGTTTGTCTATGTCTCTATACACAAATACAGGCAGATAGACAGACGGCGACAATTCTCGAAATGGTAAAATTGATGTCACAGATTTATATAGTAGGGACGTGTTTACAGATAAATATCGTACATATATAGATTTACGAAGTGGTATAGACATGTAAAATTTCGTAATAAAAAAGTATCTTCACACCAGTATCCCCGAAGTAGTAGGCGGAGGTACAACTGCATCCACGATTACTCGAAAAGTCCCAAAATAAAATGTGATAGATCGCAAGCCTATTGCCAACCGGGCACTCATACAATCCCAGGCAACGTTGTTTTTATCAGAAAACTAAATAAACACATTTAGAATTTAGCGGTCAACACCAACACTAGGCCACTAGACCACAGAGCCGATAATTTCGTTGTAATAAACATTACACTCCAATGACGATTTAAATCCGCCGGTACTCGGTTATCCGGGAAACGCCGGATGCCGGAACACACAGCCTACAAGTGCAAACAAGTGGGTTATTAAAATGTTTTGTTTCAGTACAACATGAATTTGTGTCGTAGTAACTCGTTACTTCTATCGACCATTAATTTTATCTATTCTCAATTAGGAGGAGAATCTTGCTGCTTGTTTTAAATCATGTTTGTACAAGTTGACACAAGCAGCTTTTTTTTAAACTGCAAGATCTCAGCCCAGAAATCTATGTTTTCTATATTCAGAACTTCGTTCTGAAATCGGATATCATTCTCACAAGTCTGTCTTTTTATCCCACTTGTTGCCTTTGAATGAGACAAATTCTAGTCAGAGTAATAAAAAATATAAAAAATATGCTTCATTCATTTCATGAAAAACGACAATTTCATAGGTAAAGACTTATTATTTATCTAATTTCGGAACGCTACGATAAATTCTTATAGCCGAGCCACACTGTTGGAAACAAGCTTCTAACACGGGTGACCTTGATTGGTGGTGGTGGTTGGAGGCTTGTAGAGTTCAGATGATGCAAACAAGTGTTTGCTATCAAACAAGCAGATGGGTCTCCTGAAACCAAAGGAGTAAATGGTGCGTTGCTATCTTGTGTCGAGTTCTAATGCCACATGCATAAGCTTACCCCAGTATGGAACACGATAGTAACAGGAACTGACGCTATTAGGTAAAGTTAGGGAATATGTAAGGTGGTAGTACAGGACCTGCGTGAGACAATGCAGAACTCTACCACCTAGTAGTTACGATGGTGGTACCACATATAGCCTTTTGGTCGCCTTTTACAACCTGTCTGGCAGAACGGCAGTTGGACTATTCTCCAAAGGAGCCCGGGACCAATACGGGAAAGTAGAGTAACATGTCGCCGATATATTTCATACAAACTTTCATCCCATATTTCATCCACTTTAGGGTTGATATAAAAAAATTACTTATATTTCAGTACGAATATTCAACTATCTTTTTACCAAATTTCATTAAAACCGGTTCAATAGTTTAGCCGTAAAAGCCTTATAAAAGATGCTACCCGAACCCGATCGCAGCGCCACCTACCGGTTTCAATTGTTAATCTAAACTATTCTCCTGATCTACCTGAAGACACACAAAAAATTTCATTAAGATTGGTCCAGCCGATTAGGAGTTCAGTGACATGGTCTACTCAAAGGAGTCTGCGCTGTCTGACAATCTGTTCTTCCGGTCGTCTGGTACAGAACTGCATCTTCTAAAATCTATACCATAATGGTAAACATGTGAAAATTTTAGAGTTTGCATTAATAAATCAAAATAAAGTAAAAATAAAATTTAAGATTCCCATGGGTATAAAAAATGGCTTTTTTAGCTCGCTTGTTGCTGGATGGTTTCCCTTTCCATCAGGAGAGTTGTCTACTTGTTTGCTATCTTATGATATAAAAAAATAAGAAATATAAGCGAGTCTATCTCCGAGCCACGCTTGGTCGATTTTTGAGTGGCGCTGGTGGGCTGGAATTTGTTTATCTCTCTACTAACTATAGACTGTTGTAAATAAAAATATAATAAGATAAAAATATAGTCTTAAAAGGTTAAGGCTACTCCCCCCCTGGGTACGCGCACTGCGTACTGCGCGAACCTCGGTACGCGCATACCTGTACCCAAAACCCCTTTTTGAGGATTTACTTTGCGTTTGCCGTAAAATATATGACTAGTGTCATAATTTAAAATTTGAGGTAAAAAACTAGTCAATGCATCTGACGACAAACTAACAAACCTACTTTATATTTATGTAACATGTCGGGTAGTGGGTAACTTGTGGTTATAGTTACTTATTTTAAAAAAAAATGAAAACTTTATACTAATAATTCTTAAAATTCTTAGTCTCATAATATTCTTAGTCTCATAATATCTATTATCAATAGCAAATATAAGCTTTATTTTATCTAAAAGAAAATTAGTAATCCCAAAGGAAGTTATAATATTGTAACTTAAGTTAATCCAAAAATATACATAAACATATCTTCATTCTAAAACCTTATAAGGAAGGCAAAAAGAACCGAAAGGCATATATGATTCATTCATACTCAGAGATTACTTCATAATGGCTTGTTACGGAAACTCTTATCACCCACATTCGGGCAGCATCCGATTAATCTGATCATAGTATGTCAGTCTCAGTCCTTAGTTTGGTACCTAAATTCTACATTTCATATCTGTATATTCATATTTACATGGAATTTTTATAGATACTAGCGATTGCCTGTGGCCGAAATTCGACCATAGACAGTATTTTTTTTAGATTGACAACTGATTCAGACTGAGATACATATAGAGTGTCATAAGAGTTTGCCATAAGTTTATAGACAACTTATGGCAAATGACACACAACAAGTTGATATTAAAAAATATCTTCACCCCCGTGTTTTTGAAGATATAGGCAGAGGCCGGTGCGCCTACGATTAGCCGAAGATATTTAGGGCCATAATGTGATAGGTGGCGAGCATATCGCCAACCGGGCATTTATCCACTCTCGGGCAATGTTGTTTTTATCAAAAAACTGAAAAAACTCATTTTGGAATTGACTGACCGGGGCATCGAGCCTAGGACCTCATGTGGTCAATGCTGACACCGTACCACTAGACCACAGATGCAATAAGTGTATTTCTAGTGCATTTTTTTTTAAATATTACGTTTCTGCAGTCCTACGCAATGTAATTTCATACTCTACCTACCGTTGGAGCGATTGTCCTTAAAAGGGACCCAATGTTTTTCCTTCACGTTCTAATATACATTATACATATTGATAGAATATTTTTATCATTTCTACACCATTACTTTCGTTCAGTCCTGACCTCGCCTTCGTATGATGAACGCAGACCATGACTCTATATATTTTCTGAAGTCCATATTCGACACCTTTCTGATATTCTCTAATCAAGTGAAATTGATCCAAGTTGACAAAAAGTTTACCGGGTGAGGCAGCGGGCATAACATAAGTAAGAATCTATATATATATAACAATCAATTGCTGTTCGTTAGTCTCGCTAAAACTCAAGAACGGCTGAACCGATTTGGCTAATTTTGGTTTTGAATTAATTCTTGAAGTCAAGGGAAGGTTTAAAAGGTGAGAAAATATAGAAAAAAATAGGATTAGTTAAAAAGGCAGAACAACGTTTGCCGGGTCAGCTAGTAATAAATAAATATCCATGGGACAAATTACACGGACTGATCTAACCCTAAAGTAAGCAACTTATTTGCTTGTGTTATGGGTGTAAGTCAACTATACTAATACATAGAAATACATATATAAATCTATACATATAATAAAATCGTAGGAAAGTCAATGTATGTCCGGGGTAAACTCAAAAAGTACTGCATAGATTTACTTCAAATTTTGCATGAATATTACTAACAGGTCGGGTCAACATATAGTCTACATATTATCACGCTATCACCTACGGGGAATGAGCTTTGCGGAGTAAACGAAGTCCGCGCGAACAATGTCGCGGGCAACAGCTAGTACTGGAATATATTTGATAAACATCCAAACCCGGAATTAAAAACATTTATGCTCATAACACAAATGCTTGTCCTCGTCGGCCATCGAACCCAAGCACCGTCGATAGCGTAATCAGGGTCGATAACCACTCCACCAACGGGGCGGTAATGATGATAGTTTAGGTCGATACGCTAGTTTTCTAACGATTTGAAAATGTATTATCCTGGAAAAAACCAAGTAGTAAAGTAAGGTTCCGGGCAACCTTTGTAGAATAAAATATCTGTTATTCTATCAGGCAATTCGTAAAAGACAAACAATTGGCTATGTGTGTTACTACTTTCGTAATTTCTAGATAGTTAGATTTCTGCAACATCTTGCCTGGGTTTTGTACCTCTGGCATACCTCTTTCTGCCACAAAAGCGTCAATAAGCGTTTCTGTTTGAAGGGTAAGATAGGCGGTAAACTTATGCACGTAGCGTTAACATCTCGCCACACGGATAACAAAGCAATCTTTAGTAGCAGTATGCGATGGTTGTCTCTTTTCATCAGGAGAGCCGTATGCTTGTTTGCTATCTTAAATTTTAATAAAAATTCGCAGTCGCAAGTATGCGTTTGTCGATTTTTATTTATCGATTCTTAATGTTAACACCCCAAATACAACTCATCATCAACATCTTTACAAAAACTGACGGTAGTCTTTAAGCATATAATATAATCTATCTACGATACCTTCTCACTGATAGTCAGTCATCTGTTTGTTTGGTTATATCATAAAAAACAAAGTAAATCTATTACAATCCTAATCGTGTAATCAATACAATCAGAAGTAAGCATTTTCTTAAGATCATTAACGGACCCCCAGGGGCCGTCTCTAAGTAATGAACATGACATATCGCTCACTCAACAAACAACTTGCCTTCTGAAAATGATATAATTAAAAGCTTTAACTTTTACTTATTGTATGTTACGATGGAAACTGAGTTTGTCGACCCGCATCATTATTAATTTTATGTACCTACATACATATCTTCACACCAGTTCTTTTACGTGGTAAGCAGAAAGAACTGAGTGCAATACAACGGTCCAGACAGACATAACTTGCTTCTTCGACATCCATAATACTCTTCATATAAACACATCGGTTTCGGAGACTCTTGATAACATATTCGTATAATAACTTCCAGTTAATTTTGGTCCCACCCTGTACCTATCCATCCAAATTTATATTATATCGCTGTTCCATCACGGGTTTGGTACCACTGTTTTACATGTTCCTGCCATAACAGCGATAATCTTGAAACTGTCGTGTTCTGGTTTGTAGGTTAACTTATTAGTCAGCAGGATATCACACTTATTATTAAATGCTTAAATACTTGAAACTTCGTGAGTGGCCTTTTTTGTCTAGTCTTACATACATTTTACTATGAATATCTACGAATTTAAACTCTTCAGAGATTCTATCGATTACGGCCTTACCTAAAATTGAGAGTAAGAGACCCTGCAATGACACTTAAGAGATACTACTTTACGGTACTGTAAACGGTCGTCTTAATTTACCAAAAGCATCGTGCGTCTAAAGAACCGTAAATCATATGATTTACAGTTCTTTGGAAATAGTTGTAAAGTGTCACTTGCCATAAGTTTATAGGACACAAATTGACATTAAATAAAATATACCAAAGTAACATTTGGTGTTTAGTCTATTCGACATTGTATAAATTAATATATTTAAATAATTATGAATAAAAAATATATTAAATTAATAGGAGGACTATATAATTGTTCTAATATGTTGATATTGGTTAAAATTGCACGTACATTTTTTAGACCAAATAAAATTTAAATGCTTTTAGATTCATAAAACGACCGAAATAACCCCATTTACGCAGATTTATTTTTGATTAAATTTGAATAATCTACCAAATGTGCGGCAAACTACATCACTAACATTTATATCAGGTACGAATAATTCAATCGAGATGTAATAAAGCTAAGTTATAGCTGTAATAAAGAGTTTTTTGTTTGGATGGAATAGCCGAAATAACGTCAATGCTTGTCATTGTCCGCCATTAGGTACTCTGTACCTTATCGGAAATTGCTATATACTTTTGTAAATTACGTGTGTTGGTGTGCAGGAAAGCATACATTAGCTATCTGCCAGTAAAAGTCTCGTCTAAATCGGTCCAGCCGCTTGAGAGATTAGCCGGAACAAACAGAGACACAGATAAAAATTGTAAGAAATGTTATTTAGGTATATGTAATATGTATACATATGTAATATGTATACATCCACATGCATTTAGTAAAAAAACAGTTATTTTAATATTACAAACAGACACTCCAATTTTATTTATTTGTATAGATGTATAGACAGAAGATGTATAGATGTATAGATAACAGGAAGATTCTAACATGAACTTACGGAATATATTGTCAAGTGTCAATCGGAACATTTAACTAGAAGCAGAGACACATTCCACCACATCCATCCAATTTACCTGTTTAGAGTTCTAATGATGTTGTGAACAAAAATAATGTATTCATAACATGTAATGTGTAGTGGATACAAACTACATATTTACAAATATATCTATTAGGCGAAGTTAAACTTTTGTTTCCTTTTCAAAATACGGAATGCTAGGGATGTGACAATCATATTTTTTTTACTTACTTTTTATTATATATTTTTATTATATTATTATATATTTTTTGTATTTACTTAGTTACATATGACAATTTTTTTTACTTAGTTGCATAGTAACATATGTATGTTACTAATATCGTGACTACTAGTTGGTATAGTTCCACAACGTCTCGCCTAGTTTTGCTTCTATGGGTGAAAAATAATATTTTTTTACAATAGTTTAACATATTAACAAACTAGCTGCAGCGTGCAGCCCGCTGCATTATAAAAGTTTTTGGCGAATCCCGCGGGATCACCTAGTTTTTCCGGGATAAAATGTAGCTTATGTGCTATTCCAGGTCATCATCTATCTGCGTGCCAAATTTCATTCAAATCCGTTCGGTAGTTTTTGCGTGATTGTGTAACAAACATCCATCCACACATCCAAACTTTCGCATTTATAATATTAATATAGATGGATAGATTACCTATACTTATATTATGTTACTAGTTGTTACTTCGTCCTACTATCGTGACTACTAGGTGGAAGTCATGACGTTAAAATCTGTTGACATTTTTTACATTTTAAAGAGCTTTTGATATTGTAATATAAAATCTTACATTTACGGTCGAAAGGTCGAAAAATGAACTTTCAATCCAGGTTTGATAAAAAATAATTGAATTACGAAATTTGAATAACATTTCTGACATGTAATTTACTTACATCTGACTCTGACATTTCATAATTTCGGCGGTTACATTGACCCTCGTTACAATCAGTAACAATATGTTTGCTTTAGGAACGGCTAAATAAATAATGAATTTGTCTATTTGGTCCTGTACCCACAAGAAACTAATGGAACTCACTAGAGTTACTAAATAAGGCTCTGATATACGTTCGTCCGTCTGTCAGAGGACTTAACTTCTTAATATTCGCTTAACCAATGATTTCTGATGAAATTACCTTTATTGGAGAAATTATCTCTAGTCAACAATTTACACTGAAAGAGTATGAGCGGTAACGCTCTATACCTATCCATTTCATGTAAACCGTAAACCATAGCCGCTAAACTTATGCATGTGGCATTAGACCTCGCAACAAGATAGCAAAGCACCATTAACATCTTTGGTGTCTATAGGCGATGGTTGACTCTTTTCATCAGAAGACCCATCTGTAATTAAAAACTATTTGTATGGAAGGTAATACTCTAATGCCAGGTCCGTATATTAGTAAAACAACTCGTTTTAGTTACGAGTAGTAACAGCCTCTAGGAGGCGTAAGTTAAAACAATTACTCGTATAAATATCAGCCTATCCTGTTACCAGCATAGCAGCATAGCATTCCACAAGTTGTTTGGACAATTCCAAACAACTTGTGGAATGCTTTGTTATTGTTACTACTCTTTTAGCAATTGGTTACTAATGGTTACTGCTTCGAATGACGGATCGTTGATTATAGGAACCCATTATAAATCCGAGTTCCGTCTTCCGATTTCTTTCCGTCATTCGTAATTTTCCGTTCTCGAGCGGAATATTGAGGGACCGAAGCAGCCATAGTAAAAAAAAGTATCTTCACGCCCATATCCTTGAAGGGGTAGGCAGAGGTACAACAAGTGCACCCGCGATTAGCCGAAGATACTTGGTCCCACAAATGTGATAGGTGGCAAGCCTATCGCCAACCGGGCACTTTCCAATCCCGGGCAACTTTTGTGTTTCTCAGAAAATTGAAAAAACACTTTTTATGTGCCCGACCCAGGAATCGAACCCGGGACCTCATGTGGTCAACGCCAACGCTGGACCACTAGACCACAGAGGCGACTTAATTTACAGATTTAATCCATAGTAAAAAATTTTAAAAATACTGTAAACGTATAGTTATGCCAAAAGTTATGTCAATTGAGACACAATAAACGATGTAATCGCTCTTCTGTTGCTTTGTGTGTATGAATTGGTATGAATATTTTTATATGAAATTCCAGGACAAGTGCATCTGACACAAATATTTGTGAATCCACTCCAAAGAGAATACGCGATATATGGCATATTTGAACGTGAGCTCGCATAGTGCACTCCAGATCTAAGTGCACTGGGAACTATTTCATTATGTTGGTGACATTGCATGTATATTTTAAAGTATTTCCGTGACATACAGGATCAGTTAGTACTTTTAATAATAAGGTTTAGTTGTTATAACTAGTGATCGCCCTCTGGTCGAAATTCGACCACAATTGTATGACTCCGTTTGATTATAGACTAAAGTCTAAACAATAAAATGTCTTGTAAATTTGACATCACACTTTCACCATAAACATCATAGTATACATATTTATGTACATATTATAGAGTATATCAACAGACTTTAGACGGACAGAAAATAGTATCTTTATATATGTATATTGTAATATTTGTCTAATGAATAACAGTGTGTGTGATTTGAAATGTTCTAATGCATATTATATAAAAATATACGAGTATGAATTTCTGCACTCCCTTCGCAGTGTAAACTTTAATTGAGCCATATTTCAAATTCCATCGTTCAATTATCGTAAAAAGGAGTAAAAATTTGCTTCACATAATATATAACATATAGGGAGATTGAAGTCTTGACATAATGAACTTATATATATATATATATATATATATTTTATTTCTGCTAACATAAAGTTAGGTTCTTTTTAGATATAAAAGTTAAGATTGTAAGCTGGAATCTCTAGAACTACTGAACAAATTTTGAAAATATTATCATTATTAGAAAGAGAGCTTCATAATAATTTTTCAGTGATATAGAATACAATAAATCTCAATTTTGCCGTAGGATCGTAAACTATGAGGGTTGTAACGCCGCAAATATCTAGTAATAAATAATTTATAACTTTAACATCATATATATTTTAATTAAATTTTATTTTTTCATTTAAATTAGATTTAAGATCTGTTTAGTAGTTTTTGACATGTTACCCTACTTGCGAAACTGTAGATGTCAGTTAGTCTACTTCTACTTCTGCTAATATTATGAAGAAGAAATATTTGATTTTTTGTTTGTTTGTTTGGTACGATTTAACTCAAAACTAAACTACCGATCTTTAAAAATGGAAAGAGTCAAATGACATAGGCTATTTTTTTATCCGACAGAACAAAGACAAGTAATGATTTTTTGTTACGCGAACGATGTGAGTAACTGCTAGTTTATGATATAGATAAATCTAGAGTTACAGTATCGGCTACTTTCTGTCCCGTAAAATACATTATTCCCATGGGATTAAAACTTATACGTGCCATACGGGCAGCGAGCCTTACCTAGTTTATTATCAAAGAAAAGTTTTACACACTACTGACAGAAAGATTCATTTTTCAAGTTGAATAGATTTTTCCGCCATGACCTTTGAAATCAACAGGGGATTATGTGACCGACCCGGATAAGCTTATTTTCGACGTGAAAGGTACTAGTTATCTAACCGAAATTGAATTAAGTATCAAGATTAAGTTGGTATGTATTCGACCCTTTTTTTGTGGTTTAACTTGGTGACAGCTTTCCAATATATTTTAATATTGAGAACAGTGATTTTGTTATAGCTACAATCGCATGAAAACATTTGTTTAATTTTTCTGAGTTTTATCTGTTAATAATATGGCCTTTGTTTCATCTGAGTAATATGGTATATTTGTGGAATGCTCTTTCAGCTGATAAGCTTCAAAGAGTACGTATTTATTTAAATCTAAACTTGCACATCTCGACGTAACAAGCCTAATGTTTTAAATGTGAGATTTTTTTAAGATGATTTATATATTAATACGTTAAGCAAAAACTTTGTACCCCTTTTTAAGACAATTTTTTTCGCAATGAACTTAGGCAGTTGGTCCAGTTGACCGCTACTGCGAAACTGGGCGTTATGGGCGAGCAAAGTGCTCAGCCAGAGTTTTAGTTAAGTGGGCTAAGAGCCCGCCCTAAGGGTGTCTCCTGTGAGACACCCTCAGCTTAGGGCAGTATCTTGACGATTGGTGGAAGAGTAAATAGCATGAGGATTTCGACACGTTAATGGCTCTTGACCAGAGTCTCGAGTATTGGCGGGTCGAAATAGTGGGCCGAGTAGCTGCCGGCGGTGGCTTTGGCATGTGCGTGTGAATTGTGATGTGTAGGTTGTGATGGGATCATCCGGATTGGATAGGACATGACGTGGCCTTCTGCGTATGTTAAAGGTGACTGCGTCCGCGACGTAATCTGCCGAGGTTCTTACTAAAGGGTTTGGGTGTCATAACGCTTTTTCAAAGTGGCGTACTGACGTTTCTTTGAAGTGTTTTTGTATTGTCGGTAATTTTCGATCTTTGTGAAGGTCTATGTTATGGACGTACCATGGGCTGCCTGTAGCCATGCGCATGAATTTGTTTTGTACGACTTGTAATCGGTGTATAAGGAGCGGTCTGGTGTGCGCAAACGCTATACTAGCGTATGACAACACTGGCCTAGTTACAGTTTTATAAAGTGTCACTTTATGTCTAAGTGACATTTTACTTTTCTTGTTTATGAGATAATAGAAGCGATTTATTATAAATTTCTTTTTTCTGACAATTTTAAAACAATCACGGTCGAGTATGAAATTTGGCAAAATTAAAACTATATGCATTAGAAATATCATTAAATAATCAAAATAAACATTACATGTATTGCATTCATGTGACATGTATACACATGTATGTCTTTACGTCTAAAATCTGTTGTCAAATTAAAAAGATTTATTGTTTAGTCTATGACGACCACAAACCGATCGCTAATAATTAATATAAATATATTAAAATATATTAAATCATTATTATTTTTGTTTTATTGTTTATGTGTGTAAGTGTCGTGGTCGATTGTTTTATTTATATTATTTTGAATTCAAACAGTTTTAGCCTTTATCCCGGAATTTATTAAAAGTTTCTAAAATAGTTAAATGTGTGATGACTGTTTGTCTAACACATGCTTTGAACACATGTCAAACAGACGTATTGCAACATAAAACTACCCACATTCGAAACGAGTGCGACGTTCGATACGCCATCAAAGCTACGGAACCTACATACAAACTCAAGCATCTGGGCTATGTATTGTTAGTACAAGTCACGGTTAAACTGAACTAAGGTCACACGACGGAGTTGACATTCATTTTTCTCGTCTAACTGTGCGCGTCAGCGCATTGTTGCGGTCGCGACATTTGTCCGAGAGGCCAAGATATAGTGCCGTTTCATACACATTAAAACGATTGCACGGTTTTTTTTAATAATTTTATATAAGCTACCATATTTTTTATACCATTAGATAGCAAAACAAGTAGATGGATCCCCTATTGGAAGGAGAATTGCTAATAGGCACCCAAGATATATATATTTTTTATATCATAAGATAGCAAACAAGCAGATGGGGCTCCTGATGGAAAGAGTCAACCAGCGCCTATAGACACCAAAGATGTTAAGAGTGCGTTGCTATCTTGTGGCGAGGTCTAATGCCACATGCATAAGTTAACCGGCTACCTTACCCTCCAAACCAGAACACGACAGTGACTAGCACTGACGCTATTGCGGCAAGAATAGGTAAGGCGGTGGCACCAGACCCGGTCGAGCTTATGCAGAACTCTACCACCTAGTAGCCACGATGGTAGTGACGCGCATAGCCACTTGGTCGCCTTTTACGACCTGCCTAGCAGAATGGCAGTCGGCCTATTCTTCACAGGAGCCCGGGACCAACACGGGGGAAATTATTTGTGCATTGTTATCCGTGTGACGGAATGGCAATCATTCCAAGCCGGAGCAATATAATGACAAGAATTGACGCTAATGCGACAGGAATATGAAAGGCGGTGGTACTATTTACCAGAAAGAGACGTTGCGGAACTCTACAACCTAGTAGTCACGATGGTAGTGACAGGTAAATCTAATAGTTTTGCCTTTCACATACAAGCAGAATGGCGGATGAATTTTTCATTTATTTTGTATCATAAGATAATTTAAATTAGGGATTTAATTTTAAAGTACAATCTAGCTGCACTCGCAATCTTAGTAACTAAATATAGTGAAACCTTCGTAAACAGTAATAATATATTACGTATGTATTTATGTTTGTTTAACAACACTTGTATTGTCTTACCATTTACTTTAGTAATTCAGGAACATCAACTGGTTTCAATTATCAACCAAGTTGTATTAAACAGTGGTGATTTGTAGCACGAAGGACGCGGAAAACCACATGTGCAAACGAAGACGTGTCGAGATCTCGAGATGCTCTCCTTTGAATAATTGTTTATTAAGGCGTAATAGTGTTGTGTGAGAAATAGGTCACCCATATAAATGAGCTCTGATTTCGAACTAAAAAGTGATTCTAGCAATTTTCTATTCGAAATCAGAGCATTTTTCTTATACAGAACTTTCTGTGTAAGAAAAATGCTTCTAATATATTCTATCGCTTCTAATAATTCTAATCTAATACTATTATATTCGTGAAACCAATAGATATTATTAAATAAAATATACCTAACATGTTATAGATAGTGTAGCGACTTAAGCAATCTACAAATGCTACCAGAAAAATAATAAAAAATGGATATAAATGAAATTTAAAATAAAATTCTGAGTCGCGATATCACAATTATTTATCTTATACACACTATATACAAGTTTCAATGCTCTTTAAATGAACTTCGGTCCCCAGGCACTACACCTTGCCTGGCTGGGAAGATCTTCCTTTTCCCCTTCCTTGTCCTTGTGTGACGTCATCAACCTCCACAGTTATGACGTCACCCGACGAAAGTTGGCCCGCTGGTTCAATCACTATATGACCCTTCAGCGATACGGACCAGCGGCGCCACAGTAGTAAAACAGTATCTACAAGTGTTGGTAAATATATATTTAACATATATGAAATACATAACAAAATGGAGTTCTACAGTGACGACGATATCAAGCGTTAAAAAAGTATTAACATATTTATGGTATAGGTACGACAATTATGCTAATGGAGGTGTATGAAATTTGGCACATTTAAAGCCTAGATAGTAACAGAGTATAAAATCTAATATTTTTATATAATATACATTAAAGAAATATAAGTGAAACATAAAATTACTAAAAACAAGTTTACGCATTCTACATTTCTTTTACCACACATCGTACTACATCATGCACACCATGGGGCACACTTAAAGTTTTGCACTTCTAGCTAATCGGAACTATTTGAATTTCGAATGTTATATTTTTAAAACGTTGCAACCTTCTTAGTAATAAAAAAAAAAACAATTGGCAGGAAATAATTTGTCAATTGTTTTTTTATCACACATCAAAGTTCTACGTACGCAACGAAAATGGAATTAAGTCGAAAAGATTTTAGAGCGATGATTTTTTATGACTTTAAAAGTTCTCTTTCTCCGCAAAACTGTGCCGCTCGTCTTCAAAATGCTTTTGGGAGAGGAATACCTTGTTTGAGCACCGTGGGGCGATGGTTTGCTGAATTTGAGAAAAGTCTAGTTTCTTTACATGACGAATTTCGTGAAAGACGGTCTTTAACAGCCGTCAACGAAAATAATGTGGCTACTGTTAAGCGGTTAATAGAAGAAAATCCCCGGATTATCTATGAGACAATTCGAGGACTATTGGGGATTAGTATGAGCCAAATTCAGAAAATTTTACACGAAGAATTGAAAGTTCGGAAACTTTGTTGTCGTTGGATCCCTCAGTTTTATGGATTGGGGATATAAAAGCAGATTTCCAAATATCTATCCCCTATAGAAACCAAAATTATCAATAGTGAATTGTATCGATGTGGCTGGTATGTACCCTATATTATACATCAGGCGTCAAACTGGAAGTCAGCGACCTGCGCCGCGGTGGCAAGAGCGGCGCGATTTAGCGCTCTGACACAGCTCCCCGCGCCGCCGTCGCGTGTCGCGCCGCTGTCATCCAGTTCTCTTCGATAAGAATATACTCGCTCTCGCCGCCGCGCCACAAATCGCTGAAATCCAGTTTGAGGCCTTAGTTTTACGGTTAGAAACGAAAACGTAATTTCAAAGCTGAGAGAAGATTGCAAAATTTATACTGAATTTCTTTTGTGGAGTTATGGTGCAGCTATACATGTCGGGCTACGGCGAAGGTTCGCGCTAGCCCGAACTACATCGTGACACCTGCTTACGTCATAATGACGTCGTATTATCACTGATCATTAAACTGCGGCCCGCAGGTTATATTTGTGCGGCCCGCGACAAAGCAAACAAATTTCGAGAGGAACTGACAGCGGAACAGAAGCGAACTCGCGTGGAATGGTGCTCACATATGCTACTGAAGTACGACCATGGACATTCTAATGCTGTTTATGATATTGTCACAGGAGATGAAAAGTGTATTTATTATTTTGAACCCGAAAAGAAATAGCAATCCTGTGAATGGGTGTTTGAAAATGAGATCAGGCCAACAAAAGTGAGACAAGCGAGAAACGTTGGTAAAAAAATGATCGCGTTTTGTTGTTCAGCTACGGGTCCCATCTGTATAATTCCACTTGAAAATCAAAAGGGTGTTAATGCCGAGTGTTATTCTACCATTTGTTTATCCAGGGTGTTAGAAAAAGTTCGTGAAAGACGACCCAAAAGCCGCATTCTCCTACACCATGATAACGCTTTTTCATACTCGGCCAAGAAAACAAAGTCACTTTTAACTTCCGAAAAAGTACATCTCGTCACTCATTCTGCACATAGCTCCGATCTAGCACCCTGTGATTTCTGTATTTTCTCCAAAATCAAAGATTTGATGAGAGGTTTTACTTTTACCAACTCCGAAGAGGCAGCGATAGCGTTTAATCAGCACGTAGAAAACATACCTTCAGATCTGTGATCCTCCTGTCTTAAAAAATGGTTCGATCGCATGAAAAAATGTTTAAAATGTAAAGGAGATTATTTTGAAAAGCAATAAATATAATATTTTGGTTATAACATGTTGTTTTTTTTAAGTTACGCAAAACTTATAGTGTGACCTACGTATACACGTATGTACTGTTTTGTTTTTGGTACTCTTCGTTTTTGGTTGGTTCGGGTTTGATGTCAAACTTAGAAGTGCTTTTATTGTTATATATTTAACCGCCTCGTCGGTCGAGTGGTTAGCGATCCTGACTACGCGATCAACGGGACTCGGGTTCGATCCCCGACGGGGACAAGCATTTGTGTGATGAGCACAAATGTTTGTATTTCCGGGTTTGGGTGTTTATTAAATATATTCTTGTATTTATATATGTATTTCTATGAATTACTAACACCCATAGCACAAGCAAAATAATTTGCTTACTTTGGGGTTAGATCAGTCAGTGTAATTTGTCCCGTGAATATTTATTTATTTGTTTATATTTAGTCGATGGTCGAATATGGACCTAGGCCGATCAGTAGTACTAAGTAAATTGACAAGGTGCTGCATTATGTCATTGTGCATTGTGTATTGAAGAGAAGATAAAACGAGCAACGTATAATTTCTTTAATTTCGTAAATTTACAACAATTTACACATAAACTTAAATAAAAAATTTAATAATTACGTAATTATTCTAATCTTCGATCAAATTATTATGTACTCTCTGTACTTAGATCTTTTGTTCATTGCGCAGTTCTATGCGTGATGCGATTTCCAAGCGATTTTCTACCTCGTCTGAAATACGTTTCGTCGTTGCGATTGTCATGGGTTCGGCTATTTACATTATCGGATCCAACATAACGGCATCTCTTTATCGCAGGGTTGCGTAATAGTGTTTTTACTATTGGTATATCGGACTGTTTTATTACAACCTCCTTTGTTCGAAGGTCAGAGACGTAACAAAGAACTTGATAGATATCGTTCGGTAAACATCAATGCGGGGATCGCTTTTTATTTACGCTATTATTATTTGAGTTTACAGTAGATGGATTTCGTGACTTTGCATATTATTCCGCTAATACTCGAAAAATTTTGTTTTTAATAATATCATAAAAAATGTATTTTTGTATATTTATATCATAATCACAATTTTTTTTGTAAAATATGGTTTACATAAAGGATAAACTAACGAATAAATTTAAAAACAACCGTACCGATCTTGCATATTCTTTTACTATTAAAAAGCTTCACTATCCAGGAGTGACACATAGGTACCTACTTTATTATTTGAAAAAGCGAAGGGAATGATTTTGGATCTCGCGAACAAAGTCGCGAGTTGGGTATAGTTTAAAGATAAATATTCAGTGTTAATACGTTTCAGAATTTTTAACCCTGACCACTCTGTTCGGTTTTTGAGGGTAAGATAACTCATTAATTCGATATTCGTGTCGTGCGGAGGATACTCTCCGTGTGTAGGTACCTACGCGTCTGGTGGTAGTTTTTTAAAATAAATCGTTGAATAAATTACACGAAATAATCTTACTATATAACCCCGAAGTGAGCAAATTATTATTTGTTTGTAATATGGGTGTTAGTCAACAATACTAATACCAACATAGAAATATATTCATATTAATATTGCAATTATTTAAAAACAACCTAATTTTCTCACAGCAGTTTGTTAATCTATACATGTAATAAAATCGTAGGAAAATCAAAACTGTACATTGAATATTTTTTTAAAAGAATACTTGGGGCGTGATCTACAATCGATATCGAAGCCAAAAATATAGTTTTTAGAATTTTTGTCTGTTTGTCTGTATGTATGTCCAGGGTAAACTTAAAAAGTACTGCATGGATTTACTACAAATTTTGCATGAATATTACTAATAGGTCGGGTCAACATAAAGGCTACATATTATCACGCTATCACCTACGGGGGAGGAGCTGGGCGGAGTAAACGAAGTCCGCGCGGACGAAGTCGTGGGCAACAGCTAGTTATTATTATAATTAAAGGGTTACTTTGTCTTACACATAATGTGTAAACTTTTCTTAGTCTGACACTCTAAAATTTTCTTTTTTATCTATTTTTATTAGTTAACCAATTCGAGATCGATTCGACGATAGAAAAAATGGGCGTCTCGTCAAATCGAAGCTGCTCACAAAAATTCAGCTTATTATTAATCCAAAAAGTTCGTTTCTGGGTCCATTGCCTAAATCTCTTTGACGTCAATAAAAACGAAGTTGTTGCTTTTGTGGACTAGTGGTCCAGTGTCGGCGTTGACCGCATGAGATCTCGGGTTCGATTCCAGGACGGGCTATTCAAAATGTGTTTTTTAGTATTCTAATAAAAAAACAACGTTGCCCGGGATTGGATAAATGCCCAGTTGGCGATAGGATTGCCACCTATTACATTATGGATCTTAGTATCTTTGGCTAGTCGTGGGTGCACTTTTAGCTCTGCCCACGTCATCGTGGATACGGGAGTGAAGATACTTTTTTTAAAAACGAAGTTCATAGATGAATGAAATTCATAAATCATCGTAATTTTGACTGTAAATTATATATTCAATATATTCTGTCTCTGTGTAACATGTTCAAGCAGAGGTGTGACCACTCCTACGCATGTTAATTATGCACATGTCTTGAGTTCTTCGGAAAGTGAAATTAAGTGTTGTCAATAACCATTTAAGATCAAAGACAAAATCTTTTAACCGACTTGCCAAAAAGGAGGTTCTCAATTGTTAATGTTTGTTTACTTTTATTTTAATAATAGTAGTTCTTCGTTTGGGAAAGTATACGTTCAGTTTCCTTTAATATAAATTTGGTGTAATAATGGAAAGAGAATCTATCGCCTATAGAAACCACAAATGTAATAAATAGTGCGTGCTATCATCGAGTCGGGATGGGATTGGCCACATGCGTAAGTCTACCGGCTATCTTGTCCTCTAAACCGGAACACGACAATGTCAAGCATTCACGCTATATTGATATAGCTGGTTTGCTGGCTTGAATCGGCTTAGCGTTCTGTGGCTAAGCTTGACTTGGTGTGGCGTGGCGTGGCTTAATTACGGTCAATCTGGTGTTACAACACTAATCAATATTTAATATAAATAAATAAATATTCACGGGACAAATTACACTCACTGATCTAACCCCAAAGTAAGCATTTTATCTGCCGCCAATAAGTTTGATATAGACGCCATGTTAGCTATTAGCCATTTACATATATATTGTCTTTAAGCGATAGTTATCACAAGAAATTATCAGCTTGTTTGTTATCTTATGACAAATACAAAACAGTTAAAGATACTAAAAGCATTTAATCTGTAAATCTCGAAAACACTTTTGACATTAAACTACAAACCACGTAAAATAGAACGTAAACAACAACAAATTTTGACAGGTGAATGAATATCTTTAGTGAAAAGCACTAACTTTTCTCCATGACATGGCAATTTAAATATATTAGAAAACACGTGTGATATAATCAGGTCGAGAAAACTGGCGTTGAGAGATTGCTTCATTAATTTATTATAATTTAAAACTGTTTATAAAATTAGAGTAACATTGGTTAACTTAGGTAATTTCCTGTAGATAGTGCATACAAATAAAAACATACAGGTTGACTGATAGAATATTGTACATATTTAATGACTATAAGGAAACAATAAAAATATCGCTATCCTAGTTCAATAGTAAAACATCTTGAAATATTCACAAAATGATAAGTCATAGATAGGAAAAGAGTTAAGTATTGATTCATCTGAAAAAAAATCTAGTTTTATCTGGTTAATTAATGAGATATCTTGAAAATTAAGTACCTAATTCAAATCAATATTTAGCATTGAACTGAGCATTGAACTCAAACGTACTTCACTAAGAACGTCTTACTATTGAACTATAGAATTATTTAACTACATAATAAACCTTAATTAGTTTAGAAATACTCAAAAAGTACTCGTATAGTCATCGCAAGTTATACTAACGAGTCTAGTCGCGAGTTTGGTTAGCTGCTGTTTGCAAACAATGAATTTCAATGCGCCGTACTGTGTCTGACTAATCATTTTTGTAGGATAATTAAGTCAAAAATTAAATATCAGGCAAGGCTTTCAAACATTAGCAAATTATAATTTGCATGTATTTGGTTGTTAATATAGGGCACTAATACATAAGAATAAAATAATTTATCCTTATATAATGGGTCTATCCATGACCAGATAAACTTTCAAATTTTAGTAGTCTTAAGATAATTTTTGGTATACTTTATGTATTAAAGAAGACGATTAAGAGAAACCTATATATTATTCTATCCATGAACAAAATGTATGTTAATTCATCTAGTCGCTGGGGCATAATTGAGCAACGAACATTAATTAAATATTCATATCAAACACTTTAACATGCAAATTTCAAAACTTAGCATTTGCAACATATAGTCAAGTTTATAAGTTCAAAATCTTGCGACATCTCCCCTTTCCGTCTAAAAAGTACATACGAGTTGTAGTGTAGTTTAATTACAAGTTATCAGAAAACCTCCAAACGATATTTGTAATTTTTATTGGAAATATGAAAAACAAAACATAAGAACAAAAATGATAAAAGGTTTTTATTTTACTTTGTTGGCTTAAACCTCAATGCGCAGATAGATATACACAGATAGAACGATATTCATTAAAAACTGGTGTTCAAAATTCAAGAAATTTGTTTTTTGTTATATTGGAGTTATATAAGGGTAGAATCAAAGGACGATTTCAATTTTTATCAATACAGATAACTTATCGGTGTAAATTGTCTGACGACGCGACGCCTTTGGGAAAGTATCACGACGCCCAAAGGCGTTGGGTCCTACAGTTTTGAAGGCCTGTATTAGTAAATAAAAATTACATTTATTTTATAATCATACTTCAAATACTATAAACGATAACGGAAAAGATTATTACAGAAGAGTAAATTTGTATTAATATTATAAATGCGGAATTTGGACGTTTAGATGTATAAGTACTTATAGACGGATGGATGTTTGTAACCTATGTATGTGGCATTAGACCTCGCTACAAGATAGCAACGAACCATTAACATCTTTGGTGTCTATTATAGGCGATGGTTGGCTCTTTCCATGAGCAGACCCATCTGCTATCTTATGATATATAATTCAAACACCCAAAAACAGCTGAAGCAATATAGATAAAATACGACAAACATGTAGATAATGACTGGAATAGCAAATAGATTACTTTTTATCCAGGAAAAAATAAGTTTTTCCCGCGGGATAACTCAAATCTATTATAATGCAGCGGGCTGCACGGTGCAGTGTGTTTCCAATAAAAATATCTTGACATCAACTCTATCTCATATCTCCATTGTTTATATTTTAATTTAAAGTTAAAAGTAGGTCTCTGTATGATCTCTTAAAAACGATAGTACATCACATATTTTTTATAGATGTTTGAATGTTTGTTACTCAGTCAAAAAACGGCTGGACTGATATGATGAAATCTGGCAGACAAGTAGATGATGGTCTGGAATATTACATACATAGGATACTTTTTATCCTTTATTACCTTATTTCTGTGTGAGTTTCGCAAACATGTTTCAGTAGATACGTATGTATTTTTATATAAGCATCGTTGAATACTACCTATTTCATAAGGAAATCAAAAAAATTGATGGAAATGTACACACACTTTGGTGGTGTAATTGGAACGAAGTTCCTTACGGCAGGCTTGGAGGGGATAGGGATTTTGCTGCGCGACCGAACTGAAAAAAATGTGATAGTAAAACCGTAAGAAAATGCGTGGAATAAAAGCGTTAAATGAGACGTGCGCAGGCGCGACAGTCGCGTACACAAGCGAGTAGTGCCGTTTAGCCGAAGGAAGTTCGTTCCTACCTGGTGTCCCGCGACACCACATCATTTTTTTTAGTATATAATCAAATTACGATGATTTACAAATTTCGTTAATCTCGTTTTTTAAAGTAATATCTTTACGCCCTTATCTTCGGAAACGTTAACTTCGTAAACGGCAGAGGTACACAAGTACACCCACGATTAGCCGAAGATACTTACAGCCGGTTTCTGAAACGCCAATTAATGCTCGGTTAGAAACCGATCGATCGATAATCGACGATCCGTTATTCGTAGTAGTAACTAGTAGCAACTAATTTAATAATAATGAGGCATTCCACAAGTTTTAACACCATTTGTTTTTCCTGACATTTATAGGAACAGTTTTAGCTTACGCTTCGTAGAAAGTGTTACTACTCGTAACTAAAACTAGTGCCTTTATTGATATAAGAACCGAGCCTAATCTACAATAATCCAGACTGTCAAATTAACAGTTTGTTGGCAATCCATCAGTATTTGGTACGTTTGGTGTGTGTGCAAAAAGGCACTAGATACACTGTAACTTTAGCAGCATAATAGTAGTACCACCTTATTTGTACCACGTACCACGTACCACGTATTCACATGGCCTACGGCAAATTAACGCGACTATTTAAAGTAGAATCCCTTATTGCAGTGCCACTTATAATTGTCAGACCCAAAAGCAACCTATCAAACCTACTGCATATTTGTTTAACGAGTCTGGGAGGGTTAGGAATACCCATTACCTAAAAAGTCAAGTAAGTCCTAGTCGATCACTTTTAGGTGTGGAAACTAAAGGCAACCTATAAGTCTACAACATATTTATGTAAGAAGTCGGTTAGCGACTAACTTGCAGCTATTTTGAACCGTATACTAATGCGCCAAATACCGGCAGGGTTTTTTCGAACGGATACGATTTAGGACTGTCAAGAAAAAAGCCTACTATTTCTTAAAAGGCCGGCAACGCAATTGCAAGTCTTCTGATAGTGTAGCTGTCTATGGGCGGCGGTGATCATTTACCATCAGGCGAGCTTCCTGTCTTTTTATCACCTTTTCTATATAAAAAAAACGCTGCTATATTCGGTAGGTACTATAAGGGCAGGGCCCCTAGCGGCATTCTAAACACTTCCGAATTTGATTAATTTTCGTTTGATATTTATTTATTCATAAATATTAAAATACCAAAACATTTTAATATGTTGACATCGTTGCTTAAATATTTATAATATATGATATTGATAAAATATTCAAGTCAAAACTCAACTATACTGCAATATGCAAAACTGGCACCGTATAATGACGAGATATAGATGACAATATTATTCATGAACCCTCGATACCTAGTGTACCTTGGGATCTGAATAAATTACCATTTACAATTGTTCTATTTGCAGATTTGATATTTTAGGGAATAGAAAATTTATATCTCGCTGGCCAGACTCACACGCTGCGTTATATTTCAACCGACTTCTTAAAATGAGAAGGTTATTAATTCGGCTGTATGCTTTTAAATATTTTTTTATGTTTTTTACCTCAGAACTCGGTCAATTATGAACCAAATTTTGAAAATTATTTTATTACTAGCTGCAGCGTGCAGCCCGCTGCATTATAAAAGTTTTGATGAATCCCGTGGGATTAGTTTATTTTTCGGCAAAAAAATGGCCTCTGTGCTATTCTAGATTATGATCTACCTATGTAACAAATTTCATCCAAATCCGTTAAGTAGTTTTGACGTGATTGAGTAACAAACATCCATCCATCCAAACATCCAAACTTTCGCATTTATTTCGCAATATTACTAGCGACCTGCCCGCGGTTTCACCCGCGTAGCTTTTGTTCCAGTGGGAATATCGGAAAGGTTTATATACTAAAACCTTCCTAAAGAATCAATCTATTTATTAAAAAAATGCATCAAATACGTGGCGTAGTTTTAAAGATTTAAGCATACACAGGGACAGACAGAGAAAGCGACTTTGTTTTATACTATGTACCTAGTGATCATAAATATAATATAATATAGATTTGGGAGAGTATACTTCCCGTATAGTTCATTTTAATTTGATGAAGATCTGATACAGAGTTACAGAGATACAGGAAATGGGAAATCGGTTTCTGCAGTTTAACTGCGTTAAAATACCTAATTATTTAAATATAGCCTCTGTCGTCTAGTGGTCCGGTGATGGTGCTGACCATTTGAGATCCCCGGTTCGATTCCCGGGTCGAGTAATTCAAAAATATGTTTTATCCAGTTTTCTGATAAAAACAAGGTTGCCCAGAATTGGAAAGTGTCCGGTTGGCGATAGGCTCGCCACCTATCACATTGTGGGACCAAGTATCTTCGGCTAATCGTGGGTGCACTTGTTGTACCTCTGCCCACCTCGTCGGGGATACGGAATACGGATGATACTTTTTTTTAAATATTTGTGGTATTATATAATTTTTCTGTACATGTGTATATGACAAAACTCTTCTTAAAAATTGATCGATTCCTTCTCCTCCTCCTCTTGCTGTCCTCTTGCTCGTATACAGATGCTTGACATGTCAAGATACTGCTCTAAGCCGAGGTTCGGTATCACAGGAGACACCCCTAGGGTGGGCTCTTAGCCCACTAAACTTAATTTCTGGCTGATCACTTTGCTCGCCCCAAAAGCCCGGTTTCGCAGTAGCGGTCATTTGGACCAATTGACCGCTACTGCGATTTCGAAAAAAAAGGTGCTTGACAAACGGGGTGACAGCTTGTAAATAAGTATAAAATAAAGTAAAAAAAAATGGGTGCGTGTACTTATGTACGCGCGTGAGAAGTTATACTTTTAGTAATATCAATCAAAATATTCAATTTGAATCACTACTGAATAAAATTATTATTCGCACTTGTATGAAACTAAAACACGTGTTGTGAATGTATAAACTAGAAACATGTTGATAAATATTATAAATATGAAAACAGTGATCAGAGGTGACGAGCGTACCAACATGCGCGACTAATATCGAGGTTCAATTTCTGTTTTGTTGGTAGCTTTTTTTTCGAGACTTAATGAGCGGTTAAGCAGACAGCTTCATACTGTTAATTTTGTGTCACAGATGCGCGCGCATCTTAAAATTTCACTCTCATCATTTTTTCATAACGCGCCTAAAGAAGTATAACTTCAATAAATTCCAATTTTATTAGATTGCAGATATCCTTTTATAGATACACATGTACATTAAGGGTTTATTTAATGAATAAAAATCCTACAAATCGGGCCAGATATCTAATGACAATGATTACGTGTTCTCGGAACGTGTTGACCCGTTTTTAAGAATGTTTTAATTAATGTTTGAGTTACGAATTCTTTCTACTGCGGAGTATTTAGGTTACGGGTTCTTATGGCTCGATAAAATGATATGAATGTAACGAATTATTTTTATATCAAATATTTGTAGTTGTAAAGTATATACTTTTTACTGACTTTAAAACACATTACATTCACGAATGATATTCTATTCATGTTTCCAGAATTGTATTTGTACATTAGGTTTTGCCCGCGGCGTCGCTCGCTTTAAATTCATTTTAGGGAAGTGGGTTAGGAAGAGACAAAAGTAGCTTATGTCACTCTCCATCCCTTCAAATATCTCCACTTAAAAAATCACGTAAATTCGTTCCGTTTTCGGACGTTTCGGACGTTGTCGGACAAACAAACACATTTTCCCGTTTATAATATTAGTGTAGCGCCACTGGTCCGTACCGCTGAAGGGTCATAGTGATGGAACCAGCGGGCCAGCTGCTTGTCAGGTGACGTCATTACTATGGAGGTCGATGACGTCACACAAAGACAAGGAAGGGAAAAGGAAGATCTTCCCAGCCAGGCAAGGTGTACTGCCTGGGGACCGAAGTCCATTTGAGAAGCGTTGAAACTTGTATATATAGTGTTACAAGATAAATAATTGTGATATCGCGATTCAGGATTTTATTTTGAATTTCATTTTTTCCATTTGTTATTGATTTTTGTCCATTTTTTATTATTTTTTCTTGTAGCGCTTGTGATTGTTTGAGCCGCTACAATACTCTCCCCCAAGACCGAAGGTCGATCTGGTTGTGCCAGTGAAGCGTATGTGCCTTGAGTGCTCGAGTCTGCGGTGCATCGAGACGAGCCGAATAAGCGCGGGTCCTCGGTGAGTCGGGACGAGTGCGCCTCCGCTGTGGTTCGCAATTAGTCGGAACGAGCGGGACAGAGTTGCTGCTCGGAGATCCAGTGAACGTAGGCAGTTCGCAGTGGATTCCGGAAAGCGTAGATGAGGCGTAGCTTGTGAAGCTGGCTGATGCTGTTGGAAGCAGAGGGGGTATCAGGAGTCGCTGATGGTCAGAAGGCTGATGCGTGTTGTTTTGCCGAGGGTCACCACTGTGGCAGTGTTGATATAGCTGTTAGTGGTAATGATCACGTCGGTGTAACCACTGTGGCGCCGCTGGTTCGTACCGCTGAAGGGTCATAGTGATGGAACCAGCGGGCCAGCTGCTTGTCAGGTGACATCATTACTATGGAGGTCGATGACGTCACACAAAGACAAGGAAGGGAAAAGGAAGATCTTCCCAGCCAGGCAAGGTGTACTGCCTGGGGACCGAAGTCCATTTGAGAAGCGTTGAAACTTGTATATATAGTGTTACAAGATAAATAATTGTGATATCGCGATTCAGGATTTTATTTTGAATTTCATTTTTTCCATTTGTTATTGATTTTTGTCCATTTTTTATTATTTTTTCTTGTAGCGCTTGTGATTGTTTGAGCCGCTACATTAGTATTATGGATATTATGTGTACGTTTAACTGTTCATTAACATTTTTACATATCGCCTCTGTGGTGTAGTGATCCGGTGTATGAGTTTTGACCACATGGGGTCCTGGGTTCGATTCCTGGGTCCTGCAATTTAAAAATGTGTTTTTTCAGTTTTCTGATAAAAACAACATTGCCTGGGATTGGAATTGGCGATAGGCTTGCCGTCTATCATACTGTGGGACCAAGTATCTTCGGCTAATCTTGAGTGCACTTGTTGTATCTCTGCCTACAATTTCGGGGATACGGGCGTGAAGATACTAATAAGACAGCAGGATAGCTCCCAATGGAAACAGATAACCAGCGCCTACAGGAACCAAAGGTTGATGATGTGTTGATGTTATCCATGTGGCGGGATGGTAACGCCTAACGCCACTTTTAAGTTTCCCGTTACTTTATCCTCCGGACCGGAACCTCACAATGACGAGTTTTGATGCTATTGCTGCATAGGTAAGGCGTTGGTAGGCAAATAAAAAATACCCAAGCTAGACTGAATTAGATATTGATCAGATGCCGCCAGAACATTATATAAAGAGAGTAAGGAATGGAGATGAAGCAATGGCAAATCTGCAAGAATTGCGATATACGGATATACTCGGTTTTCTCTGCCTACCCCCTAATGGAACTATAATGAAGATATGTATATTTGTATGTAGATGATTTTTCTTCTTTTTCTTCCTCCTTTATTTTTTTTTATTTTTTTATTTTTTTCTACTGATTTATCAGGAAAAAGGAGGTTCTTAATTAGGCTACATTTTACTTCCAGCTGTTATTGGGTTTTGTGTATTAGAGAAAAATCTCCAAAAATCAAACCCGGGATTTAAAGATGTGAGCCGAACAGGCTAATCTCTAGTCACGAGGAGTTTTATTATTTTATCCCAAAACCCTGTGGGATGGGATTTAATCCTACGGTATTCACAAAAAACTGAGCCATGCAGTACACGAGACTAGTCGCTGGCTTAAGTATGTTTTTAAGTAATATGCAAAGGTAAAATAAATATCCCATGTGTTCATACAAATTGTCTACATTACCAGGTACAAGTGACCGTGAACTCCTTACGAGGGTTGTAAGCCTATAAAGACAGGAATTAATTGGCTACATCCAATCTCCGCTAAGCTTAATAGCCTATAAAGATTAAAAATTATAAACAAGACATTGTTAATGCTCGTTAAGGATTTGTGGTTTCAAAGCCTTTTTCGGAGAGCTTTAAAGGATTTGGTTAAATATCTTTTGTTATTGACCTTTGTTCCTTATAAAGTACTTGCAAGCTTATAAGTTTTAATGACATTAATACAGGATTACTTTTAAAGGTCCGTCCAGATTTAAAATTAGGAACTAAATATTGCATTAAAAGTGCGTTTTAATTATTGGAACGAAGTTCCTTACGGCAGGCTTGGAGGGGATAGGGATTTTGCTGCGCGACCGAACTGAAAAAAATGTGATAGTAAAACCGTAAGAAAAAATGCGTGGAATAAAACCGTTAAATGAGACCTGCGCAGGCGCGACAGTCGCGTACACAAGCGAGTAGCACCGTTTAGCCGAAGGAAGTTCGTTCCTACCTGGTGTCCCACGACACCACATCATTTTTTATTGTAAAATTATTACAAGATAATATAAAAATACCAGCTGCAGCGTGCAGCCCGCTGCATCATAAAAGTTTTTAGCGAATCCCCCGGGATCACCTAAATTTTGCGAGATAAAAAGTAGCCTATGTGCTATTCATCTGTGTGCAGGTTATCAACTACCTTTGTGCCAAATTTCCTTCAAATCCGTTCAGTAGTTTTTGCGTGATTGAGTAACAAACATCCATCCAAACATTCATCCATACTCTCGCAATTATAATATTAATATAGATATAAATATAATATTAATATAGATTTAGATTCGTTTGAAAATATCCCACTAAATTCAAGAATTGGATGCATTGAGTCTTGTAAATAAACTCTTTAACGTTGGCAATGTGTCATTTTACATTTAACTGTGTTTATATAGATAGTAACTATTATGTAATTAATCTTTTTTTAAATTAATTTTTTCCGATTACTTTTAATTTGGCCGAAGGTACTTAAAATATTTTAGTTTAAACTTTGCGTAATTGAAATTATACCCATGCGTTTTTTGTGTCGGATAAAAATAAAATTTTGAATTTTTAAAATTATATTTTAATACATAAATCGAACATATTATCTATTCTGAACAGAGCCTGAAAATTTGGCCGACCTTTAAAAGTAACTCTGTATAACACTAGTTGTTACTAGCGACTTCACTCGCGTAAGTCATAACTCATAACTTCCTTTTTATTATTACGTAGTGTCCCACTAAGGTTTAATCAATTATGATTTATGATACAGCGGGAATGTGGACGATTATTTTAAGGTTCCAGTTCACGAATTCTAAAAAGTACATTTAAGTTAAACAGTCGATTAAGATATATAATCAAATTTTTGTCTACGGTGGAATAAAAAAAAATTGGTTTTAAACGCCGCCGTTTACGATTTAACCTTCCGATTAAAACTTAACCATCTGTAAATATTATATTATATGTTTTCTTCGGAACGTTAAAAAGAAAACAAAGCGTTTCTTAATGACATTCAAATAATCTGTGGACAAATACGGAATAACAAACCACTAATTGTTAGATTTGTGAACCAACTGAACGAGTTGGTGTTTATTTGAACAAGTTGAAAGAATTTGAAACAATATGGCGTTCATTACGTTATATAAACAACATGTGTCTCCATGTGTGGTCGTTGTTACTAAATTAGAAGTATTTTTATAGACAGTTACGTATAATATTATTTGAAACGAGTTATGCCTGTGACTTTGTTTGCGTGGATTTAGACTTAAAAATATCTCTGGACAAATAACACGAAGTGACCTAATGCCAAATTAAGTTAATTATTTGCTTGTGAAATGGGTGTTAGTCGACAGTGCTAATAAATACATACATACATACAACATAATACCTTGTGGAGAGGCGTTTATTTTAATGTCTGTCACTTATATAAAAACTTTAAGGCTTAATCAATATGGAAGCGAGACATTGACGCTCCCAAAACCTTTATTACGAATTTAATGTGACTATCAAGTCAAAACCTTTAATTTTTGTCACCTATATACATATCTTCACACCATATCTCTCACGTGGTAAACAGAGAGAACCGAGTGTCTTTCTTCCTCCATATCCATTGCTCTCTTCATAAAAACAAGCCGGTTGCGAAGACTCTTGACACCACCTCCGTACAGTACCCAATCAAATTGATCGTGGTATGTCGGTCTTAGTCTTTCTCGGTACCTACATCCTTCCAAACTCACATTGTATATCTGTTTTGTTAACCTTTCATCTACCATTCTTTCTACATGTCCGAACCAAGAGAGAATGCCTTTTTCATTATTAACCATTACACCGACACTTTCTAACTTCAATATTACGTACCCACGAATGTTAGGTCATATACTTTTCACAGCGATCTCATCTCGTCCGTGTTGATTTTATTTTTATGTATTTTTTGACCACGGATTAAATGAATACGCCTTTCAAGACAACTTCTTAGTTTGTCATTGTAGCTTGCATTGACACACATAAGTACAGAGTTATACTACTTACCGATGAAATAAAATCATTACAATGGTAATTGTTAAACCTTGTCATCTCATTCGGTAAGATAAAACAGTACCACATGGTTTATTTCTATTTTTTTCACGATATAGTATATCTACAAATATATGACATTTTTGACAGTGATAGGAGCGTTTGCTCATATGCGCGGCGACAAGTTTCCTTCCCAATGCCGTGTATATTATTATTCATGTGGTCTGTGTTTCTGACATATCCAACTTTCACTTCCATACAATAGCGATAAGCACATTATTATGTCATCTAACGTTGTAAAATCGTTTTTTTACCGTCTAGTATTTGAACATGTTTTTTAATAAATAAATAAAAACCGTACGTCAATAGACTTTCTGGCTAACCTCCAAAAACGGGTTTGTCATTGACGAGATAGTAATTTAGTTTTTGCAATAGCCAGAACCAATTGATTTTACTTACTCGTACGAGGCATGGGAGTGTTAATTGTTAACGCACTGCCAACATATTTTGGGCTGCTACTGCGATTTCAGCTTTCGAAAACAACTCGGAAAATATCTTAATTGCACTATTGCTTTATCTAGGTATCTTTGGGATTTCAAATTAGAGCCGAATATTCTTACAACCAAGCCACGAGGAATAAGAGTAGGGTTTGTAAGTTTCTTCACTCCCATATTCCCGAAGGGATAGGCAGAGTTACAACAAGTGCACCCACTACTAACCCGTAGGCGTATCATCTAACGTTTGCAATTCGCCAGCGTTCAGCGATGACTCTTAAACGTAGTGAAAAAATCATCAAAAACGTCGCCAATTGCTTGCTGGTTACTAGATGCACTTTTCGCAATGCCACAGCATCAAAACTAATCAAGCGGCAACGACTATCACTAATGTACAAGGCTGTTATGTGTCTTGCAATAACTAACAATCACGATAATTTCGCATTGCGAGTTTCGTGATCACTCCGCCGAGATACTTATGGCCAATTGCACTAAGGTTGTCTTAACTTAGGACAATCCTAAATAGTATGCTGTCGCACTTTGTCTTAAATGAAAAGAATGTGACAGCATCCTATTTAGGATTGTCCTAAGCTAAGATAATGTTAGTGCAATTGGCCATTATTCCCACAAGTGATAAGTGACAAACCTACCGGCAATTGAGCACTTAATCCAATCCTAGGCAACGTTGTTTTTATCATAAAACTGAAAAAACACATTTTTTAAATGCCCGACCCGGGAATCGAATTTGTGGCCTCATATGATCAATACTGACACCGGACCACTAGACCACAGAGGCGATTAGGGTTATAGGGTTTTTATTTTAGAAAATATTACTATAACTGAGAAGTTTTCGTAAGTAGTTACGGACAGAATGATAGATGACAGTGTATTAATTACGAAAACTTCGGGCACGGAGATTAGTTATAATTTCTATGTTAAAACATACAGAAACTCCAAATAATGAGGAAAAGATATGACACGACGAAAGTTTTATCATATACGTAATGATAGATAGATTGTGGGGTCTATTATAAAATACTTAATAAGAACCATATTTCACGATATAATTCCTTTAACAAGACATGGCAGCAAAGATAAATAACTTAAAAATATTCGATGCCATTTATAATGATATATTATTACATTTGACATGCTATCATTAAAAAATACTATTAATATATTAATAGCCTACATTCATGATGGTTTGCAAATGTTATTAATTATGCTATTTTTGATAGGAACGATAATTTATTATGCTAAATCGTTGTTAGGCAAGACACAATCCTTTTTAAGAATAATAGCCTGATTTACGTATTATAAAAAATTGTAATCGAATTAGATGTACAGACCGTTTGCAATTTTGTCAGGCAGTTCATAAAATGCGAATGATTGGATATACGTGTCCTACAGTCTGCAAGAAGACTGAAGAAACGGCCATAAACGCCATCTCAGTATGCGAGGGTGTAGCGAAGTTCGGGCTTTAGTAAGTAAGTAAGGCGCTAGACGTCGCATTGCGGAAACTAGCTCATGGAAAGAAGTAGACGTGTTACTATACTTGTGACTGTTAGGTGGTAGAGTTTTTCATTGTTTCGCCCGAGACTGGTATCACCGCCTTACCTATACCTGCAGCAATAGTATCAGTACATGTTACTGTCATGTTCCACTTTTGAAGGTAAGGTAGGCGGTAAACTTATATATGTGTTATATCTGTAACCAACATATATGGTAGAATATGTTGTTAACATATAAGTTACCAACATATATGGTAGAATATGTTGTTAACATATAAGTTACCAACATATATGGTAGAATATGTTGGTCGCTTAATCAAATTTAAATAACTTGTAACTCCCATATTCTGGCAAATAAATTATTTCTTTCTTTCTATCCCATCACATTATACACGATTAATATTTTTGGTGTTTATAGGCGATGGTTATCTATTTCCATTAAGAGAGTTATCAACTTGTTTGCTGACTTTTTAAAGGAAAACTAAATTTCATCATATTGAATTCACACTAACTCTGAGCCCTGAGGCAACATCAAAGGGTGTAGATTCGTAAAGCGTTATCGATATTCAACATTTTGTTCGTGCCACGGTGAGCTAGGTACGTGGCCAATGTTACTCAACCGTCAAAAGTTCGGGCGAAAACATGTGTGAAAACAACTACATCTGTCTAGTTTTTGCAATCAATCGTCAACAATACAAAAGTAAGATGAACTTAATATTTGTAGTTGTCGCAGCAGTTTACGCCGTGTTGGTCCCGGCCTCCTTTGAAGAATAGGCCAACTGCCGTTCTGCCAGGCAAGTCGTAAAAGGCGACCGATTGGCTATCGAGTTACTAACATCGTGGCTACTAGGTGGTAGAGATCTGCGTTGTCTCGCCCGGGTCTGGTACCACCGCCTTACCTATTCCTGCCGCAATAGCGGCAGTGCTTGTCGCTGTCGTGTTCCGGTTTGGAGGGTAAGGTAGCCGGTAAACTTATGCATGTGGCATTAGACCTCGCCACCAGATAGCAACGCACCATTAACATCGTTGGTGTCTATAGGCGATGGTTGACTCTTTCCATCAGGAGACTCATCTGCTTGTTTGCTACCTTATGATATAAAAAAGAGATATCCAATAGAAGCCCGAATTCACGATATTCAGAAAGATTCGCGATTCAGCGAAATGGTTAGCAACACAAAAATCTCGCCACATCCCGAGAATATAGCCGTGATTTCGAGATTCCTTTTCTCTTAATTTATCGATCTAACGTTTATTTTCCTGCATTTGCTACACATTTCACTAGTTAAAATTGATATTTTAATGCTGACATATGTTTGAAATAAACGTTAAATATCAATCACACTGTCAGTAAAATTAGTTTTGTTTATGTGATTTCATTCTAATGACACATAGTCTAAACGCCAAATCATTTAAAATAAAATTACGCGATTCTGAAAACTTATTTTATCTAGTTATTTTAGCTTGAATTCTACTGAAGGTTGTTAACGAGAATTTGAGTATTTCAAACAATTTTGTAAATTGATACATCTTGCCAGGTATATAGGCAGCCAGGCAAATACAATAACTAGTAAGTGAGATTCTATAACTGGTACCTAAGTTAAATAAATATAAATAAATATAATAAAGTTTATCTACTTACTATATATAAATATAAATACTATAAACTTTATCTACGTATTTTTATACATACTTGGTACACAATACATTACGACATTTGGCGGTCCGCGGTTCAACCTTTCGCGGTCCGCAAACGGACCGCGGTCCGCATGTTGCCGACCGTTGATCTAACGTATCAGTCCGGGCTCCCTTTGAAGTAAAGACCATCTGCCATTCTGTAGTTAGGCAAAAGATTAGTTATTTTGTCAGTACCATCATGACTATTAGGTGGTCGAGTTCTGCAACGTTTCGCCTGGGTTTTTGTAATATCGTATTGATTATTTCTGCCACAATAGTGTCAATGCTTGTTACCGTTTTCATCCAGTTTATAGTATAGGGCAGCCGGTAAACTTGCCGAAAAAATGCATCTAGCATTACCATTCTGTCACCGGATAGAATCGCAACATTAACATATTTATTGTCTATATGCGATTGTTGTCTTTTATGCGATGTTTGTGTCTTTTCATCAGGACAGCCATCTGATTGTTTGCTATCTTATAATAAAAGTCGTACCTTGGTTGGATAACACCGCGTTACCTATTCATGTTGCCTTCTAGGATATAGTCAGATGGTAATTGCCAACGCATCACAAACAGGTTTGATATTAATAGGCGATGGCTGTCTCTTTCCATAAGGACTTTGCTATGTTATAAATAATGGTATTTTGAAGACCACAGCTTGAAATAAAATATTGATCAAATATATTTTATACTTTTTGCAGTCGATACTTGGTGAAATTTGTTTTTTTATATATCATAAGATAGCAAACAAGCAGATGGGTCTGCTGATGGAAAGAGTCAACCATCGCCTATAGACACCAAAGGTGTTAATGGTGCGTTGCCATCTTATGGCGAGGTCTAATGCCACATGCATAAGTTTACCGGCTACCTTATCCTTCAAACTGGAACACGACAGTGACATGCACTGACGCTATTGCGGCAGGAATAGGTAATGCGGTGGTACCAGATCCGGGCGAGACAATGCAGAACTCTACCACCTAATAGCCACGATGGTAGTGACTCGTATAGTCAAACGGTCGCCTTTTAAGACCTTCCTGGCAGAACGGTAGTTGGCCTATTCTTCAAAGGAGCCCGGGACCAACAAGTGGAAATTACAATACAAATATATTCACATTATTACAAAATTCATTTGTAATAATGTAAATATATTTGTATTGTGTTACAAAATACTTTTTATTTATATCGCCAACTAGTTTCGCTTTTTACGACATTTTCAGGGCTGCGAGAGCTCGTTCATACGCGCTCGCTCGTGTATTTGTAAGGTTTTGGTAAACAACAAAAAGCGTGTTTTAAATTAATGAATAGTTAATTTGTTATTTTATAAAAATACTAAATTAACAAATAGTCTATTTGTTAATTTAATAGCAAATAACAAATTAACAAAATGTCTAATTGTTAATTTAATAACACGTTTTTTGTTGTTTCCCAAAACCTTACAAATATCACATAATATGGAACTTGTCAGATGTAGCGACGATACATTATAATACTCATGATATAGGCTGAGTTAAATACTTATTACAACTACTCAATTTCACGGGACCTGTTGATAAACACAAGGTATTGTGATTAGAAACAAGAAGATAGGGCGATCGAGTGGTTTCAATTGCCAGAGGTTCGTACCACAATCCTAATAGGCGGGGCTATCACGTACCATGCAATGCGCAATTATCGCAATACTTTAGTGATTGCAAAACACAACAACCTGTTATAATTGTGGCATTTGCTGCCGCTTGATTATTCTTGGTGCTGTAACATCGCAAAAACTGCATCTAGCGACCAGCAAGCAATTGGCGACGCTTTTGTGATTTTTTTATTACGTTTAACAGACATTGCTGATTGCTGGCGAATTGCAAATTTGGATATGCCTACGGGAAGTATTATAATAGGAACTATGCGATCAATAGTATGCAATTAAATTCCAAAATCTCCCACGATGATCGTTTTCTACCACTAATGAGAGAACACATCATATATAAATATAAGATATTATTCACAATAAATCAATTTATTAGCCATTAATATTATTCTAAACATTACTATTTTTTGTCACTGAAAGTTACGACCGAGACAGCGGGATCTCGACGGAGAACTAATTAATATTTTCTATAAAATTTTTAATAGACATCTTTGATAGACGACCACTTTTAAGCAGTGTCGAATTATAAATATAAATCTTCAATAAGATAGGTAGAAGTGCAATGTACTCACTACTTACACTTTCT
The DNA here is from genome assembly GCA_036924255.1 of Apodemia mormo. Lineage (NCBI taxonomy): Eukaryota > Metazoa > Arthropoda > Insecta > Lepidoptera > Riodinidae > Apodemia > Apodemia mormo. Next base: position 15,288,720 of record JAUPFN010000021.1, on the reverse strand, counting down.
CCCGTGTTGGTCTGGGCTCCTTTGAAGAATAGACCAATTGCCGTTGTGCCAGGCAGATCGTAAAACGCGACCAATCGGTTATAGGTGGTAGAGTTCCGCAACTCTCGTACGGGTATACGTTACCACCACCTTATCAATGCTTGCTCCAATAGCGTAAATGCTTGTCATTGTGTTCCGGTTAATAGAGTAAGGTAGTTGGTAAATTTACGGTAACGGAAAATGGATAGCAATGCACTATTAACATCTTTATTATCTTTAGGCGATGGTTCCTCTTTCCACCAGGAGAGCCATCTCTTTGTTTGTTATTTTATGATAAAAAAAATGTACATATAAATACTCCAATAGCTTATTATTAAGTTCTGTCTAGAACATACTCAGTCCGGATATACTTGTGGTTTATTAACACGTCCCTGTCTCAGAAAACCATGTAAAACTGATGACAAGAAGACATGAACAAACATGAAGAACTCGTGAGGCGAGTGACAAATACTTCAAGCGAAAGTAGTGATGGGAATAGTATATTCCCATCATAGTGGTGATGGGAATAGGATATTCGCATCGCCTTCTTGTGAATTACAGTACCTACACTAGATCGTTTCTTGACAGTCAATTCACTCTGCTACCCTCAGAAATCGGCATGATAATATGCATTTATTTATTTAAGCTTGTTTAATAACATGTTCCGCAAATTTAGATATGCAGGAAACGTATTTAAGAGTTCTACTTGTTTGAAAGCGACGAATGCTTTCTTTGGCAATGGGAAATTAATAATTAGCTTAATGCCTCGGTTTCTTAATATGGAGATATCAACTCAAAGGGAATTTAGAGAGTTTAGTGCGTCAAATATAATACAAATTGGATTTAGAAACTTGTATTTATAATTAGCTAATACACGCAGCTGCCTGATTGTTGAATACATTTTTATCGATTAAGGTATTACTTTGCGGAAATTCAGAATTTAAATCAAAAATTAAGGTAATTAAAATATATTCCGCAGTTGGTAAAACTCCACCTCTATATATATATATATATATATATATATATATATATATATATATATATATATATATATATATATATATATATATATATATATATATATATATATATATATATATATATATATATATATATATGTGTGTGTGTGTGTGTGTGTATATTTTATTTATATTTGTGACTTCAAATTTTCTATATCGACTATAGGTGCTAGATTGTTGCAGTTTTACTACGTTTAATAGGTGGTAGAGTTCCGCAATATCTCGCCCGTATATATGGGACCACTGCCTTATCTCTTCCTGGCATAATAGCGTCAATGCTTGTAGTTGTCGTTTTTCGGTTTAGAAGGTATCCGGTACACTTATGCCTATGGCATTGTCATCCCACCCCCACCACACGGAAAGCAACACACCATTAACATCTATGGTGTCTATAGACGATGGTTTCTCTTTTCATCAGAAAAGCAAGTTGTTGTTTGCTATTTTATGATAATAGAAAGAGTAGAGTAACATGTCATCAATGTAATATGTCATACAAACTTTCATTCCCGATTACATTCACGACTGATCCCTTACGAGGTAGGCAGAGAGATGCGAATGCCATATGTCACGAATTACAATCCTTTTTCATTCATTCTTTTTCATTCCTTGTCATCATCACGATTCATCTTGCTTTCTCTACATTCATTACTCTCTTCATACAAACTTATCAGTCTCTCTAAAAAAGTAAAACTTTTTTTTTTTTTTTTTTATAGAAAAAAGGGGCAAACGAGCAGGAGGCTTACCTATATCATCGAGCCTACGAAACCCTACTTCTCTCACTTGTTACTTTTTTTTCGAAAAGAATTGAAGCAGTTTCTTCAAATTATTGTTACTGCATATCCGGGCTTTTCAGGCGAGTAGATTGCTCAGTCAGAATCTAAATTAAGTGAGATAAGCCCGCCTTAAGGGCGTCTCCTGTGAGACCGACCCACGGCTTAGGGCAGCATCTTGACGATAAGTAGGAGAGTAAGTGGCATCAGGATTTCGACTCTTTAACAACTCTTGACTCTCGAGTGTAGTGGGCCGAAACAGCGGACCGAGTCGCCGTCGGCGGCGAATTTGGCGTGTGCATGTAAATTGTGAATTAGTGTAGGCAGAGATGGATCATTAGGATTAGATTGATCACTCGTTGCGCTTTGTAGCCCTTTTGATGCGTTAAAAAGCGAAGTCGTTGGTGTTAGGAAATTAAAAGAATTAAGACGCTACAAATATTCTACGAGTAAGAGTAAATATCCTACGAAATAAGTAGCATATATACTCTCGGATATATTCTATAATATATCCTATTTCCAGCTAATACTATAAATGCGAAAGTTTCTTTGGGTGGATGGATGTTTGTAACTCTTTCACGCAGAAACGGCCGAACCGATTTAGATGAAATTCGGCACATATATAGATGATGACCTAAAATAACACATAGAATACTTTTTATCCCGGAAAAGTTGTTCCCGTGGGATTTACCAAAAATTTTATAATGCAGCGGGCTGCAGGGCATAGATACTAAATACAAACATTGTAAACTAGCTGTTGCCTGCGACTTCGTCCGCGCGGACTTCGTTTACTCCGCACTGCTCCTCCCATGTAGGTGATAGCGTGATAATATGTAGCCTATATGTTGACCCGATCTGTTAGTAATATTCATGCAAAATTAGAAGTAAATCTATGCAGTACTTTTTGAGTTTACCCCGGACATATATACAAAGGGACATACAGACAAACAGACAAAAATTCTAAAAACTATATTTTTGGCTTCGATATCGATTGTAGATCACGCCCCAAGTATTATTTAAAAAAATATTCAATGTACAGTTTTGACTTTTCTACGATTTTATTATATGTATAGATATAATCGACGCGCTAGCAAGAAGAGTAAACATGTCATCACACAATCTTTCATACAAAGGGATTTGAACCCAGAACCTCATGCATCTATACAATAGCCGGTACCTTTAAATCAGTCAGGCGAATTATGGGAGTGAGATTATGAGTTTATTACAAACAAACAAACGAATATTTTTTCTTTATAATATCATAACAAGTGATTCTAAGAACATGATTAATGAGTAACATATTGATTTTTTGTATGACGTGGCAATATTCCCGATCCGTCAAAGCTACTTTTACTTTACTATAGAGATAAAATATTTTAATATATTTATCTAATATATTTTATCTTAAAATTAAAATATTTTAATTTTAAGATAAAATATTTTTCCTCTAAAATAATTAATGTTTTCTTAGGTCACTTACACACAGACACACACACACACGTTCACATATACACACACACACATTCACGATACATACACATATATAAATATAACAAGTTGTTAGTTTAAAGAAAAAAAAAGTATCTTCACGCCCATATCCCGGAAGGGGTAGGCAGAGGTACAACAAGTGCACCCACGATTAGCCGAAGATACTTGGTCCCACAAATGTGATAGGTGGCAAGCCTATCGCCAACCGGGCACTTTCCAATCCCGGGCAACTTTGTGTTTCTCAGAAAACTGAAAAAACACTTTTTTTTAAAGTGCCCGACCCAGGAATCGAACCCGGGACCTCATGTGGTCAACGCTTACGCTGGACCACTAGACCACAGAGGCGACAAGTTGTTAGTTTAAAAAACTAAGTTGTTAGTTTAAAATAAGAATTTTAAAAATTAAAAATATTACTACATATTTTAATCTCGGTGTATAGCTTACCTTACGTATTAATGCCTATTATACTATGCTAACTGTGTTTGTTGTAGCGGAAGAGCGGCGTGCCCTAACACAAGTGCATATGCACTTACAAGGTAACGCCAATCGACTTGTGTTAATTGTTAAAAAGTTTGTAAATAAAAATATTTGAATATTAGGTCATCTAAGGATTTAGGTGCTTATCTTGTCTTAAAATATATAAATTATGTGTCACGTTCTTTGTTCGCAATAGATTCAGAAACTATTGAAAGTTTGTAGATTTTTACTGTTTGGTCCAACTTAGTTTTTATTTTAACTAACCCTCTCCCTTCTCAAGTACCAGTATATTGGTGGGGTACATTTTGTATGGTAAAACAACGTTTGCCGGGTCAGCTATTTAATATAATAAGTATTTATGTGTATAATTCTATGTATTATTATTATTGTTAAGTAATACTCATTCCACAAGGAAATAATTTGCTTAGTTTGAGTTTCAGTTCAGTTTAAGTAAATTTTACAGTTATATTTATTACTAGCTGTTGCCCACGACTTCGTCCGCGCGACTTCGTTTACTCCGCACAGCACCTCCCCCGTAGGTGATAGCGTGATAATATGTAGCCTATATGTTGACCCGACCAATTAATAATATTTATGCAAAATTTGAAGTAAATCCATGCAGTACTTTTTGAGTTTACCCCGGACATACATACAGACAAACAGATAAACAGACAAACAGACAAAAATTCTAAAAACTATATTTTTCGCTTCGATATCGATTGGAGATAACGCCCCAAGTATTCTTTAAAAAATATTCAATATACAGTTTTGACTTTCCTACGATTTTATTATATGTATAGATTACTAGCAATCGCCCTGTCGTCGAAATTCAACCATAGACTAAACAATAAAATCTCCTTTAAGTTCAAACTTTAGGCATAGTATATTGGAGAATCACAGTAGTCAATCTACATACTTTAGGCACAGTATATTGGAGAATCACAGTAGTCAAACTTTAGGCACAGTATATTGGAGAATCACAGTAGTCAATATACATACATGTGATATTCGAGCAACGCACACATAGACATATCTTACGGACGCGATATCTCGGAATGGGACGGGACAGTTTGTTCCGCACCAGTCCGAGATATCGCGTCCGTGAGAGGTGTCTATGTGTGCGTTGCTCGAATATTACTTGTATGTAACATTGACTTCTATTAGTCTCTAAGTATTCTGTGCTTTAGGCGTATAGACAATAGTATAAATGTGTGTATATTATCGTGTATGTCAGATGAATGTAGTACGTGTAATGTTTATTTTTAATAATTTATATTTGTAATGCATATCATTAAAAAAGTCCTCCGCAATGTAAGCTTTAACTATGCCAAATAACATACTACACCGTTCGCGTAATTGTCTTAAAAAGGGATAGAAAGTTTTTCCTTCACGTGTTAATATATAAACTAATTTTGACAATCTGCCTTTTTTAAGTTTAAAGATTGAATAAGTGCCCGGTTGCCGATAAGCTTACAACCTATCACATTATGGGACTATTTTCGGCTAATCGCGAGTGCACTTGATGTACCTCTGCCTAGCTCTTCGGGGATATAGTCTTGAAGATATTTTTAAATCAGCAATTTTATATCCAATTAGTTCCCTTGACTTGAATAATTCAAAGTTCGCAGGTCATTATTTTATTTTAATGCTCACCCTTTTAAAAAATGGATATATATATCAATGTAATACGATTTTTTTTGTTACAGGTAATGCCTTTTTGTATGGCTGCATTTACGACCGAGCCGAACATCTGCCAGTGGGTGGGCCAGTAACCTGGACATTGTCAATTAACCCACATTTGATACCTTCCCATATATAATCATAAATTCTTGGCCATTAAATAAAATTAGGATCGTTATAGATGCCGAAGGCGGTTACGGTGTGAAATACGGTCATGTAAGGTGTTATTTCACACTTTTACTAAGTGTTGTTTCGTGCCCGTTTTCTGCTTTTGCTTTCATGCCAGACTCCTAAAAGGCAAAAAGCGTATCACTACCATGGTTATCACTAGGTGTTAGGGTTCTGCAATATTACACTTAGGTTTACTGCCACATCTTCGCCGTGTTGGTCCTGGCCTCCTTTGTAGAATAGGCCAACTGCCGTTCTACCAGGCAGGTCGTAAAAGGCAACCGATTGACTATCGAGTCACTACCATCGTGGCTACTAGGTGGTAGAGTTCTGCATTGTCTCGCCCGGGTCTGGTACCACCGCCTTACCTATTCCTGCCGCAATAGCATCAGTGCTTGTCGCTGCCGTGTTCCGGTTTGGAGGGTAAGGTAGCCGTTAAACTTATACATGTGGCATTAGACCTCGCCACAAGATAGCAACGCACCATTAACACCTTTGGTGTCTATAGGCGATGGTTGACTCTTTCCATCAGGAGACCCATCTGCTTGTTTGCTATCTTATGATATAAAAAAAACTGCATCTTCTCGGTTGGTATCCGTTATGAATTTGGAGAAAGCAAGAAAAGTCTTTCTAGATCGTGATGGCGCTCGATTCTATCCTACCATATAAAGAATTTGGCGTGACGACATGCATCTTATTTTCCTCCTTTTCTTTCCTCCTTTATCTTATTTTATCTATCTGTCACAATAGCAACAGTACTTGTCGTTTTTAATATCGGTTAACTTATACGATTTTCATTTCATTCCCGCTACACGGATGGCAACGCACCTATCACATCATTAGTGACTAAAAGCGACAGTTATCTCTTTCCATCAGTATAGTTGATTCGCTTTTTGCTATAAAAAAAAATATGTTAAAACTTTTTGACCGCCTCGTTGGTCGAGTGGTTAGCGATCCTGACTTCGCAATCGACGGGGCTCGGGCTCGATCCCCGACGGACAAGCATTTGTGTGATGACTGATGAGCATAAATGTTTGTATTTTCGGGTTTAGGTGTTTATTGAATCTATTCCAGTACCTATTTATATTTGTATTTCTATGTATAAGTATCGTTGACTAATACCCATAACATAAGCAAATTATTTGCTTACTTTACTTTAAAATCAATATTTGTAATTTGTCCCGTGAATATTTATATTTATTTTTGTCGTAAACCGTATTTTGAAAACCGGCCATTAGTCCCACAATGTGATATGGCAAGCCGGTGATAGGATAACCGTACAGTTATATAGAGCTATACATAGTTTTGTATTGTATAGTAATATTTATATTATACATCATTAAATTACATCACACATAACGTAGACTAAACCGCAGGGATCAATCTATACTAATATTACATAGCGAAAAATTTGTATTTTCGAATGTTCGTAACAAATAAACTCAAAAGCTACATGACCGATCTTAAAATTAATTTGTCATTAAAAAGCTAAACTTTCCAGGGATCATATAGGCTTTTTATCCGAATGAACAAAAATAAGTAATGATTTTGGGTCACGCGAACGAAGTACGAACGAGTAGAAACTAGTTGAACGTAAAATTTTATACTTTCACGCCAGTAAAGTATCTTAAAAGTATCAGCTGTAAATTAATACAATTCTGTGTGGTCAACGAAATCTTATCTGTGATCGCCATAGAAATTACTCGAACAAACCAAATAAAGGAATAAATAATTCAAATAAAAAAAAGCTCAACACATCTTAATACAAAGTTTTTCTTTCAAACTTGAAGATCCAATATCAATAAAGAAGGCAATAGAATTTAAATCTTATCTACTTAAGTTAGGGCTGTTTTTGTTTTTAGAGTAATATCGGGCGCCATCGGCACGTGGCTGCAAGGGTCCATCTGTTCTCCAATTAGGACCTTTATACAACCTTTGGTGTGTTCTTCTCACATTGCACGAATGAATGGGATTTTTTGTTTGCGACCATTCAGATAAGATCTTATGTGGAATAACAACATATTCATTGCATTTTTTGTGATTTTTTTCTACTGACAAAGAATAGAAAATAAAATACACATTTTGGCAAAACAGATTTTAATACTTATTTAATTTGAATGTAGTAGTCATAGCTTGCTTTTAATTTTGAAGTAACAATTTAGTATTGTAGTGAAATTTAAAAATTTCGACATTTACATTTCACTGCGATACGTTTGGCAACGCTAATTAGGAAAGCCCCATTATTTGTTATCCTATTATATAAAAAAACTACTAATTTCAAGTGGATAAAGTCATAATTAATAGGTAGTTAAAACATGATATTTTTTTAGTAAAGTAAAAATATCTGTACGCTAGTATCTGCTTTCGACACAATCTTTCGACACTTTTCTTTCTTTTTTGTATCATATGATAGCAAACAAGCAAATGGCTTTCCTGATGGACTAACTCTCTTCTCCTAAACCATCTCTTATAGACACCAAAGATGTTAATAGTGCGTGTGCGTGCGGAGGGATGGCAATGCCAGAAGTATAAGTCTACAAGCTACCGGTGCCGGTTTATCCTCCAAACCGGAACACGACAATGACAAGCATTGACGTTATTGCGGCAGAAATAGGTAAGGTGGTAGTACCAATCCCGGGCCAGACAATGTAGAACTTTACCACCTAACCATTAAGTATTATAATGAAGGTAGGTAGGGTATACTAGTAACACTAAAAACACACTTTTAATCAATTTAACATGCAAATAAATTCAAATTGGCTATGACTTTATAATAAACAAAGAATAATAATAATGACTAGATGGTTTTGGTTTGTTCTTAATATATTATGTTAAAAGTAAAGTTGCTGAATAGGCAAAGTCAACCAAACGCCTATAGACTTTCCTGTTCTCCAAGTTTTTCTAGCCTTAAAAATGTTCGAGTATTATTTAGTCCATTGCTGGGGTCAAAACGCTATTGTAGTTCGTGTATCTATTGATTTTTCGTTTCGCATATTTCACATCTTACCAGGTGAATATCATGCGTTTTTGCAGTTTGCAGCTGCTTTTGACATCTGTTACTGATTGTCATATTAATTAATTGAGGGCAAGCTGCAAGCATTGTAGGGTAGAACAGTTGTAGATAACGATTATTTTAAATTTAAACATTTATACAATTTTACTTGTGAAAAAGTAGGTACAACTGTAAATTTAAGATTCTCAATATGGCGGAGTTTCACTACGCGCCGACGATGGAGAGTATAAATTATAACAGTTACAGATAGTCATCAATCATCATTATTGAAAAAAACCGGACAAGTGCGAGTCAAACTTGCGTGGAGATGGTTCTGTACATGAATATCTAAATTCGTATGTTATGTTTCGCATATTTCTTAGCAAGTGAACGTTATGTGTTTTTGCAGTTTGCAGCTGCTTTTGATATTTGCCATTTTAATAAACTGAAGGTGAGTAGTTCAGTGCTGTCGTATTGTAGAGTAGAGAAGTGCAACTTCTCTACTCTACAATGCGACAGCATATTTATCACTATTGGTAGAAACCGGACAAATGCGAGTTAAACTGGCGTAGAGACGGTTCCGTACATCAATATCTAATTTTGAATTTACCTTTCGCATATTTCTTACCAGGTAAATGGGTTTTTGCTGTTTGCAGCCGCTTTATACATCTGTAATTTGTCATATTAATTAATTGAATGCGGATACTTCAGTGCCGGTGCATTATAGAGTAGAGCAATTTGCAGATAGTCATAATTATTGCAAAATAAACGGTCAATTGCGAGAACTCATGTGGCGAGTACGTACATGAATATCTAAGTAAAATATCTATTTTTTATTTATTTCATAGGAGAGGAAACAAGTAGATGCTGCCCTCAATGGCAAGCGTTAACCATCACTTATTGCTGGCTACAACCTGCCACATGGATAAGTTTATCGGATACCTTATAAACCGAAATACGACAGCGATAAGCACTGACACTGTTACGATAAGAACAGGTTAGGTAGTGGTACCAAACCCTGTCGATACGGTGGAGAACTTTACCACTTAGTTGTCACGATGCTGGCTGTAAGACAGTGGTCTATTTCTCAAAAAAGGGCCTAGATCACGAGGGACCACCGTTATGGCATAGACCTTATAGAATATATTGATATATATATATATATATATATATATATATATATATATATATATATATATATATATATATATATATATATATATATATATATATATGTATTTAATGAATAATTTTCTTTTAAAATTAAGGCCCAGCAGTTTGGGAGATAAAGGGATAAATTGTAAACTTCTGCCAATTTAGGTAAATAAATTTAAATTATTAATCTTAATATGTAAAAAAATATTTTGAAAATTTTTCAACGAGTCCCTGATACTTGAAGTGTCATGCGATATAGCTTGCGAAACTTTTTTTAGTTTCTAATTCATTCCTCAAAAGTGGAGCCCCAAGTTAAAAATTTATGGGCCCAAGTTAAAAATTTATATATGCGGCCTTGTTCAGGTTATCGAAATACGTGGTTCTATAAAAGTTCCATTATTTTGTTTTGAACCCTAAAAATAGACTATAAGTGTTAATTTGTTTGTCTGAAAAATTTGTTGTTTAAATAATTGTGAGAGTGACATTGGTTATGTCATTATCAACCGACTGATTGGGTCGCAATAGGGTTTTTTGTCTTTGTAATAAATACTTCTTTGTATAAATTTGCGTTCGTGTGACCTGTGACTGGACTGGCACCCATAGGTGCTAGTCCAGTAGTCACAGGTCATAGGAACGCAAATATCATAAAGTAATTTGTCCAGATATTTAATTAATTATTGGATAGGAAACAATTTTAATTCAAAAAATACCTTGTGGTTGACCAAGGGCCTATTGCCCCCTTTTTGACCATTTCATTGACCCCTTGCCAAATTTTATCAAAATCGGCTTTACGGCTTAGAAGAAACATTAATAGACAAACAGAATTTTGAATTCATAATATTAATATAGCTGTTAATTCGATTTAGCTATAAACCATTGGGTCCTAAATTCTATCTAGAAAAAGAAAAAAAGAATATTTTGGAAACTGAAAAGTGATGATATAAGATAAGCTTGCTTCGTAAAGTTTTCTTAAATACAAATTATAAGTACTTTTATAAGTAACTAACTGACTCGCGCCTATGAATAGAGTAACATAATATCATCAATAACAATCTTCTATAGAAACTTTCATCCCCTATTATGTATTAGGGGTTTGATTGTTGAAAAAACTAGTCTATGTTTGACTCTGGTTCTTTAATAATCTTCTTGCGAAATGTCATCGAAATCGGTTAGTGATTTAAGCGATAAAATGTAAGAGACAGGCAGACACATTTTCGCATTTATATAAGTATGGATAAAGTATTTTAATTATATCTATAGGCAAAGTAGCGAGCGGGCTACCTGATTGGAGGAAAATAAATAATATACCAATGGAAATAATGTAACACAATGATGTCACCAATGCGATGCCGGCTTTAGTTAACAAATACAGCGAATAGATATGAAAGCTATCAGTGCGGACCTGCGTTTGTAACATTACACATATTATAGTCTAAGATCCAGCATTAAAAAAATGTGCATCCATCTGTTAAATGGATAAAATAATGTTTCAAAGACGCATGAAATTTTTTATTATAATTTATAAGAACAATCGTTTTCACCTTCTACTGTTATAACATTTATTATTTTTATTATGAAATATTTTTTATAGGGGCAAATAGTTTCACGGTGACTGCCAGTTACAAATATATTTATATTTTTGTAAACTTTCTATACTTTCTTTCTATACTTGTTAATACTTTTTAACTATGGGGTATTAAAATTTATCTACCTATACCAGGACGTATACACTGGCTGTAAGTAACTGTAGCGATCATATAGATATATAGGCTGCCTATTGTCAGAATGTGTTTAGTTTTTTATATTTTTAAATCATAAGATAGCAAATACGCAGATGACTCTCCTGATAGTAAGAGAAGACCATTGCCTATAGGCACCAAAGATATTAATGGTGCGTTGCTACCCTTGTGGTTAAGTATTAATGATACTTGCATATGTTTACTGGCTCTGGCTAATTTACCCTCTAAACCGGAACATGACTGCAAGCACTGACGCTATAGCGGCAAGAATTGATAAATCGGTGGTACCAGACGTGAGCGATACAATGCAAAACTCTACCACTTAATAGCTTTGGCTAGTGACTCGCATAGCCAGTCGAATTGCCTTGTAGAACAACAGTTGGTCTGTACTTCAAAGAAAGCCCAGACCAACTTGATATAATATCGATTTCGAGAAAGTTGTATTTGTAATATACACATTATATATTATAGAAAAAAAAATTAAATCTTCATTAAAATTGATAGCAGCAGGACTTTTATTAGTTTAAGGGCGCGTAATCGATTCGTAACGAAAACTTCATGTTTTCAAATTTTTTCCAGAGCAATATCGTAATAATGTGAGCAGATTATTCGAAGAATATTACAGTTTTTGCAAGATGTAAGTCAAGATTATTTGATTTACCGCAGGTTTAAAATTTGATCGGCAAACAATTGCGTTCAAGGATTTATAGTCTTTTTAAAATCATTCTTCTAAATAAATGAGTTCATATATTTAGAAGAATGATGAAAGAAAACAGCATATTGAGCATTACCTTAATTCACATATAATAAATATTTTAGGTTTCTATTCAAATACTTACTGGTGAAAAAAATGTTAAAGTGAACTGATTTTGTAATTTTTATAATATTATTTTTTAATATCTAACAACAATATTTTCGTCATTTTATATTCTGTTGAAAAAATGTGTAAAATAAAATATTATGGCTCATTACAATGGTTGTATTCGTCATGAAAGATAACTCCTACTTTCATAAAACGCTACGCAGCGATTTTCTTCGTTTTAAAAAACCGTTATCTAACTAAATCCTGCAAAAACTGTAATATCCTTTGAATAATCTGCTCACATTATTACGACATTGCTCTTAAAAAAACTTGAAAACATGAAGTTTTCGTTGCAAATCGAATACACGCTCGTAATAGATGAGGGTAGATTTTTCAGAGCCGGATCTTTGACTAATAGTTCAATAGTTCAATACATAACTAAAATAAATTACTTCGTATATAAATGTCAATCATATATTTTGTCATAATATGAATAATGCTATTGCTTTCTCTATTCCATTTATTTCGATGCAATCAAAATTCAAATTTACGTTGGATAGTGGTTACCAAACATTTTCGCCGCGGTTTGATTTCTGGTCATAAATTATTCATCAGGTATTCACTTTGATTACTTTAATTCATAACAATGTTAAGTCTAGTTTGTTGGTATTTTGATTGACAATCATTTGTTTATAAACAGATACAATTTTAATTAGTGACACCGGAGTCCATTTTGTGGAAACTTATAATAATTTTAATGTTTAAAATATTTGTTTTCATATCATAAATTCGTATTTAGATCGTACATACATATCTTAACGCCAAATCCCTTGCGAGACAGACAAAGAGGAAGAAATGATGCACAGTAAACAAAGCCTTTCAAATTTTATTGGGGGTGGTAAAACCTTATCCATTTTTATTCCCATTTAACTCCCCCAGAAGACTCAAGTCTGTGTGTTATCCACTAAAAAGAACCTCTTTCAGTCTCCTCTATTCCGATATTTTAGGTGTAAAAGTAGAAAGTGACATCCAGTTCAATAATCATATAAAAGGATAAAATTTTCTTCAAAGAAACTGAAGGCGTTGAATCGTGCTTGACAACGACGATATATTTTCTACGTCTAGCCATATGCTTATCCATACTTATACTATAACTAGCGGCCCGCCCCGGCTTCGCGCGGATGTTAAATATATAGTCTATGTCACTCAGTGAAAAAAGTGATTAAAATCAACCCAGTAGTTTTGATTTATTCATTACTGCCCGTGGCCCGCACACGTTAAATTTGGAGTAAAACATTCCCCTTTCCCTATACCACGAAGATTTCCTGGTATCATTGGAATATCTAAATTCATATACTACATTTTTACTTTTTACATTTCTACCTATTTCTTTTATTTTTACAATTAATATATTGCAGAATGTCTTTATATACAACGTTCACAGCTTTCTTGCCATTAGACAACACAAACATGTTTTCTTTAGAGGTTACTCTTGAAAGAGCGACATTAGTTGACCATGTGAAAAACAGTCAACGCTCAAATCTAAGCCTGCAACGTTGAAGGTTGACCCTGCGATTTGTTGAAAAAGATGTCCTTACCGGAAACTCGGCGCGCCGCCGACCGTCCGGTAACCCCGCAACCGCTATGCCCCTGCATTTTAAATCTGTAATACCTTCGAAAATATTCATTTAAGTTACATGCTGTAAACGGCCATATTGATCTATATTAAATCAACAATGTATTTAAGGTACTTAATTGGATAAGAATTAGTGCGGTATTGCTTAAAATTGCTTCGAAAATAAGCCATTATTTGTCGTATAAAGTGAATGACAAAAAATGCTGTTGTGGGTTATCCATAAGATATAGACATATACCATCTGTAGCCTTTTTCAAGGTGTACAAATACTTAATACATTATTTTAATAAATCTCGTAGGGTTGCGTTTGCAATGTAAGCGGAAAAAAATATAATTATTTACGACATCACTTTAGAAACCTCAAAAATTACAGTATTTCTCTACTCTATATTGATTGTTATTATACATATAAACCTTTCTCTTCAATCACTCTATCTATTAAAAAAAACCGCATAATAATCCGTTGTGTAGTTTTAAAGATTTAAGCACACACAGGGACAGGGACTGACAGAGAAAGCGACTTTGTTTTATACTATGTAGTGATTATGAAAGTGACTTTGTCTGTCTGTCTCTTCTTCACGTAAAATCCACTGAAACGATTTGAATAAAATGTTGCACAAAGATAGTTTGAGACCCGAGAAAGGACATAGGATAGTTTTTATCCCGGAAATCCCACGGGAATGGTAACTATTCGGATAAAACCCCGGGAATATCATTTAAACCATGATAACCAGGGGTAACTTAGGCTACTTTTATTTTTAGAATTTTATCCACGCGGACGAAATCGAGAGCATAGCTAGTGCTTTATAAAACCTTGTGTTTTCCGACCATACAAGGAGTACCTATTGTTCACATTGTTCCCCGTGTTGGTTCCGGGCTCCTTTGAAGATAAGAAGAATAGACCAACTGCCGTTCTGCCAGGCATGTCGTAAAAGGCAACCGATTGGCTAGCAAGTCACAAACATCGTGGCTACTAGGTGGTAGAGTTCTACATTGTCTCGCCCGGGTCTGGTACCACCGCCTTACCTATTCCTGCTGCAATAGCGTCAGTGCTTGTCACTGTCGTGTTCCGGTTTGGAGGGTAAGGTTGCCGGTAAACTTATGCGTATGGCATTAGACCTCGCCACAAGATAGCAACGCACCATTAACACCTTTGGTATCTATAGGCGATGGTTGACTCTTTCCATCAGGTTCTCCTTGTCATCTGCTTGTTTGTTATCTTATGATATATAAAAAAAAGAAACTTTTGGACCGGAGCACCTCAGTGTCAAACCCTCCAATTTGATAAAATTAACTTACGGCTAGTGGTACGCCGTAAGGGTCGTTGACAATTCCTATTATCTGCGGTCTTGAACGACTAGTCTCCGTAAAAATATAAGTACCTATTGTTTTACTTATTCAATATCATGATCGACCTGTATTTTGTGAGAAAATATAAATATGCCATATTGTACTATTAAGCATGACCATTAAGAAGCTATGGCTTAAGAATACCCCTGAATTGATGTTATTTCTTAGGAAAGTATTATAACTCTGTATTACTGTTTTTGAATATAAGCTACAGTATTTACCTAACAAATTACCTTGAAGGGCGTATCCATTAATTCCGTCTATAAAAAAAATGCAAATCAAACGAAGGACTTCAAGATTTTTATATAATTCTCGTTAGTGTTTTTTTATTTTATAATTTCTTCATATTGTATTTTAGCTTTGACATTGTTTTGTATCCTTTTTTACAACCCAAACATCTAATCAAAACAATAAATACTTTGTTTATCAAGTTAATTAGGTTGCAAGACGAAATTCCTTTATTTACGGAGCTAAACATCTCATCTTATCTAAATATCCCTAATGGAAATTTTGATGAGACAACGTCGTATTCAAATACAACTATTGTTTTATAAAAAATCTCATTTTCATTTATATTTTTATATTATATATTTTAATTGCCTCATGGTCTAGAAGCCTATTCGGATCAGATCATGCGATCCTAGTTTCGATCGCCAGGCTGGGCAAAAGTGTCATTGAAGTTTTTTTGAGGTTTTTATCGAAAATCCAAAATAAACTATTTTATGATAGCGCATTATAGACTATAAACTATATTTTTCTAGCGCGCTACGATATAGACTATATTATTACGTGTAATGTAACTGGAACATTGGTCGCATGAGCTGGCCGAGATAGCGCATGACTCATCACAATATCATACAGCGAGCACTAGCACGCGGTGACTGGCGCTATAAAGCTATAAACTATGCTATAACGTCTAGCGTCTACAGTCAAGCAAGTTACTCGTTAGATCACGTAGTTCGTAACTTTGTACATTATAAAGTTATAACTACGGCTTACGCTAGCAGCTCGGAATCTAGCGGGTGGCGTGTTACCACTCCCGTGCCTCGGATGAGCACGTAAACCCCGTTGTGGAGAAATAATCGATAATCTTTATTAATGGTGGTTAATATAACGCATAGCGTTATATTATAGCGCGCTATGTGTAGTCAACGTAAAGCGTACGCTATTTAGATTCGAATTCGGCGCTATAACATAGCGCCACGCACGCTATGTAACTAGCGGCTGGCGTAGGCCGTAGTTATAACTTTATAACGTACAAAGTTATGAACTACGCGATCTAATGAGTAACTTGCTAGACTGTAGATGCTAGACGTTATAGTTTATAGCTTTATTCGCTCAGTCACCGCGTGTTAGTGTTCGCTGTATAATATTGTGATGAGTCATGCGCTATCTCGGCCAGCTCATGCGATCTATGTTCCAATGAAGAATGTTAACTAATTTTGATTATTAGCACTCCATATTTTCTGTGAAAAATAAAAAATACTAGTGAAAGAATTACTTCGATACGTCAATTAGTTTCCGATTTAGAAGTAAAATAAGTTGAACCGCACGACGCTGGCTGCCGTTGACGCTGTGACGTCAGCTCACAACACGCTCAGTCTAGTTCGCTCGGCGGCCGGCGCTCGCGGTCGCGCGCCTGTGCCGTCGAAATTACACCTCAATACATTTCCAAAAAAAATGTCCAATCCAAATACTAGGAAATCATGAGTTGTGCCTACTGAACGGATCTGGACGAAGTCTGGAATAACTCACGGCTCCTTTTAATTCTGGGAAAATGTACAGTTACCGAGGTTCGGAATGTCTCAATTGCTGTTAGCCTTATGGGCTGTTACAGCTTCACCGGTCGCGGGAGCGAGCAGAGTGCTCAGCCAGACTTTAAAGGTGTAGGGCTGTACGCCCTCCGCCCTAAGGGTGTCTCCTGTGAGACCGAACCTCGGCTTAGGGCGGGGTCGTGATTTGCGATGAGAGGGCTAGTGGCATTGTTTTGTCCGTCCGCCGAACCTTGCCCTTGGGCTCGGTTCGCCGAAGGGCGAAACAGGGGTCCTCGTAGCCGCCGGCGGCGACGGTGTCGCGAATGTAGGTGTGTAGTGTTATCGTGTAAACCGTTGGCCAGAGTTATCAGGTCATCGGGATCGGTAAGAACGTGGCGGAGCCTACGTAGTTTGGGATCGGGATTAGGGTCTGGGATGTAGTCAGCCGCGGCTACCACCATTGGGTTCGGATGCGAGATGGCACGATCGAAGTATTTTTCGGAGATGTCTTTGAAATGCTTTGCTAAGCTCGGCAATTCAAGATCGTTATGGAGGTCTACGTAGCGCATATACCACGGTGCTCCCGTGGCAATACGCAGGAATTTATTTTGTACCACTTGCAACGGATGCAAGTCCGTACGGGGGAGATGGGCAAACGCTACGCAAGCGTATGAAAGGATGGATGGATTCCCAAGGTATTTATTTAAATTAAGAAAAACGGTAGATACCTATACACGTACATATACCTACGTCCTACGTACCTACCTATAGCTACAAAACTAATACATATTTGTTGTCTTTAACGTAAAAATTTAATGGTAGGTAGGTCCTTCTATTATTTGAGTTGCATTCTTTCATTACGACATTAGTTGGGTATTTTGTTTTGATAAAATAATTTAGAACAGATAAACTATTAAGCATAAGTAGTAGCAAGGAAAGTTTTCTTACCTTTGCATTTTTCTTCCTCGCATTTCGGCGCCAACTAAATGACCGCCCCGTTGGTCGAGTGGTTAGCGACCCTGACTACGCAATCAACGGGGTTCGGGTTCGATCCCCGACGGGGACAAGCATTTGTGTGATGAGCATAAATGTTTGTATTTCCGGGTTTGGGTGTTTATTATATATATTCTGCTATTTATATATGTATTTCTATGTATTAGTATCGTTGACTATCACCCATAACACAAGCAAATATTTGCTTACTTTGGGGTTAGATCAGTAAGTGCAATTTGTCCCGTGAATATTTATTTATTTATTTATTTAATACCTATTTGTTGATAAATAATGCGGAACCATTAATCCATCTATTTTAGGTGAAATATCCGATTGCCCTTTTTCGAATCCTTCATTCATTTTATTAATCGAATAATATTTACTATTAATAGACTATTAAAGTAATACGCTGACGAAAACAACAAAATACTGAGCAAGCTATTACACCTTACTATACTATAACCGCTGGAGACTTGATTTGATACTAAGCGAGGCGCGGCGCGTTGTGTCATGACGTTACAAGCGGTCACGTGGCTGTTAGCGAGACTTGATATTTTTCGAAATTTTTAAATGCCTATAAAATCAAAACTACTAGGTATTTTTTACTACAATAAAAACTAGTGTATTTGTATACATACAGGCTTTACTGAGACAAAATTGCAAGCGATTTGGCATACCTAGTAACATTCTTCATTATACTTTATAATATAGTCTATAACGTAACGTTCTAGAAATATATAGTTTATAGTCTATAATGCGCTATCATAAAATAGTTTTTTGATTAATACTAATCGTTATCAGGGCGGAAAAATGTGGTGGTGGGAATAACAATTCATCTTGCTGACAAACCGCTGAATAGTGTTAAACTGGAAAGTCTATAGACGTTTGTTTTATTCTCCCTACCATGCAAGGGAACCGGGTGTAATGATATTTTTTTTAATAATAAGGTAGCAAATAAGCAGATAGGTCCCATGATGGAAGGAGATAACAATCGTCTTTAGACACCAAATATGTGAATGGTGCGTTGATATCTGTGTGGTGAGATTACCGGACACCTTACCCTCGAAACTGAAACACGACATTGACAAGCATAATATAGGAATATTTAAGGTGGCGGTGGTACCAAACCCGGACGATATGTTGCAGAACTCTACCACCTATATGATACTCATTCATAAATAACTTATACTATTGACTCGTAAGATTGCCAGCAGATAATTCTCTTAGTAGATAGGTAAATATTAAAATAATATTTGCTAGCATATAACACTTGTACTGTTTCACAGTAAGATAATTATATTTAATTTCCGACCGGTTTCGCTTACACAAGCACCCTCAGGGTATTTACAATAATTATTGTAAATACCCTTACAATAATTATTGTAAATACCCTGAGGATGCTTGTGTAAGCGAAACCGGTCGGAAATTAAATATAATTATCTTATTGTGAAACAGTACAAGTGTTATATGCTAGCAAATATTGTGTTAAAATGGAGTTTCACAAAGTACCGACGATAAAAAGTGTAAAATATTAAAATATTTATATTTATATTTTGATATTTACCCATCTACTAAGAGAATTATTTATTGGCAATCTTACGAGTAAATTACCTATATATCAAATCTACCTAACCAATATATCGAGAACGGTATTCATATATCAAAATATGTTAATTTAACTATCTTTCTTTTCCCCGTGCTAGTCCGAGCTCTTTTAAAGAATAGACCAACCGCCGTTCTGCTAGGAAGATTGTAGGGGGTGACTGAGTGGCTCTACGAGTCAATACTATCGTGACTACTGGTAGGTAGAGTTCTGTAGCAACTCGCCTGGGGGTTTGACGCCACCGCCTTACCTATTCCTGACGCAATAGCGTTAATGTTTGTCATTGTCGTGTTCCAGTTTAGAGGGTAAGGTAGCCGGCAGACATACGGATGTGGCATTGCCATCCTGCCACATGGATAGCAACGCACCGTTAACATTTTTGATGTCTATAGACGATAGTTTCTCTTTCCATCGGAGCGCCATCTGCTTTTTTGTAAGATATATAGGGAACCGATAGTCAAACATCAAGGTACATTTAAAATTACTTTATTTCTGCTACGTTTTTTCTATACTCTCCTAATTATTTAATAAGGTTTTTTTAGTCAGGGTCTAGACTGCGTATTTTAAAAGTGGTACAGCGCGGTAAATTTTACCTTTTCTATATTATATGGTAGCAAGCATGCAGATGGCATCCGTGAAGGAAAAATAAAACCATCACCTATAGATGTTAAAAATGCGTTGTCATCGTTGTGGCGAGGATATAATTCCGAAGACCGGAACGCGACCGGATACTATTGTGATGTTTAACTCAGGTAAGACATTGCAAATCTCTAACTAGAGAGAGAGAGAGAGAGAGAGAGAGAGAGAGAGAGAGAGAGAGTTTATTTATATTTAAAATAATACTATAGGATTTATACATTTTATGGTAATCATATTAAAGATAATATTAAAAGTAATGTATGTTGTGAAGAGCTGGTATCACCGTCCGTGTTTTGATTGGTTGATTTAATGTTACGCTATTATCATCAAACTCAAGTAAAACAGAAAGGTTTGCCGCGTAAAATAAATGTGACAATCGAATATTAGCGGAAAATATGAGAAGCACCAAGAGCATATCGAGAGATGGAGATGTTTTTGCGTTTGGAGCAAGTAAACTGTATTGATAGATAATAACTGTATAACTGTATTTCAATTATACTAAAATTATCGTATTTCGCTTTACACCGTTCTGATCTTCTTGTACTAGTTTGGCAGAAAGTTAGATGGCCCTTGCTCCGAAAGGAGCCTGGATCAATACAAGAATTTTGGAAGAAAAACCCAAAACATTCATACATATGCTTCAAGCTAGATCCCTTAAAGTGTAAGCAGAAGGAACCACAAAATCAAAACAGTCTTAACATAATCTTATTATTCGGCAGTCTTACAATGTTTTGTAAAAATTATTTGAAGCTAGCGCGATTGTAAATCAAAATTTATTTAAAAAAGTGTCATCACGCCCGTCTCCCTTGTGGGTTACGCAGAGTAACCCGAAAGTCTATAGAGTTTCCAGTTCACCATACTTCACTGGTTTGTCGGTAGGCGAGCTGAGTGGTGATCCCCATCACCGCGACTACCTCCTGGTCTGAGGATTCGCCTGGTTGACTCAGATGCGAAGACTGAAAAATGTTATTAAGGTGTTTCAAGGTTTTCTCCAAAACCCAAAATCTTAGTAGCACCACCCACTCTGGTGGTTTGTTCCCACTCCCGTGCCTCGAACGAACACGTAAAGCCGAACCGTCGGTCTCGGTTATCGCTAGCAATAGTCAATAATCTTTTTCAGGTTCGATAAAATTCGTTTAAATGAAAAAGCTACGTCTTGTTTAAAAATCAAGATTTTTTATATTTTTTTTTATGTCATAACATAGCAAACAAGCAGATGGGTCTCCTGATGGAAAGAGTCAACCATCGCCTATAGACACCAAAGGCGTTAATGGTGCGTTGCTATCTTGTGGCGAGGTCTAATGCCACATGCATAAGTTTACCGGCTACCTTACCCTCCAAACCGGAACACGACAGTGACTAGCACTGACGCTATTGCGGCAGGAATAGGTAAGGCGGTGGTACCAGACCCGGGCGAGAAAATGCAGAACTCTACCACCTAATAGTCACGATGGTAGTGACTCGCATAGCCAATCGGTCGCCTTTTACGACCTGCCTGGCAGAACAGCAGTTGGTCTATTCTTCAAAGGAGCCCGGAACCAACACACCAAGATGGTGCTGACAACGTAGCATATGAACAAAATGGCGGGTTTTTTTTCGGAATGTCTCAATAACTGCTGGCCTGATGGGCCGCTACAGCTGCACCAGTCGCGGGGGCGAGCAGAGTGCTCAGCCAGAATTTATAGGTTTAGGGCTGTACGCCCTCCGTCCTAAGGATGTCTCCTGCGAGACCGAACCTCGGCTTAAGATGGGGTAGTTGTAAATTGTAATAACGCAACCGTGTGGTCTGTTTGCTTGGGCAGCCAGAAGTAGCCCTTCAACCTGGTGCCACTTTCAAAAGGCAATAAAATATGACCACGTCGTACTTTATCAATTTAGCATAAATATTTTTATTCTATATTGTTATAAAAAAGTATCTTCTCGCCCGTATCCCTAAAGAGGTGGGCAGAGGTATAAGAAGTACACCCATAATTAGTCAAAGATATATAAACTGATAGAAGGCAAGCCTCTCGCCAACCGGGCACTGGCCCAATCCTAGGCAACGTTATTTTTATCAGGGTACTGAAAAAAACCCATTTTTTTTAATTGTATGACCTGGGAATCGAACTCGTGACCTTATGTGATCAACACTGACACCGGACTACTAGTCTACAGAGGTAACATAAGGCTATATTGTTTTATTTTGGTATAAATCAATATTATTTTGGTATGAAAAATCAAAGTAGTCTAGTGGCTTGATAGTTCCTCTGTTTGGCTTGAGATTCCATCATAGAATTAGACAAGAATATTGATGAATTGGTCTAGGAAACATGATAGTAAAAGCTATGATTTTTAAAAAGAGTTAGGAAGAGAACCTTACGGGATAGGCAGTAAGAATTAAGTAACATACATCACGATCCTTGCAGACTCGTCTCGCTTCCCCCGCATTAGTCTTACGCAAGCAAACTCTTCATGAAAATACGCCGGTATCAAAGACTTGACAGCACCTTCAGACAGCACTCGATTAGTTTGATCATAGTATGTTAGTTCTGATCTCCCCAGTACCTACCTACATCCATCCACATTCGCATTGTATATTTGTTTGTTAAATCGTTCATCCGCCATTCTTTCAAATGAAAAACAGCATGCTCTGTAGGTTCGGGCACCAACAGAGCATGTCGTTTCTCATATTTACACCAATACTGTATTTCAATCCCAACATCTCTCTCAATTCGGTATTACAAACGTGATTTACGAGTGTTACAACACAGATTGTTCATAACGTTCTCATTACGACCGTGTTAAGTATACTTTCATGCTCTTTCTGACATACCCAGTTTCTAATTCCGTACAATAGCGTTGGTGTAAACACAAAATTATGCAGAGTAGGACGGGCACTACGACTTATGATAGTGCTGATAGTAATTTGAAGTAGTATATTAATTCCAACGCTACATCATCAACTATAACTCTTGCTTACTTTGAAATAAAAATTACAAATCTGTACTTTGGTTGAGCCCATAAATTAGCGAGGTCTAATGCCTCATGCATAAGTTTACGGGCTACCTTACACTCCAAACTGGAACAAGATAGTGACAAGCACTGATACTATTGCGGCTGGAATAGGTAAGGCGGTGGTACCAGACCCGGGCGAGACAATGCTGAACTCTACCACCTGGTAAACAAACTATTTGTTTGTGATATGGTGTTATTCAGTGATACCAATACATATAAATGCATATATAAATACTAAAATATATTTAATAAACACCTAAATCTAGAAATACAAACATTTGTACTCATCATACACGTGTTTGACTACTGTTAATACCCGTCGCTTGCATAATCAGGATCGTTAGCCACTCGACTAACGGGATAGCCAAATACATATGTATATACATAGTACATTCATACATAGACGCATATATACATACATCCTATTTTTGGCGAATTTGTTAAAAAAACGCGAACATTGCAAAAATTTTTCGAAATAACGAATCTCCATGTCAATGAAACCTACGTTCCCGCAACAGGTACGTTTGTTCCACAAAGTTTTATTGCGATATTTTGTAAGTGGCATCAGTTTAAATGATCACTTTTGCTGGCTGCCCACGCCAGACCCCACAGCGGCGTAACTGGTTCGTACGGCCGCGTTCATTTTATTGATGTATTATGTTGTCAACGCGGCCTTGATTGAGGTGCATACATACATCTGGAACGTGTTTTCATACGAGTCAATATTTACTTTTACTTATGAATGTCCGTAAATTACTTTTTACTTGTAATTTTTTTTGTAGAAATACAGAAATGTGTTGAATCTTGACTACCTTATTTGACTCAAACACTTTTTCTTTTCCTTCTAGCTATTGCTCGTGACTAGGTACGTTCGTGGTCAAAATTATAACTTTTTTTTTATATCATAAAATAGCAAACAAGCAGATGGGTCTCCTGATGGAAAGAGTCAACCATCGCCTATAGACACCAAAGATGTTAATGGTGCGTTGCTATCTTGTGGCGAGGTATAATGCCACATGCATAAGTTTACCGGCTACCTTACCCTCCAAACCGGAACACGACAGCGACAAGCACTGACGCTATTGCGGCAGGAATAGGTAAGGCGGTGGTACCAGACCCGGGCGAGACAATGCAGAACTCTACTACCTAGTAGCCACGATGGTAGTGACTCGATAGCCAATCGGTCGCCTTTTACGACCTGCCTGGCAGAACGGCAGTTGGCCTATTCTTCAAAGGAGGCCGGGACCAACACGGCGAGAACTTTTGTTTGTCGGATAAAAAGTAGCCTATATTACTTAATGATAATGTAGTTAGTAGTAGTAGATAAGTAGCCCATATTACTCGATGATAATGATAATATAGTGTACTTTATATTGCTAACAGAAGTTTTAAAATCGGTTCAGTAGTTTTTGAGATAATCCATTACAAACAAATAATTAAATCTTACATATTCATAATATTTGCGTAAATAAAATAACAATCCTTTTCCTGATGGAAGGAAAACCATCGCCTATTGACACCAACGGTGTGTAGGTGTCCGTTTCTGTCAAACAAATATTACCGACCAAAACGTAGCTCCTGCCTCCTAATAGATAAAAAAAATGTCAATTGTTTTTTAAAGTTTTACTATTAAGATGCTTGGTCCCTATCTAAATAATCTATCTATAATACCCATCTGAAAAATTCAGATATTTTCATCTACACTAATATTATAAAGAAAAAAATTTCTTTTTTTTGTAACATTGTAACGAATAATCTCAAAAACTAAATATTCTTATACCATTGAAAAACTACACTATCCAGGAGTGGCATCTAAGGCTAATTTTTAGCCGACTAAACAGAAGGCAGCAATGATTTTTGGTCACTACTATGTTCCGAGTAACAGCTAGTTTAGCATAAATATATCTAGGCCGTAGTCCCAGAAACATTTTAATTTTTGATTAATAAAAGCTGCATTTTTGTAAACAGCTCCATTTTGACGAGACGCCCATCTTTTCTCTGTTCGAAAAATCTTGAATCAGGTAACTAATAAAATCAGGGGCTTCGAACTTTTTAATTTTGTGAAGAAAAAATATTGATTAAGAACAGTAATTACTTTTGTACTTTAATCGCTCGATTATTTTATGAAAAATACGAAAAACTGTTCTACACATAAGATGGTTTTCTGATTAGTCCTCCACTCTAATGATATCGGAATTATGAGATTTCTAAATTGATATTAATCAATTTAAAAACAACCTAATTTTCTCACAACAGTTTGATAATTATTATTATAATTCAAGGGTAACTTTGACCTATAGTGGAAACTTTTCTTAGTTAAACACTCTAAATTATTCTTTATTGCCTGAAAAACACAAATTGTTCAGGAAAAACAAAATAGTTTTTTTTAATATATTTACTTTTCGAATAGTTTTGCATCTCAAAAGAAAGCTAATTTTTTAAGCTGTTTTCAAATCGAAACTATTTTGTTTCGATATGAAAACAGCTTAAAAAATTGCTCACAAAAGTGTGATATATTTTTTGTCGATGGAGAGTATAAATTAGATTAAAACCGTATTATTCGTTTATATAAAGATAAATAGTATTTTTATATCTTTGTAAATATCAATAAAAAAATTGTGGAAAAAATTGACAAGGTGAATCATGACCTCTAAATGCTAAAAAACACATAACACGAAAAACTCAGTAATAACTCATTAACGGAATATTCGCGGGGGCGACGATTTATTAGTTACCCGATTCGCGATTTTTTGAAGATAGAAAAGATGACCGTCTCGTCAAAACGAAGTTGTTCATAAATATTCAGCTTATGAATCAAAAATGAAGATGTTCCTGGGCCCACGGTCTAATTATTTATTAGAATCAACGATACTTTGCGTTCAGCTTAGTGTGCTACCATACAAAAACGCAGAAGAAGACATGAACATTAGCTAGTTATTTATAAATTTTATGTTCTTTTCCTGTTCATTTAATAATGTATTTATTAACGACATTTACGGGCTATGAAATCGTATATGTAATACAATATTTTTGATACCGACAATTTATTATTATCTGTTTCGTGGATCTTGATATGAGTCATAAAATTATGCGAAGTGATGGACATTATAGAAAAGTTGGATTTACGCATTATAACTCTTTAGTACAGCATAGCGAGCTAGCAATCCACTCAGCTCATGGTTTTAGAAGTGAAATTTTTTCATACGCCTTTACGAATTATCTGGCAGGAATGCAGAGAGAGCAACACGTGGTAAAAATATATATTATCAAGTCGGTTTCCTTCCTTCTTTTCATTATCCCGTATTGACTTGGGCTCCTTCGGATAAAAGACCAAATGCCGTTCTGCCGGGTAGATAGTAAAATATGGCTGATTGCCATCATGTCTACTAGGTGGTAGAGTTCCGCAATGTCTCGCCCGGGTATTTGGTATTATCGCCTTACCTATTCTTGCCGCAATATCGTCAATTCTTGTCATTGTCGTGTTCCAGTTTGGAGGGTAAGGTCACCGGTAGACTTATGCATGTGGCATTGCCATCCCGCCACATAGATAACAACGCACCATTAAGATGTTTGGTGTATATAGACAATGGTTTCTCTTTCCATTAGGAGAGTCACCTTCTTGTTTGCTATCTTATAAAAAAAAGTTAAACCTGTTTGATTCTACAAGATATAACAACAAATTAATGAAAGAGGTACAACCAAGATGAAACTTGTTGATAAGAGGTCATCATCATCATCATCATCAAACATCTTTGAAATTTATAGGCGATAGTTTCTTTATCCATCAGGAGAGTCATCTGCTTGTTTGCTAGCTTATGATATAAAATAAGGTTTGCGCAGAATGACATCAGACAGCTATAAACGCTCCAGTTCATTCCCGTCCGATTTTATACTGCGTTCATAGTTATCTTCCCCGGTTTGTCGTTTGCAAAAAGATGATCGAAGAATCGATGGTCATCAGCAATGGATAAATCTCGCTTGGAAATTAGCGTTCATTATGTCACATCTATTCAAAATCTGTTATGATGTTGAATTATAATGTTATTTTTCTCTTTTAGTCTGGTCCTCTTTCCCGGGTATGCTTCGGTTACGAAGTGAAACGTGCGTTGAATGTACATACTGTGTGTTTTTGTTTGTGATACTAACGTAGCATGTCGATGTAGTGTTAGTCTGGGCCCTCTTTGAAAACTAGATCATTTTCCGTTCGGTCAGGCAATTTGTAAGAGGGGGACAATAGGTATACGAGTCACTAACATTGTGGCTACTAGGTGGTAGAGCTTTGCATTGTCTCGCTCGGATCTGGTACCACTGCCTTATCGATTTCTGCCGCAGTGTTTGTCACTGTCGTGTTCCAGGTTAGAGGGTAAGGCAGTCGGTAAACTATGGCAGAAAGACTTTGGCAAAAGGATAACAGCGCACTATTAACATCTTTTGTGTCCATAGACGATGTTTGTTTCTATCCATAAAAATAAAACTCAGCTCACAAAAGAAAAAAACCGGCCAAGTGCGAGTCGGACTTGCGTTCCGAGGGTTCCGCATAAACCTGTATACATGATAGCAACTATATATCAATCGCAAAATCACCAAAATATTTTTATTATATGATGTAACTAAAAATTTACGTTTCTGCAAACTTTCTTTTATCTATGCTATGAGACGTTGCTTCGTATCAAATTTTAAGATTCTGAGTTCACGGGAAGTGCCTTGCAGGTTTTGATTCCCTTGGGAGTTTCGAAAATTTGCAGAAAATTGCGGCATAAACGGCTATATCTTTTGATCACGTTGGCTCAAAAGTTTGGTTTTTTCACAGATCCAAAGGATCCAGTAGATTTGATCCGTGAGATACCTCCATGCTTGATCAAAGTGACAACAAAGTGATCCTATATGGTTTCCGTTTTTTCCCTTCGAGCTAAGAAACCCTAAAAATAGGGTTACTTTAGACCTTAAACAACTTTTTGGTAACATTATGAAATGAATTCATAAAGTTATTTCAACAATTTTCCTTAATTCCTATCCACGTTTTAGAGGAACGTTCGGTTTGTTTTCATTAAATTACTGTGTCTGACATTTTGGAGAAAAACACTGTTTTATTTAGCGGAGCTGCCTCGCGAAAAACAAGCTAGCTGCCTCGCTCTGTTTGAAAATGGAATTCCAGTCACGAACCTAAAACTTATTAAAATGGTAATTGGAGTATACAACAAAAGCTGTATTGATTTAGCATTTAATATTAAAGCTGGATTACTTAGCTACGACATTTAGGGGATTATATTTTTAAATATAGCTTGAATAGGTTTAAATTGTCAGTGTGAAACTAATAAAATTCATATTATTTTTCGCCGTGTTGGTCTCGCCCGGGTCTTTTACCACCGCCGTATCTATTCTTGCCGCAATAGCGTCAATACTTGTCACTGTCGTATTCCGGTTTGATGAGTAAGGTAGCAGGTAAACTTATGCATGTGACATTAGACCTCACCACGAGATAGCAACGCACCATTAACATATTTTGTGTCTATAGGCGATGGTTGACTCTTTTCATCAGGAGACTCATCTGCTTGTTTGCTATCTTATGATATAAAAAAACAGTCGTTCGCCTTTATAGTCTTTTTAAATAGCGAATGGTCTAGCTTTTCTCCAAAACACGATGGGGATAATATACATATAATGTTAATATTTATTCTACACTAAAAAGTATACATTTTTTGTATAAAGGCAAGTTTACCTTTATATGTCAGTTATTTAATGCCAGTGAATAAAACGATGAAACAGGTGTCTTTAAATTAATTTTGTTAATACAATTGTACTGGAAAAACTTTAAAAACAACAAAGAAAAATATCGACACGCATAGATTGAACCTGCGACCATCTCCTTAAAGCCGGGTTTCAATCCCTGCATGTAGATTTTTGTATTGAATGTCTTCAGTTAAGAGTATCATTTAATTATCATTAGCATCGTCAACGCCCCATACAATAGTTCATTAAATCTGAATGAGTGGGGTTAAAAGGTATCTATAGATCCTGTTATATTTAAATTTAAGCTTAGAGTTTTCTAATTCTGTAATTCAGGTAAATAAAATGAAACAAATACAAAAACCCTTTGTCGTGTTGTTCAAAGGTTAATTTTGTTTATTTTCTTATATTCTCGCACATGTACGAGCGTTTAGGGTTCTTAGCAATATTAAGTATTTGCGTGCAAGTGTACTCTCTGAATTTTCAGACCACGACGACCCGCTGTAATTCAATCTCTCTCGTGTAATTCTCTTGGAATTGAGTCAGAATATCATAGAGTAGTCGTGTATAGAGACTTAATACTAATTACAAACTTATGGGTGCGAGTGTTTAATTAGTTGCATGTTGTGTAATACATAGAAGTCATTAATAAAAAAACTTGAAATAACTTGAAGGAAATGTAATTAAATAAAACTCGTTAGTTTTTCTAAATTTACAAACGTTTCCCTTTTATTTTTTAAAACAATGCTGGTACGAATAAACGCGAATCTATAATAAAAGCAAATTTGTTAAGTTTTTCCGTTCGTTCAACAGTGTAATTAAAATGTAGTCGTACGTACATTATCGCGTGACATTTTGAAATGCGATCATTTAGCGTTGCATGCATGCTGCAAAAGCCATAGTAATTATTGCATCAGTTTAATTGTGAATATGACCGCTTTAGCGTATGTAATAGTCATTAGTATATTTATAGAGTGGATGAAAATTTAGAATTTTTGTCATAGGATAGCAATCAAGCAGATGCTTCTCCTGATGGAAAGAGATAACCTATAGACCGCAAAGAAGTTAATGGTGCGATAAGTATTAAATGTAACTTACATTAGCGATATATGTATCCTTTTAGCAGAAGAGCTATTTGCTATTTTGCTATTTTGTGATGTATAAAAACTATCGCCTCTGTGGTCTTGTGGTCTGGTGTCGGTGTTGACTACATGAGATCTCATGTGCGATTGCCGGGACTGGCAATTCAAAAATGTATTTTTTTTCAGTTTTCCGATAAAAACATTGCTCGGAATTGGAAAGTGCTCTGTTGCGGATAGGCTCGTTGCCTATCAAATTATAGGACCAAATATCTTAGGCTAATCCGGGGTGCACTTGTTTTCCCTCTGTCTACCTCTTCGTGGAATCGGATGTGAAGATACTTAGAATACTCAAAACTTCTTTATTATTATCTGAAATATCACAACAATAATATATATTCTGTGCAAAACAAATGTCGCTCCAGATTCTATTGTTGTCTCTGTTCAAACACAACCTATAATTATAACTAAATGCGGCAAGGATTCAGTAACAAAGTAAGTCGCAAGGTGACAGGGTTTATTAATTCAGTTTCATATTCGTACCAATTTCAGTGGAGTTTCTAATCCATTTGTGTTTGTAAATGTTTGTTAGCCACAAGCTTTATAAGTTAGACGCAAGTTTAGTAGAATAAAGCCCACTTAGTTTAAAAAGTAACATTTTTATATCATAAGATAGCAAACAAGCAGATGAGTCTCCTGATGGAGAGAAACGATCACCTACAGACACCAAACATCTTTATGATGCGTTGCACAACTGTCGTGTGATAAGCGTAGATGTTTTGTACAGGAATTGACGCCATTAGAGCAATGGGCCACCTGATGGAAAGCAGGCACCATTGCCTATTTACATCAGCAACAAATGTAGCTAGCCGCTAATGCAGTACCTAATAACGTTTGTATTTGTGGAATTGTCTGTTTATTGTGAATGTTACGGAATTCATATATGTATTTTTATGTACTAGCATCATTGACACTAACATCCATAAATCAATTAAATCAATTCGTGTAATTTGTCCACCGATATTTGATTATAACCAGCTGTTGCCCGCGGTTTCGCTCGCGTAAAGTAAGAGACAAAAAGTAGCCTATGTCACTCTCCAACCCTTCAAATATCTCCAACTTCACGTCAATTCGTTGCTCCGTTTTGTCATGAAAGGCGGACGAACAAACACATACATACAATTTCCCATTTATAACATTAGCATGGATTAGGTAGACCCCGCAGCCTGCTGCGCTACAAAAATCTTGGGGAAACCCGCGAGTAATATTTCCGAGATAAGAAGCAGTTTATGAGCTTTTCCAGGTCATCATCTATATAATATGTGCCAAATTTTATCAAAATCGATTTAGCCGTTTTTGCGTGAGTGAATAACAAACATTCATCCAACCATCAAAACATAATGAGAAACATTTAGAATACTAGCTGCACTTAGCAACCCGCTGCATCATAATGGTTTTGATAAATCCTACGGGGATAAATTATTTTTCGGGATAAAAGTATCCTATAAGGTATTCCAGGTCATCATCTATGTTTGTGCCAAATTTCATCAAATTCGATTTAGCCGTTTTTGAGTGATCGAGTAACAAACATCCAAACTTTCGCATTTATTATATTACATTGATATAAAAAAAAACATACACAACCAGTATCTTAAAACGCGCGTCCACCGAAAATAAGCGCACAATTTTATTTTGTTCGCTCATTTTAAAAAGAATCGCGTCGATAGCGTCACTCTTAATTTTATAACCTTTTGTACATTGCTTTTTATAAACAATTATGAATCTTGCGCTTAAGGTTGGATTTCGAAAAAACATATGTTTTTGCCATATCTATAACTACTTATCTGAAATTAGCGACAGTTTTGAGCACATGCGTAGATAACCGGATAGTAGCACTCTTTGGTTTTGAGTGTCAGTTTTGTTCGGGATCTTGGGCTTTTTATATCAATGTTATATTAATATGAATTTATTTATTTATTAACCTTGGACCCAGTCACGATTATCGCTACGATGATCAAACATTGTAATTTACCGCGGAAGTCACGTGTATTACCGGTTAAGACGTCAATTTTGTCTCCACGTCTTAAAACCTCATTGTTATTGGCATGCAGTAATAAACATCTGTTTGTTCTTAACATGCAAGCCCAGTGCGTAAACTGTCGTCAGGCAGGAAGTAATTACGGCAGTGTCCATTATTATAACCGCGGGGAGGCCGTACTTTGAGCCATACGCGCGTGTTGCTATTAATTCATAAACGGTAGCGAATAGCGATATACGTGTATTTTTTGTACAATCATCACAACGATTCTCTTGCGGGGTTTTTCCAGATTGAACCTAACGTCTATAGATTTTCTGGTTCACCGTGATTCACGAATTCGTTGGTTGACGAGATCGATCAGACGACGAATCGGATCTGTGGAAGATGGGAATCCCTATCACAGAATTTTATCGACCTGCAGGCCTACTCTTGAAAACAATATAAATCTTAAACCAATATTGAAAAAACAATAAGTTTCGAATATCGTCAAAAAACGGTACTCTTGAAACCAATATTGCCCACATTGATTCAGTATAGTAACGACCTAATTATTGGAAATAGATGTCATCGTTACACGTCAAGCTAGTCTTACAAATGGAAATTTTACATACCGGTTTTTTTTTTTTTATATCATAAGATAGCAAACAAGCAGATGGGTCTCCTGATGGAAAGAGTCAACCATCGCCTATAGACACCAAAGATGTTAATGGTGCGTTGCTATCTTGTGGCGAGGTCTAATGCCACATGCATAAGTTTACCGGCTACCTTACCCTCCAAACCGGAACACGACAGCGACAAGCACTGACGCTATTGCGGCAGGAATAGGCAAGGCGGTGGTACCTGACCCGGGCGAGACAATGCAGAACTCTACCACCTAGTAGCCACGATGGTAGTGACTCGATAGCCATTCGGTCGCCTTTTACGACCTGCCTGGCAGAACGGCAGTTGGCCTATTCTACAAAGGAGGCCGGGACCAACACGGCGAACCGTTTTAAACAAAATAACGAATAAAAGCAATAATGAGTAGTTCCGAAAAATTCGAAATACGTGTGGCAATGTCGCCGAATCCAATAATTAATTATAGTTGTTCAGAGTACGAAATACTTCAAAATTCATTAAATATTCATTTAAAATTAAAATCGGTTTTCAAGAGTTTCTACTGATGACGGTTATCCTCTACTTCTAGCGATAAAACGGGTTTGAGAGCTTAATATGTTCATCAGACACGGTCATGGTAACACACAACTCTACAGACTCCGAGCTGCTACTGAGATTAAGGATTTTCGAGATAATCCTAAATGAGGAATTCGTCTAAGCCGGGATCCAACCCAGGACCTCATGATCTTAACTAGGCTAATCCCTAGACCACGAGTCTACATCATTTTAAAAAATCAATTGAAAGTATTTTAGAGACACAGTATGGAAAAAAACCGGTCAAGTGTAAGTTGGAATCGCATATCGAGGGTTCCTTACAAAGTTATAGGTAAATGTCATGATTCTAGATCAATGGGAAGTACCCTATAGGCCTTGATTCTCTTGTAAAATCGCAAAATATGCGACGTAAACGGTCATATCTTTTGATCTTGTTTTTTTTTGTGGTAACAAATAATTTACGATTTTTGGATTTGGTGTTGTAATACATTGTTTCTTACCAAATTTCATAATTCTAGGTCAACGTGAAGTAATAGTGCCCCATAGAGTTTAAGTTCTTTTTAAAATCACAAAATATACGACATATTATTACACAATTTGCGAAGCATTTGTAGTTTACGGTTATGGTTTTTCTTTTTAAGCATAACGGAACCGGTTAAGTAATGTTCTAAAAACATATATAATGTCAAGTGAAATAATAATAAATTATTCACTGTTGTAAGATATAAACCAACATAAGCCGGTTGAGTGATATACTAAATATATGTTGTGAAGTGAAATTAAAGTGCAAGTGCTAGTGAATTGTCTAACAGTGATGGAATTTCACCAAGTGCCGACGATGGGAAGTA
Organism: Apodemia mormo; assembly: GCA_036924255.1. NCBI lineage: Eukaryota > Metazoa > Arthropoda > Insecta > Lepidoptera > Riodinidae > Apodemia > Apodemia mormo. The sequence continues at coordinate 15,254,599 of JAUPFN010000021.1, read as the reverse complement.
TAGAGTATATATGCGAAATATCTCATCATTCATTGGTCATATCTTTAGATTGCGTTGACTTACAAGTTTGTTTCTTTATTCACAGCTGAGAGGGGCCATTAACCTGAGTATTTCATATAAATTTCAACTTGGTACCTCTACACATTCCTGAGAAAAAGTGTCGTGACAGACGGACAGATGGACAAACGGACAGACAGACAGGCAAACAGCGAAGTGATCTTTCCTTATGATTAACGGAACTCTAAAAATTATCTTTACATTACCGCTATTCATGAGCCCTTATTTAGTGCTTATAAACGATTATGTGCTTACTTAATACGTGGTGTAAAACCTTTGCATCCCTTTTTACGACAATAAAGCAAACGGAGGAGTACGAAATTTGACACAGTTAAAATTTACATAGTAAAGAAGAGCAGAAAGCTAATACTTTTATATAATATGCATTAACAAAGTAAACATTACACTCACTTCGATTATTTCATAAACATCATAATATACAAAAATGTATAATATTATGTTTATGGCTAAAGTTTGATGTCGAACTTAGAAGAGATTTTATTGTTAGTCTATTATTAACAATCATAGAATTGCTGTTGAATTTCGGCTGTAGGGCAATCGCTAGTGTGCTCAAAAAGGTCGCATACCATTAAGATAAATCTTGAATTCTAGGTTGTAAAATATTCAAATAGTTCAATGTAGGAAACGTTATGTTGAGTGCTTTCTTTTCCGTTTCAAATAAATATGCAGATAAAAGTTCCAGCTGTTCTTATGATGACTTAGATTACTTTTAGAATCTTTGGAATTTAAAATAGAAAAATATACGCTCTGATACTTCGACTATAATATTATTCTACTAGAAAAATGATTTAAAACATGCGCAAGGTAGGTTAGAACGTGGTCTAATACCTACCTGGAACATTTTTTTTTTAATTAAGAACAAGCTGAATTTTTGTAAACAGTTTCGTATTGACGAGACGCTAATTTTTTCTATCTTCGAAAAATCTAGAAATGGGTAATGATTGGGATCGGATGTCGACGATGGAAAGTGTAGAATATAATAAAGATATAGAATATATTTTTATTCAGAATATAATTTTCCCCGTGTTGGTCCCGAGCTCCTTTGAATAATAGGCCAATTGTTGTTCTGCCTGGAAGGTCGTAAAAGGCGACCGATTGGCTATGCGAGTCACTACCATCGTAGCTACGGGGTAGAGTTCTGTGTTGTCTCGCGTGGGTCCGGTACAAACAATTATTCAACATATTAATCAACATTTTATATGAAAATGTTTTTGTTGGGATTGTTATTACCTAGATTAGTCTACATATACGGCCTAGCTACGAATTTAAATATCTACACAGTAATAAATCTGTTGCATAAATTAAGAGTTTTTGTTTTGGTTTGACATCACCCCCTTACCTGTTATAATAGCGTCAGTGCTTGACATTGTCGTATTCCAATTTGAAAGGTTAAAAGTAGCTAGCAAACCTATGTATTTGTCGCATAACATCTCCGCCACTTGGACAGCATTGCACCACTATCATATTTGCTTTCTTTAGGCACAGGTAATCTCTTTCCAACCGGAGGTATAAAGCAAATAGATGGTATTTGCTGTTTGTTACATTAATTGGTATATAAAAAATATTCCTGCCACAATATTGTGAATGCATGTCACTTGTGTATTAAGGTTTGGAGAGTAGTGTTGTCGGGAAACACAATCTATGGTGTCTATAGGCGATGATTGTCTCTTGCCGTCGGGAGAATCATCTGCTTGTTCTCTTACATGTAATCATTAATATAAAAATCCCAGAATACACAAGCAGTGTCTCAAAAACGTCCTCTAAAAATGAGCGCACAATATTAAATTGTGTTTTCATTTTAAATAGAATCCTGTCAGTCGCGATACTTTAAATTTTTTTTTGAACATTGCTTTATAAAAACAACTATAATTCTTGCGCTTAAAGTTTGATATGCAAAGACATATTTTTGCCGTATTTATAACTACTTATGTAAAAATTTGCAACAGTTTTGAGGTAACTCTTTGGTTTCAGTATCAGTTTTGTTCGGGACTGTGCATCTTGGATTTTTTTATATCGATGTATGTAATATAGAAAATGCTATAAATATATTTTAAACAACACCATAAAATTTTTAAAATCGTACAAATTTTATGACCACAACGATAAATTATTTATGAATAATTATATGTTATAAAACATACATAAAATAAATATCTTAAAATGGCATACTAATAAATTTCTTTTTATGTACTTATTATTCAATGAACCTGCGATACGTTGAGAGTTGACACATTAGGGTTAGGTCAAGAAGAGGTTTAGATCCGGTCCCTTAAAGAATAGACCATCTGCTATTCTACTAGGCAGTTCGTAAAAGGCAAACAATTAGCTAAACGTGTCACTACCATCGTGCATACTAGGTGGTAGAGATCCGCAACGTCTCGCCCGGGTATTTGGTACCACCGCCTTACTTATTCCTATTGCAATAGCATCAATTGTTTGTTATTGTCGTGTTCCCGTTTGCAAAGTAAGGTAGCCGGTAGACTTATGCATGTGGCATTACCATCCCGCGATACGGATAATAACGGATCATTAACATCTTTGGTGTACGTAGGCCATGATCGTCTTTTTCACAAGCAAAGCCATATGGTTGTTTACTATTATAACATAAAAGGGGTGCAAGTAGTGAACCCACACGTAGCTAACGGTATTAATTCCCAATTATTTATGCCAACCTATTTACAAATGGCCCGAAAATCCAGCTTTGAGCAAATTATGTTTACTAGGCGGTAGAATTCTGCAGTTTCTCGCCCGGGTCTGGTACTAACTCCTTACCTATTCCTGCTGCAATAGCGTCAGTGCTTGTCATTGTCATGTTCCTGTTTGGAGGGTAAGATAGTCGGTAAACTTATGCATATAGTAGTAAGATCTTGCCACAACGATAGCAACGTACCATTAACATCTTTGATGTCTATAGGCTATAGATATCTTTTTCCATTAGGAAAACTATCTGCTTGTTTGCTATATTATAAAAATGTTTTCCACAAAAACTGAAAAACTTGTTTAGAACAAATTTATTAACCCACTATTCAAATCCAGAACTTCGTATTTGTTGATTTTAGATTTTGTATCCGTACCCAAAGTGTTCACACGGTACCCTAATACTAAAACTTCGCTTTCCGTCTGTATGTCTGTTACCAAGCCTTATCCCATAAACCGTTATAGCTAAACAATTGAAATTCTCACAGATTATGTATTTATGTTGCCACTGCTGTGACTACAAATACAAAAAACGTTACGTTACTAATTTTCCAATTTTCACATATTTGGTACATAATCGAATTCTTAACACCCTCCTTCAGTATATATTAAATGTGGCATTAGATCTCGCCACAAGATAGCAACGCACCATTAACATCTTTGGTGTCTATAGATACATACATATCTTCACGCCTGTTCTCTTACGGGGTAGGCAGAGAGAAAAGAATGCCATATATCATGATCCTTGCAGGCTTGTCTCGCTTCCTCCATATTTATCACTCTCTTCATACACACACGCCGGTTGCGAAGACTCTTGACACCACCTTCGAACAGTACTCGATCAATCTGATCATGGTATGTCAGTCTTGGTCTTCCCCGGTCCCTACATCCTTCCACATTCGCATTGTATATCTGTTTCGTTAACCTTTCATATACCATTCATTCTACATGTCCGAACCAACGGATAAACAGATAAACAGACAAACAGACAAAAATTCTAAAAACTATATTTTTGGCTTCGATATTGATTGTAGTTCACGCCCCAAGTATTCTTTTTAAAAAATATTCAATGTACAGTTTTGACTTTCCTACGATTTTATTATATGTATAGATGCGAAAGTAACTCTGTCTGTCTGTCTCTTCTTCACGGCTAAACCACTAAATCAGTTTGGGTGAAATTTGGTACGAAGATAGTCTGAGACCCGAGAAAGGACATGGTATAGTTTTTATCCCGGAAATCGCACAGGAACTGGAGCTATGTGGGTAAAATTCTGGGACTGCCTATCTTTTAAACCACGGTAATAAAGAATATCTTAGGCTACTTTTATTTTAGAAATTATTCCACGTAGATGAAGTCACCGCCACAGCTAGTTATAATTGCCTTATTACAACAGTACAAGTGTATTAAGTGATAAAAATTGTATTGTAATGTAGTTTCACTAAGTGCCGATGATGAAGAATATAGAATATAGAAAAAAATAACTTTACCATCACGACGCGACGATTCAAACATTTTTTAATTATTTAACAGTCTGTCACTTAGACCATACTCAGACGGAAGCCTAAACGATCCATTGTTCACACCATTTTAGATTCAACTCATAGAAATATATTGATTTTTGGCGTTGTTTCAATATTAAATTCCCTGTAGTGAAATACTTAGCCTTATTTGTTTTGCTTTCAACAGCCGAAATGGTACTACAAAACCGTTCGTTTATTTCCCTTTGAGGTATAATTTTAATAAGGCGCCTAAAGACAACATCGCTTGATTTAATTCGAAAATCTCTCTTAAGATTAAAATATTATCTATATTACATATAATAAAATCGTAAGAAAGTCAAAACTGTACATTGAATATTTTTTAAAAGAATACTTGAGGCGTGATCTACAATCGATATCGAAGCCAAAAATATAGTTTTTAGAATGTTTGTCTGTTTGTCCGTTTATCTGTTTGTCTGTTTGTCTGTATGTATGTCCGGGGTAAACTCAAAAAGTACTACATGGATTTACTTCAAATTTTGCATGAATATTACTTATAGGTTGGGTCAACATATAGGCTACATATTATCACGCTATCACTTACGGGGGAGGTGCGGAGTAAACGAAGTCCGCGCGGACGAAGTCGCTGGCAACAGCTAGTATTATTATATAATACGTAATGTTTTTATTATTCATCTAATACTACTATTATTCATATAATACGTAATGTTTTTATTATTATATTAACACACTTTTATGTACTGACTTTTACTTTTTATATATAAACATTAAAACAAGGCACTGTTTTCTTTTTTGATCGTCTCGTGGGCGCATCATAGAGGACTCACTGAAAATCAGTGTTATAGCAAATATTGCTATAGCGTATGCTGAGATGAGCATTCTTTTGGTATCACATCACTTATAAAAAAAGTAGTATAAGTTTAATTGTTTTAGTTTTGTCTTGTTCCTTTATACTTGTAAACTAATAAATAGTGTATATTGTATATTGTATGCTGTAACAGATTATGTAAAAATGTGGTACCAATAAATACTATCTTACCTTATCTAAAATTTTGATATTGCATTTAATCCGGGAATAGAGCATTTGTCTATCTATCAGGCAATTTGTAAGCGACGAACGATTGGCCAAACCTGTCACTATCCTCATAACTACTGGGTGGTGGAGTTCCGCAGCGTCTCGAGTTTGGTATCACCTATTACTTTTTCCTGCCGTAATAGCGTCAGCTCTTGCCACTTACGTGTTCTGGGTTATAGGTCAGGAGGCCGATAAATATTTTATACTTATACCTTCTTCACTTTCTATCAGGAGAGCCATCCGCTTGTTTACTCTGGTATTTATAAATCAATACTTTTCGTTTCTTATATCACAGCAAACAAGCACACGGGTCTCCTGATGGAAAGAGTCAACCATCGCCTATAGACACCTAATATATTGATGGTGCGTTGCTATCTTGTAGCGAGGTCTGCATAAGTTTGGTCTGCATAAGTATCCAATCCAATCGAATGCCATTAACCGCGTTTCGATCGATCCAGCCGTTCAATAGTTATGAGATGTTTACATACACACATACACATACATACATACAGACATACTGACGTCATCGTGAAAGTAGTCGGAAAAGGTTCCTAGGACCGCAAAACGTGGAGATCTGGTGAAAACTCGATTTTCGAAAAACGGGGTAAAATCAGTAACTTCCTTATCTACATACGTAGCGGGAAGTTAAAAAAAAAAAAAACAAAAAAATCACCTGTGAAACATTAAATCATAGTTTGTCAAGATAAGTACGTGTTGTTTAAAATTTAGGAACTCGTTTTATTGTTTAATCTAGGGTAAAATTTCGACCACAAGGGCAATAGCTAGTTACTATAAAATAACAAATTTACTCGGAGCGTATTGAAAAAAAAATATTGCTTCAGTTTCCTAGCTGGCGCATCAGATCACCATCAGTTTGAAGATTGGAAGCAATGAACACATTAATCAATTCTTATTTATTATGTATACCAAATTTAAATTATACGATCACTTCCAAAATAGCGAAATCTAATACTTTTATTGGTTTTAAATACCCGATTATGTACATTTAAGCAATTTAATCTATTAAAATTGTAATTTTAGCTGGAATTCTTTCTATTAAGAATTAAAAAGCTTTACAAATCAGATCATCGTTGACATTGATCTTCGTGTTTAAATATATTTGAAATAATTTAAGTTATTATCTAAACTAATGCGAGAGGTAATCAAATTACAGTCACCGATAAATTTTGAAAGTTGTCCTATTACTATATCAAGACTAAAGACAAAGTACGTGACGTTCTATGCGGGAGGCATATTTTTAAAAGTAATGGCTAACAATGGATTATGGTGATTACGAATTGTATTGGTAAAGAAAAATACCATCACGCATGGTCCCTTTGTGGGCTAGACAGAGTAAACCGAACGTCTATAGAATTTTAGGTTCACCATGATTTACTAACTGTTGGCGGTTCACTGTTGGTTGGGGAGATGAGTGGTAATTCCTATCTCCGCATTTCACTGACCTGATAAGGATTATCTACTGTTTCTAGCGTTAACCGGGACAGACGATTTGACATGCTTTTCGAGCCACGGGAATGGTAAAACACCACCCGTTAACTCCGAGCTGCTTCTGAGATTTTGGATTTTCTAGAAAAACTCCAAAAACCTCAATAACACTTTTGCCCGACCCGGGGATCATTCCGGGATCTCATGAACTGAGTCGAACTGACTAACCCCTTTTTTATATATGTCGCAGTGAAATTGTCAATAGCCGTTAGATTATAATCTACCTAGGGATTTTATAATTTGGGTGGGTTAGGTTAGAAGTTAAATTATAATATCACTTAGGTAGATTATAATCTAACGGTACTGACAATTTCACTGCGACATATATAAGATAGCAAACAAGCAGACGGTAAGAGTCAATCATCACCTACAGACATCAAAGGTTTAATGGTGAGTTGCTATCTTGTGGCGAGGTCTAATGCCACATGCAAAAGTTTACCGGCTACCTTACCCTCCAAACCGAAACACGATAGTGACAAGCACTGACGCTATTGCGGCAGGAGTAGGTAAGGCGGTGGTACCAGACCCGGGCGAGACAATGCAGACCTCTACCACCTAGTAGCCACGATGGTAGTGACTCCTATATATATATATATATATATATATATATATATATATATATATATATATATATATATATATATATATATATATATATATATATATATATACACCCCAATATGGAACACGATAGTAACAGGAACTGACGCTATTAGGTAAAGTTAGGGAATATGTAAGGTGGTAGTACAGGACCTGCGTGAGACAATGCAGTACTCTACCACCTAGTAGTTACGATGGTGGTACCACAAATAGCCTTTTGGTCGCCTTTTACGACCTGCCTGGCAGGACGGCAGTTGGCCTATTCTTCAAGGGAGCCCAGGACCAACACGGGGAAAATTAAAGAACAAAAGGCAGTGTATGGCATATTTTTTTCAATATTTCAATATTCAACTTTGTGTTCAGTAACAACTAACATAGGTATATGCATGTGGCATTAGACCTCGCAACAAAATGGTAACGCAACATTGACATCTTTGGTGTCTATAGGCGATGGTCGAGTCTTTCCACCAGAAAACCTATCTGCCTGTTTCTATGTTATGATATAAAAAATTATAAAAATATAAAAAAATATGTACTTATTTGACAAAATCATAACTCTTCTTCTGAATCAATCAAAAATTTTACGATTGCATCTAGATTGCAAATGATTTCCTTCTTGAAAGGTGGCAATCGAGGAAAATCTTCTTGCAAGTATATCGATAATTCGCGCATATATCAACTTATGAATCCATACTATCTGTACTAATATTATAAATACGAAAGTCTTACTACCTGTCCGTCTATTTATTCGTCTATCTATCATTTTGTCTATCTGTTACCACTTGCGCTTTTACGGTTAAACCACTGAACGGATTTTGATGAAATTTGGCAAGAAGATAGTTGAAAAGACGGGGTAAAAAATAAGCTATTTTTTTAAATACAACCCTGGGGCCGAAATAGGGGATAAAATATTGTATGGTATTTCTAACATTGATGACATGTTAATTTTCTCATGAGCGTAGTTGCGCGGTTCAAATAGTTAATTAATCTATATTATTATTTAAAATGCGAAAATTAGGATGTTTGGATAGATGAATGGATGTTTGTTACTAAAACACGCCAAAACTATTGAACGCATTTGTATAAAATTTGGCTCTCAGATAGATGGTGAACTGGAATAGCACATAGGCTATTTTTTATCCTGGAAAAATGAGTTGTTTCTGTGGAATTCACCAAAATACCATCTAAAAAATAATAGTAAGTATGTATATTTATAAATCTGAAATAAAGATGCCTAATCAATACGATATGTTATTTCGTGTAATACTTAATAACAAACTGTCAACTTTTTTACAAATACGCAATAAACATTTTTGTACTCGACGTATTTCTTCACTTCTATGCAAATAAAACACATTATCGTCAAAATTGTAATGGCATTTAAATACTACAAACTTCTTAAACGACTGCTTCAATGTTTGCCACGCAATAAATTCTGATGAAAGTAAAATATTTTGTCGCTCCTCGGCCGTGAGTAACACGAAATTGTTTGACGGATAGACGCCACAAAATGCATTATAACGATAGTATAGTCCTATTTATATACAATGAGTTCATTTATATATTGAGCTACGAAAAGCATCTATTAAAAACACGTTTCAATATATATTTAATTTATATATACAATATATATTTAATTCAATATATATTAATATATTTCAACACTCCACTTGCTCCCTGCCTCTCCTTCGCTTACGTTAATCCTTAGTTCTAATGGCACCTGATATTTTTAAAACAATGTCATAATTTAACTTTTTAGATATCACACGTGTAAGTTTTAACGTAGTTTTTTAATCAGTAGAGCTGACTAAATTTAAAAAGCTAGTCAGCTCTTTCAATTAAAAACTAACGTCAAATACCGTAAATTGTATTTGACGTAGTTGATAAATCCCGAACGAAATAAAATCGCTTAATTCGTTCGGAATTTATCAATGAAGAATTTTTTAAAAAGATTTTTTTACATTTTTTTACTTTTCAATTTTATAGCAATCAATAAAACAGCTTAGTGCTCAAAAACTGCGTTGAATGCCATTCGAAAGATCATAATCGGTCATCTATTATTATTTAAGTACTAGCTGACCCGGCAAACGTTGTTCTGCCTTTTTAACTACACTTTTTTTTCAATTTTTTCTCACCTTTTAAACCTTCCCTGGACTTCAACAATTAATTCAAAACCAAAATTAGCCAAATTGGTTCAGCCGTTCTCGAGTTTTAGAAAAACTAATAAACAAAAATTGATTTTTATACATATAGATTTAGTATCAATTTTTACAAACTTTAGATTTTTGAACTCTAAAAACTCAAAAGTTAATGCTTAGGTATAGTGTTTGCTTCTTTGAGCTTAAAATATCATAATGTAGCGGGAAGTTTCAACGATGGAACAGGGTCAACCGGCTTACAGATTTTTTTCAGTGATTTCTCTACTTTCTGTCCATCGAATTAAATCGCTTATAATCGATAGACAGAGAGTAATAGGCAGAGATGATACCAATATATATAATACGCTGATGATATATCTGTTGTGATTACAAGCAAAATATCGCAAATTCAATTTGAATGCAATAATACACTAAAACTGATAGTAGAATGGCTTAATGCCAACAATTTAAAAGTTAATTTCAATAAAACAACATATATTCATTTTCAAAGCTATAAAACTAGTCCCATTAATCTTACTATGTCTTATAATAATACCTCAATACAAGAAACAAATACATTTAAATTTCTTGGAGTTGTACTTGATAAAAATTGTAATTGGAAGGCACATATAGAGAAACTATGTAATAATATTAATTCACAAGTATATGCTCTCTTTAGATTGAAACAAATTTGTGGTGAAGATATAGCTTTAACTTCTTATCACGGATTAGTAGCATCCAAGCTAAGGTATGGACTTATTCTTTGGGGAAATTCTACAGATGTTCAAAAAGTGTTGATCGTTCAGAAAAAATGTGTGCGTGCAATATGTGGCATAGACCCTTTCATTTCTTGTAAACCATATTTCAAAAGACTAAAATTGATGACCTTACCTTGTATGTACATCTATGAAGCAGCAATGTTTGTGAGAAGGCATCCGAATATTTTTCCTAGATTAGGAGACTTAGCTAACTTCAATATTAGGGATAAGGATAAAATTACTATGCCAGTTTTAACTAGTTCCATTGTAGCAAAGAACTGCTATGTTATGTGCATTAAAATTTATAACAAATTACCAAAAGATATGAGAATGTTGCCAATAAATAAATTTAAAGCAGCTTTGCAATCTTTATTAATTAATAAAGTTTATTATACAGTACAAGAATTTTTCGTAAATTATAAAGATTAATATTAGAACCATGACCTATTATCATTTCTAAGTTCATTCCATCAAATTGTTATTGTCTTTTTTATTATTATTATTTAAATGGATGCTAAATTAGTTGCACGAAATTTGATAGATATTTTGCTACGTTTTTACTTTTCAGGCTATAGATATTTCGTAACATTTGTTTATAATTATAGAGTAGATTAAGTTTATTTTTAGATTACTAAATAATAATGTTATTTAAAAAGTTTGGAAATATTAACCATGACAGGCATATGACGATTGTATAATTATTCTAATTTATTGTTGGTTCAAATACTTAAATTTTTGTGCCGAAGTCATATTAAATTAGTAGTTTTAATTTATAATTATATTTGTTTAAAAAAAAAAAATTGTATGCCAATTTGGTAGAATACGCGGATGTATTATAACTAATGTAAACCTATAAAACTGTACCGTATTCTGAGCAATAAATTTCATTTCATTTCATTTCATTTCAATAAAAAACTTATACAACTATTATACAGTACGTCTTAGGGAATAAATTCTATGTCTCTCGGTACTAACAACACCAAGTACGGTTTCCTCATCCATTTTAGTACCTTTACTGGTCTTATTAAAAGATAAATTATCTTTTACGCAATGAGACGCATATAAAATGTTGCTTCATTGTTCTGTTGTCTACCATTTAAGTGAATCAGCCCTTTTCTTTGAAAAGATGGATTGGCTTTGCTATATTTGTGTACATTGCAACATCCATCCCACATGTTCACACCTATCTAGGGAATTCTAAAACAGCTGTCGTTTTAGAAGCTTTTTGTTGTTGTTTCTCATAAGTTTTATTGTTTCCAAGAATGTGTAGCTTGACATTTTTAAGTACCTAACTAAATATGGTGTGCGCTTTTCTTGTCTTTGTAGTTTTTTTATATTTACATTATCATATGTCAGATGATTTAATTTTTTGTATTTTTTTTGTGATTTCTCACGAAGACGAAAAATATGTTTGTAAATCATGTTAACTACATATTATAAAAAAGCACCTGCCGCGTCTGTCTGCCTGTTCGCACACCGAACTCAAAAAACTAAAAACCACTAAACGGGTTTTCATGCGGTTTTCAGTAATAGATAGAAGAATTCGTGAGGGAGGTTGAGGTTTATAATTTGTCAAGGTTTTTTGTATATATTACCCGTGCGAAGCCGGAGCGGATCGCTAGTTTGTTAAAATGAAATAGTCATTAAACTGTTATTAATTTAATTGTTTAAACTTTGACTACTTAAGCTTGTGAAAAAGTCGATATTGTTGTAGGTAGTATTTATAACACGGTGGAAAGTAGATACATAAGTCTGTCAGCCCGGTCACGTCACATAAAAAGTGACAACTGCTAAAATTTTGTATTGAAAACAGAATAAAACGAACGTCTATAAAATTTCCGGTTCACCACAATTCACCGGGTTGTCGGTTAGCGAAATGAGTGGTGATCCCAATCACCGCATTTTATCTTGTATAATTATATATTTATTGTTTTTTGATTATTGAATATTTCTAGCGATAACTGGAGCTGACGGCTTTTACGTTATAATCCAAGGAACGGGAGTAGTAACACACTGTCTAAAACATATATGGAATAAGTTTCCTAAAACACTATGCTTAATTTTATTACGTATACCTATTGTATGCTTGTTGTCGTCGGCATTTGGTAAAAGAAAGCCCAATTGTAAAAAAACACAATATGTATATTTTAGTAACTTATACTGTTCTGTTATTCTTTCAAATTCTGTTTTTGGAAATCGTAATTATAACGTATTGATGAAGATGCTATTAAAAACGAAATCACTCGTAATTTAAGTGTAAATAAAGAATTTTTAAAACGGTACCAGTGCATTTAAACCTAATTTAAATATCACTATATTTTTTTAAAATGATTTAGTTTCAAACAAAACCATTTGACAAAGAAAAATAGTCAAAATATATTTTGTATGTATGCGAGCTATCTAGTACTAGATAAATAGAAAATAATAAATAACATTAAATAATATAAATCTTGGCACGTATTAAACCTGTGTAAATTGGCATCCATCATTTTATACATATTGGCATTAGTGTCAGACTTAGTGATTGGCAAACACATACTGTCGCGCCAAATCACCTTGGCATATAAAATATCGAAGTCTTTAAGTCGAGGGCCCAGCTCGAACGTCATTCGAAATAGAATTAGTTACAAAGACGTATCTATCTATAAATTTATACGTACTTATAAGGAATTAAATACATTTATGAACGTGATTTGGCAGAGGTCGCGTTAAGGTAAAGCCTTCAAGGATTGTAATGTCATTTTTATTATTTTTTTTATATCATAAGATTGTTTGTTTTATACGGTGGTGGCCCAGACCACCTTAGAAGTAGATTATATGTCCTTTTGCTAGGCAGTTCGTAAAATGCAAACGATTTGTAAATATTTGCTATATTGGCTATATATGTTACTATCACCGTGACTACTAGGTGGTAAAGCATTTGCATTATCTTAAAACATGTATTAAAAACTAAATAATGTATTATTATTAAGATTTCAAATATAGTTTTTTCAGTTTTCTGATAAAAACAACCTTGCTCGGGATTGAATAAGTCCCCGTTGGCTTACCACCTATCACATCTTGGGAAATAAGTATCTTCGGCTAATTGTGGGTGCATTGATTGTACCTTTGCCAACGTTTTCGAGGATCAATATCCGCCAATGCGTGAAGATATTTTTTGTTTGAATTACAATGCATTTTTTAGGATCGCTAACCTTTCGAAGAAAAAAGTCGATTGCGAAAAGGTATTCTTGGTAGGCCTTCTTTTAATGAGTTAGGATTTATGCATTGCTATTATGCCGAAAATGGCAAGTTTTAAATCAAAGAGCTTTTGTTTCAAATGGTTTATGTTCCATTTACGGTCGTCGCCATTTAAGACGGCGTACTAATGGCTTAATAGTTCAAAAGTAAGAGGTCTTGCTAAATTTAAACTAGTTAACACATCAATTTAAATTAGTCTAATGGGATTCCCATGCAGAGATTACAAAAGTTAAATTTGCTCTCGAAAATTTCTATTCTATTGAATACTTCAATATTAATTTGATTCAACTTAATATATTAGATTAAGTATACGTTTTTTTAAAATATGTTTGAAACGGGACAGGAAATCTTATTTTGTTTATATCATAAGATAGCAAACAAGCAGATGGCTCACCTGATAGAAAGAGAAAACCATCGCCTCTATACACCAAAGATGTTAATGGTGTGTTGTTATTCGTGGTCTTAATGCTACATGTATAAATTCACCGGCTACTTTATCCTCCAACACGACAATAACAGCACTAACGCTATTACGGCAGTAATAGGTAAGACAGTGGTACTAGACCCGGACGAGACAATGTAGAACTCTACCACCTAGTATCCACGATTGTCATGACACGCACAACTAATCGTTCGGCTGTTACGACCTGCCTGGGAAGAGGCAGATGGTCTATTCTTCAAGGGGAGCACGAACCAACAAGGGGTAAGTAGGAATAAAATTGGATTACAAAATTTGTAAGATTAAGCGAAGTACGGTAGTGTTATATATTTAACTAGGTGACCCGGCAAACGTTGTTTTGCTAAATATACTTATAACAGTATTTCTCTACTATATAATGGATGTTATTATACATATAAACCTTCCTCTTGAATCACTCTATCTACTAAAAAAAACTGCATTAAAATCCGTTGCCTAGTTTTAAAGATCTAAGCGTACGTAGGGACAGACAGCGGAAAGCGACTTTGTTTTATACCATGTAGCGACTAGCTACCCCTGCAGCTTTGCCCGCGGCTACAGTAGCAAGTCGTCAATTTAGTTTTTCATACAAATTTTTATCTGCTATTTCAGATCATTAAGGGTCAGTTTTTGAAAAAAAAAACGTTAGCCTATATTTGACTCCAAATCTTTGACTATCTCCATGTTAAATTTCATTAAAATCTTTTCAGTAGTTTAACCGGGAAAGCGTAACATAGTTTTCATCCCTGACGAAAACTTTTATCTTATTATTTTATTGAAAGTCTTGATAATATATAGAGAGCAATTGGGAGCATAATTGGCTGCTTCTCGTCTGTACATATAAATAAAATTGAAATGTCTTTAATCACGAAATAACTAGGTTTTTTCAAGTGCAGTGTATTATTTTTATGATACTAATACCTAAACAACCATTTTCTGTCTGTCTGTCTGACATTCCCTTTGTACGGGGTAATCTCTGGAACGGCTAGACTG
The DNA here is from genome assembly GCA_036924255.1 of Apodemia mormo. NCBI lineage: Eukaryota > Metazoa > Arthropoda > Insecta > Lepidoptera > Riodinidae > Apodemia > Apodemia mormo. The sequence goes on along the minus strand of JAUPFN010000021.1, from coordinate 15,239,557 downwards.
ATTTTGATAGGACATCACTGAAAGATAAAGGAGTTTATAGGGCAGGACATAGGCTAATTTTTAACAAAAGGAAGTAACAGTTTTGGATCACGCGAATGTGTTCGCGAGTTATAGCTAGTCTAGAAAATTGTAATGAAGTCCCCCCATTCAAACTAATTAGTTTTCTACGTAAAGGTTTTCAATGCTAGTTTTGAAGGAATTTAATTCGGTGTAGCTGCATTAAGACATTGAGTAGCTTGTGCTGACACGTGTTAACATTTGTGAGGGAAATTGAATGTAGTTTAAACTTAGATTAAGCTTCTTTTGTCGAAGAGTTTAAGCCCAGTAGATGAAATTTAGTGTTGCATTTAAATATCGTTACGATGATTTTCTTTCAATGTAGGCTGTTTTTTATATCATAAGGTAGCAAACAAGCAGATGGGTTTCCTAATGGAAAGAGTCAACCATCGCTTATAAACACCACAGATGTTAATAGTGCGTTGTTATCTTGTAGCGAGGTCTAATGCCACATACATAAGTTTACCGGCTACCTTACCCTCCAAACCAGAACACGACAACAACAAGCACTGACGATATTGCGGCAGGAATAGGTAAGGCGATGGTACCAGACCCGGGCGAGACAATGCAGAACTCTACCACCTAGTAGCCACGATGGTAGTGACTCGATAGCCAATCGGTCTATCTAATAGGCCAACTGCCGTGCCTGGCAGAACGGCAGTTGGCCTATTCTTCAAAGGAGGCCGGGACCAACACGGCGAAAAGTTTGATATAAAAAGGAAAAGTGTTACAATACTTAATTCCGCGGTTTAAACTTTTATATTAGTAAGGTGTAGAACATTCTAGGTGATACACTAGGAACATTCCGAACATAACTTTTTGTGGGAAACGTTTTATAGTCCAGTAAAAAGTTTAATGAAACCATGATCTGACCAGTTTTGGCGCAATGAGTAAATATGTGTTCATTAATACTTAAATAATGATATTATGAAAGAAATTTTGATTTAAAATTTAGGGGAAAGGAATGAAAAAAATAAAAAAGGGTTGAAAAATGCCTTTTTTTAAATAACTTAATAACGGTAGGAAATAGAAAAAAAAGTTTCAAGTAAAAGTTGTAGAGAAAAAAATTCTATACAAAAAAGTTCCTCTTCATTTTTTGTTATTTGCTTTAGTTTAGCTAAAAAAATAAGAATTAAATTTGTAATAAAATATGTAAAAATATATAAATATGGGAAAACATATGTAGTAGTGTTAGTACATATTTATGTGATGCGCGCGCTGCATGGTACAGGGCCATAATAATTCTGGTAAGTTTTTATAATTAATTACAAAAATGTTATTTTTGGTAGCTAAACTAAAGCAGATAACAAAAAATGAAGAGGAATTTTTTGTGTAGAATTTTTTTCTCTACAACTTTTACTTGAAACTTTTTTTTCTATTTCCTACCGTTATTAAGTTATTTAAAAAAGGCATTTTTCAACCCTTTTTTTTAATTTTTTCATCCCTTTCCCCTAAATTTAAATCAAAATTTCTTTCATAATATAATTATTTAAGTATTAATGAACACATTTTTACTCATTGCGCCAAAACTGGTCAGATCATGGTTTCATTAAACTTTTTACTGGATTATATGAATATTAGTTGTTGAACGGAACTTTAAGATTACAAGAAAGTATTCAATTGTAATAATCATCATCCGTCATTTGTATGATTGCTATAGTCGTGTTGCGATGCTCGGAATGCTTTTTTAATTATTTCATACAATTACAAGTAAATAATTATTTTTGTTACAGGTAAGATGATCATAATTGCTATGAATTAACAGCAGTCCGCAAATACATGCGAAGCAACGAAAAGTAAGTTGTTCAAGATTTCAATTTTATCTGACAAGTGGTATTAACAATATCGCTAAAATTATGTCTATCTTAGAGATTAGGCGTTACGATGTGTTAAGTAACCTTAACACATCGTAACGCCCAATCTCTGACATGGAAACAAAAAGAGCCGAATGTGATTATTACGATGAATATATGTATCTTTTACATTTAAAACGCTATACAAACATGCCAATTTCCGAGATTCTTGACAATTCTCAGTAAACACCGATTGCAAATACAAAATCAATTTAATTTGCTACTTTCCGTACACTCTTATATAGGTATCACCTCTGCAATGCCGCTGAAACGATAAAAATAATCTCAGAAGTTAAACAAACAAACAAACTCACTGACGTTCACTCCCCTTACCAATTCTTTCAATATGTTAGGTGTCGAAATCGCAAACGACGTCCAGTTTCGTCATCATTTGGAGGGCAAAGCTTAGTGAGTTCCAAGAAACTGGAAGTATTGGATCATTCCGACGGTACTTCATGGCTGGCCATGTACTAATCTATACAAATAAAAATGAATCTCTAAATGTGTTGCTAAGTGCAAAACTCGAGAACGGCTTAACCAATTTGGCTAATTTTGTTTGAAATATTTCTTGGAGTCCGTGGACGGGTTTTATGGAGAGAAAAATGGAAAAATTGTAAAGACAATATACAACACTTTTCTTTTACTATAGAAACTGTTCCTACTGGCAAATATTTGACGTTTTAAATATGTTCTAAGGCGGTACGAAGTACGTAGGGTCGACAGTGCTGTATAAAGCGCAAGTTCGGCCGCACATGGAGTACTGTTCGCACCTTTGGGCCGGTCCACACCAGTATCAAACCCTCTAATTAGACAAACAAAAACCAACGCAGACTGGAGCGGCTTGTCGATAACCCTATTCGTACCAGCGGACTTGAACCCCTTAGTTACTGGGAAGACGTTGGATATCTATGTTGTTCTGCCGTCTGTATAATGGGAAGTGTTCTGATGAGCTTTTCGATTTAATATCGGCAACCACGTTTCACCATTTCATTACACGCCGTAGTGAGGGATTCCACTTACACCATCTTGGCGATTGATCGTCTACGGCTGTTCGATTTGCACGTACCTTCTTTGTAACAACAGTCAAACTTTGGAACTGCCTACTTCACACGGTTTTTGCGTGTAGCTTTGATATCAGGATTTTTAAGAGGATGATGATGATCATATTACTTAGAAGCCGGCATCGCAATGGCAACCATATACTTGTGTTGTAAAGGTCACTAAAGTAAAGAACCGGCACAACTATCAACCGACGTCCATATATATGTATAATATATGCATGTAATATACGCACTCAACGCCACGTTTCACTTTGTAAATAAAGCAGGAACCCCAAGAGAAAATGCACTTCAAATCTATACACGTGAAGCTTTTTCGTAACTTAACCGTAAATGACATGCTATAGTTGCGCGGTGTATGGATGAATCCCTCGTTCAATAAAACCAGTTGCACACTTATTGCATAAATCAATCAATGTGTACGACGCCAGTCGCGAATCGTAACTACATATTACGCTATGAATTATGAGAGACATTTATAACCGCGATTGTGTGAATGACCGCCTCCGTAATCTTTGAATGTTTTTATACGTGTTTCAAGAAGAGACATGAATTTAATTGACCGACAATTTTAAAGACAGAAACCTCTTTATACGTTTTAACTGACTTTAAAAGGGGAAGGTTCTATATTTATCTTATGTTTTATATGTATGCACCTATATTGCCGTTAATTGAGAAATGAAATGAAAAATATTTATTTGCAAGAAGGGTATCACAGGTTATTAAAAGAGAATAATTACAGCTTTACCAAGTTCTAAATAAAGTTTCTCGCTGGTGATACAAGAAAGCTGCTAACTAATCTTTAAAAGTGTTGGAATATTAACCATCTATCTTCTCGCCAGTCACTTTATAAAATAGAACGATTGAGCAACTGAGTCACTTCCATCTTAACCACTACCTGATAAATAAACAAAAAGTATATTTACGTCCGTATCCCAGAAGAGATTTTTTTTTATATCAAAAGATAGCAAACAAGTAGATGGGTCTCCTGATGGAGAGTCAACCATCGCCTATAGACACCAAAGATGTTAATGGTGCGTTGCTATCTTGTGGCGAGGTCTAATGCCACATGCATAAGTTTACCGGCTACCTTACCCTCCAAACCGAAACACGACAGCGACAAGCAATGACGCTATTGCGGCAGGAATAGGTACCAGACCCGGGCGAGACAATGCCGATCTCTACCACCTAGTAGCCACGATGGCAGTGACTCGCATATTCAATCGGTCACCTTTTACGACCTCCCTGGCAGAACGGCAGTTGGTCTATTCTACAAATGAGCACGGAACCAACACGGGGAAAATAAGATAAGCAGAGGTACAAGTGCACCCACAATTAGTCGAATATAGTTATGGCCAATTGCACTAACATTGTCTTAGCTTACGACAATACTAAATAGTGTGCTGTCACTTTTTGTCTTAAATGAAAAGAATGTCACTAAACACTGTCCTAAGAGAAAGTTTGTGCAATTAGCCATTAGTCCTACAATGTGATAGGTGACAAGCCTATCGCCAAACGGGCACACTCAATTCTAGGCAACGTTATTTTTGTCATAAAACTGCAAAAAAAATTTGTTATTGCCCCGTGTTGGTTCCGGGCTCTTTTGAAGAATAGGCCAACTGCTGTTCTGGCAGGCAGGTCGTAAAAGGCGCCCGATTGGCTATACGAGTTACTAACATCGTGGCTACTTGATGGTGGATTTCTGTATTGTCTCGCCCGGGTCTGATACCACCGCCTTACCTATTCCTGTGCTTGTCATTATCGTGTTCCACTTTGGAAAGTAAGGTAGCTGGTAAACTTATGCATGTGGCATTAGATTTCGCCACAAGATAGCAACGCAGCATTAACACCTTTGGTATCTATAGGTGATAGTTGAGCGATATTTCAGGCCATCATCTACCTGTGTGCCAAATTTCATCCAAATCTGTTCAGTAGTTTTAGCGTAATTGAGTAACAAACATTTATCCATCCATCTAAGCATCCAAACTTTCGCATTAATTTGAAAAACTTTAAAAACAACAAAGAAAAAATTTCGACACGTAGGGTTCGAACCTACGATGTTTCCTTAAACCAGGACGCTCTACCAAATGAGCTAATGACGACAGTTTGGAAATGGCGAAATTCTTCTTTCCTATGTAATCGATTACGATCGAGTAGGTTCGAACTCTACGTGTCAAAATTTTTTTTGTTGATTTTAAAGTTTTTCAAGTTGTCCCATGCACGGGGTGAGTGCTAAAAGACAAATATGTTTTCGCAATAATATTTCGCATATATTTAATAGAATAAGTAAGATTGATAGTTATGAATTTAGAAGAAGCAGACATGTTGATTGTAATGTTTCTCGCTCGGTTCTCTCTGGATACTGTTGGGGATTAGGTTTGAATATAGTTACATACGTAGGTATGTGATACTCTTAAATAAAACAAATAATGAACAAATATACAGGTATAAAACATAAAAAATGACATTAGAAATACGACTATAAATTAAAAAAAGCTAACTAAATTCAGTCACGTAAACATTGAAATATGCTGTCAAAAGTTAAGCCGTAATAAAATGACGCATTCGAATGAATTTAGGAAAAATTCAAATGTTTTTATTTCAAGTTTGTCGCCAGAGAATGAAGACTCCGACTCGTGGAAAATTCAAAAATATCGTACTTAATTCATCATAATTATCATTATTCATGAGATGTTTCATGTTATTTTAGTGCTAATTAATTTCTGATCTAAATTACTGATTTCTAAAAATCACAATGAATTACTATATGTATACGTAATATAATTCCTTCTGGCATTATATCTGTGATTATACTCTCACTAAGGTTTAAAATAGTGCACTAACGAGGAAACTTTTTAAAACGGAAATTGCCTTTGAAATGTAGGTTTCAAAGTTGAAGGAGGAATATTCCTTTGTTGCTGAAAACCTCATTTTAAGTTCATACTATCAGCAATGTGGGTGCAAGCTTCGAATATTGTTACTAGCGACCCGCCCTGGCTTCGCATGGTTGCTTAATGATATGCTGTAAAAATCTCTGAGTTGTTGCTTTTTCTCTACTATTTTAAGCGTGCATTATACATTATACAAAACCTAACCTAGCCTAAAATCGACTATGTTTTATACTACGTAAAGATTATAAAATCATATTTTACTGGTATTTTCTTGAAATATTCTGTATAAATGGTTCAAAGGATGCAAAAGAAAAATGATAAGTCGCCAATAAGTATTGGTTGTTTTTTTTTAAATCGATATTTCTTATATTATAACATAGCGAACTATCAGATGGGAAGAGATAATCCACCTAATGGAAAAAGATAACTATGGCCTTTACCTCCATGTGGCGGTGAAATGCCACACTCTGAGTTACTGACTACCTTACCTTCCCTACTAGAACAAGTCAGTGAGAAGCACTGACGCTTTTGCGGCAAGAATAAGTAAGGCTGTGTACCAAATCTGGGTGAGACGTTGCAGAATTATGATGACCCGTATATACCAACCTTTCACCTTTTCCAACCTGCCTGGCAGAATGGTTGATGATCTATTCATGAAAGGGGCCTGAATCAAGACGGGGGATTTTTGTGGAAATTTGAAGGTGATTTAGTATTATTTGCTAACCTTAATGACTATCTCTGATTACATATGATAGTCGTTACTAGGACCGACCGCTAAATGTACTCATTAAAACACACACCGTCCTTCAGAATTTGCATTTTAATGAATGACAAGCACGACGAGTTGTTTTTGAGAGTTTGTATTTTTTGCTCGACCCGCAAGGTATATTTTATGTAAATTATGTCTACTTGATGAAGATACGTTTTATGTCTAATAATGGTATCCAACTGCGTAAAATTAACATGGCAATATTGAATGAACTTGTAATTTCAATAAATGTTAATAAATATGTGAAGTTTCAGCGCTAAAATAACAATCTTAAGAACGGTTAAGTACAGCATACGATCCGAATTCCGAATCCGTGAAATTAAATTCCGAAGTTGTACGTAAGATTACACACTACATCCAAATCACGTCTTGGGATTACTTTTCTTCATCCTTAAATCTTAAACAACTTACACTTGACATAAGGACGGACTGGAACAACGATATATACTTAGATTACTTAGTAAGAAATCTGGAAAATTCTGGAAACGTACAATAAAAGTGGCAAAAAAATGTTTGACTTTGGATCATCGAAACTTAATAACCAATTTTAGTCAAAATAATTTTTAAATATCATTTCTACAATCGATAGGTATAATAAACTGTTGAATTAATTGTGATTATTATAATTGTCTTAACATTTTGGAATAAAGTTCCTTATCGCGCGTTGTGTAAGGGGGCTAGACGGAAAAAAATCTTACGAAAAGTTGTCACACTTATTGCTATAGTAAGCTATTGTAAGCTCTGCGGCGTGCGGATGTTTCTCTGTTTGTCTCTCTCTCTCTCTCTCTCTTATAGAAAGCAAGCCAGATATTTTCATTTCTATTTCGCATTGAACAATGTGGTGTCGCGTTGATTATTTTTGTTGAGTGTATACAGGTTTTTTGTAAATAATAATAAAAGGAACTTCGTTCCATCCGGGTGTCCCTTGACACCTCTCAAGTTTTTTTTTATTCATTCGTTAAGTCGATGTTAACTGATATTATTTTTTTATAAAAATATTTTAAATTATATCTCAATAATTAAAATTTGGTATTGTTAATATATGTACGGTCTGTCAGTTTTTGGCATAAGCCAGCTCCAGATAAGACCACTTTCTATCGAGTTCTATTTATTCTATCGAGCTAGTCTCTTCTCTAACCCTTTGAGAGAGCAGTAAAAATATTTTTTGTCAATCATAAGGACACATGATAAGCCTCTACTCGACATATAATTAATGAAATTGCTTTAATATGGATAGACTATTTTTTCTAGACAAAGATTTTCACGGTTTTGGGACAGGAATAGTGTAAAAATCAGTATCCGATTTCGGTCCGAGATTTTTTGATTCGGATTCGGATCACATGCAGTGTATAACCAGTCTTAGCCAATTGTATACACAATTAACTCCGTGTCAATAAATTTGGTTCCGCTTTCACTGTTCCTTAAGTAATTGGACATTAAAACTCCATACAAATAGTTTATTGAACAAGAATAAGTCTTGTGTTGAGCATATTCACATTGACTGGGAGAGTAATATCGAATTCCAAGGTGTTATTAATAATTTATTATTATTAATGCCATATTAAAAACATTGGCATATCAGGCAACAAATGTCATAGTATTTTTTTCAATTTTCTTGTTTTTCCGTTAAGCCTACCACAAAAAACACCGAATATTTCTACCAATTTCGTATTTTCAACTTTCAAATCGCATATCGAATTGATTTTTTTTGAGTTATGGATTTCATAAAAGTGACGCCTGAATCTATTAAATACTTTTATAAGTTTGTATAATTGTTAAACAATAACTAACTAATGGAAAGGTGGAGTTAAGGTTAACTTGGAGCTAAAATACCTAAGTTTTAAGCCACTGAATGCAGTAATAATTTCATGTTAATAAACGTTGGTTCCGCTTTCACTGTTAGTTGAGTAATTGGATATTAAAACCTTATTGCAAATAGGAAATACTCGTTGTACAGAAACGTGTGTCATTTTGGAAATATTCACAATAACTGGAAATTAATAGTCAGAGGAGTTCTTATATTTTTACATTTTAAGATATCATGCAAGCATTGATATAAAAAACCCAAGATACACAATCAGTGTGTCAAAAACGTCCTCCAAAAATGAGTGCACAATTTTAAATTGTGCACTCATTTCAAATAGAATCGCGTCGGCCGCGTCTCTGTCAATTTTATTTATTTTCGTACATTGCTTTGTAAAAACAACTATAAGTCTTGCACTTAAGGTTGGATATGCAGAGACATATGTTTTTGCCATATCTATAACTACTTAAAAGAAATTAGGGACACTTTTGAGTGTCAGTTTTGTTCGGGACTGTGCATCTAGGGTTTTTTATATCAATGCATGCAAGCCATAGATGAAGATGTCTCTTGTGATTAATTACTATGGCGTATACATACAAATATGATTATTAATTAATTAGCTAGTCTTGCGCGTAAAATAGTTGGGGAGCCAAAATATGCTAAATAGGGATATTCTCAAGCGTCGTGGCAACGTATTGGAATTTGTAGATTAGATGTTAGGAAAAAGAAAAGGTTATATTATCATATTTTTTATTTCATTGATGGGGAAAAATATACAGACAAAAAAACGTAAAAGAGCCCGACATAATACTGAAGTGTGTCAGATTAAGGTATGGTGACTTAATTGCGGGCTAATATTTAGAAAATCTGACGATTTGAGTGTAGCGTATGGAGAGTCACAAAGTTGCAAAGAAAACGTTGTCTCAATATCCTCGAGCACATCTGAATTATCTCCTTTTTAAAGCAAATTATGTAAGAATAACGGAAAAAATATAATATAATCTGACAATATTCACAAGCCGAAGTGATTGAAATTTTCGTTTTTAACTGCGCGAGTTGTCCCCCCTATGTTAATTTGACGTGCTCGGGTAAAGAACAAAATACCCTCTTGTCCTCCCCTACTATAAGTTATGTCCTTCGTCAAATTTTGTTTCCTTAAAGTTGATATAAACACCTTATGTGCAGTGACCACTAAGCTGCGTGTGCGGTCTTATCCATAAGCCGCCTAAAACAACCGAAATTAAGTTATTAAGCAATGCAAATGAAACCGATATGGTAATTCAAGTACTGGCACATACTTTATAATAATTAAGCAACAGTCTCCGTATAATAAACTCTACGCCCCTATCATAGGATGCATATTTGAGTATACCACTTTAATGTATAATTTTTGTTGTATATTCAGGAAATATGTATGGCAGTAAATTCTGGGAGGTTCTTTCGAACGTCAACAATCTATCAATGTTTGGCCCGGTTAATTTTCATATTATACTTAAAGGAATTTTAGAGCATTGAAGCTTTTCAATATATTCTTAGGATATAATATTGTTGTCGCCACTGGTCTTTTTGACCCTTTCGTACTCGTTCGTACTAACGTTATATGCAAGATAGCGTTTTGGAATTAAGATTTGAGAAAATCTTTTACATTTGACATAAAATTTTTAAATTGGAAAAACTTAAAAGTATTCGATTTTATTTTTGATTTCTGTGGGAGATGAATATCACTTGCCATCAAAAAAAAATGTTTTCTTGTTTTATGTCCTATTTAAACTTAAGTAAACATAAGTAAATTAAAAAAACAAATATTAGGTAATTTAAATATATATATATATATATATATATATATATATATATATATATATATATATATATATATATATATATATATATATATATTAAATTATCCTTTAACGATCCCTAAATACCCACAGACTTTGAAAATAGAAATACGTTTTCTTTTTTTATGCAAAGCATACAAGAGCTTACTGCACTATCATCTTCAGATCCGGAAGATTTGTACGATTCCGACGGCTTTATTGATGGGGACAGATGATTTAACCGCTTTTTTAATTAAGGCTTATTTTTAAACAAACTGAATAACATTCTTTAATCTGCTCGTGTTTACGGCAATCACATTAACCTTAATCTTTTTTTATCCAATGTTATGAGGTCAATGTATTCAATATTTAACTTAGTATACTCATACCATCTTCACGCTAAATTGCTTACGGATTGGACAGAGAAAACTAAGAGCATTACAAGTCCGAGTTCACTTGTCAAAGCAAGAACTTTGCACTTTGAAATAGAAGCAACCTCTACATTCATATATTATCTCAACTAAACATCTTATCTAATACACCTTTTTGTATTGCAAAAGAATTAATATACACACTAATGATCTAGCAATGGGTAATCTTAATTTCTTGGGGTGAATTTATTTACTTATTCCGGCTCCAGAAACGGATATGATTCACCTTATTTATTCATTTATTCCTTTGGTTTACTTCGTTCTTTTTTTATTGTAGCGTATCATATTCTGTGATTGTATCTTTAAATGAACGTTTCCCTATATATTTTTCTCACTCTCACCAATTCCACAGTACTATGTAATATGTTAAGTAATTTTTTAGGTTGATTATCGCTTGTCGCGTCTCACTCTCTCTCTCTCGTTCTAATCGCAATACGCTCAATAGCTCATCATTCTGGCCAGAATAAACAATTCCGCTTAGACGATAACGATTTGAAGGAATGAATAAGCTTATCGTATCCGGCCCGGAATCAGAACCTTTGATTCAGTACCTCTGGAGTTACACACATCTATTATGATCCCATCATAGCTTACACATCATATTTTTTATATCATTGAATAGCAATCGAGTGGATGGTTCTGGTAGATGAGTAGATGGGAGGTAGTTCTGAGTAGAGGGGATGGATGGAAAGAGACAACAATTGCTTATAGACACCAGAGATGTTAATAGTGTGTTATTATCCGTGCGACAGCGTTAGAATGCCAAGTGCATAAGTTTACCAGCGACCTTACCCTCAATACTGGAAAACGATAGTGAATTTCAACGCTATTGCGGCGGAAAGGTAAGTTGATGCTTTTAAGACCAGATTGAGACGTTGCAGAACTCTACGACCTAGTTAGTAGTCAAGATAGTGGTTTTGTGGGTAGTAAAGTTCCGCAACGTCTCGTCCAGGTATTTGGTACCACCGCCTTACCTATTTCTGCTGCAATAGCGTCAGTGCTTGTCACTGTCGTGTTTCGGTTTGGATGGTAAGGTAGCCGGTAAACTTATGCTTGTGGCATTAGACCTTGCCACAAGATAACAACGCACCATTAACATCTTTGGTGTCTATAGGCGATGGTTGACACTTTCCATCGGGAGACCCATCTGCTTGTTTGCTATCTTATATTATGATATTTAACAAAAAGATTTTTGTGAAGGTTTTTGTAGTTTTTGTGGCCCGAATTAACACGGGGAATAAACACAATTTACTGTTTAGAAAACAATTAACACATGTCGCCGTCACTGTCGTTGGCAAAACCCACGGCCATTGTTTCGGCCCCCAAATACATATTACGTGAAACCACAGACCACATAAATACTAATACACACGTCTATGGAAGGAAACGTGTCGCCGCGCATATAAGCAAACGCTCCTATCACTGTCAAAAATTTCATACATTTGTAGATATATTATATCGTAAAAAATAGAAATAAACCATGTTGTACTGTTTTATCGTAACGAATAAGATGACAAGGTTTAAAAATTACCCTCGAAGTGTAGCACTTCAAGGGTAATTTTTAAACCTGACTGACAAACTAAGAAATTGTCTTGAAAGGCGTATCCATTTAATTCGTGTGTGAAACCCAAATCAAGAGTTAATAACAAACCGACTTACTCTCTTACTTATTGTCAACATATTGCCCTAATCCAAGGTCCGGTCCCACAGGAGACACCTTTAAGGTGGTCTCTAAACCCACCCAAAACTATGATTTAGTACCCTGCTCGCCCAAAAGCTCGGTTTGCAATAACGGTCAAACAGACCAAATCAACAATTTCGAAAAAAAAGTCCTAAGAAAGGAGTAAATTAATGTTTGAGGTAAAAATAGTTCTGTTATATTTGTTTGAACTAATTTGATAGTTACTACTTGTTGTGACAGACAGATAGACATAAAATAATGTCTACATTTTTATTTGATTTCAAAATGTTGTTGGTAAGTAAAATTATTTTACCTAATCTTGATTTCGGCCACTTTTTGGAATATGGTACGTGCCTGCGGAAAATTACAAATTGTTCTATGGATAAATATCGTTCTGAGGCTATCGAGAGAATGAATTATCGATTAAATTGAAGATTCTGTGTTCGTCTTAACCATTTCAATATCTGTTTAAATGGATTATTAATTCAAATAGATAAAAAAAAGATTTAAATCAACTGCTTTCTTGTTAAGCACCTCGTAAAAGGCAAGAGAAATGTCACTAACAACGTTACTACTAACTAAAAAATGGTGGTAGAATCCTGCAACGTCTCGTTCTCATTTTTAACGCATTGCAGTTGTGACATAAAAGGGCCTGCGGAAAATTAAAAATTCTTCTATGGATAAACATCGTTCTGGGAATATCGAGAGAATGAATCATCGATTAAATTAAAGATTTTTTGCTAGTCTTAACCATTTCAATATCTGTTTAAATGAATTATCGATTCGAATAAAGATTTGCTCATCTTACCATTTCAAGATCTCTTGTTAGAGAAAATTGAATCGTTGAAGTACACGCAAAGGTGATATATTAAAATAACAATAACGGTCTTTATTGCAATGATAAAGGGTTAAAATTTGATTGAGAGTATTAAATCTCATATAAACTAACGAGATGTGGGTGTATGTTGTCAATTTTCAACTTTAATAGCTTTGCGAGATCGCTGAATAATATATTTCCATTCCATTTGTCTTTAAAATAACTTTGTTAGTACTCTAAAGCTATATTGTTTAATATCACCAATCAAGCACATAGTTCTCCTGGTGTTAACAGACAACCATCGCCAATAAACATCAAAGACGTTAACGGTGCATTGTTATCCATATTACGGGATTGTAAAGTCGCATACTTACATAAGTTTACCGGCTACCTTACAATCCAAACCGTGACAAGGATATTGCGGTAGAAATAAGAAGGCGGTGGTAACTAACACAGGCGAGTCCTAAACCTTACCTTCCAAACTGGAATACGACATTTATAAGCATTGACATTATGCAGCAGAAATAGGTAAGGTAATACCAGTCTTTGGCGAAATAACTTCTTTATTAAAATGCAAATACCAATCCGCCTTTTTCGACCTGCTTAGTAGAATGGCTTGGAGCCTGGACCAACACGTGTCTCTTTCCACAAGAAGAGCTATCTGCTTGTTTTTTATCTTATAATATTATAATTTTTTTTTATCCAAGACATCATGGATGTAAAAAACAAGTATCGCTAAACCAATCAGGCTTTTAACTTGTATAATATTTGAATTAATGGTTCCATGAACGTGAAAATATTGTAACTGCTCAATAATCCCATTTGCAACCCTTAATGATCTGCACAGCGTGTACAAGGTAGGTCCAATTAGTTTGGATTGAGGTGATGCTAATTAATCAACCCTCACAGTAATTAAATATCCATTTATAATACAGTGTTGCCCACGTATATTTCTAAAGCTATGCTAGTCTATATTAATATTATTAATAAAAAAAGGTATTTTTAGATTTTAGTAGTTTTTTATGTTGTAAAGAATAAACCCAAAACTAATCGATCGATTTTAAATTTTTACAATTAAAAAACAACACTATTCAGGAGTGACATATTAGGCTACTTTTTTACCCAACTGGACTAAAGGAAATAGTTATTTTTGGCCACGTGGATGAAGTATTAGTCTAGTAGTGTTAATTAATATTGCAATAGATGTACGACTAAAGTAACACCATTGTTGTAAATTTAAACACATTCAAAACACATGCGTAATTCAAAGCACAAACCAAACACTCATATTCTAGGGTGCATTTATACCGCAAGGCTTTTGGGCATTAATGTCACGTCTAACCTCAATTTCGGCCAACAATTTGAGGCAATGGCACATATAGCTTCCAAGAAAAAAACAGTTTGACAACTCTTTTTTGATTTGAGTTGCCAAGGTCAAGAAAGAACTGCCTGGGTCTGTTTTTTCTGACAAATATAGTTCTGAAACATTTAAGAGTAAAGTAAACAAGTTTTTTATAGTTGGGAGTGTACCACTTTCATGATTGAAAGTATCGATGAAAATTCATCAACTCTTTCTATCAGGTGAGGAAGAAGACTATAGCCTATGCCAATTGAAATATAATAAAAAACACACTGCGCTGATTCATAGCTGTAACTTACTGTTACAAAAGTGTCAGTCGGATTCTTTTCCCCGTGTACCTCCCATCGGCATAATGGGGGCTATTCGTTAAATTACTCTAATAATCGTGTGACTACAATGTCTACTACATTGTAGAGTTAGGCAACGTCTCACTGAGGTTTAGTATCACCGTTTTACCTATTCCTGCCGCAATTGCGTCAATACTTGCCAGTTTGGAAGATAAGATAAGCCAAAAAAGGAAATTGGCATTCCAACCCCGCTACACGCGTAGTACATATTTGTTCTGTGCATAGTACGCAGCATACCAAAAACAATTTGGTATATACGATGGTTGTCTATAGGCAAAGGTTGTCTGTACCCATTAGGAAAGTAATGTGCTTGTTTGCTATTAAATTAAATTAAAATAAATATATAAATATATATAGATTTAGTTAAGAATATTCGTCTTTAAAATTAATAATGGGTACACTGACTGGTCAGTGTTCGTCTATAATTATTGTAATTACTAAATAAAATAACTTTAACACTGCTGATTGTTTCATTAATAAGTATATAAACGCGAAAGTAATTATATTTGTTACGCTTTCATGGCCAAACCGCTAGATCGATTGAGGTTAAATCTAACGTGGAGTCGCTATGTGCGAAGTGCATGGTGGAGGTGTAGCAATGCGATTGCAGCGCATGCAGTGGCAGAAATTTGCAACTATTCGGAAAATGTATCAAACTAAAACTAGAATTATGTTGAGATATCCTACATTTTTTGTATTTTGAAACGAGTCATAAACGTTGTTATGCTTTTGAAGTCTACAAATAATCAATTTGAATTCTATACCTACTTTTCCCATAAAGTTCTAAAAATTAGATCAGAGCAATAAATAGATATTTAAATAATTAAAAAACGGCTACACTCATGTTTAATCGGTGTAAGTACGGTAAAAAAATAAGCTACATAACATTAAATTACGATATTATTAACACATTAATTATGTTTATTAATTATTAATATGTATTAAGTAAATAACAGTGTTATTTAATTTATCTATTTTATGTACCATAAAATTAAGTTAATAAAACTTCATTGTGTACGTTTAAATTATGAGATTATTTACGGAGAATGTGAATAAATTAAATTTAAATTATGAAATTATTAACGGTGAATGTGTGAATACGTGACTCAGTTGGTAAGAGCGTACCGGCCAGGGCAGTCTTGTTCTAATTCAGTCGTGTCAAATTTTTTCTTAAGTTTTTTTGTTTTTTTTGTTTTATTTTTCTTTTTTCATTTCTTTTTGTTACAGAATAAGTGCTAAAACACGTATATAATGAGTCCGCCGCTATCTTGTCAAATGGCATTTGCTGTCAGTTTTTTAATAAAACTCTTAAATAACAATTACATTAAACAAGTCGTTACTGATGCCGTTCACTAAACGGATAAATTGGTAGAAAACCCTTTTCAAGAAGTACATATAAATATGTGTGAATTATAAAATGAAGGAAAAAGCCACATGCAACAGATGAGAGTTTTTTTTTTTTTTATATCATAAGATAGCAAACAAGCAAATGGGTCTCCTGATGGAAAGAGTCAACCATCGCCTATAAAAAAAGTAGTATCTTCACGCCCGTATCCCTGAAGACGTAAGCAGAGGTACAACCAGTGCACCAACAATTAGCCTAAGATACTTAGTCCTATGATATGATAGGTGGCAAGCCTATCGCCAACCAAGCACTTATCCAATCCCAGGCCATGTTGATTTCATCTGAAAACTGAAAGATACATTTTTGAATTGCCCGATCCGGAAATTGAACCCTGGACCTCATGAGGTCAACACCGACACAGGACCACTAGATCACAGTGGCGATTTTAAATATTATATTAATAAGTTATAAGTACTGTGAATAAATATTTTGAAAATACTATATCTTATATTTTACGACAACAGAAGTATTTTATGTATATCTTATGATTAATAAGGCTTAGGTCAAACCGATTTGAAATCGCTGCGTATGTCGTCTATTAAACAAACCGTGATATACAGTATATCGTACAAGCTATATTCCCATTAATAAACGAACATTAAAATAAAATAAACATGATTTTCTGAAAGTAAATAAATGTAATGACACCGGTCTTCTTGCGTGGTAGGCAGAATAAATTCAACGTCAACAAACGTTCCGGTGCACCACGATTCACCGTTTTGACGGTTAGCAAGATAGCTGGTGATACCTTACTTTAACGACTATCACATACTTCTTGCGATAACCAGGACCAACGGACCTTACACGTTTATCCGAGACACGGGAATAGACGCATACTACCGTCAGACTCTGAGCTGCTTTGCCTAATAACAGTTACGACCTTGCGATTGAACCGGGAACCTTGTGTTCTGAGCAGAAGGTTGTTCACTAGATCACGAAGCAATTTGTCATAAATATTTATGAAAAAAAAAACAGTTTGCACGAGAATTATATAAAGATAATGGTATATTAACGTAAATTAAAAACAATTGATAAAAAGAGAAGAACGAGAAAAAATATTGATGGTATTTCTAAGTAAAGCGATAGAAGTTCTCCGAGTCTACTGGAGCAATCTGCAGTTTCTATATATTTATGTATGTATAAATATTTATAAGTACTATTTACTCAACTCTCATTAATCTGAATGTTGTGAAATTTGGTAGGTGAATTAATAAGATAAATAATTAGGTTGAAAAATGAACCAAATTAATCAATGGGTTGCCGTAACGTAAATTTTGTTAGAGAAGATCCAAAAATGTAATGTTGAAACTATGCCGTTGAAGTTCACACTTCGGGTCAAACCACTAGTTAATAAATAAACAAGACTGACCAAAATTAAGATTCCACCAAAAAACTTTTGCCGTACCGTAGGTTTGGCCGTACATTTAAATATCAAATAAATATGAATCAGTTACAGCTATAAAATGAAAAGTATACTTTCAAACATCTTGGGTTTTGATATCGTCATGAATGTCAGTTTGTATGTTTTCGCGATGTAAATATACGCTTTAATTAGTAATAAACATGGACCCGACGTAAGATAGATTAGAGAAGATTATGCAGCACTTGAATTTTAGAGTTATATTTTTTTTTTTTTATATCATAAGATAGCAAACAAGCAGATGGGTCTCCTGATGGAAAGAGTCAACCATCGCCTATAGACACCAAAGATGTTAATGGTGCGTTGCTATCTTGTGGCGAGGTCTAATGCCACATGCATAAGTTTACCGGCTACCTTACCCTCCAAACCGGAACACGACAGCGACAAGCACTGACGCTATTGCGGCAGGAATAGGCAAGGCGGTGGTACCTGACCCGGGCGAGACAATGCAGAACTCTACCACCTAGTAGCCACATATATATGTGGCTACTAGGTGGTAGTAGCCACATATATATGTTTTTTTTTTTTTCACATTATATGTTTTTGAGTTAACATATTAAAATCACCGTAGATATTTTATTTTCATGTCTGTATTTCTCATGTCTCACTCGTATAACTGGGAGTTAGAAGTCGTCTTAAATACAGTGTATGTGTTCAATCTTAACAACTTTACTAAATTCCTGACTAAGAACCTCCCAGGTTATACCAAAAAAAATTGTTCACGCTGTTTAGAGAAAAAAAAGCAACGGGAAATTTGTGTGGGAAACTTATGATTTTTTGACGATTTTTTTACTTTAATTTTGTATAATTTGATTTATTTTTATACTCTACAGTGCATATTGGTTGGTCTCCCGTGTTGGTCTCGAGCTCCTTTGAAGAATAGGCCAACTGCCGTTCTGCTAGGAAGGTCGTAAAAGGTGACCGATTGGATTTACGAGTCACTACCATCGTGGTTACTAGGTGGTAGAGTTCTGCATTGTCTCGCCCGGGTCTGGTAGTACCGCCTTATCTATTCCTGCCGCAATAGCGTCAGTGCTTGTCGCTGTCGTGTTCCGCTTTGGAGGGTAAGGTAGCCGGTAAATTTATGCATATGTGGCTTTAGACCTCGCCACAAGATAGCATTTATCCTACGCTACAAAAAAAGTCTTATTTTTTCGAAATCATACTTTAACCTAATATTAGTAGATAGCAATAAGTTAATCTTGATTTCAATAAATAAAGCACATTGATCACTATCCTATCGGCTTAGGCCTATTGAATTTCGTTGTATAAGTATTAATTTCAGACGTCCAATTTATTTATTGACATCCAAAGATATATTTCTTGCATAAAATATTAAGTTAGAAACAACAGTATAAATATAACTAAACCTGTTAAACTATATTATTAATATTATAAATATATGTTTTATTATTATGTTTTAAATAGATGTTTTAGATGTTTGGGTGGATGTTTTGTTGCTTAATCACGCAAAAGATGAAATTTCGCACTCATGTATGTAGATGATGATCTGGAATAACATATAGGCTACATCTTATCACGGAAATAATAATAATAATATAATTTTTTTTTAATAATGTTATAATTATAAATGTAATCAAATAAGAATTTAATGTAAATAAAGAGACAATAATAATAATATTTTTTTAAAAGTAATTGTTCCCGCGGGATTCATCAAAGCATTGATAATGCAGCGGACTGCACGATACAGCTAGTTATAAATACGAAAGTGTATTTGTGTGTGTGTGTGTGTTTTTTAAAATTATTATCGCTAAAACTGCTGATAGGACTTAAGAGGCAGTTTAAACTTTAGACCAACTTTTGACGAGAAATCAAAATTTTCCAACTCCTAAATTTTCATATTATAAGGTACTTTTATTTAATTAAATAGCACCATTAGATAGTTTAATCTTTTAAATATTGCCTCAGTGAAACAGATTTTTTAATCATCAATTTTATTTCTTATAATAAATGTTCTCCGAAATCAAGTTTCGACAATCACGCAAGGAAGCTATTTTTCCAAAAGGTATTGCTACTGCTAGAATCAACAAACTTAGTTAGAAAAAATACTAAATTACTTATTTTTATTTTTTATTTCAAAAATAAATAAAAGAGAATAGTATAAAATCCGCTACGTCCGTGTGCCAAAATTGAAACCGCGTAGTAATTTAATAATTAAATTTAATTAGTAAATTTAATAATTAAAATATTAAAAATATCAATACTATTTTAATTTTACCAGCACTAGGTGCACTATATGGATGACAACGTCCAGCTCTCGCGTCGATTAAAAAATACCTAAATTTCAGTTGGGTGATTTTGTGAAATGGCTCTTAAATGAAATTTTCGTTTTAACTCAGTTTTCTTTTAAAGGATGTACAATTTGAATGAAACGTGCATGATGACACCTGTTGCTTATGTTAAGTAAACAAACTTTTTTTTTATATCATAAGTTAAAAAAAAACAAGCAGATGCGTCTCCTGGTGCAAAGAGTCAAACATCGCCTATAGACACCAAAGGTGTTAGTGGTGCGTTGCTATCTTGTGGCGAGGTCTAGTGCCACATGAATAAGTTTACCGGCCACCTTACCCTCCAAACCGGAACACGACAGCGGCAAGCACTGACGGTATTACGGCAGGAATAGTTAAGGCGGTAGTACCAGACTCGAGCGAGCCAATGCAGAACTCTACCACCAAGTAGTCACGATGTTAGTGATTCGTAAATCCAATCGGTCGCATCTTACGACCTGCCTGGCAGAACGGCAGTTTGCCTATTTTTCAAAGGAGCCCGGAACCAACACAGGGAAACATTGTTAAGGATGTTTCAAGTTTTATATGATATAATCAAAGAGTAACGTATTACGTACGTTAGTATAAACAGAGGTAGTTGGATATAATAGGCATCAGTTTGTTTGAAATTTGGTTTTTATATTTCAAGTACAAACAATTATTTGGCAATGGCATTGGTTCTCAAAGTTGACTGGATTCCGACCCATCCAACAAAAATATCCAATGTTAGGACCCACCGCTTGGATCTCTTACAGAAATACAGGCTATAAATATTGATAATGTTCAGTTTCTCTAGAAGCAAGTCGTACAACTACTTAATGCTGTCTATTTTTTTCTAATTGGATAAAAATTTTCATCCCTGTAATCTAGTGGTCTGGAGTCGATATTGACTACATGAGGTCCCAGGTTTTGATTCCCGGGTCGGGCAATTAAAATATTATGTTTTTCAGTTTTCTGATAAAAACAACATTTCCCGGGATTGGATAAGTGCCCGGTTGGCGATAGGCTTGCCACCTTTCACATTGTGGGATTAAGTATCTTCGGATAATCGCAGGTGCATTGGTTATACTTATTCCTACTTCTTAAGGGAAAAGGGCGTGAAGATACTTCTTTTACATTACTGAATGAAAATATATATATATATATATATATATATATATATATATATATATATATATATATATATATATTTAAGCGTTATCAATCAATATACACAAAAGACTTGAATGAAAACTCACCACAGATTAATATATAACTAGCGATCGCCTGTGGCTGAAAATCGACCATAGACTTAACAATAAATTCCCTTTAAATTTGACAAAAGACTTGAGCCGTAAAGACACAGACACGATTATACATGTGTGTATCTTATCGGGTACTTATGTCACATGATTGTAGGGTGTGATATGTTTATTTTTATTAATAAAATGTATTTTTAATGCATTTTATTTAAAAATATTAAATTTTAAATTTTATACTCCACCGTCCGCGCAATTGTCTTAAAAAGGGATCCAAAGTTTTTCCTTCACGTATTAATATATAGATATATAGACATGTATAATATTGGGAACGGCCTTGCACGGTTGTAGACTCCTCTAGTTGTAGACATCCGTCTAACCGGGCCGTCACTCACGTCCGGGTGCTAGCTCGGTCGACGTATCGTCCTATATTCCAGGGCCCACTTAATATCCGCTCGCAACCCAGCAGCGTTGCACATAGCATAGCACAGTTTGGGAAATACTGATTTATGAGATAGTAAAAGGCAGAAGCTGGGTATAAAATTCAATTGACAGTGTCAACGGCACTTAGTATGAAAAATCTACGTAAATATTTTCAGTAAACTCGGTTTCATTGCTACAAAACTTTCTTTGTCCGTGTTGGTTCGGTCTCCCTTAAAGAATAGACCAACTGCCGTTCTACACAGCAGGTAAATGTGACCGATTGCTTACACGTGTCACTAAAATCATGACTACTATATGGTAGAGTTGCGCAACAGCTCCTCCAGGTATTTAGTACCACCGTCTTACCTATTCTTGCCGCAACAGCTTCAATGCATGTCATTGTCGTATTCCGGTTTGGAGGGAAGGATAGGTGGTAGGCTTATGTAAGTGGGAATGTCATCCCGCCACACGACTAACAACGCATCATTAATATCTTTAGTAACTATAGGCCATAGTTTATCTTTCCATCAGGAGAGCCATCTGCTGGTTTGCTATCTAATGATATAAAAAAACAACAGCTTATATTGCAAGATTCTCACGGTGCAGTATTTGCAAAACCATGCATAACCCTAGACATGGGGACCGCAGACCCCGTACCGCGTTCAATCCACGGTGAATGTGGTATATGCTCTGTGGTGCATGACGAACTAAACCAATACCATTAAGTCAAAACGGCGCTTTTAGAATATTTACATAAAAAAAGTGTACAGTACATTAATTGAAATATATAATCTTATTCATGATAATCTAAAATAATCTATATATATATATATATATATATATATATATATATATATATATATATATATATATATATATATATAATTATAAATATATATATATATATATATATATATATATATATATATATATATATATATATATATATATATATATATATATATATATATATATATATATATAATTCGAAAGTCTGTATATTTAAAATTTCAGTCTAAAAGGAGCATTTTAAACATCTAAAGACTTTTGATTTTAGATCCTTAGGTTAAAAAATGTATTAATTATGTGCCTTGCGATAACTGAACAATTACGATAATTTCGCATTCGCACAAATTCGCAAAATAAATTCTTTTTTTCACGATCTGTTGTGGACTTACTTGTGGACGAAGCTACGTGGGTCAACTAGTATATAATAAATTACTTGTAAGGCCCGAAGTTTCGGTCAAGCCGCAATGACTAAAACAAGTTCGTATATTTAAAGTTATAGATCTGGCCGTGACATGATGATCTTGAACCTTTCGTAATAAAATACGAGTTGTCGGCGTGAGATCGTTACAAAATCATTTTCACGTTGAACGATCAACGATAACACCAATAACGTCTACGTTTTTATTACGTATATAAAAGTCTATTAGAAATGTGTTTGTCGTTATCGTTTCTGAAAAGGTGCTTAATATTTAAGTGAAAATGTAAGTAATATCAGTAATAGCGTAAATTCAATTATTTTTGTCAACCGCCGAATAAACAAGGGCAATACACTCGTAATTACATCTAGACAAGAGTACGATAATAAAATACAGGAATTTTTAGATAAAGGTAAATTTGAATTGCTGAAACACGATCCCACGAAGAAGTTTAATGATTTGGTTAAAAATGTCCTCAGTTCCACTAACAGCATATTCGGCCCAGCAGATGTGTACAGGTGTAAGGTGATGAACCCTCAGACGCCAAGATTGCACGGTTACTTCAAATTGCATAAACAAGGAACACCCATTCGACCGGTGGTGTCCTATACTAACGCACCTACTTACCGTATTGCTGCTGAAACCAACAAAATATTTAAAAATTTAACAGGATTTGAACCTCAGTATGCAGTAAAAAATAGTTTAGATTTAGTTGACAGAATAAAAAATATGAACATACCCGATAATGCCATTTTAGTTTCGTTCGACGTCCAAAATCTGTTTCCGAGTATACCTATAGCAAAATGCAAGGAAGCTATACATGAAATAATGATGCAATCATTAATCGAGCCGCAGAAAGTCGTAGATCTCAACCATATATTTGATATTTGTCTTGAACAAAATTACTTTATATATAACAATAAAATTTATAAACAGGCAGACGGATTAGCAATGGGAAGTCCTTTATCCCCATTGTGTGCCGACATATTTATGGATAAAATAGAACAACTAATATTTAAAGATAATAGTTTCCAAAAGTATGTGTTATACTGGTTTAGATATGTCGATGACATTTTATGCCTATGGACCGGTCCAGAAGAACTACTTAAAAACTTTTTGTGTTATATTAATTCCATAAATACGCAGATTCAATTTACTATGGAGATTGGACACGATGAAATAAATTTTCTGGATATCACAATATCAATAACAAAGAACCAACATACATTTAAAATATACAGGAAAGATACATTTTGTGATAATATAATACCTGAGGACTCGCATCATCCATTAAATCATAAACATTCAGCATTTCACGCTATGATCCATCGACTAGTATCAGTCCCTATGAATGAAGATAATTTCCAATGTGAACTTAATACTATAAAAACAATAGCTCAAAATAACGGATATGAACCAAAAGTTATCGACTCATTATTGAAGAAGAAGCAGAAGAAACTAATGACCCAAACCTTGTATTCAGGACATAAAAATGACAATTCAACTAAACGAAGATATATTAGACTACCGTTTATAGGAGGGATATCGTATACAGTCTCACGTTTGCTCAAGGATTGCACACCCGTTTTTTACACAACAAAATCTCTAAAATCTTGTATATTTAATAACAAACAGAAAATAGCAAATGAATCAAAAAGTGGTGTGTATCAATTAATGTGTAAAGACTGTCAAGCTATATATATCGGTCAAACTGGAAGGTCATTCTCAACACGCATAAAAGAACACCTTCGAAGTTGGCGCTCGGGGAAAGGTGAATCTTCTACCTTTGCTCAACACCTTATTACTGAAGGTCACAGTTTTGATTTAACAACAAATTTAAAATTATTACATTTTTGCAGCAAAGGTAGAAGACTCAACGCCCTAGAAGCGTTAGAAATAAATCGACACAAAGGGGAACCACAACTTTTAAATGACCAAACCGAACTTAATAACTCCCCCCTGTTAAATATTTTTAATGCAAATTTGAATGAGTAAGGACAATATGTATATATATATATATATATATATATATATATATATATATATATATATATATATATATATATATATATATATATATATATATATATGTATTTGTATGTATATGTATGTTTATGTGCGCATATACATATGTAGTGAACATTTATTCTTCCAATTTACTATATAATAATTATTATTTTAAGTTTCCGAATAATCATGTTATTATTATAATCAT
Organism: Apodemia mormo; assembly: GCA_036924255.1. Lineage (NCBI taxonomy): Eukaryota > Metazoa > Arthropoda > Insecta > Lepidoptera > Riodinidae > Apodemia > Apodemia mormo. The sequence goes on along the minus strand of JAUPFN010000021.1, from coordinate 15,214,478 downwards.
TTATTGACATCTAATTGAACCGTAATTGTATATAATTGTATATTAATTTTGACATTTTTATATTTTAAATTTGATAATTGAATACAATGATCATTATATTATCAATAATAATATAAAGGCAATTGTATTATTAATTAATTATTACATTTATTAAAATTTAATTAGTAATGACCACACTAATATAATGTTGACATCGTAAAATAATTTATTTGTAAGTTAGTTGACTTTATTTGACATTTATAAACCTGACATTATTTTGTAGGTAATTACAGTTAATTTAAAGTGGGATAAAATTATATACTAGGAAACACCTAAATGTTTAGGGAGAACCGTGTAAGCTAGCAATACAGAAATTGTGTTTATTTTTAAGTTTACCCACAATCATTTTTAAAAAATATTTTGTTTATGTTATATCTAACACTAAACTGTCAGTAAAGAATATTACATCCTGAAGATGCTTTAAAAAGCGAAACCGGTCGATAAAATTAAATAATTTAGTGTATAATAATAGTGAAATAAAAGTACAAGTGAGTGATAAACTAGTTTCAACTAAAAATAATGGAATTTCACCAAGTGCCGACGATTGAAAGTGTAAAATCTAAAAAAGCTCTTTAAAAGATTTACTTAACTTTTTTATAAACATTCGGGCACTCGACATCAACCCGATTTAATAAACAAAATTAAAAAAGCTATCGTATGTGGTTCATCAAGGTATCGTATATCGTATCGGTGGCTAACCTATCGATATGTGCTTGACATCATAACATGGAACGAATCGTTTATTCGTTGTTGCGTTGCAACTCTGCCTACCTTTACAGAGAATAGAGGGATGAGGTAGAAAAATATCAACCTTCTACATAAACAAAAATATATGTACATTGTTGATATTTTTAATTTATATATAAGTTAGAAATTTACACACAGCTTTTTCCTTTTGATCGAATTCAACGTAAGGCGGCTCGAATTGTCGAGGACGAGACTCTTTCAAATCGGCTTGATTCTTTGGCGTTACGTAGAGATGTGGCATCACTCTGCATCTTTTATCGGCTCTACCATGGGGAATGTTCCGAGGAACTGTTTGGATTAATTCCTGCTGCCGAATTTCACCATCGGACATCGCGACAAAATATGAAGTTCCATCCTTACCATCTCGATGTCTGGAAATCCACAACCGTGCGATTCTCGAGGCATTTTTTGCCCCGCACCACTCCTTTGTGGAACCAGCTACCGGCAGAAATTTTTCCAAATGGATACGACTTAGGGACCTTCAAGAAAAGAGCTTACTCATTCTTAAAAGGCCGGCAACGCAATTACAAGACCTCTGGTAGTGTGGTTGTCTATGGGCGGCGGTTAATCACTTACCATCAGGTGAGCCTCCTGTCCGTTTGCCCCCTCTTCTATAAAAAAAAACATGCTTATAACACTCAATAAAATATTATTTAAATAAAATATAATCTAAATAAAAAAATGTAAAGTCTGACCGAAAGCTTCGCATATTTCCCCGTGCCCTCGTGTGGATCGGGGCCCCTTCGAAGAACAGAACAAACGTCTTATTGGTAGGCATCTTGTAAAAGGCGAGAAAAAGCTAATGCGTATCACTACTGTCCTGACTACTAGCTAGGTAGAGTTCTGAAAAGTCTCGCCCAGATTTTGGTACGACCGTCTTGCCTGTACCTGCCGCAATAACTTCGGGACTTGCCGCCGTCGTGTTACAGTTTGGTGGGTAAGGTAGCCGGTAAATTTATGCATTCTATTCCTGCTATACGGATAGCGACGCACTATTAACATGTCTGATGTCTATAGGCAATGATTGTCTCTTTCCACCAAGAAAGCCAACAGATTGTTTGTTATCCTGTACTATAAATAAATGTTAAAATATTAAAATAAAAGAAAAAAAAAACAACGCTTTAATTTTATTGAATTAGTAGATATATTTTCATGTATGCATCCCCTCTATTAGACTTTTATATCAAGCATGTTTACTGTGCTAAATAAAGTACATGATCGCGTAAAATCTTAGTAACAGACATTAAAAAAGTAGGCTGTTTATATCTTGGTTTTAGTTTTATTATTATTTAAAAAGTAATAAACTTTACGCCTTGTACATTTATAACATGTAGTATATCGTCTCAACGACAAAAGCCATTCGTTAAAGTAATGAATAGACAAGAACATTTGAATAAATAATATGTGATCAAATACAGCAGGTATTTTTCATGTTTTGTAAGTTACGTAACAACAGAAAAACGATGACTTTTATTATTTACTTTTTAATATTTGGATGGTATAAAGGCATTTTTTTCACAATGCCCTAATAACGCAATTGCTATATCATACTCAAATGTATACATACATATATATCTTCTCACCAAATCCGTTAAAAGATAGGCAAAGACTACTTATCGCCAGACAATGCGATCTCGGCATATTTGTCTAGCTTCTACCAGATTCATGACTATCCAAACATACAAGACGAGTATGGTCGATTTGTTCGCCATTATTTCTACTTGTTCGAAATTGTTCACATTACGAATATGATGTATATATGATATGATGAATGATACTTTTAGTCCCAACCCTCCCTCTTGTTTTTAACTCTCTAAGTTTGACACTTTAACTTGCTAACTCTATTCGTTTACGTAATAAAATAAACACAATACGTCTATTTACTCCAAGCTGTTATCTTAATCTGTTCATATTTTTCATAACACAGATAAGCCTTTAAGATTTATAACATTGCATAATAACTGAAGTCATCCGCAAACAAAACTAGAGTGACTTTGAAAAATAATTCCAGATGGAATTTCTATTGTTAATATAAATTCAGTTTAAACCTATATAAGGGCGAGAGCTCACCAGTCATTATAGCGTTGACGACTGATAAAATATAATTTTATTCCAATTAAATAATAATACTATATTTTAATACTTATACACTTGCACTATTTCACAATAAAGGTATTATCACTTATTACCAACCGGTTTCGCTTACAAAAGCATTATAAGGGCAATTTATAATTACAAACTCAGTTTGTACTCAGTATAAGTGATAAAATATAACATTAAAATGGAGTTTCACCAAGTGCAAACCGTGAAAAGTGTAGAATATATAAATAATAATACCATGGAAAATATACTACTACTCGTATTTATGTATACCATAATATACCTTACCCGTGTATTATGGATCTAAGTAGTCAGGTAAACATATCCAACAGCTAGATTATAATATACGTTTATTCTTAGAGGAATAACGTTATTATTCTATGCGTTTATTGATTTTTATCTATGACAGCTAGGAACTGTTTATAAAGGTAAATAACTATTGTTTTTAATGTTTTCCTCGCATTTTTTTTCATTTTCACTGTTCATAAAAACCTTCCTTGGACTTTAACGAATATTTAAAAAAAAACAAATTGATCCAGCCGTTTTTGAGTTTAGAGTTTAGCAACACATTTAGCGATTAATTGTTATATATATATATATATATATATATATATATATATATATATATATATATATATATATATATATATATATATATATATATATATATATATATATATATATATATATATATATATATATATATAGAGTTCTTTCGACACAGAACAGATCGACTAGGACATGATTTGTTGCAAAGAAATAATTGATATTTTTCACCTTATTGTTATTTATTTTAAATTATTTGTACTATTTTTTTCGTTGCAAGAACAGAAAGATAATAATTATTAGCATATGGCATTAGATCCCTGCCATACGGATGGTAACATATCATATCAACTTTGATGACTAAGTGCTGGTTATCTGTTACTGATAGGTGAAACATCGGTTTTTTTGATGATATATAAAAACCAAAATATGTTACTGCGCATAAGTTTTTTGTAATTGCTGCTTTTTACATTCATGCAATTGCAAGAACAGAAAGATAATAATTATTAGCATGTGGCATTAGATCCCTGCCATACGGATGGTAACATATCACTATCAACTTTGATGACTAAGTGCTGGTTATCTGTTACTGATAGGTGAAACATCGGTTTTTTTGATGATATATAAAAACCAAAATATGTTACTGCACAAAAGTTATTTTGTAATTGCTTCTTTTTACATTCGTCGTGTTTTCCAAAGTGATTGTACAGTAACGCAATCCGCTTATCGACGTATACCTTTAACATATTTCTATCTCGCATTTTGTCGTGAACAGTGAAACTAAATTCATTTCATTATAGGAATATATTTTCTAAAAATACAATGGTCAAGCGTTAAGAGAACTAAAATATAAATCAAGTTTTATCGGTCATTTAAACCCTTGAGCTTAAACCTGATTTATTGGAGCTACTTATCAAACATTATTAGCATTGTGGATGTTTATTTTTTTAAGAATAAGCAGATACCCTTCCCTCTGCCTTGAATTTTGATGTCATATTTCTATTCAAAACAAATTTATTTCTCTTTAAGAAAAGCAAAACGTAAAAGTTCGTCAATAACATAATCTCATTTTGCCTTAGAAAGAAAGAAAGAAAATATTTATTTGCAAGAATATGGGTGTTACAATTTGTTAAAATTTAATTAAGTTACCGACATATTCTACCATTATATTGTGTGCAAATATTTAAAAAACACTGTATCGATTTTTTATAATTACTACAGGATCGGAACGCGGCCACACACTGAGAATATCCGGCGGAAGAAACTCAGCGGGCTGGTCTTTTTTTTCTCTGTTTTATGTAATTATTAGTAATGAACAAGAATGATTTCATATTACAAAAGTTATTTTTATAATTATAAGTTTCATTTTTTTGTGTGATCAAGATTTTTGTAATTTACAAAGTTTCCACCATTTACAAAATTTTACTGCATTGAATTTTTTTTAAGGCAATCAACAAACTTATATTATTTATTAACTTATACCATTAACATTTAGTTTTATCGGCTAAAAATTCTTTAATATCATAATAAGTTTTATCTAACAGCAAATCAAACAACTTTTTGCGAAATTTATTTATAGGCAACGATTTAAGACTGTCACGAATATGATATTATGAATATATTCATAAAACATATAATGAATTAATATATTCATAAAAAGAAGACGACTTTATTTATGTTAAAGAAAGATTGTTATTATTTGAAACAAAATTGAATTTCGAAAACATATTCGCCCTCAAATGAATGATTCAGTGAAAATTTGAATGAATTGAAACACTATCTTATAAAATATGTATTTTTATGAACTAGCCATCGCTCCCTAGTCAAAATTCGACTACAGAATAAAGAATAAAATATTTTCTGACTTTGACAACAGATTTAGCTACAAGCATATTAGTAAACGTGTGTGTATATTATCATGTGTGTCAAATGAATGTAGTGTGAATGTAAATGTGAATGTTTATTTTTTTCTGGCTTATCGCGCGGGATCACCTTTTTCCGAGATAAGAAGAAGCCTATGTGCTCTTCCAGGTCATCATTTACCTGTGTGCCAAATTTCATTCAAATCCGTTCTGTAGTTTTTCCGTGATTGAGTAACAAACATCCATCCATCCAAACATCCAAACTTTCGCATTTATAATACTAACTGCAGCGTGCAGCCCGCTGCATTATAAAAGTTTTTGGCAAACCCCGCGGGATCGCCCAATTTTTCCGGGATAAAAAGTCTATGTGCTATTCCAGGTTATCACCTACCTGTGTGCCAAATTTCATTCATATCCGTTCAGTAGTTTTTGCGTGATTGAGTAATAAAAATCCATCCAAACGTCCAAACTTTCGCATTTATAATATTATAAAATAATTAATAAAGATTAATATAGATTTTTCTCTCGGTAGCATTGGAGGAGTCACATATTGTTATTATTACAAGCGATTGCCTGTGGCCGAAATCCATACTTTTTATGATTTTATTATGATATTATATATATATATATATATATATATATATATATATATATATATATATATATATATATATACATATATATATATATATATATATATATATATATATATATATATATATATATATATTATGATGTTATAAATGCGAAAGTCTGTCTGTCTGTCTGTCTGTCTGTTACGCTTTCACGGCTAAACCGTTGGACCGATTTTCATGAAATTTGGCATGGAAGTAGTTGAAAATCCGGGGTCAAACATAGGCTATTTTTTTTTCAAAAATCAGTCCCTGGAGGGCTGAAATAGGGGATGACATTTTTATTAAAAACTATTTGGACGACTTTATTAATATACTCGAAGGCGAAGCTGCGCGGGTCAGCTAGTTCAACCATAAACTAAACAAAAAATTCTTTTAAGTTGGACAACTGACTTATTATAGACCAAAGAGGCCACTTGTTTAATAACAATTAACGAAAATTGTTTTTCTTTGTTTCTGTGTGGATCGATGTTCATAAAAACCTTATATTTCATAACATGTTCCAAAATAAACTTAAATGTCAATACATCGTTTGTCGCCCGGACGCAGGGACTCTTTTTTTAATATTATATTTGAGTTTAAGGCGAGGCACCGGGACAAACGAGAAAAAACTGGTTTGCTAAATCACGTTTTTTTGTATTGATTGTTAAATAACAATTTTACAAAAATTATACAATATACGTGAAGATATTATCTAATTATTACATGATAGAATTTACTTCACTCGATCATATAAAATTCCGAAAACAGGTTAAAAAAAATCTCTAAAACAAGTAATTTGTTAATAATATTTCTAATCTTCGACATTATTTTTATATGGTGATATTTAGTTTTAAATACAACAAAGAATGTGCTAAATTTTGGTTTTCAGTTGAAATCCTATATTTATTTATACGAAAACTAGCACGTTTAGCAGCGGTTTCAGAACATATCGCGCCGCCCATTTCCTATAAAACTGACTCGCGTCAAAATACCTCGCCTTAAGTTCTGTTTATGATGATAAAATATTTTTGCCCATATATTTCGTTTCAATTGAATTTCAATCTCTCATATAAAGAAAATTAAAAAAAAAATTTAAAGTGTATATTTGTGGATTTTCCAAATTGTTTATTTTAAACGAGCACGTAGATGGCACTAGCCAATAGACGACAAAGATGCTAATGGTGGGTTGTTATCTGGTGGTGGAGTTAGAACTTGGAATGCTACGTTCATAAGTTACTGGCTATTTAACCTCCAAACTGGAACATGTCAACGACAATCAGCGACGCTATTGTGGTAGGAATAGGCAAGGCGGTGGTATCATCTCGGTCGAGACGATGCAGAACTCTACTACCCAGTTAGTATTCACGGTTCTAATGATACGTAGGCTTATTTCGCCTTTTACGAAATGCCTAGCAGAAAGATATTGCCAGGCATGTCGTAAAAGGCGACAGATTGGCTATGCAAGTCACTAACATCGTGACTACTAGGTGGTAGAGTTCTGCATTGTCTCGCCCGGATCTGGTACCACCGCCTTGCCCATTCCTGCCGCAATAGCGTCTGTGCTTGTCACTGTCGTGTTCCGGTTTGGAGGGTAAGGTAGCCGGTAAACTTATGCATGTGGCATTAGACCTCGCCACAAGATAACAACGCACCATTAACATCTTTGGTGTCTATAGGCGATGGTTGACTCTTTCCATCAGGAGACCCATCTGTTTGTTTGCAATCTTATGATATATAAAAAAAATAAAAAAAGTCCATGCAATTTGTAGATGAATATTGTTGTATATGTATCTTGTATCTTATAACTTGAGCCACACGTCCGTCTGACTCACGAGTATCGCTGTCACTTCTAGTGTTACCGTCATCACTTCCCATTTCACAACGCACCCGCGAAACTTGACTGTTATCTCAGAGATATGTATATCTAGTGCTTCCGCACTCATGACTATGGCACTTTGTATGAGAACTTTTCACACGACTAAAGCATAATTGAAGAAATCTTACTTGATTTCTTGGTATGATCTTTATAATCTAAAATCTTAGTATTAGATAGTTTTTTCATATATAAAAGAAAATAAAAGTTGCAATAGGAATTGTTTGGGGTTTTCTTTGAGTTTTATGGATTTACGCAAAGATGGGTATAGTAAACAAATGTTTGAAGTCGGTTTAATTTTTTTAAATTATTTTTTAATGGGTGTTGCTGGCCTGAAATGTACGACAAATCAAAAATACTGTAATGGTTGCCTTCCTTATAGTTCAAATTCGGTGCAGGGTCAAAACCAGTGAATCGGTGTGAACCGGTACCTCTCAACGTTTGGTTCACTCTGCCTACCCCGTAAGGTAACCACCATGTGTATTTAAATTTAAATGTAATAACGACGAAAGTGAAGCTGATCGCGGCGTTTGATCTAATAATAAGCAAGTTTTCGAGCGCCCATTCATCAGTTCTGCGCCTTTGATCTGAAGCGATCGCTCGAACATTGATATAATTAAGCAATTTATACCAACGAGCATTGCGGTAACTTATTACGTGAATAAACCTGATACTTTAGTAGTTTCAGACCTACTCTATATAAGAGAGGTTATACCTTATCCATTGCATTATTATTTTTTTATTTTTCACCCTGATTTATATATAAAGAATTGAAAAGAATAGATCAATTGTTTTCTTGCTATTTATAAAAGACGAACGTAGATCAAATCTATCACTGATATCGTAATTTTTTAAAAAGGCAATGGGCCCTCATCTCGTTTCCACCACTGTAACTTCTGTAAACCAGAATCAACGGCGGCAACCGTTCTGATAACCACTGAGTTGCAAGCTCAGGGTGCCCTGGGAAAAACTGAGCTGTCTTAGATCCCGCAACGAAATTAATCAGAAGTATATAGGAGGAGTAGGAAACCTCTTTTCCTCCCTTTTTAGCCCACCTTTGTAACTTCTGTAAACCAGAATCAACTGAGGCAACCGTCCCGATAATCACTGAGTTGCAAGCTCAAAGTGCCCTAGGGAAAAGCTGAGCTGTCTTGGATCCCGCAACGAAATAAATCAGAAATATATAGGTGGAGTAGGAAACCTCTTTACCTCCCTTTTTAGTCCACCACTGTAACTTCTGTAAACTAGAATCAACTGAGGCAACCGTTCCGATAACCACTGAGTTGCAAGCTCAGGGTGCCCTGGGAAAAACTGAGCTGTCTTAGATCCCGCAACGAAACTAATCAGAAGTATATAGGAGGAGTAGGAAACCTCTTTTCCTCCCTTTTTAGCCCACCACTGTAACTTCTGTAAACCAGAATCAACTGAGGTAACCGTCCCGATAATCACTGAGATGCCAGCTCAAAGTGCCCTAGGGAAAAGCTGAGCTGTCTTGGATCCCACAACGAAATAAATCAGAAGTATATAGGAGGAGTAGGAAACCTCTTTTCCTGTCTTTTTAGCAGGAGACAGCATAATGTCAAAGTACAAAATTGTTACGAAATTAGACTTTTACCATCAGATTAAGTCTGAATGCACCACGGAAGTTTGGAATTTAGGGGCCTACCAAAATGGTCTACTTAATTTTGCTTCCATTAGTAAGTAGTAGTAGTAGTAAGATATCGTAATTAGTAAGTGATAGAGTTCTGTAATATCTTGCCAGGGTTTGGTACCTATTTCACCGCAATAGCGTCAGTGCTTTTCACTGTCGTATTCCGGTTTGAAGTGAAACAGCTGAAGATGATTGCGGCGTTTGCTCTAATAATAAGCAAGTTACGAGTGACCATTAATCAGATCTACGCCTTTGATTCGAAACAATCCTCATACTTATATAATTGAGCAATTTTTACCAATCAGCATTGCGGTAACTTATTACTTGAATAATACTAATATTCTGGTAGCTTTAGGCCGACTTTGTAGGACAGGTTATTTGTTTTATAATGCATTATTAATTTAATGTAACATTAGACACTCACTTATGAAGAATCCTAAGAACAAGCCATCTGTTTTCTTATTGTTCGTTAAATACGAGTGGAGATCAAATGTGGTACTTTTATAAAATCGTGATTGTTAGGTAGGTAGATTTTCGTCGCCTTGTTATATATATATATATATATATATATATATATATATATATATATATATATATATATATATATATATATATATATATATTATATATATATATATCCGCGCGGAGTTCGTTTACTCCACACTGCCCCTCCCCCGTAGGTGATAGCGTGATAATATGTAGTCTGTATGTTGACTCGACCTATTAGTAATATTCATACAAAATTTGATGTAAATCCATGCAGTACTTTTTGAGTTTACCCCGGTCATACATACAGACAAACAGACAAAAATTGTAAAAACTATATTTTTGGCTTAGACATTGATTGTAGATCACGCCCCAAGTATTCTTTTAAAAAAATATTCAATGTACAGTTTTGACTTTCCTACGATTTTATTATATGTATAGAATAGATTACCACACTACATTTTCTTATCAAAATAACGTCAGTGCTTGTTATTGTGGTGTTTCTATTAGAGTACTATATAATATATTCAAAGAATAGACCAATTGCTGTTCTACCAGGTAGGTCCAAAAGGTGACTGATTGCCTACACGTGTTCCTTCTTCGCACCTACGTGGTAGAGTTAGGCAACGTCTCGCTTGGATATTCGATATCACTGCCTTACTTACTCCTGCCACAAAAGCATCAATGGTTTTTTTCATTATCATGTTCCAATTTAGTGAGTAAGGTAGCCGGTAGACTTACGCACGTGGCATTGCCATCTCGTAATATGGATAGCTACGCACCATTAATATATTTGGTGTATAGGCGATGATTTCTTTTTCTATCACGAAAGCCATCTGCTTGTTGCTATCTTATAAAAAAAATGTTAAACCTGTTTGATTCTACAAGAAAATAAGAGCTACTTATGAGATAACAACAAATTAATGAAAGAGATACAACTATGATGAAACTTGTTGATAAAAGTTTAAAAACTTTAACACAACTACGAGAAATCTATATCTGTTTCACGTTGTCGGTGGGTGTCCTCATAAAATTCAGACGAATCTGATGACACACATAAAGTTCGTCAAAATGTTTGTCTGTAAGGCGAGACAAAGAAATAGGCATACATACGTTCGAAAAACGTTATCTTTCTTCTCTACAGTAAGGTAATAAGGTCTTTATTTGTTAAAGGCGATTAAATATAGGAAGACATTGCAATATGTAAAATAAATTGCTACATCACAGCTACTCCAAACCGACGTCTGTCAATAAAGGAGACCTTTGGGCTGTTTACTTCTCCGCCCTTACGTTATATTAGGTATCGATCGAATACAATAGTCGATTTGTCCGTCAATCAATCACGCGACAATAGCCTGTGTCATAGACTTGGCGCAATAAATCTGCGTGTGTGGGCTACAAGTGGTATAGTCCAGGGCTTCTCAAAGTATTTATAATGCAGCGCCCTTGGAAATTTGACATTTTTTGTGTTCTCTCTGGCCAAAAAGTTACTACCAGTTGTAGTTCTAACCTAGTGACAAAATATCAAAAAAAAAAAACTAAAAATCATATATATAAAATTCTCTTGTCAATGTTAGTTACCATACTCCTCCGAAACGGCTTGACCAATTTTTATGGAATTTTGTATGCATATTCAATAGGTTTGAAATTCGGCTACTTTGTATATTTCATACCCCTAAGTAATAAGGGTTGTTCACCCTTAACATTTTTTTTATTTTTTGTAACAATATTTTTCTTTTTCTTTTTTTATAACGTGGCATTAAAAATGTATACAACCCTAAATTTTCATTCTTCTATCACTAACCCCTATTTTTAATAGCGATATTAGTAATTTAATCATTTATATGGCAAAACAACGTTTGCCAGGTCAGCTAGTAACATTTATAATTTTTATTTATAAACTAGCTGAGCCGGCAAACGTTGTTCTGCCTTTTTAACTACTCTTATGTTTTTTTCTATATTTTCTCATCTTTTAAATCTTCCCTGGACTTCAACAATTAATTCAAAACCAAAATGAGCCAAATCGGTTCAGCCATTCTCGAGTTTTAGCGAGACTAACGATCAGCAATTGATTTTTATATATATAGATAAGAACAAATGCAAAACATTAGAATAATAGTGAAAAGAGTTAAGTTTTTACTTTCTTGCCTATAACAATTGGATAAGAAGTCAACTAGCCTATTCTTCATTAAATTACCCTGTGTTGATTTGGATTCCATTTGAAGAAGACATCAGCTTTTCTGTAGGCAGCAACTAATCGTTAGGTGATCGATTGTGCAAACACGTCACTAACATGGTGTCTTAAATGGAGTTCTTCAACATCTAACCCATATGGGACGTTGCAGAGCTCTAGTACCTTATAGACAGCATTTAGACTTGAAGAATAGCCCATATGTCTGCCTGCCAGGCAGTTTGTAAACGGCGAACGATATGCTATACATGTCACTACCATTGTTACTACTAAATGGAAGAGTTCCGCAACTTCTAGGTCTTGTACCACATTGGCTTCTAGGCCTTACCCATTCATGCTGCAAAATTGCGTAGAAGCTCGTCACTGTCGTAATTCGTTTTGAGAGTAAGGTAGCCGGTAAACTTATGCAAGTGACATCACCATTCCACCAGACGTATAACAACACACTGTAAACATCTTTGGTGACTATAGGCGACGGTTTCTCTTTCCATCAGGAGAGCCAATTGCTTGTTTGCTGTCTTATGATATAAAAAAAATGTCTAATAGAATATAAATAAATAAATAAATATTCACGGGACAAATTACACTTACTGATCTAACCCCAAAGTAAGCAAATTATTTGCTTGTGTTATGGATGTTAGTCAACGATACTAATACATACAAAATACATATATAAATACTAGAATATATATAATAAACACCCAAACCCGGAAATACGAACATTTATGCTCATCACACAAATGCTTGTCCCCGTCGGGGATCGAACCCGAGCCTCGTTGGTTGCGTAGTCAGGGTCTCTACTCTCTAACCACTCGACCAACGGGGCGATCAAAATATGTACAGTAACTTTAATAAAATACGGTTAAGTTTCGACTAGATTATACTAGTTCCCTTGCGAGATACGGTATTACGGTACCCTACTTCATGAATCAACGAAGATACAAGAAAAGCGGCGAATTAATAAAATCACTCGAGGGAGGTATCAAATAAACAGCAGCTTCTAACATTAAACCAGTTGGCTTTAAGATAATTAAATAATAATAAAAATATCACTAGACAAAATGATGCCATCAAAAACATAACTTGTAAAAAAAGTCTCGCAACTAAAATTTTTACTTTTGTTAGTATATTTAGTCTCTACTTATGGGCCTTTTGTCTTAAGTTATTACCATATCAATATTTAAAATCTTTTACGTTTTAAATAAATAGATTGATATGGCAATCGTACTAAACAATCTGAGATAATATAATATGTATTATGTATTACTTGTGAGGTACATTGTGTTTTTATGCGATGGCCAAGTCAATCTATTTATTTAAAACGTAAAATATTTTTAATATTGATATGGTAATAACTTAAACTAATAACTTAAAGCAGAAGGTTCCTTAAGTAGGGACTAAATAAATTTACCGACTTGGTATAACCTGAATCTCACAACTTTTTACGGAAGAAGTTTGAGTTGCAGGACTGGGCTTTTATCCAGCTATTTTTTTGATGGTATCTTACTTCTTTTTGTAGATTGTCCCACTTTTTGTCTTTTATATAGGATTACAAAATTATTTATGCAGTTCCTGTATTTAGAAACGTGGACCGAAATCGCAAAATGTTTTAGCTTTTCCTTGATTTATTCACTAAACACTTATTAATTGTGTTTCTTAATTTGAAGTTTCATGTCTGCTAGAAGTTCCTTGGATTTTTGATGATCGTTCAGTAAAACAGTCAGTGAAAAAAAGTTAAATTAAGAAACTTTGACTAAATCTATTTTTGAAACTACAGTTTCAAATTGTAAACCGTGTTTATACAATGCCTTCTTAGGTACTTAAAATTCATGCTTCTTGTTCCATCCACAACGATATTGTAGGGGAGTCAAAAATGACCTGAACTGCTTCGAGAAAAGGATGGTACGGCCGTGCCGTTTTCTTGCTCGATTTGCTCAACTTGGTGGGGGCACTGCCGCGCCCCCATATCACTGCATAAAATAATGTATTTCTTAGTTTAGGTATATATTTATATCTTACCCCAAAGTAAGAAATTATTTATTGTTTGCTTCAAATATGGATGTCAAAGAAATACAAACATATATAAAAGACGGTAATCACAATAAATGTTGTCAATGTCGGCAATCGAACACGAGCCCCTTTGATGCACAGTCAGGTTCGCTAACCACTCGACCAACGGTCAAATTGAAAATCCGGGGTTAAACATATGCTACTTTTTTTTCAAAAATCGACCATTAAGGGGCTGATAATAGGAATTAAAGTTTGTAGGAAAAACTATATCGACGATATATCAATCTGCTCGCGGGTGAAGCTGCGTGTGTCAGCTAGTAATTAAATAAAAGTAAAAATCTTATGTTATTTATCATTTCAAATATATTTAATACTTTTATGTTCAACGCCATATTTCTTTTTTGCGCTTGTCACTGCAAGGACACAAAGGCTGCGTAAGTACCACTCGTATAATTCTGCATTAAAACGCTATAGCTCTTTGTGAGCTTTTAAAACCTCCACAAAGCTATTTAAAATGCTATTTATGTGAATAGTACATTAGTAAAAAGGATCTGTTTATTGATATCCTTACCTGTTTCACAAATGTAGTTTATATATATCACAACCACTTTAACTTACACATCTTAACGTCAACCAGTTACGCATATAAGAGCGAGATGTTTATGCCTTTTTTAAATTTGAATTTTTATAATCACCCCATTTTAGGGAAAAAATCTGAGGTTGGCAATATTTCTTTATGAAGGTATATACTTACCAAATAATAATTGTTTGTCTACCTGATTCACTATATGCATTGTAGTTGTTTTTGCATGTGTGTACATTAAATATGTTCTTAAAATGATAAAATGTAAACTAGAAGCCCTGATTATTCTCTAATAGGCGAAACCGGTTGGCTTTAAAATTGTTTGTAGAATATATCTATTTTAATATTATAAATGCGAAAGTTTAGATGTTTGGATGGATGTATGTTTGTCACTCAATCACGGAAAAACCACTCAACAGATTTTAATGAAATTTGGGACACAGGTAGATGATGACCTGAAATAGCACCTAGGCTACATTTTATTCCGGAGGAATAAGATAGTCCCGCGGGATCCGCCAAAATTCTTATAATGCAGCGGGCTGCACGTTGCAGCTAGTAAATTATATTTGTGAAACAGTGCAAGAATTTATGG
The DNA here is from genome assembly GCA_036924255.1 of Apodemia mormo. NCBI lineage: Eukaryota > Metazoa > Arthropoda > Insecta > Lepidoptera > Riodinidae > Apodemia > Apodemia mormo. The sequence continues at coordinate 15,199,184 of JAUPFN010000021.1, read as the reverse complement.
TGTGAAGATCAGTATGATGCAGTTTTACCAAGCCGACGATGTAAAGTATAAATTATAGCATCTGCTTAGATACATCCTTACAAAATTCCTAACAAAAGCACATAAAACAAGTAATTATCATAAAACCCGAAAACCCTTTGCGAGCCGATCCGGAAAATCATAATCTTTCTTCTGTCGGGAAGAAATTAAATAGCCTATATCACTTTCACAATAAGAATCTAATAACATCTCTCAAGCTTAAATCTATCAAGCCGCTTAGCTTAGAGAGTTTGCCAAAGAAATATACATACATACCTATACATACACTCACACTCCTTCCTCAAGGCTTGAGGCCTTCTAAATACATAATATTGGCCTATTTCATGGGTTTTCGAATAAAGTTAGCAATATTCGGGATTTTCCTTCATAAGTGAACTAAAACACACTTATATAATCTACTCGATCGGGAAGTATCTTATAATTTTTATGTGGGATTTTTTATAATCGAACGTCACCGAAACCGATTTTTTTTTATGTTATTGAGATAGGCAAACTGGCAGACGTACCACCTGATGGTAAGTGGTCGACGTCACCAATGAACAAAATTGGGATCTAGCCCAGGTATACCATTCGTGTGTTGCCTATCCTGAGACATAAGATGTTAAGTCTCGGTACCAGTAATTACACTGCCTGTCTTGCCCTTCTCTCCGAAACACAGCAAAGCTGTTTTACGGGAGAAACAAGCAAGATGGTGGTACTCATGCAGCCGGGAGCGCGGCACAGCGCATCCTTGCCACCGGTAAAAAATAAATTTAAGTATCATAAAGCCGGTTCTCTTGCGATGTAAACCGGATTAACCGAATGCCTACAGACATTCTGGCTCACCACCATTCGCCAGTTCGTCTTCATTGGTGAGATGGAGCGTTTTGCCTATCGCCGCATTTGGTGGACCTGATAACGATTACCGCTTATTTATACCGATGACCGGGACTGGCAGCTTTACGTGCTCATCCATCGCACGAGGGTGGTAACATACTACCACCACCGTGCTGCTAAATATCCGAGGTTTGGATTTTTGAAGAAAACCGCGTAAAACCTCAATAAAATCTCTACCTAACACCGAGATCGAATCCGGTACCTCATAACCTAAGCCTAAAATGTAATAATGAGGCGTTATATGAAATATCTTCTTGCCCATATCTCCGAAGAGGTCGGCAGAGATACATCAACTAGTGCACCTACGATTAGCCGAAGATACTTATGGCCAATTGCACTAATTTCAATAATCCCTGTAAATCAGGATAATAACAATAAAGCACTGAAATCCTACGCAGCCACCTAGTAAAAGTACCAACCTACTCCCTACAATAAATCTTTTTGTCTAGTCTATTCGACATTAAAAAACGATGTCTAATAGACAACAATGGATAGATATGACAAGAAAATTGTCTAAATACAATTCGCAAACATTCAAACAAAACTAAAAGATCTTATCAGCCCCTACCATTGTTTCGAGTCGAATCGCGTAGGTAGCCCGAACAAGTTATGGTTAATGTTTTCTCATTGATCATATTATTATAATGATAGAGATAGCTATGATTGATTTAATGGTGTAACCTATCAACAATAATATAACTGTGAGTTTATCTGTCTGTTTGCACTTTATCAGATAAGTTTAGCGAATAATTGACATGGAAGCTGAGAAATTGATAGTCTTAACAGATCAATATAAAAAATTATTTTTATTAAGTATTTTGTTGTAGAGTTGATGGTAATAACCTGAATATATACACACACATATACAGTGTGTAATGAAAACCCGGTTCGATCGTCAAAGGCGTTATTTGGTAGCTATTAACAATCATGTAATATATTATGTTAGTATTTTATGTACATAGATAGATAAAATTTCCCTCTAAATTAAAATTAATATTAAATTATATTGTTTAAATTATTTCTATGGCAACGAAAAATATCAGCCAATTTGTCGGCAGACGGCGGGGGCTACTACATTAAGGGAGCCTTGGTCATTGGCTCCATGTGGCGTGCTCTAGTTGTAAATATTCGTTAAATTTGAAGGAAATCAATGCGGTAAATACGAACTTTTTAATAGTCCTTTTATTTTTATAAATAGATTTTTTTTTATGTAATCGACCTACTTATATGTTCCTTTTGGGTCTAACATGGTTTTTGTTACTAGTGTAGCATCAGTGAAATTAAATTACCGAGGTACAGAAAAGGAGAAATAATTATTGTAATTAAAGGAAATGGGTATTAGGTAAAATTATTCACGTGGATTATGATCTCAAACCAAGCTCGATAAATTCAAACTCGATTTGTATTAAAGCGGATGTGTTTTGAAATAGTAAAATGAATTACGAAAATAGTAGTAGGCGCTACACAATAATCCTTTCCTATATCTAGATTAATGATACAGATTAGATAATTATTATTTGCCAATACAAAGCCTAATCGAAAGTGAAAGGTCTATCCTAAAACAATAACTGCGTTGACGCATGGTATAAAAGGTTGCTTAAGAGCCTTGAAAGTTATTTTATCATTCATGACTTGTCTTCCGTGACTATAAAGTAATATTCAATTTAAAATTAACCAAATTATCGTTTATAAATTTAGTATAACAAAGTATCACGCGAGTTCCCTTGTAGGCTAGGCGGAGTGTACCAAACGTCTGTAGACTTTTCAGTTCACCATGTTTCACCGGTTCGTCGGTTGGCGAGATAGGTGATTCCCATTACCGCATTTTATCAATTTAATAACGATTTCTAGCGGTTACTGAGACTAAGAGCCTTACGTGCTCATCTAAATAGGGGTATTAACGCACCAACACCACACTACAAACTACTACTTAGATTTAGACTATCGAGAAAAGCCTAAAAGAAGTCTCAATAATATTGTCCGTCCCACAGATCAAATTTAATTTAAACCGAGTAGGCTGTCTTTTCTATTGATGATAAAAGATAATTGTCGTGTATAGACAATACAATTGTAAGTGTGTATTGTTATCCAAAGCAGGGATACAATTATTATCCGTGCCACTTGCACCTCCAAACCGTAATATTATGAATGTGTATAAAACTTAAAGGAAAAAATGAAAGAAAAAGTTATTACAACTAAAATCATTTGACTGGTTTTTACAACTTTATGTAAGAACCAGTTAAATGATTTTATTTCTAGGCAATACACTCATGAAGACTTTATAATTAATAAATATGTCTTAGGCCCCGATTACACTTTGATTGGTGCTAGTGCGAGTGTTTAATCCAGTTCTTATTAGGCAGAAAACATATGAAGACAGCCGTTGATTAGTACGAGTGGTTAGTAATCAGCATACTAAAAGTGAATAGACGCTGATTACTAATCACTCGCACTCGTCTACACGTGTTTTTTGTTTAATGCTAAGTACCTGCATCAAACACTTGCACTCTTACTAATCAATGTGTAACCGGGGTCTTACAATCAGTATATAGTGAAAACGCTTGATTTAATGTAATTATAAACAAACATTGCAGAAATAACTTAAACATCGCACTATCACGAATGGCTCCCGGCAGATGTAAATCACGTCTCTTCTTAGTTTATATAGTTATGTTTAAGACACGATATTATTTAATATTAAACTGGGGTTTTAAGGGATCTATAGGTAAATTATACCATTGTATTTGATTTACATCTAATCACGTCTCTTCTTAGTCTATGTAGTTATATTTAAGACACAATATTATTTAATGTTAAACTGGGTTTATAAGGGATCTATAGGTAAATTATACTATTGTATTTTTTTAACCCTGACGTTTTTTTTTTTTTATGTCATAAGATAGCAAACAAGCAGATGGGTCTCCTGATGGAAAGAGTCAACCATCGCCTATAGACACCAAAGATGTTAATGGTGCGTTGCTATCTTGTGGCGAGGTCTAATGCCACATGCATAAGTTTACCGGCTACCTTACCCTCCAAACCGGAACAGGACAGCGACAAGCACTGACGCTATTGCGGCAGGAATAGGTAAGGCGGTGGTACCAGACCCGGGCGAGACAATGCAGTACTCTACCACCTAGTAGCCACGATGGTAGTGACTCGATAGCCAATCGGTCGCCTTTTACGACCTGCCTGGCAGAACGGCAGTTGGTCTATTCTACAAAGGAGGCCGGAACCAACACGGTGGAAAGCTCCTCTATTATAACGATGACGTATAAGCTCCTCTGTTATAACTTTAACGTTAATATCTGTATCTGCTCCCAATGATCCGATTTGGTTGCGGTTTTTTTATTGAAAGCCCTGTCTGTAGAGATAGTTCATAGCAAATCTGTTATGCCTTTTCAAGATTATGAACTATTTTTGATTAGACGAAAGGAATTATGAATTATGTACAGTCCTGAAATACTACGGTATGAAGTCTAGTATTCTATATTTTGAATGATATTAAAATCGTATTGTCACGTTGAACTGACGTTGTAGGATCCCTATTAGATGATCATTAGCAATATTTATGCTTATTGTGCCCGGCATATGATGCACATGAAGCAGGAAGGTGGGCGGATGATAAAGAAATGTGTCGGGGGTTTTTTAAATTTTAATATAGAGTTATTTATATCACAAGATATTAAACAAGCAGATGACTCTCTTATTGGAAGGATACTATCGCTTATAGACACCAAATATATTAAAAACAACTTACTAGCGTTGGTATTCATGTGTTGGGTTGGAATTCCACTTGTGTAAGTTTAACTTACCTTACCCTCATACTTTACCAAATTGGAACACAACTGATTCTTTAAAAAGGGTCCGATTTTTTGTGACATTTATTATAAGTAGAAGGAACCCATCTGAATCCTATTTTATTGTGTATTTTTTCCCATCATAAAAGTCACTTGCTTGTATGCTATCATATATTACACAAAAGACAACAATTGTTGTGGCTCTCAACCAATATGTAACTACATAAATAAAAGTAGTGTAAAAATCTATGAATTATTTAAAGTCTAGATATCTTCTGTGCTTTGTCTGTATACTTAAACATCCGATCGTTTTTATTTACAAAACAACATTCCATCGAAAGCCGTGACATGTTAACTTAAACATGTCGATAAAATAAGCAGTTTTCATACTTAATACACGAACTGAACAAACGATTATAGTCTTTAATCTAAAAGTGTAAGGTAGACGGTAATCTTTTCCATGAACGCGTAAAGCTGTCTCGCTTTTTACATGATAAACATTAGAATGGATATGAGATAGTCTTTATTAGAATGTATTAAAGTTTATTTTATTATGAAATAGTATACCTATAATGCTTTTTTCTTGTTTTGCAACTACGGGCAGCCTCTAGACAGCATGACGCGTAGATCTTGTGGTTTTTGCAACCGTGTTATTGCAAGTGATTTGTAGTGATGTAATTGTATCACATCGACATATTTATTAACAGCAATCTATTTAAGATAATGTACTATAAATTATACACGTAATCGATATAAATTTAGATGACTTGACTGACCCCTTTTTCTAATGACTAGTGTTTTATTCAATTTATTTCGTAGTCACTTGAAACAAGCAAAAATAGATAAAATGTGTGTAACTCCGGCAAACAATCATTATAAAATTTGGTGCTTTACTTTTGTTGTAATTTTACTATTCAACATTTTAAAACTGAAACAATGGATTGAATGGACAATTAATGGATTTTTGTGATAAATATATACATTATATTTAGATAAAGACTACCGGCATTATATATTTCATTAAATTACACCCTCTTTTTTTCCGTATCTTTGAGGAAAAAAATATCAAAATATTCTATAATTATAATATTATTAATAGAAAATATGACTTAACGGCTAGTGTTGACTTATTAGGTTTGAATATTTATTTACTTAAATGCTGATTCAATTCTATGTAATTTGTTTTAGTTTTTTTACAAATCTAGTCTTTTTCAATGCGTGACAAAAAAAATCTTATATACGTATTCCGATTCATGTACGAGTAATATCGAAGCCATTATTGTATCGATTGTGTTAATAAAACATCTTTTAATAAATATACAAAATATGTTTTAAAGGATAGTGTATTTTCCCCACATTGGTCCGGGCTCCTTTTAAAAATATGCCAACTGCCGTTCTGCCAGGTATGTCGTTAAAGGCGACCTATTTGTTATGCGAGTTACTACCGGCATGGTGGCTACTAGGTGGTGTAGTTCTGTATTGTCTCATCCAAGTCTGGTACCACCGCCTTGCCTATTCCTGCCGCAATAGCGCCGTTGTTTGTCACTGTCGTGTTCAGGTTTGGAGGGTGAGGTAGCCGGAAAACTTACGCATGTAGCATTAGACCTCACCACAAGATAGCAACGAATTATTAACATCTTTGGTGTCTATAGGCGATGGTAGTCTCTTTCCATCATTAGACCCATCTGCTTGTTTGCTATCTTATGATACAAAGAAATAAAAATAAATCTCATTATTGTTCCAATTCATATAATATCCATAATATTTAAGACATATTGAAGCTGTAAAATAGTATCGACATCAAGTAGCTGACCATCACTTAAGCATTAAAGATATGTCAGCTCGCGTCGTCGAGGCCACCAGTTGCTCAGAGCAAATAAAACGGTACAAACTACCTTTTTCTATGTTAGCTCACCACAAATCTAGCATTATACCTCGGAGCCTTAACTTAAAACTAAGATTTATATAACACGAGTATGAAGATTTAAACTATCTATATGTTAATACGCGGAGTAAATACTTTGTACTCATTTTTATGACATTTACGCTAACGGAGGAGTTTAAAATTTGGCACACTTAGGGCGGCTTGCACCAAAATGCTTAAATGCATTTAGTTCCTTAAACATGTTTAGCAAATGTCAAAACGCCTTTAATGTTGTCACTTTAAACGTATTTAGTGACTTAAAATGATTTAAGCATTTTGGTGCGAGCCGCCTTTAACATTTACATTGCCAAGGACTGCAGAATCTTAATATGTTTAAATAATATGCTCAAGAAATACATTAAATTAATAAAAATAAATTTATCACACTCTACATTCATGTGAGAACATGATGATATACACACATAATATATACTTATTTTGCGTCTAAAGTCTGTTATTAAACCAGATATTTTATTGTTTACTAGCTGCGCCCGCGACTTCGTCCGCGTCGAAAATTTTCGAAAGAAAACTAGCCTAATTTACTCCCTGTCACATGAACTATCTGCCAGTAAAAGTCCCGTCAAAATCGGCCTAGCCGTTCTAGAGATTAGCTGGAACAAACAGACAGATAGACGGACTGACAGACAAAAATTGTAAAAAATGTTATTTAGTTATAGGTATGTACCGTGTATAATATATCCATATGCATTTAGTAAAAAGCGGTTATTTTAATATTACAGACACTCCAATTTTATTTATTTGTATATTAATATAATATAATTTGACCATAGATATTAATCTATGGTCAAATTTCGAACACAGGAAATCGCTGATTCGTTTAATTAATAATCAATTATTATTCATCACATTGGTCAGTGTTAATTCTGTCGCTGTAGTCGTTGGTAATATCAACTGCCTAATTTTAAAAGAAGAAATAAATTAAATTTGCAATTTTCCGATGATGTTTACTGATGGTAGAGTTCTGATTTGTCTCGCCCGGGTCTGGTACAACCGCCTTACCAATTCCTGTGTACTAAGCGTCAGTGCTTGTTACTTACTGTCTTCCGGTTTGGAAGATAAGGTAGCCGGTAAACTTATGCACGTGGCATTAGACCTCGCCACAAGATAGCAACACACCATTAACACCTTTGGTGTCTATAGGCGATGGTTGACTCTTTCCAAGAGGAAATCCACCTGCATGTTTGCTATCTTATGATATAAAAAAATGGTGCTTATATGTGAACAATGCAATGCTAGTAAGAAAAAAACAGTCCAAAAACAAACTCACTGATGGTCTCCTCACTCGTCCTTCTTCGAGGATTTTGGAGGACGAGGGAGGTGTACCATGTATACCACACGTACCACGAGTACCACACTTTTCACCGCGTCAGTACTCAAAGCACGTTTCAATTCGTAAGCGAAGCATATTCAGGAGAAATTAATACCACTTTAATTAACAAACTTCAATTCTTGTTAACAATAAAATACTGCCAGGTTTATTTTTTAGAGGCCAATTCTATAAATTTACATTGAACTGACAAACATCTTTTAAAAACTATCTATCATCAACACTCAAAGAAAAAAATGTGATAAGACGAGCAGTAACAAGTTGCAATATTGTTAATTCATATTTTTATATTTTTAGTTATTTACTGCTTCATGGTTTAGGAGATAGGAAATATCCTAGTCGGCTCAGATCGTTTGACCGCCCCGTTGGTCGAGTGGTTAGCGAACCTGACTACGAAATTGACGGGGCTCGGGTTCGATCCCGACGGGAACAAGCATTTGTATGATGAGCATAAATGTTTGTATTTCCGGGTTTGGGTGTTTATTAAATATATTCTAGTATTTATATATGTATTTCTATGTATTAGTGTTGTTGACTAACACCCATAACACAAGCAAATAATTTGCTTACTTTGGGGTTAGATCAGTAAGTGTAATTTATCCCGTGAATATTTATTATTATTATTAATTATTATTATCGTAAGTTCCCGGGTTCGATCTCTGGGTTGGGTAAGTATTATTGAGATTTTTCAAAGTTTTTTTTCTCGAAAATCCAGATTCTCAGTAGTGGCATCGAGTCTGGTGGGTATTGTGTTACTACTCCCTTGCCTCAGACTACCACGTAAAGCCGTCGGTCCTGGTTATCGCTAGCAATAGCCGATAATCGTTATCGGGTCGGTTAAAAGGCGGCGGTGGTGATTACCATTAAAGGTGAACGATATGCCAAACGTGTCATAGCCAAAAGTCATCATGGTAATGCCATGATGACGTTTGGCCTATGACATGTTAAAGTTCTGCATCGTTTCGCCCGAGTATGGTACCACCGCCTTCTCAATTCCAGCCACAAATGCGGCAATGCCCGTCACTGTCATGTTTCGGTTTCAAGGTAGCTGGTAAACTTATGCTTGTGGCTTACTATCCCCCAAGACGAATAGCAACGCACTTTATCATCTTTGGTGTCTATAGGCGATGATTTTGATCTTGTTTTGATGGCTATTTTATGACTTAAAAAAATTAAGTAAACAAATTTTAAATGCTATGTTATATCATCAGCTCTCTAAGACTAAACTAACTATCTCCCGCTGGATCTTCTCAACATGTGGCCGCGTTCCGATCCGGTAGTAATTCTAAAAAAAGTCGACGTAAAATTTTTAAATTAAATAAAATATAAAATATCTATATATGTATAAACTATGTTGGTAACTTTAATTTTTAATGACACCCATATTTTTGTAATAAATATTTTTATTTCATTTCATAAACACATCAGTGGCAACTACTAATGTGTTCCCATTGTACCCATTAAAGTCTGTTTGTATAGTATTACGTTATCTATACATATAATAAAATCGTAGGAAAATCAAAACTGTACATTGAATATTTTTTTAAAAGAATACTTGGGGCGTGATCTACAATCGATATCGAAGCCAAAAATATAGTTTTTAGAATTTTTGTCTGTTTGTCTGTTTGTCTGTATGTATGTCCGGGGTAAACTCAAAAAGTACTGCATGGATTTACTTCAAATTTTGCATGAATATTACTAACAGGTCAGGTCAACATATAGGCTACACATTATCACGCTATCACATACAGGGGAGGAGCAGTGGGGAGTAAACAAAGTCCGCGCGGACGAAGTCGCAGGCAACAGCTAGTCTATACATATAATAAACTCGTAGGAAAGTCAAAACTGTACATTGAATAGTTTTTAAAAGAATACCTGGGGTGTGATCTACAATCGATATTAAAGCCAAAAATACAGTTTTTAGAATTGTTGTCTGTTTGTCTGTATGTATTTCCGGGGTAAACTCAAAAAGGACTGCATAGATTTACTTCAAATTTTGTATGAATATTCAACATATAGGCTACATATTATCATGCTATCACATACAGGAGAGGAGCAGTGGGGAGTAAACGAAGTCCGCGCGGACGAAGTCGCAGGCAACAGCTAGTCTATACATATAATAAAATCGTAGGAAAGTCAAAACTGTACATTGAATATTTTTTTAAAAGAATACCTGGCGTGTGATCTACAATCGATATCAAAGCCAAAAATACAGTTTTTAGAATTGTTATCTGTTTGTCTGTATGTATGTCCGGGGTAAACTCAAAAAGTACTGCATAGATTTACTTCAAATTTAGCATGAATATTACTAACAGGTCGGGTCAACATATAGGCTACATATTATCACGCTATCACCTACGGGGGAGGAGCAGTGCGGAGTAAATGAAGTCCTCGCGGACGAAGTCGCTGGCAACAGCTAGTCTATTCATAGTTTAATGAACGTGAAAATATTGAAACCGCTCTATTATACGAACCTTAATGATCTAAGCTGAGTGTACAAAGCTGTAATAATTAGTTGCGGACTAAAATGATAATAAATCAACCCTTGTTGTAATTATATACGTTTGTTATAAAATGTACGCATGTATTTTGTTAATAATTTAAACGGCACTGATATTCTCTTACGGCGTCATAGGTTCACCGCTTGTATATATATCGCAGGGAAATGAGGATATCAGGGATTACACGAAATTCCTAGTGATATCACAAAATCACCGTAAATGTCGAATATACGTTTTCTTCCTAAAATATTTAGTGATATTATGACAAAATACTAATTTGTCGTCAGTGATATATCATTTCACCTAATTAAATCATTATCCTATAGCCTATTTGTCACAAATCATGAGATCCTGGGTTTGTTCCCCGGGTCGGGCAAAAGTGTGAGGTTTTCTTATGGTTTTTCTCGAAAATACAAAATCTCAGTAACAACTCGGAGTCAAGCGGGTAGTGTCTTACCACTCTCGTGCCTCGGATGAGCAGGCATTAGCATTCGTCCCGGTTATTGCTAGAAATTATTTAAAATTGTTATCAGGTCGGTAAAATACGGCGATGGGAATCACCGCCAACCGATGAATCGAGGTGAACTGAAAAGTCTTAAATTTTCTTTGATTAACCCACTAGGGAGTCGGGCATAATAATAACTAGGTATTTAATTTCAATTTCGCAAACAAAGGTTAAACTTAAGAACTAAAGTTAAAATGTGCAAAAGTAGGTATAAGATTTAACGGAGGTTCCCAAACTAGCCTTGTATAACTGTATCGCGGTATATCCATACTAATAATATAAATGCGAAAGTGAGTTTGTTTGTCCATCTTTCTTGGCAAAACGAAGCGACGAATTGACGTGATTTTTTTAAGTAGAGATATTTGAAGGGATAGAGAGTGACATAGGCTACTTTTCTAACCCCCCACTTCCTTAAAATTCTTTCTAACCCCCCACTTCCTTAAAATTAATTTAACGCGAGCGAAGCCGCAGGCAAAAGCTAGTCAATTATATTTTAGTATTTTAATTTTTTAGAAACTATTTCATTGATAACGTTTAAAATAAGTTTAACAAAATATTATTTTTTAATTTTAAGGATATACAATTGATTAAAAGTATATACTAGGAAAAAAATTCGAAAGTCCGTTTGTCTATTTTTATCCGTCTATTTGTAGCGCTTTCGCAGCTAAACTACTAAACCGATATTCGATGAAATCTAGGATATAGATAGATAAAGATCCGGGTTCAAGTATAGGCTATTTGTTTTTCAAAAATCAACCCCTAAAGTGCTGAAATAAGAGATAAAAATTTGTATGAAAAACAGTATAGAAGATATTATGTCAATTAATCTATATACGCACAAAGCAGAGCAGATCAACTAATCTATATTGTCTATATTAATATTATAAATGCGAAAGTTTGGATGTTTGGATAAATGGATGGTTGGATGTTTGTTACTCATTTTTGCCAAAACAGCTTGATCGATTTGGATGGAATTAAGCTCATAGGTAGATGATGACCTGGAATAGCACATAGGATACTATTTATCCCTGAAAAGTAAGTTTTTTCCGCGGGATTCACTAAGAGCTTTTATAATGCAGCGGGCTGCATGATGTAGCTAGTTAATTAATAATTGAACCAATATTTTTATCGCAGCTAAACTGCAGTAACCAATATTCCATTTCCTGTATCTCCAGAACTCTGCATTAGAACTTTTACGAATCACTTAATTAAAATGAAATCACACGGCGAGTGTATCCTCCGAAACATAAAAAAATAAAATCGGTTCATAAATGACCGAGTTTTGAGATACCGAAAATAGCCGAAAAATAACTTACCAAAAATAAGAAAAAAACAGGGCTGTCTGCTTTTTTGAATTGATAACCTCCTGTTTTTGGAAAGTGCATTAGAAAAATAACATACTGGCCTTTTATTTTACTGCTTCACCAGAATTCCTGGCCTCGAATTCTAGGTTAGGCAATTTGTTCTAAATAAGTTTTTCAGTTTCTAGAAAGCATGACTAATATAAATGTCTCAAATCTAGGGGGTATCTTGTTCCTGAAGTAACTCCAGTAACTTATTTTTACCAATTTTTATCGCCTATGTGGTCTATTGGTTCTGTGGCGGAGTTGACCATGACCATGAGGCCCCGGGTTCTATTCCCGGGTCGGGCAATTCAAAAATGTGTTTTTTCAGTTTTCTGATAAAAACAACGTTGTCCGGGATTGGAAAGTGTCCGGTTGGCGATGGGCTTGCCACCTATCACATTGTAGGACCAAGTATCTTCGGCTAATCGTGGGTGCACTTGTACCTCTGGCTACCGCTTCAGGGATACGGGCGTGAAGATACCAATTTTTGTTCTTGTGTATATAAAACTACCAGAAACAAAGATGATAGTTCAAATCTAGACAGTCATGTTTTTTTTTTTTGTTTATATAAAATAAGTTTCCCTTAACCCGAGATTGTTGTTAAAACACGATATATACATGTAGTTTGAGGAACAATTTTTCCAGACGGTAATTGATGCAATTTATCAATGTATATGCGGCCTGTTAGGTAAGTCGACCTAAACCTTGAAGGGGGTAATAGGGTATCTGATTCTCATTCCCAATAAATTAAAAAAACATACCGTTAAGTTTTAACTCAATTATCAATAAATTCATAATTCATACGCACTAATACTTATATATATTTTTTCATATCATAAGATAGCAAACAAGCAGATGGGTTTCCTGGTGTAAAGAGTCAACCATCGCCTATAGACACCAAAGATGTTAATAGTGCGTTACTATGTTGTGGCGAGGTTTAATGTTACATGCATAAGTTTACCGGCTACCTTATCTTCCAAACCGGAACTCGACAGTGACGCTATAGCGGCAGGAATAAGAAAGGCGGTGGTACCAAACCCGGGTGAGACAATGCAGATCTCTACCACCTAGTGAATATATGTCATAAAAAAGTTTCACTTCTGACATGTACACTATTATTACACACTTTTTTATAAACAATCGATTTTTGTCAGATTAAAATAAAAATTCTTTTATTTAAAATAAACGATTTAAAGCTGTTTAAATATATTCCTTTACTATTTAAAAAAACTTAAATAAAATTAACTAAAGGACATGACTAAATTGTTTCTATCGTAAAAATAAAGTAAATTGTTTCTATTGTAAAAACACGACAGCAAGAAATCTAATAAGGGAAGTAAAGGTCCAACGCATTAGAGCAGCAATCAAACTGAACATTTTCCAATTATCCTCTACCCAGAACTCGTGTGCATTTAGCTTTATTTCTTGATTCTATCTGGCGGGACTCGCGCGGAAGTTAGCAGGTAATTAGGTTCTTAGTTGTTTATGACCCGCTCTCGGCGAAAACCAAATTGGTTTGCTGTGTTGTGTACCCAGCTTAACATTTCATTGAAAATATTTTATAGGCTGTGTATTTTCCAATTAGGTACTTTTAATATATTGTGATTTTCAAAAATCAAATATATTTTTTTTTAATTTTGATATTTGTAAAGCCTTGACATTGAATGTTTGATATATGTTTTGATGTTGTTCTCTGGGAAAAGAGAATCTAAAATATTATTCCATAATTTGAAAGTCTTGTAATATATGTATAAGGCTTATTTGTCATAACGTTATTCATTTTAATATTTAATTCTAAGAAGGCGAGATTTTTACATTCATACATTTGTAATATTAACGGAATTCGATTCAGATTCACTCCTTGATTCAGTCTTGCGGGACTCGCCGAAAAGTAAGCAGTTAATTTCGTTCTTCATTAGTTTCAATTCCATGTGAATCTGCAAAAGAAACAATTCCACAGTGTAATAGTAGTTTGACTGTCATTAGAGAGTGAGGTATTGAAAAATTGATATATCAAAATATTTAAATTTTTCAACACCCCTTCTCTCCTCTACCGTATTGTTTCGAGTTGCTTGTGACGGACCTAATTATGTGAACTATCTTATTTTTTACCAGACATCTCATAGTATTTGTTCAAGCCACCTTTGAATGAAGAATAGACCACCTGTCATTCAACTAGGCAGTTTGTAAAAGGCGAACATTTATACGGCGATACGAGTCTACAGTTATATATACTACGTAGTAGAGTTCTGCGACGTTTCGCGCAGTTTAAGTTCCACTGCCTTAGATATTCTTGCCGCAATACAGTCAATGCTTGCCACTGTCATAATCCAATTTAGAGGGTAATATGCCTGATAAACTTATGCTTGTGGTATTACCATCCCGTCACACGGACAGCAACGCACCAAGAACATCTTTGGTGTCAAGACAATGGTTGTCTGTTTCCATCAGAAGAGCCATCTGCTTGTTTGCTATGTTATAACATAAAAAAGTGTTTTTATCGTGAAATCGTAAAATGTTAGATCGACTAAATTTGTCACAACCATCATCAAAGTTACTAGGTGGTAGATTTCGGCATCTTTTCACTCGGCTTAGAACCACAACCTTATCTATTCCCGCTACAATTAAATTGGTACTTGTCATTGGTGTTTGATTTTTATACTCTTACATTGTAACGTTAATTGATGTAGTCATATAGCTAAAGATATATAACACTTCCGACGGGACACGCGTGGAAATTAACAGGTAATAATGTTACCAGTTGTTTATGATTCGCTCTTGGCGAACACGAAATAGGTTCGTTGTGTACCTAGCTTTACATTTTATTAGGAATATTTATAGCAGCGGATTGTATAATGTTTTCCAATTAAGGTCCTTTAAATATGTTAATGGAGTATATTGTTAATTAATATGTTATTCTGATTGGTCTATTAGTGAACCTATGAAGCTGTAAGTCTTGAGGTCTAAGATTAGATTTTGTGCACGGGTTTTCCTCAGCCTAGGTCCTTATTCGGGGCCTAGGTTTGATTTACTTGATTTTTGCTGCATAGTTTTATTTTTAGTAATAAATGTTGTTAATTTCACCAAAACTAATTTCATTAATTTATTCTTTCATTATATATATAATACTTTAATTAATTAATTCATACATTGATTCATTTATTCATTTAATCACACATTCATTCATACATTCATGCATACATTCATACATTTATGCATTCATTCGATCATTCATTTTTCTTCAGGTGAATAAAATACCCTGAAGACTATCTAAAACACGGTTAAATGTACAACTCACATAAGATGTGCACGTGAGATATATCATATACGAGGAAAATATATTTTTTGATGTCGAAAATAATTTAGTTATCCTAGTGTACAAAAATAATGAATGTAGACGATATTATTATATCAACTTTTGATGTATTATATCGAATGATATATGCAGCCATCTTTATATCTATATATCTAAAACAACAACCGGCCGAAACTATAATAAAAAATTGCACGGGAACATGAGTAATAAAGGAACGTTGGTTAACACTACTGGGGTGTCAATCGATGTATTGTTTACGCTATCTCCTGGAAGTTTACTCAGTATTGTCATTAATTTCGTCAACACTACTATTTCTAGCCGCCAATATACAGCCTCTGGTAGTCTTTGTTTTCTACTTCGACTATATGCGGCATGCTATCTCGCAGAGCAGGCTACGTCTGACTTCGCTACCACGCATTCTCCCCACGCACGCACGCCTCTCGCGGTATTTGATATTATTATCTATCTCCTAAGCTATTGGTTGAAATCAAATGAAGCAAAGGGCGATTTCATCCAAAATTAAATACTTTTAATGAATAACTAATTTATTTACATAAAGATTAATACCATGTTTATTATAACACCGTCGCAAATAATGCATTATTTTAGAACAATTTTGATTACCAAAAAAGAGTCATAAAATGTGAACCTCATAGATAGATGTGCACTATCTTGGCCTTTTTCTTTACAACTTTTTAAGTTGATTCGATCATACATTATTTTTGCGTAACTTAAACGTTAACACAGGGCACGCCGGGAAAGCTCTCAAAAGGAAAAAAATCCCCGTTTCGACCATATTTTTCATTGATACTCCGATCCTGTTGGTCGTATCGTGATGTTATATAAAAAAAAAACCCGATAAACAGGCTATTCAACTCAAAAAGAATTATTTAAATCGGTTCAGCAGTTTTTGAGATTAGTGCGTACAAACAAACAAACAAACTCTACAATTTTATAATATTAAATTGAATTTAATATTTTTTTATTAATTTTAAAATTCAAAATCAGCCTTCATTGACTGTTCAGGCGGCGGCACGAAGTCCGCCGGGTAAGTTAACTTATATAATACAAAGGAGAGTTAGTTATACAATTTATAACCCAGAAACGGGTTGACCGATTTTTATGATCTTTAATTTGCCGGATTTGTCTACACTTTGAATAGCAGAATTTGTTTGGTAAAAATTATATAATAACCTTTGTTACTTGTACTTGTAAATTAATACGAATTTATTGACACCTCAAATCCATCACAGCTGTTTTGGCTACAAATCGTGCAAAGATTTGACATATGTTTGAAAAACATAACTCTCTTTCTAACGCAATCGAGTAAAAAAGTTTACTATTACCGTCTGGTTTTTTTCTAAATAATAATATTTAATCGATTTACCGATATCATAGTTGAGGCTATAAATATTGCACCGTAAATTTTAACCTTAGACCTTTTGTATTATTATGATTAATTAAGCCTTGGACCTTTGGCACCTAGACCGGGGTCAATAGAGGCGTGTTATTTTTCGCGTAATTTGTGTCATCTAGTCATTCCAGTATTGCCAATAAACAAAACGAAACGAAGCTTTATAAGGTTTTACAAATTATTCTACCATGATGATGATGTTGATGAAAGACTAGTTGCACTGTGCAGCCCATTGTATTTAGTAAATCTAGTGGGAACCACTAATTTTTCCGGGATAAAAAGTAGCCTGTGTGCTATTCCAGGTCATTATCTATATGTGTTCCAAATTTCATTCCAGTCGGTATAGCCATTTTTGCGTGATTGAATAGCAAACATCCATACATACATCTAAACATCCAAACACGCATTTATAATATTAATATGATACCTGCACATTTTACATCAGTTTAGATATCCTAAATAATATTCGTCATATGCGGTAGTAGTTAAACTTTGTAAAGTGGTTAATTTGTAAGAAAATAAATCTTTGGGAAACAATACTTTTTAGCAAAAAATTAAACCGACGAAAAGCTATGCGTTGTCAATTGTCATACATTAAAATCAGTAAGTGAATAATGAAACAATATTTTTAGCAAAAAATTAAACCAACGAAAATTTATGCGTTGTCATTTATTAAAATCAGTAAGTGAATAATCAAACATTATTTTTTAGCTAAAAATTAAACCAACGAAAAGTTATGCGTTGTTATACATTAAAATCAGTAAGTGAATAATGAAGCATTATTTTTTAGCAAAAAATTAAACCAACGAAAACTTATGCGTTGTCAAACATTAAAATTAAGAAGTGAATAATGAAACATTATTTTTTAGCAAAAAATTAAACCAACGAAAAGTTATGCGTTGTCATACATTAAAATCAGTAAGTGAGTAATGAAACATTATTTTTTAGCAAAAAATTAAACCAACAAAAAGTTATGCGTCGTCATACATTAAAATCAGTAACTGAATAATCAAACATTATTTTTTAGCAAAAAATTACCAACGAAAAGTTATGCGTTGTCATACATTAAAATCAGTAACTGAATAATCAAACATTATTTTTTAGCAAAAACTTAAACCAACGAAAAATTATGCTTTGTCATGCATTAAGTCAGTAAGTGAATAATCAATATCCTCAGTTTTTGTACCATTTTTGGTGTTTTTTTTTTTTATGTTATAAGACAACCGTCGTGGTATATTCTCACCAATAAAAGAATTAACAAAATTGGATTACTCTGTATAAAGTTAGGCGTGGTCATATATTAAAATCACTAGGATTTTATGTATGACCACGCATAACTGAACACAACAGTGATACCAGACCCGGGCGAGAAAATGCAAAATTCTACTATCTAGTAGCCAGAATAGTAGTAACTCACATAACCAGTCGTTCGCCTTTAACAAACTGCCTAGAAGAACGGCACATGGTATATTTCTTAAAGAGGGCCCGGAGCAACACTGGTGAAACCATGGATATGGATCAATGTAAGAAAAATATGTGAAGTAGATTTCCATATAATTTTTTAACGTGTTATAGAAAAAGATGCACATTTATAATTTTCTAAGATCAGACAGTTTTTATCTAGAAAAAAATTCTTTTTAAAATATTATATTTTCCATAAAGCAGGAAAACCCGAATTAATGGGCGGGCTTATCAAAACTGAATGAAATTGAGATCTATATATACTCCAGAGAAAATTTTCCTGCGGTCGCATCCCAAGCGACATCCGCCTTACAACTTTATTCCAATCTATTCCGCTGACATTAGAGTTGTAACAGGCGATATCGATAAAACCGATTGCTTATCTCACTCAACTGTCGATAAATCAACTGAGTTTCTGCTTGGAACTTAATTGTTTATTGTTTATATTGACAACGTTTTATCTTTTATCGACAGGTGTCTTATTACATATTATATAATGAGCATTGGCTATTTTAAGAAAATCCACAGATTTAAAATAATTGTTTGGAAACAATTATTATAAATCTACAGCAAGGAATGTACCTAAAGTACTTGTAAAGGTTTTTGGAGTATTTTATTGATTTTTTCTAACAAAATCAAACGTTACTGTTATTTTAATGATTTGAATTTTTTGTTTGATAAATGAACGATTGACATGTTGAATGAAAGATTGGATGATATTTAACATGATTGCCAAAATTTTGTTAATAAACAGTTAAAGAATGAGTAACTAGTATTTAGAAAACACCGTTTATAAGAAACTAGTGTCATTAAATCGTAGACATAATATGTGTTTTTTTATGTTATAAGATAGCACACAAGCAGATGGGTCTCCTTATGGAAAGAGTCAACCATCGCTTATAGACACCAAGGGTGTTAATGGTGCGTTGCTATCTTGTAGCGAGGTCTGTGTAAAATATTCTTACAATAAATTATCATTAAAATATTCATTCATTCATAATGTCTATTGCAAATTGAGAGCTACATACTGCTATCCAATAATTAATACTCCTTGCTCGATCGTGGCACAATTATCTTACATCGTGAAGTAAATAATTGCATTGAGATTGTTTTATCGAACCAAATTAAATTTTTAATTAGACACATTTTATTACTTCTTATTCAAGTTCTTATTTAAAGTTCTGCTATGGTAAGGATCGGAGAGTATAGACTTGATCAATGTATGTATTTATATTGTATTAGCATTAACATCCCCGCTATTCGAAAGGCATAATATCTTTGGTATCTATTGACCATTATTTCTCTTTCATCAGGAGATCTATCTGCTTGTTTGCTATCTTTATAAAAAATCAACCGCCATAAATAATTGCAGCCGCACCAAAAAAAAAACATTACTTTGTATTGCTTAGGCGGATAAAATAAATACCAAAACATATTTAATAAACACCCAGATCCCGAAATATAAACATATATGCCCATCACACAAATGAGTCTCTTCGACTGCTTCAGGTTTTTTAGCGTTCCAAACCTAAAAGATAAAACGGGACCGTATTACTAAACCTCCGCTGTCTGTCTGTCCGTCTGTCACCAGGCTGTATCTCCTAAACCGTCATAGTTAGAAAGCTGAAATTTTCACAAATTATGTATTTCAGTCGCCGCTATAACAACAAATACTAAATATAAAAATCACATATTAAAGGAGTGTACCCATACGATAAACGTATTTTTTTAAAGATGATGGTACGGAATACTTCGTGCGTGAGTTGACTCGTACTTGGCCGGTTTTTAGATTAGTTTTTTTTATAGAAGAAGGGGCAAACGAGCTGGAGGTGCATCTGATGGTAAGTGATCACCGGCGCCCATGGACATCGGCAATACCAGAGGTGTTGCAGTTGCGTTGCCAGCCTTTTAAGAATGAGTAAGCTCTTTTCTTGAAGGCCCCAAGTGTATCCATTTGGAAACACTCTGCCGGTAATTGATTCCACAAGAAAGTATCTAGACATCGAGATGGTGAGGATGGAATTTCATACTTTGAAGCGATAAATTAAGAAATTGATGGCTATATGCAGCCATCAATTTCTTAATTGCTAAACTAATTTTATATTTTACTAGCTGACCCGCGCAGCTTTGCCCGCGAGTATATTAATAAGTGGTCCAAATAGCTTTTAATAAAAATTTCATCCCCTATTTCAGCCCTCCAGGGACTGATTTTTGAAAAAAAATAGCCTATGTTTGACCCCGGATCTTCAACTATATGCATGCCAAATTTCATGAAAATCGGTCCAGCGGTTTAACCGTGAAAGCGTAATAGACAGACAGACAGACTTTCGCATTTATAATATTAGTATGGATATGGATGTTTATGTAAAATATTGACAACATTAGTCAGTTTCGCTAACCATGCGACAATCGGTGGTCAATATAGTCGACCAATAAAGATGACTACCGAGGTGCTCAAAGAAAGGGATCGTCCTGCGAAAATTTTGCAACATTCAGTATTACCAGTGTGTATCTACAAATTTATGTAATCAATATTTTGTTGAATTCCATTTATGTCTGATAAATTTTAACTCGTCGCTGCCATAAAAAGTAACAGAAATTTTAATATAGGGCTTATTTAATTTTTCTCACATTTCGCTAATATTGACAGTTAAAAGCTAAACCTTTTCTTGTCTTTAGATGGTTAACAGCAAGGCAATCAGTATATTTTCGAAAGAGGCCACGATCACCACGGGAATTATGAATGATTAACAATAATTCTATACTGCGTAAACAAATTTAAAATACATTATTGTTTAAAAGTACATAAGTTTTGAGGTCCCGGTTTCGATTCGGTCGGGCAATTTAAAAATGTATTTTTTCAACTTTCTGATAAAAACAACATTGCCCGGGATTGGAAAGTGCCCGGTTGGCGATAGGCTTGCCACCTATCACATTGTGGGGCCAAGTATCTTCGGTCAATCGTGAGTTTACTTGTTGTACCTCTGCCTACCCTTTTGGGGATACGGGCGTGAAGATACATATAATATATAATAGCGGGTCATATGGTAGGTACATATATTTATTTCGTGAAAATATGATGTATGGCAAGAGAAAAAAACCTATAGACACCAAAGATGTTAATTTTGCATTATTACATTAACCTTCAAACAAGAACACGACAGTGATAATCATTGACGCTATTGCGACATAATATAAATAAATAAAATAAATAAATATTCACGGGACAAAGAGAAAAAATGCGCGTTATTATGAGTAAATGAAACTTCGACCTTTGATGGTCTTTAATCAATTATCGCTAGATTTTTCACTAATTACAACTTCGTCTTGAAACTTTTTAATATTGCTTCTTGCTAATTACGATACATTCTTATTTCACTGTATTTAACGTTAACTTAAACATTGAGCTATTCAAAGTTTAAACAGGCAAATACTGTAAATTCTTCACCTATGGAATGTGGATCGGAACCTTGATGCTTACATAAGGCGAAGCGGAAAGTGAAACAAGGTTGATTTTTAAGCTACACGATGCGAGATTTATTAGCACTCGTTCTATCACATTCACAATGACGGAGCAATAGGTATGTGAAGACGGAATAATAGAAGACAGAAAGAACACTATATTAAGCACACAATTTAACTTTTTTATTATTTATCCATACTTCCATACTAATGTTATAAATGCGAAAGTCTGTCTGTCTGTCTATTACGCTTTTGCAGCTTTTGTCTGTCTGTCTATTACGTTTTTTTGAAAACCGCTGGATTTCATGAAATTTGGCATGGAAATAGTTGAATAGGATGTTGAGTAGGATGAAATTGGTATTAAAAACTATTTCGATGACTCGATGTTAATATACTTGCAGGTGAAGCTGCGCGGGTCAGCTAATTTGTTTATAATATTGTAATAAGTATTGCTAACTAGATATACATTATTACATTCAATATTGACACACATTAAAAAGCAAGATAAATGTCCACCCACGATAAGCCGGAAGATACTTAGTCCCATGATGTGATAGAGGGCAAGCTTATCGCCAAGCGGGCTCTTATCCAATCCCGGGCAACGTTTTTTTAATCAGAAAACCAAAAAAACTCATTTATTTGAATTGTCCAATCCGGAAATCGAAGTCAGGACACATAAAAAAAGTGTTTTTTCAGTTTTCTTTCAGAGTTCAAGTGTTTTTTCAGAGAAACACAAAGTTGCCCGGGATTGGAAAGTGCCCGGTTGGCGATAGGCTTGCCACCTATCACATTTGTGGGACCAAGTGTCTTCGGCTAATCGTGGGTGTATATGTTGTACCTCTGCCTACCCCTTCGGGGATATGGGCGTGAAGATACTTACTTACTTTCAATTATGTATTTATGTATTTTTAAAAAACCTGTATTTTTCTTTTTCATATATTTTTATTTGATTTATACAGGACACCGCTTTCGTGGCCCTCATGGTGTTAATCTCTATTAATATTATAAATGCGAAAGTTTGAATGTTTTGATGGATGGATGTTTGTTACTCAATCACGCAAAAAGTACTGAACGGATTTGAATGAAATTTAGCACACAGGTTATCCCGAAATATTAGGTGAATTTGTTTGCTATTTTATATTAAAAAACTAACAGTAGATGATTACAGAATAGACAAATGCAATGATGGCAATCACCGGCTGTCTCGCTATTTCAATGTAATAGATCGTGGAGAACTTGTGTGGCTAAAGATGCTCGATTGACTCTACAACGGACTTTTTTATGGAGCACAACAGTGAGATGTTATGACATTACTGCAGCAAAACTGTTGGTGGGTCGTTCTTCTTTTTAACCTACAATTTGATAAAACATTAGCTCAATTTCGAAAAAAAATTAAGCTTCCTCGTCAGTATATACTTATATTCTGATAGCAGAATTTTATTCTATCGGAAAAAGTTGTTGGCTGAGAAGTTTATGGAATTTTGTGCAATTTTTAAAATGAAAAATTAATTCGACAAAAAGTTTACACCTCCTAACGAATTTTTTTTCTATTGTTTATTCTTCGCCAAATAACTTGTACTTTTGTAATACATTAATTAACTAAAGGAACTTTTAGAAAACATAATACAGAAAATACACATAATAAAAGTACTGTATTATAAAATATGTTTTATTCATAATCTTTTACCACTCTGTCACATTTTTGGTAGTATAAAGTATGTTGTCGCTGTTTAAAATCAATGTTCAATTTAAAATTTGTACTAAGTGGGGAGGGGGTCTAAACCTCTAATAGCAGGCCACAAAGACGAGCGTCACAAACGTGTAATTCATAGGAAAACCCACTGTAATTTACTTAATAACACATCAGGTAATAGGAGACAAGTACTTGAGATTTTTTTTACATATTTTATTAAAAGTGATAAAAAAATGATGGTTACATGATAGGTAATATATTTAGGAGTTATAAGATATTTTTGTGTTTTGTGTAATCATGTAATTTTTGTAATATCATGGATTATACGCAAGCTAAAGTAGCGGGAGACAACAGTGATTTGTATGAAATGCACTTATTTCACGTGGATTTACAACTCTGTCAATGTTAACTCTGTAAATGAATTTATTCGATTCATGTTATTTAATCATGCATAGCCGTTGTGTACTTTGTAGCACAATTAAGAAAAATATAAAAGAAATTTCCTTGTTTTTTTCCCATTGAATGTTGGAGACACCCTTTTTGTAAGTTTAAAAGAAGAATGACCTTAGTACCTAAACCAAGGCAAAAGATCACAGAACTTTACTAGACAGGTTCGGCCAATCGTTCTCATTTAACGAACTGCCTGGCAGGAGAATCTGTTTTGGTATATTATGGTTTATTCTTCAAATGGGGCCGATCAAAATAGAATATGATAATTATGATATAATATTTAAATATTATTCCATATATCTACTACCTATTAAACATAGTATTTGGAATATAGTGATATGCATATTCCAATATGGGTGACAATTAAAACTAGAATATTTAACATTAACTAACAAATGGTACTCTTTGTAATCGGTGACAAGCTGATCAAGGTGTCGTCAAAAATCTGAAGAGAGTTTACTTATTATAATAAAACTAATTACATATCTTCACGTCAGATCCCTTACGGGGTAGGCGTAAGGGATCTGGCGTGAAGTTCTCCAAGATCTATTACATTGTAAAAGTAATTAAAATCAAAAGAAATGTGAAAAATTTGCTGACCTGATTTTTTAATTTTATTTTATTGTCGTGTCGCTGTCGTATATTGTAAAAACCACTTGTCTGCTAAACGATGTTCGCTATGCAGTTGCAACTATTTAGCGAGTGTTGCGCTTGGTATAATTAAGATATCGAAGTCGATAATGATAATAATTTTTAATTGACATTTTTAAGCATTGTTACACTCACATCTACGATTAGATAGCGAATCGCTTAGCGCTTTTTAGTAAGCAAATATAAATTATGCCCTTAAAAATTCTCTAACAATAATATTTAATTGACATTTTTAAGCATTGTTACACTCACATGTACGATTAGATAGCGAATCACTTAGCGCTTTTTGTAAGCAAACATAAATTATGCCCTTAAAAATTCTCTAATGCCCGATTTGATTCAAATTAAGTGAGAAATTAAATTTGTGTTTCCCATATACCAAGTAATATTCCATTAACAACATGAATCGGAAAATTTTGCTTGGGAGGAGGGTTTGAGCCCCTGGCCTGCTAGCCCTGGATCCGATATTGCTGCGATGCTACTGAAAGGAAAAAAAAACAGTGTAAGAAATGAAACATACTGAAGGTATAGAAAGTGAGTTTTGGATAATAATAATAATAATAATAATCTTTGTTGTTCCAACATTTACTTATTTTAGGTTGACCACTGACCTCTACACTAGTTGATACTGTTATGTAGAAGCCAGTGCCCCCCTTCTAATTTGTTACAGAAAATGTATACATTTTCAAGTGTGTTCGTACATAAGTGTGTGTCTATGTGTATGCGGGTGTGTGTGTGTGTGTGGGGGGGGGGTGTGTGTGTGGGTGTGTGTGTGTGGGTGTGTGGGTGTGTGTACGTGTGTGTGTGTACTGTCTGTCTATGTGCGTGTGCACGGGAACGCGTGTGCGAGTGCGTGTCTGTTTATGTGTGTGTAATTTATGTGTAAGTTTTATTGGTATTTAGCATTTTGTACCAACTATTAGTTTTTCGCAATTATTGTAGTCATATCTACTTAGCCAATCTAAGTTCTAACACAGCTATTTTTAATTCGTAACCATTTTTTTCCCGAATAGGCATGAATTTATCTACAGCATTATATAATATAGGAGCTAAATAATCATAGTATTTTTGTGCAAACGCAGTGTTTGTTTTGCTAATAGGACAATTTATTCTTCTCTTTTCTGTTTGTCTACTTATTGATGTAACTGATGCGTGATACCTCTTAATTACATTATAAATAAATAATTTACGGACACTAAGTACCTTAGCCTGTTTGTATACTACGTCAGTAGGATGTCTATAGGGTAGATGTAAGGAAACTTTTAGTATGGCTCTTTGAGCTCTCTCCAGAGTTATAAGATTTGACTTAGCAGCGCCACCCCATGACGTGATACAATATGTTATAATACATTCAGCGAGAGCCTTGTACACATTAATAATATGAGAAGATGGATGGATTTCCGCAAAGTAACGTGGAATCAATAAAATATATCTATACATTAATATGTGAAAGAAAATCTTTGGACCCCTTTTAAGGACAATCGCACCAACGCGCAGTGGTGTGTGGGCACAGTTAAAGCTTACATTGTGGAGGACTGCAGAAACCTAATATTTTTAAATAAAATGCACTTAATAAATTAATAAGAATAAATATTACAGACACTACATGACAATATACACACACGTATATACTTTTTTCTTTACGGCTAAGGTTATTTGTCAATATTATACACTAATTGCACTCAGCTGTCAAACCTAAAAGAGATTTTATTTTTTAGTCTATGGGCGAATTTCAGCCACAGGTGATCGCTAAGTTATAAGTAATCTGTATCTATATAATATGTAAAAATCAATTGGTGTTCGTTAGTCTCGCTAAAACTCGAGAACGCCTGAACCGATTTGGCTAATTTTGGGTTTGAATTAATTGTTGAAGTCCCGGGAAGGTTTAAAAGGTAAGAAAACCTAGAAAAAAAAATAAGAGTAGTTAAAAAGGTAGAACAACGTTTGCCGGGTCAGCTAGTAATATCTATACATATAATAAAATCGTAGGAAAGTCAAAACTATACATTGAATATTTTTTTAAAAGAATACTTGAGGCGTGATCTACAATCGATATCAAAGCCAAAAATATAGTTTTTAGAATTTTTGTCTGTTTGTATGTCCGGGGTAAACTCAAAAAGTACTGCATGGATTTACTTCAAATTTTGCATGAATATTACTAACAGGTCGGGTCAACATATAGCCTACATATTATCACGCTATCACCTACGGGGGAGGCGCAACATATTTCACACACGTATATATATATATATATATATATATATATATATATATATATATATATATATATATATATATATATATATATATATATATATAATAAAATATATATATATAAAATAAAAAATCGAAAATGGCTTTATCGAGTTGATCAGTTTTTTTTAACTCGTAATCGAATTTTTTTTTTGCTCAAGTCATAGTATATGCCTCGTTTGAGGAAAATATTAAGGTGGTCCCGAACTGTTTTGAGTTTGAATCGAATTTAAAAAATTTTAAAAATTTTGTAAATGAGGGAATGATTTTTAATATGATTCTACTATAATTAAAAACTTAATAATGCACCAATCATTTGTTTTATTACAAAACTATAATAATTAAATACATACTGTAACAATTTAATTGTTACAAATAAAACACGTTGACTCATAAAAGTAATATTAAATATATTAATTTAGTTAAAACAATTTAAAGAACGAAATTAAGAAGTACTATATAATCAGTCTAAAATTTGACTTATGTTTTTAACATACTAAAGACAAGAATGTATACTTTTATATTGATGATTTAAATGTATGAAAATAATGAAAAGAGAACAGAAATTGCAATTTCACTAATCTAATTGCAGTTGCCTTTAGTTATTTTTACTTTCTTAAAGTTTTCATTTTCTCTCATCGACTTCTTTAACAAAATAACAACCTCGACTGAGTAACTTTGGGGGTTTAATTATTTGAAGAACGTCAGCCCAAGCATAAAGTTCTTCATCTTTAACTGACGGCCATTTCCAGCATTTTGATCCTTTCTTCATTTTTTTATGAGGGAATGACGGTGAGGGAATGACAAAACGAAACAAAATTGCTACTAACTGAGGAACATAACCTTACTTTCTTACGAATTTTAAACAATACTTTATTACTACCAAAAACATGTAAAAATATGTTATGATTATTAAATAAAAAAATGCTTATCTTTTGATAACATTACATGAGGAAATGACATTAAAAAATGTAATATTCAAAAAACTTATTGTCAAATTGATTTTAAGAAAACATCCTTTCTTCAATGGTCCACTCTGATGTATGTTCTCAAGGGCAATGTTGCCAACTACAAAAAAAATTAAAGTGGGACTTGGTAGGCCTTGGAGTATTGCTCCAATCACACTGTTACAAAACGGTGAGGGAATGATACTTTTTTTAAGGACAAATTTTGAATTATATTTAAAAATATTTCCATTCGCATTTAGCAAACTATGAACTCATATAGGTATAGTCGATACTATCCTATATAAGTAAAAAATATGATAATAAACAATTTCCTAGGAATTTTACGTTTTAAGTTAATGATTATCTTCAAATTTAGCGCTTGGGACATAGTGAGGGAATGATTTTCAGGGTACTTTCTTGGACATATCTTTGCTGTTTATCATATAAAAAATAAATTTGTTTCATACTTTCGTAGATCTAGCACAGTCCTATTATTAAAAAAAAAACTTTTCATAATTGACAATCCTGGTTTATAAAAATGATCAAGGACATCAATTTCGATTTTTTTTGAGAATCAGCCATATATATATGTGCGCGTTATTCAATAATTCTAACACCAAACTAATAAATAACACTTGCAATGATAGGGTTCTATTAATACACTAATAATAGACTCCAGAGTACTTACTGCCGTCTAAGTAAGTATTCATTTTTTCTGGCTTATTTTTCAAATCTGGAAATGATTTCACTATCTTTACATACAAACATATATTCACGCTAAATCCTTTACGTGGTAGGCAGAGAGAACCGAGTGCCATATGTCACGATGCTTGCAGATTTTTCTTGCTTCCTCCGCATTCATTACTTACTGTCTTCTCACAAACACGTTGGTTGCGAAGACTCTTGACAACACTTTCAGACAGTACCCGATTAATCTGATCACGATGTGTTAGTCTTGGTCTTCCCCGGTACCTGCATCTTTCCACATTCGCATTGTATATCTAATTTCATTATATTTACTGTCGAGAAAGTCCAAAGTTGATATAACCCCCAAATGCGGCCCTAATACGGCTCCATTAAAAGCATTATATAAAAAGATAGAATATAATGACATTAACACATTCTCACTGACAATGGAAAGTTCACGGCAACTCCACAAATCACGAACGCCAAGAAGATTACGATCAACTTTTACCTAATGATGAGAGATAAGGAGATCTGAGAAGCGATTTACACACTATGCCGGAATAGCGCAGTGCGGAGACGGTGGCAGAGATCAGAGATAACGTATGAAAGTTTGTTGACGCTTGTATTGTTATTGTATGAAGTTACGAGTACTTTATTAGTGTTGGAAACTGACGCTATTATGAGTAACTGGCTTAAGTTGCTTTGTCTAGCGATAGCTTTGTCGACACTTTTTTTGTATGGCATATAATATAGACACCGATGATATTAATTAGAGATGCCATGAATATTCGGTTACTATTCGATATTTTTAAAAATATATAAATGGGTCAAAAATTCATACATACATAGAACTTACTTGTAAAGCTCCACGTTCGGCCAAGTTGATTGTCCGCTCGTGACCACGGTTAATTTAAACGTCGAGCTTTACAAGTGTTCTATATATGTACGCGTTTTTGACCCGTTTATATATTTTTAAAAATGATAGTAGAACGCGTTAGTTTAAAAGTTCATACTATCCGATACTTCGCCAATTCGGCCACTTTATTTGGTATTTGGTATACGGCCAAAAGTTGGGAATTTTTCGGCCGAATACTATATACCTATTCACGAGAAAAAGACGCACATACCTACCACCAATCAATAATACTTAAAATTTATTTAAGGTAAATTTTTTAAGCTATGCTTCTTTAGGTCCGTTATGAAGAATGATGAGAGTGAAATTTTAAAATGCGCGCGCATCACCTAACGCCTCCAGTATATTCAGAGACCATAACGCCTCCAGTATATTCGTCATTACGTCTCGAAATCGTTGGCTATCCTTTTCCACTCCTTTTATTATTTTATTGTAATTCATTATTTGCATGCAATTAAAATCTATTTTTAATGACGTCAAAAGATTAAGTATAGCTTCTCACGCGCGTACATAAGTACACACATCCATTTCTTTATGAATGTAAATATTGTTTTCAGTATTTCTCGACAAAGATTATTTTTTAAATAAGGAGATATTTTTGGCAATACTTTACAACATATAGTAATAAACAAGTAAAACGTGTCGTGGCACGATCAACTCGTCAATGAAACAAATACGCCCCCGAATATTCGGTATTCGGCCAATGGTCTGGCCGGATATTCGTTATTCGGCAAAACCACTATTCATGGCATCTTTAATATTAATAGTGGGTTGCAATTCGAGTGTCGTAATACCGTAATCTCTAAACCGGAACATGACAGTGACAGGCATTGACGCCATTGAGGCAACAATAAGTAATTTGGTAATTCCGAACCCAAACAAAATATTATTACAGTTCTCTAACATCTAGTAGTCACGATGTTAGCACCATGATTGTCCAATCGTTTTGCCTTGTAAGAACCAAATGGCGTGTTCCATTATTCAAACAGGGCTGATATTTCAAGTTCCTAATTACTTTTGGACATTAGTGCTGTTATTAGTTAGGCTTAGGTTGTTTAGTTTTACGGTAGCTTCGTTGACATTTTTGTACAGGATAGAAAACAAGCAGGAATGCCCTGAGGATACTATTTCTAAAACCTATAATTTGAAAGATAGGTTAAATTATGTTCCGTCGATAAAAATAATTAGATGAATTTAAATACAGCGAGTGACATGTTTTTGACTAATAATTGTATATATTTATAAATATACTAGCTGCGCGCGCGACTCTGTCCTTCGTGGAAAAAATTCTAAAATAAAAGTAGCCTAAGTTACTCCTTATTACATCAGCTAAGTCTCTGTCAGTGAAAGTCCCGTAAAAACTGGTCCAGCGGTTTCAGAGATTAGCCGGAATAAACAGACAACAATTGTAAAAAATGTTATTATTTTGGTATATGTACCGTGTAGTTAGTGTAAAATTACCCTTGAATTATAATAACAAATAACAAGCTGCTGTGAGAAAATTGGGTTGTTTTTAAATTGATTAATATCAGTTTAAAAATTTCATAATTCCGATATCTCTGAATATAGTGGAGGACTCGTCAAAAAACCCATCGAATGTGTAGGACAAAGGTTTTGTTGTATTTTTCATAAAATAATCAAGCTTAAGTGAAAAAAAAAACGAATTATTGAAAACAATATTTTTCCTTCACTAAGTTAACATGTTTTAGGCGCTCTGACTTTATTAGTTACCCGATTTAAGATTTTTCGAAGAAAAAAGATGGGCGTTTCGTCAAAACGAAGCTGTTTATCAATCAAAAAAAAAAACTTGAGACCAAGGTCTAATATGTCTGTACCTGTGTGTATATATACAGACATATTATATATATATATATATATATATATATATATATATATATATATATATATATACACTCGTCCACTGAGACGGTCAATCTGTATTGACATTCATTTTTTTCAGTGAATTAACGCTCAGCGAAGCGGGCTTTCCGACGGCAGCCGATTAACCCTCGAACGTCAGATTTTTATAAGTTTCTAATCTTTGAATGAAATAGAAATGTTGTTGTCAGCAGCGGTCAATAGACATATAGAGAAGCTGATAGTAATCTGAATCGATCAATAGATATCGATGTAAGATTAAAAGATGCGAACGCCTTTTGATAAAGAACGGAAGCACGATTAGAAAGAGGCGGTTTAGCTCTGAGCTGTAACTAGGGTTGTCAATTACCGAAAAAATGTTACTATTTTTTTATGCTTTGCGCAGTGACAGTCGATAGTTCGATGATAATCACTCCCTTAATGCAAGCATACTGGTTTCGTTTCATTTCCCTTTTGCAAAGCACTCAATCAATCTAGTTATGGTATGTTAGTTTTGTCTTTCCGGGCAACTATATCCTTCATATTTGCGTTGTTCATCTAAATTTATTTATTTTATCTGACATTTATTTTATATATCCTAACCATCGAAGTAAAGCTTCTTTGAAATTTTACACAATAACAATTGTTTTCAATTCTAATATAGATAGTTAAAAATTCTATTATTTTTTTGCAGAATAATACGAAGGTCGAATCAGTGCAGATATGACCAAGTAATATATACTCGCGATCGCCTTGTGTTCGAAATTCGACCATAGATTAAACAATTCTTCTAAATTCAACAATAGATTTTAGCTATTAAGTTAATAGCATACATATACATGTACGTGTATATTATTCTATATGTCAAATGAATGTAATTTGTTTATTTTTAAATTTTTCTCATGCATGTTTGGTTTCTGCACTTCTCTGCAATATAAACTTTAACCGTGCCAAATTTCATTCTCTACCATTTGCGTTAATGTCTAAAAGATGCGTTAGTAATTTAGATCAATAAAAATAAAAGCACGCATAAAAGATAACTTTTTTGTATCATAGGATAACAAACGAGCACATAGTTTTTTATTACAAAGAGATAACCGTGCCCTTAAGACAGTTATGGCCAATTGCACTAACATCGTCATAACTTAGGATAATCCTAAATAGCATGCTGTCACTTCTTGTCTTAAATGAAAAGAATGTGACAGCATAATATTAAGGATTGTCTTAAGCTAAGACAATGTTAGTGCAATTGGCCATTCATATTTTTGTGGACAAATTACACGTTTTGATCTAGCAGAAAAGTGTAACAATAATCATTTTGCTTGTGATATGGATGTTATTCAAAAATTATAATAAATACAAATACATAAACAATCAAACACATAATTTTTTAATGCAGCAAAGATGCACTAACCGATTTCTTATTTCCTAAATCGCCGGCACTCTGCGTTAGGTCTTCACCAAATTAAATGGGAGACTACACGGAAGTATACCTCTCTCAAACAAACAATTAGTTTTCAAAATCGGTTTATAAATGACCGAGTTCTAAAGTAACTAACAACAAACATCTTAAAAGAAACTTAAAAACTTAAACTCAAAAATTCATAACCTCCTCCTTTTGAGACGTCGCGCGGTTGAAAAGTATCTGTAATAGTCACACGATAGTCCCTATCGGGAGTCAAATCAAAGCCTTGATTGAATTGATTGACATGGTTAGGATTGCCAATCAAGTCATTCAGTTTTTTCTTATATCATAAGATAGCAAACAAGCAGATGGCTCTCCTGATGGAAAGAGAAACTATCGTCTATAGACATCAAAGATATCAATAGTGCGTTGCTATACGTGAAGTAAGATGGCAATACCACATGCATAAGTCTACCGTCTACCTTACTTTCAAAAACGGAACTTCACAATGACAAGCACTGACGCTATTGCGACAGGAATGGGTAAACCAAATACCCGGGCGAGACGTTGCGGAACTATACCTCCTAGTAGTCACGATGGTAGTGACAGGTATATCCAATTGGTCACCTCTTATGGCCTGTCTGGCAGAACGGCAATTGGCATATTCTTCAAAGGTGTTAACACGAACAAATAGTTGGAAATATTAAATTAGAAGTTGCCAACCCTAGGCCCGATAATTTCACTTTATCTATTGATTTCGAACAATAAATAAGAAAGCACTCGTAAGTGATCATTTTTCGAGCAACGAACCGTTTGCGAATCGCGTAGGCGTCAATTTAATTGATGAATAATGGTATTCTATTAACCAGTTCAAATTAAAGTATATTTACTTGTTACTATTAAATTAACTCTCTGATTGTTGAAACCGGATCTGTAATCAAACAAACTTTGTTAGTAGTAAGTAAGTTCAATTTAATTTAATAAACTAAGAACAGCTTTCTTTTAATTTCTTAATGTCATGTAAAAAACCTTGTCCAGATTTGGTACCACCGTCTTACCTAATCCTGCTGCAATAGCATTTGTGCTTATCGTTCTCGCGTTCCAGTCTGGAGGGTAAGGTAGTCGGTCAATTTATTCATGTGGTAGTTCAATTCAGCACATGTTTGGCAATCCATCATGAACATTTTTGTGGCCAACGAACGATGATTACCTTTTCCCATCAAGAGAGTAATCAGCTTGTTTTTTCTGTATTGTATATTAAAAATACAATTATGCAAATACAAAGAAAAATATTGAGTTTTTGTTTTACTAGATTTTTATTATACTAGCTGACCCGGCAAGCGTTGTTCTGCCTTTTTAACTACAAAATTAGGCAAATCGTCGAGGCGCACAGATTCTATGCATTACCCATATGGTGGACGTTTCACGTACCCGGATAAAGCGAGATCGTGGTCAAACGCTTCCCTATCGATAATAAAAGAAAATGTATCTGAAAGTATATTTTAAAATTAAATTGATTTCTTCTTTGAGTTATAAATTTCACAAAAGTATTGCCTGAGTCACGAAATAATGGATACGCCTTTTTAAAATAGAAATACAGTGTTTTACTGCTTGTCGATGAAATAAAATTATTTTAAGGGTATTTTTTTTAATTTTGTCATCTCATTCGGTACGATAAAAGAGTACAGCATGGTTTATTTCTATTTTTCACGATATAATATATCTACAAATATATGACCTTTTTGACAGTGATAAGAGCGGTTGGTCGTAGGCGCGGCGACACGTTTTCTTCCCGACGGCGTGTCTATTAGTGTTCATGTGGTCTGTGGCCTGAATCTATAAAATACTAACTGTAGCCCGCGACTTTATCACGTAACCCAAAAACATTACTTCTTAGTCGGGGTAGAAAGTAGCTTCTGATGAGCTTCTGAGTCTAAAACCATCTTTGTATTGCCTTTCAAATGAAACCAGTTTTGGACACATTGCTTGGATGATTGCAAGGTCTACAACGGACATATGTAAGTAGAAACATTTGTGTTTTATACGTAAATTGATTAAATTTATGTTATTTGTTACAAGTAATTATCATTATATGTGCAGACTTCAGGTGTACAGTCCACAATAATTATTGAATTCTAATAGATTATTATAAAGGTAATGTATAAAGAATAATATATAAATGTATAAAAGTAATTTCTCGTGTTGGTCCGGGCTCCTTCGAAGAATAGGCCAACATCCATTCCGCCCGGCGGGTAGTAAAAGGCGACCGATTGGCTATGCAAGTCACTTCCATCGTGACTTGTAGAGTGGTAGAGTTCTGCATTATCTTACCCGGGTCTGGTACCACCGCCTTACCTATTCTTGCCACAATAGCGTCAATGCTTGTCACTGTCGTGTTCCGGTGTGGAGGGTAAGGTAGCCGGTAGACTTCGCCACAAGATAGCAATGCACCATTAACATCTTTGGTGTCTGTAGGCGATTGTTGACTCTTATCATCAGGAGACCCTTCTGCTGTTTGCTACCTTATGACATAAAAAATACATAAGCGATAGTTGTATCTTATGACATAAAAAAAATAAAAGTGTTAAGATAATTTTGTGAAGGAGTTTTTTTTTTGTTTTTATCGATAAAAAAACATAAAAATCATAATAAAAAATGTATACCCGAATAATTATTTTCCTTATACCTCAAATAGAACGTAAATTTAATATTTTTATTATTATTAATAAGGAACTTGGTTGTTATCTGGTGTTCCACGACACCCCACGGTTTTTTTCATTTTATAAGAAAGCCTAGAAGCAGATGGTTTTCTTTTCTGATGGAAAAGGATCAAAATAATAAAGAGAGGATAAGAAGAGAAAAGAAAATAAAGAAAGGTGATTTTATGATCTATACCTATACTTCTATACCAAAATTTTAAAGAGGTATAGTTTTTGATTTTGTAGGAAATAATCTCTGGCACTATTGAACTGATTTTTAAAATTCTTTTAGCAGTAGAAAGCTACGTTATTTCTGAGTGATAGTATCTTCACGCCCATATCTCCGAAGGGGTACACGTGCACCCAGTGCACCCACGATTAGCCGAAGATACTTGATCCCACAATGTGATCGGTGGCCAATCTATCGCCAACCGGACACTTTCCAATCCCGGGCAATGTTGTTTTTATCGGTAAACTGAAAAAAACACATTTTTGAATTGCCCGACTCAGGAATCGAACTTGGGACCTCATGTGGGCAACTCCGGCACTGGACCACTAGACCTATCTAGAGACCACCTAAGTGATTAGCTATATTTTGTCCTAAATTTCGCGCTAGATCGGGACCTACGTGGGTTACACCGCGGAAAATGACTAATATTAGTATAATCGATAACATCGTCAGTTGTCGATGATATTACCATTGTAATAAATAATTTAATTACGATTACTAATATTTAAAGGCTACTTCGCGGTTTAGTGATTAGCTAGTTTGACTCTAAATATAAATACCAGGATTTGATCCCCGAGTCAGGCCATAAGCTTGGTTTTCTTCGAAAACTCTTAGAGCTACTATAGATTAGTAGCTATATTACACAGATTAATTGCTTGTTAAATTTGATTTGCGTTTCGGAAACTAGCCGTTACTGTCATTAAAACAAATGACAGTAGTTACAAGTCTACTAGGTGGTAGTACTCTACCAACGTATCGCCCAGGCTTGGGAATAACACTTTGTTTTTTCTTGCTATAATAGCGTCAATGCCTACTGTCGTGTTCTGATTTGGAGAATAAGGTACAGGTAAAACTATACATTTGGAATTATACATGGCTTGTGACTGTTATTTCTTTACCACGAGAGTCATCTGTTTCTTTGCTATTCCACGGTATATTAAAAACATCGTAATTTGTACCTATCTCGTCAATCCAAGATCCAGTGAATCATTGTAAGCCGTATTCAATCTATATATATAAAAATGAATGTTTGTCTGTATGTCTTTTATAGAATCGTA
This sequence comes from Apodemia mormo, assembly GCA_036924255.1. NCBI lineage: Eukaryota > Metazoa > Arthropoda > Insecta > Lepidoptera > Riodinidae > Apodemia > Apodemia mormo. Next base: position 15,162,350 of record JAUPFN010000021.1, on the reverse strand, counting down.
ATGTATGACATGTGATGATCTTTACCACAGTTGTTATGCAGAGCCCACGAAGGTTTCCGAGTTGGTAATGTAATGTTTTTCCTTCAAGTTTATTATAGTTGGGGGCGTAGTAATGCCGCAGGGTAGTCTATTATGAGTGAACTCCACCTACCTTGCAAAGAAACAGATGTAATTATATTAATTTATTCAATGACAACTAAATAAAATACATAAAAATATAAAATGTGTTGGCATTAAAAATTCACACCTCACTAATTTAACATAGTGATGTAAAATAAGAAAATGGCACTATGAAATAGCAGTCTCATTAATTATAACGAATAGCGTGCGCTATATTGCAACTATGCTTTTATTACACACATTTATTAGGGAGGTAGCCTGTTAGAACTACATCCGTTCATTACGGCTGTAGCGCCGACGTAGTTTATAACCTTTCTGTTACCCATTTACAATGTGTGTTTCTGTTTTGCAAATATTTTTACAAATATTTGCAAATATTCGCTTAATTACAATTTTAATACGTATGTTTATTTTCAACCGACTTGCCAAAAGGAAGAGGTCATCAATTCGGCTGTATGTTTTTATGTTTTTAAACTCGGTTGTAATGGTGTGACTGATATATTAGTATTCGCTAAGATATTAGTAATATTGAAAGGATTCGTGGATTAGTAATCCGACGAACTGTAATATGCTAATATTTCATATTCGCCTAATATCTGTAACGGATATCCAAAATGAATAGGATAATAATCATTCAGTATTCGGAATAGTTCGGATTCACTAGATTGGCTCCCGTCGGATTCGTGAAAGTATTAAAATATTTTCACGATACGCCGCGTCGTACGTACGAATGAGACGGACGTATTTCCTGCAGTATCAGATCTTATTAATGTTGTTTTAAGGCCCAAATTACAGTGAAATATTAGTTAATACTGATATATTAGTTAAGATATTTTCCTGCCATATCAGTTTAAGATCTTATTTCTGTTACGTTAAGGTCCAAATTACAGTGAAATATTAGTTAAGATATTTTCATGCCGTATCAGTATCAGATCTTGTTACTGTTATTTAAGGTCCAAATTATAGTGAAATATTAGTTAATACTGACATATTAGTTAAGACATTATAATATTTCAAAGTATATATTAGTATCACCTAATCTTGAGAAATATCGGTATTAACCCATCTCTACTCGGTTGTGTATGAACCGAATTTGAAAATTCGTGTTTGTTTGGGAGGGTATATTTCCCGTGTAGTCCCATTTCAATTCTTTTGGAGATCTCATGTAGAGTTCCGGAAACATAGGAAATGGGTATTCGGTTGCTGCAGTTTTGCTGCCTTTAAAAATTATTAACTTACGACGCAATAATGAGGGGTGTTTAAGTTTCACGTGTATCTCTTATATATAAAATTCTCGTGTCACAATGTTCGTTCCCGTACTCCTCCGAAACGGCTTGACCGATTTTGATGAAATTTCGTATGCATATTCAGTGGGTCTGAGAATCGGCCAACATCTATTTTTCATCCCCCTAAATCTTAAGGGTTGTTCATCCCTGCATTCTTTTTTTATTTTATGGACAAAAAATTTTATTTTTATTTTTTTATGATTCAGCAATAAAAAATTTATACAACCTTTAATTTTCAACCCTCTACAATCAACCCCTATTTTTAAATAAATAATTTATATGGCAAAACAACGTTTGCCGGGTCAGCTAGTTTTTTATATATATGTGTAACAGTGTATGTGTTATTCTGTGTAGTTGGGCATCTGAATATGGCATTACTTACCCAACCAACTTTGATTATTTTAAAGTGATACTTCTCTCAGGTCAATAGAAAAATTATGACACTATATTTTTACGACGGGCGCGCAACTGACCGGACCCGACAACTGTCAGGCAAAAATGATATTATGACGTTAGCTGATATTACGATACGCGCGTACACTGGCAGCTAGCGACATGAAGCTAGCTGATATTATGGTGGGCACGCACACCGGCAGATAGTAACATTAAGTAGCTGATATTACGAATGGGCACGCATACCGTCAGCCAGCGACATGAAGTTAACTAATATTACAATGGGCGCGTACACCAGCAGCCAGCGACATAAAGTAAGCTGATATTATGATGCGCGCATACATCGGCAGCAAGCGACATAAAGTTAGCTGATGTTATGACAGCAGCGAAATGAAGTTAACTGATATTACGATGGGCGCGCACACCGATAGCTAAGAAAGAGTTGTGGCTTAGCTAAGTATAACTTATTAGTTTGGAAGGTAAGGTAGCCGGTAAACTTATGTGTGTGGTATTCCAACCCCGCCACACGGATAATTAGGCACTGTTCACTTCTTTTAGTGTTTGTAGAATAGACGATATATTTTGTTTCTTTCCATCAGGGAAACCTCATACTTGTTTGCTATATAACACATTAACTTTTTTATTTTTACAAAACTTTGGTTTATTTTTACAAAACGAAACATAGGCTTATGTAATTATGAAGTTTAAGAAAATCAGAATGAAACAACGCTCATTTTTATTAAAGCAAAAAATACGTGCTCTATACGGCTGCTACAGTTTTGTTACTGAAGAGGTTAATTATAACAACATACGTTCGTTATCAAGAAAGTGCATATTTAATATGGATATCTGCCTATACTTACGAGGGTCAAACTGAAAGTTCTTAGAAAATCAAAAACTGAGCAAATTAGCAAGTTATTAGTTTATTATTTTTTCAAAATAGTGTCCATTCATATCAATATATCGCTATATCCCATCGAACCAATGAGAAAAGGACCTTGCCCGCTCTACATTAGGGATTTTTTCGACGGTCTTTTAAAACACATCCACTGCTTCCTCGGCGTTTTTAAAACATTTTCCTCGAAGTTTTTCTTATACTTTCAGGAATAAATAAAAATCGCAAGGTGTGAAGTTATGGCTATATGGTGGGTGACTCAGTAATTCTACGTCTGATTTCGCCAAATAGTCGATGTTTCACCTGGCGGTATGTGACGAGGCGTTGTCGTGGTGGAGGAAGATTCTCTAATACAAGGTCGTTTGTTCCCGAAATTTTTCCAAGACAAGTGGCCAATAATAGGGTACCACTCTGCAGTAACTATTTTTTGGTCATCTAAAACAATTTTTGCGAAGTGACCTGTCCTGCGAAAGAACGAGGCCACCATCTTTTTTCCCACATTTCGACCTCTTTTCACTTTGGTTTTCAACTTCTTGAAAGGAAACACCCACTAAGCTAACTATCTTTTGGTTTCTGGATTATAACCGTAAATTCAGCTTTCGTCACCCGTAAGTATGTTGAACACAGCATTTATTCACCTACATTAAATCTTTGAAGCATTTCACGGCACCAATCAACAGTCAACACGACGGACTTTTTGGGCTTCGGTCAAATTATGAGGTGTCCACTGGGCATAAAGCTTCCTGACTGCTAAATGGTCAAGGTGGATTTTGTGCACTTCACTCACATCGATGCTTAAGCTTGTCCGAATCTACTGATAGGTTAGTTTTGTCAGTCTCTATCGTACGCCGCATAATACTGATGTTATCTTTAGTCGTCGCCGTAGAAGGCCGTCCCTCAGCAGATCATCGGTGGGATTAGTGCGACCATGTTTAAACTCATTAAACCAGTTGTAATAAGTGGAACGAGATGGATCTTTATCGTGAAAGGTCAATCTAAGTCTATGATGACGTACTTGTTGACTTAAATATCATTGAAAGTCATAAAAAATCATGACACGAAAATCTTCTCGCGTTAAATTCATGCTGACGTGAAACAGACAATTTTCAACCAGCCTCTGAATCTTAAAAATAATGACAAATAAATAAAATACATACTAAATAATATTGGCAAAGACTTCGATTTTAATTTTTTAAATAGGTATATTTAGTCCAGAAGGAATCAGCGCATGAGTACTAAAAACTATTCCACCTCAATTTTTTTTATACGATCCTCTTCAAATTGCCCTACTGATGATATAAATGCATGTTGTCATAGGGCAACCCCGTGCCATATTGCTTAAACCGTTATTGTTCAAACAATTGCAAGGAATTGTTATTTTTAACCGGACATTTTTTTAAATTAAAATACAAATAAAAAGGTTCTATAACTTTTGACGATAAAGTTAATATTTTTAGAGATATGAATTTTTTAAGGTTCGAAATATCTCAAATTTGCGCACTTTTGACCCAAAATAATATATTTTTTTTAATTCTTTATAATAGTTAATAATTAATAATATTCTGAATAGAGATTAAAAAAAAAACATTGTTTATGTCTGTTTTGAATTGTTAATTTCGCGCGCTCACAAGTACCTTAAAGTATCGCCGACTCTCTCTGACTCAGGCGCATTATTTATTTAAATGTGAGCACTACAGAATAAATCAAATTATACGAAATTAACGTAACAAAATCATCTAAAGGTATATAGATGTAAAGGGTTTAATCTCAGACTCATGGTACAAACCGATTTCGATTATAATATATTATATGGTTACGATTTTCGGTAAATCGGAAGGCCTTAAACGCTTTAGCCACACCCATCTTTTTTTTACTATCCTATGATACCTTAATTTCGACAAAATCTTTTCGAGACGCGCATTGGCCGAACTGACGTAAGCCGGGGAAGTCTATAACTTCGTTACAGTCATCACTGAATTTTCAATGAACGTATACATAATATATTAACATTGAAATCTGAGTTTAATGCCATTGATACCATTGCCATCAAAGACCAACCGCCCACTCGCCAATCTAAAATTCATGTGAAACACAGATAGCATGTAAATATATTCCGTAATGTTGATTAAGCAAAGGAATGCTTCAATTGACTGTATTTAACTTGTGATTGAAGTGAGCGACATGCTATGCAGCCGATTGTGAGAATGTGTGCCTTCCGCAATTGCGAGGATTAAGAGTATTGCTTACGGAACACGATTAACAACGAATGTTATTTAGATGTCCATCAACTGTTTTATATGCGTGTTTCAAGTAAGCGGAATGCCTATTTATCTACTTCTTTACTGGCCTTTTTATAATATTACGTAGTAAATAATGGTATAAAAAAGACCGGCAGATGGCTCTTCTGATGGAAAGACAACCATCGCCTATAGACACGAATGATGTTAATAGTGCGTCGCTATCCTTGTGGCCGGGTCTTAATGCCGCATGTATAAATTTACAGGTTACCTTACCCTCCAAAGTGGATACGAGAATGACGAGCACTGACGCTATTGCGGGAGGAATAGATAAGGCGATGGTACCAGATCCGAGCAAAACAATGCAAAACTTTACCAACTAGCAGCCGCGAAAATTTTCGTGAGAAGCGAACGATTGGGACAATCGCTTGCCTTTTACGCCTCTTATGAACTGCCTGGAAGAACGTCAGATGATCTATTCCCGGCATTTAGATAATTTGGTTGCCATGGTTACGGTAACCATAGCAGCGAAAGAAATACTACACCAAAATTTAAATCAATTCAAAACCATCAAAACTTATGCATGTGGCATAAAACCTCGCCAGAATATAGCAACGCACTATTAACACCTTTGGTGTCTATAGGCGATGGTTGACTCTTTCCATCAGGAAACCCATCTGCTTGTTTGCTATCTTATGATAAAAAAAATGTATTAAATGCCCCGTATAGCTTACTACTGATTATAATAACTATCGTCTATAGAAACGAAAGAAAGGAAGATATTAAATCATGCGTTAACATTCGTGTGGCGGAATGTTAACACCAAATGTATAAGTTTTGCTGCTACCTTATCTTTTATATACACCGGAATATGACAGTAATAAGCACTGACGCTTTTGTTGTAAGTATAATATGTAAGACGTTAGTATCAAACCCAGGTGAGACTGTGAAAAACTCTACTATGTAGTATGTTTTTTTATATCATAAGATAGCAAAGTATTAGTAGTAAGATAGCATAAGTAAGGTAGCCTGTAAGCTAATGCTTGTGCTATTAGATACATGGATGGTGCATCACCATCAACATCTTGGATGGCAACACATCATCAACTTAGGAATTTCCATGATTTATAGATTCCGTGATAAAAAAATCTAAATTGTGAAAAATATTAAAAATTCCATTGCAAACAAAGCAACAAAGGCCGTTAATTTTAAATATTTTTACTACCAATTGTAATAGAGGAAGCTCTGAATTAGGAAGTTATTTATATGTGGGTTTATTCATTCGTTTATTACTCTTAATTGAAGTTCATTGCATTGATGCATGCAATTCTATGAATTAGTTGAGCGTTTTAACTAAACACTTAATGAACTTTGTTGCGAGGACATAAAGATAGGACCACATCAGACAAACTGTACGTAAAGATGTGCGGCTTTTTTTTGAAAAATAGATCAACTACCTGCCTTTTGTTAATCAGTTCGTAAAAAACGAATGAAATTCAAAAATCTCACTTGTTGATTATTATGTAATCTAGTTCTGCAATGTCTTGTTCGGGATTTCTATCACCGCCTTCGCTTCTTCGTTATAGCGTCAGTGTCCTATTCTCGACTCAGTCACTGTTAACTCCTGAAGGGTTAATAGCGTTTACTGTCTGTGGATGATAGCAATTCGTCCATCAGAAAACCTGTTACTTGTTAGCTATCCTATAAGAAAGAGTATTGGGACATTTCCAAGACACAAACTTAGTTTCGTAGGTTTATAATCTTACAAATTGGATTTTGTACAACTCAATGTTCATACACCCATATTTTATAGCATACTTGTTTTCGTTATTTTTTCTTTAAATACTAAAACCTTGTAGCAGTCACAGTATCTTATTGATATATTATTTAAGATATTGAGCAATATGGAAAACCGCATTAAAGCCTATACCGTAATATGAAACATTAAAGCAGTGTCAAGGAAAAACAAGTTATTACTTACTGAAACTGACGCTTATGCTGTCTATACATAGATGATGGCTATCTCCTTCCATCAATATCTCCTTGTTTACTAATCCATAATATAAAAAAACTACGATTTTTCTATAAAATGGTTATATGTTCTACTAATCTTATACTTGTTTATAGCATAGTATAACAAACTAATAGTAGGATCTCTAAGTGGGAAGAGAGAACCATTGCCTATGATACAAAAGCTATATATTTTTTTAAAATATCAAGCAAACAGGTAGTTCACCGTAGGCGACAGTAGCATGGTCATAGTCAATGCTTTCCTCTTTCCATCAGGACATCAGACATCAATGATGTTGGTGCGTTGTTAATCGGGTGGTGAAATGGCAATGCCATGTTCACAAATGTATAGGCGGCCTTACCCTTTAAACCAGAATACGACTGTAACAAGCGATAACACTATTGCGACAGGAGAATGCCAATAGGCATTAAGTCCACCTTTTGTTTAAACTTATTTAAGGTGTACAATAAAGTTAAATAAATAAATATGTAAGTCGGTGCTTCCAAACCCATGCGAGAAGTTTAAAACCGAGATGCGGCAGTTTAAAACCTAGTAGTCGAGATTGTAGTGACACATTGGGCCAACCGTTCACCTTACAAGGTTTGCTTGGTAGAATTGCAGATGGTTTATTTTTCAACTGGAGCTTGAAACAACACGAGGAACGTTTATATCTTATGTACCTCGTTAGAATCGCGTTGTCAACGACAAGACCAATCAGTTTAATTAACTCAATAACCCTTCAGCAAAAATTGAGTTAGAAAATTAAAATTTTAATTAAAACAAAACTTTTAGTCTCGCTACACAATTTGGAAAACAAAATTCAAGCTTTATTATACCGTTTACATAGCTGTAAAGAAAGTAACAATTTTCCTTGATTTTAAGTTATTTTAAACAAAGAAAAATGTTGACAAAGGCTGGGTTTGAAGCAGTAATATGCGTGCTATGTGCAGACGATTTTACTACTTGATTGAATATAAAATTAAAATTTTAATTAAAACAAAACTTAGTCTCGCTATAAAATTTGTGACACGAAAAAATAAAATGTCATTACACTGTTGGCTTAGTTTGGAAAATAGCAATTTCCCTTGATGTTTAACATATTTTAAACATAGAAAAATTTGGAAAAAAGTTTGTTTAAACCAACAACTTCCATTTTAAGTACAGTTTTTTTATTATTATCGATAGGGAAGTGCTTGACCGCGATCTCGTCTGATGGTAAGCTAAGATGCGGCCTAAGATGGAACGCGCTTCCCTAGAAGGTACCTGTTCATTCTTCTCTTAAAGATCCCCAGGTTGTACCCGTCGAGGAACATAAACTCAGGAAGCATATTCCAGTCCCTTGCGGTTCGGATCAAGAATGTCGAGTCGAACCGCTTTTTCCGGGTACGTGGAACGTCCACCATACAGCAATGCCTAGTAACATAATGCGATAGAAAACAGAGGTCCGATTCACGTAACAAATATTAATCGAGTCGAAGCGTTTAGGACTCTTACACATTTTCTTACATACTGTGTCTCGTCGTAGCACGCGACGCACGCACGCGACGTTGTATCGTGTTTATGTGTGCAAGAGTTCTAATCGCTACGACTCGATTGCGTTGGGGAGACGTCGTCGTACTACCGGACCACAGTGTCACTGGTTCGAATTAGTAATTTTGTTTTCTTTAAAACCACATATTATAAATGTGAAGGTTTGTTTGGTTTGCTTGAATGTTTGTTAATTCACACAAAAGCTGCTGGATCAATTTGATTCAACATTAGAGCACACATGTAAATAATGACCTGGAATAAAACATACGATACCTTTTATCGCCTCTGTGGTCTAGTGGTCCGGTGTCCGAGTTGACCACATGAGGTCCCGGGTTCTATTCCTGGGTCGGGCAATTCAAAAATGTGTTTTTCAGTTTTCTGATAAAAACACGTTGCCCGGGATTGGAAAGGGCCCGGTTGGCGATAGGCTTGCCACCTATCACATTGTGGGACCAAGTATCTTCGGCTAATCGTGGGTGCACGTGTTGTACCTCTGCCCACCTCTTCGGGGGTACGGGCGTGAAGATACCTTTTATTCCAGAAAAAGAAGTCGTTACCGTGGGGTGTACCAAAAAGTATTGTAATGCAGCGAGATGTAGGGTGAAGCAAGTATAACTTCAGTGACAACTGAGTGATTTTTTTAATTTTAATTAAAATTCGCCCGCAAATAAATTCACCTACCGTCGTTACATACAAACCTTTTTTTCTTACAAATTTTCATCCCCTTTTTCAGCCCCTCAAAGGTTGATTTCTGAAGAAAAGAAAGCCTATGTAGGAATTCAGTTTATTAACTATCTCCATGCTAAATTTTATTAAAATCGATTCGGTGGTTTAACTATGACAGTGTAACAGACAAACAGACAGCCTATATTAATATGGATTATTACTCTTGCCTAGGATAAGCATAGAAGCTTTTTTTTTATAGAAGAGGGGGCAAACGAGCAAGAGGTGCAAGATGGTAAGTGATCACCGCCGCCCATGGACATCTGCAATACCAGAGGTCTTGCAGTTGCGTTGCCGGCCTTTTAAGAATGAGTAAGCTCTTTTCTTGAAGGTCCCTATGTCGTATCCGTTCGGAAATACCCCTGCCGGTAATTGGTTCCACAACAGAGTAGTGCGAGGTAAAAAGTGTCGGGAGAAACGCACAGTTGTGGATTTCCAGACATCGAGATGGTGAGGATGGAACTTCAAGTTTTGACGCGATGTCCGATGGTGGAATTCGGCGGCAGGAATTAATCCAAACAACTCGTCGGAACACTCTCCATGATATATACGATAAAAGACACAGAGAGAACCTACATCTCTGCGCAGTGCCAGAGAGTCAAGCTGTTTCGAAATGGCCTGGTCGTCAACGATTCGAACCGCTCTACGCTGAATGCGATCAAGAGGAAGAAGCTGGTACTGAGGAGCTCCGGCCCAGAGATGCGAACAGTACTCTATATGAGGCCGAACCTGTGTATTATAAAGTTGAAGGCGATGGACCGGCAAAAAGTACTGTTTCGCTCTGCTAAGCACACCGAGCTTTTTGGAGGCTAGTTTAGCCTTGCCTTCCAAATGACCGCGAAACTGAACGTAATTCGATATGTCAACTCCCAGGATTCCGACACTAGCTGAGGCTGTCAGGAGAGTATCCTCAAATCGAGGTGATACGACAAAGGGCGTCTTTTTTGCGGTGAACACGCAAAGCTGTGTCTTCTTGGGGTTAAAAGTAATCAGGTTTTGGCGACCCCATTCCGAGACATCGGTAAGTCGATTCTCGACTTCAGACACAAGCTTGTTTCGGCACTCTTCGACGTGTTCCCGAGAAATACTGCTTCGGCCGGAGTATGTAGCATCACCAGTACTGTCATCCGCATAGCAATGTATGTTGCTAATTCGCATCATATCATTGATATGCAGAAGGAACAATGTCGGTGATAGCACGCAGCCTTGGGGAACACCAGCATTGACAGATTTAAGGTCGGAGCACGCACCGTCGACAACGACCTTGATGCTCCGGTCAGCCAAAAAACTGGTGATCCACTCGCATAATTTCTCAGGAAGCCCATAGGAAGACAGCTTCGCGAGAAACGCTTTGTGCCATACCCGATCAAAGGCCTTCGCCATGTCCAAACTAACTGCCAATGCCTCCCCCTTGGACCCAACTGCTTCCACCAATCGATGAGTTAGGTATACTAGAAGGTCACCAGCTGAGCGGCCGCGACGGAAACTGTACTGACGGTCGCTAATTAGCTGGTGCTCTTCTAAATACTTGAGGAGCTGAGAGTTGATGATTGTCTCTATAATTTTGGAGAACAAGGAGGTTATGGCTATGGGCCGATAGTTAGACGGGTTAGCGCGATCTCCTTTTTTAGGGATGGGATGCACCAAAGCTGTCTTCCACGAATTCGGTACCACGCCGAGTGAATAGGAGAGCCGGAATAGGCGTGTTAATACTGGTGCCAACTCTGGAGCACACATGTTTAGCACAATCGGAGGGATGCCATCCGGCCCACTCGATTTGTGGATGTCCAAGGAAAGTAGTGCTTTACGCACAGATGATTGCCGAAATTGTAGTTCTGGCATACAACTATCACACTGCGGGATGGTAGGCAGTGCGCCCTTGGTCATCCACAGTCGAGTTGGCCGCAAAGAAGGAGCCCAGGAGATCGGCCTTCTCCTTTGCGGTATGGGCCAGAGAGTCATCGTCTCCGTGCAAGGATGGAAGAGAGGGCTGTGAGAAATTCCCTAAGACAGCCTTGGCGAGAGACCAGAATGCACGAGTGCCCGAAGGAAGGCGAACTAATTTCTCACCAATTCTGCCAATGTGTTCCGATTTTGCCTTGGCGATAGCTCTTTTGAAGTACCTCGAGGCGAAATTGTACTCCTTACGTAATGTGCTGGTTTTTTCATCACAAGATGCGGACGCTGCAGCCCAAGCCCGGTAGCACTCCTGCTTGCGGCGCGAAGCCGTTTTACAGGAGCGACCAAACCAAGGCTGAGACTAACCACCAATTGGTACCGCCGAAAATGGAATGAAAAGTTCCATGCCCTGCAGCACCACATCGGCAATAGAGTCAGCGACGACATTCGGATCATCCAGCGAGAAGCACAACCGCCCCCATGGGTAGGACGCAAAAAAAGACCGCATCCCGTCCCAATCTGCTGAAAGGAGGCCGTGATAGGCGCGAAACCGGCACTTTACTCCGGATCAGGCAGTGGTCTGACGAACCAAGTGGGACGTCCACCGATACCTGATAATGGTCCGGATGAGAGGTCAGCAGAAGGTCCAACAGTGAAGGCATATGGTCATCCACATCGGGAACTCGCGTGGGCGAAGTTACCAGTTGTGTAAGACCATACGCCAAGACAAAATCGTAAACAGACCTCCCCGCATGATCGGTGGTGCGCGAACAAAGCCATTCGGCGTGGTGGGCATTAAAATCGCCCAAGATCACGATCTCTGTGGAGGGGGTCTGCTCTAACACGGAATCTACAGCCGTTTGTAAATGCTCAATGAGCCGGTCAACTTCAGTATTCCCGCCATGGGACCTGTAAAAGCACGCGTAGCTGCGTGGATGGTCGTCGCAAGCTACGCGTAACCAGAGGATGGATAGGTCCTGACCTTCAAGTCTGCCGAGGCGCCGGTAACAGATATCTTCCTTGACGTATGCGCACACCCCAGCCCGCGGTACAAAGGAATGTTCCAGTTTGTATCCCGGGTAGGAGAGGTAAGAAGTATCAGCCGGAGAAGATATGCAGATATCTTAGATAGTCTCGGTCAAAAAGAGCAAAGCTGGCTTCTCTCTCCGTCTCGAGATGGTAGTGGACGGCGTTCAAGTTGGAATGAAGCCCCCTGACATTACAGAAATCCACAGTAACCGTGGTAGGGGGTGCCATGGCTTTCTTGCCCTGTTTGCCTCGAACAGGATTGTCTATGAGCGCAATTTTGCCCCCGCCCCCTCCCAGAATACGCAGGGCAGCCTGAGCATCCATAACCTGGCTGGAATCCAGAGCACGGACGCTCAGGGGGGGATTCTCCACTGCCGGTGCAAGTGGTACCCCCCTGGAGTAGATTCTCTTTTGATTGCGCATTCATAGTGTGCGGAGGGGGGGGGGGGGGGGGGTTAGGTCTCCGGGACTCTCACAAACCAAACGAAACGCAGTAGCAGGGCTGCTACTTTACGTCGGTGTCAAGTGGGAGAGTGGTATCTTCCCGGGCGTGCCGGCTTATTCAGTTGCAAAAGCAGTATGGCACTACCACTAATTTGGTTGACTGACTGCACCGGTGTTAAATAATTTTCTTTTCTAACAAGTTCATGGCGAACTATGGCCATACGTGCTATATACCTTTATACCTTCGTAAATACTCGTACTAATTCTAAATATTACCGATTAAGATACCAGACTTGGTATAATCTTAAGTTTTCCTGCTGCAATAATATAAATCTAAACACTGTCGTATTCAATTTTGAAGAATAAACTGCTTAAATGATGTATGCGGTATTATATTCTTGCTACATCTATCTATCTTGCTATTCATCATTAAATTCTTTAGCGTATAGGCGAAGGTTATCTCTTTACATAAGTAGAGATTATTTCTTTGCAATCTCATCCACATTAATATAATATAGCTGAAGAGCTCTTTGTTTGTTTGGACGGGCTAACTTTTAGTAAAGCAATCGGATTTGAACATTTCTTTTTGTGCATGTAAGCCACATTCACGCGGAAGGCTTATAGCCTACTTTTACCTGACTGAGCAACAGGCAGCTATGGTCCTGGATAACGAAAATGACGTCGCGTGTAACAGCTCAATTCTTGAAACATATAAACATCCAATATTATAAAAATACTGAGTCTAATTTCATCCTAATGAATAAAAATACTGACAGACATTTTAATTTCATATAATTAAGCGTCTTTATACGTAGAAGAAACTTTCCTTTTAATAAATATCTGTGACATGAAACGTTTTCGTGTACTGAAAATAAAATGAGCCATTAATTTCCATTTATATTTTACGATTAAGCGAAAATATTATTTTCAGTCCAGGTGTAACATTTTAACCGTTTGTAATTTGCATTTAAATTTAATAGTAAATTCCTATTCTAATTACTATTTCATTTAAATTTAGTTTTGAATAAATTATTAAGGTGCTCTAAAAGTCTCTGAGTCCATATAGATATGAACTCTGTTATATCAAAACATAATGTATATTCGGTATTTTTATCCATTCGGACGAAATTAAACTCAGTATTTTTATAATATTGACCTTTTTACATACCTATTTCAAGATTCAAGCTATTACAGGCGACGACATTTACGTGATAATAATGAAATAAAAACCTTAATCACGTTTTGAACGCTACTATACAAAATATAGATTAGGGCCATTAAACTTTAATAACCTGTGAAATTGCCATTCTGCAGTAGGTACTGGCCATTTCAAATCAAAATAATTTTTGTATAGCCAAGAATTCTGTTTTCTAGTTAATGTTATTTTATTACTAGCCAGCCCGGCAAACGTTGTTTTGCCATATAAATTATTGGAAATACTAATACCGCTATTAAAGAATAGGGGTTGGTGATAGAAGGGTGAAAATCTAGGGTTTTATGTATTTTTAATGCTAAATTATAAAAAAATAAAAAAAAAATTGTCTACCAAAAATGTTAGGGGTGGACAACCCTTATCACTTATGGGTATGAAAAATAAATAGTAGCCGATTCTCAGACCTACTGAATATGCATATAAAATTTCATAAAAATCGGTCAAGTCATTTTGGAGGAGTATGGCAACTAACATTGTGACACGAGAATTTTATATACAAGATCATGGTTTTCTTTCAATATTAGTCATTTGTTTATTAGCGTTGTGTTTCCACTGCATTTAAATCATTTCTATCGTCATTGATACGTGAAAAATTCGAGTAATTTATGAAATATGCGTACCGTCCTGGCAGCAACGCAGCACAAGCAGCATGCAACATTAATGAAGTTCATGGAGCGAATATCCAAATGTTATTTGTTGGCCGCTTTTTTATTGGAAATTTCGACCTAAAAAATGAACCAAGTAGTCGTTCGAAAATTTGATCGTCAAAGACGAATTGAAAGCGAATGTAGAAGCTGGTGGTACCTAGTCTAAATCTGAATTAGCAGCAGCTTTCGACATCAGTATCAAAACAACAAATTCCATTTGCGACAAATTGGCAAGGTAAAAAGCTTGAGGTGGCATGGCAAACACTCATGATTGCCAGTTCGAAATATGTTCGAAATTTGCCACCACCAGACACCGAATCACTAGACTACACAGATGAATACATATTTTTGAAAATTACAATAAAACATGCAAAAAGAGATTATCATCTTCTTGCGATTATTTTCAATACAAAGATTGTCGTATTGTTTTGTTAATAAATAACTCTAAAGCATTTCGATATCTGTAATCCTTTAAATTAGATTAACTCCTACATTCTGGCTCCTCGTTCATTGAAACGAAGTTTTAAGCTCGTTTGATAGAAGTTTCAATTTAAAGGCATTTTAAGTTTGTGGATCTAATAAGTTGTGAAAGCATCGCTTTAATCGGTTAAACTTTGAGGCACTCGAACTTGCGTAGGTATGCAAAAGTTGAGATTCTGATTGCTTAATCTAGCTTCCAGAAAGTACTTTATTGAATTTAGTTTAATTTATATACAAAGAACTCCGCTCCGCTAGTGGTTAGATACCCTGAATATGTAATCAATGGGTCTCGGGTTCGATTCCCGAGAGGGACAGGCATTTGTGTGATGAGCGTACATATATGTTTGTATTTCTGGGTTTGGGTGTGTGTTAAATATATTTGAGTACTAGGTGTAGCATGCAGCCTGCTGCATTATAACAGTTTTTGATGGGATCGCCTAATTTTCCGGGATGAGAGTAGCCTATGTGCTATTCCAAGTCGTCATCTATCTGTATGCAAAATTTCACCATAATCCTTTCAGTAGTTAGCATGATTGAGTAACAAACATCCAGCCATCCAACTAATCATCTAAACTTTCGAATTTATTATATTAATATAGATTTATATACGTAATTTTGTGTATTAATATCGTTGATTAACATTTCACTAGCGAATTATTTGTTCACATTTGGGTTAGATTATTTTGTGAAATTTGTCTGGCGATATTTTGTTATTATTTGAGACTAGCCAACACCAATCGCTTTGCTGCGCATGAATTCATCTATACATCTTCTATACAAATCCCCTGTGTTGGTTTCGGGCTCCTTTGTAGAATAGACCAACTGCTGTTCTGCCAGGCAGGTCGTAATAGGCGACCGATTGGCTATGCGAGTCACTACCATCGTGGCTACTAGGTGGTAGAGTCTGCATTGTCTCGCCCAGGTCTAGTACCACCGCCTTACCTATTCCTGCCGCAATAGCGTCAATGCTTGTCACTGTCGTGTTCCGGTTTGGAGGGTAAGGGAGCCGGTAAACTTATGCATGTGGCATTGGACCTCGCCACAAGATAGCAACGCACCATTACCATCTTTGGTGTCTACCCAAGCAGCAATCAAGCATGTTTAATACCCATAAAGCAGCTCATATATTAGTTAAAGTTCTATTGCAGCCGTACAATGGTGTAAAAAGATGCTTTTATCGGTATAAAAGACCTTTATGAGTTTTTATACAGCCTAATGCTGTACAAGGCCTTTCTTAGAGTTTCGCGTAAGCTTTAGGCGTTATATCTGAATATTAATACACTACTGTACAACTTTAAGTATTTTGTAACTCATTAGGCTCATTTTAATACTTAAAGCTGTACATTAGCTGTATTTTGTTTAGCACGGGAATTTATTACAGCTTTAAGTGTTATTATAGTATCACTCAACGCTTATTTCTGTAAAATGGGAGATGCAATCACCGTTCTACAGCTAATATTTATGGCGTAATTGTAGACTGTTATGCAGCCAATGGTGTTAAAAAATCTGCATATGCAGCTGTAGTGCAGCTCAAGGATGTATTTCTGAGAAAATTGTAATTAGCTGTTTTTAGATCTGCATCGTTGATATCATGTGGAAAAAATCAAGAGGAAGATAGAAAAGGAATATTTAAACATTATAAATTACCCACCAAGTAATCGTGATGAAGATAAAGCTGAAAAGTTACTAAATCAGGTAACCTACAATCGTCATTTTTATTAATGTTCAAGGAATAGGGTTCCGTAACAAAAACATTAAAAAGTGATTGTAGGTTATCTGATTTATTATTTTTTAGGCTTATCTTCTTCATTAAGGTTACTTGGTTGGTAATTTATAATATTTTAATTTTTTTTAATGTCATAAGACAGCAAACAAGCAGATGGGTCTCCTGATGGAAAGAGTCAACCATCGCCTATAGGCAGCGAAAATGTTAATGGTGCGTTGCTATCTTGTGGCGAGGTCTAATGCCACATGCATAAGTTTACCGGCTACCTTGCCCTCCAAACCGGAACATGACAGTGACTAGCATTGACGCTTTGCAGCAAGAATAGATAAGGCGGTGGTACCAGACCCGGTCGAGCCAATGCAGAACTCTATCACCAAGTAACCACGATGGAAGTGACTCGCATTGCCCATCGGTCGCCTTTTACGACCTGCCTGGCAGAAAGGCAATCGGTCTATTCTTCAAAGAATAGGTATATAAAAAAAGAGTTAAAAAGAAAAATAAAAATCATTACAATGAGAATATATATATATTTTTTATTTTTAACTTGCTACTATACGGAGTATTACAAAAGCGGTATAGCAAGCCAAAAAGGGGTGTGAAACGTGTCTTTTCACAATGGAAAAATTTTGTTTTTCCATTGTGAAAAGACACGTGACCAATAAAGTTTTTATGGAGAATCAATATTTTTTTCGCGAATTTCCAAAAGTCGTTAAACAAAAGTTGTTAAGAATGACCCCCTGAGTCACCCCCTTTCGGCTTATTGTACCATTTTTGCAACACCCCGTATATATGTATACTTACAATCATTTTAAAAATATTATATACTTAGATACAATTACAGGCAAGAGAGTATGTGTTTCTCTTTGAAGAACTAATAATATTAAATCACAAGCACGAAATAACATATTCTTCTTAAAATATTTTTGTGATAGACCAATCTTTAAAGGGCTAGATTTTTCGTTCTTGATCAACTTAGTTATATCATTTTGTTTTCTTGGCCATTATAATTCACCTTTATCCTCCCACAAACTGGATACGACGCAAATAGAGTTTTGGCTTCTCTCAATTGTTTTTATTATTTTATAAGGCATATTTCCCTGAAAAATAAAGTAAAACATGATTGAAATACATATCCCATAAGTTATAGTTAACAATAAGTTGGTTTAGTTGTAAAGTCAAACGACCGATATCAATACATCACAATAGCGAAATCAAGTGACAAACATATATGTTTTGTATTTAGGGTTCTTCAATTTTTGTACGCATCTCTAACAATAAGTTAAGTGATTAAAAGCCAATGACTGTATAATAGATTTATATAGGGACTTAGTACAGCCTAAAGTGTATTTGGACGGTAATTAAAAGCCAATAGCGGTATAATAGAATAAAAAAGAGATTCAGTACAGCTATTTGCAGTATATCACCCTCCAAATACACTTTATGCTGTATAACAAAGCGTCGCCATTATTGTGTATTAAAAACAACATTAAAGAAATATATTCTTAAATAAAAGATATATTTAGCAATAGCTAATGCTATATCGTGACAAGCAACTTATATTATAATCATTATGCCTTTATATACAATATTGTACCATAAATACTTGTATATTCTATTCTGTTTAACACAAACACTTACCGTATTTTGCAATGATTTTATTTGTGTTATCTTGATTATTTCGTTGGCGCGTGAATATTTTGAGGGAAATTATACACGACTTCACGATCATTTAGAATTTGCACTTTGAATACACCGTTCAATACTGCTCCAAGTCCAAGAATTTATCGTTTATTAATATATTTTTAATTATGGCGTCTGCAGATACGTGATATAATTAATGTTATACAATATCAAAAACAGATTGTTACTTTTTATCATTTTCAAACACCTATTAAGAACATTTAGCTGTACGAGAGAGTATATTTAGTGTTATAGTTTCTTTATACACCGAATAACAGCCTTTGTACAGCCTATAACAGCTTGTACAGCTATTGTGCAGCCTATTTAACTCTTAGCTGTACAAGACAGTTACAAGCTTTTTAATATCCTTAGTGTTATAGTTTCTTTATACACCAAATAACAGCCATTGTACATACAGTTTATAACAGCTTGTATAGCTATTGTACAGCCTACATAACGCAATAAGCTGTATAACTTGGGGCCCTTTTTAGTGTTATATCGGCTGTAGAAGCGCTTATACAGCCTTTGTACGGCTTAGTATACAGCTTTAAGTTTAAAAATGAACCTAAATGCAGCCTATATACAGTTTAACGTGCTACTTGGGTATAGACGATGGTTGACTCTTTCCTGAAGACCCATCTGCTTGTTTGCTATCTTCTGATAAAAAATTATTGGAGTATCTATTTGTAATATTAAAATAATTGCTTTTTACTAAATGCACATGGATGTATACATGATACATATACCAAAATATTTTTTACAATTTTTGTTGATGTCTGTCTGTTTATTTCGGCTAATCTCTGAAACGACTGGACCGAATTTGACGGGACTTTTACTGGCAGATAGTGGATATCATAAGGTGTAACTTAAGCTTATACTTTATACTTTTATATTAGAAATTTTTCAACGCGGACGAAATCGCGGGCACAGCTAGTTGACACTAAAAATTTATATAGCCTACAATTTGCGCAATCATAGGTTTTCACTATTTCCCAATATTTATCAAGATCGGTCAAGCTGTTTTCGAGTTATAACGGAACATACTCACAGACAGATAAAAATTATATAGCCAATCATTTGTGTAATTACGTGTTTTTATGGTATATCAATTTTCATTGAGATCAGTCAAGCCGTTTTCGAGTTATAGTGTGACATACAAATAGACAAACAAAAAAATTAAAATATTTGTAACTTGATAACAAAGTTATTTATTTATTTATTTATTAACACTTTATTGTACACAGAAAATAACATTAATAAGAGAAAAATTTATATGTACAGACACTTCAGATTTATATGACTGGCTGTTGCGCGCGACTTCATCCGCGTTGTTATGAAGATATGAAACACTATGATAATAATTAATGTTTTCTAACGTCTATTGGTTTAGAATAGCGTTTAATGTCGGGTACCTAAACTCCTCAGCCACTGCAACACTTGCCGCTAGGTTTCTCTTATTATTTAAAAGCTTGATACTAAGAGCAGGGTATAAAAAATCTAACCGAACGCCATATTCGGACATATTTATTTGTCACACCTATGGCAATGCACTATCAACATCTTTTGTGCCTATATGCGATGGTTTCTTTTTCCATCAGGACAGCCATGCTATTTGCTATTTAATTAAATACAAAAACAAGAATATCTCACGACAAAAGCTTAATTTCAAATTATTCTTTGTAATTTTAAAGCATTTAACAGAGACAATTTCTATTGTAGAATTTTGTACGAAACATTAATAATTCTCGGGAATATTTTTCTAAAGGTTATTAACGATAGAGGTATTAAGACACGTCTAGACCCACAACAATGGCACAAAGACGCGAGAAACAGTAATTTTGTAACAAAAGGGTTCATTTCACTTGTAATGTGTGGCCGCCAATGCAACACACAGATAAAAATAGATTATATCGGAGCTTACACGTGATACCCGTGAGCAATAGTGATGTTGGCAATCAGACTGTAGTTAACGATGGATATATAGTATCTTCACGCCGGTGTCGCCGAAGTAGTAGGCAGAGTACAACATGTGCACCCACAATTAGCCGAAGCTACGTGGTCTTACGATAGTGACAAGCCTATCGCCATCCGGACATTTTCAAATCCCGGACAACATTGTTTTTAACAGAAAAATGCATATATAATATTAAAATATTATAAGCCTAAGCAGTATCTTGAAGAGGTAGGCAGAGGTAGAACATGTGCACCCACGAATAGCCGAAGATAGTCACACAATCGCTAAAGATACTTAGTCGCCAATCGGGCATTTTACCAATCCCTGGCAGGCTTGTTTTTTTTATATGATAAGAGATAGCGAACAAGCAGATGGGTCTTCTGATGGAAAGAGTCAACCAGACACCAAATATGTTAATGGTGCGTTGCTATCTTGTGGCGAGGTCTAATGGCACATGTATAAATTTACCGGCTACCTTACCCTCCAAACAGGAACATGACAGTGACTAGCACTGACGCTATTGCGGCAGGAATAGGTAAGGCGGTGGTACCAGACCCGGTCGAGCCGGTTTTTTATCAGAAAATTAAAAAAACATACTTTTCGGTATACCCGACCCAGGAATCAAACCCGAGACCTCATGTGGTCAACGCCGACACCGAACCACTAGACCACAGAGGCGATCTAATACTACTTTATTTTTTAAACAACACTATATTATAATTATCGTCAAAGACACGATCGATCGAAGAAAGATCGATATTTCTCCAACACACATATTTACTGTGTGCTAAGAGTTTTAGGATTTTAACCTTTATATTAAGATTTAACGACTAGGTACTGCTTATTAAGAATATAATATTGTCCTCCCAAATATCAAAATGCTTAGATGTAATGTCCATTTGATTGCACTGCCCTGTCTATGCTTTCATAGTTATAAATATTTATATCCAATCATAAATATTTTTTATGATTGGTGCCTTTGGTAGCACAGTAATTTTAATGTAAGACTCCAAAAACAAGTCACAAATACTGTGAAAAGAGCACAAACTTAGCAGTGAAAAAACGGCACAAATAAAGAAACAGAAATGTAGTTTTCTTTTTTGGTTAACTTGTTGGCTAAGACTGAATTTGAGACAGGGTAATAAGTTGGTAGAAATACCTACCCTTTTTAAACTGAGAATAGTGAAAGATATACTTTTACATAAAATCTATGCCAATCTCTCTAACCCAAAATCAGGCAATTTACCTGTAAGATTATGGATATTAGTCTATTTCAAAGATGAAAAGCTTTTTAATTTTTAAATTTAGCAGATTAAATACTTTAATTTTACCTTTGAACAGTGGATTTCTACTAACTAGAGTCTAGAAAATATTATTTAATTTTATTAATTCAGATATACTTTTACTGAGGTTTATTTCATAAACATCTTGATATCGGGACGTTTAGTACAGTACGATTTTTAAGGCGTATTTTGATCACACGTCAACTTATTTAAATTTATGCACAACAAAGTACATAGGTGGACTTAATGCTAAGTGACATTTTCTACCAGTCACACTAACTTAACTAGATAATAAGAATATTAGTAGGTGTATATTGTTCGATTAACCTTAACACATGTTACATAGTTGCCGAAGTAAAAAAATAAATATTCAAATTAGAATATGACTGGAATAAACTACATAGACATAAAAAAAAAACTACAGATAAGGAATATAAAATCGTCATTATTTTAATTAGGAACGTTTTGACACGTTCCTTGCACGTTCCTAATTTGAACGTTCAAAAATTATATCGATAATCCGTATTAATAAGTTACGTCACTAGCCACACCCCTTCGAGCACAGAAGGAACTTCTAGTGTACTATAAATAATAAAATCGAGCACGAGATAAAATTGTGAAATAATTATTGCTGCTTCATATTGCATGCCGTGATCACGAATACACAATAAACCACTACGTACTCAATTTATTGGTTTCGAAATAAATGCATATCTTCACGCCAAATTCTTTACAAGGCTATTATTAGTTCAACTTAGGATATTTTAGGGCAAATTCAAATAGCCATCGGAGTTTAAATAATGTTGGTTTTTAACGATTGTGTGAATTACTGGTTTCTCTGATGATAATCACCACGTCCGGTCCGGTATTTTGACAATTTTCAATTCTGGCAGGCTGCTTTTTAAAAGTCTAAAAAATGATTGGCAATACATGTCACTACCATCATGATTACTAGATGGTACTCGTAGTTTTGCAACGTCTCGCCCGTGCTCGGTATTACCGCCTTACCTATTATTGCTGTAATAACGTCGGTGTTTGTCACTGTCGTATTTCAGTTTGGAGGGTAAGGTACTTCGTAAACTAATACACTGATGGTAACGCACCATAAACATCTTAAGTGTTTGTAGGTGATGGTTGTTTCTTTTTAACAGAAGAGTTAATTGCTTGTTTGCTATCTTGCGATACATCGAAATCTCGCCGCGACGTTACAGAACTGTACGCGAAAAGTGTAGTAGGCAAATTGTTGCCGCTAGGTCTTCCTTATTTTACAGAACTTAGATGACTTTGTTCTATTCCTTACACCACTTTTCTACATTCAATGGAATTCCAGTTTTAATGTTTATATTTGCGGAAAGTAACAAATTAAATTACTCTAATTTCTTCTGTAAGCCACGTACAAGGTGTACAATGTACAATAAATATTTTCTGTTTTTAAACGATCAGTATAAGCGGCAAGTAACCGTTTTACTAAGGATCTCCAATAAACGATAGCCTCAAACCTCGCAATTCTCGAAGTCGACAGCAAATTACGTTCAATTACTAATAACAATATTTATGACCCCTGATTCGATCAGCTGTATAATCGACGACAAAAGTTCTGTCAAAATCTGACTAAATGAAAGTTTGTTTGGGTATTTGTATATTTAATTATATTTCGTTATTTGTTTCTCAATATTAAAGAAATTGCCTAAATAATGTATCATCAAGCCAGTTTCTTTATAAGATCGGCAGAGTCTATATTCTTTCTGATTCACCGCAATTCACTGGTTTCTCGTTTGGCAAGATAAGTGGTCCCAATCGCAGTATTTTACTGATAATGATTACATACCTCATTTCTAACTATACCAGCCTCGACAGCTTTATTTACTGTACATAATATGGATTATAAATGTTGTTGAGACACTTTATTTTTAATCTGTACTACGCATACAAGCAAACAGCTCTCTTGTTAGAAATAGATTTCCTGACATATATATGATAATTTTTCTGACATATATATGATTAAGAATATGTCATAAGTGGCGATAAAATAACGTTGCTTAAAAGAAAAAAGTGAAGTTCCTATGTCTGTAGTTTGTATTGTATGTTCTGTAATTTCAATGCTGCATTCCTTAATAATACAAATGATTGATCAGATTTCACTGGGTAGAAGAGTTCCGCTACGTCTTGCTCGGGTATTTAGTACCACCGGCTTACTTATTTTTGCCACAGTAGCGGCAATGCTTGTCATTGCCGTGTTCCGGTTTGGAGGGTAAGGTAAACGGTAGACTTATGCATTGCTATGTCTTCATTATTTCATTTTCATCGGAAGAGCCATCTGCTTGTTTACTATCTTATGGTACAAAAAAAAATCGAGTATTATAATTCAGATTTCAAATAGTTCAGATTCAGACAGAAAACTTAATTAGTCATTTACAATAATTTGCTAATGACTACTTGAGCTTTGTCATTTATTACTATAAAACGTGGAAAAATCTCAAAGTGTTTTGTTTACGACTGTATGCGGTTAAATTGAATGCGCGATTTCTTTGCTTGTATAAAAATAAAATGGCGTACCTATTCTTTATGTAATTTATGTCTTTTTAATTAAAGTCAGCCTTCGTTAGATTTCTATTCGAATTTGATTTATAAACCCATTTAATAAAGCCCATTTAAAAAGCCTCGATAAATTTTATCTAATTAATAGCAATACATATCACTTTCTTTTCAAATTTAAATACTCGTGACTTGTTTCTGCTTTAATTGCTTTTTGTTGTTACTTATTAGGATTGATATATGACATTGTTTGCAAAAAGTAAAAGTCTATCATAAATCTTAATTTATTTTCTCCTATTTCTTTTTTAATAAATCGACCATTAATTTGCGTTACATTAATGACTAACTTTCATCCGTGACATAAGCAGCTAGGAATTTGACATCTAAATTCTGCCCCTTTTTGAAGCTTTTTCAATGTAGGATGCATATGGTTTTATATGACATAAAAATCTAAAACAATCTGTTTTCATATAGGCAAGATTACTAGGTGGTAGAGTTCGGGGACGTGTTGCGGTTTGATATCATGGCCTCATCTTTTTCAGCCGCAAGCGGCTTGTACCTGTACTGTTTTGGTTTGAATTTTTTTGAAATTATTTTCGTAGTATTAGGTCTTCGCAACTGCCTGGTGAGATGTCAGATGATCCATTCTTTAAAGAGGACCGAATCAACACGACAAAATCCGAATTGTTAACTCGCGTATTTGGTACCGCCGCATTACCTATTCCTGCCTCAACAGCTTACTACTTGTTATGGACGAGTTCCGGTTTGGGGGTAAGGTAGCCAGTAAACTTATGCATGTGACATTGTCATCCAGCGCCGCGGATAGCAACAAACTACATCTATGGTATCTATATACCATTGTTTCACTTTCCATCAGGAGTGCCATCTGCTTGCTTGCAGTGTCTTATTTTATAAAACAAACCTTGTATTTCGACAACCCCTAAATCAGTGTAGCTTAAAAATATAATAAAAAAACAATAAAAAAAGCTTATGTTCTAACTTCAAAAAACATTGTCTAATTAATACGTCTACCAAATTTCACTTCGTGTTGGTCTGACTTTCCAATCAGTGATACCTGAGTTATACTCGAACAAAAATACAAACAACGGATTCTTCCTGAAGACACAAAGACTTTCAATTTCTTAGCTCGCTCGTTCAATAAAATGCTTTTGGTATGTTTAATTCAGATATTTATTGTAATCATATTCGGTAAAAAGGTGTCATAAAATCTATATCAATTTTGTTATGTCCACAAGTTCGTGTCATTGAAAGAGCGTACGTAATCTAAGTTATAACTTAGAATACAAACTAATAACGATTGCTATCTTCATATTTATGTTACAAGAAAACTTGTTGGGACATCTCACTTAATAGGATGATTTATGGGTGAAGCGTGGGCAACTTCTATTTAGTATTACATTGTCCATTCATTGAATCATCGCGAAACTTAGAAAACTTAGAAACCTCTTTTTGGTTTTTACTATTTTACTTGTGTGTGTATTTAAGTGCATAGTAATAAGTATACAAATGTTATATTCTAATATATGTTTTAAGGAGGAATTTTTATATATTAGCGATTGCCCTCTGGTATGGAAATTCAACCTTAATTTTATGACTTCGTTTGACCATAAACTAAATAATAAAATCACTTTTAAGTTTGACACTAGACTTTAGCTGTAAAGAAAATAGTATAAATACGTGCAGATGCAGACACATGCAGGTATGTAGTATGTGTAATGTTTATTTTAATTAATTTAATGTATTTCTTATAAATATTATTTAAAATTATTCGGTTTCTGCACGCCTTCGCAATGTAAAATTTAACTGTCAAATTTCGTATTTCCCCGTTCATTCAATTGTAAAATGGGGTACAATGATTTTTCTTCACGTAGATATACCAATTTATATTGCGTTTCGCGGAAAGAGTCCTAAAGATTAAACTGTCTAAAAGCGACGAACCTTGTCCAATCAGTGTGTGTTAAACAATGTCATACTGCAGCGCCGTCTGGTGGTGAGTTACAATAACAGGCATATCACACAAACTTTCGTCATGAAAAAAAAAAACTTAACAGATTATACATACTGATGGAAGGTGTTCAGTCCTCAGTTCTGATACCAAATATATTAAAAAATCGTTACTTAAATTTTGACCTAAGTATCTAATAAAAATATGTATAAGTATGGACATATTATATATTTAGATTTTCTAAGTAAATAAAGTTTGAGTATCGTAAAAACTAAATTTTTTTGCGTATTATTTTTTGCTGAAAAAACCAGCAAAGTGCGTATCGGGCCTCGCGCAACGTAGGGTTTCATAGCTACGCATCATCGGCGCGTATTTTGATACCAAATATACAAAAAAATAGATATTTTAATTTTTACCCAATTATTATTTACCCAATTATTATACCCAAGCATATACATCAAAGTTTATAGTTTATAAACAGTGATTTGCCTAACTCGTTACCAATATCACTCAAGCGGTAGCCATACTTTTTGATTATTACTAGACTAATTTTGTTGAGGTTTATTATGTAATTAATCAATATTATTATATTATTATTTTTTATTGGTTGCATATAACCATTATCTATCATGTTCTCCATAATGTATGGTTTATTACCAGTTAATTTGTTTGGTGTATAATGTATATGTTTCCGTTATTCTTCTAATGACTGTTAATTTAGTATCACTTAAATGATTAACTGGCACAAATGAATATTCGAGAAGGTCTCTATAAAATTTAAATTAGCTTTCCTTGAGAGGATGTCTATAAAAAGAGGCAACACGTGCATCGCGTGTAGATGAGCCAAGACTTGCAGTCTGAAGTGGTTGATTCATTGAATATAATTGCTTATTCCAAGCCGTTCTTTCAACTGCATTAATACTGTTTTACACATCAAATTAGTTATTGTCTGAACACTAATGTATGGTTATCGGTTCTCCTATTAAACAACAGATTTGGCGTAAAGATATGAAGATATGTAAATCAAAATTTAATATATATTGTAAAACTTGCAAACATTAACTCATAAACTCTCCTAGATTTCTAAAAACCTTTTTTCATATCACTATTTGTTTGGGCGTTATACACATAACAAACCTATATATATGACATTACAGTTAAAACCCGTAACCGCCATTTCTTATATTTTTATGTTTTTGATTAGCAAAATTCTAATGACCTCCATGTTGGTCCGGGCTCCTTTGAAGTAAAGATCAACTGTCGTTCTGCCAGGCAGGTCGTAAAAGGCAATCGATTGGCTATACGTGTCATTACCATCGTAACAACTAGATGGCAGAATCCGCAACGTATCGCCCGGGTATTTGTTTCCATCACCGTACTAATTCTTTCGCAATAGCGGACAATGATTATCACTGTCGTGTTCCGGTTTAAGGTAAGGTAGTTGGTAGACTTCTGCATTCCGCCTCACGAAGAGCAACGCACCATTATCATCTTCGGTGTCTTTAGGCGATGGTTTCTCTTTCATCAGCAAAGCCATCTGCTTATTTGCTACATTATGATAAAAAAACATTGAACTTATAAACGCTGTTTATTGCAAATGTTTTTGTTAGGGGTCAGCGGCTACGCCCACATTATGCAAATAATGTATGAAGTTGCAATCAGCGCTGGATTTACATTAGGATAAGAGGCACTTGGACTAGTACTACTCAGGGCGTCGAAATTCCGAGGGTAAAAAAAATATCTGCGCTAAGAAATGTTTTCGAAATGTTTATTAGTTAATATTTGCACTGTTTAAATGAAATTTAGAAATTAATTGTTCATGTGCATTGAGCAGTAGCGAGCACTTATTATCAGGTGAGACGTATTGGAACTCTGCTACCTAATAGGCGCGTTGGTAGTGACACGTATAGCCGATCGGTCGTCTTTTACGACTTGCCTGGAAGAACGACAGTTGATCTATTTTTCAATAGAGCCCGGCCCAACACGGGAGTTTCTGGCAATTCTTATTAAATAAGTTTACAGTTTTTCTGAAAAATATAACTTGCCCGACACTTTTTTATATCATAGAATAGCAAACGACCAGATATTCCTCCTCATGGAAAAATATAACCATTCGTATATAGACGCATTACTATCTGTGTAAAGAGGTCGGAATGCCATATGCATAATTTTGACGGTTACCTTACCCTCTAAACTGGAACGTTACAGCGACAAACACTGATGTTAATGCGACAGGAATAGGTAAAGCGGTGATAACAAACCTGGTCAAGACATTGCAGAACTCGACTACCTATTGGATATAATATGTTGAATTTGTAATAAGTTTAGCCCATCGTCACATCATGAAATATAAAATCATGGCTAATGGATGATACATTGCACTTCTGCGTAACCCTTCAGTAATATTGCAAGGACGATGTTTATTTAATTTCTTTAAATAGTTTTATTAATAAGCTAGTGGTATCAACCCTTAAAAATGAATAAAGAATTGTATCAAATTTGGGATAGACATAACCCTACCAATTTTATATACCTTTTACTCGTCGATAAAATCAATGTTTGCTGTGAATAGATTTATGTCCATTTACTCATAATAACCACGTATTCATACTCTCCATGACCCCAGAAACCTATAAGCTTTCGGCATGAGGTCACGGACACTATCGTTAGTGAACGCTAACAATGAATTATTATGTCGTGAATAAAAAAAGACATGATACATCTAGTTAGAATATGTTTTGCTCATCATCGTAATTGATCTTCCTCTATATCTGTATAAATTACGAATCAATCAAAATATCATTATGCTGTTTGATGTATGAGTTATAAGAGTATAGCGTTTTCGAAGACATTTCCTAATGGGTGCACTGTTCTGTAGCGTCTACGCCAAAAAAAATACCCTGACAGTAGTTCGTCATCTGCAATATTGAATTTATAACCCCTATGAAGTCGGTGATTCAGATGTGAAGTTACGGCATTTTGTTTCTGGTTGGCAAACAAGTCAATAACTTTTCCGATGGATAAAAACATCAAATTAACTATAGACACAAAGATATCAGACCTATAGACATCAAAGATACGAGAGACGACGTTGCCAAATCGAATGCCATATGTAGCAAAATCAAATGCCTCATGCATTATTTTATTCGCTACCTTACCATCCAGAATTAAACGTGAGAGGAACAGTTACTGTCGCGACGATTATAAAAATTACTTCAGAAGATCAAATATAATATTAAATTTTACTTCAATAGTAATAAGAATCAGTAGTCAGAAGTTATAAATAATAATCTCTTATATTTAAAAATAGTTTAGCTTTTATATCGACAAGATGCTTAGTAATAAACTTTTTACACTTTATACACTTGCGAGGATCGCAATTCGCAGGAATTTTGCTATTAAAGTGGTATACGATTTATTTTTAGTTACATAACCAATTTCACACAATTAAAGTAGAAAGAAGACTATAATAGAATTTATTTATTAAATATTATAATCACTAAACCGATACGTAGGCCTAAAAAATGGTATATATACATTTATTTTTTTGTTACATAGCAAATTTTATACAATAACAGTAGAAATAAGATTACAGTTTATTTGTAAAACGTCTTAATTATTTCTCCGTCACGTTACACCCAAAAAAATTAATATAATTTTCCTAATAAATTTCTAAAACTCTTGTCGCTACCTCCTCTGACTAAAACCCTAATCAACGAACACCTATTTGCATAGTTTGCTCATGTACAATGGATCATATCCTGTATAAGCCATCTGCAGTATTACTCTAGCCTGTATTTTGAACAATCTACTTTCTTTTTATATAAAATCCCATTACTATTACAAATACGAAAGTTTGCGTATGTATGTTTGTTATCTGTTCACGCTAAAACAGTTTTAGAGATTTGGATGAAACTTATTAAAGGGAGGCTTCTTTTTACTGAATTTTAGTAAAGACAAGATCGTCTCTGTGGTTTAGTGGTCTTGGTGTCGGTGTTGACCACATGAGGTTCCGGGGTCGATTCCCCAGGTCAGGCAATTCAAAATTATGTGCTTTTTTAGTTTTCTGATAAAAACAACGTTCCCTGAGATTGGAAATTACCTGGTTGACGAAAAGCTTGCCATCTATCACCAAGTACCTTCGGCAAATCCTCTGTCTGCCGCTTCGGAGATACGAGCGTGAAGATATTTTTTTAGTAAATAGAGAGTCCAAACCTTTTTTTATATAAATAACTAGCGACCCTCGGCTAGGTCCACGTGTTTAATGATATGCTGTAAAAATCTTAACTATCGGCTTTTCTCTAGTATTTTAAGCGTTATATAAACCTTCGTCTTCAATCACTATCTTTTGATGAAAACCGTTAAATGAGATTATTTAATAAACACTCAAACCTAGAAATGCAAACATCTGCTCATAAATGTTTGTCTCTGTCAGGAATCGAATTCGATCCCCAACGATTGCATAATCGGAGTCGCTAACTACTCAACCAATTTTAATCGAGCGAATGTTTACAACACAACACAGAGAAGATATCTCTGACGACTTGCCCTTATTAAGCAATGTATTGTTTATGGCATGAACATTAACGTCGTTAACATCACGACTACTGTCGGCAGTTCCTTCGTTACCTTTGATCACAATTGGGGCAAAACCGAGCCACGTTTCCACGGCTCATTAGTTATCTATGAAGGGGGAAATACAAGAAACGATACTGGATTTAAGTTCAAGGGTTGTACTCATACGGTAATGGAATAATGTGGATAATAATCGTACAACCAGTGTTGTACTGTGGACTTTCGTAGGTGTAGTATTTATCTTCGAAATTTAGATCCACTCTTACATTACCTCTATTACGTCAGCTCTTTGCCCGATTTGTTCATATTCGAACTGAGAATTAATTAGATAAAAAGGACTTTGTTTCTCAACAGAAGTTGTTTTTATCTCATTATTTCTCGTTAATTCTCATTCATTCTTATTAATGAGTTAATAAAACCGCCCCGTTGGTCGAGTGGTTAGCGACTACGCAATCGACGGGGCTCGGGTTCAATCCCCGACGGGGACAAGCATTTGTGTGATGAGCATAAATGTTTGTATTTCCGGGTTTGGGTGTTTATTAAATACTAGCTGTTGCCCACGACCTTGTCCGCGCTGACTTCGTTTACTCCGCACAGCTCCTCCCCTTAGGTGATAGCGTGATAATATGTAGCCTATATGTTGACCCGACCTGTTAGTAATATTCATGCAAAATTTGAAGTAAATTCATGCAGTACTTTTTGAGTTTACCCCGGACATACATACATACAAACAGACAAAAATTCTAAAAACTATATTTTTGGCTTTTATATCGATCGTAGATCACGCGCCCCCAGGTATTCTTTTAAAAAAATATTCAATGTACAGTTTTGACTTTCCTACGATTTTATTATATGTATAGATATTCCAGTATTTATATATGTATTTTTGACTTACACTCATAACACAAGCAAATAATTTGGTTACTTTGGGGTTAGATCAGAAAGTGTAAATTGTCCCGTGAATATTTATTTATTTATTTCTTTGTTAGTTAAATGTTCTGGTAAGTTCTTAGACGGTTCACGCACATTTACAACAGGACGTGGTAGGTGGCTCTGCTATTGATTTGACAATGATCTCCTCCTAAGCGGTAGGATGATTTAATAAAGTTTATTAAAATTAATAATGATACGACCTAACTCCGTACATACTGCCACTAATAATAGGATCCGCAAGGTGGCGCCGCTTTTCAGTGTAGGACGATATCTATCAGGTTAGTATATCTACAATGTACATGTTCTATTTTTAATAGATCTACAGCAGCGTTTCCCATTTGCCGGGTCGCAACCCGGTACCGGGCCATCAAAATAAGATTCCGGGTCGCAACATTCCCTCCTTGTTTTAAAAATATTACCCACTATCGATCGACAACTGATGGATTTTTCGTTTTCTTGTCGTCAAGAATAAACAAAATTAGCTTATCAAGCAACAACACTTAATTCCTTTTTCATTACTTATAAATGTAAAGCTGGGTTTTCAACACTACTTTATTTTAAAAATAAATATAGAACCGACTTGAAATGGAACCAGACCTTAGAATAAAACTTTCGTCATTTTCCGTGAACTTGGATTCTTTAGTACAAAATAAGCAGCAGCTTCATACTTCGCATTAAAATTTAGTGACTAAATAGACAAAACCAAAATATTTTGTACTAATAAAACCTTTTTACTATTAATAAATGTATATTATTTTATCTAATGGAACCAGCTTAAATTTTAAAAGTGGGTCACAAAGTGGCAGTGCGAAAATTGCCGAGCCATGGTAGAACAATATTTGGGAAACTGATCTACAGGAAAAAACTGTCCATAGACATTTGAGAGACAAAAGATGCGATGCCAATGCGATGCCGGCTTTTGAGAATTTTATTGACTCTCCTATTAAAAATTCCAAAAACTATGTGAAGTAAGCTGTTCTAAATTTGACTGTTCATATAAAGAAGGTACGAGCAAATTGAATAGTTGTGTGCCAATCGTCAATGTGGTCTGGATGGAATCTCTTCGGCGTGTAGTGCGATGGCGGAACGTGGATGTCAACACTAAAAAAATAGCTAATCAAAACACTCATAAAGATCCAATGTCTTTCCGGACAGTGGTTCAAGACCACAGGTATGAGTAGGATTGTCGGCAAGCCGTAGAACTTTTTGTTGGATTTTATTAAATTGGAGGGTTTGTTACTAAGATGCTCCGGCCTAAAGGTGCGAATAATTCTCTTTGTGTGACCGAACTTGCGGTATGTCAAAACTACGGATTAAACTAGACACACCTTTGAAGACAATATCTTAGGTTTTTTTTTAATATTATAAGATTGCAAACAAGCAGATGGCTCTCCTGATGGAAAGAGTCAACCGTCGCCTATAGACACCAAAGGTGTTAATGGTGCGTTGCTATCTTGTGTCGAGGTCTTATGCCGCATGCATAAGTTTACCGGCTACCTTACCCTCCAAACCGGAACACGACATTGACAAGCACTAATTCTATTGCGGCAGGAATAGGTCTGGTACCTGGGCGAGACAATGCAGAACTTTACCACCTAGTAGCCACGATATTAGTGACTCGCATAGCCAATCGGTCGCTTTTTACGACCTGGCAGAACGGCAGTTGGCCTATTCTTCAAAGGAGCCCGGGACCAACACTGGTAGTATATAGGTTGTCAGTGTCGATTGCATTTACACAGAGGAATATAGAGTTATAGTACTTATCGACGAAATCAAATCACTCCAGAGTCCAGAGGTACTCCTTAAGTCTTAACTTTTTATTCGACACGATAAAATAGTTCAGTAAGGTATATTTCTTTTTTTTACAATATAATATATCTAGAAGAGTTGGACATTTACATACATCATTACATAGTATAAAACAAAGTCGCTTTCTCTGTCTGTCCCTATGTCCTTATGTCCCTATGTATGCTAAAATCTTTAAAACTACGCAACAGATTTGAATGCGGTTTTTTTAATAGATAGATTGATTCTTGAGGAAGGTTTTAGTGTATAAACCTTTTCGATATTCCCATGGGAACAAAAGCTGCGTGGGTGAAACCGCGGGCAGGTCGCTAGTTTACTTATATAGCGGCTACACATTTCGCGCCCAACTCCGAGTCTATTAGTAATTGTGTGGTGTGTGATCGAGACGTACTAGTATCGTCTAGCACGATTACTTTTACTATGTTCTCGATATTTTTAGCCATTTTTATTAATTCTTCCATCCCTAGCTCACAATTTGCGTATAAGGAGTTACCTTAACCAAGCAAACGTAACTGTCAGTAAAGCGTGTAATTACACATGGCCCGCTGGCCGCACCGAACGCCGGTCACGAACAATGCCGTCCGGTAATTGTCGCTCGTGCGCACTCAGCCTTAACACTATTTACATTCTATGCATATTATTATGGTGTCTACTTCAAGAACATTTTTATTAGTGCAGTTATTAAAGAACTGTCTATACCCCGCAGCTAACTGTCGGAATTTATAAGCGAGTTTAAAAAAACGAAAGTAGATACTTACTCAGTTCGTCGGGAACTTTGTGTTTTCACCATAAATAAATAAATAATAAAATATGTAAATCGAGATTTTATCCAGTGGTGGTCCGTGCTCCTTTGAAGAACAAAACCATCTGCCGTTCTGCCAGACCGTTCCGCAGAAACCATGCCTATCTCTATAGGTACCAAAGAGGTTAATGTTGCATTGCTATCCGTGTGGCGGGATGGCACTACCACATGCATATTGCATAAGTTTACCGGATACCTTACCCTTCAAAACGGAAAACGACAATGATAAGCGTTGACGCTATTGCGTCAGGAATAGGTAAGGCGGTGGTACCAATTACCTGGGCGAGACAATGCGGAACTCTGCACGTAGTCACGATTGAAGTGACATGTATAACCAATCGGTAGTTTTTACGACTTGCCTGGCAGAACGGCATTTGGTCTATTCTTCAAAGAAGCCCGGACCAACACGGGGAAAAACTAACTGCCATTGTGGCTACTAATTGGTAGAGTTCTGCAATATTTCGCTCGTGTCTGGTACCACCGTCTTACCTATTCCTGCCGCAATATGATCAATGCTGGTCATTGTCGTATTCGGCAGGCGTATCAACTGACGTTTACAATCCGCCAGCGATCAGCGATTTATCTTTAAGCGATTACTTGCTGGTCACTAGATGCTCTTTTTGCAATGTTATGCACCAAAACTAATCAAGCGGCAACGATTGCCACTAAAAGGCTGTTATGTGTCTTGCAATAACTAAACAATTACGATAATTTTAAAAATGGCGAGTTACGTGATAACCCCGCTTGAAACTTTGTGTCACAGTTTCACAGTGGTACGGTGTTTGTGTCACAGTATCACATGTGGTACGGTGGTTGTGTCACAGTATCACATGTGGTATGGTGTTTGTGTCACAGTATCACATTTAGTGCGGTGGTTGTGTCACAGTATCACATGTAGTACAGTGGTTGTGTCACAGTATCACATGTGGTACAGTGGTTGTGTCACAGTATCATATGTGATACGGTGGTTGTGTCACAGTATCACGTGTGGTACGGTGGTTGTGTCACAATATCACATGTGATACGGTGGTTGTGTCACATTATCACATGTGGTACGGTGGTTGTGTCACAATATCACACGTGGAACGGTGGTTATGTCACAATATCACATGTGGCTTGTCATTTGCCTTTTATGTACTATCTGGCTGGACGGTAGATGGTTTTCTTCTTCACAAAATTTTAAGATGAAATAAAAGTTAACATATAAATAAAATTTATAGCTCTAGGGCAAAATGTCCTTACTATCTACCCAAATATGTCGATAATAACATGTCAACATGTTATATGTCGAAGATGTATGGAACAGGGAACTATTATTATCCTTAAAATTTCGGCTTTTTTGCTCGTTTCGTGGAATTATACTTTCCTCATTGCAATAAAAATATATTCGTTAAAATAGATAAAAAATGATATAACTAATACTCAAAAGAGTTATAGAGATAAAAAATGATATAACTAATACTCAAAATTTTCTATAGTGATAACCTATTCTACTCACGGGCGAAGCGGCGCGGTACAGCTAGTTAGGGTTCCGTACCCAAAGAGTAAAGAGGACCCTATTACTAAGACTCCACTGTCCGTCCGTCTGCCTGTCTGTCTGTCAGTCTATCGCCTCTCACCAGGCTGTATTTGATGAACCGTGATAGTTGTGATAGTAACAGTTAACATTTTCACAGATAATGTATTTCTATTGCCGCTATAAATACTAAAAAAAGATTACAATAAATATTTAAGGGGGCACCCATACAACAAACGTAATATATTTGCAAATAGCCTCGATCTTAATAACGAAAACTGGTAGATGCTTAAAATATTCACAGAATATTTAGTTATAAATCACTAAAAATAAATATGTAAAAATAAAATAAATAGTTAAGGGGGCTCCCACACAACAAACGCATTTTTTTACATTTTTTATAGATGATGATACGGAACCCTTTGTATACGAGTTCGACTCGCACTTGGCCAGTTTTTTATTTATGATATGTATACCAAGACTAGTCTATGAGATGTCTGATTTTTTAATGCAATTTTGTGTGAGGTCGTTGTATAATAAATAAGTCATTGTTTAAATATTTGTATTCGAAAAACCAGAGTATCAATAATGTAAAAGGTGTTCCGTTATTCAAGTACACGTGCGCATTGCTATTCCGGGGCTGTCGGAACCGAGGGCAATCATATATGTAAGGTGATTACACACTGCCTCCGTGCCTTGGAAAAAGGCATACTTAAACAAAAAGGCATCTATCCACCTAACAAGACAAGTTCCTGCAGTTGACATTAGAGTCATATGACTCCATTATGAACTGCAGAGTACGAAATATATAAAATAATAACTGCAAAATATGAAATGAAAAAATATTTTTGAAGTAAAACTTCTTTAAAATCGTTGAGCTTCCAAACTCGATGAGATGGCTAGAGAAACAAAGACAATATAAATTTAACAGATTAAGCCGGCGCGAGAATGAGATAGAATACATAAAATTTATATTTGAAATATTTCCATCTATTTAATAGTGCCCAAACCAACAAAAAGTACAACCAAAAATATAAATGCAACTTACGCTTAACTTCTACTGCGTGCTAAATCGTAACAATAAAATCTATATCATACTCAGTGGTTTCTTACCTTTCTTTCTTACTCTGCTAATGTGCTTTAGAAAAATGCACACTTCAAAAAAGCCATTTATGCGCCAAACAAGGCAATTTTCCGCAGGGCGCTTTGAAAAGTCATACTTGTTTAGATTTTACGCTTTCAATCTTTGGCGGCATACTTTTTTTATTGCAGTGTGTAAAAAACACTTTAAAAAAGTATCTGTCCACAACACAAGGCAAGTTTTTGCAGTGTACCTTGGAAAGTCATAATTATTTATTACACACTGCTCGTTTGCACTGGAAGAAGGCATACTTTAATCTATTCACCACACAAGGCAAGTCATACTGTTTCATTACACATTGGTCCTGTTCCTAGGAAGAAGGCATAATTTTGAAAAAAAAAAACATCTCTCCGCCGCAAGTTCCTGCAGAGGGCCTTTCTGCAAGTCATACTTTTTTATTACATACTGCTACTGCGTCTTGGAAGAATAATACTTTTTTAAAACGGTATCTAACTGCTACATAATGCAAGCTCTTGAAGTGTGTTCTGGAAAATCGTACTTTTTTGGTTCACGCTACTCCATTGCCTTGAAAAAATTACACTTACTTTAAAAAAAGGCATTTATCCGTCATGGTAAGTTCTTGCTGTGCGTCTTAGATTCTACTTATTATTAATATTAATATACATTGTATACGTTTCGACCACGGATTAAATGGATATGCCTTTCAAGACAATTTGTCAGTGTAGCTTGCATTTATTCACAGAAATACAGAGTTATACTACATACCAATGAAATAAAATCATTCCAAGGCTAATTTCTAAGAGTTCTGCATTGTCTCGCCCGGGTTTGGTACCACCGCCTTGCCTATTCCTGCCGCAATAGCGTCAGTGCTTGTCACTGTCGTGTTCCAGTTTGGAGGGCAAGGAAGCCGGTAAACTTATGCATGTGGCATTAGACCTCGCCACAAGATAGCAACCCACCATTAACACCTTTGGTGTCTATAGGCGATGGTTGACTCTTTCCATCAGGAGACTCATCTGCTTGTTTGCTATCTTGTGATATAAAAAAAAATTGAACCTTGCCATCACATTTGGTAGGATAAACAGTACAACATGGTTTATTTCTACTTTTTCATAATATAATATAACCTACAAATGTATGAAATTTTTGACAGTAATAGGAGCGTTCGCTCATATGCGCGGAGACACGTTTCTTTCCTAATGGCGTGACTATTAGTATTCATGTGGACTGTGGTTTAGACTTATGTTTTATATGCATTCTCTGTACATTTTAATATTGTATATGCAAGTAAATGTAATTTTAATCTAATTCCTTTAAACGAGCAATTCTTGTATTTTCATGAAACTCCTCCAACGATTTTCATGAAAGTCACAAATTAGGGGTTTTTCGGGTCAAGGAATCGATTTATCAAGGTTCCAGGTCCAAGAAAAGCTCGGTTCCCAAGATATGGGTATGTGAAAAACCGAGCAAAGCTCGGTCAACCAGGTACAGAAAAAAAAATTATATATTCTATAGGAATCGATTTATCAAGGTTCAAGGTCCAAGAAAAGATCGGTTCCAAAAATATGTGAAAAACCGAGCAAAGCTCGGTCAACCAGATATTATATATTATTATGAATAGTCCTACGTAATATATTTTAGGATTTACTTATATCGACATAAATGATGTCTTTACATATCTTTTCAGAGCCACCACGCACTTTCTTATATCGTAAAGGTTAACTAGTGGAGAATGCCATTAGGCATTAAGTTCGCCTTTTGTACAAATTTATTTTTAAAGTATAATTAAACTAAATGAACAAATAAATAAAAAACTTTATAATATATTAGTCAGTCTCGAGTTTTACAATACGTGCATGGGCGTACCCAGGTTATGGGGCAAGGGGGGAGGGGGGCAACCGTAACATTTTAAGACTATATTTTTAACTTATTATATTTTTATCTACAACAGTAGACATGTTAACTAATTCCAGGGCGGGCAGCTGCCCCTCCCTGCCCATCCCTCGGTACGCCCGTCGCCCATGACTACATGTGATGGATTAGTACCTTACCACGTGTGTTACACTCCGCCTACCGCACCGGGAATCCAGCGAGATTGTATTTTGTATTAATTTTCAATCGGTTTACGTTACACGTATGTACATAAATATTTACTTTATAAAGTTTGTTTGTTCAAATGCAAACCTGTAATTCTAAAACTAAACATAGTGAAAATTCATATAATTTATGGAAATGGCATGCCGATAGCACTTCGCTTTCAACACGTTAAAGTGGTGTTATTATTACGTAAATGCTATTTCGTGTGTACATGCAAAGGTTTTGTCGGGGCCTGGGGCGAGTGTGTGAAATAACTTTGTAAGACCAGATGTGGCAGTTTATATATTTCCTTGCAACTTTTTTCAGATGGAATATCTCACAAATCGTAAATTAAATTTAATGAAACGAGAAAGCGACAATAAAAAGAGAAAAACTCATCCATGTGTAGGATTTAGCCTGCAATAGAATAAGATAGAATAAATTATACAGTGGTTCACATTACTTTGCCTCTTCTTTCCATTCCACAATGCTTCGTAGCCTCATCTATTAAGCGGCATACAGAGCTGTTCCTGTGTGCGCCTATATCTATATAAAAATCAATGTCACTTTTAGTTGTAATTTTATAACTCAATAACGGCCTCACATATTCAAACCAAATGTTTA
The DNA here is from genome assembly GCA_036924255.1 of Apodemia mormo. Classification (NCBI taxonomy): domain Eukaryota; kingdom Metazoa; phylum Arthropoda; class Insecta; order Lepidoptera; family Riodinidae; genus Apodemia; species Apodemia mormo. Next base: position 15,122,865 of record JAUPFN010000021.1, on the reverse strand, counting down.
GGCTTTGTTCGGACTATTTAGTAAATGGTTTTTATGTGAAGTTTGCACAAAATCGGTAGAGCGGTTCATTTATCACATTGTTTGTGAATTAAATGTTACAATTATTTTTTTTAGTATTTCACTTTATACGTAGCGAAGCACTTACCGGGCCGCTAGTAATGTATATTGCCGATTCGAACCGATAGATAAAGTGTCGTTTAGTAAGTATATTATATACACGGTTATATACCGTATATATATATATACGGTATATGTTTAATACTTGCTCTAATTTTAAAATGATAGAAAATAATAAAAAATCTACTTTTCTGCATCCCACTTATCCTACTCCAATTTCACTCCTGCCGTGCGTTTTGAACGTAAAATTTCTATTAAAACTGACTCTAGCGATGTGACGCCAAACGGCATGACTTTCTATTATACTTAACGTCACGTGCCCTCTTGGTATATTTTTATTAAAGAAGAATTTTAATTTATGTCAAATTTGTTACCTTTAGCAAATTTGGCGTATTATTATATATACTAACGATAGCTTTCTAGTCGAAATTCGACCATAATGTTCATATAATTCTATTACTCTTTATGACAATAAACTAAACAATAAAATTTAAAGTCTGTTTTAAGTTTGATACAGACTAACCATAGACAAAATAATATGTTATATATGTTAGAATTTTAATTTTATTAAGTATTTAATACACTTAAATGAATGTAGTTTGTGTAAAGTTTATTTTCGTTAATATATTGTGTTTTTTTTCGCATTGAAGGAAGTGAAACTAATTCTAATATTAGTTTTCTGTATGGATTACATACAGAAAGCTAATGTTTAAAAATATTAGTTTTCTCCACGCATTCCGTCACTATCTCAATTTTAACTGTGCCAAATCTACCCAGTTCGCGTAATCGTAAAAAGGGGTACAGCGCTTTTTCTTCACGTTTAAATTATTGAAAAAGCTGTTTGCCTCATATACATTATACAATCAATACCGACGTTATGACAGCTTACAGTCTTAAACGGTATTTCTAAACCAGAATTGTGTGAAAATCATAAACCTTTACATCATGACATAAATCTTATATATTTTGCCTCATAAAATCATAAAATCATTAGGCATTACACTATTACTGATTTTATGGCCCCAGAGATTTTATCCATCAATTCCTTTCTTCAAATTTTCACACCTTAGTTAAGTTAGAGAGTGTGCTGGTTATTTATGGTAATTTTTTCGCACAATCTTATATGATAATACTAATAAAATAAATTGATGGTTTCATCTTAATTTATGGACGTCATAATTACTATTTTATTAGTCATTTAGTTAAAGGTAACGGATTAACGTTTTAAGTCTACATTTAAAGATATCGAGAGGTCTTTGTGCCAAATTATTGTTCGTATAAATTCAACTTATAATCTAAATTTATTACGCGTATCTCAGAAATGCCTCTAACGATATTAATGGCATTAAGATAAGGCTTTGCTTTTAATGGTTTCTCGTAAAAACGTAATTTTACACAAAAAACCGGTACAAGTGTTATCTAATATATAAAATTGTCGCGTCAAGGTGCTTGAAAATTGAAAAAAGTATCTTCACGCCCGTATCCCCGAAAGGGTAGGCTGAGGTACAACAAGTAACCTCGCGATTATCCGAAGATACTTGGCCCCACAATGTGATAGTTGGCAAGCCTATCGCCAACCGGGTACTTTCCAATCCCGAGCAACCTTGTATTTACAAGAAAACTGAAAGAACTGAACTGACTTTTTTGAATTACCTGACTCAAGAATCGAACCCGATACCTCATGTGGTAAACTCCGACACCGGACCACTACACCACAGAGACGACTTGTGTTTGAAAATTGAGATCCTCTAAAACCGTTCGATCGATATTAACGCGGTTGACTGGTGAACGTGTACACCGTAAACTGTACATATATTACCCCCGTGTTGGTCTCGGGCTCTTTTGAAGAATAGAATAAAATGTTCTGCCAGGCAGGTCGTAAAATGCGACCAATCGGCTGTTCGAGTCACTACTGTCGTAGCTATTAGGTGGTAGAGTTCTGCCTTGTCTCGCCCGGATCTGGTACCGCCTTGGCTATTCCTGCCGCATAACGTCAGTACTTGTCGCTGTCATGTTCCAGTTCGCAGAGTAAGTAAGCCGGTAAACTTATATATGTGTCATTAGAACTCGCCACAAGATAGCAACGCACCATTAACATCTTTGGTGTCTATAGACGATAGTTGACTCTTTCCTTCAGGAGACCCATTTGCTTGTCTACTATCTTATGATATATAAAAACACGATAGTGGTAAGTCTTTTACCATATATTGAAGGTCACGACAATTAATGGTCATATGTATAGGTGCGTCTACGCTAGGAGAGCGGAGCACGAGCGGAGCCGTTCTCGGCTTCGTCGTTCGCGGCGTCAAGTGTGGACGTACAACGAACCTACAACGATCACTGTCCTCGAAAGTAGTTTTCCGCAGTAAGCTCGCGGCTCTTGGCGAATATGGACAATATTAATATTGCAGCAGCCGCTGCTGTTGCAGCGATTATTATAGCGGTGGTCAGCGAAAATAGAAAAAGGCCAAGACGATGGGGATAAACTAATAATTTTATTTTTCCACAATTCTAAATCCTTACCCAATTCTTGGGATATACGAGACCATGCATCAATCTTCTTATTTTTTTATGGTAATCCTCATGTTTTGGGTCCCATACCAATGGATTGTTTTGATATAATTCAATTAATTGTACGGAAGCATCTTCGGTCCACGTTTCCATGATGTTCGGCTCGAGCGACCGACTTCTGCCACTATACACGTCCACGAGCGCACTGAGATTTGCGACCGCGAAGCAAACCCCTATGTTCGTCAAAAAACCGACAACAGGCGGAACGCAGCCGAACATGAAGTAAATGCTCGCAGCACGCTCGTTCGAGGCTTGTAAGTCGGTCCACACAACACGAATTATGTTCGGCTCGTGCTCCGCTCGTGCTCGGCTCTCCTAGCGTAGACGCACCTTAACAATCAATAATTTAAAAACCAAACATCCAAACTTTCGCATTTATAATATTAATAATATAAAAGATACCTTGTAGAATAATATATTAATATAGAAAAGGTAAAAATTTAAGTAGGTACTTACCTATTCTCCTCCTCCTCCGTCCAAATATCCTCCGTCATTACCTATTTACAGTCTATACCAGTCTTTTACCTATATATGTATATTTATGTACATTTTTAGGTATGCGAATATGTCGTAAGCATTTTCTACCTCCGACCCCACTCCCATTAACCTCCACCACACCAGAATACACACCACAAAACATTTATATTTAATCAGCTAGTAAACGTAATACATAAATACATAATGAAAATTGAGTTTCTGAAGAATTAAGTCATTTCTTTTTTATCATAAGATAGCTAACAAGCAGATGGCTCTACTGATGCAAAGAGAAACCACCGCCTATAGACACCAAAGATGTTAATGGTACGTCGCTATCCGTGTGGCAGGATGGCAGTGCCACATGCATAACTCTACCTTACCCTCTAAACCAGAATACGACAATGACAAGCAATGACAATGATAAAACAGTAGTAGAAATTCCCGGGCAAGTCGTTGCGGAACTCTACCACCTAGTAGTCACGGTGGTAGTGACACTTATAACCAATCGGTCGCCTATTACGATGTGCCCGGCAGAACAGCAGTTAATCTATTCTTCAAAGGAGCTCGGACCAACACGGGGATTGATTTGAACGAGTGACGTTGCCTTAAAGCCAGGCAAAATCTATCTGCACTACTATGATTCGGTAATATCTGTCTATACCTACCATGTGGTCTGTGGTCTATACATTTATTTTTTTGTCAAAATTTTGATATATATTCGCTTTATGACTAACATCAATTTTACCATTTGGATTTTATTATGTGTCTGTCTGTATGTTCCTGCCCTTTTGTACTCCTGTGTTTGCTATTCTATGACAAAAGAGCTCAATTTTCTTTAGGAAGCTAAGGCAGGAACTCAGGTTTAATATACAGGGTGTAGACTGTAGACGTATTGCGCACTATGTATTAATCATTAGGTCGTGTCGAGGAAGCGGATGGATGTACGCACGACCGCATATGTAAACACGTGTGTTCCTCTTCGTCATAGGTTTTCATCAGTCCACCGGCTTCCTATATCCTTTCAGTTTCATATAGAATTCCTTGTTTTACCTTTATACTAGCTGCTAATCGCAACTTCGTTCGCGGGACCCAAAATCATTTTTTTTTTCTTAGTCGGGTAAAAATGTAGAATAATATGTCACTCTTCAATAATGTGCCTTTCTAAACGAGCAATATTTTTTAAATCCCGGGGTCTCGTAGTTGCCTATCACAATAATTAAAACTGAAAAGTGGGCATAGATAGGATAGGTATAGGAATAACACGATCAGAGAGTCGCCCCGATCACGTGTTAGATAAAGGATTGGTATAGGAATAACACGATCGGAGAGTCGCCCTGGCCACGTGCTAGGTACACAAGATGGGTATAGGAATAACACGATCGGAGAGTAGCCCCGATTACGTGTTACATATAGGATGGGTATAGGAATAACACGATCGGAGAGTCACCCCGGCCACGTGCTAGGTACACAGGATGGGTATAGGAATAACACGATCGGAGAGTAGCCCCGATCACGTGTTAGATACAGGATGGGTATAGGAATTACACGATCGGAGAGTCACCCCGGCCACGTGCTATGTACCCAGGATGGGTATAGGAATAACACGATTGGAGAGTAGCCCCGATTATGTGTTAGTTATAGGATGGGTATAGGAATAACACGATCGGAGAGTCACCCCGGCCACGTGCTAGGTACACAAGATGGGTATAAGAATAACACGATCGGAGAGTCGCCCCGGCCACGTGCTAGGTACACAGGATGGGTATAGGAATAACACGATCGGACAGTAGCTCCGAACACGTGTTAGATACAGGATGGGTATAGGAACGAAACGATCGGAGAGTAGCCCCGACCACGTGTTAGATACACAGGATGGGTATAGGAATAACGCAATCGGACTTTCCGATAAAACAATACGCAACAACCAAAATATTTATATCAGTAGTATTTATATTAGTTTATTTTTTAAATATTGTACAAGGCTTTTAAGGGACGATGTGATCGCTCTGGGACCAAGTTTTTTTTATAAGCCAGCAAACAAGCAGATGACGTTTCTGATGAAAGGAGACAACCGGAGCCTATAAACACCAAATATTGCTAACGTTGCTATTCATGTGGTGTTATAGTGTGGTGTTATTGCTACTTGCATACGTTTAACGCCTACCTTACCTCCTAAACCGGAACACGACAATGACGATATTGCGGCAAAAATAGGTAAGGTGACAAAACAAACCCCGGACGGGACCTTACGGAACTTCATCACTAACTAGTCACAATGGCAGTGACACCGACACGTTTAGATAATCATTCGCCTTTAAAAAGGAAATGCTTGCCGCATAAAGTTTTCATTTCATAATAACAGTTGACCCGGCAAACGTTGTTTTACAACTAATATTCGGTTGGAGGGGGGGGGGGGGTAATGGGGAGTAGAGATAGAAGAGTAAAAATTCCAAAATAGAAAAAATATCTGTATAAGAACACCCTATTCCCTAGCGATTTTTCATAATTTATGAGATAAATTTAGAAATAACTTTGTATTTAGATGCCATAGATTTTTGTAATTGACCTATATTCGATCCAGTAAATTCGTTCCAAAGCAATAACCTCGGACTAATAAAATTTTCACACGAGTTTGCAGCCCCATTTTCCTGTTTATGTCAGGAGCTAAAGACTAATTTGCCATGTTATAATAAGTTTATTTTAAAAGCTTTCATATTCACGGTGTTTTTATTGAATGACGACATTTTCATCGTATAATAAACCTTAGTAACTTCAATATCGTTTTTAAAAGCTTACCAGTTATTATGTATTTTATTTATTCGTAAATTTCGATTTAGGCAAATTCGCTGTTTGAAGAGACAAATCAAATAAAAAAAAACTTTATTCAAATTAACTTTTACCCTTTTGATTGGTCGACTACCGGATCGCTGGTATTTTTGTGGAATCAATACCGGCAGGGGTGTTTTCGAACGGATACGACTTAGGGACCTTCAAGAAAAGAGCTTACTCATTTTTAAAAGGCCGGCAACACAACTGTAAGACCTCTGGTATTGCGTATGTCTATGGGCGACGGTGATCACTTACCATCAGGTGCACCTCCTACTTGTTTGCCTTCTATAAAAAAAATCTGAAATGGTCCAATATTTTTACGAATATACTATTTATATACGAGTCTCAGATATTTAGTGTGATATTAGTAATAATTCAAGTTTTGATAGAAAGTAACTTAAAGTAACAGGCCAATATCGTAAAACATAATTTTAAAGCTTAATATAATTAGTATAAATTAACATACAAGATATTATATCAAAAACAACATTATTATGTCATTTAGTGTAATTAAGACTATATAAAATATGTATCCACGGTCCCTACGTATAAAGGAACATATCAAAAACTGAGATTTACATTTTACAATAGAGCGAGATCGTAATTATTGTTCAAATCTCTCTTGAAATAATTCTATGGATAACTATAAACATTTGTTTATAATGAGTTATAAGATTTAGGGAGTCCATAATAGTATTTAAGTTTATTTTTAATATTTTCCCGAAAAACTGGTATGTGACGTTCATATCAGACAATTCGGAGATATCTCTTTATACGCTGAAAACAAAAAAAACTGAAAACATTCTTCGATGAATAATAATATGTTATTCCCCGTGTTGGTACTGGAATCCTTTGAAGAATAGGCCAACTGCCGTTCTGCCAGGTCGTAAAAGGCGACTGATTGGCTATGCGGGTCACTAACCATCGTGACTACTAGGTGGTAGAATTCTGCATTGTTTCGCCCGTGTATGGTATCACCGCCTTACCTATTCCTAGCAATATAGCAAACAAGTAGATCTAATGAAAAGAGTCAAACATTGCCTATAGACAGCAAAGATGTTAATGGTGCGTTGCTATCTTTGTGGCGAAGTCTTAATAAATAAATAAATATCACTGGACAAATTACACGAATTGATCCGACCCCAAAGTAAGCAAATTATTTGCTTGTAGTATGGGTGTGAGTCAACGATATTATACATAGAAATACATATATAAATACTCTAATATATTTAATGAACACCCAAACCCGGAAATACAAACATCTGTGCTCATCACACAAATGCCTGTCCCTGCCGAGAATCAAACCCGGGCCCCATTGATTGCGTAGTCAGGGTCGCTAACCACTCGACCAACGGGGCGGTCATTAATGTCATATGCAAAAGTTTATCGGCTTCTTTATCCTCCAAACACGACAGTGATAAACACTGACGTTATTGCGGCAGGAATAGGATGGTGGTATCAGACCAGGGCGAGACAATACAGAACACTTTTACCTAGTAGCCACGATGGTTGTGACTCGCATAGCCAGTCGTTCGCCTCTTATGAACTGCCCGGCTGAACGTAATATGGTCTATCCTTCAAAGGAGGCCCAGACCAACAAGAGGAATGTGCGTGTATGTTTCTAACAGTTGTAGGCTAAAATGATTAATCCTTCCTGGTCCAAATATCAATATTTTTAAACGATGTCACAATACAACACATCATTTACTTTTCGTGATAGATATAATCGATGTCTCTTTCAATCGATTCATAACTCCCACAAGTCAATATTCATCAATTCGATGTGTATATTTTATAATGACTTCTCACTACCAAGCAGGCGAATTAAATACTAGTAGTAGATATTGCGACTGTTAATTATCACTCTAACGAATCTATAATCGATTTAACCCACTATCGATGGTGAAAATCACTTCTCGACCTTACTCCAAAGATTGCGCGTACAATTTAAATCAAAACAAAGCACCGTAAATTACAAAATTGGCGTTTCGACAATATATCGCATATCGCAAGAGCGATTTATATTATGTTGTTACAAAATCAACCGCCGTACGCAATAGATCATGACCCTCCCGCCTACAGCCCATTGTTTGCGAACCCATGAGTTTCAAGTTTGATGCGTTAACCGGACGTTATTATCTAATACTCATTAATGCACTTCGAAATCTGTCGATAAATTATCATACAATGATGTTAAGTTATCGAAAAACAGTGGGATTAAATGTATGATGTAGTAAAAATTATTTATTAGTTGATTACATAATGGTATTGTAAGGGTTATTACTATGCTTGAAATTTATATTTTTATATCTTAGCGTAGCAACAAGCAAATGGTTGTCCTGATATGTTTGTATATCACAGGACATACCTAGTTCAGTTGAATGCGTTAACAGATTTTAAAGTTAGACACAATTAACAATACACTTGTACATTAATTTCACTACATAACATTTTTGGTATATTACTCAACCGGTTTCACTTTTTAAGCATCTTCAGTATGTGATGTGTATATATCGCCATGAAATTGATACCGTACAATACCGTTAGATTATAACCTACCTAGGGAGCAATTCCGTTACATTATAATCTACCTAAGTGATATTATAATTTAACTGCTAGGTTAACTGCTAGCTAACCTAACCTAACCAAATTAGGTAGATTATAATCTAACGATATTGATAATTTCACGGCGACATATATAACACCCTAAAGATGCTTAAAAAGTGAAACCGGTTGAATAATATACCAAAATTGTTAATGTTGTAAAGTGAAATTAATGTACAAGTGTATTGTTAATTGTGTCTAACAGTAATAATCTCACCAAGTGCCGACGATGGAAAGTATAGAATAGATTTGAAAGTGTTTGTTTTTATCATTAGACAGAAAACAAGTAGGAGGCTCTCCTGATGAAAAAATCAACTGACTACTACAGACACCAAAGATGTTAATGGTGCGTTTCTCTCTGTGTGTGATGGCAATGCAAGCATTGATCTATTGCGGCAGGTATAGGTAAGACACGGGCAAGATGTTGCAAAAATCTACAACCTAGTAGTCACAATGGTATTGGCTTGTATAGTCAGTCGTTCGCCTTTTGCTAACTGCAGATGGTATTTTCTTCATATGGGACCCGGCCACACGGGAAAAAGTGCGAGGGATTTGTTTTCTTTCCAGTCATAGCAGACTATTGCTTAAAAATTGTTACCTGCTGCCAGATCCAAAATACGGGCACAAAGTACATATCTATACATATAATAAAATCGTAGGAAAGTCAAAACTGTACATTGAATATTTTTTTAAAAGAATACTTGGGACATGATCTGCAATCGATATCGAAGCCAAAAATACAGTTTTAAGAATTTTTTGTCTGTTTGTCTGTTTGTCTGTATGTATGTCCGGGGTAAACTCAAAAAGTACTGCATGGATTTACTTCAAATTTTTCATGAATATTACTAACAGGTCGGGTCAACATATAGCCTACATATTATCACGCTATCACCTACGGGGGAGGAGCAGTGCGGAATAAACGAAGTCCGTGCGGACGGAGTCGCTGGCAATAGCTAGTGTATAATAATAAGAAGGTGCAAAATAAAACTACACACTGTCTATTATATCTATTTTATTTCAATTTAATGGGAAATAACACGCAGTAAAAACATTTTAATGTAAATATTAATAATAAAACCAATTTTCAACTCAGGTTTTAACATCATTACAACGCCTACAATCTAATTAAACGCCACCCAACTTTAAATATGAAAAGAAAATCGGAATGGAATCGTATAAAACTAGTTGACAAAATAGAAAATTCGCAGTTGGAGTTCCGATTCTACAAATCGATTCACTTAATCGAATAAAGTGTGAGATTTATTCAAGCAATATTACGATCGCATTATTTACAGTGGAACAAACGGTAAAATTGTAAACAAGTAGTAACAGCATCAGATCGGCGCGATAAAATGCGGCTGGCGCTTGCGCAACTGCATTGGACAGACAGCATAAAAATAATAGATTATTTATAACTAACTATGATTTCCCACGGGAACATTATTTTTTCTGAACAGAAAATATGGCCTACATTTTAAATCTGGACGTAGACTACTTACCTACCTGTCTAGTAAATTTCAGCTAATTATTTTTTTGAATCATTGCGTAACCAATATCCAAACATTCGAAGATACAAAATTTTATATATTTTATACTAATACCCTACGGTGAGACCTGCGTCTATCGTCCCGAAGATATTAGCGCCTTAAAACTCTTTGTGGTACTGCCAACTGCGCGATAAGGTACACTCAGTCCGAATTTTTGCGACGATAGCCGATAATAGCCAGTCGCATTTGCATGTATCGCGTCATTGCGCAAAGCTTTGTGACAAATAAAACAATTCGGCGTCGTTACCGCAAAGAAGTTAAGATGAATGAATTAGGTTGAATGTTGCCAGATATGACAGTGGAACACAAAAAACTCGTCTCTTGACTGGTGGAGATGGGAGACGTTCCTCATCGCTTTCGGAGCATTTGCTAGTCATAACGACTATTACAGATTATAATCAGATTTTGAGTATTACCTAGTGACCAAAATTAAAGTTATACTTACAATAAATAAAGACCGTTACACCAATGTGCGTTATACACAAATGATAAATTTATTGACGAACCGAGCTCACATCCTGTCTCTAACATATTCCGGAAAATATATTTCCGAAAAATTGAGAAAATCATTTTCAGCAATTTGTCCGAAAAAGGATTCAAACCCACGATGTGTATATATTAAATCCAGTGAGTCTGCACTGGATTTAATACAAACACATCGTGGGTTTGAATCCTTTCCTATATCTATATATATATATATATATATATATATATATATATATATATATATATATATATCCTATTAGGTCATTTATACAAAAAATATCCTGTATCTTGCAAAATAGTTTATGCAGACTGTACACCATTGTAATGTAGTTTTGGGTCGTGATAGTACACTAATACATTCTCCAAGTGTTTGTTTGTTAAAATATTTAGCTATTCGTTGGAGTCTTGTTGCGGTGTGATTTCCAAATACACAAACAAAATACATATAACCACATACCGAAAGAAAATCTTTATAAAATATCATCACGCCCGGTTCCCTTGCGGGGTATGCAGAGCAAATCGAACGTCTATAGACTTTTCAGTTCATCACCACTCACGATCACCATCGCCGTAGTATATGGAACTAATAACGATTTTCATCTATTTCTAGCAATAACCTGAACTGACGGCTTTATTTACTCATCCGAGGCACAGGAGTGGTAAATACATCGCCTGTTAGACTGAGGCCTGAGCTGCTACTGAGATTTTGAATTCTTGAGAAAAGCCTCGAAAAAACTTCAATAACACTTTTGGCCGACCCAGGGATCGAACCCGGGACTTCATGCTCTGAGCTGAATAGGCTAAAGTCTAAGGTAATGTAGTTATCATTACCGTGACCATAGACTACGAAGCAGTCAATAATCTACTACCTACAATGTAATATATAAAAAAAAAGAATCTTCACGCCCATATCCCCGAAGGGGTAGACAGAGGTACAACAAATGCACCCACGATTAGCCGAAGATACTTGGTCCCACAAACGTGATAGGTGGCAAGTTTTCAGTTTTGTGATAAAAGCAACGTTGCCTGGGATTGGAAAGTGCCCGGTTGGCGATAGGCTGGCCACCTATCACATTGTGGGACCAAATATCTTCGGCTAATCGTGGGTGCACTTGTTGCACCTCTGCCTACCGTTTCGCGGACATATATATATATATATATATATATATATATATATATATATATATATAAATACAATATTTATTTATTTAAAAAATAATCAAATTAACTTGTTTGCTACGAAATGAAACAAAAATAAAACAAAATATTAATGAAACATCTCGTCTGTGATCCCATTCGAAAAACCATAACCTATCGTATAGTCTGGTAAAAATTATATAGCGTAAATAACTTTCAAAATTTAAAAGAATCTAACTACTTTCAAGCTTAAATGTATTAAGTCCTTTAGGTTTCATATCGTCATATGACAGGAAAAAAGAAAAACAAGGTTCCTACGTCAGTAAAACGACTCGTTTTAGTTACGAATAGTAACATTCTCTACGAGGCGTAAGCTAAAATAAATGTCAGGTTACCAAATACCTAATAACTCGCTAATCGTCTCGTTATTATTAAATTTGTTTCTCTTGGTTATTGCTGTGAATGACGAATTGTTGGTTATTGGAACCCGGCATAAGTGATATCGTTAATATTTTGAGACAAACATTTTAATAAAAAAGTAATCCTGCCATTGTTTTAGAAAAAAATGTCGTAAATGAGTTTTTCCTTTTCATATCTCATTAGAAAATGTGTTTAAGGACTTGTTGACTTTTCCAGATCAAAATAAAGTTGAAATACATAACATTGTATCAATAGCCCAACATCAACTAAAACAATATTTAGAGAGTTTTACCTGTCAACCGCCGATATATAAATACATAACATAACCCTTCTTCTAGCCAAGTTAAGTAAACTGTAAACTCTCCAATTAGTGCTTAGCAAGATTAGCAAATTTAACGAGCAGTTTTTCCCCGTCTTAATTCGCGTCGTTTCCTTCGTCGTTACTCCAATATCTTCTGTATTTTACAACTTAATTTCAGGATTAAAGGTCTTATGGTACATGTAAATTCTGTTTAGTATTTACAGGATACAAAGTAACGCCTATGCTTCCTCTGTTTATTAAAATGGTACAATACAATTTACTTGTTTTAATTTCATATATGGGAAGTGCCTTTTTGGGCTTCATCGCTGTTAATATCGTACTGACTAGAGGTGTGGTTATATTCAAATAAACTATTTTATGGTAGCGCGCTATAGACTATAAACTATATTTTTTACGCATTACGTTGAGAATACATAGCGCGCTATTATGTAAACGCTATGCGTTATATTAACCACCACAACTCTACTACTGACCTAGTCATTAAGGTTATGATATAAGCAATGTGCTCTAAATCATTGCTCTTCTTTTTCATTCTATGTCAACAAGCCCTTTAGGTTCTGATTCCTTTGTGAAATCGCAAAGTATGCATTACAAAAGGTGATATCTTTGGGTTACATTGACTTTTTTTACTGCTAAAAGAGACCGTACCGTTACTAATAATAGAAAGAGGAAATATTTGATTGTTTGCATGTTGGTAATGAATAAATTTAAAAGCTACTGCGCTGATTTGAAAATGTTTTTCACTCATGGAAAGCTACATTATTTCAAAGTTATATAGGCTACTATTTTAGCCGACTCACTCAAAAGAAATAATGGTCATGCGAACGATTTCCGATGAACAACGAACTATAAACATCGTAATACTTGCGTGACACATTCCTCGGAAAAAATCTAAACGGTTGACCCTGCAGGCCATCCCTGAAACTTCCCGCTAGATTAAGATAAAATATCTTCAATCCTTCCTTCCTTTTAAGCTCAAAAGAGTAAAAACTGTAAACATAGATTTTTTTCAGTTCAAACATCTATTTTGTTAGAAATGGTAGTATATAGATTTTTAAAAACTTGTATATTTTTGAAACGATGATCGATTTTGATCTTTCTAATGACATTAGCCGATATTTTGCCAAAAAAGGTCACCAAAAATTATTTTGGTGTTTTTTTACATACATATCTTCACGCCAGGTCCCTTACGTGGTAGGCAGAGAGAACCGAGTGCCATACATCACGATCCTTGCAGGCTTGTCTCTCTTCCTCCACATTCATCACTCTCTTAATACACAAACGCCGGTTGCGAAGACTCTTGACACCACCTTCGGACAGTACTCGATCAATCTGATCGTGGTATGTCAGTCTTGGTCTTCCCCGGTACCTACATCCTTCCACATTCGCATTGTATATCTGTTTTTCATCTACCATTGTTAACCTTTCATCTACCATTCTTTCTACATGTCCGAACCAACGGAGCATGCCCTTTCTCATCTTTACACCGACACTTTCTTTCAAACCTAACCTCTCTCTCACTTCGACATTACGAACCCGGTCCGCGAGTGTCACACATACATATTTTTCTTAGCGACCTCATCTCAACCGCGTTGATTCTACTTTCATGCCCTTTCTGACATACCCAGCTCTCACTTCCATACAATAGCGTTGGGATAAGCACATGATTATGCAGAGCTAGACGGGCACCCTGACTTAAAATTGTGCTATTAAGTAATCTCCCTAACGCTCCATTCACTCTGTTCCCTGCACACACTTTTCTTTCAATATCAGCGGTGTACCTTCCATCCCTGCTAAAAGCACATCCAAGATATACAAACTCATCCACTTGTTCCAGCACTACATCACCTACCACAACCCTTACGTCCGTTCTGGTTGCTTCTCTTTCAAATACTAAAACTTTAGTTTTCTTCGCATTCAAATGTAAGCCCATACTCTTACAATCCTCATTCATAATTGTGATTAGTGTTTGCAGCTCAGAAGGAGTTGAGCCTAGAAGTACAGCGTCATCTGCATAAAGCAGGCAGTTCACCACTAAATCACTCATGCGCATTCCCACATTCAATGACCTCAATCTTTGGAGACACTTATTCAGATATAGAATAAACAGACGAGCTGACAACACACAACCTGCTTGACGTCGATATTGACATCGAACCAGGGCGATATGTTGCCGTCCACCCGCACACATGCTTTGTAATCCCAGTACATGGATTGCAAAGCACGCAGCAGACGCCCATCTGTCCCATAACTGGGTAAAATGTCCCAAAGTTTCTTTCGCACAACTCTGTCAAACGCTTTCTCCAAATCCACAAAACGGCAGAAAACCTTCTGGCCGACAGCCAGATGCTTCTCTACGATGTTGCGGAGTGAGAAAACTTGATCCATACATCCTCTTCCAGATCTGAAACCCCCTTGTGCCTCCCACAACATTCCCTCGGACTTCCCTTGCATTTTCCTTTCAATGATCTTACCATACACCTTCGATGCTAAGCTGATCAAACTGATGGCCCTATAGCTGTTGCAGTCTATACGTGAGCCCTTGCCTTTATACAAGGGTACGATAACCGCACGCCGCCAGTCCTCGGGTACTCTACCGGTCCTCCAACATGTATTGCAGAGGACCCAAAAAGGGTCCCAGACGGCAGGACCAAAGTATTTGATCATCTCAGCAGTCACCTTATCTATTCTCGCAGCCTTTCCATTTTTCATACTTCTTATCGCCCATACGATCTCTTGCATAGTAATATCCTGGCATGCTTCCACCGTCTCTGAACCACTAACTGAGTCAGAGACGGAGGCAGCGTCCTGAACAGCATCATACATATCTCCAAAATATTCACTCCTTCGTTTTAACACGCTTTCTGTGCTTGTAAGAATGACACCATCCTTAGATTTAATCCTATTCATTCTGGAGGCTGCCGAACAACTCCTAGACTTCTTCACCTCCCTCCAAAAAATTTTGGTGTTTGCCTCGAAGTTGCTCGCCAGTCTCTCTTCCGCTTTCAAACATTCTCTTTCACGCTTTTCTTTCACTAAGGTTTTGGTGGCATTCTTACAACAACGATACAATTCTTTATTCTTGTTTTTCA